>JBAMAW010001063.1:0-2542164 GCA_037043295.1 Amiota minor
AATTTAATATATATATTAATTTTTTAAAATAATTTTATTTGCAAACTACCTTAAGACTATAAGCAATTTTATGGCATTACAATTTAGAATCACACAAATATCTGGTCTCAAGACCAGACCGCCTAGATAATATATTCTATTTACATTTTTCTATATCAAACATTTACATTTACCATAAAGCCTACTCAAAATCCCTCTTCAATCTCCTGACAATCGCGTTGTTGTCAAGTAAATTAATGGGTAATTCATTGCTATGACTATGTAACTCGTCAATGAATTTTGTTTGTTGATTTCGTCCCTAAGTTTGAGTTCTTTATGAATAGCGTAGCTTGTCACGTACTAAGGTGCATTGACAATTCTTCTGAGTATTTTATTTTGATACCTTTGAAGTATATCTATGATAGAATTGCTTAGATGGCATATGTTCACATCAGTTTCATCATCACCTTGTGCATGAGAATCTTGTTTTCACAACTTAGTTGTGAGTGTGAACCCAGTAGATAATACATTTTTCTGATTTTCAGGGCGAGTTGCATCTGCTTAGACTTGGTGTGAGCTTTCCATGTTAACCTATGGTTCTTAGTAGCATTACCTACCTTCATATACAAATGCTTGTTGATCGACCCTCGTATGTTTATTCAGCGCTTGTAAGACTCTTTTTTGAATTTCCATTTTTCATTTCAATTTGATCCACCTTCTCTGCTAGTATACAACATATACATATATGACCTTACTTACTCATGAGTCGAGTGTGGGTATGCATTACATTTATTACAATATATTCTATTTTATTTTAGTTTCTTCTATTGTATTGTACTCGTATCCCAAGTGACCAATTGGATGAAATACTCAACAAAATTGTTATTAAGGGTGTGTTAATATTTATTGATATCGTACATTTTATATTCATAACTATTATCACATTACCATATGCTCACACACACACACACACACACTAACTACATTCCCATAAACATATTCACTTTCACATTCACATTTATGTTTATCATGTAATCAATTTAGTTTAGTACGTTATAGATACTCGCCCAAAGTCAATAAAACGCGAAAGCATTAGGCTTGCTTACATATGCTGCTGCCTCACATAAACTATACACTTATGTATGTTTGTTACTCATACGCAAGAGCATGCAAACACACACACACACACACACAAATACACTTTCATAAATTGATGCCCTCACCGCACATCGATCACAAAATTACCATATCAGTCAAAAATCATGTCGCCAATAACGAAATCGTTGAAAAATACTCAATTCATTCACAAAAATTTCAATATCCAAAACAAAAAGGGAACAACAACAAGAAAGAGTTTGTTCTTTTTATTGTTATTGTTATTGCTATTGCTGTTGTTATTGTTGTTGTTGTTGTTGATATTACACAATTTATTGATATACATCAAATAAAGTGAAGGCTTTTTCACAAATTGTACTCAACAATTTGTAGAGAATTTTGTGATGTTTTCAATTTTACAAATATTTGTGAACCCTTTACACAAGTCTCAATGGTATTATGACTTTTATCTAGTGTTTGGAATGAATTGATGCAATCTTAAGCCCAGAAATCGCAAATCGAATTTCAGTATACTGAAATCTGATTCTGTTTCTGTTGTATGCGATTCCCGGGCTTTAGACAAAGTACTTTCACGTATTCAGCATAGCAAATGGAACAAATCTAATCCAATCTGTTTATATGTTCTTCCTTCTATGTTTATGCAATCATTTTTTGTTTATTTCTAAGATATTTGAATGAAAATTTGCCCATGTTGTTGATGTTCTTATTTCTATTATCAGATCATTTGCAAGCCGTCATTCTATGAAAGTCCTTTTGTTTTCTTTTACGGATGGAATGAGTCCTACAAGATTATCCCCATTTTTTATTTTCCAAAACAAAACATCTAAATTGCGCAACATATTTTTTCATTAATCTGAGTTCATTACATTGATCCAATATAATGATTAGATTGAATTACCATGGGAGTGTCTACAAAGAATAATTTGATGACTAGGAAAATCCATGATTTTCGTTAATAAATGTTTAACAATGCAATATAAACTAGAAAGAACGTTATCTTTGACTATGCCGAAGATGAAATACTCTTCACGCGACGCAGTGAATGTTTCATTGTAGTATTCAAATGAATGGTTTGTATGGGATGTTCCCTCCCTGGTGGTCCGATTCAGCTGGTTCCGACAAATGTTCTGCGCCTGTCTTGGAAACTGATAGTGTCCAAGTCAAATCAAAACAGCTTTTCTAATAAGAACATGAATTCAAATGGTTGGTTTGTATGGGAGGTACCCCTTCTGGTGGTCCGATTGCACTGGTTCCGACAAATGTACTGCGTATGGTAAAAATAAAGGTTCGTGCAAAATCAGCTCTCTAGCTCAAAAACTGAGGGACAGACAGACAGACGGACATGGCTTTATCAATTCGACTAATCGAGCTGATCAAGAATATATATACTTCATGTGGCTTTTTTGTCTCCTTCTGCCTGTTACAAGCTTCCTGACAAACTTATAATACTATTCACTTCCGTGAAGAGTATAAATATATCTATGATGCGATAAATTAAAATTTACATCTGTGTAGTGTATTTAAGCTTTGAGTTTGAGTTTGTTTTTCGTAAGCAAGCAAAACATAAAAAAAAAAATTTTGGCCAACAAGGGAAAAGTACAAAAAACGTGATGCGCATTTTGTAACAATTTAACTGCCTACTCCATCCACAAAAAAGTACACATTCCTACCAAAAAAACCGTTTTGTTAAAAAAGAGAATACAAATATTTATAAAAGAAAAACATACCAATAAACCAAAAAAGCCAAAAAATCCAAACAAAACCAAAAAAATAAAAAATTATAACAATAATATGTAACTAAATTGATATTAAAATATTTAATTGGATTTATTGATTGCAAATTTTTCATTCATTTTTACAGCAACAACAAGCAATAAGAGGCACACAAATTTATTCAGCGGGGACTTAAAACCACAAAAAATGGAAATGAATGAACGGAAAACAAAATAATGAAAACCATAAAAAACTCTGAAAATTAAACATTAACAAGTAAAAAGAAAAGAATCGACAACAAAACATAAACCAAATTGCATACAAAAAGAATAAACATTAAATGTAAAAATGCGCAAAAATCACCATTTTTAATGATGCAGATACTTTTGTCATTAATCCCAACAATAAGGGAGAAACAAATCCAAAAAATTCATTATTAATAATATGAAAACGAAACATAAAAGTTGTGTCGCTGCCGCTGCTGCTGCCGCCGAAGCCGGAGAGAAAATGAAGTCCGTCATTTTGTATCCTTATGGACCATTAACAGGGACACGCTGTTGTCGTATGTTGCATGCGAAAAATTTGGCCATAACAAGTGCAATTTACACAATTGTAAGTACTACAATTTTACCTATTTTACCAAAAAAACCATCAACAGAACAGAATAGTAAACCACCAGGCTGTGAGTGTATCATTATATCATTGTATGTATTTATGTGTTGTACTGTCACACGTCCCATACATGTATGTACATTCATCATACAAAAATACAATGAAGTGTCAGACCATTATAAGAGTGAGAGACGACACATGTGTTAATGTAACATAATAAAACGCAAATGTAAATGAGTAAAAGATAGACCAAGGGTGGACAGAGAAAGAGGAGGAGTGAGAAGAGTTCTTACTCTGCGGACGCGAAAATAAAACTTAAAATTAAGTACCACAGCGTCAAGCGTCAAGTGAGTGTTGACAAATGCGGGTTGCAAGTTGGTTGGATAGAAACTAGAGCTCACAGGAGAACTTGGGAATGGATGAGGACTAGCATTGTTTTTGCTTGGAACAGTGACAATTGTAGCGTTTAATTGTTGTAATTATGCAATTACTATAGTAAATTTCTTCTCTTCTCTTCTCGCTGCAAGTTTTTATGTAGATAAAATGTTGAATAAAATAAAAATAGCAATTAAAATGAAGAAAATGGTTGGGGCACAAACAATGAATGAATGAAGGCATACTAAAATCGCATGACGAACGGTATTTTAATTGCCATTGCTAACACAATATGCAACAGCCTACTTGCTTACTAACGAGGGTAGGTAAATTAATACTAATTTATTACATAAGTCAATAATATCCCTTGCAGTGTTGATAGACCAAACTAACCTCAATAAGGATGTCTTAGTTTTCTAGAAAATTTACTATTTAACTTAGTGTTTCGAGTGCCACAGCACACAAAATTTAATACTCTAAGAAGTCATCAATTACCATTACTTTATTGACTACTAGCGTTAACCGGCGTGCGTTGCTTCACCCCTATGCGTTAATTGGGTGCTTCTTATAAAAAGCTTTGTTGTAAAATGTGTTATTAATAATTTACAATATATTTTAATATTCTATTATAACCTAAGCAACTTTAGGAATCATTTGTTTTTTTTTTTAAATCGGTTCAGTATATTTTGCACCAAATAAAAAAAAAATTTAAAAATGGCATAAAACTATCTATATCTGGACAACAGCGCTATCTACCGGATCCAAATGCATCAAAGAACTTGACTGTAACTCCACGAGTACAACAAAAAAAAACAAAATCATCAAAATTGGTCCAGCCGTTCTCGAGTTTTGCGTGGTCATACTATTTTTTGAGTGCATATATATATATATAGATGATCACCCGTAAGAAGAGAGTGAAGTGGTTCAGGTGGAGGGAGAATTTCTTCTAATTTGACTTTTCCTTGTAAGCAACACATGCCTTTCGATTCGTCCTTGAATTTTAATGCCAAGCAATGTTCACACACCACTGACATAGTACCTATTGATACTATACGATCGTCCTTGTAAGAAATCGAAGGATCGTAATTCATGGCAGAATTTTCTTTATTTACCCATGAATTAGTAACTCGTGCCGATGATTCTCTGGCTCTCTGTATTCGATGTCTATCCCTATCTCGGCTGCGGCGAACCTCACGTTCCGTTGACGATTCTTCATCTCTTGCTGAACGTACTCTTTTGGCATTCACTGCACTACGACCTATGTATGTTCCAGACATGACTTTATAATTTCTTGATAGTAATAATCAGACTTAAATAAAAAAAATCTAAAATCACATTTGAAGAAACTTTGCTGTGTAAATAATGAGAAGCTGAATATTGTAGTGACAGTAAATGCTTTTTCCATGAATTATAACACTATGCCTACTACATTAATTTTAAAGATAGGCATATAGGTATATGTATAGTGAAAATAACAGTATTTCTCCACTATTTAATGGATGTTATTATAAATATAAACCTTCCTCTTTAATCATTCTAAAGATTTAAGCGAATATAGGAAAAAAGCGACTTTGTTTTATAATATGTATAGATTTACCACTCTTATTTTTACTGCTCATTGTGAAATTACTCTGATAATTAGGATTTCGAATGAAACCACTTTTTAAAGTATCCATTTCTGTGAACATGCTTAGTTTAAACAAAAAACTGGACAACCATTACTTTGAGGCTAATTGCCCAGTGTGCCCAAAGGCACATCATCTAAAAGATTTGGGTGATCAATTTCAAAGAAAATTCGCGAGCAACTCAAAAGAGCCTATTACTTGGTCAATTCATATTCCGGTCCACAGATTTACTTCAAAAAAGATGGTTTTATGATCTGCATAGTTATGCAATTAACACTAGGAAACATCATACACACTTCCACTCAACTCGCTTTTGGTCTTGTTTATTAACCCTCAACTAAACGAATCAGTCTAAAAATCAAAAAAAATCGAATCAAAAAAGAACCCAATAATTTGTTAATTTTTTGTAAAAAAAACTTTTCAATTTTTATGAAATTTGCAACTGTCTTTCTATATCATTGTATTCAAAACAAATATGTAATAGAAAACTTGCGGATTATCGAACAAACATACATATACGAAATGTTTGGAAGTGTAATATATTAATGACCAACCATTTATTTTTAGCCTAGACTTTAAGTATGTAATTTAGGCTTATGGAAAACAGCTCAATGCATTATTATTATCAGATTATTTTGATGAATATTGTTATTCATATCATGAATTTTAATATTAAAATTGGCTGAATTTTCAATGCAATTATAACATTCATTAAGTTATGCTTCACTAAAAATGTTCATTAGTTTTGAGTAGCCTACATGTGATTCCAGTTGATTATGTGATTTGGTGTTTGCTCGT
Source organism: Amiota minor (assembly GCA_037043295.1). Lineage (NCBI taxonomy): Eukaryota > Metazoa > Arthropoda > Insecta > Diptera > Drosophilidae > Amiota > Amiota minor. The sequence continues at coordinate 6,219 of JBAMAW010001063.1, forward strand.
TCTCACCATTGATTCTTTTGATGAAGGAGATAAATCACAAAGATCATAAAAAGGAACGCTTGTGATTTCATTTAACGCCAATGCCAGGGGTGCCAACTTGGGATAACCAAATTTTTAAAATAAAGGCTGGGTGTCGCATAAAACAAGCACAGATCAGAATTAGCAACAACAAAGATTAAATGTGAACAAAGGACCGTCATATCTGTGTACCATTTCAGTTTCAATATCATTTCAAAAAAGGGTTATTCTTACACGATCCATTTCGGTTTAAAAAGAAAACAATTGTATTTCAAGTGAAACTTCTTTAGCGGCGTTGGGCAAAAACTTACACTAAACATTTGAGTGAAAAAATACAAATCGTCACAAAATTGGTGACTCTGTATCTCATGAACCGCACTAGGTAGAGACTTGAAATTTTTAACGAATGTGTATTTCTATTTCCATATACCCAACATATAATAAAATTTTTCGAAAATCCACCGGAAAAGTCTCAAAAAAGAGATTACATTTCCACAACAACAACATGCAGTTTGTGTGTATAAAAATGTTTATAACAACAACATGCAGCAAACAGCTTGTGTGTTGTACAAAAACAAGCGAATGTACAAGGAAAAGAGAACGAGAAACAGACAGAAGCTCGTTGATGATCTAATTTATGTGCAAGAGGGGACAGACGGCAAACGTAAACACAACAACAACAATTGGACACGTCAAAGAAACCAAAAGCAATATACAGATGGACAGACAGACTGACAGACTTTGATGTGAGTTCTCTGCCTGTGTTAAGAGGTTTCACTTCTATCACGCTCAATTTTTTTGTTATAATTTAAATATGAAATCTGCAACCAAATATCAACAAAATATGTGAACTCTTCCATTTTATCAAAGTTATATCGACTTATTGAAAATTTCATCGAATTTTAATAAAATAAATAAATCATAACAATTCTCAACCTTCGTTTTAATTTTTGATTTCTACTTACACGGAGACTGATATGCCCATCTAAAAGTCCGTTAAAATATGTTTGATTATTCGACTCACAATCACCCCAATATTGTTGATTTTATTTAAAGTTGAGTTTTCTTGAATAATTAAATTAGATTAAATGAAAATTTTATTATCTGATACACATATTTTTATAAAAACTTTTTGAAAAATAAATAATAGTGTAAAGACTTGCTAGACTAGTGTTAACCCAACCAAGATTCCTTAAACACGAAAAAAGGAGAAATGGAGAAAACAATATCCATCTTTTTGGGTTTCAGTGTGTAAGTAAAGTAATACTATCTTTTAAACTTTCTCCCAAGCTAAGTGGGAACGCAGCCTTGCACTTATTAGTATAAGCACTTTAGTCACAAGTGGTCTAGACAGAATTAAACAGATTCATTTATTTAGTTATGAAATGTTTTCCACTGACATTGATTGACAGAGTATTCGATAACGTAGCATATTGGTTAACTACTATGTGTTGACATTGCTATCAGTTTAGATAAAAGAAACGTGAGAAGGTTCAAAACTTATGAAATATGTAAGTTATAATATTAATAAATCCTTTTAATGACTAAATAAGTGCAATAAATCTTTTACTAAGTAAATAATTGTAGCATGTAGTAGGATGGCACAAGTTATAATCTCCATTCATATTTAAACAGTCGAGGAAAATCCCGTTCATTGGAAGTTTTTCAGAACAGAACAGATATTCTTTTTTTTTTTTTCATTTTACAAAGTGAGACTCGGAAGCGATAACCAAAAGAGAGCGGACTCACCTCCATTATAAATTTTGTGAGTGACACAGGCTCTTTGTAGATTATATGTTTTTTTGTTTTTTAAATGCATTATAGAGATTTAGTTTTTTAACACAAATTTTTTAAATCTTAGACCGGTTAAATATTGTCTTAAACTTTTGATACCAGCCACATGAAACAAAAAATGTTTTCTCTCTACCATATAAAACTTTAAACACATTTTTGAGTTCCCAATGATTTAAAAACAAAGAGTAGAGGCTTTCTTTAAAGTCCGGAAATCCTAAGGTTAAGCTATAATTCGCACAAAGTATAAGAAAACCATGCAAATCGGATTAAAGGAATTGTAATTAATTCAGAATACAAAATAGCCAATACTATGAAAGGAATTCAGCGGATTACTTGATTTTCGGATGAAAAAATTAAAGAATTTCTATTGTAGTTGTATTTTTAATTTACAAGTAATTTACACACATTGCTGACATTGAGTTTGAAAATTTTTTGAATCTACCTACGTAACATTTTTTGTTGCATAACTACAGGCGTTAACTAAGAAACTAACAAAAACACAGTAAAGCCAAAGGCTCTGATAACAGTACATTGGAGTACTGTCCGTGTGTGTGTGTGTGTGTGTGTAAATTACAATTACATGCTTACATTCTTGTTATGGCTTTTAATTTATGTTAATGGGTAAATCGTGCTTGGATTCTTATTCTCCCGGCCAACAATCAACTGCACAACAATAATAACCACTACTACCACCACAACCACAACATCAACAACAACAACAACAGCAACAAAAATCAAGCTACTTTAACAAGTAATGGTCTCCCATAAAGTTTTCGATATAAACTTATAACTATTTACCACATACACACATCCATAGTATTGTATGTTCATGTTCATGTACATACATGTCTGTTCTACTAGATACATTTATTACAAAATACATAGATACAAGTACTAACACTTACCATAGAAGGATGTAAGTATTATAGTTACAAATAGAATAGTTTGGTTTACCTAATTAAGGAAAAACTTATACCAAAAGTTCTTAACTTTTAAACAATTTAATTGTTGTTTATTTGCCAAATTAAGCTTAATTGCATAGTAGACTTAATTTATGGAAAAACAAAATATGTTATAGTACCTAAGCATTTTTGAGGACACTTCATATGTCGCAACATACTAAAGCATAAAAATTAATTAATTAAAAAGCATTCAAAATAAGCAACTTAAGTTTAGTAAGTAGAATTGTAGTAGATAAGTGAAAAACTTAAGTGAAAATTCTTAAAATTAAAAGATAATTTTATAAAATAAGAAAAGAAAACAAGATTTTTTGTTGAGAGCCACCACCTCCTTGTGCTCTCTATGTATCTGTCTGTCTAGCAGTCTGTTTTTAAGGAATCTTCTCTATAAGATACTTGAAATTCCATTTGCCATTTTGCTTTGCATTCAAAATTCATTCGTTATTTTTTCTTTCACTCAGCCCCTCATCTAGGTATATCACTTTTTTGCGTGAATTTTTTATGTGTGTTTCTTTTTTCACGGATTAATTAGCTATGCACCCTCACCACATCACACCACACCATACCATACTTAATGTTCTACACTTTGCTTTGCCTTTTTTCTCCTCTTTAGCTTGTTGTTGTTTAGTTTTCCATGGAAAGGGTGTAACCGGTTTAAGCTTTCCAAAAGCAAAGCAAAGCCAAGCCAAGCCAAGCTAATGTTGTTGTCCTTATGATGCCTTAAAATGGCATTTGCTCATTTCGTTGCTAAGTGAAGCGTTTAAATTTTCTTTAATTGAGTTGGCGCAAGCGAAGATTACAAAAAAAAAATATTGTAAAAAAGAAAATATGGTAAAAATTCTACCAAACAAAAAACCAAAAAAAGAAAGGTTCAAAGGAATAAAGCTGCAAGCTGTTTTTTCTTTTTCTTTTTTTTTTGACAGCGAACATTGATTAAATTATGTACAACATTGCGTATACGTAATTTTTTGACTAATATTTTCCCTTTCCTTTCTTTTCTCCCTTTTTATTTAATTATCTTTTCTAACAGAATATTTCGCTGCTTATTGTTCTTATTTATGCGTGGCGCATCAATGTCAATGCTCATAAATCTGGGGAACTACAAGATGTTTATTATGGTAAGTGAAATATAATTTTAACCATATCATTTCATATCTTTTATGCTTTTGCAATATATAATTATTATAATTAACGAAAAAATTTTGTGCTAAGCAAACTAATTAAGTGAAAACTAAACTAAATCATCATTAAATATAGATACACATTGTAGTAACAGATACTGTATCTATAAAGTAAAATAATTGATATCCATTTCATTTGATTCATTTACTGACTTATTTAATCTCAATTTCCAATCCATTTGCAGGTGTACAAATTGCATATTTTGCCATTATCGGCACACAAATGTCGATGATTTTACTAAGTATAATGCTGATTTTTGGTATTTGTCGGGTAAGTTATAATGAGTTATGAGTACAATAACAACAAAAAATTACTGTTTGTAAATTTGGCAAAATATTTCAATTTTATGCCTTTCTTTCTCTTTCTGAGAATTTTATTAAAATGATACAAAATTCCATGAAAATTCCAAACAAATAACTTCAAGTTAAGTTACATAAAAGGGGGAAAAAATACATACTTTATTATGGGAATGTTTTTACTTAAACAGAACAAAAAGAAAATATAATAATGAAGAATACAAAACATATTTAACAAAAAAAGTATATATATATAAAGGAACAAAGCAACATTCATATGTAAATCACACATTTTGAAGCTGTCGGTCGATTTTAAGTAGTCATGGCAAACCAGTGATGACAGTTTGTCAGTCAGTCACTCAGTTAGCCAGGCAAAAAAGGGCTACATTTAACACATACGAGTATGTGGATATATGTTTGTCTGTAAGTATATATTTATTGTATATCTTAGTATGCGTGTGTATGAAAAATAATAGTTAAATGTCAAAACTGCGCGACACAAAACAGCCAAAAATGTTCTTTCATTCAGAACTCAATTCCGCTGCAACTCAGTTTAACATTTCGTTAAACAGGATATCTAAGTAAGTGTGTGCTGAGCTGTCTGTCAAACCTTACATAAAAGGTATGACTTCAGAAGGAATGAGATGTGGTGCAATCAGGATCGGATTATTCAGAGAAGTTATGTAGGCACCTACTAGTTACTATTAGCCATGTAATTCTTTAGAAAAACAAGTCAAAAATCATTCTTAATATAAGACTATATTGTCAAAGGAGTATTTGAATAAGGTTTCCTTATTTTCGTTGTTCATTTATTTAAACAATATGAGTAGCAAACCTTCTGGACAGCTAGGAGTGGGGACTATCTTTATCTCAGACATTGTTTATGCAAAGAATATTTCAAAATTTCATTTTTACCTAAAACTCTATTTGGTACTATACTAGTATGTCTTCTGATTGAGTACTAAAAGTAAACTACTATTTAGCTCGAGCTAAGCATTTCATTGCATATGAAAATATGTCAAAACAAAATAATAATTTCTCCCAAGACTATAATAATACAACAAACAATCTTAGATCGAAAAGAAGAAACATGTGGAGTAACAGAATGATCACAAAAACATATAAGAAGTGAAGAGAAAAATACATAGAAGTTCGATTAATAAGCTAAGCTACTTTAGTTTCCCTATTATAATTGTTAGAAAGTCTATTACACCCATGACGACATGTCAATCTAATTGCAGTCTCTCATAGATTATTTTAACTTATACAAGTTAATAGATTAAACATTTAAAAAGCTGTAACAAAGATTTGTGTGGCATAGTGTACAGTGATGAGACCATTTACCGTTTATAAGGTAAAACTGTTAATGTATATTGATATAGAATCTTTATTTTGTTCTGGTTCCTTGTGAGGAAATCATAACGATTGGATCTCTAGAAATAGTAGCAAGCAGATACATATTTTTTATGGGCACGCCAGGTAAGGCGCTTATCCAGGATTCTAATTCTAAAGTTATACAATAGAACTTAATGTGAAAGTGCAGTTCATTGATTCAATGTCAATCTTCCACCGCTTAACGCAAGTGTAGAATCTTCGCAAGTGTGATTGAGTCATATCCGCTTATACATTGGAGGAGCTTCCATTTGCTTTGACGCCCGCGTCATCTGCATACGCCACCATTAAATTTTTCCCTTAATTTTTAGCAATTCGATGTCATGTGTAAAGCAGAAGTTGCCTTTTTTATAGCACGTGCTTTTATTAATGTAAGTAAAATACAATTTATGAATTTAGTTTTTTTGTATTTTTAAGTGCAGTCAAAATAAACAAATAAATAATTTATAAAAATTTAAGTTGAAACAGAATATGAAAATTTTCGTTCACCGCCCTCAACACCAGAGCATTCCTAAGGTTTTGCAATTCAGCTTCAGTAAAGAGAAATTGAGCATAAATCAAAAACCCTAATAGTAGCAAATTTAAACAGAGCCGCTGATATGAGACTGGATTTCGAAGTTCAGGAGGACTTAGGATATTCATAAGAAAATTTGCAATATTCATTGTTTGTAAAATTAAGTGCACAAAAATGCAAGGAACGAAGTGTCTTGACGATACCTGTTAATAAGTGAATGAAGAGTAGGACCAACTTTAGAAGTTTGCACATTTTTATATTATTAAATTTATGACTTACAGTGAGTACACCATATGTCATTACGAGCCAGGCGACTAGTTTGCAAAAAATCTTTGTAAGCCTCCATTTCTGGACAATAGTTCCTGGCACCAGACTAAAGCGTTTCTTTTGCCACATCTTTTGCTTGCTTAAATCTTCCATGTAGACACAGAAAAATTCGCAAACTGCATGCAACTGCAGACGAATTGCGACATTATAATCTTACTTAGTATAATTGATTAGCGTCAAGCACTTACCATGCCATAAGCGATCAAAACCACAACCATCCAATAGATCAATGGGTAGCACCCAAGTTCAAAATTATAGCATTGCTTCGTCAAGACTTGCAAAGAACGCCAGGAAGGAACCCATTCATTTGTAGGTTCTTGCTTTTCCTTGTCATCTGCGGTACCAAATCCTAAATTATCGCCCAATTTGCGCAAGATTGAGTCTAGCGGTATATCCAACATTTTTAGTGGCAAGCAATTTAATGATAATGTGCGGACTCAATATTAAAAAGAATATACGGACTGAATATTTAAAGAAATTATACGGACACAATATTTTAAAAAAAATGTACGGATTCAATATTTTAAAAAATTATACGGACACAATATTTTATGAAATTTTAGATACGAGCAACTTGTGTTAGCTGAGATTAAATATACAATGACAAGAAAATCAAAACAAAATTTAGAATAATATGGAAATAAAATTTCTGGAGGGTAGTTTCATTGATTGACTCAATATTTCAACATAATAAAGTTGACATTAGCCTACTTGTCATAATTACTTTTAAATAAATTTTCACTATTTCAGTTGTGATATTTTTATTGCAATTTAAAGTAAACAATATCCGGCAAATGCCCCTGCGGCTATGGTGACAGGCCATTGCTCTTTTCATGGAATTTTTGATGACTTTTTGATAAAGATGTGGCAGTGTCTCACCGACATATTTTTGCCATTTATTACCGGCATATCTGAAGTATAGAGCGTGTATTAAGTAGGCGCAAGGTTACAGTCCTGCGGCACATTAGCCCTGATGCGCTTTATGGCAGAGTCGGTACCATGAACTCTTACAAAAAAAACTCTATCTATGAAGTAGCTCTTGAGTAGTATGTAGCATTCCAAGGTTTATTGAATATAGGTATGACTATTTGTTAATGTTTGCCCTAACTAAAGTGATAGGCGCCCCCGATTCATGCAGATCCTAAAGGCCCGGACAATGCTTGATTCAGCACTGAACGCATAGCGCTGAGACAGCAAACAATGAAGGAAAAACAACAAAAAAGCAACTAAAAATGCGAAACATTTAAATGACGTTGAAATGAGTCTGTCATGTTGGAATTTGTATACTTACATACACCATTTTTTACCCTACTAACTTATTTACCCTACGCAACCCTACCATATCAAAACTTCTGTTTTATTGCTGTAAGTTGTGACTTGATACGATTGAGCTGAAAATCTGGTTCGGTTTGGTTTCGTTTGGTTTGGTTGGTTTGGTTTTATTTGAAATGAAATTCAACATTTACAGTTCCGTTTGCTTGTCAATAGGAAGAAAACAAGGCTGTCAACCCAATCCACGCAAGCATGCATTCAAATATGTTCTTATTTAGTAGTATTGTACTTACATAAATACATACATAGCAAGTATGAGCAGAACTCTGTGTGTGCTGTGCTGAATTGAATTGAAAGCCGAAATAAAAATGAATACAATTTGTCACACAATTGGTTGCCTGAAAGCGACAAGAGCAAGCCTTCCGAACACCAAAAAAGTATAAAATAAACCAAAAATGCTGGAAGCCAATACAATGTAAAAGTAAAAAATAAAAATATAAAAATACAAAATACAGTGAGATACTTTCATTCATTCGGAGTATTGTGTGGAATTTTTTAATTTTGTCAAAAAAAATAAATACCAAAAAAATAAAAACCATACAATGAAACAGCAGGAAAAAACATGTTTACTTGCTTCTGCTGTGCATGTTATTATTATCTGCCAAATAACCCAAAAAGGAATGTCTCAACATAAAAACATGATGGTTTACTTTTAGGCGTCACAACTCTTCGTTTCTCATCGACTGACTCACTTGTATAAATTTTGTTGCATTTGTGTGGTAAATTAATTGCAAATTCACGTTTTTCTAACCAAACTACCAAAAACCTGAACAATAACACAAAAGACAAAAGAAATTAATGAAAAATAAAAAGAAGAAAAATTAAATGAATGAAAAATGCAAGGTGCGAATTCCACACAATTTACACACTTCTACTGCTATCGCTTTCAGGGGCATTAATTAAACAACAAACCCAAAAATCCATTTTAAAAATGAATTGAAAAAATGTTTGTAATAAATATGAAATAGTAGAAATAAAAATAGGTTAAAAGTAATCACACACAAACATAAAAAATCCAATCAGTTTGCGGAATAGTGAGATAAATAGCTGAATATGCATGCATGCATGAATATTTACTACATAACCATACAAGCAACAATATTGCAACATATGTGGTTATACTCGTACAACACATATAGTATTGTCTCTAAAGAGTTAAGTAAAGCAAAGTATTTGCTTCTATCATTAATCGCAAAACCTTGGATGCCATTCCCCTTTTACCATTTAAATTATTTATGCGCTAGAAATGCTGTTAACTTGATTTCTTTTATTATTTTTAGTATTTTTCTAAATTTTTCTTCATTTTTTTTTTTGTTGCAGGAGAATCCTGGTCTCATAGTGCCCTGGATAATCGGTTATATCACTTTTATGGCACTAGAAGCAGTTGCCATGGTCTATTCAAATGTGCTGCGCGATCATGTGAATAAGGTAAGAGGGAGATGCGAATGCCAAGGGTGCACAAGTGAAATTTAATGGATTTTCAACAGATGGATGGCATTGATTGTATGAATTACATAGCTTCTTCCGTTTTAGTTTATTGTTTTCTGTAGTCCACCGAAGTGTAAAAATCTGTAGTTTTTTCTGTTTCTTTTTTGTTTGTGTGAAGTTCATGGAAAACATGATATATAATTTTTCACCATTTAGTCAAGATTTTTTTTTTAAATTATACGTACAAAACTTTATAGCAAATCCAAGAAAGCAATAGGCATGATGCAATTTGCCTTTAGGGAAGGACTTGGAACTCGACACACCTTGCTATTCAAATCTTAGTACACGCAAACTTTCAATAATGATCATGCCATACTATGGAAAACCTTTTGACACAGTTAAACATGACAATCTTAAACAAATTCTCCAATCAATGGAAATAGATGACAATCAAAAGAAATTTGTACTGGCAACAAACTGCCCACGTGAATATCTTTCAAGATTCGATGAAAAAAAACCATTGACCAAAATGTAAAAGTAAATTACAATGTATTGTAAGATATGCAGGCAACTCCACCCTTATAGTCGACGAAGATGAAGAGTTTGGTTACGATTAAATATCAATAAAACCAATATGATTGTAATCAAAGAAAACATATAGGTATATTGTAGTAACACGAACACTTCTAACGAAAGATTGAAAAATGTTAAGGATCTTTGCGTGCCTTATCAAAGAAAATTGGTATTGCTCCAAAGAATTTTTATGCCGTGACGTACAGAAAGGTTTCAGCAGTCATGATCTCAATATGAAGGTTAGAATTCGCTTTCCAAAATGCTAAGTTGAGTCAATGGTAACTGTATGCCGTGGAAGCTTGGACTCTGAAGGTAGCAGACAGACAACATGCTTGAGTCATTGGAGTTATGGCTCTTTCGCATAATTCTTAAAATAGCATGGACGGATCGTATTACCAACGCTGAAGTTTTAGGAAGAACACATTATGACCAAGCACTCTAAACAATTGTAAAGAGAAGAAAAGCCTACTTGGGACATGTTGTGAGAAATTCCGAATTGGGAAATTGGCCGAAAAAAAATTGTATGGTTACACTTTATATTCATGTTCTAATCTTTATTTATAAAAAATGATAGCAAAAAAAGGGCCAAGTGCAAGTCAGACTCGTACACGGAGGGTTCCGTATCAGATAGGGGTTTGTATGGGAGGTACTCCCCCTAGTGGTCCGACAATAGCGAGCATGTTAGCTTATCCCCATAGAAAAATATCGTCAATCGAATCAATAATAACATCCAATTGAAAATTTCTGGTACAGTTACAAAAGGGTATCAAAATATGAATTATCCACACACACTAACAATGAATAACATAGACAAGTGATTTTCACTGGCTCTTTGGTCGGCCAATTTTTTACCATGAAGAGAGTTTTGCAGAGACTGAAACAAATAGTCGTCAGAGGATGAATGGTCCAGGCTAAACGGTGGATGCATCAAAACTTCCCAACAAGGCTCCGTCAATTTGTTCCGGGTCAACAAAAAATGATGTGTGGCCTAGAATTTTCATGTTGGAAGACAACTCCCTTTTTGTTGCCAATTCTGGTCGCTCTTTCTTGATTGCTTCATGCAAACGGTCGAGTTGTGAACAGTAGAGGACCGAATGTAGTAAACCACTCCTGGGTCTGGTGCTCGCTCAGAGCATTCTAACCGTAAACTGCTCAAATCGGTATGGTTTTGCAGCGTTTTCCCCTTTTTTTTATAGTAAAAATGCATCACATAGCCTATTCAGATATTTCACTCATATTTAAACCAGTATAACTTTTAACACGAGTGACGAATTACAAAGCTGTCTTCACAAAAAATTTAGCCTGAAATGTCACCTTTAAAATAAGTGTTTGACACATTCAGATTAGTGTTGCCAGATCTATGGAAACCAACACCAATCTAGTGGCAAAAAACACAGATATTTTTTATATGATCCCATATAAAAAAAAAAGTATTGATTCGGTGCATTCCAATGATTTCCACCGATTTGCCCTTAATATTCGAGTTACAGAGTCCTGTTCGTCTTGTTTTCGCTATAACAATCAACTAAGCTTAAGAGCAGTCGCTACGCGTTGCTGGATTACATTGAGAAAATACATTTTTTTTATATAAAAGTTTTGATTTTGACAAAACCGAACCAATTCAATTCCACTAATATGATCCAAGGACAAGAATATTGAGTTTGACATACACTAAAAGAAACCAGAAGGATCGTAATGCATTTCAATAAATCTTTGTTGAAGTGTTTCTTCCATCGTTTAATTAATGAAGATGTTCCAATAATAGTGCTTAGCATGTCATAGAATCAGCAGAAGAATTAGCAGAACATGCTAATGAGTTCTTGAAATCTGGGCAAAGAGTCCCTGTTAAGAATAAACGATCGGTTGAAATCGAGCAGTTCGCGACAAGCAACTTTGAATAAAGAAACATTTTTCTAAGTAAATTTACGATTCACTTGTACACAAATATCTGTGTATCTACATATAAATCTATATATAAAGCTCTTTAATCAGCTAAGCAAACACACACACAAACAATTTATCCACTTTTCTATTCTTTATTTATTTTTGTCTTTAACATTTTTTACTAAAAGATTTTTTATAGCTAAATCTATAAATCAATCGGCATTGGAAGTCAAAACGCAAACAAACAAGCAAATAAATTAAGCTGAGCTAAGCTCAAAAGGTGATATTACTACTACAAAACATAGACATACATACATATGTACTATGACAAGTTTGCCAGGAACCTTCAAAAATCCTTGATTTCATATAAATAAACAACTAGAACTGTATTTCATTCAAAACGCGGTCGTGTGTACAAATTCTTTGACATATGTAAAACTTGTTTATGCTTAAAACAAAATAAAGAAACGGTGACGAAGATGTTGATGATGAGTGGGGAAGATTCCTTCTAACTTTGAGTTCGAAAAAAGATAAGATAGTGAAATGGAATCAGTTATTATTATGTAACCTTGTCTCAAAGGCAACACTCTCCCGGTACGAACAAACAAATATAAGCAGTTGATACTTAATATGCATATGAATCGTCATGATGATGATGATGATAATGCTGATACAAAAAGCATGGGCTGCACTTCATTCAGATACTTTAGAACAACTATTGTGGCTCTCATCTATGTTTCTTTCCTTTCTACTTATTTGCTTGCCACCATTTTCTCATTTATTGTACAATACTTTACTCTTTCAATGGTTTTTCAAACTTGCTTTCAGAATATTTGATTTTTCTTTGTTTCTTTGCTCTGTTTTTTCGCGCTGCGGACTCTTTTTGCCTCTTTTTGCCTTTTTACCATACTAACTTAACTTTTGTTTTATTTTGTTTTGTTTTGTTTGTTCTTCTTTGAAACAACAGCCAGCAAAATACAAAAAAAAAGTTGTCACCTCATGCATAATTTATTGCAATTGTCGTTTGAGAATGTCATGTTTTGTTGTAGTTCCTCCTTTGCTTTTTTCGATGTACCAAAATAACAAAAAACTTTTACTTTGAAACTTGTTTTCACTATTTTTCATGGCGTTCAGGTTTATCATTCTTCTCCTCTGCCTTCTTTTTCTCAAGCATATCCTTAATTTTTTTTAGTTTTGCCCTTTTCCGAGTTACCCGAACAAAGAGAAGAGATTGGGTAGTTTTAATGAGTTTAACATTCATTTGCATTCGTTTGCTTCCTTTTCTTTTGCATATTTTTTCCCCATGTTCCAGTATTTTTGTTTTTTCATTTTTTGCTGTCTGTCGTCTGTCTGCCATCTAATTCAACAAGAGCAAAAGTGAATAAAAATTTCACGATTTCTTTTTATATTTATTCAATGCAACACGCTTCCGTTCGGTCGAATGAACTTTGAGAACTTGGTTTTCGTTAATTGTTCTGCGCTTCAAGAACTTTTCCATAACTTTTATACTAACATTTATTAATTTTCATTTTCTTTTTCTTTCCCAAATAAGTATAATAATAATAATAATTAAATTTTTCCCTTAATTTTTAGCAATTCGATGTCATGTGTAAAGCAGAAGTTGCCTTTTTTATAGCACGTGCTTTTATTAATGTAAGTAAAATACAATTTATGAATTTAGTTTGTTTGTATTTTTAAGTGCAGTCAAAAGAAATAAATAATTTATGAAAATTTCAGTTTAAACAGAATAAAAAGATTTCAGTTCTCCTCCCCTTAAGTCCACCTCATTCTTAAGGTTTTGCAATTCAGCTTCAGTAAAGAGAAATTGAGCATAAATCAAAAACCCTAATAGTAGGAAATTTAAACAGAGCCGCTGATATGAGACTCGATATCGATTTGTAGGACTTAGCTTATTCATAAGAAAATTTCCAATATTCATTGTTTGTAAAATAAATTGCAGAAATATGCAAGGATCGAAGTGTCTTGACGATACCTGTTAATAAGTGAATGAAGAGTAGGACCAACTTTAGAAGTTTGCACATTTTTATATTATTAAATTTATGACTTACAGTGAGCACACCATATGCCATTACGAGCCAGGCGACTAGTTTGCAAAAATTCTTTGTAAGCCTCCATTTCTGGACAATAGTTCCTGGCACCAAACTAAAGCGTTTATTATGCCACATCTTTTGCTTGCTTAAATCTTCCATGTAGACACATAAAAATTCGCAAACTCCATGCAACTGCAGACGAATTGTGACATTATAATCTTACTTAGTATGATTGATTAGCGTCAAGCACTTACCATGCCATAAGCGATCAAAATTGCAACCATCCAATATATCAATGGGTAGCACCCAAGTTCAAAATTATAGCATTGCTTCGTCAAGACTTGCAAAGAACGCCAAGAAGGAACCAATTCATTTGTAGGTTCATGCTTTTCCTTGTCATTTGCGGAACCAAATCCTAAATTATCGCCCAATTTGCGAAAGATCGAGTCTAGCGGTATATCCAACATTTTTAGTGGCAAGCAATTTAATGATAATGTGCGGACTCAATATTAAAAAGAATATACGGACTGAATATTTAAAGAAATTATACGGACACAATATTTTTAAAAAAATTTACGGACTGAATATTTAAAAAAATTATACGGACACAATATTTTCTGAAATTTTAGATACGAGTAACTTGTGTTTGCTGAGATTAAATATACAATGACAAGAAAATCAAAACAAAATTTAGAATAATATGAAAATAAAATTTGTGTAAGGTAGTTTGATTGATTGACTCAATATTTCAACACAATAAAGTTGACATTAGCCTACTTAGTCATACTTACTTTTAAATAAATTTTCACTATTTCAGTTGTGATATTTTTATTGCATTTTAAAGTAGACAATATCCGATTAAGTATGGAATAAAATATTCGCCAAATACTCCTACGGCTATGGTGACAGGCCATTGCTCTTTTCATGGAATTTTTGATGACTTTTTGACAAAGATGTGGCTGTATCTCACCGATGAAGCGTTAGATCTCGGTCTTGAGTTCAGGAATTGTTTCGGGTTTATTCTCATAAGCCCAAGATTTCACAAAACCCCACACACGGTGCTGGAACGCATAATCTTGGTGGCCCATTGACATCAGAATTTCCTGAGATGCTTTGATCTGGAAATCTTTGCTACCACAAGAGCTCTGTTATCATGTTCCTGTAACGAATGCCGTTCCAATAGTGCACTTATACAGAGACTACAGATAGATAGAAATGATATGCGTTAAACAAAAACAACCCCCAAAGGGTTTGGATTTTGTTGTGGTTATGTTTTCGAATTAGTAACCCAAGGTTACTTGGGAATGGAAATTTTCAAACTCTTCACGTCTTAGTTTACGATCTAGAGAGCTGAAATTTTGCACGCAGTATTAATTTCACCACACGCTGATAGACATTTCTCGGAATCAGTTAAATCGGACCACTCCCATATAAGCCCAACTAAACTAAAATTTAGATACTATTGGTGTCTGACCCTTATTCACCAACGTAGTAAATTTCAAGACCGTAGGATTACTGGATTGCAGAGGTGAAGTATAAATATCTCGGTCTCAATGTTGAAATGTTGTGTGTATACTGACCCTACCCAAAACATAAGTGAAATCTATAATGAAATACAATATTTATGTATACTTAATCACGGGAAATATTTCACGTTGTAAATAGCCATGGGACATTTCCGCTAGCTTAACATGGGAAGTTGAATAGTATACTAATGTATACTATTATCCAATGGCAAGTATACGTAATTATATCTAAGTCCCAAAAGAAAGGTTTCCGTTGCAATCGAGTTCGTCTTCCAAGAACTACAGGGCACTCACAGATGAGTTTCCTCTGTCTCCAATGAGAGTCCTAGTATGCCAGAACCCCATGACAGTTCAAAGCTATCACAACCGAGAGTATGTCTTAAAAAAGGTTTCCAAGCATAGGCGACCGATAGAGAGGATATCTGCGTTAATCCGATAAGCATTTGTTCATCCATAAGTCTCAGACATTACATTTTCCCAATACTGAAATTAGTATATTCTTTACTCAATTTTCCTAAAAGGCATAACAATAATGAAAACAGAAGATATTATATACTTTGATACTTAGAACAATCGATGTAAAGTGCAAAGTACATGCAGAGATACTTTTTGCTCTCGTTGTTTTACTAACTTTTAACAATGAGATTGTGGTCGTTTCATGTTGTTCTGATAGATTGGGCAATCAATAAATGTAATAAATAACTTAATTACAAGAAAAGTCCATTAACAATTTTAATTTTCATCGAAAAGTCTCCTTCTGTTCCCTTCTGCACATGTATTAAAGTATAATTGAGAATGGTAGGAGTGAACATTTTTAAATGATATTTACTATGGTTATTTTCTTGTAGTGCGAAGCCAAAACTTTGTAAAATGGTCATTAGATTTTTATTTATGCGTGCTTGTATCCTGTATTTACAATATTTTAATCAAAATTTATATGCTTTTATGTTAATCTTTCTCTTGTGGTTTCTTACTTATTATGCAATCATTTGTTGTCTTTATTTTCCTTGTAGGTACTCGCTATGTGGGGCGTGCTGCGATTTTACAATTTACTACGGTCGGGAATTACCTGGCGTGGTCCTGAGGTAATTTATAATACTTAGGATCCTTAATTTGTAAAGTGTAATAACATGTATATCTTGTACCTTCCGCTTTATCCAAATGTAGGCAAAAACTGCTATTTTTGCACCCATCTATAGAAGTGTAAGAACGGGCGAGGTTGGAGGTAGATCCCATGCTGAGTGTAGACGTGCTCGACGAAGACACAATAATTGCAATGATGCCCAACAGACAAGGGTGGCAAAAAAATCAACTCTGAACAGCTGCTGCGCCATTTTCGACTTAGACGTTGATTATGATGACGATGACGACGATGATTATGAAGATGGGGACGGCTATGGTTATGATTATGATGATTTCTATGATTATTACGATGATGACGAAGAGGATGACGATGAAGAGGCTGGTGATGATGATGACGGTGGTGACGGTGATAATAACCATGAAGAGGACGATGGAGTGCATAGTGACTGCTCCATGTTGGGTACTCCATCACACCAGAGAAGTCGTGCAGCCAAAGGCCATCATCAGCGTGCACGGAACAACAATATTCGCTCGGTGCTTGTTAATAAACGACACAATAAATATCGCATTGCACGTCCACAAACACGCCTGGAAGTCATTAATGAGTCAGAGCGTAGCGCCGGCAGTGGGAGTGATGAGAATGATTCGTTGCTCGTTGCCTATGACAGTAGTTCATCGTTGGCGTCGGTTTGACATTGGCCGCCCTGCGCTAGAGATGCACGAATTACGTCCACGGACACAGATTGTGACCACGGCGGCAACACGTTGGTTGGCGCTACAAACGGCAACAACTGCCGCTGCAACTGCATCAAGTGCAGCAGTGTCCGGCGGCAACAACACAGCATCACTGGCGCCCATGACAATGGTCAATACTATGGTCAGCGTCAACGCCGACGTCCATTGCGACGCCTCTACTGCGCTGTAAATACACTGATCATGGCATTACTAGTGGGTGTGGAAATTTATGCCCAAGTCGCCATATTTCTCTAAAATGTTATGACTCATTGGCAAATGATCAATTTGGCATTGATTGAACAGCAAGTGCACAATTTCTTTAGAATTTAAATTTGAGCAATCTTTACGATTGTTTCCGATTAATCAAATCGGATCAAAAGAAAATACAATATTTCAAATTTAATATTAAGTTATCAAAATACTTATAATGTACAAAGACGTGTATAAAAACAAAAAAAAAAACAAAAAACAAAACCAAAAACAAATTCTATTATAATTATGTAATGTGTATCAAATTACGAGTATTTCTTTATTTAATAAATATTAATAATTATATTTTTCAACTTTTATAGCTTTAAAGAAACTTCAGTAACAGAGTGTCTATATATGTAAATCGAAATATTTCAGAATATACACACTGTACACACTGTACTGATAGCAAACGCAATGTTTTCCATGCCTATTCCTCTCAAGCATAAATATTGGGTGTGCGCCAAAAGTAATGTCGGTTTTTTCCAGTAGATGGCTTTAGTCACAATTTTAAATGATTGGTGGCCGAACATATCAAACATAGAGGTGTAATTTGAAAGATTTGAGTGTAAACTATTATCGATAAGAAATTAAACGATATTCGATAACATTTGTACAAGTGACAACTGATTAACCATGGAGTTAAGGTCCTTTTAGACGGTCAGTTCAGTTTCCGTCTAAGTCCATTATCGACTCGAAATCCGCATCGATAACCGAAACGATAACAAAACGATAATAAAAAATGGACTGTTGGCCCAACTTATTTTTCAGTCCATTTCGATGACATATCGACAAAAGTAATCAAATGCAACAGGTGCAACAAGCGTCGTTGATTTCTCAAAATATATGCAGGTATGGCGAACCACGATTTTACTGTGGAACTCATTGAAATATATCCATCAGATATTATATTACCACTTTTAAATAGATAAATATGAACAATATATAAACAAACAGTGTTCAGTGTTGTACAAAAACTCTGAAAGATTTCGACTCTTCGTGTAAAAAGAAGCATTTTGTCAGTCCATTTCGATTTCTGAAGCGATAACATGGATTGAGACTGAGACTGAGACTGAGACTGAGACTGAACTGACTATCTAAAAGGCCTTTAAATGAGAGGCACTGTCTGCATATTTTACTTTTTTACTTCCGAAAAATGGGTTTGCTTAAAGAGGCTGCATGCATCGGCCAATGGAGGCTGATGACGACCAAATCAAGGCAATGATTGATGAAAACCGCCGCTATTCAACACAAGAGATTGCAGAAAGGCTAACCAAATTAAAGTTTGCTATTCATTGCTCAAATGTACGGAAAATGATACATTCTTAAGCGAATCATAATGGGTGATGGAAAATGGGTTAAACAAATAGATTATTATTTCCTCGAACAGCGCTATGTGCTTTTATAAATTGGAATCCAATAATTTTATCCATTTTCTAACATTCTGTGTCGTCATAATGAATCCGTCCGTCTGACACCAGCACGGTATGCTTCTATAAGTGTCGGACTCAGACTAAACTAAAGAAAGAAAATTATTATTCAAAGCAGCTCAGCACAGTTCTAACTATTATTTATTTATTTATTTATTTATTGTACAATAGAAAACTTAATTCTAAAATACAATATTAAAGCTGAAGCAAGTTCTAACTAATTAGCTGTGTTCCGTTATTCCTTTGCTTTATTTTGCACACCGTTATATCGGTATTACTTAGCCTATCACAGTTCTTCCTATTGCAAGCTTTACTTTTCCCGACTGTTACAATAACTTGTACATAACTGTGGAGTAAAAAAGATGAACCGCTTTTATTTACATCAAAGCTGAATTCACCTAAAGAAAATTATACTGTCCATAATGGAATGAACAGATATCGATCACTTTGAGCTGCTCACGAAATAAAAACCATCAATCGGAATTGAATATCGTAGCTATCCGAATTGGATAAAAAAATTAAAAAGAAGCACCATGGACTAGCCAATCGGAAAAGTCTTATTTTCCACCATAACAACCCTCGACCTCATACATCTTTGGACAATCGACAAAAAAAATCGGAGCTGAATTGGGAAATTTCCATTTATTGCACTCTCTTCAAAACTTTTTGAGTGATGAAATATTCCATTCTAAAGAGGCTTTCAAACACCACTCATATATAGTTTTTGCCCATAAGGATCAGAAGTTCAATGAAGACGGAATAATAGAACTTCCTGAAAAATGGGCAAAACTGGTCCAACAAAACATCCAATACATAATCGAATAATATATGATCTACATATAATAAATAAATTTTGATTTCAATGGAAAAAGAACCGACATGACTTTTGCAAACACCCAATATAATATTGTATATGTACGAGTATGTAATCATAAATTTAAATTGATAGAATAGAGACAAGGCAACTCTCCAAATTATTATACTTAGTAAAACTAACTCTCAAGTTAAACGTCCAACGTTGTAAAATGTTTAACTCGTATTATTAAATTTGCTTGTAAATACAAATTAAACCCAAACGATATAAGAATATACTTACAATAAAATACAATATATAATATTTAATGTGACTAGCATATCTATAATACTTAAGCTGTTATGAATCTATGGTAAACTAACCAAAACTTACTTAACCTAACTAATTGTAGTTATGTATGCAGTTATGTATATCAATAATAATAATTTATATGCGAGTCTAGGAAGTAACATAAGTACAGTTACTACCAAAAAATAAAAAACCTTAAATTTAAATTGTTTGCCATCAGTTTGTATTGTAATTGTACGTACGTGTATGTCATAAAGAATAAAAAAGAATAAACTAAATTTATAAATATTAACCTAAATGAAAAGTAGATATTTTTATTTTTTCGATATGAAATGTAGATTCACTTTTCATTCAAATCAGATGCTCGATAAAACAAAGACTTTCATGATTTCAATCAAAAATCTATTAATTAATTGAATATGAAAAAAAAACTGAATAATAATGAATAATAATCTATTTACGCCCCAACACTTTAGAAGTGTTAAAACTAAATTTAATATAGATTTGTTATGATAACTAGAATTTGGGCAATACACGTGCTGGATATTCTATTTTCATGCATAATAATCTTCAATCTGTGAATTACTTCTACGGACTTCATCATAATTAAAATATGAATTTTGCGATAAGCTACCAACAAAACCAAATCATGAGGCCTTTAAATAGCGCTAGACATATTTGATATCTCTTCAGTTTGCAGTTACCAGCAAATATTATGAAGCCAACATTTTTTATATTCCTCATTGCCCTCAGCAGTTTGGGTTATCGTGGGGTATTCAGTCGTATAATCATTACACAAGATGATAACGACGAATTAACCGCTGGCTTACCTAAATTTGAATCAATACCTAATTCACTCATCGAATCAAAATCAGGTAAAGCAAGAGTAATTACAATTTGATTTCCGTTCAATTATCTACTTAAGTACATGTACCATATCTCTGATTTTTAGCTGATTGCTCTATAAAATTACGCGGCGGAATCAAAGATCCTGCACCGCTCTTTATCAAACCTTATAGCACTGAATTCTACCCCTATAGTGCTAATGGTGATGTCTTTATCGCAAAAGATAACACAATTGAGTTTTATTGCACAGAAGGTTTTGCTGAGCCACTATCAGGCAATTCTTTGTAAGCTACTTGCCTCGGTGGCAACTCATTCGAAATTAATGGCAAAGAACGAAATATTGCGGAAATACGTTGTAAAAAGTATCCGGTATATACTGCACAAAAGACGGGAGAAAGATGCAACGGTGGTACTACATTGATTCAAGTGGGTTTCAAACTCAGCAACTCACGCTTTCTTACTCAGTATGAAGCCTGTTTCGATGAGGATGAGGAAGTTACACGTTATGTCCATCATACATTGGCTCCGGGCACAAACTATTTTGCAACAGGTGTAGATCGTGTCACTTTTACCACCGGTGGTTTCTTCAGTGGCAAAGATGTCAATAAACTTTATACTCAAAATATACAAAAAATAACCATTGATAAGGCTTTGGGCACTGACTCGATGAAGTACTTTAACTCAAAGAAGAACATCTTCTTGTCACGTGGACACATGGCAGCTAAGGCAGATTTCGTTTACTCGTCAGAACAACGCGCTACATTCCTTTTTATTAATACTGCACCTCAATGGCAAACCTTTAATGCTGGCAACTGGGCACGTGTAGAAGACAGTGTTCGTGCCTGGGGTACTCAAAACCGAAAGTTTCTTGAATGCTGGACAGGTGTTTGGGGCATCACCACGTTGCCTGACAAGAATAATATACCGACACCGCTGTATTTGTCCTATGATAATAATGGTAATGGCGTAATCCCCGTGCCAAAGATCTACTTCCGTGTTGTTATTGACGCCATCAACACAGAAGGGTATAGTATTTGTAGGCGTTAACAATCCTCATCTCACGCTTGACGAAATCAGAGAAGACTATATTCTGTGCAATGATGTCAGTGACAGAATTAACTGGGTCACATGGAAAAGGACAGATCTTATCGATGGCTATTCATATGCCTGCGAGGTACCGGAGTTCAGTAAAGTAGTCACGGACTTACCAGACTTCTACGTCACTGGTTTACTCGTTTAATATGTCGACTTAAACAGTTTATTAAATTTAATGTACAGACCGTTTTCAGTGGCGCTGTATTACGATGATTCGTTTTGGTGTTTACAGTGCCGTTTTTGAATCACGACAAGCCATTATTGTTTTGATTATACACACAAATAAAAAGTTGTGCTAAATTCAAAGGAAAAATTTATGAAATATACATGATTTACAACAATTTTCTGTGTATGCAAATAGGTCTTGCAAGTCCTTTTTTTATACCTGCTAACAAAAAAATTACTTTGAAATTTGCTAAAATCATCATCGGCTATTTTATGTTAGCGAGCAGTAGAAAAAAAAAAAATGGGCCAAGTGCGAGTCAGACTCGTACATGGAGGGTTCCGTACCAGATTGGGATTTGTATGGGAGGTAGTCCCACTAGTGATCCCATCTGATTGATTCCAACAAATGTACCGCACCTATATCAGAAACTTATAGTGTCTAAATTTCAGTTCGATAGTCCAAAAAACAAAAAAGTTTTTCGAATAAAAACCTGAATTTTAATGGTGAGTTTGTATGGAACGTACCCCTCCTAGTAGGCCGATTTGGCTGATTCCAATACATGTGTATCGTCTATATCAAAAACTTACAGTTTCTAAATTTCAGTCCGATAGAACAAAAAAAAAAAAAAGTTTTTTAAATAAGAACCTGAATTTTAATGGGGTTTTGTTTGGGAGGTACACTCCCTATTGGTCCGATCAAACTGAAATTTCGACAATATAAGTTTCTGATGTATAGCCACGAACAATCTAAATTTCAAGACCGTGGGATTACTGGATCGTATAGCTGCCATATAAGCCAAACTTTTTCTTGTCTGAGGCTTAATTTAAGTTTTGGAAAATATTTTAGTTTTAATATTTGTTGCTGATGCCGGAATAGAACTACACATTCTTTAAAAAATTTCAACTCTCTAGCTATTATGGTTCATGAGATATGACTCCGGACGGACCGACGTACTGACGGACCGACGGACAACG
This sequence comes from Amiota minor, assembly GCA_037043295.1. NCBI lineage: Eukaryota > Metazoa > Arthropoda > Insecta > Diptera > Drosophilidae > Amiota > Amiota minor. Next base: position 29,175 of record JBAMAW010001063.1, read on the forward strand.
AAGTCTCTGCAATAGGGTTCCCTTTGGTACCCTTTGGTACATACATATATATATATATGTATGTAGTATGTAGTCCATCAAATTTTGAAAAATTTATTATCCAAATTTGTTTTTATTTTTCCGGAAACCCATGTTTACCAGATTTTACTATCTCAAAGATACCATTCAACCTGATTATTGTTATAAATTTTTTAAATTTAATTCTTACGATTAGTTCTAATATTAATATTGTACTTATAAATTTAAAAATCACATCGACAAAGTTCCAATAAAAAACAATTGTACAGTTTCTCCTTTAAACTAGAAGACCACCTTTCGCAGTAAGTGCGGGCAAATGTTTAACAGTTTTCATGAAATCAGCTACTTCACAGGCATAAGAGTATCCCATCTTGATGTCCTCTTTCTTCCAATTGATATAGTTCACTTGCTCACTAACATCTTGGCATACAATGTAATCTTGGTGGATTTGAGCAAGTGATAAATGTGGATTATTTACGCCTACAAATACAATGCCACGATGTGTAGATGGTTCAATAACGACACGGAAATAGATTTTCGGCACTGGAATTAATCCATTATTGTTCGCATCTTGAGACAAATACAATTCCGTTTCTTCGCCATTCTTATTTGGTAGCGTGGTGACACCCCAGACACCAGTGTAGCAATTCACATTCATTCTGTTCTTTGAGACCCATGCACGTAAACCATCCTCGACTCGAGCCCAATTACCTGCATTAAACGATTGCCATTGTGGAGCAACATTGACAAACAAAAATGTAGCACGTTGCTCTGCAGCATAGTTGAAATCAGCCTTGGCAGCCATGTGGCCTCTAGCTAGAAAAATGCTGGATGTATCAAAGTATTGTCCAGCATCGTAACCCAATGCTTTATTAATTGTCTCGCGTTGCACGGCTTGTGTATACAATTTGTCGACGTTCTTGCCATCGAAGAAACCTGCAGTTTGGAAGGTGATACGGTCGACACCAGTTTGATAGTAGTTACTACCAGGATAGAGCTGATGACGCACATAACGCGTTACTTCTTCTCCTTCATTAAAGCAAACTTGATACTGTTCAGCGAAACGTGAGTTTGTTATTTGGAAACCGACGCGGATAAGAATGCCACCATTACAAGAGGCTCCTGTTTTCTGTGCAACAAAACCAGGCCATGACTTGCAGGCAAGCTCTTTAAAGTTAAAGCTGACACCATTAACTCGGAACGTAGTACCACCCACACATGAAGCAGTCAACAACTGCGTTGAGTGCGTAGTGAAGGAGCCAGGGCACCATAACTGCAACGTTTCACCATAATTGAATTCCATGGCGCCCGCATCGGAAAATGGGTAAAATTCATCAGAATTTGTCTTCAGATAGACAGGTTGTGGACTAGGCAAACCATTGCGTATACTAATACTGCATGCTGTGATATTTAAGGGTATCATAAGCCATAAATTTATATTTGTATTTTACCTACAATATAAAACTAAAGATATTCTAAACTTACTTGCTGCCCGACTTTGTGGCGGAACATGAAAGGGTTGTGTCTCTTCTACCTCAATTGGCACTTCGATAGGTTCATCATCCTTGATACTCAAGGATGCGATATCTGGTACTTCTATAACACCTGCTGAGGCAAAAAGAACCAAACTATTGACAGCAAGCAAGAGTACTACAGTTGATATTAACTTCATTTTGGTTTTACGAATTTGGACAAACTAACTTTGCGAACAATACCTTAAATAGTAGAACGATAAGAAATGACTAAAAACGTGCCCAGGCCATCATCCATCCACTAAAAGAAACTGTGCAATCAAGACAACTCAAACACAAAGTTATTAATCAATCAAGGCCTTAGATTTTGTATGATAAGAATTAAAGAAATCCCACAATTAGACTTTTTGTTCTATAATCGACATTTCGACAGTCAGCGCTTATCACACTTGATTCTTATCGAGCAAATGTCTCTATACTATATATCTATATCAAGTGCAGACGTCAATACGCACGCCTGAGCTATTAAGCTAATAATCGTTTAGCTATTTTTATAGTTTCAGTCGATTTGAAAAGTCTTTAATCTACCATGTGCCACTTAATGATAAAAACGAGCCACAAAAACATGATACTATGATGTATGGTGATACTCATACTTAAATAAAAATAAGTTTTGTCGCACAAGTTTGAGAGCAAACGGTTGAGCTCAATATGTTAAACATCAACCATTGACATTAATTAATGAAATGTAAAATGAACAACAGCAGATTTCGGAATTTAAACCAACAAATCCAAAGTCCACTAACTACACATGTAAAGAGATATTCTGACAGTGAATTTCTTTTCGTAAAAAAAAAAGTGTAAAAGGAAAAACCAAAAAATTAAAAAAAAACGGGAAGTAACAGAAAGGCAAGCGAAAAAAAAATCCTTAAAGCAATTAGGCCAAAGGACAAACAAAAAAAGCAAAATGGAGGAAAAAATGTTTGTCCAATAGGAGGGCAGAAGGATGTAACCGGTGGTGAGAAGCATGAGCATGACAAGAGTTGAAGCTGCAGGATTACGAATAATTTGTGAAAATTGATGATTTGTTTAGATTTACGAATGAGCGAACAAAACGAGCCAAATTGCCAAAAACATGACAACGAACCAACAACAACTACAACAACAACAACAAAGGAAAGGAGCCAAAGAGCAAGAATTGGCAACGAATGCGAATTTGAGCCCGTTCGAAGCCAAACAGACAGGTGTTTAATGCAAACCAAAGGATAAGGATAAGGAAAAGCGGAGAACAACGGATGCAAACAAAAAGCAATCAGAAGGTGTAACTAATTGATTTGATTCAGATAAATGAAATTGGGATAGAGATAAAAGAGAGCCGCGCGTCAAAGAAAAACTGAAATGTGAAAGCAAAGCAAAAACATAAACACAAACAATGATTAATGAGTGGCGGACCCCCATAGTGATGAAAAGAATGATGAAGATGAAGACGAATACGAAGATGTTGTTGTTGGAGAAGTGTTGGAAAATATTCCAAAAAGGAAAAGATAATTAATTATTGCCAAAAGCGATCAGAACAAGGAGGGACGGAAAGACAAACAGACTGTCGAGCTGCACAAGTCCAAAACATGCAATCACTTTTGAGTTTTATAACTTCTAATTACAACAATAAGAATTGTTTGTCAATTTGTTATTTATTAATAACATTTATTGGCTCTTAATTAATATTGAAAGCTAAAGCACTTCTGGATCAATAACCATGACAGATACAACAACAACAAAATACAAATTGAAACTACAGTCGCATAAAAGAATAATATATAGATAGGCAGATGATACACATGAGGGCGTTTAAAAGGTGCAATATTTCAACCAAATGATACACTTTAAGTGGGCGATACCTTCTAAGAGTAGTAATATTTATGTAGTACACTAGGACGAGGGAGGTCTGATAAGATTTTTAACTTACAAAGAAAAAAACGATTATTCATGGACATTTTATCTTATTTTTTTGATCTAAAACACTTTTGGTTTTGGTATGGTCAAAATTTTACAAAATCATCATCGTCTTCGCATCATAACGCGACGTTGTACATCATGTGATTAAGCAATGTGGTGCGCAATAAGTATTCGGATGGGGTATCAGTTGGAAACACCCTGAGTATTGTGTAACTACAACAAAAAATGAGCAATGGGCTCATTTTGGGACAAGATTATTAAAGTCTAATGAACTACTCGTACAAAAGTTCTATATACAAGGCCTTCCTTCGTTGCATTGCACCATGAGCCGGTGCTTAACACAATGATAATATGATGCGAATACGAAGACGATAAAATGTGAAATTTTACTCTACCGAAACTTTTTAATCCAAAGTAAGCATCAGCCTCCCATTCAAACATATTTTTTAGCAGGGCGAATTCCTATATATGAGTCGTGCATAGTCTTAATGGAGATACTTTCTGGTATGGCAAATGAGGTTATTTTTAAATATCGGCCGACCCAATATCGCTGTACTCGTATAATATGCATTTATTAAGTTTATTTTAAACTAGACAATGCGTAGAAACTCTTTCAAATCTTCATTTAATCCCCAATTTGGCTTTCTCAGATGCCAAGAACCGACTTGTACTCACTGTTGTGACTGTTTCTTGTTGTAAAGTCGGTAAAGCGATGGATCATGCTTCATAAACGGAACATTTCTAAACACTTCATGGAAGTGTTCATACGATTACGATTCATCTTAAGCAAACGAGATTCCTATCTTGAGAATAACTTATCTATGTTCTGTTTTCCTTTTAATGCGAATTCCACATCGCGGATTTTTTCAATCGTTTTTCAAATGAGAACGCCCTACACGTGGTTCATTTTTAATGCTGCTACGAGCATGTTTGAATTAATTTACTCAAAAATAAACTTTAGGAAATGATGGTACAAATGTGATACAAACTTGTGTTCAACTTTGATTGCTTTTTCATACTTTTCTCATTCATATAAAGGTTTTTGTTCAAAATTCTGTTGTAATGGGTTCATATTTATTTGACAAACAAAAAATTTACCTCAGCCAAGTGATTAGTTAGAATAACAAACCTCCCTCGTGGGCATGAGTGTGTGTACTTAAAGAAAGACGATACATTGTAAAAGCCACATATACATTTATACTTGTATGTTTATAAAAGAAATGAAAGAAGTGAAATACAAAGAGGTAGAAAGCCATAAAAAGTACGACGATGAAGGTGGAAATGGGCGTTACACATATCGTATACGTGTTCTTATATGTGTGCTTCATTTGATTGATAAGGCTGCTAAGCGTGTTTTCTCACACATGAATATACACACACGAATATGGTACCCACAGATACAAACACCTGTATCCACTCATTCAAAGACACCTGCTACATTATAATAACATTTTGCACCTTTTCAACAGGTTTCAAAGAATTTATTCAATGGCGTACGTTGATATACACAAATTGAAAGAACTCAATAATCCGTCGTTCATTCGCTCAGTCGCTTTAATTCTGAATGGGTAACGCCTGGACGGATTTAAGCCTATAGAGACGCGCCCTCAATTTGGGGGAGATAAAATCACATTGATTGAACAAATCTACTATGTATTGTGCTATTGATGATGGATTACATCGTGTATTTAGTGGCGTAAAAGCTAAAAGGTTTATTGTGGTGTGGCATTTTCAATCTGCCTTCCTTTTTATTTTCAAATTGCGCTTTTCTTTCTATTTGATCCTGATTATAAGGAACGAATAAAAGCACAAAATTGATGGATATTAGTTATCACAGTTGGGATAACCTCAAGCTTAGGTAATTCAAGCGAAGGTCAAACCAAGGTAGATGACTAATTGCAATCTGAAAATAAGGAAAGAAAAGTATGCAAATTAAGTGGTACCCATCTGGGCCAAGTTAGCCAAGTGAAAAATGTCTGATAATTGCTTACAGAGCAAACAAGAAAATACAACACAACACGAAAAAAGGAAACATGGATACACAAACGAAACGAACGAAGGATAGTGGATGCAAGGAAAAAGAAGGATGATTCGTAAATTACGCACGGAGATTTCGGTCAAACACAAACCAACAAGAAAACCCACAACAGATTGAATTGAAGCATTTTGTACATTATACATACATACTTCAATGGGGAGGATCGAAATCGACAGAAGAATGCGGTAGAAATCAAGGGTTCATTATTTGGAGCATGTGGCATTCTTCACACACAAACGATATAATCTACATGTGTAAGTGGGTGAGCGGGTGCTAAGGTGGATGCTTGTATGGCTTGTTTAAATTCGATTTGTTTGGCATTTTCGATAATTCACGCTCAATAAAAGCAAACAAGCGCAATAATCAAGAGTAAATGAACCGAAGACCGAACCAAGTAAAAACATACAATACAATACAAGTAAAGAAGGAGCTCATTGAATCTATGTAAATCTATCAAGATAAATTTACTCCCACTTATTATTCAAGTGGTTGGTCAAAGTAAAGTAAGTAAACGTATGCAAGTTGCAAGTAATTTTCCTTTAATTAATCAAAGAGCAGAATAAAGGATATTAACTTAAGATGAGTTGAGAAAACTCTCAAGAAACACAAATGATAAATTCAGTTGATTTGTAATTTCCACTATAAAGAAGTAGAAGAAAAACGAAGATGAAGATGAAGACAATTATGAACTAACAGTGAGTGCAGTAAGGGAACATGACAGACTCGTTTCTTCATGATTAATGGAAATTAAATGCTACCTAAAAGCGATTAGAATAAGGTGAAGTGACGTAAGGAAAAGACATTACAAGGAGTTGGCCACAACAAAATGGACAAGCGAAGTGTGTCAGTCAGTCTGCACTACATCAATGCCAAAAAGACAAAAAGATAATAAGAAAACGAAAGGAAAGGTGAATAAGATTAACAATGCTGAAATGTGTGAATGAACTTTGGTAGGAAATATTAAAAGTACATAGATCTGATTACTATTTCCATATTAAATTTATTTTTTTATTTTGGGTTACTCAGTCTCCATCCAACGGGAAAATGTTAGTAGCTGAACAAAATCTTCCAAGCCACTGACATAATGGTGAATATCAGAATAATGTTTGCTAAAACAAGACAATCTGAATCTATGTAATGGAGTAATATTCGGCTGCCAACTGATTGTCCAATGACTATTGTTTTCTCAGGTATCTGTTTTCAACCAATGTCCATCCAATACTAAATACTACTATTATTGCTTCTACGAACTGAATATTAAAGCAAAAGTGTACATTCTTTGTGTCTAACCAAGTTGTAAAATTCATTAAAAGCCTCATCATTTAGGTCAACATGGTCAAGCACAACAAATCTTTATAGTTTATAGTGCAATCATGACCACATAGATATTAATTATGATTCTTTGACTAACGACTTTTAGTTAAATGTGTATAAAATATTGTAACAATTTTCTTAGATTATTTTTGATCCACAATTCGCCCAATTGGACAATTATCTGAAATACATTTGGAAATAGAGAGGGTTTTTGATGGTTTCCTAAACAAATTATGTGTCCTACAATGTGTTCAATGATATCTTCTCTGATTGCGAGGGTTTTTGGTGTATGTGGATCATATGAGGTACAGAAGCACACTTTATTGGGTCTCCGATATCTTTTTTTGTCAGTTACAAACTTCATGATAAGCTTATATTATGGATTACATTTCTATATAAAAATGACAAACCTTTACAACTTAAAGCACTTCATTATTTATTTTGTATGGCATAAAATGATAAATGGATAATTTGCATAGATTGATTTCCCTTGAGATTCCTATACATTTCTTTTACAAAATGATAATCCCATTTACCTTTAAATAAGAAGGGTATAAGAAAATTAAGTTTGCATATAATTTTCTTCTGTTCTTTTTCAGAGCCACAATCACCATGATGACTAACCATTGCTTTTCTTTTCTTTTTTTTTTTTGCATTAACCTCATGAATTATTAAAAATAGTTAAAAGCCAATTTAAATTTGCAACACTTAAATATTTAAAAAGACTTAACTCAATCCATTTGTAACAAAACCAATGAATTCTATTCGAATTTTCCTGACTTTTACTCAAACGTAAAGCTTAAAAATGAAGTTGCCAAAATCAAAGCTTAACACTTCAAAATAAAGAATCAACATGTAATCCTGACGATAACACAATACTTAGAACAGAAACACGACAACACTTAGCTATAGATATCGGCATAGATATGGATACAGTAGATAAGTGTCCATAAAGAAAAATCCAATTAAAAGCGATAAAAGTTATTGAGACGTTCAACGATTTTTTCATTTCGTCGTCAGTATTTCGAGTTTAACTTCATTTTGCCAGTAAAGGAAAACAAAAATATGAGGGAAAATGCTTAGGCCAGCAGAAAATAAAAAAAAAAAAAAATAATAATAATACAAACAAGAAAGAAGTGAATGTAGTAAAAAAAAAAAAAAATATTGTGTCTGTTGATGGCATTCGCTTTGGCTTAGGACTCTGATTTCATATAACAAACAACACACAGAGAAAATACTATAACATGAAATAAAGTCAGAGGAAAGTCATCTCGAATGTTGTGAACAAAGTGGCACCATTAGTGCGAAGATAATGGTGATTGCAACACGAGATTATTAAACAAATACACGCACACACATACTAATGCATCCCAATAACCTTTTACATAGATGCACACACACATATTACAACACTTTTCTATAGATTGATGGTGTGTGATGTCTATGTGCTTGGCTTCGTTATCGTTTTCCATGTTTTGTTTCAAGATGAGATTAAGTTTGTTTTGGCATTTTAAATCAATTAAGAAAATGTTTCATGTTGTTATTAAGTTGGAAGACTTATCCAGAAAGTCTTTCTTAGTCCTCTTCGATGATCTGAGCAGTTTAACAAAGTTTATTTATCAAGTGCATACACACACACACACACACGAGCGCACAAGAAAGAAATAAACAATTTAAACTTGAGAACAAAAACCAATAACAAATTGTAAAAGTTTGCGGAATTCATTTTAAAATTTAATGAAAATTGCAAATAAATTGGTAAATCCAACAATATGAATTTATTGTCTTGGCCATCGTCAACACCAACGCCATCACCATCACTATCACCATCGCTATCGATTGAATTGCATTGCGTTATTGCATAATCAATCAAGTGTGTCCACCACCTCGTCCAAGTAAATTCAGCGTAAATTGCATTTTCAGTTTCATCAAGTAAATCATTGCATAATTTTCAACAAAATTACATTTAATAACATTTTTAACTCACATAAAAGTACAGAGATAGATACAGTCACGCAAATGCAATTTGTATCCTGGTGTCTATCTGATTGTGTCTGTGTGTGTGTGAAAGAGCATCGATTCTTAAACTGTAATGCGCGAAATTCCATGGGAATAGTAGTTTTGCCTTTCGTTTTAAACAATATTTGTTAGATATTCAAAAGAATTTTAAAAATGGGCTAATTGCGAGTCAGACTCGTACCAGATTGGGGTTTGTATGAGAGGTTCTCCTCCTAGTGGTCCGATTTGACTGATTCCAACAAATGTATCGCGCCTATATCAGAAACTTATAGTATCTAAATTTCATTTCAATGGTCCAAAAAAAGAAAAAGTTTTTCTAATAAGAACCTGAATTTTAATGGTGGGTTTGTATGGAACGTACCACTCCCAGTTCACCGATTTAGCTGATTCCAACAGATGTGTAGCATCTATGTCAAGAACTTATAGTTTCTAAATTTCAGTTCAATAGAACAAAAAACAAATTAGTTTTTCTAATAAGAACCTGAATTTTAATGGTGGGTTTGTATGGAAGGTACCCTCCCTAGTAGTCCGATCAAATTGAAATTTGGACAGTATAAATTTTTTATGCATAACCAAAAACTATCTAAATTTGAAGTTTGTGGGATTCCTGGATCGTATAGTTGCCACACAAACCAAAATGTTTCTTGTATGGGGACCGCTTTAAGTTTTTGAAAATACTTAAGCTTTAGTACTTTCTGCTGATGCCCGGATAGCACTACACATTCTGTGAAATATTCTACTCTCTAGCTGTTACGGTTCAAGAGATATGACCGGAGGACGGATGCACGGACAGACAACGAAGTCTCTGCAATAGGGTTCCCTTTGGTAACCTTTGGGTCCGGAACCCCAAAAAGGAAGGTAGCATTATCCTAGCCGTGTGAAGGAGAATTCTTAGATCATATCGAAAACACAATTGGAACATTTGTCTTACGAAAATGGTTCTCATAACCCATTATGAGTTTTCCTTATGATAAACTTTTTAACTTTTTAACAGTCATAATTGGAATTAATAAGGGTATATGGCATCTAGTAGTCAAAATTTGAATATTATGAATGTTCGATGAAATTCAATTCTTCAAAATTGGTAACATTCCCAAACCGATCCACATTTAAAAATTAATATTTAGTTAAACCATTTTCAGTTAATTTTGGTGTTTCTCAGTTAAAAATGGTAATAGTTTTCAGACTTAAATAGGAATGAAGTCTAAGAAAACGAGGCGATAAATAAATTTAAGAATCGCTGTGATAGAAGACTGTGTCTGTGTATCTATCAAATCTTTATCTCTGTGACATGAAAGTGTCGCAGTCGCGTACTATAAAAGCGATGACAGCAAGGAAATGAAAAACCAAAACGAATTGTAACGGAAACGTAACGCGACGAAAAAAATAAAACCGGAACAGTGAATAGTGAAAAAAAGAGCATAAAAATCGAAAAATAGTAAGGAAAAAAATAGTAATAAAAAAATCACTTGAACGCGAACATCACATCGAGGAGGAGATGAGCTCGTTAATATTCCCAGCATTGCGTTGTCCAATCAACAACTTTTGCTTCAATTTGTTATTGTTGTTGGTTTCGCTAGTCACTCTGATGTCGAGCGTCATGGGCACGAATATCGTGGATATCATATCTGATACTCGTCCTCGTCGTTCGTCGTTGCCAGAAATGCTAGTCACTTATTTTCGCTATCAAGGAGTACATAGTTTGGTATTAGTCGTTTGTCAAACGGACATTGGTGAATTACTCGCACTTTTGACTTCTCCACCCTTTTTATAATATCCGAAATATGTCTCTCTCTCTCTTTTGACAGATTCCTCAAATGGGAAGCAACAACTAAATGATATTATAAATCATTTTTCAGCCAATGATTTTTATATTCAAATTGCCAACGAACATTGCTTCACTGATCTCAGCCAAGAGATTAATATGGAACCAATAGATTTTCCACCTCCCAGCACATTTCGTATAGACAATGTGACACGGATTCCTTTGTCATTTTATCTGCCACAATTGTCACACAAGTTGGGCATTCTAATGCTTCATATCAACTCTTCTTGTGCTCTTAACTTGCTACGTTGGTCGGCTGCCACCGAGAATAATTTCTTTACCACAGGTCGTTTTTGGCTGCTGTTAACACAGGATGCAAATGACTTCACACTACTTGAGGATGAAGAAATTTTTCTACCACCGGATGGTGAGGTACGTGTGCTATGGCATTCGTCGGCATCTCCCACTCCAATCTACACACTAGTGGATGTTTACAAAGTGTCGGCGGCACATTCGCTAAAGCACCGAATAGTGGGTGGCAATCTACGCAATGCAGGGCAGTTGACAAGGGCTTTGTTGCGTTTTGGCTCAGCTATTGCCTATCGTAAAAATCTGGAAGGCATCGAGTTTAAGACGGGCATTGTCATTGCCTATCCCGATGTCTTTACCAACATTGAAGATCTTTCGATGCGACATATCGATACAATTTCAAAGGTTAATCACCGTCTAATGCTAGAGTTGGCCAATAATTTCAATATCACGTAAGTAAGGATGACTTTCCATTACTCCTCGTATCAATACTTTGAGTTTCCTTTCAGTTACAATACTTATCAAACCGATAACTATGGTTGGCGCCAAGCGAATGGTTCTTTTGATGGACTCATGGGTCGTTTTCAGCGCTACGAATTGGACTTTGCTCAGTTGGCAATCTTTATGCGCTTAGATCGTTTGGCATTGTGTGATTTCGTTGCTGAAACATATCGGATACGTGCTGGCATCATGTTCCGGCAACCACCACTTTCTGCGGTAGCTAATATCTTCGCCATGCCATTCCAGGATGATGTTTGGCTATCGATTTTTGTTCTAATCATTATTACCGCTGTTGTGCTTTGCATTGAATTATTCTTCTCACCAATAACACATGAGATGACATACCTTGATTGTCTGATCTTCGTATGGGGTGCAATGTGTCAGCAAGGTTTCTATGTCAATGTCCAAAATCGGTCGGCGCGCATCATAGTCTTTACTACCTTTGTTGCGACACTTTTTCTTTTTACATCCTTTTCAGCGAATATAGTCGCCTTGCTGCAAAGTCCCTCTGATGCCATACGCACTTTGGCCGATCTCAGTCAGTCCCCACTTGAGATTGGTGTACAGGATACTCAATATAATAAAATCTACTTTACCGAATCCACAGATCCTGTTACTAAAAATCTTTATCGAAAGAAAATTGCATCGAAAGGTGAACATATCTACATGCGTCCTCCAGCGGGTATGCATAAGATGCGAACAGGCCTCTTTGCCTATCAAGTTGAACTACAAGCGGGCTATCAAATAGTCAGTGACACATTCAGTGAACCCGAGAAGTGTGGCCTCATGGAATTAGAACCCTTTCAATTGCCTATGATTGCAATACCAACACGAAAAAATTTCCCCTACAAAGAACTTTTCCGACGACAGTAAGTAATGACAAATGGAAATAAAATCCTTTGAAATTTAAAACGCTTTTACAGATTGCGTTGGCAACGTGAAGTGGGACTTGTCAATCGCGAGGCTAGCAAATGGTTTCCCCAGAAACCAAAATGTGAAGGTGGCGTAGGTGGCTTCGTTTCAATTGGCATTACTGAGTGTCGTTATGCTTTAGGCATCTTTGGTTGTGGCGCAGCCTTTAGCCTTTTCGTATTTGCAATTGAAATGATGATGAAACACTTTTCAGGTTTCTATCGCATACTACATGGCATAACACATACGAATATGATTAAAACAGAAACAAAAACAAAAACAACAAAATCAAAATTAGCCACATTAATCACGGGCAAAGGAAAATTAAATAATAATTTTCATCGCTAAAAATAGTAGTAATAGAAAATTAAAGTAAACTTACCTGTTTTTAGATGTTGAAAATAATTTTGTAGAATTTGTATTCACTACTTCACTAATTTTTGTTGTCTTGCAATGAACATTTTTTTGATTTTATAATAAACACTATGTCAATAGATTAGCAAGTATCCGTGTTTAAAGACAGTTGGCGCTGCTAATGGAAGTTATTATTGTATATATTGCGATCTGAGAAAAGTCACCATACTAAATTTCAGACTAGTGATTTCTTGACAGCCAAATTTGATATTTGGTAAAGAGAAATTACAAGTTAAAGTTCAAATATTCAAATTGAATATAAGATATCGTGGCAATCAAACGAAAAGTAAAAATGATCGAGATTAATGAGGCTGTAAGTAGGGGAACATGGCCTCAGTTATCAGGTGCCATAGTTGGGCAGGTGTCATAGATGGGCGGATGTTGTAGTTGAGACTATGTCCTAGTTGGGCTGGTATCATACTTGGGCAGGTGTCATAGTTACACCGGTGCCATAGTTGGGTATGTGCGATTTGGCGGTGTTGTAAATCGAAATTTATTAAATTAAAAATGGCGTAACTCTTTATATCAATATAAATCAAATGCGAATTTTTCTTTTGGTTCCCAGAACTTTTTAATTTTTATCCAATTGATTTCCGATGTATTGCAAACGTTCTTTTCAACGTTATATAATGATAATATTCCGATTCTAATGAAAATTATGTGCCAAAGACAGAACTATGCCCAACTATGGCAACCCCTAAATGTCATGGTGATTTTGGCTACCGCATTTTCTCAATGCAGATCATGAAAGGGAAAGCAAGTTGATTCAAAGAATGTGTGAAAATGTTTAAACCTAATCCAGATGAATTTCTGCATCGTAAGACAATGACAAAAAAAAAAAAAAATTATGATGGCTGCTTTTTAATTAACTTCGATTACATTGCATTGTAGTAAGCATCACCAGAGTATATTTTGGTTTTGAAAAATCTTATTTGGAATAGAAGTATGAATGAAGTAACATTAAGGAAAGTGAATCGACAAAAATTAACAACAACAAAAAATTAAAAAATTATGTCTTGATTTCTAACTCGGATGCTTCTGCTGTGGGGGAGTTCGGACTCATCTATTTTTAATGAAGTTGTTGGGACCGGTCAATCATTCGTTTTATGAGAGATTTTTAGAGAGGAGTTCGACTGTAAAGCATCACCACTGCATAACAATTGCACAATTTATTTTATTGTATTTCTTCTTTTTTTTTTCACTCACAAATACTGACACACTTAAACTCGCACGTGAACTTAAATTCAAATTCTGGAATTTCATTTCATATATATATATATTTTTTTAAATTTAAATTGTTTATTAGAACTAAGATTGTAATTACAAATTATAACCTATAACCTAATATTTAATGTGAGAGGCCTTCAGCTCAGGGGAAAGTAAAGAAGGAAAGAAGGAAATTAGAAAAGTGCAGGTCCAGACTTACCCTGACTGGGAATCGAATCATTTTATTTTTCAGTGAGAGTGAAATTCATTACAATACAAAAAAAAAAATTGGAAAAAATACCGTTATGTTATTTATTTGCTTCACACACACGCACATAAAGCTGCATACATTTCATAGTTTTTTTTTCCCCATTTCTTTTTCTTAGCACTTATAGCGCCTTTGCGAACGGAAGTACACGTATTTTAAACATGTTCTATCCACAACAATGTACAATAGTCCGTCAAACCGATTATGAACGACAAGCTGCACAGGAGAACAATAAGTGGAGAGTGATTGTCAAAGTTGTGATCAACTTTGCTCTTTTCCAAGCCAATTGAGAGTACGAAATTCCATATCCACCAACCCAAGGTCTTTTGTCATGAGCTTTTGGGACATTTTATATTCTTTACTAAATTTCCTTTTCTTATGCAATTTCCCTTTTTTTGCATTCTTACTTCAACGATATTCAAGACAACGCACACCAAGGCTCATTAAGAAAAAGATGTTTGAAGAGAATGAAAATGTGAGCTTTGCAAAGCATAAGGCGGAACCACGATGAGCTTAGTTTTTCCACGCATTTAAAAATATCTCTTACACTTTAAGTATAGAATAATATAAAATTTTATCATTTATTATTTATCATTATTTCATTATTTTTGTTTGATGCATGACAATGTAGTTCATTAAACTGACTCCTCTGAGCATCACGCGTGTAGTAAGTAAACTATATGACTAAAAATATGATAACAGAGCAAAAATGTCAAAGTTGCGATCAATTTAGCTTTTAGTCTCAATGAGAGAGCTTTCAAGTACCGTTATTTTGCGTGTTTTATGCACAAGTTTACTAAATGCTCTTTGTCTATGTTATTTGGTATTTTGCCGCTATGCTTCAGAAATGAAAATGTAAATTTAAATGTCAATTGAGGAATTATTATTTTTAAAACTTCATTACTTACTTCATAATGCAAATGATTTTAACGATCCGAGTCGCGAAGAACTTGCATTCACTTAAATCAACAGTGACACACTCTCATTGATTAACAAAAAGTTAAAAAAAAAAAAAAATTAAAAGCAATGACTTTTTACAAAAACTTCACATTTAATTTCACTTTTTTTTTTCTTTTTTTTTGCAATTGATTTTGCCTTTTATGGCTTCTTCTAATAAAACACTTTCCAATTCACAAAAAAAAAATATTCTGTGTGCAATTTACCGCTCAGCTTGAAAAAAATGACCGTAAAACTTATTTAATTCAATTTTATTTTTTATTATTTTATAATTTATAATTTTATTATTTTAAGTTCAATAAAATGTTTTCCGAATAAAACATGCGATATTTTTACAAAATTTAAGACGCGACCACGCAGTGTGTCAAGTGAACTCAACTGGTTGACAAAAAGTGGATGATCGAATGTCAAAGTTACCATCAGCTTAGCTTAGCAAGAGAGAGAGAGAGAATCCGTGGTCTATTTATCAAGTGATCTTTTGTTACATTTTTACATTTCTCTTGTTTGTCTTTATTGAATGAAAAGATTTTGCTAATGCAAAAACAAAATTCATTAAACAAAAAGATTTCTTCTCTTTTACTCTATTCACCGTTATGTTTTTTGTTTGCTTCACTTGACATACACACACACACACACTCACATACAACTTTATCATTTACAGCTCGCCTATGATTCTTTGATCTATACATTTTCCATGCTGTTGCTTTACTTGTTAGGAATATGCTATATTACTTCAATTAAAATATATTTTGATTGCAAAATACAAATTTTATTAATACACACTTTTAAAACGATTACCGATTCATAGTTTTATGCCCAATAACTCAGAACTTCAACGCAAACGCGACCGACCGCACAGTTTGCAAAAAAGAGACTAAGCAATGCAAATGACAAAATGGCAATCATCTTAGAAGGAAGTTCTCTCATTTGAGAAAGCTTTTAAGGCTATTCAATTATAATATTGGAAGATTTATAAATTCTCTTTAAAAAGTTCAAATAGAATAAAAGATTTTGAAATAATTTTTTTAAATTTATTTTTTCGCTAAATCAAACTTATGTTATTATTATTATGTAGAACAAAGTAAATTATGTTAATTGATTTGAATCTCTCAAATTGGTATTTTAATTTCTTTAACTACAGCACATAAAATTTCATGTGTTTTGAATCGCCAATTTTTGATATTTTTACTAACACGACACCAATTCTCGCCGTGCGTTGGCTCCGCCGAAATGCATCGATCGAGGACCTCTTTCTGTTGCGCCTCAGTACCATGAAGTAATTCAAATTTATGGAAATAAGCCCAAGCATCACCCAGATCAGGATCAATCTTAACAGTGCGATTAAGCCAGTCACGACATTTGGAGAATTTATGCTCTGACCAGAATAGTTTGGATACTGCCAACAGCACATGCGGATCGTGTTCACATTTCTTGAGGGCATCAACAGATTTTGTTTTACGTTGCGGTTTCGATTCCATGAAAATAGCCTCAGCCCAGAGTTCACCAGAATTGGGACACTCCTGCAGGGCACGAGCCGTCATTGTGCTGGCAATTTCCTTCAAGCCAGCGCGCAATTCGACACGAATGGCTTCAAGCCACAGTACTGCCACTTTGGGATTACGCAAACGACCACGTTCCAGTATAGAACGTGCTTTGGTCAAAGTGCCTTTACGTTCTTCTAGATTTGCAGAGAGTATCCACAGAGGTATAGAAGTGGGGCATTTTTTTATACCCTGTGTATAGGTTGCTGCCGCATCAGTCAGTCTGCGTTGCTGTTCTTCGATTTGACCTTTCATCATCCATAGTTTTGGAAATTCGGGAAACACTTCGACAGCCTCCTCAAGTAAACGTAATGCTTCATCTAGACGTTCTAGCGCCCATTCCAAACGTGCTGATTTCATCATAACACGTGGCGTTGGTGCTGAACCACGTGCCTTTGCCAACAGACGACGAGCGCGTTCATATTCAGCATTCTCCGACTCCAATTTGACAGCAGCCAACCAAATATCTTCTGAATTGGGATTAGCTTGAAAGGCCAGTGAGAGTATACCACGAGCAGCAGGTACATCTCCCGCCAACCACTTAGACTTGGCACCCATTAACCAAAGCACTTCTGATTTGGGACAATGGGCCACTGCACGTTGTAGCAGTGCCTCCAACGACTCTCTTGTTCCATGATTCTTTTCAAAGTAAGCTGCACGCAGCCAAATACTCTTCTTAGATGGAAAGATTTGCAGAGCATAGGCATAGACAGCTCTTGCACATTCGAATGCGTTCTCTTTGGCACACTGCAATTGAAGATTTTTGTTAGAAGGACAATCAAAGTATAGGATAGAAAAGAAACTTACAAAATCAGCATCATCAATCCATGTCTGCTTGCGATCTTCATCCTCGACACCAATGCCAATGACTGCTTTAATAATTGCTTGACAGCAATTCACTGCTCCAGACTTCTCCGCTTCAATTGCCTCTTGGAACCAATGATCTCGATTTATTTCCACACCATTCGCCGTTAGTGAGGACAATGACCGATCTATGATCTTCTCAACCATGTGTATATTACCATTGGCCTCTTCGAGCTTAGCTGCCGTTGTCCAAATCTGTCTATCGGTGGGCACATTCTCACGAGCCTTATTCAAGACTTTACGAGCATTTTCATAAGTCTCTAGACGTGCCAGAGCTAACCACAACTCGACACTGGTGTTACAACACTCAACCGCACGAGAGAGTAAAATACGAGCATCATCTGGATTCTCGAGCTCAACGGCTGCCTTCCATAGACGCACTGAATTTGGTATGTGCTCTAAAGCTTTGCGGAATACCCGACGTTTAGCTTTCATCTCTGTTTCCAAGTCCGCAGCCTTGATCCATATGCGCACCGACGTGGGAATGTGTCGTGCTGCCTGAGCTATTACTGCTTTAGCAGTTTCTGCTGGCTGGAGACGTGCCGCCTCAAGCCACAAATCCTCTGACTGAATATTAATTTCGCAGCCACGCATGATAAGATTTCGTGCCATCTGTACTTTGCCAGTGACTTCTTCCAAACGCGCTGAAGCTATCCATGCTGGTGGATGATTGGGATTTGTCTCACGTACACTCTTTAGTAACAGACGTGCTTTTTTGATGTCGTTTATGTCTCCACCATAAGTGGGTATCATGCTTTGCAAATCTGTGAGGTAACCTTTGGGATCCACAACTGTTTGACCAGCAACCGAGTCTGAAACTTGTGACAGTTTTACATTCATAAGAGTATTACGCGCTTGGCCAATTTTGCGCAAGTCAAGATCTCCGGTTGGCGTCAGCATGCCAGGAGTTGCAACACCAGGTACCATTGAAGCTAAGCCTGATGATGTATCAATAGCCGAACTACTCTCGCCACCCAAATTTCGCGACAAGACACTATCAGGCAGAGGCGTAAATTTCTCAGCACGTGGATTGCGCTGCTTGCGATTGCGGCTATCGCCTACTTCTGGTATTGTAGACCATTCCTCAACAGAAACTGTGGCCAGCGACCGTTTGAGATCGGAAAACTGTTGTTGAATTTTGGGACGTTCTTGTCGATAGCGTTCCAAATCTTCACGCAGACGCCGATCACGATATTCTTTGCGTTTCTCATCCATTCGTTTGTCTATGGAATCATAAATGGCGTCAGCCTCCTCGTCATCTTTATCGTAAGGATCTTTCGAGAATAGTGAACCACTGTAACCGCTAAACTCATCAAAATTCGAGTCATTCAGATCTTCGTCCTCATCTTCCTCTTCATCTTTTTTCTTGCGCTTCGTCGCCGGCGGTGCATGACGATCATCTGAAACATCATTAGCATCACGAGCTGGACCAATATCAGAACGTGTAGTGAATCCAGTAGCACTAATGAATTGGAAATTATATTTAGCAAGAAATATTCACATGAAATTTGTAAACGTTTGCTTTGCACTTACCCACGACCTACACCGGCAACGTAACCCAAGGGCGCTGGGACACCTAAGAAATGTTTTTTATTGCGATTTGCTATAACCGCCGCTGTTATGTTTGCCATCTTATCAAATATTTATTAAAGGAACTCGCTATAATAATAATAATTTAGAATGAATTTATTCTACTCCGCAAAATTTAATGCACACAAACAATAACTAAGTTTGCCAACTAGTTGCTTTTGTAATGTGTTGGCAATAATTGATTTGCTAGAAAAATACATGACCGGACACGCTAGCAAACGAAAGTGCTTTGTCAGTTTTTTAAAAGTAGGCACATGACTACAATAGTTCCCTGAAGCGCATGACCAAAAGCTGTTTACATATAAATTTTATGGAAAAACACTCTCTCTCTCTCTTCTTTCTATGCTCTCCTCAACAATTCAAATTCTATGAAAGAATCAAGTTTTATTACTGTGCCACCAACGCAAAATTTGTAAAGAAAAGAAAATAAATCTAAAATGCGATCTTCTGGAGCACAGAACACAACGATCTTATTGTTGGAATCACTCGCGCGTGTGAAGTCAAATCAACCAGTTGTGTGATCAACATTAAAAACCACAATTGATTCAAATTGATCATTTAAATAAATTTATATTGTAAAAAGGAGAAAAAAATATATAAAAAATATTTTCAAGATGAACAATTTAAGAAAATTGCCGTTGCGTATGGTCAGTCAGATC
The DNA here is from genome assembly GCA_037043295.1 of Amiota minor. Lineage (NCBI taxonomy): Eukaryota > Metazoa > Arthropoda > Insecta > Diptera > Drosophilidae > Amiota > Amiota minor. The sequence continues at coordinate 48,978 of JBAMAW010001063.1, forward strand.
AGTGTGATTTTGTTATTGATTCTAATACTTCATTGTGTTTTTAACATTATTTTATCGGTTTTTGTTTTGTCTCGTTATCATTTATTTTATTTATGTTATCTTTTATTCTGTTCTATCACAGATTGCCAACGCAATCCAACGTACACAACCTCAACAACAGCAACAACAATGTATGTCCTCCGCCTCTGGTCTGCCTCCACCATTGACCTTTCTCACTGAAGATGAACAAATGATGAAGGAAACAGGTATGAATAACATAAATATACAATAACATTTGTGTATATCAAATCTTTATGATCTTTGGAATCATCTTGTGAATGCACACGTCGGCATTTTTTCTCATTTCTTCATTTTTGTTGAGTAAAACCCAGCACAGTCGGACAGACGAACTTGATCCATAGGCATCTGCTATTTCTTTCTTGTTACGTAATAATATAAGAACGATTATTGTTTATATATATTTAATACAATTTCAATCTTTCCTTTTTCCACATTCCCATTCTTTTTGATAAGCGAATCCAATGTCCATGGGAATGTCCACAATTCTGATTATCTCAACTTGAATTCAATTCGATTATCACTTGGTGACTCTCAAATGCTTTTCCTTTGATAGACTGCAGAATGCAGTTTGAAATGAGTGATTCAAATCAAACAAAACTAAACCTTCTTATCAGGCATAACAACAAGCAAAAATTATATAACAGCAAAATGCGGCAAGAAAATAGCAGAATATTTATTATTAAAATTTATTTGTTTTTGTTTGTTTCAAAAAACCTAAAACAAAAACAACAATGGAAAAATATTAATTTAGTACTAAAGAAATACAAACATCTTCATTGTTGTTGCTAGAAGAGAGCGTGCGCGACACAAAGAAATTGAGAGTGTGTGAGAGAGAGGGCGAGCGAACAAGAGAGTAATAATTCTTGAAAAGCTTTAATTTATGTGTGGAATTCTTATCATCGGAAATGCTTGGCTTCGTTGGCTCTGCACGTTAAGCATCGCGCGTTTTGTATACAAGGCAAGTGTGTGCACACACGAGTTCAACGCTCAAGATGTACCCATAAAAAAAAAAAAAAGAAAATGTGTCCTTTTTAAATTAGTTTTAATAAATAGTATTTACCATAGATGGACATGGACTTGTTGTGTAACCCCCACCCCATGTTTGTTATTCACAAGTAGTCAGCGGTTTAGTTTTACGTATGAACTAAAAAGCGTTACACTTGTGATAGAGTAAATCTTGTGAGACTGCATTCGCGTCATCGATACTCACTGTTCTAGTGAGTCGTTGTGCGTTGTGGTGTAGTTCTCCATACCATTCCTAGAGAGTTGAATTGACACAAGGTGTGTTCGGTGGTGTGTCTTAACATACCAATACCAAATACTCAATTGCTGTGACAATTCCTAGTTGGAAAGGTGACAATTTTTTTTTTTTTTTTTTCTGTCTGTACTTATTCTCGTATTAGATTAAAAATATTTATGTTAATTACACAATTAAACCGGTTCTACGAGTATCTATAGGCGATTGATTGCATTTGGCGCTTATCATGTGTAAAGTGGAAATAAAAAATAATTTTCTTATTTCATAATCTTGACGTTAGCAGCAACTAAGAGTGGGGAGGTTGGACAGCGTGTCAAGTATAATAATTTATTATTACTGGTATTGTTTGTCAATTGGCACACAGATTGGCATGCAAAACAAATCAAAGTTTACTTAATTTTGGTTGAATATGAGAGGAATTTTATTATAAATAGAAATGTATTGGGCGTTGCCAAGTATTCATATAGAGAAAAAGTGGGAAGATCTTAACAAATGAGAGATAAAAAATTTAAAAAAATGTTAGCTGAATTCATGACAGAATCTTATATAGACTTAATAGAAAAGGCCTGAACTTACATTTTGTTTCAAATTGAAAAATTAACTCTCATGAACCGAAATAGCTATAATATAATATAATAATAATAATAATAATAATATTTTCAAAACCTTAAAGGGGTCCCTATACAAGAAACATTTTGGTTTGTATGGCAGCTATACGATCCAGTAATCCCACGATCTGAAATTTGGATGGTTAGTGGCTTTACATCAGAAACTTATATTGTCGAAATTTCAGTTTGATCGGACGACTAGGGAGGGTGCCTCCCACACGAATCCCCGTTAAAATTCAGGTTCTTATTATAAATTTTTTTTTGTTGGATTCAGTTAGATCGGTCCACTCCCCGTACCTCCCATACAAACCCCAATCTGGTACGGAACCCTCCGTATACGAGTCAGACTCGTTTATGGCCTACTTTTTATCTTATCATTATATAGAGAAGATGATTAAATCAGAGAGACTAACTAACATTGAAAACTTCACAGTAGGGTACAGATTTTAAAACTAATCAATCTGTTTTGATCTTTTATGCATTTCAAATAGACTATTCACTTCTAAGCATAACCAAGTACCTTTTAAAGGTTTTTTTTTTATACCACGTGGCTATGGCTAACATTGTTTCCCCCTTTATTACAAAAAACTACGTGATAAGAACTCAAAATGGAATAATATAACAAATAGTTTCATTTTTATCATATGATGGTGTCAAAGCCTTTGGAAAAGAAGGTGTGTATATAAACTTGGAGTGTTGCCAACGTCGAAGGAAAACAACAACAGAAAAATAATGACAGGCAAATACAGCAACAACACAAGCCGATACTAGTAACTTGTTAAAAAACAACCCATGCAACTCACAGCTATGTGTACATATGAGATCAACCTGTTTGTTTCTTGTATTTAATCATTTTTTTAATAGACTATAAGTTGTTCTCCCAATGTTACTCTCTCCCTCTCTCTCTCTCTCTCAGACACACACTTTTCTTATCACTTATTTAAGCTTTCATAAGTAAAAAGCTATCAATAAAGCTTTCTTCTATCTATGTATGTATAAATATTATGTTGATCATTTCCTTTCATTTTTTTTCGTAGTCGCTAAATTGGCGCAGGAGCAAATTCAGCCTCTCGTGAAGAAAATGGATTTCGAACACAAATTCGATCCATCTGTAGTGCAAGCTGTCTTTGAAAACGGTTTGATGGGCATTGAAATCGATAATGAGCATGGTGGTAGCGGCTGCAATTTCATGACGAATATTATTGTTGTCGAGGAATTATCCAAGATTGATCCTGCGGTAGGAGCTTTTGTAGACATCCACAATACCTTGGTCAACTCTTTGATGATTAAGTTCGGTACTAAAGAACAAAAGGCAAAGTATTTGCCTAAATTGGCTCAAGAATATGTAAGTATTACCTATTGAAATTGATTAAAAAAGATCTGTTCCCATAAAAAATTAATATTTATATCATTTTAGGCTGGGAGTTTTGCATTAACAGAACCAGGAGCAGGTTCCGATGCCTTTGCGCTTAAGACAAATGCCAAGAAGGATGGCAATCATTATGTGATTAATGGTACTAAAATGTGGATTTCTAACTCAGATGTAGCAGGTGTATTCCTTGTTTTTGCCAATGCCAAGCCAGAGGATGTAAGTAACAATCTCTAATTTAAAAAACCCTTTTGATATAAACTTTCTAACAAAACTTCCATAGAAATACCGTGGCATTACAACTTTCATTGTTGATCGTGATACACCTGGTCTAACGGTTAACAAACCCGAGGACAAGCTTGGTATTCGCGCCTCCGGCACCTGCATGGTTACATTCGATAATGTTCGTATACCTGAAGAGAATATTTTGGGTACTTTTGGTCATGGCTACAAATACGCAGCAGGTTTCTTAAACGAAGGTCGCATTGGCATTGCTGCCCAGATGATTGGTCTGGCTCAGGGTGCCTTTGATGCCACCATTCCTTATCTGCTCGAACGTAAACAATTCGGTTCTGAAATTTTCAACTTCCAATCGATGCAACATCAAATCGCCACTGTAGCCACCGAGATCGATGCAGCCCGCCTGCTCACCTATAATGCTGCTCGTCTTCAAGAACATGGAGCGCCTTTCCTCAAGGAAGCAGCCATGGCTAAATACTATGCCTCTGAGGTGGCACAACGTGCAGCCATTAAGTGTGTTGACTGGATGGGAGGTGTTGGCTTTACACGTGACTTCCCACAAGAAAAATACTATCGTGATGTCAAGATTGGTGCCATCTATGAAGGTACCACCAACATGCAACTGAGCACCATTGCCAAGTGCATTAAGAAGGAATACGCTTCGTAATTTCATATGTCCTGCAAGGGGCAGACCACACTTAGCTGAGATATCGTAGCAGATACGAAACGTGCATTTATATAGAGAAGTCGTCTATAAAAATTCCCTTAGGGGATTTTCAATGGCAACACTCAACTTTGTGTCTAATGTGTAGCATTTGTTTTATGTATTTAAGTGTTTATTATTTCAAATTTTTGTAATCCATATTTTTTTATGTATTTCTACAACTTCTTATGATTGATAAAACAGTAAAATTTGAAATAATGTGTCCATTTCATCATTCATCAATGACCATCAGTTGTTGTAAAGGCCGCCAATAAAATGTTAATGACGGTCACCATGAAAACACCAAAGATCAGACATTCATTGAGCCGTGTATACTTCCGAACATTGCAACGTTTTAGGCGGCGCTTAAGGAGAATAATTAATGAAATAAGAAATGAAAAAACTTCCTCATTGGATCTTCCATAGCAATCAATTTGATATAACAAACCTTGAAAATCAATGCGATTCCAACAACAACCTGCATAACCAACGAAAGTATCACAAGTCCCAGACTTATATAGAAAGTCGATGCTTCATGGTTGTAGGTGATGAGGAAACGCAATTGATTCGCATTTGCTGAGAGTAGCGCAATATCCATAAGACCTGCTGGATATTAATTTTTAATGTACAATATAGATGATCACTCCGCATTAGTTACAACACTTGCCTTCTGCAACATTCTTGTTTGCTGCATAATTATTAGCTGAATCCAGGCTTACACCACCACCACAAGGTTTACGTTCCAAACTTAGAACTCCTTTTTGCTGGTTTTCAGATCCTGTTTTTTTAGATATCAAATCGATTTCATTATATGTGCTTGCGTTAGGTGTTTCTCCTGAGAAATCACTATTGATGTCTGATATATTGCTTGTTCCATCATCTTGCAGATTTATGGACACTTCATGTGTCTCCATTCTTTGTGTGTCTGTTAAACCTTTTTTCAACCGTTTCGTTACGCAAATAAAAACAAATGACGAGCATTTTCTGTCTTTGTTTTCAAAACATACAATAAAACAAAAACATGTCAATGAATTCTTTGCGGTTAAACACAGAAATGAATTCTGATAAGGGAATTCGGAAAGACACTGACCTCCATGCGGTGGCATTTCAAGTTTTTAGGGCAAAGCTTGATTACTTTATTTAAGTAACTTTCTCTTTATTTTTCACTATGCAAACCCTTTGTTTAGTTTAATTTGTACATCAGTTTTTACATTTCATTATTGAAATGTTGTGTTAAATTCAGGCCTGAAAGTATGCAGCATTATTTTATTTCTGCAATTTGCTAAAGGAAAAATTTGTTTGCTTCCTGTGCAGCAACAACCTTGATATCTAATTATATTTACCTATACTTCCTTTCCTTTCTTTCACCTCTTGCTCCAAGTTTAATCAGATATTTTTGCAATTTTTTTTTTTTTTGTTATTTTTAGTTACTTTAATTTTTTTGGCAACACAATGAAAAGCAAATAGACACAATAAGAATGGAAAAAAAAATGGCTCATGGCTCATGGCTCATTATAAATATTGTCAATGTTTGCTAAACTCAAACAATAATCGACATGCCCACGCAGCAGGTTTTATATATATACACACCGTCACCACATATCCACCATTCCATTGGTTCCATCTTTAGTTTCAATCTAAAATACTTGAAGGGCAAAACCATGACAAGACCAGACACGACAAGAGTGCAGCAGTTGGCGCCTTTGTGTCTAAAATATCGTCATAAAGATAGATAGCAGCGCAGTCTCTTACTTTTGATAGTCTGACAGATAAACAGACAAAGTGACAGACAGACAAGCAGGTGGTAGGTTTTCAAAAAATGTCAAGCAAGCAAAGCAAAGGGTATAATATTGTAGTAGGTGTCTCTTTGTTTGTTCTACAATATTTTGTGTGCTACTTTCTATCTCTCCAGTGTGACATTCGTTGGCTATTTTTGTGGTAAATTTGATAGTTAAATAAAGAAAATTAATAAATGTCAATTGGTTTGTTTAAGCGCCGTGTCTTATTAAAATTGAAATGAAAATTACTATAATTATTTGGTAACCAAACTTTATAACCAATAATAAACTATTGTAAATGAACCCAAATGTTCCACCATGAATGCTTTTCTTTTTTTGTATTTTTTGTAATATTATTGATTGTTCAGTGGCATGGTATGACTTCACACCATATGACATGATGGGTAAAACCATTTAAAGAGAAAATAAAAGAAAAACAGCTGACATATTTCTTTTTTCCATTTTTCTTTTTCTTATTTGGGCCATTTAAACAAACAATGAAACATTTGGCTACCTTTGCCTTAGGCTGGCGCCTGAAGGCCTTCGGATGGCATGTCGCCCATTTTCAACTCTCTTCCTCATTCGATTGATGGAAGAAAAGCACGTGCTTTTGTTTACCATGCGAATGTAGGGAGAATGTACAAATGTGTGTGTGTGTGTTTGTGTGTGTGTGTGTGTGTATGATGCCGCATCGACAGTTTAGTCGTTCAGTGGATTTTAAACTTTTTCTTCACCAAAGCACATTTTTAATAATTTCAAATTGATGCCTTGTGCCATAATATTCTCGTAAAGAGTTAACAAGAAATTTCATTTCAGTTTTTAAACCTAAAATACAAGTCTACTTTTAAATTCATGGACGAATTCCTTTCAGGAATGATGGGTCCAAAATTTTGCGTTACACTTAAGTGTTGCGGCTTATGGATAAAGAGTCACTGGTCTAGTCTTTGTGTATGTGGTGTATTTGAATGTCAGTAAGCGTATGAGTATGCGTGTGATTGCTGCGGCAGGCATTTCCCTGTCTGTACTGTGTCTGTGCTGAGTTATAGTTTCAGCCACATTTTTCCGGCCAAAATGCGGCCAAAGCTAAGTTTACGTCACTTTGTTTTGTCTACTGCCAACCATACTCAAACTCTCACTACTCTTTACCTAGCATTTCATACAACTGCCCCACTGCCATGTGCATATTAAAACGATTTTTGCATCAAAGAAAGTCAACTTTATATGTGCGCATGTCAACCGTTTGTTTCGCATTCTGCTATCTACCTACCTACCCAACCCTCCCCCATTTACAAGCACAAATAATCGTTGCTATGCTGCTGCTGCTACTGCTGCTGCTGCTGCATTCAATTCTCGTTCACTTGCTCGTACTCGCTCGATCTGAATTGGCTCAGAATATTTCAGTTTCAGTTTTAATTTGTCTTTCTAAGCGTCAACAATGTTTTTTTTTGTTCTCTCGTTTTATTCTTTGAATTTGAAATTGTTCATAGAGCAAAAGTCGCGACTATATACTTAGTAGGAGGCAAAGTGACTTTATCTTAAAGTTTTATGTTTTTTATTCTTCTAAATTTGAAATGTAAAACATTTTAATTAATTTGATTGTTTCAATGATTTAAGTCGATTAAAGTTTTGTAGTCGGAAAACAGAAATAAAACCAGCCTTGAATCCCGAGTTGTACTTTATGATTAGAATTCCATGTGTCTATAGAAGGATACAAGTATATAGAGAGAGGAAAGACTTGGTTTCTTCTGTTCAATTTATTCAAATTGAAATCGTTTGAACAAAACATTTATTTATTATTGTAAATGAAACTTGCGCGTGCCACAAATTGTAAATTGATATATTTAAAATTTTAATTGCATATCTCAACATTAATTTGTGGGTGAGTGTTTTTTTATTTATACAAAAATAATCATACAAAATAAATATTGTACAATACAATAATAAATGCAAAAATATTCCATCATCTAACTAAGCAAGTTTATCTTTTTATGGTATCCATTTGTAATGGTTGATGTCTGAGTGAGTGACTTAGTGAGTGAGTGGGTGTTTGTGTTTATGAAATATAGGAAAATCAATGTGGCCTACTAACAAATGTCACAGCACCAACAACAAAAACAAAAACCTTACAGAAAACAAATGTTCAAAAAAGAAGAAAGAAAACTGCACAAGAAAACTGCCTAAGTGAAAAAAGCAAAAGCACCCCAAAAAGAGTTCAAGTTAACAAAAAGCAAAAAACAAAAAGCAATGAAAAAAAACCTAACGGGCCTCACTCAACTCATCGAAGTCTAACACAAACAAAAAAACACAACCTTGTAAAAAAGTGCAAGAAGAATATCTTCTTCTCCTCAAAACATTTTGTCAGTATGCCAGTACTTTTGCTTGTGTATTGTGTTTGTTTATTGTCAAAATACTACATTTCCCCATTCTATTCTGTTCATAATTTGAGGGCATTTCTCTCCATTTGAGACTACACTCACTCAGTCACTCACTCTCTATAGAACAATCAACCAAATGTGTTTGTTTGTTTGTTTACTCGTGTGCAAGAAAGATTTAACGACAGTACTGGCAAATATAATGAGCATGCCTTTGTGCAGAAAATAAAAATAAAATATTGTGCTGAAGACGTAACTATGTACAATAATAGAGAATCAATATTTGTACTATACTACTCACAACAACTTAGGCTTCTTATTTTTATAAATACCTACTACGTGCATACATGTACATACAATATTCCATTTATTCTTATTTATTCCCTTTCTTTTATACATATTTTTTTTTCATATTTCGTTTTATTTTTTACTTTCTGCTAACCAAATAAGGTCAAGAGTTTACCATTTGAAACTTTGAGTAGCCATTTTCTTTGAATCTTGCAAATGATTTATGGATTCACATAATTTGATGAAAAGGCAGATAATAGAACATTACTTCTTTCTTCAATAATTGATGTCACCCTGTTTAAGAAGAATTTTTGTATAAGAAAATTCCATAATCCTTGAGATTTCGCAACAACAAATTTTTTTTTTTTATGGATTATTAAACAAATTAAGGTAGGAGAATATCTTAGCTTTTTAGGCACATTTCATGCAATAGATGTTTCTAACTAATGAGCTCAATGCCACCGAAATGCAATGAAATTATTTCTGCGACTCATTCACACCTGCCTTGCTCATCAACCTTTACTTCGTGACCTCTACAATGATGTAAGAACACTCTGCATCACCTGCTCTTAGGATGTAAGGCACTTCGAAACCAAGCCAAAATTAACATGGTAGCTGTAGCTCCTGGGCAACCCAAATATTAACAGCTCTATTCCATGGTGTATCAAGCACGCACACTACCATTCAATGGGATCTTCAGATCGTGAAAATATGAACTAGGCCTATTAAACTCTAAGAGGTTATAGATCTGCTGTGTAAATGCCCTGAATTCTAAACAATTCTTCACATGGAGTTTTTTATTAAGAAAAAATTCCATAATTTTTGAGATACTTAGCAACAATAATCTCTATTAATATATACTCAAAAAATATAAATAAATAATTATTATGAGGAAAGTAGAATATCACATCCCGTTTTAGACAAACCGTCAATTCATCTTTCTAGAAATTTTTGATTAAGAGGTACACAATTATTGATAAACCCGAGATTAGAATTTGTACAAAATATTTCAGTTAAACATTTTTTGTTTTTTTTTTTTAATTATAAAATACATATATATATATCTTGTTTGCAATCCGCTAATATGCATTGATAAAATGAATTGCATTCATTCATTCAATGAGTGGACAAACTTGTTTTCAAAGATTAATTCTCTTTTTTTTTATTTTTTAATTTTACAAAAATGTTTGATTGTCGTTGTTGTTTTTCTTTATATGTGGTTGCATATAAAGATAATGCTGCAGACTGAATTATCATGTTTGCTCGTATTCAGTTCAAAGTCTAATTGATATGAATATATATGTATGTATATATGTTAAATAAAATGAGTTCTCTTTTAATTTGTTTTCTTAAGACTTATTGTTCTATTTTACAATACATTTTTCACAATTACTGGAAGGCAATTGGATCTATAGAAAAAAAAAAAAAAAAACAAATCTTTTGAACTTTAAGAAATAGAAATTATGTAACCAAACTTGCAACTATTAAATTCAAATAAATTTTTTAAAATATTACAAAGTTATGTGTAGAAAAGCCCCATCTAAATCTAAACAAGAACAGTTTCTATAGCCAATTTATTTAAAAACTCAAGAAATCTGAAGAAGACTCTACAAACAATGGTTCTTCTTTTTGATGTGAAATATCTTTGGTTTCGGTGGTGTAAAATTGTACAAACCAGTCATTGTCATCGCATCATAACGCGTCGTCGTACGATCAGTGATTAAGCAATGTGGTGAGTTGGCAGTGTTTGGATGTGCGACAAGATGGAAACATCCTGAGTATTGTTAAAAATTTATTATTTGTTTTATTATTTTTTTTAAATAAGTATTTTTTTTTATAAACACTCTTTGTAACTACAAAAAATAATTGGCAAGACAAGAAACCTTACTTTGGGCTGTGATTATTAAAATTCAATAAACTGAATAAAACATTAAATAAAATTCATGAACGTTTGTTTTATATCAAAACTTATGATTCCCTTCCCGTGAGCCGATGCTTAACACAATGAACCAACCACTGTAATATGATGCGAAGACAATGATGGAAAAGTAAAATTTTACTCTACTAAAACCAAATGAAGGGTACCAAACGGTAGCCTATTAACACACTAAGGCTACAGTGCCCGTCAGTATTTACCGAACTTGGCCCACTGTAACTTTTTCCTGTTCTAATCAAAAGTGCTTCGAGGAGTGGAAAAAGCGTTGGCTCAAATGTATTGTATTTGAGGCAGATTACTTTGAGGGAAATGAATAAATAAATATTTTTGGAGAAAAATAAAAAGTCTTCTTTTTTTTAAGCTCTTTATAAACCACCATTTTGTATTCGGTGCCTTCAAAATTGATATCTATTTTTATTTTGGTCTTCATTTGCATTAAAAAATATATCTTTGAACTTCAATTGAATTTATTTTACATATATTGCTTTTGTCATGGCTGAGTGAGTGATGACTTATGAATATTCATTCTTATTTGGTTTTATAAAGACTGTTGATAATTGAAAAGGTCAAAAATAGAAATGTTCTTTGAAGTCATTTATCATTTTCAAATCGCGAAATACGGAAAATGATTTCATTAATTAAAACAGCCTAAAACTATGCGCACAAAATATTCAAGACTAATAGCATGACCAAGAAGGATTCAACTGTATTAGTGAGTAGATTAAAACCACTTCTTCGTAAATTAAAAACATTCATTACCATTAAATTCAATGGATGCCTTGAAGCATTTCAAAGCAAACAATTTATAAAGTTTTATCCAAACCATTTTACTTTGCCTTATACTGATAAAAAGCCTGCATTTGTAATGATAAAAAGTCATAATTTATTGACATAAAATTATCAGCATAGTTCAGGCAAGAGAAAATGTTTAATGTTTTCATTATAAATAATAAAGAGAAATTGCAGATTTTAAATGCAAGTATATTAAAATTGAATGTTAAATATTAGTATTTAATTATATTGTGTTTAATAATACAAAATAATATTATTGCATATTTGTATTTCAGGCGCATTTATTTATTATTTTTACTAACAGAAAGTTCAATGACAACTCAGCTGTCTGTAAACGTACAAATATATACGAGATAACTAACAAGAATCACAATTCCAGTTCATCAGGGGACAAAATCTCTTCTACTCAATTCGTTGTCAAAATCAATTCTTTCCGTAATAGCCATCATTTTTGTTCTACTTTTCTGGTAGCCCTTTATCCAAGCACATTCATCATATTGATTAGCACCTGGACATTACCTGCCTACCGCTAAGATTTGCTTAAAGGAAACATGATTTTGAATTTAGAATCGATTTTAACACCATTCTTGTATATATTTTATTTTCACATGGATGCATTTTTTATAAACAAACTACATTGTTAGTAAGTAACCTTACACCCACTATTACTACAATATTTGCTTAAGAGCCTTCTTCAATTTGACTTAATATTGTAAAGGAATTTTAACACATGTTAAACATTTTCCAGTATATATTATTTACTAGAATGATACACGTCAATTTTTATAATTTATACCTTTCACAATATTTTGATAAGGTTTTATCACTTTTTTGTTATGTTTGTAACGCTTGGGAAATAAATAAAAATGAGCGGCGTAACGAAAATTGAAGTTTATCTAATGTAATCACTTAGATTTAAGCAATCAAGACAAATGGTAATGTCATGCTCAGATGAGGAGTCTTAGCACAAAGGCATAAGCATAAGATGCAGACTTCAGCATGGTAAATTAAAAAAAAAATATATTTACCATATATTATACATCAAACATGTTACAGAGTCAGTCGTCAACTAATTGAACATTGGCTTAAACGATGGAAAGTCAAAGGAAACACAGACAAATCAACGCACATTACATTCATGCTTAAGCTTCGGAGTTGTCCCCCTGTCTGCCTAAACTATGAACCCGCCAAATACATGGGATTATTAATCCTGGATAGACGGTTAAATTAGAAGACTTACATCAAACGTAAGCGCCAACAGCTCTTTATTAAAACAAGAAAAATATCCTCGCTATCAAAAATGCCTCTGCTTAACAAACTCTTCCTGTACAAGAAAGTTAGTTCTAAAGCTTTAGTTCTTTAACATTGAGACACTCCAGAGATTCCAATCAATGTTTCTCTGCAGACTAGTCAATGCACTATAGTATTTCCAAAATACAACCATTCACAGAGATCTTCATGATCCATGGATTCTAACTAGTTGTAAATACATTTGTAAACAAAAAAAAAAAAAAAAATTCAGATAGAATTATATCAGATTTAGACTTCCCCAATCATCGAAAGACTGAGTTTCTATATGAAAATCAAAACATCTCTTGCTTTTAAGGTGAAACTTTAAATTTTCTATAACTTTTCATATTATTAGGTGAGAGTGTCGAATATTTACAGTATGTTTCGAAATGATAATGCACTCAGGACATCTTAAAATTGGATCGAACTTATAAATTTTGAACTTTGAACTTCAATTGAATTCATAGAGACTTAATAAGCTACAATAATTAAACTTTTTAAGAGTTTTTGTACAGAAAACTTTTGTATTTCATTAGATCATTCAAACAAAAGTTCCCAAAATGATAAATAATTAATAAAGATCCCAAATATTTCACACTTCTTCATAAGCAAATTATATATCGTTTGACCTTGTAATGCAATAGGAATATAAACTTAATGTTCTGTGTTGTTAAAAATTAATCCTTATAACAAATCACGCTATAGAAGCCTTGATGATTAAATACAATTTACATATATTCTACAAACAAACAATTCATTTCAAGTTGGGAATTTGGAAATGACAAAACACATGTTTACTTTGAGTAATGGTAATTTTATACCCTTTAACCAAAGAAGAAACTAAAATTTAGAATGTGGGCTTGGTTAGTTTCTATACTTGTCAAGAATATTTCAAAAGTTTCGCTGTTCTATCCATCCACTGTAGAAGTTTATTACTCAGTCTATTGATATGAAGGGCCTACAGAGCTAAAAAAATATAGTATGTTTTCTACAAAGTTGTATAGTTTATATATATTTCTTAAACATGTCATTGTGTCCTTTGTTCTTATTAATTAATGTATACTCGTATGTATGAGAAATAAAGCAAATGTTTTGGCCACCTTAACGATTGTTTATGAATTTTCAATTAGTAAGAAACAATTAAAATGTGTTTCCTTCTTTTTTATTTTTCAGTACAAATCGATTCGAACTGTTTTATTATTGTAAAATACAACAAACGCCAAACGAAAACGGTATATTAACAAGTCCTTGAGACTGACTTCTCATACAATCACTTAACTCAGGATCTGTATAATCAAAAACATAAAATAAAATTGAGTGAGAAAACGCGTAAAAGAGAAAAGGACTAAAAATGTCGCCTGAAAAATCCGTTGTGGCCTACGTCAACCATTTTATCGTCAGTAACATTTCATATTTCTGTAAGTATATTTATTTTATTTATTTATTTATTTATTTATCAAAAAAACTTCTCTGCAATAATCGACGTGGAGTTGCGTTATACAACCGGGTGCTGTGACCCAGAGAGCAGCAGAGGTTTAAGATAGGCCTCGCTCCCCACCAAGGAGAGAGTCATATTTACCAAAATAAATATGACTTAAATTTGGGACCTGCGGATATATATCCAAGGGGACGTTGATTGACGTTTATCAATCCATGTGCTTGGCACCGTGTTCTTAAGTCTTCACAGACAGGCGAGCACGTAAAACACTGGTACTTCATTCTCTGCAATAATAAAATATGCAGGAGAAGCGAAAAGGATGGGAAGCTATAGCCAGGAAAGCCTTAAGCTTACTTGTAGTGAAGTTCTATGATGATTCATTGTACATTGTAAGCTTAGGAGTTTAGTCTACTTATAGTTACTTATGAATAGAGTTTACTTTACTTAAAGATTATTACAAATGAAATTATGTATTATGTATATTAACCTTTATTTATTACAATACTTTGTAAATTGTAAAAGTTAACATATAATTTTATATTTCCGTGTTAAAAATTGTCTATTTTTAGTAAAGACATGACATTTTTTAATAAAAAATGATAAATCGATTTCAGTAAATTTTCAAAGACTAAAGAAAAAAAAAATGACTTATTGAAGGTTAAGTTTAGGTTATCGAGGAGACAAATCTTCAATAGACAAAAACCATTAAAGAAATGTAAAATAAGAAGCAATCTTTAGATGTTTTTCATATAATTTGTTTTAATTAGATTGATATTTTGACGCTTATAATAATATAGTAATATTGATTTGAAAAGGAATGAAATATCTGGAGAAATCTCATATTTTATTACAAAAACGTAAAAACGCTACGAAAACATGACGAAAAATGTGTGCAGTTTACGATAAGGACTCTGTGAACGACGTCGGACCAAGGAATGGTTTACTCAAGTCCGTTCCGGAAAAAACGATTGAAAGATACACCTCGCTCTAGTCGGCTTGTCACTGAGAAAAAGCCGATAAAATTTTGGTGGAGCAAAACCAACGAGCAAACTGTTAGGAGATAGCGGAGGTCCTAACCATCAATCACATTACAGGTTTGTATTCATCTACTTCAATGGAAAGAAAATTGATTGACCGAATTACGCTGTTGCAACGAAATCGAACCATTTTTAATGCGAATCATTATGGACAGTCAAAACTTAATGAAATACGAGAATAAGCCACTCAAAAAATCATGGTCAAAGGCCGTGCACCCTGCACGAACAACTTCAAAGCTTGCATTGACGGCAAACAAGGTTATGTTGAGTTGGAGGAAGACTCTTCAGGCTGATGAAACGATTAATTCGGTCCTCTGCTACTCATAATTCGACCGCTTGAACGAAGCAATCAACAAAAAGCGATCAGAATTGGCCAAAAGAAAAGAAGTTGCATTCCATCATCACAAAGCCAGGCTACACACATATGATATGACTCGGATCTTGGGAAGTTTTAATGTATCATCGTATAGACCGGACACTGCATTCTCTCACTACTATTTATTTCGGTCTCTGCAAAACCCTGTTAATGGTAAAAAATTGGCTGGCACCGATGAACCATGGCAGTTCTATACAGCTGGAATTATGAAGTTACCTGAAAAATAATGTACTTCATTAAAATTAAATTAAATTAAAATTTCTATTCAAAAATTTACCAAAAAACAGAGCATACTTTTTATATCACCCAATATATGAGTCAAGGATGTCTTAATTTTCTCAATAAATCTTAGCGATCTGGCCAATTCAGGAATCTGTTCTGGGAATTATTCGAAAGAAATTAAGATTTCGACTAAAATGTTATTATTTCTCTAATATTTTTTCAGTTGCTACTAATTGAAAAAACACCAAAACACGTCTCACTTTTAGTTCTGTAGAAAAAAAAAAACAATAGATTGCAAAAAGGCTATTAATCAACATCAACTTCAAAACCGAAAATCAAATGTACACAGACTTCGTATTTAGTTATGTTCTCTTTTTTAAAACCCTTAAGTGGTCTAAAAATTATCGCATCTTTGAACAACAAAAAGTTAAATTACCTAGAAAAATGATTATTAACAATACAGAAACTAAACTAGAGGTTTCTTAGTTCTGTAAAAACTTTAGGTTTTCCTTCTATTGACTTTAAATTCCATAAATCTACTTTAATTATTATAACTTGAAAATAGTAAATATTTTTTTTTTTTTTTTTTCAAATTTTAATTTGAAATTTATCTAGTGGATGAAGTGGATGGCTTTCTGGCATATTTTGGTGGCGTTACAGGCGCAATGACGATCGGCAGTATCGTGGCGACTGCAGCTTATTACTTCGCAACGCGTCCCATACCACAAAAACCATTAGTGCCTCTGGAGAATCAATCACCAATGCTTGAGGTTAGTCACTAAATACAAAATAAGTACACACAAATACTAAATGCAAAATACTAAATACATTTGTTTCCCATTTAACATAATTTTTTTCCCCCTTTTTCTGTTTAATTTTTTGGCAAAGTTTTCATTATTTTACTCACTCACCACACACGGCATGCTCGAAATGCTCGACATGCTTACATCATCGCTATCGATGAGGTATTTCTGTATTGCTCGAACTGTACTGCTGCCATAGAGACAGACGGGAAGATTTAAACCTACACGTTGTGGTATGTTTTTGTCGTCACATGATGTCTTGTTTTACTTGTTCATTTTCTTTTATAAGAATTTTTTTAACGAATTTTCTTTTCCCAATGCAAGTTGTTGCAAAAATAGTTTTTTGTCTTAATGACGTCTTTAATTACAGTGGGCTTAAATGCTTAGTAATGGCACATAAAATGAATTTCGGGGATATTCCTTAATATCACATCACATCACATCACATGTAAAATACTCGTGTAGATGATGTCGATATCTTGTCTCTAGTCTCTTCTGGTCTTAAGAACCAATTAGTGTCGTACGACAGAGCCAAATGGTTGAACATTTGCATTTTTGCTTGTAACAATTTATCAATCTTGTGTCGCCTCTCAAATCTAAATTTATGCGCTAAAGAAACAAACAGACAGAAAGATAGATAGACAGACAGACAGACAGACAAACAACGGTAATGACATTCAATGCATTCATCCATTAAGCCATATACCAACTCGTCTATATAAGTACTATATGTATAGATCTATAGATAGATAGTTGTGTATATGTGTATATGTGTATATATAGGTAAGTAGAGAGACAACCTGGCAGCCAAGCATTTGAGTGCTCATATATCATGACACGCATCAATTGGATTTGCTTAATTTTCAAATTATGAAAGATTTTTATTTCTCATTCATTTATTTATTTCATTTAATTTAATTTAATTTAATTTTTTTTTCATTTGCGCCAATAAATTTCAATTTCAATTGTGTCCATTAAGATTTTAAATATTGTTTTAATTATTTATAAAAATTATTTTATTTATTGAGATTTCCTATTTGATTCAAACATTTCACCACAAGACATAAAGACAGTTCCAGTAGTCGTTAAGGTAATCAAAACACCCACAACAATGGAATTCAAGCATTAAAATCCCAAACCATTTTGACAATCTTGACATTTTATTTTATTGTGTATTGTATTATAAAATTTGTTAAGGAAATTGGCTTAAAGAAACAATAACAAAAATAACAATAATATTGTAATAATAACAGAAAACAATGTGATGCCAATTGTTTTTTTTTTTTTTGTTGTTTTTGTTTTTGTTATTTGTTTTGTTTTTCATTATTTGCAATCAACATCGATTATTTATGTGAATAAATAAAACTTAAATGATAGCAAGGTCATTCAATTTTGTTCCCCTACATCATCATGATGGTTTTTGGTTCCAACCTACGTATATTCCATTTGAACTAAAGCAAATCCCTACTAACAAATAGAATTCTTACTTAGTTTAACAATTAGAGGATGACTATGTAATGCCACCACCAACACCCCACAAACACACACATCAACATCATGTGCCGTTGATCTCGTGAGAACAAATGGTTCATGTGATAAAATATCACAAAATAAAAACAAATATTTAAAACAAGAAAATAAAAGAAATTCGGCTTCAACCGATTGAGTGATACCCTTTATGCTTTAATTGAGAATGTAAATATATACCGAGACTTTTTAATGCAGAAATGATTTTAAGAGTCTTCATTGAGAATCAATAGATGTTTATGTGAGTTTAAGGGTTCTGAAATTCTGGTAGGATAAGGAAAAATGCTCAAATTAATATTTTTCACTGCAAAGTATTTTCTTCTAATTGATTTAAACAACAATTTTTGCCCAATCAGCACATAAGTAAGTAGTATAAAGCAAAGTCAAAATTCCTAGATGTTCCAACACACAGAACTTCTAAACTGAGAAACAGATTTTGATGTGATTGTCACAGTCATTTAATACATTTTTTCCAGAATGTTTACATGTACAAAAAATTAACAATTAATACTATGATAAACACATTATCATTCATTTGCAGTCATTGCTACAAATTCATGAAAAAAGCATTTACCAATTCGTCCATCATAATGTTACTCATTACGTCTTCTTAAAAAAAATATGATACATATGATATACAAAAATATAAATTGCAACCGTGCAAAGCAGGGCGGGTCACTATAGTAAGAATATTGTAGTGTTCTTTTTTTTAATAAAAGCAGTTAATTTTTACTTAATTAACTTCAAAATAGTGAAATTTCATTAAATGACTTAATATTTAGATGGGCCACAAGTCACAGTGCACTGATAAAGAAGCTCGGTTAGTTTCGAAACTAAAAAGAAAGAAAATTTTGTTAAATATTCATTCAAGCGAAAAGGAGACATAAGGAAGTCAAAAAAAAGCTAACGTAAATCTCTATCGACACATTGTGACTATTTGTAATAAACAATTGAAAAAAACAAAAATGATTAAAATTCAATTTCAAAACCAACACAAAAAATCACTACACTAAAAAGCGAAAAATATCAAAAAGCAGATTTAATCCAAAACACAACAAAGCAATATTCATTGGTTTAAAATCGGTTCCAAACTTAAGACGACACTGTCACACAAGCTCACCCCCATACACGTAGAGAGATGTGGCGGCAACAGACTTAATTTATCGCCTATTACTTGTCATCGACTTCATGCCTATAAATTTGAGGTTTTTCCTCTATTTCCGTAAAATCCCCTTATCCGCTTCTGACTTGGAGGCATTAGGATCACCTCTGGAGCATTGCCATTCAAAGAAAACAAGAATTTTCAAAACCTGTCCTCAATTGACGAAAACGTTTGTGAACATTTATAGCACATACACATGTCGAACGTATAACCTCCTACATTTATGACAAAAAAAAAAAAAAATGAAACAAAAGTTAATCTGTTTGGAAAAGATTCAGAATTGAGTGTACGCCGTCTAAAAGGTAAAAATTTCAGGTGAGTTTCACGAAAAAACAGTGAAGCATGAAGGTGGAAACGTTATGGTTTGAGGATGCTTTTCTTGGTTTGGTGTCGGTCCTATATACCAATCTAATAACCATACGACTGCAGCCAACACATACCATACCATGTCTATGTTTTAGAGTGCCAAGTCAATCCCCGGATCTAAATCCAATAGAAGTCCTGTGGGAAAACTAAAAAAAAAAAATTGAGGAAAAAAAACTTTCACTAAAAAAAAACAATTGTGGGAGTATGTTCAAGAAATTTGATATGACACATACATAGACACCTGTCGGACTTTGATGAAGAAACTAGCTAAGGATATTAGTTTCGTAATATCAAAATATCTAAAATATTTTGCACATTTAATTTAATTTAATTTAATCCTAGGGTTTTGAAATTTACAAAATTGGTGGAAATGGATTAGAGATTTATAGTGTCGAAATTTAAGTTGGTATTTCTAATAGACACCCCCTTAAAATTCAGGTTCTTATTTGTTTTTAGTACTATCGAATTGTACAGGCGCTGTATATTTCTTGGAATCAGCCAAATGGGCCCTCTAGGGCTGGTACCTCCCATACAAAGCAAAGAAGGATTAAATTAAGATTACATTTGTGGGAGTTTTTTGAGGATTGGATGTTTTGTATCACGCCTTTGGGTGAGTTCCATATCTCGTAGTATGTCCTATATGTGACCTCGTGACTGGGACGAGGAAAAAAAAGTAAAAAAAAAAATGTAAAATAATATATTGGAATTCTTAAAGGGTACCACATTCTTCAAGAAGCTTTAAATATTGGGATTGTCACAATATGCCCAATTAATACCACAGTGAAGAGGTAACCAGCTTTCGCACTTCCCTAATCTAATCCGAAATTAATAATTTTTGAATAAATCAATTAATTAATTTCTTTGTTAAGGATTGTTATACTTGTATTTTATTTATTTATATATTATTTGCTTATAACAATAAACAACTAAGGTCACTTTTAGCTCAATAACACAAAAATTAATGGAGAAAATTTGTTAAAAAATAAATGATATTTATTAATTTTAATAAGGAATTTGTGTTACAAACTTAATCATGAAATGATGTAACTTATACAAATATATGATAAAGGTATTTAGAAAAGGGAAATCTAATAAAAATACTTATGTCGAATAGGTTTTTTTTTTCTTATTTTCTTATTGTCCGATTTTCCGTGTTTTGTTGTTGAATTTTTACGCAGCCCACATCCATTGACAATCTCTTTTTTACTCTATCTCTCTCATCTCTGTTCATATTTGTCGCCGTCTCATCTTTTGCCAAAATGTATGAGAAAAAGAATGTTTTTGAGAATGTCTTTTGCCTATTTTTTTTTGATTTTCAGTAGCAGCGGCGGCTATTACTAAAAGCTAAAATAATTTTCAGCATAGAATTAGTACGAATTGAAACGTCGCGTTGGACTAAACGAAAAATTTTTACTCGGGACCCCAGGCGCACAAAAATCGGATAAAAATTTATGTACGAATAAAATAGTATAGAGAGTAGATATAGATCTTTCTATATAATAGCAGAAGCAACATATTGGAAACAGATATTGTGTCAATTGAAATGTTCCTTCTCTTCAAGTATCTTCTATAGATACAAAAGATATGTACATACATACGAGATATTTAAAAAGCAGAAATATTAAAAAACAATCATCATACAAAAAAAAAAAACAAGAACCCACATCACCAAAGATAACATCAATTGTATAAAAAAGTATCGTGATGTTTTTCAACAAAAACAAAACCAATAACCAAACCAAGAACAACCTAACATTGTTTCAACATTACGTAAATTATGCACCAAATTTATCATTTGGAATCATCAAAGGATTCAAGCGAACAATGTGTTAAAAAGATCAATCGATCGTGTACAAAGTGCTACAAGTTTTTCATTGAGTAAATTCAGATACAAACATATTAAAGTAATCTGTGCTTTTGCTTAACTTCAATCAACTCAAAGTGCAAAATTTATTTGCATAAAAAAGTTCTTGATTTTCGAATATAATTTCAAATATTTTATTTTCATTTAATTCTTATAGAACAAGAAAATACTTTTGAAAAAAAAAAAAAAAAGTGTAAAAAATATAAAACAACAACGCCAATCGCTTTTATACTATTGTAGTAGTCAAGTCAAATGTTCTTTGTGTGTTGCGTGAAACTCATCTCATTATTAATATATTTTGATATATGAATGAATAAAATTAAATAGCCGATCGCAGCAATAGCGAAATGAAATGAAAATGATGTTGTATTGTATACGAAGAAAATTGTGATAATGATGTTTATGATGATGATGATGAAAATGACGAGCAAACAAAATTTAAGCGAAATCAAAACAAAAATTATAATAAAAAAATAAAGAAAAATGCCAACTTTGATTTCATTAAAGCCACTACATTTCCTAAAGTTAACTCATATGATTATACAAAACTTACTAATGTAGATACTTTCATAGTCCTTTCCTCCATGAAATCGTTTCGTTCTTAAACCAATCTAAATTTATAAATATAAACTAAGAAGAGCCTACGAATCAACTTCGGTTGTAATTTCCTGCTTTTATGATTGAGTGATTATGTGTTTTGGTGGTTCAATTATTACAAATGATTTTAATAAAATTAAATTTTATCTTTATCACATCTTTCTTGTTAATTGATTGTTAATAACCCACAATTTATGGTTTGTTGGTTGGTTAAAATTATTTCTTCATAGAATGATTAATCTGATTGTAAACAATTTTATGTGTTTGTAGAAAAAAGGGGGCTACGTTTTTGTCTCAAAATAGATAAGAAAAAACCAGAATAGAACCCATTAACAAAACCTTTTCCTTAACTTCGTAGGTCTTTTGACATCACATATTTAAGCATAATTTGTTCGTTTGAGTTTTAAAAAAAAAATGATGAGTGTATTTTCCAAGAAAAATATTAATGCATATTGTATTGTCATCAGAATTAGAGGTGTGTCCCAAATTTCGGATCAATCGGTTAACAGAAAAAGGGAGCGAAATTTCAATTTCTAGATTTCGAAAATCAGGAACTAAATAAAACATATTAAAACTAAAAAGGTTTCCCATTCAAAAACCCTTAAATATGCAAAATATTGTATGATAGCTATATATATTAAATATTTGTTCGATCGGTACTAATTTTGAATATACAATAATATTGTACACATTGTTATGAAAAAAATAACTTAGGTTTTTATCAGGTCTAACATATGTAGACTCCTTATAAGCTGGAGTTCAATACTATTAGTTTTAATCATAGAAAAATATAAATAGCATGATTCTTATGATTTTAAAGTGCATTTTTATGGGGACTTCATCTTTCATTCATCGGAGATCTCTGATTGTGAGGTACCAGTTGTCTTCGATATTCTGATTCTTCTCATCTTCGATACACAATTCAATGCTTTACAAACGTAACGACATAATGATAATACTTACCATTTCATATAAGTCAGTAGGATATAAAAACGCAAAAAACCACGCAAAAAAAAAAATTAATTTGTTTTATTCAATATTTCATGTTTCTTTTTTTTCTTTTTTTTTTTTTTGTTTTCTTGTCAACACTTTTCTTTATGTCCATGTGCCTGACTTTGGCACAGACTGACTGACTAACTGACTAACTGACTCAGATAAAATTTTTTTTTTGTATAAATATATTTTTTGTTTTATTTTTATTTATATTTTGCTCTGCAAATTCCGATAACAAAACATTTAACTAGATATTTTTATAAATTTGGGACAAGCGAACAAATTACTTTGCAAAAAAAAAAAAAAACTAAACTGTGTCTATCGCATGAAAGAATTTTGTATGGGTTTAATGTGCAAATTGTATCTCAAAAGTTGATGTTCTACACATAAGAAGAAGAAATGTGCGTGTCTTGTAAACATTTTGACACAACAAAAAATGTTTAAAATAATATAAACAAATCTGAAAGTTTCTTTCTTTTATTTGTAGTTTTGCTTTGTAAAAAGAAAATACAAAACTCTTTCGGAAAGGGGAAACAATTTAATCACAATTCATTCTTCTGAATTGCAATGAAGATTGTTTTGTTCTGTACAAATTATAAGTATATAGTATATAAATTGAGATGTTCAAATCATTCTTTCAATTATGAGTTTCTTCTTTAATATTTCTTAAATTTATATGTCGAATATGTTTTAGCATTTTTAGAAGTGGTTTTCAACTCTGATATTTTGATTTAAAGAAAGTAGAAGTTACAAGTTATTAAGTACAATAAAATGAGACACCTGGGGAACTAAAAAGTTTTGACAGATATGATTTATATGGTGCTACTAAAAATGAGACTGTATCATTTTCAACTAGTGAATTACAGAATATTCTGTTAACATATGGTGCCTATCTCTATCGGCTCATAGTATTAGGAGTAAACACAACACGGTGGTTTTTAATCAAGATCGACAGCACTTAATTGGATGCCTAGGCATTCGGGCTTTTTAGGTAAGGAGATGGCCGATGAGTGCGATGCAAGGGATCCGCACTGCCCGTTTCTCTAGCAGTTGAGGATATAAGCAGACCCACAACATATTCTTTCAGAACTGAAAGTGAGTACCAAAGAGCTAGTAGAGATGAAGTGGGCGAATGAGTCTGGCTGTACTCTCGCTAGGACACTCTGGCCTCGCTACCAGCCAAAACGCGCCTTACAACTCCTACATTTTATTACAAAAAAAAAAAAATATCGGATGATGACGGGAGTTTACACTGGGCACTTTATAATTGGACTGATGGCCAAAGGCTTCTATCGAAGCTGTCAAGATGAGGAGAAATCAGAAAGCATTTAACACCTCCATTATAACTACCGTGCTCTTCTCATTAGGCGTACCCGCTTACTCGGGATATCTTTCTTTGATGATTTGAACAATGCATCGAAAATCCTATTGGGGAACTGGCTCGCTTCGTGGATTCTTCAGATTAGTTTTAGAAGGGACCTTCAAGGACCAACTAGTACGACCTATTTTTTATTCTTCTTGGGATTGTCCCCACCCTCTATATCTTCTTTCCTTAAACAGGAATCATAATGAGTCGCAAGGTTTTTTGGTATACTCGCGTGAACTTGCAAGCGGCCTGTGTAACCCAACCATGGTAGCTATGCCTTCTAATAGCCGAGTCATGATTTCTTTTGCGCAGCTCATCATGTTAATATTTAAAATAATTTATGGGGTTTCCGATGCCCAGTTCTATGCGTTTGAAAGATCTGACTATTGAAGTGCTGTATACATAAAGTATAATATAAAAATATTTTATTTATTAAATCCACTTAGTGAAGACAATAAAAAAAGAACATAAAAGACCGGCTATTATAGGTTGTTCTATAGTTGAAGGTCACGTGAGGAAGTCACACAAAATCATAAACAACACAATTATGTGAGAAAATATGACAGCCATTTTGTGTAGTTTTGATCATCCTAATTATGTTTCGCTTTTGTTGCCAAAAGGGTCAGACACCAAAAAATTGAGTGTTGTGTTTTTGAAAAAAAATAAAATTTGAATAGCAAAAAATATAAATACACCAAGCAACTTAAAAATAACAACCAATCTATTCTATTATATCATAAGTTTGTGCTAATGACAGACCAAGTTATATAGACATTTATATCATCATCATCATCATGCCGTCAATATAAAAATAAATATTCATATAATATTTGTTTCAATATTTTACGATCGACACGAATTCATAAAAAACAAATTGTGAATTCCGTTTCACCGAAAATTTCATACTTTTCTCTGATTCGTACATGATTGATTTATTGTGATTTCTGATCATGAATTACGAATATGATATTGGATAAAGATATAAGATTAATTAGTAATTTTTAATTGATATGAATTTCTTGTGGAAAATTTGAGATGAAAAAAGGGCTGCTAAAAATTGAACCCAATAGGTCAATAGGACATGAACTTAGTAGTACTTTTGAAGTTGTGCAAGGGACCAGGGAGGGGTTGTTAGCAAAATTGTGTTGGAACAGAGGCGGACAATTAATTATTTCTTTCTATCTTCACATGATGATGTTCATCACACAAATCATAGCTCGTCTGGTCGAGCTTGTCTCCTATGTCTCCTTCTGTCTGTTTAAAATTTCATGACATTTATTTAAAGTTATAATACTCTTCAGTACTTCAAAAGTATAATAACTACTATAGCCTAACTTATCTATACAAACTGATGCGGTCACAGGTGTCGCAGGCCTTGGGTACGTCTGTTCTCAAGATCAATCCTCATTTGTCTCGGATAAACGACCAAAAATTTGGCGACGAGGTCACAGAGTCGCTCTTGAAAACATGTATAGATTTAAAAAATTTTAATTTATAAATATTTGGTATAGTAAAGAGTAATAACTATATCTGACTGCTACCTGAAGAGTAGCCTCAAGATGTTAAAGAATTCCATAACATTGATTGTTGGCCGAAGAATTTTCTAGGGCATTTTATAGCGAAATTAAGGAAACATAGAGGGTTTTTACTTTTAACTATAACCTACAGATCAAATGAGAAAACATGATTTCTACCAAATATTTACGAGTAGAACTTAGTCTACTACTACTATTTAGTATTCGGAAGAAAGAAAACCTCTGACATTGTTAGTTTTCATATGAATTTAAATCGATTATACAAGGTAAATTGTAACAATTACCAATTTCACTAGCTTCCAAAATAAGTAGCCCTACTACTTGTAAACTAATAAAGATACTAAAATTGGCAATTGGCCAAAAACTAAATAGAATTAAATAAAAATTAAATCAATTTAGAGTGTTCAACCAACTAAATGCTTCATGAGGCCTTAAAATAATATTTACTTTTGATGTGAAATGCAAACACATAAAATTGAATCTACTTGTAAATATTGTATACCCATCACAATTTCACCTCATTTTCCTTTCCTTTCCTATCTATTATCTATTTGCGGTATTTCTAGTAGAGGAGGCTGACTATCAAAAAGCGTTAAAAATTTAAATGAATTTAATGACTGAATCTTGTTGAAATGAAAGTGTTCTCTCGTGAGAGATTGTTTGTGGTTTTTCCAATTTGGTGTGGATTTGTGACGTCAGTGCCAAAAATTGGTAAAACGCACAGATGAAAAACAAATATGTAAAATAAAAGTGGCAATTCAATTCATATTTCATTTTCATATTTTCCAATTTTTTGTTTTTATGGTTTTTGTTTTTTGGCAACCAGTTTAAAAGTGAAATTTTAATTGAACAACAAAGAATTTGTTGCGCCATATAACAGAAATTTAAACAACAACAAATAAAATGTGAATAATAAAAATAAATAAAAAATCCAATAATTCAAGTGGCATAAATAAAAAATAAAAATAACAACTCAACTGAACTGAATAGAGTAGAGTAGTGCAATTTTAACTAAGGATCATTGAATGACGATCAATCATCAGATCAATTGAATTGAAACCAAGTGAAGTAAAGTGAAATAAATAAATTTCCCCAAAGACAAACAAATAAAATTTCCATTAAAATCAAACCAACATTGAACAGCGACAATGTCGTGTTGTGGCCAAGTGACGACAATTCGCGTCCCCATTGAGCTAAGCTCCCAAAGTGATGTACTGAAGGTAAACTTCCTCGGAAATTGGCATCGATGATGTTTGCATTGATTTTTTAATTGGCGTTCGTTCATTTGTTGTTCTGTTCTATTGTTGAAATAACCATTTAATAAAACTCATAATAAAAATATTCACCCGGGATCGTTTACTACTACAAACAACTAAGTACTTAGTATTTTGGCGAAAATCTAATAAATATTGGTTTTTTATTTGCATTATTTTTGTTTTTTTTTGTAGCTTAAATACGACCCACGACAAGATATAAATCATCGGGTAGGCAAGTGGCAAACCAAATCTCTTTACGTCTCAGTTTCTGTCACCCAAACAACAAATTATGTCATTTCTCCCCTTTTCAATTCATGTCGTTTTGTTTTTCTCATTTTCTATCCATAGTTTTCCCGTCAAACATTTACAATATACCTCAAATCGACTAGAAATCAAAATGATCTATTATTCCCTATGTTCCACATTCATTTGTATATGTAAAATACATATTCTAAGTAATATTTAAGCATATATCATTTATAGATCATCTGTGTATTTTTCATCTATGACGTTGTTGTACCACCATTTGCTCAATTGTCATTTAATTGAAGATCAAGATATTCTTACATTTACTGAACATTTCATAAAACTTACGAACTATTTATAGTATCTTTAGTACTGAATATTTTATTGTAGGGAAGCACCTGGGAAAGTTCTAAGAACTCCTAAGACTTGTTGAAAATGATCTAAATCATATACAACACAGAGCAATAATTTGGAATAGATTTTCCACATTTCTTCCATTTATTGTGTATGGGATCCTCAATGCCTTACCCAATAGACTAGGAAATCTATTTCCTTTTATTTTTGAAGTGTAAAATGGAGTGTGAAATGATAAGAAAGCGTCACGTTTTTTTTTAAAAAAAACGCTGTGTTTTATGGACTCTAATAAGTAGGTAGACAGTTACAATTTTCACAGAGCATGTATTTCTATTGCCTCTATAACAACAAATAATAATATTTTGGGAAAATCCACCGCAAAAGTTGGTATTGGTTGATCAAAATTAGCGTACAATATAAAGCTTAAAATCAATCAAGTCAATATTAAATCAATTTTATTTGTAAGTCGAATATTTTCAAAATTCCTGCCAATGCAGTTTGTTTTAAAGAACTCCATAATAATATTGATGACAATGCCAGGAAGGAGTGCATTGTTGTTCATTTGGTAAGACACTGGAATTATTTATGTGTCTATCCATTTGAAGCTGAACCAACCAAAGACACAAAAATATTACGCATAGTGTGATAGTCTCCATTACAAGCTAAGACACAAACCTATCCTGGAGAGGCGAAGATATAATCTCTATAATTCTCGGTGGAAATTTTAACAAAAATTTTGCTGCAAACTAACTTTCTTCGTGGCATTTTATCTGTACATAAATAATCAACGAATGAACAAAAAAAAAATGGGAATTTCAATGCTATAGATGCCATTTTTTCACGTTATCTCGGAAATATCGTGTCACATATTTTAGTTACCGCAAACCTTTAAAATCAGTATTACCAATTAAAGCCCCAACCAATTATACTGTATATATTGAATAAACAACAGATTATTTTAAAGGCAAAATTTGTATTGTTGTTTTCTTTTCTTTTTTTTTTTTGTTTTTTGGAGATGATGATGAGATGATATCTCTCTGCCTGTCTCTTAAGCTAAATCTCTCTTTTTCTGTTCATAAGAAGTTTCATTTCTATCAAGTTTACGGTGTGCGGAATTATTTTCTTTTCTCTTTACAAAGAATATTGTGTAGGATACCGTAGTTTCCAGTACCTAGGGGTCCTTCCATGCCATCATCAGGATCTTCTTATATCATAACTTTATATATTTTAATGATAAAGAGAGACAAAAATTATTATCCCAATTGTGATATTTGACTGCATCTGATCCAAACTTGTGTTTTACACTTAAAAAGTTACACTTTCCCATAATAGACGACAATTTTTAGCAATCAGTGCTTTCTTTTTCCAGTTACAAAAAAAAAAGGTTGTTTAAAGCAGTTTCGGTCTTTTACGTTGTATCAAAAAGTGAAAGTTTCTTATAAAAAATCCCAAATATAAATAATATACTCATATGTAATGGCAGTCACATATTATAAGTAGTGATCACTATCAATCCAGGAATAGCGGCTACTTAAACTGCATATGACCACAATGTTTCACATCAAAAAATCTAGAACTTTTCTATAGCAAAATCGAAACATCATACCAGTGTTCATCCTATACAATGTTCCTGTATAAAGTAGAGGCATAATTTTTGGGGAAATTATTTCTTTTTCTATTAAAAACTAGCCTTACCCGGCGTGCGTTGCTACGTCCCCTGTGCGTGCCCGTTATTCAAAAAAAAAAAGAAATGGGCCAAGTGCAAGTGAGATTCGTACACGGAGGGGTTTGTATGGGAGGTACTCTTCCTAGTGGTCCGATTTGACCGATTCCAACTTTAAAATTTACCGCATCTATGTTAAAAACTTATAGTGTCTAAATTTCAGTTCGATAGAACAAAAAACAGAAAAGTTTTTCGAATAAGAACCTGAATTTTAAAATTGGGTTTGTATGGGACGTATCCTCCCTAGTGGTCCGATCAAACTGAAATTTCGACAATATAAGTTTCTGATGTATAGCGACGAACCATCCAAATTTCAAGATTGTGGGATTACTGGATCGTATAGCTGCCATACAAATCAAAATGTTTCTTGTATGGGGATGGACAGACGGATGGACGAAAAAAAACATATCCTATCCTATGTCCGTCTCCTGGTTCTAAGCTACCTCCCCACCAATTTTCAGCCAAATCGGTTCAGCCATTCTTGAGTTATAAATAGTGTAACGACTCTTTTATATATATAGATTGTTTACAAATTTTATATAAAAACAAGAAAAAATCGGCTAAGTGCGAGTCAGACTCGTAAACGAGGGGTTCCGTACCAGATCGGGGTTTCTATGGGAGTACCCTCCCTAATGATTTAGTATTTGTTGCTGTTGCCAGGATAAAACTACACATTCTGTGAAAATTTCAACTCTCTACTCCGTGTGGTAACCTTCGGGTCCGGAACCCTTTAAGAAGGTTAACTTCTGCAGGCACTTATACTAGCATCCAAATTTCAGTTCAATAATACAAAAAGCAAGAAACTTTTCCTAATAAGAACCTGAAATTGAATTTGAGTTTGTACGGGAGCTATACGATTCAAACAGCCTTGGGATGGTTTCAGTTCGATAGTACAAAAAACAAAAAAAGTATAGACAGTGCTGAAAAAGAAGCTTGCTTCAAAAACCTTTTCACGTTGCTTTCATATTGTTGTTTTTTACATATTGTACATGGAACATTGCGCGCACGCGAAAATATATGATTTAGATGATGATTTACTATTGCAACTCTCTTTTCATTCCTGCTACGCAGTTTATTAAATAAAACTTTAACAAAACAATTTAACAATTTTAAATTAACTAAAATCTTCATCAGCTGTTTTGTGTTTAGCGCAACAAAAAGAAAGAAGAAGGCAGACCGCAATTGTGAAACCTTGGCAACACTGGAAGTTCTTCCAATAGACTACATGATCAGTTTGAGTGCAGAAAGTACTTCCAAAATAACTTCCACTGAGGAAGCTCCTTATAATTAATTTTTGTTTCAAAACACAATCCCTGAATTTCGTTATTTTCGCTGTTGGCGTGAATTCTATAGCCATATGATATACTAAGTATAGTGGTCCGTTGGTTTATAATAAATTTTCAAAGTGGTAAAAAAAAATAAACCTCTTTTCAATATCTAAATTCAAGAATATTTGCAGAAACAAGCAAATATTCTCTTCTTAATTCTGGTATAAAACTTTTGAACTAACTCAAATTATATATAATCGCATCTTTCATTCTTCACTTAATAAAAATTATAAAAATAAATATGAGAATTTCACGCTTTTAGTAAAATATTTATAATTATTTTCTAATATTATAACTGCTTGGGAGGCTATCAATCAACACAATTTTCTAATATTGAATTAGTTGCGCTTCGCAGTTGATCGCCATAACGGAAATGCCAAAATAATTTTATTGATTCAACTGGCAGATGGAATAAATGAACGCACATATCTCAGTTCTTGAGATGAGACTTTATGATGTGATGTAAATGCCAAGTTTATGGCATACGATTGATTTTAGTGTCATAAAATATAATGCACTTAATGGAAAATATTTTCAAAATACTACAACTAAAGATTTGATTTATAGCATCTGGCCATCATCACTTGATCCAGTCATTTTTAATATTCGTATGTTTGTTTCAATATATCATTCCCTGACGAACTCCTCATAATTCAAAGCTATCTTAACATTTACTAACTGCAAAGTTCTTTTTATTTTTTTACTATTTGTTTCTCACTAAAACCATCGATTACTCAAAACTATCGTCGTCTATTATCCACCACTTTATCCTTGCGGCAATGCCATTATTTTTCCAATTCCAGGGTCCAGAACAAATTCATGTCTCAAAATTCTACAAAGAGTCGAAAAATGGCAAATTCATTTCCTACATCACAGAGAATGTGCGAACACTATATCAGACCTTCCGTGAAGGTGCCTATGCATCGAATAATGGACCTTGTTTGGGCTGGCGCGAAACCCTCACATCACCATATCAGGTGAACTACAATAAAAATAAATAAATGTAAATAATAATTGAAATAACTTGACTCACCCCTCAAATAGTGGATCAACTATGACGAGGCTTTGTTGCGGGCCAAAAACTTTGGTTCTGGTATGATTGCATTGGGCGCTCGACCCAAGCAATTGATTGGTATCTATTCGCAAAATCGACCCGAATGGATACTCTATGAGCAGGGAGTTATTCATTTTCGCTAGTCGTTGTGCCGCTCTACGATACATTAGGACCAGATGCATGTGCTTTTATCATCAGGCAAACAGAAATGTCCATTGTGGTTGTCGAAGATGATGCCAAGGCATCTATGCTGCTAGAGAAAGCACCTCGTACACTGAAGATAATAGTGTCGATTAAACCAATACGTCCGGGTACGCTCGATCGAGCACGTAGCCATGGCGTTCAAATCTTTTCATTCATTGATGTTGAAAAGTTGGGAGCCAAAGGTAATCATCCCGAAGTGCCTCCTGCTTCGGAGGATTTATGTACTGTGTGTTATACTTCTGGTACTACGGGAAATCCAAAGGGCGTTATGCTTACACATGGCAATGTCGTTGCTGGCGTCTGCTCAGTCATATTACAAATGGGTGAGTTTAACATCAACTAATGTATCTCAAACAACTTATATGAATTAAATTAAAGGTGACCATCGAATACGCGCCGGTGATGTCATGATTTCGTTCCTGCCACTGGCACATATGTTCGAACGTTGCTGTGAAAATGGCATCTATTATGTGGGCGGATGTGTTGGTTTCTATTCCGGTGACATTAAGGAACTAACCAATGATTTGAAAATCCTAAAGCCAACAGTCATGCCGGCAGTGCCTCGTCTACTGAATAGGGTTTATGATAAAATCCAAAACGAAATTAGTGCATCGTCAATCAAGCGCGCCCTTTTCAATATGGGCATGAAGGCCAAAGAGAAGGAAATCGCACGTGGTGTCCTAAGACGTAATGGCTGCTGGGATAAACTTGTTTTCAAGAAGGTGCATCAAGGTATCTCAATGTTAATTACTTACCCGCAAACTTTGAATGTAATATTGTCCTTGTTATTTAGCATTTGGTGGTAACTTGCGTCTTATGGTTGTCGGTTCAGCTCCATTGGCTGGAAATGTATTGACCTTCATGCGTTGTGCCCTTGGTTGCTTGGTGCTTGAGGGATATGGCCAAACAGAATGTACTGCTGCTATTACACTCACGGTTCAAGGTGATTTCGTGCCAAATCATGTTGGACCACCAGTTTCCTGCAATGCAGTCAAACTTGTCGATGTGCCCGAAATGGAGTATTATGCAAACCAAAACACTGGCGAAGTTTGCGTCCGCGGCTCCAACGTATTCCATGGGTAAGTTTTCTGTAAATAAATATTCACTCTGTTGAATTGTTTACTATTTTGATTGAAATCATGCGTCACTTCAATTCATTTTCAATTTAATGTTACTAGCATAAAACTTAAAGCAGGCAACTCATTATGCGATCAGTCGTACAACCAAAAATCAAAAATTTTTGATTTTCCATACAACCAGCCGGCCAACAATCAGAGTTCCATTCCATTTATATCATTTGCTGAGCTTAGCAGAAGAGTTCTGCTTACACATGTTAATAACAATAATCCCTAAGTCTTATTTAAATAGGTTTTTCTAGTTGTGTTCTTTTCTAATTTACACATTTGTATACTTAATTTGTTATTAATTTAATTCCTGAAAAATTTTTAATGCATCTGAAAGGGAAATAAACAGTCCAAGCCAAAAGGGAAATTATTATAAAACTATTTGAAGAAGATAAAGGTAATCAGGAAATCTGTCAAATTATAGGCAAAGAACATTGTTCCATGCAAAAATTGATAAAGAAAATTACCAATCGATCAATATTTTTTCTTCTCGTACACTCAACTCTATTAAGTCGTGGAATTCATGAGGTTTTACAGAACTGAATCACGATTATTTACTTTGGCGTTTACATCGGCATTTTTGAATCATGAACAGCATTTTTTTTTTTAATGTCGATGGCGTAACAAAATTTGCTGTTTTTATGTTGGAACGCAACGAAAAAAGGAGAAATTACAAACTACCAAATTTCATGAAAAAATTACCCAACACTAGGCACTCCCATTAAGAGTTACAATATCTACAAATTCGCATCATGGCGAATCATTATCGGATCATAGTCTAGAACAACAACAACCGCTGAGTGCTGTCATTTTCCTTGTGGTTGTTGCCGAATCTGATTCATGAATACTTTTTGGGGTCTCCGATATCTCCTTCTGTTACAAACTTCATGAAAAACTTGTAATACTAATCACTACGTGAAAAGTATAAAACGGGTGCGACACTTAGCTTGAAGGATTTGGTGCCCACGATTTGTTTACTAAATGTTTGTTACAATCCAGGCCACAACACATTATCACTCCATTTAGAAGACATCTAATTCACAATTTAATTGAATTGTAAATACTATAATCTATTTTCGAAAATTTTATACTAATATGTACCTTTCGAATTCGAATTCGAAACGAATTATATTTCTAGTTACTATAAAGATCCTGAGAAAACCGCAGAAGCCATTGATTCTGAAGGTTGGCATCACACTGGGGATGTGGGTATGTGGTTGCCCAATGGCACTCTGCGTATCATCGACAGACGCAAGCACATCTTTAAGCTGAGTCAGGGCGAATATATTGTACCAGAAAAGATTGAAAATATCTACACACTCAGTCAGTATGTGAATCAAGTTTATGTCTACGGAGAAAGCTTAAAGGTAAGTCTTCTGGAACTCAACATAATTTATTGAAACTTATTCCTACAATTTGCTTTCTTTTAGAGCTGCATTATTGCAGTTGTTGTACCTGATATGGATGTGTTGAAGCAATGGGCCATTGAGAATAATGTACGTGGTACATTATCGGTTCTGTGCAATAATAAGAATGTTAAGGAACTTATCTTGACAGACATGTCTAATTGGGGAAAGCAAAGTGGTCTCAAATCGTTCGAACAAGTTAAAGACATTTACCTACATCCTGATCCATTTTCGGTACAAAATGGCCTTTTGACACCGACATATAAAGCAAAGAGGCCACAGTTGAAGAGTTACTTTAAGCCACAATTGGAGGATATGTATAAACATTTGGACTAATGCAATACAAATTTTATTCACTATACTAAATAAAAAAAATAAAATAAAAGAAGCAGCATTCAAAAATTATATATTTACTAAATAAATAAAGACTATTTTTAATATCAAGAAGAAGAAGCAACCCAAAACAATAATACAATTAATAATATTAAATGAAAGCGTTTGCACTAGATGATGAAGGAATGATGAAACTTTTTACAAAAAGAAGAACAACAAAAACAATTATAATGATATCGGTAAATGCCTCAAATATATTTGTAGATCCGTCAATTTATTTAGTATTTAAGCTGAGATATAAAATAAAAAAAATAAAAATAAAAAAGAGCAGCATTTTATAAGTATAAAATTAAATCAGAATACTCAAAAGAAATTTAGTAGAACTTATGAGAAATAAAATTTTATTTGTAGCATAAATTGGTTTCAATTACAATACTTAATTAAATAATTAGATTTGCAACTACTTAAAAAGTAAAATAAAATATAAAACAAAAAACCAATTACTACATATTAAATAATTATGACTTGAAACTTTTTAAGATTTAAAAATTATAACACATTAACACATTTGTAGTCTGAATACTCTATTATTGAACAAACAAATAAACAAAAGCTTTAACGGATTATTGAATGAAATATTAGTGTTTGGTCTTGTCTCAATGCATGACACGACATTTCCTAAGACTAACATAGCAAACCAACAGCACATAACATAGATATTACATTACATAGCTGTTTGGTTATACGTTCGATCGAACTATCGTTGTATGTTCGCACTTTGTTGTCTTCAATCAAACCTACATACAATATGTTCGAACTTCGAACAACAACTTAAGCTAAGCGATGGAAGCAGGACTCGAACCCACGTGGAGCGCACTACGAGGAGGCGTATAACCAAACAGCTATGTTATGTTATCTATGTTATGTGCTTGCTGTTGGTATGCTATGTTAGTCATATGAAATGTTATATCATGCATTGAGACAAGACCAAACAATTAAATAAACAAATTTTTAACTAAACTAATGAAATAAAAATAGAAATTATTTACATTTCTTAGCAACAAAAATTTCAACATATAAACAAAATTAACAAATTTTCAATATGCTGAATATGAATAATAATAATAGTGAATACTTAATAAAATTAATCAAAACTAGAGCAAAATTATTTAAAAAAAAGATAAAAATAAAAACAAAACAATATCATATAAAATTTATTTAAATATTCTTTTCAAACATTTCGAAACAAAAAATCCACAACAAAAATAAATTCAATTAAAACTTTTTGAACTGCACTATTTGCCTTAAAAAAGAAACCAATGAAATACTCGTAATCTTTTTTCTAATATTCACTAAACAATGCATAATTAAATGAGATAATTATGGATATAATTCTAAACAATAATATAAATTCTTTGCATAGTTTTAAAATTTAATTAAATAAACAATAAAAAACAAAACAAACAAAAATATAAAATGGATAATTCAATGGAACGTTACCGGTTTTTAACTATCAATACACTCTATTACAAAGTTATCTATGTGGTCGAACCTTTTTCGTAAATGTACGTGACACGATATCATCGATAAGGAACATTAGAGCCGGCGTGCCGCAAGGTAGCTTATTAGCTCCAATTCTATACACGCTATACAAGGCAGATATCCCAATAGTTGATTGCAATGAAACCAATATCGCTACTTATGCAGATGCCGCAGCCACGTTAATTAACACTTACTCAGCCCGAGAAGCTTCAGATTCACTTCAGTAATATTTGCAGAGATTCCATGCTTGGGCCAAGCGTTGGAATATAGGTATAAAGGCAGAAAAATCAGCGAATTGTGTATTTACTCTTGCCCTGTTGTCCAGATAAGACTCCAGTATCATTCCACAGGTGGACCAAGTCCGTTACCTCGATCTGATTCTAGACAAGCGACTCACATGGCGAGCCCACATAAAAAACATCACAGCATGCAAAGATGCGTACGCTTGATTGGTTATTATGGACATCCAGTAAGTTCCTGCTGTTAGAATACCTTTATGCAAAAGTATCTCGAAAAGTTGAAAGGAAGAAAAGTAATCAAAATATAACTTGTATCCTTTAACTTGTGGCATACGTTTTGCTAATTCACATACAATTGTTGATCCCGATGCAAATGTTTTACACAATATGTGATCTAAATTAGTGGATGAGCCTTGGTAGGCAACGATGTCATAAGGCATACCACCTTTGCCGCACAAAAAAATATACTTTTATGCCCCAAGGACATAGGCTTGCCTTTTATATGCAAAAAACCTTGGCCTTAAATGGAATCATCTGTTCATCGATACACAAATTTTCTTCTAAAGCCCAGGTTTTTATGTGACGTCTGAAAGATTCCATTGCTGATCTCACTTTGTAGTCGATTTAACTGATTCGAAACAAGAGTGACGTCCACGAAATGAACACGATTTCTCAATGGAAAAAAACGATTCATAGACATTTGACCAAAGAAAGGCAAGTTCATTCGGACTCTTGGTAGTTTAAACCAACTAATCATTATATAAGCGAAAAAAATTCGAATTTGCCTCGGAGTGCAGCTTTTGAAAGAGATATTTCATAAATGCAAATAAAACTGGTAGTAATAAAAATTTTCAGATTCTATACCATAAAGAACTAACCTTTATATTGAGCAGGAATATTTGTAAAATATTCACTATTACTAACAAATTTATCCCCAAAATAACTGGAAAAGTATTCAAACGGAGTTTTTATGTTTATAATTCTTTTAGTGGTTTCTGCCATGAAACGAAGTGAATCCACTTGTAGCCAAGTTAGCCACTTCAATTCCTTTTTTCTTTGTTTTTTTGGGAACATTAATTCCACTAAATTCGTCTTCCACTGCGTCTGGACTTCAAAAGATATGTGCATATAGGATAACAGTCTGAGGAGGAACATGTTTCATAAGGAACGCAAGAAAAAGCACAATAGGGAATAAACAAAAAAAATTAATGTATTCCGTAAAATACTAAGACTGATTTGGCGAAAAAAATATGCCTTAGCAAGGTTGATGATTTGTTATAATGCTAAGCAATATCTATTCTAATAATTTATTAAAAGTAATCAAGCAGAACTATGTGGCGTAACTCCCCTAAGCAATGAAAATATGCGCTCTCTACTCTCTTTAGGTAGATAAGTAGATGCATAGTCACCAAGGCGATAAAATCTTCTATTATTCTTTGAAATGCATTTTTTTTACTATATTTACATATTTTCATATAAAACTGAGACTTGAAATCATCAACATTTTCAATAACTAAGATTTGTCTTCTACGCTAAGTTAGATTTCCTTCCTGGGATTCACACGTATAGTGTGTGATATTGCAATACATGATATTAATACTTAGTCGCGACTAGTCGAAGTTAATCTAGTCTTGTGTAGAAGTTACCATAGCCCAAACATTGAGTCACTAGGGTTCCTTAATTTTTCTCCTGTTGATCATGATCTCTTTTGGATATGCCCTTTATTGCTTTACATACGTATGCGAAAGAAAGATGATTTGAAATATATAATTTCCTTTTGTCATAACAGAAATTTTTATTAACCAAACATTACATTTTTGTATAGGATATTTTTTTTTTGTGTTTGTTGTATATTGCTTTGTTATAATTTTGTTAATCTCTAAGCCTAAACCAAGTAAAGTAAATACATATATAAAACAAATATACAAATTGTAGCAAGGAATGTTTTTGTTCTTTTTGTTTCTTAAGCACAACGCAAACTTAGTCTAATAGGACATCAATTTTGAACACATGAACATTGCAACAAGTTTGTTTTTTTACACCATACGAGTATTTATGATATTTGAGAAAAAGGAGGAGATATGTTATGCCTAAAAATAATCACTAGAGCAACCAACAATCATAAATTTCTTTGTTCATTCGAAAATAAAGTAACTTAAAACCGCAAAAGTACAAATATTTGAGCGAAACTTGGTTCCAACATTGTTATCTATCATCTTAGTTTCTGTTCTTTTGTTTGTTTCATTTTGTTTTTGTTTGTTTTGTTCAAAGGTAACAAGTTTTTCACTAAGGTCACTAAGGTAAATGTATTCATGATGATGAGAATCTAGCAGGGAATGCCTTGGGAAAAGGTTCTTTCTTTCTACACATTTTCGTTGTTGTGCAAACAATTTTAGTCTTTTTCATTTTTCATTCATTCGTTTGTTAAGTCTTTTGAGCCGCTAAATTTAAATTTGTGCAGCAAGTCCGGTTGCTGAGATGTTATCCCCGGCACCGGCAGTTTTCTTGGCAGAGCGACAAACCAAAACTGGCGCAACACAAATTTCCACACCAATTCGTTCTGTTTCATTGCCATATTGAATATACTCTTGCCAACATGGCACAGCATTAGCAGCATTAATATTAATACGAGGTGCTGTAGGCAGAGCTGAAGTTGAGAAGCTATCATCAAGTACAAGTGTTGATGATTCCGGATTTACCTACACAAACACAAATAAACAAAAAACTCATCATTAACTTGAAAAAAACAAAACTGAGAGTCAAAATTACTTACAAATTGTGACTTGCAGACGTAGCGATGAGCTGTAAGAGCAGCTTTAGCAGCTGCTACACGAGTATTTTTCCATTTGGAACCATTCACAGTTAAGATCGCCTGATAGGCCAACGTATGCACATGTATGCGCGATAAGAGACGCCGATGCATGTCAGTGGCCTTATGTTTCATATAGTCACTTGTCAACATTATAAGAACTTGACGCATTTGATCAAGTGTCGATGCTACACGAGGATTCCAATCGGCCGCGAACGTTGGCCGTCCATTTTCAAGCACTTGACGCAAATTCTCCAGTTCCTGTTCATTCATGCCTATCGAATCTATATACGGCAAGATTTGCTCACGTAATTGTTGCAACAATTTCAATTCCACATAGCTCGCCATCTCAAAATGATGCAGCGTTTTGTTGCTTTGAGAAATCAATTGTTTCTTGACTTCCAGCAGGCGTTTCTCACGTACGCCAGGCGCAAATTTAAAACTATCCATCATTTGTAGGCCACTTACTACCAAAAGATTTGGTTGATATGTTTTCAAGGCATTTGTCAAGTATTCGACGGATTGTAAATGAGGATTATTTTTATCGTTATGCAAGATGTAACGATTGGCGCGTGGTGCAACAAATGGACCCCAAACATCACCGGCCTTATACTCCATTATAAGATGAATATCATCCTCGGGTATCTCATCGCCAGCTAAATGAATTTCACTGGGCAACAAAGGACGCAATCTATTCAAAATAATAGATGTTTATTTTTATGTATGCTCTGCATGTGATTGTTATTTGTATGCTTACTTGCTAGACATGTGTGCACCAAGCAAAACTTCAGTTCCTTCCATATGAAAACGTACAGCCATCAGTGGTGCATTGCCACCCATGTACCAGCTTATGGCCTCTCGATTATAGGTTTTTGCCCTCTTAATCAACAGGTTAAACAATGTGCTATTGGGCATGACGCGTCTGAATTTGTTAAAAAAAAAAAACAGAAAAAAAAACAA
This sequence comes from Amiota minor, assembly GCA_037043295.1. Lineage (NCBI taxonomy): Eukaryota > Metazoa > Arthropoda > Insecta > Diptera > Drosophilidae > Amiota > Amiota minor. Next base: position 89,536 of record JBAMAW010001063.1, read on the forward strand.
TGAGTTAGGTTAGTTTTTGTACAACAACCGAACAAACTTACTCTGCTGCTGCACCATTGTGAAAGTAATAGGCAAACGTCTGCAGTAATTCTTTTTCATCATTTATCTCATCGACTGTGAATTCTGGTCCAATGCCAGGCACCACAGCTTCTTTGAAAAACGTATTAAAAAAATCGGTGGCATTTATTTGCAGATCTGTGCAGGCACCATAACCGATCGCCACTCGCGGTGCCGGCGTATAAGATGGCCGGCTTATACTGTTCTCAATAGCCAATAGACCTGTCAGGATCATCGTGGTTTTGTTGAGTGCTTGCAATGAACGATAAGCTTGCCATATTATGGATATTAAGCCTGCAAACACCGAACAAGTAGTCACCCAACTCATATAACGTAACACTGTCATTATTGTTGTGTTGTATGCTGTTGTATTGCCTCTCAACTGAATAAATAAAAAAAATATAACACGTCGACTTTTCGCTGCAAGTGGTTTATATGTGGGCGATGTCGCCGCCACCGGCTTTCTCGTTGTTTTTGATTATGATATGAATGTTGTTATTCTTGTTGTTGTTGTTGTCGTTGTTGTTTGCTTGTTGTCACTAGTGTTGGTGGTGAGTGAGTGAAAGAAAAACTTCTAAGAAAAACAAATGAAATGAACTTATGAGAAATGAAAAGTAAGAAGCATGCAGCCTTGGAAAAATTCAAATAGTTGGCAACAATGACTGAATTTAGTTCTGTATTACTATCAATAATTGTGTGTAAATAACTAATAATAATTGTTATTTTTAAGAAAAAAACAAGAAAAAAACAAGATTTACAACACAAAATGTGTCAAAATAAAATGATTAATATTAATTTTGTTTTAATATCAATTTTAAATATTATTTAAATGGAAAAGATTTTATAACACGAACACCCTGTACTATACTTAAAAAAAATTTCACCATAGGTGGCGCTTATGCCATCTATATTAGTGGTAGCACTCAATGAGTTTTTAGTTGTGAGTGGCAGCACTGAAATTGTTTTGAATAATCAATGGCATCACCAACTGTTAATTTTTAAAATTTGCAACTGTTAAAATACATGATACAAATCAATTTATAAATTTTTTACAATATTCAGTGATTGTTTAGGAGGTGGATTTTACTTCCTCTTAGTGTTAAATACAAAAATATTGTTTATTATGTTGTTTGTTTTTATCATTTGTGAAGTTGAGCGACCGCTTGACTTCATTAAATTTGTTTAACTGTTTAGTACATTATTGTATATTATTATAATTACAATATATGTATATACAATAGTATAGACTGTCAAGTCATTGTGTGCTTGCTTGTATTTTTGGTTTCAAAGTGATTTAAATAGATTGAGATTGCTGAACGAGCGTCACTCACAACACTCAATGGATCAAACATGAATATTAATGAAATTTAATTTTGTGCGAATTTGAACATGTTTTTTTTTTGTTTTTGTTTTTGTTTTGTTTTGCTATAATTACAAGTACAAGTTATTTGTCGCTCTTTTTGTTTCTGTTTTTTTGACAAGATAAACTGTCTATGAATTGTTATTATTGTTTTTGTCACTGGACACCTTTGTTTCTACGTAAATTCGCTTCATTGAGTGCGTCATATTTTTATTGCTGTTGATGATGATGATGATGATAACGATGATGATGATGATGACGATGACACGCACCAAGTGCGAATAACATGTACATTCTTTGTTTGAGATTATTTTACGCTTGGACATTTGTATCTCGTATGTTGTTTCTTGTATCTCGTTGAATTAATACACTAACAAACAAACAAACAAACAAACAAATAAATGTGAACATGTTTGCTGTTAATTATAAAATACCGTTACGAATGACACAAGGTTGATTTTGTCTATAATTGTGATTTATATTGCACTTACTATACTTGTATTGTGTTGTTTGTTATGAAGTAGAAAGAGGAAGAAGATTTTTGAAATGAAATATGCAATCATTTTTATTAAAAGTTCATTTGTTAGTATGAAAATACAGTAGAAACTCGATAATGAGAACTGAGGTGTACTTTCTTTTTCTTTTCATTACAGAGCCACAGGATGGAGAATAGCACAGATTGAGTGATTGCATTGGAAGGAACTCAATCAACAGAAATGTGTACTAAAGAGCAAGAGAATAAATTTAAAATTTCATGGGAAATACAACAAATATTACTTTTTTTTTTGTGAAACTCACCTTTTGTTGCATTAAACAATATAGAATTTATAAAATAAACAGTGTAAAATAATCGTATTCAGCTGTAAAACATATTTAGTTCAATTTGCATTTCAATACTTATTTATTTATCGCAAGTATCTAGAATGTCCGCACGGTGAAAATTTAAAAAATAGTATATAATCAATAAATAATTACTAAAATATATTGTAACATTAAATAAAGTCAAAGAATTTGTTTATATAGTAATAATTTTTATCAATATTTCTATAAAAAAGAGCGTGAAATGAAAGAAATAGAGCCGTTGAAACTATAAAAAGTTATTTTACTCCATTTAAACCAAAGGACAAGTTGTCATTTAAATGATAAAGTGGACATAATCGCGGCCAAAATGGCATAGTATTCAAAACCACCATTCGCGCTATTGTCATTCAATTGCCTGTGAATTGTTTTGTAAGTAAAACACATGCCATTCACTGTTGTCAATCAATAGGCTGAGAATTTTTTGTAAATCATCCACTTGCCATTCAATGTTGCCATTCTATAGGCTGAGAATTCCAACACTTGCCATTCACTGACTATTAACTTTCAATTGACTGGGTATTGTCAGTCAAATGACAGCAGTATTTGTCTTTATGAGCACTTCGTTAAATTACACTTTGTATGACAAATGACAAAAAATAAAAGTAGATTTGTTTGTAGGACAGTATTTAATTTTATTGTTTATTGTATGGATAAAGTGTTTGATTATTATTTTTGTAATCATCATAAAACGGTTTAGGATATTGTACATTAAAAATGTATTTTTCTGTTTTTCCTTTCATTTATCAAGACACTATCAACCAAAAATCATTTCCCCTATAATATAATTCGTTTTACCATTCACTGTCATTCGGACAATTCATCATTTCTCCTGTAATGTAATTCATTTTACCATTCACTGTCATTCGGACAGTTCATCATTTCCCCTATAATGTAATTCATTTTACCATTCACTGTCATTCGGACAATTAAGCATTTTCATTACAATGTCATTTATTTTACCATTCACATATGTCATGCATATAATTACTAGCTTTCAATTGAATGGCATTATGAATGGCAATCACTTACATCACACAAATAGTCAGTCAGTCATTCACACAAAATACAATAATAACAATCTGTCATTTGATTTAAATTTACCTTTACTAATCATCATTTAACATTCATTGCTTCATCCGTGGAGTTTTCTTCATACAAAAAATCATTTGTTCATTTGTTAGAAAAGCACATTCTCCGGAACCATGGATCTAAACTTTTACAGTGGGTTCGGTTTAAGCTTTTCTTGGGTTTTCATTTTTATTATTTTGGACTTGATAAGATGGCTTTTTTTTATTGATAAGATGGCTTATTATTGATAAGATGGCTTATTCATATATGAATTTTTATCCACTTATATAAAATAATTTTTAATTTTGTTTTCTATTATTTTCGGATCAAGACCTTGAAGAAAATTTGAAAGAGGAAGGCGTTACTAAAAATTTGCACAGCATTTTAGGCGATGAGATCATAGCCTCCTTCAACGTAAAAGGTATTTACAGGGAAAAAAAAAATGCTATGTTATGTAGCGCTTTATGGAATATATAAAAATGTAAATATTAGAAAATGAATATAAATTGAAATGTGATTTTAAAAGTTTTTTTTCTTTTTGTTTTTTTGTAAGTAGCAAACTAGTGCAAGAACTAGTGTAATGGGACTAGTGCAGGAACTGGGACTAAAGGGTCTAGTAAAAAACTAGTGAAATGGAACTGGTGGTAGAATTGGTACATGGTAATGCAGGCGGAGACAATTGAATCCTTCCAATGGCATCGCCTTGTTAAGTTCTCCATTTAAATACATTACAAGGATATAGAAATGGAACCAGTTGTGGTTACAAAATAACTAGTCTAGGACTAGTTTTGAATCATTTCTTCTTATTACTATATATACTAGTAGTTATATAGCAAAGCCGTAGCCTTACTAGTACTTGCTTTATCATTAATTTCCTATTTTACTTATTTTAACAAAGCTACAAGCCATAATCCCCATTGCTTTATCCATAAGTTAGTTTTTTAAATCGAACTAACTCTCAAAATGTCAAGGTTTCCAACAACAATTTTGTTGGATTTCGTTACTGGAAATTATGCACTCTTTCATGTTGTACACACTTGAAATTCTGATGCAGGGTAATAACATTGAATATCAATACAAACATACATACAGTAAAGGATGAAAAACGAAACATACTGTCTCTCTCTTGCTCCACTCTCAGCCATTGCAAAAAGAAGAGAACGAAGAGCGATAAACTTTTTGTTTGCATTTATGAAAAAAATTGCAATTAAGCGGTTTCGATTTTATGAAAGATTTCTATGAGCAGTCATGAGTGTAATTTACATCTCTCGCTCTTATTAATAAATAAAAAAATAAAAAAAAATACTACAATATTAATAACCAAAGAATATTAGAGAAGCAGCCAAGCCTAAACCACAAAAAACGTACGAAACTTTTTGAGCTTGGTCTTCTAGTGGTTTTGAGAAATCTTAATAACAAAAAAAAAAAAATTCGGATACGCGGGGTTCCGTAATAAATGGGGTTTTGTACAGCTTTTTGGATGATTACTGCTTCGGCCGAGAATAAAGAATGTATTCTGGACGCCGCCTTGCTGGTACGATTCGCCCTCTCTGGCCTCACATGTAAAACCTGTGATACGCTTGGTTTTTATTTCCGCCAGTGAACAGCCAGGTTCGGATTTTATAGATGGATAGCTTTAACAGAATCTTTGGCAAATAGTTTGCAGAAATCATCGCCGCTGGTGTCGTTCTTTGGGAAATCCCGTATTGAAGTGTTAATGGCTGACAGACGTAAAACCACAATGGGGTTGTAGACTTTCTCGTGACAGATGGTGGTTGAATGTAAAATTCTTTGAAGAGAGAGTCTCATCGTCACTTGTATTTTTTCCTCTATTTTTATATCATTTTGAAGGTGTTAGTTCGGTGTTCAAAACATTTTTGGGATTTGATTTGCTGTCGTTAAGGCGATTTTGTCTTCAATGAACGGGAGATCAGTTTCGTCAAAAATGCATTTTGTTGGTGATCTTGAAAAAGTGCCAACGCCTCAACAAGCTGCTATATAAGAAGCGGGTTTTAGCAGCCCAACATGTGATTTTGAGCTCCAACTAAATCTCGGAAACGAGTATTTTATAGCGTTTAGTACCAGGGCCCTTGTGACCTTGATTAGAGTATTTACATTTATTAGAAATTGATTAGAGGTAAGGTTTTTTATTACATTAGGTTTTTTTCTAAATATAATAATGGATCAATTACCTGAATTACTGGATAATCAAGATTAGTCTGTATTTAAATCAGGCAGTTTGTACTGTATTTATTGATTGAGATATTTATTATCAAGTTACTTGAACATATTTCACATTTATTGTAGAATTTCGCTATTCTCAATTATAAATCGATAGGGAAGTTGTATGGTAGAAGCTAAAACTTGTTGTAGAAGTCGTAATTATATGAATTATAAACCTAGAATGGTTGTTGTTGTTGTTCGCCTTAGATATTCATTCACTCAGTCATGCGCTTCGTGAGGCAGGCAGAGGCTAATCATTTATGCATTTTTAGGAAAGTTGATTAGCACAGAATAGAACAAAACGAAACACACTGCTTAATATTGAATCAAGTTAAATGATCAACTGTCAACTAACTATCTACTACTACTACTACTACTACTTACAATATAAATAGTGTGAATTTAATGACTGACATGAAGTCTATTTTGAGACAATGCCCAGAACAGTTGACAGTTTTGTCATCGTTTTTTTGGTGTTGGTGCTATTGTGTTTAGTTCTGAATTCTTCTTGTTTTGCTAACAACATTCTCTCTGCTTAAGGTACAAGAAAACAGGTATCGGTTATTTTACAATAATTTTTTCGTTCTATAATATAAAATATTCCTTAAGTGATTTGCCATTTGCCAATAAAATATCGTCGGCCAATTAAACTAATCTTCTTATGATTTCATAAAGAAGTCATAACACGTAGCATTTTATGATTCTCCACTTGGTTTTTTAAGTAGAAGGTGGAAGAGAACACAACTGAAATCAGTTCAAAAAAATCTACGCAAATTGAACAAATTAAAATTCTAAAAAAACAAAACAAAAAACAATTTGACAACTCATACAATTTGTGGACTTTGAGTGTTTCAACTTAAACGGGAACAGATCCGTCTTACGAAGTTGTCATCTCATAATTAACCGATTATAAATAATTCACTTTCCATTAACCTACCTTACCCATTCATTGTTTATATTATAAGTAGTTCAATCTCTTGACCGCACACTTACTTAATACACGAGCTCCATACCCCTAGACAAATCACAGACTGAAATACTGGCAGACAGACAGACAGACAGAAAGATATTTTGTATTTTAAACGTGTCTGTCTCATGAAGCTTCTTAATAAAAACACAATGATTATCATTTTTATTAGAGTTGGTTGTCTGCTTCGTTGGATAGCCTGGTAGGTTGGTTGGTTGGTTGGTTTTCGTCGATCGTGCGAGACTATGGTATCGACCGATCGGCATCATCCCATTTTCTTGATTGTATTTGTACACACGCTTTTTGCCTTTTTGCTTGTAAAACTTGCTAAACAATGACAACAACAACAAGAACAACAACAACAAGAACAACATGAGCATAATAACAAGTATCTCTGTGTGTGTGTTTGCATACCTTTATTCTTTAACTATAGTACAATATTTTTCTTTTTATCAAAAAGCAACAACGAAAGTACAATAAATTCGTATTTCATTCTACATAATCTCACGGCGACGACTATCAATGTATTTGTATAGGTTTCTGGTTCTTCTTCTCTTTGCTATGTATGTATCTGTGTGTATCTGAGTTGAGTGTGTGATTATGAGTATGTGAATATGTGAATATGTATCTGTGTGTCATCACATTCGCTACATTCATGTGGTAAAAAGATATGCGAAGTGCTGCTGCTGCTGCTGGATTTGGGAAGTGATATAAACCTCACTCATTTCGTCATATAAATGAAATGAAATTAAATAAAATAAACATAATCAGAAATTCTACTGAGCAGCAGTCGGTTCTAAGTGATTGCGGACAATGGAGCTGCTCTTGAGCAAAGCGCTCTACTCTACAATCTGAGAATGTTTTTGTTGTCTAGCATAATTAATTAAAATATTATTACATAAAAATTTGTGTAATTGTGCAATTTTTAAAAATTAAATATTAAATAAAATAAGAAATAAATAAAAAACAAAAGAAAATAAAAACACGATTATAAAAAGAAATTGCCAGATTTACGTAGATTCAAAAAATTATAAACAAATAACAAAGTAATTAATAAATATTTTAAATTAAAAATAAATAAATATGAAATAAACAGCAAATTGTAACAGTGACTGTTAAATAAATAAATAAATCTAAAATAAAATATAATAATAATAATAAAAATAAAAGTAAATAAATGAATTATAATAAAATAAAAAACAATTTGAGAAAAATATAAAAAAAATTAAATAATAAAAAATTTATAACATAATAAATTAAATTGTAATAATAAATAAAATTAATAAACTAAAATTAATTAAATTAATAAATATTAATTCGATGATTATATAAAATAAATACTTAATAACAATGAATAAAAGTAAAGATTTTTAAAAGAATCATCAAGAATCACCAAAAAAAAAAACTAAAATCTAAAAACTTTTAATGAGTTAAAAAGTCAATATTTTGTGAATTTATTAAGGAAACAGTAAAAAACTTTAAAAAGATATAATTGATTAATAATAATAATAATAATTGAATATTTTTAAATTTATACAATAATTTTAAAAATTCAATGAAGCACTAACTTTAATTTATTTAAATAAATTTCAATAATCAACAAATAAGAAATTGAAAAATAAAATACAATAAATGAAAATACAGAATTCAATTCAATTCAATGTAATTTTTTTTGCAACATTTTTAAAATTTACACACAATACAAATATAATAAAATAATATAAAAACAAAAAATCTATAAATGGACAGTTTTTCGGAAACTATTATTATTATTGCCTATATATGTGACTAATATTATAATAATATAATAATATATATTTTAAATAAGAGTTAAATAATATAAAATAAACTAAAATATATTAAAATAAAAAAAGAAAAGAAATAAAACAAATAAATGAAATAAATAAAATAATTAAATAAAATAAAATAAACTAAATTCAATAAAATAAAATAAAAAAGGTTAAATAAAATAAAATAAAATAAAATAAATTAAAAATAATATAAATAATAAAAATAAATAAATATTAAATAAAATAAAATAAACTAAATTCAATAAAATAAAATAAAAAAGTTAAAAATAAAATATAAATAAAAATAAAATAAATAAAATAAAATTAAATAATTTTATATCATTTTTTTTATTTATTCGTATTTAATTTAATTATTGGACTTTGATTTGATTATATTGTTGATTTATGTTAGTGACTTTTTTTTATTAATTTTTTTTCATTTTTTATTGTAATTTTTTTATTAATTATTTTATTGTATTTTATTTATGTTATGGTATTTTATTTCATTTAAATATATTTATTGTATTGTATTTTATTTATTTATTTTATTTGTTTAATTTATTTAATTTTATTTTTTATTTTATTTATTGTATTTATTTTACTCTTATTTTATATTATTGTATTTTATTTTATTTTTTAATTTTTTTATTATTTTAGTTATTTTATTGTATTGTATTGTATTATATTTTATTCATTTATTTATATTTTAGTTATTTAATTTATTTATTTATTTTATTTGTTTAATTTATTTAATTTTACTTTTTATTTTACTTTACTATTATTTTATTTTACTCTTATTTTATATTATTGTATTTTATTTTACTTTTTATTTTTTTATTATTTTTTATTATTTATTTTATTTTATTTTATTGTATTGTATTTTAATTCATTTATTTATTTTATTTAATTTTATTTTATTTATTTATTTTTATTTTTTATTTTGAACCTTTTTTATTTTATTTTATTGAATTTAGTTTATTTTATTTTATTTAATTATTTTATTTATTTCTTTTATTTGTTTTCCTTTTTTATTTGAATGTATTTTAGTTTATTTATATATATTATTACAACATAAATGAATACAAAAATACAATAAAATAATTAATAAAAAAAAATACAATAAAATAAAATAAATGAAACAAAATTAATCAAATAAAATCACTAACATAAATAAACAATATAATCAAATCAAAGTAGTTAAATAAAATATGATAAAATAAAATAAATGAAATAAAATTTATTTAAAAAATTCAATAACATAAATAAATAAAACAATCAAAATAAATGAATAAATAAAATCTGTAAAATAAAATAACATAAAAAAAGAAATAATATAACATTAAAAAAAAAGAAATAATTCATTAAATATTACAACACAATAAAATAAATATATTGTAATAATAAAATAGATAGCAAAAGAAACTGTTCCAAATAGGTCGTATGAAAAAAACTTTAAACTTAATATAAAAATAACTAAGAATTTAAAATAATTTTACTAAAAAGTTTAAGAAAAAATCAAGTCAACGAATCATCTAATCAAATTGAAAAAAAAAACAAATCAATAATCATTTGGCACTTCTTAACTAAAAAAAAAATAAATAAATAAACATTTAAAAAGTAAAACATTTCTACAAAGAAATTTTATAAATAAATTCAAGAAATTATATTATAATATAAATTATTGATCAATTGATTGTCATCAAATTGTTTACTGTGCAGGTAAAATGAAGCCTCTTTCATTCTTAAATTTAAATATGCAAAAAATAATAATAATAAAAATACTTATATTTATCTCATGTTCATCTGCATATCATCGTTTTTTTTGCTTTTACTATTTGTTTTTTTGTTTTGCCAAACAAGTTTGTTGCCTCAGTCTTTTGTTATCGTCATCGTCATCGTCATCGTCATCTTCATCATCATTATCACCTTATTATTTTTTGCTTTCTTACAAAACTTGGCAATTTTTTTTTTTATTTTTTCTTTAATTCGAAATCAATATTAACAAAACTACATGATTATTATTAACAACAATCACATGAACATGAGACCCATGAGACCCATTAAATGTTTCCGCTTCAAGTTAATTAATGGAATTATGGGATTTTTAAGAAACGCACACGCGTTAGAATTTACTCATAAGGTTTTTTGTCTTTCTTGCTGCTTCTGCTACTGCTGATAAATTCTGTTTTTTTCTTTTTTTGTGTCGACATCTACAATTTATTTTTAAATTGATTTATTAATTAATTGAAGATGAAGATTTGTTAGTTCCTTCTACGTTGTTTCATCATTTTCACACATTCACCATTCACCATTTACCATTTTTTAGGTATTCATTCTATGATAAGAACATTCGAGTCTTATAACTTGAAAATGTTTTGCAAAAACAAAATAAATCGTCGATAATTGTCAGATAAGAAAGATCAAAATAAAACAAAAAAAAATAAAATAAAACAAAATGAAACAAGTCTCAATTGAGACTTGAAAACATATTTAAAATTGAGATGATGATGATGATGATTTATTTTACTGACCAATTTGGCATAAATTTAAATAAATTTATTGAGATTGTTTTTGGATAAATGTTTAGCAGCATCTTAATGCAAATTAATATACACACATTTCTTGCGGAATTTCGTGAGTTGAATAAACTCAATCATGGTAGATTGTTTTATATATATTGTATATATGAATATGTAAAGCACGATGCACGACCATGTAAACTGGTTGACCTTGACTGTGATGATGATATTCATCACCATCACCATCAACATCAACATTATCATTTTCATGATTTAAACGGTAGCAAAATACTTTCAATTTTTATTTATTATAATAATAATGTTGGCCCCTTTTTCTTTCAACTTTACACAACAACAACAAGAAGCGTCACAAGAACCAGAACCAGAAATGAGATCAAAAATGAGTTTATATCCGTGTTTAGTCTTTATGCTGATGCTTCTCGTATTCATGATGAAGGTGCAACAACATAAGGTGTCATCACAGCGAACCTCATTGGATGTGGCATTTAAGAATGCATACCGACCCTTGCGGCTATTGGGCTTAGCAATTTCAGGGCGTTCAGGTGAAGAGCCTCGGAATGTAGCACGTTTACGTGGTGCAGGTGTAAGTCTGTGTGTTGCAATAATAACCAGTTTCCTATCTCAACTTATGAGTTGTTTTCCAGAAAACACAACGTTCAAGTCCACGCTCTCGCTCTTTAGTACAGTTCTGTGATACTGAGAAAGGACCTGGCCGACGCAGTGATGAGCGTCCCACTTCAGTGCATCGACTACGTCCCGGTGATATTGATGTAATTGGTGCTTTAGGTGATTCTCTAACAGCTGGCAATGGTATCTTTGCCACTAATCTGCTGCATGTGACTGTCGAGAATCGTGGTGTCACTTGGTCCAGTGGTGGTCAATACAATTGGCATAAATATCTGACATTGCCAAATATTCTTAAAGAATTCAACCCGAATCTTTATGGTTATGCCTTGAAGGATGGTCTCTCGACAGATCGTACTTCTAAGTTCAATGTTGCCGAGTTGGCTGCCATGTCTCGAGATATGCCCTACATGGCTAGCGTTCTATTGAAGCGTATGCAACGTGATCCCAATGTGAATATGACTCAGGATTGGAAACTCATTACAATGCTGATTGGTAATAATGATTTCTGCACCGATGTTTGTTACTATCCCAATCCAGAGAATGCTCTCAAATGGCATGAAGAGGATATGCTGCGAACATATCGATTCTTGCGTGATAATGTTCCTCGCCTCATGTTGAATGTGGTGCCACCACCGAATTTGAGTATTTTGACAAGATTGACCGGTTTGCCACATGTTTGCAAAGCCACTCTACGTTTCGAGTGCCCTTGCTTGGTGGGTAAGCCAAATGCACATGTGGATTACTTTGATAAGTTAATGAAACGTTGGATTGCCATGGATTACGAGATTGCAAATCGTGAGGAATTCAATACAGATGTATGTATAGAGAGAGAGATTCCTTTAACCTAAACACTTTTAATAATTCATTATCCTTTCAGACCTTCACCATCAATATACAACCTTTCACACAATTCAAAGACTTTCCCCGAACAAGAGCTGGAAAAACGGATACACATTTCTTCTCAGAGGATTGTTTCCATCTAAGTCAAAAGGGTCATGCTCAGGCAGCGAATGCTCTATGGAATAATCTTTTGGAAAAGCCCGATCAGAAAAGTAGTTTTGGTTCAGTGCTTTTCGAAAAATTCCTTTGTCCCACAGAGGAACATCCGTATTTCATGACCCGTGTGAATAGTAAGCCAGATTTCGTCGTCTAAAAATGGCGACCAGTTTTTGGATCTTAGTCAAACAGAAAACAGTTCCTGCTGTGATATACAATAGGTACAACCGATCATATGTCGTTCATCTATTTTAGTCTACTTCTCCAGTCATTTTAGCTGTGTATTTATTTTTATTTTGTATTTCTTATTATTTAATTAAATAAATTTTAATATTATAATTTAATTTATAGATTTATTGTTTTTTTTTTTTTCACTCAAATTAGTCCGTCAGTTTTTGAGTTATTGATCTAAAATTTTGTTCAGACATGAGTTATTTTCTTACACATATTTTTTTTGACTGATCTATACTTATTGGAAGATGTACCCATTTTCTTGAGAAGCATTTTTCTTTAAAGGTTTGGGCAGCATGACAAATATTTCACTGGCAGCCTTAGATCTATTTGTTGATTTGTAAAGCGACCTACCTCACTTTCAAACATCACAATGGGCAGTAAGCCTTTTGCTTTTGAAGTGAAACTTCTTTAGTGAAGAGGAGTAAATTCAAAAAATATGAAAATGAAATGTGACAAAAATCAAAATTTGCCGATGTTATTATTATATCGGAGCTATTTAGGCAAATACAATTTGGAAGTGAAACTTCTAAAGTTGATGTTCAAGCAATAATACAGAACAATGTTTCAATACAAAAGAGTTATTTTATTTTTCGGTGATTCGGCCACTTGTTCGTAAGTTCTTTCGAAAAGTAAATACAAACAGTACAGAAAATTTTATCTCTCTCTTTTACTCATGCATAAGCATTCATTCTGTACTACACAGACGAGCCCGCACAAGACAATGTGTATTTTTTATGCAGCATCATCGCATTTTGATTTTCGTCACATTTCATTTTCTAATATTTCAACAATTGTCTTTAAATCCATACAAAAATGATTAGAAACTGGAATTTCTGTATAAATTCTTTAGTAGTGAAGCGTAAGTTTCGCTAAACTGGCGAATATTTGTTTTGTATCAAATTTCAATATATGTTTTATTTGTTGTATATAAACGGAAGCTGTTCTAAGTCAAATATTGACTGAAATTTGCTTTAATTTGTTTTCTTCATTCCCTTTTCGTGTTTCATTTCTTTATTTGCATCTCAAATATACAAAGATGGACAGAATGAGTTTGAAAGGGGAATCAAACCAGACACCCAATGATTTCGTAATAATTTTATTCTAAATAAAAACAGTTTCCTCTTTCACAGGTTGGTGTGAACTTTTTTTTTTTTTTTCTTTAAAATAAATCTCTGTTGAATAATAAACTCTGTTTTCATATTTAAATATTTCCATTTAATTTAGTCGACAAAGTTTCAATTTCTTTCTTGCATTTGATGAATTTTAATTTGACCTTTGTTAAGTTTGTTTTATATGAAAGCACAAGTTAAGTACATAAATTAAATGCTATCCATTTTAAGGACTAGTTTGCTTCGCCAGCAGAATTTTTATACATTTTTTAGCAGAGTAAGACTTCCATGTCCACCGTCTTGCTGTTTTAAGCAACCAATGCCTTTCATGAGATGAGTTGTTAATTTAGGCACAGTAACATTACCTTTGGATCATCCTAAAGTGCCAAAAGTAGCCCGCTGGAAACATTATATCATAGCCTTAACTATCGTATCAAGAAATTTAAGATCATTTCGATCTAAGGCCTTTAATCATTCGCTTTACCAGATATGCTTATGAATATTATGATTATATTTAAAAGCAGCATCTATTCTGAGGAAACTACAGAGTGAACTTGCTATTAGATGATTCGATTCTGCCAATCAGTTTAAATTTTGAAATGCTTCAGTGTATTCTAATCTGATAAACTTCTTTCAATCCAATTCAATTGGATACAGTTCCCTCAAGTCTCAAAGAAAGTAACCATCAATTACCCAATGAAAGAAGGAATATGAACTGATGGTAGCCTTTTGGCATCATTCATTTTACTATTTATATTACATAATAGGCTGCTATTAAGGGACACAAGGTATTGAAAGAGTGGTGTACTCTTTTAAAGCTTCCTTTTAATTAGTTTATTGTGAATTTTTGTTAACATTTTCAGTTAATAAATACGTTAATCAAATGTATCAGAATAAGGATTGTCTTGGAAAGAGCACATAGTAGTCAAAAGAAATGCCCTGATTATTAGGCCAAAGATCCAGGCTCAGTCTAGAATATAAATGTATGTAGACTGTACAATGCTTAATCCTATTTGCAGTTATGACATCAAACTATGGTGAACAGCAGCAGAATCCAATATAACTTTAAGGAAAAAACCTTGCGTCTCCTTGTATATAAATAATGAGAACATTTAGAAAGATCTCCTGATGCCATCAGGATCACGGACATAGCACAAAGCACAACGAAGGGCTCAACCTCAATACCAATAACTTGGCCTTAAATCTTCTCGAAAACTCACGAACAACAAGGCGGCTAAAGAGATTGCTCCTGTCAGATCTTCCTTAACGAAAAACATTGACAATTTGACGTCATAACTTAGGATTAGGCTTAGATTAGTAAAAATATAAGAAGCTAAAAATTAATGTGTATAAATAAAGGTTACTCAGCAAATTTGAACTGGTTCTTAAATTAATCTATTCACAAATAACAATTTATAAAAAAAAACCCAAAATTATCAGATTTAAGTGATATCATTCCCATTTTTTGTCCAACAAACATTGAACTTTGTACTTTTCCCTAATTAACTGAACAAATTGTAAAGAATTGTTTCCTTATTTATTGGACTTTGGAACTTTTCTTCTAATCGACTGAAACCAATTCAGGTTTAGTATTCATGAATTTTTTAAATAATTTATCATAATTACAATTTATTATAAAAATTTCTTCTTTTATTCCGTCTTTACTTGATTGAACTTTAAACTTTAGCCAATGTATTCTGTTTTCCAAAGACATTATCATTTATCATTAGTTCCAGATATTTATATTTGTATTGTAATATTATTCCATTTAAGGGGAAACAACTTATAGTTTTATTACCTGTGACATGCTGCTCGTTTCATATCTTATTTTATTTCATTTAAATACATAAATATCAAAGTACAATTGCAAAAATTAAAATACAATAATAACAAATATAATTAATTTCATTTGAAATTGTTATTGCGTTTTAATGTTCACTAATCAAATGTTCACTAGAACAAACACAAACTGCAATTCTTACAAGAAGAAGACAAGATTTGACTTAATGTGATTTACGTGTGATCGATCACCATCGCCGCCCGGAGCAGTTGTCAATATTTTTTTTTATGGTTAGTAAGTACAACAGACGCGCCCGCCTTTGTCTGTCACGAATATCTAAAAGACATAAAAACACGCAAAGAAAAAACATTTAAACAACGTTTTATTGATCAATTATCACATTTATTAAAATCTGAGACAACAGACAACGACGACGATGATGATGATGATGATGATGATGATGACAATATGACATCAACCCTCCTCTATAGGTCTAGACAAAGATGATTCCACATAGTAACACACAACAGAGTACTACTACTACTACTACTACCAATACTTGAATTGCAAGCAACTACACTAAACTAAATATAACCGGCAACAAGTTTTCCGCCAATACCGCTAACCGGCTTTAAAATGCGGCAGTTACAAAACCGTTGAAACTTGTTACTTTAGACAAACAACATAACCAACCAACCCACCAACCAATCAACCAATAATTCAATTCAATTGATTGCATACTGTGGCCGCCGCTAACCAACTTAATAACTTGGTCAGTGTTAAGGTCGCTTCTCATAAGCAGCCAGTTGTAAGTGAAAATTATACAAACCAATCAACAAACTTCACCTTGGCATTGACTTTCAAAGTGAGAAAAATAGTAATAAAAATGTAAGAAATTATAATTAAACTATAACAATTTATGAAAGTAGTGATGAACTTTTTCATGAAAATAAAATCATCGAGTCATCAACTGAGTATTTCACTTACTTACTGACTCAAAGCGAGGGCTGCCATTTATATTTCTGGCCTAATAATGAAAAAAAAAAAGAAATTATGAATTTTGGAATTAAAATATTTTCCATGAAGTTTAAATACACATTCTGCATGCTTTTGAACCAATTTTCAAAGCACTTCTTCCACTCCGATTGAGGTAAATTATAAAGATGCGACTCATACAGTCGATTCCTGTTTTGTTTCAGGCTCATATATGTACATTTCCATCCATAATTCTTCATCTGTGTAGATGTTCTATAAAGCCTCTGAACGTATTTTTTCAACATTTCCTTGCATTAATCGATACGAGCCTTTTTTTGGAGCATTTGTCAGATTATGCGGGATCCAATGCGAAGAAATCTTTTTTACAGTCAAATGTTCATGTAATATCTTGTTATACTAATGTCCAAAGATGTCTCAATCCCATGGTATGCCACATGACGATCATGCATTATCAGTTCACAGAGCGAACATTAACCATTATTATCATTATACCAGTTTTACGGTGCTGCAGGAGAGTTACTGCGGGGGTTCCCCAGGGTTCGGTGCTGGGCCTGCTCCTATGGAACCATATGTATGACCAGGTTCTGCGGTAGCAGCTTCCCGAAAATTGCACTTCGATATGTTTTGCAGATGATCTGTGTCTGGTAGTAACGGCCAAGGAGATAAGGGACGTAGAGCAATCTGCAAAAACCGCCATTCGCACGGTTACAGCATGGCTTATGTTTTCGAAGCTGACCTTGGCAAAGCAGAAGACGGAGTTGGTTCTGATCACCAGAAGGAAACGTATAGAGTTCTGCTCCGTACGAGTTGGCGAGCATGAGGTACGGTCCAAGAAGGCCTTAAGGTACCAAGATGTATTACTGGATAGCAGGTTATCATATAAAGAGCACCTACTGTACATGAAGGGTAAAGCTGTTAGGGTCCAGAATGCCTTGTAATGGATGTTTCCAAATATCGGTGGCCCTAAGGCGGACAAGCGCCAGAT
Organism: Amiota minor; assembly: GCA_037043295.1. Lineage (NCBI taxonomy): Eukaryota > Metazoa > Arthropoda > Insecta > Diptera > Drosophilidae > Amiota > Amiota minor. The sequence goes on from JBAMAW010001063.1 coordinate 107,129, forward strand.
ATTGTCAAGGGTGATGACATCCACTATGCTGTACGCTGCTCCCGTTGGGGCAGAATCGTTGAGAACTGCTACCTACTTAAAAATCCTTTCCACTGACGAGTAGCCATGAGACCCACGTACAACAGCAGCACAATAGGTGACCTTTTGAATTAGGACTGATTGTTTTCGAGCAGCAATGCTCCAACCTTCCTCCCGACGTATTATTTAACGACCGCTCCGGGGGGACAATAGGACATGGTACGGTAGTTTTTAGCGGGTTAAGGTCCCGCACTCGGTTGTAGACGGGTTGGCTTTCGATGCTGTACTATCTTTAGGAACACTCTTGTCTTGATAGTCTTTATAGAAAGTTATGAAAAATAATCGCACGAAAATGTTCCGTTTTGCCCAATGTAAATAATTAAGTTGTAATTAAAAAAAATAACAAACGCTCAAAGGCAACCCTCGGTAAATGTTAATTTTTAAACTTGTCATACCAGTTGGACATAGTTGACAATGCCGTCCGGCACACGTTGCTGACTGTGCAGTTTTTCCATGATGTTATTAAGTAGAAGTATTAGCGGCAAAATACATTAAATTGACTTAATTATTGTTATTGTATTTATGGTTGTTGAGATTGTAACGACTTGTTTTGTTTGGAAATAAATAAGCTACTTACTATCATTGCAAGTGTGTTTTTTACACAAATAATTTCAATGATTTCAATTGATTGATTACCATTGACCGAATCGACTTATTGACTTGGCTTGACATCGACATCGACATCGATATACAAATTAAGTAAATATTGTAGCATGTAATAATTAAAGTTAATACATAATTAGAAAAGTATAAATAAACATCACCCACAAATTTAGACAAATCAGCTGAAATACCAATAATGTGAAAAGGTTAAACTAAAAATACAGAAATATCTATGTTTATTTCTTTCCTAATTTTTCTCATTTTTTTTTTATTTGCCACTGTTGGGCATTTGTTCAAGGCTTACAATCCGGTTGGCATATATCCGTGTTCTATATAACTTGATTTCTGTTTGATTTTGCAAAAGTTTTATCTCCGGCACACGTTAAATAATCATCTTCCTGCTTCCTCTAATGTCAACTTTTCAAAAAAAAAAAAAAACAAAACCATTGAACTTTAATGCGAACTCGTTCATAACTTTCAGTAGTCTCAATCAAAGATTCGATTGATCACTTATCTTTTAACTAAATTAACATAATTAATATAAATTTATTGTTTAGTCTTAGTTAGAAACTCCATAATGTCTGCAAGCAATAAAACTTGTCATAAGCCACAATTCAATCGATTTATGTTTTGATTTTGCTAATTTGTTATACACTTCATATTAATGTGGAATGTATGTGTTATTAATGCACTTTGGTCTTGTGTTTAAAAGACATAATAAATACATAGATAGCCAGTGCCTTCCGCTGATGACATTGGCATCTTCTAATGACCTCATTGCTAGTACGAAGCTGAAGAGAGGATTTAAGAATCACATTCACCTTGCAGAGACATGGGCGAACCGGTGCAATCTGATAGTAAACAACACCAAGTGCATCAACGTACGCTTTACTGTGAGGAGAAAAGTCCCACCGGAGGTACATCTCTGCGGGGACACCATCGTCCAATCAAAGATGAAATATCTAGATCTGATGATCTGATCCTTGATCAAAGACTCACTTTCGGTCAGCATAATACATCTGCCGAAACAAAATAAACAGGGTTTACTGTCTGCATACACTCTCTCGGGAATAAGGGGCGCAGGCTGTGCCTAACTCATTGCACCTGTGTGGTAATACGGTATCCAGATAAGGGAAACTGCAATTAATGCAATGAATGCCCATGGAATATTAGGAACTCAACACTTTACCGAGACATCAACCTGGTATCTGTTGGCACATAACAATCGCTTGGTCAGACCACTGACCGATGCCACTCTAATCCAAACGTTTAAAATTTTGCCTTGAGCAACCAATTTAACACTTTTATCCTTTGTTAAATTCTGTTATTCACGATCTTAATGTAAGAAACCTGGCGAAGCAAAGCACATTATAGAGCATCCAGAAAGAAAACCAGCTCATTTAGATGATATTTTGCTCATTGTGATACATTTGGGAACCACTTGAAGTTCACATCTTTCAAGCCTTCAAGTTCAGTTAGGAATTCAGATTCTCAATCTACTTCTTGAGAAACCTTAAAACCTTACACAGTGGAAATTCTATAAATAATAGTATACACCTATCCCCCGATTTACACGGTACTTGTTTTACACGTTTTCGCTTTTACACGGTTTTCCAAATAAGTTTTTTTTTTGTTTTTATCGCACTCTACTAAATGCTACTGTGTTTGAACACGTGCGCTGTGTACACATCTCACGGGGATTCCCGAGCTTATGTGCTGACTTGCTGCACATGCACACTGTGTCTGTATTTCTTCGCATAAAATTAAAGTTTTATCTACGGAAAATTGTATTTGAGCGAAAGTTTCACAGTTTCAGAAAGATTTAATTTTCCATATTCGTAAATTACAAGTGAGTGCATAATGATTACATATTATAAATTAACATAAATTAAAAAAATTATAGGCTTATAATGTCGAAAGAAGTTAAAAGAAAAGTTGTTTCTTTAGAAACTAAAATCGAAATTTTGGATCGCTTACGAAAGGGAGATAGAGTAGTAGATGTTGCAAAATCATATAGCATGAACGAAGCTACAATAAGAACTATTAGAACAAATGAAAACACAATTAGAAAGAGTGTTGCAGCTGGCAATACCACGAGTATGGGCACAACATCATACACCAGAAATATCGCAATGGAAAAAATGGAGAAAGCGTTAATGCTTTGGATAGAAGATCAAACACAAAAAAGAGTACATCGAATCGGCACAAATAACTTCGAGTGATGAAAATGAATTCCAACCGGCGATTCCGAAAAAAAGAATGAGAGTAATTTCCGATAGTGATGAAGGATAATAAAACACCTTCGGTTTTATTTCTTGTTCTTCTGTTACATGCATTGTAATTAAATAAAAAAACAGTGTTTCCGTAATATATTACATATTTTAACCTGTCAACGCATTCTATTTTTATTTCCGTGTGCACTTAAAAATACTGAAAAAAATCACAACTGTTAAATAGCAAAATTATGCATTTGCTGCAAGCTTTTCGATTTACACGGTTTTGACTTGAAAATTTTTACTTTTCGATTTACACGTTTTTCCTAGGAACGTATCTACCGTGTAAATCGGGGGATAGGTGTACTCATATCCAACACAAAATATTTGTAGATTCAGACACTTCCCTGCCTCTTTAGAAGTGTATCTAAAATTTGATGAGGCATTATATCTTTCCATTTAAAACAACTTTGATATTGATTGATGATTGTTTTATGTTATGTTTTAAAGCTCTTTTACTGGCAGAGTAACATATACATTTATAAAAAATGGTAGATTAAAAACTTAATACTAGAGATTCAACTTATTCAGTACAGAATTCAGAATTCATGGCATCATTTGAGTATATTAAGGGGTTTTTGATTTGGTTTTTTTTTTTTTTTTGGTGTTGTAATTTGTTTGCTAAGGCACTTTTAGTTTTCATTTATCCTCCCACAATTTTTTACTTCAACTTAAAACTAAAATTTGGCATGTGATAATAAATTTGGTTTGGTTTCTGAACAAACGATAATTAGGAATTGGAATTCATTCCGTAACCTATGCTAGAGTTCTTGGTGAATTACTTTTTTATCTTTGTATTCACTTGATTTTTGTTCTACATAATCCAATTGGCGATCGCTTTTCAATTGAGCATTTGAATTATTTGTATCTGTTGTGATTTGTTCAGAGTCTTCGGTATCTGAAATGTAACCGTCTTCACCAGTGTAATGGGTAGGAAAGAGTAGCAATGGGGCAGCACTAAAGGCATATAGATTACGATCAGGATAAGCTTCACGCCAAGTTGTATTAGGATGACGATCGAACATAACTGGCAAGAATTCGTCAACAGGTAGAAGTTTTCCAAGGGGTTTGGCTGCCAAAAGTTTTTGAGCACCACGCCGTGAGATTACATAACCAAGAGTCCAATACGAATAGCCTACATGCACTAGTAATTCTGTGTTTGCTACCCAAGGTTCAACTTCATCCTTTAAACGTTTTCGTCCAAAGTATCTAAGGATTAGAGAGGAATATTAATAGCATAAGTTAGTTTAGAAATTTTCTATAATTTCAGTGCGCCTTACATTAGATCATATTCTACGACATTGCGCGCCTCCTCCAAGACTCGCTCTGCATTATTTTTGAAATAGGGTTCGAAACGTATGTCATCCTCTAGTATAAGTACCTCATTTTGACCACGCTCAATCATTAGTTGCCAAATTTTATAGTGACTCAAGAAACAACCTATTTCACCCATGGTCATAGCGCGGTGATGATAAGGATCTTCATAGCCAGGCAGGAATTGAATACCCCAATCTTGTAAAGCTTTCGCGTTTAGTTTCCTATGAAGGTATGAAGAAATTAGCTACAATGATAACACACACACATACAAGAGAGGTTTATTTACATACTTGCCGTCCACGGCTGGAAAATATTCAACATCCAAACCCATTTCATCGAAGAGATGTTCCATTTTCTCACGCCTCTCGGTGCGTCTCTCCAAATTGATCATGTAAATGTGATCCACTGTTAATTTAGTTCTGTAAAGCAAACAATACTATATATACAATATATATAAATATTGTAAGACATACTTTTCCGGCTTCTTGTCATAACTCTGAAGATAATCAAGTATAGGTGCCACCGAACCCAAATCATTGATAATATTCGCACGTATATTTATTAATTGCCTTAAATCCTGTTCGATTCCTTCGGTTGCATCTAGAGGTTGTAGTATATAACCGAATGGTAGCTCATTGGACACAAAGAGCGGTATGCCGGAAGTATTGGCAGACATGGCAAAAACTATGATGTCATCCACAGGTCCGTTGTATCTACGCAATTTACGACCTTCACTATTTGCCCACTCTTCATGGTTTTTTTGTGATTCAATTAAACGTTCACGATCAAAGGTCAAATAGTGTACACCGGCATAGTTTAAATCCACCAACACAGCACTATGCACCATTGGCACCTTAAAGATGCCTTCTTTCTTATAATTAAGAATGTCTTTGTACTCATCCGTTCGTAGGTAGTAGTAATCATCAGTCATGCCACACCAGAAATTCGAGTAAAGTCCTTCTGAAAGAAGCATAGGCGCTATGACCGGCAAATGCAACTTAGTGAGAGCCGTCAGTGTTTCCGGGTCGGTAAGTAGAACATCAGCATCTAAATACTGTAACGAGCGACGCACAACAAAATAAGTATGTCACTGATAAAACATAAGTCTTAATTTCTAATCTCAAACTTACAAATATATAGTCAGCCCAGAGCCCTTCAGCATATTTTAATGCTTGCTCTTTAAGTGATATCAAATGTTTGAAACGCGCTTCTGGCCAATCGTATGGTGAACTCTCCGCATCGTGACTTCGCGTCTCGTTATCAAATAAATAATCAACGCTATGGTAAAAGTCAGCATTGTGCTCGAGCCACAAATTAAGTAGCTCAATGCTGTTATCGCTATTATGATCAGAGCGTATCCTAATGAAATAAAAACGAAACTTATGAATAAACACTAATATTAAATGTCATAAGAATTTACTTACCAAAAACCAATTCTGTCTTTAGGGTATTTCAGCTGCTCAACGTAGGTTAGGAATAACGGTAAAGTATGCGCTTTGTTGCGAACTAGCAGAGCAATAAGTACCGTCGGAGATTTATTACCAAGATCTGCCGGTAACTGAGATCTAAGTTCTGCAATATCCACACCACCTGAAGCTGCTAGTATACCGAAAAATCCAATAAGGATGAACACTAAAACTATGTGCAACTTTGCCATTTCCACGTCATTCCGGCCGAACAGCTTCCGCACGCAATTATGCTTTGTTTAATTGTCGAAATATGACTTTCGACTGATTCAAAGACTTTAAAATTCAATTGGTATATACGTAGATTTAAAGCCTATGAAAATAGTATACACATTCATCTTTGACAGATTTCGCTGGAAAACTAACGAGTGCACTTGAAAAAGTAGCGAATACACTTGAAATTGGTTTTTCTGGAGCGAAGGGAAAACAAAAGAACTTCTATCTTCCTCACGCACAAATAATTTTTCATTTGACCAAAATAACCAACTCTCAGCTACTAGTGCTGCCACCTACACTTGTTAAATTATTTCGAAGATGAAATTGGGATATGCCACTTGGAGTATTTTACAAAATAAAACTAAACAAAGCGGACGGTCATTGCTTTCGGCACATGAACGCTACACTTTAACACACAAGTTGGCAGTAAAAGAAACAGCCACCCAAATCTTAGTTATCAGGGCTGCTAACTATACTTATAAATCACTTATAAAATTATATGGGGCTTAGTCAGCTTACATGATACAAAAACATAAAGCAGAATAAACCGGACTTGGTTTTCAGCACATGAACAAAATATGCTTAAAAACACGAGTTGGCAGCACCAAACAACAGCTGGGAAGAAAGTTAAACAAATATACTTGACCGATAAGCTGAAAAGTTAAATAACAGTGTTTTAATCATAAAAACAAATGTAAAGTTAAATTAATTTAAGTTTTAATTAGCAATGTACCTGCCACGTTTATTATTTGGATCACTGAGAAACATTCAGATAAAATGCTCAAGCCTGTTACGAGATGCACCAAGGCAGAGACATCTAATTGCACCGGCAAGGTTGCGCTCCACTTTGGGTGGAGGTAAAAGCCGCCCTGACAACGCAGAGGAAGCCTTGCGCAAATTTAGGATTAAGTCTACGCTTTACTATGTAACTGCAGGTGGTGTTCTCATTGTGGGTTTCAGCTATGCTGCAGTGCCACTCTACACCATGTTTTGTCAAGTAAATTGATCACACAAACTGTATATTAAGGAACCTAATACTAAACTATTCCACTATTATAAACAGGCATATAGCTATGGTGGCACAACCTCACAAGGGCACGATGCAGATAAGGTTGAGCACATGGAAAAGATTGAAGATCGCGTATTAAACATACGTTTCAATGCTGATATTGGCGCTTCTATGCGTTGGAATTTCAAGCCACAACAATATGAAATAAGGGTAGCACCAGGTGAAACGGCATTGGCCTTTTACACCGCCAGAAATCCAACAGACAACCCAGTGATTGGCATCAGCACATACAATGTGATACCGTTTGAGGCAGGCGCCTACTTCAATAAGATTCAGTGCTTTTGCTTCGAAGAGCAACAGTTAAATCCACACGAAGAAGTCGATATGCCAGTGTTTTTCTACATAGACCCTGATATAATGCGAGATCCAAAATTGGAGAACATTGATACTATAACATTATCCTATACCTTCTTTGAGGCTAAGGAAGGCCTCAAGCTTAACTTCCCAAGCTATGCGAAACCTCATACTACGTGATAGTTTCTTGTTAATTATTATGTTTATTTGATTAATTTATAAAGTTGCAATTTGTAAAATTATACAAAAATAAGTTACCACAGTTTGCAATACAAACAGTTTGAGAAGTAGTGAATATGAAACTGTAACGTAAAATGTTTGTTGTCGTTGCTGGGCAACGTTTACCGCCGAGTGTTTGACAAAAAAAGTAAAATATAATTTTTCTCAATAGAAAATTAATACTTCTGATAATGAACTTCAATATTGATGATCCTTTGGCAGATTTATTAAGTGATAATAGTTTGGATAATGACAATTTCTTTGACATAACAAATGTTGGTGGCTCACAAAAGTCAACAAGGTCTGCGGCGAAAGCCAAGGGAAAAATGGAAGACCTTTTTGGTATTCAGGAAGAAACCGAAGCGGATGTGAATAATATGTCGCCGGCTGGCAAACCCAGATCGGCTAGTGCTCCACGTATAGTTAAGCAGAAACCTTCGATTATGCAAGATGATGCTGACGATGATGACTTGGGCTTTGATCCGAAAGCACCTAAAGGTGGAGGAAAAAAGGATTTTTTGGATTTGTTAAGCACAATTGAAACGAAACGCCCAGCAACAGCAGCCCCAACAGGCACAAGGCCTTCGATATCACGACAATCAACAGATACCACAACGGAAAATTCTAATTTGCTGTTGTCACAACCACGACCGAAAACATCAGGTGGTCGACGGAGTTCATCGCAGTCAGCGGTAATAAATACAGATCCACTGGGCTTATTTGGCAAGCAAGACAAAGATGCCAATCCCACGATATCGGGTATGTCGACACCAATTTCTAAACGACGTGCAGCTACCGCTGATTGGTTAGGCTTGGGTATGGAGACAACGACAACAACCACAACTACAACACAGGCAGAACGACCAGAAACACCTCAACAAATGTCAACAAAGCCTACTCCTGCTAGTACTATATTAACGACAGAAAAGGTTGATATACTTCGTATACCAGATACAAATGAAACTGAGGAGGCTGATATATCATTGCCACCAGAGGAACTTAATATTCATAAAGAAACACAACATAAAACACAAAAAAATACAGATACAACTGCTCAGAATATTTTGATGCTGAATAGCCTCAATCTGGAGTCTAACAATGCTTTTGCAGCATTGCAACAACAAGAATCCCAATTGATGTTAGCCACACAAATGAAAACACAAGAGCGGGCATTGCTTGAGATGCAGCACAAACAGGATACCATGCTACAACGGCAAGAGCGCCAGTTCCAATCGCTACTGCAACAGCAACTTCAGCGCCAACAGCAAATGGAGGAGAACATCAAGTTGCAACAGCAACGCATCAACACACACATACAATTAATGATGACGCAACCGGCAATAGTGGGACCAACACTTCCGCCGGTTATGTCAACTACAAGTGAACAAGAGCCAAGCGAGAATGTGGCGCCGCTAGTAGAATCCCAACGGCAGCAGCCGAAGCTTGCGAGTTCGCATGAGAATATGATGCTACAACAATTTTTGCAAGCAGATTGTGAAGTGAAGCGTCTTGAGTTGGAAAAGATGCGTTTGGAGGATTTAGTGGCAAATATGAAAGTAAATTATGAGCAAGAAATTGAAATGATTGAGAAGTCATACAAGTAAGTGAATCTAGTGAATAGAATGCATATTTTTTATTTCTCAAATTTTCTTTAACAAATAGAAAACAACTTCAAGTGCTCGAAGAGCATGAGACGGCTATCGAAAATCGTCTGAAATTGGAGAATGACGACCAGAAGCAGTATTATGTGAAAAAGTTGATGACTCTAGAGGAAGAGGTACAAAAAATTAAGAGTGATTATGAAGCTGAAATAGGTACCTTGAAGCAGGATCACGAGGATGAGTTAAGAAAGTTGCGAAAGTCACATGAAGATGATATCGATGTGATTAAGGAAGAATATCACCACATGCTAGACACAGTAAGACAATCGAAAATGCTTGAGTTTGCTACGGTACAGGAAAATGGTAACTACATGGAGACATTAAGAGTGGCATCGAACAATCTAGAGACAGTAAGTGGTGGCCTACAAGAATTTCGTGATGAAATGACAGGCAAACTGGAAATTTTATATAAAGAACGTGAAAAGAAATTAGATGCTAGAGAGCGAAAACTGGAAGATGCTGAACGTCGCTTACATATTGACGAAGAGACTGCTGAAGAGGAAAAGAAGCGACTAATGGATCTTGTTAGCACCTTGGAAACGCAATTGAATCGCATGTCGAAGGATACGGCCGAAGAGAACTGGCAACTGCGTCAACGCATGTCAAGCCTAGAAGCTGAGAAACTAGCATTTCAACGTGAAAAGGAATATCACCGTGAGCAACTGGCACGCGATGAAAAACGTATTGAGGAACTCAAGACTTTTCAATTGGCTGAGACAGAACGTATTGGTCTGGAATTGCAAGAGGAACGAAACAAAATTATGGTCGAACGTGCACGTAGTGAAATGGCAAGCAAATTGCACATACAAAGTGATCTGGACAAGGATCGCCTGGAGGTTGAGGCTCAACTGAAAGTGGCCAATGATTCTATAAGACGTGCCGATGAGGAACGAGAACGCTTTCAAAAAATGCAACGTGAATTGGAGCGACAAAAGCGTGGGCTTATTGATAAAGAGCAAATGTTAAATGCCAAAGAGAATGAATTATCGGAGGAGATCAGCGCATATCGCAGTGCTGAGAGTCGGTCACTTATGGCAGAAAAAAAGGCACGTAAAAGTGAACAAATGTTCCAGACCAAGGTACAAATGCTCAACAAACGTGTACGTGAACTCACTGAAAAGGAGGAGCAATTGTCCCAAGAACGTTTACTTCTCGCTGAAGAGCGAATTAATCTTCATAATAAGAAACGTCAGCTTGGACAAAGCAAGTGTACACTGTGCAAAATTAATGCCGAGAGTGTGGAATTAAATCAATTGATGCGACGTAATAATATAATTGATGAAGCTGCTAATCAGTTGGCAAGTGACCACCACAATGAAGTTGAAACAAATGATAACATCGATGTGTTAGGATATATAACGAATCCCATGCAATTATTGGGTCAAGGGGATATTGTTGATCGCATGTTGGATGACAGTATAAATGCCTCATTGCGTCGCATGCTTAATACGCCCGGAGGCTCAAATAGAATTGGGGGAACTTATTTGAATGTTTCTGGCTTAGATGATGACTCGAAAAAGTTGGTTATGGATAATACTAATCGAAATGATGATGCAGACTTAAACTAGATACAACATCATGATGATGATGATATTGCATAAAATGATATATGTATGTTTTCTGTTCTTTCTTCATGAATATTCAAATAAAACTTGTAGAATATCTCATGATTTATAGCTACGCATCCTGCTGTTTATGTTACTCTTATTGCAGAATACTAACGTAGAAGTATCTGCGTATCTGTTCATCGTTTTGCATAAAACTATTGCGTAACTTTGATAAAAGCTTCTCCAGGCAGGCAACTGCGAACTACCAACTGCTTGCTGAGTTCCTAAACCAGCAGCCTTACACAAAGTTTTATTCAACCTGGCGCTGCTGCTGATTCAGATGATGCTGATGATGATGATGATGGTGGTATACAGTTCAAGTTTATTTATGTTTTCTTTTGTCTAGTTGGCATGCTTTTGTATCCTTACTTATGGTGCTGCTGTTGCTTTTAGCAGTAGTGCGTACGTATCCTTCTGTAGTACAATATTTGTACAGTTCAACCTTTATCTTGGTTTACTCAAACTTTTGGCTTCTGGAGAATAACCGAAAAATTCCCATATAAATCATAATTTCCATGCAATCCTTCCTTTCTTTCTTTCTTTCTTTCTTTTCTACTAACTAACCTAACATAGATAGATACACCTGAGCTTGGTTTAAATAGAACTCTTCTAATACTTCTCTTGTTCCTGTTCTTGTTCAGTTTCAACCACTTTTATTATTTCATTGTTAAGCTTCTTCCTTAAACTCCTCGTACACCCATGTTTATGCAATATTCAATGATAAAATTATGAATGGAGCTAGCCACCGCATAAGGTTTGCTTCTTAGTTTGTTGTTTTTATTTTTCGAAAAGTGTTCATCTGTTTTCTATTGTATTTTGTATTGCATGTTGTGTGTCCTTTATCCTTTGGGGTTTATTGCTAATCATCCCTTTTCATTTTCATTTTTATTTTCATTTCCATTCATGTCAAATGGAAGATGAACGAGTCTTAACCTCATTGGTTGCCTCAATGGCCAAAATGAACGAAAAATAAAAGATTGATTAGGGATTAGTGCAAAACAAAAAAAGAAAAATTTTCTACTATTAAAGCAGCCACACAATTCCAACTCATTTCCATAATGTGAAAATAATGAAGATGTATTAACGATACATTCACAAACTCACATACTTGCAACGCTTAGATACAATATAAAATCTGAAAAATAATTAAATCAATTGTGAAAGATAAAATGAATTTTCTATTGTAATCAAAATTCCATAAAAATGAGGTTATCTAAAGTTGATTTAGTCCCCCATTCCCATTCCCATCTCCATCCTCCAGTTCCCTAAGGTTTATTTAAATAAATTTCGGCGTTTTTTTCAAGGAAGAATTAATTCAAAGAAAATGCGTTCACAGATACTTATTACTATAGTAGTGTGTTGTTAGTCTTCATGAGTCTGTCCGTTGTGCTTTATATAAATACTCGTCTACTACTTGCTTGCTTGCTTGCTTACTAAATCCTGAGCTGTTGCTATCATTGCGGTTAAGCCAAAGGCAACAAAGCAATTCCATTTCAGTTGGTTTGGTTTGGTATGTATCTCAACGACGCGACGCGACGCGACTCAACTGCCGCCGTGTGCAAATATTTGCCAAAGTCTTAACAGAAAAAAATAATTGAAAACAGCATCTTTTTAGCGCCTCCGTTATCAACTTGTTTTTTTCGGCTTTACATACATGAATATTTGGATAAAGAAGAGAAGACAAGTGGAGCTCGCTACTCGTTTGTCGGCTTGTATATTTGTGTTTTGCAGCACAGAGAGAGATAACGCGCATTGTTACACAGTAGGTGGTGGTGGCGGCACTAATAAAAAGGGTAGGTAGGGATTCATTATTCTACTAAGACCGAAAAAAAGTAATTAAAATATATTAAAATAAATAAAATAGTAGAAGAGAAGAAGCAAGAAGAAAAACAGCGTCTTTGTAAAAATATTTTGTTCATTTCCGTTCGAAGCAAAACAAATCTTATGTCTTCCTATCTATATTAAGTATAAGTATCTGACTAACTGACTGACTGAATGGATGAGTGAGCGAGTGACTGGTTGATGGTTGCTTGGTTGGTCCGCTTGTTTGCTTATATTTCTTTTTGTGGTCTCCTTCCTTCCCTCGTTTTGTTAGAGGTGTCAGCAGGAATACGCCTTAAAGACAACAAACACATTCTGATTATCCTTACTCATTCAGTGCAAATACACTTATTGTACTTTAAGAACTCAGTTCATCTATGAGTACTTGTATGTACATACACATATCCGTGTGTCTAAGTTTGTGTGTGATAGATATATCCTTATTTTACCTTACAAAATCCTATTGTTATTTCTTTTCATTCAAAATACACACTTGCATACATCACATGGTAGATTTTCTAGATTTAGATTTTGGGTCTTCTTCATGTGTGAATTTTCTTTCTTTCATTCGACATTCATACGTGCGAAAATCAAATAGCAGATACAATACATGGAAAAACAAACAGACAGACAGACAGACAGACCGGCAGGGAGACTGGCCACAGACTGAAAAACTGAGAAGAGAGACAGGTTATGGTGTTAGAGTAAAGTAAATTGTATTTAAAGCTGATCCTTCTTGTCATACTACTACCTATATGGTAAATACATATACACATACAATAGTTTATACATATAGTCAGAATCCTTATATTGAAAATGGCCATAGTTATTATTAATCCTGGAAAATTGATTATTTTCTTAAGGTCTTTTTTTACTTATGAATATTTGTTATAGGGATTTACTTCCTTGGTTTGGCTTTTGTTCATACAATGAATGCATTTCGTTTGAAAGAGTAACAATAATTAATAGAGATTTTCTAGATTATACAAATACAACAAATGTACAATGAAAAGGCGCATGCAGGATTCTTTATCCTCTATTGGTTTATTGTTCCTTAGTTTTTCAAAATGGTTTAAGACTTTTTAAGATAATGAAATGTTTGTGGATATTAAGTTCAATAATTCAAAGGCTTGCATTAAGGTACAAAGAAACTTCAGAGACATTAAAAACTTTATTAGCTTAACAAGGGGAAAAGATTTAGGTTTTAATATATTTTCCTTTCAGTATGTAGGTAATAGCAATAAGGAACTCAGACTATCAGACTTTTAATTGATTTTATGCCCTCATGATCTTCTATTCATTATCCGTCGTGTTAGTATAGGGACGAGACAAGATACTAATATGAATTAATTTAACATTTATTAGCAAACAAAGTCAGAGGCAGGCTTATCAAAAATTAAAAAAGCCAAAGATTTTAGATTATACACCTGATATAAGTCAAACAGAACAAATGAGCACATTTAGGTTTTTCGATGTTAATGAATATTTTGTGCGTGAATGCTTTTTGGCTTAAGAACTAACAGGCATATTTTTGGAGGAAATTGTCGATGAATACAACCTTGATATGAGTGATTTAGAGGACAAGGTTAGAGAGTTCAGCGTCATACATATGTAAAAAATATCGCCTGCCGTTTACAACCCTTGTGGCTGTCATAGTCTCAACTTTGTTGTGGTTAATGCATCTAAAACTTCAATTATAGCAGAAGATTTTGAAATAAGCCCAGAGTTTGAAACAATCTGTGCATAAAAAAAGAAAAATGTTCTTATATGCAAATGAAGATGACGCACCATTGTATACAGAAATATTATTCAGAACAAATATTTTTTTTCCTATGTTAGATAGACACCGCCATAAACGCAATAGAGACTCATTTCGCATATATTTCGAAAATTAATGAGACTTTGATTTCCCTCTATGATATGAGTATACTAATGAAAATAGTGATAAGAAGGAGATTTAGATACACAATTGGTGTGTGTATTAGGGACAAGTAATAGGGTCGTCAAATTGGATCTCACTCCATCTAAAACTTGCCTCGGACCTCGGGCACTGGATGTATTCAAATTACATTGAATTATAACATAGATATTTTTCTTATTAGATCGTCACAGTCTGAAACAATTCTTGCTCAAAAAGCCTCATAAATGGGGTTTTGAAATGTTCACATTATCTATGTTTTTAGTCTCTAATTCGAGAAGAAACATTTCCATCCTTAGGAATCTTCTCTTCGGCATTCAATATTCCGCTAAACAAACAATTCAAGTTATTTCTTGATTATTTTATATGATTGCTTTAAGAGAAAAGGGCATCCTGTACTGCATAGTAACAGGTGCAATTCGAAGTAATCGTTTCAAAATTGTCATATTTAAAGTTAGAACGATCTTCAAGAAACGACAATTGGAAATATGAATTAACATATGACTTAGTTGCCTGTCACGTGTTCGATTACAAAAGCGTTTAACTGATTTCAAATTATGTCCGTTAAAATCGATAAACATGCTTCTTGCTGCTATTAATGAAGGGTTCAACAAACTTATCTTGCTGATATGTTACAAAATGGTATATGCGCATAATTTATTGGTGTTCCAATACAGCATTAGTCAATAGCGAAGGGACAAATTCACGGTCAAAAGGTCATCCTTCGTCCATTTTGTAATCACATTGTGATTCAGAAGGCCTATTGTCATAATCTTTATCAACTTCGCAATAGACAACATTTAATAATGGACAAACTAGGACACCTGAAAATTAATACCAAATACGAGGGTCCATCAATAAGTACTTAGCCTTACCGCTCGATGGCGCTGATATTACAAAAGAGTGTTACCATCGTGTAGTACATTCTTTTAGTAGCCTACTGTCAAAGTTTCAGTAAATTCCCTTCATAAGTTTTGTTTTTATAGCCTTCGGGAGCGAGCGTGTCGGTCAGTTTTACAAAAATGGAAAAAGAGTAATATCGTTCGGTGATTCGCCTCTGGTGTGTTTGTCGCTGTTTAAGCGCAATCCGGCGGAGTTCTTCCGTCGTTTCGTGACCGTCGACGAAACATCAGCAACCCCATTGAAATTCAGGTTCTTATTAGAAAAACTTTTTTGTTTTTTGTTCTATTGAACTGAAATTTAGACACTATAAGTTTCTGATATAGTCGCGGTACATTTGTTGGAACAGTCAAAGCGGACCACTAGGCCTTTCTATCCTTTCTATTGCCCCCGTAAAAGGCTCCAGCACCCACCTACGAGTATGTATGCAATACTTATTCTAGAATCTTTTGAGCAGCTATACAAGCCAAAAATCAGTACACAAGATACAATAAAAAAAATACAAAATATGACACAAAGTATTATTTTCACTTGCATTGTACAATGAGCGATCTAACGATTTCAGTATTTCAAGATGCTTCAAAGTAATTTAAGTTACTTTTAAATCATACAAAATGATCAATTAATTTTACACTCATTAAAGTGTTAAAATTCATTTAAGGTTTTAGGTTCTAATTTTTATCTACGAGAATAATGTACCCCTTTTTATTATTGTACAATATTTTCTCTAGTAATTTAGGGAGAAAGCATATGACATTGATTGATGTTGATAGAATGATTTTGAAAAGGAAAATCAAATGATTTGATTTGAATGATGCTGGCTTGCATTAGGCTAAGCTGACTGACTGAAACTGATGCCCCAAATTTTAAATAGTTAAATTATTAAGAGTATAAATACAATAAATTCGCATCAGGCACGAAAATCTGTTTTGTTTTTACTGCTCTGTTGTTGTTGTTTTTGTTGTGTTTCCATTGACATTTATGTTGGTAACGACAATGAACAATTTGGAAATCTTCAATTTAAAGTACCGACTGATGAAGGGCTGCGGCACTCTAAAGCTTCAGATGACGGATGTTGTTTTCATCAATCACAGTTAAGTGGATGACAGCCCAAGCACATTTGACACATTTGCACACAGACAAAACACACAAAAGATACAAAGATACTACAATACAAATATCGGTTTTAGCAAAGATTTCACAAAAATCCAAGATTCTTAAATTATCATTCAGTACGAGTATTTTGGTTTCTTTTAAAGTATTTAAAGTGTCTTTATAAAAAAAAAACAAGATATAATGTACTAAACACCTTCCAACTATTTCTCTAGAAATTTGAATGTTCTAAGAATTAACAGTTTAAAGAATTTAAAATTGAAATGATCAGTTTATATGGTAAGTGTATTTTTAAGTGGTTGCCTTATGAAGTGTGAAGTATTTTATTTAACTAAAAAAAAAAAACAATAAAATTTCAGGACAATATCTTAAAAGTTAAGGGTACAGTTGTTAACATTAGGCAAGTTGCTAGATTTCTAGTAAAGAGGCTTAGTAGATAAGTAAGGACTCTAAGAGTAAAGGCGGTGATAGCCTAGGCTATCGAATCACCAATCCAAACCAGGCATCACAATGGTAATTCAGCTGGATAAACTCACCGTCGGTATATTCTTCTTCACAGAATACTGAAGAGTTATGAAGTGCAATATTTATTTATATAATTATGACCAACTATTGGGAATTTTAAAGTAAATGACAATAAAACTTAAAATAGGAAAATAAAATAATAATATTTAAATGAAACTTAAAACTAAATTATTTTAATAAAATCTATCACTGACCCTGTGGTGGGAAATTATATGTGAAATAACTAACCATGTGTAGTCGGACACATATGATCAAAGTCGGAATGAGTAAATCAATGAGCGACGTCCAATTCATCTAGCCCGCAGTGTGTTCCGATTCCCAAAGGCAGCGAAGGACGATGATGTTAAATACAGAGGGCAAGAACTCAGGCGAGAGGACGCGATAGAACTTATTATAATAAGTGCATAAAACTCGAAAAAGCTAATGTAGGGCATTGTTACTTTAGCATCTAATCAGTTTTTAGTAGAACGACTGAGGATACAAAATCTTAGTTGATTTAAGAGATCAAGAATATATAAGGCTCCAACTATAAGTTTATGAAGAAAATTAATCCCTAAAGCTATTCTACGATATTTTAAAAATGACTGGCTCGTTGGCCCAGAGGTTAGTGCGCTGACTGACATCCCAAGAGTCGCGGGTTCGATTCCCGCTCAAGGCAAGTCTGGTCCTACACTTTTCAAATTTCCTCTTTTACTTCTTAACTTTCCCCTGAGCTGAAGGCCTCTGTCGCTATTAGACTGATGAAAAATAGCCTGTCAGAGTAAAATGGTAATCGGAGAAATACTCGAGGAGTGGATGCACAAGAAGAATAATAAATAATATGCGAAACCTACTATGTAGATTATCCAGAAATATTCTGCCATTATGTTGGTCTGTGATGGCTCCGAAGAAAATCTTAATGCATATCAGACTCTCGGAGGAACTGTAATTATTTTGCACAATTGAGATCCCAATGATGAAGTGAGTTCCTTAATCTATTCTTAACACAATATGCTAATAACAATCTTATAAATACGCGCATCGTATATCTTGTGTTATTGTGGTATCTACAATACAATTATACTAATGGCTTAGGTAAATGTATCTTGAATTCTATTCTTTTAATATATCATTATTATGCCATTGTAAATAGAAGAACTATTGCCCTAAAATTATTTAATCTATTGCTTAAATATACTTATGTAAGTAAGTATATGTGTATATTGTATCTAGAACTATTCATATATTCTTATTTCATTCTTAGCACGCTTATTTTTGATTTTCGCAAAGCACAACAGTTTTTTTTTTTACAATATAATAAACTTACAACCAGAAAATGTACTTGAAAAATATGCTTAGCTTGCGCATAGTTGAAGACAAACGATTTTATAAAAAGCCAACACCATAGCCAAGGGCCATTTAGTAGCACAAGAAAACATATCCGAATCACTTGAATAAATAAATAAGTGAGCAAACGCAACAAAGTGTTCAAGTGTCTCAACAACATGCAACAGCAAATCTATGCGGGCATTTATACTTTACTATTAGGTGAGTGAGTATCAAGAACTGAGTTGTCCAATGGAAGTTCTAATGTTTATGATATATTGTAATATAGTCCTGCATTCGCAAAGCCTCGCTATGCCCTTCTCACAGAGCAATGATATCGATGATGGTTTCTCACGATCTACGGGTGACGGCAGTTCCAATCAGGTTGACTACAATACTGTCATAGGTCATTTTAAAGATTTCCTCATGTATTTGCCGGTGATGATGACAACCATTAAAGAAACCATGACTGGTTTTCCGAAATTCGCACAAGGTGTACGCATTTTGACATCACGCAATGATCCTGGAGCAGATGAGGATTGTAAATGTAAAAATGGTGGCAGTGCTGGGTCAAGCAATGAGATCGAAAATAGCAGTCGCTATGGTTGACAAAACAATTGACTTAGCATATTTATACGTGTAAAAATTATTTAGTTTATTTATAGTTTATATTATCCTTTGTATATATCACACATGCACATGATTTTGTTGGTTTTGTTTTTGTTTTTTTTTTTTGTTGTATAAAGTACTATGTATGTATAGTGTATTTCTAGAGAAAGAAGAATGCGAATAAGATAATGATGAAGTAGAAAAAAAAAAAGTTAGTCAGTCATTAATTTTGTGTTTCGTTTGTATTCGTTTTAGAGATAATCGTCGCATGCCATCTTGAGTTGCTTAATTGTATTTCGTGACATTTTAAATATTTGTCCTCTGTTTTTTTTTTTTTTTTATTCCTAATAAATAAAAATCCACAAGACTCAGTTTCTTTTGTTGCGTCGTTGTTGTTGTTGTTCACCCCTTTTTCTCTGTCCTGTGTATTAAAAATTATCTTTCAAAACTCATCGCAAATCGTGTTGGAACGTTGGATGGTGTAGGGCGTTGGGCGGACCAAGAGGCAAAGCCAACAACATTTTATGTTTTTATACTTTTGTAAATCTGATAAATAAGATGAAGAGGAAACAAAAAGGAATACAGCTGAATTAAATCAAAACTTGTTCCTCTCGCTCTGAGGTTTGGCCCATGAATTTAGCAAATAAGGTTTTAGTGTATCTTTCTACTGATCCTTGACCCAGACAATCTAGGAACAAAATGCCATCACATTTAAATGAGTGAAGTTATAACTTGCAACAGTTTTGCTTGCCATGAAAAGAATAAATTTATATGCAACATTATGTTATCCTGAAAAACAGTTCTTTATAAACAAATTCTAAGCAAAATAAATCACGAATAATTGAAAGATATCTTTATTTATTTTTATTAATAATAATAACAAAAAAAAAAGATCTATTTCGGCAGGTTTTCAATCTTTTACTAAACAATTTTCAATAATATTATTGCATAATGATGGTTCAATTAGTGATATTTACTCGATGATGTTGTCTTTGAGGTGTTGAATAGTTTGAGGTTTAACTGTATAAACTTAACTCTTGAAGAAACCCCATAAGAAGATCCAGTCCAGTAATGTTAAATCGCAAGATCTTGGTAAGAAATCACTTTAATTTTATTAAATTTGAAAATTCAATGACAATGTCATATTGTAGAAACCATACACGAAGTATCTAGTATATAAGGGATGAATAAAAACCGTAGAACCCACATACTTAAATGTCTGTGTAATCCGGACGATCGTTCTTGTAGTTATTATTCGCAATTGTTTAAGTTTCAGAGAGTTCAAGCTTGTCAAAACAAATTGCTGCGGTGTATAACAGGTGCTCTTCGGTTTGTGCGTAACACCATCTTGCACAGAGACTTCAAGATACCCACGGTACGTGATGAAATCCTGGAAATCAGCAATCGTCATTAAAAAAGACTACAAAACCATCCAAACTGCTTGGCGGGAATCCTAACTCATGGTGTGAGCCGACGCTGGCTCTCCATCCTAAGGAACTTCTAAGCATGGCATTATTCTGTATAATCATAGAAATGTTTCATGCAATTTTTAATTGCAAATTAATAAAAGAAAATTTTCAAACAAAACAAAACAAAAAAAAAAAATGCTTTTCTAAGAAAATAATAAATAACTCCCAAATGAAATTTATGAGATTTACAGCATACGTCCAGGAAATTTTGTGATACCCTCGCAATTCACAAACACAAACTAAAACTTGATATTTAAAAACAAAAAATTTCCAAAAATTATATTTATTTATTAATATTTATATTCATATATCTATTATAATCGTAAAAGAAAACTTTAAGGAAAACATATTATATTATAGGTAGGTCAAAAAAACCATGGCAAAGAAGCGCAAGGCAAGCCGGCCAATAGACAAACAAAACGAATGCGAATGAATTCTTCAAGCGACACTGAAGAAGAAGGAGATGAAGATTCCGTGGTTTGGTTAAGTTGTGATATGTTGATCCGTGAGGAGATTGCAAGAATCAGCAACTCCAGACTGGACAGTCATGTTAATCATCTTGCGGCATCCACTGGATTTGCCGTTCAGAGTTTACCATTAAATTAAGATATAGACGTGATAAGAGTCCACAATCCAATTCGCTGAATATCGTTTACAAAAATAAATATATTTTGAAATACAAAAAAAAAATAAAAAAAACAAAAAAAAAAATAGTTTAATCCTGCTAGAAAATAGAAAATACCTTTAGTTTAGATTTTTTTCTAACAAAATAATAAATAAATACAAAATAACATTTATGAGAATTTACATCCAGAACATGACAAACCGACGAAAGAAAAGCCGTACAAAAAAAAAAAAAATGTTTAAAACGATTTTCTTGATATTTAAAAACAAAAAAAATCCAAAATTTTCATTATAATAATCAGTAGATTTCCACGTTTATATTCATGTATATGTTAAAATCGTAAAAGAAAACTTTAGGGAAAACATATTATAGGTAGATCAAAAAAACCATGCCAAGTTGGACAAACGAAACTAATGCGAATCAATTTTTCAAGCGACACTGAAAGAGAAGGAGATGAAGATTCCGTTGTTGTTGTGATATCAAGAGCTAAACTATTTATGAGGAAAATTAGCATCAAATAATATTGTAGTTTCACAAAAAAAAAAAAAATTCTAGATATTAAAAAAAAAAAAAATCCAAAATTTTCATTATTATTTTCAGTACATTTGCCATATATCTGTTTTAAAACAAAGCAATCGCAGATAATAAATAAAAGGATGATTTCACGAATTTAGATTTAGCTTTAGCACACTGATATTTCAATAAAATATATAAAAATGCAAAATATAAAAGTTTAACAATAATATTTGAAAAGAGGTAAACAAATTATTAGATCCAAGATATGTTACTTTATTATGATCACTGAACAACAGAATAATGGATTTACTCCAAATTTGGCGTAAATTTTGAGACAAAAAAAAAAAAACTATTTATTCTGTTATTTATAGAACAACTTAATTAAACTATATACAAAAAACAATAACAAAACAATTTATATTAACACGTGGGTTTGTGTTGTCTTACAAATAACAAATGGGAAAAGGGAAGTCCAAACAAATTACAACAATAGTAAAAAGAGAGAAAGAATATAATCATAATCATAATAAATAAAATAAAGAATAAAGTTAGTAAACTTCAAAATGGATAAATTGAAATTAAAATAACTAAATAAAATAAAGAGGCTACTTTTATTTCAGTAATTTGTCAAAAAGAAATCGTAAACAACAACTTTGCAATAGATGCGGTAAAAACAAAAAAGTATACAATAAAAAACAACATCACAATGCGAAAGGTATACAAAAAATGCAGAACAATCTAAATCGATATCAAGTGAAAAAATCGATCAAAGTGAAATTATAGAAGCTTTAAAACGAGATTTATAATTAAGTAAAAATGAAAAAGAAAAGTAACAAAATTATGAAATTAAAATAACTCAATAATAATAATAAACTACTTTTATTTCAGCAATTTGCCAAAAAAATACGGAAAAATGAAGTAAAAAACGATAGCAAGTGAAAATTGCTTTTAATATGAAATTATAGACGCTTTAGAAGGAGATTTATAATTAAGTAAAAATGAAAAAGAAAAGTAACAAAATCATCGACAGAATATGGAACATATTGCATGTATGAGATGATTGGAATTTTTTTGATTTTAAATTAAATAGAAATTAGTAAACTGTGGTAAAATTTACGATTAATTTGCAACAAAACTGTAAAAGATACTAAATAGAAAAATTGTATAATTTATTTTCCAAATCATTATTGAATAAAAGAAAAACTTCCTGGCATACTTAGTTATTTTGTGAAATCTAAACCATTCGTAAACAACAAACAATATTATTGGAAAAATAGAAAAACTAAATGATGGAACAGAATAGTGAAGCTGAAGCTGATCCTGAAGCTGAAGCCAGAAAAAAAACGAACAGAACGCGAGGTTCAGCATCAGTAGGGTTGTCAAACATTGGCAAACAAAAAACATTGATTAATGAACTAAAAATAGATATACATACACACAGCGTCAAAAGAAAGTGAACACATGAGATTTTTGCATTAAAAGTTTTAAAATTACATATTAATGAATACAAAATAAAAAGTTAGTATGCAGAGTTCAAGGCTTATATTTTAGGAGTCGATTTCAATTTAAAGTGTAATCAAAATCAATACACAAACAAAAATAATTCACATTAATTAAAAAAAGTCCAAATTTTACGCGTAAAAAAAAAGTGAACACTTTTTACTTTTATTTTTCTTTTCGTTCTGTAATTCGGGGAATAACCAAATTTTTTAAGGAAAACGTTTATTACTCATGTGCTTTGTTATGGTAAATGTTATTTTGAGTGAATTCCTAAAATAAAAGTGTATAAAATTAAAAATAAAAAAATTCTTACTATGGGAAAGCAAACATCTAGTGGCACTCGAAAAATCATATTAGATTTACGAGAGAAAGGCAAATCTTTGCGTGAAATTGCCGAAATTATAGGCAAGGGCCCTAGCACAATAAAAAAAATTATTGACAAATATGCCACACATCGTCGGTTGGAAGATTTGCCGAGAACTGGGCGTCCAAAGCGACTTACTGATACTCAAGTTAGAGCTGTAGTAAGAAAAGTAAAGGTAAATCCAGCCTCAAGTGCAGCCAAAATTTCAGAAAATATTACTCAGACATGAGACAAATCAGTAAGGGCGAGTACGGTCAGGAGAGCCCTTCATAAAAATGGCCTACACAGACGAATACCCCGCAAGAAGCCATTCATATCAAAGGTAAATGAGAGCAAGCGTGTGGATTTCGCCAAAAAATACATTAATGTGACTCCAACTTTTTGGAAAAACATTCTCTTTACTGATGAGAGCAAATTTGAAATTTTTCATGCCAAAAGGACATCAAAAATATGGCGTACCCCTAATGAAGCCTTTAAAGAAAGTCGTGTAACCAACACAGTTAAGCACGGTGGGGGCTCAGTTATGGTTTGGGGCTGTATGGCGGCATCTGGAGTCGGAAATCTGGTTTTCATTGAATCAACAATGAACAAGATGGATTACTTAAATATTTTACAAAACAATGTCGCCCCCAGTGTCAACAAATTAGGCCTGTCGGGCAATTGGATCTTTCAACAAGATAACGATCCAAAACATACAGCGAGAATTGTGAAGGAATGGCTACTGTATAGGACCCCTAAGACATTTGTCCATCCGCCACAATCTCCAGACCTCAATCCCATTGAGCATTTGTGGGAACACCTGGACCGGAAGATCAGGCAGAGGACGATTTTGAGCAAGGAAGACCTAAAGAAGTGTCTAATGGAAGAATGGGTCAAAATCTCTCCTGATGTGACAAAAAACCTTGTCCAATCGATGCCAAGGAGACTTAAGGCGGTTGTGCAATCCAAAGGGAAAAATACAAAATATTAAAATTTAAAAAAGTGTAATATTTTAACTTAATATTTGCCACTTTGTATATACTGTTTTTTGACGCGTAAAATTTGATTCACTTTCTTTTGACGCTGTGTGTAGTTGTAATGCAGATGATTTGAAGCCGAGTGAATTCAAACATAATTTGAACCCACGGCTTCAGGTTCATCATTCTGTTCCATTCTTAATAATCAGTGCTATTGTGGAATCCGAATCGGAATTGCAAATTGATTCCGATTTGAAATGATGATGTCACTGAATCCGATCGGTTTTCTTTTCTTCGAACATAAATAAAACCCTTAAATAAATCCACCCTTCTGCTGAAAATTTATAATCTTACAAAATTTATGAATTATTGACTAAAAAACATAAATAAAAATGGAAAAGTAAATAAATGCAAAATGACAACTGCCCATGGTAGCTTTATTTTTGATGGAGGAAGACAATTGTGAAAGGATACAATGCAAAATTATGAGAATCCCCTGCCGTTATCGGCGTAAACACAATTTATTGCTGGCTACACAAATTAAATTTCCAAAATATCGTCTTAATAAAGAAGCATTCCGGTTGGTGTTGGACACTATTAAATCGCACTTGTCCCAGACTCCATAGTGCTTTTTTTGCACGAGTCAGTCGGAAACGATTCCAATATAATCCTAGGTAGAAGCACTATTTCAGTGGTTCTGAGTGATATGCTGAAGGTGATAAAGGATTTTTTGTTTGCCCCCCGAAAGTGTAACTTTGTATGGATGATAATGAACTCCAGGATGATCCAGAATGCAGGCTTTTATTTTTATGTTTTCCCCAATTCAGAGTAAAGAAGTTTTTTTTTTTTAAATTCTTTTAAGAAATCATCAAGTATTTTTATACTCTTCACGCAGTAAATAGTATTATAAGTTTGTTAGAAGTTTGTAACAGGCAGATGGAGAAAACAGAGACCCCATCAATGTATATACGAGTATATTCATATACATTCTTGATCAGCTCGATGTGACAAATTGATTAAGCCATGTCCGTCTATATGTAAGAAAACTTTCCGTCTTTCAGTTTTTAAGTCGCAACCAGCCGAATCGGATCACTAGGAGGGTACCTCCCATAAAAACCACCCATTTAAAGCCATGTTCTTATGAGAAAAATTTATTTGTTTTTTGTCCTATTTAACTAAAATCTAGATACTATAAGTTTCTAATCAATGTCCATAAAATGCATTAATTTCAAGACCTTAGATTTACTGGATCGTATAGCTCCCGTACAAACCCATACACAAATTTAAGTTTTTATTAGAAAAAGTTTTTTGTTTTTTGTATTATTGAACTGAAATTTGAAAACCCTTTATGTTTAAGCGTTCTTTCATTCACTCAGCATTTCGACAACCTATGCCGTCTGCCCAAGATTGCGGCCCATATGGATGGCAAACATGTAACGAGACATTATAGAAAGAAAGGAAAAAGGAGGTTTACTTCAACTATCTCGAAGTTGTTATACTCTGCACGCACCCTTACAAAGCCTAGGGCTATGAAATTTAAATGGTTGATGAAAATGGGACAAAACGGTTTCAAAATTCAATTCGTTAACATAAAAAACAAAAAAGTTTTTGTAATAGGAACACGATTTTAAATCTGAGTTTGTATGGGATCTATATGGTCTAGAAAACTAGGCTTGGCGGTGGAGAACCCACATGCATAATTTATCTAAGCAATTTTGTTGTTGATCGTTACTTTTCAGATTCTTCTAATTATTATTCGTAATTATTTAAACTTTTAAAGTAACGGATGATTCATTAAGAGGTTTTTTTTGTCAATTGGGTTACTTTTACAGATCACGAATGCCTAGTGTCATGTTATTTTTATTCAGTAATGTTTGATGTTAATGTTAATGTCATGGAAACTCTGACACCAACAAACAACATCTCCAAATTATTAAGCTATATTAATGTTTTTATATGTAAGTAGTTCAGAAAGACATGAAAGATCACCAAAAAAAACAAAAAAGAAAAAATCGTAATTTAAACTTGGCAGCCCCACATAAAATTGAACAGAAACCAGCTCTACCTAAAACTTTAAAAATGTCCTGGCTTTTCACATCAAGCTAAGCCTGAAAGACAAGTTATTACTCTATATATCCATACTTAAAGCGGTGTGGACTTATGGAAAACAGCTTTGGGGCACTACCTCCAACTCAAACATTGAGGTCCTTCAAAGGTTTCAGTTAGGAATTTTACAGTGGTACTGGATGGTGTGGAGTCTAGCATCAAGGCTTTTCGCGCAGGTGTCCCCCAGGGTAGCGTTCTGGGGCCGACACTCTATACCCAATAGCTTAAAGCTACCGTTAGAAGATTGCGATGATTTTATCATCGCCATGTTTGCAGATGATATGGCCATCCTCTCCAGAAACAGGTGCATATATGTAGCCACGGACAACCTGCAACAGTATCTGCACAGTTTTGAAGTCTGGACAAAAAGATGGAACATTGGCATTAACGAAAAGAAATGTGCCAATGTGACGTACGCCTTACGGCCGGATGTTTGTCCGGGCATCTTTATTGGCAATCAGTTGCTGGAGCATCACTCGGGATATAAATACCTTGGTGTATATTTGGATAGGCGGCTAACGTTTAAAACCCATATCTCAAATATAACGAAGTCGCTCGGGCAGAGAATTAGGAAATTGTATTGGCTCCTAAACAGTCGCAATAAATTGTCACTAAGAAATAAGGTACACATCTACAAAGCAATAATTGCTCCTGCTTGGCGTTATGGCTTACAGGTGTACGGCATAGCAGCAAAAACAAATATTGCTAAGGTTAGAGTTCTGCAGGCCAAGATATTGCGCAAATTATGTGTTAATAAAACAACTTTAGTTTTTTATTTTATAATTTATATTATTATCACAACTTTAGTTTATTACGACTTTTGGTTTTTTTCTTTAAGTCAACTTAAAGACTTAAGACTTTTCACACACTGTACTGGCATATGCAAATGCCTTTTCTTTTATACTCTTTTTATTGTTTACTAAGCATAAAAAACGTCAGCGTAGGCTTCGCTTTCGTTGTCTATGCTAAGAAAGAATCTTAATTCGGTGGCGTCATGTTTCCTATACTCTTCTGAACAATTATGCTGATATCGTCCGCATCAGCATAGTTGTTCGAAGTGAGGTTATTAAACTTGGACATAACACGCATGACAAAAACAAAAGGTTTCAGTCGCACAAAAACAAAAAATTTTTTTTTTACATTTAGAAAATAACTTATAAAAATTTATACAAAAGTAAAGGCTTCATCAAGTAATCCACGAAATTTTGTTTACATTAAAAAAGTTTCTTAATGTTCATTGTTGCATTTAGTCGACAAGACAAGTAAAGCTTAGAAAATGTCTTGATATTTAAAAAAAAAAAAAAGTCCAAAATTTATATTTATTTATTTATATAAAATGAAAAAAAAAAAATGCTTTTCTAACAAAATAATAAATAAATCCCAAATGAAATTTATGAGATTTACAACATACGCCCAGGAAATTTTGTGACACCACAAACTAAAACTTGATATTTAACAAAAAAAAAATGTCCAAAATTTATATTTATTTATTAATATTTATATTTATATATTTGTTAAAATCGTAAAAGAAAACTTTAGGGAAAACATATTATAGGTTGATCAAAAAAACCATGCCAAGATGGACAAACAAAACTATTGCGAATCAATTCTTCAAGCGACACTGAAAGAGAAGGAGATGAAGATTCCGTTATTTCTTTAACTAGTGATATCAAGAGCTAAACTAATTATGAGGAAAATTAGCATTAAATAATATAGTAGTTTCACAAAAAAAAAAAAAACTTTACTTTAAAACTTATAAAAATGTATATCAACAAAAAGCATAACAAAAATTCTTGATATTAAATAAAAAAAAAAAAATCCAAATTTTTCATTATAATTTTCAGTAGATTACCACGTTTATATTCATGTATATGTTAAAATCGTTAAAGAACACTATAGGGAAAACCATCGCAAAGAAGCGCAAGGCAACCCGGCCAATAAAAAAAAAAAACCAAAATTTCCGTTGCAAAATATACAAGTTTAATAAAAATATGTGAGAAGAGCTAAGCAAATTATAATGAGGAAAATCAGCATCAACAATAAAAGCCAAGTACATTTTATCCTAAACCGATTCAAAATTTTGGAAAACAAAATATAAAATAGTAAGAAGAGAGAATGAAATCATAATAAAAATAAATAAATAAATAAAATATGCTTTCATATTAGAGAGAATTCCAAATTAACGTACTTCACCTCAAAAAGGATAGATTGAACAATATACAGTTATTAAAATTAAAAAAAAATAAACAAAATAAAGAGGCTACTTTCATTTAAGTAATTTGAAAAAAAAAACAAAAAGTAACAAGAAACAGAAAAAAATAAACACGGATAGCAAGTGAAAAATGCTTTTAATATGAAATTATAGAAGCTTTAGAAGGAGATTTATATTTAAGTAAAAATGAAAAAAAAAAAGTAACAAAATCATTAAAAGAATACAACTCCGAATTTTTCTTCACAAGACTCTGTAATGTACTTAAAATCCTATTTCAAAACCCAACACACTGGATTCCACCAAGCAACATCAAATTGGTACAAGCTAGTCAATCACAACAAACTTTCAGCTAAAACTTTCCTTCCAGCCCTTCCTGATGAATTCAGAAGACTGGACGTGATAAAATTTTTAAGACTTCGCCTAGGTCATACCAAACTCTCCCATGGACACTTGTTCATCCCATCACCACCGAACCCCATTTGTTCCTGTATTGAAAGTTCAAATCTCAATCATATTCTAGTTGAATGCCCAAAAACCCAACCAATACGTAGTTTATATTTCTCAAACACAGATCCCCTTTCCAGCCTTTCCAACCCTACGCCTCAAAATATTAAACTCATTTTACAATTCTTAAAAACATCTAACTTATACAATTTAATCTAAGTCACCCATTGTAATTTTTTTTTTTTTATTTCTAATCTTTATATACCAAACACTATTTTATTATATCCTAATCATAAGTATAAATAGTTTAGTTGTATTAATTTTGTATATTATAAATATTTAATTAATATTATTGTATTATTCAAATAGCTTTCCGAGCTGAAGGTCTTTGTCGCTATTGCTCGTAGTATATCTAAGTTATAATTTATAATTATAATCTTAGTTTTATAATAAATAAATAAATAAGTAACAAAACCATTAAAATAATATGGAAAATATTGCATGTATGAGATCATTGTAATTTTTTTTGATATCTCGTAGTTTAAAGTAAGTAGAAATGAGTAAACTGTAGTACAATTTACGATTAATTTGCAACAAAACTGTAAAAGATATTAAATAAAACTAGAAAGAAGGTTATCTTCGACTATGCCGAAGATGAAATACTCTTCACGGGACGCAGTGAATGTTTCATTGTAGTGTTCAAATGGGTTGTTTGTATGGTAGGTACCCCCCTAGTGGTCCAATTCGGCTGGTTCTGACAAATGTCCTGGGGTATCTTGGAATTTGATAGCGTCCAAGTTTCAGGTTGATAGCACACAAAAAATAAAAAAGTTTTTGTAATAATAACCTGAATTCAAATGTGTGGCTTGTATGGGAGGTACCACCCTAGTGGTCCGATTGAGTTGGTTCCGATAAATGTGTTGCACCTGTATTGAAAACTGATAGTATCCAAGTTTCAGTTATTAAGAATGGAACACATAGAACATGGAAAGTTGAAATTTTTCAAAATTTTTTGTTGTTCTACATTTACTAGAACTCTATAAGATCCAATAAACCTACGATCTTGAAATTTATACGGTTAGTGGAAATGGATTAGAAACTTACATATACTCTCTAAATTTCAGTATGATTGGACCAGTAGAAGTTTTTTTTTTTTGCACTCCAACTTGATTTTAGGACTATTTGTGCTTTTTCCGCCCACCAATTGACTTCAAACCTGAATTTTCACTCCTTCTTCCAATGTGGTTTAAGAGACTAATCAGGTTGCACATCTCTCCCCGTCCTTTAATAAGTTCGTCTAATTGTTCGTTATTCTTGTGTCAAAACTGAATTCTTTTCTTGGTTAACCCACCTCCGCCTCCGTTAATTTTCGCTTCCGAGGAGTTTCCGCATCCTCCTGGGATAAAATGACCTCCGTTACAACTCTAGTCTTAATAAAGAAGAATTCCTGATGGTGCTGGACACCATTAAATCGCACTTGTCCCAATCTCTGCGACACTGCGTTTTTTTGCAGGAGCATCCTATCCACAACCGATAAAATCGGTATCTGCAACATCTAAAACCGATAAAGCCAAACCGGTTCGAACTTGTCGGTTTCAAATCCGATTCCAATAACGAGCGGCGTCGGCGACAGTCCTGAATATATAAATAATTAATAATATTCTAATAGACTAGCTGTCTCAGATTGATGCTAGGTTATGGTCTTGTTCAAGACTAATTTTCATTTTCGGGTATTTTTGCAGGTCTATTTCCATTTGATTTTCTTACTTTTGTTGTTGTTTTTCTTTCAAATTGATGTTTTTTTTTTTTTTGAAGACATTTTTTTCGTTGTATCTTATTATAATCTTCAGTGAATAGTATAATATTATAAGTTTGTCATGAAGTTTCCAACATACAGAAGAAGACAACGGAGACTCAATAAAGTATTTTATGTACGTATATTCCTGATAAGCTATGACGAGACAAATTGATAAAGTACGAGTGCTATTAACTCAATGTTGCTTTTAGAAAAAATACTCAATTAATTCTCAAAGGCATAGCTTTATTGCAGGAATTCCGGGTTAAAAAACACAGAGCTATCCTGGACCATATTGCTTAATAAGCGTCTTATGGGGTTTGCCCGGAGCACTCTTTTTCTTCAATAATCACAGATTTTTAATCAGATTGAGGTCTGAGCTTAGGATCGGCCACTTCTTTAACTGAAATTGTTGCCCTGACAGACAATGGGAGATTTATATTTTGGATCATTATTTTGCTGGGTATTGTATTCATTACAAGTTACGATGAGTTTTAGGTGCCTCCAATTTGAGAATTGACTGAATCTCAGTGTAGAGTACAAAGAAGACTCTTGCAGCTGCTTGCCAATGCTCGAATTTATCATGATGTCAATGTTGTTTTAAAAGAAACATGATTTCAACTAAGAGAAATTAAAAATCATTTGAAAATAATTTTATTTATTTTGTGGTATTTTATTTTTCGTTCAGTTTTTTTGTTTGTTTGTTTTGTTTTAAATTACAGGTTTTAATACAATTTCGGTTTTGTTTTGTTGCTTCGTTTTATGTTATTGTTTACGTTGTTTTACTAATAAAGTACATAAGTATATTAATTTGAATTGTGTTGTTGTTAAACATATCCTTTTTTATTCCACTTTTCATTGAAAAATACCATAAACTTTGACTTTTTGTTTTTTAAATATTTTCTTTTTTTTTTTTGTTTTGTTTTTCTTTAGTAATATTAACCACTAAATGTTTATTATTTATTTATTTATTTTTATATATATAGATATATATATATATATATAATAATAATAATATTTCACAAAATACATTTCACAACTACTACTTTTTTTTGTCTGGAAGAGTACAGCGCAACACATTACTGCACTCACTCGCTCAGTTTGAGAATTGGAATAGAAGTGCAGCAGGATTCCACATTTGCTTATTGGAATCACTTTAAAAATAAACCAGGCAATTGTTCAATCAATCAATTAATTGATTAATAATCTATGACAGTGGTTCTTAACATTTTTATTATAGCCAGGGAGAGTATTAACTAAATGTTTATCTTGCCATAGACAATCAAAACTTTTGATTTGATATACAATAATATAATTGTAAGATTACATTCGATTTATTTAGAAATGGGAAGGGAAAGGAAGGGAAGGGAAGGGAAGTGATGGAAATTAGACCATCATAGCATGATAAAATAAATGCTATGCATGTTAAGAAGAATTGTCTATTTATACAGATACCCTTGGAGCAAAAGCTTCAATATTGCTAAAGTTCTTTTGCGAGTGTGGTCAATTTGTTTGAAGGATTGTCCAGTGATCCTTGCTTAAACCATCGGTTAAGAACCACTGACCTACTACTATTTTACTGCTGCCGTTTGCTGTTGTTGCTGCTGCTGCTGCTGCTACTCTTTTGCATTAACTTTATATACTCGAATACTATAAACATTGAATAATATTTTATTGTATTTTCAAAATTTCGTATTAGTTTCTTTTCTTCTTCTTTTGTTTTTGTTAATTTTGGTTTTCAAAAAATGAAAAAAATCGTATACATTTTCGAATTGCATAAATTTTCAATTTTTTTTTTTTTTTGTTAATTTTACAAAAAGTTTCCTTCCTTTTTTGGATTTTATTATTAAATAAAAAATAAAAAAATCGTCAAAAAACTAAACAAAGAAATTTTGCAATTTTGAAATAAAATTATACAATTTTTAAATTTAATTTATTTTTAAATTTTAAGCTTAAAATTTTGTCTTTTCATTTACGTATTTTCGTTTCGTTTCGTTTAATTTTTTCTTTCTTAATTTTATTTATGTTTTTGGCTTAGTTTTTATGTAAAACAACCAGAAACTTTTTTTGTTTTTTAACTTTACGGCAACCTTCTTTTATGCTCTGCAACATTTTCTTTTTATTTTCAGCTAAAAATCTAAAAACTACTAATTAATTAATTAATTAATGTTTTTTTTTTCTTTATAATAAATATATGTTTTTAGTAATACGAGTATTTTTTTTTTCTTATTGGATCTTTTTTATATTTTTTAATAAGCATTTATTTTTAACACCAATATTTTTTTTTTGTTTTTATTTGTTTTTATTTATTAATTTATAATTTATATATAAAATACTTGTACTGTTTGTACATATAGAAAAAATTTGCTAATTAAAGTTTGTTTTATATTTTGTTGTTATTTTTTCGTTTTTATTTTTATTTATTTTGTTTTGATTTTTGTTTTTAAGCTTAAAATTGGAGAGCTTCGTTTAATGATACGTATAAAGTGCTTGTTTTTATCCTTTATTATTTTTATTTGTTTAAATTAAATTAAATTAAATTAATATGTAACAATAAAAAAACTTAAAACTTAAACAATTGGAAATAAATATATTTAATTCATGAAATTCATATAAAATAATTAAATAAAAGAATTTAAATTAAACCTAATTTCAAAAATTATTGTATAAAAATTGTACGTCCCCAGCGATGATGCAATCAATGGAAAACTGAAACTTACTGTACATAAGTAAGCAAATCCCTTTTTTTTCAATTTTCAGTTGAGAAGAGAGTTTTACAAAACTCTGTACTACAACGTCGAACCAATTTCATTCGACTTTTAATCAGGAAGTGAAGAATGAAGACACAATGACGATATCAAGTGGATAAGAAATTGGAAATCGGAAACTTGCTAAAGAAAAGCCTAAAGTATACAAACTTAAATGACCATTTGCAAAATACAATAATAAGATTCTTAACGACGATACTTGTAAAATTTGACTTTAATCGCTTGTCATACCAAAATCACTTAAGATTTGTCATTAACTGAATATGAAAATGAAAGATGCATAATTTTCCGCTTTTCAGAGTGTTCACTTTATTGGATAAGAAGAAAGGTAAAGAAAAAGCTATAAGAATTGAGGAAACTACTCTGCATTTTACCACAAGCTCTTCGTGACATCCAATCATCTGCTAGGCATGAACTTCGCTTGCGTCTTTAAACAAAACCAGCTATTCAAATGTGGCTCTATTATCAGACACTAGATTCGCCAAGGCCAAATTCACCAACTTCAAGTATTCCTCACCACCCTGGGCTCGAAATCATCTAAATATCATTACCAATCTTCATAGTTTAACTAAGAACGGAACTCTCAGCTCCCATTGCTTGGCACGTTTCATATGCGATAAAACAAACTAGGAGACAGAGTTGGCTTTATACAAATGGATAAAATATAGGTTACTCTACTGCATTCGCTGTCCTCGACAACTGGGAGACAATCATTGCTTGGGGTTCACTGCCATCACATAGCTTCATCTTCACTGCAGAGGCCTATGACATTCCAAAAGCCAGTCAAATTTCCGTCCAAAACAAAGGTTAAATTTGTAATTTGCTCTGGCAGCCTATCCTTCATACAAAACCATGGTTACAGCGACTTCATGATGATGAGAAATCCGGAAACTCTACACTACACTACAACAAAAAGCCCCCATGGAAACTAATGTGCCGATTTAGCAGACCGATATATCAGCATCGCCCCGCCCCACAACTTTACACCCTTTAGCACCAAAGATTTAAAGAACCTCGTTGCTCTGACTTAATGGGAGCATAAAATACCGATACGCTGCCATCAATCTGTCGCTTTAAAAAACAGCTTACCCACCAACTTAACGAGCCAAGTATACAGGACACCCATTTATATCTTCTCGACGGATCAGTCTGTCCACCATGCCCTCTCTGTGGAGTCGACCTTGCTGTAGTCTATCATCTGGAGCCCGCCCTGACAATATTTCAGGCGCATTAGGGGTTCCACTTTGGTTCCCAGTTCACAACCCATTTCTCAAAAACCCATGAACATTTCTGAAATATTTAATTACTTTAAGAATATCACCATAAAAATTAAAACCACAGGCGTTTTTAAGCTCGAGTCGAAGACCCTAGCAGCTAGTGAGCCCTTAAATTAATATTAAGTTTGGTTTTAAATGTTAAAATTGAATTTGTTGAAAAAATAAAATAAAAAATACTATAAAAATAAATACATAATTTCAAAAAAGAAATAAAAAATTTAATGGAAAGAATTTCCAAAAATACAAAAACAAAATGAGATCTAAAAATAATTAGAAATTATAAATAAAAAAAAAAATAAAATCTTGTTTTTTAAATTATTTATTTTTTATTATTTTTTTTTCTTATTTTTGTTTTTTTTTTATATTTTTGCATTTTATGAATAAAATACACATATAATTGCGTTGTTGTCATTGTTCGTGTTGTTTGTTGTTGTTTTTATACATATTTACGTATATTTTATATTGTAAAATTATAAAAAAATAATTGAAATGCTAACAATTTCTTTTTTTTAATGAAAAAAAAAAACAAATTTGTAATATTTTTTGTATTTAATTTGAATAAAAAGTTTTCGTATTGAAATTTAATAAATTTCTATTTGTTTGTCTTCCGTCTTCTTCTTCTTAATATTTATTGTATAATTTATTGTTGTTTTGATTTATGTATGTATGTGTGTTTGAGTGTCAATGTTTTTTTTTTATATATAATTAATTCTTTTTTTTTAATGCATAAATATATATTAAATTTAAATAGTTTTCCTTTTGTTTTTTTACGTTAGATAGAATAAAAGACTAAACATTAATTTTAATATTTTAATTTAATAATTAATCATTTTTATACTTTTTACATCATTAATTTCTTGGCGTTTTATTTATTTTTTTTTTTTATATATAAAAAAAGAAAATAATTATAAAATTAAATTCAGATTTGAGCTTAAATGCTTAAAAATTTGGAAATTTCCAAAATTTTATTTTTGTTTGTATCTTGTATCTTTTTCTATTGTAGAAATGCAATTAAGTTTACACAAAAAATGCTTGGCGCTAAAATTAATTTTTAGTTTTAAAAAACCTTTAAATATTAATTTCTTTTCTTTTTCTGTTTTTCCTTGAAAAAATATTTACAAAAGTCACTTAATTTAATTTTAATTAATTATTATTATTATTACTTTTTTTGTAATGTTTTTTTTTTTTTTTTTTTTATTATTAATATTTAGATATAAATAATATTTAATAATAAAAAGTAGTGCATTTCTTTGTTTGATTATTTTTTATTTTTTATTTTGTTTTCTTAATTTCATTAAAAATGTGAAATACTTTACAAATGGATTTTTTGTTTTGTGTTTATCTTTTTTTTTTTGATTTTCTTAAGATTAAAACAATTTTTTTTATTTTATTTATTTATTTTTTAATTTAGTTTTGCGCATTTTTGTTTTCCATTTCTTTGATATTTTCTTTTTTTCTTTTATTATTCGATTTGCCTGTTTTTGTTTATCAATAATTTATTTTTTATTTTATGGCTTTAATCATCATTAACATAATCATAATCTTCATGGCTTGGGACTTGGCAGTGGCAATTTTGTTTTTTTTTTGCTGTTGGCTTGCTAAATCTTAAAAAATGTTCTTCTCTGTGGTTTCCTGTTGTTTGTTTGTTTTCAGTCTATTTGAATAAGTTAAGAAAAGGAAGGAAAAACAAAACAAAACTTCAAATCCAAGGAGATCCAACAAGGATTCGGATTCCCCCAAGGTTTGCACATTTTATGTATGTACAAGTAAAATATATTTGGAAAAAACAAAAAACAATAAATAGAAAAATCAAATCAAATCCTGTCAATAATCAATACTCGTATTTTATTTCCCCATTTGTGTGGCTATAACTTTTCTTTCTTTGCTTTTGCTGTTGCTTGTTTGTTGATATTGATGTCTACTATTTCTTTTGCTTTATCTTTTTCATTGAAAAAATGGACTAGAATTGATATATGGTACAAATATACCTATATCCTTAGTAGTAGTAGTAGTTATACGATATATTCTCCGTCTCTACTTCACAACTTCACTAAATAATATTACAACTAAGAAAAAATTAATATGGCGCATGTTGAAGTTCTTAAAATTATTATGATAAAAAAGAAAAACAAAGCATAAGTTTTTATAAGAGAAAGTGGAAGTGGAAGAATGAGATAAGACGAGAGAGGAAGAGAAACTGTAAAAGGGCGCAAAAATATTGCATACGAGTATGTAGAAAGTCAATTGTGATTTTGGAGAGATCAGCAGAATATTGTGTTAATTTGCCATTTAATTTGATTGTTGCTTGTTCTTCGATCATCATTCATCTACAATTGACTAAAGCTACTTGTTGAAACCCAATGCGCCGTGTCTGGTCGGACCATTAACTATATAGGACCGTAGTCACTCAAAGCCTGCCCTGGATGCTGTGAACCTGGCCCACCGGGCAATGTTACAACAACGGAAACAGCACGAGAATCAATTACTGATCCTGGTGCTGTATTTTGACCATTGCCACCGTTGCCACCGCCGCCACCGCCGCCACCATTGCCATAAACACTGCTGCCCACGTTGTTTGAGGCGCCCATGCCAGCATTGGGTATACCAATGCCATTGCCTCCGTGCATTAGAGTGCCAGGAGGAGCTCCCATACCAGACATACCACCACCGCCAACTGTACTATTGCTCATACCCGCCGTGCTCATCAGAGTTCCGTGTCCACCTAGCACGCTACCGCCACCAATCGTACTGCCGCCGCCGCCACCACCCATGGTTGAAGCTCCGCCTGACTCTCCATGTCATACGTGACTAGCCGCTGGCTGCTTGAGAACATGGTGGTGCAAATGGTGGTGGCTGGTAGACGCCACTGATGCACCGCCAGCTTGTGTGTATGGTGTCGCCAGTAACGAGCCAGCCGCCGAACCCACTGGCATTCCCATGCCCGAGCCAGCATATGGATGTGGAATTGGTGGTCGCTGTTTAATGAGCGCTTGATTGGCGCCAGTACGATCGGGTGCGCCAAAAAGTCTACGCCAAAAACGACGCCAGCTTTCAAGCGTTTTGCCAGACCAGATCCAGACTCCTGATGTAATGCCCACGGCCACAGCCATGAAGTATTTGAGCATGAGTACAGAGTACAGTGGTTTCTTACCGGGGCCTTTTACCTGTGCACACGGGCATGCTAGCGCCTTGATCCAGTCCTCAAAATAGGCTGCCTCATAAAGATAACAACCGATAACGATGGTTGCTGGTACTGTGTATAGCACAGAGAAGATGCCAATGCGTATCATTAGCTTCTCCAATTTGTCGGCCTTAACACCAGCACCGACGCCTCCTTGTTGCTTAATGACTGAACGTATGCGGAATAGCGACACAAAGCCGGCCATCAGGAAAGTTGTGCCAATGACGAGATACACAAAGAGTGGTGCCAACACGAAGGTCTTCAAATGATCCGGATTAAGGTTACCAACATAGCAAATACCAAGTATGGGATCTCCATCGACTGCTGAAAGTAGCAATACAGCCACAGATTGAACAGTTGGTATAAGCCAGGCAGCTAGATGGAAATATTGCGAATGCTTTGTGATAGCCTCATTGCCCCACTTAAGACCGGCAGCCAAGAACCAAGTGAAACTTAGTATGACCCACCAGATTGACGAGGCCATGCCAAAGAAGTAGGTCAACAAAAAGACCAAAGTACACGAATGTGGACCCGTTGAACTCTCCTTCAGTAGACGACCATCGCAGGCAATTTCCTCGTTTTGAAGGAAATTTTTCGACAGATATCCGACAGCAACCATAAAATAGCAAGCCGAGAGAAAAACAATTGGTCGTTCGGGATACTTAAACCTCTCCGTGTCGATGATGAAAGTGGTCAGAGTCATGAGAGTGCTGCAGAAGCATAGACCCGACCATAGAGCGATCCAAATGCCGGCGAACTCCTTTTCGTCGTTTGTGAAGAACGGTCCCTTGCATGGGATGGCGCAATTTTGAACGCCGGCGATTCTTGCCACAGTCGAATTGATGTACCAAGGATGCATTGGTGGCTGCATCAATGCTTCCTTCCCCAGGAGTATGAGCGGTGGCCGACAACTGCAAGTGCATTCCTTTGCGTTTGCCTTTTCTCCTAGGGAATTTTGGCAGTTTTTTGAATTCTTGCCCTTGCACTTCTGCGACGAAGAGCCTGAGCCACTCTGTTTGCGTTTACCACCTGAGCCAGAGCTGCCATCGCCCCGACCTGAACCACCACCACTGCTACTGCCACTACCACCACTGCTACCACTACCGCCACTTCCTGCTTCCGTATACGAAGGCTGTTCCATGCAGAGATTCTCCGGATCACCATGGAATGGCAACTGTTCGCAGGCCATACGTTCTGGCCATTCAAAACTGTATTGCTGCATAATGGGTGCACAACCGGCTCGGGCACGTTCACACACAGAACGGCAAACAGGCAACGGCTTGTGGTAGTCCTCCAAACATATGGGCGTATACATTGAACAGAGGAAAAACTTCAAATCCGGCGAGCACTTGATTTCAACAAGTGGCCAGAACTGATGCACCTCAAGTCCAGCCTCATCCTGTGTCTCATGATTCATCTCGTTCGGAAACGATGTCATATTATAACCAATACCCCGGCACATGGGTATCGTGATCTCCTCACAGCGTGAGTTCGGATCTTTGGGTATGGCTGGCAGTCCATAACCCGGGGCTGGGCTAACCTCCATTGAATGTGAGCCCATACCTAAGTGACCAACTCCGCCATTATCTGTCATGTGTTGCATATCAGCACTGCAGCTGTGCATGTGGAGAAGCAGTAAGCCCAGAAGACTGGCCAATGTAAATGTGGTAAGACGTTGACACAGGCTACGTGTATGCCGTCGACTTGTCCTTGCTGAAGATCGTGTATACATTTTCATTTTGTATGTGTTGTTGGTTGAGTAATAAAACCTCACTATGAATGTGTGTGTATGTGTGAATGTGTTTTCAATTTCAATCAATGAAATTTAGTGTGCCGTCTTGGGTTTAGTACCCAAATTGTTTGTGTATATGATTTAACTTGTAATGAAGTTCAAGCTCTCCAAATCCTTTGAGCCGTTGTATGGTCGTGTGTGTGTGTGTGCTGAGCCAACTTAAAGCCGCGTCAAATTAGCAACACTCGAAACTTGAAGGATATCTGCAAGAACAAATAATTGGAAAAACCATTAGTTATAAGTCATCATCAATATTATCTTGTAAAAGTGTTGATATCTTGAAGTGTGAAGCTATACTAATAATTTAGAAGTTGCCACTCCGCTGTCTCTGCTATTGCTACTACACTGCTTTCACCACAAATTCATTTGTTTTTTTTTTTTGTGTTTGTTTCCCTACTCCTCTTCATCTGCTTGGCATTTTTATTTATCATTTGTTTTAATTTAGTGGCGACACTTTGCATTTTATTCATTTGCCCAGCGACACTTAGTTGACACATGTGACATGCGTGCCACGGGGGTTTGTTTGTTCAGCCAGCAACATGATTATATTGATAGTGAGGATGGATGTTGTCATTCTCAATGTGATCATGATTTAGTTATACTATGTACATAGTAGTGTAGTAATGAAGTTGAGTTTCATTTAACCCTTTACATTTAACCATCATTATTCTCTCTCATGGATGCTAATCAAAAAATCAAAGCTGAGTCCGATGATTGTAATTGCGACACACACACACACACACACATGTTGTGCGTGCGTGCGTGCGTGCGCTTGCGCATCAATCAAAATAGTTATTTTTATTAAATTTGACAGACACAAACGACTCGGCAACTGCAAAAACACAATAAAAGTGTTTATTGTTGCAACAACGACGATGACGATGACAGACAACATTTGTGATGTCGATCAAAAGCGTGTTGAAAGAAAAAACTTGTCCCTTCATTTTAGTGTGATGGCGACAGTAGAAATCAATTTAAGACAATTGCTCACTTTACTTTGTTTGTCACATGCAAGAAATGACAAACAAAAGTTTCATAGTCATCATAAAAATTCAATGATTATCAAACTGTCAGTTCATAACTGCAAGTGTAAAATTGGTATGGCGTTCCTAACTAAGAGTATTCAGAAGAAAACAACTTTATACGAGTATTTAATAAGAGTTGAGAAAATAATTTAATGTTTGAGTCAGACTCGTACACGGTGGGTTCCGCACCAGATTGGGGTTTGCATGGGAGGTACCCTCCCTAGTGATCCGATCAAACTGAAAATTCGAGAGTATAAGTTTCTAACGTAAAGCCACATAAATTTCAAGATCGTGGGATTACTGGATCGTATAGCTGCCATACAAACCAAAATGTTTCTTGTACGGCGACCCCATTAAGTTTTCTAAAATATTTTAGTTTTAGTACTTGTTGCTGATGCCCGGATAGAACTACACATTCTGTGAAAATTTCAACACTCTAGCTATTGCGGTTTGTATGATATGTCGGACAATGTCTTTGCAATAGGGTTCCCTTAGGTACCCTTTGGGTCCGGAACCCTAAAAAAGAAAAGAAATCAGTTATGACATTAAATTCAGATTTGAGCTCAAATGCTTAATCAATTCAAGACAATTGCTCACTTTACTTTGTTTTTATCGCATGCAAGAAATGATAAACAAAAGTTTCATAGTCATCATAAAAATTCAATGCATATCAAACTGTAAGTTTATAAATACAAGTGTAAATTAGTATGGCGTTCCTAACTAAGAGAAGAAGACTAGTTTATACGAGTATTTAATAACAGGTGAGAAAATAATATTAATATTTGAAAATAATATGCCTTGACACTATGCATGGAAACTGTGTCACATTGTCATACATAAATATACTCGTATATTATCTGAATATAATACTATAACAGAACTATAATACTAGATTATTAAGTGTATGTACTTATTTGTATCTCTTCTCTTGAGGTATAGATGCACACGCGTGTTCTGTTTGGTATCATTTCCAAGATTTTGTGGTTTTAGGTGCAGCAGCAGCTGCTATTGCAACAACAATAATAATAATGAAAACATTGAAACTTGTGGTTAGGTCCATAAGTTGTTCATTGTATTGACAGCTGGCCAGGCCAATCCAGGCTAAACTAACCAACCAACCAACCAACGAACCAAGTTTGACTCATTCAGCCATTAATAAAATGACAACCAACAATCCAACAAAACATATAGAACACAGCAAAGCAACAAAATATAAAAAGTGAAGGGCATTTAAGCTACTGTATCTGTTGTTGTCAGCTAGTTTTGTACGAGTAGTAGTAATGAGAGCCCCCAGCCATGATGATAAAAAATAAAAATATTGTTTATAAAGCATAAAATAACAAAAATTTTGCTGGATCAGAGTTAAGTTTAGAGACGCTGCTTTTGCTTCTTCTCTCAAACTTGAGACAACGACAAGTGTCAAATAACATTTCTGTGGCTTTCGACGATGACAATGACGATGACGATGACAACAAAAATCCAACCAAACTCTAGTAAGTTTGTGTGTGGTCTCCTGTCCTCCATCCACTACTTCTACTCCAATACTATTCTTCATCAACAACAAAAATTTAATAAACACAAACTTGAGTGGATTTAAATAATGAAACTAATATAGAAAATGATATGAAGACCAACAGCAACAACAACAACATCAATGACACCACCAACAAATGACTGAGAATGAAAGCAATGAAGCAAAGCAGCAATTCAAAACAGCTGCTATGGCTCGAGAGAAGGCATTAAGAGAAAGAAGGCTCCAACAACAACAAAAGTTGCCATTTTCTAGTTCTTTTTATATTTTTTTTTTTAGACAAAAAAGACAAAAGTCTCGTTCTTATAAGTTGGCGCCAACCAACGTCAGAGCAAATACTACAATACAATAGTTTAAAAATTATCCAAAAAACATAAGGAGGGTTGCTTAAACCTAACCTCCTTCCTTACTTCCTTTCTTTCTTCCTTCCTTCCGCTGTTACTGCCATTGTCAGCCACTGTCAGTTTGTTTTACACTCCTTCCTTCCTTCCTGACTTGGGTGAAAAAGCAAAAAACGAAAATAAATGCTTCAACATTGTTTAAATGAATGACATTTTAATTAATAACATTTGTGTGCTTTTCTCGATCTCAGTGAAAGTGTGGGTGAGTGTGTGTGTGTGTGTGTGTGTGTGTGTGTACATCAAACATCCTGTGTACCACCACACCCTCAATAAAATGTGGAGTGGATTGTTTTACTGATGATGATGATGACGATGATGGTGATGCTTTCTGAAACATTTTTCGTGTAAAAATGTTTGCTCTACACTTGAAAATAATTAAGCAAATACTTAGATGCATACACATACAAACACATAAATATAATAAAAACTCTCAACAAAAATGTGAACAAAATACACATAAACATATGTACAAAGAAAAGTAGATTTATGTAGTACTTTCGTATGTTATAGTTATAGTATAAACTTAAGAGAGGCGGCTGCTGCTAAATTAAAAAATTTAAAAGAAAAATCGAAAATTTAAAGTTTTCAATTCAATAAAACGGAAGCATAATGAAATGCAATTGAGAATCCTACATATCATGAATGCAAAACAGGGGCATCTCTTCAATACTTTTGACCCAATGCATCTTCACTAATATAAACTAAACTTTAATGAGTTTGTTCGTTCT
Organism: Amiota minor; assembly: GCA_037043295.1. NCBI lineage: Eukaryota > Metazoa > Arthropoda > Insecta > Diptera > Drosophilidae > Amiota > Amiota minor. The sequence continues at coordinate 150,813 of JBAMAW010001063.1, forward strand.
CAGTTCTTTGATGAGGAGTTTGTATTTAAAAGCAAAATAAAATACAATACAATAGAATAGAAAAACCTAAACAAACACACATACACACACATGCACTTGAATGCAAAACGTGACTAGAAACTTTAAGTACTTAACTCTTCATCATTGATAGGTTAGGTTATTGGTTGGTTGTTCGTAGGCTGCTGCTTTCCAGTGAACACCTTTTAAAGGGTTAAAACAACATTCATACAAGTTTTTTCAACTTTTCAAATAAAAGAAAAAAGAAAAGCAAATAAAATAAAAACAAGAGCGAACATCAACTTGGAGATTCTTGGTTCATAGGAAAACAGGAAAAAAAAAACATTAAAATAAATTTAATTCATAGGAACGAACAGAAGAACAAACATCCTCATCTCCTATAATTGGTAACATCTTTTTTCTAGTGTCTTTGGTTCGTTTCCTTCATTTCTATTCAACATACAAAAAAACAGACAAACTCAATTACAAATACAATACTTAAATACTATTATAACTAGAAAAGATAAAATATCTAGATATCAACAGAACAGAACAACAGAACATTCAGAACAGGATAAACATTTAACAATTTAAGTTCTAAGGAACTTTACATGCATACTATCTTCTACCACAAGAAAAAATGTAAAGAGAGCATTTAGTTAAGTCAAAGAATTTCCCGCTACTGATAGATTACTGTCAAATTTTCAGTAAACTGCACCATTTAGTTTAGTTGGAATCAAAAAATCATGACTAAAATCCAATGAACGACATTGGACGATCAGTTAATGCAATTGCAAGAGGTGGCTATGGCTGTAGGCATCTCAACATGAATATATAGACATAAAAAAGTTATCTTCCCGAAGGGTGCCACGATTTCTCTTACTCGACCATAATCCTAATCATGTAACCACTTCAAAGCAATGTTTGGCGTGGTGTTTTTTTTTGGAGTATTTTCAATTACAATCCAACCGAATTATTGCGTCATTTCGTAACCGTGGACGATACAAGGATCCACCACAACACACTTTAGGCTAAGGAACAGTCAGAAGTGTGGACTTTTTCGGGTGAATGTGCACCAAAGAAGACCAAGATGACTTACTAGCGAATATTATTCAGAGCTCTTGAACAGATTCGATATTGATTTGAAACATAAACGAGTGCATTTGAAGAAGAAAAAAATGCTCTCTCACCATGCCAATTAACTGGTATATAGTCACCATGGAAACAATCCATAAATTGGGTTACGAACTGCTATCCCATCCAGCATATTGTGCAGACTGCGACTCTTTTCTGTTTCCAAACCTGAAGAAATGGCTCGCCTTTTAAAGATTTGGGTGGAATAAAGAGGTCATCACTGAAAACAAAAAAACTCTTATTTTGAGGACCTTGGAATGGATAAAAGATATTGGAATATCACTGGACTAAATACCATAAATTGAATTAAAAAGAGACTACTTTGAGAAATAAACTGCCTATATCTTTTATTGCCAAAGACACTGAATTCTCTAGCTGTCATCGTCATGTCATGTCTTTCTAAAGGAGTTATAAGTTAAAGTAATTCTGTAATTTTTAGTGGAATTCAAATGACAATAGACTGTTGATAAGAGTGGTTTCCACAATATGTTTATAAAAAATGCGACAAGTGCGAGTCAGACTCGTACACGAGGTGTTCCGTACCAGATTGGGGTTTGTATGGGAGGTACCTCTCTAGTGGTCCGATTTGACTGATTCCAACAGATGTACTGCGCCTATATTAGAAACTTTTAGATTTAGTATTTATTGTTGATGCCCGGATAGAACTACAGATTTCGTGAAAATTTCTACTCTCTAGCTTTTACAGTTCATGAGATATGACCCGAGAACGGACAACGAAGTCTCCCTTTGCTACCCTTTGAGTCCGAAACCAGCTTTAGCTCTAGGGTAAAGTCTAATACAGTTTATAATCCATGTACGTTGCATTTCCTATCCAAACATGTCATTCATGGTTGACAAAGATGTAGTCTTGCGAAACATAGAATCGATCACCACAGGAAACAACTAAATGTAATATTTGCATTCAAATAGAATGAGGCTGAATGAGGATAATTATGATCGTTTCAGTTTTATTACACCAGTATATTCTTTATGTGGTCGACCCCTATTTCTATGCTTTACGCTTTTGGGCAATACAAACAAACAATATAAGAAATAATTAATGGTAAAAAAAGAAAACGATCTCAATTGGTACCTTAAATGGCTATGAGTAAGTGTTTCTTGACTCTAAGACAGACAAATGAATTGTGTTTATTTAGTAATTTGTTGTTAATGTTGTTGTTCTAGATACATTTGGAGTTATTATTGTTTTCTTTCTACAAACTATTATATTTGTATTAGAAAAAAAAAATGTACATATGTTTACTTTGGATTTGGTTTCATCAGGGCAGAATACTTTTTCATTTTCTCTGTATCTCTGTTCAAATTCAAAGATTTTTTTATTTATTTATTTATTTTTTTCTTTTTTTTTGAAAAGGGCAACATCATAAACAACACACTCCAAAGGGCGTACAATTTATTTCTTTTTTTTTTCTCTCTCTCTCTCTTTATTTGTTTAATTATTAAGTAGTGTGAGATTGTGTCAACAGACCAAAATTGATTTCAAAAGTTATAGCAAAAGTAACAAATTTTGTCTTGTGAAAACATTCAAATGGCAACAATGAAAAATACAATATCTTATAAAATTTAAGTGATTTTTATTTTTGCAAAATCATCACAGCATCAACTAAGTGAATTGTTAAGTAGATTTAAGCGTTGAAGATAATACAGAGAAGTTAAGTGGAAAGGAATGAAATTATACAAAATCACGATGCCAAAAAGTCTCAATGATGTTTGTTTAAGAACTTCAGGAAAAACATAACAAGAGAGATGACAAGACAGTGAATCAATCGATGAAGATAATGATGATGATGATGATGATGATGATAATGTTGCTGATCATGAAATTCCACCATTAAGGAAAAAAGCAAAAACTAATGAAATCAACGGAAGAAAACGATGGCGAGTGATCATGTTGTTCGTTTGCTTGAGTATTCAGACACACAGATAGACAGACAGACAGACAGATAGATAGACATATGGAGCGACAACAGCAAAGACGATGACGATGTCAACGATGAAGATGATGATGATAAGTCGATGATGGAAATTCAAGTGTATTCAATGTTTGCCAAAGACTTGACTTGAGAGTTGCAACAACGTAGCTTGTCTTGTCTTGTGTTGTGTTGTGTTGTGTTGCGTTGTGGTTTGTTGTCTTCTCTTGACTTGGTTCGGTTTGGCTTAGAAAGGTGTTGCTGCAGACATGTTTGAGATATAAATGAAAGATATACCTATATCTATGTATGATAGAGAGGGTGCGTTCAACTGCCAACAACAAACAACAAACAACAAATGCTGATGATCACTTAAGTTATGCGTTTAAAATGAGACGATGATTTTCTATAGATAACAACAACAACAGAAACACTAAAGTGAATGTCTCTTTGTTGTCATTTGTGGCAAGTTGTTACCAACCATAGCAATGCAATATCATGTGAGCAAACACATTTGTTTTGACCAAAGTTGGTAGCAACAGCAGCACAAATACAAAATTATCTACATAAACAACAAGAAAAATGTATCTTTTTTTTTATTTTCTTGTATTGACAATTGTAACATAAATGCAACACAGCAAGTGTCTTGTCTTTGTACAAATAGTTTTTCAAACTGAATTTGGTTGGTTGGTTGGCTGCCAGTTGCCATAAAACCTTTGTAAACAAAACCATTATGCAATTTGATTGAACTCGAATTAAACTTTATTGCCCAACAACAAGATCAACAACATCAATAACAACTACAACAACAACAATTGTAATATAATAATAGCAACCAACAATCGATAAAATGTTGTTTTTTTTTACCTTGCCATTGCAACGGTTGTGACTCCTCGAGTATCTTGATGCCATCATTGAAAATCTTTTACAAAGCCAATTGAAGAATAAGTATGCAATGCAATAAAGAGACTATCAAAAGTATGTGTGTGTGTTTAAACAGGAATGAATGCCAATCAAATAAAGGCGCAAACTTTAGTACCATTTTTTTGAACACGAAAAACGCAAGAAAAACCTCAAAAGCACTTTAACTGTTTTTTTGTTTTTTTTTTTTCACAAGGTTCTTTTGCCACTCACTACTACTACTATCTTCTCTCCTCTTTCATCTTCATCTTTGTGCCCATCACTCACTCTTTACTTAAGCTCTCAATGTGTGTTTGCCCTTCATTGATGGAATCATAAAAGCAACAATTTTTAAGCCATGTTTACACGCAACTCACAGATACAAATTACGTCAGTCGGTGTAGTGCAAGCAAGCAACTACTAATACTTGTGTTGCTGCTGTGGGCTTGGATTTTCTTCTACCTCAATTGATAGTCAACAAACAAAACGAAACTACTAAAGCAGGAAAAGCATTGGAATTTCTCCTTTTCATACTCAACAAAAAAAAAAAAACCGCGAAAATCAATTGCAAAAGCGCAAAGCAAAATGTTCGGAATAAAGAAACTTACAAAAAGGATGACGATGATGATTATTCTCTTACTCCTTCTCAATCATCTCTTGTTATTTCATATACAAGTCTTTCCTTTGAATTGTTGCTCCTGTTGTTGTGGTTGTTGTTGTTGTTACTGCCATTGCTTTTCATAATAATAATAATAATGTTGATGATGATAATGATGATGGTGTGGATGACGATGACTTTGATGACTGCACTGTAGTTGCTTCTTACTTTGCTTCAGTCTCCTGCTGAGTGTTTGAAATCAAAAACAAAGTAAACTCTTATCATTTCACCTCCCGTTATCATCCGTCACATTACTTTTTGTTGACGACTGAATTCCCTCAATTCTCATTTTTTGCATTTGCAATGCGAAAATGAAAAAGTTTTTATTTTTTATGCCCGCACACCCACAAAGCATACAAAAGCCAACACGATGACGAGTTTTATAGAATGAAAGAATGTTCCCTCGCGACCAACTCAACTCAACTCAATTCAACTCAACTTAACCATCTACTCTACCTGGTTCTGTTCTGTTCTGTTCTGTTCCCTATTGCCTATCCTTCTCCTTTGTCTGACTTCTTCAACTGCTACCACAAACAAAGTCAGTAGTCAGTCAACGCAGACAAGTTCTATGACCTTACAAACACAATTTTCCTTCCCAATCTCTACCTCTTATTCTCTCTTTCTCTCTCTCTCACTGTAGTCCTGTGTTCAACACACACAACAACAGCAACAACAACAACAAAACAAAGCTCAACTTGCAACTTTGTGCAATGTGCACGTGGATCTGTGTACGACATTTGCTTGTGTGTGTGTGTGTGTGTGTGTGTATATATTCATGTACATATATAAGTGTATGTTAGATGCATGTCCTCGTATTTGTGTGTGCTTTTCATTCATTGCTTCGCTTTGCTTTGCTTTGCTTGGCTTTCCTTTACTACTAAAGTACTGGTTGTTTTTATTTTTCATCATTTTCACATTCGCAAAGGCTGCCGGCGTGATGGCTTATTCCCTCTATCCTAATTTCCCTCTCTCCAATTCTCCCACTCCCCTTCTCTTCTTCATTTTTATTCCATTTTATTGTTGGAAAAAGAGGAAAAAAATCTTGTTACCCCAAAGAAAATATAAAAAATAAAATAAGCGCTTTGCAAAACTGAAAACTGGCTCAAGATTTTTGCGCGTTCGTCCATCAAAACCATTGACATTTAAACGCTTACTTTGTTTCTGTTGTTGTTGTTGTTGTTGTTGTTTTGTTGTTAGACTACTAAGGCGATTCCCCACAACAAACCAACAATTTGTGACACCCACAAACAAAAAAAAAAAACAAAAATAATAAAAACATAAACCAACAAACAAACTCCTCCACCATAAGCAAAATATGTATGTATTTAGTTTATTTTCTCTAGAGTTTCTCTTTTTTGTAACAACAAAAAGAAGAAGAAAATCCCATAAGTAGTAAAGTCACACAGCTCGAAAGTATGCTAAGCTTTGATGTCATCGTTACTGTTGTTGCCTTTTGCTACTTTGCATGCAATTTTAATGCAAATTCGCGGCATTTGCCTTTTAACCTTTGTTTCATTTGTTTCATATTTTCTGTAGGATGCTTTCGGGCGCACTATTTTCCATCATCCTTCAAACCTGACAACTCCAAATGTGTAATTATTAAATGTCATTGTATTTGTTACTTTCATAATTAAAGAAATAATGTAAATACCTAAGCAAGTGGACCGACAACTAACCAGAGTCTATGGAACTCAGAGGCCAAGCCCATGTTTAGGGTTCCGTACCCAAAGAGTACCAAACGGAACCCTATTGCAGAGACTTCGTTGCCCGTCCGTCCGTCCTAAAATAAAATATTTTCAAAAACTTAAAGAAGTCCCCATACAAGAAACAATTTGCTTTTTATGGCAGCTATACGATCCAGTAATCCCACGATCTGGAAATTTGGGTGGTTAGTGGCTATACATCAGAAACTTATATAGGTGAAATTTCAGTTTGATCGGACCACTAGAGAGGGTACCTTCCATACAAACCCACTATTGACATTCAGGTTTTTATTCGAAAAATTTTTTTAATTGTCATTCTATCGAAATGAAATTTAGTAACTATAAGTTTCTAATATAGATGCTATACATTTGTTGGAAACAGCCAAATCGGCCAACTAGGAGGGGTACCTCCCATACAAATCCCCATTAAAATTCAGGTTTTCATTCGAAAAACTTTTCATTCTATCGAACTGAAATTTAGAAACTATAAGTTTCTAATAAAGATGCTATACATTTGTTAGAATCAGCCAAATCGGGCCACCAGGTGGAGTACCACCCATACAAACCCACCATTAAAATTTAGGTTCTTATGTGAAAAACTTTTTGGTTTTTTTCCCTATCGAACTGAAATTTAGACACCATAAGTTCTTAAAATAGGCGCGGTACATTTGTGGAAATCAGTGAAATCGGACCATTAGGCGGACCAATTTGTTACGGAACCCACCGTGCACGAGTCTGACTCGCACTTGGCCGATTATTATTATTTTTTTTTTTTTTTTGTAAAAGAACTTCCTAGTCAACCAACAAAACTCAAATGAACCAAACTTAATTCAACAGAACTCAGGCGCATCGAATTCATTAAAACTTCAACAAACTGATTATCATACCATTGGGATTAGCGCATGAACCATTGAATGAATGCAGAAATGAAAGAAAGAAAATGGCAAAAAAGAAAGAATCTTAAACTATATATTAATGAGGCGAACACAAAAATGAGAAATGAAGTAAATGAATGACTGAGTCCAATGGTCAAAGTAAAATTTATGACCAATATTAATGAGGAAAATTTTCATAGAAAATAACAAACGAATAAAGCATCTTTCTTCAACTACACTAAAAGTATCTGTTACTAAAGCTAAATAACAAATAAACAAAAATATATAGGGTGGTTATTTAATTCAATGAAATAATGAAAGCAAAGGTTGAATGACAGCAGGAAAAGGGATTTCTTTCTTTACATTTTTTTTTATATTATTAAATTCTGCAAACTGCTGCTAAATGACACCGCAAAATATATAAAATAAAGGACACACAAAATGCCTGCCAAGGGGTTGCAAAGGAAAACATACATTATACCGCACACACCTCACCTTATCCCTTTGATGATGCACATTTTGTACGCTTGTCATTTCTAATACCGACAAGGATACCAAGGAACACCAGGGTAACTCCGAAAACAAGTGTCTTTACATAGAACTCTTCTGAGTTGTGTGCCATACAAAATTACAAATGTCAAATGGCTGAGAACAAAGAAAACAAAAAAAAAAAGGCACAAATTCATTCCGTGATTATGATGGTGACAGCAGAGAGTGAAAGGGGCAAAGCAAAAGAAAACATGGAAATAAAATTAAATTTCCGCTAGTAAATTTTGCTAATATTTATATGTAAGTAACTGTCTATGTGTGTGTGTGTGTGTGCCTACGAGTGCCATAAGAGTGCAGCATGTGTGCATTATGTGGCAGAATGAAAAGAAATAGGAGACGAACGAAGAAGCATAAATCAAGGGTGACACAAAAAACAACAAAAATAAAGGACAACCAAGTGTCAAGTGGTAACAAAATGAAAACGAAAAACAAAAAAAAAAACATGATTTTTCGTAAATCTGGGGATGAGTGAGGAAGGAGTAGCTTTTCTCTTCTTTTGTCTTCTAATTTTTGCATTCTTATTTTGACAGTTGTACTTCGTTTACACAGACAAAACATGAATTTAATAGTGGGAAGGGTGGTGGATGATGATGATAGGTGCTTTTGGTTACTTGAGTTCATTTCAGTTATGAGGGTGACAAAACAATTAAAAATCAATTGCATGCATTTAGGCGCATAACAACAAACCAACAAAACTGAGCAAGGCAAAAAAAAAAAAACCTGGCTTCCTAAGAATGGTAATTCATTCATTCTCAATGCTACTACACAACATTTGTGATTATAAAAAGAAAATTAAGCAAATGGTATAGGAAGAAATGGATAGGAATGGAGAAGGAGAAGGAGAAAGAAAATATTGTCAGATTTTTTGAATAAAAAAACAGTTCTATAAAGGAAGAACTATGAAAAAGGAATTTATGAAAGACATAAAAAATACTTCCGCAGAAGAAGCAGTTAATCAAGCGAATAGTAAAAATTCCAAGAGGATGACGATGATAATGAAGATGGTGATTATTAAGTAATGAGACCTTGTTCTTGACATTGAGAGGAAAAAAAAAACCAGAAGAGTGAAAGAGAATAAAGAAGAGTAATTTCTTTTCTTTTGTGTCTTTTACTTTTGTTTTTTGATGGCTTAAAATAATCGATTCCTTTTTCTGATTTTGATTTTATAAATTTCATTATATTTTTGGATGCTTTTTAATCAGTTTATGGGCTTCTGCCATTCTCCCTCTCTTCCAAAAATAATAAAAAAAAAACATTGTTAATTTTTTTATAACAAAAAAATAATCGTCAATATGCACTTCATTTTTTATGGCAATTAAAAAGCAGCTAAAGCGGCACGTGCCGTGCCTTCTTTCTGTGGTTTGCTTTGGTTGCTCTTTGCCTTTGACTTGAATTGTGACATGGTTAAAATGAAGAATGGAAGATTAACACGATGTGACTACAAGTAATAAACTAACAAAGAAACGAATGAACTGATGATGAGTAAGGAAGCAAAAGCAAACTAATAACTCTCTTCTTCGTTGACTAAATGAGATATAAAAAAAAATACGAACACACATACACACCTAAACTAGTCTACACCCACATCTGAATATAAATATATATGTATGTAGATGTATCCATCTCAATATGTTGATGATGATGATGATGGTGATGGTGGTGGTGGTGGTAGAAGAGAAATAGTATAACATGCAATAAAAAAGATTTTTATGGCTTTTTCATAGTGTCAACACGGTTGTTCAAATGTATCTAGAATGTGTATGTTTCTAAATGAATGATAGACATCCTCGTCTTGATAGCTCTTTACACACATACATACATACACACACACACGACACACAAATTATGCTTGTTTATATGATTCTACTCTATTGTGTGTTGTTTGCTTGACAATTTAGTAGCATTAGCCACCTTCGGCCCACCCAACCAACAACAGCACAACAGAACACCAACAACAGCAACAACAACACAACACTTGGCCCCTTAATGGCGACCACAAACATTTTTAGTGCTTTTTTTGTTGTTCTTTTTGTTATTATTATTATTGTTGTTGTTGTTGCTGCTGCTGCTGTTGCTACTATGGCACTTTAAGTGAATGTTGCACACGTAATAATTAATGTTTTTCTCTCTCACTCTCTCTCTCTCTCTTGATGTGGAAATTAAGTGAAATATATCTTGTTAGAAGCTTGTTGTTTGTTGCAAGTTTCATTCTACATTTAAGTAAATTCATTCCTTCCCATTGATAATTAATGGGATGTTTTTGCTCCTCACTCACTTTCATCTTCTTGTTGTTCTACTCATGTTGCTTTTGTTTGTAAGCCAACTAAAACTAATTGGTCTACAACAACAACAACAACAAGAACAACTAGATACAATAACAATAACTTTATATACTAAAAATATATCAAATTCGTCTCTAATAAGAAACAATTGTCCTTTGTAATTAATAGTTTCTCATTTATTTTCATTATTTATTAGTTTGTGGATATTTGAAGCAAGATTTTCAATTTTTATTAAAGGCAGAAAGAAATAAACAATAGCAAATCTTTCTAAACATTTGCCAAATGCCTTTCTAGTGTGTAAAAATTATCCCTTTAATTAAAAAGTTCCTATTTATTTGCATAATTTATTAAAATACATTTTGGTCTTTTTGCAACATTTGTATATTTTGGGTAAGCAACATTGAAGACCAGTGGCTGAATCAGCAAGAAATCAACTGTAATTGCCTCATTAATTAATTATTTCCAATTTGTTTTCATTAATTTTGACTAAGCAACATTGAAGAACATAGACTAATTATAAATGCAGCAACAAATGTTGCAAAACATTTTCTAAACATATAAAACTCATCTCTCTTAAGTTACATCAATCCTTCTATTTAATAATAAGCATTATTATTTTTGTAGTGAAACATCTGTGAGTGAAAAAATACAAATCGTCACGTTTTTTCAATTCTGTATCTTATGAACCGCACTAGGTGGAGACTTGAAATTTTCACAGAATCTGTAGTTTTATCCGGGCAACAGCAACAATTACTAAAACTAAAATATATTCAAAAATTTAATGGGGTCCCCATACAAACAACATTTTGGTTTGTATGGGAGCTATATGATCTTGAAATTAGCTTGCTTAGTGAGTGTCGATTTTGCAGTTTGATCAGACCATTAGGGAAGTTACCTCCCATACAAACCCCCATTCAAATTCCGGTTTTTAATAGAAAATTGTTTTTGTTTTTTGCTCTAATTAAATGACATTTAGAGAGTATAAGGTTTTGATATAAGCCCTTTACATGTGTTGGAATCAGCTAAATCGGACCACTAGAGGGGTACCTCGCATACAAACCCCAATCTGGTACGAATTTTTATAATTGCAGCAACATTTTCAATTTTCAATCTAAGCAACAAACAGCAACAAATGTTGCTAAACTTTAAGAAGATTTTAAAAGAACAATAAATGCATGTGTTTCTGCATCTTTAAAAGCTTTCAAGTGCCCCCCACTAGTAGTACTACAAGTAGTAATTTTTGGTTGTTTCTGTATAGCGTTTAGGTATTTCATTTGTTTATAATTGATTAATTTGAGAATTTGTTTCATGTTTTATTTTATTTTTCTTGACAGTCAATTCTGTTCATTCTGTTATTTTTCATTGTTGCTTTTCAATATAATTTTTTGTTGCTATTGTTGGTTGATGTTGTCGTCTTCATGTCTGGTTTTCTATTTCAACGCAATAAATTTTCGCTTTCCTCTGAAAAATTATTTTTATTTATTTTCATTTTGTTAAATTGTATTTATTTTCTTGTTATAAAAATAAGCAAAATGCTTGCGTGTTTCATTTGCTCTTTAGCTATTCTCTTTCTTTCACTCTTTATCATGTATCTCACTCATTCCTTCGTTTTCTTTTTCTGTTTTGGTATTTGGTGTTTCGGATCATGTCACCCATCCGCCATGTGTGTAACAGTGTATCATCACAATAACAATGATGATAATGATGGCGTCGTAGTCATCATTATCATCATCTTGTGGGTGGCTTTTATTCAAGTTCTTTTTGTTTGTTTTTGGGCGATGACTGTGTTTTGTTGTTTGAAATTGATTTTTATATGTTTTTTGTATCTTTAATGGGAATTTTTGTTTCCTTTTTTTTTCCAATGTTGCTGTGTTTTTATTGTTTTCGTTTCTTTTCTTTTTCCATGAAGCACACCAAAGTCAAAAGCCCTTTCGCTTCAATCAGAATCACACCCCTATTCATCTTCATCATCATCATCATCGTCATCATCATCTTTTACCCTTTCCCTTATAGCTTAGTTTGCTGCTTATAATGTCTGGCATGCGTTTAAGTTTTCAGTTAATGGATTTTAATGGGTTTTTTGTTGTTTTGTTTTTCTTCTTCGAAAATGTTCATTTTTTTTTTTTTCGATTCTTTGCCTTTCTTTTTTTTTGCTTTTTGCTCTTTGCTTTCCGTTAAAATAGAAAAACAAAAAAATAAATAAATATCAAAATCAATTAGTTGCGTAAATCTTGTTATTTAGTTAATTCATCTGGCATTTTAAAGTTTTTAATTTATTTTCTTAACTAATTTTTTGATTTTTTCTCATACAATTTTCTATTCTAAATGAATCGAGTTTTGTTTCATTGTTTTTGTTGTTGTTGTTATTGTTTTTGTTTCAAATTCGTTACGCGAACAGCAAAAAGATTTTTAAATATTTTTTTATTTGTTAAATAAATTAAAAATTCGCAACGCATTCAAAATTAATGTGTGTAAACATTGCCAAAAATTATCATCATCGTCATCATCAACATCAACGGTGTTTTTTTTTTTGGTTTCTGTCTTCCATAAACTGCGATCGAAAAATTGCTTATTTCCCCCTCCCTCTACTTGAACACATGTTTGCTTATTTGATTGTTTTCTCTTTAAGCTTTCAGACCAAATAAAGGTTTATTTATGGTGATTATAATGGCCAATTATTCAGAAATTTATGCATAATTTTTATATGCTTTTCAATCCAAATATGTGTTTTGTTTGCTCTTCTTTTCTCACTCTGTTTCAATCATTTTCTTTCTGCACCCTCTGGCATCCAACATTTCAACTGATCATTAACATTCTCGAGATGAATGATTCTAGTTTTTATAGATAAGTTTTGATTTACAAGGTATCTTTAATATAATGAATGTCTTTCGTTTATAAAGATAAGATCTTACAGTTGCGCTTGACTTCTAATGTCTGTGAAGTCTGATTATCGGGCCAATTGATGGCTAATTAATTTTGTTGTATTCTGGAGATTTTATTCATACTTGTTTGGAAGATGATTAAGACGCAAATATCAAAACAAATTAAGTATTTAAAAAGAATTTCAGTTAATAATTGTTTTTCCATTATGATCTTATAAGAGTTCTTCCCAGTAAAGAATCATATGATTTAATTGGAGTTATCTTTTTAAATTTTTAGCCCTTTTTTGATGTGTTTTTACAAGTAGTAGGTTATACTGATGTTTTCTTCATGCAGGAAGTAAATGGATCATAACACGAGAAACACCAGCAAATAAAGGTAATTTTTTCAAGGAATTTATCATCATAATGTTTTTGAAATTGGCTTCTATGTCAACAAACAAAACTGTCAATTAGTGCAGAAGAAAATCTTAGAGAAATGTTTCAAAAGTTAATGAAATCAAAAAAGTTACTCTTTGGCGTGGATTTTGGAGTAGTGGATATCTACAATACTATGAATGAAGCTCGATATCAAAAGACGATTAGATTTTTCTGGAGTCAATTGGAAGATAATAATGTGCAATCAAAAAATGTCTCTTAAACGACATTTTTTTCATTATTAACCGGAACCAATGCACTTTAATCTATATCTACATATACAAAACAGTCTCCCGACCGAGTCTGTCTGTTTGAAGACGATAAATTCAAAAAGTACCGAACTAATTTTCATACGATTATCTTTAATAGATAGAGTGATTCATGAGGAAGGTTATAGATTTATAATTCATTAAGGTTTTGTGTAAATTGGCTGAAATATGACGATGATTGTTGAAAATGTTAGAAAAAAATTATGTCTTGAACTATGTTAACCACAGAACCAAAGCAGCTTAGCTGATAATGAAGTGTGATGTGAATTATGACATAGTTGACTGCTTTGAATTTGGTCAAATTTGTAAAAACCTACATCCAACATCAGCAAAAATTCTCGTCTGGCCACAGTCCTTAAAATTATTGCTGAAAGCACTTACCCGAGAGGACGTAGCAATACGCTCCGGGTAATAAATATAGATATCACCCAATTTATGTCTTTAATTTAAAAATTGAAAAATATACTTCACATCTGAACAATCTTTACAAATAGATTACAGATTGTACAAATTTATGGTGAAGTAGAATTGAACTAGCATTCTTTTCTCTATTTGTTATAAATGTGTCCAATGTTTTGATATATTTTTCTTGTAATTTTAATATTATAACCATGTAGAATAAGAGAAAGTTCAACAAACTGAATATTCTAGTATGAGTATGTGATTGGAAATCTAATCAATAATAGACGTCAATATATCAATTGTAAATGGACAATATCGAATAATTTATAGCAATTGCTTAATGCTTTAATTGTAAACAAAAACAAAAAACAAGAAAAAAAAAATGGAAAAAGAAATACCAGAAAGAAATCATAAATAAATCGCTTCTTATCTTAATACAAGAAATGACCAAGCTCAGCGGGTAAAATCAAAGAGAAAATTTATGAAACAATATCCAAGCCTCTTCCACTTAGTACACACACACACACACAAACACATAGGGTTTCTTTCTAATTTTTTAAAAAATTCCAAATATTCAAGGGAAAAATCAAATAAAAATTTTTAAAATGCAATACAAATAAAATACTCTCAGTTTTCACGCTACACGATTTGACTGCATGATTTTCTTCATTTATCATTAAATTTGTTAAATGAAAGTGTTGTTTTTTAAATATATTAAATTCTTCATTTATTTTTTGATTTTTACAACAAAACAAAAACAAAAAGAAGGAAAAACAACCATGAGATTCTTATGAAGCCATTAAGTCACGGCAATACAAGACAAGGGCAATGGGTTGGGGGTCAAGTATATTCGTAAACCAAATACACACAACATATATATGTATTTAATTTTTATATAGAATATTTTCTGTTTAAACCTGATAACGCCAGCAATCACTAAATAAATTAAATGTTCTTATGATGATTGCACGACGATGCTTATCAACGAAATACTTATAATAATAAATATTGTTCTATGGTAATTCGTGTGTGCCAATTCCCCCTCTCTCTTCATACTCTTCTCTTGATATTTTCAACTTCAATTTTGCTGACCAAAATTATGATTATTATTTGTTTATTGTCAGTCTAGTCTGCGTAATTCTTCCATTTTTATTGATTTTATTTGTTTATTTGTATTTTCCTTGCATGCGATTTTATTTTCCTTTATTTGATACAGAAATTTTATCGCATGCTATAAAAAATAGTCATTGTACGAGTATTTTGTTGTTTAGTGAGATGAGAGTTGGTAATGCACATGTGTCACATTTATTGTAGATACGAGTATATGTAATGTGTTCTCATTCAAAAAGAAGAACATATGTGAAGAAATGAAAATAAATATTGCATATACTATATAGTATAAATAGGAAAGGGATTCAGTCTGACCCAACTTTAGTCTTATACTTTGTTAGGAGGAGAACTTGTATCTTTTTGTATAAATTGAGTTTGCTTTGCTATGCCAAAAAGCAACCAGATGTGTTCATGAAAGTGATTTAGCAAGCAATCTTGTGTGTCTAGGAAACTTCCGTTTCTGTTCTTGACGTTTACCGCCATTTTCTATTGCCACCACATTAATTATCGCATGCAATAAAGTTGTTGCACTTTCTTTTAACTTAGGCGGCGGCTGTGGGTTGGATGGCAACACAACTTATGCCAACACAGAATTGAACACTTTAAACGTGCAACATTTTCAATTATTTGGAAATATCTTTTCGTTTCTTCTATTAGTATTATTGTTGTTGTTGTTGTAGTTGCTATGTATATTAAACAAAAACACGCCTGCATTTATTTATGGCATATATTTTCTTCTTCCTATATATGTTATTTTTCTTTTTTAGGCTAAAGTACTTGTTCGTAGAGCAGCAATCAATGAACTTGTTTTTGTAAACTATTTATGCATTTTCTTATTTCTTTTCTTCTTCTTCTTCTTCTTCAAGTAGAAAAACACAAATTTTTCCTAAATCGCCTGCCGCCTTCACTTGAAGTCATCATCATCATCATCATCAGTGCGTTTATTTGTTGTTTTTAATGGACTGTTTTTCTGTTGCCTGTTTGTGAAGCAGGAAATTACTGCAAACATACAATAGCATTCAAGAAAGAGATGGAAGAGAGGAGAAGAGAGGAGAGGAAGTAAGAATATTCCACACATGGTCACCTTTAATGCGTCCATTAGTTTTGGGAATAGTAGTATTGTATGTATCTTTGAACGTGCTCTATGTTACTAACATTGTTGTACACATTCATTTTGCTGCTTGAGGAAAGAATAATTTATGCGTTCTTGAGTTTTTGGTTTATTTTTCTAGGCTGCTAGACGCATTTCAACACAAACGGAATCATAACAACACAAGAAGAGGCCCAGAATACCACCATACTATGTACGATGATGATGATGATGATGATGATGATGATGATGCAGAAACCAGATGATGCAAATGAAGAAAAGTATTGAAGAAACATTGCTTAAGCAGGAGTGATAGAAGGAGATACTATGTACATATGTTAAATTTATATCAAAAGGAAGCAGCAATTTATGCAATAACAAAACCAACAACAAAACAACGGGTGGTGGTGGTGGTGGATGTAGTGATGTTGCCAATGAGTTCAATGAGTCAGTCTACTTGGACTAGCTTACCATCTCATTTTCATTACTCAATGCATTTTCTTTCTTTTTATAGTTTTTTGTTTATTTTAACGCCTTCACTTCAATTGATTTGCCTGCCTAATTAAATTTTATATGAGCTGTCAATGGTTTAAAAGATACTTTTCTCTTGCTTTTTTTTTTACTATATAGAAAATTTATATCTATCTGCTTGCACTTGTCTATGCATTTGTTAAAATAATAAAAAAGAAAGATACAGTCCCATCATGTGTGCATTCATTCATTTATTGTCTTGTCTTTGGTCGCCATTACGCTTGCAGTTTTGCAACATTTTATTAGCCTAAAAGCCGACTATACAATTTTTATTTCCAACAATTCTGCT
The DNA here is from genome assembly GCA_037043295.1 of Amiota minor. Lineage (NCBI taxonomy): Eukaryota > Metazoa > Arthropoda > Insecta > Diptera > Drosophilidae > Amiota > Amiota minor. The sequence continues at coordinate 167,829 of JBAMAW010001063.1, forward strand.
TGGTTTTGTTGTCTTGTTGACTCTTGTTATCTTTATCTATTTTATCTGTCTAGTGATGGTACATTGTTCGTTCATTCAATTCCAATGCAGTTTTTATGACTTTTTCGATCATCAAATGAATTACTTTTTTTTTTGTTTCTGTTATGTTTTTGCCTTATAAAATGTTCCAACTATAGAGAAATGACAATTGAACTGTGGCTGTCAGGGCATCATGTGTGTGTCCCGCTATGACTATCTTTTGGAACCAACTTTATGCACCATTTTCATGCCGCCAAACAACAAAACAAGGAAAAAGAAAAAAAGGAAAAGTCACTTCATTTTTTTTTTTTGTTTTGTTGTTGCCAGTCATCAACGAACGCATTTTATGCCCAATTTTTACAAGCAAACACAAACCAAGACTTTGACACTCTTTTTTATGTTTTTGTCATAAACTTTTCCTAATTTTTTTTTTTTTTTTTTGTGTGTTTTGGGTGAACTGGTTTTTTCCTTTTTTATTATGGGGATGTTGGACGTTGTTCTTGCTAAAGTTATAGTCCCAGTTTATTGTCAATTAAATGTCTGTCAATGGGTGTGGCAATGGCTAAAAAAATGTCCAAATAAAATGCGGTAAAATAAAGTTGAGGCTCTTAAAACAGTGAACAATGAAAGTTTTGGGCGCCTTTTGGTCGCACGGAGTTTATTTCAATTTTTCGTTGTCATAATGCAAGAGAAAAAAATTCATATGCATGAGAATGAATGAATGTCACAAAAAAAAAAGACTTTATTTTGGGTTTTTTACCAAACCCTAAAAAAAGAGGAAAATTAATTTTGATTGACATTTTTCGATTCATGTTTCTTGTTTCAAAACTAGGGTTGGGTGCATACACAGGCATACAATTATAATTCAATTAACCATGACAAAATATCAAATCTAAGGAAATAAGGAAACATGAAAACATATAGAAACTTCCATCTTTAATGAAATGTTATTAACATTCCGCATGAGTTAGTTGATGACAAATGAAATGTTAGTGATTAGTTTAAGTAAATAACTAATTCATAAGCAGAAAACGGACATAAGAATATGGCAAAAATTATACCCAAAACTTCAATTTGAATTATCAGTTTAGATATATAAAATATGGTTCACAACACAAAAGTTATTGCTAAGCAAAGTGAGCCGTCGAGTTGTTGAAGCTATCACGCTTGCCATGGATGGAAAGCAATATTGCTTAGCTGTACTATTTTTCGACTTTGAACAATCTTTCGACAGAATTATCTGTTATCTTTATCTTAACTAACAGGCAGTTTTATGTGATTTTCAAAGATTTCTCTGATATTTTCAACATTATTAAAGCTGGTGTCCCTCACATGTCCGTGAAGGACAATCTCACTTATGCCCACTTGTGCTGACGACACTGCTATTTTCCTCCAGCAAGCCTCTAATATTCTTCTAATCCATTTGTAAGTGATGCAAGGTTAATTAAATAAATGGAGCATTAGATAACATTAGATTAGACAAGCCACTCGTGAGTACACGCGAGTTCCCTCAATACCCTTGGGCACATTGCGATGCCAATTTAAAGAAAATGATAGAGTGGGTTGGGAAAGAGGATAGGATTAATCCATAAAGCGAGCCATGTCCCCCAGTGGGATTTTTGTCATACTTCCCAAATCCTCAAATAAAGGTCTCCCGGGCAACCGGGTTCGTATACCGAGAAGAGCAGGGCAGTCATATAAGACGTGTTGAATTCTTTCTGATTCCTCTTCATCAGGATAGCTACGCCAGAAGATGTTGATGTGGAAAGTGCAACCTCTGGGCTATTAATCGAATTATGCAGTGCCCTGTTAAAATTCCCTGCATCATCTGAAATTTTTTCTTATTAAAGTGTAAATGGTTTAAGGTGGAACCAATTAAATCTTCCCCAGAGTATGAATAGACCAGTATTTTGATATACTTTATTTCTCCTTTTTGTACGTAAGCTTTGTTTCATACTTGCCAATACAATAAAATATTAAATAATGACGCAACAAATTTGCAATGGGAATCCCCGAATGCATTCCGAAATTTATTGAAACCCTCATCATTAAGAATACTGTGTTCTTTTGGGAAAAACTGCCCTCGATGATGTAAGACCAAAATTTTGGGAAAAAATAAAAGAAATCAGATGCTGAATAGGATCCAGATCACAATATATCGTTTTCAGTTCCCCAAAAGAAATGGATGTTAGAGCATAAAATTGCACAAGAATTAATCAAAATCGTCGGGCAATCTTCAATCACAATCTGAAATTAGCGAACTTCTCATTAGAGTTGATGTCCATTTACCACTCGATAGTAAAGACAATTTCAATTAAAAATTTAAGGACCTGCTGAGGAAAATAAAGTTGAATTGGACAGTTTTTGACCGTTATTACAATAGAACACTACGGCAATTAGCAATGGAGATAAAGACGGCATAAAAACAAACAAAAATAACCGAATTTTTAAAACATATTTTTACTAAAATTATTAATGTAAAAGTATTTCTACTGTTCTTCTTAGTTTTTCTTTGAAAATGTTTATTTGGTAATTCAAATTCCCAATTATTCTCGATTAAGCAGATTTTAATTCATTCAGATTAGCAAAGTTCTACTTTAATATGATCAATTGGGAATTTTTATTTAATTTTATGTTTAGTTGAAAGCAATATATATTAAAGTTTTTTTTCAATATTTTAAGGCTGATCAATATTCGTCTAACCATACACAAAAATTATGATAGCTTCAACTTCAAGAGTAAAGGGTGTACAAGAAAAAGAAAACTAAGTTTCTTAAGACACAAGCAGCACGGAATACACAAGCAAACATGTTCAGCATATTTAATTAATTATTTATGAATAAAAAAAAAATGAAAAAGAAACACAAGAAAAAAAAATATTTAAATTGATGTTTGTAGTGAAAACAATCAAAAGTCATCAAGAAGAAACCACTTTATGGTTTTTAGTGCGGGTGTTTCCATATAACTGAACTGACTACGGGTTAGGGAATTTCATATTTGGCTGTGTGTGTGTGTGTGTGTGTGTGTGTGTGTGTGTGTGTGTCTTTGTTAATCACAAATGGAATAAAAAAAGAAATAACCAAAATAACAATTATTATGGAAATATTTTTTTTTTTCATGTTTTTTTGATTTTCTGTTGTTGCCATAATGATTTTTAATTATTTCAATAAATCATTAAACAAAATGCGTAGCATGTTTAATGAGGCAAGTTTATGTAAGTCAACACAACTCAATTGATTATGAAAAATATTCATATTGAAATCTTTTTTTTTTATTATTAAAGCGAACGAATTAAACGTGCGTGAGATGTTAAAGGGATTTAAACGAAGGCAACCACACAGTTTCATGCAATTGATTCAAGTCAAGAGTCTTTTTAAATATACAAATATCAATAGAAAATATGAACGAATAGGATTTCTTCCCACTGAAGAATGTGAGATGCACAAGATTTTGGTTCAACAAAATTTGAACAAAGTAAATAAAGAGAAGAAAGAACAAGATGCAGCAACAGAAAGAGCAACAGAGAATATGAACGACAAAGCATTGTTATGTATGAGAGGAGAAAGAAAAGAAAAGAATGTGCAACACAACACAACACAAACAACAACAAATGCAAAGAAAAGCAAAAGAAGGAACAACACAAAGAAGCAAAAAATGAATCCAAAAAGCAGGAAGAACAAGAGAGAGAGAGACAGAGAGAGAGGGCGCCTCCTTGTATTTGGTGTTACTGACAAGTGTGGCTTGGCTTGGCTGGTTGTCTGGCTGGCTGGCTGGCTGCCTCCTTGACTGACTCGAACTCCATGTCTGGTTTTCAGTTGTTCTCTTCTGCTCACTTGTTCGTTCGCATAGCGCATAAGAAAGAAGTCAACAGCTCGTTAACATTAAAGTGGCAAAAAGATATGCTGATGCAATACGAACAACAACAACAACAACAACAACAAATGTAAGGACCAAAAAGGAAGTAAAAAGAAACCTAGATATATTAGTCTTTAGTCACAGTCTTTTACTTCTTCTCTAACTCTCTCTCTCTCTCTCTCGGCATCATTATGTGTTTAGTTTAGTTTAGTTTTGATTTTGGTAGAATTTTATGAGACTTTGCAAATTTAACATAAATGAAAGAAAACAAAATATGTAAAGAAAGAAATACAATATATAAATGCACATGAAAATGATTCAAAATAAGATACAAGTACAAGTCCAAGGCAGATGAGGAGAAAAAAAAGAAAAAAACAAAAAGAATATAACAAATATATTGTATAAAAAGCACTCAACGCAGATGTTGCAACTAACAATAAGGCAACAAGTCGCCGCCGGCAAGCAGCAGTCAAAATAAACTAAGACGTTAAAAAGGAAGTTGTAAGGTTGTGGTTGAGGTGAAGCAGGCAGTCAAGCCAAGACAGGATAAGTTAAAAATCTACTCGTTGAAGTGCAAAATTGGCGTTGAAAAGTAAAATACCAAGTTCACTCTACTCCACTCCACTCCACTGTTTATTTTTTTTAAGAAAATCATATTTAAAGTACTAGGAGACTACGGTACAGTGTAGGAGCACAATTCACACAATAAAATGAAGAAAATAAGGCGTTGATACTAAGTAGATATTCTTTTTTCTTTATTTTTCTTTTATTTCGTATTTTTCTTAAAGCGCACAACAAACAACAAACCATTCAGACATGGTCAATTGCACACGGTCAATGCTATTGTTGTGAGCAGCATTTTGTCCATCAAAACATGTGGAATGAAGAAAAGAATAGACAGAGACTCTTGTCTAAGGTCAGTTTAATATCATGTTGTTGATCATTTTAAACTTTTATTTATTTTATCTGTTTTTAGGGTTTCGAACCCAAAGGGTTCCAAAAGGAACCCTATTGTCCGTCCGTCCTCGGATCATCGCTCATAAACCGCAATAACTACAGAGTTGAAATTTTCACAGAATGTGTAGTTCCATCCGGGCATCAGCAACAAATACTAAAACTATAATATTTTCAAAAACTCAAAGGGTTCCCCATACAAGAAACATTTTGGTTTGTATGGCAACTATACGATTCAGAAATTCCACGACCTTGAAATTTAAATGGTTTGTGGCTGTACATTAGAAACTTATAGTGTCGAATTTTCAGTTTGTTCGGACTACTAGGGAGTGTACTTCCCATACAAACCCCCATTTAAATTCAGGTTCTTATTGGGAAAACATTTTTGTTTTTTCGGCTATTGAACTGAAATTTAGACACTATAAGTTTCTGACATAGGCGCGGTACATTTGTTGGAATCAGTCAAATCGGACCACTAGGGGGAGTATCTCCCATACAAACCCCAATTTGGTGTACGAGTCTGACTCGCACTTGGCCCATTTTTTTTTTCTTAATTCTTATAAGAAATTACAATCTAAAAAGACTTACCATTTTTTCCATTTTGTTGGGTTAAAATTTTAAATCATTTGAGGTGCCAAGTTGCTTGATTTTGCCAACTGTAAAGAGAGAGAAAAAAAAAACATAAACAAAACTTAGTTTGACCATTAAAAAAAAAAAGAAACTGTTGGCATTAATTAAAATAAAAATATATTCAAATTATGAGTGGATTTAAGATATGTAAAAGATACAAAGAGAAACGAACAGGAGTGACAAAATCATGTTGAGCTTGATTATGTAATGAGTGAAGACGACATCAACGACTCTCGGGACAAGAGAACGCGATAAACTTGATGAGATTTCTCACTTGATTTATGCAAAGGATGCTGATGATGTTGATGCTGCTGCTCGGTAAAATAAATAAAGAAGCACAAGGACAAGTTTTATAAGCGAGAGAAAGAACGACAGAATAATGCGCAATAATTTACAACTCATGATGATGTTGGTTGCTCTGATGCTGTGATGCTGCCGCTTCTTCTGCTGTTTAACCATAAAGTGATGTGAGGCATCCTCAAGCAAAACGGGTTAACATTTTATATTTTTCCTTTCTTTGGCGGCATTTTTTCTTTTTTCATCTTTTGGTTTCGAAATGAAAAGTATCTTTAAATAAGAGTACATAAGTCATACTCCACTCCAAACATAAGTATATATTAATATTTATAAAGTGTGGCAAAAGCTAGTAAAAGAAGTCAAAGTCAAGCGCGGTATACATAAATAAATGACTAAATAAATACCTAAGTACATAAATAAATAAATGGAGTAAGACAAATGTGTGTGTGACTACTGAGAGTGGAGTTGAATCAATTTAAAAACACTTCAACAACCCACCCACACTCACTCCTTCCTAGAAAACAAACAATCAAGAATATAGAGAAGAAGCTTTTTTGCCTAATTTCATAAGTATTTGCTTCATGCTGCCGCTGTTGCCTTAGTTCTTTCTTAATCACAAGGCCCCGGCATAGATTAAGCGGCATTCATTGGATGCCTGCCTGCTTAAGCAAGTAAAATGGCGGCATAAAGCACACACACACACACAACACACACAACACACACACAACTTCAATTGAAATCAGTGGATATCGTTTGCTTTACTTTACTGTTTCATTCAGTTGTTGTTTTTGTCATTGAGAAGAAGATGTTACAATTTAATTAACTTTTTGTTGCTCTTTTCTTTTTTTATAAACATTTTTTTTTTATCTTGTTGTTTCTTCATCGTTTGCTGTTGTTGTTGTTGTTGCTGTTTACATTGACGGCACTTTTCATATTTAAAAGTATGTATCTTTATATCTATCCAACACAATCAAATCCAAGTTCTCGTTTGCTGTTGTTTAATGAGTGTGAAAACAAAAGAACAAGTAAAGTATCTCTACTTAGCGTGGGTGTTATGATTGTTTGTATCTTCTTCTTCTACCTAGATAAGTCATAAAATCATAGGACACAGCACAGACAATCATGATGATTGTGACTTTGATTTGCTATTAAATTAAAGGTGTAATCTCTTTTTTTCTACCATTTTTGTAATTTGCCATGTTTTGTTTAATTAGAACTTTTTAATTTTTTTTTCGTTTTTTGCTTTCAGACTGTTTTTTTTTTTCTGTGTTCTCTCGTCATGCAATGCTTAATGTGATGTGAGTTGCAATGCGGTAAAGTATTAAAAGTAGCATGGATTTGATTAATGAGTTTTTAAGTCAATGGATACACAAAGAAAGCAAGCAAGCAAGAGTTGCTGTTCATTTCAGTTGTTGTAGATACTTAATCTTGTTCATCATCATCAGCATCAGCATCATCAGCATCATAATCATCTTTTGCATTGAGAAAAAGTTTTCTACTTATTGACAATAATTAATATAATATTAATCAAAGTTGCCAAAGTGAATTTTAAACAAATTTTTTATAGTTGTGTGTATCTTTAAAGACAGCAGCATAACAGATACAAGTTATGTTCACATACAACAAGCTTAAGATTCTAAGAACATACACAAGAAAATCAAAGCCATGCTCATTAATAAACTTTGCTACTACCCTCTCATGGATTTTTTGTTTTCAAATAAAAAAAAAAAAAAAAATTGAAACATGAAATTCAAAAGAAATCTAAGCTCAACATACATAAATTCTATACATTTCTATGTATCTACAACCTGTCTGAGAGTATATCTAGTATCTTCAAGTCAAGGCAAATATGAGTGAAAAAAAAAACAACAAGCTACATTCTACAAACATTTGAATGGTGGTTGAGACAAAAAGAGGTAGACAGGCAGGAGAAGGAAGCGGGCATGGATGGTTGGGTAGTCTGAAGTAGACAAGCTACGCATATGGCAGGCCAATTAATTAAGAACATAATTTATGAGCATCATCTTTTTCTATCCCCCAGTTTGTCTGTCCATTTGTCTGTTTGATCTCAATTGGTTTGGTTGTCATGATTAACAAAATGCTAAGCGAAATGCGACAATTTTGCAAAAATTAATTTCCAAGTAAATTCAGTTAAGTTAAATAAAATATGTCAACTTGTAGATAGTTTTCTTCTTCTTCTTTTTCTTTTTCATACATAAATTAATCAAAAAGTTTTATATATTGTAAAAAAACAAAAAACAATAAATAAAATGAATCTCTCACAATCCACATAGAGAGCAGAAGCAAGGGAAAGAGAAGAATGAAGGTATCAATTGCCAAATGTTTTATTTATGACTTTGCAAAAAAAAAGAATTTATGAGCAGACGCCACCAACAAACCAAACCAAACCCAGTCCAGGGAGTCAAGTCAAGTTAAGTTAGTCAGAGAGACAGAAAGACAGCCAAGACAATCAGTCAAGTCCATGGCAAGCAGCCGTCGGTCGTCATTGCCATTTATGATGTTTGTTTTTTGTGGATTTTTATTTGCTTGCAATTTAAATTTAAATGCTGCACAACACTCGCGGCTGTTGGCATAAATGAATATGTATCTTTTTCTTATACTAAATACTTTTACTCCATGTGGTTTCTTCTTTTCTTTCTTGATACACAAAATTGAAATTCCAATGAAACTTGAAATGAACAACAACAACAACAACAACAGCAACAACAACTATAGAAGTAACGATGTAGAAGGAAGACCCAAATCTAAAGTAGCAGTGGAGTGGAGAGTCAGGCAAGCAACAGGAAAAACGTTAAACAAACAGAAATTAATTATGTTTCGATACGCGAGAAGATGAAAAACAAGCAAGCAAAGCACCAATAAGATGAGAAAGACCAAAATACAGAGAAACTAAGATACCGCTGAGACCCGAAGATGAAAAAAAAAGAATTATATGCTAGAGTTTTTTTTTTTTCTTCTTCTCTTCTTTGTTGTTGTTTATAAAAAAGAAAAGAAAAAAAAACATATATAAATATCTTTTTTTATTTTGTTTTGTTTGTTTAAATGCGCTTCCTTTTCTTTATGCCCACCAGCATCAACCAATGAAGAAACGCAACTCGATTTGGGCAGTCAAAGATGCGTATCTTTTACCAAAAGAATAGCAATAACAACAACAACAACAAAAACAACTGAAAATATATAGAAAAACATATGAAAAGGAAATAATAACAACAACAAAAACACACATACAACACAAAATGCTAACTTTAACTGTAGTGCGAGGAGATATGAAGAAACTTTGAACAAAGTAACAGAAGATACAAATGTGCGATTGCAAAAACCAAGAAATCGAGCAAAAGCATGTTGCATTTATTCATTCATTCATTCATTCATTTCTTCATTGCACAAATTTACTCTTACTATAAGAAGTTCACTTTCAATACGAAAACAACATACGACTACAAACAATATTTGCATCTTAACACGAGGTGTGGTTTAGAAAAAATGGGATTAATGACAAAGACTAATTGTTTTTATGTGTTTCATTGAAAATGAAAAGGATTCTGATACTATGCAGTACGATAAACTTATCGAACTTCTTGAAACAATTGACTCTAAGGAAATTCAATGCATAAAGAATCTCAGCTGGCAGCAAACTGCAGATGTAAATATACACAACAATACTACTGACGCAATACCCATTCCAAAAGAAGTTAGACAAGAATATATTCTCTCACCTTTACTGTTTAACATCTACTCTATAAGAATATTCCAGCAAGCATAATGAAATTCAGAAGGTGATATTAAAGTGAATAATATGAATATCAACAATATTAGATATGCCAACGACACAACAACACAACAAGTGTCTTTACACGTGAAAACCCACTAATGGAAAGAGAGAATCCTTCTAAAGAAATAAAAGCTCGAAGTGAAGATTCAAAAAAAGCAGTACAGTATAAATACAAAAAGTTCTCAGTAATCATGACTTCAATTCGATTGCCTGTTTTACTTTATGCCATAGATATATGGACTATTGAAACTATTGTCATAAATAAATAAGAATCCTTAAAATAACATGGACAGAAAGAGTAAGTTATGCTAAAGTACTTTGAAGAATTCAACAAAGTTTGGATTTACAATACAAGAAAAGAAAAACCTCTTATAAAACGAGAAATAGCAAATGTTATGTACTGTAACTCATCTTGAAAGGTTAATTTGGAAGAAGACATGGCATTGCCAGTAAGCAAACACTTCTTTGGACTGGAAGAAATAACAAAGGAACTTTGCTCATTTATTTCACGTATCTCGGAAACGGCTGTAACAATTTGTATGAAAATTTGAACAATTGTAAGTGACTGACCCATATTCACCATCCATATAAATTTCAAGACCCTAGAGTTACTGGATCGTATAGCTCCCATACAAACCCAAACAAAAATTAAGGTTTTTATTAGAAAAACTTTTTAGTTTTTTGCATTATCCAACTGAAATTTTGACTCTATAAGTGTCTGATCCTTATTCACCAACCATGTAAATTTTAAAACCATAGGATTACTGGTAGGGCTACCTCCCATACAAATCCAAATTCAAATTCAGGTTCTTAATAGAAAAACTTTTTTGTTTTTTGTATTATCACACTGAAATTTAGATACTATAAGTGTCTGATTCTTATTCACTAACCCTGTAAATTTTAAAACCATTGGATTACTGGTAGGGCTACCTCCCATACAAATCCAAATTCAAATTGATATTCTTATTAGAAAAACTTTTTTGTTTTTTGTATGATTATACTGAAATTTAGATACTATAAGTGTCTGATCCTTATTCACTAACCATGAAAATTTGAAAACCCTAGCATTACTGGTAGAGCTACCTCCCATACAAATCCAGGTTCAAATTCATGTTCTTATTAGAAAAACTTTCAGATTTTGTATTATCAAACTGAAATTTGGACTCTGTTCTGATCCGTATTCACCAACTATTTAAATTTCAAAAGCCTAGACACTTCTTGAAAGCTGCAATGCAATGTAACCAGTGATTACGAAATCATGGCTTTAATTTTACGCTAATGGGATGGGAACATCTTTGATTGCTTCTGTTGCATCTTAATATTATATATCTACACCTCGTTGTTGTTAATATCTGCATGCATGTATCTATCTATACACAATTTTAAATGTATCTACGTACGAATGGTACTTTGTTTTGAGACATTTTTGTGTTGTGTTTAATTTAAATTAATTTCGCACACACAAACAAACATATCTGGTAAGTATCTTTGTATCTTTTCCTTACATTGTATTAAATATACATAACAAAAAGACAAAATTTATAAAGGAATTTCATACGTGAAATGGCGTTGACTGCGCATTTTAATTTCATTTTGTTAAAGTTCCTTGTCTTTGTCGCTTTTCGTTGTTTTTTAGTTTTACTTTATTTTTAATTAGCTCGACATTATTATTTTTTTTTTTACATGCCTTTTGACTTGGTTTTTGCCTTTGCTTTGACTTTAGCAGACATCAGGAGACTGTTTTCTTTTTTTGTGGTTTTTAGGGTTAACTGCGCGTAGATTGATATCTTCAAGTTCATTAGTTGCAAGAACTTGCTTTAATTGGAATGATTCTGCAGTCACAGTAATACCAACTGCAGGAGACGCAAGGCATTCACAGAGACAGAGACTCTTCCTCTGTTGGAAAATGATGATGACTCTGCTGTGATGCTGATGATGATGATGATGATAATCAGAGTTTGTCTTCTTGGCTTTGCTCAACAACTCAACTCAACTCAACTCTTCAAGTTCAACGCTTGGGTGAAAATTAATGTTTCTTATTTATGTTGTTCTTCTTCATCTTCTTCTTTTTTTTTTTTTTTGTTTAGTTTCCTTTTTTATTTATCAACGATGCTGCAGCATTTGATTGCCAAGCGATGCATTTTAATTTATTCACTTATTTCATTTCATTTATCTTTTCTATCAAATTGTATATATCTATAGGTATATTTCTTGCAGTATCTAAAAACCCTCATCTTATTTCTTTTTCCAACTAATAAACATTCAGTTGAGTATAAAAATATTTATGTTATTTTTTGTTGATTTGTTTGTATGACACGAATGAAATTAACACCTTTTTGCTACAATTCCAGTTAAACCTACGCAAATACGCAAATACATTAACACATCAGAGATACATTTATGTATCTATAAACTACCATAAGTTAATATTCTTGTTAGAAAATAGAAACGCGCGCTCATAATTTAATTTCTAAACAAGGTGTCAACTCAAATGTCTCTAAATGAATTAGCTTCATCGTAGATCTCTCGTATATCTGTTGATTGTTTGATGGTTTCCCTTCTATCTATCAATTTGAATCTATCTTTATCTATATATACACACACACACACACACACAAGTATGCAGATACTTTTAGTAACTTAAAGAATTGAACTCTCGTTTTCCATTCAAATGCAAATTTAAAATCAACAAATGATACTCGAGAGACAAACAACTTCAAGTATATTTTTAGCTATTGATAGATGAAGATGAAGGGAAGTTCGACGACAGATGAGCAATAACAAGATGTTTACTTTAAAAATTAACATACATTAATAATTTTTTTTCTTGCATTTTTTGTAGATACTTTACTAGTTTCAAATATGTTTTATGGCATTTTTCGTTTCTATTTCTTCATTCTTGTTAAAAAATTGCTTAATAAAGATACACAAATACACACTGCCGATCAACTGAATAGGTTCAATACTTCTTAAAAACTAAACCAACTTACATGGCAATGTAATCAATAACATATCAAAAGCTTCATTTCATCGGATTTTGACCGAAAAATTAGGACTCAGGAAGGCAATACCGTGCAAATGGCAGCTGGCGCCTTTTTAACGAAAATGCGCCGGCTCATCGTTCGACACTTATCACATTTTAACCGTCAAGTCAACCACATCCCGTATTCTCCTAATTTAGCACCGTGCAACTTCTACCTTTTCGGACAACTTCATTTGGCACTGAAAGGAGATCGCTATGCCGATATTCAGACTATACAAAAGGCGTCGACCGATGCTATAAACATACTGTCACTTATAGAGCAATAACTCGTCTAGAATAGAATAGAATAGAACGTCAGTGCAGGATGTACTTATGCAACTCATACTCCCGTCAAAAGATAGTGTCTCGTTTATTTTACGACAGACCTTGTACTTATATTATTTAAAAAAAAAAAACTTTTCAAAACAAAGCCCATTTTTTTGGCTCAATTGAATAGATACAACAACTTAATATTTTTTAACATAAATACAGTAGTTAGTACCCCCATTCTTTGCTTAACATAATTTCTTTCAAACGATTTGGTAAAAACTTGAATACCAAGGGAACTTTAATGACTTTAATTAGGGCCCCAGAATCGTCAAATTGTCTCCTACTCTTACATATGTATGTACTTTTCGGAACAATACTCCCAAGGGAGTTTGGCGGAGGCCACTCGAACCTTTATTCATTTTAAATGTAACTCCAGTTCACAAGACCCATCATATGACATGGTCTCCCATATCACTATGCCACCTGCACAGGTGTAATTAATCCTGGTGCCTTAGACCACTCGGCCAACATTATTTTCATTTATAAATTGTGATCCAGGTTATCCTCTATAAATTGGATTTCTTGGCTACTACATGAATGAAAACATAATGGGGCACCAACCCATGGACTTTTTGGGGTTCGAATTGGTAGTACCTTTCGGTACGTAGTCTGACCAGAGGCTTTTTCTGGTACCACGGGTGGTCAGGAGCCCACGGAACTTGTTCTGTCCTGGCCAGCGGGTACGGCCTCCTTGTGGGAGTATTGTGGTGGCTATGGTTTAATACCCAAATGCGGGTAGAGTAATAACTCGACGTGGAGTTGCGTTATACAACCGGGTGCTGTGACCCAGAGAGCAGCAGAGGTTTAAGGTGGGCCTCGCTCCCCACCAAGGAGGGAGTCATATTCCAAATTTAATATGACTCTAATTTGGTACCTGCGGATATTTATCCAAGGGGACGTTGATTGACGTTCAATCCATGTGCTTGGCACCGTGTTCTTGAGTCTTCTTACAGACAGGCAAGCACGTAAAACTCCGGTACTTCATTGCACAGGTGTAATGGCGGCTTAAACAACTCTCTTCCTTTTTCATGAAAGTTGAAGCAGTGCGGTCCATCCAGATTGAACTTCTATTCAACAGAAAACACAACAGTATGCCACTCCTTGATTTTTCTTTACTGTCAGTCTCTAAAAATGATTGACACTCCAAAAAATTCCTTTTATGGATGCCAGACTCGCATTAACATCCCGTTTTTTTTTTTTTTTTTTTTTTTTGATTTTGGCAATAGAACTTTCTGAACTTAAAGTAGTTCTGATGATAAGTATTCTATCTACTGGTTTTATTACATAATGGTTTCTGGTAATCTTTTTAGCGATTTCGCACTGCTTTAGATCAGATTCGAAATATCACTTTACTTGGGTCTAATTCAAAGTTATTCAATTGTTTTCCTCTACAAAATTTTAGCGAAATAAAGGCAAACTTAAGTCATTTCCTTTGAACCAATACAGTTGAGCCAAAATAAATGGGCATTTTTAGGTATGTTTCTTCTAAATTAAAAATAATATATTTATACGTGTGCTAGAGTCTAAAAACTTTCGTGTGTCATTAATAATTGATTATTCTATAAAAAAAGAATTATTTAATTAACATCGGTAAATTGGTTAAAGATATATTGCCATTTTCTTTTTAAGAAATATTGAACCTATTTAGTTGAGCAACAGTGTACACACACAAAGCAAACACTTGAAGATATCGAAACTAATTCATTTTTGTCGTTTTTGTTTATTTTTCAAATATTCTCAGTTTTTTATTCTCTCCTTTTCTGTCCCTTTCTCTCAACCTTTTAATACAAACATTTGTGCCATCTAAAAAATTCTGAGCAAAAGTAAACTTAACTAGAAGATGGTCTAGGTATTTTATCTCTCTCAGCAATTGAACATGCTTCAATTTTATAAACTATGTACCTAGTAACGTCTAGTAGATACATTTGTTGGTTCTTTCGTTTCGTTTGTTTTCTTCTTTTCTAGTAGTTTTCTACTTGATTTCTGACGCTCATAAATCATCCATCATCAGTTGTGAGCAGCAGCGCACCCAGATAGCGTTGTTCATTATTATTGTCATCGTCATCGTCATCGTCGTCTTCGTCATCATCATCATCATTATCAGCGTTAGTGTTAGCAGGTATCTAGAACCATTCGATCGTTTATAGGTAACTTGATGCACAAATGCGTGTGAGTAAATGAATTTAACTATCAGAAATCGACATTCGAGCGCAACAAGTTTTATAGTTTCGAGTTACTTAAAAGTATCTATAACTTAAATAATAAAAAATGTATCTTGTCATATGTAGAACTATGTACTTAATCATTCACATTTGATAACATGGAAAATTGTGAAATATAATACCGAATATCTTCTCTTTTTTTCCCTAGAAACTCACCATGAGCTAAATTTAACAAATAATCAATTATACATCTGCCAAGTAAAAGTATCTGAGGCCAGCAGTTTTCCAACAAGCGACAGAGAGAGAGAGATGAAAAAAACAATATTTAAAAAACCTAATGAATAACAAAAATAATATAATTGTTTGTCATTATTCATTTAAATAAATAGTTAAACCGCAAGCAAGCATGCAACAATTAAAGTCAAAGATATTATTGGTCGATTGCTGGAAATTGAAAGGGCTAATTGACTAGCTACAATCTAAACGAGCCGTGGCCAAAATGAAAGAGGGTCTATAAATATAATAGATGAATAGATGATTGGATGGATGATTGGTTCATTGGTTGTTTAGTTGTTTAGTTGTTGGATGCATGTCAAAGTGCTGCCGCTGCGGCTGCGGCTGCTGCTGCTGCTCGTGAGTTTCATAAATAATCAAAAATTATGTGTAAAATTATGAGTGAACATTAAAAAACAAACAAGTTAAAAATGACTTGAAGAAAAAAACACATGAAAAAAAAGAAGGTAAAAATAAAAAAGAAATCGATCGATGAACTGCTGCTGTGTGTGAGTCTTTATTAATAATGCCAGAGGAGACCTGAGAAGAAAAGACAGAAAAAACAAGAAGATACAAGTGAAAGAGCGTACGCGTGCGTGCTTGCATGAGGGTCGGGGGTCTTTTAATGGCGTAGAGAAGGGTTTTTGTTTAGACCACGAAAATTATGATCAATGCAATCATGTCAAATTGATTTTCAAGCTTAAGCCAACCACAACAAAACGAAGAAGCAATATTATTCAGACCAACAGTCAGTCAGTCAGTCAGTCACACAATCCAACAGTCACTCAGTCAGTTAGTCAATGTTGTGTAGAAGAAGAAGTACATAAATGGCCAAAAGCAAAACAACACATGGCAAACATCATGTTGTGAACATGAAAGATTGCAGGGTACCCAACCCAACATGTACAAGAGAGACCAACAACAAAAAAAAAAAAAAACCAAGTGATGTAAAGTGAAGTTAAGAAATAAAAAATTAACATTAACATAAAAGAAAGAAAAGAGATGAGAAAAGAGTGAGAGAGAGGGAGAGGAAATTGAAGGAGCTGCAAAATAAATCAAACAAACGAGGCAAAGACGAGAAGAATTTGATGAATTACTAAACGGGCTTGTTGCAACAGGCTGGCAGACAGTCAGTCAGTCAGTCAGTCACTCAGTCAGGCACGCTGGCTCAGGCAACATTGATCAAGTGAGTGACCGGCGGATTGATGGATGGGATGGGATAAAATGGTGGTTGAGAACTTGGTTCATTGATTGCATGCTGCTCACATGCTGTTCGGTCAATATGTGAGGCAGGAAATGTTGCCCAAATTATGTTGGGCACTCGACCGGGGGCTAATCAAAAAAATACAAAATTAAGGTATGATGTGTACATACACGAAAGGTTGTACTTACACTTCTCTTATTCACTGATGGGTTAGGAAGAAAGCAGGTTAGAAAAGAATCAACAAAAACAATATTAATCAATATGTTGTTAGCTTAAGCAGCCCAACACAATGCATTGCCTGCGTCCACGAAATGAGTTTATAATTATGCGGGCCAAGCCCACCAAGAATACTTACCATCAACATCAAAACAACAGCATCAACAAAATTATTGGTTATCGACAAACAATAGAACAATTTTCATGTTAAGGTTTCTTCCACTTCTCCTTCCTTTCTTTCGCTTGTGTGTTTATTTGTTTGTTAGCAATGCAATAATTTGTCGACAAGTTCGTTTAATGTTTAGTTAGTTAAAACAAAAGTAAAAATGTCTATAATTATCTTTATACTATGTACGAGTATATTTGAGTGTGGGAATAGGCCTAGTAGTTAATGGTAGAGTCCGGGAACCAACAAATATGCAATGTAGCGTGCAAATGGCATACATCAATGTCACATGATGACATCAAAGTCAGAGTAAATGACGACATTACTAAACTCCACCAACACCAACACCAACACCAACGAAAACAACAAATGAGCCCAGGATACAAATTGACAACTCAACTACTTGGAACGGATGATCATGACAAGTCAACCAAACTGTCAAGTTGCTGTCAATCGTCTCAATAAATCTTCACGCGTGTTTATAAACGTGACATTAAGTGAGAGGATGAAGAAAACGAAATCATGAAAAAGAAAAAAATAACACAACTACAACTACTTCTTAACTCATACAATTTTCAAGATAATCCTTACAATTAAGATCAACACACAGAGTGAGTTCTGGCACTCTCGACTGGCCACCCAATCTACCAACTGGAATCTGACAACCCACAGACTATGAAACCAAAACGATGTGCAAAATGAAACCAGAGATCGAAGGCAGAGTGACAGCAAGAGTAGAAAAAAAACAGAAATAAAATAAGAAAAAATGTATGTATCTATGTATGTGGGACAGGAAGAACACAAAGCAAAAATTGCAAAAAAAACATAAAAAAAGATACAGCAACAGCCACTAAAAACATAATTTATGGTTAAGAGTTTTGTTTTTCAACAACGATAAAGAAGACGAGAAGAAGGCACAAGCAAAGTCAAAAGTTAAGTCAGACAAGACACAACAAGACACAGCAAGCCGGGTTTAGTCACACAGCCTTAAAGGCCAAGTCGTCAGTCAGGCAAAAGTACTAGGAGAGGAGTTGATACAAAGAGAATGCAGGTAGCAAGCAGGATACTTTGTAAAATGATCACCTGTTTTAACTCAAGTGAACGAGAAAAAGACGCACAAAAGAGGCAACACGACGGCTCAGCTCAGGAGATCGATCGATTGAACGAGGTCGAGAGACAACAGTCAAAAACGAAACAAAAAAAAAAAACAAATAAAGAAAAGAAAAAAAAAAGTAGGCGGTGGCGACGATATAAAAATTTTTCTTAAATACAAATAAAATCGTTTGGCAGTAAAATGAAAGCTGCGGGCGGTACCCATGCAACAACGATGCCAACCAACGATCCGTGCCGCTTCACACAGCGGGCATGCCAATGCCATCCCATCCCATTCCACCATGCCTTAGCATGCAACATGAATGTCGCACTCTACCACCAGCACCAGCACCAGCACCACTACCACTTCATCCATCTCTAGCACCACCACCATCACCATCATCATCATCATCATCATCATCATCATCATCATCATCTACTTCATCACTCTTCCAGAAGAAGAGTCAAGGAGCAGCGGCAGCTTAAAGTGTGTGACAATGCGCAATATTTCGAATTTTTGAGTTCTGCCAACTTGTGCGCGCTGCATGAAGTTTCTTTTTAGATCTTCTTGTGGCAGGAAGAAGGCAGAAACGCAAGCAACGACAAACGTTGAATGTTGTCCGTATGTAAATTGATATTTATTTTATTTTATTTTTTTTGTTGCTGTTTGTCTGTCTTTAGTATGAAAATAAGAATAAAGACGAGTAGGAGGGAGGTGAATGAGATCTTCTTGTTCTTGAATTTCTTTGTCGGGATAATACAAACACCTTTAGTTACTTCCTTTTTTTCATTTTTATTAATTTTAGCATTGAAAAGGAGCCAGGCGAGAGAGAGAGAGACACAAAGAGAGTCAGAGAGACCTTGAATTTTTCACTGCATTCTACCTGAACATCATCCAACCAAACCAACTTTACCAACCATGATAAGATGATGCTGATGTTGTTATTTAAGAAGAGAAGAGAATTTAACTTGTTGCTCGTTAAAATTTTTATTATTTCACAAAAATGAAATAAAATTAATTAAATCATTGTATCAAAGGGGAAAGGGAGTGTCGCCCCCCATCGATGTGTGTGGATTG
The DNA here is from genome assembly GCA_037043295.1 of Amiota minor. Lineage (NCBI taxonomy): Eukaryota > Metazoa > Arthropoda > Insecta > Diptera > Drosophilidae > Amiota > Amiota minor. The sequence continues at coordinate 186,919 of JBAMAW010001063.1, forward strand.
TGTTGGAAAACTCCTTTAAGAATGCAGAGCAACAACTACAAAATAAAAAAAAAAAGTAATAATAAAACGCGATCTTCATCTACTGTAGAAGTTTAGTTTAGAGCTCATTAAAAGCGCGCTGGACTGTAAATTTTGTGCAATTCAAGTGGAAGGAAGATATGGAGAGGAAAAGATGAAGGTGTTTAGTTACACAATTAAGTGACTGACTTAGTCAAAATGGTAAAAAGAAAAACAAAATTTAAAAAAACTAAAAGGGATTTACGCGTCTGGAGATGTTTGCTTGAATGCACATAAAATAATGTGCTCAATAACAACACTGGACACTCTCCCAGACAGTTAGTTGTATAACCCAATATATGATCCACAACTGTTATACTTATGTATTGTACTAAAGTACTAAAGATCCTAACTAACCAACTAACATTTAACGATCGATAGATCTATCGTGCAACAGCAGAAGTCACAAAAACAAACCATAAGTTGAAATGTTGGTGCCATTTGTTTTAAAACCTGTTACCACAGTTTATTTTCAGTTTTTATAGACTCTTTAGACTGTTTTTCATTACGGCTGCTGCTGCTGCTGCTGCTGTTGCTGGTGGTTGCTTGTTTATTAACTCCGATGGTGCTCAGAGGTTCTTTCAACCATTTCGTTTAGTTTGGTTTGGTTTGGTTGGATTGGTTTCTTCGTTCGTAATGAGCAACAAGAAAAAGGTGTCACGTTACGCATAATTTATTACCACAAACTATAATTTTTAAGACAAAAAAAAAAAAAAAAAAAAACAACAACACGTAAGTTAAATAACAAGAAATTGAAAGAACAACAACCAACCAACAGAAACTGTCTCCAAATTTATGTTTTAACAATTTTATTTCATTTTTAACTATTCGTGTTCCTTTTTTCTTCCTTTTTCTTGTTGCTTGGGATGGCATATTAAACATAGAACAAACCACAGGCAAAAGAACCTTGTCCATCTTTCAATGGTTGGCATATGTTGCAACAACAACTACAACAACAACAACAACTGAGCGAGTACCCAAGCAAGATTGTTAAAGATCTTGTTAGTGTGCCACAATTTAAGATAAGCAACAAAAGATACAAGAAAACTCAAGGAAAAACAAAAAGAAGATGTACGAGTATGTATGCATGTGTAAAGTCAAGTCAGAGTGTTGGATTACTATGAAGTTTTGGATTACTATGAATTGACCCAAGTGTAAAGAAAGAATGCTCAAATCGGTATATAATTACAGTTGATCTTAGCATAGTCACGTAGTACAAAGTTAGTCACTTAATATATCTTAGGTTTATTAGATAAATACGGGTAAAGTTGCTTTATACTAATGAGTACGGTTACCCATAGAGAGACATACTAGATATCAACTCTAGAACAAGGAAGCAGTTGTAGGACCAAAAAAAAAAAAATTCATAATATTTGAATTTTATTAACAATCTGTTCTTAAAAGACATTTAGTAAGTAGATTTGTAGGTTAACTTTCTACTAGGTAGGACTAAAGGGGAAATCTTTTAATCAACTGATTTACCCAGTAGAGTAGCTAGCAGAGCTAGTTATGACAAGATCATACTTATACTGAATCCCAAGGGTAATTGACTAGATTGACTCTCAGTCATCTTGTGCTTTTATATCTGACTTTATTGCAGTGAAATCGTAATCCAAGAACCCAAAAATCTGTCATTTATTGGGTGATAAAAAAAAACTTATCCTGTTGTGTCAAACGTAACGTGAAGTATTTCAAAGGGGACATTTCATGCTATATTTTTTGTGAAAACAGTTCTGGAATTCATCGCTCGTGTAAAAAGTTATGATTTGAAAATCGAAATATATAAAAAAATACGCTATGTGATGATTTTTTACTATAAAAAGGGAAAAACATGCCAAAAAAATTGGGCAGGAGGAATCTGTGAGGGAACGCCGGACGCAAGAGTGGTTTGCTCGATTCCATTCGATGTAAAGATGCACTTCGATCTTGTCAGACAGTCACTAAAAGAAACCGATGAAATTTCGTGACTGGTGGAGCATGAGTCAACCACATGACAGTTTTGGAATCATCTAAAAACAGCAGGTTATGCAAAGGCCCTCGATGTTTGGATACCAGATAAATTAACGCAAAGATTAATTATTATAAGTAAAGCGAAATGAAATCGATCAAATTTTGAAGCGAATTATTATGGGCGATGAAAATTGAATGAAATACGAGACTAATCAACTCAAATGACCATAGTCAAAGGCTGGTGCACCACCACAAACGACTTCAAAGCCTGGATTGACGGCAGAGTAGGATATGTTGAGTTTTTGGTGGGATTGGAATGGAATTATTAATTACAAGCCGCTCCAGCCTGTTCAAACGGTTAATGCGGTCTTTGGCAGCTCATAACTCGTTCACTTGAATGAAGCAATCATGGGAAGGCGACCAGAAAAGGAGTTGTGTTCCATCTTGACGCAGACATCTTTGATGATTCGGAACAAATTGTCCGAACTTGACTGGGAAGCAGTGATGCATCCACCGCATAGCCAGGACATTGCACTGTCTCACTAACATTTGTTTCGATGTCTCTTAATGGTAAGAAAATTGACCGATTAGCCTCTGAAAAACGCTTAACAAAGTTTTTCGCCGATAAACCTCGGAAGTTCTACACCGATGGAATCATGAAAATGGGAAAATGTCAAGATATTAACAACCAACAATGTAATTGATTAAAATTGATTTTCAATAAAGAAAATTTTTGTACCAAAAACAACCGAGGATACTTTTTATATCACCGAATATTTTAACAGTAGACAATTTCACTACTACACAGAAGCAATTGTCAGCAGTTTACCATTTTCTTATTGCTTCTATTTCTATTTCTACTTTTGCTGCTGCTTCTGCTTCTGCTGACAACACAAATAATAAAAATAATAATAATGAAATAACAAATGCTCGGTCTCGTCTCGTCTCGTCGTCGTCTCCTCTTAATGTTTTGTCATCGTAATCGCAGTAGATAGATAAGAAGTCTGAACATATTTGTTGTGTTTTTGATAGAAATATTGATTCGAACCTACTACCAAAAATATGTTCGCAATAAAAAAAAAAAGAAAAAAATATCTGCTGCTGTTACTTTGAACACAAACACACCACACAAATTGTTATGAGGAGGAGAACCTTTTTCGTTTGTATTAACAAACAAAAATCAAACGTAAATAGAATTGGAAAAAAAAACAACAAATATAGTGAAAATATTGTTTATTAAAAAGTTTGATATGAGTGAGGAGGGTGTCGCCTCTCCATGCCACGGCAAAACAGAAGGTGGTGGTGGCTGATATTATTAGATAAAGTAAGTTTTAGGTGTCTATAAATTTGAAGTATTTAGTATATTAAATAAATCAAATATAACAACAAAACAACTGTGAAGAGAAGAAGACAAAATACAATAATTAAACTGAAATTCATATGAATTTCCTTTGATAATCTTTTATTTTTTTCTAATGTTGGCAGATACAAAAAACTTGCTTTAAGATAAATTTTGGGCTTTGTGTTGGCATCGGATTACGCAGAAATTGAAATTCTATACGACATTTGATTGACTGAGTATCTAAGCTGACCTAAACAGAGACCAGATACCAACAGACCCAGAGATACAATATGTACTTTGCTTATAGAAACACTAAAGCAAATAAAAATTAAATGGTGTTAAGCTGCGTATAAAATTGTTATTTTCTAGATGAATTGAATTTATTTATTGTATTTATTAATTTCAGAGTGTCAAGAGAGATAAATACATACCACGCCTTTGTATCTTGTGTTTTTGGAGTTTTGCAGGTGTGTTTTTTTTTTTTTTTTGTTTTGTTTTCTATTTTTTAAGAATTAATTTTAATCCAAAATAGTTTTACAAAACAACAAACAGAACAAATCTGTCGTAGTCGTTGTTGTTATTGTTGTTGATGTTGTTGTCTTTCTTGAGTTTAATCCAATTAAACACTGCTGTGACTGTCTATGAGATACTCGAAGCAAACTTGCTTTGCATTTAAAGCAAAGCAAAGTAAAGAAAATAGTACAAGTATTTTTTCTTTTTTATTTTGTTTGAAGTTTTTTGTTTTTCAATTTTCTTACACGAAAATAAAAAGAAAACAGATTTTTTAATTAAAATTTCATGTAGCCAAAGTATCTAAAAAGGCGACAAGTAACAAAATGGAACATGGAGCTTTGAGAGAGGTGAATGTTGCGACAGACGAAAAGTGTCAAAGTCTGACTGACAGACAGACAGACAGACCGACAGACAGGCAGACAGAGGAGATAGGCTGCTTTTTTGCTGACGTCGCGTTGGTGTTTTGTTTATGGTTAATGTTTTTTAGTTACTTGCAGCACGAATTTCTGTTGCTGTTGGTTTATTGTATCTGTTGTTGTTGTTGGTGTTGTTAATGTTGACAGCTTAAACGTTAAAAATCCAATTTGATTTGGCGCGCAGCTCATTCGCATTTATTTTATTCTACTTGTTTTTTTTTTTTTTTTTTTCTTTTTGACATCAATCACTAAACTACCAACAACTTTACCATATTTTCAGTTGTTTCTTTAGTGATTTGTTTTATTTTGTTTTTATCTCTTGCTGGGTTGTGTTAAGCAGATTTTTCTGTTGTTTTTCTTTTCTTCTTTGAACGACGACTCACAACAAAAAAACACAATTTTCATAACTCGTTTTTTACACTTTTGTATTATTTTTTTGTTGTCTCACATATTTGGCATATTTTAGATAATTTATTTATTTCTTATTATTATTAATATTTAAAACTCTTAAGAGAAGTTACTAGTAGTAGTAGTAGGTTGGAGTAGAGTGGTTTCTCTCTCTCCCTTCACATGTCAGCTGCGCTCTAAATCAATATTGTCACCAACCACCACCACCTCATCAAAGACACACGACACAATGTTGCTGAGCTTTGGCTTATGAAAAACAAAAGTAACAACAACGCAACGCAACACAATTTTTTTTTTTTTTTTTTTTGTTTATGTAGAGTGCGCAGAGTATAAACGGTTAAGGTGAGTGGAGTGGAATAAAATGACAAAGCAAATCACATTGAAAGAAGATATAAGAAACAATTTTAACTGTTTATTTTATTGCTTAATTAACGTTAATTGCCATTTAGCAATCTCATAAATAACAAGATTCTTCTTTTGTATTCATTTAAATGTGTTTTTTTTGTTTCTTTGTTATTCTTATTTGTTGCTACACTTTTGCACCGGTAAAACGGCAAGCAGCTCAAGCGCCGTTATACGAGAGTTGAATAGAATTTTTCAACGCACACGACATCCGAGCGCCACAACCAAACAACACGATCGTCAAAAGCAAACTACAAAACTACAAGCCAAACGAGCGCAAAGCAAGGCACTCATCGTCTCATCATCAGCGTGGCAAGCAAGCAAGAGAGTTTAAGTGAGTGAGTGCAAGCCATGGCAAAACACATGTAACCAGAGAGTGAGAATGTTGCAACAACTATGAAACAAAGAAAATTGTGAGCGAGAGAATGTGCAAGTGGATTGATTGGATATGATGTTGCTGTTATTTGAGCTGAAATATGTAGTAGAGGCAGTTGACATAGTAGTAAGTTTCTTTTTCTTGGTTTTAAGCTTAAATATTCTGAAAATGAAATTGGAACTTGATTTATATTGAAGTATGAAGCATGAAAATATAAAAAACGCCTTTGTAACTAGAAAATAAAATCAATAAGCAACGCGATGCATTCATTGCAAGTAAATGAATGTCATTGCGTTGTGTTGAGAATAATATGAATGTCCTTCCTGTGTGTGGTTATAAGAGTGCAATGCAAGCGGCATCATGATGATGAACAACCAAGCAACCACGCATTATGCTGCATTTCTTTTCACCAAGTCTTGTTGTTAGAAATCTGTAGCACATAGTTCACTTTATAGTTTGGAATGCGTATCTGTGCGTATGTATCTTTGGCACAATGAACGATGATGTTGTGTACGTGCGTAATTTATGAAAGCACCCTGCTGCTCCTGATTTTCTGCTGTTCATGATGATGATGGTGGTGGTGATGCTCTATCAGGCACTTTCTCTACCAAGGCAGGGGGTGTTCGGTTCATGGTGAATTCTCGTTTTCAAGAAATTTTATTCTTAGTTTAACAAATTACAAAACAAAAAAAAAAACAAACAAATAAACAAATGAACGTAAATGTTAATGCAAATCACATCAAAGAGATAGAGAAGATGAAGATACAGGGTGTCATTGCATGCCAATCATTTATCTGTAACAATATTCACTCATTCATCCATTCAGTCACTCTGTCAGTCACTCACTCTGTCAGTCAGTCAATGATACAAGCTTCAAAGTAATTAAAAATTCCAACAGCAAAGCAACATCAGCAGCAGCAACACTAACTACAAAATAACAAGAGAAACAATCTCTACAACAACAACAACTTATGTACATATTTAGTCTTGTTAATGTTGTTGTTGTTAAATTTGTTGTTGTCATCGTGTGTTGCATTTATCAATGCACAATAATCATGTAATCAAGGGAACTGAAGCACCAACAACAGCAACAACAATAACAACCGGTGGCACACACTAATTGCACCCTTTTTTTCCCGGTCCAACACTCTTCGCCCGCTCTCAATAAACATCCATAAACCACTCTCTATCAATCTATCATCTTGCATTCTCTTTTATTTCTTTTAGTGCTCCAAGTCAAGCTCAAACAAACAAGCACACACATTTTGACTTGTTAATTATAGTCACAGATAAAAAGAGAGAAAGTTATTTATTCTCTCTGACATTCTCTCACAATATTCAATTAAATTTACCATATCACTCGCTCTTGATGAGCAAATTTTTTAAACCAAGTTTTTCTCTCATTTTATGCTCTCTTTCTCTTGTTATATCTGCTAAGTATGTGAGTGTGAGTATGTTGTCCTTGTTAAAGGCGACCGGTTTTCTGGTTTTTATCTGCTAAGGGTCTTGTTAAAAGTAATTCGTAACACGTTGTTACCAGATAACGCCAACAGCTCGCAGCTCGCTCAACTCCAACTCAGCTCAACTCGCTCAGTTAGGCGAGACGCCCAACAAACAAAATATAAAACATACGAATAAGTAACGAAGGCAAGCAAACGACGAGGAGGAGGAATGGGTGGGTACGCGCATGGTAAGCAGTAAACGAACGATCAACACAACATAACGAGTTGCCTTGTTAGCGCAGCGTAGCAGCAATCTAAAGGAAGAAGAAGAAGAAGAAAACAAGATAAATAGGAAGGAAGGAAAGAAGGAACAAACCACGAACGAATATTATTGGCAAATGTGTAGTGAGTGAGTCTGAGAGTGGAAGGGACAAAGACAAGTTCACGTTTTGACTTTTGGCTTAGTGATCGATCCGCGCTGGCTGGGCTGACTCTCGACGGCTTTTTGTTCGTTGTACTAAGTCTTCTCATGCAATTCGTGGTTGTAGTTCAATACACCCTGTATAGCAGCGATTCTTAAGCCTATAAGTTCATGGGACTCTTCGTTGGCTCTGTGATTTTATTGTCCAGGGATATGGGGATCAAGCCCCATTTTATCACCAAATATGTTCATTGAATTTTTGACTGGGGTGACTCCTCTTGTTTAGGTAAATTTAAATTTTTTAAATTCTTTATAATATTTAATAATGGCATTTTAATCTAACAAATATTGTTAAATTTCTGAAATGTTAGGGATCTAGTTTGTTTGGTAGAATCCCCGATCGAAACATAATTTGAGAATCGCTGCTGTATACGTAGAATCATCTTATGCATGGAAAAGTCTTGATTCTTGTCTGTGGCACGTACATGCACACATAGTTCTAGTAACTGCAGGGTGCCTTTACCTTCCTTCTTTGTGTGTGTTGTTGCTTTTAGTCATTTAGTTTAGTCTTGTTGTTGCCATATATTTTTCCTTCAAGTTTTTTGTTGTTTCATCATTTTCTTGTTATTGTTGCTTTTGCTGTTGTTGTTTCGGTTCTGGTCTTCTGTTTATTATAAATTCGCTGCTCGTGTTTGCGATCGTGCTGCTCTTTTGGATAAACATGCACACATAGCAACAACAACAATAACAACAACAACAACAACAGCACACACATCATTGCTGCTGATGGCAATTCTAGTTGGAACATGTGGCGCATGGTATCTTGAGTTTCCTATAGCGCACCAGAATCAACAATACTAGAGGCAACACCACAGACCAAACCATACCAAGTTCATCCAGACAACCAGCATATATTGTACATATATACATATACAAAAGTATAGTACTTACTCGTATGTAGGTTTGTTGTTGAATGGTGCCTCTTACTTTATAGGCATGTTTGATTCGCTATGATTTTGTCTAGTTGCGACTACTAAGAAGAAGAAGTACGAGTAAGTTTGCGTTGCCTTGCGTTGCATGTGAGGAATTTACAGCACCACTAACAACATTTGAAGGAAGAGGCAGCAGCAAGTAGTAAGTAGCCAAGGAGTCAATGCAATGTAGAAAAATCTCATGTTTATATGCATTTCGATTGTTCGCGTTGCATACATGCATATTTCTTTCTCTTCGTGCACTCTTTTCACCGCAGAACCACATTACACTACAACAAAACATTACTTGATTTCCTGCAAGCTCCTTCTTACTTTGCAAGATTGCAAGAAGAACCAATTTCAAACTGCATATTGTACTTCACTTCTGTGTAGTACAGTTCGCGCTGTTGAAAAACCAACAACACACACACACACACCACAGCCACATCATGCAACACCAGAGAGAAAGCAACAACGAAAATGTTATGTTGCAGCAACATAAAACAGTACAAGCAAATCGTGAGCATTGCGCTAATGAACTTACAATAAGAGAAGCTTGTTTAGTTTATTTTTGGGTTGACAACGGATGACATTTAGAGGAATGGAAAACCATGATGACGATGCTGCTGCTGGTGATGATGGTGATGATGAAGAAAAATCAAACAGCAGAAGAAATCACGTTACAGGATGCTTAAGATACACGTAATTCCAATTTTATTTTAATAAGACCAAAAGGTGAAATAATTAAAAACAAAAATACAATATAGAGAAAGCAGGTACATTCTCGTACATCAATAAAAAAAGAAAATTCATTTACAGCATCAATAAATTCGAAAGGAGCACCAGGCATCAGGTATTGATAAAAAGGCCTTTAAATTTAAAAAAAAAGTAAAGTCAATCAAAATTCGAATCTCTAAACGTCATTTGGCAACTGATAAAAGTTTGCAGATATTTTAAAAAATACTTTACAAGTATATTTCCTCTTTTTGAAATTGTATGAAATTTTTATATTGAAACTAGTCAGTCAAAAATGGAAGTCTAAAATTTTAATAACAAAATAGGTTCCTATTAAGTGTATTATATTGATCTGATCAACAGCATAAGGGAATCGATGTATCTAAGTAGCTACGACTCTAAAAACTCTCAGTTAGTTCTTCAGTTAGACGTGTAAAGTTTTCCCTATCCATGAAATTAAATGTTTGTTAAAACAATTAAAAAGGAATCACTAAAAGGCTAAGCATCTAATACATCAGGAATCACTGTGAATCAATTTTAATTCAATTTCAATTCTAGTGAAAAAAGGTTTCACATCTCCAGTAAAAACTGTTCTAAGTTTTGAATCAATCACTAGAATAAAGCACCCTGTATATATGCAATAGAGGCTGCTGACTGACTTTCTCACTCCTTTGGGCGTATCATCTAACAATCAAATCATGCAAAACGAACAAACACGAATCAACGGAGGAACGATGGATGAATGCACGATGAAATGATGAATCCACACACCCACATTAAACAAAATCAACAACTAAAGACCACAAAACACACAACAAAAAATTTATCCAGAAAACAAAGAAAACATGATCAACGATCTTCGTATCTTTTTTGTGTTTTGTGCAAAATATATAAAAACCCACAGAAACAAAAAAAAAAAAAATATAATTGCAAGCATCATGAACATTGAATCATTTTCAAAAGATCAAATTGCTCAAGAGCGTTAAGTTAAGCATTCATGGTGTAAGTATCTCTAAGAATTCGTTGTTGTCCATTTGGTTATAGTATGCAGCAGCAGCAGCAGCAGCAGCAGCAGCGAGATACTGGCAGTAAACGAGAATAAAGACAAAATGAAAAAAAGTAAAGAAACAAACAACAAAATCACAGATCGCAAATCTCTTCGTCTACATTAAGATGCAAGCGAATGAGCAAGGCGGCATAAGGGAAGCAGCAGCAGCAGCAACTAAGTATCAAGAAAGCACAACCAGCAAAATAAGCACAGCCATCAACAACATGATCATGAGATCAGTAAAACTAACAAGAGGTGTTACTGTTGCTGCTTCTGCTGTTATTATTGTTGTTGTTGGAATTGTTGTTCTTGTAGATACTGTTGTTGGTTATTGTTTGCGCCAACGCTTATTCAATGTGGCATTGCGCGTCTATCATTGTTGCAGCCTAAACATGCCACCACCACTAACCATTTTGCCATTGCCATCGCCATCACCATTCAAGTAATGCAACTTTGACTTGTTAATGTTGCTTCTTGTATTCCATTCTTATTTTTTTTTTATACCAATATTCGTGAGTTTCTTGGGTGGTACTTGATGACTTCTACTAAGACTCACTACTCACTCACTCTTAGATTACTAAGATTCTTGGTCGGTAGGTAGTAGATACTAGATAGATAGGTAGGTTGGATGGTTTGATTGTTGGCTTGTTTTGCCAAACTGGCTTGACTTTGTTCGTTGGCAGTTTGTTTGTTTGGTTTGTTTGTTTGTTTCTTTCTTTCAGCCTAAAACACCCGTGGGGAATTCTCGCGAACTAAACACAACTGTCAATAACCGTCGATCGTTCAACATCACCAGCTGCAATGGCAATAGCAACAGCAACTACAGCAACAACTTACTTATTTAGACTCTTATGTGTGTATTCTCTTTTAAAGGCCACCACCAACCACTGATAGTTGATGGCTTGTGCTTGGCAAGGTGCTATGACCAACACATTGTGTGGCATATAACCCGCCGTGGCATGATGTGGCAAGAGGATGTGTCGCAATTGTTACATTTCAATTAGTTGTAAAATGTAATTCTCTCTCTTTCTCTCTGTCATCCATTCAGTGAAATTCAATGTCAATTTTTTTTACAAAAAAAAAAAAAAAATTAAAATAATATCCTTCCTTTGCATAATGTAGAGTGATAATGAATCTATAGAAATATATATGTAAGTATTTACTATGTGTCTTCATCATAAAAAACCTAATTAGCAATGTAAAACCAATAAATTGACAAGCGGCAAAACTGATATGAATTCAATGTCGACTTCGACATTGACGACGTCATTAAAAAATACTAATGAAAGATTATGGCGCATCTTATTCCATTCCATTGCATTGCATTCAATACTCTCTGCATAGCCCAAGTCCAATTAAAATGAATGGCGGCAACAAAAAAAAAAAAAAATAAAAAGAATACAAATCTCATTTCTTCGCTTGCAGCGTAAATAAACACACAATTTATGGCAAAATAAAAATTATCATTATTATTATCATGAAAATGTTAAAACAACAAAATAGCAGCGCGTGCGACTCATGATAGCGAGCTACAGAGCACCGAACTGTCCAGTCTTCCATGTCTATTGGTGTGTAAATAAAAAGAGGGGAACAATCGACATAAGAGTCATTGTGCGGTACACGCAAAGGTTTGTCTGAGTCCAAAAAAAAAAAAAAAAATGCAACTAACAAAGGCACAAGAATTTACTATACGAAAGATTAAACTGAGGCAAAATAATAAACTATAAAATCCAAGAAGTCGTCATCATCATCGTCGTTGTCGTCATCGTAATAAAGAAAATTAGTAATAATTCACACCATTTTTCTTCGATTTTGTAAAGTCAATTACTGAAATGAACTAAAGTGCCTGCCTGCCTGCCTCCCTGATGCATTCCCCTCTCAACAGGATTGTTGATGGTTTTCTATAGTATGAGGTTTAATGTTTGCTGTCATAGCTCTTAGATAACCTTCTTTAAATTGCTATACATTACTGATAACCCGCATCGATTACTACAAAATGATGAGTCGAAAATGGGGAAAGGAAAGGCAGGCAGACCAATGTGATTGACCAAAAGTAAAGTGAATTCCCTGTGACATTCGAAACAAACAAAAACAAAAAAACGAGGGCAGAAAAGGAAAATTTCAGTCAAATCTACAACTTAATAACCTTCCTGAAGACCAATTTAACAAGTCCAAGAACTGATTAAGACTCATTATTTTTCTTTAAATGTAAGAAAATTATAACAATTTTTATATTAAAACTATGAATTTGAATAGTGAGATAAGTTTGGATCGAAGATGGAGGGGTCCAAACGCAATTAAATTCTGAATAATTTTACTGTGCAATATTTCTCCAAATTTCTTTAACAAGAATACTAAATTCCCAATTCTGACTCTATGGCTGGAGTTTTATCACTCTATATTGATCTTTATACAAAAATCCTTCTGACAACATGATAAAAACTTAGCTCATGTTAAGAAAGTTGGAAGAAACTTTAAAGATTACAAACATAACATGAAAGTTACAATATAATTCCCTCTAGCAGCGTAGGGTGTTTAAAAAGCAGAAAAAAAAAAGAAAATTATATTAAAATTTATAGCATCGTAAATTGACAGCCGAGTAGTCATAGATACCAAAGACCGTCCCCCTTTTGGAAGAGCAACAGTAGTAAAACACACCAGGGCAGGCAAGTTGGCAGTCAATTGGACTCACTTCGTTGGTTGTTTCTCTTGATATCAAGAAAATTGTACCGTCAACGCTAATAGAGATACATAGATATACACTAAACAACACTATAGAGATACACCGCTGTGCTTTATTTTTGTCATAAATATTCCATGAGATACTTGCGCCGAAAATTTGCCTAAATGGCTTAAGTATGAGCAAATGAATGAATGAAGTGACGCTGCCAATGTCCGTCGTCTTCCCTTGAAATGGGGGGTGGGCGCACATTTGCAAGTGAATGATGAATGAGTAATATTGTGGCAAGCAACAAATAAGTTAATAGGTGAAATGGGGGAAACGAGGAGAAGAAACCTACAAGTAATTAAAAGCATAAATTATTAGGCTATAAATTTTACTACTTCAACTTCAAAGCATCGTTGATATGTGGTAGTAGTAGTAGTAGTAGTAGTAGTAAAACAATAAACACAACGAATTGGATGAAATGATATAAAGATATTGTATCTATTAACCCATTGCGGTTAGATGCATTGAAAAATTATTCAATTCAATAGAAACTGTTGTTGAACATACACAATTACATATTTATTTTCATTAAGGACACACAAAAAAGTAAATTTTCCAATTCATTACTCGAAGTTTGCTTCTTTTCTTTTTATACTTTTTATTATATTTGTATGTGGGACTACTACAAGCATTTTACGCTCATTTACAATGCACAACAATAATAAAAGGAAAAAATAACAAAAAAGATGGAATAAAGAAAGAAAGAATGAATGAAAATACTAAATGCAATGAAAGTAAGGATAATCGAGCAAAAGAACAAACGAGAGAAAGCGAGCGACTATAAAAGGGAGTCATCATGGAGTCGTAAATGAAAGGATAACAAAACAACAAAAAATACAAAAAGAAAAACCATCACTAAGAAAAACTTTACGGTTTAACATTTGTAGTTGTTGCTGTTGTTGTTGTTGTTGTTAGTTTTGCTGTTGTTAACAATAGTTGGAGAAAATAAGCAGAGAAATTGTGCAGAACAATTGCATGCACAAACAATGTTTTACCACATACTACGAGTATATAGTAAAAGGAACAACACAAAATGCAATACCGTTAAAGAAAGTAAACTAAAAAAAAAGTATAGTAAAGAGTTCTTAGTAGTCGCCACCAGCCACCAGCCACCAGTCACCAGTCACAGCGGCACAACAGTACAGTAGCGAAACGAACTCCACCAAGTCAAAGTTAAAGTAGAGCAAAAGTTAAATGGCAAGAGGAGCAGCGAAAAAAACTACTTGTATGTTGATCCCTTTTACAAAAACCAGAGATAGAGGAACATAGGGAGGAGGGAGGAGGGAGGCAGCCGAGAAAAGGGGACCAAAAGAGTGGCGTACATATACGAAGAAAAGTGCACACGACTGAAGCTTGCATAGAGTTGAAAGATCTGCATAGATAACAGAAAAGCGTAAACATAAAGCTTAAAGTTGGTTCTACTTGGCAAAAAGGTTATACAGGGTGCCACATAAAGTGCCAACAATAACAACAACATATAGCATTTATAATAGTTAAAGTTTGTGCAGTGGGTGGGTGCGCAGATACATAATAGCAAGTTTGTTGTAAGGGGCGGCATACACACATACTTGTTAAGCATGTTTCTGGTGGCATGTTGTGTTCTATTGCATGTACTTGGCTTGTTTTACATTTCGATTTAAGTTTTTCCAGTTTCCAGTTTTATTGTTTTTGATAAGTACAAAATATATTTTAAAATTTATACAATACTATATTGTATGAATCTATAGATAGAAAAATCTTTTTTTTTTTTTTTGTTTTTGACATTTTCAATTGCAAGTTTTGTCATGTTCGTTCTTGTTTTTGTGTACTTAACAAAGCACAGCAAAGTTTTTCCCATTGCTTTTGGGTTTGAAAACTAGTAAAATGAAAAATTTAAAATAAAAAATGAAAATACATATTTTTTTTTTGTGGAAAATTGCACTAGTTTTCTTTTTGTGTATTTTGAATGGGGGAAATATTAGTATTTTTTTTTTGGAAAGTTGTTTTCCGCCACTTGATTGCTTTTTCATTGTTTTTAATGTAGTTTAAACAGTAGACAGACCATAACACATTTCAGTTTTTCTTTTTTTTTTCAAAGCTTAAAAGAGTTTTTTAAATGTAAAAAGTTCTTATTTTGGGGTTAAGGATTATTAACGAAAGTGTTGACTAAGTGGGTTCATGAGAAATCTCTAACGTAAGTAGCACAAACGTGTTTCATCTCTTTTTTTTCGATTAAAAGTTCTTTGTGTTAGAGAAAAATTAAATGGTTCAAAAGCTCTAAATATTTATGGAGAAAAGTTTTTGAAATGGAAAATTAATTAAAGGAAAAAACTTTAAAAAGACGAAGAAAGTTAATAAAAAAAATGAATTAAATGAGTGAGTGACTTCAATTAAATGTAAATATCTTTATGTTCAGTTGTGTGTCCCATAAAGTTAATAGTTTATTTTTTTTTTACTTCCAGGGCCTACGATGCTATTGTATGATGAGATGCATTTATGATGATTAGAATAAATATGTGGATTAAATTACAATGAAAAAATAACTCAGTATTTCAAAAACAAAAAAAAAACTTGTTTTTTAAAGAGTTCTAGAGATTGAATGCTCATAAAAACAAGAAAAAAATGGGCCAAGTGCGAGTCAGACTCGTACATGGAGAAGGTTCCGTAACAGATTGGGGTTTGTATGGTAGGTACCCTTCCTAGTGATCCGATCAAACTAAAATTACGACAATATAAATCTCTAATGTATAGCCACCAACCACCCACATTTCAAGATCGTGGGTTTACTGGATCGTATAGCTGCCATAGAAACCCAAATGAATCTCGTATGGGGACCCCTTTAAGAATTGAAAATAATTTATTTTTAGTATTTGTTGCTGATGCCTGGGTAGAACTACATATTCTGTTTCAACTCACTAGCGAGTACGGTTCATGAGATATGACCCCAGGACGGACGGATGCACGGTCAACGAAGTCTCTTTCCGTTCCTTTTGGTACCCTTTAAGTCCGGAACCCTAAAAAGAACGTTAACTTCCGTTATTCTGAACTTGTCATACTCTTCACGCATCCCTAGAAAAGGTTTTGCCAACTCTACTGTGATTGAGGTAGAGAGAGTTAGTCATATACAGCATTCCATTCTGTGACCGAAATATTTGTATTGGAGCTATACGATCCAGTAATTCTAGGGTCTTTATCTTACATGGTTGTTGGAGATGGATTAGGAACGTATAGTATACAAATTTTAGTTCAATAGTACAAAAAGAATAATGTCTTGTGAAAAGAAATCTTTGAGCAAAATTTCAGCTCTCTAGCTCAAAAACTAATGGACTAGTTTGCAAACATAGAGTCGATCGGACTTACAAACAAACAAGGGAATGGCTTAATCAATTCCTCTCATAGAGCTGAAGCTACGTGAAGAATATAAAGCCGTAGATCTCCCCAAGCTGGAACAGACATTTAGAAGGTGGTTAATGGAGACCGTGGCTCATCAGGAACAAAGATGGTGATGATTATGACAGCTCCGTAGGCGGACAAACATAGTCCACCGTTGTTTTGAGGTTTTTTATGGAAAATGGATGCCAGTGCGATTAGAATTGAAGTCCATAAGTATACCGCTGTTGGAATATTGTCCAAAGTCTTTGGGCGGATAACTTTAATATGATGTCTTTTCAGATCTTTGTCGTCCTTGGAGGTGCCCAAAGCACGTAGCGGGCAGCTTTGTCAGCCAATAATCCCTTGATGGCTGGGCACCCAAATAAGAAGTAATTGTCATTGTTTCTTGTGAATAATGACGGATAATGAATTTTATTTTGTTTAGACAATTTACATTTCTTTATCGCTGTAATAAAGACTAATTGCCGGTGCAGACCAAGTTCTGTACCTTATTTGCTTGGATGTAAGTACAGACTTTTCAAACGGCAACCGCTTTAGCAGTACATATAGACCAATATTCGGGAAGTAAGCCTCCCAATATAATCAGCTCGGTGTCATTAACAACTGCGAAATCAGTATTGGTGCTACATTAGGAGACGTTTGTATACATCCATTTTCAGTCAGAAGGTTTTCTTTCAGGAAAAGTATAAAAGCAGTGTAAATCATGAATAGCACGGGGTCAAGTACGCTTTCTTGGGGTACCACAGCATTAGTTAAACCATAGAAGAACATAGAAGTGGTGTTCGTAGAGGTAAGATTTAAAAGGCAGATTGTAAAGTGCAGGATTTTATACAGACCACTTGGATGCCAGACTCTATTAAAGGCATATTGAAATAATGTACTAATCAATAGAACTCAATGCATTAAGATGTTTAAGATGAATAAATTATCTTCTTTGAACTTTATCACTAAGACTTGACAATGATATATGTTACTAAATAACTTCAAATAATGGCTGAAAATATATTTTACTTATTTTAGTTCTAAACATTTACAACTGTGTAATTTAGTTGAGAAACATATCTTGTTATGTAAACATTTTGTATCAAACAATACTGAAGATGATCTATTGACCTTCCAAAAACTATTGCCTTTAACAAAAACAACACTCCTCTACCTAAATTGACTTGAGATTCTTAAGTTTCTAATTTCAAATTTGGCTTACAAATTTCTTAATTATACAAAATTCTGTTGTCTGAATGTACTACTTCATTGACCTTAGAACCATCTATTGACTAAAAGAAACCTTTCTTGTTTGTGTTGATTTTACGTACAATTTCTATGCTTATTTCTATCCATAAAGGCAAACAGAGTCATACTAACACTAAATAAGAGTAAGAGATACTCAAATGCAATTGAAAAGGAAAGAAAAGTCATGAGTTTGCATAGCAAGGTCAAAATGGAAAATAGTCAACTGGAAATGGAAAAGAGAATACAATAAAAAGACAAAAACACAAAACAAGAGACAAAACTAAGTTCTACGAATGGAAATAAAAAAGTGTTAAGTACTTGAATTCACCTTTTTCGCTTACTTTGGCAGTTCGATACTCTTTTGTATCTGACAACAGAAAAGGATTTCAACTAGAGCGTGAAAATTTGGGAAAATTTTTATAAAAAAGTTTCAAAGTTCATAGTTTCAGTTTAAATAGAATGAATATACTTTGGCTAGTCTATGTTCACTACTTGAGCTCAATGATAGATTCGATTTCATTTCACTTTGGAAATACATATTTTGTATTTGAATATTGACAAATTTACTAAGTAAAGTAAGTGAGTGAATGAATGGAATGAACGATGGAAGTGAGCGAACGAGAACGAAGCCTTCAATTTATTAACCTCGATATCAATTGTGGCACATAAATCACGATCAAAGTAAATATGCACAACGAATTTTATATCAAAAATCCATTGAGAGTGGCAGCAGAAGAGAGAGAGAGGAAACAAAGGGAAAACGAGTGTAAAGGATTTTCAATTTGATTGCAAAGAAATGAACGAACAAACGAATGAATAAAGTGAAATAAAAAGAAAGAAAGGCTTGGTGGCAGTGGCAGTTGAACTGATTTTCAATTTAAAAAATTGCACGCAAAAGCGCCACAAATCAAAGAAATTGACTCACTAATGTATAGAAAACTATATCGACAGCGAATAATAAAACATAAAAAAAAAAAAAAATACGACAAAAAATATGGCAAAAGAAAGATTCAAGCAAAAGTAAATAGCGGCAGTCGCGCGCTTACAATAAATTTCAATCTAAACCTAAATAAAAAGGTCCAACCACCGAACCAAATATTCATTGGGACCAATGCGAGTTAAGTAAGCCATGAAATGAAGTTCGATTTGTTATTGGTTAGTGAATGTTTTTATAAGGAAAATAAAAGAGAGCTAAAATAAAAACCTTGTGTATGACAAAAAAAAAAAAGAAAGAAAACATTATAGTCTGTTAGATCCGACCAGCAGATGCCCCTTACTTAGACTAAACATCAAGATCTATGGGCCTTACGCTGCCTAGGGACCCAGCAACCATTAACGAAAATTTATTAAAGTCTGAGTTTTTGTCTTGAAAGCCTCTTAATGGCATAGAATGGCCTAGGGGCCTCTACATAGCTTCATACAACAAAGCATTTTAGTTAAAATCGATTTTTTAAGAAACATGATCATTCTCCATGTTTTTGCTATCTTGCTAGATCATTTACATATAATATTTTAATATAATATAATATAATAAAGAGGTAATGTTTGTTTAGATGATCGGGATAATCTCCGAAACTAGTTATCCGATTTTAAAAATTCTTTCAACAGGAGAATGCTACGTTGTCACTGAGTGTCACAGCATACTTACCTTTTTGAAAGAGGTAATATTTGTTTTGGTAGGGATAATATTTAATACTTTCAGAAGGGCACTTAGGGCAATTTATAGAAATTGGAGTTTCTCAAAACACAAAATTCCCGAATTTTAAAAACACTAAGAAACCAAATTGAAAATTGATCATTTTTCAGGACACATCCCAAATTTTAAATCCTAAGAAAATGGATAGATAGACTTGGAAAAATCGAATCGTCTTGGATCACAGATCATTTCCATACAATCTTAATGTACCCTGTGTGGGTACAGGGTATACTAGTATTTCATAGGGAATCAATAACAACGACAAATGGATAAAAAAAAAAATATAGAGTTCAACAACAGAAACAGCAGCAAACAAAGGCAAGAACTAGCGTAAGTAAGTACAACTGTGGCAACAAAAACAACAAGAACAACAACAACAACATCAGCACACTGCAATAAATCTCAATTGAAATGCTTTTTGTGCAATTTACTTCAGCTTCAATGGATAATAACAACAGCAACAAAGAAAGAGAGTATACGAGTATGCTGTAACCAACTTTGAGGTGATTTACAACCCATTCAACCAACGAATTCAATGACCGACAGACCCCATCATCATCATCATCATCAACATCATCATCATCATCATGTAAAAGGCAAAGAAAAATCAAAGCACAAATGCGTAGCTTTTTGATCAGAAGTCAGTAAAAATGAAGTAGAAATTAAAAGAAATCATCAGCAATCAGCTGAAATCATCCTTTGAGCAGAAAAGCAGTGAGAGCAGCAAGTGAGATTGAGGGATAGTGGCATTTATAATTAATAAATGCAAAAAGAGACATGACCTCCACTGCTGCCACCGCTTATGCCGCCATTGACGTTAGTAGTTTTGTTTGCTATTTGCTAAGAGCTGAAGAGCCACATAGAGAGAGAGATTAAGGGTGGGGCCTGGGGAGTATGACAACAAAGCAATCATCATTGAACTAAGGAACTGAAGAGTTAAAGTAAAGTCACAGAACGCAACGCCTAGTTTACCAATTAAAATGCACAAAGGATAGAAAGCAGCAGGCAAATAAGTAAGCAAAGGCGGCATCGAAAAGGACATTGCGTATATCACAGAATAAGTAACGAATTGAATGACGAGTGACGATGATGAGCCTAGAGAAATTGTTTCAAAATAAATTGCAAAGTAAAGCTAGAATTGAACGAGTATAGGATTATGGAAGAGATGCGGAATGGTAAAGGACGACAAGATCAAGTCCATTGAAGTAGCATTCGTTTGCACATTTGATTGTCGCTTTTGTGTTGAGCAAATCACGCCAAATAAATCATGCACAAACATACAATACTGACAGATACATATATGTACATACATATGTGTTAGTATATATGAAGTTTGCATAGTTGCATTTTGCCACAAAATTTGTTGGACTGTCGGCGGCGGGTGTTCAATGAAACTTGCGTAAAGCCCAATTGAGTTGAGCCTTTAGTGGTTTACCCGAAATTGAGTGTAAGCAGCGACGATAGCAAAGCCAAGCGCCACAAACTCCATTCATCCTGTTGGTATTCAGTCAGTCAGTCAGTCAGTTATTCAGTCAGTCAGTCAACCACTCAGTCAGCCAACCAAAGCAATTCGAAAGTAGTTTCCGTGCAACGAATGAGTTGCCAGCTAGTTGAGCGAATTTGCAAAATCGTCATCGTAGTTGTCGTCCTCATCATAGTCCTTAGTGCTTTCTACTACTTGCAATAGTTAGTAGTGCGGTCGGCCTGTGGTACAGTCTTCCTGTAAAGCTGCAAAAGCAATGCGTCGAGTGTCGTGCCCCATTATAGTAGTGAAGTGTTGAAAATTACTTCAAGTCTTCAGTTGCATTGCAAATTACATTGAATAAATGCATAAAAGAAGAATGGATGAATGACTGAATGAATGAATGAGGTATGAAGTGAAAACCATTTGATTGCAACTGACAGAACTGACTAAGAACGCCCAGTCAACTTAAAGCGGAAGCTGCTGCTCTTGCACTGTTTTCGCTCATGTGTCAGTCAAAGTGTCAGAGGAAATGTACATTAAGGAAATACTATTTCCGTTCCAACGAAATAAGAAGTTGCAAAAACTTTAAATATTGAAAGGTGTTAGAAACTGTCGACAAAGTAATTTGTGAAAAAAAAAAAAAAACACAAAAAACTTGTCAGAAATGAATTGACATGAAGGGAAAAATATTGTTCACTCAAAATCAAGGTGAAATTATAGTAATTACAAAGAAATTTAAAAGAACTGCATTGCTTAAGTGTTAAGGCATGACAACGTAATTAAATTTAATTTGTCATTTCTTTATTTGACATCTCCTTTATCATTGTCAACATCATCTTTGTCATCATTATTTGTCAATTCTATGCAATTCATAATGATGCATGAAATTAGTTTAACCTTCAACACCAAAGATTTCGCGCACAATGAATTCGTTTCTATAACCAGAAATAAGTATATCTACAGCTGTGAAAATCCAATTTTCCAAGCATAAGCGGATGTTAAAATAAAAAAAAAAGAAATGAAAAGAAAATAATGAAAAAAAGGACACAAACAGAAAATAATGAAATCTAAAGCAAAAAGCAGGTCAGGTCACAGAGAGCATACACATACAGTTCACCGTCAGGACATGAGTAGAACTAAAGATGTTTTTTTTTCTATATTTTGCTTTTCTTTTCCTTTTTTTGTTTTTTTGTTGCACATGATGCAGCCACATATGTATGTACTAGGTACCAAAGCAATCAGCCAACCAAGCATTCATCCATCCATCAGGCTCTGAATTGCATTAAAGTGACATTGAATTCAACGCGTTGAACTCTCGTCGTCTGTGGTCGGTCTAGCCAAGGTTTCTGTTGCACATTGCACACCACAAGCAACCGAGGAGACCCAAGTCCTTCTGAGGTCGTCACTGCCATGCCATGCCATGCAATGCCACACAATCCCAACGCTCTCATTGTTGGTCCTTATATATTGTTATTTGAGACGATTGCTGTGATTTATTTTAGAAAATTTTTCTCTGTTTTTTGATTAAAAAAAAAAAGAATGAAATGTTTATCGTTCATAGAATGACGAAAGCAGAATTCAATTGAAAAGGACTGCTGACAGTGCTGATCTAATACACACAATTATTAGAAACATTTACAAAATATTATGATGATCATGATGATGATGATGATGAGGTAAAATTCAATTTTGACAAATGAGTAGAAATTAAATGCATTGAAATAAAATAATACCAAAATATATATTCAGGATACAAAGGGAGACCAGCGTATTTTTTAATGAATGAAAAGATTTCAGCGGCTCAATGACAACAACATAAAACTAAGCATAATTGATACAATTTGAAAAGTATTCATCCATCGTCCTTTTAACTATGTATAACTCACTCTAATGCTTACCTGGTGCTTTTATTATTGTATATACAAAATATCGAGTCAATCAATCAATTGAGTTCAATAAACTGAAATTAATGTGGGTTCAATGTAGTGAATTTGATTTTTTATAAATTTTGAATATTTGCCAAAGCATTGACAGGACATTCATGTTCCTTTTCACTTTGAGTGACTGACTAACTGTCAGTCTTTCACTCTATTAGTCAGTCAGTCAGTCAGTCAGTCTATGTGCATTTATTTCTATTGTATATGGTGAATGGAAACTATGCCTGAATAAATAAACTACATACAATAAAATCAAACTCTGTAGGCGTTTGTTGTTCTTGTTGCATGTCAAACTAATGACAACTGAAAAAAAAAAGCAAAACAAAAACCCTTCAACTTACAACATTTGCACATTAGTGTTCTATAAATACCATAGTATCTGAGGAAGTAGTATGTTTCATACTATTTTTATTCAAATTTATTTCTTTTATTTATGCATTTAATACAATAAAATGAAATAATATAGCAAAATGAAAATATTTGAAAGAAATGCAACTGTCAACTATAAACTATCAACCATCAAGACTTGTCATTTAAGTAAATTATGCATATTTTTATGAAAATTAGAGATCCACATTACAGATACTTGTTTCGTCGTTTCATGTGCAACAGACTCGTACATATGATTAATGATAGAAAAATGTTTACTGTATGTAGATGCAACATGCAACAATATGAGTAAACTAAAGCAAACTAACAATATGATTTATGATCCCTGACAATCAACGCTTGCCCAAACTTTTGAGTATTTAATCCCGACTGTCAATCGATTGTACAAAAGATGGAATTGTTGCATTGACATTTAAACTCAAATAGAAACTACATAGATACGTGTGTTACAACACACATCTCAAGAGATACATTTTGTTATAAGAAAAAGACACATACCTATTAATATTTTTCATGTTGTCGGTGCTCTAATCTTAATCTAATATGCGTTTGTAATACAAATATTTTATATAAACTGAAATGCAGCCGGCCGATCGATTGTCCAAAGATATGCATAGCATATTTCTTTATAAACAGTATATACAAATTGTTTGATAAAATCATGTGTGACAACAATGACTGAGAAAAAACAAAACAGGAAAAACAAACGACATAAGAATCCCATGTAAACATGGAATCGAAGACGATACAAATGTATCTCTACAGTATGGGAAATGCATGTTTTTCTATGCAAACAAATAAATAAATAAACAAACGATATTTATTTTCAATTGGAAAATATCATCAAAAAAGAAAGAAAAAATCGGCCACGAAGGGTTCCGTATCAAATTAGGGTTTGTATGGAAGATAACACCTTATAATTCCAACAGATGTACAGCGCCTATATCAAAAACTAATCATGTCTAAATTTCAGTTCAATAGTCCAAAAAACAAAAAAGTTTTTCGAATAAAAACCTGACTTTCCATCAGTGTTTATATGGGAGATACTACTAGGGAGAGTAGTCCGATCAAACTGAAATTTCGTCACTATAAGATCCTAATCGATTTCCACCAACTACGTAAATTTCAAGATTGTAGGGTTACAACATCGTAAAGCTCCCATACAAACCCATAAGTTTCTTGAATGGGGACCACTTTAAATTTAGAAATATTTTTTAGTTTTAGTAATTGTTACTGTTATCCGGATAGAACTACACATTCTGTGAAAATTTCAAATCGCTACCTAGTTCGGTTCACAAGATACAGAATTGAAAAAACGTGACGATTTGTATTTTTTCACTCCAAAATATAATACATTGCGTAAATTTCAACTTTCTATCTATTACGGTTCATGAGTTATAGGGACGGATGGATCGATGGACAGACGGCTAGCATAGCCTTAGTAATAGGGTTCCGTTTGGTAGTCTTTGGGTCCGGAACCCTAAGAAGAAGAGGAAATTGAACTATATACAATAGTTGAGAAATATTGCATTGTATATCTCTACTGGCAGTAAATGCGTTGACAGTTTTAGGCAAGCTGTCTTTCAAACGACAAATCATTACAAATACCATAAGTTGGAATTGATTGTAAATAAGTAGAAATGTGCTAACATTATTGTAAAATACTAAGGTGAATTTTATACACTCCATAATATAGTGTAGGGTAAAGCATACTATGAGGAGAGTATAAAAGCATAGGTTCAACGATAAATACGAGTATACTAATTTTTTATTGTAGTAAAATTCTATAAAATTATAATTTCCCATATATTTTCATTCTGTTTATTTGTATTTGTAGAGTATTTATAAGTCCATCTAACTCAAATTAAAAGATTAACAGTTGTAAAACGCACAATCACTGCTTTAAATCTAGAAAAATCAACAAAAACTGAAATGAACTCAACAGTTCGAAGGCGCGTCCCGGTTTCCCCCATGTACTCGTAAGTATGTTGCAACACACTCGATTGTACAATATTATAAATTATTTTCTTAAGGTAAAATACTATTTTGTTTTAGTTATTTATTTATTTATTTTTTAGTTCAAGGAATCATAAATTCAATAGAATAAGCAGGCAGCAATACATTGGCATGAATTACGATGATAAAACATAAATAAATAAATAAATACATTTGAGTTGTAGTCAAGAAAAAATTCAATAGCAAAACTAATAAGACGCAATTGCAACTGTTTCTTGACTATTTATAATCATCATCATCATCTTCATCAACATCATCATCGTAATCAGACAGACAGACGATAGACGGACAAACAGTTGGTAGAACGGATGGTTGGTTGGATGGGTGAATGAATGAGCAAAGTTGTGCACTCAATATTTGTTTGATAAACTAAAACTTATGAAGGTGGGCAGGCAGAGTTAGCAGACTGACTGAGTGACTGAGGTCTTATTGCCTGATATACTTTTCTATTTTACTTACAAACACATATAAATCAATGCGCACTCGAAAGTCAAAAGCGATAAGCTTTAGTTCTATTAAGTCTCGACACTTGAGTAGAGTAGAGTAGAGTAGAGAGTTGGAAGCAAACAGAGAGTACTCGTCGTATCTACAAGTATGTTGGAGATTAGCCAAAGGTGAAACCTCGATAGATTGGAATGCATCATAAACAATCCATGCATGCTCCTTTGCTTCTTTCTACCTATCTAGTAAGTAAGTATATCTTGCTACCGTGTGGAAATGAATTCTAAATATTTTATCAAAGCCCATTTAGATGATGATGCGTGACTCATCACAGAACGCTGAATGCAGTTTAAGAAGAACTGACTCAATTCAGATTCAGATACTCAATATGTGTATATGTCGAATATATTTCAATTGGCAAGCAACAAAAGCTCCGTCATCATTCGCACTTGAAACTGAAATAAATGAACAACAAACCAAAAACAAAAGAACTTCTTATTCTTGGCAGATTCACTACTAAAGAAAGCTGAAACCTTCAATCAGGAGCAGTCAACAAGACCAAAAAGGAAAAAAGAAGCCAAAAAACAGGAAAATCCACAAGAACATGAAAATTGTGAGTCACGTACGTGCGCATGGCATGTAAATGACTTGGGTGACAAACAGACTAAAGTCACATAAGAGACAAATAGAGCGTGGGCAATGGGATACCATCCGCCATCTATTATAAGAACAAGGAATTGTAACTCGTCTTGACTTGGTTTGGTTTGGTTTTATTTGGTTTTGTTTGACTTGTGGATGTGGCTAAGGCGGTGACTGTGGTCTGTGTCTGCGATGTTTGTCACATTGTCTCAAATTTAACGAAATCGTTTGAGGAAAATTAGAAAAGTAGATGAATATACAAACTTATTTGGATAGTCTATATGTTCTATTCTAGGTATAGTGAAAAACACTCTACTACACTTGTTTAAGATGCAAAACACGCGCGCTCAAATACAAATTTTTCGATTTCTGCAATTGAGGAAGGAAATCGTGGCAACGTCAACTTTTTTTGGTTGCGCCACTAGCTATGGCGGCGTCATCGTCGTCAGCCTTAAAGGGCCTGCGGCGGCATCCGCAATAAACGTTTTGTGGTAAATTCGAAATTAATAATTAAGTAGTTTGATAGGGTGGCATGGCAGCCAGCAGGAAGGCAACAGGATGCGGTAGCAAATAGCGCAAGTAACCGATGAAAACACAAAAAAAAAAAAAAAAAAGAAATACAAAAATATTGCAATTTGACTATTCAATGGTTGTGGATGAATAAATAGATGAGATGAAGTTGAGTTGAGTGGGAGTTGTTTGAAAATATTTGCCAAATTGCGTCACAGGAAATTGCTTTTTCCAAGTTTGTTTTTTGGTTTTTTAAGAGAAAAAACAACTAAGTGCCGCATTTCCATCAAGTCAAATGTTGAATCTACTACTAAATTATTTAAGGTTAAGGTTTCTTAAGCTTTTCTTGCCATGTATGCCTTGCTAGACCAGACACTCACTCTTGGGTGCTCTTATGACAAAATGCTTATCTCAGATAAAAAAAGCACGGGGATTTATTAAACAAAAAATAAAAGAAAAACATGGAAAAAACTTGGCACATGAATTTCACATTCGATCCGTAACGTACCCACACACGATGTTGAGAAATTTATGTACGAGTCTGTGTTATAACTTAAGTTACTTATTTCTGTATATGTATCTCTGTATCTTCTATAAGCAACGCAATACAACATAACGCATCCAGTCGAGCCCAATCGAGTTGGACGTTCATCTTGGACAAATCGACAGACAGACATATAATATTAGTATGTATAGTATGGAGAAGTGAAAAATTTATTTATGCCAATGACACATTTTTCATGTTGGTAACTTGAGAATAAGCCGCCGCACTAAGTTGTGCTCAAAAAGAATTTATTTCATTAACACGCAATGCACCAAGCAACGATTGTAAATGACAACAAACACAGACAGACAAATGGACACAGCACAGCACAGGATGAGGCAACTCTATAACAATGACAACCAACCATAATATAGCAACAAAATCATTACAGTTTCGAAATAATAATAAAAATCGAAGAAGAAAAGGAGAGGAGAAAAGTGAAGGGCATACGGTATCAAAGTATCTGGGAAGAAAAAAAGAAATCATTATATTTAATTTCCTTCACACCACCAACTACTACAACAACGACAAAAGTTAAGCTGTATTAGAGTTCGAGTGGTGGAGAAGCATGTGAAGCTGTGGTTTGAAGGACAGTTAGCCAGAGTTTTGAGTGTTTGTATGAAGCCCAAAATAAGATAATCTTGAAGCAAATGCACTGAAAAAAATCTATATTTATAAGCTAAGCAACTTTAAGATGCCTTTGTTCTTAAAAAAAAAAAATTATTAAAATCGGTGTAATATATTTTGCGCCGAATGAAAAAAAAAATATAAAAAAAAAAAAAAAAATTTAAATAAAACTATTTATATCTGGACAATAGCGCCACCTACCGGATCCAAATGTAGTAAAGAACCTGACTGGTAACTCCATAAGTACAACAAACAAAAAATCATTAAAATTTGTCCACCCGTTCTCGAGTTTAGCGATGTCATACTACAATATTTTTTGGGTTAATTTTTGTATATGTAAATTTTAAGTTCATATTATCAAGAATTTATGTACTTTTGCAACTTCATAATATATGATTGGTTTGCAGATTGTCATTCTGCTAATTTGAAGTAACATTTTTCATGGTCCCATTTTGTTTCTTTTTGCTTTAGGAAAACAGTGTTTACAATCAATTGGATTAGGTGGATGCATTTCACTCCCCTCTGATCTTGTCTACAGTGTTTGATGGAAAAACAATTTATAAATATTGTATAATGAAAATCGAACTTTGATCTTTGGTTATCTACATATGTCATAACAGGAATACATTGTCAATATCTTGGATTAGTAGTTTGACTCTCACAACCCAAATTTTCATTTTTTTTTATATACCGAGATACAGTTTTTTATTTCTGTGTAGTAAGTCACAGCACCCTTTCTTATCGCTTTGTACTATCTTTTGTCCCCCCACACACACTCAGACGAGCAATGAAAGTGGAGTCTAATTCTCGCTCTTGGACATTCTTGTGCATGTATGCATGTATGTTATGGTATATAGACTGTATGACTGAGTGTTTGTAATTTATTTAACTGCATTTTTGTGGATTCGATTTCAATATCTGTCGTTGTATCTAAGTATCTGAGTATCTACATACACAACACACGCACGCACGCACGCACGCAGTCAAAGTCGTTAGTGTCGCGCTGTGTTTGCTTGTCGCTGTTAAATGTTTCATGGTTCGTTCAAAGAACAGTTTTTTTTTTGTGTTTTTTAATTTTATTTTTTCTTGATTTGGTTTCTTTTGTATCGAACGAAGGAATAAACGACCGAACGACAGATTAATGTGCGCTTTGAGATGTTAAAGATATCAGCTCTTAAGAAAATGAGAGGGCATATGGAAGTAACTTAAAAAACCAATAAAGAATCAAGAAGAACAAAAAAGAATGAAAGAAAATACATAGTAAATGAAAAAGTATCTACAATTTAAGAAGATGCTGGTGCAGCAGGCCACATCATATCATGTTTACTTTCTCAATATGCGTGGTTGTTGTTGTTGTTGCTGTTGCTATTGATGTTTTTGTTATTTTGCAGGTAGATCATTTGGGCGCGATAAGTTCATTCGTCTCTGAGATACACGTTGCAGCAATGCAAGCATCCTGCAGCATTTAAGAGAAATTGTGTCTGTGTCTGTGTGACAGCAAAATAACCAAAGGAAATATAAATATTTATATGGAAGCACAGCAGGCGTTTTGTCAAAATATTTGTGTAAGACAGCAGCAGTCTTTCTGATTTGGTTTGATTTCTTAGAGTTCTATACCATGGATTGATGTCAGTTCAATGAAAAAATTTGTTTGGTTACAAATCGTTTCTGGGCACACAATGTTTGTTTATACATATTAAGTTATCATCATCGTTGTTAGATTGCAACAATCTACCAATCTAAGCATATGAGTGAACTGATTTTAGGGCGTAAAGCACTTGTAAATCCTTTGGAAGCATGCAGTAAGTAGTAAACCTTGATTCGATGCTGTCTGAGAAAAGTTGTTTGGCTTAAATAGAGATTTACTTTTGTGGTTGATTTTACTGCTAATGCGAATTTGGTTTTTGATTCATTTTTCTACCAACACATTCCATTCAACTCAAGTTGAATGAAACTCATTCAACATAATAAAACACATCATTAATTCAATATGAACAAAGTAATAGTAAATGAAAGCTGAAGAAAGTTGAAAGTATTTGATAAAAAAAAAATTAAAGAAAGGAAAAGCTACTTAATTTTCCTTGGCAACTTATAAATAAAATAAGTAACGGCTGCTGGTGGGTGGACAAATACAAAGGACTACGAAGAGTTAAAGTTCACTAAACTTAAACTAACTTCAATGAATGAATGCGTAGCGAAGCGAGTCTTGAGGCTAAGAGATACGAGTATTTTGCTCTATACTGTTAAGCAAAGTTAAGGCAAAGCACAAAAATTAATTTAGCTTAATTCGTCCACGAAACTGCCACTTGCAATGTAGTAGTTAAGTGATTGAGAGGCGAGAGAGCAGCAGTTACGGATTACAACAAACTAAAGAAAGGACGAAGACGACGACGACGACGACTACGCATAGCTGCTAACTTGTATCTTTATCAAGAATCAAGTATAAGAAAACATCAGCATTAACAACAGGAGCAGGCAGTAAAACGAAAGTTGTTTGCTTGCCTTTGAATCCTTTAATCCCATTTTGCCAGTTTAATTATGTAGTTTATTAAGCGGAAATGAAAAAGCGAAAATACGCGCGAGTTTCTCATCTAAACAAAATAAGGAAAAAAAAAACAAAAAGAAGAAAAATATAGGAAAAAGGAAACGGAAACCAGCAACCGAGCAGCAATGGCGACACATGACTATATGTTGCCTTTGTTGTTGATACTCCTAGCTAAGCTTACGTAAGGATTGCCACAAGAAATATTAGACAGACTCCTTTCTAGAGTAGGCAAAAATAACAATTTGACTTTTGGCGTTAAAAGGTTTCCTCATTGCATATATTTATAAAGAAATCTTTAGAAAAATATCTATCTACAATATGTATAAAAAGGACTTACCGTTGGAGGTCCCAAGTACTTGAATTGTCCTTGGCGTAGACAAAATTGTCCTTGGAGTCAATAAACCAGAGCGAAAGGCAAAAGAATTCAGAACTGTAAAGAAAATGACAAAAAGAAGAAGAGAAAATATTAGTAAAGAAACAAAACAAAAAAACAAAAACCCGAAAGGAAGTAAATACAAGAAGGGTTTCTTTTTGAATTTCAAGGCTCAGTGCTTAATTTTTATATTGCGTATACGCGCAGTTGGCCGGCAAATTAAGTATTTGCATGAACGAATAATCAAAGCAAAGCAAAAGAACAATATAAAAGGAAATAAAAAAATTTGGAAAATGACTCAGTTATGTGAAAGAAAGTCTGGACTTTCATTTAACAGATTCAACCCATTTTTCTCATTTGGTTTCGTTTGTTTCTCTTATGATTTCATTTTTCCATATAAAATTGCAGCAGGTCACATTTAGCATAAATATCTTTCTTCTATTTCGTTCTATGGAAAAGCAAACATTTTTAAAATTTAACCAAAATTAGAAAAAGGCACACAAAATGAAATAGAATATGATATAAATTAAAAAGGAGTTAAAATAAAGAAAAAAATTAAGCTCACTTTGGTCTTACTAAATTTAAGATACACTTCGCATCCGCAAATTTTAAATTAGTTATTGTCATTAATTTATTTCTTTTTCATGGCATCCTTGCAATTGAAATTAGATTTTCTCAAATTATGAGTTCGGCATTTTCTAATCTTGTTATAATTGTTCAAACAACCTAGTTTCAACGTGAAATGAATGGCTATGTCTTCCAGAAGAATTTATTCATAACATCAGCTATATAAATTTAAGAAAATCTTTAATTTTTCCATCAGTCAAACCAATAATTTTAGGCAGAAGCAACCTCGTCAGAACATTGGGTGAGATATAATCACTTTAAGTAATCATAATCCTAAAACATCAATTGACTTTTAGTTTCGGATAGAATGTCAGTTCACCGTCTCCTAATGAGGTGGGGTTATTTATATGGTGTTTTCATTTGGATCAATCGCCCGGAAGTTACCTTTTTAGGCGACGCGGGTGTCTGCTATTGTCTAGCATGGTTGATTGGAAATTGATTACCATGGTCCTTCAACCGTGAGAAGTGTCTTTTGCTGTACTTGATGATCTCCTCTCTGATCCAACGATCTTTAAGTGAATGACCAAGTTTCTGACATACCAAGGCGCACCGATAAACCATCGTAGCAGTTTCCATTGGAACAACTGAAGAATTTCTAGATTTTAGTTGGAAGTAGTGCCTGAAAGCTGTGTACCTTTCGTCCATCGGAATGATCTTATACAATAGCAGCTACTTATGTATATTCAGCTTTGATTTCGGACTGAGGAAACAACTAATTCTTAAAAAAATCAGATCAAACTGCCTTTCTTTGGTTTTGATGTGAGGTTGTTAGGTGCGAGGCCTGTCAAGAAACAGGCACAGATACTTCACAGTGATACTGCTTGGAATGACATCTCCTCTAATGATTAATGGACTATTTTATGTAGTCTCTTTGTTAATTACAAGAAACAGACCTAAATTATTTAATTAATTGAAGAATTGAAGACCACGTACAACATTTCTGATACAATACGAAAAATTTATGAACAACTTTCTCTGTATTGGAAGGATGAATTGCTAAGACTAGATCGATTCTCTATACTATTTAAAATATGTCCCCTATGGATTGGGTATATTGTAGCAAACATCAGATTTAAATAATAATACTCTTCAAACATTGCAAAGAACTAAAAAAAAAAAATATAATTTATTTTTTCTTCTTAAAATTGTAGTCAAGAAAATCAAAAGACTCAAAAGGTTTGTATGTTGAGCTTTCATTATGTTTGATTTAATGGCGAACATAAATTAGCCAAGTCAAGCATAACAAGGAAGTAGGTTCTCATCTCTCATCCTCTATTGCCTGCCAGTCGTAATCAGCTAGGCCGTTAAGAATTTGCAATTAAATTTATTAACATTAATTAGTTGCATTGCCATGTACTAATTACATACTAACAAAAACAAAAAACACTTGAATGCATAAGGAGGTCATTTGGGTAAAGGCTCAAAATGAATGAGTGAAGCAACAAAAATGAAAAAAAAAAAAAACAAAATTATGACAAAACAAACGAAGAAACTACGAGTGAATGCTTCAAGTCATTTGGCAACTGGTGCATGTGCTTCATTAACTCATCTCAGTTTAGTTTAGTTTAGGAGCCTAGATTTCACTGGATGCAAAGGAAAATTCTTTACTCATAACTTTAACTTTTAAAAGTAAACTTTAGTCAAAATCTTTTGTATATTTACAAATGAAACCAGTTAAACAGAAGCGGACAAACTCAAATATATTTGAGTTTTTCTTTTTTTTTCTTTTTTTGGAGAGTGCCAGGCACTAGACACCGAGCAACAATGGCCAAATGTAGTAGTGGAGTGTGTTTTGATTGTAGATTGATTCAGTGCTGTGTGCACACTTCAAATGTTATTGAAATATTTATAAGCCGAACACAATCAAACAAACGGGCTATGCCACACATACAGATACACACACATATACACAAACCCACTCACATACAAATACATAAACATATACGAGTTGTAGATAGACTAGCAGACACACTCAACCGATTGAACAATAAAACATTTTTGAATAACGTTTTATGCCTATTCGATTCGTTTCGATTGCCAGATACGGATTGCTGTTATAGAATATTGAAATTGGGAATGTTCATTGATATGGTGGTGGTACAGGATGGCAGTGGTGGTGGCGGTGGCGGCGACGTGGTGTATCTATTAATGTTCAAAACATTTGCCACACAATTTGAAGCATATTTCCACAGGCTACTACTACTGTACTGTTTTGGATTTGCTGTTGCTGTTGTTGTTTGGATTGGTTTACAGAGAAAGAAAATGTTGTATAAAATTTACAAAAGATTCAATAGAAACAGTGCCAAAGATAGAGTGACACAATCTTTTGGGCTTTTAACAATTTTAACAGCTAAACAAGACAATTAATACAATAGTTGGATTAGTTGATTCAACTATAGGGACTGCATGTATTTTTATTAGGTATTTCGTATTTCAGATTGAGAGTCGTGTTGGGAGAAATTTCGGAAGAGGGAATTATTGAGTCAATATCAAGTTTAAGCCATCGTCAAGTAGATCCCAAAAAGTTAGCCTATTTCAAGGCCAATACTGTGCGAAAGCAACAACAACAACAAAAGCAGAAGCAACAACCTAAGAAGAAAGCTGCTAAGCCTGATAAAGCTAAAGCAGTTGAACCAAAATAAAAAATTCCTTTAATTCAATACCAAATGATATCTTCAATTACAATGACTTCAAGCGTGTCTACTCCAATGAAAACGAAACTGTTTCTATTCCGTACATCTGGGGAAGTGTGACCCTGAACACTACTCAATCTGGTTCGGTGAATACAAATACAATGAAGACTTGACCAGAACTTTCAAGTCATGCAATCTAATCATAATGTTCCAACGATTCGGCAAGATGCGCTACCAAAATTACGGTTCAGTATGCGTCTTCGGCGGTGATAAGGACAGCAACATCTCTGTGGGTATGGCGTGGACAGGAATTGGTCTTCCACTTGTCCTGAGTGACAGGCATATCGATAGCGACCTTATAGTTTCTAAATTTCAGTTCGATAGAGCAAAAACAAAAAATGAGAACCTGAATTTTAATGATGGTTTGTATGGGAGGTACCTTCCCTAGTAGTCCGACCTAACTGAAATTTCGGCAATATAAGTTTCTGATGTATAGCCAAGATCGTGAGATTACTAGATCGTATAGTTGCCATACAAACCAAAATGTTTATTGTATGGGGGCCCCTTTAAGTTTTTGTAAATATTTTCGTTTTATTATTTTTTGCTGATGCCCGGATAGAATTATATATTCTGTGAAAATTTCAACTTTCTATCTATTGCAGTTCTTGAGATATGACGCGAGGATGGACGGACGGACGGAAGTCTCCGCAATAGGGATCCTTTTGGTACCATTTGGGTCCGGAACCTTAAAAAAAAGATAATGAAACTGGATTAAACTTTACATATTTTCCATTTTTAAAATGTTCTACATATTCGTGGAATACAAAGAATTGCTGCTGATCTAACTCTAATGTGGACTATCCACAGAAATGGTTGTCATATTTGTTTTGGATTTAGAAAATTATTTTAGTTATCAGATAACATTAAATCATAAATTTCGTAAACTATTTTATAGAAATTTTAATTCAAATTTTCTTCAGTGTACATTTCCATTTACAGTTATAGCAATTGGTATTTGTTGAGTCTTGCTGTGCACTACAGTGGGCACAGTTAGTCTGTTATTTGTTATTGGCATCCCACTGTGCAAAAGTGGGTGCGAGTGCGCGCGTGCGTTTACTTTCGTGTTTCCCCAAAATGCAAGCAAGTTTTCTATGTCTATTGACAATGAGCCTGTGTGCTTGCATTTGCCTCATCCAAATGCATTCACAAAACATTCAGTTAGTCAGTCAGTCAGTCAGTTAGTCAGTTAGTTAGTTAGGCAACACAACTCAAGTGGCTATCAATCGTTGTGCTGTACTTTTGTTGCTACTGACAGTGTGGTTCTCTTTGGTGGCTGTGAACAAGTGTTGATGGAATTATTTGCAGTTAGAAAATATGCTTTTTGGTCTTTTGTTTTCTTTAGGAACCAACATACTCGTAGTATAGTAATACCATACCATACCATATACCCTTCTTATTGTATTTCCTTCAACTCTAACATCTATGATCAATTTTGTTATATTTAGTTAACATTGAAGCTACCGATGACTATGGCAATCCAAAAATAAAATTTACTTTCAATGCGAAAAACAATTGTTGTTGTTACATAGATTGGATTGCATAGCATAATATTTGGGGAATGAGATTGAATGTTGCCATAGGAATATGTTTTTTTGATTGCTTTAAAAGTTTGATTCGCTAAGCGTTTTATTCTTATTCCTAGGACTTGCAAATGTTTGTTTTTCTCCTATTTTTAGAAAAAAAATAAATAGTCATTTGTATGCGAAACACGTTTCACGAGCAGCTCAGCTCGATTCAGTCAGAGACGTCAACAAAAAAGGACATAGCCTGCCGCCACATCGGCGGCTTAAAGTTCTCGTTCTCTAACCCTGAGAGACGTGCATCAGTAAATTTATATATGTATGTATGTATGTACAATATATATAAACGACAATAGACAGACACAAGTCAAGCTGAGTGGAGCAGAACAAGGCAGGTAAGTTGTGTGTACTACTTGACTCTGATGCTGATGCTGCTGCTGCTGATGTTGATGTTGCTGTTGTCGTCCGTCCGTCGGTCGATTGCTGTTTGTTTGTCAACATAGAAAATTGTGTAAATCCTTTTAAAGCGAAAATTGCGTGACGTTGGCAGTGAAGTAAGTCTCTCTCGACTTTTTCCACACCTGCTCTTGTTGTTGTTGTTGTGTTAATAGCTGTTGGCATTCATCGTCAATCCTTGACAAAACCCATACGCCTCCACATAGGCGGCTCAACCATTCCATGATTGTAACTTGCGCACGTTTAAATACGCAAACAGCCGACAAAGGTACGTGCTTGGAAAATCATTTAAAAGCTCAAGAGGTGAACGACAAACAGGATTTGGTGTTGTTACTACTACTGCTCCTGTTATTGTTGTTGTTGTTGTTGTTGTTCTCCATGATGATGCCTCCTGTTGTCGTTGGTACTGTTATATTCCTTCTCAATTTATTTTTTGATTTTTTTTTTTTGCCTCCACTGATTTTTTTTTTGCTTTATTTTGTGTTTGTTTTAGAAATTTATGAAAATTTGGGATTTAGGCTTTTCTTTCTTATCTTCGAAACTCAAAACCAATAAAAATAAATAAATATATCGGAAGAAGAAATGATAAGAAAACCGTTAACCGACGACAAGGACAAGGACAATGTAACGCAATTTGCATTTTCAATTTGCAACAACAAACAAGCGTTAAATGTTGCCTAACGAAGCAATAAACAATTATCAATAAATTTTAATATTTGTCGCATTTACTTCCCTATTTTTTTTCTTTTTTTATTCTTTAAACGCTTACACAAACACACACACACACACACACACACACACACATGCACACATACTGAATCACTCAGTTAGTAAAGTCAAGCAAAGAAGTTTTTCTTATAGCTCACAACAGAGTCCCATTGCGCTGATTATCACCACCGCCTGAACTGTAGATGTATCTATGTACATATTACCCTCTTCCACTCATCCAGAATACATGTATCTGTGTAAATTTATCTGTTTGTCTCTATTCTATTCTCTTTCATTTGCTTTTATCTTATTTCTTTCGCTTTTATGATCTGTCAGTCAGAGTAGAAAGTACATTTTATAGTCACACTTTCAACGCTTTAATGACATTTTAAGCACAACACCTCGACACCAAATACTGGCTATAGCTGTAACAGACAAGGTGTTCTAGCTTAGCTTTGTAATATACAATATAAGAAGGAGCAAACCATCATTTCTGTTTGCCAAGTTTTCTTAGAGATTCCTGTTGTTTGTAGGTAGTAGTAGTATGACAAGGTAGATGATGTCTATCATCCATGCAGCAGCAACAACAGCAGCGCATCTGTCGCTCCTTCTTCCTTTTGCTCAGACTTTGACTTTATCCTTGACTGCGTTTTGGCGGCACTTGCTTTCTTCTTTTTTTTTTTTTTTTTGTTTTTTGTTTATTTTCAGGCGGTTTCTACGTCGTCATCGCCGTCTTACACACCTTCCATATTCCTGGCTTAGCTCACTTTTTTGCAAATTACTTTTCAACATTGAAACATTTTGAACCAAAAATAGGGAAAGAGTAAGAGAGAATATTATCCTTCCATCCAATTCAGTCAGCCACCATTAAAATCAGTGAAGCAATGCAGTGGCAAAGAAGAAGCATGGAAGCAAGCAATGACGACAAACGTGTTTGTAACTAACTACCCAACACTTGTAACTGCGTATCTCTTTGCCAACCAAGTAAGGAAACGATGCCCTTGTTCCTCTCTTTGTTGTTGCTGTGTTTACTTTGTGCTGCCGGCAACATTAGAAATGGCGTCGTTTCGTTAGCTTAAAGCTTGCCGCCGCCACCATCATCATCATCTGTATCTGTATCAGCATCAGCATCATCATCATCATCAACATTATTATCATCTACTTCTACTCGCTCCAACAGCTCGAGCAACATCTTTTCCTTGCCGGCAACTTTTTTTGTGTTGCTTACAGCAAATTCGTTGCAACAGCAGCTGCTTATGTTGCTCGCTCACCTTCCTTTGCTGTTGCTGCCATGGCATCATCAAAGCACTTTGGGCACAGCGCAAGCAAATGAGTTGATGACGCTGCACATGCACTACACAGATACCATATAGATAGATAGACAGCCAGCCAGCCAGCCACCAGGTAGGATAAAAGTATCTATATGCATGCATTTATAATCGGTACATACAACCAGTAAGGAGTAAGTCCTGTGTATGCCTGGATGCTTGGCTCTCTGTATATGTATGTATCTGTGTGTGTGTGTGTGTGTGTGTGTATGGAGAGAGGATTTTTGTGTGTCGGTATAAGCCTTGGAGCAAAACAGCAACGTAATCACCTTTTGCAATTAATTTAAGTGGATTTAGTGCAATGGTTTTTCCCATCTACACTTTCACCCTTTTCTTCTTTCCATGTTTCTCTTTTGCAACAGAGGAATAGAGTAAATACAAGTGAGTACGAGTATGTGTATCCTTGGAATATTATCTCCATAGTGCCGTAGTTTACGCAAGGTAATGAATGTCCTGACAGCGTGTTGAGTGTTAGAAAATTGCAGCTAAACTAAACGTTGTCATGTTTTTATTTTTCGAAATTTTCTTTTTACAATTTCCTTAATTTTCCTATTTTGTTTTAACAATGCATCTCTGGATAGTTTTGGTGTCTGCTAAGCATGATTTTTGAGTTTGGCATTGGTCAGCATCATCATTTATCTTATTGTCTAAGCTGAGCGTAAATGAAAGCTTAGTCAAAGGTTTAAATGGAAAATTAATGTTGCCTTGCGACTAAGTCGAGTAGTACAAATGGATAATAAGTGTTGGTAAATGCTTATAAAAATACAATACCATGTGTGTATCTATGTTGTTTCAATGATGAATAACAGAAGCTTTATAAATAAGTATCTATTGCTGTTGCAATGGGATTATCTAATACTTAGAAATCGAACTTTTATTGCTTGCGCATGCCATAAATCAATTCCATACATTGATTTCTTTAATAGCAGGAAATGCAATAAAGCCCTCATTCCTATTTTTATATCTCTGAATATCTGGCAATTGAAAGTGCATACCATAAGAAATTTTATGTTATTTTGATATGTTTTGTAGTGTTAATAGATAGTTTTTTTTTTAATGGGAATTAATATTTTGTTGTGATGTTTGTAACACAATGACATAGAGAATTAATTTTGAGCTGATATATCGATAAAGAGTCTTCAAATTGTTACAAATTGATTTGTTCTTTGAATAAAATATGAATGTTTGAGTGATAATTTCTTTATTCTTTAATAGTAAATTGATCTAAAACTTATACTGATAACTCAAATAAAATGTGTTCAAATTGAAGAAACGAGTATGTTTATTAATTAAAATAAAAGACAAAAGGGGCCAAGTGCGAGTCAGACTCGTACACGGAGGGTTCCATACCAGAATGGGGTTTGTATGGGAGGTACTCTTTCTAGTAATCCGATTTGACTGATTCCAACAAATGAACCGCGCCTATATTAGAAACTTATAGTGTCCAAATTTCAGTTCAATAGTCCAAAAAACAAAAAAGTTTTTCGAATAAGAACCTGAATTTTAATGGTGAGTTTGTATGGGAGGTACCCCTCTTATTTGGCCGATATGGCTGATTCCAATAGATGTGTAGCGACTATATCAAAAACGTATAGTTTCTAAATTTCAGTTCGATAGAACAAAAAACAAAAAAGTTTTTCTAACAAGAACTTGAATTTTAATGAAGGTTTGTATGGAAGGTAACCTCCCTAGTGGTCCGACCAAACTGAAATTGCGACAATACAGGTTTCTGATGTATAGCCACTAACCGTCTAAATTTCAAGATCGTGGAATAACTAGATCATATAGCTGCCATACAAAAGAAAATGTTTCTTGTATGGGGAGCCCTTTAAGTTTTTGAAAATATTTTAGTTTTAGTATTTGTCGCTGATGCTCGGATAGAACTACACATTCTATGAAAATTTTAATTCTCTAGCTATTGCGGTTTATGAGGTATGACCTGACGGACAAAGGGACGGACAACAAAGTCTCCCCAATAAGGTCCTTTGGGTCCGGAACCCTAAAAATTGTTGGAAATCTTTATTTATTTTTATTGGAATTTAAAGTAAGTTAGTTCCGGTTAATAATAAAAAAGAATTCCGTTCAAGTGACCTCCTCTGCTACCTCGACAAGTTGTCAATCTTTTATCAAAATTTTGAATAACTTTTTCGCCAATTCATGGTTGAATTAATAATATTTGATCGATGATATTATCTTTGAAGCATTGTGGATCATCTGCATAAGCTTTACTCTTCTAAAGAAACAAGACCACCACGATGATAAATTCTGTTTCTCTGATCTTGAACTGACCCAGTTTTTTCAAATTTATGGATGATATATTAAGTACGATTTGCATTTTCTCTGCCTTATTTTGAACTTCTGAATAACTTTCACCAAATTTAAAATAAGTTTAACTATCCGAAGTGTATTTACTTCATACATGAAAAAACATGGCGTTATATTTAAAAAGATACCACAAATTTGAACATCCTGTTTATCTGAGATCCTTTAATGATTCTTTATGTCCGTAAAAGGTATGCAATTTTCGGTGTAACTGCAATAAAACTTAAAATATCATCTTTCTATAATTTCCTGCCATACTTTTTACTTTCGTAATCATGCATTTTGTGTAGTTTTTTTTTTTGATATTTTTAAAATTTCAATATTTATTTTTTTGTTTTGTTTTTTGTTTATTTATTTTTCAAATGAGAAATTCATAGAAACAATTAAAAAAGAAATGAGTAATTTTATTGAAATCAAAGATATTTTCAATTTCTTATTTTTTTTTGTTTTTTTTTTGTAATGCAGATGAGAAATTTCCATAGTTGTTGTTGTTATTATTATTACAATTTGTTGTTGCTCAATTACATATTATTGTATCTTTATTGTAGGTTGTTGTGCTGTTGTTGCTGTTGGTGTATCTTTAAATACACACGTATAGTCGTCAGATGTACTCGTATGTGTGTATTTATTTACAGTAAAAATTCACGACGTTTATATTGACTGGAAAATAAATACAAATAAATAAACAAAACAAATCAAAGTCGTGCCAGGGAGTGCAGTAGAACCCAACACACAACGCAACAAAATTGTGTATACGAAGCGTTGACTTGCATTTAATAAGTTGTGATGGAGAATATGTATATGGAAGCTGGCAGGGGGCAGACAGGGGCAGGCAGAAAAAAAAAAAAGGAAAATAACTAAGGGAAAAGGTAAAGCAACAACAACAATAACGACAAGAAACAATACTTGAATAACAACAAATCTGATGATGATGATGATGATGAAGTGAATGAAGAAGATGATGATCATGATGAACTGAACTTAGTCCATCATCATTCATCATCATCATCATCATCGTCGTCTGTAATTGAAGTGCCTTGGAAACGCATAAAAAATCATCATCAACTTGAGCAGCGTCCAAGTGGAAGAAGCATCAGCAACAGCATCAGCAACAGCAACAGAAGAATTGAAGTACTTTAATGTGGCGCAGTTGCAGTCAAGCAACGAGGAACAGCAACAACAATAACAACAACAACAAAAGGGGTTAATTTGTAGATTCACGTTTATTGTTGTTTTGTTATTTCTGTTTTCGTTGTTGATTTTTGATTTTCTTTACGTTTTCTTAACATTTTTTGTTTTGTTTTTACATTTGTCGGCGACGTTATTTTCATGGAATTTTGGTTTTTGTAATATTCTCCTACCTTACAGTCAGCATCCATCATCATCATGTTGCATGGGGCATGATGATCTCGCGTAGGTGGAACTCATTTGTAACGCTTGTTGGGCCAACTTGTTGGCACTTTTATTATTGTTTTTGTTTTTGTTATTACTACAAATGGCTTATGGCTTCATGTCTAAGTATAAAGCAGCGTTAATCATTATTTTGTTTAATGTGAAGTAACAAACAACAAAAAAAAAAAAAAAAATGAAAATAGAAAAACAAATGGAATCCATTTTTATTTATTTTTCTTCAAAGCATTCGAAAAAACGAATTGGCCAGACGATGACTTGCTCTGAAATTAACATAAATTGATATTGTTTTCAAGAAATATTGTAGAAGAAATTGTTCGAGAGTTTTTCTTTCATTATTATGCTAATGTTAGTTAAACAAATGCAGACTTGAATGTCGGAAATGTCATAGCCATAGGGAGGAAAACATTAAACGGAACAATTCATTTTTTTGTTTCCACCAAAAATTTCATACCTTTCACATAGAAATATTTTATGTTTTATTTTATATTAAAAAAGTTAAATGAATCCACGATGATTCACTTCTATGGCAGTCAAATATTATTGCAAAGAAATCCTTGTTAATTTAACCCTGATTAGAGTCCTGAGATATGCATAGAAATATCTAAGTCTTAGTTCTTTCTAGATAATATCGTATAATTGGATAAACAGAGATATGGGGTTTAATATCTTCTTCAGTACATTTGCGCTGTTTAAGAGCAATCCGGCGGAGTTCTTGCGTCGTTTCGTGACCGACGAATCAACGAACGATATTGCTCTTTTTCCGTTTTTGTAAAACTTACCGACACGCTCGCTTCCAAAGTCTATCAAAACAAAACTAATTTAGGGAATTGACTGAAACTTTGAAAGTAGGTTTCTAAAAAAATGTACTACACAATGGTAACACTCTTTTGTAATAGCAGCGCCATCGGGCGGTGAGGCTAAGTTCTTGTTTATTGACCCTCGTAGTCACGAATGAGCCTAGTGTGACAACCTTCGTAATTACAATTTCTTCCAGATTCTGGTATACATCAAGAATTCCAGGATTTTTTCTGGAAGTACATATGCAATTTTATTTGGTTCCAAATACTGGTTGCACAGATAACGGAGTTTGATCCAAATTAAACCCTGACATTGGCATATTGTAATAGATGCTCTGACGTCTCTCTTTTTCATTGCATAGTCTATACTGATCATTTCGACTGCTCTGCCTATTATGTAGATATTGCATTGTACTGTTAAGAAACCTGAGACTATACGAGTTCCTTTTTCTGTTATTCACAGTAATTCTTGTCTTCGTTTCCGAGATCTAGTTGGCATGGTGATCTTTACTACTCTACTATATATCGTGTCTGACCAAAGAAGGTGCAATTTATCTTTAATTTGAGTTTATTTTTTGTAGCTCCAAGGCCTCACGCAAAATTGCTCAATGAGGACGTTATAGGATTCTTTCCTGTTCAGGTTATCTGCCTCTTCGTTTCCAAAAAAAAAAACGCACTATATCCTGGTACACAAAAAAGACTTACAGTGTTATTTGATGCAAGTCTTTAAAGGAATCTTATTCAATCTTGGATGTGATCTCGAAAGTGTTGAGCCTTGTTGTCAGATTCAATGAAAATGTCCTTATTAACAGTGGAGACAATCTAATTCCTCTTCTTTTCTAAAGGATAGTTCTATTGCAATGGATTTCTGCATGGAAAGCAGAGTTCTCTTGGTCCATACTACTATTGCAAATAGACGTTTTATAGGGTTTTCTTAATGAATTTCTGCTTCATAACCAGTGTCCGTTTTAGAGCCACACGTATACTACACATAGGAGTCACGGAAAGGCTTGGGTATTAAATTTTCCCAGACCATTCTGTCTGAAAAAATTTACTAGAAAATTTGCTTGAAAGTTTAATATTGTCGGACAGTGGTCTCTAATTACATTCGTTCCTGGATATAAGGATTGCCTGAGACCAAAAAATTGAGGCTTGCCATAAACAACAGAACAAAAATTTAATAAAAATTTTATTGTTTCATTTAGTTTACTACTAAATAAAATATTAATAAAAAAATAATTTTTTTTTTGTTTATATATTGATGGTACTTATTGAATCTCCTATATAAAAAAAACTACAATAGTAAAAATAAATAAAAGGAAATATAAGATTCTTGTGTTGCCTAAAAAGAATTGTCTACAAAATAAACAAAATTATAATAATCAGTTTTAATAAAATTATTGTACCATAATTTAAACGTTGAGCAAGGAAATTCTTATAAATCATTTTACAAAATATCACAATTACAAATCTTAATTTTTGAAAATTGTATTGCACTTCAAGAGTTAAGAGCGTCCGTCGTCCTCTTATAACATTCACAAAACTACACTTCAAAGTATTGCAATTCATTCATTTATCGATATCTTTGTATCTTTTTGAGTATTTCTTCTTTTTTGCAAATCATTGAGTGTGTGAGCTCACATGATGAAGTTGTTTAAATTGTAACATTGCAAATGTTGGGAAATATCACAATGCTGAATCAAATTGCAATTGAAGTGCTGTTTTTCGGTATGATTGCTAATGATGATAACATTATGGATGGGTGATGAGTGGAAGAGCTCTTAGCATATTCTTAGGACTATCGTCGTGTATAGAAAATGGTCAAAGAGAAAAATATCTAAAAATATGCATTTTGTTCATTGACTTTCATATGAAAGGCAAATGATTTGTGGATGCTCAGGGACTAAAAGTTGGCTTACACATAATGTCCTTGTAATAACGTGTCTTCAGTAGACTTAGGTATAATAACATGCCCAAAAGGCCTACAACCTACAAACAGTTAATGGAAAGGTATCCTAACAAGCCAAGTTAAATCAAGTCATGTCAGGAATAGACGAGTTAAAAGTGTCCAGGCACTATTCGGTACGAAGTTAGCTGCTAAAGCCAAGGCAGCCAAGTCGAAACTAGTTGTATGTATCTCAGCGAGGCAAATAAGCATTAGACAGCAAAAACAAAACAGAACAAAACAAAAAGAATTGGCAAAGACATGACATGGAGTCAACAGACATAACACTGCTGAAGGCTGATATGCCAACGCCAAGCCACTTGGGCGTGAGGGAGTCGATGTTATTGTAGGTTGTTGTATTGGCTTAACCGAACAGAGGGAAGGACTAGAGCCTAAACGATGTTGATACATGAAGATGATGTTGGCAACCAAATATTGTTGCAGTAACACAGAAACAACAAAACTCAGAGCGCAATAGCACATAGTAGCACAAGTAGTAATTCAGTTCTACTCT
This sequence comes from Amiota minor, assembly GCA_037043295.1. Taxonomy (NCBI): domain Eukaryota; kingdom Metazoa; phylum Arthropoda; class Insecta; order Diptera; family Drosophilidae; genus Amiota; species Amiota minor. Next base: position 231,836 of record JBAMAW010001063.1, read on the forward strand.
ACTATAGCCGGTTGAAGACTGGACTCCATCTTCATTATTGTCTATGTCAGTAATTGGCCGACAGACAAAGCCACCTTGGGCAATAGAAGCAACAACCAACCAGCAACAGAAATAGTAGAGTGTAATGTTGTTACAGGTTACTTTGATGTTCCTACTGCTGGTTGCTGCTCATGATGTTTGTATTCTTCAGCTTGTTGTATGCCACCACCTGGTTACCTAAAACGCTTGGCTTGGCAGCTCCTCTTTTTTCATCAACTGTTTTCTGCTTTCGTTTTTGTGATTTTCCTTCATTCTCTTCTATTCTATCGCATTGATGGTATCTACGATTATTTGAGGTTGCTAAGCAATAATTTTATTTTTAGTATCATTTTTGCGTTGTTGTTCGTATGTTGCATCGTCGATGCCTCTTTTCCACAACTTCACTGGCTGACTAACGCGTTCGCTTATTCAGTGCTCCTGAGACGAAACGATCCTTTCCTTTTGGTCTTCAATTGAAGCGCTCCTACCTACCGGTATCCATATCTGTGTTTGCTTGCCATAACGAGTTGTATTATTATCTCTGAAACCGATGGACCAACAGACAACTCAACATTCTCTGCCTGCTGTCGAGGAAACAGCACACAAAAAGAAGAATGCACCAACAAAACGGAAGATGTTGCAACATCAGGCAAGGCAGAATATAAATTTTATGGCAATATTCACAACTCCACCTTCTGTTGAAAATTTGTACTTTGGCTGTTTTGCTTGCCAATTGGAAAATTATTGTTGGGAATAGGTAAACGAATAATTTATTACGCTTCAATGGCATGGAATCGTAATCGCAATGATATGCAGTCAAGTGCGGCTACAACCACTATAACATAGTATTATGGATTGCGACTAAACTGAAATATCATTTTAGATTTAGTTCAACATCGTTATTATTAGAGTCGCGACCAACCACTAGAGGAGTGAGGGAGGTAACGAACGACACAAGTGTTTGCCAAGTCAACACATCCATTATACCTAAGCAGCAATAGCAGCAGCAAGTTGAATGAATCTTACTAGCAATTGATTTCATTGAATGACTGAGTGAGTGAGTGAGTGAGTGAGCTAGCGAGCGCCCACTGTGAGTCCCGCTTGGCATCAATTGACTTTACTATGCTTTTGCTTTTGCTTTGGCTTTGGCTTAACTTTGTCATTTTGACAAGTTTTCGCGCGGCGAACTTAAGAAAAATTGTCTAGCGTCGTGTTGCCATTTAAGGCTACTTTACTAGTCTCTTGTGTGCGGCACCAGGCGCTATGGCGTTATTTAAGCACACTCCTGATCACTCATACTCACTCACTCACTCAGCTTGAATGAGTCTCGATCTTGTGAATAGCTGACTGACTGACAAATAAGTTGTCAAAGCACTACAGATGGTGCTGATACTGATGATGATGATGATGATGACTATTGAAATTGTTTTTTTGTTGGGCGGAATTCACTTAAGTTAAAATCTCATTTTGTATGTATGGAAAAAAATTAAAATCATTTAGATTAAAAGATAGATTTCTTTTTCTTTCGTAAATTTACTGAGTCTAACTTGATGAATTAAATTGATGTAATTGTAATCTGATTTAATTTTAATTCATTATACAAATATTTAAATTTTAAATTTATTTCTGAAGAAATAAACAAGAAGTAAAAATAGAAGACTGTGAGCTCCTGAAACGAAAATTGAGGCCTATATTTTATAGGAAAACCGATTAGAAAAAGAACCAATAAAGAGAAGCTTCAGTTTTCTATTCCTTTGTAATAATTTTACCATGTCCAGGTTAAGAAATTTTCTTTAAAAGTTGTGACAAAAGTTCTCATATTCCAAGAGTGTCCTTCCTCAATTTATTTTTATGTCAAACCCGAAGCAATATTTTGAAGGTATGGCAACCCTATAAAAAACGCAATATAAATTTGTTTGTTTACAGGTTAGTATAATTTTTTTTTTTTTTGTGTAAACATGTCTAAGTTTGAGGCCAATAAAGAGCACTTTCGGCTCGTGGTGATTTTCTTCTTAATAAAAATGAATTGAGCAAAATTCTCGTGGATACTAACCATCAAAACTTGTGAACGCTGGTTTCAGCAATTCAAAATGTCTTTGATAAAGAAAATCGTCCAATAGTTTGAAGGTATCGATTGGCAAGGACTATTGGATGCAGACGATACATAGAAAAAAGAAAAATGATGGTAGATCAATTAAATATCACTCAGCAAGTCTTTTATGATCGCCTAAAAGCCAAAATGTTATAAAATGGGTTCCACATGAACTTGGCGAACGACAGAAGGAAAAGAGGAAAACTGTGTGCAAAAATGCTACGAAAGAATGGAATTTTTGGCATCGGGTCATAAAATATATATATATATATATTTTAAATTCCCAAATGCAAAATATCATGTGTAAAGCTAGGACAACCATCAAACATCGAGGTCAAGATCGGGTTGTGTACTGCAAGCTTCTTAAGCCTGGCAAAACAGTTAATATCAATCGCAACCGGTAGCAAAAGATTAATTCCAACCATGCATTGATTGAAAAGGGGCCAGAAGGCATGGTAAAGTTATTTTCAGGATGACAACGTTATTTCACATTCGGCCAAACTGTTAAAAGATATCATTTTCGCCGTTAGTTGGGAACTCTTAACCCATCCTCCATATTCACCAGACTTGCATCCTTCAGATTATCATTTGTTTTCATCGATGGCCGATCAGCACTTAACAATATTCGATGAAATGGAAGAATAGTTTTATGAAAGGATTTTGATGAAAAATGAAAGTTTCTTTTGGAATTGGGTAAATAACCAGAAAGATACGAAATTTTAAATTTGTACACCACTACTACAATATATTTGTATACTTAAAAAGTTCAATGAACAATTCTATTACTAAAATGATGTCACAATAATCAGTGAGAAGTGTAGAGAAAAAAGCCCAAAAATTAAATAAAAATTCCTATTTAACAAACTCACATCTTTTGGGATCAATACGAAATATAAACGTAAATATTTGTTTTATACAAATACTCGCCAGTTAAAAAATGAATTATTCGCCAATTTATTTAGATTTGCGCGACAACAACCTGCTGGGTCTATGGATGGATGTTGCTGTTATTGTTGTTCGAATGTTGGTGTTGGTGTTGCCATTTTTTAATATTGTAATTTTTTTTTTGTTTGTTTTATTTTTTGTTTAGATGATGATGTTGTTGCCTGACGCTGCATAACAAGCCAAACCAAGCCAAGCCAAGCCAAGCCAATCTAAGCCAAACCGTGCTAAGCTTAACTGAGCTAAGTTTATTTTGAGTTCATTTGAGCGTTTGTTCAATTTGCCTTTGCTCGTTGCACTCAACCGCAAAACGAGTTTCAATTACAAATTCCAAGTTTCAAGCTGAATGAGTTATTAGAGTCGCTTTTTAAGGTGTCAGCGTCAGCAGCATCAGCAGCATCGAAGCTTGACAACGTTAGCAAATTTTTATTATATTTTTATTATTATTTTTTAATGTAATTTCTATTTTTTTATTTACGAAACAACTTGCGGTTGTTGTTGTTTGCTATTATATGGATTTGATTTCACTAGTACTGGATTTTATTTATTCATAATTTAAACAAAAACAACATCAACTGGCAAAGATAATGTAAATAATAAATATGTTTTTTTTTTTTGTTGTTTTTTTGCAAAATTGACAAATATTTTAGCTTAAAGCGACAAGAAGATGGCATGGCCTTCAGTCTTTGCTTCTTTAAAATAAAGTCGTTGCAAAGTATGTGAAGTTGTTGTCTATGGGGAGTTGTTACTCTTCGTTGAGTGTCAGCACTTGAATTTTGATAGCTCTAAGACTGAAATTGACTTCAATAGATGGAAGAGAAAGAGACTGGGTGAATGAATGAGTGAGTAAGTAAGCAATCACCATCAAAATTATGGATGTGTCTAAAAAGCAGGCCGGTTGGAGGTTCCTAAGCTTTTAATAATGATTTATTTTGAAGAGGAGTCGCCGTCGTCATCGTCCACGATTTAAAGAAATTCTTTTGCTGGCTTTGGTTTTTTTATTTTAGAAGAAATACATTTTTCTTTTCTAGGACATTTAGAAGACAAGTTTGCTTACTTACATAAGCGCTGACAGCATCAAAAGGTCAACAACAGATATTTACTGCTGTTGTTGTTAATATTTGAGGAAAATATAAAAAAAAAAACATTCCTTTTACCACAAAAAATGTTCCTCCTTTTTATTTCATCACCACACAAAAACCACAAGGACACAGACTCATTCTAGGAACACATTGGTTTGAAGTAAAGAGAAAAACTAAACGATTTTCACGACGAAAGGAACAATGTCATAAACTTCAAATGACAAAAACAATTTCCACACACACACACACAATCATACAAAGAGGGAACTTGACTTGACTCGGCTCGACTGATATCATGGGCTCTCATCATATTTTATACGCCAAATAGTTAAACGAATGCACAAACAAGAAACAACGAGAAACATAATAAAAGCTAAAAGGAAAATTGCTTGTAAAACATTTTCAGTTTGTTTTTGTGTATGTGACAAACAAAAAAAATACATTGTATAAATACAACAACATAACGCACTGAAAATGAGTGAAAATGTATTAAAAAAGAAACAAGGATAGAGAATGAAAGAAAGAAAGCAAAAAATATATTGTATGTGTACATACATTTATAGAAATCTCCCGCATGTACACATGCCATAAATCACAAAAAGTATTTCATGCTTTTGCTTTGCTTTCCTGTATGACTACTACCATCATCATCTTCATCATCAGCCCCACCAAAAACATTTGGCTTCCTCCCTCACATGGTACTTCTACTTCTATTTTATGCCTACTTCCCATGACTTTATGTGATGGAATAAAAAAATTGTTCGCCTTTGCCGCATTAATGCGCTTACACGCGCATACCTCAGCTCAGACAGAGTAAGGGTGCCCCAATGGTAAAAGATATAAGATGGAATAGCCAAATGGGTGGATTGAAGATAGATGATACAAGTGTTTAAGGAACGGTGAGTCGGTTGAGCCAAAGATACGAGATGTGACCCATTGTTCTATCTTTATGTCTTGAACTAATTCGCAATTAAATGAAACTATGCGCTACTATTGGTGTAAATACAAGGTTTCAAAGTTCCAGAAATTAATTTTTAGTTCATGCATGATTAAATGCTAATTTTCTTGTATTATAGTGCCCAAAGGTTCGCACAAACAACCAAAGTGAGACCTTTTTCAAACCATGTTTATCCGTCAATATTATATCAATATTTTCCACACAACTTTTCTCGAATTTAAAGAAAACTTGATCTTGGTTGAATACTTTTGTGACACACCTCGTACAAGGAATTTATTCCATTATCTCTGTCTATACAGTATACTGACTGGGAAGGACCCAGAAAGGCTCGCCTTAGGTTAGGTTCGATTTGTGGCTCCTGCTTGGCGGCTCTACGTTTTTAAGCTATTTAAGATTTTCGCGCAAATTTTTATTTCTTTTTTATTTTATTTTGATATGATTTTCTCTATTCAACTCGCTAGTTTGCTTATTTTCGGTTGTCACCAAACACATGTGTAAATGTATCCTCAGCGCGTGTGTTTGTCACTTTATTGGTCTATTTTGTTTATTTTGTTGATAGGGAAACACGAGACATAAAACCATCATGCAAATTCCTTTCTTTTTCTTTGCGACGGCAGTGTTTTTCCTTCCGTTTTTATATTTTTTACTTTCCTTGTCAACAATGAACAAAAAAAAAAAAAAAACAAAAAATATGAAATGAGGAGCAAACGCGCGAATGTTTAACAAATGTGTGACATTTTTTTTGTTGCTTGTATTCTTCCTTGCAGGGACTATGATATGTTGAGCAAACAGTGAATGATAGAAAATTGTATTTTGTTATATTTTTTTAAAGGCAACACAAAAATTATAACTCAGTTTATAGAAGCACACCAACGACACCAAAATATACACGTGAAAATTGATTTTTGTACTGTGATTATATTTTTTTAAATGGCTGGCACATTCAGCATTTGTTCCATCACACACATTTCGCCATACACACTCTCCTCCTCTTCCTGCTGCTCCAACACTTTGGTTTTAGTGTTTATCCAAAGTTACACTGTTGCGTTGATTTCTTTCTTCCATGAGACAAATGAGGTGATGGTGACTTGCGTTCGTTGTTTGTTTGTTTATTTGTTTGTTTTGTGAATTTGTTTGTTTTTATTAAAAAAGCAAAAAAACACAAAAATAAATTAAATTATGCTTTCATGTTGTTTTAATGGTTCCATGGTGTTGATGTTCCTGTGATTTTGTACTCTGTACATTTCCATTATTGAGGATGACATATGGAAACGATAGAAAATTTGAGTAACTAACTACACGTACGGTGGCAGAACCCCAGTCCAATGCCGAGTTTTGTTGAGGTAGGGTCAGAGAAGATAGAAGGTCTATCACTCGTCTGTATGTCGCCAATATTTTTTTCTCTTATTATAAATATTTGTTTTTTTGTGCTTTACCAGGCAACCAATGCCTACTGATTGCGCCTGCTCCTCTCATTCGACGACAGTTGAGTATGTAGAATATAATGATCGGAAGTCATATTCATAAAAATATGTCAATGAATTGTGAATTATTTATTGACGCGCGCGTTTAAAACACATAAAAATGAAATTGCGCTTGAAAATTGTACCAATTGTAAACGCAGCAAGTGGCAAGGCAACTTGTGTGGACCAGAGACCAATGTGTTGTATTCAGCATGGATATGATAGACGTAACATACATACAAATGAAGGTGGCAGGAGGCAGATCGTGTGTGATGAATGATAATTGGCTGTGTTGCGCATATACATATGTCTACATGTGTAGCAAGTACCATGAATGTTTGAAATAAGTGAACATTTCTGTTTTTCTTAATCGAATTATATGTGAATCAACGTGATGATATATGGTTATACTTAGTTACAGCATTGAAACAGTTTTCTAAATTAAGTGTGATATATAAGTATATATATTTTTAAATTTGTTAACCAAACTTTCAGGTTTACTGTACTTAAAATCGTGATAATAATAAATAAAAGACAAATTATTATGGGTATCAATTACTTTACCAAATTTTTGTTTATCATATAGTAGAACTTAAAGTCCCAAAAAAAGCTCAATTATACACATTTCTTGAACTATGAAACTATGATGTTGTTGATTAATACTATAACTATACTGTAGAATTTTAAGTTGAAATGATTAAACAGACAAACCTTTTTTTTTTATGAAAAAACCACATGAGATGAAGATTAATGAAATGTTGTTAAGATCTTATTATTGATCTTTAAATATTGGGTTGTTCAAAGAGAAAATGATTTACTTCATTCATTAATTTACTTCTTTTCATTTCTTGAAGAATGGTGATTTAAAATTATTAACATACATATTCATAATAGTCCTAGCAGCCAGGGCTTTCAGCTCTATTAACTTATTATACATAGATGTGTGATCTATAAATAACCGAACTTTTTATTTAACATGAAGTGTCATCTATTCAATGTTGAGAATATTAGAAAGGTACATCTTTCTTCTTTAGAACGCAACTAAGTTCATGCTAATCGATTGATACAATACAAAATTACGCATGGTTTAATAACAGCAGCTTGAAGTTATGTCCTAAAAACATAATGGAACAAAGAGCAAATTATTACATTAAATTTTGTTTTAAAATCAGTAAAAAACTTGCTGAGATTTACGAATTGTTAAAAAAAAAAATGTGATTGTATGAGTCTAACTCAAGATTAAAAGTAGTTTACACGATTTAAAAGTAGCCGTGATGATTTAAATGAAACCGTGCTGAGTGGATGAAGCAAGTGAAATAATCACTATTAATGCAAATTTCACAGTTAGAATGCCGGCAGAAGAATTAACTTCATCTTACTGTACAATCTACACAATATTAACTAAAGATTTGGGTAAAAGAAAGATCTGTGCACATTTTGTTCCACATCGGTTAAATTAAGATAAAAAATCCCTCAAGTAGAACAAGGCAACATTTCAACAACTAAAACCGATCCAGATTTTTTTTTAAAGAGATCATAGCGGGTCAGGAAACATCACCCTTTAAATATGATCCTGAAACTAGGCGACAATCTGCAGAATGGAAGTCGCAAGACGTTGGTAACTCTCTATGATACCGAAGTGTTCACAAGGAATTTTTTGCAGAAGGTACAAGGTGACAGCAGGGGAGAATACAATTTATAAGTTTTACATCGTTTCTGGTCAAGTATTGATTGGTTTAGACCCGAATATCTCGAAGGAAAATTGCCTTTATTATTGCGTGATAATGCACCAACTCACAAGACCAAAAAATCCAACAAATTTTTGATTAAAAAAGAACAGATTTGTGTCATTGACCACCTACGGTATTCGCCTCGGACCACTCTACGACCATAATCCGTTTGGACACAATAACTCTTCGTCACTTGGAATATAAAAATTTCGACGTACAATTAGCTGATACCCAAGAGACTTTTATTAGGAAAACAATCAAAATGAGTGATAAGGCGCATTTCATTCTAAACGGAACCATAAACAAACAAAACTTTCGATTCTAAGCCATCGAAAACCCTGAAATAATTGAAGAGTCAACAAGCCAAGGAACCTAAATATACTTAAGGCTAACATCCGCCAGGAAATAGCCGCCATATCGGCCGAAACATTGGCAAATAAGACGGAAAATGCCAAAACATAAAAGGCACATTACCCCATTCGAGCTCTGGCCGATTTCTGGTGCGATATCATCTTCAAAAAGTAATATAATGAAATCTTCCTAAACCACATTAAATGATCTCTCACTTATAGAGCAAATGTTTGTTTGTTTCATTTATTTTTTTTAAATTAAATGGTTCCATCTAATGTGGCCAATTTGTTATTTAGCTTAAGTTTTAATTCCGACAATGGAGACTTTACCAAACATTTTGTTATTGTTAAGAGTTTTTTCTTGTTGCTAATAGAGACTCTATTGTCACCACTATATACACGTATGAATGTATGTATAAAGAATAGAGAAGCAGTTTAGGCTATCACATTTTTCACATTATTTTAACCAAAAATGTCTTTTACCTTTCTTAATTACAATCCCATTCGTGTACTTTTGTTTAATGTTCTTTCGAGTTATTTAGCACAAAAGAACAAATTGTTATTAACCCTAGAAAATGTCCACGTATCTCCTATCTATGGTATGTATGGTAGGTAGGTATGTGTTTCTCCTAAAGACAGTACCAAGAGATACCTTTGATTTCATTAAGTTTTACTTTAATAACTTTGCGCACAAATGTTTTACCTTTTTAGCAATTAAATGAAAACGAATTACCTGCGAGCAGAGGTTGTCGTTTTGCTACCCACTTTATGACACTTTAAGAATGGAGCGGTAATGTTGTCATGTCGCAGCCAAAAATGAAGAATTCTATGCCGCCGCAGCTTTTCTTAATGTTATTTAATGGCCAAAGGCTTAAATTTTATTTCATCATCATCATCATCATCATCATCATCATTATGCGACAATTAGAAAATTCGCAAGTTACAAAGTGCAAAACGACAAAAAAAACAAACAAAAAATGTATAGAAAATTCAACGATGGAAAATATTAAGAAAAAAAGAAAAAGATAAGTGTTAAGAAGAAACATGTAAAACTTGTTACCTGTTGTTGTCATAGTTGTCAGTTAGCCAGTTGGATAGCAGCGCATATGTCGACCGAAGGCAGTTGGACAACTTTAGCAACTTGGCCTGGATTAGCTTATACACTAAAGTCTTTATTTTCTTCAGTTCCCCTTCTTATCTGTGATCCTATTTCTTTTATGCTACTTCAAACGTTAAATTACGTCCAAATGATGAACGTCGTCAGCGGGTGTTAAGTTGGTAATTTTATGCCTGCGTAAACTTTTAATTTCTAAATGAATTTGTAGATTTTACAGCGGCTATTAAGAGAAGACGACACTGATGAGACACACAGCTTTACTTCAATTCGATGCAATAAGGGGCCGACGAGACAATTTTCCATTTACTTTTTTTTTTTTTTTGAATGTCGTAGAATAGAAACAATCTTCTTTGACACGCTTTATGTTTTAAATCAACACAATTGGCATTAAAGAGGATTTTCTCAAGCTAATGCCATTTGATTTGTGGGTCAATCCATATGACAAACAAATCCAATAGGGAATGCTTGGTTGGTTGCCTCTTATAAGGCCTTTGATCGTCTGATGCACTCCAAACTTGATTAATAGCTCTTTTCCCGACACAACATGACACTTGAACGGATCTTAAAAGTCATAAAAAAAAAGTATTTCATGTTCTACAAAATCAAAATATATAAAGAAGAGAAAAGAAAAAGAAATGCTTTTCGTTTTTGATTGAAGTGAAGTGAGCATTTCTCGTTGTGGCGGCTTTTATGCCTTTCTGTTTGTTTGTTTGTCATGTGATTGAAGTGGCTATTATCATAATTTTTAAACCGATGGACAAGTTTCTTATCAAAATCGTGCTAAAATTCCTTCTATATTTTGTGTTTAAAAATTCAAAAGAAATATATAAAAAATTTATAAAGCATAAAAAATCACTCATACGCAATGTTTTTATCACTTTGTCGTGTCCATCAACAACTTCAACTGCCAATACTTTCAAACTTGTTTTTACTGTTTGTTGTTGATGTTGATGTTGTTGTTGTTGGTCACCACCAGTAGTCTAGTTTAGACTAAAATTTTAATTTAACACTTTTGTTTTTTTTTTGTTTTTGTGTTTCTTTAGTTGGGTTTTTTTTTACCCATTTCCATGTGTCTCTGTTTTTTTTTTTTTAGCTCATAAAACATATTATAAAGTTTTTTGGCGCCACACATTATTAATTTCTTTTCATCATCATCATGAGTCGCACGCACTTTTAAGACATCACGCTGTTTCTACTACTCTATGATTAAACGGAAGGCGACAAGTCTTTGTATCTATGTTTTTGTGTCTTTTTAGTTAAACGCGTTAAAACTCTGCCTATTCTGTCTTTATGGGCGACTTGAAAAACTGGTAACACAATATTGTAATGACAGAAATTTGTTTTGGTCTCATTAGGTTTTGCATAAATTAATCAAAAATTTAAGTTTGTGGAGGAGGAGGAGGAGAACATAAACAGATGGTGAGTAAACGAGTTGATGGAAAAGTGGTGAGGAGTAGAAGAATTGACCATTTTTTTGGACTTTTGTAATTCCCATTCATATAAACTTTTGCTTCCCACTCACCTAAAAAAGGATACAGTCAGTTTCTGTCGCCCACCAATGACATTTCTTACATTAACTTTAAATGAAGTGAAAACAATTCATTTTTATTTTCATTGCTTTTCTGTGGGTTTCACTTTTGCCTTTCTATAAACATTTTAAGAAATATCGCGTTCATTTGTGAGACAAACGTATTAAATTTATATAAATAACTTTGTGGTATTTTTCTTTCTTTCTATAGAATTTTGTAAGTTGCGTGGATTTGAAGAAACGAAACCAGTTTTTAATTAAAACATCATTTTAAGATCTCACTTTAAATATTATTATTATGATTATTGTTTGCTGATTTTTTAAATGTTTATGAGGTGTATTTCAGTTAATTTAATCAGCATTTCTTCTTCAAGAAGCGACTGCAATTTATTTGCATATTTAACAAGAAAGATAAAAGTTTAATGAGCAAAAATAAAGATGAGAGACAACGAGAACGATGAAAATGTCTTGTTAAGCCGGTGAAGCTCTATAAATATTTAATGGAAAATTATTTTTATACAATACAAAATATATTAACATAATTTAAAAAATTTAAAGTTTTATAGTCAAGTAAAGTCAACTATTTTTGATGTCGGATAAGATATAAAATAAAAGTTAAATTAAGCAGGCTATAATCAACCAAATAAAAGTTTATTGAGTTTCTATACCATTAACTTAGTTCAATAATAAATACATAAGTAAGATGAAAGGAAAAACAAACCAAAGGTTTAAAACCTCTCACAATTATAAAAAATATTCCCACGCCCTCGGTTTGCAAGTCCTACTCTCCAACAACTACGCCATGGAGTCATTTCAATTGTATTGGCCTAATTACCTCCAATATAATAATAACATCGTCAAATTTTGATTTTCGTCACATTTCATTTTCATATGTTTTGGATTTACTCCCCTTCGCTTCAATAATGTATCTTTATATGAAAAATTATGTATTATCACACTTTTCTAATTGTTTTTCAGTATGTTCTCCATTTGTTAATTCTTTATATAGTAAGCAGACATGGTATACAGATAGATTGGTTCCTTGTGCAATGGTTACCAGAATAGTTGGTGAGAAATTTCAACAATTCTTTGATTTGCTAAATCTAAAATAACAATGTTACATATTTCACATAAGAGTGAACTGCGTAGTAATATGAGGAGAAACGTAGAGGTAGAAACCAAAAATTTCGATTAAAAATATTAATCTGTTGTACTCAACTTGTAATTAGTTTGTTAAAGAAATTCTACCAATTAGATAGTTTGACAGATTAAAAGATGTACAAAATCACTGGAAGATTGAAGGAATATCTCTTGTTGTATGTCCAAGGGCTGTTAGTCAGTTATTTTTTGAATTTCCTGCGTAATCACATGCGTCATTTAGATTGTGTGTGACTGCCATTGAAAGCAAAATGTTACTGCACGCGTGAGGTGGCTAAGGTTATAGGCTTTTCTTCTGAGCGGATACATAACATTTCATATGAATATTTGGAAAAGCTACTCAATATCGACCATAGGCATCACCGTATGGCCACATCAAAGCAGAGTTTGGCGATGTTTAACTGCAATTCAAACGAGTTTTGTTAGAGTGGAAAAAACATGGATCAATCACAACACATAAGAGACCAAGGAACACTCAAAGCAATAGACTTCCCCCAGTGAATTCAGTAGGCTCTGTAGATTAAGCCCCCTGAGATTATTTCATGTTTTTAAACCTTAAAAAATGTAATGGTGATTACAGATTTGGGTCGAATAAAGTGGTCATCACTCAAAGAAGGCCTTGAGAAAACCTGTGATGGAAGGGATAAAAAAAATTAGAACAAACCCGGATTTAATCTTTTGCGTTAAAAGGAGGCAATGTTAAGATATAAAAGCTTTTGTGCAGATATAAAAACATCTTTTATTCAAAAATACCCTGACTTATCTCCCTGCCATCGTAATAAGAATTTTATTGCATTTATCGAATCTAAAAGCAAATTAAATCTATTCAATTCTATAAAGCTTAAGCAGATTAAACAAGTGCAAAATGAGAAAATTGCGAAAAAATTCTAATTTTTCAGTTGAAATTATCCAGAGTCCTCCAAATGTTAAAACTTTCAGTTTTCATGCATTGGATGTCTCATAATTTCTATTTAATGACGAAGATATTGAGTCCATGGGTTTATCTGCTTTCCTTCACGGTAAAACTTTACAAAGATCACAATGGAATATTACAATATTTAAGAAAACTGTTTTGCTTTTAATAATATTATTCTTATGCTTTGTTTTTCCATTTAAGATTTTTATATTTTCCTGTCCATTTTTTACTCCTACTACCGAATTATTCTCCTATTTGCTATTGACTTCAATTCGAGCTACTCTACTTCAAGTCATTTATTGTATTTGCGCGGAAGTCACGTTCACACTACAATTTTTAAATGAGTTTTTCTTCTTTTTCGGTTTGCATCGTTGATATTTTATTTTATGTCTGCATCCATTCAAACCATGTGGTTGGTGGTCAAACTTGATACAACTTAGGCAAAGTGATGGTAAAGGAGTGGAAGCACATTATAATAATTTGTAGTCAAAACAAGAAAAAAAAAAAAAAAGAAAAAATTAAAAAGAAAAAAAAGTGAAGTAGGGGGTGCAGAGCAAGTTCAAGAAATAAACATGCATATTTTGACTTGAAGTTGAGTTGAGTTGAGTTCATAAAAACATGAAAATGAAAATATAAACTGAATTGACGCGGCTGGTACCAGGAAAAGCTATAAATTCATCAATTATGACGTCTAGCTGGGTAAATGAGTGAAAAGGGGCTGAAGGGAGGAGGCAGCGGACTAAATAACTTGGTTGGTTTTGGAGTTAAAGTTGACTTGATATGCAGACAGCGCCGCAATGCAATATGAGCATGAGAATGGTTGAAACCTCCCCCGCCCCCCATGGCATGTGGAATACAGTTTTCGTTTGAATCTGAATATGACTGACTGTTGCTCAGCAAGATTGACAGCTGTCAACAATTGGTTGCATGGCTGTCGATGTTACTGTTGTTGCTGTTGCTGTTCATGATGATGATGATGTTGATGTTGATGCTAATGTTGTTGGCTTTGGTGCTATTGGATTACTACTACTACTACTACTGTTCAAATGGTGCTACTTTTATTAAAGCCACGTAACAACTCAAAATAGAAACTAATAAAAATTGACTTGATATGGTAAGCTATAATAGATTAATGTTAGGCAAACAATGCAACGCTAAGCTAATCCTTATTGCCTCAAACTTCTAAATATTACACGTGTTTGACGTACGACTATTAAATATTTATTTGAAAACTGCAGGAATGAATCTAACTCAACCTCAACCTCTTTCGTCAGTTAAACTAAACTAAACTAAACTGGCGTCATTTAATTAACGAAACACATGAGGGCAGGCAACAGGCAAACGACCAAACAACACCTTCTTCCATCTTCCATAGACCCCTCCCTTTTCCTAACGTCAACTACAATAACATCGAGTTATTTTTATGCACTTTTAATAGACTCTGAAAAGCGTTTAGCGTGAATATGAGTTGAGTGAGGCTTGTATAGAAGGGGAACTGACTGCTACGATACAAAGGGAGATCGGTTGCAACAAGCAACCACATGAATGCATTGCACTGCATCATCGTATTTCATGTTTATGAATGCATTTTTATTATGAGAAGGTTTTTTATTTCTTGCCTTTTTTTTATTGGGGTTTGTCTACGAGTATCATAGATACTACAATACTAAAATGTATTAGTTTTTCATGTTTTTATTATAATTATTTTTATTTTTTTTTGTTTTGTTATATTTTTCTTTATTTTTATTGTTTGAATTTTTATGACGCACAGTTTGAATGAAGTGTTGTTGCATTATTTTAGTATGACGAAGTTGGGGTTAAAAATAAAATTTTTACGCATTGTCGCCGCCACCATTATTACCACCATCACCATTATCAAGAACAATAACAAAATCATTATTAATTAAAGTTAAAGACACGTAAAGTTAAACGACTGTTAAGTTATGACCCAAAAGATGATGATTCTACAAACAAAAATGCCATACATATTAAGTTGTAAATATTGATTTTCGTTTCATTTAACGAGCAGCAATTACAACATTTCAAATGAATAAGAAAAGAAGAAGAAGAAGAAGGTCAATCAATAACAACAACATCACCCACACAATAAAGAAATTAAGAGAAATTAGAACTAAGGGAATGAAGGCAAATAAATGAATATTGTTCAATAAAAGCCAAAGATTAGCTTCGGTTTATTAAGACATTTTCAAGTATTTTACTAATTTCCTACAAAAACTATTTAACCTTTTTCTTGTCTAAGATGAAGGCAGAAGCTTTGGATTGTGTCAAAGGAAGGAAGGAAATATTAACGGTAGAAAAGGTTGGTAATTTACACAGAAACAATACTGCAAGAAAATGAAACAGAATAGAAAGGCATCATAACAAGGCAGGAGAATCATAGAGGCAGCGCAGCAATCGTCATAAATCTCATGTTCCAAAAAAAAAAAAAAAAACATGCCATAAAATATGGTACATGAAGCAAAAACGTTGAAATTATATGGAGTAGAAGGGGATATAAATAGTATGACGATTTACAGCTAAAGACTAAGATTCTAACTGTGTAAATAAGAATTGTGGCAAGGCAGCAGCAATCGTAAACCAGAGGCAAACGAAGGGTTAGCCTCGCATGGCATGGCATGGCAGGCAGCAGGCAAATGGCTACTGCCGGCGTGTAATGAAGCGTAGCAAGAGGCATGAGGTTTGAGTGAATGAAGACTCTTGTGGCAGCAGTGGCAGCAATGGCAATTTATGTGCGAAAAGTGTTTTGTGGAAGCTGCAGAAGAAATGAAGCCACCGCAAAACGAATGAATGAATGAACGCACGAAATCAGGAAGCGGCCATTAATTTATGTAAAGCAAAAATTATGATTTGGGTGTGAAGATGTGAGTGTTGCGTTGCTTTGGAATAACCAAAGTAACAGCCAAGCCAAGCCAAGCCAGCAATCATCAACATCATCACTGAGACCAGCAGACCAAAAAATAAAAATAAAAATAAAAAAGGACAATGAAAAACTTAAGGCTAAGGCTAAAGAAGAAAACTCAAAGGAGCTGTACAGTTGTTTATGGCATCGGCAGGCACAGAAAGTAAGAAAGAAATGTTGGGCATGATAATCAAGTTGATGAAGCAGATGATGATGATTATGATGATGATGATGATGTTGATGGTAACTGACTGGAGATGTTTGGTGCAGAGTGCTGGCAACACTAAATAACATTTTTCAGTTTTCCCCCAAACATGCAGCAGATTTTTCTTATGCTGCTCTGTGGTTAAAGTGGTTAAGCCGAAACGAAGTGAATCCGACAGCAAAATTCACTCATTCAGTAGTGTAGTACATGGAACAATGATTAGGGGAGGGGCAGGCGGGCAGTAGGCAGAAGGAGAAAATGCGCAGTTGGCATGGAAAATGATTTATGATTCAAGGAAGTTAATTTATTAATTTCTCTGTTGTTGCTACAAGGCGATTAAATGAGTATAGCGGCAAATGTGGGTCTCGATTTGCTGGGGGAAGAAAGAAGAGAAGGAGAATAATAGAAAAACAAGGTCAGCAAGATTAGAAACAGAAAGACTGAAAAAGACTTACGGATGCAAGGCGCCATGATAAATGTAGGTGGACATAAAAAAAACCAAAAGATGCCTTTAAGTCGCCAAAAAGTATGCTTTATAAGTAATTTTAAAATGTATACTCACTCACTCACTCGCTTAGTCATTCAATTCGATCGGTCGGTCAATCATTCGAATGTAGCAACAACACATAAGAATTTTATTTTAAAAATAAACTTCCAATTTGAAATATGATTGAGTGATCCACGGAAGAGGCAACAGAATATGGAGAAAGACAACTCAATAAAAAGGCAAATTTCCTTCTTATTAACAACATGAAAATTGATTACTCGCCATATGCTTTGATCTAAAGACACACTAAAATCGGAATGTGTTGGTTGAGATATTCGAAAAGGGAGAAAGAAGAAGAAGGCAGCCAAGCAGGCAGCATGGGTGAATTGGCAAGCAAATGGATCGTAACGATCATTGAGATTAATAAATCCGCTGCTAGTAAAAGCAAATCAACGATGGTGTCTTTATAAATAGAAATTTCTAAGTGAATTGAACATTTTTCGATACGAAGAAGGTGAGGGATGGTAAATTTGTTGAAAACTTGGGAAAATGATGATGGAAATTAGTGGAAAAAAAAAAACCAAAATTAGAAATTCAAAGGGCATAAGAAATTTTATTAAAATATCTCAATGATTAATTACATTAATTTAGACGGAGACTTTCAAGTGCATAACCAATGCTCACCAATCAGAAAGAAAAGAAATTTTTTTGTGGGATCAGGGAAATTTCGAATGAATTTCAATCAATCAGCAAATGACACAAATGTAGCAAGCATTAAATCAAGATACAACAAGCAGGAGGAGGAAGAGTAGCAGTACAACTTAAGGCATCTTGAAAATTAGACATAAATTAATTTAAGTGTGTTTCAGCCAAGGGTGAAGTGGGGCATATGGAAAGGAATGCAAAGTGGCGCCAGAGAAGGCGTCATAAAAAAAAAAAAGAAAAAAAAATGGCAAAGCCCATTAATGTTTGATGATTTGAATTCATTTCTATTAGATTTGTGAGTTTGTGTGTGAGTGCGTACTTCTTTTGCCAGACATTTATGATGAGTGCGAAAAATAATTTTTTGTTAAGTGCTAACATCTTTGCAGTAACATCAAGCAGCCATTAAAGCTATCAACGCTTCGCATAAAAGCGGATATGATAGAAGTGGGAAAATTTGAAAAGCAAATAGGAAAAATGAAAAATGAAAAAGATTTTCAACTTAAAATACTAGACAGAAATTTCATATTTTTTTGGTTTTTGTTTTTTGTTTAAGTAATGACAAGGGTGAAGCGAATTCTAAATGGTAATTTACTGTAGGTGCCATGACTCTCACACTTCTCCTTCCCTTCCCTCCCCACCCATACCATCCCTCATTCATTTTAGTTAAACACTTAGCACGCATAATTAAGCAATCTGCCTGAAATACAAAAAAAAAAAAGGAAAAACCAAATTGCAATGAAACAACAAATAGAAGAAGAAAAAAAAAAATCAACAAAATAAATTGCTGACAGCTTAAATTACATAAACAAAAAAATACACTCACGCCGAGGCAGGCAGCAGCAAGAATATGAAGCTTATCTATAAAGCCACGTCGCTGGAGGTCGAAGTCTAGAGGAGGCTAGAGGGCAGCAGATACCAGGACACGGAATGGGGCGGTGGCAAGACACTGGCAACAGTAAGACGAGCTTCGCTTCTAAAAGCAAACAACCCTTAAAAATCACATTTTTGCCTAATTTTTCGCTGTCAAAAAAATGTCATTAATCTTAAGCAAAAACGAAGAAAGAGAAAAATATTCACGTGAATAGGAATAAAATGAAATACTATAATAAAAGAAAAGGAAACACTAAGGTTGATGTTTTGTTTTTTTTTTTTAAAGAAAAATGAATAAACGTAGACACACGAAAATTGCTTAACTTTGGCATCACACACTCAGTCACTCAGTCACTCGCCCATCCATTCTCACATATGAAGGAGCCCATCAAAAAGCACAACTTTTACAATGAGAAGTAAATGCATACGAGGGTAAATCATAAAGTTTTGTATCCATTAATGTAATACTAATCTAACAGTTTCTAGAATGCATATGAGATCTAATGAATTTATGTATGATTCATCGTCTACCACAAGAAGTTGAGATCATGATAATTAATTTGTCTCTCTAGAAACTTGCAATACAAAATTTTAAATACTTGCAATCGAAACTTCAAGAGTCCAAGATTTTGTTGTGAAAATATCCTAAGAATTCTTATTTAAATTTTTTTTTACCATTTTTCAGCATGAAGATCAATCGTCAGGCATTCAATTAAATTCTGTTTCAAGATGGGAAGATATTTTGAAATAAATATTATTTATAATGGTCTTCATGGTCTCCAATACAATTTCAGTAAATTTTAGAAATGTGAAACAATCGTATTGATGGGATATGCGGTACAAAGTCTTCATTTCAATGTCAAATATTTTTGAAATATCATGAATATCAGAAACAATATCAGAGATATGTCACAATGTCCTTCTTCAAATATTCAATGAAAACTATAAACTTTAAAACCCCTTTATGGCCTTAAAAACTTTGTGATCTTCTCTCGTGAATGTCATTTCTCTGTGTATGAATAAGAAAGTTTTTTTTTTTTTTCTTTGTGTCCTTGAAAAATTACATACTCGTATGTCATGACTTCAGCTTCACACAGATTCAGATTTACCTACAGCGCACCCATTATTAGAAAGAAGAAAGCGAAAATATATTAAATTTACCCTTATTTTTCATATTAGAAGACGTTTTCTTTTGATTTTAACCGGAACTTAAGAATTTATGTAAATAAATTTTGGAAAATTATTTAATAAAACTTACTATGGGCAATGGCATGATGTCATGATGCCATCATGGAAAAGTGACAAAGTTAAGCTTTATTTTTGGGGGTTCGGGATCATAACTGTGAGGAGCAAAGAGTCAAGTTTAAATAAAGACAAATGTTAAAGCAGGAGGAGGAGAAGGAAAAGAACTTAAGTATCAATGTGGGTTGCAAGATGGGCAATAGAGACACTTTGTCAAGTGTTGATTTTATAAAGTGAAGGAAAAAAGCAAGATACTATAACAAGAATATCAAACTCTTGTCTTTTTTTGTACTTATGTTTGTTAGTTTCTATCCTGATGTTGTGTCCTCCTCGTTGACGTTTCATATTTATTAATGAGGCACATTTGCGTTTGGAATTTATAATTTGCTATTATGACACGGTGGCTAATGCTGTTATTATTATTATTATTATTATTATTATTATTATTATTATAGTTGTTGTTCCTATAGCTACTGCTGATATTGTTGTTGTTGTTGTTGTTGTTGTTGTTGTTATTGTAATAGCTTCCTTTGTATTACAAATAGACATACACACATACATAGAAAGTAAAGGTGCGATAGAGCATCATAACAACGTGAAAGCAAACTCATTATACTAAACGAATTCGTCCACCTAAGCGGGAATTGTGGGGAAAATCATGTTGCTGCTGTTGTTGTTGTTGCTGCTACTAGGCATTTGGGCGCAGTTGAAATGTAATTGAGTAATTAACATAAATTATAATAATTTTTTTCTAATTG
Source organism: Amiota minor (assembly GCA_037043295.1). Taxonomy (NCBI): domain Eukaryota; kingdom Metazoa; phylum Arthropoda; class Insecta; order Diptera; family Drosophilidae; genus Amiota; species Amiota minor. The sequence continues at coordinate 252,377 of JBAMAW010001063.1, forward strand.
AAGTCTCAAGCTTTTTATACAATTTCCTTGCGCATTCTATTTTGTACGTTAGTAAAGTGAAATGAAATGAAGCAAATAGGAAATATTGTCTGTGTGCGTGTATGCTCGAGCGAGTGGAATGAAGAAAGTTGTGGGCTGTGGTTTGTGTCGATTGTAGAGTAAAAGTGCCTTGGGTCTATTTAAAGCTTTTATAAATAATTGCTATAAAATTATTGTACAATATTATTTCAAAAAACAAAACAAAAATAACCTTTAAGATAAGCCTCAAGAAAATGGCAATTTACATGTCACGATTTTACAATGAAAACATGAAAAGACAATAACACTAATGAAAAGGAGCAAAGGATAATATTGTAACTTTGAACTATGCTTTGTATAAAACAAAGCTAAATCGAACCCAAAAACGAATGATTACAAAAAAAAAAATTACTTTGATCAAAGCAAAAACAAAAGATGTCTGATGATGATTAAGGTTAATAGCAAGAAATATTGCTAAGAAAAAGAAGTAAAAGAAAGGATTTGTCTAGCAAATATCATGCTTCAAAAAATACATAAAATAAGCAACTGTAACAGTTGTCTTTAAGCATAAATAACAAGGACATACTACAATATAAATTGATAGGCAGACAACACACAAACAGATAAACAGAATGAGATGAATGAAAATGAAATGTTCACTTTCAAAAAAAAATAATAGAAATTGTATCAAATGCTCAGACATTCATCAAAAATCAAGCCTCATCCTTTGAAACAATAGACAGTGGAGCAGCAATAAAATGAAGAGAAAGGAAATAATTCCAATACAAGACTACATACGAACGCCATATTGAATATGAGCTTCCTATACTCATGTGTAAGGAAGGATAAAGGATGAAAAATCAAATGAAAAACTTATGGAAGCAGCAGCAGATAGCATCAAGAGAATTGTGTGTCTATGTGTGTGTGTGTTAGCTGTTGTACTCATTTACTGTTTTGATATTTTTAAGCGTTATGTCGACAACGAAAATGCCAATGAGCAGGAAAACAAAAACAAAAACAATAAGGACACAATCGCTATGGGTATCTGAATCAGCTCCACAGAATGCCAAGTAGACTCGACTCCATAAAGGATTTTATCACATGTGCGTTGCTTTACTCATCGTTACTCTTTCTCTCAAAGGACTCACACACATACACACTCCACTACTATTCCATGAGATATGTGTGCCTCTTTTTAAAGATAAAACAACAACTTATAGATACAATACATACATACATACATACAATACATATATACATATATCTACAAAGTGTGTGTGTGGTGTGTTTGCATAATTTGTGCGTTGTTGTCATGTTTCTTCTTTCGTCATGTTGTTGCTCTTGTCACTTGTCGTCGCTTGTTGTAAAATGTAAATAAATATAAACAGCGAGAAAAAGAGAAAAGCACACAGATAGATATGTAAGCGTGAGCATGATGGTTGCCAGATAAATTTTCCTATGGATTCCCGGTTTTTGAAGGAACAACTTGTGCTTCTGTGCTCCTGTTTAAAGCGCGTTTGTTATCACTCATGTGGCTCTTGCTGTTGCTGTTGCTTTTGTTGGTTCTATGTGTTCAGTAGTCAGTGGTTCTGGATGCTACTTTTCACAGCACTCACATTTAGTAGTGGTTTCATTCTCTACTTTAACAAAGTTCTGGTTTTACCGGTAAAGCTTTACAGCAAATAACAACAACGACAACAACAACACGAAACCGAGTTGACAATGTGCGCGTTGTGAAAATAAAATGTAAAAATGACAAAGTTTTGATAAAGTTCAACTTTGGTACTTTTGGTGTAAGACAACAAGAGCAACACAACACAATAAAACACCGCACAACATCAACAACAACAGCGGCACAACAGGACGACGATGAGTAACAGCAATAGGAATTGGCTGGTGCCTGCCCCTAAATGTATGCTTTATTTTATTATTTTCCTCATTTTATATATTTTTTTTTAGCAAATTCAACACAAAGTTATTTCTTTTTACTTTCACTCTACACACATACACACACACACACACACACACACACACACACACTATCTCTATCTCTCTCTCTCTGTGTGTGTGTTTAACTCACATTTATTCCCCTCTCTCCCCTTCTCATTTTGTAGTTAAGTACTCGTATTTCAATGTTTAGCTGGTGTGGGATAAAAGTTTAAATTGTCAATTGAAAATGTTGGCACAAAGTTTTTTGATTAATTTTCGCTGTTTTGTGAGAAAATTGTTTGGACCAAGCCAACTGATGAAGTCTGTAAAGCACATTTACATCTTTTTTAAATTGTTTGTTTGATAAAATTGCTTGCATTACTAAAGAGAGAATATAACAGGAAAGAGTCGAATGAATCTCTATACAAACTAACAAGAATCATCAGACCAAACAATTGTGTGCACATTAGCGAATGACTTTATTGCTTTTGCTTTTGCTTTTGCTTAACATGACTTGACTTTACAAGGAATATTGAATTTTATTACAAATTTTTTATTGTGTAAACACCCCCAACAAAAAGAAAAAAAAAGGTATCTCAAATTACAAAAAAAAACACGAGAATTTATATTAAAAATAAATATAAATTGTTCACAAATATCCTTTTTTTAATGCTTGCTCTCGCAAATAATTCTGATTCTGAATCTGATTCTGATTATACTATGAATAAGAGAAGGACTATGAGATGTAAGCAAGTAAAGCAAGCAAAGCCATTAGGCACAAACTTCCACACGATTGATTTTGCAAATTTTCTGCCACCTTTTATTGCTTTTATCGTTCACCAATAACACAAGTTATGTACTCAAATACACACAGATACACAACTTGTGTACAGAACATTATTTGAAATGCTTCTGGCCACAATTACATACATCTACGCTTAACATCATAGATACGTAGATATCATATTGTGTTTGTGTGTGTGTATGTATGCATATGTGTTAGCCACAATATGTGTGTGTTCATTTCATATTGGTTTTTCCTGTTGGTTGCACTTTAGCTTATAGTATTTATCCCTTCTGTTGTTATTACTGCTTCGGAATCTTCTTTTGATATTCGCTTACATCAGTCAGCAGCAAATCAACGCATCTAATGCAATTACAGCAACGACTTACTACTACTTATATGATTTCAACATTCAATATTGTGAAGGAGCCTAGCACTTTTGCTTACTTAGTATTTGCTTACTTACTATGAACCTTATAAACCCTCAAATTTGATCCAAGTGTTGGTTGTCTGTTGCAATTTATAAATATTTTATTGTGTATGCTTTGACCTCAAACTTCAAAAACTCATAACTTTTGCTTCAGCAAAAAGCAGAAAAGACCACAACTGAATCTATCTATATGTGAATTTGTGCGTGTGTGTGTGTGGGTGTGTGTGTGTGTGGGGTGGTGACTACACCAGTGAGTGAGTGAAAAGGGCAGAAAGGAGTCATATACAATACTATTGGTTTGAGGTAAATAAAAGCAATAGATAGAAAGATACGCATAAGTAGAATATTGACCAACAACAACAAACAGTAATAGAAACTCAAACCCAAAACTCATGCCAAACACAACCAACTAATATTCTACTTCTGGTCTAAAATTTCTCCTTGTTGGTTGATATCTAATATCCTTTTATTCATTATTACTTAAAGCAAATTGCTTTGCATTCTGTTGTTGTTGCTGTTGTTGTTGTTGTTACTGCTGGTATTGTCCTTCTAGTAAAGTGTTTGGCGCATTAGCATTGCATGTGTTTCCGTTCACTTCCGTTCAATAAAAAAACAGGGTGTCTTCTTTAGATACTCACCAATCTCACACCCTTCCTTTCTTGTATTCTCCTCTCCTTCATTCTTTTCATATTCTCTTATAGTACAATATGATATGTGAGCGTGTGTATGTATGTCCTTCATAATAAATGGTTCAGCAGGCAGTTTTTTTTTTTTTGGGTTACGTTAAAAGTTCGCAAAGGTAAGCAAGAAAGGGTTAAAAGGTGTGGTTAGCCACGTTCTGTATACATTTTTGTTGTGTTGTGGTCGAATGTCATATAGTTTGGCTTGCGTTGCCTTGTCTTGGTTTGGTTTGGTTTACTTTAGATAGATTCTGCTGCCTGCATTGTCCTGTCAACCTGTGCACGATAATCATCCATCCAACCCTAAAACTTTGTTTATCATTTCGTTCGGTTCGGTTCATCGTTTATTTACTTTTGTTACATTTTGTTCGTTCGTTTATGTTGTTGCCTTCTTCTGTTCTGCTCTGTTCTGTTCTGTTCTGTTTATTTGGGTCTTTTCACTTTGATGTGCCAAAAATTAATTGCCTACAATTAGAGGGCGGTTTTTGTGCAACAAAATACAAAAATATATAACGTACAAATACATAAATGTATCTGATATTAAAAGGTAAATTAAAGTGATGTTATTGATAATAATAACAATTCAAGGGTTTCTTTTCAAATACTTTAATGTGTTCAGCAGCTTTAAAAGATTTTAGTGATCACGAAAATCTAAAAATGTATCTAAAATGATTGTAAAACATATATACGTAAAAAATAAACTATTTTCACTTGGGTTTCGTCTAGTCTAAAGTGTTCAAGAATAAGAATAAAATATTTAAAGTGTTAACATATTATTTCTTTTGTGTCCAAATATCAGTTCAGCATAATCTTTTTCTTTGTGATGTTGATTGCTAACCTTAAGTGAATTTATAGAGAAATGACAGCAGACAAATTGAGTAGACATGATAAATTGAATTAATCTTATGAAAATTGTTTTATATCTTTCTTTCTCTTGTGAAGAGCAAGAAATGTTAGCAACTTTCGAGACCTTTATATTACCGACAGCATGAACCTTAGGACCGAAACCAGCGGTCAAAACTTCTTCAATGCAGTTGAAACTACCATCCGAGCAATGAAGTCGGTAGCTGCACCCTAAATCACCTCCTAATAGCAGAGTTAGGCTGTTTGCCTTCAACGACAACCTTCTCAGGAACAATATCATTACCATAAGAGATGCCCCCACAAGAATTGGCCTTCAATCTTGAGCCCAACTGAGACTTTGTGGTCATGACGATGGTTAAGTTGCTTCCGGGCGGTACAAAGACCTCTTAGTTTGCCTATAATTTCCAAACTACTTCAAGTTAAGCGGAACATAAAAAAAAAGGGACAAGTGCAAGTCAGACTCGTACACGGAGGGTTCCATATTAGATTGGGGTTTGTATGGGAAGTACTCTACCTAGTGGTCCGATTTGACTGATTCCAACAAATGTACCGCGCCTATATCGGAAACTTATAGTGTCTGAATTTCAGTTCAATAGTCAAAAAAACAAAAAAGTTTTTCGAATAAGAACCTTAATTTTAATGGTGGGTTTTTATGGCAAGTACTTCTCCTAGTTGGCCAATTTGGCTGATTCTAGCAGATGTGCAGCGCCTTTATCAGAAACTTATAGTGTCTAAATTTCAGTTCAATAGTCCAAAAAACAAAGAAGTTTTTCGAATAAAAACCTGATTTTTAATGGTGAGTTTCTATGGGAGGTATCCCTTCTAGTTCGTCGATTTGGCTGATTCAAACAGATGTGCAGCGCCTATATCAAAAACTTATAATATCTAAATTTCAGTTCGATAGAGCAAAAACAAAAAGATTTTTCTAATAAGAACCTTAATTTTAATGGTGGTTTTGTATAGCAGGTACCCCTCCTAGTGGTCCGATCAAACTGAAATTTCGACAATATAAGTTTCTGATGTATAGCCACCAACCATCCAAATTTCAAGATCGTGAGATTACTGGATCGTTTAGCTGCCATCCAAAAGAAAATGTTTCTTGTATGGGGACCCCTTTAAGTTTTTGAAAACATTTTAGGTTTAGTATTTATTGCTGATGCCCGGATAGAACTACATATTCTGTGAAAGTTTCAACTCTCTAGCTATTGCGGTTTATGAGATATGGCTCGAGGACGGACGGATGGACAAAGAAGTCTCTGAAATAGGATTCCTTTTGGTACCCATTGGGTCCGGAACCCTAAAAAGTACAGTAAACATAGCATTTATGACTTGAGTTTCATAAATTTTTGAATCACCCTCACAAATATGACCATACAATACCTTATCATATCTACAAAACATATGATATTTTATAACTTACCTTAAATGTTTATTCGTCGTCGATTTATAGCCTTTTGACACAAGATCTGCAAAGGAGAGAAAAGACATAGAAAAAAAAATAAGAATATTATAATAATAATAATAATAACAAAGTAACTTTCATATTGAATTTCAGACAATAAAATATATTTTTATTTCTTCTTCTCTCGCATTCTTATTTCAAGGACATTGACAATAGAAAAACGACACGACAACAAAATTATTTGTGACAAAATAATAAAAACTGAATACAAAAATACAAATGAAAAAGTTTCATTTATTGTTGCTGATGTTGCTATGAAGTTCTTTACTCTAATGAAGAGAAAGAAAGAGCAACACAAAACTCAACGAAACTAAAACTTGAAAGTTTTTCGTGATTCAAAGTCATGATGATGATGATGCTGACTGACTTTGAGTATTTCTTGTGTTTCGTGTGTTGAATATCAGTAAATGTTTAAGTGACTAAGTGAATAGTGTGCGGATGAGTGAGTGAGTGAGTGGGTGAGTGAGTGAATGAATGAGTTTCTTATTCTAAGTTAGTTTATTTTTATTGCTATAAATAAAAGTAAATGAACAGTGAGTGAGTGTCCTGTCTATGAGTCAAGAAGGACTTAGAGGACATATAACTTGAAACAGAATCACGAACTTCAAGAAACTTGATTTCACTTCATATTAACTTTTCATGCAAGAAAACTTCGTTTTTCTTGTCAACAAATCTAAGTATCTACAATATAGTAAAGATACTTTGTTCAACTATTGCTGATGACGTTGATGATGTTTTTGTTCACTTAATAGCCATTTTTTTCTTTTTTTCTTCTATACTTCCTTTTTGGAATGCCTTATTTGCTTTCAGTTTTGTTTCCATTTTTTTTTTTTTTTCCATTGGCTTGGCTTTGGTACTAAGATTTATTATTGCTTGTCATTGCTTTGCCTTCCTCTTTTTTTTAAATGAGTTTTTCTTGCATTGAAGTTTTGGCTAAGGTTTCAGTTCCATTTCAACAAAGAGAGATTACGATTGCATTGATTTTGTTTGAGAGCATAGAGACAACTATTTTCATTTTCATTTTTCCTTTTTTTTTTTTTTTCTTTTTCTACTAGTTTTTGTGTCTCGGATGTCCACCCAGTCGTATGAGCAATTTATTTGGCTTAAGTTTGACAGTTCATTAAACGATGCTGATGATGACGGGGACAACAACCAAACTATGTAATCATGTTCCAAACACGCCCACTTGACGCCCACATCTCCAACTATTGTATTTCGTAGACATAACTACTACAACTCAATTAGCCCAAGCATGAAAATGTCTACGATTTTCTTTAATTTTCATAAATTACACACACCATATGCAGAAGAAAAACTTGTCGACGAAGGTAAAACTTTTCGTATAATTCTAATTACTTATACGCGACAACAACCAGAATTATAATACATACAAATATTTTTCAATGAAGAATATTGAATAGATAGGAAGAGCATTTGGGGGAAAGATCAAATAGAGTTCTTTAACCTGTAACACCATGCATTTCAATAACTTTGCCACTACTACTACTTGTATGTAGTACGAGTCTAGTAATGATGGTTGCTGCTTTCCTTGTGTCCTCACACAAATCCACAAATGTCAGAATTCCCACAATTTTATGAACACAAAAAAACAAAAAAAACCAACATTCAAAAGAACTAAAGAAACGAATAAAGAAAACATACGTGAAGTAAGCAAAAGAGAAGATATTTTTCGTTCATTCGACATTTGTTCGTAGTGTTTCTTCATATCGTTTTAACATAATTTCTGTAGTTAAATTAACTTTATGAACTGTTGAACATGTAACTGTGAATGTGGCTTCATATCTACTACTATTTCACTGTCTGAGTGGGTGTAGCCTGTCGCCCACTGGCATCAAGAATCTCTGATGATAGGCCAAAACTGTGCGCATAACCTGCCAGCCACTTAAAACAAATAACAAAGTTTTGCTTAACTTGAAGCTTGAGCTTGGCATTACCCCTAAGGCAGGAGAAGGCCAAAGGCAATCGGAGACAGACAAACAGAAAGACAAGAGAAGACAACACAAGGAACGTTGTTACTCCTTAAGGAACAACCAGAGAAGAAACTATTTATAAAGCTTCGAAAGCAACAAGAAAGAAAAGAAATGCAAAAACTCAAGGAAAATTATGACAGACACAAAGAAAGCAGCGTGTTGCTGTTTTATTTTTATTTCTCCCCATCATAGAGAAGTTGCTTTGTAGTCTGTTATTCAAGCAGGAAATCATCAGTCGCCATCTTTGCCGCGCACAGGACGTTTACTGGCTTTAGGAATCACCGCAGCACGCGAGCGTCATTCCATATGAAAGGAAAATTACATATGAAAAGTGGTTTTCATTAAATGTTCAACAGCAACAATATATTGTATATGTAGGTAGGCAGGAACTTTTCCATAAAAGCCGTTTAGCGACGCATAACGAGCTAACGAAGCTTTTCGCCAAAGAGCCAAGACTAACAAAGAACTAAAGAAAAAAAAAAACGAGGACGAGTTCCGGGAGTTTGACTGGGCGCAACTAGGCATAGTTATGCAATAAAGGATATGCTACAATATACATAATACTAATGATGATGATGATGATGATGATGATGATAATTGTATAAAATACATACCATAATTTTGTTTAAAGGCAAATTGCATAGAGAGGAGAAGAAAAGTAGTAAAGTATATAATGGGAATATCAAACGAAACGTAACAAAACAACATCAACAAAGACGCATTAAATGCTTCAAATCACGACAAATACAATACAATAAAATAATAAACTATTCCAAAAAGCACAAGAAAATAAACAAACGAACACACAAACAAATGAAAGAATTAAAGTTTATAGTCTCTTTATAGGCGTAATAGCTTCAATAAAATCAAGTTTCTCATTACACTTACTAAGAAACTAGCCTATATTTGGTTTTCTTAAGCTTAACTATAAGTTTTCAGAGCTGTGATTCTCAATTTAGTTTAGATTGGATATCCTTTTGTTATTCATTTTCATAAGACTTACCTATATCGAGCCACATTGTGCCTTGTGAAACAAGTGACGCTCTAATTTGAACATCATCAGTTTTTGTAGGTATGAAATATATTGTTTTGTATTCTTTATTGGTTACTGGTCGAAGGAGTCGGGATTGACTAAATAACCTTTTAGACGGTCATATTTGTCGTCAGTTCAATTTCTCGTTTCATTTCAGTTTGAAAGAAGTTTTGTTTTTACACGATCCTTTCAGTTTTCGGTATTCTCAGTCATTCAGTACTGTAAACAGCAATTTAATACAATTTAAAGAACTAAAATCAAAGTTCGACTGAGACTGAACAGACAACTGATATGACAGTCTAAAAGGCCAATAAGCCTTTTCAGTTGTGCTTTTGCCTCAGATTGGGAAGTAGTTTACGAAGGGTACTAAGTATATTTCGGAATCTGGCAACACTAATGTCAATAGTTAAAATCTGGCAACACCATAATACAGTTTGACATTTTTTAGTATAAACGTGATCACAACGTTTTGATGTACAATTGCTGTTTGTTTCGTTTACAGTAAGTTAAGAAAATCAATTTGGCCAAAAAATGGAAATTTCTAGAGAAAGTTTTTATTAGATAATTTCTCACAACTTTCGACGTGGATTTCCTCAACAAGAATGTGACGATGAACTCAGTTCTTTCCACGGCAATAAAGCACCATCAAAAACCACAGTATATCGCTGGTATTGTAAATTCAATCGTGGTCGTAGTTCGGTCGCCGCCAAATTCTGTGAAGGTCGTCCAAAATCAGTTGTTGTGCCACAAAACGTCGATTCAATGCATGAACTGATAATGCAAGATCTTCATGTGACATATCGTGAGATAGAGGCATCCTTGCACATTAGTTCGACCTCAATACATTAATTTGCCTGAACACTTAGTAGTAAAAAAAAAAATTTGCAGTCGTTGGATACCCCATAATTTATCAGTAGCCGAAAAAAAGGCTCGTGTCGATTGGTGTAAGGAAATGCTTAAGAAGTTCAAGCGTGGTGCTTCAAAAGACGTGTATAAAATCGTGACACACGACAAAACATGAATATAAGCGTATGAACCGGAAACAAAATCAATCTCCATTATGACAATGCGAGCTCTCACATATCTCGTCAAAGAGATGAATTTTTGAGCAGTCAAAACATCGAATTGATGTCTCATCCTCCATACAGTCCTGATATGGCACCCAATGCCTTCTTCTTGTTCCCGAATATCAAAGGTAAACTGCGTGGTCAACGATTTACGAGCCCCGAAGAAGCAGTAAAAGCGTTCAAAAACCATGTTTTGGAAGTGTCGCAATGGGAATGGAAAAACTGCTATGACAAATGATTTGAAAAAATGCAAAAGTGCATTGATCATCATGGTGAATATTTTGAAAAACAATAAAGTCGTTATCATTTAAAAATTTTGGTTATTATTTGTTATTCCCGACATATAAAAGCACCCCTCGTATAGTACAAGGATTATCATATCAACATTCTTATAAAGTAAGTATTAGAAATATTTAATTCAGGATCGTGGCATGTCGGTCAATCATTTGTTTCATTTGTTTCGATTTCTGTAATGAGAGATTGTCATGAATGCTATTACTATTTTAACTAAACTTCAGAATGATTTTGATGAACTGACTTGTGATGCATGCAAAATACCATACTCACTCTTACTCACTTTTATATTTCTGCATCAACCTGTAAATCATTTTCACCCATACTTATTTCACTAATACAATCAATCCGATATATGACTCTGACTCACCATCTGTACCCACTTAGTAGAAGAATCTCGTGACACACTAAAGATTCACAGCACATTGGTTGTGATTCACTGTTACCAGACCTTAGTATTTCTTACAGTGCTGCATGTTCATGTAAGATTAATAAACACCTGTCATTATATTTCTTCTTCTTCATTATTTAGTCACACACTCCTCCCTCCACTTACCCTCCTTCTTATCTGTGCTGATCATAAAAACTTCAGCAGCAGTCAAGTATGTAGTTTTTACAGTTCCACGGTTCAATTTCATCATGAACCACACATAACAATATAACGGTAGAAACGACTTTCAACACTCCACACACTTTTACGTACACGCGTATAAAGATGCCATGACAATGGTGAGGGGTGATGTAGGGGAGGAAGGTGAAAACATCACACCTACAAAACAAAATGGACATAAAATGAAATAAAAATGGCGCCGACAATGACGACAACGATTTACCTCAGACTACTGAAGTCTCAATTGTCTTCAAAACGATGGAAAAACAAGCAAAAAAAAATAAAATAAAAATAAAAACCGACAAAAGACCACGAAACCAACAACTTCATGAATTTTGAATGAAAGACAAACGCGTCTTTCACCTTACCTCCTTGTGTCTGCCCAACATTTGAGCATTTGCGCTTTTTGTGCTGACACAAGCAGCAACTTCTTCTCTCCAATTCAATGCCTTTTATTTCTTAAACGTTGCCTAAACAGCTTCATTACTTTTATGATCTCAACAACAGCAACCGGGACAGTAAGTATTGTAGTAGTGAGAAGCGCAATATCAACTTTAGTTCTGATGAGAAGATGACGAGGATGATGAAGACTGTTACAGCATTAGAAATTGGTGCAAATTTGTTTTTGTAGAAATTAAATGAAATGACTGTAAAAATGCGAAATAAGCTAATTTGCGGTTACTTTGCAGGCTCATTGAGGCTCAAAAAGTATCATAAAAGAAATGAAAAGAAAAGAAAAGAAAAACGCAGGCAATCATAATCAATCATCAAGACACAACACAATACAGAAAAGAACTAACTGTACGAGAGATACGACTAAAATGGCAGACACAAGTGTTGTTAAATGTGTGTGTGTGATGTGGTGTTTTTTTTTTTTTTTCATAAAATTTATCAACACTTTTAAAGCAAAGCAAATTTGTTGTGCATTAAACTTTTTCAGACTCACTTTTTGGCCACAAAGAATAACAAAAACGCCGACGATGACGATAACAAACAAAATGCATAAAAAATGACCAGAAAAACAATTTACTGACTAGACAAGTTCTTTTGCGTATTTTACAACACTATTAAATGTGCATCCAGCAGCAGCAGTATTACCAATGAACGAGTAAGTGAATGGGTGGGTGGATGAGTTAGTGGATTGCATGAATAAATCCAACCATTCATTCAAACATTTCTTACTAGGATTTTTCATTGCAACCGAACTCACTCAAACCATCATCATCATCATCCTCATCTGGATACATCATTGCCTTGTTGGTTCTTTATTTATTGTAGTAGTCTAGTAGTTTACTCAACAGTGCATTTCCCAGTTTGTAACTCAGACTCTTTTTCCTTTCCCTCTTGCTTGCAGTAGTTTATACTTTTGGTTGGTCATTTTGTGGCTACTTTTTGGTGTTATTTTTTTTTTTTTTTTTTTTTTTTTTTGGCAAACAACGAGGGTTGTTTCATTTAGATACATTTAGTTGGCCTTTTTTTTTTTTTGTTTTGTTTTTATGTTAGAGTTTGCTTCACTTTAAGCTTTGCAGCGGACAACTTTCATTGGAATTCATTTCGTTCCAATGAATTCGCATGAATTTTGCATTAGAATTTATTTAAAACGCAGCTGGTGCAACTAATCTGAGCAACTCTAGTGCCACTGCCACTGTCCCTCCTTATATTCAACTGAAATTGCTACATGTTCAACTAATTGGGCGTGGTTGGCAGCAGCAGCAACAAACATTTGTTATTGTATTCATAAGAAAAACATAATACAAACAAAAGACAATGATGCCATGATGCTGTTGGCTGGTGGCTGCCATATTATACAAAAGACAAGTGCAACACAATTGTTGCCAGCTTAAGTGTTAATGCTAGCGAAATGTGCACATCATTATCATTATTATTATTATCATTATCATCATCGTCAACACCATCAAACAACATTTGTACTTATACTTAACATCATCAGAACTACTATTATCACACACAGGACCTCATGAGGCGAGACAAAACTTTACCATAAAAGTGCGAAATCATCGCGTATGTTCCTGCTGCCATGTCATCAATGCTCTCTCACAATACTACAATTTTCAGTTAAGGTTTGTCGTCCCATCCCATTCCTTTCCTTTCCTTTCAAAATAGACTACTGACTACTTTATAGTTCACATACAATATTTGGCCAACACACAAACACTCCAAATTGTAAATGGTGTCGTTCGTTCGTTCAATGGTGAGTTGGTGAGTTCGTTCGTTGGTTGGTTGGTTGGTTGCCTTTGTCTGCTGAAATTATTGAAATAGCGCATTTCATGTTAGTACGTATGAACTTATATTTGGTTGACTATTTTTGCCGACTGCCGGCTGCCTGCAGCCATTTACTTTGGATGATGATGGTCTGCTCCTGCTCCTGCTCCTGGTGATTGTCGTCCTTGTCACAGCAGTTGGCGCCTGTTGTTGCACTTAATTGTATACTTCATTACATGAGTTCGAGTGCAAATAATAGTTGGCAACCAAATTGGTAGAAGACAGACAGGCAGGCAGGCACTCAATGACGCGTGTGAGGGGCGTGTGTGTGTGTCTGTCTATGTAAATGATTTTTCTCTATTTGTCTATCTGTCTGTCTGTCTGTCTCTTTGTCTTTGGGAAAACTTTAATGTATTGGAAAATATACATTTACAAGTATAAACTTACTAAAAGCAATTCTCTCCTCTTTTAATCTTTTCATTTTTATCACATTTTAAAAGATTGGACTGTGTTTTCTCTTAATTTTTGTTTTCAAAATTTAATAATAAAATCACATAACGCGCCATTAAAAATGCGAAATCAACCACAAAACATCAAAAGTCAATTTACAAAACTGTTTTCATTTTTGTTTTTGTTGTTTTTTTGAAAGCATATTGTTATTGTATTGTTTGTGTTGTTGCAGGCACTCAGCGCTGGGAAAAACTCGTCAATGTGGCAATTTTCTGCTTTTGCATCGTTAAATTTTAATATTAAACATTTGACTCAAGCACACATAGACAACAAATAGAGTGACTGACAGACAGACAGACAGACAGATAGATATTTAAATAGCCGGACAGAAAGAAATAACATAACTACCATAGGAGTAAGGAGATGTTGGTTGGTTATAGTATGGAGAGATATATAGAGAGACAGAGAGAGAGAGAGAGATAGAGAGAGTGCTAAGCTAATCGCCATAGTGACATTAAATATTGTTGGCTAACGCATTTTATGAATATCCAACTGAGATAAATGTGCAAATAGGCAAATGGATTGAAACTAAACTTTGCCACCAGGCTTTTATTTCGCTATTCAATCAATCATTTATTCATTCATTCATTTATTTTCTCATACAATATTTCATTCATTCAACCATTGAGATAACTATGATATTGCGGATTGGATTGGATTGATGGGATACTCTATGCATATGCATAAGCAAATGTGTAGAGTGTTCTTGCATGGCTAATAATTTTGTAAAATTTGTGGTTTTATTGGTTTTTTGGCCAATTATGAAATTGCTGTCATTTGCCGCAAGTCAAAATGATTTTAGGCTTGATTTTTCCTAATGCGATTTTCATGTTGCATGACAAATTATGTTGCATTTGCATTGACAAACTGTTTGTCTGTCTGTCTGTATGTCTCTCTACCTGTCTTTATACAATGCCCAAATTGATAGTGATGATGATGATGATGATGATGATGATGCAAACCAAAAATCAACTAAATTAGTTTTACTAACTTATGTTAATCATACGCCAACGTTGTCATGTTTTTTTTTTGCAAACGAATATTGTACAAAATGGCGCAGCATAAGTATTACAATTTTATTGTAGATGCTTTCAAAAATTATTTAAGCGCACAAAATTTATATTTCATATTTAATGATGCATTATAAATGTGTATTCATGTACGGCATATGCCGTTCGTTGGTTCCGCTTATGAATGCTTCAGCACTTCAATAAAATGAGTATTTAAAAAAAAAAAAATTACCCATTATTTTTTCATTGTAAATAATTTTTTGATTTTTAATCAAGTTTGAAAACCCATTTATGCTTGTTTACAAGGGAAAAATGTTATTTATTATGTTGTTTAAATATAAAAAGTTGACACATGACGCCAGCCAGCCAATAGACAGAGGAATGAAAAAAATGGTTTGGAAAAAATTAAATAAATTTATTAAGTGCAACAACATCATGCAATAATATTTCATGAATTTCATACAACTGATGCACAGAAAAATGATGGCAGTGAGGAAGGGAGAAAGGGAGAAAGAGAGGAACGGACGCAGAGACGAGACAGATAAGTGGCATATTAAAAAAGTTATTTACACTTGAAAAAAATAAAGGAAAATAAAATAAAAGTATTTTGCTTCTTTTTTTTGTTTTGTTGTTATTTCATATTAATTGAAATGAAATGAGGAAACACAAAAATGTTGCTTCAAGTGCTGTCAACGCAACACTTAAGCAAATCAACCACAGAAAAATGAAATGAAAAACAACAAAAAAAAATAATAAATGGGAAAAATGAAGGAAATATAAATGAAAAAGAGCTTAAAATGATATGTGTCCGATATGAAGAGTAGGCTGCGCTGTATCAATAACATCATCATACGAGGGTTATTTTATAATGTAGAAGAAGACAAAGTGATGTAAAAAGAAATGTGCATTTTTACAAAATGAAACCATAACATCTTTTCAAGATCTAGAATTTATATGTTTTTGGTATAGTAAGACAAATAGGAGATACCTTTGTTAAATATACTGATGGTTAGCAGGTTATTATGATTTTCCAATCATTTTATATAGTTTTGATATATCAACAGATTTCCTCGTTTACTAATGATATGCAAAGATATTGAAGGAGCACCTACTATATCTATATTGGATTCTGCTACTGTAACCCAAAGGGGGATTACACATATTCATACTGGTTAGTAATATTTAGTATTCAAGGCAAAATTTGAAATGACAACCAAACAGCCAGTTTAACCTAGATACCCAGTTTGTTAATGGTTTGTATGGAAAGCACCCCTCCTAGCAGTCCAATTCGGCTAATTCCAACAAATGTACAGGGCCTTTATCAAAAACGTATTGCGGGTGTGCCATCGTACACGTGATAGAAGGGAAACTTCTTAAAAACAGATAGAGAGAGATCATCTCAAAATCTGCCAGCAGTCTGTCTGTCCGTCTGTATATTGCTTTTGGATTCTTTGGCGTGTCTAATTTTCGTTGTTGTGTTTACGTTTGTCGTCTGTCCCCACAGATCATCAACGAGCTTCTATGTGTTTCTCGTACCCTTTTTTTTCGTACATTCGCTTGATTTTGTACAACACACAAGCTGTTTATACACACAATCTGCATGCTGTTGTTGTAGAAATGTAATCTCTTTTTTGAGACTTTTGCGATGGAAAATTTTTATTATATGTTGGGGATATAACAATAGAAATACAAATTCTGTGAAAATTTGAAGTCTCTACCTAGTGCGGTTCATGAGATATAGATGATTCCAAAACGTGACAATTTTTTTTTTCGTTAAAATTTTTAGTATTAATTTTTGCCAAACGCCGCTAAAGAAGTAAGGAAGTTCCCGTCCTAGTAGGGTGATTTCGGCACTACAAGTTTCTAATCCATTTTCACGAACTATGTAAATTTCAAGAACTTAGGGTTACTAGATGGTATAGCTCCCATACAAACCCATAAGATTCTTGAATTATATTTTAGTTTCAGTACCGATAGAACTACACATTCTGTGAAAATTTCAGCTTTCTACCTACCTAGGGTCCTGAAATTTAAAAGGTAGTTGAATATGGGACAGGCACTTATTTCAGTTTGACAATATAAAGAGCAAAAAAAAAACAATTTCTTATACAAATTTACATATTTCTTAGCTACTTATATGTCTTATCTTACAGACTGAAAAGAAACATGTAACGCAAAAGACAAGATATGTAAGATTCTATGTACAATAATGGCACTACAAACACACATTGATCAATGTTGCGGAATCAGAAGTCTATAATCGCCCGACTAGGTAAAAAATGGTCTGAACCTATAATTTAATCTAAAGTTATAAATGTACTAAACTCATCCTAAAAATCATATCTTTCCTTCATTAATTTATCTCTTGAATTATTGAATGACTCTCGTCGTACTTATGCATTGTCAGCTTGCTTTGCAATTGCAAATGCATTGAAAGAAAGTGACTCAGACACAACTGAGCTGATTAAATCCAACTTAAAAAAGCAGCTTAAAAATCTTCAGAAAAATAAAAAATGAAAACAAATTTAAGCTCATTGTCTGTCAGTCAGCCAACAATTGCTGTCGCCTTCAATGCGCAATAGTAGGTATATACTTAGAAACCACAAGTGGAGGCTGTAATACTTCTTAAGCTGAAATGAAGTAGAATATCTGAAGTGAAACTAAAGCTGCGGCTGCTACCAACGAGGTCAGACCATAGATTTGAGTGAGCTTGCAACTGATAGGCTGGGCTGACATAGGCAGATATGTACATATGTATGTATGTAAGTACGAGTATATTATTCATGGTAGGTAAGGTTTTTGTTTGTCTGGTGGTTTCAGTGTACGTGACGTGATCAAGCAAACAAATGGCGACTTAATGTGGCTAGCGGTCAAAGCAGCAACAAATGCAATGGCCAATGAGCAATGAGAAATGAAAAATACATATTGGCCTGGCCTGGCCTGCCAGAGGCATTGAATAACCACAGAAGGCTGCTGCTTCTGCTTCTGCTTTTGCTGCTGGCAGTCACACAAACTCATACGGTAATGCAAACATGACCACAATGATTATTATACAAAAATCATAATAATGAACAAGTGTTGTGGAAATGATAATAATAACAACAACAAGAATATTGTTTATAGACATCTGTAATAATATTTGGATTAGTATTTATTTTGTTTGCTCGTTTTGCTTTGGTAGTGGGCGACCTCTTGTTCCACCTCAGGCAACTTATAATTATAAAATCCAATCGATTTATGTTGTTTAAAAAAAGAAAAATGAAAATAAAAAATGATTTAATTAAATCTAGACACACAAAATAAATACAAAACAATCAAAATAAATTGCTTAATTTAGTGTTGTTGCTCAACTCAACCACAAAAGATGAAAGAAAACTGGTTAGTTGCAAATTGAGAGACGCCTAAAATAAAAATGAAAAACGAGTTGCAAAAAATTACCAAAAATTGCAAATTGCAAGCGTCAAATATGGCAAATGTTTGTTGTTAATGATGTAAGGCAAAAAGAGGCAAAAAAGGTGTAAAAAGCTAAAAAACATTGAAATCAAATTAAAGCCACGCGTGCTCAACATAGAAATACAAAATAGTCAAAAATTGCATTTGGCCACAAAATCAAGCAAACTAAAAGTCAAATATTTTATAAACTAGTAAAATATGGCAACACTGGGTAGCTCATAGATTATACTAACTGACAGACATTGAGCTGTGCTGTGCCATGCCATCCACTCTATAGTAAGCCAATTCATTCTGATCTGAGCGAGCTCGCGAACGTTTATCAAAAATTTGACACACAATTCCGCTTAAACTCTTGCTAGCAAAGGCACAAAAGCGAGCGAAGCTATTGACATTAAATCTGACAGTTTGCAATAAAATTTTATAAATGGAACATCAACAAAACTTGAAAATGGCGTCTATATCCAAAAAAACAGAAAGATAATGGCCAATGAAGAGTGTTAAGGCCATCGTATTGATGTTTATTGTACTGTTAGCGAGAGGGAGAGAGGGTGGAGGGGTACAAGTATTTCTTATCGGTTCAATCATAACCCATCACAGCATAATATTATAACCCACAAAAGTGTCATTGACTTTTTTTAATGTTTTCATAAGAAGAAGAAGAAGCTTAAATACATTTGAAGAGAAAGAGATGAACCAAAGAGCCAAAAGCGTGAGCGTAGCACACCCACTCAGTTAGCTTAAACACGCCATTGCCAAAAAAAAAAATAAAAGAAAAACAGAAAAGAGCGGATGAGAGAAAAAAGAAAATATTAGAAAATTGCCGGCGCCTGCCACAAAAATATGACAACCAAAAACAACTGAGCCCAACGCCCAGTCAACTGAATGAAAACCAGAGTCGGCGACGAGACCAGAAACCGGAACACACACACACACACACATACACGCACAAAATGGCCGCAAAAAATGTGAAATATTTAAGGCAAAGTGTCACATAAAAATGACTTATCTGCCTTTGTATCAAGTGGCAGTTTAGACCGACCCCCCTTGGGTAGAGTTGGGAGTTGGTTTCCTTAGCTTTGGTTTGGTTACAGTGATGATGCCTTAGCCTAAGCATTCTGTAAATGGCCAGCAACCAAAACACAATATGAAAGAAAGGAAGGAAGTTGAATGGGCGCACATTTCTATAAAGCCTATGGCATTCCCTCTCTTCTTCCACCCACACTTCTCTCGTATTTAGCTACGCTTCTTATCTTTAAGCGAAATCCAGTTGGGATTAATTGACGTACTTTATGCATAAGAAAGACAAACAGACAGACAGATAGACAGACAGACAGATACGTTGTAAATGTATCTATAACTGAACTAAAGCACACAAAGTAATTTAATATTATAAAGCAAGCAGCAGCAGCATAATGTGATATAAGTGGTACAAAAGAACTGAAATGCTGAATGGTGCCAAATGCTGAGACTAAATCTTGAACAAAAAAAAAAAAAAAAAAAAACTTAAAGTATAGTATAGAAGTATAAAGAGACACAACTTGAATTGAGTTTATCTCTGGGTGTCAAAATATGTGAATTGGAGCAAGCTGTGCTCTGTTGTTGATGTTGCTCGGTTTGTCATTCATGCAAACTGGAAAGTAGTCAGTCATTCAAACAGACACTCATTCATTGAGCAAGGCTGGCAGCAGGCTGAATGAATGCTTGAATGGCTGGTAGACTGGTACGTAGACAGCAGGCAGCTACGACATAACAAAACTCGCCAAGTGCTCTCAATTTACGCTGCTTAAATCGTATTAAATTCAAGTTGGCAACACTAACTGACGAACTCACTAACTAACTAACTGACTGAATGACTGACTGACTGACTGACTGCCTGGCTGAGTAACTGAATTACAAACAGATAGACTGAATCTTTAAATGGCATGTAAGCGACAGCAGGCGTTCTTCATACAATTGCAAACATCGTCGTTTTGTAGGCAGTAGAAAGCAGCAAACATCACAAGACCGACAAAAACTTAATTCATTGGAACACAGCGGGAGCGTGTGGCATGGAATGGCTGACATGGCATGTGTATCTATGGTGTATGGTAGATGTGATATGTAGCAAATCGTTCACTAAATTGAGTTTTAGTGCATGTTTACCCACGCAAATTATTTTTCATATTTATTGCAAACGAGCGCGACCAAGCGAGGCGACTGTGCGTATGAGCAATGAGTGTGAAGTGAATATGAAAGATTGCGCATACCCCATGTTCGCCAATTATAGAATTTATTGCTTCTGACAACAAAACAAAATACAAGTATAATACAATATGCACAGAGCACATCACATGGATACACTTTACTTTATTAAATTTATTTCATTATATAGATTTTTTTATTTAAATTGATATTTGTATTGTATATTTTTTTTTTTATCATTTTGATTGAATCTTAAATGTTTTATATTCTTTGTTGCAAAATAACAAGGCGCCAATAAATTGGATATCCACAATAATTGCTCACTGCTTCGTTGACAAGCATCACCAAGTGTTCAAGATACAATAATTAAGAGCAATTATCGCGTTTCGTTCATTTTGAGTTCAACATTTGAATATTAATTGCTGGAAAGATTTTTTTTTCTTTTTTTTTTTTGTTTGCATATGAAAAGCTAATTTGCTTAAAATTTTAATTAAGTTTATCAATAGATAAAGCCGGCCGATAGAATAAGGCCTAGAATAGATAAATAGACAGAGAGGGAATGACAAACAAATAACCCTAGATGATGATAACTAGATACTTAAAATGCTAATTATAGTCTCCGTCGCCATATAACCAGTCATCCATCCAAAGCACACAAGATACATTAATTGCTGTAGACTAACTGACTCAATGACAGATTTGCTTTGTTGTTTGTGTATTGTTGTTTAAATCAATTCAAATTAACTCTCAACTCAACTCAACTCAAATCAAAATTATTTACATTTCGCGGCATTAAATTACACTATATACACAATTCAAAAGTACTTACTACAATAAGTAGTAGGCGTCATTGGGTTAATTAAAGCTTAAGTACACCTAACTAAACATTGAGAACAAACCATTTCCAATGCAAGACAACAACGCCAACTATTAATAATTTTGTATAGACAATATAGACAATATTTCATTTCATTATGGCATCATCACTTTGAAATTACAAGAGATTAAAATATTAAGGTAATGATATTGTAAATTTATGTACACAAATGTTTCTTATTCTTACCTAAATTACAATACATGATACATGATTTTGTCGAGGTTCATTAGGTAAAAGGATACAACATTTTAATGGTAAGTTTAAGCGAGACTTATCTTCTATTAAATTCGTACTTATCCCATCGATACTTTCAAGTAAAATCACAATTTTCACATGTGACCTGCCGTGTAAATAAAATTTCTTTACAGAAACATTATCTGGGTGCGAACCACATAGCTTGAAACAATTTCAAAATTACAATTCGATTGCAACGAAATATAAGACTGGACAATTGAAAGACTCATTCAACTAGGTTAGAAGAAGTCATCACTCATCAATTTTACATACAATAAAGTACAAGATCTTCAACTTTACATAGATGGTTTACAAATTTTTTACTCAAATAATGCATTTCTGATGCTAAGCTCAAGTGGAGCGCACACGTAAATAAAAATAAATAGGCACTTGAATTAAAATTTAGAAATATTTATGAGTAAACAAACAGTCATCATTATTCACTTAAAATAAGATACTCCTGTACAATCAAATATTTCAAACCAGTGTGGATTTACAGCGTGTAGCTTTACCAATATGCAAATCCAAAGGTTCCAAAACAAAATGCTGGAATGTACTGATATTTTAAAAACGTAGCTAAGTTTCACAAAGAGAGACTGAAAAAACATTTAAATAATAAAGAAGGCTTCATCCTTCCTTCGCGGAATCAACCAAGTGGATAAGAAGGCGAAAACTTAAGATTTTTAAGATTTTTATGCAAATCCCTAATAGGTGTAAAAAAAATATGATATATAAGTAGATGTCAAGTCTCAAAAATTGCATTTCGCTATTGAATTTTGTTTATTTTTTAAATGAGAAAATGACATGATGATGTAAGCTCCAGACTAATATTGATAAAGATCGGAATTTGATGGCATCTGATTAAAAAGTATTGATAAGACTGAATAATATAACTTCCACTGCTATAAACTTAGGGGTGGTAAAGATGCAGACCATGAGCTTTGCAGATCAGGTTTACTTTCAGTTATATACATAATTAAACATTATCATCCAGAGCAATACGAGATGATGAAGACAACTCTTTTGAGGAAGAACATACTTGTATATTCAGTATATTTCCAAGAATGATGTATCGGATTCCTTAACAATTTGATATTCATGGTAGAATTTCATGTACATACTAAATGTTCAAATACTAATTACCGAATAATTAATGAAACTGTAAATAGAATACTTTTGTGTAATTCTATAATTGAACTTCTTTTCGCCAAAATCTAATTTTATTGAAAAATTCTAAAACTCAAAGGGTACATAAATAGAACTTTTACTGTGTATTATGGTGATTCGAGTTAAGAAAGTTGGACTGCTACTTATTACATGATGATTGGTAATGAATGGTTGGTTGATTCAAACCTCAAACTCCTGAGAAAAATGCATCACATTCTGCTGAAACAGACGAGCAATGAGAAGCAATATTGGACACCAATCAAGAACGCACTGCTGTAAGTCTGAAGTAGACAAGCAACTGGAAGTAAGACTGGATACCTTTCAAATATACATACATTACCAGAACTGTGATTCAAATCATGGTGTATCATTCCATTTCATCTTAGTGTAATACGAGAAATTATTTCAAAATTATATGAGTATTGCAAAATGAATCATGAAGAATGTGCTGTGTTAATGCGAAAGTGTCATCGAAATTAAAACAAATTATTGGAATACGATAATAATATGGTAAAGAAACATTACACCTTAGGCCTACACTATTCTTCAGCACATATTATGCATGTTAACAAGAATTTCTATCATATTGCTATTCTAGATCTCTCCTCCTACATCGCTTGTAATAAAGGAGCAGCACATAACAAATATCATCATGAAGAGAAACCATAATTACACTTTACGCAGCAAATAGTATTATAAGCTTATCATGAAGTTTATTGATGTACATTTGTCACAACCAGCCGAATCGGATCACTAGGGGCGTACCTCCCATACAAACCCCTAGTAAAATTATAGTTCTTATTAGAAAAACATTTTTAATTTTTGTGCTATCGAACTTTTGTTTGGACACTATGAGTTTCTAATTTGTCTCCATTAACTATGTAAATTTCAAGACCGTAGGATTACTGGATTCTATAGCTACCATACAAACCCAAATTTAATTTCAGGTTCTTAGAAAAACTTTTTTGTGTTTTGTGCTAAAGAACTTTTGTTTGCATGCTATGAATCTCTCTACACCAACTGTGTAAATTTCAAGAACCTAGGATAACTGGTTCGTATTGCTCCCATACAAACCACCCATTAAAATTCTGGTTCTTATTGTTAAAACCTTTTTGTTTTTTGTGCTATTGAACTGAGTCTCTGTTCTATCTTCACCAACTACGTAAATTTCAAGACTCTAGTATTTCTGGATCGTATAGCTCCCTTACCAATCCTCCATTCAAAATCTTGTTCTTATTAAAAAACTTTTTTTGATTTTTGTGCTATCGAATTTTCGTTTCGACACTACGTATAAGTCTCTAATCTATCTCAATCAGCCATGTAAATTTTAAGACCCTAGGATTACTGCATGCGTGAAGAGTATCACAACTTTGGCATAGTCGAAGTTAACCTTCTTTTTTCTAGTTTTATTGTCACATAAAAAATGTGTGCAATTAAAAAAAAAATAATAATAATAATCGCACGGTATCATATTACTACGATGGATGAAAAGCAAATAAATAAATAAATAAATATGGCATCGTTCTTGCATGACTGTACCCCGTTATACTGTAGATACTTTTGCAGATGCGTGGGTGCAACAATTTCATTTGTATTATAGTGTTTTATATGCATGTATTACTTCAAGCTCGGCTCGCGTTACTAGTCAATGCACTTGACTTATTTTCACAATGCGTGGCAAATTGTTTACATTTTTTATTTGCATACAAATTGTTTTACAAATGAGCGCGAAAAAAGAATGGAATTAAAACAGAAAATAAATAGAAAAAAGAGTCATCGTGGACATAAAGAAGAAAAATTAAATAAAATTGCAAAAAAAAAGAAAAGAAAAACAAGGAGAAATGAATCTAAATTAAATAAAGAAATGACATAATAGCATTGCTTTACAACCCTCTAGCAGAAGCGTTAGACCGAGAGAGTAATGGATGATGGGGTAACTGAAAAAGTGGAGAGTTCAGTAAGTGGAGTATAAAATTCTATTAAAAAAAGACGACACACACAATACACACGAACCCAAACACAAAGAAAGTGTTAATGACGACAATATGTCATTGTCAGCAACAGACATGGCCAACTCACAGCTGCCTTCTTCTTTATCGTGGGTGTCATTTGCTTCTCCCCCTCCGCCAGTCACCACACTTCAATGATATAAAAAGATTCCATTTGGAATGGAAAGGAAGCTGCCGCCAGTCAATGCGAGCACATCTTCAATCATAATCACTGACAAGCGACGACGATAGACGTGTTTTTATTTAATTTAAACACGTTTGTAAATTAAGAAAACAAGATACAAGCAAAAAATAAAAGAATGGGAAATGGAATAAAAATAAAGCAAAAATATAGAAAATAAAATAAAAAAACTCATTTTTATGCACAAAATAAAATGACATTGAATCAAGGAAATAAAAGCCGAAGAATGATAGCATTAAGGCAATAATAATAAGTGCATTTGGTAGCTTAAGTAGTAAGTCTCCTTACCCTTATCCTTGTCTTCCTTCCTTTCGATTTACCTTTTGCTTGATGACAGTTGACTCATCTTCTTCAGTTGATTGAAAATGTGTTCACTTTCGTTTGTCATAATCAATAATCGGATTTGATTTAAGGAAGTAAAAGATTAAAATTACAGAATTCAATTTGAGGAACAGAAGAATGAAGTCTGTAATTTATGATTTAGTTGTCCGTAGCAAATATGACGGGAGCATAGTTCAAGAATTGGGTAGTTTTTGTACCTTGCAGCTTAGCTTTCAGTAAAGATGTTAATGTTGACTCAATTTGAAATCAATAGAAAGAATAAAAGAGTCATTAACAAACTATCAGAAATTGATTGGTTTTCTATGAAATCCCTTTTTAAATTACCCCATTACTTTTGGAAGCCTCTGAGCCTCTTAGCATTTTGCCTTGAAAAATACAAATATTTTATGTTTCATAAAAATAAATATCTTTTGTGATTAGCTTAACATAAATCTTAGCAAACGTACTCAACAAAACATGGCTTACATTTTAATATTGTTACAAAGGAACATGAACCGAACAATGCAAGTTCAAATCTTCTCAATAGACACGCACACAGAACAAAACAAAGGAACATCCATTAAAATGGACTCGAACTAATTTATTAAAATTTCACGCCAGTGAGCCTAAAATGTCCTGTTAAAAAACAGATACAATGGATGTCCCACAATACAAAGACAAAGGCAGACAGGTTCGCTTACACATATTCGTTTTTATTTTCAATTTTGTTTGAGCAACAAAAAATACAAAAAATAGAAAAAATATTTGCATGTAGCTGGGAAATAAAATTTAATTATGCTTGTCGCCTGTCACTTCTCATTAAGAGAATACGAACAACAAACAGACACACAGCAAGCGACCGACCAAGAGACAGAAAAGCGTAAAAAAAAAAAACAGGACAATGACGACGACGACGACGACTATGGCAAATTCAAGTCAAGTCAACTGAGGGTTTTTGGCCCTGGCGCCCAACAGAAATCCAATGACTCTAAGTCGCCTCAGCCTTTGGCAACGCACAGCGCAGCATACAAAATTCAATTAATTGAAAGTAAGACTAAAATAAAAGTAAATGGAAAGAAATACATCGTACAACGGGAACGGAAAAGGAAATAAGGTAAGAAAGAAGGTATTAAATAATACAAAGGTAAGCAAGATTCGCCTTAGCGCGCATTAAGCGCATTAGGAAGTACATAGTGTGTACATGGTATGTCTGTGTGTGTGTGTGTGTTGGTTGGTTGAGTACAGTGTGAGTGACAGTTTAAGAAACATCCAATCCCACTACGCAATTCATTCAACCCAAGAGAAAGGTAAGTAAATAATTACAAAGTTAGATGAGATGACGACATTGATGGCTTCGGTTACTTATTGCCTGACTGCCTGCCTGCCAATTGTGTTTATGTTAAGTAATTTAAAGTTGAATTGGTTTTCTAATTAATTTAATTGATTTTTAATAAATTTTGTGACAACGTCGAAGAGAAAAAAAAAAGTGTTTTTTCTTTCTTTATTCATTAAAAATTAGCCTTTAAACTTAACTTTTTTGTTTTTTCTTTTCTTTTGCTGTCTATCATTTTGTGCTACGTGGCACAGACACAGACACAGGTACAGAAACAACAACAGCTGTGCAACATTTTTTTTTTTTTTTTCACAAAAGAGTAGTGAATTTTATGCTAAACCTCCTAAATGAATACAAACAAAAAAAAAAAGTTTGCATTGCTTTGTATTAACATCTTTGTATACTCACACAGAAACGACTAAATTTTAACAAATTTATAATCATTTAATTTATACATGCAGTTTTAATGAACCTCCAGTTTAAAAAACTAATCCTGAAAAATGTAAATGATTTATGAAATCATCTAGTGAAATAAGTAGTCATCCATAGTTCATCTATGTGCACAAGGAAGGAAAAAATCCATGAAATACAATGGTTAATTGGGACTAAAAACATTTCCATTGCTGTAAATTATCCATAATTATGAATATCTACTTTTAAAATATTGAAAGTTTGAGAGTTTCGATTACAATAAAAATAATAAGTAATATTTAGTTCCAACATTTATTTATTTAAGTATTTGACTTTAATTGTTATTGTGCTCCTCATAATTCTAAAAAAGCTTAAAAATAATCGATACTTTGTTTATCAACATAAAGGGCCTTATACCCTTATACACAGTCAGTTCAGTCTCCATTTCAGTCTCAGTCAAACTGTCAGTTTACCATACGTGTAACGTAACGAAAACTGAAACGGAGACTAAGAACTGACCGAATGATCAAACTTATTTGTCTCAGTTCTATTCGATAAAATTTTCACATTTACGATAATTCGACAATTCCTAGGTGTAAACGTTTGCAAAATGGAAGAGTGCACATATCAAACTGAAGCTGATATGTCCAACTATGACAACTGCAATATTGTTGCAGATTTCATTGAAATTTTTAAAAAACATTGATAAAGGTAGTCATGGGGACTGCCGAACAAAGTGAAAACTTATGGAAAATATGGAGCCTTCATACGAGGCGTTTCAGGTTGCCGTCATACGCGTCTGTCATTAAAAGTTGAACTGCATTCAAATTTTCTCGCGTTTCGACGCCAAACTGCTGTTGTTTGTATTTTTAAGACCCAATCAGTGACAATGGTAATTCAGTTTCGCGACATTGTGATTATCGATTAGTTTACAAAGTTTTGCTAATCATAAACCTGACGCATATAACGCGTGTTTCGAATCTTGGTCCCTTGAAACACATAACAAGCTTAGCATCGTATGGAGTTTGACGTTTATTCTATGAATAAATTTTTAAACTGGGTTGGCAAGGTAATCAACTTCAAATTGTAATTAAAAGTATAATGCACCTTATAAATAAGTCTTTCCACGTCTTAACCTTAAAATCAACCGATGAAAAATAGATACTTCAAGAAAGTACTCAAGAACTCATGATTATTTAGATTTCTTTTTAATAATAATACAATTATAAAGACTTGTTAGAGGTAACCATGAGCAAGGTTCTTTAAATGTAGGAAATAAATAGAGCAATAGAAAGAGGAAACGAAAAAGACTGACGTACGTATGAGTTTGGGTGGGAAGATCAAGTGAAGTTACAAAGCAACTTCAATGTTCTTTTATACTAAGTGGGAAGCTGTCTAACATATCATTTATTTAAAGACTGAGAAACGGTTTATCTAATGCAACATTACACACAAAATACAATACTAAGGAAGATCTGTTTCCAAAGTCTCTATAAGGCGAAATTAGCCTAAACAACAATAATAAAAATAATATAAAAATAATACTTAATGACTTTCTTAGATAATATTAGAGTTAATACAATTCTATTCTATTCTATTCTGATAATTGCTTGAATATGTTAGGAAACATTGAAGTATCTATGTAAAAACCCAATATCTAACGACAATTCCAGGAAGGCAGTAGGAAATGGGGCGTTTAGATGCGTTAAAGTCTAGCACTCGGTAGTACATTGGTATCAATGCTGTATCAAAACCACCTTATACTTTGCAGTGAAGAAGTGAATACATCCCGTTCTTCCCACTATCACAGACCTGGAATGGAGAAGTAAGGCGAGTAAAATGCTCTTTTAGTAGAGTTTAAGCAACATCCTATCCCAGTATATATATTGTAATATTCAATTCTATCTCCTTTCATCTCCTTCTTAATACTGAAAAAGTCACAACCATTCCTTTTGTTTAACTAAGTATTGATCATCCTAGGATGATATTAAATTCTTATATCGTTAAATTCTGAATTTAATCTTAATTTTGTGACGTTCTTTAATAAAATCAGAATGAGTTCAATTCAAACCTGATATGTGACAATAATAAATTTGTCAAAAACCTTTCATAAGATCGTAAATATTTACTCCCCACTAACAACTGTTGGCAGTGATAAAAACCCGAACCATTAACTTCTTTGCAGAGCATTTTCAGGTCATCTTAGGGTTATAAAATTTTACTTATTCTATGGTACTCGTATAAGATTTGCAGTTTATATCATCTTTATTATTTGTATTACATTGTCTTCTTCTTTATAAAGTCAAAATGTATCTAAGGTTTAATTTTATTATTCTATCCTTAAAAAACTAAGAAAAGTTTCTTGTCATTATATTATCTAATAAAATATATTATATTAATGGATGATCTAAGCTCTAGTCCTTCTAGGATATTCACCAAATTTGTTGCAAGTCTTTTGTGTATCCCATTTTTTTTCTGTTTTTTTTTTTTTGGTTCAGTTATTTATTTATTATGCATACACAGCAACAACAACAACAATAACAAATACATAACAAAAGTTGAGTACTTTTTGTCACATGCGACTGAATGACTGACAGAGTTACAAAGCAGCGTTGTTGCGTCGTCGTCATCAGAGTCCTACACAAACTATGTAGTATGATAGACCCAGGCGAAGTATAGTTTAACGTAGCGAAAGAAGCTTTCTCTATTTTGCTTGGCACAACCAAGAGAAATACAACAACAACAATAACAAAAATAACTTCAACAGTAACAGTAAACAACAAAGGCAACCTGTGTACCACAAAGCGGCTAAAAGTATGGAATTATAACTTTTTTTTCGTATAATTTATGCGCACTTTATGCAAATACAATGCTCGCCTGCCTACCTCCTACGCCTGCCGCTGCCCCTTAGTTCCCATAGCATAGGATTTAGCTTGAAATTGAAGTTGAGTTTGTCTCAGAGTGACGCGACGCCTTGTGAGCTATGCGCCTTCTTGTTCATGTTGGTTGTAAGTAAGCATGTGTGAGCTTGTTTGTCGTTTTTGTTGCTATTGTTTTTTTATTATTTTAAAACCATAAATGTCGTCTCAGCCTAGATTGTTTCTGTTTTCCTACCACGCCCCATCATCATCATCATCATCGTCATCATCCCACCGCTTGAAGACCCCACCTCCAACACCACCACCATAAGTAGATGTAGAGATTGTGAGTGTGATGGTGTCTGTACCAGGCAGCAGGTGGGTGGCGTGCTTAGTGTAATTATAAATTTGCCAAGCTTCACACAATGAAAATAAGTATAAAAACTTTATAAATTTTTCCGCATTTTGAATGCAGTCAACGTTATACGAGTATTGTATGTTTGTATATTCTCCTTCCTCTATGCATTTTGGCTTAAAACTTTTCCTACAAAGTTCTAATTGATTTTGAAATTGATATGCAAAATAGTTAAGAAACTCCTCAAATTGCGACAGGTTTAAGCAGTGTTTTCTGTTTTGTTTTCTGTTTTCTGTTTCTATTTTTACTTATTGTTTATCTAAACTCAGCTCAAGCGAAAAGTTAACAAACAATATAAATTCAAATTAATTTGTGTTAAAACAACAATTAAATGAATAATCAAATATAAAATTATATTATATTTTATGATTTACTAATAATGTGCATTGATCGACGACGCATGTCCATTGTTGCTTGCCTGCCTAATGCTTAATGCGACCTAAATTAACATTTGAGTTTGTTGTTTGAGGTTTGAGGTTATTAAGTGGAAAAACTTGTTATTATAAAAAAATATAACTTAAACAAAAGATTAGATTAAACAAACAAAACAAATAAATAATGATAAAATATCATAAAACCAAAAACCAAAGAAACTTTTTACACTACAAAAAATATAAGTATTTATAATAATGAAATATGGAAATAATTGGAATTTCATTGAAAATAAAACTAGGCATCTAGTGTTAGGTGATGTGACACAGGAATAGTAAAATGACGCAAGTTTTTAAAATTATATACTTTGTAACCTGATCTTCTCAGGGCTGGCGTTACGGGCCAAAGTACTATCTTAAAAGAAGTAGAATTTGAATACTGTGTCGGAACTTAAATGGAAGGACAATTTTAATACAAGATTCCTGAGGAGGGATGATTGAAAGCAGGGCAATGCCATTAAATAAGACGAGCTTTCAATATATATAGACGGCTCCAAAAAGGAAAAGGGTATTGGTGCGAGCATATTTTCAGAGGAGCTGACAGGTCAACTATCGTACTGTCTACCAAACTGGTATAGTGTTTTTCAGGCATAGATCTATACACTCTGGCAGGCAGCTCAGTTGATTAGCACCTTGGCGGAGACCCCTAGAAGCATATCGAGTTATGTTGACAGCCAGGCTGCTATCATGGGGCTTTCGGCTCATAAGATTAAGAGGAAAACTATTTGCAGCACGGTGACGGCTCTTAATCAAGATCGCAGGACTCATCACAATTGTTTTGAGTGCCTGGGCAGTCTGGATGACAATAAGATGGATGAGCCCGCTAGGAAAGGATTCTCTAGCAGTATCGGACATAAACAGACCTTCGCAATGGCGAAGGAGCCCGGCTTCACTGTTGCTTTGAGACCCTGACCTAGCAGCCAGCTAAAACGGGCCTCCTTGACATTACCAAGGACAATGTACAGTTGGACTGATGGCCCAAAGATTGTACATTCCACATCAAGACTTCCATCGAAGCTGTCAAAAAAAGAGAAATTAGAAAGCAGCTTTTTCGGGAGACCTTTCTTTGAGGATTTGAGCAGTGTGGCGAAAGTCACACTGGGGAACCTGGCTCACTCCTATTTTTATTCTTCTTTAGATTACCCCTACTATATATGCCCTCTCTCGGCCACACATTCTTCCCTCTTGAACAGGCTTCACGACAGACCGCAAGGCTTCTGAGTGAACTCGCGCGTAGTCGCGAGCGGCCTGTGTTACCTAACCTAACATACTTTGAAACATTACATACCCCAACATTTGTTTAGAGTCGTTTGTTTATCCAGATGCTTCATCGGTCATTCGGAAGGATCCCTTTCTTTCAAAAACTAAAGAAATTTCGGTAAAAGATTCTGAAATTTGACAAATTTTGAGTGAGTTGAGAAAAACTAATAGAATTTTCTTTATTACATCTCCATTTTGTTCTGTAATTTAGTTTGCCCTAGAGGAAATAACTAAAAAATACAATAAATCTTATGAAAATTTACCTACGAACTTGGTTTCTAATGGAATTACAAATTAACTAACCAACTACTAAAAAACTAGGGATGTAACGATTCCGATTCTTATACCACCTGCCTTATTTATGGATCGATAACAAACAATTGTGCGGATATGTTTTGTCAACGTTAACTTATTCGATTTTATTGTATTTTGATAACACAAACATAACTTTGAAAAGCATTTATAGTAAATAGACTTCCTAGCCGGGACACTGTTGCTATACATATTAATCCTGATAATGCCAAGGGCCTTCATAACAATAACCCAGAGAAGGTAGTATTAAAAGATATATAGCTAGTTATGAGGGAAAATAAATCAGAAATATGAAGATCATAACATACCATAATACAGAAGAAAGGAAACCAATAAGGCCACTTTTGCCTAAACAATTAAAAAGTCTGAATTTCTACAAATCCTCTCCATCTCCTACAGGCGCTGTATTAGGAACTTTGATCGAGATGCAGTGGTTGGGTCTAGTTCAAACATAAAGAGTGTGGAAAAATATATGATATCAAACTATTTGCAATATACGCAAATAGTTTTTACAACTCCCTTTTTCTTCTCGATTTATTAAAATTTAAAAAAAAAAAAAAAATTACAATTAAAAATTATTAAAATCATCGTCAGCTGTTTTGTGTTGGCGTGCAAAAAAAAGAAAAGCGGAAGAAAAGGGAAAATCAAACGAAAATCACTTAAAAATGACAAAAATTTACCAACAGTACGCAGACTGACCATTCTAAATTGCTAAGGATGCAAACATCGGGGGTGGATGCAGACATCCATGTCTAAAATAACCTCATAATTTTGTCAATTTCCCTGATGTTGAGTTTGATAGACATTCATGACGCATCTGAGATGAATGATGCATCTGCAGCTCTGTGTAAAAGGTCTATTAATCTTGATGGTTTTTAAGAATTGTAAAATTCAGCCTTCTATGTCATTTTAAAATAATTGCTCAGAGCAAGTTTACACTGGAAAACCTTTGCTCTATCATAAATACGAATAATTTAAAAGACTAAAACTATTTATTAGTAAAATAAATCCACTTAAAAATGTGAAATCTCAATCGCATTTAATTCACTTCATCAATCAATACGTGTATCTCAATTTATACGATTTTAAACTCTTCCAATTTCTCTCTCTGTATAATTAACATATTATTAATTAATTTATTTAACACCTAATGAAAAACAAAAGTGTGCAGAGGAGCAAAGAGAAGAGAAAAATTCATAAAATCAAAATGAAATCAAATATGTAATAAAAATTCCATGGCACACAAATTAATTAAAGGCAATAAGCATAAAATTAACAAAATGAATTATTAATAAATAGTTAAAATATGAATTGTTGTTGTTGCTATTATTTGTTATTTTATTTATTAACACTTACAACATGTGAGTGTGTGTGTGTGTGTGTGTGTGTATGATAACGATGAGATACAAATAACAAGAAACTTTTACACATAAATACAATTTAATGTGGTAACAAATCATTAAAAATTACAAACAATTTTTATTGCATGCGAGAGAAAAGTATTCGCAACGAAAAGGAGAATGGGACAACGACAGTAATTACAATTTATATTAAAAAGACAAATGAAGAAGAAGCCGGAAACTTATAAGTACAAAAGAAAAATGAAAACAAAGTAAAGAGAAAAACTTTTTTATTTCATTTTATTTTATTTTATAAAAATGGTGGAAAATCAGGCAAGAAATAACTTTGGCAAAGTGGATGCTCACATGCAACAATTGCTTCTTGCCACAAAACGCAGCCATCCCACTCATCATCATCTAAGGAAAAATAACAAAAAGAGAGAAAGAAAAAGAAAGAAAAAAAGAAAGGTAACTAAATGAAATAAAAAAAAAAAGTTATAGTATATGGAAAAGAAGGAACTTTGTGTTAGTCGCTTATCGCTTTGACGACAATGTTGCACTTTTTCTTTGGCAACGACGCCCCTTCAACGATGCTGCCGCTGCTTCTGCTTCTCCTGCTCCTGCTCTGAGTCATATATTTCAATCTCAAAGTTGCAAACGAAAAACTTTTTCAAGCAAAGTCGTTAAAAGAACAACTACAACAACTAAATTAAAGCGTGAAACGCAAAAGATATGCGAAAGACTAAAAACAAAACGAAGGAAAAGCAAATTTTTACAGCGGTATTTTGTCTTTGAAATGCCAATTGTCGCGCACGAGACAAAATAACCTAACATCAAATAAGATGAAGGGGTTGAGATGTGTGATGATGGTGATGTTGATGTTGTGGATGTGTGTTGGAGTTAACTTAAGGTTAGACAAGGCAAACGTGTAACATTTGACTGATTGGAATTCATTTGTATTTAACAACTTCCCTCTCTGATCTTTCTTTGTTTGTCGCTGAAGATCAAACATAATTTCAACATTGTTATTCTTTTCTTTGCTATACCATTTACAAATACATATGTATATAGTGTGAATAGGTATTATCATTTTATCATATTGTTTGTAACGCATTGATGGAGGAGGCCAAAACGGAGATTACAAAATACAAAAGATTTTCATAGAAATGATGTCAAAGTCAAGGTAAATTCTAACATGCGAAATGAAAGTTTCTCGATAAGCTTCTTATGTCAAATGTTAACATCATTGGAGTAATTAATTTTATGGGCTATTACTATTTACAACTGTAAAATTTTAGTTTGTTTTTTAATAGAATAGAATGGCTGTAAAGGTTACATAAAAACAGGAAAACCTTATATGTACATCCATACATTAAGTATAAAGTACCACTCAGCTCACAAGATGTTCAATATACGATTTCTTAAATATCTATAAAGTTATTTGTTGCGTGTAAGATTTGATCATCTGTCGTACTAACATTGACTGCAATATGCAGTTGAGTTGTTGAAAAGTAAAATAAGAGATCAAGAATCATTTTTAATACAATATTTGTTATATATTCCAATGTACTTGCATGCAGAAGATCCAAATTTCTGATCCCTACAATATCGATATAAATGTAGTGATAGCTAGGATCTACAGTTTATAAGCCATTGGTCCGTTTTTGGTTTGGTCATTAAATAGATAAAAATTACTTTCATTTTCAATGAATTTTGCTTTATTTGATAGAGTAATTCTTCCGATATATTATTGAAAATGTTAGCCACGGATGCCTCGGCATTAGGCCATCCTGGGACACCAATTTTCAAGCACTTTGTCCACTGTTTCCTGATTAATTTGAGCAATTTCAGCGGGAATGTTCTCTTTCAAGGAATCAATTGTTAGGGGATTGTCAGCGTTAACTCTAACTTTCAATGCTCTCCACAGAAAAAAGTAAAATCGCTGCTTCGAAGAGGCCAATAGATATACATACGGTTGTTGAATCTTGTGTGCAGAAGTTTGAACCCACGCGTAGCGGTATGACAAGATGCGCTGTCTTATTGAAACCATAAGCTCATCGACATCGATAAGAAGGAATGTCATTCGTTTTCAATTCCTGAAAGAGTTAACTATGTACGCAAACATACCGAGGTCAACAAGTGTTGACTTCTGCGCCGAGTCGAAGTTCTGGGGTGTAATCTCATTTTTGAGACTTTTCCAGTGGATTTTATTATGTGTTGAGGAAATGGCAATAGAAATACACATTCTGTGAAAATTTGAAGTCTCTACCTAGTGCGGTTCATGAGATACAGGGGTAAAAAAACGTGACGATTTGTATTTTTTCACTCAAAATTTTTAGTATAAATTAAAAAATATTTCTAAAAGCAATGAGTATTAGAAAATTTTTGATATAATTGAATCAATCATCCTACTGTAGTAAGATAATTTATAATTGGATCATTTGATAATTTCTTCTCATGCGCAAGGTATATTATGTTCCATGAAACCGATAAAATTAATGCTGATTTTGTTTCTTTTCCTTTGTCTAAAATTTTTCTTTTTTAAACTCAACAAACAGAAGATACAAAGATAGAGTTTAGTAACTCTAAAAGTGTTGAAATGATAGAAAAATGTACATAAATTGAATTGAGCGCGACGCTTGATTTGTTTTGATCATTTTGTGTCATAATTCGTATATGATTTTTATATTCATACAAAATGTAAATTGATCTGACACATTTTAAATTTAGAAATGCAAATTGACAAATTTTTTTATTGCGTTTGATTATTGGAAACCAATTGGAGAACAAAGACAACAAAGACGCCACCTAATTGAAATGATTCTGGTGATGATGATATAAGAATACGAACGATGGGTGAGTTGAGTTGAGTTGAGTTGAGTTAAGCAATTGAAGCTTGAAGTACTTTTGAGTTAAATAACATTGAGTAATAGGAGCAGCAGCAAAAGAAAAATGTATTAAGCGCCTGTGATTAATCATTATGGTACACAGCTGGCAATGAAGTTGCATGGATCATGGATAAGTATTAAACTGTAAGCCAAAATGCTCATCAGTCAAGTGTCAGCGAAGCCAGTGAATGCAACCAAATGTGCAGCAGCAAAAGGAAAAGAATAAAAGAAAGAAAGCAATCCAGAACAAATGTGTGGAAATCAGTAGTAGCAGCAAAAGCAGCAGCCGCAGCAGCGACAGGAGTAGCAGAAACTGGCAAAGGCCAAGCATGAAGATACTTCGTCTGTGTCAAGTTGAAATGTCAACTCTTGGAAAAAGAAATGCAATGAAAGGGAAAGAAAAAGAAAAAGAAGAAAATAAAGTAAAATGTCATTGAATTGCATACTAAGTACTGTGAGTAGGGAGAGCAATCAATGAGAATAATGTAATGAAAGGCAGGTGGCTGCATGAA
Source organism: Amiota minor (assembly GCA_037043295.1). Classification (NCBI taxonomy): domain Eukaryota; kingdom Metazoa; phylum Arthropoda; class Insecta; order Diptera; family Drosophilidae; genus Amiota; species Amiota minor. The sequence goes on from JBAMAW010001063.1 coordinate 289,465, forward strand.
ACAGAGAGGCAGACATGAAGATATTAAAGGGGTAAAAGGTGGACTAAAAATATTTTTTTTTTGTTTAAAATTAAGTGCGAAACATGACAGCAAAGAAACATGAATATTGTCATAAGCCCCCCATATTTGATATTATTTGACTGGATTTCTTCTATGCGGGAACACTGCAGACACTTAAAATGTGTCAGAGAATTTATTATAAATGTTTTTGCTTGACAATTTTATTAATCAAAATCAAAAAAATGTTGTCTGCTTGTAATTAAATTAAATGCAAACATATGTGTTTCAATAAGAAATTAAAAATAGCGACAAGTGAAGAAAGAAAATCTTTTGGGGATTAAAACAAAGATGCTGCTACTGCTGATGATGATGATGATGATGATGAAATGTAAAATGTTGAACTAAAGAAAAAGGAAATTGTCACCGTTTAAGTAAATAACATTTAATCAATCAATTTTGAATGATAATCACCATAAAATTGAATAGGGGAAGCACTAAATTAGGGAGAGACAGAGAAGGTTTCAGCATATTAAAAACTAAGGCAAAAGCAAAAAGCAAGGATATTCATTCTCATTCTCATTCCTATTTCAGCTTTTCATCTTTGAAATGAGTAAAAAGAAAAAGAAAAAAAAGTATATAAAAAGAAGGAGAATAGACATTTGAAATTGATTGATTACAGTGAACGCACAACGGTGATTAGTGTCTAAGGCAAAGGAAATGACTTAGTACAGGAGAAGAAATAAAATTAAAAGAGAAGAATTGAACAATTTGAAATTCTAATTAGTTCGAATAAGAAAAACTAAGGAACAGCATAAGGGGGAAAATGGCAAGGGAAAATAGAAAATGCTTTTAGTTTAATGAAAGTCAAAATGATCCAATTGAAGATTTAATGAGTTTTATATTGTTTAGGTAAATCTAAACCATAAATCTCAACCAAATGTCAACCAACGAATGTTTTATGACTTCAAATATTGTATTGTACTATAGATTTAGAATATATTAGTACCAACAAAATAACACTCACACACACTTTAAACAATGTTGTAATAAAGATAAACATTCTATACATATGTGTGTTTAGTATCTAACTTACCTAAATGGAATCTAATCGTTGTTTGTGACTATCTTTTATGTAATTACAATTAGAGAAGTTTCACTGACAATTTCCAAAAATAATGGGGAATCAGTTTAATAAGTGAATGTGAATGAATGCGAATGATTGTGGTTACAACTAAAAATCAATATTAAGCAAGCAAGAATTGGGTGTAGGGGCTTACAAAAGGTAAGGGGGGCGCTGCCAGCAAATCAACTGTTACAAAAGATAATGAAATATCTACTACCTACTACCTACATTCATTCGTTCATTTGTTCGTTCCTTAGTTTACCGACATGCGTGTCAGTTTTTTTTCTTTGTTTTTTTGGGTGCTTGATTTTCTTCCATATGTGTATGTGTATGAATAAGTGTGTTGGAGATAAGGTTTCGTTTAGGTTTGGTTTGGTTTGATTGTTGGCGTCAGTGGCATGCATGCATGCGTGCAGGTGGTGGAGCAAATGGGCTGAACAACTACTAGCTGCTACTGATGATGTTGATGTTGTTGTTGTTGTTGTTGTTGTTGCTTACTGTAATCAATCATTGTCAATACTGTCAATGCCCGACATGGTCGCCAATAGAACAAACCCACCAAACCAATATACCAACCAATCATTCGTCAGTCCTTCCTTCTGTCCGTTTGTCTGTCCGCTTACACAATAGAATAATAAGCGAAAAAACTTAAATTACGATTAACCACATACATACATACAAGATACTTAGGGTGGAGGTTGAAAGGGGATAAATTGATTTTGATGAACGATGGTTGATTGCTATTGTGCGTGCATGTGCGTGGTTGTGGTTGTGTTTATAAGAAAAATTTTGAAAATTATGTGGAAAATCCAATGGATGGCAATTTTTAGCCAGAGAGGAGAAATGAAAATGTGACATGAAGATTAAGGCAGGCTTCAATGTCATTCAAAGGAAGGATACTTCACACAGATAAAAACATACACAGAGAGGAAGGAAAGCTTCCGACAATTGGGAAATCTATTAAAAGACAATAAAACCGAGATAACAAAAAGAGGAAATGGAGCGAAAGTGAAGCGCACACACTCAGACACACACACACAGAGAGAAAGTAAATAAAATGTAATAAAAATCAAAATAAAGAAAAGAAAATTAAATAAAATACAAAAAAAAAAAAAAAACAATGCCAACGACAAGAAGAACAAGATGAATAACAACAACAACAACAAGAAGATGAGCATAGAAATAAAGAAAACACAATAAAATTCTTCTAAGCAAAAGAATAAACTTGAATTTGTGTTGAAATCAAATCAACGCACACAAAAGAATAAGATAAATTTCCCGAAAGAATGAAATGAAAACACGATGACAACACAATGAAAATTACAACAACATTGCAAAGAATAGAAGAAGAAGAAAAAAAAAATTAAACACAGAAAAGATGAAGTAAAAATCATGTATAGCAAAACCAAATAAAAAAAGAAGAAAAGCGGAAGGAAATGCCATTATGACGTAAATGTGCTGAAATATAACAACATGGCGGATGGTGATGCTTGGCATGAGGAGCAGGAGCAGAAGCAGCAGCAGCAGTAAAAGGACTTCTTGTTTCCCCCGCTCATCATCACCTCATGTGAACAGATTGGAGCAGGGAACAAAGGAATACTAAAGAAGCAAAGACAAGAACGTCGTCGTCGAAGCCGCTGCTTTACATTGAAGCTAATGTCAAAGTCAATCTTAGGAAAAACGAGCAACGCATAAATTGTATACAAAGAAGACCAGGATGATGAAGAAAAAGCGAAAAAGCTTCCCTAAAGATGTAAAAATAATACAAACAACAACAGCAACGAGAAAAAGATAGACAAAGAAACCGAGGAGAGAAGGAAAGAGTGGCTGTGGCTGTGGCGGTAGCGGTAGCGGCAGCAATGGGAGCCAGATTATCAATGGTTAAACGAGTAAAAACAACCCCCACATGCGACATTATAAAGCAGGGCAGGATTAGGGGGGTCCAAACCAAACACCAATACAAAGAACAAGGCACCCTTAACTGCCTTTGGGAAATACTTTCATTTTACTTTGAACCAAACCAAGCAACTAAGAAAATAAAAGAAAAACAAAGAAAGAAAATGAACACCAAAAGAAAAATTGCCAAATTAAAGTAAAAGAAAAACAATTTTCTTTTGCCATTTTATTTAACAAGTGAGTTTAAAATATTTTTCTTATTTTTGCCTTCTTTTTTTTCTTTCTTTCGTTTTACAATAACTTTTAAGCGGAAGTAAATAAGAAGTAGTAAAAGAGGCATGAACAAAAAGAAGAGCACGATAGGAAAGAAAAAAGGGGTAAATCTTTAGAGACTTGACTCGAAAACCAAACAAGTTACTAGAGAAATGAATGATGACTACTGACTCTAGGAAAACTTTGTAAAAATAATAACAACAAGAAGATTAGAAGAGACGCGATGTGACGAGGAAAGAAACTGAAATTTGCGTGAAAAGTGAAAATAAACAAGGAAAAAGCGACATGAAAATTTTGGCATGCAGCATCATCATCATCGTCATCATGTGAGATTTTTGCATCAATAACAGACTTTACTTAAAGTAGACAACAACTGAACTGAGATACATGAACAGATGATGATGACAGAGTCACAACGATATAACGACAAAAGGACAACAAGACTTTCGCCTGCTGCTGCTGATGCTGCTTTTGCTCTTGTTAGTTCGTCACTTATCATAGAAATTTTACTATGTAGAACCGGCGAACTGCTTTTAGCTCTTCTTGTCGTTTGCAGTAAAAGTTTGCTTATTTCCTTCTTTTTTTTTTTTTTTTTTTGGTTTTTGGTTTTTCTTTTTTTTTTTTGTTTTCCTTTCTCTGAAAAGACAAGAGGGTGGTTTGGAAAATGGAAATGAAAATTGTGAAAAACATTGCTTGCTTGCCTCGGACGTCGACTGACTTAACTCTGTGTGCCGGTTTCGGTCGCACATTCATTTTCAACGTTGTCGGCCTTGCGCTATCAACTTTGCGGTAATAGACGCTGGCGATGCCGATGGATGGCAATGACGATGACGAGGGTGATTTTGATTCTTGCCAGCCACCATTGAGCCACTGAAAAGTTGCAGGCATTTTGATTTTGTTTCTGGCTAAAATTGTTTTGCCAAAAAAAAAAAAATAATACCAGAAAAGTATGAAGAAAAAAAAAAGGAAAACAAATAACAAAAATTGTGCACATTTGAACTTGTGATGAATGTTATATAGAAGCGATGACGACGATAGAGGACACATTGAAGTCCAATTGTGTCGTTTATGTGTGGAGTAGGGAAGGGGAAGCAAGGGAGCAATAGGATAAAGTGAATGCGAGCACAAAGAACAGTAGCACCACCAGTAAAAGCAGTAGAAACATCATCACCAGTAACCAGTAACAGGAAGCATAGCAACAAATAATTTCACTCTTCAGCGAAAGTCCTTTCCTTTTGATTTCTCCTTTTTTTTTCTTCTCATGTTATTATTGCTGCTGCTGTTGTTGTTGTTGCTGTTGCTGTTGTTGTTCGAGGTGAGCATAAAAGTTGCCCTTGAATAGTTTAGTTACTTGAAACATGATGGTAGTGTGTACTGGCATCATTGAAGCATAAAGCAGAAACTGTGAGCTATAATAATTTTGGGGAAAGCAACAGAACAGAATACAATGTAAGTACCAAGGGTTAAAAATGGGGAATGCATTAAAAGAAAAATCGAAGAAAGTGGTTTTCTTTTTTATTTTTTTTTTTTTTGTGTGGATATAGTAAAAGAGAAAAAATGGAAATAGTCTGGGAGTGAGTGAGTGAACGAAATGTGTCTCTAGGGACTGGACAAGGGACAAGATAAGTTTCTCAAACGGGATAAATTTGCTATCGGAAATTAAGAGAATAACTAAAAGTAAACTCAAATTACTTTTAAGAATTTCTTAAGGCAAAATATTAAACCAAACTTTAAGCAATAAAACGAGTCACAAATTGTTTGGGTTTTTATACAAAACTCGGCTAAATTATTAGATTAGTAAGTTCATGTCTGCCGATAGATTTTATTTAAAAGGAAAAACAATCTACATAAGTGAATAATATACATACATCTTGAAGTTATATATTGACCATGCATTTTGAGTTTAGAATGAATGATGTTATCATATTCCATTATCCTTATATATCAAATTCTAGAGTGTTTGTCAGTGCATTCCTCGTAAACGGTTAAATCGATTCTCATGAAATTTGTTGTGTCTGTTTAATTGAGGCTGCGAATGGTTTATATTCACAATTGGATCCAGTATCTAGCGCTTTTGCCGAGATATAGACAATTTTTTTACAATTTTTTTTTTTTTATTTTTTTTTGTTGTAATTTTTCTATTTGGTGTGAAATATACTGAACCGATTTTTTAAAAACAACAAATGGATCCTAATGCAGTGAGTCGCACACTTATTTTTATCATTTTTTAAAGGTAAATATATTTTTTTTTTTTTTTTGATAATATTTTTGTTTCCGGTACAGCCTATATTTTCTTTAAAAAAATCAAAAGCTTCATGTATTTGGAGCTGTGATATGATATGTGATAAATGGTTCTAATTTTATTTTAATGTTAAGATGCTAAAAACTAGCAAACTAACTAAGAGTAGCACAGCAACGCAAGCCGGGACACCTTGTTTATTTATATTTTTCAAGTTCCTGAAGTTATCAATACATTGCAATCACATAGAATAAATACACAAAATTTATTATTTAAAATCATTTACATTTTTTTTAAGTATTAAGAACTTTTTTCAATAAACCTTTTAAAACAAATAAACTCGCCTGGAAACTAAAGGAACAGACATAAACATCTGGAAGAGCTAGCGTACGCGTCTGTCAAAAGATCGATTCTGCAGTCAAATTTGGAGAAGCTTAGTGCCTGTAAAAGTGTAGTTGGTCTAAAAATAAACTTTGGCAAATCTGATTTCATCTAGAATGGTGAAAAAAATGTGGTCTCTTGGTTTACCCCATACGATAAAGAAATTAGTCGTAAAACGGACTTTTGTCATCAAATTGCCTCAAATTCTATATCACCCAACACCAAATTTCGCATCTTCAGATCCAACATAAAATCGGTACTGTTTTATGGCTGCGAGTCTTGGTCGCTGTCAACAAGACAAACTTGGCGGCTGCAAGGTTTCTTTAAAATTTAAGGATTTGGTAGATCGGCATCAACTCTTACCAAGGCCAAGTTAAGTCGATCAATGCATTTCCATTTGAGATATACATATAATAAACAAACGAAGACGATTATGATGATTAGGGCAAACTTAAGGCAAAAGTGCCGACGAAATGTGCAAGTCATATATATATGTGGCGAAACCCACAATAAAAATCTTGGACATATATGGTAGACGCTGACTTGAGGAACTCCAATACCAATTGGAATATTTTGATGCTTCTAGCACGAAATCGGAATGACTTTAGTACTTTTGTTTTGACACTACTCTCCAATCGGAGTTCAAGGAATTGTTATAAAGCTTGAAATATTAATGATGTGTTTGCTACTCTAATCATATCAAAGCAAATAACAAGTCATTTGTAGAAATAATTTGTTTCTCGTGATTTCTATCAAACTACCAGTCATCGCGGATTCCCATAGAGATAGAATTAAGCATGAATTTGAATTTGGATTTGTATGGGAGGTACTTTTCTTAGAGGTCCTATGTATAGATAGAATGTATAGAGACTGTGCAAAAATTCACCTCTCTAACACAAAAACTGAGAGACTAATTCGCATATATAAAGGCTGACAGACGGAAATGGCTTAATCAAATCGTCTCGAGCCGATCAAGAATATGTATACACTTTATGAGGTCTCCGATGTCTCATTCTGTCTATTACAAACTTAATGACAAACTTATAATTAATACTGTTTACAGAACAACAATTTTTTGATTTGTGATTTGTGAAGCATCCAATAACAACTTATTTAAGCACGTCTCCATTAAAAACCCGCTAAAAACTCAGATGAATCCGAGAAAATTTGCATGTCATGATTTTATTTTACCAAAAATGGTAACTAAACTTCCAAACTCAATCACAATGTCGACACTTTTCAATGCTATCCTCGATCTTTATACTTGCCATCTCAAAGGAAAAAATCTTGTATTATAATATTGTAGATTATGTAGTTCCAAAAACCGGGGAATATAGAGCATGTGCATTGTCATTCAGAACTGTACGTCTGCTTCCATGTTTTCCTAAATTGTTGGAGAAGATTTTAACTAATCACATAATCCCGGGTCATTTGGTTTTGGTCAGTTTGGATTTTGATCAAAATATGAAATTATCAGCAAGTCAAAGAAATTACAACTGAAATAAGATTTACTATATAGAAGAATATCGCTAAGCATTATTTCTCCGTTGTAGTACAAAAAATCATTCAATCTTACATATCAAATCATGTATTTATAGTGAGACATAAAATTTCCATAACAAACAAATTTTGAAATAAAAGCAAAGCTTCATCAAAACATCATCACGGTCTTCTGTAAGGAATTTGATGATCATTTCGAAAACTTGAGATTAAACAAATGAAATTTCTCAAGGGAAGGACTTCAATTCTATTCAATTACAAAACTACTCAGTGACCAATTCAATAAAGTGGATCTATGACTATAAATCTTAGCTCTTCTGTTTATTTATTCATAGATAAATGAATCATAAATTACGAAGAATAAATGAATAAAATTATCTTAATCAAACTAATGTTAATTTTTAATATTATAAAATTATTTTAGTATTTCATTTTTCATTTTTTAATTTTTATAATAAGAAATAAATTACAAAATTGATGAAAAATCACTTACCACATGAAATTAATTCTTTAAATGTATCTTTTTCGCTGCTTCAGCTGCTTCTGTTGTTGTTTGCTGACTCAATAAATTTATCAGTTCTCTTTCCAATTAAAATGAATATTTTATTATTATTTTTTTTTCTTGTATATATATATTTATGAATGAGTTTAATTAGTTTCGTATACTTTTATTATTATTATTATTATTGTTGTTGTTGGTTTTTGTTGTAATTTAATGCTTTTGATTGAACGGATTCGTTTTGGTTTGTTAATTAAAAGTAAAATGAATAAAAATGTTAAAACATTTTCACGCATTGATTTATTTACTTATTTTGTTGTTGATGTTGTTGTTCTTTCTTTTTTTTTTTTTTTGTTTTTGTTATATTTTTTAATTTTGATATCGATTAATTATTGACGAGAAAAGCGAAAATGTGGGAATAAAACAAAGAGAGAGTGAATAAAAAACATTATTTTATATGTTTTGAGATAAAAACAAATGCATTTGCATAGATACAAATAATAAATACAATCAAACTAATGAAAAAAAAAAAAATAATAATAAAAATACTCTTTCTAAAACAAATTGAAAACAAAAAAAGAGTTTTTGAAGGTAAAAACATTTAAAAGTTTAATTAAAAAAAAAAAATAAAAAAAACAAAACAAAAACAAAATGAAAATGAAAATTAAGCAAAATATTCTATGACAACCATGTATGTAGATTTTTTGTATCTTGTATCTATGATGATGCATAAATGTATCTGTGTGATGTGCATTGAAAGCTGGCTGCTCTTTGTCTATTTTGTCAGTCTATCTGTCTGACTGTCACAGACCAGACTAACTCAATTAAAGCGTTGTCGTCTAGCAGATTTACTGGGGATGTTATGGGGATTTGATTTGAGCTGATTTACTTTGGGCTGTGCATGCATTAAATAACCAAAACAACAAACAAAATGGAAAAACCTTTTAACTCGCACAAATTGGCTTAAACAATTTAATTATTATAATGCAACAAAAATATTAAAATAAGAAGGAAATTCTTGCAACGAAAATGAGAGACGCTGAACACTGACTGCTGTCACTTGCATCTATTGCAATGAAATTTTTGGAGCAACAACAAAAAAGCTTCATCAGATCAGAGCACTACAACAAAACATAAGATCTCCCAGACGAGACGAGACACAGGTTGATGATGTCTTAACGTCATCATGGAAGCGTTGCTTCTCAGTTGCTGTTGCAGTTGCTGCTCATTCAGTGTCAGTGCCATTGACATAAGCACACACACAAATAGAAAGTGTGGAATACTCAGCCGGCGACAACGACTGTGATGATGATGAGAATAACAAGAAGGAGAAGAGTCCAGTTGGATTGAGTCAATAAACATGAAGCATAGAAAACGCACAGCAGCAGCAGCAGCAGCAGCAGCAAATTGTAAAAAAATGCCAAGAGCGCCACAAAACCCAAAACAACAACTTGAGACTGACTGAACTGCGACGGCAACTGAGGCTGAGACTCGTTATGAGTCGACAACAGCGACAGCAACCGACGTCTGCTACTACTACTACTACTATAACAACAACAACAACAACAGCAACAACAAAACCATTGGCTTTCTTCTCTTCACTGCTCTACTCAATTTTCTGCAGTCCCCAGCAGACTGAGTGGTGGCGCATGAGACGAGACGCTTTAAATTCTTTGGATACTCTTCTCCTTGTTGTTGCTATTGTTGTTTACTCTTGTTATTGTGTGTGTGTGTGTGTGTTGTAGCTTTTATTATTCGCTCTCGTCAATATAAAAATTTTTAATGTTTTGTTTTTATTTTCTGATATTTTGTTTTTACTTATTTTCTTAATTTTTGTTTTTTTTTTTTTTGCTTACACTTTTTTATCAGCTGAGAACGCGCGCTGATGACTATGACGACGATGTTGTTAGTATTTTTTTGTTTTATCTTTGTTGTTGTTTGTGCGTGCTTTTTAGGCGAAAGACAAAGAGGGATGCAAAGAAAATATATTTAAATACATAAAATTGTTTTTGTTCTCTTGTTTTTGCGTCGGCTGCTTTTGCTTTGATTGTTTTTGCCCCGGTTGTGTTTGTTTTCCCTTTTGACGTTATTTTGTCTTTGCCATGCTTAGTTTTGTTAGTCACTTTGCATTGCTTTGCTTTGCTTTACTTTAGTTTGCTTTATTTCGTGTTAATTGGTTTTTTTTTTGTTTGTTTTTTTATTGATTTATTTATACTTTTAACTTTGCTTTTGCGTTATTTTTGCTTTTGCTTTATTTTTGTGTGCTGATATTGTTTATATTTATTTTTTTGTTTTTATTTAATGGTTCGTCATTCATTTATTCGTTTCGTTCTACACGCGTCAAATGTTGGCGCTGAAATGCCAAAATGATTGCACAAACCTTGCACTTTTATAAGCGACTCGGACACGGAGACTTTTACTACTTCATTGTATAAACTTCCTTTGATTAAATTGTTTAATAAATAAATTTCATTTTTAATTCTTTCAAGTAGAAGTTGTCACTCTTCAATTGAATGAAGAAGTGTCTTTAAAATAAATGTATTTCTTTCTTGTCTTTTGCTTATTATTATTATTATTGTTGTTGTTGTTATTATTATCGTAAGTTTATAGTTTGTTGTTGTGATTATTACTGTTATTTTTTTGTTTTTATACACGCACTTCACACAAAAACACTTTATTCATTCATTCAATTCACTCAACTCATCAGTCAATCCGGCACTCACTCACTCTTTTGCTTTGCACTAAACTCAGCATGCGTGTGTGCGTGTCCATGTGTGAGTGTTTATGTTTCTTTTCTAGCAAAATTTCCTTGTTTGCTTTGTTGTCGTCGTCATGCGATTTTCCGCGTTTATGTAGTTTTTCCGGTGATTTCCACTTTCTAACTGTTTTCTGTTTTGATATTTTTACTGGCATTTTCCATGGTGTATTTTCTTTCCTTCAACACACACGAGAAGAGACCGAGAGACCGCACGCTGAGCAAAGAAGCTTCTCAAATCAAAGAAAGAGAGCTTACGAGAGAGAGAGAGAGAGAGACAGAAAGGCGCCATGTGAGAGCATCATAAACAAAAACAGAAATTCGCATGCGCTTGTCAAAAGTTTCTTTGCCAAAAAGTTTCGCAGAAAAAACAACTGTTTAATAGAAACATTTGGCAATGGAACAAAGAGAGTGAGCTGCCCACTCGTTGCAAAAAACAAGAAATAAAGACAGTTAATTTGAAATATTCAAAATAATTAGAAAGAAAAAATTTATTGTAAATTATATAAGTAATTTCTTTTGACTAATAGAAATAAATATTCAAAAATCATTTGGCAATGAAACATAAATTTATTAAGACTCAACATATTTTCCTATGTTTCTATGTTGGCAGCGGCGCATGTCCTTTGAGTAATGTTTTTTCCAATGCTCTTCTCTCTTCTTTAGCTGGTCATATATACACAATCGTTTGTATATATTTTGGAGCATTCGAAAAGCTTATAGAATAATGGTGGTAACATTGTAAATCTAATTTAAACCGGCCGGCTCAGTGGCAATGTTTGTTGTTCTTGTGCCAATGCTTCATCTCTGCATCCTTTCCTGCCATGCCTGGGCTGATTGTTTGGGGTACTTTGTTTTTGTAGAAAATAAACGATTCTCATATGAAGAGCGAGCGCGCCAAGTTTTGGCGTCTATTATACCAACATATCCTCTAACATATATCCTCCATGAGTACCATATATCCATGTGATAATAATGACAATGTATCTAAAGGATTGCACAAGCTTAAGTGCCAAAAAATAGAGAAAAGAAACAACAAAAATAGAAGGACATGAACATGAACGATAAAGGAACTGACATAAGCATTCAGAAGGAAATACAGGGTGCCATTAGGCAAAATGATTATGAAAATAGAATTGATATGTGGATATACTAAATTGTATATTAAAGTATCTAAAATTTTTGGCAACTCTTCCTCATATAGACATAAAACCATCTAAATATGAAACAATCCGTTGAATGTATGCATGTATATATGTATGTATGGTGTATCTCTTCCATGCTGTGCAGAAATCTGTTTTCATAACAATTAACGTTTATTTTGAAAACATTTTAAGCTAAAAAACATCATTTGAATGAGGAAAGAATGCCTAAAGAATGAAGGAAGAAGGAATTTTAATGTTATACTTAGTATGCCACATGCTATTTTATTAGCTCGGTGGGGTTAAAACAGAGGGTGGTTTTTGTATATGTGTGTGTCTTAATGGCGCAAGCAACCTATAAATGATAATATTTTTATTTATTTAGAAACAAAAAATATACTCTTTTTTTATGATGAAAATTATTACAGTGCGAAAAGTCGAAACTGTTGAATGCAACAAGCTATGACGATGACATGCAACAGCAACAGCAACAGCAACAAGGAAGCAAAGATACAATAAGAAAGAAAGAAAGAAAACCAAGCAAATCAAAAGATTGCACTCAATTTTTGCCATTTTTATGAGCCATAAAAATCTCACTACTTTATTGTATTCAACTCATTGAAATGAAAATAGTTTATAAACAACAAATTGAAAAAAGAACAAAAAATTATGATATTTTTTTTTTTCTCATCTTAAGGAAGAGCAATTGCTGCAATCTCCGATTCAACTCAACTTTCAAGTGGCGGCACCAATAGAATCGTAGGCAAGAAGCAAGTTGAACAAATTAAGTCATGAAAAGAACAATTTCACACTTACATGTGGATGTGGGTGGGTGGAAGTGTATCTATGTATCTTTTTAAGTGCGTTGACTGCACTCAATCATGTCATTTTAAATGCTTTTGTTTATTTAGCATGTTTTTAACGCCACAAATCTGTTCACGCTATAGATATTTCTGCTGTTGCTGTTGCTGGTTGCCGCTGCTGTTCTGCTTCTGATTTTGTTCATTCAAGTTGCTTCTCATTTAAGTGCTCTTAATCGTTAACATTTATCCAATGCTAAAGCTTAAACTATCCCACAAATTTTGTTAATGACAAAGATTATTGTGGTGATGGTTATGATGATGCTGATGGTGGTGCCATGTGAGTGAGACTTGTGCAATGACATTAAATGATTTTGACATTTGTCAAGTGTTGCAGCACCATTACATTCATTTCATTCATTGTCATCATTCGGTTCCATTTTATACCCTTAACAATGAGAATTAAACATCATCATCATCATCAAACTGTTTATCATGTGAATGAGTGAATGAGTGAATTTTGCCTACTACTTACTACTAAATGATGGAATTGTTGAATATTGAATGATGCAATGAAGTATTGAATTCAAGTGATACAAATCATTTTTAATGTAATTTTTCATTTTATTAAGAAAAAACTCAAAAAAAAAATAAAAATGTACAACAAAATGACAATTTTTAATTAAAAAACCAAAATGCAAATATTGCATTAAAGAATAAAAATACAATACAATAAAATCCAATACATGGAGAAGAGGAGAAGAGAATCATCATCATCATCGGAAGGGAATTGTTAAAAATTAATCATTAAAAAAAATACAATAAATAAATAAAGAAAAAAATGTTGCGTTGTTTACCACAAAATTGTAAATAAAATTGTTAACACTTCGTGCATGATTGTGGCCAACTTCCTTTCTCATTTTCACTTCTTCCCCTTTGTTTCTCTTTCTCTCCCTTTCTCTCTGAATCTCTGTTTTCCTGAGTTCTTTATATTGATTATTAATTGTTTGACAATAATTAATTATAAAAATTAAAAATGGAGTGAACTGTTAAATCATGAATAAAAACAAGAAAAATGAATAAAATTGAAAATTTCATACTTTTTTGCGAAAAAATAAAAATTAAATTTTATGAAAAATTCTCTTCAACTTAACAATCATCAATAATTTATACACCTCTGAAATTTCCAAAGGTGTTTGCTCTTTCAACAAATTCTGATCAAATCTGTAGTTTCTGCTTAACAAAAAACTTTATTAAATTGAGAAAAATTGTTTTTATGGTAACCATATGTCTTGTCTTGGTCCAATTACCCGATACTTTGGCATCAATCTAACGTGTTGAAAAATCAGCATAATGAAACGGGTATGCGGGGCATGCATTCACCTGCGTATTGGACATACACGGGAAACACATCAACAACACCTTTTCAACAGACCAGCCCATCTACATAGGGAGTCGACCTTTCAGTAGACCACCTTCTGAACTCCTGCTAACACTTTGGGACCATTAGGGCCTCCCTTTTTGCTTCCCAAGTCTTATCCCAACTCTTAAAAACCCCATCATTCCTAAACATTTCCAAAATTAAAAAGTTACTTTAAAAATTTAAATCAGAGATGTTATTAAACGCGAGTCGAAGGCCCTAGCAGCTACTCACTCCACAACTCGAACTTCCATCACTCGAATATCTCCGAAACTCAAATGAAAAATTAAGTCATGTGGTTTCTTGTATCGAATTTTCTGGAGAAACGTCCACAGTCAGACAAAAGCAAATTGCTTTAACTAAACTAGATTTTGTTAATATTCTACTATACACAGGCAATACCTTCACTTATGTTGACTAACATTGATAAAGAACTCGATGGAAGTTGAGATTGTAAACAGGGGCGGAGTATCCATAAGGCAGTTAAAATGAACATTAAAAAAAAATAAAATAAAATAATAATAATAAATTTTGAATGAAGGCGTGAAATAATGTTGATTTGGTTTTTGATGTGGGGAAACAAAGAAAAAAGTCAGTGGGTGCCGAAATAGAACAATAAGTCGGTTTGACCCATCAATTCCAGGTTTTGGGAGCTCAAAACGTCTCTTGAGCCATCCGAAGTGTGAGAGTTCGCATTGTTGTAATGAAGAATGATTTGTTTTCGACGGTTTTTATTCCTCAATTCATTGGACACTTCTGGTGAACAAATAATTGTATGCCAAGCAGAGTTGACCGCCCTACGTTGCTGTAATTGTATAATGATAAATATTTACTTCGAAGTGATTCGTCCGCAAACAAGTTCTATTAGGTTGGGGTGATCTTTGAAGACCCACACAGTCGATCGATGTTTAGTTCGAGGCTGATCCAAGATTCATTGTTCATTTTTTTTTTTTTTGTACCAACGGACATCAAATGCGAACAGAGCTTCTTGCCTGCCAAATGCACAAACCACATTGAATGTACACTGATCGAACTAATAATCAAGGATGCCTCAATCTCACCATAAGATATATCGGTTCAGATTCAGCATTGATGATTTCTAATAAAATAACTGATTTTTGCAACCCTCGTTATGGATGGCAGTAAAGAACAGTTTTATAGACAAAATTTTTAAATTTAAAAGCACCTTCCATATTGTGTTTGTATTTGCCTAAATAGCTCCAATATAATAATAACATCGTCAAATTTTGATTTTCGTCACATTTCATTTTCATATTTTTTGGATTTACTCCCCTTGCATGAATTCATAAAGAACATATCAGAAGGATATTATAGTTCTGACTTAAGTTATTTTACCAATTGCCTAAGCTTTTGTGAAAAGGATATTCCCTTCAAAATTTGAGTTTCTCAACTCAAAAAGTGACGATTCAAATAATTTTTTTGTTTATTATTGATCAATAAAATCTATTCTCTCTAGATTGACTGTTGCAATCTTTAGGATAAATTTAATATACTTACCAATAATTGTGTGAAAATTTTAAAAATAAATCTGTTTAATATGCAACAACAATTACAACAAGAACAACGACAACACAAATAACAACATTTTATTCCACAGAGAGGAAGAATATTCAGTTCTATAAATTATTTATGGCAATTGGCATTTAACGAAACAAATGAGCTGCAATGTGATTTATGATTTAAAATTGTGCATAATAAAAATCAACAAAAAAAACAAATAAGAAAATTGAAATAAAATTTATTTAAAATGCAACACAAAAAATTGTGTTTAATTTTCATGTGCAACCAGAAAACTTTTCTGTAAAGCAAATAAAAAGAAAATTTTTGATTTAATTCATAATTTTTTTTTTATTCTTTGTTTTTCAAGAACAAGTGACAGAAAATTTTCACAGGCATTTGGTCATGTAAAACACAACTTCCTGGCACAACAGACAAGCATCCTGCACTCACCAAAGATACTCACATACATATTGTGTTGACAAAGTAAAGTGCTTCCCTTCATCCGTTTACCCAGACTTTATAACAAAATATTAATGCAAATAAATTGCCAGGTTTCTGCATTTCTGTTTTCCAGTGTGACTCAGACTGCTGTCTAACTTTATTTAAATTTCCCATAAGAGAGAATAACATGCTAAGAAGCAGCAGGGAAAAAGGAAGTGAGAGATAGTAGAGTCTAGAGAATGGGATTGTGTCTCAACACAATTTAGCAGAAGCAGCAATAGCACCAGAACTCAGTCAGTCAGTCAGTTAGTGGTCTAGGCCTCTAGGGTATTGCACAAGAAAGCAACAACCAACAAACTCCTGTTGAGGTGTACACAACATTTGTGAGCCGCCGCCAAAGGCACACATGTGTTACCAAAACAACAACCATCAGTGCCATCATCACCGATGCCGCTTGGTTATTGTAATTTTAATTTTGATTTTAATTTGTCTTGAAATATTTACATAATCACTGACAACCAACAATAACAACAACAACAAACAATATGAACAATATGACAATGAACAACAAACAACAAAACAGATTGAAGATCTTCTACAAGGCTTGAATAAGTGAATGACAAACTGACTGAGTTACTAACTGACTGACTGTATGACTGAAGGAAGGTGCGAAGACTCACTCCTTGTTCAAGGAACAACACAACAGATGCTGACTGGCAGATTTTATTAAACTTTAATTAAAATTTATAAAGCTGCATAAATGATTTAATAAACAAGAAAAATCTTAAACACACACACACACACACACTGTTTATATATAAAAGTAACAACACTTCATGTGCTTGCCTGCCTAAACACTACTTCACTATATCAACATTTCCATAAAACAACTGAAGAAAAAGGAATGTTGTATCTATAGCTTCATTACTTGTATAAATAGAAAAGATTCTACATAATTCATTTCTACTTCCTTCGTCACATGATAATATTAATGAGGCATTAACGTTTAAATACACATTAACTTGCTTAACTTACGTAACTTGGTTAACTTGGTAGCAGCAGCAGAAGCAGCAGCCGCATCAGTAGCAACATATGGTTGGCTCTAGTGAATATGTAAAAAAACTGTAGCATACCCTCAGGTGTATGACAAAAAGAACTTTTTACACTAATTGCAGCATCTTCTTTTGACCGCAAAAACAACAACAACAACAACACGAAAAGAGAAAAATCTCAAAAAAAAAAATAAATAAACTTCAAAAAATAAAATTCTAATTAAAAAATGCAACATTTTATTTTACTTGTATGTATATTTTTTTATTTTTTAACATAAAACATAAAAGTATCTATCTATATGCCTTTTACACTGTGTATCTCTCTATCTATCTAGTATCTATCCTCTGTAGTATCTTTAGAGCACTTTACAGTACTGTGCTGTGCTGTGCTGTGCTGCACTTCCACTTCGCTTTCACTTGGCTCAAGCTCAGAGGAACAGCAGTAGAACCACACAGGTGTGCGCTAAAGATCAAAGCAAGCAAAACATATGCAAACAATGCGGAAAAAGGAAACTTTGAGTTTGAGTTAGAAAAAGAAACGTAATGAAACGAAAATATAAAAAAAAAAGAAAAAATGTATATATCCTATCCTCCATTGAAAGCATAGCAAAGATACGTAGTTCTTCTCTTATGCCTTCTCAGCCTCCTTTACCTTCAATTA
The DNA here is from genome assembly GCA_037043295.1 of Amiota minor. Lineage (NCBI taxonomy): Eukaryota > Metazoa > Arthropoda > Insecta > Diptera > Drosophilidae > Amiota > Amiota minor. The sequence continues at coordinate 307,168 of JBAMAW010001063.1, forward strand.
CAATATAATACTACTACCAACAAGAGAATAGAATAAGAAAGGAGAAAGGAGTTTGGAAAATATAGAAAGAAATGTGCTTAAATGCAACTTCAACAAACGTTTGAGTTGAATTGAGCCGAGCCGAGCAGAGTTCTGCTATGCAATGCAATGCTGAGTTGAACTGTTACGAGTTAAGTTGAGTTGAGTCGAACAAGCTGAGAGTTTGATACATTGCAATACAAAGTTAGACAAGCGTATAAGTGAATGAAGAGTATCTAAGCGAATGAACGAGTGCTAGTAGCAAATGAATGAATGAATGAATGAATTGACTAACTGACTGACTGAATAAATGAAAGTATCTGCGACGACGTTTGCTGCTACTCTTATAGGCAATACACGTACAATATATCTAAGTGCATCTCTTTTAAAACTGAACTGAAAGGGTTTCAGAACCACCAACTCATAAATACAAAGTGAATCCGCCGTACGCGCGCTTTTCAACTAAATGGTGTGGGTGTGGGTTATAAAGGATTTTCTGATACTCCCCTCACACACACACACACATTAAAACGAAATCAAAAGCTGCAAGCAAAGAAAGACAATCAAAAAGCATTTTTGAAAAATATAAAAAAAGTAAGAAGGGGGAGAAGGATGAGAAACAACATTCAAAACCTTTGATTTGTATAACATGAGGTTTTTAGTTTTGATTGTTTTTGCAATTAAAAAACAAGTTCTCTCAAAGTAAAAGGGGTTGGTAGTTTGGTTGGGCGCTCGGTAAGTGTGTGTGTGGGTGGGTGGGGAGACATTTGGCATATGGCAAAGGGCAATTGAATGTTAGAACAATAGTTTTACCTTTTTTTTTATGAAGTCAACTTTTGTGAAAAAGGCACACACACACAAACAAACAGAAGAGAAGAAATGTGAGGGTGTGGGTTGAAATAAATGAAGTAAAAATGTAATGCATGCTTTTAGGCTACTCAAAGAAATAGAGAAAGAACTTAATCAGAACTTAATTATTTTCTATTTTTTAATCATTAAGACAATCATTAATATGTTCTGCGGGTCAACAAAAATCTACTTAAGAGTGTCTGTGGGCCTAACACAGTGGTTCCTTAACTCACTCAAACCATATGCGTTATCCATGATATTAAAACTGTCACCATTTCGGTAACATGGCAAATGAACAATAGATCTTCGTAGATCTTAGTGTAATATTGGTAATATAGTGAATAATAAAGATGCATTGAAAGCTAAGAAACTATTCTATGATGACAAAAATATACTTAATTGCAGATAAGGAATCGAAGAGCCAAATCAAATAAGTATATTTACTGTGAGTGAAACACAAAACAAATACTGAAGTTGTTGTAGTTTCGCGGTTTAAAGAGGCAAAGCAGACGATGATTGATAATTGCAAGATAGCAAGATAAATTGCTGAGTGCCCAGCAAAATATATTAGATGAGATGCTTGATGCAGCTTCAGATTTTGATGGAGAAGGTGAAGCTTCAGAAGTGCCCAATGTACATAAATATACTGAATATGATTATAAAAATCTGGATGATGATGGCAATTATGAGAATAATAATGAACCTCATGTAAGCGGCAATGAAGAATAAGCAAGTGATTACGATCTTGAAGGTCCTGATGATGATAATGATGACAATGGTAATGATGATTGAAGAAGAGTTGGCAAATACGAAAGAGGAAACATGTAAAGCATCCAATATCACATCTGGTGATTTTTGTGATAGTGATAAAAAAAGTGAGCACCGTGATAGTGATGAAGAATATTATAATCCGAAACGTTTAGCCAATGCAAAGGTGCAGCAATATTGGGCAAAAATCATAATTATATAAAATTAAATGGGATATCTCTATTGGGTAGAAAGGCTTAGCGAAAGAAGAATCATCATAAGGATATTAAAACAACAGCCTGCGATATACATATGAAAAGAAAATAAAACGAAAAGGATACGTTGTTCAGAAGAGGAACTTGCTGTGGGTGCCTTATTAGTTAAAGGCAGAAAGACACGTCGTTATATTATTGATGCTGCCTGGAATTGTTATGCTTTTGATGATGATCATCAGTAGACCATGGTTTATTCAAGATATAATAGAAAGCAACATCGGTGCTTTAGGAATTAAGTGAAGAATATCAATGTAAAGCACAAGAACTTAATTGCATCCGAATAAAAAATGTATTGAGACACAATCACTTAAAAATGTTTGAAAGAGACTTAGAAAATAGCTGAGAATCAAAAGCAAACTAATTGAAGAAAGTCTATAAAAAGACCCAAGAAGAAAAGAAAGAGACAAAGGTCAAATACAATGACAGCTTTGCAGTCAAAAAGGCAGCAGACGTTAAGGGAGGTTAAAAGTTTGGAGTTATGTAGTCAATGACTAACAGCCAAAGCCATTGGAGGTCAGGTATGGAAGTGTAAGAAGCCATAAAGTTGCAGTAGAACAAACGTTAGAAGAAGTCGTGGCAGAGCAGGGAGTCTAATCAGAACAATCAGTAATGAAAGTGGAAAGAATTAATTGAATTTAAAAAGATTCTACATACATTAACACATATTCTGAAATTAAATTACAATACTGAATGAAGTGCAACCACTTTTATTTTTTATAAAATACTAATTTTAATTAAAAAGAAAATAATTTAATAACTTACCACATTGAAAAAATCAATAGAAAAATATTAGAAAAATAAATGAAAATCATTTCAACAATATTTTAAATCATTAAGAGAAATATTATATTAAAAGCTTAGAAATTCATTCATTGTTTTACATTCAATGACAAAATTTTAATAAAATAGAAAGAAAGAAAATTTTAAAAACAAGTAACAAAATACAAAGTCAAAGTTCAACGTTTTTCTTTTTGGTTTTACAATTCAAAAGTTGGCGGCTCACAGCCTTTGATGACAAAGCGACATTCAACAACAAAAGCACCCCTCTTTTAGGTGTCATCAAAGCAACAGAAACAACATCAACAACAACAACAACAACAACAACAACAATAATAATAACAAAAATGAATTCAAAAGCGCGATGAGTACCGAAAGGATTCATTTAAAACAAAAACATAAAAAGATGAGAAGCAGAATAAAATTCATCTCAAAAAAAAAATTGTATGTTAATTTTTGTTATGTGAAAAAATCTCGAAAATGAAATCATATAACGATGATGATGGTGATGACATGCATGCAGTTGAAACAAGGATATCAGTACAAGGATAAAGTAAAGCAAAACAAAGCAAAGCGGCATAGCGATGCGTGCAGCATCACCATCATCATCATCATCAGCAAAATTCTTGTGATGAAACAAATTTGCTGTTGCTTCTTAAGATAGACATAAACGGTCAACATGCATGGCAAATTTGTTTGATTTTAACATCCTTTTGACATCATCTGAAGCATTGTATTCAAACATTTTAAGTACATATTTGTTCTCAAATGTTGGACTTATTTCATGTTATTAAGTTGACTTAATACGCTCACAAGTAAAAAGATGTTTCATAATTTTTTTTGTTCTTTCCTTCAAGCAAATTTGACATAAATGTTGGCCGTTTGTATGCACCTTAAATGTTGTTTTTAATATTGTTGGAACTAAATACTTGACAAAAAGCAAAGGATAACGCTTCTTTGGAAGTCAAAGTAGATGAATATTTTTGTCAGTATGTGTGCAATTCAATTCCCCTTTGGTGTCAAACAACTGCGGCGAAATGCATTTTTCATTGCAATCTCAAGTGGTTTATCTTTTCCTTTTCCTTCTTTCAGCGTATCTCATGTTGATTTCATACTCTATTTGTCAACGCTTGTGGCAAATTGCAAGCTGCACGCTGCTTCCCACGAGCAACTCAAACCAACTGGAACCAAACCAAACCAAACCAAAACAAAACAAAGACCAAAGATCCGCTGCTGCACACGCGCTGACATCTCCTCGTTGTTGTTTTTGTTGTTGTTGTTGCTGTTGTCATCAAACGCTAACGCTAAAGAAAGTCAACAACAAGACATCAAAAGTTCACGCCGACAAAGCGACGCGCATGTAAATGTTTAATGAGCGCCGTCATAGTCCTTAAACATCTTACTGACTACCAACAAACCCGTCGCCTATGTCCTGTCCTTACTTTCTTTGACTTTGCCACGGTTTGCTGCTAGAAATGCAACTAGCGCGTGTTGTTGCTTTGTTGCGTTTTGTTTTGTTTGAGTTTTGGAGTTCGACTTTGGAAAAAAGCCAATTAAAAGAAAAACGAAAAAGGTCCTTTTGCCATGAGCAGAGAGAAGAGAAAGAGTCGTTGGGTCGCTTGTATTTGGCATTTGACTTTGTCTTTGGTCACATTGTTATTACTCTTATTGTTATTATATTGTAGTTGTTGTAGCGGTATCCTTTGACAAAGCAACAGTCATCCTTGTTGGTTGAGTTCGTTGGTTGTTGGTTCGTTTCGTTTGAAGTTGTTGCTAAAAGGTTGTTTCTCTCAACAACTTTGGTGGGAGCACTTGTTACTACGAGCGAAGTCAAACCGAGTGCTTGAAAACGCTTTTACAACTTCATTCAAAGCAGCACATCAGAACACTGAGTTATGCAAAGCAGGCCCACGCCTAGGATCAAGCTAAATTAGCCACTTGTCAGCGTTTCTAATAAAGACAATAACAAAGGGGCTGCAGTTACTACTGCAATGCTTTTTTAAATATGGCGATGATTGAAGGAAACGGAAGTGGCATGTTGAAAAAAAGAATGAAAATGAAATAAGTATAATCAAATAAAATAAGGTGATAGTCAGTTAAACTGGCGAAATTCACAGGCAACACACACATATGATTAAGAAAGGATATCCGTATGTACATATGTAAGTTGAATAGATTGTATGAGGAGATCTAGCACGTTTAATTCAATTTATTGGCATTGAATAGAGTTTGATTACACACTGGAAAAGAGAAAGATGATGAATGGAAGAGAAAGTAGGAGAAGAGTCTAGCGTTGTACACAAAATGCCAAGGGACATGTTCTTAGAAGAACGTGTATAAATATATAGCATGTGATTGTCAAAAGCGAATTAAATGCAATTTTATATTGGAAATCAAGAAAATGCTGGCACAGTGGTCTAAGTTCAGCATTCACGTGATTCATATACAATTGAACTCATAACAAGACATCCAACTTTCTTTGTTTAGTCGATTGATACAAATCGAAAAAAAAAGGTAAAAAAAATTTAAGTAGTGTGCCTCACCTTCATAAGTACAAACAAAGTGAAACTTCTATAGCGAAGGGAGGTAAAACCAAAAATTAGATAATGAAATGTGACGTAAATCAATATGCGATGATGCTTCAGAGACGTTTTGGGGAGACGCACAAAACAATGCGCATTGTCTTGTACTTGTGCATGAGTAAGAGAGAGATAAAAATGCTTTACTGATTGTGTTTACAATACTTTACGAACAAGTGGTCGAATGACCGAAAAATAAAATAACTCTTTTGTATTGAAACAATATAACACTACAATAATTTGTATTATTGCAGGACAATCTACTTTAGAAGTTTCACTTCCATATTGTATTTGCCTAAAAAGCTCCAATATAATAATAACATCATCAAATTTTGATTTTCGTCACATTTCATTTTCATATTTTTTGGATTTACCCACCCCCCTCCCCCCCTTCGCTAAGAAGTTTCCCCTCAAAAAATTGATTGAAGAAACAATGCATAAATTCATTCAAGAATATATCAGAAAGATTTTCTAGTCTGGACTAATGTTATTTTTCCAAATATTCTTTGCATTTACTTCACTTCGCTAAAGAAGTTTCAATTCAAAAAAAAAAAAAAAAATATTCCCATTGCAGGACTCGAACCCCACGCCCTCGGTTTGTTAGTCTTACTCTCTAACCACTACGCTACTAAGACATTTCAATTATATTTGTCTAAATAACTGCAACATAATAATAACATCGTCAAATTTTGATTTTCATCACATTTCATTTTCATATATTTTGGATTTCGCTAAAGAACTTTCACTTCAAGAAACTCTTTGTAACCGCACTAATTACGGTATACAAATGTAGCCCACGTGACATTTTCATTCTTATTATAAAGAGATATTCTTCCTGAAGCTATACAAATTGTACTTAACACTAGCAGATTATGCATCTGAAAAGAAGAACAATACCTCCCAGCTAGTTCTGTTGATCATACTTAATTTTATTTGTCCCGTGACCCGTGGCCCAAGGTAAGAATCAGCGCGACATAATGCAGCTAAAAAGACAAAGAAAAGAGAACAGAATATGGTTTTATTACTCGCCAATTTAAACATTGGAGCTTTTTTTTTTTGGTTGCCAACTTTATCTTCTTTTTTTAGCTCGCCAACTCGAACTAATATCCTTTTTTAACTCGCCACTCAGGTTGCACACCTATGATCTATAGAGTTAAGACTGAGTTACCAAACTTTACCTTAGGGTGGTTTGAACCAAATAGTGTTATTACTATTAACATCACGGTTAAGTTTAAGATATCATAAACTATGTACAAATGTTGTAGATAAGACAGACAAGAAATTCGTTGTCAAAATTCAAAAGGCTTATTTATATTTAAAAGGAAATTATATCCAAATGGGTAAATCTAAATAGCGAAACTTTGTTGACTACAAATAAAACTGTCCAATCAGTTTCAATGATGTCTTCCGGAATGTTATTATCTATTAACTTTTGACTTTTTCCAACTAATTCTCTTATCAAAATGCTATTCAATTTAATTGAGCCAACAGAATACGTATGAGAGCCTATGGAAGCCCCATAAAATGAAGAACGTGTTTTCGGCTACGACTTTTTTTTCTGCTTATATATGTACAATAAAAAATATAAACGTGAAAAAATTATCTTAAGATATTTATTGACCACGTGAAAGTTGAAAGCGGTAGATGTTCCAATTTTTTTTTTTTTATTGATTTTAGCTTCAATGATTTATCAAAAATTTGAAGGTAATCAAACATTTCATAAACCGATAAATATTTTATTGCCAAGTCCAAGTATTAAAAATCTTAATTAATACCCTGATTAAATTTTGTATTACTAATATTAAAGTATTATATTAAGTAAAAAAAGCCCACTGTAGCAATAAAACACACAGATATACCAGCACACACATACACACATCCAACCTAACCTAAACTAAAGCGACTAATCGCATTTCAATTATTAAATCGGATTGAATGAAAAGGAATTTTCTACAGTGAAACGATACGAGTAGATAGAGGAAAAGATGGATCTAGTAGTTTATAACGCAAACTCACAAATAAACAGCGAAAATAAGCTGATAAAATAGAATAAAATTCACATAGAATCCATAGTCATACCGAGAATGAGTCCTTTTAGCAAGAATCCCCAATGCACAACTTGCTGGCTGGTGTCGCGCTTATCAATGAAAACGAACTAAGGACGAAGGATGAAGCTACAAGTTCATAAAAGTAGACAACACTCTGGCATATACATACACATGAGATACTTAATAACAGTAAAGAGATATTTGGTGAATGCACAAAAACACAAAGCAACAATAAGCGAATTTAGGTGTCAAACAGCGGGGAACACTCACTAACTCGCAAAATGGGTGAAGTCGAAATGCGATTTGGAATGGCAACGGAAACTGACAACGAAATCAAGCGACAATATTCAGAGAGAATATTCACCTGGTGAACAACACAAGCAACACAAGTGTTGAATATCTACAAGAATCTATCCCTCCTCTGTATCTCACTGTTTTCTGAGGATGTGAGCGTGTGTATACTCGTATGCGTGTCACAGACAGATGATATCTTCAATAATACAAACATACATGACTGAACAACACCAACACAACAACTGAAACTCTCTGTGTGGAGTGGGAGTGAGTGTGCGGTTTCAAGCAGAGGGACATGGTAAATGTTATCAGCGCATGGAAGAGCAAATTTTGACAAGGGTAACCCAAAACCCCAAACCAATACTATAAAAGTTTATTTTTTCAATAGAATTCAACGATGGCAGAAACTTAAGGCAACGAACATGATGGTTTTTTCTTTCTCCACCATGATAGGGAGATAGGATAAGGAGAGGGAGGATAGTGTGAATCGAAAACCGCAAGAACATCAACTGATGGCAGATAAATTAAATTTTGCGGTTGCAAATGGGCAATCAATGGTGTGTAGGTTTGTGATATAAAGGTTTGGGGAAGGGAAAACGCAGGCCGTTTCGACAGGACACAAGAAACACACAATCCACACATATGTATATGAAATTTAAAAATTTAAAAAGCTATAACAATAAAAGAAGGAAAGACAACCCGAACGAACCCAAGGCAACGGGCACATAAACGATGGACGAAGTAACAACTTCAAAAGAGAAATTTTGACGTCGTTATTTGCAAAATATCATCAGGACAGGATACGACTTGCCTTGCCGTTCTACCTATCAACCTCCCGCCTTTGCCAAGCCATCATCTCATTCTTCATCTTCCACATGACGCATGATAAAGTTATAAGCGAGTGAAACTTTCTTGCAAATATTGACTTTGACTGGCGTCGGTGGCTTCAACGATGCCGTCGTCATCGTCGTCATCATCATCATCATCATCGGTGATTCAAGTGTGTGTTGCATGTATAGTTGACACCTTGAACTTCCGTACCAAGTGTCTGAGTTTGGTGTTTGTGTACATAGAGCACTTGAAACTTTATTAAGTTTTACGTATTTATTTAGGATACTCTCTCTCTCATTCTCATTCTCTCTACTTTCCTCAGTCTTTTTCTTTTTATTTAATATCGTCAAATTCTTCCTTAACAAAAGGACCAATATTGGCAGCATATGCCATCAATGCTGGTATGTTTGACTGTTCATAGTTGCCAGCAAAGTAATGCTCATATGGACCCGATGCAAAGACGGCAACATCCTCGGCGGCATGTGACTCAGAGTCAAGTGGTACTGTTGACATGAATGTATGTTCAGGTATCGTGGTGTCCACCTTATTCAAATCAATACGACCAACTTTTGACGAGTATGTTTGAGTAAAACCAGGACCATTGGCATAAGAAAGGATGGTAAAGGGTAGCTCATCGGATGCCATATTGGGTGCCAGTGAAAGTATGTTCTGACGTCGATACTACGAGTACAACAATTCAAATATGAAATAAGACCACATTTAAAGGATCCCTAACTAACCTACCGGATATCCGTTAATGGTCATAGTGTGCGAATGATCTGAAGTGACCACAATTAGGGTATCCTCTTCACTAGTCATGCCTCGTGCCAATTCCACAGCTTTGGCAAACTCCTCTGTCTCTTCAAGACTCTTATGGGCTTGAGCCTTATGATGGGCCATGTCAATGCGACCACTTTCGACAAAGAGAAAGTATCCTTCATTATTCTTCTGCAGTAATTTAATAGCTGCCTCTGTCATTTCGCTAAGCGATGGTTCTGCATATTCCAGAAAATCTCGTTTTCGATCACCTTCATATGGACAATGCGAGCCACTGAATAAACCAAGTAAATACTCTGTTTTATTTAAATCTGTATCCTGCAGTCCCCTTTTAGACCAAACATAATGTGCTTCCGCTTGTTTGACTGCCTTATCTTGTAACCATTCCTCGATTAAATCTCGCCCATCTGTGCGTAAACCGGGCTCGCCCTCTTCATCGTTTTGACTCCGATCCCTAAAGTTATTACGTCCACCACCAAGTACTACACGTAATTCCTTGCCTACAGGCCATTCCACCAGTTGCCTAGCAATATCGACATTGATATCTGCACTGCAACCATCTGCCTTTATTTCTGCATCATTTTCCCAATTACGACTTGCCGTATGAGCATAGACTCCCGCTGGCGATGCGTGAGTCACACGTGCCGTTGACACCAGACCCGCCCACTTTCCAGCATCCTGCGCCCATTTCGCCAAGCTCTCAGTATGTGTGCTAACATTTGTTCCAGCAAAGCAATCTCTACGCTTAACTTGTGCCGTCACGCCAATTGTGCCGTAATTTGCCTTCACACCACTGAGATACGCAGTAGCTGTGTTTGCTGAGTCCGATGTACGTTCATCAACAGCATATGTTTTAGACAGTCCCACATATGGGAACTTTTCAAAGAAAACCTGTTTATTGCTGTCACCCATAAATGCTCGTGTTGCGGTCACTGTATGCACAGACATGCCATCACCCATGAAAAGTATGATATTTTTGGCATGCTTCTCTTTCAAACTCGTCTGTTGCGAGAGCTTCTCGGAGAGTATGGATTGCGCTTTATCATGCCAGAAGCGAGTGTTAAGCTCTTCATTTAGTTCAATATACTGGCGTATGCTTGCCAAGCGCGCGGATGATCTAGTAATCATGTGTGGTACCAATTGTCATTGACTTAATTAAATGGAAGAAAAATCGAAAGTATTTTCGAGTACTTACCAGGCAGCTCTTCATCCAAGGTTAACCCTTGGACTGTCAATGCCAAAGCAGCTAACAAGAGTATTAGACTTATCATGTTACAATATTTTCTTCTAGCAGCTGCAATCAGACTGATGCCCTCACATCGATTGACTCTATTTTTATACTTTAATTCAAAGTGTTTCTAGAAACGTGTTTGTATTGTACTATTTTACAAAACCTTATCTCAAGTGGTGTTCGCTGAGATCTTTGCTTATTGAATGGCACACTTATCTAGTTTTTATTGACGTCTATAATGTGTCGTCTAATGTCTATAACAACCAAGGTACCGAGAACTTGAAATCGAAAAGCACGACACTTAAAAACGCAAAGCAAAACATTGTCCAAACACAGTATTTACCTGACAACCAAAGCATTAAGAAAGAACTACAATCGGTCGGCTCATGTCTAAAGTGACATTTTTAAAAATATCAGTGCTTCTTCTACTCTTGGCTGCAATAACGAAAGCAGGACCAACCAGAGGCAGTTATGAAAATGAACGATATATGCATCCGGAACTTCGACGTCCGGACTCAATGAAATCACGTCTTTATTCAGGCGAAGATACGAAGGATTACTGGCTGGAACAAAGCAAGGATGCAATACGCACAAAGATCGCTTTTAAGAGGAATACAAATATCGCTAAGAATATTATACTATTCCTTGGTGATGGCATGGGCTTGGCTACTTTGGCTGCAGCACGCAATTATATCGGTGGCGAAGCAGAAAAATTGTCCTTTGAGAATTTTCCCTACACTGGTTTATCGAAAACTTATTCTGTTGATAAGATTGTACCAGATTCTGCTTGTACTTCGACTTCTTATCTTTGTGGCGTTAAGGCCAACTATGGAACAATAGGCGTGAATGCTCATGTGAAGCGCGGAGATTGCGAAGCCATGCGTAATTCATCAAATCATGTATACTCACTAGCCAAATGGGCCATGGATGCGGGCAAAGCAGCAGGTCTCGTGACAACAACACGTGTGACTCATGCTTCGCCATCAGGTGTCTATGCACATACAGCTGATCGGGAATGGGAGAATGACAGTTTGTTGGAAGCAAGTTGCGGTGTGGACTCAGGCTTGGATGACATTGCATTACAACTTATACATGGAGAAGTTGGCAAAAAACTAAAAGTTATGCTTGGCGGTGGCAAACGTAACTTCTATGGACCTGAAGACTATAAGAAGGGTCGTCGAAGTGATGGCAGAAATTTGGTTGCAGAATTTCAAGCACAAGCTGAGGGCAATGTTTTCGTTAAGAACCTAAAGAAGCTTCGTCAAGTGAATGCAACAGCCACTAATCGCTTGTTGGGTCTTTTCAGTAGCAGCCATTTAGATTATCACCTTGCAGCCCTAGAGGATCCCGATAGTAACGAACCAACTTTAGAAGAGATGACACAGAAGGCAATAGAGGTTATGCAAACGGAAGAGAATGGTTATTTCCTCTTTATTGAGGGCGGTAAAATTGATATCGGTCATCATGATACTTTAGCCAGAATAGCCGTGGATGAAACTGCCGAACTATCTAAAGCTGTGGCTACAGCGCGTAGAATAACAAATGAGGATGATACTCTGATTGTGGTGACTTCGGATCATTCACATACCTTCACTTTGGCTGGTTATCAGCCACGTGGCAGTGATATTTTCAGTGCCGCAAAAGCAAAAGCCAAAGACGGTTTACCATATCTGCCACTGAGCTATGCCAATGGAAAAAGCTTTAGTGCCTATTACAATATCGAGACAAAGAAACGTGTTAACCCTGAAACGGTTCTAAAAGGTTTATATGATGATCAATTTCCAGCAACTGTACCACTTAGTTCGGAGACACATGGTGGTGAAGATGTTGGAGTATTTGCTTCTGGACCTTGGTCACATCTTTTTTCGGGTGTTTACGAACAAAACGCGATACCACACATGATGGCCTACGCTGCTTGTGTCGGCGAGGGACTAAAGGCGTGCGATTAGAGACATTAGAAAAGTGAAAAAGCAAATACTCTACAACACGAGACTCTCACGCGCAATCAATAAATCAATAATTGAAAAAGCAAATTGACTTTGGCGATAACGTGGCAAAAATACAATTAACGTGACAGACATAATTACTAGAAAATTGGTTGTTAAGCAATTGATAGAATCAAGATTAGATTGTAAGTTCTTATTTGTTTTTAAGTATTGTAAAATAAATTAAATTGATTGATTACAAATCAATTGATCTATAAGATCACTGCATAGGGTTTTCCACCATTACGTTGCTGTAATAGGAATGAATATTTCTCCCGTAGTTCAAGTAAAGCGCGTTGGAATTCATCCATGCTATTTTCAATCTGGTTTGGGTTAAACTGTGTCGTTGTCGAAGCCGATGTCACTGCTGGTGGCTCATTGCTAGTGCCGATGGAGGAAACAGTCACTTGGTTTGGTGATTCGCCAAGCAAAATATTTCGACGCCATTCATTGAGGTCACTGCTGCCACGGTGGGTAGTGACTGATAATGAAGTTGGGCCTGGTACTAAAGCTGCAACACCTTCATCGAAATTGGCTGGCATTGTTTGATCCAATAAATGATTGTTACTAGGAGCAATTGGCAATACAGTATTTAGTGTTGATGCTGGAATTCCAGCAGAGGTTGCGGTTTGCTGAAGAACGGCGAACTCTGGATGAAGTCCAGTCAAAGGATCAGAAGAGAGCTCATTTGCAGGGAAAGCAGCTTCGTCTACTGGAGATTTCAATTGCTGTATTTGGCCATCTTCTGTAATTCTGAGTAACACTGATCGTCGTAGACCGTTATTGCCACCATTGTTGTTACCGTTATTATTACCGGTATTACCACCATTATTGTTTCCATTATTACCGCCATTGCCATTGTTTCGACCGCCATTGTTAACATTACTAAAGCCATTGTTATTACCGTTATTACTAGCGTTATTATCACCGGTATTACCACCATTATTGTTGCCATTATTCCCACCGCCACCAATGCCTCCATTGTTATTGCCATTGCCATTGTTATTGCCATTGTTATTTGCATTATTGTCGCCCGTATTTCCACCATTATTATTGCCATTGTTGCCACCTCCACCATTATTTCCAGCACCAGGTCGGAATGGTCCTCTTGGTGGCAAAACAATTACATTACCAACTGAATTTGATCCTGCAATACCACCACCACCAAAACCAGGTCGGGGGCCTAATATTGGAGGTGTTGGTGGTGGCCACTGCCCTGCACCCCAATTCGGACAATTGTAGCAGACTCCTGGTGGTCCTGGTGGCCCAGGAGGGCCTGGCGGTCCTGGAAAACCACGCGGTGGTTGACCGAAAGGACCCCATCCACCTAGATTCGGTGGGCCATGTAAGCCATCGCGTCCAGGAAAACCAATGTAACCACGTTCACCCGGGAGTCCTGGAGGCCCCATCGGACCAGGTGGCCCTTCTGGACCAGGTTCACAATCACATTTTACCAACGATGCCGCAACATATGATCTAATTCCTGAACACAAGTATTACAGATGAACAAACTTAGAATAAAATCCAAAAACGAAAAAACCTCACCTATAACAAACACAACCAAAATGCTAACAAACTGCATTTTGTATTGTTTTGATCTTGGATTTTCCAATCGCTTTGGATTACACACACGAACTGTAAAGACACAAAATAGACTAAGTTAATAATTTAGTTTTGACATGCCTTTTATACCAAAAAAATGGAAGGCTTCGAATAGAGACGCATTTTAAACTATGAAGCATGAATAAATTTTATCCCAAACGAGATGCAAATGTTCTATTGCTACAATATATTATAAAAATGCACAAAGGTTGACCGCTGTGTATTGGCTAATAACTGTTCTTGATGACATAACATTTGAATTTGAAAGGAAAAGAAAAGAAAATAAGAACTATAGACGCAATAAAGATTTGTTTTGTTTTCTATTGAAGCTCAGATAAATTGAGATTGCGATATAAAGAAAATTTATGAAAAGCAACATTTGTCAACATTTGGTTTTGACTAATATTAAATACCCTTCGTAAAAGTTAACTGTTGCATTAACAATTCATACAATAAAATTTTATATTCTGTTAGAAGTTAGAAGTTGCTTGCCTCAACAACCTTTTCATATCACTTTCATGTAATTCTTGCAACCTTTTTTATTCTTTCTACGTAATATATTAAAATTATAACAAAATGTTTATAATTTGAAATTAAATGAAATCAACATCAGCTGTTTTCTGTTTAGGCATAACACAAAGAAATAAGAAGACATGCAAAAATTACGAAACCTTGGCAATCTGACAGCAGACTGTTGTTCACTTTTGAGCTTCTTATGCTCTACTTTGAAAAGGTCATACAAATAATTATAGATCAATTATACCCACATTTCTAACAGATAAATATTTTAGATTTGAACAAATTCGATGTTTCTGACTTCAATAAGAAATTAATTACATTTGTAATATCTGTTAACATCGAATCGTTTTGATGCCGACGTATTATCTTTGAACGGCAAAAAGACGTGGCTATATCAAATTTCAGATCAATAGCTTAAAAACTGAGATGAACAGATAGACAGATATTGCCCAATAAACTTAGCTGATAATGACTATATTTCCCTCAATAAGGTGAAAGGTATAAAATTATAGTTTTGTAATGTTTCTTTATCAGAGCAAACTAAAACATGACAACTTAATACAACTTCAGATTTGTGTCATTAACAGGGAAATTGCTAATGACTTTTATTGAATTTTGAGCGATCTGTCGATCATATAAACGTATTTATGTATCAACATTTCTATAGTAATATCTTCTCAAAGCAAAAAACAAAAAGCTTTGCAAAAGTGTAGAAATTTATATTTGACGTACCAGAACTATGTGTTAAGTGGTCCATATGACTAGTCCAACTTTGAGTAACTTTTTCAAACATAATGACACGTGTAATAATATCTTCCAATGCTGCAATTGACTATGGATTTTCGGCACAGACGAGTGATTTGACATATCCCCATAAAAAATATGTAGCCTAAAAGCATCAAATTGCATAATTCACAGGTCCATAAAGCGATACAAATTTCTCACTTAATTGGTCCAAAGATTCTCTTGCTGTGTAGGCTGTGACGCCGTCTTCTGGAAATAAAAATCTGTAATCATTTGTCTCCATAACCATTAAGAGTCTGCAAAACAAAGTCTTGAGAATTACAATTGACGCTTATCTGTTAACTTGTAATCAGAATGATGAAGATTGGTGAAGAACTCAAATATCCATGGATATCAAAGGAAATCAATCGACTTAGTCAGCAGTACATCAAGAGACTAACTGATTATCTAAACAACCTGGCAATTAAAAGAAGACTATAACGACCCACTCATCCTTTCTCTTTCCGCTTTAAACTGTATATTTTCCTGTAAAAACTAAGGAAAATTCAGCAATTTTATGGTTGTTCTTCTCTGGGATAGATTTTAAATAAAATTACCAATTAATATACTTGGAGGCCAACAAGAGAACTCGACTTATCTGCTGGCTCTAGCAAATTAAGTATCCGTAAATGGCAATTAGACGTGGCTGCTTCCAATTTTAACTTAATTTTCTAAAGTCAGAGATTAGTTTGCATACAATCAGGCGAAGAGATCAGACAAACAGACCCACGTTATCAAACTGAATGCATACAGAGGCACTTATGTAGTACAAGTCTGAAATACCTCACAAAATTCTAAGTAAAGAAATAAAAATTTTTAGTTTTTGTCAACTTAGTCCCGCTGACACATTGCCATCTTTTTAACATAAGGCATTTGCCTACAAAGCCCTTATACTTAATATTTTAGTTAGATAATATTGTATTGTAAGTATAAGTGAACTTGACAATAAATATTGTATTAATGTCGTCTTCGATTAAGCATCACATCAAAATAGTAAAACTTCACATAAAAAAAAGTGATGAAGGGTATTTTTAAACAAATTGGTTAAGAAGTGAAAGCGAAGATGGTCACTCATAATGACTAGAATATACGAGAATATTGGTTTTTGTTGTGAAAATTCAAATCACTGAAAGTGGACTTTAACTGTTATTTACATTTTGTGTTAATTTACTTTGTATTAAATGAAAATGTGAAATGCATTAAGTTGATATTTTGTGTTCTGTACCGTTATTTTATTGTAATCCACGTGGGTTGTGTTGTGTTGTGTTGACATGACAACAAATTGTCAATCAAAAAATTACAAACAAAAAATAAGAATTTTTAAAATTCGCCGGGAAATTTTCATTCACAACTTATTTTTATGTTTTACTATCTTTATTTTGAATCCAAAACTAAGTTTAATAATGCGCTTAAAGTCACACATTCTTATAGACATACATATATGTTACAGAAATATCACTTCATTCATTCATTAAGAATGGTAAAAAGAAAATTTATGGTAAACTCAAAGTTGAAAGGGAAAAAATGAAAAGAATTTATTCCACTTTAAATTTCCATAAATTAACAAATGAAGTGTAATACCATGAAAGAGGATAAAGGCGGGGTAGGAAGGGGAGGGTAGGAGGATACAAAATATAGCATCAAGCATAACCGCAATGACAACATTAAATGCATCATGCAACGACAAATGACGACAATGACGCCTACTTGGCAAAGCAACAATATAATGGCAAGTGAAGCCCAGGCCAAACTTGATGATGATGATGATGACAATAAGGACATTGATGTCGACTACAGGCTTGCGGCAATGCCTGATCTCCATCATCATCATAAATATACACTCATATATGAATATACACATCTACGGATGGATGGATATGGAGGGATGTCGAGCTATAAAAGCGAATCGAGCGAATATATATTAATTAACCATTATCGATGCTTGATAAATGGCTGAGGACTAACCAGAATGACGAAAGCAGCAGCAGCAGCAGCAGCAGTAGCAGCAACATCACATCAACTAAAGACTGCAATTTGCATTTAAACAGCAGACACACAGAGAGAGAGAAAGAGATCCACCCATCCTAGTCATCATCATCATCATCGTCATCATTATTATTACCATCGTAAAGCTGTTGGCGTTGATGAGCCTCATTATGCTTTATGCTCTGGAAATGACATTTTTCATGAACGCCAGTCCGATGTCTGTCTCTGCATCTGGCGCCCTCCTAACAGTCTACTTAATATCTGGTATATCTGTCTCCTCTGCTCTCTGTCTTCTATTGACAATCAATTCAATGTTGACAATTATGACAACACATCGTTGTATCTAAAGGATTGCTCTGCTCAGTAAAGCAATTCTTGTTGTGACGTTCACTGTTCATATTCGAAATTAACGCAATTTTAATTGAATTTTAATATTTCACACATGAGTGGGTTCCAACGGAAGTGAGCGGCATGCCAAACGGAAACGGAAGTGGAGCGAACACGAACTACGCGATGCGAGCGAGCTATTGGGACATTTTAACTCGCAATATTTTTTTTTTATATTTATTGTAAAGAAATAAAGAGAAGCAAAACGCAATAAAAATACATAATAATGTTTGGTGCCGCAGCCCGATGAAAATGCCATTATGAAAATCTGTTGACTTCCACTATAATGACAGTTCTGTGGCACATTATGGCAGATAGTTTTGTGGCGTTATCAAAGCAAAGGAACAAAATATATTGGATGGAGGAGTGAGTTCATTAACAACGGAAATGATTTTAAAGACAAATTTAATATGAATTTCATAACCAAAAGATTCAATAGCTGCCATACTTCAGTAAAAATGTGTGTATGCTTTACAAACTTTTGCTTACCCAGAATGAATGAATTCGATGGGAAAGGAAGTGAGTATGTCCAAATATTAAATGTCATTGTGACAACTGACAATAAAACTGTCAATTCTTTCCCTCTCTCCGGCAGAATACAACAATGCAACGTGCTGCAATCAGTACTCAACTCAAACAAGTTTTACTACACAAAATTTTCTTTCGTTGCATCACTTGGGAGTCCATGGGAGTTTGCTATTTGGAGAAGAGTTGCTCCTACTCTGCTGTCGTTACTTGTAAAATGCAAATTTAAGCGTACTTCAATCATTTTGCAATTGTTATGCAATGCTGCCATCGCCACTCCATCCAGATTGTTCTACTATGTACATACTTATACCCCAAACCAATAGACTAACAATCGAGAACCAACTGGTTTTGGAGGTTGATGATGTGATGAGTTGAGTTTCAATGAAAAAGTAATTAAATTTTATCGCCAATGCTAAAGGCATCATCATGCATCAAAAATGGAATGGAATGAAAAATAAAATCAAAAAAACAAAAAAAAAAAAAACTTGGCTAGTTAGGAGGTACTTGACTCATAGAGCAGAAGAGACCAGGAACCGATGAGCAAAAAACTGTCATTATTAACGCATTGAATTGGTTGACAGCTGCGTCGCGCACCAAAAACAAAAAATGAACTTTGTTATTTTTCGTACACATGATAAAGAACACACTATTGGACAAAAGGTTCTGATTCTGATTCTGGGTATGAGAATGGGAATGGGTCTGAATTGGGCTTTGTTCTTTGTTGAAGTATTATTGATAAGCAAGCAAACTCTTGTAGTATATTGGACAAAAAAAAAGTAGCATTTTTTGAATGCGTTGACAGTTTCTAGTGACACAAAAAAAAAAAAAGAAAGGAAAATGTAAGAGTAAAGAACGAAAAATATTGTAACAAAAACTGACATTTATTGAATTTTCATCAATAGTTTTTCTATTTGAAATTTCAAAGAGTCAAAAAAAATATACATATGCCGTCGCATCAACTGAATAGACAGATAGTTAGACAGACAGACAGACAGATAAACATTCAGACAGTTTGGCTCAGAAGAAAGAAGTTTGAACACAAAACGTGGTTCTATTTAAATGAAGTGCGACACGTGTGCGTCCGCCCAATAACATCATCAGAATTATGAGAATCAAAATCATCATCATCAGAACAAGTAGCAACAGCAGATCTGTTCAGAGATACAGAGCGTTAAGCTGTCATAAAAAATAAATAGCAAAAAGAAAAACTGTCAAACCCTTTTAATACCTTTCACATTTTGTTTTGAATGATTCATAATTTTTAGATGATGTTTGTGATACATTTAAAGAGATGTAGGGCAATATACCTAAGAAAGATACTTATGATGGAGTCTTATACCTAAATTTCACACGACTTATCGATAGAGTAGTCAATATAATTTTTCAGGGAAAGCGTTGCAATTTTTGGGGTTTGTATGGATGCCGTTTTCATTATTTCATCTTAAATATTTCAAAAGTTACAGAAAGAGATCTGCAAAGCAATTTGCATTCACGTTTTGTATAGAAAACTTATTCATTATTATCATTAATCTAACAGTCTTAGGTAAATCTTGCTGTTAAAATCTCTTCTATTCATAGCACCATTTCATTTCATTCGGTCTGCTACATCCATTCATATTACTTAAAGTAGAAGTACGTAGGTCTTAAGAGCTTGATTAAGGCATGAAGAGGCTTCTAGTCAGAGAAAGACTCAAGGCCACTCACAAAAAAAAATATGACTTACTAATATTCCTCACAACTTATAGTAGTTTTTCATTCAAGAGCCCTTTACGGACACCGGACGCAACTAGCTGTGCCCGCGGCTTCATAAGCGTGGTATTCGAAACATGTTTGAACACATTTTGGTTTTTGGTACATGACTACCCCGTGAGCCTCCCACTTCCCTTATCAACAAACCAAAATTGATCAATAGCCTCAAATACGAAAGACAAACAAAGCATAGAACAAACGACGAATCACACTGTCTCTTTCTTGTCCCACTTTAAATGAACATAAAATACAGAAACGAAGATCGCAAATAGTGCGTACTCAGAGAGGAAAAATACAACAATAACAGCAACCAAAGCATTAAAAGCATTATGTTTGGTCTTGCAGTGGTTTTCAAAAACTTAATACTTAAAATTTTTATATTAAAAGTTAAAAATTGAGAAAAATAAGCATGCAATTTTTTTTCATTAGTATTTATTTGTTATTTTAAAAAAAAATTATTAAAATCGGCTTAGTATAGTGAGCGTTAAATAAAAAAATGTTAAAAAATTGGTAAAAAAGTGCTTTTATATTGACAACAGCGCCACCTATTGGATCCAAGTGAAGCATAACAACATTGGTGACCCCTAAAAAGTAAAAAAAAATTTACCAAAATTGATCTAGCAGTTTAGATATTAAGAGTGACAAAACTTCGTGCACTCGAATTTTATTTATAAAGACATATCTTTGAATAATACGAAGCTAATAAAGGAAACTTAATCTTCAGCGAAACCGAAGAAAATACTTTTTATTTATGTTTTGTTTTGTGCATGCAAGTTCACTTAGAAAACGAGAAAATATCAAAGAAAAACGCTATCAATATGACAAAATCTATTTTAGATTCCAGGATAAACAAAGAATAACAACCACAAATGCGTCTCAGATTCAGTGAACAGCAAAATGTAAATTTCACAATTTTTCGATACGAATATGATAGGTTTTTGCATAATTTCTAAAGTTTTTCTTAACCGAACGTCAAAATCTTTTTATCTAAAGTTCAACTAAGGTAGAGAAATCATTGACATTGACGCCGCCCCAAATATCAACCCTTGTCAGTCGTAGACGTCACCGTCAGTAACATGCTACGTCTAGTAAATGTATGTAGTAGATTGATTGTAGATTCCAAAGATGAACAAAAAAAAAAATGGTATTAATTTCGTAATAATATACTTGAGAAAAAGCAACAATTTCTTGACACACCCAGTTTATGTTTCAAAAACAAAAAAAGAAAAAAAAACTTAAAGTAACCACAAGCAAAGTAGCAGCATGCACCATGTTTCAGATACAATTTCTCTCTATCTTTCTTCTTCATGGCTCACACTTAACCACTATCAGAGGTGACAGCTTCCGAACCGCCAACAACACTTGCTTTTCCTTATTTGTGTATTTCAGATTGATTGCCCTACGGCGGTCAATTCCTGTTTTCCTTTTCTTTCCTTTTCTCCCAAAAAAAAAAAAAAAAATAAAAATCCAAATCGCCTCAAACTCTAATCACACAAATGCAATGTTTGGCTTCGTTAAGCGGAAATCGGTAGATTGCGTCTCAAATACACGCATCAACATGACACGGCGACACACTTCTTGATTGTTGCCATCGAGTTGCTTTCATCGTTACTGTTACTGTTGTTGTTGTTATTGTTGTTTTTTCTTGCTGTTGATTTTAACGCCTCAAAACAGCAAAATGACGGACGGCAATTGATGTAGTCATCATCATACTCCATCTCCATGTCCGTTTCATTGTCGTTTTTACCATCATCACCATCATCATCGTCATCATCATCGTCATCATCATCACCATCATCCTTTTTCGGTATTTCTTGTCATCAACAACGCTTGGGTTTGTGGTGGGTTAATGAAATGTCACTGATGACAATAACGCACGATGAGTGAGATACTATGATATGTCAAAACTGACTGACGCTATGATGGATAGGACGATGCCATACAACATTTGTATAATGTTACACTGTAAAGAAATTTATTAATAAAAAGCGGCCAAGTGCGAGTCAGACTCGTACACGGTGGGTTCCATACCAGATTGGGGTTTAATTAGACTGATTTCAAAAAATATACCGCGTCTATATCAGAAGCTTATAGTGTTTAAATTTCAGTTCAATAGTCCGAAGAACTAAAAGGAACCTGAATTTAAATGGTGGATTTGTATTGCCCTACCTAGCAATCCGATCAAAGTGAAATTTCGACAATATAAGTTTCTGATGTATAGCTACCAACCTTCCAGATTTCAAGTTAGTGAGATTACTAGATCGTATAGCTGCCATACAAATCAAAATTTTTCTTGTATGGGGACCCCTTTAAGTTTTCGAAAATATTTTAGTTTTAGTATTTATTGCTGATGCCCGGATAGAACTACACATTCTGTGAAAATTCCAACTCTCTAGCTATTACGGCTCATAGGATATGACCCGAGGACGGACGGACAACGAAGTCACTGCAATAGGGTTCGCTTTAGTACCATTTGGGTCCGGAACCCTAGAAATGATACATCTATTGGTAGTTTAAAAACATTATAATCTATTTATTTCCACCTTGAAACAGGTCACCCATGATATATCGCAAGACAAAATGTTACACCATTAAAAGGTAAAGAAGCTGATGAGGATGGCTACTTCTAGACTTCTAGTTGGGACCATCTAAATTTCTTCTTTCCGACTGAACAATCATAAACTTGTATCTAAATTCTTATAAATTGTCAATACCTTCCATAACGTAAGTTTATGTGTCGATTGCTAATTTAAGGTAGAGAACGAACAGAACAGATGTGGATTGTCTCTGACTACTTCGTAATTCTTCAACTGCAATAGAATTCATAAGAATAGAGGCCAAACCTTCTTGCATGATTGGATAGTATTCTGTAAGGATCCCTACCAAAGTTCTAGCCTACTAAGTACTATGAGCAATATTTGGTGAGACGTTCAAGTAAGATTCTTAATCTGATTGATAAAGTTAGTCTGAGTCATTCATCCAAAACTCTAATCTTATTATGATGATTATGAAAACTTAATGATGCAATAGAAAACAATAGGATAAAGTAAATATTGTGCGATACGATTTCAGTTTTTAAGATTAGAAATTCGAAACATTTATAAATATTTTTAGATTATTGGTCCTGCATTTAAAAGTTTAAATTATTTTCAGTGTATGAAAGTATTGTAACATCAGCACCCTATCGTATACCTATGATGTTTTCTATTACGCAAGAATATCTTGCCACGCATAATACATCACACGCATCTATGCATAAATTTACCAAATTTTCGGCTTAAGCTCAAATTTACATTGGAGATTCGCACAAGTTTAACCCCCGTAAACAAGTCATAATACTATCATGCCACACCTCCAGACCTACACGCACACACACACACATATTTATACTATTATATATAAACAAAGAAAGGGCGATGTAGACGTATTAGACCAAAAGCAAAAGGAAAGGAAGAAATAAAGGAAGTAAGGGAATGAGTAAAGAAGAAGTAAAGGCAACTTCAATTTCCGTTTGTCACTTCTGACAACGTAAAATGCAATTTCGGCAAAGCAAATAACATAATCAACGCCAAAGCATGTGGCTGCCACATCTAATGAGTATACTATGATGCTGATAGATGAAGTATTTGTGTGTGTGTGTGTGTGTGTGTGTGTGTGTGTGTGTGTGTGTGTGTATGATCTAAGTAGAAAAGATTGAGGGGTTGAAGTCAAGAGGTAAACATCAAAACATCAACGGAAGCCATTTAAACAAGTAATAAATGTAGAAAAATGTTGCAAATTTTCAATGAAACATAATTTTTACGCCATTACAATTGAATTTAGCACACAGCATGGGGGCAACAACCCATGAAAAGGGCGAATGTTTCTTCGAAAAAGAAAAATGTCAAACGGATTTAGTGTAAATAGAGCGAAAAACATACTAAATTGCATAAGGTTAACATGAATTTAAGTTCCTAGGCATCAAGGACATAGAACATTTTTCAATCTAGGACATGATGAGATATTGAAATTTATTGAATTTATTTTGTGTATGGCAAAAAAAAAAATTATAAGAGCAAATCCATCGACACAGTTTCACAGTTTGACATAATTTATAATGACATTTTCATTTAGCGAAAGTGATTTTTTGGCAAATTTTATAAAATTACTCAATCTTAAACAGGATGGAAAAGCATGAGGCATTAGCATTAAAATGTGTCATCAACACTTGACATCAACTTCAATGCAACGTAGGTAGGAAGGATACTTTGAATAGTGAAAGAAAGAAAAGAAAAGAAAAGCAAAGTAAAAGCGGAAAATGGTAAGCAAGTAAGTTACCAAATGAACTATGACTTCTATAACAGAGGGTAAAAGGGTAAAGTAAACGACGACTGAATGAATAAAGAGCGCCTTTGGTTAAAAGTGAAAGATGAGCAAATATGAAATGAAAGATGAACGATGAATGACAACACAAGAACGACTTACATCTGCTGATAAAGACACTGTCGAGTCGAGTGTTTTACTTTATTTATGCCATAAATAATCATAGCCGCAGTGCCACACACTCACTATTTAATGAAAACCGACAACTCAACACACATAGAAAACCCAAAGGTTGTCATCATACTTGTATGTACCTACATATGTACTAAGTCTCAAGCGTAAAGATACAAACAAAAAAAAAAAAAAAACTGAAAGCCATTTCTCACTAAAATAACAAAATCTAGGTTAGCTTTAGCTACAGCAAATATTGCAAAATCGTTTACATATTAACAAAGCCTTATAGTCTTATGATGCATTGAATCAAGATGAAAAAGAGTTCATCATTCCATTGCAATTAATTAAAAGACAAACGCGAAAATGGTTAGGAAAAAAGCAAATCTTTTTACATTTCCATAAAACATTGACACAAAACCAGAGATGTAAATGGAAATAAAAAAAATATTGTATAATTTAGAAGTTCTTATACCTTAAACAACTCATAATACAAGTAGATTTCAGTAAGAAAGAAGAAGATAGATAAGAATCTACCATCTTTGAATAATATTTTAAAGGTTCAATTAGATGTACCTATACAGATAGATTTCGTCGACATAGATTCAAGTCTATGAGATCTGTTAGCAATTTACAACTCTATTCTTGTAAGTAGTCTAATCCAAAACAATCTTTCTGTTCTTATTTTATTATACTAGATAGAAGCTAGGCATCATATCGTACAAGTATAAAAGAAAGAACTTCTATAAGTGATTGGTTTAAGCTCTATAGAAAGTCATTTAGACGAATCCTTAATTAGAAACTGAAAATGGGTATCAACCACAAGTCACTTCGGTACAGAATTTTTCTTATTTTCGCTTATGCCTACAAGGCGGTGAGGGTCGAAAATCATTGAAAATTTGTAGTTTATAATACTTGAATGCTCCCTTATGTGTTAAGATGAGTTCAAAGATTTGATTTAACCTGATCAAAGGAAATAAAATACAAGTTGTATTCATAACATAAGGTGCGAAATAGATCTTGCTGTAATAAGCATTATTATTATCTTAAAATAAAAATATTATGATATTAGGAACTTCATTAGCCAGAGGTCCTGGTCTGTTTTTGTGTGCCATCAAACGGACATTGTACTTGCTCTAATAAAACCTTTTCTGATCTTCTTCTGATGTACTATAGAGTAGTGTTGCGAACATAGCATTCCCAACCAGTAAGAAGGCGCCAAGCTTTGTTTTTCATGGTCTGGTCCTGACTTGAGTGAAAATATACCTAGGATTATGCGATTATTTGCTGGTACACTTACTGATACAGTGTGTTGCTGCTGTTGAAAAGCCAGTAGAACTTTCTTAGTGTAGCTCCACAGCTTCCAAATACCGCCATGATATGCTCCATGTACGTGAGCATTTTGTCGAGCAGAAGCGCAAGGTATTACGCCTTGACCCATCGCTGTACCGCTAAGGTGAATGGCCGGTGATGTTCCTTGCTTCAAGGTGAATTTACCCTAATTGAGCTTCATGTTCCCAGGACACTTCCCTAATGTATTCCAGCAAGAATTGGCAGAATGGCTGAATTTGTCATTCGCAACATTAAGATTATTTACTTTATTAGTTTTTCATTATTGTTTTATTAAAGATAAGAAGGGTAATATTAAACTTTAAAAATATCTATGATCATAAATGTTTTGGGTTTTTATCGGAAATTTCTAACAAATTTATCTGTTAGCAAAACTTAATGGAGAGGCAAATGTAGATCTTCAAGGATTAGCTTTGACTTTTTTATTAATTTCTTATTTATATTATTATGCCAGATGAAGACTGATAAAAAAAAAATAGTACAATTTCAAAGCTGAAATGTAATTAGTTTTTTACAGAAAAAAGTAGAATAAAGTGATATATGCTCATATAATTATCATCTGTCATCTGAAAGAAAGAAATTGGAACTAAAATTTTTACTGTGAGCCCATTTTGTATATAAGTTTGTTACGGTGAGAAGGAGATATTGGATACCCCATAAGGTAGATGCCCTTTCACACAGAGGCAAATGCGGCATATTTTAGAAATGCGAGAATATGTGGCATTTATGTTACAACAACTAAATGAAAAGGGGATTGCTACACGAAAACTAATATGTTGCATTATTTAATAACAAGCTTTACACATTTCTATTTCATTTTACATATAATGATTATACTTTATGCATATGGTAACTCCTCATAACTCATAGCCACTCCCCACCAAGTCTCTGAAGCATTATCGCATTTTGATTTTCGTTACATTTCATTTTCTAATTATTGGATTTATTGCCCTTCGCTAAAGAAGTTTTACTTCAAGAACATTCCGATTCAACTGTCATATAAAGGAGACCGTGTTCGCCACAACAAATATATTATGTATCTCACAACGTAATTGGCAGAACGCTAAACTATGTCGTGCCTCGAACGATCAGCGAAACTTTGTTTATCAAATAAGGTGCTTTATAAATTTTAACAAAATAATTCCGGTAGATCAATATCAGCAAGATCTGAGTTATTTGGGAGTGCAGGGTATCCGAAAGTTTGCTTCCATGGCAATATAGTAAAAAATATGAGCCTAAAAGTATGAAACACCATTAAATGTCACCACAAAAGTAGATTACATTTGAAATATTTTTATGAAAGATAAATGTATTGTCCAATTTTGTGCTTTAAGAACACACATTATAAGGAAAGTAATCTACTCACCATTTGCATAATCGAAAAAGTCAAAAAATTAATGAAAAATCTCAGCCATCGCTTTAGAACAACAAACGGAAGTTGGATTCGTTTAACTGAATTTTGTTTATCTATGACATTAAAACATAAAAAAGAAAATGATTCAGATTCCTTAACAGTAAACTGAATTGAAATGAAATGTTATAAAGAAAATAAGTATCTCAACATTCGATCGCATAACTATAATTTGTATAGAAATAATTGAACATAATCTGGAATGGAATTGACTGTGCTCCTGTCCACACATTCATTCATTCATTCATGTATCTATCCATCCATCCATCCATCCAACCACTTACATTACTTACAACGAATACGATAACAAAAGCGAATGCAACCAAAAACAAATTGAAGAAGGAAACTGTAAAACGGAACAACAATGAAAAATAAAAACAAAAAATCCAAAAGATTCTTTTTGTTTATATTTTGTTTTTTTTTTTACCTGTTGCGGCAAACTGAGCAGGCAAAGCAAAGCCAATGACGATAAAGCAAGGTATACCAACATAACAAAACCACCTAGCAGCAGCAGCAACAACAACAACAACAACAACAACAACAACATCAGCAGCAGCAACAACAAACAGCAACAGAAGCAGGCAGCTCCAGCAAAACAACCATAGAAGCAGCTCAGCTCAGACAACGACTAAGCCGACCTCCCTCGGTAAGGCTCAGTTCAGTTGCTGCGGAAACACGCGAGAGTTCAGAAGAACTAAAAACTGACTAAGCAAATGATTGTTTATTTGCTTGTTGGAAATACATTTTTCTATCAAAATTTAAAGAAAAGAAATCATTAATTTGTTGTGTTCCTTAAATTACAGTATTTTAATTAAAACTAAAATTTATGAAAACCTTAAGAAAAAGTGAAGAATCTTGTGTAAAGAACAAAGAAAACAAAAAAAAAGAAATACACTAAAACAGCATCAGCATCATCTTGGCCAGTGAGGTCTCCTATTCAATAATTGTTTTCTTGGTTGCTCGCTTTTATTTTCGTGGTCTTTACTTTCTGCTTTTTGTATAATTTTTTTCGTGAGGCAAGAGCACTAAACCAGTTTCCCGTTCTCGTTCGCATACCGCAGCGCTCTCCAAAAGGCATTCCAAATCGAGATACGCGCGCGCACTCGCGCTTGTTTACGAATTTCATGTGGAGGAAGATACACAGATACATTCGCATACATAAGCGAAACAGTAGAGAAGAATGGACAAGGGAATGAGTGAATAAATAAAGTGATTCAAACATAAATAAAAAAAAGCAAAGCAGCACGTGTGAAAATTTTGCAACAAAACAAAAGATTTAAACAACAAACTTACTTAGTCATTGGAAGAAAAGAAAGAGAGTGTATGTGACCAGTTTAAGAGAAGTGTATTTCATTCTTATAAGAGAACAACAATTGTGCAATGAATTCACGTGCACCGCCACCTTGTCCCGCCCCCTCAACAACAGCAACAACTCTTGCTTGTGATCCGGCGCTTGCCGGTCTACCGGAACTCATTGATGACTTGCAGCGCCTCTCCGAAGATCAAGAGACCGCTGACGTCGTCTTCATTTGCGGCCGCGATGATGAGCGAATTTATGCGCATCGCGTTCTTTTGATAGCGCGGTAAGTTAATGAGAGACACTAAGGCAATTCCTTGGAATGCATACCAGTCCGTCTTTAGCACTTGTGTGCAATCATTTTAATTGGTTTTGCGGTTCCTTTCTTGTATTCTTACTCTGTATATTTTTTGTTCCTACTCCCTATACTCATTTTCAATTACTTGGTACACTTTTGCTTTTATGGCGGCGCTTCATGTTGCAATTGCCTTGTTTTTTTTTTCAACCGCAGAATGCTGTCAATGATGGTAATGATGATTATGAAATGAAGATATGCGCCATGACATGCGATTAATTCAATATAATATATTAATTTGTGATCGCAATTGTTTTTATCAATGTTCCTTCTTACAGTTGCAAAAGTTTTAAGACTGCCAAACGTGGCGAGATTTGTCGCATTCCTGGCTGCACAGTTTCACCAGCAACACCTGGGACACCCACAACAATTCGTTTGCCACATGTCAATGCAGAACTCTTCAGGCAATTCATTCAATATGTTTACACAGCAAAGGTAAGTTGAAAGATTCCAATGGGAGCCACTGACTAAGCAAAGATCATTGCCATGCAAATAGTAAAAAGATCAATATACAAATATATTTGTACGGGAGCTTTACGATCCAGTAATCCTAGAGTCCAACAATTATACTGCGCCTATTCTAGAAACTTATAGTGTCAAAATTTTATTGCGATAGGACAAAAAACAAAAAAGTTTTTCTAATAAGAACCTGAAGTTTAATGCATGGTTTGTATGGGAAATACCCCCCTAGTGGTCCAATTCGGCTTCATCCGACAAATATACTGCGTCTAGTAAAAAGAAAAGGTTCGTCCAAAATATCAGCTCCTCTAGCTAAAAACTGTGAGACTAGTTTGCATACATACAGATGGACAGACGGACATGGCCTTTATCAATTCGTCTCATCGAACTGATCAAGAATATACTTATATCCTTTATGAGGTCTCCTTCTGCCTGCTACAAACTTCACGACAAACTTATAATACTATTTACTGCGTGAAGAGTATAAAAAACATACCAACAACTGTAGCTTATTGTTTTTGTCGGTAATCTGCATTTAAAGAATTCAACATTTCAGTTGTTGTAAGTATAAATTTGCATTTGAAACAGAATCTCTTTAATCTCCTTAGTATTTAAGCAAAATGAACCAAATAACAAAAAACAACTCAAAAGCATTTTCGAAGATTAAAATTTGTCTTTAATTCAAGTAGTTGATATATTAAAATAAACTAAAAAATGATTAGTTTAAATAAAAGTTTTAATAATCTCATTAGTGAAAGTTGCAATTTTTGTTCGTTCTGGTGAAGTCTGGTTTTTGCATACAGTGATTCTGCGGCAGTAATCCGTTTCGTGATTTTTATTTATCTTCTTGCGTGAGAGGGTATGAGAAATGTCAAAATAGTTGTTTCGCGAGTTTAAATACAAGCAAGATTAACCAAAGAAGGATCAAGGATAAGTATCGCAACAAAGTCGCTATGTACAAAACGGCGAATACCCATTCTGCTTGCACACGTACCGATTTTTTGGGTGAAACTGAAACCATTTCAACTCGAAACCATTGGCGATTTCTGGTACTCACACGATTGTCTTAAGTTTTCAAAGAGCTGAATTCTTCTTTAGTACCATATGGCTGTTGCGAGCTAGATAACGCATTATTATTATCGTTGAATATTAAAATGTTGTAATAGAAAAAGACAAAATAAAAAAGGTAAAAGTTTGTAATTCTCATCATTAAATTAAAATAAAATAATTTACAATGACAGAAATGGAAAAGAAAAATGGAGCACAAATTTCAATTTGATTACTGTATCAGACAACCAAGCACAGGGATTAACTTTCAATACAATGACACATACAGAAAATCAAAAGAAAAAAAAAAAAAAAGATCAATTTAATTTCATAAAAATTCAATATTTTTATAATTTAAGTCTCAATTCAATATATCAATACCGATATAAAAATTTTATTCAAATAAAAACTAAATTATTAGAAATGATTTAAAAAAAAGGAAAAACAGTCGTCCACGCCGTAGTTGCATTAAGAAACCAAAATAAAAAGAAAAAAAAAAATCTCCTAAAATTGACAAATTTTAGTAATTGTCACATCTCATGGAAAGATTTTGGGTTAAAAGAAAGAAACATTTTTTTTTCCTCAAACGAAAAATTGAATTAATTAATGATCTATATAATATAAGAAGCCAGAAACAAATAAATATTTTAAACTGTTAAACAAGAAATATCAACAAAACACGATTACAGCAATGTTTATGATCTGCAATTTTTCCCGAATAAAATCCAAGTTAAAATCATATAAGTTAGAAACAAATCAAGATAAGAACAAAATATAAAATATATAAACTCTTTATAAATAAATAAAATATATAAAAAAAAAAATTAAGCCTTGCAGTTTCATTCGCTATCTTCCAAGCCACTTGCAAGTTATGTATCTAATCACGCAAATTAACAATGCCATATTAGATACGCTCGAAATGCATATCAAGAAAAGGAGTGAAATCCAAATAAACAAAAACTTTGCAACTTTTTAATAATAAAACTTTTCGGTAAACAAAATAAAATGCTTAGTTCTAATGCTCAGATCAAAAGAAATTAAATTATAAAACTAGATACTACAAATTTGAGTGAAAAAATTAAAATCGGAAAGAGAAAGCCCATATAGATGATCTATATCGTATAAGAAATAAATATTTTAAACTGTTAAACAATAAATATCAACAAAACACGATATGGTGATTGTCAAGACAAATGACGGAGATTATTTTCGTAGCGAGAACTGCCAGATTTCAACCCAAAGGGCAATATGTATGATATACTGGATTTTGACACGGGCAACCTTTATTTATCACTTGAAATTACAGCAATGTTTATGATTTGCAATTTTTCCCGAATAAAATCCAAGTTAAAATCATATAAGTTAGAAACAAATAAATAAGAACAAAATATAAAATATATAAACTCTTTATAAATAAATAAAATATATAAAAAAAAAAATTAAGCCTTGCAGTTTCATTCGCTATCTTCCAAGCCACTTGCAAGTTATGTATCTAATCACGCAAATTAACAATGCCATATTAGATACGCTCGAAATGCATATCAAGAAAAGGAGTGAAATCCAAATAAACAAAAACTTTGCAACTTTTTAATAATAAAACTTTTCGGTAAACAAAATAAAATGCTTAGTTCAAATGCTCAGATCAAAAGAAATTAAATTATAAAACTAGATACTACAAATTTGAGTGAAAAAATTAAAATCGGAAAGAGAAAGCCCATATAGATGATCTATATCGCATAAGAAATAAATATTTTAAACTGTTAAACAAGAGAACAAAATATAAAATATATATAAAATGTTTATAAACAAACAAATAAAAGATATAAATAAAAACCTTGCAACTTCTTAACAATAAAACTTTTCGGTACACAAAATAAAATGCTTAGTTCAAATGCTCAGATCAAAAGAAATTAAATGATAAATATTTTGGGTTGTTGTTTTTTTGAAGTGAAACTTCTTTAGCGGAGGGGAGGGAATCCAAAAATTATGAAAATGAAATGTGACAAAAATCAAAATGTATTGATGCTTCAGAGACGTAGTGGGGAGACGCACAAAACAATGCGCATTGCGCAGTGTGCATGCATGGGTTAGAGAGAGATAAAAAATGCTTTACTGATGTGTGTTTTTACGAAGAGAAGCAAATGGCGCGGGTCGTTCACTAATCGTCGTATGTAAAACCAAAGGCTATGACTTTGTTGGTGTTGTTGTTGCTGCTGTTTGGTTTTGTGTACAAAATATCAACAACAATAGCACACCTGCCCGCAATTATTGTACAACTGTTGCGTTTTCGCCAATGGTTTTGAATTGGAATGGTTTCAGTCTCGCGGAAAGCGAACTAGCTTTGACGCGATTTCTGCGATACCCCTCTCACAAAAGAAGATAAATAAAAATCATGAAACAGATTACTGCCGCAAAATCACTACCCGCCTTCACCAGCACATACAAAAAATTGCAGACCAACTTTCACCAATGAGATTATTAAAACTTTTAATTAAACTAATCATTTTAAACGCTTTTATAGTTTATTTTAATATGTTTATTAATTGAATTGAAAACAAATTTCAATCTTGGCATCATTTGCACTCGTTATTTTTGGTTACTTGGTTCATTTTGCTTAAATACTAAGGAGATTAAAGAGATTTTGTTTCAAATGCAAATTTATACTTTTGACAACTGAAATGTTGAATTCTTTAAATGCAGATTACCGACAAAAACAATAAGCTACAGTTGTTGGTATTATTAACTTTTACCAGGGAGAATTTAACCAAACCGCATTTCGTATAAAAGTCGGAAATATCAAAATCATCGAAAAAGATTTTGTGGCACACCGAGAATTCTAATTAGATAGACATGGGGCACATGCCTGAATAATTGGAATAAGTAGTACAATGTTCTCATTGTCAATAATCATCCGATTTCACTTACAAGTGAGTTACAAATATTTGTTAAGCATAGCATAATATGTTATTTTCTACACTGCGGTTCACTTGAACCCACGTCACATTGATCTCAATAAACGGCGATTTGGGGATATTTGAAGTCGCTCAACTACGTCAACAATTCAGTGACGATTCAAGACTTTAAGAACAACATTCGCGTCCAAAATTCAGACGGTCACGGCAGCGTCATCCAAAATTGAAGGATTTATCTGAAAGCCTGCCAAGTGAAGGAGCCGCGGGAGCTAGTTGCCGGATATTTTATTCCATACTTAATCGGAACAAGTCTACCTTACAATGCAATAAAAATGCAAAATTACAAATCGCTGAAATTTATGTGTTTTTATTTTAAAATGAAATAGTGTAGTTTCACTGAAACACCTATGTTAATACGACGAAAGCTAGGGCAAGGTAGAAAGCCACCCACTTCTTTAGAAATCACTAATATTTGTTTAAATGATAATATTTTGTGTGGCTACGAGGGCAGTTTGATAATTATACTCTCCGTTGATCGTTTTAACCTTATCAAAGGTAGAAAAAACAAAACCCGATAGACCCAACTTCGCCTGCTAAAGTGCATGTTTACCAGGAGAACTCCGCTGCCTTGAATAATCTTTGGTTTAAAAGTTGCAATAGCGGTTCAAAATAGCCCAACACTCTTTTCCAGTGGCCACACGGTTGCGCTTACAATGATGTCAGAGCAATCCCGTTGAGTTGATATACCCACAGCCTGAGCCACATAACATACTTTCATTCTCCGACCGTCCAATATCATTCCAGGGAATTGGTTGATGAACTTTTTGGTGACCTGAACATTCCGCTTCGTTTAAGCTAGATAAACCACAACGGAATTCAGGAAAACCCTTCTTATCTTGATGGTGAAGGGTCCCCATAGTATTTATCAAGCCTTTTCCTAGTTACTAAATAAGCACCTTAAATTTATGAAATTCCCATATCTATAAAATTCAAATGCTTTTCAAATGCTATTTAATATTTTAGTTCCATCAAACAGAAAATTTTTACTTGAATAATTTCTAATTAAGATTAGCATTACCTTCATTTGATGTTTGTTGCTAAATGGGTATTTTTCTAGTTAACCTCTACATAAAGACAACTTACAATATAAAAAAGTTTTTAGTTTAAGTAAAATCAAATCTATTTTCGATAATCAATCTATCAATTATTATATTTTTTGCATAGCTCATTTTACAAGATTCAAGAGTATTTGAGATGATGACTCTAGCGCAAGACATGGGGGTCTTGGAGCTGCGCGGTGCTTGCGAGGAACACGTCATTTCTACGCTGTCTGTGGACAATGCATGTACTTTTTTGACGGCGGTAATTGAAATACACGAAAAACCGGGAGCCAAATGCACAGCCTCATTTATGGAACGTTGTATTATCTATATTGGTGAGAATGCCAGTGAATGTGTCAAGACTAATGCCTTTCTAAATTTAACCAAGGAAGCACTCATCAAGCTAATCTCATCAGATTATGTGAGTATTCATTAACTAAATGACAATCTTAGGGAAGACAAAAGTAATGTTCCTTAAAAATTTATTGAAGTTTTGCCTGGAAGAAGAGGATGTTTGGCGTTGTGTACTTGCCTGGGCCAAGCATCAAGCGGGTGTCACACAACCGACAGCACACTGGACTGAGGAAGAACGTGCCCGGGTTTGTCAGCATCTGAGTGGTGTCATGAGTCATGTCCGCTTATTACTCATCGATAGTCAAGTGTTTGCAGAGGAAGTTGAGCCAACTGGAGCTGTTCCCATGGAGTTATCACTCGAACGTTATCGCTACGCTGCACTACACTCCAATAAACTGGCAACAGTTGGGGTAGGCGTTGGTGCTAGCGTGAGTAGTGGCAATTTCATGCCCACACTACCAAATCATAGTGAGGATGATAAACGTCTGCAGCCCCGACTTACTGTGAATATGTTTCCCGGTTCACAGATCCTAAAGAATGACAAGTTGGCACTACAGGGCATACTTAATAACTGGTGAGTAGCATAAAAGAAGTTGCCTCTCTATCAAACATATTTGTATTATGTAATTCTAAAATGTAGGGTCGGAACACCTAAGCAGAGTTGGCGTTTGGTGTACCGAGCCTCCACCCATGGTTATTCCTCGTGTGCCTTCCATCGGTATTGTGATGGAGTTGCGCCTTGCATGGTAATTGGCATGGGAGCACACGGAGAAATCAGTGGAGGTTACACTGATGTAGCTTGGGCGAAAACAAGTCGCAAAGGGGGCTATGTCCATTCAGAACGTGCGTTTCTCTATGCGCTTAATCCATCAAATGGGGAACAACCTACCAAATTCGATATTATAAAGAAACCTTATGCAATATGTTATCATCCAGAGTAAGTAGAAGTATGATTTTCTCAGCTCATAAATTAAGTATATTTTCTTGTAGTTGTGGTCCCATTTTTGGTGCCGGTGCTGATCTTCTGATTGCCAACAATTGCAATAACAATATAGACTCCTATTCGAATCTTCCACATTCTTATGATGGACCAAATGCATCACATATGACACTATTCGGTGATTATAATTTTATGATCAATGACTACGAGGTCTATACCTTGGCCAGCGGTAACACAAGTAATGGATCCACGGGTTGTTCAGGGGGCCTAGGAGCCAATCATAATAATTTGCATAGTTTAAGCAATGGAGCAAATGGCAATTCAAGTTCCACTAGTGGGATTATACCGAATAGCTTGAATAAAACAAAATACGATAGATATTAATTTAGTTTCTAGTATATTTTTTCACCATTTGCCTTAATATTGTATAATTTATTATATAAAGTGTATTTAAAAAACTGCCTTAACATAATAGATGACTCAATAAGTCTTAAACCTAACTACAAAATAAAATACATTTACAAAAACAAATAAACAAAAATCTCTTTTATTTATTTATTGTAATTTTTCCCTAACTTTTTGATGTTTTTCGTCTATAAGAATTATATCTTAGGACTCAAAATACACAACTCTCGCTGATCATTTTGACGGTATCCACCATAGTCTTTGGTGCTAATCTTTGGGAATGATAATTTTTTAGGTTTCCAGACCCTAAAAGTACAATAGTTATCTCTTCAGAAATCGAAATGGACTGACAAATTAGCTGGGCCATCAGTCCATTTTTTGTTATTGTTATGTTATCGTTTCGGTTATCGGTGCGGATTGCGAGTGGATAATGGACTGAGTCTGAACTGACCGTCTAAAATGGCCTTAATTGCATTTAATACAATTAATCGATTAATCGATTTGTTCTTTTGTTTTTTGCCATCACTAGGCACGGAGCATTACGAATTTATAATTAAACTTTGTGTAAATAAAGTGGTTCTCGTCTGAATTGTTGCAATTTCCAATTGTAAATTGTTTTATATTGTTTTTAAAAACTTGTAAATATTTCTCTAATTAAATCGAATCGCTGAATGCTGCCGCTGCCTCGTGTGTGTAACCCCAATTATGGAATTCTAAGCATTTAATTTTGTAGCAGCGAGCCTTTTGTCACTTTTCCAATGGTAGTTGCACAGAATGAATTAATGACTCAATACAATTTAACATAATAAAAATAAAAATAATCATTAAATTTAATTAACTCAAATTTCTTTTTAAAATTAACAATATTTTATTAAATAATTAATTTAATTAATAGTAATGCAATTCAAAATATCATTTGATTTTAAATTTCTTATTTTGGGATGGCAACTTTGTTGCTTTATGCTTCTATTGTCATCTCGTTCACACACCAACAGGGCCTTACATTTGTAGAGACGCCGCAAAAAAAAAAAAGAAGCACAAACCGGTGCCCAAACGTTTGCACGCGCAAATAGCATACATTGTGTTTATTTTAATTAAAATAGCAAAATAATTTACTAGGATGGCTTCCTTCAAAGGCAACACAAAGGTACAAAAGGTGATGGTGCAACCCATCAACCTGATCTTTCGTTACCTTCAGAATCGTTCGAGGGTACAAGTTTGGCTGTATGAAAATATATCGCTGCGCATTGAGGGCCACATTGTCGGCTTCGATGAATACATGAACTTGGTGCTGGACGATGCCGAGGAAGTATATGTTAAGACACGCCAACGCCGCAATCTGGGCAGGATTATGTTGAAAGGTGATAATATAACGCTCATACAGAATGTTAGTCCGAACAAAGATTGAGGTTAGAATGGCGGAGCGGCACCAGTAGTAGCAGCAAAGACCGGCGGCTAAGAAAGCTCTGGTCTAAATGACATCGCTGCAAAAAACAACAACAACAACAACTAAAAAGGTGTCAACGATGGTGGAGTGGAGTGCGCGAAACATTAGATGTATTTATAAGTTAATATTTGTAAACTAATTCCAAAATTATTGTTTAAAATTATACAAAAAAGGAGATAAGTTGAAACAGGAGAATCAGCAGCAAAAGCAACTGAATGATGTATTAAGAAGTAAAATTTTGTATAATTGAGGCATATAAAAGAATAAAAACACAAACATAAATGGAGATTTATAATGATGATGAACAAGAACACATACACACACACACATATGTACTATGTCGTTATTCTTTCTTATTAAGGAGGATTCTATTGTTGGATGTAGTTTATATTTTGGGTAAGTTGAAGATTTATGGTTTTCTTATGTGCATTTCAACTAATTCAAATATCTTTTCTTTTTTTCTTATAGGAGGTTTCAAATTTTATTGCTGATTGGCTGATTTACTTTTAGGATAAGTTAATCTATAATTACGTATAATTCTATATTTTCATCACTGCAACAATTGTTGGTGTGGCTATGTAAGTTTAAGTGTTTCTTATTTTCATTTTCATTTTATATTTATTTATTATTGGCGCCATCACCACCTGGTTATGTTGTGTTATGTTCTATCAACTAAAAACTTGAGTTGAGTGTTTAATTGATTGATTTGAAGTCAATTAACATTATGGTAACCTGTGTTTGCAAATGAGGTCATTTGTCTTGAAGGTGGACCTAGAGATATACAAAGCAACAACTCCAACAATCAACATTGTTTATACTATTGTTAAACTCAATAGCAATGGCAACAAACAAATAACAAAGACAAAAGGCAACAAATTTGATTGATGCATATTTTATTGCGTTTGACTTGTTGTTGATTTATTTATACATATAATTTTTTTCATTTCTTTTGTAGAAATCAAACAAAACAAACACACGCGAAACAAACTTTGAACTTTTCAATAAACAACAATAGCAACAACAGCAACAACTTGTTGCAGCAACTTTGCTCCTGGCGACGCACCTTCATTCTCGCCTTACAGAAACAGAAACTTGCCAACTATAATTAGCACGCGCTGCAACTAATTAACACTTCTCACACTCATCGATATCTTTTCTGTCTCTTAAAAGTGTCTTGCTGTTGCCGGTGCCATTGTTTGGTGGGTATTGGTACCATAAGATCTTATATGAGCATCGTTTGGCGTGTAGTTTATTCCCAAAAGATTGCAAATTGCACGCGCCACTTCTGTGGCATGGTAGAACCGCTATGATTTTGTGGCAACTAAAGCGAAGAATGCCGACGTCGTGTTTAACAAAACTAACTAAAAATGGTCAAAGTGTTGCCGCCGTCGCTACCGTCATCTAAAAAAAATAACACACACACACACACACACACACACACACACACACTTTTATCCCTGAATGCCAGGCATAGTGGCATTTTTTTTGTTGTTGTTAGTATGATGGCCCTTTTTTGGTCAATTCACATGTCAGCAACAGCAGTCCACATGTCCACATGTCCAAGAGAAGCGTGAAATTTTAATTGTGCCCTGCCAGGCTGCCATGACTAAAAGTTTGCCGAAAAATGAAGATCTCTTCTTTTTTACTCTTCTATTTTGTGTTGACCATGCGCGCCTTGTCTACTTTTATTATCAAACTTAATGGTGTTGTTGTTGTTGTTGTTGTTGCTGTTATTGTTGTTGTTGTTATTGCCACATAAGGTGCAAAAGGCCAAATAGTATTCTCTTGTTTATGTTGTTACCATGTAGTGCCATGGACGATGATGATGATGGTCCGTTTATTCTTCTTGTTGCTTCAAGAGAGAAGAAAAGAAAACAAATCCCTGTGGAATTTTACTAGCACCTGACTCGTGCTTCAATGTTGCTATTGCTATTGCTATTACTGTTGTTCCAACCAACTCCCTCTTCTCTGTATTAGTATTTTGAACTTTATTGGCCATTGCCATATGTTGAACCCCATCCATGACCAATTTTGTTGCTTTGCCGCGGAGTCTTCTTGTACTACATGTTTTTTTTTTTTTTTTTGTTATTGTTGCTGTTGGCTGTGGACATATTCCTATTTGATGTTGGTAATAATGCCGCAGGCTAATTCAATTTGCTGCTGCCAGATTTTGCCATAAATTGAACATGAACGAAGGAGAAAAAGAAACCTGAAATTATTTGCATTTCATTGGCGACAATAAATGCTGCTTCTCTTCCAAATTTGTAATGGAAAAAATTGTTTTTTTTTTTTTTTTGTTTAATTTTGTTTTCTTTTTTATTATTGCAGAGAGAAGAGACAACACTCGATTCCATTAGACGACGATCAATCAATTTTACGCTTGAGTGTTTGTTGCCTTTGCCTGCTTTAGGACACGCGTCTTGCGTCAATTTCAAGTTAAAAATTTCTACTCGGGGTCACTTGTGTCGAGTGACCTCCAGTCACTTGCTTGTTCATTCATTCGTTCGTTGGTTTATTCCTTCGTTTGTTGTTATTGTCAATTGCCAATTGCTGCATTGTATGTCAGTCAGACCAAGTCTTCCACTTGGTCATCATCATCATCATCATCATCTCAGTGTATCCACCACATTGTCGTTGTTTTTGTTGTCTTTAAATGCGTCGTTGTCGTCGTCGTGATCATTGTGTCCTAAGTTAAAATGCAAAATATCTAATTCGCCATCAAATATTCGAATTCATGGAATTCACATAAGGAGTCAGAGCAACCTCAGCATCAGTCGCAGCAGCGTTGTTCGTTGTCGTCTTCCATGAAGTGAACCAACTCCTTGTTGCTGTGTTTGTTATTTTTGTTAGTTTAACAACTGCGCAAATAAAACGCGCGACAGGTGAATTGCATGCTGAGCTGCATTGGATCCGCGAGTGTTGTATATAGATACACACACGCACACACACACACACACATACACAATGCTCATGTGCCTATCACATTGAAGATCGATCGATCGATTGGGCAAAAATTGTTGTTGCTTGGGTTCTTTTTTCCTTGACCATTTGATGAGCAAGTCTTTCGTTTGGCTTTTCTTTGACTGACTTTTAGTTTGTTCACTTGTTTTCAGGTTGATGCATTTAGTTTTATCCAAATATCCATGAATCCCCCATAGTTCATGTTAGTTGATAACACCTTCGTCATTTAAACAGTGAAGGTTTATGGTATCTAAATAATGTTTGTTTATATATTTTTAACTGTATTCCCACAAAGGGGAGGAGTATCAGTGATTTCTTGGGTTTATGCTTATAATTATGTTTTTGAAAGTTTTATTGTGTCCTTGAAGTCCTTTGATTAGTCCTCCAGTGATCTGAAAGACAGATCCGAACAAATTGTCGGCAAAATGTTTTTGTGTTTTTTACTGCAGTTCACGATTTCCTCAGTCACAGTTCACACCTGTAGATTTCTGTGAACGTTTTGAACCGCGGATGTACTTTTCAGCGAAGATTAGCCACCTCATACTGATATTTTTATATGATTTGAGCGCTTGATTTTGGAGTTTTCCTTCAGAATGGTTTTATAGCGCAAAAACTATGAATATCCATAGACTAGAGAACTCTTTCCCGAGAACAATGGCACACAATCTGGCTGGCGAATTGAAAATATTTAGAGAGAGAGAGAGAGAGAGAACTGTCCAGCCTATAGATTTTATATGGTACTATGCCACATGAACGAGCTTATCCTAGATACAATAGTTTGTGGTTCAGCTGTTTTCTTTTGTTTGGTTGAGGTGTAGGTGGGTATGTTTTCCCATTTAGCTGGACAGGTGGGCAGGAAATGTGTCTAAGAGTAAAGATGATATATGTGGATTTATCTGCGTTGATGCCAATTCTGCAATGTGCAATGAGTGAGGTTCAGAAAGAGGAAAATGCATAAAAACACACAAGTCGTCGACTCTTTTCGGAATTTAAAATGTAACATTTAATATGTTGGAGCTCTCCTAACTCGGCCATGCAGATAGCTCTCATATTTTCAATAGCTAGAACGTTTGGATACTAACATTTTGGCAGAATGTTAACTCTTAGTGACATCCTCTATTAAATCATTACATTTTGAAAACCCTTCTCTGCTCAGGTGTGACATTTATAGATATTCAAAATTGGATTGTTCTGCAATTTGGTAGCATGTAAAATCCTTTATCAAATAGGTTCAGTCTGAAAGCCCTTCTCTATTCAAGTCAATAGGATATGACAAATATATTTTTTCTATAATTGGAATGTCAAATGGCGTCGCTTTCATATGTCTTTATTTGAGTCCTTAAAAGAAGACCTCTATTATCTATTAGAACCCCAAAAATACAACTCATGATTCTTTAGCAAAAATATGAAAAGTTTGTTTTCATATTTGAAGAACTGTACATCATTAGGACATTAAGAAAGTCTCAGCCCGAGATCTCTGACATATTTATTGAAGATCTAAAGGCTTACATTTTGGTTCGTGTGGTCTAATTCAGAGTTGTTCAACTTTTTTTTTTTCCTTGGTGACTTGCAGAGCAAAGAGAAGAGATTTCTATTCTGTTTTTTATTTTCTGTTTTTGTCATTTATGTCGGCCTTTGGTCGCAGGTTGAACAGTCCTGATCTAATTCATATTATGATTGTTTCTGTTATTATTTTCTTCTACTCCTAAGAAGTAAGTTTCTATATCAGAACCCCAGCAACAAAATTTCTGTGTCCCAAAAGTTAAAATACAAACTTTAATAACTTGAACCAAATCAAGTTGGTTATAGTAAAAATTTTACATAATTTTCTTCCATAATTCGCACATCCATAATTCGAATATCTCCCTAACTTTTGACATTTGCCATCATAAGTCTAATTGTGTGGGTCAATCCCAAATTTAATAGAACATTTTTTTATATAAAACTATGTGATTGTAGATGTCTAGTGTTAAACAATAGTATTTTGCCATTGGATTGGGTTTATTTTTAATACACTTTTATTAGTTTGTAATGGACTTTCTGAACTAAATTTTAACCCACTTAACTGAAACTTTGCAGTTGTATCAAGGACCGATGACAATACAATAATTTGAAAACTTTGTCCTTTGAACTCATCAGGATTAAAGAAAAATTTCTAATTTACTAGCGCCATCTAATGTTTCTTAACTGGTGTAGGCAGCAGTGATAGTGTAGACAGTAGATTACGTTGTAGTTACCGCAACGTTAGAGGGCGCAGCAGTTACCTCAAGATTTGATTCAACTGTGATTCAGATCAGGGTTAGTTCGAATTGCTATAATATTAAAGCCTGTTATTTTAGTTTTTGAAACTATGTTTTATTATTTAAATGAGACAACAAAGAGGATGTGGTATTTTTAATTTTCTTGACTAATATTGATGAAGATCTAACCTTGATGGGAACAAAGCTTGGATTAGATTGAATAATATAACATATTTTTCTATATAGCTTACTTTCAGATTAAACATCATTGCTCAGAGCCATGGAAAATGATGATCTTTTTCCAAATTATCTAATTTTAATAAATAGTTTTATAATTCAGTTTTCATAACTTGAACTTTTTTTGTGCAAAATGGTGTTTTGAGCTATGGAACTTGGACTATATTATGTAATCATATTATTCCTTAAAATGATATTTTCAATATAGAATTGAGATCCTTATAGATTCACTGCTCCTAAAAAGCACAAGGTTATGGGTCATTCGATAATTAGTTCTACCTAATAAATATTTCCCTTATTTGCTTTTGTCTTCAATCATTATTTTTGGTAATTTAAATTACCAACTAAAACTTTCTAGCTTATTTCTCCTAAATGATTGGCAGGCGTGAGAAGGCTATAAAGTATCAGTTTTGGTAATTTTTTCTTTTGTTTTCATTACTTCTTGTAATTGCATTTCCTTCTTACTAAGTCTAATTAACAGAAAATCTGTTGTTGTTTTTACAAGACAAACGTGACCTTTTTGACTTCAAATCTACGTATTTTGCCAATTTCCTATTTGAAAATTTAATATTCAATAAATTACAATTTCATCGTTTATCGTTGTGTGTGCGTTGTGGGGCCTGGGTTTGAGTTTAATAGTGGACCTTGATTTATGTTCACTTGGCTTTTTTTTTTTTCAAACCCAGTTGAGCTTAATCCCATAAGCTGCCATGGGAGTAAGTTTATACGAGTGCATTACAGATACATATTCCCATATCTTTGTATCATAAGCTGCACTATAATTTAGAGATTAACATGCGTACATGCTTGGAACATGGGCATACATAGGCTTAAGACTTGGGGAGGGCGTAGCGTAGTCTATATACAACAACACACAACATTTAGCGAAATCTATTGATTTTTTTTTATGGATTTTTATGGTTTCTTGTTTAAGAAAAACTAATTAGTTTTTTGTTTATCCTAATGGAATTGAAATGCATTATTCGACTGCTTAATACTTAGGTAATCCACAATTGAGGTTTATCTTATTGTTGTTGTTGTTGTTGTTGTTGCACTATAAACATACAACAAACATATTATGCAATGTGTATAGTATAAACACAGTTTCATAGATTTTTGAACAATCAAAGAGAAAATGATTTAGATAGTCGGGCAAACATTGGTCTGAAAATTAAATTCTGTAACAAATTTTTGAATCCACTCTGAGATTATTATGGTTATGTTGTTTGTTTATAAAGTCTTCCTTTATGGGCGTCTTGGTTTATAACCATTGTATCATAACAGCAGCAGCAGCAGCAGCAGCAGCAGCAATATGTTGTACCGATACATGAGGATCATCGATGCTGAGTTGACTCAACTTGTATGCCATGCTTCACAGTGGGACATTAAAATGTTTTGAATGTGAGACCAAATAAAAAGTTATGAACTGACATCAATTAGGAGCAAACAAAATTCATGTTTGATTTCAAATCGAGAAAGATAAAAACAAAGAAAGGGAAATACAAATTTTATATTGTGATTGGTTTTTCATACAATAAACAGAAGATTTACCCAGTTGATTTGATTTTGTTTGTTTTATGCAATTTTAATAATTTGCAATGAGGTTTTTATACCATGTGTGGAGGAAAGGAGACACCGAATATAGGCATAATAGAGGAGGTACGGCTTTACGCATATACATCCGTCTATATGAAATCTATAATCTCATTTCATAATTATTTAGATGATAATTTGCACATGATTTGTTTATTTCAAATTGATGATTGATTCGTTTGAATGAATAAGGTTTGACCATAAAGCGCATGTCATCCTAACCATTGAAAGGCGCACTAGTTCTATATAGAAGTATGGTACTGTGTGCCCTTGGTCAGACTATCACTTGAGGGGTGGTTTAGGAAAAAAGAAAATTCGAAAAAACTCAAATGGAACAGCCCAAAAATCG
This sequence comes from Amiota minor, assembly GCA_037043295.1. NCBI lineage: Eukaryota > Metazoa > Arthropoda > Insecta > Diptera > Drosophilidae > Amiota > Amiota minor. Next base: position 352,063 of record JBAMAW010001063.1, read on the forward strand.
AAATTGGCATGGTGTTCCAGTGAGACGGAAATGGTATTAAATTTTTTATATAAAATCAATAAAGTAGTCTTTTACCTCATTCACTCAGGACTGAATCATGATGATTTGCTTTAGCGTTCAGATCAGCGTTTATGAGTCATGAACAGACTTTTCTATGTTAATGAGCAACAAAATTTGTGGTTTTAATGTTGGCGCGCAATTTTCATGAAAAAATCGCCCAACACTAGGCACCCTCATCGAGAGTGACCATTTCTAATGATACAATTCATCGTGAATCTATTCGTGATTCGACTATGAAACGAATTACATTCTACAACACAAATCCCTGAAAGACGTCATTTTCCTTGTGATTCTTGTCGAATCTGATTCGAATCAAATCATGATTCGACCATTGATTCGAATCAATCTTGACTCGACTATTTTTTATAAATAAATTTGTGGATTTCGATTGCATGATTTAAAGCGAATTTAATTACATTTTGCAAACATATATTTTTGTGTAAATTGACTTTCAAGTACTTAGTTTGAGGATTTCAATAAAAAAAAATAAAGTTCTCAAGGCAACTCCGACATATTTTTGAATGACTGTGAAAACAATTTCTTGTTGTTTTACTGTGTTCATTACAATTTTTGGTAATGGGAGGCAGGACAACATTTGTCGGGTTTCAAGTCTTAAAATAGCACACTTCATAGTGTGAAAGGTGTGTAAAGTTTGTTGGAATCAAAGTGAAGATTCTGACTTATTTTTTTTTTTTTAAATTCCTGACCAAATTTCCTTGGTTATTCACTAGAAAAAATTAAGAATTTTAATTAATGTAATTTCACACTAAGAACTAAGAATTTAAACCATCGCTCTTATCAAATAAAATTGTGATAAAATGAATTGGGATGAATTTTCAGTGTTCAGATCATGCTGGCTTCACATTTTGTATTCATTCTTTATCTTTTAAGCCAACTAGTTCAGATTGGATTCTTGGGGAATAGGTCAAGCTGTGTCTGTTGCATTAAAACGAGTCTTAAATCGAACTAACTTGGAACTAACTACTAGTCTTCTTCTTTTTCTTAATTTCCAGGCGATTAATTTCCTGCATGATTGGTTTTGTTGTATGATTTTCGTGGGAGTATTACTTCAGGGGCTTCCCATTGCCTTCTGAAGGGTTTCATAGTTTTCTATCTCTGTGCACAGCCGATTATTGTTTGTTAGTCGTTGCTAAAGGGTATTATTGGGCTTGATGTTTTTATTGAGGCGAATCAACCCTTCGTATCGCTAGTGTAGTACTCGGCATTGTGGCTTTTTATGATTAAGACTTTACAGTGCCCGCTAATTGGCCTTTCACTCAATTATTCAAACCCACTGGTTGTCCGGGACTATTTATTTGTAAATGTTACTTATTCGCAGGTAAACTGGGCTTCCGCAGAATCCCTTCTATTTCGCGGACCGGGGTAATCTATTCTAGTCTCTTAGCAAACTATCTGAAATGTGACTTTGACATTTCTTATTTTTGTTCACGGATAATACAATATTAACAAGAGTTTTGACAGAAAACGGAATCACATTGTGATACTTTAATAAAATACTTTAATTGTTTTGTAACAGATAAATTGACTAATTGACATTTATTTTCCATATTATCTAATTGTTATACACTTCTGAAGTAACAGAAATGAAATTTACAAAAAGAAAACTTTACTTCAAACTCGGTCAGTCTAATTTCTTATATAAGCGCCATGTTCAATACCTTGGAATCATCAAAGGTGGAAGAAGGCATGCAAGCTTCGATGAGAACAAGATAAAATTCCGTTTAATAAATATATTTTTTTAGTAAATTTCTGACCCAATTTACTGGATTAGTTACTGCACCTTTTATTATTATAACGACACAAATCCCAGGCCCCAGAATCCAGTTCAAGTTGAGATTCATGTTTATCATTAAACCATAACAAGACAACAATAAAACGATCGATTCGCATGAAAAATAAAAATCATATATAATTATGAGCTCACCTCATAAAAATAAAATAAAAACGTAAATAAAAGAAACCAAAGAATTACAATATAACAAAAAAAAAAAAAAAAAAAAAATTAAAACAAGGAATTTCCATATGTCGATGATTCGTGCGCTTTGTCGCTTAAAGTGTTTTATATTGAGACAGTGGAATATAATATAATGGTACGTGGCAAAGAGTCTGAAAGAATCTAATTTACATATTTAATTAATTCAGTTAATGTTAAAACAATACAAAATAAGATAGATGAAAAATAAAATAAAACATATCGTCTACTACTACATACTCTAATTTGGTTGTCAAAATGACTTTACGAAACAAATTAAACTAACAAAAAATATTGACGTAAAGTGTGCGTCACACACATCTACATTAAGAAAACAACAATATTAACAAAAATAAAATATATTGTATTTATTAGCAAAAACAGAACGATATCGCATATATAAACGTACAAGTGAGTATAAGGCGCCAAATGTTTACTACTTAAACGTTAATAAAAGCACATATTATAAATAAGATTTATTAGTTCAACGGAAACGTTCATTCGACTCATCCGCCTTCAACCAAACTGAAATCAAAGCGGAGAGCAACCAAACTCTAATGAAAACAAAATTAATACAAATAACTAAAAAATACAAAAAAAAAAAAAAATTACTAAAAAACTAAATAAATATATTCAAAATATAATTTAAAACATCGAAATATATGATATAGAAATAAATATAAATTTTAATTAGCTGGAACCAATAAAGTTTGGTCTAGATTTAAGATATGTTGACTCAACTCAAAGATCAAGATCAAGTGAATTACTCTTATAGGAAACCACTGAAACTTGCCACTTGCCATGTCGCGCTAATTAAAAATAAAAAAAAAAAGGAGAAATTAAAGATATGTAAGCAAACTGATTTGGTTTGGTGATCATCCAACTCTGTTTTGTTCGGATCTGATTTCTGAGTTGGGTTACTATGGTTGGTTGTTACCTTTGCATGATCTTTAATAATTTCGATATTTTCTGTGTCACGATTAAGTGGTGCCCTTTTCCTTTTCCTTTTGCTTTTGCTTTTGCTGTTGTTTGTTCTTGTTGTTGGTGCTGATGTGATCTGATCTGATCTGATCACACTCTGTCCAGGATGACTCTGTTGTAGTGCTGTTTGCTGTTGCTGTATTGTGGTTGTGATGATGATCTCCCGCTGTGTGAAATATTTTTTTTTGATGAGAATTTATCATTTTATAGGATTTTTCTTCTCTTGAGAACATCCAACTTGTGGCCCCTTATACCACAATACAAGTTATGTCGATCATAAATTGGTGCATTTTTGTATGTTTAGTTGACATGTGAACATATTCATATTCATATTCATATTCATATTCATTATAAATAAGTAGGAGTTGGTAAGTATAATCAGCAATAACAATTTGTGTTTATATAAAACGCCAACTTTTGATGATGTAAATGGAAAATTCTTTGAATTAACAAATAACTTTAATATTTTATTACTATTTATTTATTAGTTTTGATTAAAACCAACCTATAAGGCATGAAACCTTTTTAGGCTTCTGACAAATACAGATTTGATTTATCAGATTTGTTGACAATGCAATCTATTAACTTTTTGTTTATTGTTGTTTTCTTAATTCATTAAAATTTAAAAAATATCATGAAAACAAAACAGTATAGCCTTCTATAATTTCTCGCCTGTATCTCGAAAATACAAGTATGAGCTATTTTTCAATGTCGCCGCATTGTAGTCACCAAAGTGGTAGATGAATTATTTATTCACCCCAATGAGAGACCATTTCAGATCTTAATAGACTTCCAAATTGTTCACATACCCAGGAGCATTTGAGTATGATTCGTAAAGTCATAGACTGTGGTATTGTAAAATGTTACTTGCTATTTCATAAAGTTCATACTGTGTTTAGGACTGTTCTTTATAGCTGATAGTTGGTGGACTGTGGTCCAAGGAGTCAATGAATTTGTATTAAGCTAACCTATTCTCTATTTGTTTGATTGCATTGCTGAGGAATGTGATATAGAGTATAGAGTTGTTCAAACAGACTTCTAAATGTTGACCACTATCCTTCATTTATTCATTATTTTACAGGTTTCATTCAATAAAATAAAATATAAAATAAAATAAAAGACTTAAGCAACAAACTTAGATGATGATCATTGAAAACCATTAAAGCAATTGAAACATTTATTTAATTAATTTATTTATTATTTAATTCATATTGTAGTAAACTATAATTTTGCCATAAATTATTATTATGACAAAATGAATGAATAACCAACCGATCGATTGATCGAGTAAAGCAAAGTGGTTTTGCTGGGCGCACGTGTTTGTTTGTTGGGTCCGAAACTGACAATTATTGTGTTTGTGTAGTATTTGCAACAAAAGTATGGCGGCGGCACGCAAATCCAATTAACACTTTTTGTTTTTGTTGTTGTTTTTATTACAAAATTATTAGTGTTGTTGCTGTTGTTGTTGTTGTTGCACAAATTGCTTCATTATGCTAAATGCACAATGGCAAAAATCACGCCCCTAATTGCAGGCCCAGGCCGCTGGCATAGGCAGGTCATGGCGGTTAAGTCAATTGTATGATGCCGCAATCAACTCGAATAACAATAAACTGAGAATTAAACAAGACAAAAAAAAAATAAGTATGCATAGAGAAAAATAAAAGTAAAACTTTGTCTATTTATCATAATGAAAATTTCGCTTTATAAGAAAAAAAATTGTGCGAATTTAGCAGTTTATGCACTAACAAACTTAAGTACAACATCTTCGCCTTGCATTTCTTCTAGTCATACATATCTAGTAAGTTGTTCTGGTGGAAAAGCTTCATGATGGAAAATTCTCACAGTCTTGTTTGTGTCTTAGATACAAGTACAAGTATGTTGGTAAGTACAGAGTATGATGATGGTGCTTTTGCCATGGGATGGATGACACCTGCTGCTTGCATGCAGATTTATCATGTGCCTGGTTAAACGGGCATCGATTATCGCTCTCTAAGGCTACTGCGCATGCGTCTTGCTTTACTCGCACTCGCAGTCAATTGCTTGCTTTTTAGGCTTTAATTGAACAATTTGTAACAATCATTCGCACAAAATGGTGCATAATAACCAACTTAGTTAGAAGATTTACCTCACTTACCAAGTCTATTGATTTTCTTGTTCGTTTGGCTTGCATTTACAAATGTTCATATGTTGTAAAATTAGTTTTTTTTTTTTTTCTTTTCGATTAATGTCATCCATTAATGCTGTATGGATGGATACGTGCCCCGCTTGCTTGTATCGATTACACACTATAAAGTAGAACAATGCATGTATGCAAGCAGGCAGGCTGGCAGGCAGGCAGGCAGTCAGAGGCTCTTCGAAACGCCACTTTGACAAATGATTGCATGGCAGACTGCAGCACCGCTCGTCGTCTAGATACATGAGTAATGACAGTTGGAACGATCTGCAACATTTGAACAAATGTTGTGCGTAATACAAACATGAGAAAAAATATTGAATAAAAAGTGCCACACGGTGAGAAAAAGTTGCTTACACACATACACGTTTTTATACATTACAAGATAGATTTTCTTTGATTTTTATGACTTCTCTATACTCCCAATTATATATGTATTACCACTTATTTGTGATAGTCTTTGCATAAAAAGTATTCAAGACCATGACTTTCAGGCACTTTTAAATGATGGATCACATTCTCAATTCAACCATAGCTTCGATTTGTTTGCCATTTTTTGTATTCATTTTTAGCAGAAGGCAGCAGAAATTTACTCTCGAACTTTTTTTTTCCATATTGAAACTTTTTTTTGTTAGAATCCAGAGCGGTCTATGATGAAACGCTTTTCCATGATTTTTATACGATTTTTATAAGAAACTAGCGTTACCCGGTGTGCGTTGCTGCGTCCCTTGTGCGTGCTCAGTTATTTAAAAAAAAAAAAATGGCCAAATGCGATTCAGACTCGTACCAGAGGGTTCCGTACAAAATTGGGGTTTGTATGGGAGGTACTCCCCCTAGTGGTCCAATCAAACTGAATTTTTGACAAAATAAGTTTCTCTTTTATAGCCACATACCATCCAAATTTCAAGATCGTGGGATTACTGGATCGTATAGCTGCCATACAAACCAAAATGTTTCTTGTATGGGGACCCCCTTAAGTTTTTGAAAATATTTTAATTTTAGTATTTGTTGCTGATACCCGGATAGAACTCTACATTCTGTGAAAATTACTCTCTAGCTATTGCGATTTAGGAGATATAATCCGAGGACGGACGAACGGACGGACCGAAAAAAGTATCCTATGTCCGTCTTCTCGTTCTAAGCTACCTCCACACCAATTTTTAGGCAAATCGGTTCAGCTGTTCTTAAGTTATAAATAGTGTAACTAACACGACTTTTGTTTTATATGTATAGATGACTCCACAAGATTACACTTGTGAAAATAGTTTTAAAAGGCCTATCAATTCTTCCATTTCAATGATCCAAAATTGATTTCGCTCAGTGCATCAAACCAACCCATTGCTTACCTTTCTTTACCTTTGATTGTTATACTTAAGAGGGTCATTTATCCGTTAGCTATGAACTTGTGAATGTTTTCTTTTTTGTTCAGTCAGACTGGCTTTAAGTTTGTATATCGCCACCATTCACTCTGCAACATGTTTGAGTAATTGTAGGCGATAAGCAATCGCATCGAGCTGACATGTTTCACGCATTACAAAAGTAATGAGGCTTGCGATTAAAAGCATTAAGCGAAATGTTTGAACCCGTACTCCTGGTACTGGTTCATTTGCTTGGTGGTGGCCTAAGAACGTTTACCACTTATCTTTGGTAAAGGCTTGTCAACATGTTGCGCTATCAAGACCAAGACTAAAGCTAAAGCAAAGATGTTTGCTCCAATAACAGAGAGAAATAGTGAGAACAGAACAGAGAAACAGTTAAAAAAAAAAAAAAGGAAAGAATATTTAGGCGTCGATTTTCACACCATTACAAGTTACAACAACTACAAGAAGAAGAAGAAGAACAACAACAACTAAGGAACAACAAACACATTATACTGACAGACAGCACTTGTCTACGCTATGTAAACATGCTCCACCTACTTGCCAGCCCCAAATCCATTTTGTTGTACAACAAACGCGCATTTTGATTAATAAAACCTCACACGTTAGATGCAAGCAAGTGATAAGGCCACCACTCCACTCTCTGATCTGCTCTGCCATAATCTTTGTTTCTGAAGTAGAAGAAAAAGTGGAAGAAGGATGCAGGTTTGAGTTTCAGTTTGCCTGCATGGTGGGTACATTCTGCTTGCCTACATCATCATCGTTGTCGACAACTAACTCTTTGACGATGTCGTGGAAAGCTAATCTTTCAATTATAGACAATTTGTCAAATCGCTTGCAGCAATGCGACGAGAGCAATGGCAACACAACACAACGCAACGCATCACATCACATCGCCCCAACGCTTGTTTGTCTATGAGGAGGAGTCGCTTACTACATCACTCTCTTCTTCTCTAAGATTCTCTGTCCTTAAACAAGCAAGGTGAAGCAGGAAGGCAAGAACGTGGCAGTGGAGGTAATAATGCAGGGTGCAGCTGCTTGTGCCAGTGGTTGACGAAGGCGACAAGCTGGAAGACACGATGACGATATAGTCGACGCTCAATCATAGTCCATTTATAGGCGTCGAATTACAAGTACAAACTAATCGAAATCATTTATCAACAAAGAGTCAAGTCGGCTATGCCGGTAACATTCGATACTTCCAATTCACATACACAACACACGCACACACACGACACACATTGTGAGTTGTGGAGGTGTTGGATGGAGGCATAGATACAGATACCTGTCTATTTGTATATCGATGTTGCTGTTGTTGCTACGCCAGCGGTGGCCAAGCAATCAGCACCTATTGTCTGCTCTGGCAACAACGCAACCACGAGCAGCAATGGAATGAATTGAAACAAGATCTAGTTGGCAGTCGATGGAAAAGAAAAGAAATAATCATAATAAAATAGAAATATGATTAATTGGAAAATTATCGAATGCATAATTGTGTTGAAGTTGTTGGTTGATTGTTGTTGCTTCTTTTGCAAGTTTGAAACAGCGTGGAAATTAAGTTTAAAATTTTATAAATACAAAAATCTTGTTCCAATTAAAATAAAGTTTGTCATTTAAGTCTTCTTCTGTTGTTGGTTGATGTTGTTGTTGTTTGTGTGGTTTTTGTTTCATTTGTGATTTATCTGACGTAATTAATTTTGTCGCTTAACAAAACCAAAAGAGCGTACAGATGAAGAAGGCACACAAAGATTCAAATGACTTCATTAATATTACTCGTTTTCTTTCTGCGTCATGCGTTTATTTACTTTTCTTTATTTTTTATTTTTTTTTAAACTTTGCCCTCATTCCGCATGTGCAACAGTTCCAATTTAGGTGACAAATACAACGATGCCAACATAAATTTCTTGACTTAACTTAACAACGCACTCAATTCAACTGCACTGCACACACACATACAAACACAGATACTCCATGCACGCATGTAGTTTTAAATGTGTGGATACATTTCAAGTCGAGTTGAAGCTAATCGCTGGCAATTTGTTATGAACACAAGAAAAATCTGTAATGAAATTTAATTATGTTGTCTCAGTTTGTGGCATATAAAACGCATTTAAGCTCATTTGCATATCGAGCAACTCTTTGAGATAAGACCACGTAAATGCAAGGATTGAGTGTTGTTGGATGTTTCACAAGTTCTCCGAAATACGGAGACTTAGTTAATTATGAACTGATGACTAAGCAGACTTTTCTTGTTTCTTCGCTCTTAGTTTTATTGTAGTTGTATTTTTTCTAAATGTATATTCCATAAAAAAAAGGAAAGAAGAACATTTATTAAAAATAGTTTGAATTATTGGAAAAGTTATAAAATATTTGGAAATATTTTTTCAATATTTTTATTCTTTATGAAAGCCAAAAACTATTTTTATTTCGTCATTCGATTTAAGCTACTCAATTGAAAATTGCATAAGACAAATAAGATCCAATAAGGAGGAGGACTGTAATCAAATCAATTGTAAGTTTTTAAATAATCAAGAATAAAGCGAACACAAGTCAATTGTTGAAGATGACATTTTAAGAAAGAAGTAAGTAACTTTTATTACATGAAAGATATTCAGAACATAAACATAGAATTTCAACATTTATGCCAGCTAAAAAACCACGCCAAAGAAAATTGTATTTTATTATGACAAAACGATGAACTTTTGTTGATAAAATGAAAATTTGATGCCAAAAGAAGGTGGCTTCAATCGGTGGTGTCACTCTTTTATGATATGATTGTTTAGTGATTTTAAAGCTCTTCTTTTTCAGACTAATCTGGTCCGTCTATCAATATAATGAATCCATATAATATATGGTTAAAAGCACATAGCCCGAGATTTTTAATCTTTCTAACTTTCCTTTTATTATAAACTAGCGTTAACCGGCGTGCGTTGCTACACCCTCTATGCGTTAATTGGGTGTTTCTTATAAAAAGCTTTGTTGTAAAATGTGTAATTAAGAATTTACAATATATTTTAATATTCTAAGCAACTTTAAGAACCATTTGTTCTTTTAAAAAAAATAGGTTCAGTATATTTTGCACCAAATAAAAAAAAAATTTTAAAAATGGCATAAAACTATCTATATTTGGACAACAGCGCTACCTACCGGATCCAACCTGACTGTAACTGCATGAGTACAACAAAAAACCAAAAACCATCAAAATTGGTCCAGCCGTTCTTGAGTTTTGCTGGGTCATACTATTTTTTGAGTGCTCTATATTTATCCCGAAGCTGACTGAGGCGAGCCTCACGTTCCGTTGACGATTCTTCATCTCTTGCTGAACGTACTGTTTTGGCATTCACTTTACTACCACCTATGTTCGAACGACGACGTCTTCCAGACATGACTTTTTAATTTCTTGATAGTAATAATCAGACTTAAATAAAAAAAATCTAAAATCACATTTGAAGAAACTTTGCTGTGTAAACAATGAGAAGCTGGAATATTGTAGTGACAGTAAATGCTTTTTCCATGAATTATAACACTATGCCTACTACATTAATTTTAAAGATAGGCATATAGGTATATGTATAGTGAAAATAACAGTATTTCTGCACTATTTAATGGATGTTATTATAAATATTATAATATAAACCTTCCTCTTCAATCATTCTATCTATTAAAAAAAATCGCATCAAAATAGGTTGCGTATTTTTAAAGATTGAAGCGGTTAAAGGAAAAAAGCGACTTTGTTTTATAATATGTATAGATATATCACATAGTTAGTAGTTTCTAATAAACACTATAGTTACACCTCCTCCGAGAGCCTGGTATTCATTGAAACCTCTAAGATTTTCTACGATGATAAGCCCTTAGTTTCTATTAGTTCTAGGTTATGATTGCCAGATATCGCCCTCTGGTCTGCCATGACAGTGGCATGGCAACTGATTTTCTCTTCTTCATATTATGTAAGTCCTTTGTAACTCTACAATGTTCTGTTAAGAAACTTTAGATCATACGGATACCTTTCCGAGTAAGCCTCAGTCACAATGTAGTTCTTGTTAGTTCTTTTGCAATTTGAAGCGTGAAGGTTTTTACAATTCTCGTATATTTTGTTACCATCCAATGTTGGTGAGCTTTTCCTTCGATCCATTGTTTGAGTTTCAATTTTGTGGCTTACCAAGGCAGCCCGCAAAATGCTTCCGATCCCATAAGTATGCTTAGCAGGTCGTCGCATCATTACATAATGATGATTTTTTGATGTAAAATGACGGAATTTCGATGCAAAAAATGGTGTTGTGGCTTTAATTATTTTCTCAATTCTACATGCTTTAAGTAAGGAAGCATTTTATAAGTAAAACTTTTTTTTTTCAGATTTTTAACAGAGAAATTTTTATAATATGATCAATTTATTGATCTAATGAATACATTTATACTTAGTTAAATATTTCCATCCGACATTTTTAATTTCTTTTAATTTCTTTTCATTATAAATGTATCTATCTTTAAATATTCTCATAACTTATGAGAATGAGTTCACATATTGAACTACTGTATTTGCTAGTTGCTTTCTTACTTCCTGTCTCTTGCTTTATTTTTGATCTATTATTTTTCAAAACATTGAATGAACAAAAAAAAAAAAAAAAAAAAAAAAAAAACAAAAGAAAAAACAAATAAATTTTAATTGTTGATTTTTCCAACTAAATAAATATAAATTTTTTGCGAAATTTGATTTTTCTAAAACAAATCTTTTTTTATAATTCTAACAAGTTTGAGCTTGTACCCATTACACTATTTTGTTGTTTTGGTTAAAGCGGAAATAGTTTTCTTGTACACAAACTTGGTTAACTGTGCGTTGACCTTTTTTTTCTTTTCACGATTCACCTTCCTTCCACTACTGTTGTAGTTGACTACTTGCCACGCTGCGTATTTTTTGTGATAAATATGCAACATTTACGCTTGATTTGAGGGCAAGATAAAGCCAAAATAAAAAAAATATTTTACAGAAAAACAAAATATTTTAATTTTTTTATCATGTTTCCATGTTGAGTTCACTTTGTGACTTGGCATGGATTTTTATTGTATTTGTTGCTTGTTAAATGTTTGTTTTAGCGTTTTTAATTGCTTTAATTATTTATTATTTGGTTGAACTTAATTTTAGCTCAGTTGGGCGCCCAAAAACCAAACAAACGAAAATTTCAGAAAAGTATGTAGAAAGAGTTAACCCATCTCAAAAATACTAAGTAGTAAGTAGTAGTTGTTGCCATTTGAAACGAAAGAAAGAAAGAAAGAAAGACTTGAGAAGCAAACTCAACTCGCGTAACTTGAGCGCATGCATAGTTGCCAATCAATAAATCAATCAATTATTGTGAAAGCGCAGCATATATTTCAATTAATTTTAATTTGTTTTCCATTATTTTGTATCTCATCCTTCATCTGTTAGCCTAAAAAATCACGCTTAAACTGTCAAATGAGGTCGTTGTCATTTTTGGGGTTTCTACGTTAAGTGCTAATTCAATTTCATTTTAAAACAATTATAAATTTTAACATGAAAATTATTAGATTTCCATTCCATGATAAAGATCTATTCACATTGGCAGGGAGCCATCAAAGATCCCAGTTAAAGTCATTCACTCATTGAATCCATTGACTCACTCATTCAGTTTCGTATGGCATTTATCTATTGTTTAGTATCTCAGTATCTCTAAGTGAAGTCTTATTTTATTATTGAAGTCATTTGAGTTCGTTTTTTTTGCTCGACAAAAAATTGTTTTCTTTTGTTTCTAATAATATATAATATCAGTAATAAGATACAAAGTGGTGCTACCAATCGGTAGCCAAAGTTAAGCACATAAGCTAAGCATAGTTTGCTTTTTGTTGAAATTTAAAAAACTTTAAACCCCCTGCAGCCAACATTAGTCTATACCGTTCGTTGTTTGTTATCCCTTCGCCTCCTTTAGTCTGACTAGTATCTATCTATCTATCTACATATCATAAAATGAATTTAAAGTTTGCATACCATATTTTGATTTTGAATAAAACCAACTCCCAACTATGAAATTTTTGACATTTTGTTAAGTCATCATCATTCATGGTGTTTCCATCTCTGTGACTGATTAATTTGGCTATTATGGCATTTTTTTCCTCACATTATCTATATTGTTTTTTTGTGTTCATTGGCAATGTTTGCATGGTTTTTTTTTTTTTCTATTTGTTGTTTGATCTTGCGATTCGGTTTCAATTCGTTTCGTTTCAATTCATTGCGATTCGTTTCGATCTTCTTCTGCTTGTAGCACGTCAAATTTGTTATTTTTTCCCCTCAATCTTCGATTCATTTTGATTTTGTGGCTCATAATAGCCCCAGTTAATTGCTAATAGCCAACGGTGCAGATTTCTATGTCAGCCACATCGTTCGAAAAGCCATAGAGCAACCATATTATACTATTGGGTTGTTCGAAAAGTAACTAACTGATGCTGGCTTTAATAGAAAATAAATTCGTTTTGTTGTTTACTGTTGGGTGTAGCTTTAGAAATTTTAGTGATCCCATTACACAGAAATGATCCTAAGCTGAACAGATTCACATTGAAATTAAACAGAAATTGTTGGAATTTAGTTTCTTGTTGTTCGCTCATTGTAAAGCACCTCGAATGATGCTCTTCAACAGGATTTTGGAAGATGATGACAGAAGTTTTGGTCATCGAAAAAAATTGATCTCTTCATCATTTGATTAAAATGTTAATTTCTAAAAACAATTTTTCGAGCAACCCAAAAGGCAAAAATCGAGAAATCAAAATGTTTGTGTTTCTTAAAGACTTTGAAAATTGGTAATTTGCGCATTCGTTTTATTTTTGAAGATTCGATCTTCAATCGATTGATCGATCCATCGATCGTCTTTCGGTCATTTGTTGGTTTGTTCGTGTTTTGGTATGCAAATGTTGCATGAAGGGTTACTTGAGTTGACTTGAGTTGAGTTGAGTTTGAGGTTCCTCGAATGCTGATGATTGAATGCTTCAAATTTTCGCTTTGGTTACACTTTGATGATGTTGCTGCTGCTGCTGCTGCTGATGATGATGATGATGATTATGATTATGATGATAGCAAATTCATTCATTCATACATTGACCTAAAATGTGTTGATTTAGTCAAAAAAAAAAAAAAATAAAAAAATAAAAATAAAACACGAAAAAAACACTTCTTCGCGGTTTCGTGGCTAATTGCGATGATTTTGCTACGGTTTCGCTCACAGGGCGTCGTCGTCGATCGTTCGCCTTAATGCTGCATTATAACTTGGTCAAAATTGCTTTATTAAAATTGGTTTGGCTCTTGTCGCGTTATTAAAATGAATTTCTTAATCTTGCTGCCACATCGATTTTCATTATTCATTGTTATTGTTGTTGTTGTTTTTTGTAACTGTTATTGTTGTTGTTATTGTTGATGATGCTGTTATTTGTTGTAATTAAATCATCTTGCATTTTAGGTTGCTTAAGAAGAGAAATTTTGTGTGCGCTGGCAACTTAAAGACAAAATTTACAACATCAACTACCAAATGGCGGGCATTTGTCAGGCCAATAACAATTATCGTAAAATTTTATTCATCGCCACAATTCGCTCCATTTTTTACTTTCTGATCTTGGTATTGGTGTTGGTGGCATGGCACACCAACTTCTTTAAGTCAACTAAAGTCATGTCATATTTATGCAGTCTCTCGACACTCTTTGGCCTCCCTATCTGCCTACTTACTTCTACTTTATAGTATTTCGCCTTGCTCTATCATTTAGCTTAACTCGCTCAATATTCGCTTGTATTTCAAAGTGTGTTATAAAGAAAATTAAACAAAAACAAAACAAATAAGAAAAGGGTGTTTTGGTCGACTATCGGTTACCCTGTTCCATGGGAATCAATTTTTTTTTTTTGTTTTGTTTTTTGCGTTCTTTATTATTTATTGCATCACTTTGCATACAACACAAAGCCTAACAATAATTGAGAAATCTTAAAAACGAACTAATGATGTTTTAAAAGTTTCTATAGTGGTGAGCTAAAGAAACTTTCCAGTGTTGCGTGGTCCTCCCAGGTTTATGGGGCAGGAAAGTCATTCCGACGAAGGCGCGTGCGACAACTCATATAAGATAGTGATCGAGCTAGTGGATTATGATGTTCCGAGAGCTTAACAAGATATTTTTGTTTTATTTGGTCCAATTCGGTTTTAATTAGTGGGACGTTAAGGTCTCTGTGGATATTCGCGTTCGAAATGTACCAGGGAGCACCTGTTAAGAAACGAAGTATTTTTGATTGTGCTCTTTGGATGACTTCAACGTTACTTGGGCTTGCGTTCCCCCAAAGCTGGGAACCGTATGTCCAGATAGGCTTTATTAAGCTGTTATATAACAGCACCTTTGTGTTGTTAAAAGTAATGGACCGACAGTCTCTCTTGTTTAAGGTGAATGTTACGTGCTTGCAGTTATCCGGATTGACTTTTATACGGCAATTGCCTAGCCAGTTCGATACCAGTTGTAAATGATCACTTAGCTCTTTCGTCGCTTTTTTGGGGCAGCGTGAGTGACTGATGATTGCAGTGTCATCCGCAAAGTTTGATGTCATAAGGCGGGGATTTGATGGTATGTCAGCAGTGAAAATGACGTATAAGAGCGGACCGAGAATGGGAATCAATTGAATGTTTAGATGTGAAGTGATTAAGCAATGGCAGTAATTCAATATTGAACGTTGCCTCAAGCGAAGCATGCAAATTTTACAATCAATTGATAGTTTCGGGTTTGGAAAAAGGCACTGAAATGCCTGATTTTTGAATGGTTTTCTAATGGGTGAATAAGGATGTTCCGATTAGCTTTATGCTTAATAGTTAAAAATGAAAATACTTCTTGTTCTTTAAATGAGATTTTCCACAAAAAGGTGCGTTTAGGGAGGATCGCAACTGACAAACATCCATGGTTAGTTTCGTTCTTCTTTTCATGACTATACTCATATGTATGTAGTATATTGTCTGAAGTCTTACTCCTCATCTTGTACCCTAAATACCTTATTTGAATGAAGTGTATAAATATCCATAATATTGCGCATTGCACATTTCGCAAACAATAAAAACGCATAAAAATAAAATAATTCGCATTCAGCAGCGTAAGTCTTGGGATCAACTCACCTTTCTTAGCCCCCTCTTTGGGGGCCAGCTTTCATCGTAAATCATTATACTCTTCGTTCGTTGTTGCATTCTGTTATTCTTGTGTGTGTTCTTTGTCATATTGCTTCTGCTCTTGTGTGTCTTCAGTTATAGTTGGTGTAAGAACGAGTGGGCAGATATATGGTTCGCAAGATCAGCAGGATTTGCACAAATATTTAGTGTTAATATCGTAAATTGTCGCAAGTTGGCCCCAATTTGCCTTTAAAGTTGTAAATTTTGCACGCAAAATAAAAGCAATAAAGGGCGGTTATCATTACACAAGCAAGTGAGTGAGTGAGTGAGTGAATGAGTGAGTGAGTTGATTGAGTGTGTGAGCAAGCAATGAAAGGTGGATGGGGTGGAGGGTGACGGTGACAGTGACGGTGAAAGAATAAATAGTGTGTGGAATGAAGGCGTTTTTATTTGTTGCTGTTATTAGTTGTTTGGTTTGGTGTCATTGGAGTCTTTGGCAATAGGTGTTAAATGTGCCAAGAGCATTTTATGGAATTAGCATTTGGTTTTTGTTTTTGTTTTTTTTTTTTTATTGACTTTTGCACTTGAATCTTGAGAAAGTTATTGTAGTTTATGGATTTAAAAAATTATCAACTTAAAAACCATTTCTTAGAAAATAAAATCTCACTTTTTGAGACTTCCAAAGATTTAAGGTTTAATTATTTGTTAAAAGAATAAATTCATGAATTCATTGTCAAACGACAATTTGTGCCAATTTTTAAAAACTCTTGTTGTGTTTTAACGATTTGTCTTCTCTTTAATTTTGATAAGTATATTCCAAATAGATTTTTATTGTTCTATTATATTTTGTGAAGTGAGATTTCTTGCGGAAGATTTAACATTGTCTAACAAACAATAATCCTTAATGTTAACATTAAGATCTTCATGTTGTTTGCGGATATCGGCATTATAAATCGCTTTTATCTATTCGAATGAATATTGAAGATTCATCGTTATATCGGGGTTATCTAAAACGTTTAAGACGCCTGCAAAACTTAACTTGGAAAGAACAGTGGACTCTGGCTTCATAATTATTTGTTAAATTAAAGTAAACTGCCTTCCAAGGCAAAAAAAGGACACACTAAAATATTTTATTTACAATTTTTATTCAACGAAAGTTTTTTTTTAATTTGCTTGATCGTTTTTTCTAGAAAGGAATGAAACAATCTGGAATAAAGAAACCAAAGGAAGCAATCTTTCAACATCTTTCTATACCAGGTGCATAAGATTAAAATATCGTGTTCTTTCTAGAGATGGTGGACAAAGCCATTTCAATTTATATTAAACCCAAAGTTATGTTCTGTAGCTTTGAGAGCCCGCTAAAAAGAAAAACCGCAATAATTGTTTGAGTTCAGTCCAATTAAGAACATTTGAGGCAATTTCTGATTTTCTTCTTCAATCAACAGAAAAAAGCATCAGAAAGTCATCAAATTCTTGTAAAAATTTACGTGGAGCTTGCTTCAATTTTGAAGATTTTTGAGCGCTGGTTTTCATGATTCAACATTTGTGATTTAAACATCATTTACAAAGGTATTTAATCGAAAATCATTTACAAAGATTTATAATCGACCAAAAAGTTTGCATTTGTCAAATTGCAAGGATTATTGAATGCAGACGATACATAGACACAAAAAATAATGGCAACCCAATTGAATGTCACTCAGCAAGCCGTTTCCGATCACCTGAGAGCCATGGGCAAGATACAAAAGATTAGAAAAGGGGTTCCATAAGAACTGAGCGATCGACAGATGAAAAAGCGAAATGCTGCTTCAAAGCAACGAAAGAAAGTGATCTTACTATTCCTTCTTCCAATTAGCATGTTGTTATTAAACTCATTCTTCATTTCCTCCGATACCCTTATCAATCATTATCACAGTCCTCATGGAAAAGTGCCGAAAAACATAGTGAATTAGATAAGAATGGTCTCATTTAAATACAAATCTAGAAACAGTGTCAGATTCTGAGAGTTCAGAATAAAGAAAAATAATTTTGCACATTTTTCATCAACTTGAATTTACTGTTTATATGGGATTCAGAAAAAAATATGGTCCGATTTAAATAAAACTTTGCACAACATTTAAGTTTCAAGATTCAAAGAGATAACGATCTTTAATTGTTTGTTTTATTAATTTTGTACCACAGTGTGACGTTCTGTTGGCTGTTTGAACATGACAGTGACATAAATTTTACTTCTATGCTAGTTGCGGACTATAGAAGATACAATAGAGTTAGAGTTTTGATTAGAGTACCCAATAATCAGACTTGAATACCATGGCAAAGTTCTATCGTACTTTAAATGCAAAGTGTTTTCGGCCAACAAAGAAGATCTGGAACAAAAATAATAACCTCTTAAACATTGTTAATACAATAATTGAAACACATTAATCCTACACAGATGTACCAAGATTATAAGAAAGAAATGAGGGTTTAATATATCAAATTATTGATTTGCTGCTCTTATATTCCACAGTTCTATTGGTTTGTGTGTTCAAAGAATGTGGACAGGTTTGCCAACAACACAACAAACAGTCAACTTTTAATTTTGCACTATTAAAATGACCAGAAATATTATGCTTTCATTTCAAATTTTACATGTTCCTATTAATTTTGAAGATGTTTTACATTTGACTTTTATTATTCTAGAAAACAAAAACAAAATCCTCTTGTCTTTAATTTCTTCTAAGCAGTAAAGTATTAGGCACGTAATGGATGAGATGGATGAGATGACGTGGATGTACTTGTATACATCCAATGGTAGGCGTGAATTTTTGATGGCCAAAGAGGAAACTGATTTTACAGGCAACAAGTTTAGTATTTTTGACTCCACGCCTGCTTGTGCTTGTGTTTCGAATATTTTAATGAAGACCATTAAAACATAAAAAAATATAAAAGAAATTCTCTTATGGGGTTGCCACATTGAAATTGCAGCATTTTTATATATGAGTTTTCCTTATTTTAGCATTTTCTTTTTTTCATTAATTGTTGCTTTAAATGTGTGTTGTTGCAGTGTTTATTTCAAACTAATGAAGCATCATTGAGTGGCTTAACGGTTTTGTGTTAACTTGGCCAAATTGCTTCGTTCACATAGTAAAGTACTGCAACAATAAAAGTTGAAGCTTTTCATTTCATTTGCTTATTTTGTTTTACGCAAATGAAATAGAAAATGAGGCGTTGAAAATATATAGAATTTTTGGCGTTTAATTGCATTTATATCGTCGGTGCTCCGCCCTCGTACTTTATTTTTTTATATTCATGTTTCCGTTTTTTTTTTTCTTAATTTTTTTTGTTTTTTTTTTTGTTTTGTGTTTTGTGTTTTTTATGTAGAAGGAGGCTGTTTGGCAATTAAGTCTAAGACATGCCACAATATTTCCTTTACTTTTCTTTTTGTTTATGATTTTCTTTCTTTCTTCTCTCATTTAATAGAGTTGAAAAAGAGATTTTTAACAGCACTAACAACAACAACAACAACAACAACAACAACCAAAAGCCAACAATAAGTTTTATAACTATGAGCGATGAACGATGAACGATGAACGACGAACGACGAATGTTGATGATGAGGAGGACTCTAGTTATAATGCTACAGCAAAAAGATACAATACCAAAGTATCTATATATGTCGGTTTCTTTTTCTTTTTTTTTTTTCACTCAGTTTAGTTAACAACAGCAACAACAACAACAACACGAAGACATAATAAATAACTGCTGTCATTCATAATGTCAACATTGCTGCCAACATTTGTTCTTATCTACGCGAATTTCTAACATCAACATTGTTGTTTTTGTTTTTGTTGCTGTTTCTGTTGTACTCGTATCTTCAGCTTCTCTTTAGTAGCTTAAAAAGGCAATCTTACATGGGAACTTGCAGCATGTGTGGTGTATCTTCTTCATACTATACCCACTACTTACTTACTTACTTTTGTTGCATTGGCTTCTGGTCCAAACTCTTGCAATTCAATAGGCCAAACTATCTGCTGCTGCTGCTGCTGCTGTTTGTTGTTTGTTTTGCTTTTGTTGTTGTTGTTGTTGTTGCTATTGCTGTTGCACACATTTTGTTGCGTTTGCGCTTTGACATCTTACAGATCAATTCATGATAATCGCCAGGACCACCACCAAACGAAAACCTACTTTGGTATTTTGGGTGGCTTTTTTCAGTTTAGGCTCAACTTAAAGCAGAAGTAGAAGGGGGGGCAGGGTTACATTTGTAAGCCTAGTCTAGTCTACTCTAGTCCTCTTGTCTGGTCTCTTAGTTTAACGGAATTTAACTGTTTTCTATGGAATTGAATTTCTGCTTACTACTATGCCTTTTCCTTACTTACTGACTTACGAGTACTTGATTTTGTCCCCTCATTCTACAATATGTACTGGGTTTTCTGCACATTTCACAGTCACGTGTAATCGATATTTTTCGAGTATTCGAGAATCATTGACAATAAGATTCTGGATATGTTTGTCTTTTTGGGTTTTTAGATGGACATGAAGAAGTACGGGAGCCGAGGTGAACTGGGCGACCATGACAATGCTAAAGGGTCACTGCATGTTTTTCGCTTACAGTATGTTGTTTGCTTTTTGTATGTGGCAACAAAACATGCCACTGTGTAAGCATGGAATCCGCGTAAATTGTGGCAAATGAAATTATAGAGTTTATTAAAGTTTTTGCCTTCTACAATATCTTTCTTCTCCTTATCCTTTAGTAAGTAGTCTTATAGTTGAGATCACCTTGATTGTAGTTGCGTGTCAACTATTGCTACTGGTCTTTAGTTTTATGCTTTGATATCTGGTGATTTTCATTTGGTAGAGCGCGAGCCCCCAATGAAATTGGATTTTCTTACTCTTAGCTCTGGTGTAGACTTATCTGGTCTATCGATTTCTTTGGTTTTGCTTGAAATGCATAAAATTGCAAAAACATAAAATAACTAAACGAAAAATTTAATTACCCTTCTTCGACATACATAAATATTATCTATGCTTGCTCAAATGAAAGTGGAAATTGATTTGAAATTGTTTTGAACTTGAGCTGGAACTTTAAAGAAAGATCTGATGCCTCATTCTGCCTGCTATTCGTGTTGTAGTTGTAAGGTAAATCATTTGCGACGCTTGCCATTGTAAGGCCTCTAACCCTACATAAATCCCAGAAACAACGTAACAGCAACAGCATCAGTAACAATTTTAGTTTGTAGTACACATAGAACCAGCGGCCAAGAAGTGGCATTCCACGATTGCTACGATACTCAAGTCTGATCTGGTCTGGTCTGGTCTGGTCTCGTCTGGTCGTCTGCAATGTACACAGGAGCAGAAACTTTAGTTCTGGTGAAGACAACTCAGCAGTGCAGTGGCGAGTAAAATTTGAGTGTGAATTGATTTTATTTTTGCATACAAGTGCCAACAACAACAACAACAACAACAAAGCAAGCACCTGAGGGCCAACAAACATCCATAGCAAAGATCAACAACAGTTCTTTCTAAGTCGTCTCCCAAGTCAAAGTATGAAATCTGCATACACTCCTTGTTTTATCTTTCACGAATTTCGAAAGTATATTAAGTTTGTCCCAAAGTTTGTAACTGAAAGAAAAAGTTCTCTTCACAGATTTATAAAGTTTTTAATGCGCCTCTCTTTATGAATAAAAATGGTGACGCAATTCATTGCAAGGGAAATTTATTAAGACTTAGCCATAAGTTACTGCAGATTTGAGTTTCTTAATCGAATTTGATTGAAATTCTAACTAAATCGTTTAAGGTTATTATGAGTCTGAGATCTTTACAAATAGAGAATACTGTACTTAAATTTCTGAAGTGAAAGGTATCACATCTTCATTAAAACCGAATTTAGCATCTTTTCTCGTAGTCTTCATAATATTGTTGTTGCTTTCTTACCCAGTATGGGAAGAAGATGGAAATGATTTGCTGATCGTTTTAGACACTCCATCAATTCGTGATTTTTAAGAGCACAACTTTTGTTGTTGTTGTTGTTGTCGCCGTCGTCATCTATTTTTTTTTTTTTTCTATTATTTTTGTTCAAAAGTTTCTGTGTATTCTGGCTTGGTCAGATCTGCTCTGCTCTGGTCTGGTCTTGTCTACTCTGCATTAGCTTCAGCTTCCTTGTATGCATGTCTTTTTATTCCTTCTGCGCAACGAAAGCGCATCATTTAACGCGCATTTAGCATTTAGACCATGTAACTAAGAAAACTTGCAGCAAACTACTGCACTACTACTTCAGTTGAGTTCAGTTCAGTTGCACTGCATGCAAAATTTCCAATTCTTTTCTGTATTTGCAGCCTGTATCCCCTTTTCCATCATTGGTTATAACTTCTTTCTTTATGTTTGAGTTTTGGGAAATTTTTCTTTCAAAGCGTTTCATCTATCTACTTGCCTCCAAGCTGAGCTTTGTTGCACTGGCTACTGAAGTAGCATCTCTGCTGTTGTTGTATAGTCTTCCCATTGCCTTTTGGGCGCGCGCCTGTCAGTCATCCATCGTCGTCATCATCATCATCATCATCATCATCATGATCTTCATCGAAATCAAAGTCGTCGTCTGCCAGGCTGTCTACTTCGAGTGCTTTGCTACACTTGCAGAGTTTCGTCTTATGTCTTCAGTCTTCATTCAGTCTTTGTACTTCATCTTTGTCTTACTTCGTTTATGCAAATTAGACCAACTTGCCTCGCGTCAGAGGTCAGGAACGAGTGTTTTATTATTTTTCGCTTGAATGTTGGAGAGGAATTCATAGTTATGCGCTCTAGAAACCTTTGGCAAGCCCCTTCTTCTCTCTACTCAGCTAACCTTTTGCCGCCTTCAATCAAATTGTGTATCTGTAAATCTTGAAATTGAGTATGGTTTTGTTGTTGTTTGTTATTATTGTTGATTGCAATCCGATAAGGTGCAGTTAACTATTTTAGTTGAATTTGTGTTGGTTTTTTTTTTGTTTTTTTTTTTTTGTTTTATTTAGTTGATTTCTTGAAATGTCGTTTTGTTCACGCGTCTTTGGCGCCAATTAAAATTGCAAATAATAAACATAATTCAAATCAAGCTATAAAATCTCATGCTGAAATCTTGAAATATAATTTGCTCCTTCATGGGCGTTAAAAAAAGGGTAAACATAACGCAAAAATATAATAAAACGAATAAAGTTGAATTTCTGAAACCCCACTATTGATATTATTTTGTCTTGTTTACGCCCATGTTTGTGATTTTTATTAGGGTTTGTTTTTCGCATATATGTATGTACATATATATTCTTTAATATTTCCGCATTAAAATTCAATACTTATCATTAGCTAGCGGAGGCGCCATATTGGGGTTTGTGCAAAAATATTTTTATTTATTTGAAAAAAAAATATATAATAAAAAATGAAAAAACTATAAAATCTTTTAGTGTTATAACCAATTAATTTATAACGAAATGTTATGAGTTTTTAATAGTTTTGTTATAAGCCTTCCGTTCCGTAATTAACTCAATGCAATATATGTATGTCTTTGATTCATCGTAAAGGAGTAGGGAGATATAAGTTTTTTATATAAAATAAAATATCCATGCTCGGTTTTCTCGTCCATCCCAGCAGCATACGCGCCATAAAAAACAAGTAAATGATGACGAAATATTTGTTTATATTATCGATACAATATATATATATATATATATATTTGAATTGTATTAAATTCATTTCATATCAAAAAAATATGTGTTTGATGTGTTTTAAAATAGTCAATAGTACAATTGCTTAAATGTTAAGACTTTCTTTTACTTAGAATAGAAGTAGATAAAGAGAGAGTGAGATTTTTATGTGTGCATTAGTGTTTTATAAAAAATAATTTTGTGGTTTTCATTTATATATTGTATTTATTAAAATTAACAAAGCTTACAAAACTAACATTAACTTAAAAGAGAGCACTGACTAAGTATTGTATTATGGCCTTCGGTTCATTTCTGTGGTTTTTCTTTTATTGAATTTAGCTATAAAATCGTTTTCCTCATCATAATTTAATTTATCCACCATTAATGTATGTCAGATTTTATTATTGTAGATACATTAATATTAATATCTACACTTTACAATGAATACCGATGCTCTTTGGAAACTTACAATGATTACTTTAATGATATTTTATTAAAGTCAAACTAGTTTGACTTTATTTGAATAGATACATAATTATGTATGACAATTTCTTATTCTGTCTAATCTTAACTTTTCATTTCAATCATAGACAAAATATCATATCATATATTCATGCTATAACTTTTTAATAATAAAAAAAAAAAAAAAAATAAAAAGAGGGGCAGAAATATTTAAAGAAAACAACCACAATATTCAGACAAGTGAAAAGAAAAATTATAGAAATACGAGTGGACAAAGTAATAGTAAGAGCATCCAGTGAAATAAATTTGAAATTGTATCAATTTGAAAACTTTTTGTATATTTCGTTGTTATCAGTATTAGTTGATGGAATCTCCTTCCGTCTTTTGCATTAGTTTAGGAACTCTAGAGATACTAGAGATCAGCTGCTGACAAATATCCAATGGTACCTAAACCAAAATTAACTCCGACTGTGTATCATTTGTATCATTCGCAATGTCAAATGGGGAGCATCAAATGACTGCAGAGAATGGCACTTATTTGGACTGATTGGGGGTGACAATCAAAAGAATGAAATGACCCAATGCACATTGATCGGAATTGCCAAAATTTTGACATAAATTAGATAAACTTGGTTACTTTGCATACTTAATAATAATGTTATATATAAGAACAAGCCAAAATTTTAGACCGATCTTACCATGCTCACCCAGTATTGACCTCTCTTGATTTAACTTGTATACATACATATGACCAAATTTTTTCATAATCTGACTATATTTTAAAGTAAATCACTTATAGAAACTACAAATTTTTTATTCAACGATGTTCTAATTGAAATAAAAAAATTGGTTTTTTCACAGTCTGAATCGGATCCGTAGTAGATTTCTATTCTTTCTTGGGTACAGAAGTCGGCTCTTTTACAAGGTCCATCACGTCTATTAGCAATATATTTTATATTTTGATTTGATATTTTCTTACAAAAGAGACTTAAATGTAGTGGATCCGATAAATCCATTTGTACGATGAAACACATATCTCGTATTACAATATTAATTCAGAAGCCAATTTCCTTTTTCAGAGCGATCAACCTTCCTCATAATCTACATGTGACCGTTCAACTTCAATTCCAGCTTTATATTACTGAATCGATATTAATATTTCTGTTGCAAGCCAGTTTTGAATGAAGTTATCCATATATCCATTCCAAATAGGCGACTATTGCTTAGCCAAACTTCAAGAAAATCTTGATGACAAAACTCTACCTACCTTACCTAAATCTATATCGAAATAGCGCAGGTATGCATAAAATATATTTCATAAAGTGCAATAACACGTAATCAATTTTACCAATACGAATTAATATTATTAGATCTGCTCCACAAAACACAACTATGTTGAGGTTAAATTCTATTAAGAAGACGTCACAATAAAACTATTTCTAACAAGACGAAACAAAAGTAGTATCATAAAATATATTCCTTTTTGTTCTCTATGTTCAACATTAATATTCTGTCAAATAATAACGAAAGTCCACGTAATTTAACTTGAATTAAAAAAACCAAATCTTGGCTTGCACGAATAACTGACTTTGAAGGGCTGCCAAAAACCATGGCTGCACCAAAACAAATTCCTTTAGCATTAATATTTTCTGTGGAATTTGTTTCACCAAAAAAAAAAAAAAAAATTTCAATAATAAAAAAAAAATCGAATTTATGCCAAACATTCCAGCCTTGACATTTCATCCATGGATAAAAATGAATTTCGTGTGTTGATTAAACATTGCTTTGTGATGGAAAAAGACACCGGAAACGGAAGCATGGCTTGATTATTGTTGTCCGGACTCTGCACCAAGAGAAACGACCATTATTATTGTTTGCTTTGCTAAATTTAAAAGTGGTCATACGAACACCGATGATGCGACACGCTCTGGTCACACAAAAAAGGTGGTTATACCGGAAAATTTCAAAAAAAAGTCTACAAAATTGTTTTGACAAGCCCTAAAATTAAGTTGCAGGATATATATAGCTGACACCCTAAACATCCCAGAAACATGTAGGCTTTATTTGTGCATGAGAAAACTGTTTTCAAAGTATTTTGGAATAACTATGGTATTTTGTTTACTGATTACCTTGAAAAACTCAAGATAGGCAATAGCAATCGCTACAAGGATAGTTTGAATGAAGAAACCCCTACGCAAAGAAAGAAAGAAAGTGATATTTCACCAAGGCAATTGCACGGATTACAGTTTGAATTGTTTCTGCTCCCACTCTATGACCACATAAAAAAAAAAAATTCCCTCCGCAAAGAGATTTGGCTCAATTAAGGAGGTGATCCCCGAAACAAACGCCTATTTGAGGATCTTTAGAATATCTATTTT
Organism: Amiota minor; assembly: GCA_037043295.1. Lineage (NCBI taxonomy): Eukaryota > Metazoa > Arthropoda > Insecta > Diptera > Drosophilidae > Amiota > Amiota minor. The sequence goes on from JBAMAW010001063.1 coordinate 378,266, forward strand.
TTGGAAGGGATAAAAAGATTGGAAAAACATTTTTATTTTTTTGAAAACTGTTTATTTAATGTTGTTGTAAAATTAATTACATGAAACAGTAATATGATTCAAAGAATAATTATATGGAATTGTAGATCTTCACATAAGATGATCATTCGAGTAAAGTCTTTTCAAAGGGTGCCGACTCACCCCTAGGGTGAATGGGATATTTCCAAAATGTTGGGATGCTTTTGAAGTTTCATGTGCTATTTTTTATGATTTCATTGCGGACAGTGGCATTTTTAAATCTCAGTGTAATAAGGTGTTGCGCACAAACCAAAGAGCACCCGTTATGCGTCTGTCTAGCGTTGGGAAAACACTGTCCTAATTTTATCGATCTAAAAGAAGACTTTGTTGATGAAGAAAATTGGATTGTGTGTGTTCTTCATTTGACAGGGAACTTATCAGCCGATGTGACAGTATTGTTTTTGGAAAAAAATATCACTTTCCATTTATCAAGCAAATTGCTGTGTCAGAGTTGAAGTTTCATGATGAAATTTAACAATTTAATAACAATAATATTTGAAGTTTTTCAATTAAGTTTCAGTATATTCGAACGAGTATATACCATTATCGATTCATAAAAATGCAGTAATTCTCCCTTTCTTTTACCATAAAATGTTTATTAGCCAAATTGTACTAACTATGAAAGTATAGAGATCTTATAGATCTTAGCAAATCATCATTTTCTCAGTAAAAGACAAACAAAAAAATAAAAAAAAATAGACGAAGATCAAAATCACTCAATAACTCTCACTTGGTTTGGTCTACTTATGGTAGAAAAAAAAAAAATAAAAAAATATACTTCCAAAGGTCAAGTTACATTTCACTGTAAATTTTTCTTTCAAGATCATAAACACTTTTCTTCCCTTTTGCTCTAATGCTGTCGTTGTTGTTGTCTGTTGGTATTTTATGTTTAGGACATTATTCTTGATTCATAAACAAATTTTCACCAATTTTCTTTAAGTTCATCGTCGTTGTTGTTGTTTCAGTTCAGTTCAGTTTTAGCAACTTGGAGGATGTACTACATAAAACTACTTACTACGAGTATCTATCTACAAGTAGATGGAAATACTATGGAAAATCTGTGTAAATTTGATATTGGGTTGACTTTGCTGTTGATGAGATTTGATCTTGACTTGACTCTTGTCTTTATTTTTTTCATTTCTCTTTCTTTTTTTTTTTTTTTGTTTTTTATTTATAAAAAATAAAACACAAACAGAGCGAACTTTTAAGTGACTAAATTTGCTTTTGTATCTTTTCTGTATGCCTGCCTGCATGGCAGTAACTTGTTGTTGTTGTTGTACATGCAACTTTGTTGTGTAGTATGGTGTTAGACTTGTTGTTGTTGTGGTTGTTGTTGTTGTTGTTGTATGCTAAAGAAATTGTTAACTATTGGTTTAGCAGATGCAATCGAAACTTTAGTTTGGTATTCTGTTTTATTGACTTGCAAACGAGCAAGAGTCCAATAGAGCATCATCATCATCATCAGCAACAGCAGCAGCAGCAGAGTCTTAAGAATTGCAACTGCAACAAGCAAAAGATATAAGCTCCAGCAGAAGGTGGATGAAGGTGGTGGTGGGAAGAATGTGATAGATACATTTGTATGAGTCTTTACTATTTCTGTTTGTATGCATCTGTTGTTGTTATTCTTAGTGTCGTTGTTGTGGTGTGCAGTGTGCACGATGATTTAAAGTGTTGCTTTGCATTACATTTATAGCCAATTGAAATTTGAAGTGCGTGAGAAAGTTGAAATGGGTTTTCAGCCTCAACACTTCTACACTCTCTTCTTTAGTTAGATGTTTCTAACATTTTTCTCTGCTTGCTTGTTGTTTGTTGGTCTTGGTCTCTTGCTTTGTGCTGCTGCAAGCTTAGTTCATTTTTTTTTTTTTTTTTTGTTTCCAAAGTTTCTTCTTCGTGTGCCGAAGGTTAATATGAGGTGAGGATGTGGCTAGGAGAAAAAAAAATTGCTTATTTTTTGTTTTTTGGTTCGTTTTATATCTTGGTATCATTTCGTTTCGTTTTGTTTTGTTTTGTTTTTTATTTCATTTGAGTTTTTTTTTATTATTTATTTTTCTTAAATTTCCTTCGCATACCAGTTAGAAAGTTGTTGTTGTTGTTGTTGTTTTTGATGCTGAGGTGCGGCCTGGCAACAATCAAATTGGTTAAATAAATTTTTTATTTTTATATATTTTTGTGTATGTTTTTGTTTTTTTATATCAAAATATATAGTAAGTAAGTAAGTAAGTATGAGCTTCGCTCCACCTCTTCAATAAACATAGACACTACACTCATGTGGTATCTCTTTGGTATCTCTGAGTGTGTTGTATCTATATATATATGCATATGTGTGTGTGTGTGTATACGAAGCCAATTAAATGGCTGTCTGCCTGGCTAACTCTGGCTTCGATTGATTTGTTTACAAGATTGCCTGCATGATCAAATAATCACCAACATAAATTAAGCCAATCGCCGTTCAAATGAATAAGAAAATGTTGAGTGAGGGTGAAGGAATTTGAGATGCTGATGAAGACGAAGACTGGCGTCGGCGTCAAAATGCGCAAATTGTTAAACAAAAAAAAAAAAAACAAAAAAATCGAGTTTGTGTGATGGCGGTCGCCATTTTCAAAGCGTAGCAATGTTGTTGTTGCTGTTGCCCCATCAACATCGATACAACAACAACAACAACAATAAGCAATAGCAACATTAAGTTGAGCACTCACTACCACCACCTGTTCGACATTTGTTGTGTTATTGCAAGTTGATGATGAGTTTTTCCTTTATTTTTTTTGTTTCTTGGTTTTCTATTCAGACAAGTTTTTTGCTTGCTAGCTGGCATCTTCTTAATATTGTTGGTGTTGTTGTTGTTGTTGTTGTTGTTGTTGTTGTTTTGTGGCATTCATTTGATAATTTTCATCATTAGCCATAGCCAAGATATGTAAAACCAAGAGCAACAACAAAATTTATTAAGAGTTGCCAACAAATTTAATGGCGTTACTAAATCTTGAAACCGCAAAAATCGAAAAACAAAAAAAAAAAAATTAAATCGCAACATAACAACAACAGAAAGATACATACAACATTAAACCACAACCAACCCAAGGCAGCAACAACAGCAGCAACAGCAGCAACAGCAACAACTTCTAATGCTGAGAAGCCACAAAACAGGTGACACCCGTCGTCATCGTAATCATCATAGTCCGCCATAAATGTAACTTTACATGTATACAATGTTATTTTGTTTTATATCTATCGAACTTGCTATCTATACTACATACTTACTATCTATAAACTTAGATACATTTGTGTATGTTAAGCTTACTATGATACTCATACTACGCTTATAAGCCATTTTTTGTTTTTTGTATACAAATTTCTCATATGAATTCGCAAAGACATTAGTTAGGAGAAGATTCCGTTCGCCATTGCTGCGAAGCAACAACAACATGGAATTCACTCAACTAAGCTGAACTTAACTGAATTCGAGAGTTCGCCTTATACCTACATCGATACAAATGCTCATATCTCAGACTTTAGATATATAATAGACTTGGTCTACTCTGAAACGTTTCAGCCTCAATTCACACAGCGGCGGTGGCAGCAAAGTTAATATTTTGATTAACCAATAAACTAACAGCTTCATATTGCTTGCGAACATTAATGAAATGATGGCTGGCTGGCGTATCATCTATTAGATATGAATATCTATTGAAGTATCTCTACTACATTCATGTGTGAGATAGTTAACGCCTTAAGCTTAACTGAATTTTCGTAATAAATGTCAATTGATTTTTTTTGTGTCATTCAATGTGTTTTTTGTTTGCTTGATTTCTAAGATTGTGGGAATTTTCTTAGAAAGTATTAGAAATTCACTAGGTTTTCTTCATTCTTTGTTAGTAAGTAAGTATGTAGTTCAGGGAGGTCAGAATAATCAAATCATTGAAAGTTACTGTGCGTTGATTAGTTCAAAGCAAGAAAAAAAATTGGTACAAAAACAATTTACTTATGTGTATCTTTCACATATCTTTACTTTATTATTTGTATCTCTTACATGGCTGCTGTGATGTTGTTGTTGTATGTTGCACTCTTTTCACAAAAGCATCATAATTTTCATTTTGCGGTCAGTCAGTTTCATCCAATCAGCGCTTTGCACTTTAAATACAAACACAAAAAAAAAAAAACACTGGGGAAAAACATTAACAATCAAAAAAAAAAAACAAAAAAGAAAGAAAAATAATTGCATTTTATTTTACTTTTGTGGGCTACTGCGATGCAGTGAAGTGCAGAGTGCAGTTTGCTGTACAGTGTAAAGCAGTTTAGTGCAACATTTTGCTTTGTTGTTGCCGTCATTGAAGTTATTATTATTGTTGTTGTTGTTGCTGTTGCTGTTATTTCAGCCATTAGCGTTTGAGTGTGAAATTTGATATTAGTGCAATTCATTTTCAACTACAATTAACTTCAAGCATTCGAATTTATTTATGCCGGTCGTCTTCTTATTTTTGCAATTGTATTTATGTATATTTTTCCAGTTTTCTTAAATGATTTTTATTTACACTATGAAAAAAATCAAGAGGCAGAATTATACATATTTAACATGTTGTATTATAGTACTTTATATACATAGATCACATACAAAGATATATTTACTTTGTACTTCTGTAACTCGAATTACTTTAATACACAAAAGAAAACTCCAAGTGAAACCGAGTCATAGAACTTTTCATGGAAACTATCGAACTTGAAGTTATGAACTGTAACACTCAATAATTTCGTCATCTGGAGAAATGTCTGTTTTGAAAATCTATCCTTATATTGGGATTCAATCTTATCCATGCTTCGTTTGTAATTTATATCAATTGCTATACAGGACTTATTAATGACAAACGTAATACTTATATGCAATGCACAGCAAGTGCTCAGCTGTTTCCTCTTCTTCATAACAAAGTTTATACTGATTACTTAATCACATTCTCATGTTGGACAGAATGCGAATGCGAATACCTTTCCATTTCAGTCTCAGTAGTTCTTGTGATCTCTTGTTGGATCTCTATGGCATTAAGATTTTTCGCTACTCTGATAGACTCAGTAGCTGTGCGATTTATCATCAAGCTATTGATCAAATTTAAGCTTTGTGGATCTCCAAGGTGGCCTGATGAATGGCTCTGGTCCAATGAGGACATTAGCAGATCCTTTCTTGACGAATGCCAGAAACCCACTATGACTGGGAATCCATATTAGATTCTCAAAGTTAGTTGATGAAACAAACAGTCCAAAACTAATGTCGGTTTAAACTCGTAAGCGTTGAGGGCCTGTAGCGCAGCCTTACTGTCAGAGTAAATGCATATGTATTTAATAATGGTGGCACTTCCTAGTTCTTCCCTAAGACATAGTTCTATGGCATGGATCCCTGCCTGGAAAACGGAATCCACATGGCCATGCCCATCTGTGAAACCACATATTAGATGGTGACTTGACTTGCAGAAATAGATTGTGGGATTGCGGTAAGGCAAACTCTTGGGGTATTATTCTTTATGATTTGTCCTACATGGACAAATTTTCAATATTGTACCCAAAAGATCCGACGTAGGTATATACCAGCAAACTACAAAGGAAAACCTTCAACATTAGATCTATTCATCACAAACTCTCCTAACTTGATAACTGAACCGATTTCTTATAATGACCTTGCATCAGATCACCTTTCGGTAATTGCTAAGATAGCTTCCAACCCAAATATGGATGAACCTTAAACTGTAATCTTAGTGACATGCAGTCTTACCAAACTACGTTTCCCATCAATGTGCTTGTAGATAAAATGGTTGGTTCACTTACAACTGAAGTAGCCTCAGCACTCAAAATTGCAGTGCCTAGGAAGCCTTGTAAAATTTCGTAATAACATCACTGAGACTATTAATAAAATAAACGTAGTGAAAAGACACTGGCTTAAAACAAGGCAACGTATTTGTAAAAAAGCCCAACTAAACTCTCTGAATCATCAAATGAAACAACAAATATGTGTTGAAAATAACATCACATGGGACAATAAGATGATGAATCTAGGTAGACACTCGAGAAGTTTTTCTAGAAAAATATCTCCAAGTACAATATATAGACTTTTTCTGCCTAGTAAAGAAAAATCTATCATTTGGCTATTTTCGAAAAACTTCTCGAGTGTCTACCTAGATTCATCGCATTGTCCGAGTCCTTTTCAGACAGCACAACCATGGACACTATACAGGCTTCTGTGAGTGAATTTAACAATCATCACTTGTTTGATACAATATTATTATTACAATATTTCAAAATCAACAAATTTCTCGGGCAGAGAATTAGGAAATTGTATTGGCTCGCTCCTAAACAGTCGCAATAAATTGTCACTAAGAAATAAGGTACACATCTACAAAGCAATAATTGCTCCTGCTTGGCGTTATGGCTTACAGGTGTACGGCATAGCAGCAAAAACAAATATTGCTAAGGTTAGAGTTCTGCAGGCCAAGACATTGCGCATGATTTCTGGGGCCCCTTGGTTCATGCGCACAGCGGACGTTGAGCACGACTTGAAAATACCAAAAATTGGCGACGTGATTAATCATCAGGTCAAGGACTAATCATCCAAACGACCTTGCCAGGCGGCTTTTAAGGCTACGCAGAAAGGGAGGGGTCAGAGTGGCGAGGAGGCTGAGAAGATCGCATCCTGTCGATCTCCCTACTAGATCATATTAAATGTATTAGTATTATTCCCACTTGTTAATATAAATAAGTTGTTTTGTATATAGTTTAATTTAAGTTGTTTCATAATAACAGTAAAATTAAAGATTTTAAAGAAAAAAAAAAAAAAAAACAAAAACTATCCAATGACAGTTTATCATTCAGCAAATATATTTTCTATTCAGTTGTTTGTTTGATGGTTTTATTATATTCATAAGTACATATATACAATATAAAAGAACTATCTTCAGTCTCTATTTCCCAAGTGATTATTTCATCGGGTTTGATGTCGAATGGAAACTTACATAGAAACATTTCAGTAAAAAAATCTTTTTTATCAATATGATATGAATTAATGGGTAAAGAAAATAAATAATAATAAATAAATTCAGAAAATTGTATTGCAATTAAAACTTTGGGTAAATAAATAAAACAAAAAAAAAAAAAAAAATTGGTCTGATATGATATCTCCATACTTCCCGTGATGATAACCTAACCATATATTTTTCATAGAAACTCTTTGCTTAATAATTAAAAGAAAAATAAAAAAATAAAATAAAACTTATTTCACTTAAACACATTAGTCAAATTAAATTTTAACATTAGCTGCAATTATACTATATTACGAGAGAATTTCTACCGTTGACATGAAAACAAAGCATAAATAGAAATTATCAGAAACTATAATTATTAACTTTTAATTCAATGCAATCAAAATATTGCTAATCAAACTTAAATGAACGCCTTCATGGTAAAATTAAATTAAAAATAAAAAAAATTTTTACTTAAATCTCTCAAAATATTGTAGACAAAAATTACATTAGGAGGTGTAACAGCTTCCGTGTGCAAAGTATTGGCACAAGTAGACATAAAACCAACTTAAATGAAAATTATTTTGGTAGAAAATATAAAAATAAATTACTATATATAAGAAATAATGAAAATTAAAATATTTAACTTAAATGTCTCAAAATATTGTTTTCATTGTTTCAGAGAACGAAAAAAAAAAAACCTTAACTGAAAATTATTTCTAAAACAAAATAAATCCGTACACTTCTAATCAGTTAACTTGCAATGAATAGAAAATTTAATCATAAAAAAACAAAAACAGTTTAGAGAATATAAAAATAAATTACTATATATAAGAAATAATAAAAATCAAATTAGTAAACTTAAAACTCTCAAAATATTGTTTCTATTGTTTCAGATAAGGAAAAAAACAAAAAAAAAATTACTGCAAGAGCACAGCGCAAAGATGAAACTGTACAATTAATATTATACGTTTACTTAGATGTTAGATCAAAACAAAAAAAAAAAGAAAAAACCAAAAAAAAAATTATTAACAAATAAACTTACAAATTAAACACATCATTAACTATTATTTTTTTTTTAATTGTTAAATATTTAGCCCCCGACTGAAAGTTGTAAAAAGAAAGTATATGAAAATATGGAAAAAAAAAAATGTAAATTGAATGAAATTGTTTGGTTAAATTAGAACTAGAGCCTATGTACATCTTCTTTAGTGTCCGTGCACTCAAAGGTCATCAGGGAGGAGGCGTTTAAGCCTACATCTTCTGGAATTGACAGAAGTAGTACCCTAAAGGGCACCAATATAGCCTTATACTTATATGGTTACTTTGTTGATTAGGCATAGTTGACCTTGGGCCGTATGAGTCAGTATAGTTTCCTAAGTTTTTGGCAACAGAGTGCTTGCACTACGTAAGCCTCCTGTCTAAGATCATACCCAGGTAGCGGTCTAAACTCATCTGAGGTATGACCGAGCTAAGTAGCGAAACGGTTGGACAACATTCTCTTCTAAGCGCAAACGCACAATGCTACTATTTTGAACTATTCCAGCGGCCTCAAAGCCATTATTATTATTATTAAAAAATGGAAATCTATGAGGTCAGCAGGACTAAGGAAGAAGAATACTTTATCTATATTGGTTTTAAAAAAACATAAGTAAACGATGATGATTGTTTCGACGTAGGAAAGACTCCATTTCTAATAATTTGACGAATAGTCTATAAGGTGCAATTCATAAACCTTCGCATGATCGCATGGGTGGTTGCACGTATTTTCAAGTAAGTAAGACCAATTTGAAGACGAGTGAAGATGGTGCATTTTTTTTGGAGTATCTATCAAACTCTGATTTACTAGATTGCAGGCTATGTGTGATTGTCTGGTGCATTTCTTCCTCATTAGCTGCGTCAGTCATTTCGTTACTATTTTACTTTACCTTACTTTTGATTGGGTTCCCAGAATATCCGGAAGATAGCGTCGCTTTTTTTTTTTTTTTTTTTTGAAACTTCAGAAGATTTGTCTAAAAAATATGTTCACAAATCAATGAAATTGAAGAGTATAAACAATATATTCTTTAACAGCTTAGCTTGACGACACGAGTTGATTAAGACATGTCCGCTTGTACGTCTGTATGTATGAAAACTAGCCCCTCAGTTTTTTAGCTAGAGAGCTTGCGAATCGGTCCACTAGGTCTTCCAATACAAACCCACTTTTTTGTTTTTTGTCCTATCAATCTGATAGCCAAAGTTAACCTTCTTTTTACTTGTTTCTATTCAATCAACGTTTTTGAACTAATAAACTAAAATTGGATCCTCGCACAACGTGGAACAAGAGTATTAATAAAAATGTATATTCAAATATCGATTAGATTGATTTTATGGAGTTTTCCTTTTAACCAAATACAAACATAATTCGTAAGTTAAAATCGGAACAAAACAAGTTATAAAAAATATTATAAAATTATTCGAGTTTTAGTTGTTGTTTATTATTTGGTATCTTTTTCAATATAATTAATTTTCATTTTGACAAACGATTTCATATAATTTTATCAAATCTGAAAATATATGTGTATATCTTCTTTGAAATATAATAAAAAAAAAAAAAGGTTTCATTTACCTAATCTAAGATACTTTTATTAAAGAAAACTAAAGTTTTTAAAGTCACTGAAATGTGATTTGAAACTAAACTGATGCTGTTATTTTATATGTTTTTGGATCATAAAAAAATTTATATGTTTTTATAAAGAAAATATGCATATTATTATTGTACATTTCTGTAGTTTCATGTTTACACTTATGGAAAACAATAGACTCTTTGATTAATAGTAAATGTCATAGTTCGATTTGAATTCAAGATAAAAAGAAAATAAAAACACTTCCCAAAAAGCATTGACAAAATGCACAAGTTCTTTTATGAAATGTGTGTAGTAGAACAAATTTATTTATACTCATGTACAATAATAGAAAAAGACAATGAAACACATTCAATATACAAACATGTGTATCTAGATACAAACAGTCTAATTTATATGAAAATTAGAAATCAAATTATTAAACAAAAAACCTTTAAAAATGATATCACAACAAAGCCAACTCAGCAAAAAACACACACTGATCGATTGACTAAGTGACTAACAAAGTGATAGACTCAGATTCAAGACAATATTTTTTTGTTTATAATGGGTAAATATAGTCTTGGTGATATGGTTAGTTTATTGTAACTGCGTATTTATTATGTAAAAAGCACTAAATTCAAAACTTGCTGACTGATTGATTAAATGTCTCATTGACTGCCTGACTGACTGACTGACTGACTGTCTACTTGGCTGATTGAACATTCATGGGTCATGTTAATTTATGGATATGTTACAAATCTGATTTCAGTTTCTAAGCGTTCTTTCCATTGTGTTCGTCTTCGGTCGTTCAAATCGATTGATCGTATGTTGTTAGTTGGTTCGAAATGAAGGCACATAAAATTTTATTGATCTCTAATATGTTGTCTGTTATTGTTGTTGAAGAAATATTAAAAGCGCTTATGGTGATTATTAATTTATTAATAATAATTTTTTTTTTTCTATATTTTTTCTATTTTTATACCTTACACATATGTTTATTGTGATATTCTCGTGATGTTTGTGACACATGGGATGGGAACTTGGTTGCGTGTTCATGGATCGAGATTTAACTATACATTATTCTAAAAGTCACTTGGTCAATGATTATGGCCTGCTGTTGCCCCTTTAGACGCCTCCTAATTTGCCTTCTACTGCCCTATGGAAATCCTGTAGCACCCACAAGGGAGTGTTATCGTTTACTTTGGGAACATATTGTTTACATAATAAAGATACGACTAACATTTATAAAGAAAAGTCACAATTTTGTAACTAAAATGACTAACACTTTATATTTTGTCATTAGTTTCCCCACTTTTGCAAGGAATGAAAGGATTTAAATTGATATTTGATGCAACACAGTAAACTGAATTAATAAGAAATACTTATTAATGGTGGATCAATATGTCTTCCATTTATGGTAAACTGACATTCGAATTATAATTTATGTATTATACCTAGTTCAGTTCTTCATGTGCTGAGCTAAGAACTTCCAATTCGATTGAATCTAAAACACAATTTACACTGAACCGAATCATGAACAGCTGGTTTTTGTTTTGTGTATACATACGTTGACAAATCTATATAAAAAAAATATATATTTTTAAATATTTTTACTTACTTATTATACATGTTGATTGTTTTGGGCGAACAAAAAAAAAAAAAAAAAGAAGAAGTAGAATAAGAAGACTGTCGAGAAAGCAATAAGGCAATTTTCAACTGCAAATGACCAAAAACTTTGCAACACTGACAGAAATTTCTCAGTCTTGAACTCAACCACAGACTGATCAACTTTTCATTCCACTTACCATGAATTGGATCACATTCTAGAACAACAACCCCTGCATGAAATCACTTTTCCTTGTGGGTGTCGTCGCATTTGATTTGATTCAATGGCCGCATCAAGATTGATTCGAATCACGCTTGGTGTGAATAAGGTATTACTTAAGTGGTATGAATTTTTTCTTTGCTAAAATCAATCGAGTCAATATAACCTAAAATGTATCACTTGGATTTTCGTTGTTATATGGAAAATCTTTTATTTCATAAAATTTTCTTAACTTTCCCAAGTGTATAAGAAAGGAATGTAAGCTTCGTTGAAGCCGAATTGGAATGTTCTATACTTTTTATACTGGCAAAGCATAATGCTTCACCTGCTATGCTTTGTACCTGTTTTTTTTTTTGTTTTCTTGTATGCGATACATTTCTATATTTTTTAATTTTTTTTTTTTTTTTTTTGCTTTTAGCCTTTAGCGCGCGCGGGTTCCATTTGAACATTTGATCGTTGTTAGTCGCGTTGTTGGACACCATAATTAAATTTAGATTAACTTTGCATACCAAAGCTGCCAAATACTTATGCATGTTCGAAATAGAAGTTCATAACAGTAGTTAATGTATGCAAATTACCCGCTGAGACCTTCTTCTTTTCTATAGTTTAGTTTAGCTTTAGTCATTTCAGTCAGTATAAGTTCACTTCGGTTCTATTCAGTTCAGTTCAATTCAGTTGAATTCAAATCAAATTGTAAACTGGAGTCATTCTGTCTAAGAAGACGACTAACAATGATTTGAACTTTTGCATAATTTTGCTGAAAACGGAACGAATCGATTTCGTTTTCTATTTTACATTTTCACTGTGACAATTTAACCTAAAACTGAAAACTATATAGAAAATTATCATTTCTAGAGCAGATGAGAGCAAAGACCTTTATCACATTTGTAACACATTTTACGAGTAGTATGAGTATGTTAGGGTTATGTTTGCCCTGAGATTTGTAACACCTTTTCAAGTCTTTAAATTGATAAAAACGAAACTATGTAAATGAGTTCAATTTATTATTTTTATTTTCATATCAAAAAATTTTTATGAAACTCATAATTTTAACAACTTGGAACACGCCTCTTTTTATCTTTCATTCGATCTTTTCTGTGCTCTCCTATGTTGTCTTGAAGGCGTTGCTAATTAGCTGCCGTTGTTGTTATTATTGTTTTTATTAAGATTATTTTTTAGTGGGAAAATGAGCTCGATTTAATTCTGAGGGAATTTATGATTATGAAAAGTATTTCTCTCAAATCTATGTATGTGTATAGATACATACAATAGATACTCGTATTATGAATAGTTTATGATGTGTTATTCTGGGTGTGTTTCAATCAACCTTTTTTCGCGCTTTTCTTTATTAAAATTGATCTAGTGAACAAAGTCTTTTCTTCTTGGGATTTTATTTTATTAATGACTTCAAATAAATTGTTGTTTTTTTTTAGCTTTTTGGTTTCAAGTTTCTTCAGCTTACAGGAAATGATTGTAATTATTCAATCAAATTGTAAGTGAGCGCAGCTAATTATAAGTTTCGTGCATGATGTACATAATTTGCATGCTAAGTATAAGTGACTTCAATTCTCATGGTAAAATACCAAACCAGACTAGAGACCAGACCAGACCAGATCATAGATCAATGAAATGAGTTTGAGTTAGAGGTTTCAGTCAGATGTTTCAGTTTCAGCTTTTAACCTTATTAACTGACCTGATCAGGCAGAACATAAACGTGCGGATCATTTACAGCATCATCAATATAACTAACCATCGTCTTCATTCTCATTGCCTTTCTACACATTGTGGGGAACAAATCAAAACAGTAACGAATTGACTTAGTGCAATAACTCAATAAGAATATTTTTGCGAATTAAAACTAAGGTAGAGTGCTACGTACTCATAGTAGTCGACAACGACGACGACGACGACAACTACGACGACTGATGATCAACTCAGATCAATCAGCAAGACAGACGGACTGACGACAATCGACAATTTTACCTTTACTTTTTTCATATCTTACATATATAGTATGAGTGGCATTGCCATTTTCATGTGACATTTGTAGCGCATTGAAGAAGATTTCATAAAGAGTGGACATGATATTTTTATTACGTGGGGTGCAAGTGTTAAGGTCCGAAGAGTTCTTTATTTTCAAAGTTCATAAAGAGATTTATTGATAACAAAATGAATAACTTTATACAAAAATCTGAAGCTAGGATTGGGAACTTTTGGATCAGTTATGCCTTTTGTGGGAAACTTCTTCTTTTCTAAGAATTCTAATGTAACATTACCAAAATGCGGGTAGAGTTTTTAACTCGACGTGCTGTGACCCAGAGAGCAGTAGAGGTTTTGGATGGGCCTCGCTCCTCACCAAAATAAATAGACTCGAATTTGGTACCTGCGATATAAGTCCTAGGGGACGTTGATTGACGTTTATCAATTCATGTGCTAGGCTCTGTGTTCTTCCATGTCTTCCGCATAATCAAATGAAATACTTTTTTTTATTTTTTACATTACCTGAAGACTAAATGGGGACTTCAAGCCCATTTTTTTTACTATGCGAAGCCAATTGAAATGATAATAAATTTTTATTTTGAAAAGTGGGGTAATATCTTAGGACTACTCTAACTTTAAACTGATTTACTTTGTAAGAAAAGTATGTAAAATTCCATAAAGTCAAAGTTTTTTTTGTTTTAATTTTATCTTGTTTCATGTTGTTTTTTTGCAATGTAATGTAATATGGCAAAAATGCATAAAGATCAAGTGAGTGAGTTAGTGAGTGGTGAATCGATCGATTGTTGGTTATGTACGAGTAGTTCCCGCGAACTTTGTGTGCACTTGTTGTCTGTTGCCAAGTCCAAGTCAGCAGTCACCAGTCAGCAGTCACCAGTCAGCAGTCACCAGTCAGCGGTGAGCAGTCCTACTAAGCAATGAACATCGCTCATAAACAGTCAATAAGTATATTGAACTATGTTGATATTTATGGCTGAGAATATTGCGCGACATTATCTTTTTCTGTTGTTTTGTAAAACATAATTTTGCATTGCATGAACTTTACAGCAATTGATTTTAAACTGTGAGTGTGACCATTGCAATGAGTGTTGTTGTGTTGTTGCTGAATTGCCTGTCTAGTGAGGAAGAAGAAGGAGTCTAAGCTGAACTGAGTTTAAGTGATGGTGGGACCATGTGAACGAATGAATCGAACGGGCGTGCTACAATATAAACTCTCATAGGGCAGCATCGGCAGTTATGTTATGCTACAAATTTTGAACGTTCGGGTCAAAGATAGACATATGATGCTTGTTGCATAGAGTAAGTCACACGATTTATAGGCAGGCATAGAGGGAGGAACGATCAGCCAGAAAGGCAGACATATGGACAGACAGACAAACATTCATCGTTGATCTTGTAATCAGGCACAACGAATTTGTGTACGTATGCATGACGTGTGGGGTGATCGATTCTTTGACTTTGACCGCTTGCGCTGAATTTGCACATCATACACTTGCAGATCGATCGCTAGCTTAGCTAACTAAGCTTATTTTTGATGTGTTTATTCACTACATTCATTGTTGCTATTGCTATTGCTGATGATGATGGTGATGGTGATGGTGTTGGTGGTGATGGTGGTGGTGGTGATGATCACAAACGTACCGCGCTAGTGAAATGTTAAAGTTCCAACAAACAAAATAACACGATTTTCTTTGCAATATCACAATCGAAACGGAGATCAACACTTCATCCAACCAACCAATATACCAATAAACCAACCAACCAACTCTCATGTAATGTATGCTTTGCTTTGCTTTTTTGGCATTCAAACATAATTTCATAATTTACAATCATCCATGGGCAATCATCAGGTCAGCAAAATTAGCGTAGCGTGCCCATAATGATTACACGTGTCCAACCAACTATCACATGTATGTATCTACAATACTATATGAATATGTATCTTTATCTACATTGATTAGTTCAAAATTATGTCGTTGTGCTTTGTGTGTCTTTATTGGGCATACTTGCTAGAGACTATTGAGAAGATGCGATTGAAATCTTCCATGTTATTTGATTTGCCGGAATTGAATTTCATATGATTCTATTAAATTTTTATGCAGAAAATTTACTTCATCTCTCGATTATCGTGTTATTGTATTATTAATTTTATATATTTATATTTTAATAAAATAATTTCTAAATTTTTTTTTAATGAATGTTAACCAACATCAAATACGAGTATTTTTGCTGCTGTTGGTCTCATTGTTGTTATTATTGTTGATCTCTTGACTGTAATTTGATGCTGAAAGTCGTTCGTTTTAATTGTTGTTGTCTCCATGGTCGTCACCATTACCGTCACCATCACCATCACCATCACCAAGACTGTCGTTGTCTTTTCTGTCGCTTGTCCTGTTGTCGTCTGACACTTTTTCTATGTTTCTTGTTTGTTGTGTGTTATGTGTAGACTCAGTCGTTCCTAGTTGTTGTTATTGTTGTTGTTGTTATTGTGTCTTTGGTTACGATAATGAGCTTGTTAACAAGTCTGCAGGAGACTGGACATACCAATACCACCACCACCATCATCATCATCATCATCATCATCATTACAATTGTATGTAACTAGAATGCTACATGCCTCTGGCACACAACTTGGATAATTGGCGGATTTTACATGAGATTTGGATTTTATTACTCTTATAGTTGCATGTGTGTTATTGTATATACAATAACATTCATGCAAGTACATGAACTTAAATTTTGGTCAAGGGGAAATAAATGAATTTTAAATCAGAAGTCTTAGTTTTTGAAGGTAGCCTTATTTTTGGGATTAATTTCATGATCTATGTATTTCTTTGATAGATGGTTTCTTTTAGGTTATAATGGAAAAACTAACAGCTTTTAAAGATAAGAAATATATATAGGTTTCCTTATTTATTATAAACTATATAGTCGAACAGGTTCATGCTTAAAGCAATGAAATTCAGTGAAGGATCCAATCAAAACTTTAGGAAGAATAAAGAAAAATGAAGACCATTTTTTAAATACAATTATAATTTATATTATTAATGTAATGGAAAATCAAACTTTCTTAAAAAAAGAATCTCTATTAAGAAGATCTGAAATTTATGCTATGGAGAATGAATCTAAGATCTAATAAAAGAATTACATCAGTTACAATTCTAATATAACTTGAACAACCCATAGTTTCATAATGAGTCTTTCCATATCAATTATTTTTTTACTCTAGAATTTTTGATTCGTTCTGAGTTCAGCGTTTCAATAAGGAATAGTGCATAGGAATTGATAAGTCAATTTTTTCTATACAATTTTCTTTTTGTGATCCATTATAGTGAACTACAATAGGTCGAAAAAATACATAAACAGAGGAAATAAAAGAAAGGGATACTGTCCTATCTGTTGCAAATGAAGAGAAGCTCAAAACTAAAGTACGAATTTTTGTGTGATAAGTCTAAATATTAAAAATACGTATACAATTTTCATTCTAATGAGGGCAGACGACTTTTCAAAAGAGAAACCCCTAGCCAATTGCTAAGATAAGGGAATAATGTAGTGTTAAGGCGATCCTTTAGATAGATAGTTGAAATATTCACAGAATGTGTCATTCTATTGCCGCTATTATAAATAATAAAAATAAAATAAAGTTGAAAAATTAAAAGGATCTCCATACAAGCAAGGTGTCCTTCAATATGCACTGCGCACAGTTTGCACAGCATTGTTACACAGTTTTGGGAGCATTGAAGATGTAAGCCCTGGGCGTTGCTACTCAAATGTTGTTTCTCTTTTGACATAAAACTGTGGTACGCTGTGCTACGCAAATGTTAACTGCCACCTTAAAGTTGATTGTTAATCAAATGGTGTTTCTCTTTTAAATCTTGTACGATAATACAGAACCCAACTCTTATCAGATTTTTAAATCTTCCGGAACGAAAGCATTCATTTGACTGTCTACAAAGGAAGGTGGAGAGAAAGTGTGGGGTGTGTCTTAATTTTTTTTACTTAAATTTCTTTTCTTATCCATGTACAGAGGTAGCTTTGAAACTGATGTTTGATCACTAGAGGACATATCCATCATATAGAGTAATTGTTAAAGACTTTTTTTTTTTTTTGATAGTTGGAAGTATAATTTATTTATTTATTTATAAGATTTCGATAGAACACATAATAATAAACCTAAAATTACAAAATTTCGCTACGATTAAGTAAATTATAAACTAGGTCAACATTATAGGAATATCATTCATTTAAAAGTTCTGATGGCTTAATGCTTTTAAA
Organism: Amiota minor; assembly: GCA_037043295.1. Lineage (NCBI taxonomy): Eukaryota > Metazoa > Arthropoda > Insecta > Diptera > Drosophilidae > Amiota > Amiota minor. The sequence goes on from JBAMAW010001063.1 coordinate 396,019, forward strand.
TAATGTATTCCTAGCTCTCCCCAAGCTTGGTCGGATATTTAATATGTGGTCGACGGAGGCCGCGGCTGCGAAGAATGAGAGATGTGTTGATGTGTGAGTGGAGTATGTTCAAACTATAATCCTATACCCACTGGCACCAATTTTTTTCTTTTGAGAAAAGATACACTAGTCCTCAATGGTTGACTCAATCCATTTGATATAATCACCAACGCGTGTGTACACGCCTGGCCAGCCTTCAAGACCACAAGACGTCGGTCCAAAAGATACTATACCGGCAAGGAAGTAATAACTGTGCCCTCTATTTGTAGTATCAAAGCCAATAAGCGGTCCACCAGAGTCGCCGCGACAGGAGTCTATGCCAGTCTCACCGCCTGCGCACATTTGCGTTTCTTCCAATAAAATACTCTGCCGGCTATAAACATTACGACAATCGTCCAAAGGAACACCCTTAACAACAGCTTTAAGTTTCAAATTACTGGCCAATGAATGTTCGGTTTTACCCCAACCGGCAACATCCATTGCGATGCCGTCAAGCGTCGATGAACGAAGATTAGCATCTATGGGTAAACAAATCGGACGAATGAAATCGGTGTATTCTATTTTTCGTTCCAAGCGCAACAAAGCAATATCATTGACTTGATTTCGAGAATGTCGGCTATATTCTGGATGCGGTATTATAAGCTCAACGGGTACATCTAAATGTGGTGGTGCACAATCTTTTATGCCACGTACATCGGTTTCACAATCGGGATTTGTTGTTGTATCCCATTCTCCCAATCGCACCCCACTTAAACGCCAATCGGTTGGTATTGCCTTGCCATTTACACAGTGAGAAGCGGTGATTACGTAACGTGCTGTTATCAATGAGCCTCCACAGTGATGACCCTTGGTACCATTAGGCTTTATGTATTCTATTAAAGCCATCCATGGGTACTCATCAATTTTGGTCACATTGCCGCCGTAAATACGATTTGAAAGAACACTTCCGCATTGTCCAGGTAATGGGAGTAAACTATTGTAACTAGGATTTAGTTTATTTGGCGTTTGTGTAGTAATTGGCGTTGTATCACGATACCGATCTGGACAACAAATCATAACATTGCCATTGACATAACCACACTGGCTGCGACTCAAGTAAAGTTTTTCTGAATCAAGAAGCGGTCGTGTTGTCAGGACACCAAACAGATACTTGCAATCCTCCAATTTAATGCACAGAGCACGCTCATCATTTGGCGTAAGGCAACGACCATAGTTGGGTACAGATGGAAAATAGAATTGCGCCTCTACCAGTTGCCAAAAGAAACCCACGAGTATTAAAATTACCAGAAGTGCGTATTTCATTGTCACCAATTCAATTGTTTAGTAATATTATGTCTAAAATTATTATATCAAATCGAAATGTCGTAAACTCAAACTGCGTGGAGAACTGCACGGGATATTCGTTCGGATTGTACTGATATACTATCGCGAGCGATCCTCTATTTATTCATTTTTTAAGCCTTGATCTATTGTAGGTACACAAATATATTGTATGTAATTAAAACTAGACTAAGGTTGTAGACTGCCAGTGTTAGTAATTAATTACATTATTATATGGAACTACTTCATGTGATTGAAAATCACCAGAATTTAATTAGCTGTTCTTAATAAAATATCATTAAACAGTTAACGGCGTACGTGACTAATGAGCGGACAAACAGAAAAAATTTACTACCTAAGCGACTAATGAGCGGACTAACGGATAAAATATTGTAGCATGTGCAGAAACTTCGTTGTCCGTCCGTCCGTCCGTCCGTCCTCAGGTCATGAACCGTAATAGCAAGAGAGTTGAAATTTTCACAGAATGTGTAGTTCTATCGGGCATCAGCAACAAATACTAAAATATATTCAAAAATTAACAGTCTTTACGAAATTTGTAACCGAAGCGATCATTGAAAATGCCCAGACACACGATCTTGAAATTTGAGTGGTTGGTGGCTATACATCAGAAACTTATACTGTCAAATTTCAGTCGATCGAACCACTAGGGAGAGCACCTTTCTTACAAAACTTTACTAAAAGACAGGTTTTTCTTAGAAAAACTTTTGCTTTTTGGAATATTGAACTGAAATTAGACACTATAAGTTTTTAAAATAGGTTCCGTATATTTGTTAGAATATGCCTAATTCAACTACTATGCGGTATCCCCAACTTGGTACGGAACCCTTTGTGTGCAAGTCTGACTCGAATTTGGCCGATTTTATTGTTATTTCCATTCTTAAGCGAGACACTTGATAAAAATGAATCAGATGAGTGTATAGCCCTGTGAAAAAATAAGTGATATTATTGAAGCGGCTGTTTGCCTGCCCTAACCTATCGCGTTTGTTATATTTATCTAAATCCGCCTACGAGAAGAACTGAAGCTTCTATAATTTGTGATCTATGAACTAGGGTTATAATCGGTATTTTTCTGAATAGCTAAGCCTCGAATGCAATTATAATGGGTTTTAGCAAACGAATTGTCCAGTAAAAATGCCAAGGCTTCACCTTGTGCCGCTTTCTAAAGCCCAGAGTATTATTCATCTCTGATGTATATGGTACTTTTAATATTTCTTTTAAAATATACGCCAAACCCTTTGACTTGTCCAATTTACTACACAGGTACACGTCTTTCTCGAGGTGGCGCTCAGTTCTGACTCCTGGTATTTACATATGTTTTATAATTTTGTTAAAGCATCTTATAATCAAAAAAAATTTTTTTTTTCACTTTTTTTTTAAATATTAATCAACTTGAAGGTTTTTACATATTGGTATCGTCAAAGGAAAGTCACACTTGCTTAAAGGGAAAAGATATCTTAAGCATTTACAAACTCCTTATGAGGAGATCATTTGAGTAAAGCAGTTTTAGCCGACGAGGAAATCTGTTTTGAATTAAGGCCCTTGATAGGGGATTTGGGTGCTTTAGTAAGCGGTTTTTTCCTCAATCACCGTTGGCATCTTAAGGTCACGGTGTATTATGATATTTCTAACATACCATGGTCTTAAGGCTTTGTTTTGAGTTGCTTGCAACTTTTTGATGATATATGGTACTGCCGTATCGCCAAACTGGGGCCACAGCTTCTTTATAGAAGTATTTTTTTTTTAAATAATGTAAATTTCTCTCATTTTCAACTTGCTTGTCTCGTAAGTATTTCTTAATTGTTGCCAAATTCTCAAACACTTTATCATCAACTGTAGATGATGACCTTAACTCAACTTTTCCTACAAAAATTTCACTTTGCATACCTTAAGTTTCTAGGACATACGCAACTTACTAACACAAAAACAGATACTCACTTCATATGAGGAGTTAAAAAAAAAGAGAGAAAATGTATTGTTTTACCCATTTGTGATCTTGTGGCTCTTTAAACTTTTGTCTTATTATTACCAATACGACAAATCCTAATTATACAATAAAAAATACTATTTTGCATGCAAAAGTGTTTATATTTTTAGCAACACAATTTCTACTTCTTCAACTGCAAACTACTCGGAATTGATGTTGTTGTTGCTGTTGATGTTGATGCTGATGTTGCTAGTATTTGATTGTTAATGTTGCTAGTGTTTTGTCATTGCTGCTGTTGTTGTTGTTATTGTTGTTGTTGCAGTATGCGTAGTTACTTGATGTTGTTGTTGTTGTTGTTGTTGTTATTGTTGGTTGGTTGCGTTTCAACTAAATGGTACGCAGACTCTACCAAATCAGTTGATAAACATCTGTGGTAAGCGATTTTCGCCAACATCATCAACATCGTCATTGTCGTCATCATCAACATGATCATTATGATGATCAAGAAGATAGGATAGAAAAGACATGAGGGAAAAGTCAGTTGAAATCAAAATAAAACCATATAGTAAACGATAACATGTTGAACTGACTGACTGACTGACTGAATAACTGACTGCCTGACTGGTTGACTGGATGACTGGGTCTCTGACTCCTCTGTAGGAACCAAAATCAGGCAGTCTTTTAGTGTAGTGGTTGGTTGGTTGGAAGTGGTGGACAACGCCTGGCATTCGACGAAGTCTTCGTCATCATTGTCGACATTGCTGATGTTTTAGGCGTGTTGCGTGGCAAGCTTATTGTGTTGTTGGTGTTGTGTTCGGAGTTGTGCGTTGTCTGGCGTGTAATTGCGTCTTGTTAATTTCCCATATTTGAAAAACGGCAGTTTACAGTTCAGTTGTTGCTGTGGTTGTTGCTGTTCGCTCGTTTACATTGAATTGCATAGCAAGGCAACTCCTACTTTTCTTCTACAACTACTTCTTCTATTTCTATTTCAACTTCAACTGTTGCTATTACTAATGCAGCTTCGTCTTCTTCATCATATTCATCTATATCTTTGGCCATAGAGATGACGATAAAAATGTCTTTAATTTGTTAGTTGTCTCTTGAATAGATTTTAAGAAATCATAAGGAAACATTTTACAATGATTTCGACTATTAAAACAATCAGTTGATGATGTCGCTGAGACGCCAAATGTCTACGATATCAACAGCAGCAGCAGGCAGCAGTCAGCAGTCAGCAACAACAAGTTCCTAACAACTTGAACGAATTTGTTGTAGATTTGTAACTCAAATCTAAAAGGCGGCAGTTGTTGTTGCTGGCGATGGTCATGATGATGCTAAGTCAGTTGCAGCCGTCGTCGCTTATGTTACCCGGATTGCTGCTGTTGCAGGTTGGAGACATAAAATACGCGATATTATTGCATATTGCACGAGATTTTGACAGTTGGCGATAATAAAAAGCTTGTGTTGTGCGCACTGTATTATTGCTAGTGTTGTGTTGTGTTGATGTTGAGGTTGCGTGTTCAATACAAGTCTGTTACGTTTGTTCGCTTTTACTACTATTTTAACAACTGGAGGTCGGTCGGTTGAACTGATATTACTACACATATTGTATATAGTAGAAGATACATACATATAAGTATGTTGTTGTAGCTGTTGCTGCTGCTGCTGCTGTTGGTGTTAATTAAATTTAATTAATTACAATTTATTAATGAGAAATGTTTTAAAGCAAAATATAAAAAAAAAAATTATAAAATTAAATGATTCTCACTCATATGGAGTGCTGTATATGGAATGTTGAGTTGAGTTGTGTTGTGTTGTGATATGAGTGAAATCGGTGAGTTAGTTTACCACGTTGGGTGGTGCAAATTATTGCCTCCAGCTAGGCTGATTAAGCTTTCACAACACAACATAGCACAGCAACAGTAACAACAACAACTTTCACTGAGATACATACTAATCTCTATCACACATACACACACACACACACATACATACTTGAGGTAAACTTAAATTATAACATAACAATAACCGTAAATATGTAACAGACTATTAACATTTTCGTTAAGGTTGTCATCCTCCATCAGAGAGCTTAGAGCATCACCAGTATCATCATCATTATTATTTGGCATATTTCAAAATCAATGCAAAATCTAGCCTACTTAATTTATTCATAGTCACGTCATGATGATGGCTTGGGAAAAATACTAAATGCAAGAAGTTTTCTTTTCTTTTTTTTTTCCTTCTCCTCCTTCAACATCATCATCATCATCATCATCACATCATTTATTTTTTCCTTATGCTTTTGCTTCTTTGTCAGTCAGTTAGTAATATGCTATGATGTTTGCTGATGCTGATGCTGTTGATGTTTGTTGTGTGCTGATGAAGTCAAAGTCATTTCAGTATTTGGTTTACCTTTTTGAGTATAGGTATGAGTCAGCTAAGTGCAATCTCTATGGCCATTTAACTGTAAGCGATATTTCGCAGCAAATATTCCCAATATTTGTATTAGATGCTGCCAGTGGTACTTCTCTAGTTGTTGTTGTTGCTGTTGTTGTTATTGTCAAAATGCAAAGGCCTCATCTAGTATTGCTAAACAAAAGATTCAGGCAACAAATACGTTGCCATGATTTCAAGTGTGGGTGACATCTTCTTCTTCATTTCAAAACTGCTGCCGTTGTTGTCTTCTACGTAGAAACACTTGAAGCTTTGAGCTATTTGCGTTGATTATTCGTCAGTTAGTATGTCTGCCTACCTGCCTGCCTGCCTGCCTGCCTGTCATTCAGTCATTTAGACAGTCAATCTGCCATTGAGACAGACAGGTAGTTATTGTTTTTGCAGCTACTGACTGACTCTGTCTATTGCCTGATGATGATGCTTCAGTGTTATACGTTTCCTACTTAATCTGAATGAGTTACATCACTTTCATGTGATATTTGTAATGCACAGCAAAGAAATTGTGAAATGAATCTGCTTGATATTATCAATCCAATTCTTATCAAACAAACTGAGAGTCTCTCAAAGTTGTAATGATTCTTTATGTTCTACATAATCTAACAAAGATTCATTCCAAGTTTCTATTGAACTTAAATTTACTACAAGGAATTAAAAGAGTTGACCCACAGTAACCTAAGAAAATGTCTTATGTATGGAAAACGATTGCAGTTAAACCTATAAATAATAAATCCAGCAATTTCTAGGCCTGATGCCTACCATACACTTATCCAGTAAATTCTTGAAAGGATTTTCATTTAAGGCATTTCTCATAAACCAAAATTTTGACTGTGAGCTTAAATTTCACATTTCTTTATGAAGAACTTTATCATTTTTTTTAGTTTTAGAATTCCATCTAATGATTTTTACATTTTGCAACTTTCTTTCTTTTAGTGTTTGTGAAATGAAAGGTATATAATCTTCGGTGGAACCGATCTTCTCCTCCAGCTCAATTCGAAGACTCAACTCACTCAACAATGACTACGACGATGATGAAGACGACTTGTGTTTATTTTCCTAACACTTCAATTGGCATTCCTTAAAATAGCGAAAATTGCAAAACGTGAGTAGTTTCGAGTTCTAATTTAAAATAATTTTTGTGTTGACGCTATTTGCTTGGTTTTGTTGCCTCTGTGCTTTGCCTGCCTGCTGGGTTACTTGCAATACACATTGCACGACCAAAACGTCCCCCAAAATTGAACTGAATCCTCACTCACTCATTCACTCACTCACTCAGTCACCATCTAAAGGTATAAAGCGTTCTAAAAATGTTAAGAGTTAAGTTTAGCTTGATTTTGATTTCGCTTTGCCTCAGTTCTGTTCAGTTCAATTGAGCTTAGTTTTGGTTTAGTTTGTTTGCCATTTCGTAATAGAGTCGTTAAGTGCCAGCAGAAGTGACTTTAGTAATTTGATGAACGATTTTTGATAATTTCAATCCTTTTTTGTTTTCTTATTTTTTTTATTTTTTGCACTTGTCTAGTTGGTTTTTGTTGTTAATAAAATAAAATTTTGCTTGGCATCTTTTACCATTTTGATTCCTTTTTTTTTTTAATTTTTAATTTTTTTTTTTTGTTTTGTGATATTTTTATTTTTCTTAGTCATTGCGCGCTTGCTTGGCTTTTGTCTGATTTTAATATCAAGTGGGCAATTATTGTTGTTGACGTCGTTTCAGCTGCTGTACTCGCTGCCATTGCTGCTGCTGATGCAAAATGTTGTCCACTTGACTGTCAATGCTTGAGTGTTTCTCTGACTCTGAGTCTGTCTGTCCAATGTGTCTGTCTGTTTGCCATTTTACCATAAGCATACAAAGAGAAATATATGTAGATATATTGAAGTGTATTGCACTTTGTCCGTCTGTGTCTGTCTCACCTGTCGAACTTCATTTGCGCTCGATCTTCAACTGTTGTGTATATGTGATTTGCATATTCCGTTCCGTATTACCGATGTCTCGATATATTGATGCCCCTCAGATGTTGTTGTTATTGCTGCTGTTGTTGCTTCTGTTGCTGCTTTTGAATCTTTTGAATACAAAGTCATTGCTTTGAGTGCCCATGAATAGTCACAAAGCATTAAGCACTTCACTCAACAGAGGGCGCACACACAATTATCTGCACAATATGGCAATCACACACACACACTCTCACATACATTTGCTTCACATGTACGAATATATAAATGTATCTAGGTATGTTTGTATCTAGGAAGTGCATGAGTTGGCAAATTCATCTATGCGAATTGCTTCGCTCGCACAGTTGTGACTGTGACTATGACTCTGCTTATGTTTAGTTTGACTTGGCCATAGTCAGCATTTCCTCATTACCCTCGTTGCACTTACAATCACATAGGTACAGAATTCGAGTATCTAGAAGCGAAAGGAGGAGGCAGTCGGGTGAGTTAAGCAAACGAATCGCATTCATTGTGAGATTCGCAAGAAATTGAACTTTTTCACACCAGAATCGATTGTAATTGAATGCCCGAGGGCCATCGCACATACACATAGATACAGGTACACATACACACGCACACACTCTGGCATAGCTGTTAATGTAAATTTTTCCATTTTGACATTTTAGATTTTTCAAACTTTCCACCAACACACAATAATTTGAACTTAAAATTGTTTTTGTTTTTTTCATTCTGAAAACCACCAATGGCGTACATTAAATTGCTTTATTTTGGATACTTTTTCCACCGATTCATTGTTGATGATGATAATGATCTTGATCATAATGATATTATTCACCGTTGTATTCTTATTGGGACACCTGCTGAGTTTGTGTTTGTACGATGAAAACAAATTGGAACACAAATTAGTTTGCATTTCACTCAATCCACATTTCTGATTGGTTACTCCACACACACACACACATAGTTAGTTTCTCTGTATGGTAGATACATTTTTGGCAATATAACCAAATATGTATTTACTTAACTCCCTCCCCTTCCACTTCTTTATGTTTCTTCTTTCATTAGATAGGCGCCATTATTATGATATTTGTAGTTTCATTTTGTATCGCAGAAGAAATTCCCATACTCGGTTTTTAGAGAGATTAATGTCTTACAACGATTCAACATTATCATCTAACCGCTTTATATTCACCCCATTCCGTCTTTGATCCAAAGCTTATTGTTGAAGAAACCATGAAATCAAATCATTCATTTATTCATTCATTCAATCATTTGTTCGTTGGCTTGTTCATTTGTTCATCATCATTCGCATGTGAAATCATAGCAAAAGGTGTTTAATTACCAACAAATAAACGAAATAGAAACGATTAATTCAATTCGCCAAATTTTGTTTTGCCAGTCAAATTCGAATGTTTCTTTTCTTTTTTTTTTTTTGTTTGTATGGGGAAATAAATTAAATGAGTTGAGGCCCGTTATGGGTTGAAAATGAGGGGCGGCGAAAAACATAACACAACGAAAACAAAAATAAAATTAAAAATATAAATAAATTGTTTGAAATTGTAGCTAAATTTTGTAGTTCATACACTGAGAGAAATAAGATGAGATTTAGCTTACACCATAGTTTTTTTTAGAAATGAACACTTTTGGTTCAATTGAATAAACATAACTTCAAGACAAACATTTACGAGTAACAATTTTTGAAAATTAACGAAGTTCCTTTATCTTGAACATCAAATTTATATTTGATCTTCTAATAAAAACATTATATTTTAACCAAACAGTTTAATGCTATTATTTATAATAAATATGAATTTTATAAAACAAAAATTACTGGTTGCATCTCTTTGTATGAAAGCAATAAACTCAAAAAGTATCGAACGTATTTTCGTGCGGTTTTCACCAATGGACGGAGTGATTCATTAGAAAGGTTATAGGTATATAATTTATTAAGACTTTGTATAAATTGAGTGAAATATGACGATAATTGTTCCAAATGTCCAAAAAAAAAAAAAAAAATAAATAAAATAATAATAATAATAATATATTTTAGCATCAACTCTGAGAAAATTCACATTTGCATTTGTTATTCTTGGACTATTCGTGTTCCAAGTTCCATAATTTTCTGAGTTCTTTTTTTTTTTTGGCACGATTAACGATTTACTTTAGTATCTACCATTGAATGGTCTTTAAATTCTTCGGCTCAAATTTTTCCAGTCAAGTTTTCGTCTTCTTCCACTTCTTTCTAGAGTACCTGATCTTTTAAATTTGGATGGTTGATGTTTTCCTTCTTTATTTACGTCATTTTGGGTTCCTTGAACCATTTTTATTTGATAGTTTCCATTAAAATTGTAATCAATTCTTTATATGTTGTGTTCAATTATAATCTAAAGATAAATTTTAGTTCCATATCTCAATTAAGAGATTTCTTAACATATAAACTTACAAAGACTATTAATTATTGATTAGACAATTTACTCAAAATTTCAAGTTTCCAACAAAAATTTTGTTGGATTTTGTTGCTGGAAACCATATAAACTTCTTCAAACTTACTGACTCAAGATTCTAAAACACAAAATTGAGACCATGATGTTTATTGAGCGATTTGTCCAGTCTATAGATTAGATTTTGTTTAGTCTTCTTCTTGTAAAATCGAGAGAAGTCAAATGTCGCGATATCCAAGGAAATATAATTAGAAAAGATTAGAAAAAGTTTGTGACAAATATCGGCTGATAACTTCTTTTGCTAACTTTCTTCAAAAAAAAAAAAAAAATTTTTTTTATTAAAAATTTTTCATATTTTCTCGGTGTATTTCTTTTAAACAATAGAAAATCAAAACGAAATCAAATAATACGAGTATCAGTAAGAAAAATCCCACCAAAATGAGATACTTGTTGCTGTTGTTTGGGGCCACCAGAGACAAAACACAATAATCAACCTCGAAAAGGTTGTGTGCCATTTATCAAATTCAAGCCAAACTTAGCGCTAGCCAAGCAGTTTCATTGAGCCTCCTCAGCTTCTATAGCATCAACGACCCCACTACATCTCTGCTGTTCAATACACGAAAGAGAGCACTCAACACGAGTTGAGTCAACGACTAAGTGAGTGGATGAGTGAGTGAGTTAGTCAATAAGAATTTGAATTGTGTGCGCACATTTGAAGTTACATTTATTGTATTTCTTGTGGCCCGATCATGATTACATGCGTTATAACACTGTACACCGTACACCATAACAACAACAAGAACAACAGCAATAACAGAAAGATAATGTCTGTCTCACAGTTCTGTCTGTACCAGTCCAGACTAGTCCACTCCACTCCAGTCCAGTGGTATCATAGCCGCCCAAAACATTCATGCAGAGATCGCGAGCGTTGTAGACTTTGTGCGCAGGTCATGTATGTGAGTTCAAACTCATCCGTCATTTGTGTGCGTTTTCCAATGGCATCGCATGAATCGTTCGTAATGGATCGCTCACTTACACATCCATGCATGGAGAAGATACATACTACATACATAGATATATTTTAAGCAGAGACACAAATCCACTCATCTTTATTGAACTATTCGGCGTGTTATGTAGCACATTTATCATTTCGATTTCATTGGATTTCATTTCGTTTCATTTCATTTTGATTTGATTTGTTATGTTGTGCGCTTAATAATTGTTAACAAGAAAAGTCTATTTGAGCCTTGTTTTTGAATGTTTTGATGTTTGTTTGTTTGTTGTTTGTTGTTGCTGTTGTTGCTGTTGTTGTTATTATTGTTGTCGTTGTCTAATTGGTTCACATGATTTGTAAATTAAACAATTAAATACAAGATATCTTGAAATTCTTTAATTGAAAAATTAATTTCACTGGGAAGCACCTTTGACTGACTTGTTTCATTGCATGAAGCCTTCCATCATAATTCAGACAGAGAGACAGACATGCAGACACACAGACAGACATACACATGAAAATATACATAGATATTTTGCTTGCGTTGAAATCTTGTTTGCCTTTGTGAACATTTCAGCTTAGTGAGATTAGTATTTTGTTGAATCTTTTACGGAAATAAAATGTGTATTAAGTGTGTCCAAAAGTTAATTATAGGGCAAATGAACCATAAACTATTGTAATATATTCACTGGTAATACCAGCATCACATAAAAATTTCTTGTCCACCTGTTCATTCTTTCTTGGCCATCGTCTATGCTTAATGAATATATAAATCAAAATTTACTTATAATTGATTGATTGTACAAATAATCAGTGTATACTATACCGTCAACTAGAAACCATTGCCATACTTGTCTTAGTTTTTAAGATATAGAGTTGTAATTTTGCAAAGTTTTTCATTTTTGCTTTTCTCAAATATTTTATAATCCAACACTGGAAGACAAGTTTCATTTTCGAACTCAAATTAATGAAAATCCAAATCTTACTATGTATAGTTGATAGAGAAACCCCAGTTCATCATGATAAAAAATAGAAATTTATTTCAAATTTATTCCAAGTTTAAAGTTGTTCTTCCCAGAGATGTCGCACAAAGCCAATTCATTTTTATATCAAACTCAAAGTGATATTTTGCACCCAGAAGAGCAAAGCCTTAAGCGGCAACAGTTTAATTGTTCTATTGTCAATGTTATCCAGGGGCTTTTTGGTTTTTAAGATCTTTTATTCCCCTACCACTTCTTCTAGAGTTATGGGAAATACCGGCGGAGTCATTTGAAACTGGGTTTCAAGATCATTCCTCACTACATGTACATGCTCAATAGAGGTAGTATTAAACGGCCGAAAGCGCTCCTTGACATTTTGTGCGAATGCTTCGGCTCGCTCCACCGATGACTTGGCCCAGCTATCATCCATCCTTTTAATCCTATAATTGGATGCACTGTAAGTAAGTTTCCATAGGGCATAATTTGAACTGCTATCCGGACTTACAGACTCAAGAAAACTGTGTGTTGAGAGTAATAATGAGCATTTCCGGTACTTGCTGATTTTCTTCTTAAATCAAAAAGCATTAAAAAGTCATCGAATTTTTGTGGAAACTTACCGATTGCTTGCTCCATCGGTCAAGCAAGCTGGTTTTAACAATTTACATGTTTTAATTTGAATGTCATTTACAAAGAAAGAAAATCGACCCTAAAAAGTTTGAATTTCAAGGATTATTACATGCAGACGGACACAAGTAATGGCAGGGCAATTTAATGTCACTTAGCTAGCCGTTTCCAATCTCCTAAAAGCCATAGGATATATAAAAAAGTTTGATAAACTGACTCCACACGAACTGGGCGAACGCCAGATGGAAAAGTGAAAAAAATGTGTGCGAAACGCCACGAAAGAAAGAGATCTTCGTGTTCCGATGAAAAATTGATATATTTGAAGAATCCCAAATACAAAATAGTATAAATAAAGCCACGACAACCTTCAACATCGAGTGCAAGGCTGGATCGCTTCGGGGAGAAGACAATGCTGTGTGTGTGGTGGAATCAGAAGGGTGACATTTACTAGAAGATTCTCAAGTTAAGGGAGACAAATAATAATAATCAATTTGCACCATAATTTCATCAAAAAAACGGCCAGTATGGGCTAGAAGACATGACAATTCCATTTTGTAGCAAGGTAATGCTCCTGTACATTCGGGCACACTGGTCAGAGATACCACATTACCTCCTCACGCTTGGCTTCGTCAGATTATCATTTGTTTTCATTGATTGGGAACGCACTGGCTGATCAGCACTTCAAAACATTCGATGAATTAGAAGAATGGCTTGGTGATTGGTTTTTGATAAAGGATTAAACTTTTCTATTGGAATGGCATCTATAAATTGCCTCAAAGATGGACAAAATGTGTAAAAAGGGGCCGATACTTAGAGTAAGAAAAAGAAGAAGAAGAAGTCATTTTAAAGAATGTTTAATATAAAAGTTTCTTTGGTGTTTCAAGTTTTGAATCTTCAAACTCTTTAAAGGTTAGTATTTAGGATGATATCAACTCGTTGTCTTAAGGAATTATTTAATAGATGGAACCATTGTCTGTTATACGTATAGAAAAGTTTAAAACTTTGGCAGATATTTATATCAATAATAGAAAGCGCAATAAAAAATGCTAGTTCTAGTATGAAAATGTCTTTTCCTGTTTCAAATTTTGAATCTTAAGTCCTTACTAGTGATAAGAAGAGTGATATCATTTTAACATGTCAAAAAGTTAATCGCTCAATCCAATGTGAAGCTATAAAAAAGGTCGAAATTAATTGTATTTGGTATTGCCAAAATATTAGTTAAAAGTATTTTCCAATATAAAAGAAATGAGTTCTTTCATGAAAGTTGTAAAATTTGCTATAAAACTGAATTTATCATTATAACTTCAGTAAGAATACAAAAACAATGTGTACATATTCATATTTTATTGGATTTCGTATTTACCACACATGATCATACTGTGCTTGAGACATCACTCATAATCTGAGTAACTAACTAAATATTCAACTGCCAGTTCGTTTGTCCTGTTTTTTCCTCTTTCCTCTTTCGCTGTTATTCATTCATTCATTTACTCCGTTATATACATAATAAATTCTAACTGGATCTCTTCGCTATGCATTTTCTAGATCTTAAATCGCACTGCTTCAATCTTTACAATGTGCAACATTCAACTCAGTTACCGCCGCCTGTGGCCATATTCGCGCTTCATTTGGTGGACTCTATAGTTTTGTAGTTTTAGCGCACGCAGTGCCATTTCCATTTGTAACTGCATAGTTTTTCTTTTTACCTATTTCTTGAATATCTCGTGTATATAAGTTTTTCACTCATTATTGCAACAACTACAACTACAACTACAACTACAACAACAAGAGTAACTATGTAGTGAATCTAAAGATTATAATTGATTAAGATGAATCAGCGTTGGGGTCAAATGTTTGATGGGAATATAAATTGTTTGTGGTTTTCTATAACGCCAAAAAGCTTTGAACATCTCATCTAAGACACGAAACGATATACAAATGCAACATTGGTGGCAAATATTATTGTATCTACTAGCAATGTAGTTAGTTAGTTAGTTACCTCTACGATGGATTCATGTTTGATGATGTTGGTCAAAAAAAGAAAAAAGAAAAAAAAACTTTGCGTGGTTGGTCGCGTTCTCTAACTTTGTTTGAAGCAACGACGCATCATCATCATCAACAGCAGCAGCAGCAAAAGCAAAAGCAAAAGCAACAGCATCAACATAAAGTAATACTTACATACCACAAATGCCACTTTTTGTTGCACACATTTACTTCTTTTTTACATTAAACAGAATGTTGCTCTCTTCATGGCGGTAAATCTAAGTTGAGGTAAATAAATCAATCGTTCTGCATTTTGCACCGGGAATCTTAACTTGTTAGAGTCAAGTTATGTTGTACGAGTGACTAGATTTTTTTTTTTTTTTTTGTTCGATTTCTTTTTGTACACTATTGATGAGCAGCCATCAATATATGTCCGGTTGTATAGAAAAAGAATAGAAGTATTTTCTATGTGTGTATGTGTGTGTGTGTGTGTGTGTTCTAGAACTTGTTAGAACAGGAAGTTTAGATTTGATGCCCCTCATTTTACAATAGTTTCGAATAATGAAAAGGCGTGAAATTTATTTAAGTTAACATTTAGATACACTTTAATGAAGTTGTATCGCTACATTAGATAAAAATAGATACAAACACACACACATACACAAACACACAGATAAACTCTGAAATTCACATGATCATAACTCAATTGAATTAATCTGATCTTGGTCGATTGGCTCATAAAGCACCATTGTTGACGATCTATGATCGATATTTCTGTTTACATACTATTCTACTACGAAAGAAAAAAAAAAACCAATTGAGTTCAAGGCTCATTTTAATAATGATCTGCTAGATTAACGATCCAATGAATAAATGAGCGAACGAATAAACGATCAAACGATTGATCTATCAACGATCAACGATCAATCGTTTATATATTATGTATATATATATGTATTATGGTAGAGTAGCACACCTTAGCTCATTTGTTTGTTGCCAACGCTAATTAACTTGCAACAGTCAGCAATGGCAGCAGCAGCCTCTCTATGGATCAAACAAACAACCAGTAGCCAAAACAATAGACTCATATTTCTATGCAACATCAACATCAACATCAGCAGCAGCAGCAGTAGCAGCAGCCTACAAATGCAAATCAAACCCACCAAAGAAAAAAATTATTGTCATCATGATCAACGACATCTCAAAATGACAATTTCGCTCTGATTCATTTTCGTTATTTCTTTGGCTTGAAGGAGAGTGTAAAACAAAAATCACATTAAATAAATATTGCAATTATTCTTTATTTATTTACATTTTGCAAACATTTAAATTGACTTAATTGACATTTGGCGGGCAAAGCGGGTTGTTTTTAGTCTCCTCACAGTTACTACCTGCCCCGAGTGACTTATTCATTCATTCAGATCTCCTCATCATTCTCATTCACACATAAGCCAACAACCAACACTGATGACGTGTTTCTTTTTCGGTTTTGCTGGTTGTTGATTTAATTCAGGTGTGTTGTTGTAGTTGTTGTTGCCAGATTTCCCTCTTCCAAATAACCAAATCAAAAGTGTTTTTTTTTTATAAAAGACAACAGAAAAACGCATGTGGGATGTTAAAGGTGAGGTTACAAGTTACAAATAAAATTTAAAACAGAATAACAAAGCAAGCACAACTTTTTTTTATTCGTAGCTCTTGTTGTTCCCGTTTCGCCAACTACTTAGTACTACTTCCATGCCATGTCTCACACATATGGGCCTGGCCTGGCTTTGCTAGCAATGCGTTGTTTACACACCCGCGCGTACAATACTCAAGAGGAAGAAGCTAATCTGGAAAAAAGAAGTAGACAGCCAGGAATAGTAGAAGGTTTTAATCTCTTAACAGATTTTGATGATGCTGCTGCTTTAGTTCATTCACTCAAACATCCTTAACCACCCACAGTCTTAACTATAATATTGACTTTATTATTTATACGAGGGTCATTCAATAATGAAAGTGAACTTGAACAATGGTTAGTACACTTCACTTGATTGAACAAAGTTCACAAACAAATTGGGAATGCAGTCAATGGTGGGAAAAGTTAAGTTGACTGATCTTTTCGAAGTCAGATCATGATAAAAAAAAGTTCATACTGTCCAACTAACCGGAAATATCATATAAAAATTGATCAACCTTAGCTGCCCTTCAGTTGAGATTTGACTACCTCGGACATGCATCAATTATAGAAACTAAAATAATTCAACATAAGGAAAAGTGCATTCATATTGCTAATAAGTTTTTCCAGATCAAATTGTCTCTTTATCTTATTATTAATTGACCCTCGGGGATAGTTCGTGTGCGTGTGTGGGAATTGGTTTATGGCAAACGATTTAAGGCAAATAAAGAAAATGTTGCAAATAAAAATATATTTAATTTGTTTGCCTCGATTTGTGGCGCCATGTAAACCATATACGTTTTGCTTAGTTGTGTTGCAAGATAATATAATTTAAGCCTAAATGTTTGCTATTAGGCGACACATTATATGAGTTTGTGATCGAGATCGAGATCGAGATCTCGCACCATCGCCAACTGTTTTCCAATCACAAATTCGAATTATTACGACACAATTACAAGCTTGCAAAATGCTTCAACGCGTTCATTTCCTTCTTTTTCCACTTCATCTTCTATTCATCTACTGTTTAGTTCAGTTTAGTTCAACTAAGTTAGTTGCCTCAAAGGCTTTCAGTTTGTCTGCATCATTGCTTCACTTGTTCAGTTGTTTAGTTGTTGGTTCGTTTGCTCGTTCACTTACTCGCTTTTCTTCGTTGTAATTGCAATTGAAGCGCAATCAATTACTTAACGGCTGGTGGTAGTCCAATATGTCTGTCCCACTGGCCATTTGTTTTTTTCTGTCCATCTGTCCAATGCATCCGTGGGGAAAAAGTCTCTATGAAAGAGCTCAGTGCCACATGCTGCGCTCAAGCTGTAAGATTTACTCGCTCAGCCGTGCTTAAATGGAGCTAAGCGCGCGAGTTGATTGCGTGCAATTTATTAAGGCGCGCTAACAAGATACACACACACACACACACTCACACACTTTTAAGTATGTGTGTGTGTATGTGTGTTGTGCTTTGAACGTCTTTTGATCAAGACCAAGTATCAGTCGATCGATTGATGATCACTAGCTTAAGAAAACAAGTGCATGTAATTGGCCCGCTGGTGATGGTGATGCTGATGCTGATGGTGATGTCGATGGTGATAATGATGATGATACTGTTGTGCCTGATATTGATGGCGTTTGCTTACGATTATGACGATGAGTAAATAATCGAATGTTCGTTTCCCCTTTTCCCATCCATCCATCCATCCAACCATGCCATAATAATAATAGTAAGCTAATCTTCTATGCAAATAATTTGCACATTTTATCTTGTTTAATTTGGTATTAAGCAACATTATGGTAATGCTATACTTCACTTTAATGAATTGTGAAATGTATTATTATTTTAGTATGATGTTTGTTACTCATAAAACCAAATATTAAACCGATCAGACAATAAAAGATGATCAGCTTCACAAGGGACATGGATTGAGTCATGTTGTTGTAAGTATAACAACGCCTTCCTACCCTCTTAATTCCATGTGTACTATATCAGAAATTCATCATATAAACCAAAACACTAAGATATGAAATCCTTAATCACCTGATTTTTTGAAAATAAAAGCAATTCATCATATAATCAATTCCTTTGGCTTCTTCTTTTTTTTTTCTTGAAAAATATCTTCATTTATTCAAAAAAAAGTCTGCAAAAGTGAATAGAAGAACATTTTGAGGGAAAATTTCTTTAGCGAAGGGGAGTAAATCCAAAAAATATAATATGAAAACAAAATGTGACGAAAATCAAAATTTGACGATGTTATTATTATATTGGAGCTATTTATGCACAATACAATTGAAATGTCTCCGTGGCGTAGTGGTTAAAGAGTAGGACTTGCAAACCGAGGGCTTGGGGTTCGAGTCCTGCACTGGCAATATTTATTTTTTATTTTTGAAGTGAAACTTCTTAAGCAAAGGGGAGTAAATGCATAAAATATGGAGCTACTTGTGGAAATACAATATGGAAGTGAGCAATAATTCAGAATATTCTAGTGTTATATTAATTCAATACAAAAGTCGTATTTTATTTTTTGGTCATTCGGCCACTTGTCCTTTTTTTATTTATTTCTTACTCATGCATAAGCATTCATTCTCTACGCTTCAGAAAAGCCTGCACAAGGCAATGCGCATTGTTTTGTGCGTCTCTGAACATCATCGCATTTTGATTTTCGTCACATTTCATTTTCCAATTTTTGGATACACATATATTTTCAGATTTGATAAAATCATATGAAATCGTTTGTCAAAATGAAAATTAATTATATTGAAAAAGATACCAAATAATAAACAACAACTAAAACTCGAATAGTTTTATAATATTTTTTATAACTTGGTTTGTTCCGATTTTAACTTACGAATTATGTTAGTATTTGGTTAAAAGGAAAACTCCATAAAACATACATTTTTATTAATACTCTTGTTCCACGTTGTGTGAGGATCCAATTTTAGTTTATTAGTTCAAAAACGTTGATTTAATAGAAACAAGTAAAAAGAAGGTAAACTTTGGTTATCAGATTGATAGGACAAAAAACAAAAAAGTTTTCTAATAAGAATCTTGGAATGTAGTGGGTTTGTATTGGAGGACCTAGTACACCGCTTCTCTTTCTAAAAAACTGAGGGGCTAGTTTTCATACACACAGACGTACAAGCGAACATGTCTTAATCAACTCGTCTCGTCAAGCTAAGCTGTTAAAGAATATACATTGTTTATACTCTTCAATTTCGTTGATTTGTGAACATATTTTTTAGACGAATCTTCTGAAGTTTCCAAAAACAAAAAAAAAAAAAACAAGCGACGCCATCTTCCGGATATTCTGGGGAGCCAGTCAAAAGTAAGGTACAGTTAAGTAGTAACGAAATGACTGACGCAGCTAATGAGGAAGAAATGCACCGGACAATCACACATAGCCTGCAATCTAGTAAATCAGAGTTTGATAGATACTCCAAAAAAAATGCACCATCTTCACTCGTCTTTAAATTGGTCTTACTTACTCATTGGGAATACTTGCCTATATCCATGCGATCATGCGAAGGTTTATAAATTGCATCTAGTAGACTATTCGTCAAATTATCAGAAATGCAGTCTTTCCTACTTCGAAATAATCATCATCGTTTACTTATGTTTTTTAAAAACCAATTTAGATAAAGTATTCTTCTTCCTTAATCCTGATGACCTCATAGATTTCCATTTTTTAATAATAATAACAATGGCTTTGAAGCCGCTGGAATAGTTCAAAATAGTAGCATTGTGCGTTTGCGCTTAGAAGAGACTGTTGTCCAACCGTTTCGCTACTTAGCTCGGTCATACATCAGATGAGTTTAGACCGCTACCTGAGTATGATCTTGGACAGGAGGCTTACGTAGTACAAGCACATTGTCAAACCAGCTGCATTCTGTCGCCAAAAACTGAGGAAACTAAATTGACTCATACGGCCCAAGGTCAACTATGCCTAATCAACAAAGTAACCATATATAAGGCTATATTGGTGCCCTATAGGGTACTACTTCTGTCATATCCAGAAGATGTAGGCTTAAACGCCTCCTCCCTGATGACCTTTGAGTGCACGGACACTAAAGAGGATGTACATAGGCTCTAGTTCTAATTTAACCAAACAATTTCCTTCAATTTACATTTTTTTTTTTTTCCCCCTTATTTTCATTTACTTTTTTTACAACTTTCAGTCGGGGGATAAATATTTAACAATTAAAAAAAAATAATAGTAATAATGATGTGTTTAATTTGTAAGTTTATTTGTTAATAATTTTTTTTTTGTTTGTTTTTTTTTTTTTGATCTAACATCTAAGTAAACGTATAATATTAATTGTACAGTTTCATCTTTGCGCTGTGCTCTTGCAGTAATTTTTTTTTTTTCGTTCTCTGAAACAATAGAAACAATATTTTGAGAGTTTTAAGTTTACTAATTTGATTTTTATTATTTCTTATATATAGTAATTTATTTTTATATTCTCTAAACTGTTTTTGTTTTTTTATGATTAAATTTTCTATTCATTGCAAGTTAACTGATTAGAAGTGTACGGATTTATTTTGTTTTAGAAATAATTTTCAGTTAAGGTTTTTTTTTTTTCGTTCTCTGAAACAATGAAAACAATATTTTGAGACATTTAAGTTAAATATTTTAATTTTCATTATTTCTTATATATAGTAATTTATTTTTATATTTTCTACCAAAATAATTTTCATTTAAGTTGGTTTTATGTCTACTTGTGCCAATACTTTGCACACGGAAACTGTTACACCTCCTAATGTAATTTTTGTCTACAATATTTTGAGAGATTTAAGTAAAAATTTTTTTTTATTTTTAATTTAATTTTACCATGAAGGCGTTCATTTAAGTTTGATTAGCAATATTTTGATTGCATTGAATTAAAAGTTAATAATTATAATTTCTGATAATTTTTATGTATGCTTTGTTTTCATGTCAACGGTAGAAATTCTCACGTAATATAGTATAATTGCAGCTAATGTTAAAATTTAATTTGACTAATGTATTTAAGTGAAATAAGTTTTATTTTATTTTTTTATTTTTCTTTTAATTATTAAGCAAAGAGTTTCTATGTAAAATATATGGTTATGTTATCATCACGGGAAGTATGGAGATATCATATCAGACCAATTTTTTTTTTGTTTTATTTATTTACCCAAAATTTTAATTGCAATACAATTTTCTGAATTTATTTATTATTATTTATTTTCTTTACCCATTAATTCATATCATATTGATAAAAAAGATTTTTTTACTGAAATGTTTCTATGTAAGTTTCCATTCGACATCAAACCCGATGAAATAATCACTTGGTAAGTAGAGACGGAACTTAGTTCTTTTATATTGAATATAATAAAACCATCAAACAAACAACTGAATAGAAAATATATTGTATGATGTTTGTTACTCATAAAACCAAATATTAAACCGATCAGACAATAAAAGATGATCAGCTTCACAAGGGACATGGATTGAGTCATGTTGTTGTAAGTATAACAACGCCAGGGAAGGACCTGTCAAATCCATGTGTACTATATCAGAAATTAATCATATAAATCAAAACACTAAGATGTGAAATACTTACTCACCTGATATTTTGAAAAAAAAAAAAAAAAAAGCAAATCATAATCAATTCCTTTGGCTTCTTCTATTTTTTCTTGAAAAATATCTACATTTATTCAAAAAAAGTCTACAAAAGTGAATAGAAGAACATATTGAGGGAAAACTTCTTTAACGAAAGGGAGTAAATAAAAAAATATGAAAACAAAATGTGACGAAAATCAAAATTTGACGATGTTATTATTATATTGGAGCAATTTAGGCAAATATAATTGAAATGTCTCCGTGGCGTAGTGGTTAAAGAGTAGGACTTGCAAACCGAGGGCTTGAGGTTCGAGTCCTGCACTGGCAATATTTATTTTTTATTTTTGAAGTGAAACTTCTTAAGCAAAGGGGAGTAAATGCATAAAATATGGAGGTACTTGTGGAAATACAATATGGAAGTGAGCAATAATTCAGAATATTGTAGTGTTATATTAATTCAATACAAAAGTTGTATTTTATTTTTTGGTCATTCCTTTTTTTATTTATCTCTTACTCATGCATAAGCATTCATTCTCTACGCTTCAGAAAAGCCTGCACAAGGCAATGCGCATTGTTTTGTGAGTCTCCCCACTACGTCTCTGAAGCATCATCGCATTTTGATTTTCGTCACATTTCATTTTCCAATTGTTGGATTTACCTTACCTCCCCTCGCTAAAGAAGTTTCACTTCCATATTGTGCTTATATGGGTGATGCTCACTACTAATTTTTATTTTTGGTTTGTAGGAAGTCATGAAGAACAGACACAATTGCAAATAAAAGACCACGTACAAAACAATCAAATGAATATAAAATATTGTCTGTGTATAAAAATTGAATATGCAAAGTGTATCTTAAGTTTCATGAGACCAAAGCCAGTTGGCTTTCTTGTGTTTTTAATCAATTTTTTCTGCGACTTTATTATGTTTCGATAATAAATCAAAAGAGCTAAAGAGCTCTTTGCTTTTAAATCTATTTTGCATTTTTATAAGCCCCAAAAACATAAGCCCAGTTGAAAATTCCTTTCAAAACCCACACAATCATCATCAGCATCATAGGTGCTGCTGCTGCTCCTCCTGCTGTTGTTGTGATTGCTATTCAGGCTGCTTAAGTCAACGCCATTAAAGTCGTTGAAGTAACAAGCGCCACAAATAGTATAAAGGAAAGACTAGACTGACTGACAGACTGACTAACTTCGACTTGGACAGTAGAAGTCGATGGAAACTGTTTTAAATGTGAAACCAATAATTCAAATAAAACGCCTATTACTGTCCAATTTCCGACACATATTCATACTACATTGGTGCACCTTTTCTTTTTATATAAGTGTGGACAGAGAGGTAGACAAACGAGCAGACAGATAGACAGACAGACAGATACATTTATAAAAGGATGGACGGACGGGAATTGAAGTTGATAGACTCAGTTAGTGTTATCTGACCGTTACATGTTGCTGCTGTTGTTGCTGACAACGACAAGATTCAGATTTGGTCTAAAGCGACAGGATCAGGTTGTATACTAAACTGAGTGTGCTGTTTTTTTTTGTTCTGATGTTGACGATTGTTTTGACTTATTGCTTTTGCTGCTATACTCGTAAGTATATTGTACTATGTATTGTTTTTGTTGTTGTTCTTGATGATGATGATGATGATGATCAAACATAATGTAGTTTGTTCTAGGATATGATGGTTGTGCAAAGCAATCTGTCTGACACACCAGCAACAATAACGACATCAACAACAAACATAAGAAACATTAAATGTTCACAACATAGATCGATCTTGAGTTAATGTGAGTTGACGATGACGTCGCTAATGTTATATTCTCTTGTGTTGTGTTGTGTTGTTGCAACATATTGCTGCACTTGGCTCATTCAATTTGATGACGTTGTCGTTTTCCTTTTTTTTTTCTTTATTGTGGCTCGTCTTCAACTTCATCTTCATCTTACTAGTAGTATACTATTTCGTGCCACAGAACGTTAAATGTTTTACACGTGATATGACAAATAAATTACATATGATCGCGAGCACTAACAACAACAACAACAACAATAACAACATCAACATCAACAACGACATTTAACATCAGTTATGACTTAATAAAAGCTTGTAAAAAGGATCGATCGATCGATTGAATAGTAGTCAGGGCTGCTGTTCTTGTTGTTGTTGTTGTTGTCTTGGCAATGGCATTTGGTGGCAGTTATAAGAGTTTTGAGTGCTTCTTCTTGTTCAACATTATTGTCATTTTATCATCATCATCATTATCATCATCATCATCATCGTTATCTTTGTAGTTGTAGTTGTTCAATAATAAAGCAACAAAATTTTGTAAAGATAGAGATTTCACTTAAGTCATTTTCAATACTTTATGATTTTTTGTATACCATACACTTTATACTATTGCAAATGGTTCTGTCACTTTATCGTGATATTTGTAACGCCTTAAAAAAAAAAATATTACAAAATATGTAATCAAGTATATGAATATGTTTTAAGGGTCATTGAAAAACCAAACTAAAATATCACAGAGAAAACAACTTCTTACTGATAACATATATAAATACAAAATATTTAACTCAAATTTGCTCGATTTCTGACTTAGGACGATTTCATAAGAACTTCTAGTTTTGATTAGGAAAACTGTGAAAATTTTGTCACCACGTCACTGCAATCTTAGGCGTGTGCCTACTTTAATATATTATCACAATCAAAAGAAAGTAAATTACAATAATGTAGAGCACATGTGGAATTCTTTCTCTAAAATATAATACTCGTCTAGTTTTAGAGAATTTACCTTTGGTAACAAAAAGTAACAGAAAGCAACATATTGGCGGAGTCTGGTCAGGTTTAGTCTCCGTTTCAGTCTTAGTTTCAGTTCGATAACAGTTTTGTTTTTAGATCAGTTCAGTTTTACGCTTTTACATATATTTTTTTGTTCATATAAATTTTGATGAAATCTGCAATAAATTGGCAACAAAACAGTGATTGGTCATAACAGCGTCAGTTTTATATGTGCGCTCTTTTATTTTTGTAGTGCTTACACGTAGTCTGGCTATCAAATAAGTTATCAATCTCAGTCCAACTGAA
The DNA here is from genome assembly GCA_037043295.1 of Amiota minor. Classification (NCBI taxonomy): domain Eukaryota; kingdom Metazoa; phylum Arthropoda; class Insecta; order Diptera; family Drosophilidae; genus Amiota; species Amiota minor. The sequence continues at coordinate 421,051 of JBAMAW010001063.1, forward strand.
CACTTTTCACTTTGAACACACTGGGGAAACTGTGAATTGAACTGAGATTGGGACTGAGACTGAATGACTTGCATAAGAAACATTTCGTATCTGTTATCCAATAAAAAGTGATGCGTATGAAAATAAATCTATTTATTAAAAATTTATAAGAAACCCTTTAAACACTATCCAAAAAATTAGTCTGATTAATCTAGAAATTAATAGTACAATAATTAAATATTAATATTTCAGTAGTCACTATTTCTTCAAAGGATTTCAGACTTCATTGAAAGGATTGACAATTGGATAAACATATTGATTATCAAAATTGGAACAATTGGAATACTATTAATTAAACCTCTAATGTAATTTTACACTTTTCACGCAATAGTAAAGTTTTGTAATGAAGTTTGGGACAAACAGAAGGAGACATCGGAGGCCACATAAAGTATATACTTCCTTGATGAATCACGAGTTGACTAAGCGATATCCGTTTTTTTTTTTTTTTTTTGAAGTGAAACTTCTTTAGTGGCGTTGGGCAAATGTTTATACTAAAAATTTGAGTGGAAAAATACAAATCGTCACGTTTTGGAATCATCTGAATTTCATGAACCGAAATAAGACTTCAAACTTTTCAACTTCCAGATCTGGATCTTATAGCTTCAATACAAATACTTCGGTATGAATATTGAAATGGTGTATGTATACTGACTCTAGCCTAAGCATATGTCAAATCAGTCGTGAAATACTTCTGAATGCTCAGTCACAGGAGCGTAGAGTAGAGTAGAGTATATCAACTTCGCTATAGCCGAATTTAACATTTTTTTTTTGCTTGTTTCTTGTAGTAAATATTTATCTTTGTATCATAGAAGGCATAGAATCTTCGGTAGGACCAAAGTTAATCATAACATACAGATTACTATACCCATCCTCTACTCCTCCTCTATCAATCTGTCTGCATGTATATATGTATATGTTTTTCTGCTTGTTTTGTTGTGTGGGTTGTGTGATTCTACCCCACTGAACATGACAAGTGTTTTTCATGTTTTTCACTATAATGGAAACATCTCTCTATATGTTCAATAATCGTAGTTTTGTTCATTTTAGTATCTTATTTTGTTATTATTGCTGTCAAAGTTGTTGTTGTTGTGTTGTTGTCAACAATGCCACACTGCCTTTGTTGTTGCTAGTTGAACTTTTTTTTTTTGCTTAGTATTAAATCTTTTGTTATTGCAACTAATGGTTTCGCATATAAAAGCGAGCATTTAATGATAAGTTTTCCATCTTTATTACTTTTCATTTTTTGGTCTTATTGTTGATGGTGTTGTGTTGGTTGTATGTATAGTCGTCAGTAATAATAAATATTTTCTTTAAACAAACTCAACATTTGCAATAAAAAAAAAGAAAAACCTCCCATCAAATGATTATGATAGAGAACGAGCGACCGATCCAGCGGATCTTGCATGACGAATAGAAAAACTAACCTAAAAGTCACGCTAATAGTAAATTGAGCGCAACTTTAGTGCAACACGTTTTGGTGGTAACATCAATACACACATAGATATGTAGATATGTAGATACATAGATTCATGTATTTCGTTATGTTTGCCACAAACAAATTGCAATTTTTCATATGCAACAACAACAACAACAACAACAACATTGCAATAACAATTGACACCCTCTAGGCACATGTCCATTTCCATGTATGGAAATTCCCAGACACCGACCGGCATACGAGCAGATGAAACGCGATCTCATGTATGATGATGATGATGATGATGATGATGATGATCGTTTGCTGTTGTAGTTGTTGATGTTTGTTGTTGTTTTAGTTGCTTGGTGTTGATGTCCAATTGATGTTGCTTACGATTGCCGCCAACAAAACTTACTACAAAAAGACGCCACTCAATTGCTATGTATTATTATACTTCACTTCAGTTCGTTCATTTTCCCCTTGCCCCTCTATCATTGTTGATGATAGCAAAGTGGATTAATGCGGCATGAAATGATTTGCTGAAATAATGCCAAAAAAAAATAAATGAAACAAAAAAAAAATATATTGTATCGCTTATAGAAGATAAAGATGGACATGGAAACTTAGTGTATCGCACTTGTTGTTGCACTCATGTCATTTTTGGTACCATGCAACAATAACAACAACAAAGACAATATTAAGTAAAAAACACAAAAAAAGAAAACTCGACATCAATTGCTATAGCAAGCATGGAGGGCATTTCCCAGGCTTAGGATACCAAAGACAAGTAACACAATAATGGCTTTTACCGCTAAGTGTCTCTATATCTCTCACTTAGGAGCAGGCCACTCACTCACCACACCAGACTGGCTATTATTTTAGATCAGTGGTTCTTAAGCTTATCTTTACTAAGGTTTATTGTCTTTCGCAACATTTTTATGAAGAAATATGAAATAATTTAAACTAGAAACCTTTTTTTTTTTAGCATTCGACACCTAAAACCTTTAGTACTTTTTCATTCAGGACTTTGAGGCCTCCTAGGCTGCGACACTTTTCAAAAATCTCCTTTTGAATATAGTTTAAGAAACACTGCTTTAGATTGTTTGAGTCTAAATGTGTGTGTGTGTGTGGCCAGTAACTTTGGCCAGTAATTACAAATGGTAATAATGCCATAGATACTTAAACTACTATACGCATGTAAACTACAAGTTTGTATCTATGTAGTATCCCTGTATCTTTCGTAATGTGAAGTTGCCTCGATACTTTGTACTCTTAACTATAAAAAGTTTTTGTTGCTGCTAAAAAAACTTTGAATTTTGAGTGCATTAGATTTAGACTTCCTTTGCTAATAGCGCAAGTTGGCTCAGTTTAGATATAAAAGTATTAAGTGTGGGTTGAATGAGTGTATGGCATCGGCTTTATGATGAGTCAATGAGTCATAGAGTAGCAACGATGGGAAATTTTTTTGTTTTGCTGCTCTGATTTTAAGGAATTGTTATGATTGCAAAAGTTTTTGCTCGATTTTTCCATAAATTTTCCACACCAACAGCAATAAAGACTAGAAAGAAGTAGCAGCAATGAGAAGTACCTCAAGCGATTTTTTCATTAAAATTCCTGCACCTCAAAAAAATTATTGTAAAGAAATCCCAATCCATCGATCCATGCACACAATATTCATTTTTTATGGTTCGTGATCAATCTTCGGTTTTTAAAGTCTTCTCTCTACTTACCTTTAACACGTTCAATATTTTGTGTTTATTTTTTATTTTCTTTTATTTTTTTGTTTTTTTTTTTTGTTGTAGTTGTTGAATTTCGTGCTCTACATAATTCATCATCAAAAACCAAACCAACAACAATAAAAATAAATTGATGACGGCAACGATCAACGTCAACACCAATCATGGCTTGAGGGAGAGAAGACGTAAAAGATACCAAGAGTGAGGGCCCTGTAAGCCTACCACCAACATTACAACAACATAATGTTGCCCTTGGGGCACGCTTCTCTCTGTAAATGTTATCGATGATTCTTGCTAATCGTTATGGGTTGCGTTTCTTTTGTTGGTGGGGACACACAGCACTAAAAAAAAAAATATATATTGTTTGTTTAATTTAACGCTTTAATTTTATTAATTTAACAAACAATTTGATGAAACTAAAAAAAAAAAAAGTCTCAGTAAAAGAAATAATATTTACTAACCAAAATTTTGATGACTATACTCGTACTATTCAATTTATTGATCTATAGATCGTTTTAATATTATTATTGTATTTAAAGACCCTCTACCCTTCCTCTCAACCGATCTTAGCTATGGTCTTGGTCGTTCTTCATTTTCTTGTTTTTTTTTTTTCATCTTTTTTGATTCTCAACTTTGGCATGACTTTTCATCGTCCATGTCGATTGTCGTGATCAATTGAGAGCAATTTATTATGAAATGAGGCTGAATTATATGAATGAAAAGAAGGGAGGTCAGGAAGGAAGAGAGGTGGGGATAAAGGAGGCTGCTGTTGAAGCTTTTAAGCAATCACCCGCTACCTCTCCATATTCTGTTGTTCTTAACCATTGTAACCGAAGCGTTCAAAGTTAAGCGCCCGTCGCAAAATTCTTTTGATCTTTCGTAAAAGTCGTTTCACTATGTACTGTGTCTTCTTCTATTTCGTCTTCTTCTTCTTCTTCATCATCTTCAGATTTTGATTCTATAGAGAATATAAAGAAAAATCTTTTTTTCACCAAAATCGCCCCATTCTTAAAACGTTGCCGCCCACTCGTCTCATCTTGTTTAAATGTCGAAGACGACGATGTCTTTCGATACCATTGATGCTGTTGTTACTCATAATGATAATCATAATGATGACTGTCATGATGATGATGATGACTTGTTGCACTTTGCATTTACTTTGAGTTGTGAGTGTGATTTTTAAAAGTGTTTTACATGGGAAACAACATGATTCAAGAGATGAAGATAGAGAAATAGAGATGATCCTATTTGAAACTGAATCTTGTTATTGCGCCGCGACGTTGCAAATCAATATTTTGTTGCAATCTTTAATGTTGAGCTTATGATATTTCTTTTTGTTGCTGTTTGTTGTTGCTTGTCTTGACTCTTCTTGTATTTGCTGCTGCTGCTGCTTCGGCTGTTGTTGTTGTTGTTGTTGTTGTTGTTAGTGTTGTTATTGTAAAATGCCTGTCGACAATTATTTTATTATGCTGTCAACACTTAAATGTAATAATGCCAATAAGATTGTTTTATGACAGCCGCAAACGTTTTTGCGTGGATTTCGTGCCATGAATTGAAGCATTTCAGCTTTCAGTTGAGTTCAGTTCAGTTGAAGTTCTTTTCTTGTTATTTTTGTTCAATATTATTTTCTGGTTGTTGTCTTAGTTGTTGTTGTTGTTATTATATTGCATAAGATTTATGTGGCAAGTAGATTTTAGTTCATTGTGATCAACATAAATTGGAGCAAAACTCGTTGTTCTACTATTGATGATTTCTAAATCGATTTAAACGTGGGAACTTTGACTAAAATTTTTAGCAAAAGGTATTTTATTTTTATTAGTTCCAAAAAAGGATCTATAAATAAAGTTAACTTCTTCATTACCAATTATTTAAAGTTTGACCAGCTGCTGATGTAGTTTATTCATTTGCTATTGCATCTACGCTAATTTCGTACAATTGCAAAAGTAATATTTAGTTTAACATAACATAAAATGTAAATTAAAATTTTATTGCTCTTAAAAGTTAACAATTTCTAGTCCATGGAGTCCACATGTTTTTACACATGCCACCTGACTTAATTCACTCAGTAGGCAGCCCAGACAACACAAACCAAAATGCACATAACCATGGCAATAGGTTGGGATCTATGTGAGAGGTAAAGACAAAGTCTTTTGCTTGTTTTCTTAGGTTCCTTGCTTTCTTATATTTATAGATTTCAAGAATCCCAAAAAAAAAAATTAAATAAAAAAGAAAAATATAACGAAATACTTAAGTAACGAACTTCCTAACTTTCATGCACTTGACATGAACTTTATTGCCAATTCTTTTTGCTTAAAACACATTTTTACGAGCAACAATAATTATAACAACAGTAACAACAGCTTTTAAGTCTTCAACAAAGAGAATACTAACAATAACAAGAACAAAACAACAATAATAATATCGTAATGGGATAAAGAAAAGGGGGCTCTCATTCACCCAGTGCAGCAATAGGTCCAAGTTGAAAGCCCAAAACACCAGTAAGATTGCGACTGTAATTGACAACGTTAATCCATCAATGCTGAAAAGTTAATATATACTTCAGGAAACGGCTAAAATTGCCACTTGACCATAGTTGTTGTTGTTGTTGTTGGAGTCGGAGTTGGAAGCTAAAAGTTGAACCATTGTAGAAGCCGAAACAAAGATGATTTAAGAAGTAAGTATTTCACAATGATGATTTCTGTTCATCGGCAGTAGCTTCGTTGCACCTGAAAAAAGAACAAAGGAATATAGTAAATACTTAGAAATTTCTATAACTAAGATCTTACCAAATCTTAAATACACTTCACAGTTTTCGTCCTTGATGTTGATTGTGATTATTTCAGAATAATAAATTCATCACCTAGTACCAATATATTGGTGGTTTAGTTTGAAATGAAATTATAAGTATTTGTGTCTAACTGTGATTAGATTATTAAGAGTGCACTAAGTGATATTAAGAACGAGGGACTAGTTAGTCATAAACTATATGTTTCATTGGTTTGTCAAAGAACTGGATCTTTTTAAAGCCTTCGGCTTTACCAAACAGTATTGGTAATCTATAATGCATGGGAAATCGATCTTCCCTTGACTGCCCGCAACTTTCTTACTAGGGAACTAGTCCATTACTTATCAGAACATTTATCCCAGCCATTGGAATTGAGCCCAGAAGTCACTATACCAAATAAATGATTGAAACTTAATTGTGAAAGCTTCTACTGCCACCTCCAATAGTCTGGTCAAAGGCTATAAAATGCTTAGATTGGAGGCTCTCTTCTTGGGTATTACGAGATTAGATTACATACCAACAAAATTACACACAATTTGTTGTTGGGTTTCTCGAGAACTGATATTTGAGAGAGAGGCATGATTTCATGAGCGATTTGTCCAGTCTTTACATTTTATACTCTTTCGTCTGGTATTCGTTGAGAATTCTAAGAGTTTCTTTTGGTATATTAAATCTAAAAGTCTTGTTGATTTTTATTCAAATAAATGAATACAATTGAAAATCAAATTTGATTGTTTTTGAGTATTTCGGAAGAATAGACTTTTCTAGATCGATTTCTGTCTTTACAAGCATCACATGAAAGTGTTTATACCATTCACACTTTATTTCATTTGTAAAATGTATCTATAAAAAAAAAAACATAATACACAAATGGAAATGGGCGTACAATTTAATACTTTTTCACGTATGTTCAAACGAAATGACATGACTTTTTGGTTTACGTTTGGCACATAATTCTAAGCCCGAACAGTTCAAGTCAACTCAACTCAACTCAACTAAACCAAACTTAACTCAGCTCAGATGTTAAGGAAGGCAGACAGCAGATAACAGCAACAGCAACTTCGCATTTTGATGGATGGTCTAAGGTCGGTCAGCAGAAATGCAACTGTTGCTGCTGCTGCTGCTGTTGCTGCAAAATTCGTTGCAATGATTGAGTTTCTTTTTTGCGCAATATGGGAATGGAATTTCTTATTAAATATTTGAACGTTCAGTTTAGTTAGTCAGCTTAGCAGTTTTAGACTTTCAAATGGCTGAGAGAAGCTTTAATGCAACTACTAAAACTGAAATGAACCGCTTACTTTTGTGTTTATGCAGCTGATGTTGTTGTTGTAGTTATTGTTGTCATTATCATCATGGTCATCTTCAGTTTGCTGTAAATTTTGTGGTTCGCCGCCACAGTTACCATAATTCTCCATTGAAATAATAAATAAATAGACAGATCGACAGACAGAAAGACATTCAGGCAGTGATAGAGAGACAGACAAAGGCAACATAGTCTTCATCGTCTTCGTCGTCCACTTGTTCATTCTCTGTCCGTTTATGTATGTATTAGTATATGTGTGTAGCTGTGCATCATTCAACCTCATTTTTGTGCTGTTGTTATTACTGAGTTGCCATTGCTATTACTATTCTTGTTGTTGCCTCTTACCTATGTGGCTTTAACTTTTAACATGGAAATGCGCGCATTCAAACTAAATTGCTTTAAATTAGCTTCGTTTTTCGGCGACCGCCGCTGTAAACGCACTCATCTCATCTCATCTTACCACATAACAGATCTTCATTTGCGCTAACCAAACACCAATCCATCAATCCATCCATCCAACTATCCATCCGCATAAACGACCGACTTGCATTCTCTATACCCATACCCCTTACTACTAAACCAATCAACCATCCAACAATTTTTACCTCAGGTCACTTGTTGCTGTTGCATTGGTTCTTCTTAAGTTGCCGCTCACATTGACTTTATGGTTCAACTGCAACAACAACAACATCAGAAGCAGCAATAACAGAAAAAAAGAAGAGTATATAAGAATTGCGCACGGAATGCTGCATTTGTTTGCTCATCCTTTTTGTTGCTTTGCTTGGCGTGTGGCGCATAAAATTCATGCGCAAATCTGCGTATTTCACATGTCAAGACAAAGTCATCGTTTTTTTTTTGCTGTGGCTCTTGTTGTTGTTGTTGTTGTTGTTACAGTCATCGTCCAACCAACGTGCAAGCAACAGTAACAAAGCTTTGAAGGATTTATGGAATTTCAAGAAGTTGAACATTTTGCTGCCATTTGGCAGTTTTGAATACTTCAAACTTTGTAATAGTTTCTTCTTTCTTACGCTTTGTTCGCTGTCGATCTACAGCATTGCGCAGCATGTTGGCTCTGCCTCATCATTTTGTTATTCTTTGTTTCAATTTGGAAGTCTTGACGACTCAAAAAAGGGGAAAAACTAACGCTTGCAGCAATTTGGTTGCTGCGCGTACATTTAGCGCGTGCTTAACTTGACCTGTGGTGATCATTTGTTGTTGATGCTGCTGCTGCTTTGCTTTTTACCATATTTTCGGCAAAATTTCGTTTTAAGACAAAAAGCTCAGTCATGTCAAATTTGGCCGCAGGACAAGCACCTGTTAACTGACAAGGCACGGTCTAAGTCTCAGTCACGGTCTCAGTCTCAGTCTCAGTCTCATCACATTCAAAAGTTTTGTTTAAAGCGGGGAGGAAGGAATCTGTAACAATTAGTACTGATCTTTTGTTGGGCACAAAAAGCTACCAACTTCAACTTCAACTTCATCATACACATCATTAAAATATGCGCACAACTTATAATTATAGAGTTCAGTGGCAAAGAAGCTGTTGCTGCTTCTGAGGTTGAGGCTTCCTGTTATGGTTGGTGTCTGGTGCTGCCGCTTGAAACAATTAAGTTTGAAAAGAAGATCTCGCATTTGTTTCGGATTCATTTGAATTTGAATATTTCTTATTATACTACAATACTATATTGTATCATACACATATTGTTAGCGTTAGGTATTTCCTTTTTAAGGTGATGCTTGTGATGCATAGAAAAGTTAATTGAAGTAGGTAAAGAAATAGTGCATATGCTAACAAGTTTCTTAAATTTCTCTATCAAATGTGAAATATTTTTTGAGATGGAAAGAAACTGCTTTTGCAACATCTCGGGAACCCAATGAACTCCATGGAATTGGATTGTCTACACCTTATAATAAATAATATTTAGAAATAAAACTGTACCAGTAAAAAGTGTATCTAAGCTTCGATGAAACCAAAATCTGACTTATGATATAATTTTTATTTTTTATTTTTTTTTTTGGTTAGAAAATCAATGCTTTGTTGATACTCAAAAATGCTTTGTTTAGCTTTGAGCTCTTAATAGTAATTAGTAGCAAACGCGCTTTTATGCTGTTCAACTGCTTATGTTGTGCGTTGTTGCTGATTGTTTGCCTGGACATTGAACGGGATGAATGGACAGCAAAATCAATTTTTAGCTATTAATCAAAATTATCGCTTCGTGCGCTGCTCATGGACTACATACAACTAAAAACAAAACAATCAATATACTCATAATATGCGTACAGCACAGGTTGAACTCTTCTGAGTTCCGCATTGATTTAAAAGATGATTTAGAGCGCTGAAATCTAAAACTTTAAATAAAAATTACTTTTTGGTTGTCTATGCAAATGAATGAAATATCTATCAAGTCTACAATAACTAGAGGGCTACTGTGCTGTAAGGCATTTCACATTTTGGTGAGTTTATAGTGTTTCCAAATACTTAAAGTGACTGACTATCTGTTTTCTTAGGTATACCAATTTAGTTATAATTGTACAGTTGGGCGCAATTAAATTTGCCTAAATTCATTTTGTCTCTCTACACTTTAGACCAGTGATAAATGTATAGTAATTTTGATATAATGTTTGTAACGGGTGTAATGTGACTGATCATCTTTTGATACATTTATCATTTTGTTAGTCCTCGTCTTTGCATAGTATTTTTTCAGACCTTGAGATGGAAAAATGAAATTGCTTCTTAATACTTAATATGGGAAATGAAGGTATACAATTTATTCATCTAAGAACACATGATTTTTATTACAAAAATTCAAAATAAAAGAATAACTTACACATGTGAAGTGTATGTAAGCTTTGGTAAGACTAAAGTAAACATGTTTTATTATATTTCTTTTAATAATTTATTGCTAAAAATCAATCACGCCGCATTGCGCCTATAGTTGTAATGAACTTACATGCTACAGCTAAAATAAACTACTTAAGTAATTAGTTAATGCTCATCGAAATAATTTGGATAATTTGAATAGAGCAAAAGAAACAGACATAGTATGTAATATCAATAGGGAGGGTTGGCAGTTGAATTGTTCGGCCCAGTAGTCGAGGGAAGTCTTTTGGTAGTAGCTACTATTATGAAAGTTGCTTGAATCTTTCTGTTATTAAGAGAAGAAGATTTAACCACCAATCAACATCATCGACATTATAACAATTTTCTTATTATTATTTTTATTATTGTAATTACTTTGATTAATCAATGTTCCACCTTCAAAAGAACTAAGTATGTCAATATGAGTACACAGAACTAAAAGTATAGGAATCATAATTTAGTTTCTATTATTTTCACTTGACTTTACCTTATGAAGTTTCTTGTAAAAACACATATACATATTGACATATAGTATAACGTAGAAAGGTTTTCTATTTATATTCTGCGTTATTTTCTATACTAAATTTTAGCAATTTAGGAAATACTAAGGGTTCTTGGTGGACGACGGCTTAAAATTCAAATAATTTTTGTAACTCAAGAATCAAATCTCTGTTTGATCTTTGATAAACGTCTAACATAAAGGGTACATAACGGTGTTTGTGGTACGCTGCTACCTAAATCTTAAGAAGCTGGATTGGCTCCTCCTCGTTTCAAACAAATTATCTTGAACTAATAAAAGGTTAAAAGATCTGTATGTGGTGGCACCAGCTTTGCGTTACGCCATCCAAATATGGGGTATCACTGCCGCAATGGTCTCCGAAGTATCTCTGGACCCCCTGGGTTCGACCGAAATACAACTTTGCATAGTGATCTCAAAATATCAACGAAATTGAAGGTGATTAATTCATAAAGCAACCGCTATAATACAAAACTACTGATGTATTCCAGTGAGCATTCACTTGGATCCACTGCTTTACAAAGTGGAAACTTAAAAGGCTACACCAACACAATCTCTCCCTAAGAAGGAAGTAACAGCCTTCTCTGTATTTTGCTTCAATATTTAATTGAAACACCAAAGAAAGGTTAACAAACAGGATTCATTTTTATTAAACTATTTAAAAGAAACATTTTTCCAATTGTCCCTTGGACCAACTAAAAGAACAGCGCACAGTAATAAAAACCTAAAAACTTTTCTTTGTTCAGTTTGATAATGTTATAGAAAATGGTATTTATTGTTGCATGATCAGATTCATGGTAATAACAGCAACAAAATTATATTGTAGTTGCATTAAATGGGAAAAAGTGTTGTTGCTGTTTTGTTGTTGATGCAAACAACATTTTATAAACAACTTATTTCCTTAATTGATTGTTAACAATGATTGCTGACTCTTCGTAGCCACGTCGTCATATTAGTCATAGCCATCGTCTCATGGCTCCCATAGAACTATGGAACGCGCTCCGTTTTCTACACTTATTCAAAAGCAAAGCAAAATGACTGACAAAGTGAGTGAGCTTGATTGCACTTGGTTAGGTGGTTGCATGGTTGTTGTTACCTGCTTGGTCACTGCTGGCTGTTTGTTGGCTGTTGTTGCTGTTGCTGTTGCTGTTGCAACACTATTATATGCCACGCACTCCATTATTATTTAATAACATATTTCTTAAGCGACTGCCAGCCCAGTTCAGAGCATGCTTTCAAAGTCAGACGAGTGTCCAGTTCAGTCATGTACTCAGTCATGCAGTCAGTCCGTCAACATCAGCAAGCAACAGCATTACTAGCTTAGCTGGCCGAGGTAACAGCAACAAATCGAAGTGATTGCCACCCCATTAAAAAATTGTGCTGCCACGATCACTCAATAAGTCTAGACAGAAACAACTCTAAGCAGGAGCTTTAAGAAAGAAGCTCAACTAACTCAGTTCAGATCTAGTGAGGATCTACTGCTGCTTACGCTAACTACTCCAGCAATGATTGTGATGACTATGATGACGATGACGATGATGATGATGATGATGACTTTCATACTCTTCATAGTCATATTTGTTGCATGATTATGTGGTAATTGCTGCTGTCAATAAAACTCCCCCGTCTTTATGAGTATTAAAAGGAAAATAATAGCAATAGCAACAAGTAACAACTTGTCTAGCCAACTGGAATGGCTGAATGAATGAATGAATGGGTGAATGAAAGAAGGAAGATTGTTGACTGCCATGATTTAGTTTGATAAAGCAGACATTCAAGTGCTTAAGTGATTCTCTGCTAACACCTTTAATGGCAGGTCTGCATGGCTGGAAATGCTGACAACTCATACAATATTATTCCCATGGTATGCACTTGAGTTACTCATTGAGTCAAATGATAAGTGCTGTGCTATCCATAAGTTGACAATAACAATTTCAGATATTTGAGATTATTTTTTCCTTATTTTTTGCAATCTTAATGTCTTTGATTCCATATTTTTCTTTGTTTTGTTGTCATTAGAGTCAAGTATTGTAGGATACTTGTTATTATAAATATGTACATATTTAGAATATTTAGTAAAATATTTATGGGAATTATATCCGAATGTGTGAACGAGATATTATAAAGTGGAGTGATCAGAATTGCAAGAGTATATCACTAGCAATATTCAGTATAACAGTTTTGAAGTCAGAATAGTCTGAATCGGGGCATAAAATATCATGATGATAGAAAGCTTAAAGTGTTTCATAGTATTTCCTCAGATTGTATTATCGTTTCGATTATTCCACCGCAACTATGTTCTTTAGAGAAAATAATTTGTCTATATAAAAATTAACCTAACAAAAAGTATGACCCAACAAAACTCTAGAACGGCTGGACCAATTAAATAATTTTTTTGTTTTTGTACTCATGGAGTTACCAAGCAGGTTTACTGCTACATTTGGATCTGGTAGGTGGCACTGTTGTCCAGATTGAGATAGTTTTATGTCATTTTTTTAACATTTCTTCATTTGGCTCAAAATATTCTGCACCGATTTTAATAATTTTTTTTTTTTAAAGAACAAATGAATCCTGAAGTTGCTAAGGTTATAATAGAATATTAAAATATATTGTTCATTCACGTAAATTATTAATTACATAATAATGAAAATTTGGTTTAATGATTATTATTGAGCTCGAATTGTGTTGAGTGTGAATGGGATAGGATTTGCAGGCTGCTCTCCACAGAAGTCGATTCCATTCAGAATCCTCACGTCACATTGGGATGCATGAAAGAAAGGATGGCAAAAGGGTTGGTAGGCAGGTATGCTTAGTTGGTTTACGTTTTAAGCCTTTGAAATCAATTAATCAATCAAAAGTTAAACTAAGGCGCAATTTAATGGAATGGAATATTGCTTGAAGGCAGGCACAACATGTGATGGAAAGAGTAGCTTGCCAGTTGTATGGATAATCAAAATTATTTGATTTTTGGTTTACGACGGATCGCATAATATATGTAAGAAATAATAGAATAATGTGTTGTATATCAGTTTTTTTTTTTTTTGTTTTTTGTTTTGATCTAACATCTAAGTAAACGGATAATATTAATTGTACAGTTTCGTCTTTGCGCTGTGCTCTTGCAGTAATTTTTTTTTTTTTTTCCTTCTCTGAAACAATAGAAACAATATTTTGAGAGTTTTAAGTTTACTAATTTGATTTTTATTATTTCTTATATATAGTAATTTATTTTTATATTTTCTAAACTGTTTTTTTTATGACTAAATTTTTTATTCATTGCAAGTTAACTGATTAGAAGTGTACGGATTTATTTTGTTTTAGAAATTCTTTCAAAAATAATTTTCATTTAAGTTGGTTTTAGGCCAATACTTTAAACACGGAAACTGTTACACCTCCTAATGTAATTTTTGTCTACAATATTTTGAGAGATTTAAGTACAAATTTTTTTATTTTTAATTTAATTTTACCATGAAGGCGTTCATTTAAGTTTGATTAGCAAGATTTTGATTGCATTGAATTACAAGTTAATAATTATAATTTCTGATAATTTCTATTTATGCTTTGTTTTCATGTCAACGGTAGAAATTCTCTCGTAATATAGTATAATTGCAGCTAATGTTAAAATTTAATTTGACTAATGTGTTTAAGTGAAATAAGTTTTATTTTATTTTTTTATTTTTCTTTTAATTATTAAGCAAAGAGTTTCTATGAAAAATATATGGTTAGGTTATCATCACGGGAAGTATGGAGATAACATATCAGACCAATTTTTTTTTTTTTTTGTTTTATTTATTTACCCAAAATTTTAATTGCAATACAATTTTCTGAATTTATTTATTATTATTTATTTTCTTTACCCATTAATTCATATCATATTGATAAAAAAGATTTTTTTACTGAAATGTTTCTATGTAAGTTTCCATTCGACATCAAACCCGATGAAATAATCACTTGGGAAGTAGAGACGGAAGATAGTTCTTTTATATTGTATATATGTACTTATGAATATAATAAAACCATCAAACAAACAACTGAATAGAAAATATATTTGCTGAATGATAAACTGTCATTGGATAATTTTTTTTTTTTTTTTTCTTTAAAATCTTTAATTTTACTGTTATTATGAAACAACTTAAATTAAACTATATACAAAACAATAACAAAACAACTTATATTAACAAGTGGGAATAATACTTATACATTTAATATGATCTAGTAGGGAGATCGACAGGATGCGATCTTCTCAGCCTCCTCGCCACTCTGACCCCTCCCTTTCTGCGTCGCCTTAAAAGCCGCATGGCTAGATCGTTTGGATGATTTGCCAACCGATTAATGTAGTCCTTGGCCTGATGATTAATCACGTCGCCAATTTTTGGTATTTTCAAGTCGTGCTCAACGTCCGCTCTGCGCATGAACCAAGGGGCCCCAGAAATCATGCGCAATGTCTTGGCCTGCAGAACTCTAACCTTAGCAATATTTGTTTTTGCTGCTATGCCGTACACCTGTAAGCCATAACGCCAAGCAGGAGCAATTATTGCTTTGTAGATGTGTACCTTATTTCTTAGTGACAATTTATCATATATGCAGCTGTTTCTGGAGAGGATGGCCGTATCATCTGCAAACGTGGCGATGATAAAATCATCAGAATCTTCTAGCGGTTGCTTTAAGCTATTGGGCATGTCGTGCGTGAACAGGGTATAGAGTGTCGGCCCAGGCTACTTTGATGCTTTTTAGTTTACTTATCATTTAACTAGGAGGATTTAAAGTTTTCAAGATTGGTTCGACATATTAAAGTGACTGTGAAGACAGTTCCGTATTGTTTTACAAAGTTCATTACAATGTTAAGGAGAAGATGACAGATGATCTGTGAAGAAGAATAGTCCTATTAACATTGGAGACCAGAAAACATCTCCCTGGTTTTTGGTTTCTTATAAAGAATACTATAATAAAAAAAAAAAATCTTTTCCTAAAAGGTATTCAAAATGTAGCTTGACCGAAATTAACAACGTCTTCACTTGCTTTTAGTACTTACCTAAACATTTCTACTGTTTTTTTTCTTGTTTTGTTTACTATATTTTTTCAGCTATAACACCCACCTAGCCACCCTTTGCTCTTTTGTATGGTACATGCAATTGAGTGCGTACATTTTTTACACTTAAGTAAAAGATACTCACCAATTTTAGTTAGTTTTAACGTTATCGGTTAGTAATTTACACTTCAGCAATTAAATAAAATATTTATGGGTTTAAAACGTGAGTTGTTCTTGAAAGTAGGACTTCACTCCACATTTTGGGTGGTATAAGTCATGGCACCAATAAATATATATATATATACTCCTATATAGATATATATATATATACATATATTTATTTTTAACACTCGTTTGCTCTTTATTTTATTATGTGGTTGAACAAAGAAGACAAAGATTTTCTCTGTCTTTGGTGCAGAGTGCAGAAGAGGAGTCATTACTTCTTTTTCGATTATTGTTAGCTGCTAATTACGTGGGCGTTTCGTATATCGAAATGCTTGATTTTAATGTTGTTGTTTCGTTATTGTTTAACAATTCTTTTATTTCTCTTCTCTATTTCTTTATATTTATATTTTATGATTTTCTTTCCATATAACATTATTTTCCTTTTCTATAATTTTTAATTGATTTTTCATAACCAAAGAGTTTAAATAGATTTCTTCTAACCTGTGACTGACTGACTGTCTTTCGCTGTCTTAACTAAACTTGGCTAAGCTAAGCTCACGCTTGACTCGCGTTACTCACCCAGTTTTGTTGCTCAGCGGTTGTTTTTATTATTATTATTATTATTGAGTATTATTATTATTGTAGTAAGTATTATGGGCTTGTGCGTCTTACTGGGAGTTCCTGCTTCGGATCACATAGCATCGCATCCATCGTAGCGTTGGTGTTGTTACTCTAAGTTTCAGCGCCAGCAAAAACGTAGGCGCAAAAGTAGTCTATTTTGTTGGCAGCAGTGCCTTCATTTCATTTCATTAAATATGTTGTGTGTGTGTGTGTGATCTTGAAGTTTATTAGATTTTTCTCACTTTTTGTATCTCGTGTGTTTAGGGTGTTGCCAGTGAATGAATGAATGAGTGAGTGCTATAGTTTTGAGTGGGTTGCAAATATTATACCAAGTTAGATCTTGGCCTGTTCTTCTTGATGGTGTCTAGGTCTGTTTATCTCATACTTCAAATGGATTTAGAGCATATTGTAAGTAAGATGAGTTCGAGTTCAAGACTATACAAGATGCATATGTATGTTTTGTATTTGTGTGTCTTTATGTACAAACACATTGCTTGTTAGCAATTTCCGCTTGCTTAAGTGCCACTGAAAAGGGTGTTGCCAGACTAGTGACTAGTATTGTATTGTATCTATGAGTTTAAACATACAATTGAACACCAACGTAAAGTTTTTGATTTTGAAGTGAACGCATTTGCATGCAAATTTCTCGTCATCGTCATCATCATCATCATCATCATAGTCTTTTCTAAAGTAAGTGTCAAACAATGTCACTAGGAAAATGTATCTCGCAATTGAAATTTATTTAACGAAATCGAGCGCAAGTTTGCTCTACCATTGCTTGTTGGTTTGTTGTTTTTTTTTTTTTTATTTTGTTATTGTATGTACAATAGTATCTGTTGTCTGTAGTTTATATGGGCACGTCAAGTCGTCAGCTGACGGTATTTTGTCGTCAATCGCTTGCTGGCTGGCTGGCTGACTTGGTTGGCAGATTTTGTTGCCTTTCAACTGTCTTCGAATCATCGTCTCAGCGCTTTTGTCTGTCGCACGGTCTGTCGTCTGTTTGTCTGCAGAACGTGCGCATTTGCAAAATGTCAATCTTGTGTTGCGCATCAATTCAAGTGTGAAATAAATAGAGGCTTGCTATAATTTTCGCGCCATTTGGTTAGTGTACAGAGAATAGGAGCAGAAGCAGCGGCACCAGCAACAACTAATACAATATCAAACCATTTGCAACAAAGTACGAATAGTAGTAGAATGTATTGTACTTGCATGTGTCTCTGTAGACTTGTGTGCAGAAAAGTCAGTCAAAGGCACAGCCAACAGCCAGCAAGCAAGCAAAGCAACTGAAATGTTGAAAGTATTTGCAATTACGCGAAGATTGATTGAAATAGATTTGCGATTGATTGGTGCTTTAGTTTGGTGTGGTGTGATGTGGTGTGGTGTGGTGTGGTGTAGTGTGTTGTATATGTTGACTTTAGTATTTGATGTCTTAGAAAGAGGGAATGTTTATTTGATCTATTGTAGGGTATTGTAGTTTAAACTTTGTTTCTTGTGTGTGTGTGTGTGTTTGTGGTGTATTGTGAGTAGGAAAATACATTAACTTTTGTTTCGTCGACTACTTAAAATAATGAGATTTCATACTAAGTGATGATGCATTTAGGCAAACTTATAAAATAAATAGTTATTTAGTTTTAAGCTCTTGCAGTAAAATAGTGATAATCAAAGTAAATGGAAATATACATTTAAGTTAGTTTATATGGCAGCTGAATTTCATATTAATCAATCGACTCATTTTGTTTGCATTATGTGAATTTATTCATTTATAAGTTGAACCGGAATCCGAATCTAAAAGGCATTGAATACGTTGTATCAGAATCCTAAAAACAACAAAAAAAGAAATTTTTTTTTTTTCAATTTGCGAGTATAACGAGGGTTGCTATTTATATTTATTGTCTTCTAATAAAAAAAAAAAAAGAAATTGGTTTCATTGTTTTTCAAAATATTCTCCATGAAGTCAATACACTTTTGCATGCGTTTGAATCAACACTTTTTGTACTCCGATTAAGGTAACTACAAAATTTGGATTTGGCTCGTCTTTGTATTGTAGATCCATACAGGTGTTTGCTATTTTTTTAGGCTCATATGAATAAATCCTGTGTAGATGTTATACACAGCCTTTGATGGATCTTGAACGTATTTTTTCAATATTTTCTTGTATATATCGACATGAGCTTTATCAGATTATTCTAGAGCAGATGCAAATAAATATTTTTTAAAGTCAAATGTTCATATAATATCTCATTGATGCTTGTCATACTAATGCCCATAGATGACTCAATCTCACGGTATGTCACATGACGATCGTGCATTATCAGTTCACGCGCATCATTCATATTGTCTCTCGAACGACGAATTCCTGGAATTTTTCCTAGAGTGAACATCGACCATAATTGAATTATTTATAACAGTTTTTTATAGTGTTGCAGGATGGTGCTTTATTGATGTATAAAGAATTAAGTTCATATTCTTGAAAATCCACGTCGAAACCTATGAAAAATAATCGCTTGAAAATGTTTACGAGTTAATTCCAATTTTTTTGCACAAGATGAATTTTTCAATTTACTGAAAGCGACACAATTCACGCTAAAATGACAACTTGTTCTCAAGAAGTTGTGATTTGAATTGCTAAATGCGACACTTACTGCCACAAATTTAAAAGGCAACTCTCGTATATTTATATGATCTTATTAACATATAAATTCACCAGCTGTTGAAAACATATGTTCTTCTGGAAACGGATATTGCACAAAGAGAAAGATGTGCAGTCATTTTCGCCAGTCGTGAGTATAGAACTTCTTGCTCTACCAAGATATTCAAATATTACTGAATTTCAACCATAGTTGAATATGTTTATTCATATCGATTTGGTTTGATACAAAATTATTTGCTGATTTTGCAATATCTGTTCTGTTCAGATACTGCAGCGAATTTTCTTTCACAATTCCACAACGTTTAAATCTTACAATCTTATTCTGTCACCATTTCCATTGAAGTAGTGAGCAGCTTAAGGTCCAGATCTCAATTCAAATAAATATTTAAGCTGTTTGCTTGCACGTTGTTGTTATGAACATTTTTATACACATAAACTGCATGTTGTTGTTATGGAAATGTAATCTCTTTTTTGAGACTTTTCCGGCTTTTATTATTTGTTGGGGATATGGCAATAGAAATAAACATTCTGTGAAAATTTGAAGACTCTACCTAGTACGGTTCATGAGATACAGTAAACACTAAAACGTGACGATTTGTATTTTTTCACTCAAATGTTTAGTATAATTTTTTGCCCAACGCCACTAAAGAAGTTTCACTTCAAAAAAAAAGAAGTATTCATATTAAACAAAATGTGTCTAATTGACCGCTTGAGGTTTCTTTAGTTTTTTGTTTACCCTTTCCTTAACAATTAATATTTCTGTTGTATTTTTACTTATAAAACTACAGATTATTGATAACTTGAATAAATTAATCAAAAACATTTGCAAACTATAAATTCGACAATTTTGCTTCCCATTGAATATGTAAAATTTGATCCACCAATTTCGACATTTCCGGCGGCCCAATAGTGCACAGAAACACTCTCCAAACTATGCTAGAGATTCCCTGAAAATTTCATCAAAATCGACCTATCAATAACGCATAAAAATACTTGTGGTCTAGCCAGACTATTATGATGTATGAGATGCGATTATAAAGACTGTTGAATCTACATAAGGGATAAGCCTTCTGAATTTTAATAATCAAACCTGATTTTTTTGTATAACTCAACAAAACTGACACAATTCTCCTATCGTTTCTCTAGTCTATATTCATATTTCTATCCTCCTATTCTTATTGAATTACTCGTTTTACAACTTTGTGACTATTTGTTCTTAGGCTTTTAGTCACATTCAACATCTTTTATGACCCATTTCATTTCAATTTTATTGCCCCTCCTTATTTGTTTTATAAACCGACCAATCGATCGACCAATATTATTATAATAAACATAAAAATCGTCAAGTTATTTGCATGAACATATTTATTATTTTTTATTTATTTGATATCAACAAATTTTTTTATATCTTTTCTATAAATTTTTTTGTGTTTTTTGTTTTTGTTCTTTTTCTATTAAAACAAGAAAAATTTGCATAAAATAATAAAATTATAATTTATGCTAAATACAGTTTTATATTTGATATTTCACATACTCGTATGTAGATTTTTTTTAAAACTTTTATTTATGTATTTTATAACTAAAAGAAATAGAAATTTGCTAATTGTGACTAATTTCTTATTCGAAGGAATAAAAAATAATCTTAGAAATTAAAAGAAATCCTATTAAATACTAAAAAGAAATATAATACAAAATTATAATTAAATAAAATCAATTGAATATAAAAATTTAATTTAAAAAAATTCGCTAATTTTATATAAAAAATTGTTTAAATTATAATAAATTTATTTAATATACATAATTTTTTTTTTTTTTTATTTTAAAAAACTTCATAAAAAATACATGAACATTTTTCAATTTGAGCTTCGTTTATACAATGAAAAACAATCTACTATGCTTAAATTACAATACAATAATTTGTTCAAAAGAATCTACCTAAAATTTGATATTGATATTGATTTTGTTTTTTTTTTGTTTTTATTTGTTTAAATTCTACTAAATTTATGCAACTTTAATTTAAATAATTATTTATTTGTTTAAATTTTCTTTTGGATTTCTAACAGTTTTGCTACAGTTTCATTATTTTATGACGATGACGTCTTTGAAATTCTGCTTTGTGTTGGGCAACGATGTCGTTGATATTGTCACCTTATCGATTCACTGCGATCAGCTCATAAATAAAAATCTAGAGGAATTTATATACGATTTTTTTTTGTGTTTTTTGGTTAACCGAAGAATTTGTTTAATAATTTGGTGCATAAAATTAACGATTGTTATAGATTTGAAATCTAGTACGGCGCGAACGAAATCGACTTCAAAGACAACATAGAAAAAAAAAAGCATTTATGTTAATCCAAGAAGCGCGCGTCTTGGTTTTTAGCATATTTTTGCGATTTAGTTAGTTGTTTTAAATGATGTGATAATATATCCGTAAACAACAAATCAATAGATCGATCGAATGTTAGATAGATAAACAGATCGCTCAACACAAACAAATTTTAATACGTTTTTTAAAGAAACACCACCATCATCATCATCATCATCATCATCTTGAACTTCTAGAGCCTCTTTCGATGTTAATTTTTTTTTGATTATTTTTTTAATGATTTCTATAAATGGGCTCAGCAGGCGGTTAATTTTTGTTATCAATCTCATACAATCATCATATGATGATGATGATGATGATGATGTTCAAGAACTAGTAACTGAGTAACTGCCTTCAATCAAACTTTTGTGGTCAAATCGAGTGCTGCCGCAGTGGAAACTTTCACCGTTGTTGCTATGACAGCAGATGATGCTTCCACTTTCGATGCTTCCATGGTCAGTTTGAGTCGTTTACTATCTGTCGTTTCAGTTTCCTTGCAATAATCATCCAGTTTACGCTTAACAATATCTAAAGCATGTTTTGGAGATGACTCATGTTGTTCTTCATTATCACTTGTATTGTTGTTGTTATTGTTATTATTATTATTGCTAAGTTTGCATTGTTCTATGGTTGTTTTGACTGTCTCCGTTGTACTGTTGTCCTCCTCCTCATCTAAGCCTTCGGTCACTTCTAGTTCATCATCATCATCATCATCAAGAATTGATTCTTTCATTGCCGCATCATTGCTAGCTTCATTATCACTCTCAGCTGCATGCACAGAATCACTTGAACTACACTTGCTACTAAGTGTACTCGTCACAGAGCTACCCGTCTTCATGCTTAAATCAATGGGATTATCCTGTGCTATCTCCAAAGTTGTTGTCGCTGATTCACGAACTTGTGCTGGTGAACATGGCGGCGTCATAGAAACAACAAGATCATCAGCGCACTCACTATCCGCATTCGAATGACATTCATCGACAGCAATATCATCTTCCTCCTCATCATCGGGTGCTGTATGCGCCCTCTCCTCCTCCTCTTCGCCATTGCTTTGACTCAGACTCTTGCGAGGTTCGCGTCCACTCTCGGAATTCGGTGTAACTAATGCTGATATTGAGTGATCATGTTTGGTGTGTGCGGGTAGCTTTGTTGCTGCCGGCGGTGGACTGTGTTGTTGGCTCTTCAGCACGGCATCCAAATAGAAACGTTTGGTCAACTCTTCGGCAGCTTTGCTGCCGTTTGGTATATGATTATTATTGATGGTATCACTCTTTGTGCTCTGTGATGCAACAGCATTCGCACGCTCTTCCTGTTCCGCATGCAGTTTGCTGGCTGCAGCAGCGGCGGCGGCATAGGCATGCGGTGATGTATGTTGCGTCGTTGGCGGCGGTACATGACCAAATCGACTGACATTGCTAGAGTTGAATAGATGCTGGACCGCGGCAGCAGCTGCTGCTGCTTGTTGTTGTTCTGGTGTTGTTTTCAGTAGACCCTGATGGTGTGAGTAAAGCGCAGGATGATATCCAGGAAAGAGTAGATGTGAAGGTGGCAGGAATGCAGGTGGCGGCATGACCGGCATTGAGCCCAAACCAGGAAATGGTAACGGCAGAAAGGTTGGCAAGTCTTTACGCAATTGTGGTGGTGCCGGAGGTGGCGGTTGTTGTGGTGGCCCCGACGCACTGCTAGGCCTACCACTTCCGCTTTCAGTACTGCCAGACGCAGATGATGAAATATGTTTTCCTCCCCCACCCAAATGCAGAAGCGAATTTCCACGCATATTAGCCTCCGCTGAGCTATCGGAATTATGTGATTCAGGTGAACTAACAGAAGGAGAGGCTGATGGATGCTTAGCGGCGGCAGCAGCTGCCGCAGCAGCATAATCCTCTAAGCCCAACATCATGAGCTCTTCTTTACTGCGTGGCGCAGCATAAAGCGCAGGATAACCACCTCCCGCTGCATGACCCAACATGCCTAGCGCTGCAGCAGCAGCCGATGGTTGTTGCATAGAACCATGCATGGGTTTTGCGCCCACTCCACTGCCAGCGCCACCACTTGCATGATGCTGCTGATGCGCTGCCATAGCGGCGGCAGCTTGTTGCTGTTGTTCTTGTAGCAGACAATGGATCTTGAACCAGTTAGAACGCCGACCATAACGTGAGCCACTCTTGGACATGCCCACCATGAGACACTTACGTAGGCGGCATGCCTTGCACGCAGTGCGATTCTTTTTGTTGATGATGCATTCGCCATTGTTTTTGCAGTCCGATATCGATGACAAATTATTATAGGAGCGCCCAAAGAATGACTGAAATGAAATAAGAATGAAAAGAGTGAAAAAAGAGAGTGATAAATTGGTACAAAGCATTAGAGATAAGTACGAGAATAATAAATAGAATGAATAGAATTGTGACAAAGAAGTAGCGTGTAGGTGGCAGTGGCTTAAAGACTTCGCCTGTGGGTGTCAACACTAACAACAGCAAGAACTACAAAACAAATAAACGGAGCTTCGCTTAATGCAAATCAACTCATTTCAGTTTAAGCCACATTAAATATAGTTAAAGACAAATTGGGCGTACCCTAGGCGAAAAAACCCTTCAAGCTTGATACATTGTTGTTTGTTGGCAAATCTTGGTATAGTCTGCATGCCTTTTTCATGTGTTGCTATAAATCTCACGCTTGTTAATCACACTGAAGTCAGCCAAGCCACACTGTATGTGCACTTATGATGTCATTTATGACGCCATAAAGCGAGCGTTCGTTCGCCTTCTTCAAAGATCTAATACAATTTTATTACCAACAATAACTCATTATAAGTTTTTCTGATGATTCATGCTAACTGCAACGACTGCAACGGTTCTAAGGTGAACACTTCCAATTCCACTCCTCATTTAGTCAAAAAATCGTACAACAAGAAAAATCCACCTACAACATTAACCCAAAACGTCGTTGGCACAATCAATTGCAACAAAGCAAACAAACAATTTAATTCAATGCTCAAATGCAATAGCAACAACAACAGCAACAAAGTCAGCAACAGCAACAACAACAGCAACAGCATGAGCAACAACATGTTGCAGCTTTTTGTTAATGTTATTTTTGTTGATGTTGATGCTGTTGTTGTTGTTGTTTCAAAGGTTACAGTTTGCAATGAAACACTTATGCCAAGTTGAGTTGTTGGCCGTAAATCACAGGCACACACACACACACAGATACACACAGATACAGACACATACATAGGTATTCATATTGCCCAAAAATAAATAAAATTGCAATCAAGTTGGCGTCTTCGTCTTTGGTTGCTTTTGTTGTTGCTGCTGATGCTGCTGCTGCTGGTGCTGCTTCTTAGACAAGTTAAATTAAATGGCGGGCAGAGGCAGGTAGAGACTCTTAGACAGTTCGTCAATTTAGTCTTTCGTTGTCGGTTAGTCACTTAGTCAGTCAGTTGGTGTTGGTTGGTTGGTTAGTCAATGTATCTAATAAGTAAGTTTGTCGTAAAGGTGGAGTCATCATTTTAACTGCAGTTTTGTTAATGCATGATTTTGATTTCGGGGTAGTTGGCCAAGAAGGCGGTAAGATGGAAACGAAGTCAGTCAAATTAACTGCTTGCAAAAACAATACAAAAATCCACTTTTAAGGTTAATTGGGCATCAAGATTACTAGGTCGGAAATGGCGAACAAACTGCAAGCCATCCAACCAACCAACCAACTAACCAACCAGCCAACCAGCCAAACTAACTTACTGACTAACTGACTAACTGACTGTTAAACTGTTTGTCTAACTGACTGACTTAATATGTGTATGAGTGAATGAACTAAAACAATTGAGTGACTCAACTTAGACTTAAAACTTGGTTTCATTTCATTTAAAAGCGAATGCAACTTCTTCGTTTGTTTTAATGTTGTACAGATTCACTTTTATTTGTTTGTTGTTTTCAAAACTTTAAACTCCACCTCACCGCACCGAAATGAGACTATATTCTCCTATGTGTAATTCCCCTTATAAAACCCATTTGGCCGCCCTCTTGTGTGTGTTTTAGCTATGGTTGTGACTCTTTAAGTTTGTAGGTGTTTTACGCCGGTTCTACGCTTTAAATGAAAACGAAAATCAAAGTAAAAACAGCACAAAGAAAAAACATGCGCAGGCGCAAAACAACAAATTATTTTGACCTACAAATTGCAAACGTTGACCTTTTTTGTTGTTGTTATTTTTTATATTTTTTTTTTTTTACTTAAATATTTTGCTTTTCTTGTTTGTTCTGTTTTACACAAAAGCAAAAACAAAAGAAAAAATATTTATTTTTCTTTTAGCAAAATAAATAAAAATAAAAATTGAAAAAAATTGTGCATTTAAATCAATTATTTGCTTATTTATTTAAATCATTTTGTGTATCTCAACTTTGACTTTAGCTTCGGGGTCCTAACTCATTCGTCGTCATCGTCGTTCATCTTCGATTTATTATACTTTGTTTTTTTTTTCGTTTTTTTTTTTTTATTTTTATTTAACTTTTAATTTGACATAAATTAAAGTTTGATTTTGCTTAGTTGGTTGTTGGCCTTCTCATAATTCTTCTGAGTAGAATCTTCTTCCAAAATTCCACTATTTCTTCAAGTCTATTCATTTGGTTTTGTTTGTTTGTTTGTTTTCAAGACACAATTAGCGCATGATTTGCTGAGCAGTTTTAAGTTTAACTTTAAATTTGACTTGACTTTATTGAGAAAATCGTGCCAACAATGGACATGGACTGGATGCCTCTTTGAAATGTTGTGGTCTTTAAGAGCATCATCATCATCATCATCATCATCATCATCGTCAACAAAAATAATAGCAAGTAGTCTTTTGTTTTTAAATTTAAAGCGAACAAAATTGGAATTTTTACTTTTATTTATTGATTTAATGTGGCGCATACAATGAGATTCATAAACATTTCAACGCTTCAACGGTAATTGGCACGATTTTGTATTAAGTAAAAAAATCAAAAAACAAAGAAAAAAAAGAACAAAAAGAACAAAAATACTTTTAAACATTTGATCTGTGCAGTGTCTTCTGCGAAACGTTCATCATCTTCAAAACTGCAATTTTTGTCTATGTTTCAGCAGAACTATAGATTATCTTAGTTTGAGCTTCACTAAAAGTTTACAAAGATTCAAAACTCTTATTTTGCGTATACTTAATATATCTTAATATATCACTACAAATTATATTAATAAAGATCTCAAAAATAAGTCTGTCAAAGTTTCTTGGTTATCTTAGTTTGACTTTTTTACTTATCTATTTAGAAAATACAGAAATTTTTATTATTTATTATTGATTATTTTGTGATATATGAATTCATTATTATTGATGTTTTTCAAGTACCAAATCCTTTAGTTTTTCTTATTGTTTCAGTCATTACAAAACCGTACAGAGTAGTTATTCCATAATCTGATCTAATAATTACTATTATTGCATATGGATGGTGTTACCCATACGATGGACATACTAGAAAGAGGAAAGTTTATAAAAAGAAACATGTGACTTATCATTATGAAACAAACAAATGTACGCTCTTTCTTTTTTTTTTTTTTTTTGTTTTTTTTTCTTTTTAAAAATGGAACAAAGTTATATCCAACTAAATTTGTATATTTTGTTACTAAATGTATTCTTTCAAAATACTACTATGCTGCCAAATATTTTACTCCTATGTTATAGAAAATATTTGCTAAAAAACTTAGCGCCTAACGATTTTGAAAAGCACCATGTAAGTCAAGATATATCCTGGCGAACGACAAGAGAGTCAAAGTCATATTTGATGTTTTGAATGAGTAGTTTACAAAAGTGTACTATGTGAAACATTTACATCAAATAAATAACTTTATTGACCCTAGTTTGGGTGGATATTGTTTGCCAGTATTGCATTGCTTTTCAATCTATTAATTTAAATTGTTGCTCAAGGCAAGACTGGTCCTGGTCCACTTATCTAATTTCCTCCTTTCCTTCTTAACTTTCCCCTGAGCTGAAGGCCTCTGTCGCTATTGCTCATAATAAATACTATTGTAGGTTATAATTTATAATTATAATCTTACTTCTAATAAATAAATAAATAATTTAAATTGTTAATGTTCCCTCATGAAACCCATTGTAAGAGTTTCTTTTGATATTTCTGTAGAACTTATATTTTGTTAATGAATGACCAATTATCCTCAGAGATCCAATTTGTATAAATTTCTCACGATATTACCCCAAAAATGTTTAAGGAAATCACATGCAACTTTTAATGTAAAAAATTTCAGTGACTTCACTTAAATGACATAAAAGTGACTTTTTTACAATATTTTACTTATTCTTATGACTTTTTGGTACAAGCTGAGCCCACCTGAGCTATTACCGATGTATATAGCGGAATGGTTGGACAAGAGTCTTTGCAAAGATTGATCCGAATTTTTACTGTTTGCCCATTTGCTGAAGCCGTCCAAAAACTCCTGAGAGATCTCAGACGCCTCGTTGGGATTGGGAGAATTAGCGGTGAACGCGGTGTCAACAGCGTATATATTGTCAGCGACTGGTGCTGGCAAATAAACTGTGTATAACGTGTACAGGGTAGTCCCAAGAATACCCGTTCCATGCAAGTATGACCTAAGAAGTAGGCACTGTGAAGCTGGGAGAATGGTTTTTATTATTATCGAAACATATTGTATGGAAACAGTATGAAAAAAACAAAACCTGCTACTGCGACAATACTGAGTGCCTCGGTTATTTTGAATTCTTTTGAATTGGTCTTGTATTCTATTAACAACCCATTTATTCGAATTCACTCGTTTTGGTTGAATACTGCTGCAAATCATACAATTTACAATCTAACCAAAACAACTCTGTACTCGTTGTATGGGTTACAAGAGTTTTTGAGTATCACTCATTAAAATACTGAGTACCAATTCATTTGAGTGAACTCAAGCAGATGTCTGGTATGTAAGCGGTGATGAGAATAAAGTTGAGAGCTTCTTTCTTTTTCGTTTTTTTTTTTCCGAAAAGAAACCAATTTGAAATAATAATCGAATCTCGTGTTTCCAATATTTAAATTTAACCCATTTCAAGATAATTTCAAATAAGTTGTTAGTAGTTTCCTAACTATGTGTTACTCATTTCTTGACATTTTAAATGTTATTTTAATTAATAATATTTGTTTCTGTTTTTTAATAAAATAATTTTTAAAATTGTGACGACAAAATAAGCATAAAGTATTTTAAACTTTGCGCCAAACAGCCACGTAAGTGACTCGATCCATTTATTCGTTTAGTATTATGCAATATCTTTGTATCACATCGAATAACCATAAATAATTTGTTTACAATTCTTACAGTTTTATATTCCCAATGCAATGCAGCATTCATTTAGTGTTTGAGAGCAATTGCGTGCAATGTTTGATAATCACAATAAAGTGGCATATTCTTTTCGCACAGTTTTGTTGCCATCTATTATAGATTTGTTGCATATTTTTTGTCGAATGAATTTGAATTTGTTACAAAATGTTTATAAAGTAATTTGTTCTGACAAATGCCATTTATGCAATTTGTTAAGAGTTTTGTTCGATTTAATTTAATTTAGTTGTGATTTTTTATTTTTGTTTTTTTTTTTTCATATTTGTTCTAATTGGCGAACAAGGTGAACTCATCTCAATGTTTATTGTTCAATCGATACATCATTCTCTCATGCTGCATTAGTCTTCTATTTGTTGTTGTTATTATTGTTGTTGTTATTGCAATTTAGACTAATTAGAGACGCAATTTGTTTACAAGTCAAGTTTAGCAATCAATGAATCTAAGCCAAGTGTGCGCAAACATGAGTGAAAAAAAAAAACATCTCTAAATTATAATGTGCACTTTTATCTTGAGGTAACAATAATAATAATAACAACCACAACAACAACAACAAAATAACAATAACATTACTAATAGTAAGTATCTACATAGCCATACTAAAGCACACATTGTTGCATAACAATAGACGCATTAATTCTAATGACAGCATAAAAAATATTGTAAACAAAACAAAACAAAACTAGTAAAACATCAAATAGTGGAATCAGCTAAGGAAAGAGAAAATCATGAAGATGAAGATGAAGAAGTAGAACGAAACCAAGTGAAGAGAAACAATTGAATTGCATTAAATTGTTGTTTTTGTTTCGCTTTTGTTAGTGTTTTTTTTTTTTTCTTATTGCAATGACGACCTTCAACTTATCTTCGTTCAGTTCACTACTACATGTGTTTTGTTCTTTTGTTTTTGTTTTTATATAAAATTCCATAGATAGAAATCTAAATAATCTTTAAGATATGCAAACAAACTTACCTTGCAACCTTCACATGTAAATGCACCAAAATGAAATCCTGCCGCTGGTTCTCCGCAGACCTTACAGGTCTGATTCATCTATTAGAGATAAAAAGATAACAGGAAATTATAATATTTTTCTATTTCTTTGTTAACAATTAAATACAAAATCAATTTCATTTCTTTTTTCTCTCTTATAAAGTTTTAATTTACCTATAACAGAAAGATAATGGAAAATTGTAAAATATAATTTTATTTTTTTTTTTTCATATTATATTTCAAGATCATCATTCCCATCTAAACTAAACTAAAGCAATAAAATTCATAAATAAATCAACTAAAAAACCAATTTCAATTAAATGCAACACCAAAATCATGACATCAGAATCTTTTTCCACTTCGCTTGACTTCAGCTCAGCACCCAAACTCAAACCCAACCGACCCCTTTAGTGTTGTTGTACTAGTGCACTTTCATGCTGCAGGCGAAATTCACACGCATTAAAAATTAAAATGCAAACATAGTTTGTCATATCACTAAATTGGTATCACAACAACAACAAACAAACAACAACTTAAACCAAGCAACCAACCAAGTCAAGATCCGAATTGCAGGCAAGTGAATGTTGGTAGTACATGTGGTACTGGGATTAGTATAGATATGGAAAGAAAGAGAACAAGTGAATGAATGAATGAATGGTGTGTAGCAATGAAAGAAAGAGGAGAATGCATGTAAAAGACTAAAGACAGACGGCGTCGTTGAAGTTTATGTACATGCAGACAATATTTGTTGGTTGGTGGGTTGGTTGGTTGGTTGCTTTCGTTTGTGGCTATAATAAAATATGAAGATGAAATCAAATGAAAAATTGCCCCAAAGCAGCGACAACAGCAACAACAGCAACAACAACAACAGTGCGAATAAAAACACAATTTCTTGTAGAGCATTTGCATTTATATGGCATCTTTTGGCTTTTGGTCTTGTTACGTTTGCTTAACGTTACGTTACGTTTCGTTACATTACTTTTTAGCTTTATAAAGTTGCGTGTGATTTCAACAAGTAGTAAAGATACAAAAGATGCAAAACAACAACAACAACAACAACAACAACATAAAAGAGGATAAGGTAAAGCATGTTGGGGGAGTTGGTGAAATGCATACAACAATATTTGTTTATTTATTGCAAGCAAAATGTTTATCAACAAATTGCAATCGTTGTTATTGTTGTTGCTATTGCTGTTTTTTTTTCAGTCTTGTTGTTATTGTTACTGACAGTGATGGTAGTGGGGCTGCAGCAAGATTGTAATGTTTTGGCCAAGGTCTCTTGATATTGGTATTTGCATTGGTTGAAAATCAATACAAGAACATACATATATTCTATATGGAGCAAAAGGGGAACTAAACAAGGCAATCGGTATAGATTAATATTTATTTTACAAGTCCTCCAATTATGTTAGGCTATGCAGGCCTAGAGGTCACCTTGCCCAAATTATGGAAGAAAGTTTTTCCGACAATTCCAAAAATAGCAGAGCAGTAACATTGGATACTTGTTCAATACTTTTTGGTTCTTCATCATCTCCAAAGCTGTGATAAACGTCTTGACGTCACAATTGGGCAGTGTCTCGTTAAGACTTCCGTCATCATTCGAATCATATTCTTATTAAAGTTTTTTTTTTTTGTTTTTTGGTATAACTGTATTTTTATTTGCAGCTCTCTCAAAGGAGAGAACCAGCGAATTTTATGAGTTGAGAATGACTATTGTTATAGTACTACTTAAGAGTTATATTTATAATATATTATTGACTGAAGAACATCGCTTAGTCTTCCGCTGATCTGAAAGGGAGATCTAGAGGATGGTAACGCATTAACCTACGAGTGTGCAAGCTATTGTCTAACAAATTGACGGCGAGGTGATTTTCATGTGATTCAAGTCGGAGAACATGTTTCTTACTGCGGTTCACAATTTCCTCATTTACATCTGCAAGTCTCTGTGAATGACTGAGTTGCGGACATACCATTCAGCCTCCTTAAAACTTTGGACTGAAAACTTTGTATAATTTTGGCATTTGATTTTGAAGTTGTGCCCCAAAGTTCAACGCCATAAGTCCATACTGGTTTGAGGATGGTTTTGTAGAGAAGGAGCTTGTTATTTGTGCGTAATTTTAAAGTGCAGGAGCTCGGAGTGTCGTTTTGGTTGTTAGCAAGGCCAAAGTATCCTAGCCCATTTGCACACTGGTTTTAGACTTAGACTCTAGGCTTGAACGTTCTTCCTTGATGAAATTGACATGTCTACTGAGAATTTTTATAAAATAAGATGCCGAAAAATTTAAATGGTTACCAGATGACAGTATTTTGAAGTTAGGAGGTCCTAATTGAAAAACTCTTTATAATAAGAATTGGTTCGTTAATTGATAAGTGTTTCTCTATTTGTTGATTTTTAGTTCCACATAAAATTATTAAAAAGTTCTAAATGCCATGAATTGAAACTATTATTTAGTTCTAGATAAGAGTTTAAGTTCTCATTGTTTAAATTAATATAAGTTTTTGTATGAAAATCTTTTTTTTAATTTGATTTTTCACTCTCTTTTTCTTCGAAGTGTATTTCATCTTTACTATAATGGAATTGAATGATCATTGTATAGTTTTTTTTTTTTTCTTTAACTTTAATGTGATTTTTATTATGTTTAATTATGTCTTACTTTATTGTTAAAAATACTCATTTGAATTTTT
Organism: Amiota minor; assembly: GCA_037043295.1. Taxonomy (NCBI): domain Eukaryota; kingdom Metazoa; phylum Arthropoda; class Insecta; order Diptera; family Drosophilidae; genus Amiota; species Amiota minor. The sequence continues at coordinate 453,561 of JBAMAW010001063.1, forward strand.
AACTTTTTTCTTTATAGCAAAAACCAATTTGTTAAAATTTGTGGGGTAAGTTACATTTTCCAACATTTTATTTGAATTTAATTATAAAAATAAAAGGGAAAACATAAAAAGAAAACGAAACCATCAATTATCTTATAGGCCATGCCTCCGAAATAAATCGAACTGCCGCCATAACTGCGAATACAATATATATTTCACTTATAAAAATATCATTGGCAACCAATTGGAAAGTGCTTTAACATAATTGAACACATTCACTTGTTGTTCATTTGTTGTTGTTGTTGTTGTTATTGTTATTGAAGTTGTTCACTTGTTATTCATTTGTTGTTGTTGTTGTTGCAATCCAATAAGTTTTTGCTTTGATCTTTCATCTCTGAGGAGGTTGCTGTTCATATGATTTTCATTTGTAAAGTAATACGAATTGGTAAGCAATTGCCTTTCCAACAATAAAATCAAAAACACATACGAGGTGCAGTTGTAAAATAAAGATATATTTGCATTATAGTATTAACAAAACTTAATTTGGAATCACAACACACAACATTTTTAAACGTCTTCTCCTTTGATCTTCTTAATAAAAAAGTAGACCAGAAGCATCTATGTAGGATCCATACATATTGAGGAGCGGTCTCTCCATCCCTGAGCGAGGAGATAGAGATGGTCAGCTTTGCGCACGGATAAATTACACTTTTTTAGGATGAGAGATCGAGAGAGTAAGTGAAGGATCATTGAGAATAGAACAATTTGTCGGTAAGCGTAAGATCGTGAGTTATTCGCAAAAAAGATTCATTTAAATAATTGCGCATTCATCAAAATAATTCCTTAATAAAAACTTATAAAATTAATAAATGTGTATTCATTCTTAATGCACATTGTTTTGAAAATTTTTGGACTGCTCTTCGGTGTTTGCTTTTGAATACATAGGCATGTGAGATCCTATTTATAGACTAGGCTACTATCGCCATCGCTTCCAGGGTTCTAACATCTTCCGAGTCCAGAAAGGGCACTGACTGAATACTTCATGACCACACCTCGTACACATTCACTTACACACTTTGCTTGACTTTTTTTTTTGCTTTCGGTTCTAATCTGATTTGAAGTTTGGAGCTTGTAGGAAATAAATTTAAAACAAAATATTCGAAAAAAAAAAGAAGAAAACAGAAAACGACTTCAATGACTCGATCTTCATGTGGCTTTTGTTGTTGTTGTTGTTATTGTTGTTGTTGTTGTCGTACTAATCGACAAATAAAAATCACATAAAATAAATTAAAAATATTATTAATATGAATTTTGTTTGTTTGGTTGTTTGTGTTTTTCAATTCATTTCTACTATGATTTCTTTCCGGTCATTGCAACTTTAAAATCTTTCTCTCCTTCCCTCTTTCTCTCTCTCTCTCTCTTTATCTCTATCTCTATTTCTCTTCAGCTTTCTATCTTTTTCGCACATGCGAAGATATATTTATATCATTTTTTTTATCTTTTATTGTCGTGAAATGTACGAGTATATTGTCTGCTTTTGTAGTTGTTGTGTATTAAAAAGCAATAAACATTTGTTAAAATTTGTTTGTATTCTCTTCCTCTTCGTTATTGTATCTAAAATAAGAGCAAAACAAAAGACTGAACACACAAACTCTTTGTTTTTTTTTTTTTCGTTTCATAAGAAATTTTTAATACAATAAATTGTTGTTTATTTTTGTTTTGTGAAAATGAACTCTTTTTGCTCTTATTAAGTAGCGACATATAACACATTATTAACCCACTTCCCCTCTTTTGAGGGACATATGTAGGAGCATCATTAGATTTAGAAATCAAAACTGGTTCCAATTTTTGCAAATTTATTTGCTGTCAGTTGCTTCTAAGTTGTTTTCCAGTCGCTTTAATTTCAGCTTATGACGTATCTTTTGAAGCTGCTGCTACTACTGATGCAGATGCCATCCACAAATTAATAAAGATTGCATAATTTGTTTAAAACAAATGGTTTATTAAAATCCAACAAGTTAATAACAATTAAGCGTTAAGTTAAAGTGAAAGTGTTTTCAAATTAGCGACATAAAAAACACGCGTCACAAGTACACAGTAAAAAAAAAATTATATACACAATTTATGTTTATAATGAATAATAAAAACAAAGATAGCTAGAAGAATAGTGGGACACCCCTGTAGAGTGAAGCTCTTTTGTTGGGCAAAGGATCAAATTCGATTAAACATAATTGGAAATGAACAAATTTCAGGATCAAAACTAATCCCTAGTTGCGCCCCTAGCTTGGATTCGCACTGGTATTTCATATTTGTTTCCCACTACCATTTTTTTTTTTTTGATAAACAAATAGACAAAAATCAAATTCAGTGACTTACAAAACGAAGAGCAATGCACACCTTCCTGGACTTGTTCTCATTATTACAATATGAAATAAAATTAATGATTGTGCTGGGCAACGGCTCACATTGCATACATCAAAGGTTCAAAGCAGTTCAGAATTGAGTCGAATTTATATAGGTAATTCTTCATTATATAGGTCACGTGAAAATTTTTGAGTACTAAGAAATCTCACATCTTTTTTATTGTTTTTTGTATTGTCATTAGAACTAAAGGTGTATGCAAAACTTCAGCTCAATAAAATGTCAAGAAGTGGTTCAAATTCTGGTTGCAAAATTTGACCCTAACAAACTAAAAAATAGACATATACAGCAAGTTAAATAAATTTAATATACTGTGACCAACTTCTTCCACTAGTGACCAGTCTTTGCTATTATATAACAACTAAACAAAAAAAACCTCCCGGTGTCCACAACGAGTCACCCTTCCGAATAGTTACAACGCTTCACATTTGCTTAATTTTTTTGATCGTACTACAAGCGCCTTCCTCAAGAAACGATGACGATTTTATCGTGCCGATTTTTAAAATTTGAATTTGAAAGGCACATAAGAGAGCTTCGCTCTAAAAAATGACACATACCCATAAGAAAGGATAAAGAAGGCATATTTTTCACATTTTTGATACTTGAACTGATAAATAATTTCAAATCTGAGCTGATTTCCAGACAAATTTTGGTAAAAGTGCGGGAAGTTCGGTTTCCTTAATCAAAAACTAATACACATTTCATAAATTCATAAACTTTAAAAATTGATTTGTATAAGTGATTTCCTTTTGAGTTGCCCAATCATAATTTTCAGTTGTTTCCAATAATTTTTGGCAACAATTTTCAATTGTTGAGAGATGTTGGAGTACAGAAAATAAAAACTTTAATTTGAATTATCAATTCTTATATAAATTTAGAAATATTTTGCCATGCCGTGTAACAACTAAATATTTTCTTTGTCGTTGTTTAACTCAGATCCAAGGCTGCACTTATATTTTCTATAACTCAAGCAAGTATAATAATAAAAAAATTAGTATTATGATGCAATATTATTCGAATTGTACAGGACATAGACATATAAATAGATAGACAGATAGTAAATGCATGCAAGGCTAAGTGGAACCTTCATTATCATAAGTATAGCAATAAATCTCATAGCATCACTAAGAATTAAATAGTTACAATTACGAGTAAAAGACTAAATGAAAAAGATTTTTTCTTATACAATAAATCAATCAGGGATGCAGTGATTCAATATTTTGCCAATACAATGACAATTCGGATTAAAGGAGTAAATAATTAGGAATGCCAATACTACTATCTATATGTTTTTAAATAATTAATAACAAAAAATAATAAAATAAGTACCTCGCGTGACTATGCTTTTGCTGTGATTATTATTTCTCAAAGTAATAAAGCAATTCATAAAGTTAAGTTATAAAAATATATTTCAAAAATTGTATATCACATTTGGTAGATTTTTGTTCAGAAAGTAAACTAAGTCTATGTAATCTCTTAAGCAAATCTTTTTGTATGCGGCCAGCAGTTGAAAAATCAAGTTATGAGGCGTTGGAGCTCAGTTGATAAACAAGAGTTTTTGGGCATGGTTTTTAAAATATCTCTTTATTAAGACAATAGTTCTTTGGATCTATGTTTCTAGAAATGTTTGGATAGCTTGCGTCAGCTTCCAACTCCTTTTGCTCAGGATGAGAATTGATCTTGGGCTTCTTTAATCAAATTGTCACAAGCAGCCCAGATACCCGTAAAAATCTTATCTTTAGTTTTTTGTGACTTTATAGAAACATTATCAATATTATCTATGTTTGTATTTTTAATCTGTCATGATTGAGGATTAAATTGTCTATTGTTTTGTTATTGCTGTTAGCGGATTATGGATCTTTGATCTGTGCTAAAACTTGTTGACTGTTATATGGTATTAGCCGATTATAACGGAATTGTAGCGTTTGTATACCGATGCTTTAACTGCATCCTAATCTCAAAGTTATAAATATTTTACATATTCTGGAAAAAGAATTGGAGCACCCACTGTGGAAAAACGTCGAAAGTATACAGCATACAGCCTTCTTCCAACAAGGAATTGAGGCGTTACGTAGGAATCAAGTCCTTAAACTGACCCGATTTGCCTATATCACAAATTTATGCGTAAATTTATTCCACATTCGACATAGTAAAAGCGCTGCGCAAAGTTCGAGATAATGATTGCATTTTTATTCATTTCATTTGACTTGGCTATCAAAAGGTTACCTTCTCTCCCTCATCAGTACTTATAACGGTCAATCAGGTATTGGTATCAGAATGGTTATATTGAATTGAATTTTATTATTTTACTGAAATTTTAATGTATTGTATATTTGTTTCAAAGCACAAATTTCTTTCAGTGTTGCAAAACAATGCAATTAATATTATGCTTTTTCAAATTAACTATTATATTTTTTTTTTTTTTGCATAATAAACTCATTTGTCCATTTTGTTTAATCTTTAATAATAAATATTTATTTATTTATATTCGGTTGCTAATTTCTTTTGAATTTCAATGCGAACTCATTAATTTTTAAGCATTCAAAAATAATTATATTGTACAATAGATTCTACGAAACTATTTTTTTTTATTATCCAAAAGCAAAAATATAAGAAATATTATTAATTTTTAATTAGTAATAACTTGGAAAAATCCCCACATGCATTAACATGCAACCATCGACTATGGTATTTAGGTACATAAACATATGGTAGATAGATAGATACTTGATACATGATAGATCAGAGGGTAAGGCATATCAATGTGAGGAAGTCACAAATCAAGTTCAAAGTATTTCGCACGTCATCGTAACAAGCGCGAAATTGCTTTGGCAGCAATTTGTTATTGTTGATTTTTAAATATTTAATTTCTGTTTTTTTTTCTTTTTTTAATTTTATTGTTCAATATTTTTACACTCAAAAAAGATATAAGTATATGTACGAGTATGTTGTATATTGATTAATTATAGTAAAACGAGTTGAAAATAATGCATAAAAATCATTATTTGATGTTGGAGAATATTTTGTAAATTTTTTGTGTGAATTTTTTCGTCTTGTCTTGTTCAAATTTATAAATTAATTTCGTTTTTTATTTTCACATTATAAATCAAAAGACTTAAGCAATGAACTTGTATGCCAAAATATTGATAATGATGATGATGATAATGATGATCATGATAACAAAGATGATGATGTACAATACATAATAATGATGATGATGATGATTTTGCAATAAAGCTTATTAAAAATTAAATATAATAAATTCGTGGCACGTTCTTACTTTAGTTTCACTTGCTACGTTAAATGGCAACAAGCCAACAACATCAACATCAACAGAAACAGAAACAACAACAACTAATAATATATCAATTATACTAACGCTTTAGATATAAGTATAGAAAGAAGTCTGTATGAGTGAGTCTGTCTCCCTGTCTATTTATCTATGTACGTGTATCTATCTCTCAGTATCTCTGTCTCTCTATCTGATCCATATACGTTTCCATCGTCGCCATTGCCATCATCATCATCATAATCATCATCATCATCATCATCGTCGCATATGCTCTTCGTTTGCCAAATAAGCTCAAAAATTATAATAATTGCCGTTGACCTTGGTTTATATAACAAACAACAACAATATAAATTCGCATTATATTTTGCACTCATAAGTTTTTCTTAATAAAAGTTTTGTTTTTTCTCTTATTTATTATTATCTATTCTTTAGTCTAGTAATCATCATGTGAGATTGTTGTTGTTGTTGATGCTTATTGTTGCATGCAATTATTTATATTATAAATGAAAATAAAATAAAAATCTTAACATAATTTAATTAAAATGAAATCATGCACAAAGCATGTTTCACAAGTACAAAATTTGCTCGCATCGCATAAATGAAATAACCAAAAAAAAAAAAAAATATAATAAATAAAATTTAAAAAAAATACTACAATGAAAATTGTTCTAGTTTCCTTCACATGACACTGAGTTGTTTAGTCATAGCAGTCAGTCAAGTGGGTGGCATGATGAATAAAGTGGCAGTGGCATAAAGAAGGGCACTCAACAGCAACCAAATCAGAACTGAGAGACACTTTTTCGCTTTTAAAGACAACGAGCAGACATTCGCGTTTCACTAAGTTTTCAGTGACTTTTGCTGAGTTTTGCTGTACTTGGTCGGCGAATATGGAAAATATTTTAAGCTTCATACTCTGTGTTCTGTCTGATTTCACTTGATTTATTTAGTTTTGGTAAAGTAGCTGATTTCACATTTTGATATAGGCAAAGCATGATCCAATTAAAATTTTGTTAATAAAAAAAAAAATTATAAATTTGAATAAAAATTATAAAATTTTTTATCTATGTAATTTATTTCTTTTTCATAAGCTTTAAATTCTTTAAGTCTTAGACATACTTGCATAGATAAAAATGTATAAAAAATGAATATTAAACACATAAAAAATACATAAATGGTTTTGACATCTAAACTAAAAAATATGTGACACGGGGAGGTGAATAATGGATAATGGATGGATGACCTACAAACAAGCGTCTAGAATGGAGAAAGTATTGTAATTTGAAAGGTTTCGATTTTCGGATTTGTTGGTTCCTCAACCTGAACAAAGTTCGTTCTACGTAGCAAATTCAAACCTGGAAATCCTTCAGAGGGTTCAATTTAAACAAAAGACACTCAGTCATTTACCGAGACCTAAACAGATACATCTCACGATTCGAGGACCATGATAATAAATTGGCAATTAACCTGCAGGTCAATAACAGACACACATCACACATGAAAAAGCAGTTCCTTCTAGATTTTCAGTTCTTAGAAAAGTGATCCAAAGAGGAATTAATTTAATAAATATGACTTTTCACTTATTAAAATTCGCCTGATGTCGTCTTTTGTGAGACTGATTGGAACTAAAAAGGAGAGAAATAATATCATTTTGAATGTTAAGCAGCCATTAAGTAGTGAATCCAAGGGAATTATTGCTCTGTTCCCTTCGAGGTCATATGGAGCCAGTCGAATGTGGCTTTGTACGAAGATGTAAGTTGTTCACATCTGGCGCATCATGGATATTATTACCCTGGGCAATTTTGTACTTAATATTTACCCAATTGTAGTTTAAGGACTACAATGAAACCATAAACAAACCATAAAATACAAAGAACTTTTCTTTTCTGGTGCGAAAGTTTCCTAAGTTTATGGAAATGAAGACAAAACAAGTTCAAATTCATGATAATATAAGTAATTTCCAAATTCTTTTTTATATTCTCTTGTTGTTATCTTTCATCTTACTGCTTTCATTGCTCAGTCCTTTTGCTCGTCGATGTAGTATTACCAGATTGGTCAATTGTATGGCGTTGCCAGCTTATTCTGTACCCTTAGAATATTACAATTTACGTATGTCTCTTTATACTCTTAAAGTTATTACATACCAATAAGATCTTTTGTAAAAGTTCCTTAACATTCTTTAGCTTCAATGTGTTAAGCGAAACTTAGTCTTCCAAAAAAAAAAAAAAGATTATCATTTAAAAAAGAATATCGATCTATCTAGGTAAAGTTCTACAAATGTAACTCACTGATTATTTAAATTAAGAGCCTAGTTGTTAAATGATAAATTAGACCAATGATGATGACTCATTAAATATTTAAATATTTCATTTCATTAGAAATTCTTCATTTTATTATGTGTGTTTGCCTTTCTCTGTACTCGTACAGATGTTAACACATTACAAATTTGAAACGTGTTTCTTCGTTTGCCTGCATTTGGCAACTTTAGCTTAGTCATCACTATGATCATCATCGCCGCCCGTTGACAAATTGTCAAAGGCCATAAAATGAGGCATTCCCAAAAATTTGTATTCACAATTTCTCGCTTTCATTGTTAGCAACACGCATCACCATCAGTAGCAATAACATAAGCAGCTTGTTGACTCTTTACCCGCCCTTCTTTTTACTCATGGTAACTCTCTCTCTGTTGCAGTGTTTGCCTCCGAATCTTTGTATTGTAAGTATGTGACTTGTTAGTACTGGGAAATCCCTTTGGGGAGTGATAATCAATCATGTATTGCATTTATGGCTTATGAGTGAAATGACGTGCGTGTGAGTGAAATTATTATTTGTTACACTTTTCTCTCTCAGAATTTCCTGGCAAATTGTTGTTAATTGTTGTTTGGGTTACAAATTCAATTCCCTTGCCTTTTGTTCATTGTTTCCATAATTTCTTTCTGGTTTAAATTCTTGATAAATGATATTTTCTCTTGAAATTTGACATTGCATATTTTTTCGCATGAATAAAATGCAGGCAAACGAAATTTGTTTGTTTTTCTTTTTTAAGATTACTAAAAGAACATGGCACGTCCATTTACGAGTATTGGAACTTGTAACATTTTAGTAAAAATGATCGATCGATCGATCATTAGGTCAAAATCGAAGAAAAATGAGATGATTGTGTTTTTGAATGAATGAAAATGCCATATGGCAAACAAAGATTACACGTTGTGTAAGTCAGTCATTGAGTGAATAAAGTCTCTCTTGCAAGTTCGTTGCTTAAATCTTTTGTATCTGCTCATCTTTATTTTTGTTTTTTATGCATAATTTTGTTTATTTAACTAATTAAACGTAGCCTTGCATTTATTTATTTATTTATACAGACAAAACAGAAAAAAAGCAACAATTTTTAATGAGTACAAGTGCAATGCAAGCAATAAAATCATGATTTAAACGAACTCTAGGACAGTGGAATGGACATAAATATATAAACTGATAGATCGCCAGATAAACAGACCAACTGACAGACAAGACACCTGTCAAACAGGAAATATCTATGCATATTAACTTAATAAAAACGATGAAATAAAATAAAATAAAAACAACAAAAACAAAACTTAAAATAAAATAAAACAAACTACAATATTAATAATATCGTCAGTTTCATTAAAGATTTTATACCCTTTGCTAAAGTAGAGTGTATTCTCTTCTTGGGGATAGAAATTATCTTTCAGTTAAGGTGCTGGCAATTTAAACTTAAATATTTAGATGGAAACAAGTAACTCAAGTGAAGGAGACTGAAATTTGCAGGGAATTCATTGAATTCGATGCTTGAACATTCCCTTACAATTTGATGAGTGTAAAAAGGTAATAGTTTCTTGGATTCCGGAACCAAAGGGTACCAAAGGGAACCATTTGCAGAGACTTCGTTGTCCGTCCGTCTATCAGTCATCGCGTCATATCTCATGAACCGTAATAGCTGAAATTTTCACAGAATGTGTAGTTCTTTCCGGGCATTAGCAACAAATACTAAAACTAAAATATTTTCAAAAAATTAAAGGGGTCCCCATACAAAAAACATTTTGATTTGTATGGCAGCTATACGATCCAGTAATCCCACGATCTTGAAATTTGGTTGGTTGGTGGCTATACATTAGAAACTTATATTGTCGAATTTTCAGTTTGATCGGGTTACTAGTGAAGGTATCTCCCATACAAACAACCATTAAAATTCAGGTTCTTATCAGAAAAAGTTTTTTGTTTTCTGTTCTTTCAAACTGGAATTTAGACACTATAAGTTTTTGATATAGGCGCGGTCCATGTGTTGGAATCAGCCAAATCGGCCAACTTGGAGGGGTAACTCCCATACAAACCTACCATTCAAATTCATGTTCTTATTCGAAAAACTTTCTACTGTTTTAGACTATTGAACTGAGATTTAGAGACTATATGTTTCTGATATAAATGCGATACATTTGTTGGAATCAGTCAAATCGGACCACTAGGGGGATTACCTCCCATACAAATCCCAATCTAGTACAGAACCCTCCGTGTACGAATCTGACTTATCTTTCTACATTCTAAATAAAAATTTCAATCTATTTTATTGAACAACATTTTAATAATCATAACATTCCCATTCCATACTTTACTACATATGAAGGGTATTAAAATATTTTAATTCATAACAAACAAAAAACTTTGTACATTTGTATCTACGAGTATGTATGTTACTAAGCTATTATGTTGGCCTCTTCTTTGTCTTCTACTACTACTACTACTACTACTAATTATATGATTTTAATAATTTTTATGGTTGCGTTTTCATCATTTAATATTTCATTTAATAATTTTCATGTCTTGTCATATCTTGTTTAATGTAAATGGGCAGAGCGCATCAACAACATGAACAACATTACTAATTATTAAACAAAAAACATAGAATTTAGTACAAAAAACAAAAAAGAAGAAAAAACCTTAATGAAGCGCAACTCAGTTGCAAGGCATAATAAAATAATAATAAAAGTAATAATGATAATCATAACGAGTTAGTTAGTTGTTACCTTCATCTTTGAAGCAGGAAGCAAACCAAGTTAAACGAATTAAAATTATAAATAAATGTTTACTTAAAGTAAAGACTCATTCTCATTGTTTCTTTGTATATTGCAATTTCCTTTTAAAAGGAAACGCAAGCACAAAAAAAAAAAAAAAAAAAAATGAAAATTACATTGAATTTTGTTGACGGGAAATTGCCGTTAAACTAATTTTCCATTGAATATGATTTTCAAATTTAAATTTTTCGACATTATTTGCCAACTTATGCCACAAGCAGAAGCTTAGAAGCGAACACACAGATCACTTGGTTGCTTTGAGTTGCTTACTTGGTGGCACACTTCAAATGAAAAATAATAATATAAAAAAACGAAAAACTATTCAAGTCATCGAAGTCGCATAAGTTGGCTACAGTTCAGGGCCAGACAACAGAACCAACACAGCCAACAGAGCCAACCGAGTATTGCGTGCGGCATGTGCTGCACAAACACTCATAGATACAAATACTCGCACACACAAATGCACTTATATGGAATGTACTTATGTAGATGCATGCGCTTGTATTATATGGAAATGTTGACTAAAAGTTGGCACTCGTTTCAGGCCGCTTACTGCACTTCATGGCTTTACTGCACTATAGTGCATCCCATGATGATGATGATGATGATGATCGCTTTAGCTGCTTTGCCATATGCAAATGCGTGCAAAATGTGCGACAAACGTTTGCCTTGTTTACTTGACTTGGTTTGCTGTTGTTGCTGTTGTTGACTGGCTTTGAGCCACACGTACTTGTGGCATTTGTTACAATTTTAAATGTTAAAGACAAACTCTGACGGAAAGACAGATAGACAAATGAATAGAGAAGGAATGAAAAAACGCGACGACAAATCAACGACAATGACGACGACGACGATGACGACGACGACACACAAGCGGCATTTTACTAGTCAACTTCATTTTAAGTGAGTACAATATGTTGACATTTAGGCTAAGCAAACACGTGTGAGATTCTATTTTATGTTTGTATGACGCCAATTTTTAATGTATATTTTGGCACTTTGCAACACTGTTCGAATATATTCCACATTAATCATATTCAAAATTGAAATTGAAATAATGAAGAACAATGAATGCAAAACAAAAAAGAGGAACTAAAATTTAGACAAGTTGGCGAGCATTTGAAAGATAAAAGATTTGTGTTTTATTTTTTGCAAATAAATAAATCAACCATATTTCTAGAAAGACAAACAATCAGACAGAAAGACAGACAAACAATCATTTGGACAGACAGACAGCTAGAGAAACATTCAGTTAAATGAATAGAAAGACAGATGAGGCAAATGAATTGGCATAAAAATTTCTGTTGAGTTGTTGCGGCTGCCGATGTTGCCCCTATAGAAATACAAACTTGATTTTGCTAGATCAGTTTGTCTTGTTGTCTGTCTTAATTCAATGAGCATTTAACTGCACTAGATGCCAATGACTTGACATGTGCGAATCAAATAAAATAAAGGAAAAAAAAAAAAAAAATAATAATAAATAATAAATAAAGAAAACCCAAATGATAGAATGAAATTACAAAATTAATCCAGTCAAGCTGATGCAGCAGTAGTCGCAAAGGCAAGGAAGGGGCAACACTGGCATCCATGACAGCTGCTCTATTGGGCGTGTTGGCGGGCTGTGCGGCGTGTGGCTTTTTAACTGACTGACTGAAAGTTTCTCATGATTTTGAATTTCTGTTTTTATACAATATTATTCTGCAGTAGTTGAAGCTCTGAAGTTAAAGTAAAACTGAATATTTTATTAAAAAATGAAATCAAATCAAAGTTGCATAAATGAGAAAAATGACAATGATGATGATGATGATGATGTATGATGTATGATAGATGTATGTACATAAATCAAAAGGAAGTTATTGGAAGCAAAAGACATATAGAGTGAGAGGGAAAAATGCAAGTCATTGATTTAGACAAAAGGAAAGGGCGTAGAGGAGAGAAGTTTTATTACTTTGCAAATCTAATGAGTTTTATATTGATTTCATTTCATTTTTTACTCATCGTTTCGTCTTAGTATTGATGGGAAAATATTTAGGTGAGATGGCATCCAAAGAATGATTCATTCAGATCAAAAGGGAGTTTTTGAGTAACAAAAGACTTAAGCGACAAACTTGGAAAATAACAAAAACAAAAGAATAAAACCAAACAAAGTAAATCACACAAAAAAATCAAGAAAAATAAAAACCCCAAAAAAAAAAAAAATAGTTAAATCAGGGAAATAATGGTAATGAATAAGAAAAAGAAGAAATTGAAGAAAATTTTCCCAAGCTTTACTAGTAAATAACAACAGCAACAATAACAACAACAACAACAAGAAAAACATGTAACAAGCAATGAAAAACAAACAAGTAAACAACAAGCACAAGCTGCTCTTATTTAATTGACTTTTGACTCCCGAAATCAGACGATGGCAACAAAATAAAACAAAGAAAACAGAATAAAATAAAAACAAACTTAACAAGATAACAACGAGACAACAAACAAATAAATCGCATGCAACAAACAACTAAAAACAAAAAAAAAAACAGTACAATACAACAAACACAACAACAAGTTGCAGTAGCAACAGCAGCAGCAGCAGCAGCAGCAGAGCATCAGCATCAGTAAGCGATTGAGCGATGAGTGAGAGTAAGTGAAGTAAAGCAAAAAGTAAATTAAGAGGAAAGCGGGGTGTTAAGAGAAAGATACTCTAACAAAAGACAAAATAGTAAAAAAAAAAAACAAAAAAAAGTGCTGCAAGTGCAAATAAAAGAGATGCGACAGACACATTTACTTATCGCGCCTCTTCCAGAGCCAACAACAGCAAAACACATGCAAAACGCTTTTCAACTGCTGCTGCTGCTTGTTTTTATTGTTGTTGTTATTGTTATTGTTGTTGTTGTTGCTGTTGCCGGTTGACACTCACTTCAGGTTCAGTTTTTTAGCTTTTAGCTGCTGACTGCCTGCACCTTTTTGAACAAATAAAGTTGACCAACTTCTGGTCTGAAGAACAGAAACACTGTGCAAGTGATGAAGAGGACGAAACATTTGCTGCTTCTAATGATCCAATTCCCACGAGCTAGAAGAGACTACTACAACGATGACTACGATGACTATGATGATGATGATGATGATGATGATGACGATGACGACAACAAAATGAACCAAGGAACGAGAGTACAACGTTGGCAATGGCAACGGTGAAGGCAACAACCAAAGCGCGAATATGTTTTTTTTTTCTTTTATTTCTTAAACTATTTGCAACTCTTAAGGAGAAGGTGGAGGTTGCACACTCACACACACACATACACATAATACTAACATAAGTATCTATGTGTATATCTTGGTTGTTATTGTTTTTGTTGCTGTTGATTTTATGCCTGCTTAACAACTTTCAAAGTTAATAGTCTGTGGTGTGGCGAGACATTTTCAAATTCCAATTCAAAGCAAACCAAGCAAGCCTGCAAGCAGCAGGAGTCGTTGTCGCATATACCAGCGGGTTATCTTTTTGTTATAGTATCATTCTCTCTCCCTGTTGCCTTTTGTCTTTCACAGTTTCAACACTAAGTTTCCATGTCCATTTCACTAGGTTGAAGTTGAAGTTAAGTTGGTGAGTGGGGTTTCGGAACACAATTTAGGCACCAAAAGCATTGCTCATTCCTGGGCTCGCTCCTGGCTGGGATGAATCATTTTTAGTGTTGTCGAAAAAGAAAGCAGTGCAATTTGAGTTTTATGAGCACTTGGCTTTATCTTGTTGTGTTGTGCTGTGTTGTGTTGTGTTGTGGTCGCGTTCTTTGCCTCCTTGGTTGAATGTGAATGAGTGTGAGACTGACTGTGTTTGTGTGTGTTTGTGTGTGTTTCAAGTAACAGCAGCAAGTGCAAATGTGCAACAAGTTGTTGTCTGTTATAATTTCGCTTTATTATTGGTAACCGACAAAAAGATAGACAGCCACTTGGTTGGTTGGTTGGACATATATTTTAACTGGAGGCAAACTCTCTTTGATAGGCGATCGCTTTGGGAAAGTCTTTTTTGTTGTTGCTGAGTGTGAGTATCTCGTTGATGGCGTATACGTAATGCTATTTAAATACCCTTCACAAAAAATTATATTTCTTATGATTTTTAATATGATAAATCGATGAATTTTTTTACAGAAAAAATAAATTTACAATTTATTTATCATTTGGATTTGGATTCTTGGTCATGTGTTATAAAGTCTGATACTGAGAGTCAATCGTCTTCCTTCAATAGAATGAGAATTGTTCGATCCATTGACCAATTTTGATTGTTAAAAATATACCAAGACCAATACTTTATATTCCTTATTTCTTAGGTCAGAATACCTTTTTAGTTTTCATGATGAAACTGTATACATGGAACATGTTTTTCTATCCTTTAGTTAGAATCAATAAATCAATGTTTTTATTTTTAGTTAGATACACTTATCTTCTTAAGAAATAATATAGTAGCCTTAAAATCATATAACACATATAAATTAAATTCATTTAAAGAAACTGATAATTTTTAGTTCATTTCTTGGGAAAACAAAAAATCCTAAAAAATACTTAAGTAGAGTAGAGTATTTCCTATAAATTGAAGCTGAAATTTAAGTAGTTTTTTTCTCTTATTTTCTTTGTTTTTTCTTCTGACTTAAAGATTATTGAAAAAATAGTAAAGAAAAAACTATGTTCGCGTGGGAATTATTTATTTCTTTAAATAAAAAAAAAAAAATGTATATAAATTTTCTTGTATTAATTTTTTTATTTTTTCAACTAAACAATCAATAACAATAACAACAACAACAACATAAACTTATAGTTATGTGCTGTGTGTATTGCCAATTATGGATAATTTTAAACAAAATCTCCATTCAAAGTTAAAATCTTTTTGATCAAATCTCAATCATCTTCGTTTCATTTTCTTATTCATTTTCAATGTTAAATTCCAAAGCAAAGCAAAGCAAAGCAAAATCGCAGCTTTGGGCTTTAAATTTTTGTTATTTTACAAAATGCAAACTCTTCATTTGTCACGTGTTAAAGACAAATGAAAATAAAACTAATAACAATAACAAAAAACTAGCAAAAAATAAAATAAAATAAAATCATTAGTTATAATATAACAATGGACACAAATTGCTTATGTAAACGGACTTACAGTATTTTAGTTGCAGTTCAAGTCAAAGCAACCAAGTAAAGTCAAGTCAAACTGAGTTTAGCTAAACTAAACTTAACTAAACTGAGATATTGCAAGTCGAGCTGAGCTGAGCTGAGTCGAGCTGAGCCAAGCCAAGCCAGTTGAACCAAGTCAGAGACGAGCAAATCTAACTTTAAACCTAATCATGCAATCAACAATCGAGCTTAAACAATTTATACAATAATTTAATTCAATTTGATGATCTTATAAGAGCTGTTTTTTTTTTTTTTATTGTTAATTTTCATTGCATTCTTCTCTCATTTGTCGTGCAGAATTAGAACTAAATAATAATAGTATAATACAATCTAAGTTGCTTTAAGTGCTTTAGAGAGATGGACAGGAGTGAAGATGGAGGGTCCAATCCCATCGCATCACATAACATTACATATTCACCTTGTTGAAGTGTGTGTTCTCGTACAATTTTAATTATAATTGACAGAGAAGGGAAACTGAATAGAGACACCTGAACTAAACTAAAGTCAGACGAGTGACGAGTATTGGCCATGAAAATGAAATATTTAAGCAAAATTATTAAAATAAATAAATAATGAAGAGAGGACAATCTTTCTTCACACCCAATATTATTCGTAAATAAATAAGCAGCAATCAACTCAATTATTTCACGCATTTACGCCGATACTAAAGACTTAACACAAATATAAATGATAATGAAGTTAACCTTGACCTTTAACATCAAATGCTTTTTATTAAAATCTAACATCCAACCGCAACCATAAAATGTTTATGAACCATTTTTCATAAAGAAAAAATGAAGAACAAAACACAAAAAAAAAAAATACAACAAAATGTAGGAAATTGTTATAATTTTAATAATTTTGTTACGCTAAAGAAAGCACAAATCTTGGGTAGAAACGAAGAGGGAAGATTATCATCGAAAGACTTAATAAGATTGAAATAGTAATAAAGTTAAAGACGAAAATAAGTAATGCGAGTATAATTTTATCGACGTAATAAAGTAGCAAATGTTCAACCAAATGGAACTGTGAACTTGAAAATGAAAATGAAATTGAAAGCATAAAAACATTAAAATAAATGAAAATAAAATGTAAGACAAAAAGTACTTTTAATAAGACAAGAAAAAACAAGTACAATTATTGTTGTAGCTATCATTATTATTCTTACTTTTGTTGTTGTTGTTGTTGTTATTATTGTATCATTATTATTATTATTATTATATTTATGAAGTCTTTGAAGCTGAACGAGCCACGCGCTAATTTAAAAATAATGCGTTCAATCATTTTTCTGTTTCGCATTCAGAAAATCTTTTTACTTCATTGTTTTATTCAACTTAGATAATAATTTTGATAAGTACACTACATACTTTCTTGGCAAGTGTATTATGAATTTAGTCTGATGTTGGCAATGCATCGAACAGCAGACCCCGTAGGTCATGAGTATCACCACATGAGGAATATATCTGGTCAAACTCTAAGTTGGTCTTTGCTTATATAATCATTCAGTCTTCGAGAATTTAAGATATAGGTAATTGTTAGCAACATATAGAACTATATAAAGCATGGCCCAAGTGACAAAGAAAAGGGAATAGACATTTTGCTCACCATCTGAAATCGAGGTTCGTTTTTTTTTCTCGTCAACCTACTTTTGGGTTAGATCACTACGATCTCTTCCGATATGACCCAGAGAACCAAAAAGATTGGACACCCCTAATCTATAGGACAGAGCACTGAAAGGGAAATCAATCTTGTCATGTTCGCAAGTGCATAGTTTCTCCTTTGTTATGACCAGATTCATTTTTCTCCATTTATTGGGAATTTGAACAGTCTTAGACACTCTGCGCCAAATGAATAGCAAACTCCTATCAGATCATTTGGATGAAGTTTTTTAAATCGAAGGCAGGTTGCGTTGTGTGTTAGACATCATGCCAAGAGATTGGGGCGATTCAGCAAACGTTCGGCAGCTGAAGAATTTAATTTCCTCGATTACCGTTGGCATCATAAGCTTCCAATGTGATATGATGTTTCTAAAAAACCACAGTACACGGGTTATTCGTTGTAAGGCTTTGTTTTGTGTTGCTTGCAACTTTTTGATGTTATATGGTGCCGCAGTCCCTTATATTTGAATGTCATATCTCCAAACTGGGGACAGAACTTGTTTCTAAATCGTCACTTTGTTGTGAAGTGGCAATTTACTGTTCGCATGCAGTAGCCAGTCCAATTTCATCATTTTTTGATTGCAGCATGCTTTGACACTCATCACAGAGGCGCACTAAGTCTGCCGCTCATCCAGGATCAGACATAGGTATTGATATGTGTCATCTGTGGAATGACTCTGGAGTCATATGATATAATTGGACAAGCGCCACGTTTCAATGTGTAGGTGCAGTTAGCTGATTTGAGGGGATTTATGCCATCGTTTTGAAATCGTTGTAAGTTCCTTTGGGTCATTTCCACTGCTGCAATGGGGGAAGTTGTGTTCGCGAGTATGGCGTTTTCATCTGCATAAGTTGCTTTCAGCAAATTATCGTTTTCTTATATAGGCATGTCCGCCGTAAATAAAGATTATAGTACTGGCGCAAGGACTTTACAAACAAACATTATTTTTTGAAAGACAAGGATATTTTATTTATTATTTATCGATTTAGCTTTCATAATAGGAAGTCTAATGATCGTTAGGCTTCCATAATAATACTTATTTCCTTTATCTTGGCAACTAAGTCGAGCGGTTTTGAAGCTTTTCTGAAAATAAGTTGTCATATATAACATTTTGCCTTATTTTCATTCTATTGTATATACTTATATTGTATCTACTTCAGTTTTTTCAACAACCTTTCACAAATGAAAAGTTAGATGAAAATCTTGTTTTTTTGGGAGGTAATATATTTTAGGTGGTTCTCGAGAAAATTCATATGAATTCAACCAAAGTAGCTATTGATTATATTTTGCCACATTTGATACACAATTAAGTATTCTATCTTTTATAATAGATATCTCTAACGCCTCTGTTTCGGAAAATATGTTATGAAAAAAAAACAAATTATGTTGGGAAGTCCTATTCAATTGGTGCGTAGTGTATTAGCATTACTGAAATCATATGCCCCTAGTCCTCTAAAATAATAATTTACAGCAAGCTGAGCGTCGTATTTTAGGGGCGGAAAATTTGGGGCTAAATTGTTTTATTTTTTTTTTATTTTTAGAAATTATATATAATAAAGTCCATAATAACAATTCAATATGTAAATTTTTCTACAATTTACGTGGGTAGTCATATCCACTAATTGGTCGGGTGACAGAAATCTATATAATTTATTGATACCATCCACTACTTGACAAGTGTCTTCACTATTTTATGATATGCTGACAAGTACTTAGTTTATAGGTTACAATGGTCTTAATAACCCAAGTCTTATAATTTTGAAAACAATGAAAGCATATTTTTTAAAAGTTTTGATTAGAAATGGTTTTTTGGTGAGAATAATATCTGTAAAGCAAAGCAATGGCTTGCCGATTGTTCTGGGTACCCAGCTCTAACAAAATAAACCATCGAAAGTTAGTTTAGTGTATTTAATCGTGATTATATGAGTACCAATGATGCTGTACCTTATCTTCGCTCAAAGCAGAAAAAAGGCCACAAAATAGTTTCGAAGGACCGTAAGGTGAAGTTACCTTAGATAGCTTACACCTCGAAGATATCAATTTTACACGAAAATTTGAACATACGTCCGTAGTTTTCCAGGTGCGTACCGTGTTTGCTCATACTGGACTGAAAACAACAATGCGTTGCCGATTCAGAGGGCTTGTTTGGAGTTTGTTATATGATTTTTTACATCGGCATGTGACAAAGATGAAATATGGGTTCTGACAAAGACTTTATAGTGTTGATCAATGATCATTTACCATATCTACACTATTAAAATCTCTTTAAACTTTTTCATGAGTTGGCAAACTCATCTAAGATTATTGCATTAAATACAATATGTAAATGGATTAGTGGAAGGTTTTTAAGTAAGTTCCATGATTTTACGTGAGAAATCTACCAAAAGTAATATTCAATTTAAATACGAATATAGATGAAGTGTATCAAAGATTTGTTCAGACCAAAGTCAGTACAATTTCTGCTTAAATAAAAATACTTGAGCGATTTATAAATGAGATCTAATACAATAGAAGAGGAAGCAAAAGCAAGAAGTTAACTAGTTGGCACTGTAATTACATAATATTGCATAAGATCATTATTTTTTGCTGGTCTTCATCATCATCATCATCATTGTTTTTTCTTCTTCTTATTTTAGTTTAGAGTAAGTTAAGTTAGTCGTCTTCTGCTTGCCTGGTTTACTATTGACTTTTGTACTTATTTCTTGGGGGATTTATGCTCTGTTAGCCACACTTTGGTCGATCATTTGTTTATTTGTTTGTTTGGCCGGTCGGTTGGTCGGTCGGTCTATGGGTCGTTCATTTTTCTGTATTAGTAGTACTAAGTTTTGTCTATTGTTGTTGTTTCATTTTCACTATCAATGCACAAAATGATACTTAAATAATCGTAGTACTTAGTAGTACCAAGTTTAATAGCATTTTGTATGTAGTTTAGTGCAAAAAATCATTACGTTGGTCGTCGTTGTCTCTTCTAAGTCTAAGTTTTTGAACTATTAATGCACTCAAGTGTAGCATGTTTGTCAAGGTTATCAAGGTGTTTTTTGTTGTTGTTGCTTTTTCTTACTTACTTCATCATATTGGAAAAAAAACATATTGTACAAAATAGAAAAAAAAAAAAAGCAAAAAAATAGTCTGCCTTTCCGTCTGACTGACGGATGTAATGACATGATGTATTACTATTAAAAGGGTTAGAGATGAAGAGGATGAATTAAGTGCAAGTCAAGATCTATGTAACGGAAGCTTTGGGAGTTCGTTAGAACCTAAAAGTAGTTTAATTGTGCTACATCAACAATAAGCAAGTTTGTTGCTTAAGTCTTTTGTTTTGATCTTTATTTTGTATGTATTTCATTCTCATTTTTTACAATTTATGTACTTCTCTTCACAGTATTACTGAGTTGAGATTTTTAAAATTTATAAATATGCATTTTGCTACAATTTTTGCAGTTGCAAATTTAATGTATCTATCTATCTATCTATTGTATATATGTATCTATTCCATTTGTCCATTTGTCTATTTGTTGTGTGCATGTGCAATGTGCATACTAGGCATATGATTTTGCTTGAGGCAGAATGTTCGTTCGTTCGTTCACTAATTTCGCTCATTAATCATCGCCAAACAGAAAATCGCTCAAATGCTCAAAACTGATTACACATGAACTGCCCACCAAATCAAAAGTAACTGAAAACAACGCCAAGTCAAGTCAAAAGGAAATAAATATAACAACAACAGTACGAAAAAAATGAAAGAAAGCCAAAAGGCAACTTAAAATGACTTTGACTGTAGATGAGTGAGTGAGTGAGTGAGTGAGTGAATGACTGACTAAGTCTTTTGAATTAGTTAGTTAGTGAGTGAGTGTGTGAGTGAGTGAGTGAATTTTGTTGTTCATTCATTTAGTTTGTTCTGTTCGTTCATACGTTGATTTACTTATGTGCAACAGGTCGTCATTGTGTAATAAATCTGCAAACAAATGAAGTTGTTTGCTCCTATTTGTGGTTGTTGTGGGTACAACTCAATTTCACATTCGAAAGATTCTATGTCAGTCATCTATGCCTGAGTGCAATCATTGATCTCTTGGCACTCGTTTTTTGCTATACCAAAACAACAAATTGAGCAAATGAAAGCAAGACACTATTATTACGATACTCCTATACCTTGACTTGGCTCATCATTTGTGTTGTGTACCCGACTGCACTTCACTTGCCTTGTTGGCAAATTATAAATAGTGCAAATGCGTGCAGTGCATCATCATCATTTGTTTTCCGTTCATTTTGTATTTTGTACGTTTATTTCAACTCAACTCGAAATAGACTCATCAAAATGTTGTTTTCTTTATTTCTACTCGTCGTATCCACTATCTATCTATCCACATATTGTATTTCGTATGATGACGACAAGTCATGTTTATCTCCTTTATCTTAAATGAAACATTTTCGTCCTTGTTCGCTTTAAGATGATGGCAATTAACAGTGGAAATTATCATTCGTTTAATTTTTTCAGAATTTCTTTTAAGATTTCTATACCCTGCATCATAAAAGTAAATGATTTTATTAATTTGTAGTAAAGTTTGCAGTGAATAACAGCAGATATTGAACGTGACATATGGAGTTTACGAAGAAATCAGATCAGCTTTGTCTGTCGTTCTATTGTATTTCTTTTTCAAGATTTGGTCTAGTCTTTTCAATAGACATGAGAGGACAATTTGCATAGCACACAGGATTATAAGTCTTAACCACTTTCTTTCTATATATCGTATGTTGTTGACACTATTCCACTTGTTACCGGCGATTAGTGGTTGCAGTCTCAGCCCTCCCCCATAAATAGACTAGTCCTCATTGAGCACTGGAAAAATAAAACTCCAAACACATCAAATTCTCTTTGCATCACATGATATGTTCTGCTGTAGTCATAACAGAAATATTATTGCAATTAGAGTCACCATGATGTATCTGGACCTGACCCTTGATAAGCTTCCCACTTGGCAACCTCACATCAAAACCAAAATAAAGTAATTGGATCCCAAGCTTCCAAAAATTAGTCAATCCTCTGTTTGAAATCAAAGCTGATACTTTATAAGACGATGTGGTATGGTATTCAGTTTTGGGGCACTGCTTCCAACTGGAAATTCTTCAGAGTTTCCAATTCAAACTGCTGTAAATGTTTGTCGGTGCGCTGTGGTACTTCAGTACATGGTCATTTAACGATTAGAGAGGAGATCCTTAGGCACAACAACACATACATGTTACGATGGGAGGACCATGATAATCAATTGGCAATCAATAGCAGACAAACGCATCACCTGAAAAGACATCACCCTCTGGATCACCCATTCCGCTTCCCGGACAAGTGATCCACTGATTATTTCAATTGAATTGTGCCTTTTCCTTTATTCAATCCCATACATTGTCGCCTTTTGACAGACCGATTGAAAGTAGGAAGTAGAGAGAAAGATTTCTAAGTGTATCTAATCCTTGTTATTACATCAAAGACTTCTTCCTACAATATTTTTAGGGTTCCGGACTCAAAGGGTACCAAAAGGAACCCTATTGCAGAAACTTCGTTGTCCATCCGTCCGTCCGTTCGTCCTCGGGTCATATCTCATAAACCGCAATAGCTAGAGACTTGAAATTTTCACAGGATATGTAATTCTGACCGGGCATCAGCAAATACTAAAACTAAAATATTTTCAAAAAATTAAAGGGGGGGGGTCCCCGTGCAAGAAATATTTTGGTTTGTATGGCAGCTATACGATCAAGTAATCCCACAATCTTGAAATTTGGTTGATTGGTGGCTATACATTAGAAACTTATATTGTTGAAATTTCAGTTTGATCTGGCCACTAGGGAGGGTACCTCCCAAACAAACCCCCATTAAAATTCTGGTTCTTATTAGAAAAACATTTTTGGGTTTTATTCTAACGAACTGAAATTTTGAAACTATAAGTGTCTGATATAGGCGCGATACATCTGTTGGAATCAATTAAATCGACCTACTAGAAGGGGTACCTCCCATACAAATCCACCCTTAAAATTCAGGTTCTTATAGAAAAACTTTTTTGTTTTTTGAACTATTGAACTGAAATTTAGACACAATAAGTTTTTGATATGGACGCGGTACATTTGTTGGAATCAGTCAAATCGGACCACTAGAGAGAATACCTCCCATACAAACCCCAATCTGGTACGGAACCCTCCGTGTGTTAAGTAAGGGTATTCAATGAATAATGTAACCAACTGGGAATGATTTATTTATACTCGTATATCTTTTGTCTTGTTATCTCTCTCCTTTTGTTAAACTGTTTCTCATTTATTTAAGTCCTAATAAAATATTGCCCAACATTTAGTAATTGCACAAATTGTCGTGGAAATAGTACTGATAAACCTATAGTTTTGTTATTACCCAGTTTGTCTTTTGTTGTTGTTACTGTTTCATGTTTGTGCCGCAAAGAAAATTTCTAATTGCAACTTAATTTCATTTATTGTACATACTAGTTGCTTGTTCATTCGTTTGACCGTTCGCTTTTTTTGCTTCCTTGCCAAACATAAATTTAACATTCTAATTGAGTTATCAACTGCAACAAGTACACAAAATTCCACTAGCAACAACATCAATGCGCAGTAACAACAACATGGCGTAACAGCAACATATGCGTTAGCAGCAACATGTTGCTGGCTTCCTAGCTGACTGGCTACGCATGTGAAAAATTGCTTAAATGCGCATAACTAGTACTGGAAATATTGTTAAGAGTGGAAGAGAGAGAGAGAGAGAGGGAGAGTGATGAGTGGGGATGGGATGATGGGTAAGATGAGCAAGCAAACAGCAACAATAAATGTAGTAATTACATTTCTCTTATATGTACACATACATATGTGTGCGTGAGATAGAGTTTATGCTGCCGCCACCACCGCCGTGGTTGCAACAAACTTTTACTGTTGATACTTTTGTGGTTTGCTTGCAGTTTAAATTTTTATTTATTTTTAAACATTAATAACTCGTTTTTCTTTTTACACACATTCAACTGCACATATATATATATTTACCCTCTCTCTCTCTCTCTCTCTCTCTCACTGTCTCTGTTCACCACTACCTCTTTTTATTCTAATTTTCATTTTGTGCCTCCCCTTTTTTTTGTCGGTCTGTTGGCCTTATGTCGGACAAGACTTCAGCGGCAGCTTATTTTGGCCAATGTATTCTAAATATTTTTCATTTGTTTTTTGTTCAAAAGAGGGAAATCATCATCATCATCATCATCATCATCATCATCCAACAAGAGAGATATATTTCATGTTGCTGTTGCAACGTGCAAACATTTCTGTTGTTGCCTACTAACTGAAACGCAGTTCGGCGTAATTAATTTACTTTGTGTGTTTGTCTACTGTTGGTGCTGGTGCCACTGCTGCTGCTGCTGCTGCTGAAGAGGAGTAACAACTCAGTCCTCTGTTTTTCTTATTTTGGGCTTGCTGAGTATAGTAAAATATGAAAAAAATCCATTACGCAAATGTTTATGACCAAAATGGGCAGCAACAACAGTAACAACCACATAATGATGATGATGGCGATGATAATTATGAGTAAGGAAACTTTAGCAAACGAGTGACTTTCAGTGTATATGTTTATCTTATCTAAATATGTATGAGTTGAACATAGTACATACACGCAACTAACTGCAAGCAACATTGTAATGCAATTTACCAACATTCAAAACAAAACGAAAGAAACAAGGAAAAACTTAAGAAAAATATCACTTAGCATGTGCTTTTGTTTCCTGTTTAGCAAAGGTAATCTCAGCTCAACTCAGCTCACCTCAACTCACCTCAACTCATTTCAACTCATCTCAACTCATCTAAACTCATCACATCTCATTATCATCGATCGACCAGTTCAGTTCGATGTCATTCATATGTGTGTCGTTCACATCATACTAAAATTGAATAAATAAACAACAAATTTGTTGCTTAAGTCTTCTGTTTTCTCGTATAAAAATTTGTTCATTCCATAAATTTTAACAAGAAATTTCGCTTGTTTTTTATGCGTTTTACTTAAATATTTTAATCAAACATTTAGTTTATCGTCTCACATTTCAACTAATTAACGCCACTGTGAATCGCCTCTTTTCCATAAGGAAAAAAATAAATAAAATATTTTTATTTTATAAATTTAATCTTTTCATATTTGAATTGAATTAAATTTTGTCTCATCTTGACAAACGAAAATCGGCTTAAAATCATAAAAAACGCATTAAAATTAAATCGAATATTCAAATATTTGACATTTAGTGCCATTTTAACAATTTTTGTCTTGTCGATTTGATATCAATTCCCTCTCCTCCTCCAAATATTAACAATGCCTCACTTCTGTTCCATTGAATATTGTATTCCTTTAAGACAATTGTGACATTTGACAAAATAAATTTGAATTGAATTGAATAGAATTTTAAAATGAATCCACCTCTCGAAATTTGGTTTCATGTTCTTGCACAATCTACTCATTGTTGGCAGTATCTTTTCACCATGTTTGCTTGGTAATAAGTATATACTTTCATGTTTCTGGGCACCTGTAACTTCACTTATTTCTAAGATAATCCAAGCAAATCTGTTTCTTCTGATCTTAACACACAGCAAAAGTTTACTTGCATTTATTAACAAATCACTTAAATCAATCACAGTCATTGCTTTATTTTGTTTCGTTTTGTAATTTGAATGTTTTAATTTAATTCATATTCTTATATCATAAAATCAAATACAAAATCATGATTCGTCATAGCATTCATTTTGTCCAGAAATCCCGACATGTCGCCCTTTTATTTATTTATTGTATATATTTATCGATCTATTTATCGATTTATATATACAGACTGCTCAAAGACGGAAGAGAGAACGGGCGCGGCCATCTTTTCGGAGGAGATGACAGCCCAATTTTCCTTTCGTCTATCAAATTGGTGTAGTGTGTTTCATGCGGAGATCTATACAGTCTGGCAAGCGGCAAAGATGATTAGCACCTTTGGAGAAACCCCTAGGAACATATCGATCTATGTAGACAGTCAGGCTGCTATTAAGGCTCTGTCGGCATATAGTATTAAGAGTAAAATCATCCTTAGCACTGTTGATGCTCTTAATCTAGATAGACGGCACTCAATAGATATGATATGGGTGCATGGCTCTCTGGTTTCTTAGGAAATGAGATGGCGGATGAGTGTGGCAGAAGTGGATCTGCTTTGGCCATCTCTCGGGCAGTTAAAGAAGTAAGTAGACCCATGCAAGATATGTATTTTATCGGAATTAGTAGCAGACACTAAGGAGGCAGCAGAGACGAAATGGGCGAACGAGCCAGGGTGCTCTGTCGCTAAAAAGCTCTGGCCTGCCTATCAGTCCAGAAAGACATCCGAACTCCTACACTTTAAGAAGAAAAGGATTCGGATGATAGCAGGAGTTTTAACGGGGCATTGTGCAATTCGACGAATGGCTTCCTCACCAGGACTGCTGTCGTAGCTGCCAAAACGAAGAAGAAGAAGAAAGCATTCAGCACCTCTTGACTGGCTATCCTGTACTACTCAGAAGGTGATCCCGATTTCTTGGAAGATCGGAAGAAGTCGCGGGCGGCCTGTATAATCTATATATTTATCGAACTGGAACTGAAGCCAATGGGTGTGGACAGAACAGTTAACAGACTCAGTCTCTGTCCAACAGATTTTCACACATAGGGAAAACTGACAGTTGGACTTTTGAGACTGAAGAGATCTCTAAGTAGTAATGGCAACGATCAATCCATTAATTGGTTGGAAACTACGATTAAAAACATTCGTTATTAATATCTTTCGATTGACAGCATCAAACCGATGTATTCAATTAATCGAAAGAGAATAATCGATTAGTTTGATGCAGTCATCCGAAAGTTCGGCGGAGAATCACTTTCTTTGGAAGATCATACACTTATTAACCGATTAATCGGTTAATTTATCCACTGCAGAGTGTATTGCAGTCGTTTTATTTGTTGACGATTAATTGAAATTGATAACCATTTGTTTCGATTAATCGATTAATAGGTACATTCATTTGTTTTTTGCCATCACTATCACAAAGTGAAAATTTTCATTTCAATTTTCATAAGTTTAGAATACTTCTGTGGTAAACGCAATGTAAAAGTTGCATATACAAAATTTAAAATTCTTAAGCTGCAATCGTTTTATTGATCTAAAGTTAATGTAAACAAAACTCTTATACCATATCTTGGTTTATTATGGGTCTACCTACTTCTTTCATTATTGGGGAAACCTTTATTGAAATATTTTATCAAATTTATACAAAACAATAAAAATATCACCTCGATCTATGGAAAGCTTAAGGACTATTTTGGATAACATAATCGTTGAACAAATTGACAAGGTGACATTTATTTTCCTTACAATGTCACAAACATCACGACAAACTAGTCACAACTGTTTCACACTGTTATGATTGTAGGGTATAACAACAATAAATTGATAATGTGTTTTGCGGTCGTTGTGATACTTAAAATCAAAGAGACATCAAGCGAAGCATTAGCATTTCACATTTGAAACGCTTAATAATATTAACTAATTGATCTGCATTAATTTTGAGTTGCCATTAACAAACAACAAACGAGAGAAATGTTAGTATTGTTGTTGTTGTTGTTGTTATTATTATGTATATTAAAACAAAGCTAACCAAAATATGTATGTTAGATACATACATAGATAAATAGATAAATAGACTGATAGACAGGTGGAAGGCAATTGCCAGGAAAAATGTAAACTAACAAGCAACAAAAAAACAAAACACATAAATTTTTAATTTTTTTTTTTTTTTGTTTTAAAGAAGAAATATTTATTTTAAACAAATTTTTTTTTTTTTTTTGTTGATAAATTATGACATCATATTTTTCGTTATAGAAAATAATCATTTCGATTTAATTTTGAGACGAATTTGGTTTAAAATATGTAAACTGGTTTTAAGCTTGGATTTTACAACGAATTTCTATACAATATTATTGATATTGTTTTTTTTTTTTGTTTTCTTATTGTTATTGTTGTTGTTGTAGTATCTTTAATAATTAGCAAACATTTATGCAGACAAGTCAATAAATTATAAAAATTTTCCGAAATAAAATGCGGAAGTTTTGTATCTCAATATCTTCGTAGCTGGTATGGTAAGGTGTTTGCTTGCTTATGATTTTTAGGCCGCCTCATTTTTTATGTTTCTAATACAATATTGTTAAGATGATGATGATGATTTCGATGATTTCTTTTATTTTCTTTTTTAACTACAATTTACAATATATGAATGGTCGGTATATTTGGTTGAAAATAAAGTTCGTAACAAGATTACAAAAGACTGCGGGTGTTTAGGTTATTTTTTTGTAAACAAAAGTATTTGACAGAATGAAGATTTAAATTAAATGGATTCCGCATCTAATAAATTTTATTATCTTGTTATATTATATAACGTTAATCAATTGATGTTGTACAGTTGTGTTAGCACCAGGCAGAGTATTCTGCATATGGGAAAGAAACATTGAAGTCAGTTTCTTACTTCACTTGCGAAACAAATGCTTACAAGATCAAAAGTAAGTCACACTGACTTTATGAATGAACTCGACTTTATCCAATGGACCCTACTTTTTCACTATCGAACTTAAGAATTATATTGTATATATACTAACTACATTAAGTATCGTTACAATCGTTCGCTTCTTCACTTTCATTGATAAACTTATAAGTTAGGAGTTATAGGATGTTGCCCTCATGTCAAGGTCTCCTAGTTGCTGCCTCATAATTATATGATTACTTTATTTGACAAACTCATTCATAGCAAGCACTCTTCTTTTTCTTATAATCTGCAAATATTGCCACACTGTAATTTTAAAGAATCTTGTTTGGGTTAATCCTTGCCTCAATGTTAATTAGAAGATTACTATTACCTCGTTTATGCGATAGCCGAAACGGTTCCCACTGAAATCGTTTTGCCTCAGAATGCATGCATGAACACTCTCTCAGTTCGCTCTGAACACGCGAACCGTTTTTAACAATCGCACAATTCAAACCTTTTCCTTATTTCTTCAAAACGAACTGATATCTCGCATAAACAATAAATGTTTTTAAAACATGTTGTAAATCAGCTGTTTTGTGCAGTGTTGCCGTATGTTATAATTATTTTGCATTATTCCGTATTTGCTATCATATAAGTAAGAGTAGTAGATTTTAGTGACAACCATTTTAATAACTTAAGATTTCATTTTAATTGCTTATTATAAAAATATAATTATTTGTTTTATTTGAAAGGTGTAAATTATTCGTTGAAATTCTAAAAATTGTATATGTTTTGCATTTTTAAGTTTCTGTTACTGTTTCTGTTTTGATTTTATTATGACGCATCTTATCATCTTTGATTAGTTTTATCAAAAGCATTTTTCCATGTCACGTACATATTGCCATAATTTGTGTGCCATAAAAAAATTTATGGTTGATTTTTATTAGGAATTTTGAGTTGATCCCCATTTCTTTTTTGTAAATTTAAGTAAAAGAAATTTTTTTCTTTTAATTTTTTGTTTATGCAAATTTTTATAATTCAAATTTTTACAACTCTTACAATCAATTTGTGTTATTCAACCTTATTTCATGTTCGAAGGCTTCACTCAAAAATTACAATAAAAATTTAAAAGAAATGTGTTGAATTTTTGGTTTTTGTTTTATAAATAAAAATAGTTAAGCATTTAACTTACCGCATATGGATTATCCTGATTCATCATTGACATGGCAATTGAGTGAATGGAAAGAACTGCAATGAAAAAGACAAGAAAACACAAGAAAGAAAAACATTTAATGAATTGCAAACACACATTGAACTTCAAGTTGTGGAAAAAACAAGTTGTCCCACGCTGACATTTCAAATTTATTTTGTCATTTGTCTTAGCCTAAGAAATTTTAATTTAATATTCTTGTAATGATAATTCTTATCAGAAATAAACATGACTCATTTTTTATTGAATGCACAGTATTTTTGATACTTTTGATGGATTCTCTCCCATTTCCCGTCGCTCTCACTCGCGCTCACACTTGCTTTGTGAGCGAAATCATATTACTTTCAATGTAATTTTTTAACCAATTTATTTTATATTTTACATTATTTCTTTGACAAACGGGAAGATACATAGAAAATCTATGACTATGACTTGCCAAATGAAGAAAACTGGACGGCTCCCTGGCTTTCTTACATTATCAAAAAATGTGAAGCTCCAAATATAGTCAATTTTAATTCTCTTGCAATCACAAATGTGATTTCACCAATTTAATTCCATAACATGTGATACCGAATCACACCAATTCATACCGAGTCATACCCGAAGACACGAGTCACACGACAGTTTTTTTCATGATAGTGTGATACCGAGTCATATCGTAGGACATGAGTCGACAAGACTGCTTAGATTCAAGTCAATGAGACAGCAAACCAAATAAAACAAAATTAGTTGAATAACTCGTTTCAAAAATACACAGGACTCGTTTTCATAGTGTGCACAATGTGATTAACACTAAAGTAGTGTTGATAATGTAGCATTCTAAAAAAATTTTTACTTTTATGAATTTAACAGTTTTCCATACAATAATCTCATTTATCTATCATAGATTCCTGTGGACTGTGCGGCACATGGGGCTTGAACAATCTTATTTTATGTATGTATCTTTTGACTTTGTTAACCCACTCAGGTTTATTCACAAATAATGATTTATTTTTTTATTATATTAAGTATAAAATACTCTTTGTACTGAAAGATGCATTCATAATAGATGAGAAGGTAATTAGACCAGAAAACAGAGTTTCTGCGTTTCTTTGTAATGTTACCTTTCTTGCTTCGGTAAGAAATTTGCCTGGAATAATCAATTCGGTTGCTGAATTGATGAACTTCTAACAAACAAAAAAAAAAAAACATCTCTTCAGCTGCTGATGCAAAAATTAATAAAATTATTGAACGATGAAACTATCGATTTGCGTCGATTTTTAGAGTATCGCTTAAGGAAGAGCCCTGTTTTATATATTATAAAGATGACCATAAATTACCTTTATTCCGTTTCTTACGACAAAAAGTCGTACGATCAAATGAAAGAAGTTAAAAACTACAATACATTTTTGGAAATTTAGAGGTGATCAACTTGAATTGTGTTACCAATTTATAAAGATCTATTCAATAGTTTTAATGGTACAGAAATCACTTCGAAAATATGTTGGTAATATGCTGGTAAATTGGGTCATCAGATTTTTATTGCATTTGCGAAAAATTATTTAAAAATTCCGACATCAATAGAATAGTTGGAACGCCTTTCTTCAAACTGGGCATTTGTGTAAAATTACACCAAATATCGACTATCTCAAAGAAACTCATGAACATTCACTTCACTTTTAGATCTTCCCATGAAATTCCTTACAATGAAAGTGATTGCGATTTTCTATATAATTTTTATGTCAGATGATCGAGCGCGAGTTTCTTTAGTCCATGTGTAACTTTCACATAAAAGTTGTATTATAAAACACATCGGTTCTTTTCTATTCAGGAACTCCAATTGAAACATATTATCAGAATATGGTAATCTGATACCTCTGTGCAACTCAAAAACTGGGACGCACTAGGCTATATAAATATTATTTTTAGTAAAATATATATGGTCCTGGATATTCGATTCTATGCATTACCAATCATATGACAAAGTGAGAATACCCATTACACTGTTTGTATTGTAAAAGTTATAAATAATAAAAAACATAAAGACAACATTCAATGGCAGAAGACTAAAATATATTGAAAACTTGGATGATAATGATGATGTTGATGTTTTTATTATTATTTATGTTCTCTTTATGTTGTTGTGTTGTAACAGTTTAAATTGTTAAATAAACAAAAAAAAAAGGCTGCACCCCTTTACAACAATAAACAACTTAAAACCAACACCAACACCAACAACATCAACAAGTTTAGGCAAAAGAGAAATGATAATTGTAGCATAGTTTTTATTATTGTTATTTAGGAATCGTAAAGTTAAATAAAAACAGGTGTTTCCTGCTACTGCGGCAAGTCATTGAAATTAACATTGCAATACTAAAAAAAGACTTTCACACCTCAAAAGGAAGTTAAACAGTTTTTCGCAAAGGATCCAATGATAATCTTTTCTTTTGCATGTGCAGACAAATTCATCATATTCTAAACTAAAACACTTCACATGTACGATTATTGTTGAATGTGGGTATATAGATGACCTTGACTTGTTAATTTTAGTTAGCTAAAATGAAGTGTGGCATGCAGTCAGTCAAAACAACACATGTGTGTGTTGTAGCATTTGTGTTAAACAGAAGACTTAGGCAACGAACTTGCACTT
This sequence comes from Amiota minor, assembly GCA_037043295.1. Lineage (NCBI taxonomy): Eukaryota > Metazoa > Arthropoda > Insecta > Diptera > Drosophilidae > Amiota > Amiota minor. The sequence goes on from JBAMAW010001063.1 coordinate 486,521, forward strand.
TTGTTATGTTAAGAAGTTAAGAAAGATGCAGCTATCTTCATTATTATTATGAGACAAAACTAAGACTAACTTTTCATTTTACCCAACATTTTTATACTTTTCATTAAAAGCAAAGTCTCTCATTTAAGGTTGATCAAAGCAACCCAAATTAAGTAATCTATATTTAGTTTACATGGGAGGTATATGCATTTAGGCCTAATTAATATAATTTTTACTGAAATAATCTAATTTTCAAAAGATCTAGCCACATTTTTCATAACAAAAGACAAATTAACAATCCAATTTGAATTTGAAAATCAACAAAAAAAAAAAAAAAAAAAAATATACTATTCTGTTGCAAAGTCTTAAAGACTTAAGAAGTGAGTTTTACAACATTGCCCTGTTGGAGTGACATTTCCTATTAGATATCTTTACCCCAACATCACATTCTTTAAAATATGGCCTTTTATAAAGATTTTATAATACATTCAGTTCGATGAATCAGTCCAATCTTTTGACCAGAGAAGCAACTCCTTTGCACTTATTTTGCTGTATATAAAAGAGAAGTTTCCTTCTTATGTAACAAACATCTTAAGACACTGAATATATCTTTCCTTTCATGTAAGGTATTAAATTGTACGATAATTATACTATTTTATCTATATAAATACATATTTATATATTTAACTGAGCAATGAGAACTTGTATTTTTTTTGTAGTAGAACTAATAGAACAACGTAAATATGAGTATTAAAATATGAGAAATCATCTATTTAAATGTTTAGCTAAGGTTTTCCCTAACTAATTTTGTGTTAAGTATTGATTAGTAACTTTCTCGCCTTCTCTATTTAAATTTATTAAGATTTTTTTTTATTGCTTATTGAATAATTTCGTTTTATTAAGGTCGGGGTCTATATAGATATATGGTAGGATGTATACTCGTATGTAAGTAAAGATTTAACTTGTGTAATATGTATTTTGATATTTTGTAAAAAAAAAAAAAAAATGTCACTTTATTGTCATTTATATTCCGTAGAATATATAAAAATTTGTCAAAGTTGTCATCTAAATTTGAAATTCTCTTCGCTTCGCTAAGGTTCAAAGTCATTCAATCGTTCATTCATTCATTCATTCATTGATATTTGCGAGCACTTTTAAACTTATCAAGGTTTATGTAACAAAACTTAAAATGCGCTTTACACGCTATTTACATGCATCGTTCAAGCAAATACTAGTTAAGATATGAGAAACACAACACTTAACTACAATACACTACTTCAATATGTGTGTGACTTCTACTTTTTCTAGGTTAGAAACTTGACTCTTTTAAACTACAAAATTATACGAGTATTTATTTACTCATAGAAAACATTTTGAGTTTTGTTTTGTTGCCCATATTCAATTTTATTAGTTTAACATTAATTTTTTATTTGGAATATTTTATGATATCATTTATTATACCTTTTAATCAATGTATGAAACTTGATAACTTTATAGATCATTTTTATGATACATTCAGATTTATTTGTTTTTTCATTATTTAAAATTAATTTTTTATTATTTTTTTTTTTCTTAAGAATTTATGATTTATGAATAGTCAAATTGAATTTTAATTTTAATTTTGGCACACGCCCTAAGAAAAGAATAATAAAATTACTAAAGCTAAGAAATATGCAGGTATAAATATACTTATTTGTATAAACAATTGATCGCTCCTACACCCTCTCACACACACACACACACACACACACACACACACATTATGAGTGAACTAACAACGCTTTGGTTTGAGTCATGGAATTAGATATTTATGATCTTCATACTCGGCATATGAAGTGTAATAAGAATATTGAAATTGATTTATTCTTGTTACACGTACAAATTCCTTATTAGATTTGTGCGCTTCTATTCCAATTTGAACATTATGTAAATATTTTGAGACATAAAGGTGAAAAAGTTTTAAAAGTTAATACTGGCAATATATTTGAAAACAAAGTTCTTTCATTAATCAAAAGATATAAGACATGTGGAAGTTTTGAGATGAATATATTAAATCAAATTGTCAAAGTTCATCATATGAACATTATAAAAATTTTGTTATAAGTCTAATGTAATGAATATTTTTAAAATCATAAGTCGATAGTCAATTTCATTCACAATACATTGAGCCATTGATATTCTTCCGCCTATTTGACTTAGTTTGTTATTAAAGTTTAACTTAATAAACATAAAATGTGAAAGACCTTTCATGGACACTTTGGACTTAGATTGCCAACTTTTCTTTCTTAGAAATTTTTTAACTCTTACTTCCAGAATTTTCAGTTTTGTGTTTGAGAATTTGGAATTATCATAGAAAGAATACAAAGAAACCCTTTAAATAAGTTTATATTCCTTTGAAACAATATAAAATCATATGAGTATTTACAGTGTTCCATCGGGCATGCATTTGAATATGGAAAAGCCAATTTAATACATTGTATATCCATCAAAATCATAGTTACATAGACTCATATAAACTAATTTTCTTCTAATTGTATAATGCAATCGATTTTATGTCTATTTATATGAAATTTATAAAAATTTCAATGAATAGAAGAGAAGTTAAATTACAAGCTTTTTTTTATTATGTATATCATTTCGAGTTTAGAAAAAACAGAGCAGGCATATTTGACGGCCCACAAATATCCGCGGTTCAATGTCAGAAATTGAAAAGAACGCATGGGATTCGTTTGAGTGGGTTATTCAAAATAATTGAGGTAATAGAAAGGTTGAAGATTACGTAGAACGCGTTAAAGAGATGTTTTCTCACTTCCGGCATAAAAGTACACTTCCTTCACAACTATTGAGAATGTAAATTTTAGATTACTTTCCGAAAGTTTCAATAATATGAAGGCAGACTAGTATGAACGATTCCACCAACATTTGAACGTACTATGAACGAATGTTTCCAGCATCGCTGGCATGCGCATATACTGGCCAATTATTGTTGGAGTATTCATAGTAACACTTCATTAATCATAAAACATTACTGTCCAACCCGCGGCCCAAGGATGTATTAGTGCGACCCAGATGACAGAGAACAAAAAGAGAGCATTTTATTATAATTATAATAATATAATAGTATTATAAGTTTGTCATGAAGCTTGTAACAGACAGAAGGAGACATGACCCGGAAGATTGGACAGCCCTGGTATAAATTCATAGAAAAAAAGAAGTATTTTTCTAAAACAAAAAAACACACCTCCATCAAATTCGTAAACTAAAACTGATATTTGAAAGCAGTGGCAAATTAACTTTGAAAAATCGGCCAAGTGCGAATCAGACTCGTACACGTAGGTTTCCGTACCAGATTGGGTTTTGTATGGGAGGTACTCCCTCTGGTGATCCGATTTTACTGATTCCAGCAAATGTACCGCGCCTATATTAATAAACTCTTATTGTGTCTAAATTTCAGTTCGATAGAACAAAAACCCTCCGTAGTGATCCAATCAAATTGAAATTTCGATATTTCGAAATTTCTGATTCAAATTTGGAGATCGTGTGAAAATTTGAACTATCTAGCTATTACAGTTCATAAGATATGACCCGAGGACGGACGGACGGAAAACGAAGGACGCACAATAGGGTTCCCTTTGGTACCCTTTGGATCCGGAACCCTAAAATTGAGAAATATTCCATGCAATAGTAAAACTGTTAAATCATAAAATGAAATAAATTTAAAATGGCAATAAATAAATCACAACGAAATTGTGGAGAGTGGCGAGCAACAAGGAATATTCATACTTATTATCTGTTTATGAAAATAAGATGTATCTGTACCTGATAGCTGGTCCAATTAGCTCTCTTTATCACGCTGATCAGTGTCATAAATGGACGGGAAACCTTCTTAGATTAAATGCTACAAAAACACTTCCAGTTCCTTAGTATCACTTTTCCTAATTAGAATTTGAACTCATCTTCCTCATAGTTCAAAGTTTTTGAAAATATTCCCAAACATTGGTTTTTTTGGATTTATATTATTTGCTCTCTCTCTCTCTCTCTCTCTCTCTCTCTTCCTCTCTCTCTCTTTCTCTTTCTATCTCTGTAATATTTCAAACCACAATTTAATATAAATATTTTTTTATTATTAAGAATTGACGCTTAGCTAAGCAGATTTGTCTACAAATAATTAAAAATTTAACAAAACGAAGTTCAAGTTCATTTAATAACAGAGACTAAGTAACCAATCGACATGTCCACAACCCTCTCTCTTTCATCATCCCTTAATAAATAATAAAATATATAAAAATAAATACAACTCACCTTATTTTAATTGAAATAGAAATATTTAAGGGGATAAAAAAAAATTAAATCACTTTGTAAATTAGTCAACTGGAGAAAATCCAAGGTTTATATTTGTACAATCCAAACTGTTTTGTATTTATCATTAATCAATTTACATGCATTTATTTGTTATTGTTCTTCTCTCTTTTTAGAAATCTTATTTTTTTATAATTTTTGCTATATTTTTTTTTTCATTTGTTTTTTTTTTGATAAATTTTTGTTATATGAAATACTTATTTTGTCATCTTTTTGTTGATAATTCAAGCGTATCTTCTATGCACGCATTGTGATCTGCTCTGAGTGCTTGAAGGCGTTTTCACTGTAATGCACTTGGGGCCTTTTTGTTATTGTTATTACTTAGTTTTAATATTAGGTTGAGTTACTTTGTAGTATCTGTGAGAGAGTGTGTGCGCGCCGATAAAATAAATAATTTCAATCCAACTTAGTAGACTAATTTGCAAATTTGACTTTAGAACTTTTGTTTATAAAAAATGTAAAATTTTATTGCTCTTCTAGAAAAAGTATCTATCTTCTATGTATCTATCTCTAATAAGTATATCTACTACGTCGTAGTGATGATTATTGTTATTATACATATATCTTGTTGTTGTTGTTTTCTGAAGTAATTTCATTTAATTTGTCGTTCAGTTTATATGGAACACATACTACGAAGAGATGACATGAGACACGACAAAATAAACTTTGTAATGAAATTTTGCAATAAAATATAGTTGTGCACTTGTTGTTGTTGTTGTTGCTGTTATTAGACCACACCTTTGTTTAGTGAAAAGGCAGCAGTTTATCACTTAGTATGAGTCTCTTTCTATTTCTATTTATCTATCTATCTATCTATCTATGTACATACACATGTATCTTAGTATCTCTCACTTTACTTTTTTTTTAATGTTTTAACTTAAACGGAGCTTTGTAAGCGTTTCGCGCCCGTGATCTTTATTTACTTTTTGCACGTTTCAAATGTATGACGACAAACTTGACTTGACTCGACTTGACTGCATATGGTAAATCGGTCTCACTGTCTGTCTGTGAGTCTATCTATTCGTTTGTCTGTTAATAAATAAAATTTAGACTGCTGCTGGTGGGGCTGATGCCGCTGGTATAACTTTGGTTTAGCCTGGAGTGTTGATTCTGTTGTTGTTGATGACACCGACGACATTGTTTGCTCATCTTTATTTGATTTATTTTCCTTTTGAGGTGTGAAAATTTTCTGTGATGTTTAAGTTTTTACTAACAAGAAAGTAGAGCATTTAATTTTTGTATTTTTCATTATAAATTTTCACATTATTTCTTATATTTTTGTTTGAATTCAATGAAATTATTTCTGATTTATTGAGTTCCGTTTCTTTATAAATAAAAATCCATTTCAATTGATCAATCAATCGATCGTTTAAGCGACGGCAAAATATATTTAAATTTCGTGTTGCACGAACGAATGAGAAAAACGAGCAAGCGAACGAACGAACTACACTAACGTACTCGTCGTCTTAATACTTAGAATACGTTGGTAACGTTGTTTGGTGTTTGGTTTACCGTAGCAGCAAAACGAACGAGCAAGAGAATATACGAAGATCAACAACAAGAAACGACGAAAGCAATTGTTTACGGAACAAAAAACCAACGGAACACAACTCAACGCAACACTACACTAAATAAATACAAACAAGCGAGCGCAAGTAAGAAGCGCGAGCTATCACTAAAGACTGATGTTAAAGCGTTCTGCAAAATGTTCAGATGCTTTGCAATCATCAACATCACCACTTCAGTTCACTCTGTGTATGGCAGCAAGCGGCTACAGCAGCTGCTACTCGAAGTAAGAAGAAGAAATGACTCTATGAATTGAACTGAACTGAACTAAACTACTACTAACAAACAGACCAAAACAATAGCAACAACAAGAAGAAACGGAAACAGAAACAGAAACCAGCAGCAGTAGCTAAAAATGAAGCTGCTGAAGCGACCACAACAAGAGTTTTATATACAACAACAATAACAACAAGAGTACGGGAGACATAATAAACTGGTTGCTCAAAAATACGTTCAAAAATATCAAAACACACAAAAGACAGCAAAATGATATCTCAGTCTCAGTCTCAGCCAAGTCAAATCAACTCAAGCAAGCAAATAAGAGAGCAAGCGAGTCTCGTTATTAACAATGAAGAAGCGACACTTAACAGAACTCATCATTGCAAGAAGAAAAAGAGATATTCAGTAATACTAAAGACACCTTAACTTGAGTTAACATTAACATTGCAATGTAGTAATATACTAACAGACACTTGAGTTAACATTATGTGAAAGAATGTTAAATGTAAAGCATGTAAAACGAAAAATGACTTAATGTTAATGTCACTTAACAGTTTTATGGTAGATCAACTGTTGACTAACATTTGAGTGGAAAACACTCAAAGCGATGTTAATTAACACAGCATGTTAAAGTTGTTTTCTTTTCATGTTAAAAATAAATGATGTTAAAATAGAAAATGCAAATGAAAAATAATGATAATTTAATTAAGAAGAAGAAAAGAAATATTAAGAAAATATTTAAAAACCATTTCAATTCTTTGTTTAATCTATAAAGGTAGAGATTTTGCTAAATTTATAAATAAACTTAAGCAAAAATATCAAATGTTAGTTAGGAAAATAGGTGAAAAAATGACACATGTATAAAGTTGTTAGACTTAACACAAACTTTAGAATTAAAACTATAGATCAAGATAATAATAAATTAGTTTGAAAAGTATAGATCAACACTAAATTTGTACGCTGATGTGGTTTCACACTTGTATTACATATTATTTTAGTTTAACTCATTTTTTCAACCATTTAATATTAAATATCTGATCTTTTAAGGAGTAGGGAAGTGGCTTAGTGATATAGAAGATTTAAGTTTACTTTTAATGATCTATTTTTAGCCCTCATGTGTGCCTTAATTGTGTACCAATATTGAAGCAAATATCAATTGAATAGGCAATTTCTAAAAGGACAATTGAATTTAAGCTATAACAGTCAAAGAAGATACATAAGTGGTGTTCTCTTCTTATCAACGAGAAGCTAATCGAAATACTATATAATCAGTCTCCTATCGAAAATTTCCCCAGTGAGAACTAAATGATCACAAAATCCCAGTTTATTTTCATGATAATCTAATGTTACATGAATACAGTACAATAAAAGATAGTAAGTCTTCTTCCAATTTCTCACTTTCCTGGTAGTTGGCCACTGGAGAATTTCACCATATTTAGAAACTTTTGAATTCAGCAGGTACAAGATGAAGTACTTTATTGATGTCAATGATTTTCTGTAGTTGATTAGTAGCTTCTCATTGTATGCATGATAGCCTTGGACAGATGGGGCTCTCGTTTCAGAAAGGAAAAACTCCTCTTCTTTGATAGTAAAATCGTTATATTTTTCATTAGTAAGCGTGTCAAAATTTTTTACGGTAATTTCGTATTGAAAAATGTTCATTGTTTCCTCTGTAATGAGTTGAGCTTGAACAATGTAACATAAACACAAAAAAAGGCCATTTGTCAGAGAGATGTTCCACTTTAAGGACATAAGAAAAACTTAAACAAATGCCCTTCTCGCATAAAACGTTGTGGAACCTTGAGAAAATCAAATATTATAAATCTATTTTCAATTATCTTTAACAATTTTTTCTGTTTTCCTTATGTTAAGCTCTCCATTTTAAAGAGCATCTATCTAACTAACAGGAGTCTCACAAGCCACTCAATTATCGTATCTTCTTCAAAAAATTTTACTCAATAATTGATTTTCACTCACTGTTACTATTATTGTAGATACTCATTTGCTTTTATGCGCTCTCTCTCATTTTCTGCCTTAAGCTATTCTTCTATTTTGTATTTATCTCTCATTATTATTGTATATTTTGGTATACTCATTCATTGATTCAGATACCTTTGCTCAGTGAGCAAATAAATGAGTAAGTGAGTGAGTGAGTGAGTGGAGTAGTCTTTATTACCATTTACTTATTTCTGGAGCTATGGAATTCGTTACGACATTTGATTGGCTCGATTAACACAATCGGAGCACCGTTATGAATAGCAACAGCAACATTCAGATACATTTAATTCAGTATGCGTGTGTGTGTGTGTGTGTGTGAACTAACACCAACGATCAAATACTCTTTCTTTCGCACTCGTTCTCGCATATCTATCACTCAATGAAATGTGCTCTCGTTTTCACACAGATACATACACACACACACACACAAACACATTCACACACACTCACCCTAAGATGAGTACGCATTGTTGGTGTTGCTTCTTCTTCGTTTATAAAATCGTTTTTTTTACTCGCTCATTTGCTGCTTTCATTTCATTTCATTTCGTTTTGTTTAGTTCAGTCCAGTTCTCGTCGCTCTTGTTTAACATTACGATAGTGTATTAGCTGTATGTAGTTGTTGTTGTTGAAATACACACCAATACTTATAAATACAATATAACAAAACACGACAAACGAACGAACGAACGACTTAAGTTATGATCATATGAAGATACAAAAGTGTGAACGAGATAAATGTTGCTTACGCTATCTCAAGTGAACTTATTTACTTGCCTGCATATTTGTTCTCATTTCATTGACCAATGCAGAGCACACAAATACATATCCAGCATACATAGATACTGCTCGTCACTAACACACACACACACACTGAAATATATACTAATAAACAATAAATGTTGAAATTATTATTATTATTGCTTTCGTTGTTGTTATTGTTGTTGTTGTTGTTATTGGTAGGCGTGGTGTAAATTGCTGTTACGCTCGCATGAGGTTTTACACATACTAGATACAATTTGAAATGAGCGTAAAACAAGAGTAACTGGATTGAATGATATAAAATATACTAAATGTTGTTGTTGCTGTTATTGTTGTTATTGTAATCATTTCCACGCTAACGGTGCTCGCTCATTGGCATTTTAATGATTGCCATGCATTATTGCGCAGTTGGGGGCTGCAGTTGCTTTTGGTTATCATCATTACGATCATCATCATCATCATCATCATCATCATTGTCATCTTTATCTATACATGAATCTATGATATCTGGACCAAGTCTTTTGATCAGCGGTTCTTCAACTTTTCAATATTTTGCCAATAATTTTTACAATTAAATATGATAAATAATATGAAAAAAATTGATTCAAAATTCTTGTGAATGCAAATTCACTGTTGAACATAGACATCCTTCAATTTGTTTTAATTTTCATTAATTCAATTGCTCGTTATTCTCTTTATGTCTTCACTTTATCTTGTAGGTGATACCATAAATCTTTTTAAAAAATATCAAATCCTTAATGACAAATTAAATGGAAACTTATTTTTTAATCTCAATAAATATTTTTGTTGAAATAATGGGCCTCGTAGTTTCCCATAAGTTTATATTGATTCAAAAATTGGGTTTTAAGAAAAGCATACAATGCCTTAGATTGATTTGGATTTAGCAACCAGAATTGTTGTTCAAAAGGTTACCTCTTCTGTTTAAGAAACGCTGTTCTAGATGATCTCTCAGTTTCGTATCATCATATGATAGAGTGTACAAGTATTGTATCTTGGCTTAATTGCTTGGTGGTAAATTGGAAATATCGAAGAGGCCATATACTCCTACTTTATGACAACAATAACATTGTAAATTTAATTCATTTTTAGCTTTGCGTTGTTGTTGCTGCTGTTCTTGTTTTATTATCTGACTAATTGTCCATCTATCTATGTATGTTTCGAACATATTTAAACCGGGTTTCTGAGCCTCAGTTAGAGTCAAGTTAGTTGCTTTTTATATTAGATACGCATTTTTAATACAAAATACTTAAATCTGATGTTGTCGGTCGTTTGGTTGGCATGGCATCTGCCAATTGTAAATGGATTTTTTCAATATTGTGTTTCTTTTTTTTTTTTTTCTAAAGATGACAACTTTTTAAATTGTTTTCAGTTTTCAGTTTTCATTTTTTAGTTTATTCGCTTCTTTCTTGTATTTGCTTGCTATTCATTTTATTCATTCATTTCGCTGCGGGCGCTCATTAACAGCTACTTTGCTTTTGTTGTTGTTTTAGTCATTTCAAATGTATGGTTGGTTTGTTGTTGTTGTTTTTGTTATTGTCAGAGTTTGTTATTGTAATGCGTTGTAACGTGACAAGATACTGCGTGCCACACGTTCAACATTCAACTTTGTTTGGTTTGCTGGTTGCTCGCTGCTTAGCCATCATCGTCATCATCATCATAGTCATCATAGTCATCTTCATCATCAATGTTAACATCCTCATTGTTGTTGTTGTTGCTGCTGCTAATCGTAATTTCGTTGTTGTTGTTTTTGTTGTTCTTGTTGTATATCTTATTATTGTTGTTGTTGTTGTTCTTGTTATGTTACTATGCTCAACAGTCAGTGAAAAAATGCGTAAAAATGCGAAAAAGCTCATAAAATTCCATTCATTTACCACTCAATGTCGCTGCCATGTGCCACGTCGCCTGCCTCTTTTGTATCGAAAAGTGTTTTTCTTTTGGCTACCGCATTTATTTTTCATTATTTTTAACTGACGGCAATTGTTCAAATGTAATTGTTATTGTTGTTGTTGTTGTTGTTGTTGTTGTTACTGACATTGGTTTTAAGTTAATAGGTTTCTTCACATTTTATTTGACAATTTAATCTATGATATTTGTAGGCGTTTTTTGCCTTTGCAATTATTTTCCAAAATAAAAAACTAAGAAGGAAAACCTTTTGTTGTGACCGCACTTCAAGTATTTAATAGTTTTTAAAACTCTTCCTTCTTTTCTTTTAAAATTTTCATTAAAAAATATTTTGACATTTTTATATGAAAATCAGGGTATTCAAACTTTTGCATCTAATTTCATTTCCTTGATAATAAAATTTAACAAATGAGATACTCAAATGCTTATATCAAATTGAAAACGTCATTAAAGAAATATTTGCTGAATATGATGTACTAATTTATTTTTTTATTGTACTTACTATAAATTTGCGAGTGTGAAAGCAGTTTGAAGTCATCTTTTTGTTGTAGTGATCCATCCTTCATTCTTATCTCTATTTAATTCCGTCTAATGTGAGTTTCTTCCCAACTTAAAAAGCTGATTGAATGGTCATGCATTGAACTAAACAAAACTTCTTTGGATGATCGGAAACAATAAAGAAATAGGAGGACAACTAATTTGTAAGCTGATAGCATAACAATGAAGCTAATGAGCCAAGTAAAACTATGTAACTACAATATATCAAAGCCCAGACAAGGGAACTTATCTACTTAGGGAAGACCATGGGCTCGTATTAATAATATTGTAATTCAATCATCTCATGGCTTAATTTGTTTCATTTATCAATCAGAATATTTTTCTATAACTTAGATTGTATTTTGTATTTGTTAACATTAGTGAATTCAATACTTCTTTGGCACGTTGAGCGATTTTTTTATGGGGGAAAATCTTATGAGTTTCTTCTTTAAATTCCAAATTGATGCCGATCATACATTAATCGATTGGCTGCTTTGTTTGACCATTTCTTTTCCCCATTTTTCGGGAACTTTATTCTGTCCTTGTAAAACCTCTGATTCTTATGGACACAAACCTGTGTCAAGTGATTTTTGACAGCCTCATCCGAATCGAATGTTTCACCATCAAAAAAGGGTGTTGAAGAGAACAAAACAAAGAGATTTTTGATGGTGATATTATCACTTCCCAGTTCAGATGTCATATTTTTTGAATTCTTTATCCAATTCGGAAAGCTGACGACAATACACATCCGAATTGATGGTTTTATTGCATGGAAGCAACGATTCCTATCCAATTCCACCGAACGGACAGATTCCCTTTTCTCTGGTAAATATCGGCTTTTGATGTTGTTAGAGGCGTTTCATCTCTCTTGCTCTACGTGTTCGGTTTCATTTGAAATTACTGTAAATAACCCATTTTTCATCGCTCGTTATGATTCGCTTCAAAAACGAATCATTTTCGTTACACTTCAGCAATAAATCGCAAATATTGATGCGCTTAGTGAGGTGAATTTTCTTTAACTCATGCGGAACCGAAATATCGAGCTTGTTTACTTATACAACAGTAGTTGTACGTGATACGTTAAGCCTTTTTGCAAACTCTCGTGTTGATAACGGCGGTTTTCATCAATCATTGCCTTGATTTGGTCGATCATCAGCATCCGATCAGCGTGTTCTGTTTATTTAACCACAAAATCTCCGCAACGTAAATTTTCAAACAAACCATTTTACACACGGATATTTTCATGGTGGAAAATCACTTTTTCCTTCACGAAATGCGGTCATTTTAGCTTTAAATTGATGCTGAATCTATCAAATATTCGATGTGTATGACACCGCGTGCATACCTAAAAACTGTCGTCATAGCCTTTTTGGCCTACAGATCCACCTTGGGTTTTTTTGGTACACGTTTAACCGGAGAAATCAAATGCTGTGTCTTTTCCTTTGTCTCTGGTTTATTGTGATGGACCAATGTTTCGTCTATGTGGGAAAAACTTGTTCGGTTTGCGGTTGAACATCGCCTAACACTCCTTTGAACTGGCCATAAAGTTGCGCTTATGATGGAGTGTGAGCAATCGAGTCATCCATTCCATGGATGTATTTATTTATTTTTCAAGTCGAAATATTCCTGTAAAATGTGATGACCCCCTCTCAGTTGTGATGCCTACAGTCTCAGTCACTTCATGAACTTTCAATTTCCGAACGTCCAATGTTATTCCATGCATTCCATGGACGTTTTCTGTGATGACCACTTTTTTTCGGCGTCACTTGTACTGGCACGATCACAAAGAATTCAGTAAACCTCTTCTTAAGCATTGAAATTGAGGGTGCACAACACATAGTATTAATTAAGCCTTTCCTTGATATTTTTTTACGCAAATTTTCTGGTCGATTTTGAGGCTTTGGCACAGCTTTGCATCATGCATGATTTATCTGTTGACCGGTGACAAGTTTGTGTACTGGGTAATGTGTTTGGATTTGGTTGTAATGCCTTTTGTTTAAGTAAAACATTATTGTTTGGTTCCATCCAAATCATTGGTATAGCAAATAACAAATGACTAGATTCTTGTTTAGCCCAACCTAGTAGGAGTCTCACACACATTGCACAACATTTATGTGGAATTAAATTAAGTTATTCAAACAATAATACATAAATGAGGGTCTACCAAAACCAAGAAATATCATCACAAAACAATGTTGGCCAGTTTAATCGTGCGAGTGTGGGCAAAAAAGGGTATCAAATCTTCAATGAAAACCACACATTTCTGTCATATTATTTATTACTTTTTACCATAACCGGGACGACAATTTGATTAATATGATAAAAAATGGAAAATAAAACAAGAAAACTGTTTTAATAAATTTTGGTTAAAATCAAATTCGCGTGCAACATTAAAATAATGAATTCAAATCAAATATCAAAATTCATCAAATAACAACATGAAAAATGATCGCAAGTTTCATTCTCAATTTCAAAATGACCCCCGCTCGTAAAGGGGTCACAAATGAATTCATTTCGCGCTTTGTGACAGGTAAATGGACAATGGTCGAATGAGTAGAGGGACAAGCGGAAAGCGGAAAGCTGAAAGTCAAAAGCAAATGTCATTTGTATCTTGACAGAGAGTTTTTGTTAAAGAAGAAGAAGAAAAAACAAAGAAACAAAAAGAAAAATTTGAAAATATCAAAATTAAATTTGAAATACCAAAACAGATCAATGATCTCATTAGCATATGTGAGCGAGTGAGGAGCACATGCCAAAAATCATAAAGAAGCGATCGAAATGAAATAAAAATGAAATATACGTGTACATACAACAACCTCAGGAAATCATCTATTTCTTTGTATGCTTTCAATCAAAAAATTCTTATTATTGTGTTTTGTTGTTGGAACAAAAAAAAAAAGAAGAACAAGAAAAATAAATTCAATTTGGATACATCGAATAATATACAATATAACCTTCAGTATGATGTTTGACCAACATTAAGTAAAAATAGAATTACATACCCTATTCCAATTATGTGTTGCTAAGCATAAAACTCGAGAGCCACTGGTTAGATTTGGATGAATTCTTTTTTGTTGTACTTATCGGGCCACATGCATGGTTCTTAACTGACATTTGAAACCGGCACGTATCGCTGTAGTCGAGATCCAGACATTTCTTTTTTAACCATATTTTTTAACATTTTTTTCATTTGCTGCAAGACGATTTTAATAATTTTTTTTTTTTTTAAGAACAAATACTTTTTGTTATGATTAAGTTTTTGATTCCGGCACAGGAACAAATTCATGGCTAGACAATCACAAACTTAGTATTTATTAAGATGTAGAAGAAGGACTTTAAAAAGGACTATATATCCACTTTAAAAAACACATTTCCCTTAAACTAATCACAAAGTAAGAGGAGGGCACATGTATTTAGGAGCTGTGAAAGTGAAGTTTTTTTTTTTTTTTTTTAATCTTATGTTAAAATGCTAAGATTCTAATAACTAACAAATGAATACAGCGAGGCCATAGCAACGCACACCGGGACACTTAGTATATAATAATATACAAGTAGGTATATTCAGACTTTTCTATTAACTCCTAGTGAATTGTGGTTACAGCTCTTTGTTTAACAAATGTAACTGATATAAAAACCTAAATTCATCATGCTTTCATCGTCCGAGAGGTTAGTAGGGATAAATCGAAATTATCTTACTTTTATAACGAGGTAATTCTAACCCTCCCACTAACAGGGGAGAGTATATTATATTCTTATTAAATTACTATTAATTTATGGTTAATAAGATCGTCGTATAAAGCGTCCACGACGCAGATCACTAGGGTGGAGTCTTTTAAGTCGTGTGCGACAATTATGGTTAAGGAGTTTGTTGGCAAGTGGATTGAGGTGTGAGATCAGCTGATCGTTATATCTGCTAGTGTAATTGAAGTGACTTGAGTAATTTTTTTTATTTATTTATTTATATTTATTAAATGTAGAATTACTACATTTTCGAGTCCAATTTTGATTTATTTTATTAAATTTGCATATAAGTAAATGGACAAATGTTATAATGTTTCCTTCAAAGCAGTTTCTCTCTAATCGATAGCAGATCTTAAGGGTTCAATCTCTTCAGTGTGCATTCTTTTTTAAGAGTATCTAGTAGGTTGACAGCCAGGGGTTTTTGGGGGGTGCATAGCAATTCTGATTGAATAGTTTAGACTGTGATGTAAAATATCATCCAGACTTATTGTTATTATTTGTAGATCTCTGTGAATGTTTCTGATATTCAAAAACCATGGCTCTCTAGTGATTTTTCTCTGAATGAGGGTTTCGCGTCTCTGTATTTGGACTGGCTTTCAAACTTATGTCACAAACATACATGTAAATAATGTTTTCATAACACTCCAATTCCATGGAGAAGCGATTCTGAGTCTACCTTTTTCACACTTAAATACTCATGAAAAGCAATTTTTCAAAAATTTTTTTTTAATAAAAAAAATGATCGCTTTAATTTTAATTTATTATATTAAATGTAAAAATTCCTTTACTTTAAATAAGAAACAATAAAAAATTATTATTTTTTCATAAAAAAATTGTTTCTTAACATTAATAACAATGTCAATCACTCCTTATGAGTGAAGGGTATCAAAAGTGAATGAAAGAACAAGAACAAAAAAATAAAATATGTAAAAAAAAAAATCGAAAATTCATATTGCTAAAATTTTGGCGAAGTTCTTTTCTGACCGCGTGAACGATCGCATAAATTAATCAGAAAATTTTTTAAGCGCTGAAACTTGTTTCATTATTTTTTTCTGCTTATTCTTTTCTTTATTTATTTTTTTTTGTTTTACATTTTGGTTTTGAGCAATTTTCGAACATTCATGTCAATATTTGTCAATGTTTGGCATTGATTAATTTATTTATAATTAATTTATTGTCGACTTTTTCGATCGCAAATTTATTTTATAATATTTTTCGTTTTGTCTTCTCATTTGACGTAAATCAAAATGAATTCATCTTGTTCTATTTTATCATCATGACATAAGTTAAAGTGACTAGAAGGTCTTTAATTTCAATATAGAATACCATAAAAACAAAACTAGAGTCAGATCATATTAGTTGAGATCTGAGATTAACTTGAACTTAACCCATTTTGATGAATCTGCTAAAAATGCATTTAGTTAACCCAATTTCAAGGAAAATATTTATGTATACAAAACAATTCTTCTTTGCATGATTAATGAATCATGTCAATGTCAATATTCCTTAAACTTTCTAAAAGAATTGAACACAATTGAAAAGAGAATTTTTGCAAGTCACTTAAGTGACAACAATTCTGCACTCGTTCTCGTTCAACAAATTTTCCTTTTTTCCATTCCATTTTCATCATGCGTCAATCCAGTAAAAGTCAGAGACATTAGAACGCATTAAAGTGTAACCAAAAAGAGGCGAGTCGCTTGCTTTTCTTTGCTTCAATTGTAAAGTATTTTTCGTGAAAAATGCACATGGTCAGAAGATGCCATCCAAGAAGGAAGATCAGGAGACTACAATAAACAAAAACAAAATATTGTAAAAGAAAAAGATCAAAACGGCAGAACTGGTCGACTAATAATGAGAAACAATCAAGAAAACAATTGCAAAGGATAATCTGTTGTTCAGTAGAGATCAGCAGGCTATCAGCACACAAAAGGCACAAACTCAGTTAAGTTAAAACTCATGTATCTCACTCGTATGCAAATCGAAACTACAAGGATATGAGTCAGAATGAGTATGTTTATCAAGTATCAAGAGGAAAAAGAGAGAAAGGAAATCTGTGTGTATTTGTGGGTGTTACAAAAAATTAAAGCGTGAAAATTGACGAAAATTTAACCAAAAAAAAAAAGAAAAAAAATGTAATGCAAAGCAGGTCAAACAATGTTGTTACCATTTTGACTTTCTTGAAGAGAAACCACAAAACCACAACGCCGCAAACCACATGAGAATTAGCTCACTCATTTTACAGAAAAATCAACAGTCCTTGATAATCACCGCAACCATGGTCACCATGACCATGACGAAGACGGCGACAACCAAAAACCATACAATCATACAGAAGAATGTTTTGCTGTGCGTTCTGCTTTGGTCAGTCAGTAGCTGTTGCCCACATTAAAGGGTTTAAATGCCCCTTTTTTCCAATAGGCATGACAATTGCAATAATCAATGATCTACCTGCACCTTATTGTTCTACGTAGATTGTTTTATGGGGCGTTGCGCGTGCAACTCTTTCAACTCTTTCAAAATTTTTGACTTTTTCGCATTGTACGCTCAGCTGCTTGTTTTTTTGTCTGCCTGCCATCCTTCCTTCCTTTCTATTCATACATCGGTCGATATCTTTGTTATTCCTTCCACCAAAAACGAAAAGGGTTAATGGGATAATAGTAACAAAAACACATCATAACGACTTTGCGGGTTTTTCCTTTGTATCATTCTTTGAGACATTTTATGTGCATCTCTCTGTCCTTCATTGTCTTTCTTTTTTTTTCCTACAATAAATGCGATTTACCATTAAAAATTATTTACGCTGTAAAACTTAGAAGTACTACAAGAATATAAATTGGATTAACTTCTGTGAAATTTATGCGCAAAAGTCAAAAGTCGAATTGATAAGCAGCAGCAGCAGCAACAGCAACAGCAGTAAAATGTCAGTGATGTTAAAGTCAACGCCTATATTTCTATCTTCATCTTATCATTCGTGTAGTGTAGTGTGCTTTGTTGCCTTGAATATGGTACAATAGTGGACCAAGTTGATAAAAGGAAAAATGTGGAAAAAGAAAGAAAAATGGGTATGTTTACTGGATTAGTTTTGAAAAGCAAAATCAAAACAGAAAATAGAAAGTTGATTTTAAAATTGTGTGATTGACTGACTTTGAAAGAAAATATTTGAATCATTCAAAGTCAAAGAAAAATCAAAAGAGAGTAATAAAGAATATGCTATACATATCGAAGGGGTGTTTCTGGATTTATATAAAATGATCATAAATTATTTAAAAAGTCACTAAACAATCCCTGGACTGAGTACAGGCCGCCATGAATTTATTGATTTGAGTTTGAAGAAACTTCGTTTCAATATAGAAAAAGGATCCCCGGTGAAGAAAAGTACTATAAATAAAATGATTCATGGATCTTCTAAAATAAAGTTACAAAACAAAAAAAAAAAAAAAAAAAAAAAAAAAAATATGACTGAGTATCCATATCCTCTGACAATCCGAGAACAAAAACGGAAAGAAGGGGTAAAAAAAAGAAAACTATGAACTGCTGGGTCACTCAATAATCCTCTGAATATCCGAGAAATGCTGGACGATCGGAAATTGAAGGATGTGTCGAAAAGGTTGCGGCGCTCTCAACCATGAGTGTGTACACTCACATTTTCCAGGAATATTCTTGGCAAGAAAAGCCAAAGCATGCGATTCTTCATACTTCACCATAAACGCAACTGTGTGTCAGCCTTCAAAGGAGTGTGCGGCGATGTTGAACCATAATCAGAACGAATTTTTGTACCGTTGCCGAAACATTTACCCGATAGCAGAATATACTATGTGGACACAACCACTGGAGAAAAAAAACGAGGCTTCTCCATGAAGTAACCAAACCACTCCATCGAGCTTCTGCCAACAAGGCCCCTGCAATAGTATTTTGGTATCACTGAATCATGGACATCGAATACCTTAAAAAATTTAAAGCACCTTGGCGAATATTATTCAGAGTTGGATAGAACAAAATATACTATTTGAAACAACAAAAACAAATTAGGTGAAAAAATAAAAAGAAGAATTTCGACCATGAAAATTCATGATGTATATGAACTGCTACTCCATCGAGCATATTCTTTAAAAACAGTCCTCTGCAATGCTATTTCCTGCTTTCAAATCCGAAGTAATGGCTGGGCCTAAAGTGATTTGCCTCGAATGAAGAGGATCATCACTGAAACAAGCGAATATTTTCAAGGAGCTTAATTATGTTTAAATATCTTCAATACTAGAGTCTAGAGTCGGAAAAGTGCTTGCTAGAGTGGGGTTATATTGGGATCTTCAGATCTTGATGGACACAAAAGATAGCTTCTTCACTGTGTGCATTCTTTTACTGTTCTAAGTTTCTTACATTTTCCCATCATAAATTTTTCCTATTACATCCACAATTCGTTTTAATACTAAAAGTCGTTTATAATTTTACATTTTATGATACTCAATTTCATGAAAATATTTTGATTTTATAACAAATCAAACAAGTCTAAGTGGTAAGTAAGTAGCTTCCAAATTTATAGAATGACTCATTCTACTCTACTCTACTAATCCATATTTTCTTAAAGAAAGAAAACTTTTCCACACATAAATCCAAACAATGGATTCCATTCTTTCTTTCTTAGATTTAATTTGGTTTCGTTTGATATTCGCTCGCATTTTAAGATGGCTTAACTAATTTGTAAAGCACTTTGGAGCCATAAAACTCGCGTTTAAATACTAAATTGACAATTGTTCAACACCTCTATTGATTTACTGATTGTCTGAACGTCAAACTACAAATATGTATGGGGGAAGTTGTGGGAACCTATGAAGCGTTGACATCTCAGCATGCGCAGTCCGATTTCAAGGCATAATTGTAACGTATTTGTTGGTCTTATGTATTAACACCTTTCCTAGCATAGACATAACATAGATAAATACATAGATAGACAACTTATTTGACTAATATCAAATGGACTATGAAATGGGTGCAAATGGTTGAAAGTATCACAGCACAACACAACTGTAAAGTAAAGTCTAAGCTGGAACATGAACAAAAAGGTATTCAACCTGCTTTCAGAACTTCCATAAAAGCAACCGCTTTAGCCGCTGTCGCTGTTAAACAAAGCTTTTGGTTTATTTATCGAACCGACAGAACAACTTAACTGAAAGATCCAACACATGACTGACTGACTGACGGACTGACTGTCCGTCTCACTGAATGTGTGAGTGAGCTCTGGAATTTTGTGAATTTATGCATAATGGTGTCCATTAAAATCATAACGTTTTGTTGAACATTGAATACACGTGAATTGCTATTGTATTATAGTATCTGAACGAACAAAAGTAAAGTTCAGTTTAGCTCGTTTAAGTTCAGTTTGGTTCGTTTCAGTTGTTTTGGTTTGGTTCGGTTTTAGTGGGTCATAAATTAAGATTTTTCACAGCTGATTGTGAGAAATGTGCCGCGTTTTGAATGATGTGCACTGTACAAGTTAAATTGTGAATGTTGTTTTATTTCGGTTTTTACTGATGCTGATGCTGCTGTTGCTGTTGCTGTTGCTGATGATGCTTCTGCTGTTACTTCTTTTCCTTCATCATATTGAGGTTTATGATTCCCTTAAGAACTCGTTAAAAAGAAAGTACTTCAGAAAATGCACTAGTAAGAGACTAAAGCACATCATCATCATCATCATTATCAACAACAACATCAATATTTTCTGTATGATTCATAAATCCAACTTCAACTTCAAACCATGACACACTTGAATTCTTCTTACGAACATAGCTTCTTCTATCCTCATTGCCTCATCTCATTGCTCAACTCAGCCGAACTGAGTCATTTGTGGCGTTAGAAATGGGCATTACATGCCCGACAATAAATACATGAGCTCATATAAATCATTGAAACAACTCTTGGCTATTAAATTAAAATATGTTTTCAATTTTCCAAGTAAAAAATTCATTTTGGAAAATCAAAGTACTCACTTTTTACAGTTTACTACGAGTATAAAGTACACTGTAGATGCGGACGTCATGAACTTGACCTAATGATATTTAGTTAGCCTGTGCGCTCACTCATCCTCAAGTAGTGTAGTGTATAATTACTCGAACTGATTCTCATATTCAACTTAGAGAGTGAGAGATGGAGAGAAAAAAAAAGAGAGAGAGAGAGAGAGATGTAGAGATATATAGTACCCAGCCGGGCTAAGCCATGCCAGGTTACACTTGGGTCCGGGTGTTGAGATCAAGTCAGTATGCTTGCTAAGCAATGACAAATGATTAAGGTCGCGGGGCAGTTGTGGTTGTGTTCTATTGACTATGGACGACGGGCGTGTTGCAAGTCACTGGAGAAGGTCGTATGACAACAGTACCATCCATCCACACACAGCTGTGCAACTGCATCTAACTAACTAACAAAACTATGGAGTTGCCTCCAGCAGGTGTTGGTTGTACTAAGCTTCAGATGCGCACGAATTCCGTTTTCATTTTATTTTGCTTTGCTTTGGTTGCGCGTCATCATCGCAATAAAAAAGCAAAAAAAAAAAAAAAATTATATAAAGATTATTTCTCATTATTCTAGAAAATATTTATTAAAAAAATCCAAAACAACAAATGCCGTCAATAAAATAAAACTTCAAAATAATAATAAAATAAAAAAACAGAAAGAACAAAAATCGTGATGAGCTTTTTGAATGGAAATTCTCGCGTCAAACTCATCGTTCTTAACTTGAAAATCAACCGACATCTTCGATTGAGTTCCATTTTAGTGCTTGTCCCATTCAGGTTTTTTTTTTTCTATCGTTTTTTGCTTAAACTCGGTCATCATTTTCTATTGAAAGCAAAAAAATAATAAATATACTTACGTTTTTATTCAATTTTTCAATAATTTTTATTGTTTTTCATATGAATCGATTTCTAAAGAAGATTCGTTTTCAATAAACAACGATTATCGAAGATTTGCATTTGAAATTCTTGGGCGTGGTACTTGTTTTTTTTTTTATTTCTACCCTTCACTCATATTGTGAATAGGTCTTATGACTTTATTGTGATGTTTGTGGTACATTGAAGCAGATATTCGAGTTACTTTTAAGAATTAATCAGACAATTTGAAGCCAATATAATTGAGTAAGGGAGTATGGCTAATCCATGGAGATGAAGTTTGCTGATAAATTATTTCACTTGAAGTTCCTCAAATAGCCTTAATATAAACCTGTGGTTGGAAAATATGTTTCCCATTAGTAATGGGAATTGTCATAATATATTTAAGACATAAATTAGTCATTATTTTATATAGTCACCATGTGAAGTTAAGTATTTTTTTTTTTTTTTTAATTCAAACATAAGACACTTGCTATCCAATTTATTGACCGCCAGTTATTGAATAATTTTTTAATTAAGGTATATTGTGGGATAAGAAGAACGAAGTTTCCTTGCCATCTTATAGGGACTGCATTTCTCAGATATCTAGCTATTCTGGTTTTGTACCTGTTCATAAAAAGGCCGATCTGATCTACAACAGTAGCCTGGTTAAGGTCATGTAGTAGAGTGCAGATGCGAACAAACCAATCATAGGCGCTGAGAAGGCCTAAGACTTTGTTTTGCATAGTTGGGGACCTCCAGACTAGTATACCATATAACCAGAATGTTGCGCCGATTTGCTGGTTCTGTTGTTACGCAGCGCTAGTTTGCTTCTGCTGTTGAAAAGCCAGTAGACCTTTCATAGTTTAGCTCGATGCCGTTCTAACTACCGCTTCCTGAATGTAAGCCTTATGTCATGGAGGAGCCAAAGGTATTTTGCTTTGCTCCATTAAAGCATCGCTTAGATGGAAGGCCGGTAGCCTTGTTCTTGGTCCGTTGCGCTTTCTGTTTCACCTTTAATAGTATAAAAGTATTCCGGCAGTCCGTCCGCAGCCACATATTCGCAACTTGCAGAGTAAAAAAACAATTGCATCATCGGTGAAGGACGTGAAAAGCATATTTACTGGAGTGATGTCCATTACATTTGCATAAAAAATGGGGAGATCTGTAGTATATAAGTTGTACAGAATGGGAATCAGGACGCTGCCCTTAGGCAAGAATTGGATATTTCCTGAGAAGCATAACCAAAACTTTTCCGATAGACAAACAAATCAGTTTCGAAATATATGTCATAATAAAAATTAGATTGATCGAACTTTTTAATATATCCATTAGGAATGCCAATGTCACTAATACGAATGTTTTATACCAAAACTTATTGGATCAAAAGACCCAAGATATTGTTTTTCATTTGTAGTGAACTTAATGTTCTGCTATGCAGTCAATCATGATTGCGTGATGTAGATCTACTGATGATGTTGCAAAGTTAACGATGTCTACTCATAGAACATTTAAATACTTTTAAACATCTGTATGAAATAATTCTTTTCTATTTACATCAAACGGATCTTGTTCAAGCTAAGAATTTTCTATGGCTCAAGGCCACGATTCATGTTGTTTATTTTGTCTACTTGTAAGGAAGGAAATAAGAAACAAATTTTGCTTGCTTAATAACCTTGTAACCATAATTGGTATCTTTAAAGCGCATCATTACTTGTTTTAATCAATTTATTGCCTCTCATCATGATCATCATCATCATCATGATTATTTTCAACATTGCTGTCATCACCATCGACAACAAGCAACTAAATAACATTAAAAGACAACCAACCAATTGATTGTAGTAAGCAAACAACTGTTTGAAAGGATAATTAAGATATTGAGTGACTTTAAGTATGCCGCAGTTTACTTTTTTCCCTATGTTTTTTTTTTTTTTTTAAATGCTTTTGGACCTTTTCCGGCATCACTCAATTTGCCACACACGCAGTGAGAAGTTGGCATTCGGTGGCAACCAACATCTGTTGATGGCATCAGCGCAACGAAAAACACGTCAAAATGTTGCAAGCGCTCGGCGATCGACCTGTGAGTCCAAATTGAGTGAGGAGAGGATCAAACATTAATTTATAACCTAAAACGCAATTAAACTGTAGGCGTGTCATATACCGTCGGCTTCGATGATACTAAAGATGATCTTCGATCAGTGGGTGTTGCCAAAAAATCATTAAAATGAGCCAAAAAATTAGAAGAAAACAAAGGCGAAAGGCAGGGGCAACATAAAGAGAGCATGGAAAATGAAAATACCATAAATTTGTGTTGGCTCATAAAACAAATAAAAGAGAAAAGATGGAAAATATTGTACACAATTTACAATAAACAATAAATAGAAGATAGAAATAAAAATGTTAAATAAATGCGAGTTAATCCTTGCCAAACGACGACGAATGTGTTTGACGACGCACTTCAAACATGACAAAATCATATAGATAAAAATTTTTGCTTTACAAAATTTTTCAAAATCCTTTGCTTAATAATAATATGTTTTTTTTTTTTTTTTTGCTTTTGCATTTAGAGCGCTCACGCATGTAATTACAAGTACTGACTGAGGGCCTCACATAATCCCAAATAACAATAGATTTATATGACAAACAATGAAATAAAGTTGTGTAGATTTGACAAACATACACACATGGCTTATTTAAATATGGATTTATGTTTAGTTGCTGAGTTCTTTTGGAGGAATCGTTTTAAGATGATACCGAACTACTGCCACCATCACATCACATATCCTCACGCTAAGTCGTGTCACATGTCAATATTCTTTTTTGTTCATTTTGGAAAATTCTAAAACCACAAAGGCAAAAAAAACGGAAGAACATAAAGGAAACACAGGACACGAAATGAGCCATGAATTTTGGCTTAGTTGGGGATTTAGACCAGAGTTCAATGTTTGTTTTTCCATTTGAAAATATTGCTAGAATTTGTGTATGTAAAGAACAGAATTGGAAAATTGGGAAATTCAAAGTCATAACATATGTTTCATGGTATATAAACATCCTTAAACCAAATACTTCATGGTGGTAAAATATATATATTCCGTGTAGAATATTTAGATATATATATATAGTATCCTTTAACAAAAAAGGCTGACGTTGTGAAAAATGAAAAACTAATAAATTTGTTTTGCGCTGCTTGAGTAGTTTGTTTTTGGCCATCATTGGTCATTAGACCAAAAGGTTTGACAGGCTGCTACCAACCAGCCAAGTTGATCCTTTGATGTTTTGTTGTAGTATTCGTTGTTATAATTAGGCTTTCAACATTTCATAATTTCATTCATTTAATTGTTTTTCCATTCCATTCTTTGAAGTAAGAGACCGGAACATTCTTAGGCTAAGGAAGTACAAAATATACTACAGACTACATAGTGAGTAATTGGCTAGGCTAGGTTGCCAAGCCAAGGAAGTGTATAGTAACAGTAGAGTATGGTAAGAGTTGAACGATTAAATTCAAACTGACTCACCTTAGAATTTTAATATTGTAGTTTTATTTGGTAGCAGCATTTCATCGATGTATAAAGAAAAAAAAAAAAAAAAGAAAAGAAAACCAATAAAAATTATACATAATAAAAAATATTATTGATTAATAAACGGATTATTTATAGACAAAAAGCTGTGAAACTTGTATCGATTTCCAAGGCAAAGCATATTCTGCTGGTGTTGATGATGATGGTGATGACTATGGATGATGAATTTTTAAGTTATAATTAGCTGAGATC
This sequence comes from Amiota minor, assembly GCA_037043295.1. Taxonomy (NCBI): domain Eukaryota; kingdom Metazoa; phylum Arthropoda; class Insecta; order Diptera; family Drosophilidae; genus Amiota; species Amiota minor. The sequence continues at coordinate 512,232 of JBAMAW010001063.1, forward strand.
ACAGATAACCAATGAGTCTTTTACTTTAATATTAGATCATTGCTCATTGCAAAAAAAAAAAAAATTTTTGGAAAACAGGGAAGAAAAACACTGCAATTTTTATAATAACAATGGTGATATAAAAAGTATCCGCGGTTTTGTGGTAAATTTTTGATCAAAAATTTGTTTGAAAATCAAATTTTAATTAAGTCATTGTATTAATGAAATTTTTCGGGTAACCTCATAATTCCTGAGATGCGAAACTGCAAAAAGCTTGTCCAAATGATTTTCAGCGGCTCTTCGGCCGGACAATAATTTAACATTAAAGGAGATTTGAAGAGATTTTCATAAATGATAGTAAGATGGTGTAAAGTCCGAACTATGCATCAAAACGTCCCAACCAAGTTCCGTCATTTACTCGAAGCCATTAAAAATGTGGCCTGATATTGTCATGATGGAATACAAATCCTTTCCTGTTGGCCAAACCTGATCGCTTCACCTTGATAGCTTCGTTCAATCGTTCGAGATGTGAGCAGCAGAGGATTTAATTATCCATTTCACAAGGCTAAAGGGACTTGTTATAGACAATTCCCTTCCAATCGCGCCAAACAGTCAACATAACCTTTTTGCTGTCAATTCAGGCTTTGAAGTCGTTTGTTGTGGGTCACTGGCCGTCGTCTATAATATTTGATGATTCGCTTCAATTTTATTGCGTTTCAGCAGTATTTCACTGATCCAAACATCCAGCGTCTTTGCGGAACCTGCTCGTTTTAGATGATTCTTAACAGTCATGTGGTTGATGTTTCCTGCCACTGCTATTTCCTGAGAGCTTGCATGTCGGTCTTCCTACACCAGTTTCAAAAATTGATCATCTTTTTCAGTGACCTGTGCATCTATCACATCGAAATTTCTAGATTGGAATCGAGGAAACCACTCCTAGATCCACTGCTCACTTACACCATTTAACACCAACTAGAGATAAAAAAAAACCCGGATACTTTTTATATCATTTAAAATTGTTATGGTTGTTACCCTTTCTTTAATTGTGTCTAAGTAAACCTACATACTACATAAGTTTTCTTGTGACCCAAATCCAATGACTCCAACGCCCTCGCAACAATCTATTATCATTATTATTATTATTATTTCTTCTTGTTTTTCTCTATATACAATAGTATATTTCATGCGTGGGAATAAAATTGTCTTGAACGCAAACTCATTCTCAATAAAAGAAAAAAAAAACAATGAAAAAAATAACCTTAACAAAAGGTAATCAATTAAAAAACTTTATCATTGTAGTGCATCTAAAATAAATGAAAGAAACATCATCATGATGTACCAGAAAATCGAATTGAATCGAAAGAAACATGGGCGCCAAAAAATTGAAAACGCCAATTTAGAAAGTGATTCATTAAGTTCAGGGGAACTAACCAGATGAAAACACAAAAACTTATAAATCACGAATTTGTTGTACGAAAAAATTAGAATGCAATGAACTTGTCGAAAATATTTAAAATCAAATATTTTCCATAATATGAAAAAAGAAACATAAAAATTAAGGTTACTTGGTGCACGCATTTAGGGGGTTTGTTTTTGGAACTTTAAAATGTCCAATCAACATCATCAACAAAATGAAAGTGACAGTTTACCTTTAAGAAAAAATACAAAAACAACAAGTTCTGAATAGGAAATTTAACTTGGATTTCATTTATTATTTAATACTCTACTTATAATTATATTGTACTTCCATTGGAAGGTCATCAAATATAAAGAATGTAAAGGATAAAATGTAACTTTTGATATGTTGATCCAACATTAGAACTGTTGTAGCTTATGCAGTGTTCTATGAGTTTAATTAAGATCTTAAGGGGTTACCAAACAAAAGATAGGCAGAAAGAAGAATTCCATATCAGAACCCGGATTAAATCTACAAATTTGTGAGTTTGTTAGATCAAATCATTCAAATTTTTTCCTTAAAAAAGTTCATGATCTGAAGTTTTCTTGTTAATTAAAACAAAACTATAGATTAAAATGTTTTAATTAACTCATTTAAGATTTTTTGTAACCTTAATTGTATTTTGTCAGACGAAATCCAATGAATTTTATCAAAAGTTGTAAGTCACTTTAGTAAGTTTGCATGAGATCCCATCCCATCTCGGATGCGGAATGAGAGATCTAGGAGTGTTGGCCATTCAGGTGTCCCGTTTGCCTAGTGTTGTTCACCAAGATGATTGCCATGGTTCTCCAGTGTGTCTCTTGCTGTGCTTGATGGTTTCTTCTTTTATCATTGAGATCTACAAGTCTCAGTCGATAACCGAGTTCCGGCAGACCAATACTAGCCTGCAATCTCCCGCAGTAGCTTGGACTGAAACCTCTGAAGAATTCTAGGTTTGGATTGGATGAAGTGCTGTATACCGTAAAGCCATTCCGACTTTAAGTAGCCTTGTACAGCTTAACAACTTGATTTCGCAGGTTGAGCTTCGTGTTTGACCTACAGAGTCAACTCATTTTTCGAACTATCGAGTCCAACTGTATTCGATTCGTTTGAGATATTTACAATTACCTAATATTGCTTTATATAGCAAACAGTGATTGATGAATAATTGATCTAATTCTTGGGTTCTTCCAAAACTTATAGATTACAATTGTCCCATTATTCTCAAAACTATAAAATATTTTCTCAATTCATAACTTAACTCATATTGCCTAAATACTAAGAACTAAAAACCAATGCATAATTTCTTTCTCTCTTATCTTCATAGGACCGAGGACTCAAATGTTGCCTTAAAAGGCAAATGACTGACAGCCATAACTAGATGAATTCGCTTAAGAGATGAGATGACTTTGGGTCCCCGAGATCTCCCTAAATGGCTGCCATCCAAACAAAGCGGCATAGTATGAATGGCATCAAAAAAAAGGAACAATAAAAATCTCATGCGCTAATTTTTGTAATAAAATAAAATCATCTGAACTTCATTGAACTGAGTGAGTATTGCATGATCAATCATATTTGCCAGCAATTGATGTTGTTGTGTCTAAATGGAAGATACAAAAATACGAGTATTTTTATTTTTTGCAGCTTCTAAAGGAAGCGTTTTGTTTTGCTTTTTTTTGTGTTTTTTTTTTTTTTTTTTGGTTGAACACAATAAACGAATTATAACATTTGTAAAGAGAGGGGAAAAAAGAAAGACAGACAAAAAAGTTATGAGTGATCATCATCACCATCAACACGCTCAATCGATTGATCGCTTTTTCGTTCATTCCAAATTTGATGGTTGCATTGTTGCATGCAACACAAAATATCTGTCTGCTTGTCTGTCTGTCTGTCTATCTGTAAGTCCATCAGTCGTCATCGCAAAGTGTTAAAACGTTAATGTCGACAATGAGTTCTGTATTTTTTTTTTTTTGCGCAGCTTGATGTAAGTCTTGACAACCGGGGCTCCCCTCCTTACTGCATGTTGGTTGATCTAAAACTCACACACTATACTCATTTGAAGGTGTAGCAAAGAGTCATTCAGACAAAAGGATCGCCCAAAACATATTTGATTTCATATTGACAGACGGCATACAAATTGCTTCATGATTATTGTTGCTCTTGCTGTTGCTGTAACTATTGTTATTGTTATTGTTGTTGGTATTTTGTTATTATAAATTAGCTCAAGTGTATAAATGAATGCTCTTTTGCCTTATCGAAGTGATTCGTAACCAAACGAGACGAAACAATCAATCATACGCTGCAAAGCAACACAAGTTGAAAGGCCTCAACTGATTGTTATGGTATACAAGTATGTATCTATCTATGTACATAAGTGGATATGAGTATGTTTGTCTGAACAACGTCAGTGAGTTACAATTAAGGGGTCTATAAGGGGAGAGAGAATAAGATTGAAGACGACGACAACGACATTTGGTGCTTTGAACTGATCTCAGTTCAAATGTCAAGCGTTGCCTGCATTAATTTCAAAGCGATGTGGAGCGATCGAAGCAGCTCCCCCTCATTAATACGTTCAACTCTTTCTTTTTGTAGATCATGAAACAACACAATTTCATCTTCTCTTCCTGCTGTTCCATGTTGAATGCATGGAGGGGTGATGGTTAACTTAATTCAACGTTTTTGTCTTCATTATGTTTTGAGTTGCACTAGTTTGAATTTACTTAATTTATTATTGTTGCATTGAACCTGGTTTTGATTGATTGTTTGTTGCAACTAAATGCGCGTGCGCACCCAGCTTAGTCTTTTTTTTTCTACGATAATTAAAGGTAAAGTTAATCAGGGGAAGAAAAAGAATAAATTATCATGATGCCCATCTCAGTCATTTCATGACGACGATGATGATAGTGATGATGCTGATACGTTCCATCAGTGATATTGTCGTTCATTCAATCTTGCATTGGCCTGCGACTAAACGATGACGATGACAACAATGACTGACGGACAAGCGGCCTATCAATATTTTTCGCTTATTTATCTTATTAATTTCATAGCTTCAAATGATGATGATGATGATCTAAACCAAGCTGAGTTGAGTGCTGTAAATAATTGTGCTACGCCTGACCCAGGTCAAAGTTGAAACATAGCGCTTGTGTGAGCTTCATTATAGCAATAGAAGCAACCAACATCAACAGAAACGAACGAACGTCTTCCGATTGTACAGTTGTTGATATAACGATAGATAGATAGATAGATGGATAGATAGATGGACGACACACACTCAGAGTCGCTAGCTAGTGCGACAAACCCACTACTCCTAAGCTTGGTTTGGTTTGGTTTGGTTTGGTCTATTCTATTCGAGTCTGGCCGGCCAGCATTATGTTGGTTAGTTCCAAAAGACAAGTTGTGATGATGATGCTGAAGCAATGATGCGATCATCTTCGTCGTCGTCATCATCATCATCACCATCATCATTATTATTATTATCAGCATTAGCAGCAGCAACAGAAGAGTGAGTGTGTGATGATGATGATGATAGCGGTGTGCTGGTGGATGGAGTTAGTGTTACGCTCTCAGGCTGGTAAGCAGGCAGCGGCCAAATCCAGTGACCTTAAAAATTGCGAAAAAATAACGAACGTGCGGTAAAAGCGTCGCCAAAGTTGTGACTCTGGTTGCCTCTAACTCTATGGTTTTTGCTGTGTTCATACTCTACTACGCCTTGCCCGTAGTTGTTGTTGTTGTTATTATTGTAGACATGCCACACCTGTTTTATGTTACAGACAACAACATTTTAGTCGTCACACAGACACACACTCACACTCACACTCACTTAGATTCAGATACACACATTGGAAAACCACCTTGTGAGAAATTTTTTCTCCTTAACATGTTCCTCGTCGTCGTTGTCGTCGTCGTCATCATCATCATCAATGTTACTGTTGTTGTCCCGAAATAAATAAACCAAAATAGACGAAGAAGTAGTAGAAGTTGGTTTTTTCGACAAAACTGCTGACCTTAGCAAAACGCATTTCGCATTTAAGCTCGAATGTGTATTTGTATATAAATATGTACATACAATGTAAGCGAGTGTGTGTGTGTATCTATGAGGCTTATAGCTGATAATGATTGACTGTATTAACCGTTAGACAGTAGATACATTTGTTGTTATTGTTGTTGTTGTTGTTGTTGTTGCTGGTGTTTTAAGATTTCAATGACGACGTCGACAAGCACAAGCAATCAGTGGACATTTCTTGCTGCTATAAGAATTTTTTTCAAAAAAAAAAAAAAACAAAATAGAAGAAACATTTTAAAAATATTTGTTTTTTCCTTGTTGTCAAACCTGTGGGAAACTTTTTTTTGTTTGTTGTGTTATTTATTCACTTCCATCAGTTCAGTTCAGTTCAGTTTGTCTCAAGAACTACAAACCTAATTTACTGCTAATGATGTCCAGATAACTTTCACCTGTAATTTAATGATTGACAAATCCCTTCAATTTCAATCAAACACAATCAAAAAAAAAAAAAATCGATTGCCAAGTTTTCCTTTCATTTTAAGTTGATGACATTGAGTTTGATATGCCGCCAAAGAGAGTCAAAGTAATTTTATCTTCGCACACGCAGACAATTAACGAAATGTGCAAATTTTCACACGCAGCAGCAACATATCAAATTGCAACAATGCAACAACAAATACATCATTTTGTTAAAGGAGAATGAGTGACAAACACATCAACACTAATTATAGCTCATTATAGTGACCAAAGTGTAACATGTTGTCACTGGCAAACATTCACGAACAATTACAACTTGTGGCAACAGTTAGTTTGTTAGTTAGTTAGCTAGATACGATAGAAATGGAGGAGGCGATGATGATGATGGCGGTGGCAACATTGTCTTCTCACTAGTATCACAACAAACATGACGACGCGTGTTGACATCGCTCAGTTTTAGTTTCGGCTTCATTGTGCTTAAGACCAAAGGCACATAGACATAGTTAGATAAAACCCAAGACAACAAAAATGAAGCAAGCAAGTAAGCAAGCTACTAACTAACAAGATACATACATGTATACGCAGAATCAGCAACAACAATCTAAACACCTGACAGTTGGCAACATGTTGCAAGTGTTGCTATTAATGTACGCTCCTACATTCCTTGATGTTGAACTCACTATCGTTGTTGCTCTCCAGTAGATGTTGCTGTTGTTGTTGTTCTTGTTGCTTTTGCTGTTGTATTTGACCATTTTCGGTAATGAGCTGAAACTGAAAAGAAAAAGAAAAAAAGAGAGACTAACAAAAAACAAACAAGTGAATTTAAAGTATTTTTTTTTATGGAACAATTTGGACAAGTGACCAGTTTAGAGATTTTTACTTTTCCATTGAAATCGATGAATCAAAATCAAAATAAATTTATTTTTATTTCTCGAAATTCTCATAATTAAACATTTAAGTAAGATATCAAGTCAATAATTTGAAAAACATCAAACAACTTCAGTTGTATGAAACACTCTGCACACTTTACAAATTTTACATACCTAAAACTGATTTGGGACATTGAGATTTGTTGTTTTCATATTTAGTATTGAATTAATGCAAAAAAAAAAAAAAAGTTGAATGTATGAAACCCGAAAGTTTCATATAAAACAGTCCAATTAAACCATACAAACACATTTTCTGCCTTGTTGTCGATTGTAATGTTACTTTCAATATAAACATATGATTGACTATGTAAAGATCCTTTTGATGTGTGTTCATTAGAATCGAAAATGCTCTTATTATTGAAGATCATTGGAAAAAAAACACGTAAAAAATATACCTTTTTTTGTTTGCTATACATTGGAAATTGATTGGATAGAAATTAAAAAACTTAAAGGTATTCAGAAAACGAAGCAAGGTGCCCTAGTTGAGCCATTGTTGTCACCCCTAGAATAGTAGAAAAACAAATTATAATGCAATAAAAGCAAAAATTAATGACAATAACACAATGGTTCTTAATGATTTTAAACAATCAAATTGCATGAATAATATTGCCTCATAAAAATTGCCGCCATGGTAGTTGGAACTTGTCGAGATTTACTGCTGAAACATAATACAAAAAAATCAGTGAAAAAGCTCTTCAGGCAATGAAATTATACCTTGCGAATGAATAATAACTCTACATCGTCAAAATATTCATCCACGCATTAAACTTTGGTGGCCACAAATATAAGAAGTAACAATTGTTCTAGCTAAGGAATGCGTCATAACCAAACATGCTGAAGAATTGAATTTTTGAAGGAGGAAAAAATATGAATTGCGTCACCGACATGGTAGCGATGTTCATTTAAAACTATATATCGATATTTATTCCTATATGATATATTGAAGCTCTAAATATCGATATTTTTGATCGATATATCGTAAGTAATTTGTATTTGATTTCATTGTCAACCCATTTTATAGACTTCTTCAAAGGGTTAAGGACAAATTCCATACGACGCTATGCTTTTTACATATTTCAACACACAAGATCCACAATACGCGTTAGTTTCTTGATAAGCAAAATTCTATAAACAACAACAATTTGCAGTTTGTGCAAGTAGTTGTTACAATTCCCTTTTTCATTCCTGTTACATGATTTATTAAAATTTTAACAAAATATTTACAATTTGAAATTAACTGACATCAACATCAGCTGTTTTTGTTTGGTTTGAAAGAAAAGAAAGAAAAAAGGGGAAGTCTGTCGAAAATGACAGTTCCGGTTGTAAATTATCGAAAATTTTCCAATACTAGCAGAAATTTGCCATCGTTTCAAAGCCGATTCCATTGTTGCATCTACCAGAATCGATTCACATTTTACAACAATATCTGACATTTTTCCATATCCGACTCAAAAGTCGATTCAGCAAAGAATCGATTCTTGCTTGGTGTAAATTCACTAAAAGCCTCCCAATTGACTCGGACTTTTCACAAATATTACTATATCTGTTATGAACCATTTCATAAACATATCACGTATTAATCTTGGGGTCATATTTCCCTCTTGATTTGTAGTTAAAGCCTGTCTATGGGTCTCATTAAGCTAAACACACGACAACCATTGTTATCGGGGGAATATAGAACTTGTTGATGAGATTTTACTTAAATGTATTTCAAGTTTTGTTTTTTTAAAGAATTTTCAAGAATTGACTTTTCACCAATATTGTGTTTGTAATCATCTGCTCTAAAGGCATTACTTGATAGCAAGACAGGTATCAGTTTTAAAGTCAGAGCACATATTGAACTTCTTGATGGGTCTTCATAAGATTTTACTTTAATGAACTTAAAATTTTCAATTATTTTGTCATAGAATTTTTTTAAGAATTGAAAAATTGTAAAACAATTTGCCTTTTTAAAACCAGCTAAAGCTTAAAGATGAAGATAAATTTCTTTGACAAGCGTTTTGATTATTTGATTATCTTTTTGATATCTAACTAGTCTAACAAATATCACGGTAACATGATAATAAACATAATGTGTTTGGTATAAATATATCTCTGGTAAGCAATACATATATCAATATAAATTAGCACTGTCCATTCTTCAAATGTAAACTTGTTCAAATCTATTAAATATATATAAAATTTTACAAAATACCGACATTTGTCATTTTGTTCAGTTGTCTAGAAATATGTGAATATACCACGACTACAATATCATCATACGAGTTCATAGTATATATCGAATATATACATAAGTATCTATATATTGTAGCTATCTTTGGCAACTATAAACATATGTAGGTATAACTCGATATCTCTCAATTTAAAATGCACAACTCTCACTTAAATTGAATGAAGTTGTAGTTGTTATTACTTTTACTGTCCGCCACCTCTATTTTACTTAGTTTTTTATTATGATGATATGATGATACTGAAATCACTTAGGAAAGTGGTATTCGTGTTTGTTAAGTGTCTGGATATACATATTATAATATGTATAAGAAAAACAAAAACCCGCTTGAATATTTGAGAAGTCTTTAAATTTGCCGTTCGTTGTCCGTTCAAAGATCGTGTCAACATCATCAATTTAATCAACGATATCGATGCACATACTTGCTACACAAAGTCATTAAAAAAAAAAGTTATTATAGGTGATCGGGTGAGTGAAAACTTTGGCATGGTTGACTTGCAGATTGAGCTATTTTGTGATTTTTCAATGAAATTTTGATCTTAACAAGTGCATGAACCTTTGCTCTATTGTATGTGCTATGACTGTTTAATGTTAGGGTAGGGTATATGAAAATATTGAAAATTACAATTATTAAGCAAGTTGATTTCTTAGCCTGTTTGTTTATTTGTTGAAAGGAGTGTAAGTATCATCGTTATCATCGTTGGATCATTTAAAAATTAAAGCTTACCTATGTAAAATAATCATTGAATAGAGCGATCGATCGATGGATTGAAAGATCGTTGTCTGAATAACAAAGTGAAAATCTTATATACAAAATATCACTACCAGTCATTGTTGTTGTGATATGTATCAAATCAAGACGATTTAACGTTGATCTTGAGTTGAGTTGACTTGATTTGACTTAAGTAAGGATGAGGTTGATAATAATGACGCTGATGAAATTACATATCTACGTTGAAGTTCAAAGACTATCTATAACTTTCCTTAATATAATGTAGGACAAATTGTTGTCTTGTGTCTGACTATTTGTCCATCTATCCATTTATCCGTCTGTCCGCCTTTCTGCTACATATGTAACAATTTCTTCTTTTTTGTGTTTTGTTGTTGTATATTTTGATCATCATCCATGAGCACAGAGGGTTTAGCTTAACTCAGCTAAGCTTAGAATGAAATGTGCTTCAGTTGAGTATGAGCCACAATAAGTGACGCCCTAGGCGCTACAATTTCAAAGCAATGTTTGGCGATTGCCTTTTCTTTTGCTATCTAGTATGTACTCTGCTCTACTCTATTCTGGACTTGATTCGACGATGCCTTGTGCCCGTCTGTTGTCTGCTTGGATGACTATGTGTGCCTGGACTGCCTTTTTAGTATCATTTAGCGTGTTTCAGGTTATAAAAACTCATTATAATGTCTTATAAATGCACTTGTATCAAGTGGATATATTTGTATTTTAGGTTTGTATAATGGTATGAAGCCCCAACCAACTTCAAGTTCAGATCTCTTACGTCGTCTTACTGCTGCTGCTGCTGCTGCAGCTAAGCTTCATTGTTATTTTTGTACTACAATAGTTGCTTGCTAGGCTAACTTGACTTTAGTTCAATTGCTTGCTTACTCACTCACTCACTGATTCCAGCACTCGCTTTTACCCGCACTCAATTCATGTTCGTTCATCGTCATTGTAGACACATAGTTCGCTCAAGATCATAACATGACCTTTTGACTGGCAGTGATTTTACGCCCACGCGTATCTTCGTTCAACAATGAAGCAATGTTTTCCTTTGTTGTTGTCGTCATGTTGTTGTTGTTTTTGTTGTTGTTGTTGTTATTATTATTACTAGAACTCTTGGTGGTTTTTGTGGTTTATGTGTGTTTATGGAAAATGGGTTATGAGATATTTCTTCCTTTAATTTCATTTCTATTTGACCATGGGAAATAAATTTTATACATTGACTACGAGTACATGTCTTGGTCAGGAAATTATTGTATCTATTTATCGCAATACCAATGATAACCATTATAGAAAGAAGAGAATTTGAACACAATTGTCTTATTGTTGGTTTTGGTTGGTCTTTTGGTTGGTATTTAATCGTAGATTTTACACCTACACAGGTGATTTTAAAATTATTACAATGGAGATACTATGAGGTAAATAGAAAGAAGTGAGCTTTCTTTTTTAGGGTTCCGGACCCAAAGGTTACCAAAAGGAACCCTATTGCAGAGACTTCGTTGTCCGTCCGTCCGTCCGTCCTTGGGTCATATCTTATAAACCGCAATAGCTAGAGAGTTGAAATTTTCACAGAATGTGTAGTTCTAACCGGGCATTAGCAACAAATACTAAAACTATAATATTTTCAAAAACTTAAAGGTGTCCCCATACAAGAAACATTTTGGATTGTATGGCAACTAAACGATCCAGTAACCCCATGGTCTTGAAAATTGGATGGTTGATGGCTATATATCAGCAACTTATATTGTCGAACTTTCAATTTGATCGGATTACTAAGGAGGGTACCTCCCATACAAACCTCCATTAAAATTCAGGTTCATGTTTGGTTCATTGATTCATTATCATCATCTTCCTTCCAATTGAATCCACTATTGAACATACACAGGTCCGGTCTGGATTTTTCCATATTCTATAGCCATTCTCAATTGAATGGTTTGCCAAATGTCCTCTTATTATTTTCCATTCCAAAATTCTTTTGTTACATCTCTCAAATCTGAATTTGTCACACGGTCTTCCCTGACTACTCCCAACACAGAACTTTTTATTGATCTCTAAGAACTTTTTATTCCAACCTATCAATTGTATACAATGTGTTACGAAATCAATAATTTTACTTGTTTACTTAATAGACTTTAATATTTTATCTTAAATGCCCAATTAACTTTTTTAAATCCTTTTTTGCAGTGTATTTTATTTACATTTTTTTTTTGTGAATAATAGACTTCTTCCATTCAAATCCAAGAAATTTGATTACAACATTCTGACAATTTAATGACACGCTTAATGTCTTTGACCTGCAAACCCTTATTACTTTTTTGTACTTGTTGCATACATAACCAATTGCGGTGGTCGCCTTTAAGAGGAAAATGAATTTTGAATATTTTATGGATTTAAGTTTCAAAGTTTTATGCGAAGGGTTGCACCTGCACATGCAACTAACAAGCAAAACCAACTAACAAAAAAGTTAAACAAAAACAAAAATCAATAGTCATAAAGTAAAATAGAAATTGGTGAATGAAGTCTCAGGTCTAGGAACTACGTCAAACGATTGCTTTAATTAAAGAATATTGCATGAAGTGGGTCTTAATTTATGTCAAAGTTCATATTTTGAAGGAAAATAGACAACAATTTAAACCCAAAAAAAAAAAAAAAATATCCAATATTTACTAAGACTCTGTTGGCTTGGTATAGACATAGACGAGTCCTCCTCCATGGCAGACAAACAACATTTGTTCGTTCTTTAGCACGCAATCCGTATATAGTGGATACTGTTGCCGAGTGGTGGATGCCGAGTGTGGGTAGAATGATTCAGACGACTACGAAAGGAAGCTCGTCGTCGCAACATAAATGTTAAACACATTCGACGCTCAGTAAAAAGTTCTCTATAATGCAATATTATCCAACACGTGTTGGCTACTTCCTGTGGGGTGTTTTCATTTTTTGTTTGCCTTGATTCCGCTACTGTCTCATAATTTGGCTTCAATTTTGAGCTCATGAAACCTCGTTTTGAGTGCAAGGACTCATGTATTTTGTATGCAATTTAAGGTGGCCTTAAGTGGGAAGTGTGTCGAAGAGTCCCTTATAGAATGTACGTAACATGAGCCAGGTGCACTAAAGTTTTTTGTTTACCACCCAATAAAACATGAGGTTGCCAAGGCAACACGAACAGGCATTCCAATACAAAACAAAACGTTCGAACGTCCTGAGTTCTAGTGAATCGCCTTTTACTTAGACTTGATAGAGACTTTATTTATGCTATGGAATTCAGTGTGTTGGCGTGTGCCCATGAGACGTGGTTGCGATAAGACTAGGAAGCGAAGTGTCTTAAAAAGAACTAAAGTTGGAGTTCCAGTGCGATTCGTATGTGTGAAATTGTTGTCTTGTTTCTTTGGCTAATATCCAAGAACTTCGTTGACCGGTCAACTGACGTGCAATGAACTTTTAAGTATCGTGGTTTTGTAAAATTGTGTGTGAGTGTGTGAGTGATTGTTTGCGGTATGATTACCGGTCCTGAAGGTAAAAAATCACACCGATTATTGGATTTAAAAAAACAACAATGGGCTAAGGAACGAGGTATGTAGAATTGCGGTGATTCACTTCACTTAAGAGAGTTAAAAACATAACTGTTTTGATAGAGGAAATTGCTCGTATGGATGAAATGTACTCATCCCAACAACATCATCATCATCAGTCGTCTTCGACGTCGCACCATAAATTCGAACGCACCTCCATACGCACCTACTACTCCAATTTGGATCTGAGTGAGTCCAGTCAACAGCAAACCCAGCAAACACAACAACAAGCACATCCATATATGCAACGTCAAGCCTCTGATATGCAGCCAACACAAATGATGACGCGTCAGCCATATTATCCGCCCCAACATGCCATGCAACAACAGCAACAACACCAACAACGTTCTATGCACCGTGGCACCAGCCATGATTATGTCAACACCATTGAGCGTTACATCAATGATATGGACGACATTGATGTGGATGTAGACTATGAAGATGATGAGATTCTCTACCGTCATGGTCGACGAGGTAGCTATGCACCTGGCATGGGCAGCCGTGGTGGACGAATTCATCAATTACAGGGCAATGGCCGATATCCTTATCCCGATCTTACACCAACAACATTGCAAACAGCAAAAGCGCGCATCCAAAACCACCCACACCCACAGCGTTTACGTAGTCCCAGTTTACCAGCGATACGGCACCGGGAGTATGTAGTGCGACAACAAGATAAGGCGGCCAATCAATTGGGAAACTCGGGAAAGCATATTAGCAACGGAGGCATTCCAGCACAAACAACAGCGGCTCCCGTTACGGTTTCTGTTGAGCCCGGCAACGTGCAGAATCGATTAAACAATGTAAACAACAGTAATCATAATGGGAATAACAATAACGGTTGCCAGGAAGAAGACACTTCTGGTTATCTTAGTGACACGGAGCCCCCAAAGAACACCCACACTCCTGATATCTGGTTTAATGACGCTGCCAGCCAGAATGGGAGCAATAGTGGAGTGGGTAGTGTGTTGAGTGCCGCTATGACTGCAGAGGAATGTGCTGCGAGGCGTGACAAACGATCGATACGGGGTCAACAACAAATGACAAAAGCACATAAGGAATATGAAAACCAACAGCAAAATCAAAACATGCTCAATAGCACATATGTCTTAAAGGGACGCGGTGGCGGTGGCCCACGTCAGAATGTAGTGGGCTACGAGAATATGGGGGATGGCTATGGAGATGGGTAAGTACTCACCCTCATTAAAGTTGTCATTAACCAAGGCTTTGTTTTGTTTGTAGCAGATACTACGTACCACTACCACCAAGTTCTTCAAATCTGAGTCGTGACGTCTCCACGGCAAACACTTACCAGGTACATACCTCTGAGCAAGGCGACTACTATATGCATGAGGAACGCGAACGTGCACGTTGGGCAAACTATAATCAGTCTTCGTCAGACTACCAGGCTAAGCAGCAAGTAGGTCCAGTTTGGCTGAGTCGTGGAGTGCATGATCTAAAGGACAGCGAAGACGATGCCATGTCCGTCCAATCTTCAACTTATTTACGTGGTCAAAATGCCCCCTTGGATCCTGTTACACTTGCAGAGCGCATGGATAAGAGACGTAAGGCGGCGGAGTATCATAATGCTATAAAAAAGCAATTGCATGAACGAGAAATGATTCGCAAATGGGAAATGGAACGGCACAGGCAGGAGGAACTGGTCGAAGAAGAGAGAGTGAGACGGCAAAAGCAAATGGAGCAAGAGCGTTTGGAATATGAGCGTCTTCAGCAGTTGGAGCGTGAGGAAGCACAAAAGAAGAAAAGGCAGGTAATGCTAGATGCAATCGCTAAAGCTGAGGTAGCAGCCAAGATTGAGAAGCAAAAAAAACGAAAAAATCATATGCCCTCAATGGAAAAGTCGTTAGATGAACCAGTACAGGTGGTAGCTAAAGCTAAGGAAGTTGTGGAAGTGGTTCATCAAAAACCGGAAATTCTACGAGTACAATCGGTGGAAGAGGAAGAATTGGTAGCGACTACGAAACCGACTGCAATGTTAACCAAACCAGACCCGCAACCAGAGCCCGAGATTGAAGAGAAGGTTCTTATAGGCACGCCAATAAACTTAAGACGTACGATAACGAAACCAATAAAAGTGTCTACTAAAGAGCAAAAGCCAACACCATCGAATGAAGAGTCCTACAATGTTACTGATTCTAAGGAAAATGTGACATTGCTAATGCAACCAGCAACACTGATACCACTACCGGTGACTAGTGACATCTTTGGGCTGCAGAATGCCATTGGTAATCTACAGATAGCAACTTATTTTGTACAACAACCACAGCAACTGAAGCCAACAACGGCTGTCTCAACAGCGGATGCTACAACGCAACGGACAGATACAACAATCTATACGGAGGATGGATATTTGTCGGAAAAGGAAGAGTTAGAAACAACTCTATCAAGCTGCAAGCGTCTATTAAGAAGCGCACAAGAGAGCGCTTGCTTTACACCGGATTCTCTGGAAGTAGCAACGCCATTCGTAGTACCCGACCAAGACAAACTGGCGCTCATACCACTAAAGACACCAATGCAGCCTAAGTTGTCTTCGCGAGAGCCGCATATTGCTACTGGTTCCAGTGGCGACCAAATTGATGTGGAGACTCAAACAGAGCTCCCCTTGAACTGCGATCTTTGTTTGTTTCATGACAATTTCTACAAAGTCCTGCTTAAGCGTGAGGTGTCGACTACAACGACAACTCAAACATCGAAAACACAAACAAAACCAGAAAAGGAAATGGAAAAAGATCATGAGACTACAACGACAACAACAACCACAACAACGACTACTTTTAAGGCTAAAGCCAAAGACAAAGATAAGGATAAGAGACGTTCCAACAAAGACGACAAAGTAGACAATCGTCCCAAATGGGGTGTCAATCGTCCCGTAGTGCAATATGTCAAAGCAAGCGATCGTGATCCCTTCTGCTTGCGTAAGAAAAAAAACAATAACTTGCCAAAGCCACCACGTTCGCTTTCAATGGATTCACGTTTGGATAATGTCGTCAATGGTGATGCCAATGGAGAAAATCATGAGGGTGATAATTCTAACAATGAGAAGCGACCTCAACAACAGCAAATATCTGGTCGAGGAAGTACTGGTAGCGGTGAAGAGGAAGGTTTCCTTTTAAAAGCCCGTAATGTTTGCACCGAAATCTTACCCATCAAGACCGATGAAAAGGGACGCATCTTTCTTAATTTCCGTGAGGCAAGTGCCATCATGAATGAAGATGAGATCAAGGACAAATTGCGTCAGAAATATTTCAACTTTGGTCGCATCTTGCCAAGACGCAGTTGGGCTTCCGCAACGCAACATGGGCTACACTTCAGCATGGCTACATCTACTGCCTCCGTCGCACCAACTATAAACGGAGTGGGAGATTTGGCTGATGATTGATACATGACTCAATTTCTATTTAATTAACTATTTAATATACTATTATTGTCTATGGCAATGTAACCAAAATTCGATATACCCAAGCACAATGAAATGAATCTGTGTTCGCTTTACTTTATTTAAATTTTTTGTCGGTCTTGTTGTTGTCAATGATTGGCGTTCGCAACATTTTGTCTATTAGCTACAATGTTGCTTAGCTGAAAGCAACAAATCAAAAATTGTTTATGTATGTGTTACACTTTCATAGAACTCAAAAAGTCGTATTTTATATATATTTACGAGCTACGCGTAAATTTATGCGAAACATCGTAAATCACAAATGCATAGCTTCGAGTCACTACTCACTCACTGGTTGGTCCCATGCGTTGTTGGTTGGTTGTTTCGTTTGGCTAGTGACTTCTTATAGGTAGTAGTTGTTGGTGGTTGTGGACTTTTAAAGGTGGAGGTAAATTAACTTGACCAAGAGTTGTTGCCAATATTATGTATGCACTGCTAATTAACGCATTTCGCTTGTTGCGTAACGATATTTTTACTCATTTAGTTGCCTTACCTACCACCTAACTAACATATTGAAGCTTGTTAAATGTTAAGCACATTTTGGCTAACCGAAACTTCTGCAAGCTGTTACTCTCGTCATCGTCATCATCATCATTATGATCATAAACATTATTAAGTTTGTAGAGCTACAAAACTTACAACATGCAACCTTTGCAGCTTCTTCTACAGGCAAAGTCAGAGTAGCAATTGAAATTTTTGTTATTTAATTTTTTTTTTTTTTTTGTGCTAATACTACACACTATTGTTTTTGTTGTTGTATGTTGCTGTATCGTAATTTACTCAACATGTCATTTCAATAAATGAACCGTTGTATTTTTGTTGGCACAACTTCACACACATCCTCAGTTTGCTTTGGTGTTGTTGACTCCAATCAAAGTCTAAACCCCACGCAGGTCTTTATTTTCATAGTTGATCTGAAAATTGGAAAAACACTCGTTAAAAATGATTGCTAAATAAAAAAATTATTAGTACGAGTGTGTACATATTTTCTTTAGTTGATAGTTTGTTTATCAATAGCTAAGAATTGGACAAAATTCATACACTTTGGCAACGTTCCGTAATGCAGATTTTCTTTTTACATTTTTCAAAAATGTTGCATATTTATTAAGATTAAATGAGCTAATTATGTAAAGTAGAGTGTCTCTATATGGATGATGTATAATAATAATAATACAATAGTTTAAGAAAGAAACGGGAGGAATTCATGAATTCGTTGGAGATTTGCTTCTAATATTGGAATCATTGCATGCCAAGAATAAATGAGATAATCTTATTAGTTCAAGTATCTCAAGTGCATCAATATGAATAATGTAAAAAGTATATACATATGTAGAACATTATTGAAACTACTAACATTATTGAAAAACAGAAATGACTTCGATGACAATTGGCAAAACAACTATAAGAGGTATAAAGAAAAAAAAAACGAGGAAGAAGGTGTGCTGAAAACAACGACGACAGTTCAATTCAATATGTGACCTTATAAAATTCATTAGAATCAACAACTAGTCGATAGGGTACATGACACTTCGGTGACCAAAGCTTATACCCGGTTTTGCTTAACATGAAGCTTGTTTTCCTGTGGACAAAGTTTCAATATGTGGCGTGTATCTACATATATTTATTTTAGCTTTCTAATACCCTTCAAACAGACTTTTCTCTAAAAACAAAACAAAAAATGTGCTTCGCCATCAAATTGGGACTTGAAAGAATTTTTGAAGTATAAAAAATTAAATTATAATATTGGGACTATGCATTAATTTTAAAGGTTGCACACAGATGGCGTTATTTACAACAGTATCGCATCTGGCAATACTGTAACTATATTCATGTCAAAGCCTCATCATTAGGCTTTGTTTACCAGTATCTGTCATTTCGCTGAAGTGTACACAACATGTTTTTTGTGCTCCGAGTATGTCAACTTTCGTGCCGTCAAAACGCAATTTGCGGGAAGCCTTGCTTTTTTGCTTCAATTTGAAGAAAAATACCACCCAAGCCCGTCAATTGCTGTTGGATGCCTACCCGAACCATACTCCATCGATTTCAACCTGTGAGTACTGGTTTCGACGCTTCAAAAGTGGTGTTTTTGATACCGAGGACAAGGAGCGACCTGGCCAGCCCAAAAGGTTCGAAGACGCAGAATTGGAGGCATTGCTGGACCAAGACCCGTGCCAAACGCAAGAAGAGCTATTTATTTGTTTAGTACAAAATTTTTTAAGAATAAATGCAGACTTGATTTTCAAAGTGGAATCTGCAAAGGGAGGGGGATTCCCGACACGAGTCACGAAACTGATGATCCTTGCTTCAATTGTTTCCAAATGTTATGTTATTGCCAATAAAATACTATGTATGAACGCTTCCGGTTGGTGTAAACTCAGGTGAAGCAAGTTTTTCGAAACGAATGTTAATAAATAAATAAAGTTTGTCATAAAATTTGCAATATCTGAGATCACACAAAGTGTACAATATATTCTTGATCAGCTTGACGAAACAAGTTAATTAAGCCGTGTACATCTGTCCGTCTATCTGTATAAATGGTAACCCGTCCCTCAGTTGTTAAGCTAAAAAGTGTACGAAGTTTCCTTTTCACTAGATGATTTCTCGGAGTCAGCTGAATAGAACAACAAGGAGTAGTACCTCCCATACAAACCCGGAATCAAATTCATATTCTAATTTGAATTTTTTTTTGTTATTTTGCATTATTGAACTAAAATTTGGATACTATAGGTGCTTGACTCATATTTTCCAACCATATAAATTTCATCAACAATGTAAATTTCAAGATTCTAGTATTACTGGATCGTAATGGTCCCATACATACATTTTTACTCTCTTTTCGAAACAAAAGGCTCCGAAATTTGTATTTGCCTGGGGCGCCAAAGAGTCACGGTGCGCCATCGACGATAATTTGACAAAGTTCTATTCTAGCTTGACTAATTACAATCACTATTTTGAGAAATGTTTATTTGTTTTCTCAAATTTTATTTAAAAAAATTGTGGTTTTTTTCATAGAAAGTTATTTATAATGTCCACAATATAATCATTCATCCAAAGATTCCTAACACTCTTCATATTTATTTGTCTGCCAACTGAATATTATAGAGCAAATGAAATTTTTTATTTTTCTTTTATTCAATTGTTTTTTTAATCTCATTTTTTGTAATATTTTCTCTTCTTTGATCAGAATTTTTATTATCGATTTCACATTGCTTTGCCTATGCCGAAAGCTCTAATTTTGCCTGTCTTCCTTTCAATCAGCGCGCTCTCATTTACTATTTGTTCTCAAATTGTCAATCACACTGCAATCTTCTTACCATGCTCTCATTTCATTTGACTAATGCAGCTTCAAGTTCATTAGTTGGCGAACTTTAATTGTGATCAGTAGTGTGTGTGGTTGATATGTGAAAAAAGTCAAATTCATTAAAATTATTAATTTAATTCTTCATTATTATTATTTTTATATATGTATTGTATTTCATTGTCATCGAATTCATGTGAATACAAAATAAGTAATTCATATTCTTAATAACTAAAATAAAATAGTTTTTATTTGTGGAAAAAAAAAAAAATAAAAATTTTTAATTGTGAATTCACATTTTATGCGTGGTGATATTCAATATGGTAAATTTAAGTATAATGAGAAGATTTGCAAGCTGCAGAGGTGGAATTGCTTTTATGTTGTCTCTTCTCTCACCAAAGCTTTCGATCATTGTTATTGCTTATAATGAGAGATTTGTCCAACATACTCGCACATAACATATGTCAAGGTGACAGTCCAAGTAAGTTTTTATTAGCTTCTAATGCTTAAACATTATGCAGGGCACATATTAATCTGCTTGGCTGAAACTGAAACTTACTATTTTTCTTGTTTGTCAATGAGTAAAGTTTTAGAATTTCAACATAGTAGGGAAACAAAGAATGTGGAATAATGGTTAAATTCATTATGTATTTATGTACTAAATATGAGTAAGTAACATTGAATATTATGTTGTAAGACATAATAATTTTGTGAATAATTTTTATTATAAAAAAATATAATAATGATTGTGCAATTGCTGCTGCGTTTATGTTCATATGAAATGAGCTCAACAATATGAAATTTGTGAGCAACAATAAACTACAATATGTACACACCACCATAGGAGGCAATGTTAACAAGTTCAATGCAACATAATAAAATTGACCTTAGCTTTTGGCAACAATACAAGAAAAGAATTTGCAATTTTAGACAGAAAAATTAAAGAAAAAAAAGAAAAAAAAACCTACTACAATATAAGTAAATATAATAGACGAAAAGTTCTCATTCGCGTTCCAGTTTCGTGTGCGATTGCATGACAGAAAAGAAAAAATAATTCTATTTTGAACACGCCTCTAGAATGAAGTCAATGTCATGCGAATGAATGAATGAATGAATATGTAAGTAACTGATTAACTGAATGAATGCTGGAATGGCCAACTGACTAACTGAATGACTGACATGGCATGGAACAATATGATTTTTTAAATATTTTGACAAGCTTACGCCTCTCGTATGATAGACACACCAAATATATTGGTAAGACTCTACTATTAAGTTCAAATAGAAACCTTATCTAAAGAGTTACTACTACAATATAATACAATATGTTATTCGATCGATCGATCGACCGATTGTATTCATTATTACAACCCGCATGATTAATGATTCTTCATTAAAAATTCATAAACATAAATCAAATGCAAACAAACAAATAAATACTACAAACAACAAATCTACCGACTTGCTTGGTTGCTTGGGTTAAACATGTGGCCCCTAAAGCAAAGAGATCTTTTTGCAAAAACACAAAACAAAACGAAACAAGAAAAGACACAAGACAAGAGAAAAAAAAAAATCTCTAAAGCGAAAATAGGTGAACTACAAAAATGACACAAACGCAAACAATATAAATGACAAAGAACACAGCACAACTAAGAACTGTTACAGGGAGCAAAAAAAGACAAAAAAAAAGAAGAGAAATAGATCTCAAGCTGTGTACCGAAAAGGTTGGTTGGTGGCTTATCTTTCTTAGGTTGCAAATGAAAAGGGGACAAAAAAAAAAAAAGGAATCCAAAATTATTTTGAATATGTTACAAGAGGGTAAATATAAAAATATAGGGTGATTTGATCTGAGGGTTTGGCTTGGTTTATTGGGTGGCTACAACAATATTGACGCCTCTCCTTTACCAACATAAGGGTTAAGCATGGTTTCAATCTATGGCACTGTCACTCATGATGAGCTGCAAACTACTTTGGCTTATTCTATTAATCCTTCTATAGAATAGTTTAACTTTAAATTAATCAAATTGAAAAAGCGGTAATTGTTTTTTTTATTTTTTTTTTTTTTTGGCACATTTTTTAGTTTATTCAAAGCGACACCGTTAAGTACTTGAACGATTTTTGCATGATTAATGATTATTGATTTTAAAACACTACGGCACACTATTATCTATTGAAACGGTAGTTTTTGAACTTTTCGTTTTGTTTTGTATTGTTTAATTTCATTGTCGCCTGCCAAGGGGCAAACTGCTGCTGCAACTGTATTTCTTTGTTTATCTTTTTTCTTTTTAAATTGTTGCCACATTTTTTCATTGTCGTTGCCCGTTCCACATTTGTTTTGACAAGTTCGTCAGAGTCAAGCTGCTGCTAGTACATAGTAGTGATTGGGCTAATGGACTAATTGACTGGCAAAACATGGCTCAGCATATTTTGTTTCACAAAGGTGATTCTCTGTAATTATCAGAATATTCCAAGTGGTTTACTGCTTTTCTGTTACTGTTTCTGCTGATGTTGATCTTCATTTGTCATTTATGCTCTGTGATAACAATGAGTAGTCAAAGGATTTTATAGAACTTCAAGAAGTCCGACAGCATCTGCTCAACTACAATGCAATACTTTGACTAATGTTGTGGTAAAACATGATCTAATGGTTGTTGCTGTTCTTATAACCTATTGGATGGAGATTGTATTATATTTAAATTGGTATATTGATGATCCTTAATCGACAAAGTCGGTTTGTCCTACAGTGGTTAAAATTGTTAGACGCTGAATGGATCAGAAAAAATAAAAAAAAAACCTTGATTAACAAATTCAGTTCTTTTAGAAATGTCGAGACGACAACCACAGAAACCTGGTTTCATAGTTCCTGTTATTAAACCTCTTTGATTCTGAGCGTAAGTATTCAAAATGCTAGGATGTTTCTTCTTGGAAATTTAAGCACTCTATGATGTAAGCTGCATTATAGCTGGAAGATAGTCAAATGTTTGTTATTGGAAACCTTAGGTCGAATTGTATTCAAAATAAAAAGTTTGTGAGTTTTGAAAAACATGTCAGTTTTTTCTGGAAATTAGAGATTCGATAGGAAAATGGCCTCTAAGTTGTTATTACAGTAACCGTAGAGAGCAGAATGTGCTTAACAAGAGACATAGTTGATCATTTCGGGAAAGGGAATTTGGTGTAATAGTTTTTGCCTACGCTCTCTGATTGAAATACTGCCTTATGTTTTGGCTAGAGTTAGCTTTCATACGGAAATATTGAGAACGAAATATTTGTAAGAGAGCTTTACGATCCGAGGATCTGGTGGGTGAATATGTGTCAGACGTTATACATAGTACCCAAATTTCAGTTTGATAATTCAAAACACAAAAAAGTTTTTCTAATAAGAACATGAACTTAAATTGGTGTGTGTAAGAGAGGTACCCCTCTGATTTGGCTAATCTCTCTCAAATTTCCAGCTCGCTCAAAAACTTAGGTACTAGTTTGTATACATACAGATGAAGAGATGGACATGTCTAAATCAATCAATCGTTTCGTCGAGATTATCAAGAATATATATACCTTATAAGGTGTCCGATCACTCCTTCTATGTGTCATAGACTTTATCGCAAACTTATCTTACTATTCATCAAATTAGGAAAAAAAGTCTATTGGTTGTCTTTGCTGTAACCCCTCGAAGCAGTTTGTTCTCTATAAGGGAGATTTGGAATTTTATCGTGAAGTATATGCAATCTCCACTGGAGGATCAAATGATTTTATTTTATTATTGTATCTCTTAAATGCAGAACAACATTTGTAGACATAATAATTGGTGTTGTTATAATCCTTGGAATAGATTTTTTACAAATAAAGGGAGACTGTTGTCTCTTAGCCAACAAAGGTAAGCTCCTGGGTGTCTTCTGCCGATTCGAAAGGCCTGCAGTTTGTGTTCAAATTGTATTTTACTCATGTTGTTATTGGTTAATGAACTAAGGATTTAAATATTTTATCTATGCAGCTTGCATAGATTCTATTCTCTCGGTTTTCTGTTCTCTGTTCTTTATTTTTTTTTTCTTTTGATGACATTAACCTCCCACCTAGTAAATAGTAATTTTTGAACGGAAATCACATAGTAAAAATGCATAAAAATAAACTTTATTTCTGTTGTTTATGTTTATCAAACAGAAATCATTACTTTTGTAAGCTATAAATTTTCAAGAATTTAATTTGTACACGAATTACTTGTGTTCATTGAAATTTATGAATGTTTTGTTCCCTTCGATGTGTGTTGCATAATTTATTATAATAGAAGAACAAGAAAACAAGAAATGCATTTATTAAAGAATTTTTCCTTCTTTTGTTTCTATCATTAAACTTGTAATTAAAATTATTGTCTCATCACAAGTTGTGGTTTTCTTTTCCAGACAAATATTTCATAAAATTAAACTTCATTTTCTATTTCATTTTGCTTTTGTTGCAAATCAAAGAAGTTAATACTTTTAACTAACCTTGACCTCTGTTTAAAATGATGATAATAATAGTCATAACAATAATGAAAATATGTATATTGGAAAATCTATTTTTTTTGTTTATAAAATGTCATTGTCTTAACTCAATTCTCTTCAGTTGTTGTTGTATTTCTATGTGTTATCGTTTGTGTTGTTGTCAGTTAAACGTTGTCAGCTTCACTTTGATTCACATGATTAAAACTTGTGAACTCGCTGCTGCTTGTTGAAGTAAGTATTCCATTGACAATTCAAGCGTGGAAATTTACAGCAGTTGTTGCTTTTATTGTTGTTGGAATTGTTGTTATTTTTGTGATTTGCTGTTGTCATTGTTCATTTTGGCATTGTATTAGTAATAATAATAATATTTTTGTTTTTTTTTTATTTTCTTATTTTTGTGTATTCATAAAGTGAATTAAATTAAATAAAAGTATATTAATTTTAATATAAAGTTTATTGCTGATATAAAGGTGATCTTGATCTATTAAAAATCTTTATGTTCTATACAAATGTATGAGTACATTCTTGATTAACATGAGGCATGAGGCGAAAATTTGAGTAGAATTCGTAAAATTGTTTGGAATTTTTATTTTGAATACTTTATGATTTAATAATCTGAGATCAAAGTACTACTTTCACTTGAGTTTTACTACTTTTGGTGGTGTGACAACCAACCATGTGTATATTCAGAGAGTGAATTTAAATTGGAATTGTACCAACGGGTGTTCATATTTGAGGTATCAATATTTTATCATGTATGAAATAAATATATTTCCGGTTCGTTAAAATGGATCACTATACAAGAGAAACAAGAAGAAAAAGAGTTTTTTTTTTTCATAGAAATTAACTTCATCGATAAATAACAAAACAATTAACAACTCTGTTGACTTCTGGTCTGAAGAAAATCCTAGAGAATTTTTTGAAAAGCCAATAAACCACTAAAACTGTTGGCATAATTGGTCCATATTACTTCAACAATCAAAATGGCTATATTATTACTGTGAATGGGGCTCGATATCGAGATATTGATTGATATTAAAGATATTGAAATGTTAGCAGAGGAAGTCACTTCAAATATCATCTTTTTCATATTTAACTGGATTTAATTTCCCAAAATAATAAATAAAGTTTACATACAAATTATGTTTTTAATTTAAAATTCAGAAAGATACCTCAAATTTGGACTCCTTAAATCACATTATCTTCATGGTATAAAACTTGCGTTTGGATTGAAAAACTGCAGAATTTTTTAACTAAGGACAACAAAATAAATCCATTTAACACAACATACAACATAGTTTGTACCCATAGGATCAATATTCCATAAACTAGTCCCCATACTCTCATAAGCTTACTGTAGAAAGAATATTCTAATTAATTTTGTAAAAAATATATGAATCTCTTAAGGTACAAATAAATAGAAAATCGGGTATATTAAGAGGTTTTCGTATATATTTTTTATCATTTGTTTTCATTTCGATGATTCCTTAGTTGAACACAAGACTAAACAAGTTTTCCGAAAGTTCTCTGCAATTTAGACTCATAGGCTATGCCAGTCATAGACAACAGTGTTTAAATTGGAACTCTGTAAATTATAAGACTCAAACTTCTATGAAAATATTTTAGAAGTACATTATGTCAATATGGGGCAACTATAAACTTTCTCAAGTTGTTATCTATTCATGATTTAATAGACACTTTTTTGGAATAATCTAAGTTATTACTTATAGACTGTGTGAAAATGTTGTTAATTTTTATATCTCAAGGAAAAAGTTTGTAGGAATTAAAAAAAATAATAATTAATGTCATATTACGATTAAAAAATTGTTATTAATTAATGTAGTTTTATACAAATTTCCATTTCTTTCTTCAAATTTTGATTGCTGTTTGATGTTAAATGGTTTTTGGTTAAATCTGACCTGACTTTTGTAGCTCTAGGAACAAGATTTTATGAATCTACTTAAGTTTATCCAATCTGATTTTTGTAACTGCATCTCATGGAAGAAGATTTCTAATTTCCTCATTTCCTTCTGAACTTTTCACTGAGCTGAAGGCCTCTGTCACTATTGCTCAAATTAAAAACACTGGGTTATAATTTGTAATTATAATATTAGTTCTAATAAATTAATAAATAAGTTTAAAGGAATCTAAAAAATGGGCCAAGTGGGAGTCAGACTCGTCCACGGATGGTCCGTACCATATTGGGGTTTGTATGGGAGGTATTCCTCCTAGTGGTCCGATTTGATCAATTCAAACAAATTTACCGCGCCTATATTAGAAACTTATAGTGTCTAAATTTCAGTTCAATAGTCCAAAAAACAAAAAAGTTTTTCGAATAAGAACCTGAATTTTAATGGTGGGTTTGTATGGGAGGTACCCCTTCTGGTTGGCCGATTTGGCTAAGTCCAACAGATGTGTAGCGTCTATGTCAAGAACTTATAGTGTATACATTTCAGTTCGATAGAACAAAACGCAAAAAAGTTTTTCTAATAATAACCTGAATTTTAATGGTTGCTTGTATGGGAGGTACCCTCCCTAGTACTCCGATGAAACTGGAATTTCGTCAATATGAGTTTCTGATGTGTACTCACCAACCATCTAAATTTCAAGATCGTGGGATTACTGGATCGTATAGCTGCTATACAAACCAAAATATTTCTTGTATGGGGACCCCTTTTAGTTTTTGAAAATATTTTAATTTTAGTACTTGTTGCCGATTCCCGAAAAGAAGTACACACTCTCTGAAAATTTAAACTCACTAGCTAGTACGGTTCATTAGATATGACCAGAGGACGGAAGGACGGACAGCAAAGTCTCTGCAATAGGGTTTCCTTTGGTACTCTTTGGGTCCGGAACTCTAAAAATAATCAAAGACATTAAAAATACCTAAAAATTTTTATAAAACGTAATTTGTTCATAAATTACAATTTCTTTGTTCAAATTATGATATCCAGTTTGTTTATAAAAGGTTTTCGGTTAAATATTTGTAAGTGCCAAGTTTAGCTAAAGTCTACGTAATTCTAATATTTCTCCATCTATTTTCTTCCATTTTATTATTACTTCTTTTAGTTGAAGTAAACACTGAGGGACAAGTGTTTCTACAATATATACTAAATCCATCTTTTAAAAAGTCCCATACTAACATGACTTTATTATGACTACATTCATATTTAAAAGGATAAAATTGAAATTGTTGTATAATGCAACATCATGTGGGAAGTGTATTTCAACATAGAATAGACTAAATTTAATATTGTATTTGGTTTTTGAACTAAATTTTATATTTTCAGTGCAAGATTTGTAGCACGTTCGTTGGTTAGGGGTTACATTGTGTCATGAGCACTCCTCGCAAACGTTCACTTCCTGTGTGAATGTATTGTACTCGTTTTGAATATTGTAGTATAGTATATTTTGTAAATTTGACGCGATTTTTGACACGATTTTGTTTACAATGTAAGCATGTTGGGAATTATTGTCATGACTTTTTGTTCTACAAATCAATAAACTAGACTAGACCAGAACCAGAACCAGCACAGACTAAAGCAGCACGAACAGAGTAGAGTATTCATGTGCAGTGAACCGAAGGCCAATCGAAGTTTGTGTCTGCAAGCAAAATAGCACAATACTAACAGCTGCTAAAGAATATTTTTCAAATCTAAAAATTGCCTTTCAATTCCACATTTATTTTATAGCCATGGTCTTGATTAATTTGCTTAAAGGATTAACGTGCTGCTATTATTTGACTTCCGTAAAAAAAAAAAAAACAAAACAGAAAAAGAAAATATCTTTACTCACATTCGAATGAAGACATCACATGCTCTTGTACCGTGTCCGATGCTGAGCAGGAAACTGACATTTATCACACGTAACGATTTTTATTGTACTTACAATATATCCGATTGTTGTCCTGCAAACGTTTTGCGCGTTCTCATTTCAATTGCAGACACACACACACATACATACACAGCATATCACACATAGAATCAGTAACAGGAATAGATAAAAGATAGTCTTATTCAGAAATTGGTTTCGTTTCATTTTCCTGCAACCAACAACCAACCTTTCATGCATCATTATCATAATTAATGTGACTTAATCAAGAATAATGTCCTGTGAATGCTTATACCAAAGTATGCGAGTGAGTATATTGTTGTTTCTACTTATTAATATTATGAAGAGATCAAGAATGAAGTTAATGCAACCCTTTCAGGATGATTCCTTCATTTGTTCTACTTATGTATGTATATTGTATCTTCTCTTCTTCTTCTGGAAGTGAACGAAACAATTGTCTGTGGTCAACCACAAAAGATACAAAAGTAAAGATCCTTGAGCTCTACTTAAGCCATAAAGTAGGGTTGAAGGTCAGCAGCAGCGTCTCAAGAAGAGTTTGGCAAAAATTAACATAATTTCATTTTATGTTTAGTAATAAAGAAGTCTGTATAATAATATTTTTTTTTTTTTTACTGAAGACTTCTTTTTAAAGATTTATGTAGCATGAAAAGTCATTAAAAGTATTAACTTTTTGTTATAGATTTTTCTTTTTTTTTTTTTTGTTAATGTTTTGAGTGTACGAAATTAACATAACTAAATCACATGGGACACTTTAAACGGGATTCTTGGCTAGGAATTTGATTTCACAATACAATATTTACAGTGAGATATCTTCTTCACCTCGTCGAAAAAAAAAACAATCATTGATTGTTCTTTCATACAATTTTCTCTATATACAGAGTATCTATCTGACTGTCTGTATTCATAGCTCATTTTGTTCTTCTGTACTCTGTTGATACTCATTATGCGAACATTGTTCTTTGTTTGCACGAATCCTGATGCTTATCAGTGGAGGTTGTCTTTAACACTCTCACTCCAGGGTAGAAGATACTAAAGCAATCTTATCGCTACTAGGAACTAAATATCAATTATTTTGTGCGAACTACATACAACACAATACAACACAACTTACTGCTGCGACTACTGAGTTCTGTTTCTTACCATTTAATGTATTTTGTATCCTGGGCATGTTGACACATTAATGTCCTTTTTTGTTAGTCCTTCCATCTGACTGTCTGTTTTTCTTTCATTTGTTTGCCTGTGTTGTGTGTGTTTTTGTTGATCGAGCTAAAGATCGTGCGTGAGTTAATCGCTTGATTCTAATCTGCGTTACTAACAAGAATTGTTAATGTTGCACAATAAACTGAATTAATTTCGGTTGTTCTCGTTCGATTTCCTCTTTCTCTCTCTGATTATTTTTCCTTGAAATATGATTGTCGCTTCGTTGGCGATACTTTTACTGCTGGTGGTCTTTATGTATGCGGGACACATGTCTGCTCCTAACCGTTAAGTTCCGCATTTCCGCATCCTGGAATTTAGATGTGATTCTTCTTCTATAAATGATTTTATTTGTGTGATAAGTCGCTTTAGGTGTGAATTCCATATTGTTTTGTACTATGCATTTGAAATTTATAATTTATCTGCAATTTAATTGAATTGTTTACCAATGAGGGATACAAAACAACAGACCGAGTGTCTGTCAGTCAGTTAGCCTCTCCACTCTATCATTCATTTGTTTAGTGAAGTACAGTAGAGACAATTTCATCGTCATCGTTTATACATTTTGTTATTCATCAAATGCCAATCAATCTGTTAAACAAATCATAATAGTATTGTAACAACCTCCTAGTATTACAGAGTTTAGATTGCTAAATAGTATCTCAATGCTGCTGCTGCTGCTGCTGCTGCTGCTGCTGTTATTGTTCCTGATGTTCCTGATGTTGTTGGATTGTAGTAAGAAGGACTGCTGCTGTGATTGTGTCTGTTACGCCTGCAAGAGAAACCGGCAGTAGTTAGTCAGAGCAATTTATCATCTCTCAAACAAGCTGCCACACACTCCTCAAACACACAAACACATACACATACACATACACACTAATAACACAAACACAACAAAAAAAAAAAAATATTCAAGACAAATGAAATACAACAAGGACGACTTAGCTGTCAAACACAAAGTCAATTGCTTATGCTTTGTTTTATTTCTTTTATTTTTTAGATATTTTTATAAAGAAGAAGGGCAACCAACCAACAAATTCCTTATTGTCTGAGAAACAACAACAACATATCGAAAAGAAAAAAAAAAAACCAAAACAAAAATGTTGCATGTGGCGCAGAATTCTTCTCTTTCAAATTCTACATTTTTTGAGTCATAAAACCAAACCAAAAAAAAAAAAACAAAAATTCTCAACCAAGAAGGTTTTATTGGCGTCTTCTTGATGTTGGTGCTGCTGCAAGAATTCGTGTGTTCTAAAAAATGAAATGAAAAATCTTAAATAATTTTTAATTGATGATCCAGATTTTTATTATGATCGAATTTTGAAATCTTTCTCACTGTTTCTGTTTATACCAAAAGTATTGTATGTACGAGTATCTTTTATTGCGTGTATAGATTTCTTTGAGAAAAACAAAAATAAAGGCATTTTCTGTGTTACAATTTTTATCATAAACATCATTTCTCCCCCCTGTGTGTTCATTCTCTTCTACTTAGACTAATGATTTATTAAGATTATAAATTTCTATATAAAAAAAAAGTATATACAGAAGAAGAAAACAATAAACAAACCCCAAATTGGATTGAGTAGATAATAAGAATATAACATGCTAACGATTCTTGGGAAGCCTTGAAAAGCCTTGAACAAGTGATGTTGATGATGATGATGATGATCATAATTGTCTTCTTGTCAAACACTGATTGATATATATTCGTAATATCCAAAGTAATCCAAATGATTGATCAAGAATTGTTCTTTTAATTCAAAGTTACTCGTACTTTGGATCTGTAAACATTTGTTCGTTTAGTTCTTGTTTACTATTCCAATGAATATGACTTTGCCAATTAGACAAATTTATGTTATGTATTTTGTTTTTTTTTTTTGTTTTGTTTACTAAAATTATATTTATTTAACAAGAATTCACAAAAATTCGTACTCGAATTGTTTTTGAAAATCATTTCTTGTTCGATTGTTGTGTTCAGTTCAGTTCAGTTCAGTTTCAGTTTTGTTGTTTTAGTAGTTTCATTTGTTTAAATTTACTTAAATTAGCTTCAAGTTTAAATATTTGTCGACATGAAAAAATAACACATCAAAATATAATATTTAAAAATCATTCATGGGAGTATTGTTTTTGTCTTTAGTTGGGTTGTCTTCAGATTTGTATGTTTCGTTGTTCATGTACGAGTATCTATGTGTTTTTGACGTTGTTGATTTTAATTAAATTTCCTTGAAGTTTACTTCCTCAATTGTGTACTCGAACACTTAACACTTTGAAATGATGATGATATGAGATGAAATCTGTTAGCTTATTTTTTACATAGCTTAAGTTTCTCACTTACTTGCCATTATCATCATCATCATCATTATCATCATCATCATTTAGACCATATATTGTAAGATATTGATTTCTTAAATTTGTGTTGCTTAATAATGTTAATTTCTTTAGTTTCATGGGATTATGAATTTATTATATTGTATTGTATTGTATTGTACTACTTCTATGGATCCATGGATCTTTGATTGTTTTAACTGCTTAAAAATGGGAGCGGTACTTGTTCACCCAAGTCGTTTTGATTTCATTTTTTCATTCATGCGACAGACCAAATAAGCGTTAATTTTTTTTTTTTATATTTCCGTTTTTTTCTCATTCTTTAAATTAATGGTAACAATTTTTTCAATATTCTGATATTTTTTTTTTTAAATGGAATTTATTTATGAATGAGAGAAGAATAAGCGTGTTGGGAATAAAATTTTTATTGATTTTTATGAATGGAAAGTTTGTTTTTTTCTTCTCGATTTCTCCCATAACATTTTTTTTGATTTCATGCTGTGTTCGAACAGCCTTTTTATTGCTAGAATTCATGCTCAATCACAAAATTAGCGAAAACTTAAACTTAAACAGAAATAATAAGCACAAAAAAAACTAAGTTATAATTATAATAAAATATTATTCGGTTCTATTGATGATTTAATACCTTTCAGTTAAGTTGAAGATGATTAAAGAAGTTGCCCGTAGAAAAATTACTATAGAAACTTTTGTTTAATTTATTGGTAAATAAAGAATCTTGATTTTCACATTTGGAATGGAACTTACAATAGATTAGAGATCAGATTCGCAGTCAGCCAGACAGCAGTCTAGCTAGGAATCACACGACGGCACAGTAACGCCAGACGATCAGGAAGTCCACCACAAATGTTAGACTTCGGAGTCGTCTGATAACCCTCCATAGAATGATGCACTTTCCCTACACAAATAGTTTCAGTTTTCCAATTAACATACTGTACTTAAAGCACAACTATTATTTTTCATTATATTTTGCTATTGAATATAAGAAAATTTTTCATGAAGAGAGTTACAATTGCAGAATATATAGAAAATTGTTAATCATTCTGCAAACATAACGACTCTGTTAGTCATGGATACTCAATCATTTTAAATGTCTATGTAGGTTTTTCGGTCTGGTTTAAATTTAACAGAAGTTTGAGTGCTGAATGCTCTGTATGTCCGCCACACAGTAGTGTTGAAGCAATGCCCGATGCAAAATCAAAGTGGTCAAATGTGTAACCTAATGCATTATCAGCTACAAACTATGCTGCTGGATACGACATTATCGACACCTTGGTTATACAGTTAACACAGTTCACGGCATTATTTTTTCCTCACCAATCATCGTCATATTTTAGTCAGTTTACACAAAACCTTAATGACTTGTATACCTAAAACCTTTTTCATGAATCACTCCGTCCATTAGTGAAAATCATATGAAAATCCGTTTGATACTTTTTGAGTTTATCGCTTTCAAACATATAGACGCCGACGGAAGACTGTTTTTATAATATGTATAGATGATCGATCAAAATATATAATAATATATAACAATCTAATCCAAAAGTTTTCTTTGCAAAGAACTTTTTTTAGTCTAATCATCATAGATTTAGATAACTTTATATAAAGCCGGACATCAAGTTTAGGTCTTTTACTAACTATAGCTTTCTTAAGAATATATTTGCGAATATTTGCATAAATCGATATTATTCTATGGGTTTGAGTTCACATAACAAGGCTATCCACCTAAGTTTAGATAATATCATCTCCCAAATTGGGTTTTGTGTCGTTCGAAAACTGATGACATGATCCTATTTTCCTTTACAAAAGGTGGGAGACTGTTCCCCAATACTTGGATGCAAAAGCACCCCTAATCAATACAGAAGTACCGGTAGAATTGTGTTTGGAAAAGTACAGAAGATTCTTTAAAAAATCACTTACTTATTCTCAGAATAATTCGATGTTCTAGGTCAGATAATGTACTTTTTTTTCTACCAATTGGTTTTAATACCCAACAAATATTGGGATTCCATAAAGAAATTAAAACTAATCACTAATAATAGTTTATTTTATGTAATTTTTTTGAAATATCAGATATTGTGTGCCAATATTTTACCATCTGACAACATTCAACCGCAATGTGTTTTGATTAAAAATATATTTGAAATTAATAAGAATCGAAAATAATTACGATCATCACATTAACATACTTTACAAGCAAATTTCCGATTGATTGATTGCCTTGAATTATCTTGAAAAACGAAAAAGAGTAGCAAATATGTATTCAACAAGCAAAAGATAATGGAAATATGATATGATTTGAGTCCTAGCGCCTACAGTTGTTTATCATAGACAAAGAAGTGTAATAGTTCATGTTATAAAAAATAAATCAAATAACAAAACTGGTGTGGACTTCTGGAATCAAATTCGAAAAAAAAATGAAATCCTTAAAATATTTGAGTTGATGTTTTTCGAAGCCCCTTAATATGTGATAAACTCAACATTACATCGAGATCTCAGGATTCCAAGAATGAAACAAATCTTTCTCTTGGACAACAGCTGCGAGATGAGAAAACTGAAACACTCCTTTTAGAATATAATATTAACACACATAATAATCATCTGATTATTATGAAAAACAACTTAGTTTTTTTTTGATTTTCGATGCTATACTGTATATATCACTTCACGCACATAATATCTCCTTTAATCAGTTACCAACATCAAGACAAAATCATCACTATTTCAAAACTGTAAAGATATAAAAACCAATAGAACTGTGTGTGTTTACAACGCCCTCGAGCTATGCTAGTTTTTTCTCCCCCTTTTACTTAATTTTTTGTTTTTTATAGAATTTATACACATTTTTATTTTATTATTAAAAAAAAAACAAGTAAAATTTATATTTCAATGAAAATGACTCAACACTAACCTAATGACCCAATAGACAAGTTCTTGTAAACAAAATACATGCCTTTGCAGTCTCTATGAATCTCTCTCCCTTGCCTTTTTGGCTTAAGCTCAATGTTTTTCCTCATAATTATGACGCTAAATCAGACAAGTCAAGTCAAGTTAAGTTGTTGTTGTTGTTGTTGTTGTTAACTATTGTTTAAGTCAAAATATTCATACTTAATGTGTAGATGAAAATGAAGTTTACAAAGGCAAGAAAAGAATTGTAATTACTTATTTTCATAATAAACTTGACAGAATTATAGTTTTAAGCAATTAAATTTGCACATAAACTGAGACATACAAGCACATAGGTAGACAAATGGACAGATAAGTAAGTACTCGTATATGAAAAACAAGAATTTCAGCACAGAAATCTGGCAACAATCATGTGAATAATCATTATGTTATATTGAATTATAAGCCAAGTTAAGAGACAAACGTCAAAGTAAATTCAAACTCAAATTTAAACTGAATAACAAAACAAAAAAAAACCTTAGTATATGCAACGCTTAGCAAGCGTCAAGTCAAGGCTAAAGTTTAAAGAACATGTTCATGCCGCTGTCAATAATGATGAGTCGCATTATTTCACAAAAATACACACACTTCTAGTTAAACATACACACATGGACACGCCACAGATACAAACTCCTTGAATCATCTTTAATTTTTTTTTGTTTTGTTAACTTTGTTAATTCTTCTCTCAAAGTTAAGTTAATTAATGACTAAAAAAAAAAAAAGAAATAATCATGTGTGTAGCTTGTGTTTGTATAAGAAAACGTAACTTCTAACAAAATGTTGCTGCGTTCGTTCATTTGTTGATTGATAACCCAAAAAATAAAAACAAAAAAACAAAATCCGAAATCAAATATGAAAAAAACCTGCTTCGCTTTGCTGTCAAATGTGAGTTTTGCTTAGATTAGCTAAAACTGCTAAATTTACTTTTATTAATGTTATTTTTTTTGTTTTTAAATATTTTTTTTTTTTGTTGCCTGCAGGAGCAAGAGAAGTTCGCTCGCTTGTTTGCGTTTGCTCGATTACTTTGCTTGTCTTGTTGTTGGCTCTGCAAATCAATCAAAATTTCACAAACAAGCAAAAATACAAGTTTGCAAAATGTTGAACAGATTTGTTGTTAAATTTTATTTGTTTATTAATAAATTCATATAAAATTTGTACGAGTATATGTATTGTATATTCGATTTGTTTTCTCCAAATATATTTAAGTATATTGTATTGTAGTAGTAGAAACACATACGAAACACCAAAGTTGGTTAAACCAAACAACAAGTGCAGTTCATAGAAACAAAAGACTTAGGCAACGAACTTGTGTTGTGTGTGTTAACATATTCAAGACCCCTGAAGCTACGCACCAACATACAAAAAATAATTTAAGGGAAAATTCATGTTGTGTGGTCTGATCTTTTTTTTTTGTGTTTGTATTAAGTTTTTGTTTTAATTAACAACTTCACAGTACATTTCATCAGTGAAAATAAAGGTGAGTAAGTCGGTCGGTCGGTCGGATCAGTCGAAATGATGACCATTTCATTCAAAATTTTAAGCCATCATCATTATTATTATTATTATTATTATTATTATTATTTTTATGCCATATTAACATAATTCGTTAGTTACACTACATTTTGTCATTGAACAAAAAAAAAAAGCCCCTTTAAAGGCTTTCGTTCGAGCTCCAGAAAATCGCTTTCTCATGTGTTCAAGTTGATGTCTATGTCTCTTTATGACAAATCAATATATAAACAATGGAAATTAACACGCTTTTCAATGCATGCGTTGCATTTGTCGCCTTCAAGTGTGGATCCACCACACACAGAGTTGTTGTTTTAACATTACAGTATTTGGTATAGTATGGTATGGTATGGTATGGTTTAGTCTGTTAATCCAGCCAGACTTCTTCACTCTGATTTTCTGTGGGTTTTGTGTGTATTAAAATAAATATTTTTATGGCGTCAGAATTACTCAGAAATCGCATGTGGCTGCTGATGCTGCAATATAATTTATATTTTGTTTTCCCATAGTATATTCATTCCATTTTTACAACCATTCACACCCGCTCACTTTATTCTTTATGACCGGGAATCACCAAGCAAATGTTGAATATGACATGACTGACTGACTGACTAACTGACTGAATGACTGACTATATTGTAGTATGAACAATATATTCTCCTTCTCCACTTTGTCGTAAAATGAGTGAGAAACATAAAAATTTGCACAATGCATACAACAAACTCACTTTGACCACAACAAACAAATTTCCTTTGCTCATCATTGTCCTTCTACGAGTATGTTGTTGTTGCCTTTCTTCTTGTTTGAGTATCTTATTGTACAATTGGAGAAGACTCCTTCTTTGTTTACTTGACAGAAGTTTTTACAACTTTTTTTTTTTTTTTGCCTTCATTTTATATTTTATTGATTTTTAACGCCCTTGTTGAGCTCATCCAAAGGTTGCTGCTCTTGTTAATCTACTGTTCCGAATGTTGCGCCTCCTTAGGCTGGCAAACTCCATTCAACTCAAACTCAATTCATTTCATTTGATTGTTCGGAGAATTTGTTTGTCAAGTCAAAATATTTATTTATTGAGTTCAACTCGCCGCTAAGACGACTTTCAGCTGCTCATTTATTTTTGTGGTCATTTTTGTAAAAATCAAATGAATAATTTTTCATTAGTATAAAACTGATCAATGCAAGAAATGAGAAAAAAAAAGAGAAAGAGAGTAATCAACGACGTGTGCCAAATAAAAAAGATAAGCAAATAAAGAAAAAAAAAAAAAAATGAAACAAATCTCAAGAGTCTGATAAATGAGTTGCACGTAAAATTTTGTGTCGCTTTTGGTTGATCTAGATAAATGCATTGGGATTTGAATTTTTTATTAAGAAATTTATTAACGAACAAACGCACACACGCATTCACATTTGACATTACCACAATTTGGCATGCTGAAAAAGAAGAGCTTTCATTTTATTTTTGATTGGTGTATTATCATTTTGTCATCATGTTTGTAACACATTACGGAATAAAAATGAGAACCTTATTTGTCAAAATGCTATCCATTTCCATCCTCTGGCCATCTACTTGGTTTTTAGGATTCCGGACCCAAAGGGTGCCAATAGGAATCCTATTGCAGAGACTTCGTTATCCGTCCGTCTGTCTTCGGGTCATATCTCATAAATGGCAATAGCTAGAGAGTTTTCACAGAAGGTGTAGTTTTATCCGGGCATCAGCAACAAATACTTAAACTAACAATATTTTCAAAAAATTAAAGGGGGTCCCCATACAAGAAACATTTTGGTTTGTATGGCAGCTACACGATCCAGTAATCCCACGATCTTGATTCAGATGGTTGGTAGCTATGCATCAGAAACCTATATTGTCGGAATTTCAGTTTGATCGGATAACTAGGAAGGGTACCCCCCATACAAACCCACCATTAAAATTCAGGTTTTTATTCGAAAAAGTTTTTTGTTCTTTAGAGTATTGAACTGAAATTTAGACACTGTTAGTTTCTGATATAGGCGCTGCACATTTATTGGAATCAGCCAAATCGGACCACTAGGGGGAGTACCTCTCATACAAACCCTAATCTGGTACGGAACCCTCCCTGTATGAGTCTGACTCGCACTTGGCCCATTTTTTTAGATATTCATCTGAACTGGATTCCTTAAGTCTGCCATGCCTTGACTGCTTGGGCAAATAAACCCCACAGAATCAGGGTTTAAGAGATACAATGTGTATGCAAACCGGAATTAGTAATCGATTTTATAAATTTCTACCTTTTAATGTCTGATTTTGTAAGTGTGAAAGGCATTTAATCTTCGGTCGAACTGAAGCTAATATTTCTTTATACTTTGTTTTGGTTTCTTAGCTTTATTTGCGAGATATTTTTTTATTTTTTTTTTTATTATTTTTACTTGAATGTGTTCGTGCCTTGTTTGTTATAAATTATGCACTTAAGTTGAGGGTGTTTTCATTATGACGACGACTATGCTGGATGATGAGGAGACGTCGTGCTTTAAGATGTTTATGTTGCTTGCCTTCTTCATCGTTATAATATATATTTTTGGCATTTTCTTTTCCTTTCGATTGTTCGTTCGTTCAATTGGTTTGCTTTGGTTTGGTTTGGTTTGGCTGGAATGGTCTGATTGTTTCTTTGCTTTTTATTTTTTCTCTTCGTGGTTGTCCCTACTATGACTACTACAAGTTTGGAGCACACCCGCTGTGCCGGTGACACCGACACTCGAGTAGATATTTTGTGGTTGATAAAATCAAGAGCAAACAAGGTTGACTTTGTTGCCTTGCCTTGCCTGTCCTGTCCTGTCCTGTCCAGTCCTGACCTGGCCTTGTGCATTACTTTTTATTGCTTGTCTTACCTTTATTTTTTTTTATTTTATTTTGGTAAAGAGTCAAGTCACTAAAGCCCTGACTGACTCTGACTGTTTGTGTGGATCTCTCCCGCAGTCCTTTCGCCGTTCGCATTACTAATGGTGTGACAAATTTTTAACAAGTAATTTTTGTTTGTTGTTTATGATCTCTTCTTTCAAAAGTTCGAAACTCTCAAATCACTACAATACAATATGTTTTTATATACATACGTAATAATAAATTAATGAATGTACAAAACTGTTCGTTACTTTGCTCATGAAACTAAATATTAAATCTTTAAATTGTAATTTCTTTTCCTTATAAGCAAACATACAACTTCTACAATCGAAATCGTACAACTTCTGAAAATAATTTATAAATTGTATAAACTATTTAAATACCCATAACAACTCATCAAGTTTATGGCTCATAGACCAAAGCACATTCAAATTATCATATTTCATTTGCTTTTAATGTGCTCACTTTAGCTCAGTACGAAACTGTATAATATCACTGACTCGAGTGACTGGCTAACTGACTGACTGACTGACGCCCATAGTTTGATTTTATCATAGGTTTTCTTTTTTTCTATGCACATTTCGGTAAATCATAATAAAACCGCTGTGCAGTTGATATGATGATATGAAATGCAAGGAAGACAGCTAGAACTAAATAGTCATCAACTGGTATAGCACAACAACATTGAACGAGTTGATTTGAATTGAAACTGAACTGATCCGAACTGATCTGATCTGATCTGCACTGTTGGATAAACATTCCAACTGTGTGCGACAAGTTCATCTTATAACAATCTACCATTGAATATTATTGTGTATCATCATCATCATTGTAAGCGAAGAGATAGAGAGGAGGAGGAACGCAACGCCACCAAAGTTGTTAAATATTATGAGAAATTGTATGCAAGTGTCGCATTGACAATGAATGAGTAGATACGAGTAACTTGTGGCAAGCAAATGAGATTTTTTATCTAAGCATGTATTTAGTATCTTTCACTTTTTTCTATAAATTTATTTAATTTATGAAATCCTAAAACTAAATTGTTACAAAATGGTTACATGAACCGAAAATGTCAGATGAAGACTTCGGTCTTCGATAATGATGGCAATGACGATCATAATGATGATAATGATAATGATGATGATGATGATGATGCTGATGTGGATGGCAACGAGTTGGAGACTGTCGTTGTCTCTCTTTGTAAGGTAAAACAGATGCCAATCAGTTGTTGTTGTTGTTGTTGTTGGTGCTGTTGTTGCTGTTGACATGACATTGACGACTTTGTTGATAATTTTGATTTTATTATGTTAATAAAATGTTATGGTTTAAAATGTTCAACTGTCTCGGTTATACAACAATATACAATATACACGTTTGTATGCATATTTATATACTTTTCTATCTTATGATTGTCGATCGGTCTTGTACTACTAGGTCTCACCATATTTGTGGCGATCATTCCAATTGTTGTTGTTGTTGTTGTTGTTGTTGTCAATGTTGTCTCATCAACATTTTATGTTTCATGCGTTTGCTTCTCCTGCTGTTGTTGCATCTTCAGTCATGTATGTATGTATGTATATCTGTCGTCTGTGCATCATAACTCATTAGTGACAATATCTACAATACCTTGCAGTCATCCAGTCCTCTTCTATAATATTATAACCACCAGTACATTGGCGACCATGTTACACACATGTATATCTTTGTGTGGGTTTTTCTTAAAACGAGAAGATAATTTGATAATTTTTCTCGTGTTCTGTTTCTGTCTGTTACTGTGTTTCTTCTCTCTTATTCAGTTTTAATTGGATTAAATATCACAGCGACATTTAATGCGTTCACAAAACTCTTCTTTCAGTTAGCATCGAACGATTAAATAGTTATTAATGAAAATATGCAATCCATTGATGTGAATGTTGCACGAACGTTTTGTGAGTTCCATCTTTCGATGGTTCGATCATTCGACATTGATCGTTGGTGCTCATTTATTTATTTGTTTATTCGATCGTAGTCATTGTCATTAGCTGTCATGTTATAATAAGCATAATATGAGTTTTAATTAGTAGGAGCTCAATTTGTGGGGGGTCGATTCTGCGATCATCATTTGTTAATTCATTTAGCTTGAAAAAACAAAACAAAATTGATTGTAACAGGTTGAAAGCTATGTATGTATCTTTCGTGGGAATCTATAATAGTAATAATAATAATAATAGTCCATAAAAGAATTAGAAAGACAATTTTGTCCATTCAGATTACAGATTATTAATCTAATTGGTAGTTTTAAACCATTTTGATTAGAATAATTGATAAAAAGTATTATTGTTTATAAGAAGCGATAACATTCCTCTACTCATATGATAAGCATAGATTCTGTCTTTAAAAAAGAAATTATCGAACCAAAGTTTTGATTTCTTCAATCGAAATCAGAAGTTTTGTGATTAAAGTGAGGGAGATAAAGCTTCATATTTAACTTTAACCGAAAAGTTTTTAATTGGACAACGACTGCCATGATAAAAGTCAAGTAATCTGGATACCCAGCTACCCAGCGATACAAGGGGCTTATTGCTACACCCCCTTGAATGATTTTCTGTGAGCTAACTCATAATATTGCATTTGTAAGGACTGCTCAAGATGCGAGAAAAAACAAAGCAGGCAACTGTGTAATCCGCATCACATTGCGTTATCCGTTGCACTTATTTCTACAGCCTGCGACGTTATTCACGGCATGATTTTTTTCGAGATTTTCAATAATTATCGTTATTTCTTAGCCAATTTACACAAAATCCTAAAGAATTATCTATTTAAACCTTCCACATAAATCACTCTATTCAATGGTGAAAACCGTATGAAATTCCGTACGGTAGTTTTTGAGTTTATCGTGTTCAAACAGACTCAGCTGCGGACTTTGTGTGCAAATGAGCCAGGCTATTTGCCGCCTGGATACTTTAGACTTACTATCAATCGAAACGGACCTGTAAGTACTTTAACACTTAAATGATTCGGATGATGATGGGAGTCCTAACAGGGGCCTGCCCAATTGGGTTTTGGCCCAAAGGATGCATGCTACATTTCAAGACTTCTGTCGCAGCTGTGCGGAAGAAAAATTATTAGAAAGTATTCAACACCTCCTATTTGACTACCCTTGCCTTTCTGCTCGAGAATTTCTTCTTCCATGATTGCTTCGAGAACCTGGAGGACCTCTCAGACTATCTAGGGATACCTTAACGGTAATTTTCCTAAACTCAAATGACAGCAAATGACTTATGTGTTTACTACAGCTTCCCATTTTACCTAGTTTCAATAGCTCATTATATAGGTCACACTTCTGTGCCCACCACACAATGGATATTGGGCTCCAAAGTTTTTGGTTTCACGTACAATATTTCCCTTAGGGATATCAGAATAAGTTCATGTTCCATCACATAAAACATTACGATGCAAATAGACTTGTGTTGTGCTGCATAATTTCAGGATAGAAAAGTTGACACATTCAAAGCATATACCTAGGACTACAAATGACAGATTGAAATGAAGATATTTACAGTTTTGTGCAATACAATTTCACACTGTCAAAACCTTATTTTTCAATCATTCAAAACTAACTCATACAAGACACATATTCATTCATTAATTTTTTTAATTTTGAAACTTAAAGTGCCACCTCTAAGAGATTGTCGTTTTTGACCACTTACAATTATCATGTTTGACCCCTTTATCTACATCATAAAAGTTGAAGGGGCCAGAGCTCACTTTAAACTAAACTAAGCCAAGAATATTGCAAAATAAACCAACGAACAATCGATCGATCGAACGAATAATGATGGCAACATAATGCAATTACTTAAACATGAAATCAGTACAAGCAAACAAAAAATTAAAGTAAAATACAATACGACGCCTCCCCCATCTAAGTGACTGACGGACTGTTGTACTAGCATCATCGTCAGACTTACAAAACAAACGAACAATTTGCCGGCCTATTTGCCTTAACAAACAACATAAGAAAACAAAAATCTCTCTTAATGTAGATCATCTTAAGAGCTCCGGCCACGATCGATTGATGCTGCGCTTTCTTGGGCCTTTTCTTTTGGGGTTACATTGCCTCATTGCTGTGCACTGAATGCCATGTGAAATTCATGAAATGCGGCAAAAATCCACAAAATTAAATGTATTTTGCAGCAATAATGCAAGGAAAAAACCTTTGGAACTATGTACGCGCCACCAAGATCGTCTGTGATCTGCTCTGAACTAAAATAACTGAAATCAAAAAAAGGAATAAAAAGAGAAGAGAAGAGACGAAAAAGTGGGTGGATTAATGGGCGGTTATGCGAATTTACTCAATGTATGATTATAGCGTAGATTACAAATATAAAAAAAAAAAAAAAAAAACAACAAAGCAAAGAGAATGCGCCAGCGCCCAAATTCATTGCCCAGCGCCAATGTTGCCACCACCGCCACCATCACCATCACCTCCATCAGCACAAAGAAACTTGTAACCGTTTACATTTTAGTTATTCTTTGTTTTTGGGTCTTGTGGTATATGCCAATTTTGGCCAGCCAAGTGCTTCATCTGATGATGAAGATGATGATGATGATGATGATGATGATGATGACGATGATAGCTTCGATCGTGTTTATGCATTTCTGTTTCACATTTTTGATTTCGTTCATTTAAGTTTTTCTCGTACAATATTTTCTCGTATAGTAACTTGGTGTTGTTTGGAGTTCAATATTCATAGGGGCCACATTTAAATGGAGGAAAGACAATCCAAGGGAAGGAAGTGTTTTATTGGTAAAACATATACAATATAATGCTTGAATGCACATATTCATTCATATCTGATAAGGATGTGTGGAGGAGCAAGTGGCTTACTTGTATGTTTAAGTGTAATCCAACATCTTACAATGTAAACCAATGTGAACAAAAAACTTAACAAAAGTTGTATAATTATTATTTAT
This sequence comes from Amiota minor, assembly GCA_037043295.1. NCBI lineage: Eukaryota > Metazoa > Arthropoda > Insecta > Diptera > Drosophilidae > Amiota > Amiota minor. The sequence goes on from JBAMAW010001063.1 coordinate 556,498, forward strand.
GAAACCTGACGAGTAGTATATGCTATAAGCTATAAGTTTTTATGTGTTTTATACAAAATAGTAATAGATATGACCACCATGACTCTCAGTTCATCAATATAATGGAGAAGATTATCACACTTTACCAATATTGGGTCTGTCTTCCGAGTTGCCAAAAAGTCCTTCCCAAGGTTATGTACATATCTCTGTTTGGTTAGAGCAGAACAGTGCCAAACACATACAAATATGCTACGTATATGTAATCTACAAATTTCTAGCAAGTTTTCTGGCACAAAAAAAATACAGGAAATATTCATGAACTTGCAACTCAAGTGTCTCTTAATCGTGAACACGAAGACAAAGTGTGAATATGGTAAAATTTAGTTATGTGAAATAAAGTGTAAATTCACCTTTTTAAAAAATTATGTGTTATTTTCCAATTGTTCAATATGTTGTTAATGTATTGTATATTTTTAGTTCTTGTTTTTTTAAGGAACTAAAATTTATTAATACAATATATCGCAAATACTAACAAAAATCAGCATACTTAATGCTATAACTTCTTATGCGATCAACACTACATTGACATAAAGAAAGGAATTTAATTTAATTTACACCTATATTATATAACAGAACGATATTTAAGCTCCCCAGGATGGAGCCTTTTTTAATCTTCTCCTCCGGCGATGAGTTGGTAAGGCCTTAGCCAGTGGATTTGGATGAGTTAATAGTTTCTCACTATATCTACTGCTACGGCTATTTTTTCTGGTCGCCAACAAAGTGAACGTTTAGTTCTTTATGAACTGATTTGTTGCGGATGAACCGAGGGGCCACCAGTTATTAGACGTATGGTTTTGTTTTGTAAAACCTGGATTTTCCTTTTATGTGATGTTGCAGCAGTTCCCCAAATTTGGATACCGTATGATCAGATAGGAATGATGATGGACCTGTAAAATGAACGACGAGCTGAGCTCAATAGCAAAGAGCTTTATATATTTAAAATTGCATTCAGCTTGACATAATGAAACTTACAGTAGAGTAAAAATAAATGCACTTCTCATTAAATCAATTTATGAAAATTTGAAAAAAAAAAAAAAAAAAAAATTAATTATGAGTTCCAACAAATTGGATTGCATATAAACCTTTTCCATTAAAAAAATATTCATATGTACCAACTTTCATGATAATCGGTCAAGCGGTCTCGGAGTTTAGCTCCTTCAAACAATTTATTTCGTCCATTTTTATATATGTAGATGACGGATGTTTTTCTTGAACTTGAAAGAATGGTAAAAAACAAAACGAATAGAAAATTATTGACAAGGGAAATTCTTACTCTTTTCGAATCACCAGATACAGATGTTTTTCATAAATATGAAGTTTATCCTACAGAAGATCAAACTGATGAGACTTGAGAAGAAGAAGATGACCAGCGAAGTAGTTTTAGACTAGAAGTTTTTGTTTTAGAAGAAGAAAATTAAGATAACAAAGCTCATTAAGTTTTATAAGAATGTGGTGTGTGGGAAGTGACAAAATTGGATTATTCATTCTGTTATTTTTTAGCATTTCGGCTGAGTCAAAAATTAAAACCTTTCATTATGTTAATTTATTTAATATTTTTATTTTAAAAATTATACAATACTTTTTCTAAGAAACATTCATGCAAAATTTCATATCTAGTTTTTTTTTTTAGAATTTATGGCGATAAAATTGGGTAAACATGTAATTTTTTTAATTGGATCAATTGGATTACGAAGCAACTAATTAAGAGTTAAATTTCTTTAAAACTAATCACTTTGTGAGAATTTTGGCTTTTATTTTATGAATATATTCAATAAGGAAACTCTGTTTATTTATTAGAAATATTTTGAAAACCTTTGAAATTACCCAGCAAATAAAAAAAAAATATATTATTTTAGTTAAGTAACATATTTGAAAACAATTTTTGTAAACACGCACACTTTAGTTTGATTTCAGTTCAATTTGGTTGAGTTAAGCTGCGTTTATGTTTTACAATTGAATCTGCACAAAGTTCATGAGCTGCGCTTGTATGTTGTACAAATTAATTGCAGCTTTACACGCGTCGAACGCGAAATCATTCATCGTTGCACACACAAATTGCACTGAAAGAAATATCATTGCAAATGTATTTGTACAAAATTAAATTCATCACATGTCCTTTAATAAATGTAAAAAAAACAAAATATACAAATATGATTTGCCTCTTCGAAAATTTTGATGTCAATCGAATTTGTTAAATTTTTGCCCAGTGTGCTTTACTATTACAATTTCGCAAACAAGTAGAAACATTACAAGAAACGTTCAAAGCGAATGCGTCTGATCAAGACATTATCGATATGTTTTACGTACTCACACAGGCCGCCGTTGCATTTGAAGTTAGCTCTCCCAGGAGAGAAATCCAATTAGTTGCGCCTGTGGCGGCAAATGCTAAGAGGGAATATAACACACAGAAAACAAAATGAAATGAAATGAAACGCAGCGTAACATGCAAAGGCAACCGACCGATCGACGACCAACCGACCAACCGACCAAACGAATAAACGAACGAACGAAGGATCTAAGATCAGCACGGTATTGACTGACCGACTTTGTTTGTTAAGGGGGCTGGACTGGGCCTGCCTAGTCTGCAATCTGAAAACTTTAAAATTCAATTGTTGAACTCCGAACTAAAGCGATTCGCTTCGACTGGACTGGACTTCAAGTGAAGTAAACCAAACCAAACCAAACTAAACTCAAGTAAACTGGACGCAATTGTTAAGCTACGACGACCAACTGAAGTACATAAGTGAGCAACTAAAGCAGCATAGATTAGATCGGTAAACGAACTAGGCACGGATGATGATGACGATGATGATGATGATGATGATGAAGCAGATGGTAGAAAGGAAAATCTATGCGAAAGTCAAGCCGAAAAACTAAATTATAATTGCAAATTTTTTCTTCTCTTTGGTTATAGGTTACTTGCTAAATGTGTTGGGAACGTGTGACTGATAAGAGAATTACGAAAAAAAACTGTGTCCAAGGAAACCTCCAATTTTGGTCTCACTAAAACTTTGATACACTTCACTTAAGTCATTCCATCATTTGATTGATTATTGTTTTTACTAATCATTTCTTTTTTGGCTTTCTGTAATTAATATTATTCCTAATCATTTATGTCTTTACTATGGGGAACTTTGGCAAATTTCCTAACCAAGGAAACCCACAATCAACCGGTTTAAGGCAACATGGTTAGGGATCAGCAGCCACTTCAATATTCATTAGTAAGCATTCAGTTTTGGCTGTCAATTTAAAATAATTTATTTGGAGACCTGCAATTCTACTTTCTCCAAGGGTCCCACAAGTCCTTTAGTCCTTGACTAAGATAGGATTTCGATAACTGAACTAAATCTATTTACACCTTAGTCGATCTCTTGGTAAATAAAAAGAAGAATAGCCAAAAATTTCATAGCAAAATCACATAAAACGTAACAGTTTCCATAAAAGTGGCAGTTGGAAGTGTGAAATTCCCTCTCCCAATGGATTACCGGTCTGGACTGTTGTATGTGCTACAAACATAAGATTAAAGTCTTAATACATTTGAAATTGCTGTAAAGTGTATAAAATTGCAATATAAGTAAATAAATGTCGTGATTGCTATGAAAAAAAAAAAGGCGGCAAAAACAAACTAATTTCGAAAGCTAAGTCCTCACCTAATTGTGTTGCAAAGGAACGAAGGAACCTTTAAGCGACAAACTTGTAATTTTGCAGAGCAACGCATTAATTTCACAATTTTGTACACGTAAATAAAACTAATCGAGATTGATGCATCTGCTGCCAAAGTCATTGTTATTGTGGCTACTACTGTTCTGTTCATTCGTAAGCTTTGCCACCAAAAGACAAAATGACAGAATCACTTGATGACATACATCAAAGTCAAAATAGAGAAATCTCTACGCAAGTTGATGCCGCCAGCATTGAAGGCGATTAAGACTAAGGCACGAAGACCAACAAGACAAGGAAGAGAACGAAGACGGCGATGACGACGATGACGACGATATCGAGAAGAAGACAACTATGGTAGACAGTTCGTATGCAAATTGCAACCTTATATGTGTGTGCCATGCAACTTCTAAGTGCCACACAATTTAATACACTTTTGGCATGACAAACACATCCTAGGAATTATTGGCCCATAGAAAACGGAGAAGAATACCTAACTAAACTTAACTAACAAGAGCAGCAGCACTCTTCCTATGTCATCGTCGTCGTCGTCGTTGTTGTGGTTTTGGTTGTCTTTGTCATTGTCGTCATGGGAAAAACTCATAGATGTCGGTCGGAGTTGAGTTGAGAGACCAAAACGAAAGCGAACAAACAAATCTTTCGTGGCATAAAAGTCGCTATGACTTAAAAAGAATTACTGCAATTTTCTTCTTGTTAAGTCTGCAAAGCCGTCAAGCCGCCCGCAATTGGACTCGTTATGGGACACATTTCGATCACTGTCAACAAGCAGCCAAGCACACCAACCAACCAACCGATCGAACAACCAAACAACCCAAGGAATCGAGTATCTGAGTAAAGCGTTGCCTTGGCTGCTTGCTGTCAATATTTTGTGAATTTACGCAGCGCATGCAGAAAATTGTTGCAAAACGTAACGCTTCCATGGTTTGTTCTGGTTGTTGTTGTTGTTGTTGTTAGTTTCTTTACTCGTTCACATATTCGTTCCTGCCTGCAATCGTTCGTCGTACTTACGTAGGACCGTTCATTTGTTTGTCTCGGCGTGTCTGATTTGAATGTCTGTGGCATGTGTTATATATGGCCAGCAATTTGGTAGCTCACAGCCCACAAACAGGGTTGTCACACTTACCCATCTAATTCTTGAGCTTTGTACATTTGAAGGTTTCTACAAATTCTTTGTGTAAGCTGAAATAATAGTAAATTCAAGTTGATATATGTATGTATTTGTGGACTCTGGCAACTCTAGGCTTTGTAAACTATCGTATGTTCAAAAATTCGTTTCAGTTCGCTCGCCGTGTAAATATAATTTGCATATAATAAGCCAAATCAATGTACAACCACGTTTTACTGATTTGTTGTCTCTTTATTTTGGTTGTTGAGGCATTCCCTGCTTGCGCCCCGCCCTACAAACTAAGAAACAAACACAAACAAGCTTGAGTTAAGCATCCATTTATCCATTCATCCATCCAATTCAACTATCCATCCACCCGCCTGTCAATTGTCAATCCATGTAGACTTAAATTTTTGCGATATTGTCTCATTTTCGTTTGATGTCTTTCAACGTTATTTTAATACCTTTCATATATAGTGTTAGAATGGTCTTATGATTTGATCGTGATGTTTGTAACACCTCCCCACAGATTTCCATAGTAGTGAAATTTGATTCCAAATGATTATTTTTTCTATTCATCGATTTTCATGTAATCAGTCTTTTTGTAATACTGAAAGTATATTTTTAGATGAAGTTTCACGATTAATGGAAGACGTAGCATCCAATTAGATATATTTTAAGCTCCAATATGATAAAATTTTGTACTAATGAGGTCAATATACAGTAGAAACTTAGAATGGTAAAGGTTATCTTTATTTCAGTAATGGAAAATACTTATTTATTTATTTATTAGAACTAAGATTATAATTGCAAATTATAACTTAGTATTTAATATGAGCAATAGTGACAAAGGCCTTCAGCTCAGGGGAAAGCTAAGAAGGAAAAAATGGATTTAGAAAAGTGCAGGACCAGACTTGCCTTGAGCTGGATTCGAACCCGCGACTCTTGGAATGTCAGCCTAGCGAACTAACCTCTTGGCCAACGAGGCAGTCTAATGGAAAATAAATCAATGAAATTGCTTTAATATTGTTTAGAAATTTCATTATCAAATCGAAGAAAGAATCGTAAAACTATTGGATATATAGTATTGTCTAATTTGGATATAATTTTTTGTATCAACATCTTATTTTCATATTTTCATTTGAAGGGCATAAGACTTTCGATGGCATCGATGTTAAAGTTGTCTCTTGTTTCATTTGGTTTTTTGTTTTAGCCTGGTAAAACTTATTGGCTTAAATCGATTTTGTTGTTAGTGTTGTTGTTGTTGTTGTTGCATGTGTTGTTAACAATAACAAAACGTCAAATGTATGTTGATTTTTCTGTTGTTTTTGGAGTTTATATTTTTTGGCATAATTTCTTAATAGCAACAAAACGACGCTTTATGGTAAATTCCTATTTATAATTTTTTTTGGATATTTTTTCTTCTCATTGTTGTGTTGGTCATTGTTGACCCAATTTATAAACATGTGTGTTTGCTGCGTATAACAGCAACAACAACAACAACATCAACAACAACAATAACATAGCAATAGCAAAAATATAAACAAAAATTTTTGGGAAAGAAAACATGTAAAAATTATCTAACTAAAATTTGTCTTTGAGTGTGCAATTTGTGTGCATAAAAAATTTACCTTTTGTCGTTGTTTTCATCATCTTCATTCAATTGCAATTTTGAACTTTCAACCTGTTGCCTTATGTTAACTGTTGTGTTGCTATTTCTGCTGCTGCAGATAATCATGTTAATGCTTTAGTTAATGCTTATGATTATGATTATTGCTGATGATGATGATTATAATGTTAATGATAATAATGATGTGGATGTGGATGGGGATGAGAATGATGATGGTTTGGTTGTGCATTGCCTTTCACCGACCGTGTGCAACACATGAACCTGTGGCGTGTACCTTTGCTCCGTTTGTTGTATATAAAAACATTGTGTTTCCAAACACAATCAAGACAAATCTCACTCAGTCGATCGTTTGCTGGATACTTGAAGAGGACGCTTGCGACGCTTTCACATGACTCATAACAAGCCATAAGCATTTTGAAAAAAGAAAAGCAGTAAAAGATGCATAAGAATAATAAGCAGCAAAACCATTATAATGATGATGATGATGATGATGATGATGATGATGATGATCTGAAAATGATAAAGGAGACGGATGAAGAAGTAGTTGAAAGAATATGTATGTACTTACTTTCTTGCAGTTTGAAGTGCCAACAACAAAGGTGAATACTTTTGCAGATCGAACTAAAAAACGTTTTGGGCTTAAATCCTAAAATGAAAAACACAAAACGAAAAATATACTTATACCGAATAATTCGTGATCTACAGGCGCAAAAAGAGGGTCACGTTGTTATGTTATGAAATGCTGCTAGTCCCTCTGATGCCTCTGCCACTAACTGAGATGCCTTCACATTGTGCCTCAAGTACCTTGATCTCATATACGTAGAAGTTACACGTATGTCTCCTTTTTATTTGTCTCATTGTCCGTCCATATTGCAGCAGCAGTATCAGCAGCAGCAGCACTGGAACACGATTTCCAAATATTTCGCATAAATAAGTTAGTGTAACAACAAGCGAGCGATGACTATAGTATGTAGAAGCTATGACTATGGATGGCCATGACTTGAGCGTTCAGATTCAGATTCGATGGAAGCTTTACAGGAAGCGTTGATCACACGTTCACATTATTTGATGATCGCACGATATGAACACGCCAAAAAATAAAAAATAAAGATAAAATTTAAAAAATAAAAGAGCACTCAGTTGGAGCAACAAACAGTTGGTGAAGCAGGTTCAAGCGTTTTATAATTTCCATATATCGTTGTTGTGATATTGTTGCTACCGATGCTGCTGCTGCTGTTGTTTTTTACTGTTGCTGATGCTGTGTGTGACCAAACGATTTCGTGATAATCCATTATTAATGCCAATCAGCATATAGTAAACACAGCAGTAGCAGGAAGCAAGTTTACACACAACAGAACACAACACAACACAACACAACACATAATGCCCCAACAACACTTTACTCCCACTTGGCTCTAGTTATTGCAAACCACCACTAACTTTAATGATTTTTATCGTGTGGCGCTTATCGTTGCCGCACAATCTACTGCGTCTATCTAGTGGCCATCATGATGCCACTGATCCATAGATGCTGCTGGTTGCCCCTCATTGTTGTTGTTGTTGTTGTTGCCGCTTCAGTTTATGCTCCCGAAAATGTTGCGCGCAATTCGTAAGTTTGTCGCCTACATAATGTTGCTGTTTCTGTTCCATAGATATTGTACTAGCAGCGAGTGAAATTTGCATCTGCTCTCAGCTAAGTCAGCCGCTTGGTGGTCTTTGGTTGACTTTGGCAATTTCCCGCCACCGCAACCAAACAAAAAAGAGAAATAAAAAAAGGCCAATTGCGGTTAACTTCATTGTTCGTTCATTGCTGTTGTTGTTATTGTTGTCATTATTATTATTTCTCAGGCTTCTTTTTTTCTGTTGTTTTTTTTTTTTTGTTCTCTTCATTTTCATTCATTCATAAGGACCTCCCAATATGTTGTTTTACTAAGCTGCTTTGCTCTTGTCGCGCTACCGTTTTGGTTTGGTTAGGTTAAAGTCAACACTGTTTGTTGGTAGCATCATCATCATCATGATTATTATTATTGTTTGGAAATAACAACATCATCATCATCTGTTACATTATTATGGCAGGCAATTCGCTTGTTATATTTTTGCCCAACCAATTTCGACCTGAAAGCTTTAATCGTTTTACTTCTCTTTTTTGGTCACAAAATTGTACGAAATTTAGTTCGTTCGTTTGTTTGTTTGTTTGTTTGTTCATTTTGTTTGTAGTATGTAGTAGTTGGTATTTGTTTGCCCTTTCGATGTTGTTGTTGCCATCATCATCGTCATCGTCATCTTCATTGTTACCTTAACGGGCAAAACAATAAAACGTGTTGGCAACTCTCACTGACTGTTCCTCTTTCTCTCTATCTTCGTTGGAGGCCACACGCATTGCCAATTGGCAGCAGCAGAAGCTGAAGAAGCTGAAGCCGCACCAGCATTTCGTCAAATTTATGTACTTTTTATTCATTGACTTGGTGTATGTCCGTCCCCCTCGTCATTTGCATAGCACTAAAGACCCAATTCTCATAATTACATATTAACCTTTGTGTCTTTGTTGTTTGTGCTGCTACGACAATGCTGCCAATATTACTAAAATAGGAGTAAAACAATTGCTTATGAAAAGTGTTGTCGATGCTCCGGATGGCTTTCTATGCCAAAAAATATACTAAAGCTGATGTTGCTGTGAATATGAGAGGAGAATGTTGTTTGCACGAAAAACGATTCAACAACAACAATGTCTATATAGCGACCACAATTGTTTCGCTACTGTGATGCACTCAATATTCAATTTTGCATTTTACAACAAATGCGTGCCTTACCATATTTAAGTTGTTGTTGCTGCAACCAACAGCTTGGTAACTGCAACAATAGCAAGCAAATGATGGCAACAGTAGCAGTCTCTTCTTCTACTTATTCTTTCATTTACATAGCTTAGCATTTTGATGACCCAAAGCGCCTTCATTCTTTACTTTGGTTTACCAACATTATTTTTTTTTTTTGTTTTTTGTATTTGTATCTTCCCCAAAATAGCAAATATAAAAAAAAAAAAAAAATCAAAAAAATTGGCTACAAAAAATTAATTTCAAATTAAATTTATGGCGCCGCCAACTTTGACGCTGCCGCTACTACAGCTGCCACCATCATAGTTACCTCTGGCACTAGGACCGCCACCGCCTCGTGCTGCTGCTCATGACAAAAACAAAAGCATTCATTGCATAGCATTTTGTATGGGGTAGCCAATGTCTTGATGGTAATTTTTTGTTATTGTTTCTACCTACCAGGATGTAATTTGCAGCAGCATCAGCGTCAGCAGGAGTAATAGCCACAAAAGTGATTTATAACAAAAGACAAAACACTTTGATAATCTTCTTCTTTAAGCTCTTAAGTCCTTGCGAAAAATTGCTCATAATGTTGACCATTTATGTCATGTCTTTCTTGTCGTTGTCGTTGTCGTTGTTGTCATCGTCAAGGGCCATAAACGTCCAAATGTGTTCCATCATCATCATCATCGTAGCAGCACCGCCATTGCCGCCATCATCATAAGCATTAACAGCGAGAAGAAACCACAACAGCAACAATTGCAATTGCCACAATCTCAGTCCCAGTCCCAGTCCCCCTCAGTCAGTCAGTTATTTACTCTCTTGCACAGTGGCGGTGTCAGTGTCGGTGTCTGTGACTTTGTTGCTGCTCTTAATTGCTTCAGAATTGCTTTATTAATAGAAAAATTGGCTTTTGCCTGAATTAAAGGCCAACAAATGGTAAAAGACTAGTTTTTCTACTCAACATCCACCATCTATCTGACTGACCCAACTGTTTGCAACTAAGCATGATGTTGATGTTTTAAGTGAATAATTGCAAAAACAAAAGCACAAGTAATTGTCCACAAGAAAAAGTTAAAGATGCGTTTTCTGTTGTTCTTGAGCTCTTCTGGTTTTTTTTTTGTTTTTTGTTTTCTGTAGTTACAACAAATGATAATGATTTAAAGAGCCTTGCATGTAATGTGCATAAAGCTTAAGTTGAAGTGATTTTTAAATGTTGTTGCCACTCATCTGTGAGGCAATTGAACAACTTGAGGACATTTAAAATTATTGTAGTTGCCCTTAATATCAGTTGAACATATTGAAGGCATTAAACACACTGAAAGAAATCATATCAGGGTGACTTCCTAAATTCATATGAATAGAAACCCTGAAAGACCATATTTTTTGATTCTATTGTAAACCAAAGAAAATTCCTTAAAAATGAAGATCTATGATAAAGATTTGTCATCATGTCCTATGTGATGTCAATGTCAAAACTATTGTATTTACAATAGTAAAAAAGTTTCATTTTCTCTTTATTACATTCATTCATTCCTTTGATCGCTGAAGTTGCTTGATGTTGTGTGATGGTGGTCATTTGCCTGCGGGGTCATTTAAGTGATTTTGTAAAATGAAACAACAAAAAAATATTAACAACATTGAGCAAGTAAAACGAGTAAGTAAACTCTATCTATCTATAGTGAGTGGTATTTATATAGATTAAAGTTTCCCAGTGAGAAGAAGAAGAGTGGAAAAGTGCAAAGTGTTTAATTGCAGAATAATTGTTTGTTCGCTTTGGATATAAAAAGCATATTAAGTGCGAATTAAGGACAACAAAAGGTAGCAGAGCAATGTAGCATAAATTAGAGAAATGAAAACAAGAAACATAAAGCAGATAAAGATGATAGTAGTACATATTGTAGTTACAGAGAATGATCTTCAATAATTTCTTTATGGTAACATTTTAATGACTCCGCCAGTCAGCCAACATTGATAAATGCAGTCATTTGGTTAGTCATTGTTTAAATTATATTTAATTAAATTAATGACTTTTTATTTGTTGAAAATGATTGACTAAATAAGTGACTGACAAACTGACTGACTGACTTACTGTCTATGTGAATGAATAAATGAGAAATTCATTTAGATTGTATGTCACCACCAACAGTCATTAACAACTGATTGGAAAATCATGTAAGTACATCATAGTAGTTTACATATCTAACTCTGCGTATCGGTCGGTCATAATATGAAGTTGTGTTTCCTTATGCTACTCATAAACGATGTGTTGTGCTGTTACTCTTTATTATTTTAATTTTTTTTTTTTTGCTTCAAAGCAATTAAAAATTTTTTCTTATTTTAAATATGTATATATTTTTTGTGTTCTTCTTAATTCTTAAGACTAATAATGATAATAACGTTTAACAAGTGAGACTTCTATAAAGCAGGAACACAAATAAAAACTAAATAAGAGTCAGTAATTGCTATTAAAGCGCATTAAAAGCAAACTCACATGAAGTAAATGAACAATGAACGAGTGACGAGACTAAGATGATATCATCTTCATTGTGGAACGAACATACTAAAAACCAATAGAAGACAAATGAATATATGTATATATATATTTGTATTATCGACATTTGAACCGACAAGTGTGGCTTATTAGATTTACTAACCATAATTGTTGTTATTATTATTATAATATTGTACATTCACTGTATCTTGTGCAATATTGTATTTAAGTATGAGATTTAACATAGAAATGTTAAATTTATCTTTTAATATTCAAACGCTCTGTATGGCAGTCTCACATTCTAAGTAAGTACAATAGTATTGCTGTTCATATTTACCTATACTGAATTCTTTGGGTATATTAATTGCTTATTAAGTTTGTAACATTCAAGAGAAAATTCTTATAATCATAAGAAATTGATTCATGGTAGATGGTTTCTTTTATTTATGTAAATGAAAATTATGGCAATTCCTTTAGTCTTTGAGTTATTGTGCTGATAATCTTAAATTTTTTTTTTTTTTTTAAATACATATTTTGAAAATGTAAAACCATAGTATTAATAAGGCTGATTGAACATTTAGTTTACTAGAGACCTTGCTTTGCACGGGTGCATTAAATAGCCTGTTTTCAATTTCTTCCATCATTCCATCATTCCAAAGCAAAGCATGCCTTTTGAAAAATCTTGTTTTACGACTTAAAATGATTTAATACTCTTTATTGTTAAATTAATTGTTTATGTACATACATATAAGCCTTTCGCAAAAAGTTCTCTAAATGATAGCGAAAACCGTATTAAAGTCCGTTGCATGGTTTAGAAATTCTGCGTATCGGTTCGGACAGGAATTTCGACTTTGCTTTATATTGGAAAAACTTTGAAATTTGTCAGTTAAAGATACAATTATCTTTAGAAACATTTCATATCACTTACCAAATTTCTAAGCCTATTTTTGTTGGCAAAATTATCTTTAGGTTCAGAGATCAGCATCAAGGACCAAGTTTAAACTTTATACTTTTTATACGCAAAGTTTTTGGAAAGCTAAAAATTGGTGAAACATTATTTACAAAACAGTGAGAAATTAACAAACGATATTTTGAAATGGATTAGATAGAATTGGATAGGATTGGATAGGATAGAATAGTTAGGTCGTGGAGAGGAATAGATTGGATAGGAATAGATTGGATAGGATTGGATGGGATAGAATAGTTATGTCATGGATAGAAATAAATTGGATAGGAATAGATTTGATAAGTTTCGCTAGGAATAGATTGAATAGGTTTGGATAGTATTGGATAAGATTGGATAAGATAGAATGGTTCGGTCTTGGATTGGAATAGATTGGATAGGATTGGATAAGAATAGATTGGATATGATTGAATAGGATAGAATAATTATGTCGTGGATAGGAATGGATTGGATAGGATTGAATAGGATTGGATAGGAATAGATTGGATAGTATTGGATAGGATATGATTGGATTGGATATGATGGATATTGGATGGGATAGAATAGTTAGGTCGTACGAAATCCATTGTACCCAAAAACCTATGGACCATTTTGATGTCTCAATTAATTAATAAACATATATTATCTTTTAACCTGCCACCTGTATTTTAGTTTAAAATAAGTAAGGTATTGCCATTTTAACCAAACTTAGTTTACGATATTTTGTTGTTCACATCTTTGTTTGTATTTAGTTAGCAACAGATGTTTTAGTTGTAGTTGTTATTTGCCTTTTATTAACCAATTTGTGTTTATTAAGTAAAATAAGTTATAAGATATTGTTTCTTTTGTTTAGTTTTGATGCATGTGAAGGTCGTTTCTTGATGCAGATGCGCATTTATCTGTCATTTTCAGGTGGTCATTTTCTATTAATTTTGTTAATATTTAGAACTAATTTATTTACTTACAGATTTCTGATTTTACAATTAAAATTCATATCTTATTTAATGAGATTCTTTTGTTCATTTACTTACAGATTTTCATTTTACAAGATGAGAAAATTAAAACAACTTCTTATCTAACAACATTTATAAAATTTGTTTTTGGGTAAGTTAATGAAACTTTCTTTATAATTAAGTATTTCTGATTTCCTTCTAACTCTCCCTCCCTCTCTTTATCTCTCTCTCTCTTCATACAAAATATTTAAAGAAAAGTATCATTGTATCTATGCTGGCTTTAATATTCATTGGCATTTTAATATTATTATTTCGACACCTTTGACATGCCACTCATTTGGTTTTGTTAAACAAGCATTTTTGTCTTGCCACATACATTTATTTATTTATTTTTTTCATTTTATTAAATATTCAGAATCATAATAGAGAGTTGATAAAGGTAAGGTTTGGTAAATTAAAGGAAACCATACCAAACTAAACCGATTCAATGCAATGTTGTCTTCATTGTCTTTACTACAATATTATATTTTGTTCGTGTAACAAACAGACTTTTCAAACGCGCGCTTGTTGTTTTGTTTTTTGTGTTTGTTTCTATAACAAATTCTTGCATTAATTTCAAATCAATTTTCTTCACAGCTTATCTTCTTATCGAACTATAGAAGTGAGTTTGAGTTTAGAGTAGACTAGAGTAAATAATATATAATACTACAACCAAAGAGTCAAAGGGTCCAATACAATTTTGATCATTGTTTCATCTTGCATTTCTACACTAAAAAAGATTTATGCCTCGAAGTGAAATCATTTATCATGCTTAATTAAAATTGAAATGTTTGCCGCGTTAACTTATTTTTCTACAACCACAAACTATGATAGAGAGTGAGAAGACCTTTTAAGCCGCATTAGGCTAGTTGACACTTTGCTGCTGCTTCATATGTAAAATGGAAATGACCTTAAACGTGGTTTCATCAATCTTCAAAGGGAATAAGAACAAAACAAGAAAAATATCAGATCATTTGGTGTATCTTTCTCTTCTATTAAGAAACTTTTAACCCCTGATGCGTGTTCGCGCTAGTTTATCTTTCTAATTGTAACAGTTCGCGGCATAAATTAATATGACGCTTGTCATAAATTTAAGAGAAGAAAACCCACAACCACAAAAGGCATTCAATTCAATTTGATTCGATTGCATTTTCTTCTTAATATATTAATGTTATTCGTTTGAATTTCATTATAAAATCAATTTCTACTATGTATGCGATATATACACAGTGAGATATCTGTAACAACTTATTAATAAGATTGAGATTTTTGTTGTATTATTAAATTGTATATCACCTCTTATTAAGTTTGAACCTTCTTTATCTAGTCTAATTCACAGTATAATGTGATTCCCATAATTATAGAGAAAAATATTTCAAAGTTTAATCTTAACAAAAAATCTTAAAAACGTGCATGTTCAATCTTTAATTAAATAACAATTCCACAAATTATCATTCAATCATCTCTCATTTATGCATTTTTCAATATAATACAATAATTCATTCATTTGTTCATTCAATTATTTTGTATTTATTTGTTGTTTGTTTTATTCATCATTGTGAACTGGATCATCAGTAATTCACAGAAAAAGTTTTTATTTTATTTTACAAATAGAAAAATATTATTTTCAGTTCTACTTATATTGAAATACCTTTCATACTTATGGCAATAGATAAATAAAAGTTGTTTAGATATATTTATATGTATGATTATATGATGGTACAGATGATCCATGATTCATGACCCAAGAATTTCTATAAATAAACTTTTCATATTCTTTGGTAAAGTTTTGACTCATGGAGTTCAACATTTAGTGATTTATTTTAGTTTGCTTATCCTTCATTAGGCAATTTCAACTGTGACATATTGCCTATGTTGACTGTGTACAACACAATTCACATTTTGCTGCCAAATTGTTCTAAATCAGGTATTTTCACAAATTTTACGTTTGAACTTTGCGCAATGTTTCATTTGTGTGTATAATCAGAACAAAAATCAGCTGTTTACAACGCAAAACCGCCACTGTGCACAAAAACCATCAATGCAACGTTGAACGCTCACAGCGAATAGGATATTACAGAATCGATGTTCATGTCTGAATAGATTTCCCTTATAATGTTGATTATTTTCATAATCAAACAATGAAAATATTTGATTCATTGATCTGCTCATAGTTCTTTCCTATGATGATGTCTTGTTTTAGGCATCCATGACTGTGTTAACCTTTAAAGATTAAAAACAAGAGAATATTTTAGATTAAAAACTTAAAAATTAAGGAATAAATTTCCATTAAATTGTTTACACAAAGTTAAAGGATCAACAAACCTGTTTGGTCATGGATAGACAGAATCCTCTTGTAATCTTGAAGATTTCTATATTCAACATTTACACTTCTTAAAGCATCCAATGTCACCTGTTAAGCGTTACAAACACCTCGATATATGGATAATATCATTCACTATATCATGGGATTGAAGTGTTTACAAAAATCAAACAATAATTAACTTTTGTTGTTGCTATTTCTCTTTCTAGTGTAGTGGTTTCAAATTCCATGTATAACAAACGACAATTTAAAATTATATAAATGTAAACTTGATTACACAGTGAAGGAGTAAGTGAGTGAGTGAGTGAGGGGGCTGTGATTGTGTGGGGTGGGGGTGTGTTTAGCTTCAATTATTAGACAAAAGTTCAGTGATGTCATTACAAAGTATTCGCACATCTAATTCACACCTTTAATTTATTATTGATTTTTTTATATGATTATTTTTTTCTCTCTCTTAATATTTCGTTAAATACAAAATATTTGCAAACAAAAAAAAAAAAAAACTATATTTCTAGGTATTTTTTTTTTATACAATAAAGATTTCTTATTAATAATAACTTTATTTGGCCAAATGAAATTGTTATAAAACGAATTGACTGTCGGCCACCCGCAGCGTTGCTAGCAAACTGTGTGTTGAATTAATTTTATTAAATTATTATTATTATTTCTTTTTTTGTACTTTTTACTGTTCAAAGCGAAATACCAAGAATTTGTTGCATTTCAATTTAGTTTTGTTTGTGTTATTATTAGTGGCGCTTAAATTGGTAAAAAAAAGATTAAAATAATAATAGAATTCAATAAAAATATTGTATAATAAATAAATGCATGAGTTTGATGATTTCCTTGGAAAATGTTGAAATTTATGATATACAGAAAATCTACAAAGATCAGTATATAATTTGGATCCATCATAGATTAAAAGTGCATACCTTTTACACAAAATAAATGTAGGTTATAGAAATCCGATTAGAAGCATTGTGCCTTATGGCATTTTGTTAAGTTTTCTTGATGTTTTGAATCTTTAACAGCAAAAAATAATAAGAAGTAAATCAAATTTTTAGGCAGTTTGTATGGCAGAAGTACAATACTAATTTTGTTAAACCTGGTGAAATGTACCATAGGTTTTAGAAATATGTATACTGAATTGATTGGCGTGGTCTTTGTTGTCTAGTGGCGGCTACCCTTCTTAGTAATCAGGAAATTCTGGCTCAAGAACTGAGGAACTGGTTCCGAACTAAACTACATTGAGATATCCGATACCAATGAGTTACAAACTTCACCACAAAGTGCAATGATTCACACCCTATGAATATAAAGGGTAGTAAAAATTGTTATTAAATAATTCAATTTACTTTGAAGTGGCTCAAATGTCAATCAATTCCAATCAGAAAAAAATTGTAAAAATCGTCATAAAGAACTTCGAAATGCAACCAGAGCCATTTTTTTTTTTTTTGTTTTTTGTTTTCTTTGTGTTCTTCTGGTAATTGCCATTAACAACAATAACAACAATGATTTCAACACCTGCAAAATAAACTTAAGTGAACTGAACTGAACCCTCTCTCACTTAGTTTTTTCATCAATCGTTCAATGGATCCGTTCGATCGATCGATTGATCCTCTAATGAAGTAATCGGCGTCAGTTTACATTGAACAACAAGAGGTTGTTTTAATTAATTGTATATTGTTATTCTTGTTGGTAGACTTTTTGTAGAGTTGCGCCTGAACGGCTTTGAATGCCTTTGAATCATTCTCCCAAAGCATAGTCATAGTCACCTAATACATGCCTTGACTGCAAGACAACGACATTAAAGCCAAAATCAGTTTAAAGCCGCTCCCATCATCATTATCATCATCATAATGAGCAGCAGCAGCAGCAGTAGTCATCTCATCATCATCACATATACAGAAGGGTCTCAATCGCTTAGTGTCTATGCATGAATACACCTGTGCCCCGAAAAAAGATACTTAATTTAAATCAATGCGCTTTGTAAAGTAAAGTACTACTACTTACTTACCTGTTACCAAATGATCGATACTATTATTATTCTTTATACCAAGATTTCATTCTAATTCCTTTCGGCGTGCTCCCATGTTGTGGCGGCTCCCCTTTCAGGTCAGGGATTGTATAGCAGTTTTGGGCTCCAAAAGACAAAGAAATAAAACAAAAAAAAAAAAAAGTGTTAAATATACTTGCGCTTTGCTTTGTGATTGTTAGAGATCTTTGATTTTGTTTGTCTGTCTAGATATTTTTCACTCATTGTTGTTGTGATAATTTAAACAATTCATCGATAAAGAACAGCGTCAAATGTTTTTTGGGTTTCACATTTTTTTCGTTAGTTGATTACTTAAATGTCTACCTCCTTACTTAAAGCTTCTTAGCCTTAGCAATCTACAATAGTGAAGAGACAATGATCCTTTGTTTCATTTAGCATATTTCGGTATTTTTTATCATTGTTTTTCTTCTTTTGGTTTTTTTCTTTAAGTATTGTTAGTTTTGTGTTGTTCTACAGTTGTTAACGTGTTTGTTTGTGGTGGCTTTTTAGTTGTCTGAGAGTCTTAGTTTGTTTTAATTGTTGGTAATCGTATTTGTTGTTGGTTATCAAGTTAGCATTGCACATCGTTATTGTTTGATGGTAGTGCTTTTTAGCTCTAAAGTGCATTCTAATTAGATGCCAGTTATGGCAGATATGTCTGAAGTTTATGGGTGGGTGGCCACTGGCTATAGGCTAAAATTACCTATAAACAATATAAAGTAATGCAATACAAGTTGGAATCAATTAAGAAGCCTCTTTCTAAAAAGGGATGTAAGAGGAAGAATATTTCATTTATAGATTCTCTGTGTGGCATACATTGATGCATTGAAGCTGCATATCTCTTTTACCTAAAAGCATGTTCATTTATGTCAGTATGGGGTCTCCTTTGAGCGAATCTTTGCCATCAAACATATATAGGTAAGTGTACTGTACAAAATAAAAATCATGCAAAATTTTAGTAACTTTCACACGCTCAATTGATCCATCCAAAACTATTCATTTGTCTGTCGGAGTGTTTGTATTTTCAATTGATTGTATGTCTCTCGATTAAAATGTCTGTTAAATTTTGAATGAACAGTTTCACCTTCGAATGTTTATTTTCTGTGTTTGTGTCTGTTCATTTGATTCATTCATTAGCTGAGCTTTTATTTTTGCACAATTAAATCTAAATTATTCCCATGATCCATCATCAAATGAGTTCAACGTGAAATACTATAGTACTTGTCCATCAGTCAGTCCATCAAACAGTCAGTCATTCATTCACTGGTAAGTTCAGCTGCGCATTTAATCATTAAACAACATTCAAATTCATTCATTCAATTTGGCAAACATTGAATTCGAATAACAACAGCAACAAAAGCTAGCAATCTTTAGTTATTTTAACCAACTTACACCACCCACAAGTAAATTTATTTGTGTTTGCCTCGATTTACCATAGAAACACCAAACACCAAAAAACCAATGCAAAACTAGGTAAAAAAGGAAACAAAATTCCAATTGGCAGCAGCAACAAGTTAACCTCAAATAGCAACAATTGTTTGTTGTTGTTGTTGTTGTTGTTGTTGTAGCTGTCGATGTGAAACAACTTTGTTTTTGCTGTTGCAGTTTTTCCTACTACAATATTTCTGTTTTGTTTTGTTATTTGTTCTTAAACGTTTTTCCTTTTTCCATCGACAATAAAAACGTGATTAAAGTCGCTTTTAGCGCACATAAATCAACTTCAAAGGCAACTTCTGAAAAATTGTATAAAAATTTGACAATGCAGACAAGAAATTGTGATGTTTATGTCGTCGTCGTCGTCGTTGTTGTCTTCTACATTGATGACTGCTATTTCTACTGTTCATATTTATGATGATCATATTAATGATGATGATGATGATGGTGATGATGGTGAAGATAATGATAAAATGCAAATTGCAATGCAGGTGAGTTGCTAAGACTTCATTTTTCTTTCTTTTATCGTAATCATAAAAAACAAAAATTATATTTTTGGATTTTTTCATAAGAATTTTCGTCTCAAGACTCATAAGTTTTATGCCGCATTTCCTGTCAAAGAACTTGATATTGAAATCAAATCAATCGAACGAACTCCCAACCAAAAAGCACTTACAATGCATATTAATTTATTATATTCAAAATTAAAGACTCACATAGCAAAGTGCATAATATCTTTTTAATAAAGTCAGAAACACCACACGTTTGAAATGTTCATTTAAAAAAAATTAACAAAAACAAAAACAAAAAAAGACTTGAATAAAATTTTAAAATTATTTTTGATTATTCAAAGCAACAAATAAAAGACAAAACGCACTATTTACAGTTAACAAAAAAGAGTCAATGAAACTTTGAGTTTGAATTTTTATCGTTTCGTGCTTAAAAAGCGCCGCTCAATACATTGAACACCCTCAACTAAGAAGTATGTACACTTAAAAAAAATTATTATAAAAGCATAGCAAATGTTGCATTGAATTTATACCGCCACTTTACTGAATAATCCCAAGTATGTTTGATAAAGTTCTTCGGAAAACATCGGGATAAGATTCTTGTTGCAAAATATCTTTCATGGTTTCACTATTTTTTTATTATTAATTTTTTGTTAAAAATTTTATATTAGTCACATTTTATCATTAAAATCTTGTGAAAGTATTCCATGAATACTTCATTTATATGTCACATGGATATTAAAAACCTTTACTGATCTTTAGTAACCTTAGATTATTTATAATAACTTCTTGTCTATCACTTACAAGTACTAAAATTTTACGTTTAAAATCTTACATTAGAGACTCCCATAGAAATAGAGTTACCTATAAGAAATCAATCTGCATACTTGATAAGCTTAGATGATGAGGACTGAAGACCACTAACAAATTTCCCCAGTACTCAATGATAACATATCCAATTCGAATTTTGTTATAAATTTATTGGAAAAGTTCGAAATTTTACTTGGAATATTAGAGATTCCTTCAAATCATCTATATATAGGTATAACTCAAGAATGGCTGAACCAATTTGGCTGAAAATTGGTGGGGTGGTAGCTTAGAACCAAGAGCCGGACATTGGATACCGGCTCGCACTTGGTCAATTTTTTTTTTTAAATAACTGAGCACGCACAGGGGACGCACGCTGGGTAACGCTAGTGTAAATATATTTATAAAAAAAAAAATATTGCTGACTTACAGGATTTCGTCGCGTACCGTTGACTTCCTTAGGTCCCTGTGCAAGATGGTGTTGCCTTCAAACTAAGGAGCCCCAATTATGCGGTGAAGTGCCTTGTTTTGGCAGGCCTGGACTCTTTCAAAGTTGCTTGCAGTAGCAATAACCCAGATTTGAATTGCGCAACTATACACTAAAATCTTTGATGTTTCTTGCTGATGACTTCGTTTCGCGCACGTTGGTAAAATAGCTTTATAGTAGACAGTTCTGTTTAGTTGGGTGGAGGCATTTGATCTCTTGTAGCAGCCTGCTTAACGTCCAGGAAGACCGCGGAGCAGTATTGTTTCAGGTCAAATGTAGTGAGAATGAACTGAACGAGACGATGTGAAATTTAAAATTGAAGTGAGGTGATAACCATCCCATCCCTCCCAACATATCAGGGGAAACTGAAGTGTGTTGCACAAACAGTATATATCCGAAATCATATACATAGTATTGTTTCAACGTGTAAGTTTGATGACTTCTCTCTCAAGTGGACCATCAACCATAATAACAGCAACTATGTCTTTAAACTTGCCAGGATAAATTGAGATCGAATATGCTATTATCTGAAATATCGATTGAAAACGATTATTTTTATGATTATGTTCTATTCTTCAATCTACATTAGTAGTCCCCGACATATGCAGGAATACCTATGTGTTTAATATGAGGAAATTAAGCATAATAAATATTTTAGAAGAGAACTAGAATATCCAATAAATTCCAATGGAATTTCTTTTCTCACAGTGTAGATTCACAAAAGCTACGTGTTGTTGTTGCATTTCTTATAAATACGAGTATGTATGAATGCATTCCTCCTTACCGCGGCTTTCTTTAACCACTTTGCCTTTGTCTATGTCGCAAGTTTAGGCTTAAGTCAGCTGTCAACGGTGTCGGTAAAGTTCAATAAAGACTTGATATGATACTATTGTTGCTGTTGTTGTTGTTATTATTGTTGTTCTTGTGATTTTGATAAATGTGCAAACAAGTTTTGCATATAAACACAAAAATAAAAAAATATCCAATAATTTAGTCAAAAAAAATTCTATAAAGATGTCTGAAAGTATTCATTCATTTTTTCTTAAGCTCAGGGATGATACCTTTAAAGAAATTACTTTTGTTTATTTTTGGTGGTGGAGATGCGGGGAATTCAACTTTTATCCAATTTGCTTTGGAATCAATATTTTTTTTTACAATATTATGAGTACTTATTCTTATTGGTGCTGGTTGTTGTTGTTGTTGTTGTTGGTCTTCTTTTCCTCTTTTCAATTGACTGTCTGTCTGTCTGTCTGTCAATGGTTTGTGCATATTGACAGCTTTATAATAACGTGACTTTATTGAGTGGTAATGAACCTATTAGCTTCGCTCTTTTCATATTCATTCATTTTTTTTTTTTTATGTAAAAAGTATTTTTGAGGGCAAAATGGACAGTTTTTCTGTTTTCTGGTTTTTATTTTTTTTTTGGTGGAGTGATTCGATTTGAGTGTTGAATTTACGACAGGAAATCGTAGCAAGCATAAATTCATAACTAACATTTATTTGGAAGTTTGTTGTACTTGTACATACTAGAATATAACAGCAGGCAATAGGCCTATCGAGCTTTATTTCTACAATATTATTTTTGGGGTTAATGTTTAGAAACTTTGCTTATTCGTCGTTTTCATTTTTTATGGTTTTCCAATTAATTTAAGTTTTGATATTTTCAAAAACGGGAAGTGTCAGGTTTATGTATGAGACGTGCCTCAGCAATTAAATACACATATTAGTTAATAGATTTGTTGTTATTTGTTAGTTATTTCGGTTGATATTTTTAAGCTCTCTTGACAACAAACAACATACATTTATGGAAAAGCAATTAAAATGAAAACTTGTCGATTGAGATTTCCTTTTTTGATAAGTACAATAATAATAAGAAAAACAAAAAACAAAATCAAATGATGGTTGATAGAGTTACAAGTTAAGCAAAGAACATATTTCTTGGTGTTTGACATTTGTTATTTGCATAAATTTATAATTATTATTATATTGTTTTTAACAAATAACACAAGAACCAAACCCTTTATGTTGAGGCAAGAAACTTTTATTAAATAAAATTACGTCATTAACATTCAACATTCTTTTCATCGCATAATGACAAAATATTTAAAAATAACTCAATTAACCATCCGTTAGCCTGGCAACCAACCAGCCACCCTAAATGATCTCATTACAATTTCATTTGAGCCAAACCCGCATGCACTTACATAACTCATATCCATAGGTATTTCTTTTTACAATATGTAAAATTGTTGGTGTTATACCCCCAACTGTGTGTCTTAGCGCCTTCTCGACAAGTTATTAATGCAAAATCTAGAATTCTAATTAAATTAAAAACCACTTAGGCAACACCCCCAATACAAAAGATATACAGTGACATAAAATACTTTATGTTTGATTGAAGTTAATGGAGCGTAAAGGGAACCAAAGAGTCACGAATGAAGTTTAACAATCGAGCGAACTCGAACTGAAATCGTTTGCATATGCTAATTAAAATACGCTTAAGCACGAGAGTTTGTTGCTCGAGTTTGAAAGAATGAATGCCTAAATCAAAGACTGTCAGACTGACTGACTGACTGACTAACTTAGCCAATTAACTGACTAACTAACTGACTGACTGACTGCCTGCCAGTGTGTCTGCCTTACAACAATAATATGGTAAGTGAGGTGCTTGTTTGACCAGACTATGACAATTGCAGACTTCTTGGCAACACTTTTTCTGGCTCTTACTAGAGTAGTTTGACTCCACATAGTTGTTTTGTTCATTGTTTTAGCTGTTTGTTGAACAACAGTTCATTTTACCAAAAGTGTTAATATTCAATAAATGCAAATGCATGCATACAACAACTGAACCAGCAAAAAACAACATTCATTGTTTAAACCATTTATTTCATCGATTGAGATCGATCGATTGTTGGTTACTTTGTTATTTTCCCTCCCTCGCTTGTTTGTTCTGTTTCGCACAGATTCAATTTGATTTGAAACCAATTTCACCGCCTGCATATTGCATGCAACAACAACAAGAACTGCAACAATAGCAACAACGCGTGTCTTGAGTGGCGTCGACCCACCACTTGTTCCATTGACGACTAGGTATTTTGTGTGATAAATCACGGCTGCCTTTAGTTCAGTTGACTCACAATCTGGCATTTGTTGAGCTTTAGCACTGAAAGAAAAATGTGCTATTATAAAAATTTACCATATATTATTTTGTATGTCTTTTCGGCAAGGAGCTCAAAACTCCATTAAATACTCATCATCTCATTTGATGTCATCATTGTTCAAAGATATGCATTTTATATCAATTCCTTTAACTCCCTTTGGAGCGTAGAGCCAAAACAAAAGATTTAAAGTCATTCCAAATTGTGGACGAAGAGCTTCAGAGTGTTCCAGTTTGTTGGAGATTTGCAAGTCAGCATCCATCATTCGTCTTCAAGATATTTTTGGTCTTACACCGACATTCACACTTCCGAGGCATCTTGTACTTTTGAATAGATTATAGATAGAGATACAATGTCCGAATTTACATTGCAAACGCAGCGAGTGTATTATGCCCAAAGTCTTCAGTCAAAAAGCGCTACTGATGTTGTATATAGAAGGATGGAGTAAAACTTTCATATGAGACTTTCTTAGAAAAACTTTTTCTTCAAGTTGAATTTCTTACAGAATACTAGCGATATCCGGCGCCCTCTCAGTCAAGTGCTTCGAGCGGTTTTTTAACGACTGTGGCCATAACAGAATTTTTACTGATGTTGGATGTGGGGTTTTCAGTCTGGTTTAAATTTCCCGACAGTGCGTCCAAGTTCAAAGCAGTCAACTGTGTAACCAACATCACATTATCAGCTACACTAATTTCTGCTATAGACGCCATTATCGACACCTTGGTTATGTGGTAAACACAGTTCACTGCATTATTTTTGCCGACATCCTCAACAATCTTTGTCATATTTCAGTCAATTTACACAAAACCCTAATGAATAATATACCTATAACCTTTCTCATGAATCACTCCGTTCATTTGTAAAAATTGTATGTAAATCCGTTCAGTAGTTTTTGAGTTTATCCCTGTTAAACAGACAGATCCGGCCGTTAGTCTGTTTTTGTAATAATAATATTATATGTGTAGATAATTAACCTTTTACTCTATAAGACAAGTAGAGTAGATTAGGATAAATATTTCATACGAAGGTATCCTAGAAAATATAAAGTTTTCGAACAATTTTCAAATCTTTAGATCAATAATTGATCTAAGTGTATCCAAATGTATTTCAGTCTATATTGAATTGACCATTTGTTTGTTTGCGTGTCGTATATATATATATATACACGAGTATTTGTATATCGAATTCAATCGATTTGTGGCGTTCAAATAGAGTTGCTCGATTTTCTAATAATAATTTTTCTTGTAATATTTTGCTTGTCACCGCCCGCACACATTTCTTGCTGCTGTATAAATGTGATGTGGTGTGTGTAGTGTTGGTTGCAACAACAACAAAGTTTTTGCTGCTGTTGCTGTCATTTCTGTAGACTCAATGTGGACCTCTGAAGTCATTCGAGTTCTCTTGTTGTTTTTGATTTATATCCATGCATAATTTAACAATAATGTTCATTCGCGCTGTCAACATTTGTAGCATTTGAGATTCAAATCTAATTTTCTTGTCATATTCGGATTGATTCCATTGTTGTTTTCTTCTTAACTTCTTTACTTACCTGAAGATAAATAAATAAAGATTTATATGTGAAAAATAAAACCGAAACATTTGCTTGAACTTTAATTGACTTAATTTGATAGTTGCGTGCGAGTTGAGCTAATTTTTCAATTTATTTGTGGACGAATCCGGAATATAACAAGTATAACAAAATAAAGCATCTCTAACTGACTGACTGACTGTCACTTATATAGATACATATGTATATAGAGCAGAACAGAACAAAACAGAACAGAACGGAGTAAGTAAGTGAATGAGTGTGAGACAGGAAGTAGACCAAATTAGACGAATTTTTATTGTTTCATGAGAATTTTATAGAGTAAATTAGTCTTTGGCAATTTTCATCACAATCAACTTTTTGTTCTTACCTATATTTACTGACAAACATAGTGGGGATGGTATTTATCACTAGGTTATGATATTTGTAACATATTAAAGTAGACTTGTGAATATCTCTAAGGCAAAAGATTAGCTTGCCGAGATCAGTTCATTAGCTCTTGAACTATTGTTTAAAGATTTGTCCAATTGTTGGGAGTGATAAAGGTTCTATTTATTTATAAGTTAGTTGCATTCAGTTCAATGATAATCTTCCAATTCTTAAGTCATGCAAACGTAATGTAAATGAGATAAAAAAAAATGTCCTTGTTACTTTGTTTTTTTGTATGAAAGGTATATCATCTTCGGTGAAACTGAATGTAATGTTTATTGCTGTTCTTATTTTTTTTTTTTTTTTAAGTCAATAACAATTGGTGTAAGTTCTTCGTTTTGTTCTTTTTCGATGGTATGTCAAGCCTCCAACTACCGTGGGAGCTTTTTCTATATCAATGTGATGCGATGCTTCCGCTACGTACATCAGATCAGTTTCAAGTGATTTCAACCTAACCCAGACCGACCTTAGTAAATGTGTTATGTATGGGATGATTTTTGGTAAATGGGAGAAAAAAAAAAAAACAAACCAAAGACAAGAAATTCACTCTGAGACATGGCGTGACCACCAAGAGTGTGTGTCACTGTATGTTGCCTGCACTAAATATCACAAATAATGTTTGTTATGATGGCGATAACAATTTTCAATGGTGTTGACATGTTTTATACACACACACACACACACATACATACACACACAGAAAAAGATACACATAGATATGCACTCCTATATTCAATGGAACTAAGTTAAGCCTAACTTTCACAGTTGCTTCCTCATCTCAAGTTTAGTTGGGTTTTTGCTAGAACGCAATTTTGCTTCATTTCGATTCTTTTTTCCTGCTGATGCTGTTGTTGTTGTTGTTGTTGTTATTGTTAATGCTGCTGATCGAAATCGCAATGCATATGGTAGTGTGTGTGTGTGTGCTTGTGTGTGTAAGTACTTGCAACGTGGTCGAAGAATTATGGCTGTCATCAACATCATGAGTGTTGATGCAACAAGCTCGAATTCGAATTCATTCGGACTCAAACTCAGCTGCATTCGAGTTGACATAAACACTCTCAGCAGCAGAAAACTATAGGGGGTCGGTCGATCGACCATATCACAGATACAGACACACACACACACACACGCATACAAACAATATGTAAGGAGGACCTTAACTTAATAAAGTGTATTTTTGCGCTGGAAATCTGCTTTCATGGAATTATTGGACGCTAGCTAGCAGTGGTAACAGTGGTGCTGCATCTGTTCTGAAGCTGAAGTCAAGTTCGTGTCTCAAGTCTTTTGTTTTCTGCGTTACATTCATAGGTACGAGTATTTTATGAGTCGCACGTCAATAATTGAAAAGTGCTGTGCACATCAATTGCATTAATTTATGTTTTAAGCTTTAACTTGATTTAATTTCATTCTTCTTTCCCTCTGTCTCTGTCCTTCTTCAATTCTAACCTCATACACACACACACACACACACACTAAACACGAGTCATCATTTGCATGCCACGCACGAAACGCACTAAAATGTTGGCTTATTACTACAAAATAAGAAAAAGAAAACAATAATAATAACCTAAACATAAAATATGTTTTTAATAATAAGTTTTATCGTTGTCTGTCGCATTTCCTTTCTACCATCATCATCACCATCATCACCATCATCAACAACAACAACAACAACATTGTGTCATTGCTGTGTTGTATTGTGGTATAAAATAATTCCACACGAAACTAAAGTAAATCATTTTTTAATTTATGGCTCACCATACTCGTCAGTAGTAGTGAGTATTGGTTGTTGCTTGGGTTCATTTTAACTCGCTCTTAATATGCAACGCACATTTGTTTTATAAAATCCATAATTGGTTCTACTGTACTTACGCACGTTGCTTGAGCTCAATTTCCAGCAACTTGGAGTTCGATCGCATTCAGAAACTTCCAGCTCCACTCCAATCCAGCTCATATCAATTGTGGCGTGCATTATTATTGTTATGATACACAAACAATCAGACACTTATGGTCAACACTTTAAGCCAAATTTGGGTTACTTGTTAAGAGCGCTTCAATTGTATATATGATGACTAGACTAGCCATCTATCTATCTATCTATCTATCAATACATGTATGTACACATTATAAGTAAGTTGTGAGGCAATGACCCAAGTGCTTCTGCCGTTTTCATTCTCGTTCAATTCAATTCAATTCAACTCAACTAGTAGCTTGGCTCATTTGCGCCCCTATTTGCTTAGGTCGCCAAAAATGGCCAATCGTACATAATAAATTTTATTATTTAAGTTGGCCAGTGTATTCATATAAAGTATAGTTACTCTTTATTTTATTTATATTTTATATTTTATTTAATGTACGTGTTTTGGCTACATAAAAAATCAAACAAATTCAATTGCAAAACCAAAAGTAGCGTCGTTTTTGAAGCTGCCTCACACACTTGTCCACCACTTGCTTTGCTTTAGTTTTGTACTTATTTTTGGCTATTGGTACAATTATTGAGTTTAATAGTCGCATTACTATTGTTGTAAATCAAAATGAAAATTGTGACATTTATGACAAGTTAAGTAGCTCACATAACAGTTTCACTGAAATAGACACACAGCCAGACAGACGACGATGGATGAATGGATGGATGGATGGACAGAATGACAGACAGATAGTCGATTCGTGCTTTGACTACTTTTGGGCATGAAATCGGTTTACATCCCGAAGGAATTTGTATTGTACAAGAAATATTTTTCAATATTTTGGTTAGCTTTACCAACCTTTAATGATAGAGTAATTTCTACAATATTAAGATTATTCGAATGTTTTTTTTTACAGACAATAATAAAAATATGAGTAGATAATGAAAGTAATGTTGCCTGTTCAAATTTTTGTCTTTCTATACTCTTATGCCCTCAGCTTATGAGTTTTACATTAAAAATTTCCACCGAATTAAACATTTTCAAACATTGGTTTGCTAACAGTTGTGGGTCCTTGATGTCTTAATCCGATATTGGCAGACTTGAAACCAAAAAGGGTTATTTATACATCCCATGACGGATGGCCTTGTAGTTCTTTGAAAGTATACAACAACAAGGTTTACAAATAAGTTTTGAAGGTCCGCTTTTTACGTACGTACAACTTCTCCAAAAGCAAAATCGGAAGGGTTTTTTAGAGCGTAGCTCCTTTACCGATGTGCTTGTGAAATTTCAAAATATGATGCTAAAAATAGAATCGTCAGATTTCTTTTCTACTCGTTAGAGTGTAGGAATGGCAAACCGATGGCGTGGGGTTCAAATCCCGCACTGGGTATATTTGTTTTTTATTTTTGTATTGAAAATGATTGGTTTTTTTTTTATTATATTAGAGCTATTTAAGCAAACATGATTAAAATGTCTGCGTGGCGTAGTCGCTAGAGAGTATTACCTGCAAACCGAGGACGTGTTTTTCGAGTCCTGCATTGGGATTTTTTTTATTTGTTTTTATTTTTAAATTGAAAATGATTGCTTTTAATTTGTTTTGTGTAAATATAAATTACTAGCTTTGCACAGCCAATCTTTGCTGTGGCCTTTCAAACAACAAATATAAATAAGTAAAACTGAAATGATTAAGTTTTGCAAACATAATGATCAACAAATAAACATAATGATGATAATGATAAACAACATGTAAGTCTTTATGAAATTCGCAAACTTACACACACTCCTCAACTTTTGTCTACTTGGACTATTTCATTCTGCTCTCTAAATATTTATAAGTTTTATATTGGAGCTCTTTAGCCAAAGACAATTAAAATGTCTGCGTGATGTAGTGGTTAGACTGTTGGACTGGCAAAACGAGGGCGTGCGGTTCGAGTCCTGCACTGGGAATATTTATTTTTTTATTTTTATTTTATTCTGTCTTAATAGAACTCTCATTCTCTTATAAATGAAGTCGTGAACAAAACATAATTCCTTCTCTGTTGTGCTTAAAGAGAAACTAAATAAATAAATAAATAAAAATAATAATAAATAAAAATAATATAAATGAATCAAAAAAGAAAATTAAAACAATACTTTATCAATTTTTGTTCTGAATGGAACTGCGCTCTACACGGGTATCCCACAACACCTCTTTCTTTTTTTTTTGTATGTAATTGAGACTCGGGACGACTACTATTATAGACAAAGCGCAGAAACTCATAGCCATGACCTTCAATGACCAACTACTGCTAGAAGACAATGTAGAATCAGCTTGAGTTAATGCAGCCTAGCGAAACCATCGCAGGGGAGCGTTACTAAGAACATTTGATGCAATCCAATCGAGCATTGAATCTCAAATGCATACAATATGCCAAAAGACATGTGAAAGTGATCTTTCAGTAAGACAATGCAGGCCACATTTTGCAAAAGTCATCAAGGAAATTTTATTGGCGCTTTAATAAATTCATGAGACAACTTCTCCATACTTATGTGCATGAAAAATATGCTCTCTCGTTTGCAGGGAATTTGAACATATTATAAAATCGGACCAGAAGTCCTAATCACTATATTACCCAAGTATAAAAATATTAACTAGTACTTCCACAATTTTCAAGATGAAATTCTAAAAAATTGGACTTTTATAAAAATAACTCACCCATGTGAATCGGGATCGATATATTCATCATAGGAAACATTTGTACATCACCTGAATTGAAATATTTTTAATACAAAGGCAAAAAAACATAATTTTTTCATGAAAAGTATGAAATCGTCGTTAAAACTATGAAGGCCTTTTTACTTTTTTTGGTTACGAAAGACATTTGATGAATTTGTTAATTTTAAAGACATTAAAGGTTAACACACATATGAAATGAAGTCGTTGAATTGGATTAAATTGTACACTACTAACAACTAATCATAGGATTTTCACACACTCTAAGATGCCTGATGATGCCAATAAATTACTTTAAGTGGCGCTTAGTTGAAACAAAAAAGAGTAACAGGTGCTCTGAAATGCCTAAAATTGGCTTAACACACATCAGAATGAATTTAGAATACTAGTATATATATTCTACTTAAGTAAGGACACATCCGTCAAAGTCAGTCAGCTAGGTTTCCCATTTGCAAGGCCACACAGGTTGCCCATGAAATGGATGCAGGTACACTGATGCTGCTGGTTGCAACACCTACACACTTAGACATAAATACATTTAATGGCTCATTTGTCTCTTTTAGATTTTGAGTCTCTTCCATATTTTCGACGTCTCTGTTTGCTTGTCTGTTGCGTTCTACTCTACTCTCTATGTGCACTACAATTACAAGCGGAGCGTGCGAATTTCTAGACCCTCATTATATTGTAATCTGCAAAAAAATAAAATAAAAATTTTAGCTTTGTGTGTGGCAGACGTCTGATTCTTGTTCATTTTCTTGATCTGCTGTAAATTATTTCCGGCGGAATTAAATTGAATATTTGACTTTTATGTCTTTTTTAGCCAACTCAATTGAGTCCTCATTTCTCTTAAGATGACTTTGTGTGTTCTTTTGTTTTTTTGGATTATTGGTTTTTCTCTCAATATTTTCTTTAGATCAGTTTGGTTTGGGCGTTGACGGAAATCGATGTTTCCTGCTAATGAAGTTATTATTAGTTGTTTCTAATTGAATTATTATTATATCCATTTTTACTTTGCTTGCTTTTACAACATTGAAGTGGAATGAGTAACAGACTTATCAGCATCATCACCAATAGTAGCAGAGATGGTGCATCTATTCCACCTTTACTTTGTTGATACTGTGGTTATTGTTTAGAGCAACTCACGATTAAGCAGTTTTGTTCATCCTCAATCGTGTGGATTCGCAACTTTATGCCTATTTTTATAAGTTGAAAAAGAAGAAGAGTTAAGAAATTGAAAAATTCAGTAGCAAATTGTTGCATTCAAAAGAACATTACATGTACATACATACAAACATACAAACACAAGCGTGTTTAAGGTTTTTCGTTTTTCTCTACTTTGAACAAATATCAATTGCTTTTGCTATCAACAAGTTGCGACTTGGAAACAAAAAACCAAAACAACAACAATGAGAAGATTAGTATGAGTACTAAGTAGTAGTAGCACAAAGCAACAACACTTTCGTCGTGCTCGGTGAAGGGTTTATTGTCGCCGGCAAACACACTACACCAGTTGTTCTTAAACTTACATAGTCCATAGATCAAACATTATAATATTTAATGTAAGCTAAACCTCTGATAAAGGCGCAGGATAACAGTTTAAGAACCACTGACCTACACTACAAACAAAATGCTCCTCGTAACACGAAGCCGATTAGCTCGTTCTTGGTTACTTTTGTTGCTCTCAACAAAAATTGATTTTGCAACTCAAATTCAATTGTTTTTCTTTTTTTCTTTTATTTTCTTTAGTGAGAAACTCGAATGATCGCTTGCGATGGCTGCTTAAGTGCTTTCCTAAAGTAAATTTAAGTAAATGGACAGTAAAATTAAATTCCAATTCATTGAGCGCCAATCCAAAACTAAAGATATTTTGACTGGGACCCGGGCAGAGGTGGAAGTGGATTTGGATGTGGAGACAAAATAAAAGGAAGGAAATCCATATTACACACATACACATATTGACATAGACTATCGTAGAGAGAGGGAAGAAAGAGACTTTGGGATATTTCAGTGATTT
Source organism: Amiota minor (assembly GCA_037043295.1). Lineage (NCBI taxonomy): Eukaryota > Metazoa > Arthropoda > Insecta > Diptera > Drosophilidae > Amiota > Amiota minor. The sequence goes on from JBAMAW010001063.1 coordinate 589,551, forward strand.
CTTTTCTTGGTGGTGTACAATTTTATGCGCGACATTAACATAAAACAAATTATTCCAACGTGACTTTGCCATAAATGAATTGCTGCAAATGTTGTTGCTTTTCTTTTAATGTAAACTCACTTCTCTTTCTCTTCTTTAATCTATCTTTTGTGTGTCTTTGTTTTGCGTCTTTTTTTAAAAGCTTTTGTTTCTTAAAATGTGAAGACTTTTGTTTTATTTTTGATTTTTCTGCCTACAAAGTAAAAATAGTGAAAATGTTTAGCGAAAAAGTATGCTAAATATGTTGCGTGATATGTGATTGTCGTTGCAACTATTCGAAGAGTGGAACGTTTGGTAATAAGTCTTAAACAAACAAACACAAAATGCGTGCAAAACTACTAATTGGGAACACTTACAAGAGAGATACACATACATATTGTATATAAACTGAGTCTCTTAAGTTCTTCATAACCTGCAAAGCCACAGTACAATAGTAATAACTTTTGCTTGGAATAATTCATTGCTTTCAATATACCCTTCGTGTAATCAAACAGGGTCTCTTAATAGTATAAGATTGGATGAAAGTAAGATTTCAAAAAGAAATGTTTGTATTCTTGATTCTCAACAAAACTTATTGATCTAGATACATCTGTCCGCCTCTATGGCCTTCTGTTTCATAGAAACAATAAGAATTTCTTATGTTTTGCTGCAGCTAAAGCTCATTTTAAATATTTTATATTTCTGAGAAATTTTTGGAGTTCTATAAGTGTTGATGCTTAGAACTCATATTCCAGGAGAGAACATTATTTTTCACTTATAATTTGTGATCCAGGTTATACTCTATAAATTGGATTTCTTGGCTACTACATATGTGAAGACAGAATGGGCCACCAACCCATGAACTTTTTGGAGTTCGAATTGCTAGTACCTCGGGTACTAAGTCTGACCAGAGGCTTTTCTGATACCACGGATGGTCAGGAGCTCACGGAACTTGATTCCGTCCTGGCCAGCGGGTACGGCCTCCTTGTGGGAGTATCGTGGTGGCTGTGGCTTAATACCCAAATGCGGGTAGAGTAATTACTCGATGTGGAGTGGAGTGGAGTTGCGTTATACAACCGGGTGCTGTGACCCAGAGAGCAACAGAGGTTTAAGATGGGCCTCGCTCCCCACCAAGGAGGGAGTCATATTTACCAAAATGAACGTGACTCAAATTTGGGACCTGCGGATATATATCCAAGGGGACGTTGATTGACGTTTATCAATCCATGTGCTTGGCACCGTGTTCTTAAGTCTTCTCATTTTAAAGAAAATAGAAACCAATTCCTATTAAGAAAATATATATCTTCATCAGAATTCACATTCACAGTAAATCTGTAATTCATTTCAGTCTGCTTTATGCCCGGGTAATTGCATTTGCTGCTAAGTCAAATTCTTCTTATAAAGTAAATTGTGTAATATTGATTTGTATAAAGGATCCCATAAACAAATTATGCTTTCTTTCTTCTCCTTTAGAATCAACAATTTTTAGTAAATATCGGTTTGATTTTCAATATAAATAGTTTACATATTTTTTCAACAACTCTTACATCATTTCAATAGAATTCTCCATCTTCTTCCTACTAATGTAATACAATGTTTACTCCTATGCTCTATTCTAATTTATAGGATATCCAGCTGTTATGCATATCTGATTTTAACATTTTTATCAGTTGTTGTTTATTAGCTTGACTATATTGAAATCTCGTTATTATTTGTTAGATCACCTTGTGACATGACAGAACAACAGCACGTACGTCACGACGATATAGAAAAGTCAATCGAATGTGCATACAAAAAGCCAAATATGTGCATTAAATGCATTTAATAAATAAATGCGGGAGTCATCGCATCTCAATGTTGTAATGCTGCAATACTGCGACCACATGAGACTGAGACTCCCTTCCTTTTAAAGCCAATATCGGTCATGTTCCAGTTGCGCTGCACCTCTGACTTTGTATCTCTTTGTAACTCGTATAGTTTGGAACAAACATTGTTGCATCGTCAGTTGACAGTTAGTTACGTGCTCCTGACTCAATTACCACAAATGTTTAATAATTTATAAATAAATCGAAAAAAGAAAAAAAAAAAAAAGAAAACAACAAAAATATTCTGAAACTATTTGCTCTTTTGGTCACAAACTCAATAATATTTTGCTATCTTTGTTCTTGTTGTTGTTGGCCTTGTTGTTGTTGTTATATGAATGTGGCACATATGAATGCATTAACATGCACAATTAGCTAAATGGTCGTGAGTTTATTGTACTGAAATACTTTAAGAAAATAGCAAAAAGGAAAAGAACATAGAATCATAATTTAGAAAAAATATTATTTAATTTTTTTGTCTTTTAAGAATTTTTGCATTAAACAGCCAACAAAAATAAGTTTGTTGCCTAAGTCTTTTGTGTGGTTAGTTGTCAATGCGTGTTATTTTCTATTTTTAAGGTTTATTACTCATTTTTTGTTGATTTTTCATCAATCTTACGCAAATATTTCCTCACTTCCTTTATTTTTTCATCTTATTTTGCTTATGATAACAATAATTTTCCTTTAGAAGCAACACATAAGAAAAATACTGAAAAATATAAAAAGGCAATCATCATCTGCTGCCATTAAAATAATATTTTTATTCTTATTTTTCTTTTATGGGTTAGGTCTTTATGACATTGTGGTTCTGTTTGTAACAAATAAAAGGAATCCTCATTAAATGTGTTTGGAAATGTTAAGAAACACAAGATGAAGTTCTGAGGCTTCTTATCATTATCATTTAAAAATTGCCAAAATCTCAAAAAATAAAGTCATGAAAAAAGTTTTTAGTTACTAAACTTTAAATTATTTCAACTCAAAAAAGTAGAAAAGTTTAAAGGAAGAAAAACGCATATTAAAAAATGAATGGAAGAAAAATGTATTTCTATAAGAAAAATGTTTGTATTTGTTTTTCAGTAATGGAAATTATAGATTTTTCATGAACTCATAACATTAAATTTGATTGAATATTTTCAAAATTTCTATCGATTGGAGACACAAATTACTTATGCATTTTGCTTAGTTTCAAATGGAATTCTTTATCAATTAATTCTTTAGTCAAGGATATCAAAACTTCACTTCAAATACTCATATGAGATGATTCAAATTTTATTGATTCTATTTATGTGAAAGGTGTATTTCCTTCGGAGTCTCCGCAATTAATGTTTCTTTTTTCCTTAAGGATTATACAATAACAAATTAAAGTGGCATAAATGGTCGCCTGTTAAAACTGAACTTATTGAATCCATTCTCCATTCGTTCACTTAAACCAAATCTCATTCTTCGACACTAACACCTTTTCTCAATTGCAACAAATCAAAGGAGGTAGAAAAGTAAAAATTGAATTGAAACGACAATTGACACTTGAGACTGACTGCTTTTCGTCGTTCACTTAAAACACTTTTCTATGAGTGTGAGGCCCATAAGCTATTTGATCGGCAATTGTCACTGACCATGGGTAAACAAAGCACCGTGATGGTGGTAAACTGAACAAACTAAGGAACCGAGAACTAAAAACCAAGAACCAAGAACCAAGAAAGCGTGTGTTGTCCTAATAATTGTGTAAACAATGATGACGCGTCTCTAAGGAAGCACAATCCAAAAGAGAAGAAAAGGCCCTACAGGGGACACACGTTTGCGGCTTTTCCTTTTGAACAGAAGCAAAAAAAAAAAACGAGTCAGTGGCGGCAAACTGAAAAAGTGGCAAGAGGCGCGCATTTGAGTTCATTTCACTTTGTTGTCGTTCGTTTCATTGAGTTTGGCTAATTTTCCTTCAGCTTCTTCTTCAATGATTATCGTTGGCATTTGTCCATATGTCTGTCTGTCTGTCTATCTGTCTGTCTGTGTCTGTGTGTGAGCAATTTAAATAGTAATAACAATAATAACAAATACTAATGGTGTTCAAACACACGCATACACATAGAGATACATGTGCTTGTGTGTGCCTAGATACATGATAATCAATAAAAGTGTTGGTCATTGGTAAATAGTTTCAATCGTTTCTTCGTTTTTGTAAGTTTGTTTTAACTGCGATTTGTCTTTTATATTTTATTTATCTTATCTTTTTTTGTTTTTTGTATTGACGGCGGTGTCTCTTTTTGCTGCCGTTTGAAAGGAAGCTACCTCTGTGAGCTACTTTGTTTGGCCCATTATATTGTAAAGACGACAATTCTACTGCATCTGCTTGCATCTTTCAACTTTAAGTTGCAAATCAAATAAACTTGCAAAAGGCTGCTGATGCTGCTGCTGCTGCTGCTGCTGACATAACTGTCGTTTACCTAGTTCTTGTCTGAGTTTTAGTTAAATGTAAGCTTAAAGATCAAGCGAACCGCGCTTGCACATTGTTGAGTGCTCGTCAATATTTGCACGGAAGTGCAAGCACCACATAACAACACAAAGACACAACACAAAACAATTCAGTTGGGATTATGATTGGCAATTGGATTCGTTTCTAGAAGTTTGGGTATGCCGGTGGCCATTAGACTTAGTACACACATTCTTTTGCTTATGCTGACGTAAATGAATTTTGTGAAAAAAAAAAAAAAAATATTAATAAAACCGGAACTTTACCCTGATAAACAATTATTGAAATAAAGTGATTAAAAGTAACCTTACAATTGTTATTCATTATTTAAGTATTTAGATCTTTATCGACGTGTTTAACATGATGAAAAACCACAAAAATTTTAATGGAAAAATAATAAAAAATTGAAAAACAATTAAAATTAAAATTGCATGAATCAATTGATGATGATGATGATGATGATGGAAAAGGGACTTTGGTTTGTTAGTTTTAAATTTGATTCTATTCTATTCTATTTTTTATAGTTTTCGATACTAGATAATTTGAATGAAAGCTCAATGAATGCATGAATGAGTGAATGTATTATAAGTAAATGTGTAATGTGATTCAATTGTGAAATGCCAACCAACTGATTCTATGAAGAGATCCGGCTGCAAAACTTCGTGTGCGAGAATATTGCAATTAGTTTTGTAACACAAAGTTCAAGATATCATGATACTTGATTATTACAATTTTTATTTTTTTTTTTTGCCTGTTTTTTTTTCGTATTTATTAGCAGGGGAAATCCATGAGAAAACGCGCTAAACTAGTTTACAATAAGAAGGCAAACAAACGATGGATACATAGATGATTAGATGAATGTATGACTAAGTGTGAATGCAAGGAAAAAAAAGTCATTAAAACGATAAGATATTAAGATGAATTGTGATCAGATGGGATGCGAAGCAATGATGATTAAATGAGATGATTTGATTGAATATGATGATGATGATGATGGTGATGATGAGTTTTGAATTGAAATCACTTTGAGGTCCGTTTTCATTTGTTGGTTGATTGTGTTGATGATTATAGCGATGATGACACTCTTTTTTTTTCGTATTTCATTTTCATTACACGAATATCAATTAAAACTTGTGCCGTTGTTGCCCTTTTTGTATGTGATGTTGTGTTGTAAAGTTAGTTGTTGGTCAACTTTATTGCAGCTTCATCATTAAGTGAAGTGCATTTGTATGTAAAATTGTACAGATGTTTGTTTGAATCGTGTTTGAAGTTCTATGACTCAAACTCCAAGAAAAATGAACACCCGCTTGTTCTTGGCTTGACTTTAAACTGAGTGTGAATTGAATGAATTGTCTGAATACGTGAATTTATGTAAATCACGCTAACAATCTTTTTACCATTATTACCATTTTATTTAATTTATTAATTTTATTATTTATTTAAAAAAAAAAAGTTGCTGCTACTGCTGCCTGCGATTATGCATGCAATCTAAATTTGTAACTTATTAATAATTTTTCTCGTACTGAGCATGAGCGCGTAATTTCTAAACTTACCCATAAACTTGTATCTTTGTTCAGTTGCACTGCAATAATTTCCGGCTGCAAATGTTCCTACGCCATCGTCGTCATAGTTGGTCGTCGTCGTCGTCGTCGTCGTCGTACATTGTTAACGTCATTCAACACTTAAGCGTGAGAAAATCTATTATTATCCAATGCTTTTAATAACAACAGCGAATGAATAAATATGTAAGTATCTACTGTAATGCTACAGCATTGTTGTACTACTGTGATAGATACAATATTCGTATTATAAGCAGTAGCTTGGCAGTGCTAAGCGGAACTAATGTCGCCGCTGGAGGCATTTGCAGTTGATGTAGTAAAATAGTAAAGGCAGCAGCAGCGTTGTTATTGTTGTTTTTTGTTGTTACTGTGTTTGACAACGACGTCATCATTGTTCGTTCTAATGGCAGCCCCATAGTCGTGTACTAAAGTGTGAATGATGCATAATTTTCATATAAAAAATAAGAATAAAACAAACTATCAACACCAAGTCACATAGATACATCGATTTGCATTGCATAGATTTGTTTTAGTTTGTCTTGCTTTGTTTTAATGCATTCAATCAAGTTCGTTGCTTAAGTCTTTTGTTATTGTTGCAAGTAAAAATACTTTACACTGATTACAGTTACACACATCATTTTTATTTTATTATGCCATGCACATTTTAATAGAAATATACAACAATTATACTTGTCTATTTTGTTTTTGGTTTCAATAATATTCTTCTTCTTCTATATTTCTTTTTTCTTTTTTTTTTGTTTTTGTTTGATAAATTATATATTCTCCGCCTCTTTTTTGTCTGAAATGATGACCAAGCTAATGCAGAGTCTTCCTTCGTTTATTGTCTGCATCAAATATATTTTCTAAATACCTTTTACTCTTGAAGTGAATGATGGTTTTATTATTATTACACGACATTTGTAACACTTTCGGGGAGAGAAGACATTAGAGGCTTTATAAATTTATATAAAGACACATCAAGAAAAAAAGTCTTTAGAGAAAAAAGAAAAAACTATATTTTTTCGTTAATTTGTTTTTATTTTCCATCATAATCTCCATTTAGTTCTATACATTTTCTCAAGCGATTTTCCAAATTTTGTAAGCCAAAAAGTAGGATTGCGGCAGTTCTTTTGGAACAACACTTGCTTGAGAGATGACCTCCTCGTTCGACATGAAATTTGGTTCGCCGAGCTATTTTTATAAATTTGGAAAAAAAGAGAAGTCACTTGAGTCCAAATCTGGTGAATACGTTAGATGTTGTACTCATTCGAATATTAATTATTAATGATTTTGGCCATCGAAACTTTGCATGCATGCACTCGTGGATTGCCTTGATGAAAGAGGATATTTTCATTTCTTCTCACAACTGACTCTTAATGCACTCCAGTTATTGTTTGTCCTTTTTTCGAGTAATCGATGCAGATGATTACTCGTGCTCCCCAAAAGCCCGTAGCCAACATCTTGCCAACCGATTTCAACGTCTTCGCTTTCTTCGGAGTTCGTTTGCCTTCAAAAACTCATTATTTTGACTATTCTTTTAATTCTAGAATGAATGTTAGTTGGTTATCCATGTTTTGTCTACAGTTATATAGCTTTAAGATTGCAACTGAAAAGCTCCAAAACAAGATAGTATTTACTCTCTATTGAAACCAAACACGGCAATCACCTTGCCGAGACCCAAATTTTCGTGCTATATTTATATCACTGTACCTTTCGATTTGCCTGTGGTCGCGCAATTGTATTCGTCTATCACTCAACCAGCCACCTCTACTAGACATCCGGAACTATTTTCATCTTTTGTGTGAACAATTAGAAACTTTAATCTTATTGAAATATTATTTCAGAGAATATTGAAACTCTCTTGAAATTTAAAGTCTAATAAAGCCAAAGGATTAGATGCATTTCTAAAAATATAAAGGATTACAAAGCTGCAGCGTCATATTGACACACCAGTTCTAACAAGACTCTGCTGCAGAACTCTCTCTCAATTTTTGTTTGTGGAGAAGCGAAGCATAAGTGTCGTGGGATAGACCGCAAAGCCTTGGCAGAACTGTTGCGTGTAATACCCTTATTGACTTTATTTCGTATAGTAGCAGTAGTTTTTTATGCCGACATCATCAACCAGTCAACCGTATCCACTGTTGCACATGGATTCTCTTGTTTACCAAAAGCTTAGGCTCCTGGCTCCTCCGCCCTTTAAATAAATTATCTTTAATCAATAAAAAGTTAAGAACCCTACAAGTGGTGCCACCGACTTGCCGTTACTCCATTCAAATATGGGGCATTACTGCCGCCTACAATATTATTTAACTGCAGGCGTACCAGAGTAATGCACTACAAAGGATTACATTCGCCCCTTGGTACGACCGAAATTCCCGCACGACATCTCTCTAAGAATGAAGTAACTGCCTTGTCTCCTCTCATAAACAATACAAAAATCTAGCACTGTAAACACCGAACTTTTCCTGTCTTCATTTATCAATTCTTCCAATTCTCCCAAAGTTACCGCTCCATCATACATGTGGTTTTCCAATTTTTTGATTAAACTCTCGTGTTCTATTCCAGAACTATTTTGTTAGACCTTAAGTAAGAATTTTAAGATAAAACTTTATTTGTATTTCATTTATTATATAAAAAAAAATTTTAATAACGTAAGTTGTAGGGTATTTAAATTGTTAAGTGTAATATTTCTTTTACATTGACCAAATAGTCTCACCTTGGCCATTGCACAGAGCATAAGACGACCGACCACACGCATTTAATGTTTTTTATTGTAGAAACTGTTTCCCCTTCGATTGTCTTTGATTAATTCTAATCAGCAACTTGATATTCATTTGGGTTTTAGCACATTCATCATGAAACTATGATTTAGGCGTTTATTAATCGTAAAACAAAACAAAATGAAAACCTAAAAAACCAAATGAGAAAACATATTTGACGATGTTCGTCGGTTGTTTGTTGTTGGTGGTTTGCCGTGTCAAGTTGTCCGTCAAAGTCAATAACAAATGCTTACATTGTTGTTCACTTTCCTGTTGCTATTCCAGTTCAGAGCTTTTCTAAAATGGTGGGTGTGGGAATCAAGAGACAGAGAATTTAGTAGTTTGCTACAAAAAATGCTAATCCAAAAGAAACAAAAATATACACAATTTTTATTTTATTTTTTGTTTTTTCATTTAGTTATTTGTTTAGCTGTTGTTTTCTAGTTATTGTTGTTGTTTCAACTATTTAGCACCATTTTCCGTCTTCTCCATGTTAAATATTTCTTACTCTTGACTTTGTTCGTTTCATTTCAATGTGATCAAAGTGAATTAAGTCACAACGTCACGCAATTGCCATAACTTTGTTTTTTTTTTTATTTTTAATATTCATAATAATAAAAAAAAAAAATTATTCAAGTTAAATGAATTTATTAAATTCTATTTTCATTTTATATGCAATACGTTTTTGCTTTTTTTTTTGTTTTTCATTATTTATTATTATTATTATTATTAATTTTTTTCTCTTATTTATTGATTAATTGTTTAATTTGTATAGCAAATGATTTTACAGTCATAATTTAATAATAAAGTTGCCTACACTTTGCGTGGGCGTTTGTAATTAGTTTTGATGACGCCGTCATCTTTGTATATATTTAAGTTTAAATGGATCTTTTATATTACAGATACATACGAGTAGAGAAACTAGAGACGAGAGTCTCTTTTTTTTGCGAGAGTCTTTAACGTGGTCAGCATAAATGTTAGGTTTGACTATACTGACTGCAATTTAACTAAACTTTGTGTATAAAAATGAGGACAAACTAAACAGATATTGTACTTACATACGTGTACGTGCAAGATGCTGAACTTTGCACTTTGCTTTGAATTACCACATTAATTTGTGTGCATACGAGTACACAGGGATGGTAGTGAACGGACGAATAGATGATTAGAGAGACAGACAAATGGACATAATACACATGTGTGTATGATTTCTATATACTATTGTAGAAACATAAAATGTTAGTTCAAATATACTACACTGCAAAAAAATAAACCAAACAATCGACTAAAGAACTTGAAGATATTCAAAGTAGAGGAAAGTCTAGCTTTCAATGAATATAAAGTTAATGGATTGCATAAAGTATTTATTGCTCTAATAGTATTGGTAAACTGGTCCGCATTCTTGATTGCAATGCATTCCTTTCAACATATGAATAGCAACTAATTTAAGGTCACTTAAATCATAATCACAGAATTATCAGTAGGCTAAAGATCACCCATCTCAAGCCTGGGAATCGCATACAACAGAGTGAAACCCATATTTCAATACATTTGTTCCTACATCGACGATGCTTAAGCAGATGATCTCAAAACAAAAGTACAAAAATATAAAGACAAAAATTGTATACAATCCTTGGTCACGGAATTACCCAATATCAGTTGATCACTTAAGACTGGGAGTCGCATATAACAGAGACAGAATCAGATTTTAGAATATTTGCAACGGAATCGACAATGTTTTTAGGCACAAATGTACTGAAATCTAGTTCTGTTTCTGTTGTATGCGACTCCCGGACTGCAGTTGCATGGCTAGTGATACATCAACAATAATCCAGGATTTATGAAAGTCTGTTATGTTAAAATATACGAGGATCATTCAATAGGTAACAAGTCAAATCGCTGTAGCTAAGGAACGATTTATTGAATCAATACAAGACCTTGGCTACTAGCACCTGATTTTTAACTACTTCATTGTATCGAAAATCTATCATATGTAGAGCATCTTTAAGGGAACCCACTTTTCGTCACATATTAAGGTTCTACTGAAAAATTCTTCTCTTTCAATTAAAAATCGTTCTTTCAACTGTTGACTTGATTTGACACCTGGTTTCCTTGTGGACATCCATAAGTTGACTTGGAACCCATCTTGCAAGAGTTTTCTTACACTACAACTTATACTAAATAATGTTATGGGCAGTTCCAACACTCACGTGCACTTCTTCAGCTATTAGTTCAACCTTAATACGCCTGTTGCTCTGAAATAACGCGTTACTGCGAGATACGAGGGAGGAAGTAACACCTTCAAACGGTCTTCCTCTTCGTTGCTCTTCCGTGAGCTTACAAGACCGCTTTTGTGTCTCGTAATCTACGATAAAAGGCGTCAGATGGCCACTTCATCGTATCTTAACCGTTCGAGACAACAACGCTTTCTTGTTGGAGAAATGTGATATCAAGAAACCTTTTAGCACTGAAGACAGCAAATTGACCTATGTCAAACTCATAAGAAACAGGGCACAATTTGTTTCTGAGCTACACCGATTTTTCTCATTACTTATGGAATGACCCTCGTTGATTCACCTGAAGGCAACAAATTGTGTACGTGTGTTTCAAAAAATCTCTAAATCCTCTATTAAATAATACATTTTATTTCATAGTAGCGATATGTTGTAGATAGAAAATAAACCTTTTTCTCTGAGAAGTTTTCCTTATTTAATTACTTTTTAACTATATTTCTCTCAGTGCATCTGGGCTTATAGTAAGTGTACTGTAATCTATACATTATTATGCTATTAATGTCATCTTATGAGCACAAAATTACAACATTTGAGCAAAAACTTATTTTTTTCGGATTTCATTTTCTATGCCAAAAATACACAACTCGAACGAACTTCTTCTTCAACATAATCTGATGGTGCACATGTTGCATTAAAATATGTGCTGGCGGTGCTTCGATGCTTGTCAACAAAAGGCGGTACCAATAATATTAGACTCATGGCTTAAAGCATGTCGTCGCTTCATTAGCCCCGTAGGTTGTCAATAAATTATGTGGCAGAGAGTCCAAACTAAACTAACAACATCAACAACAATAACAATAACAACAACTGAAGTAACAATTGATGTCACATCAAAACACATTCACGATATCACGAAATTGCATGCAATTAAAAACCGTTAATACACCTGAATCATAAATTCAAAAAAAAAAAAACATATACAAACATATGTATCTATCTATCAGCATGGACGATCCAAAGACAAAAATATTGAATTTTTTTAAACGCCCAGCATTAGGTTAAGTGGGCAAACCCGCGATTGCCGCCACCTTGTCTATGGCAACAATGAATCACTTAGAAAGAAAAAAATAAAGGCGGAAATCGATTTGTGCATATTGAACTTTGCAACACCTTTTTTTTTTTTTTGTTTGAAAAATGTTATAACGCGTTCAACACAAGAGCAAACGAAAGTAAAAAAAATGATCCCACAAATAGTCGGTGGAAACAAGTTAAAAGAGCAGTGAACATCGGTTCTACTGGAACTTACATACCTTTCACATTAAAAGTTACTCATAGTAAAGTTTCTTGTATAAAATTTCATATTTCCATCATAGGTTTAAACTATGGCAATCAGGCATATTGATCTGATCACAGTCCATCTTCGGTAATAGGATAAGAAATAGAAAATTGTCTTTAAAAACACATACCTTCTTCCGAACTGAAATGAAACGAGAAACTGAATGAAAAACTAACAGCTTTGAGAGATATTGAACTGATGTCTGATATCACTGTCTATAAGGTCCTTAGCATATTGAATCAAACGGTTCTATTATAATCATATTTTACAATATTAAAACTGTTTTGCTTAATTTTTATGCTCCCAACATCTATGGGAAAAAATTCTTTCAGTAATCGGGAAACTCGCGCAGATATACAACTACTATGTTGCAATCATCACAACAAAATAATAAAACCTATTCAAAATGTCTGAGAAAAGTATAAAAATGAGTTTTTATAAATCATTGTCTCCCACAAGTTGCCATAAAATGAAAATCTTAACTTGCTTTGGTTTGGGTTTGGACTAAAATCTACTTTTATTTCTTTAGCAAAACTACAACAAGACTTTCCTCTTCTTATTCATACTTGTAGATATTATTGTTGTTGTTGTTGTTGTTGTTGTTGTGATGATTGTGAATTGTGCGCCCAAAAGCCAAATTGTTTTTTAAAAGCCCTCATTTTTATTGTCCGCCTGATAAGTGATCTCGCGACATATTCAATTTTAATAGGATTCACAACAAACGAACACAATCTACACTTCTCTCGACGTTGACATTTCCCTCCCTCATAGCCATAGCCATAGCCATAACCAATGCCATCGCCATCGCCATCGCCATCGCCGTCACCATCAACTTCATCATTACAAGCATCGTTTACCACCATCGTCTTTATACATATTGTATATTGTGTAGTACCAAGCACAATTTCATTGGGAAGACTTGGAGTTGCGATCATTTGTCGCATTTGTTGCGTTAATAAAATTGCATTGAATCCATCCGGGGTATTTGAATGTGCTTTGGGGCATATTCCTCTTACAACTAAAGCATTTGTGGCGCGCGTAGGTACAACAACAACAACAACAACAACAACAACAACAACAACAATAGCAACAACATAGTCATCGTCATCAACAATAAACATCCTCTCTGTTGTTTCGCTGGTGGTGGTCCATCGCCAAATGAACAAGTCCAACTATTATTAATAATGCCCACCAAGTGTATGAAGATGAGGCAATGATGATGGTGGGCACAAGTGTGTGTGATTGTTCGGTGTGTTACCAACAAGACAACACAGACTTAAGGTCACCTCGAAATGTTGCAAATAAAATGGCAACCATTTTTAATATGATTGTATGTCATCTATGCCCCACACACTCTTTTCCCAGCCATCACTATCACAGACTTAAATGTTTAGCTTCGCTTAGAGTTTCAAGCTCTTTGAGTGAATGAATGAATATCCGATTGAATAACCGAGTGAATGAGGGAGTGAGTGAGTGAGTTTGCCTATCAGACTTGGGTGTTGTTTGCAAACGTTTGTTAGTGTTTCTGTTGTTGGTTGTTTGCCATTTGGTTAGTCAAATTATCAACAAGCTTTACGCTTGCCAGTGTCAAAGGCATTTAGCAGTCATTTATCATTCAACTACTATGAACAAACAAAACTACCAAAAGGATTATATTGTATTAGTATATGATAGAGTAGAGTCCAGTGCAGAGTCAGTCAGCTTTAGCATTATACAATATATTGTATGTAGATATCAGGTGTGTGTGTGTGTGTGTGTGCGTGTTCGTGTGCGTATGCTATTGAAGCGCATTTGACCCACACTTAGTAGTATATCTGGCTAAATATTTTCACTACTCCATCATCCCCTTGCGGCCATCAGTTATTGCTTAGTCCGTTGCTTCGTTGACTTGTTTACTAAATATGCGATAATCCGTTTTGACAAATTTGCACAGCGCTCTCAGAATAGATACTTTTTTTTTGTTTTTTATCTATTTATGAAAGCTCAGAAAAAGCCAATATGTCGCGACCTCAATGAGGTTTCCGATTTTCAAAGTTAAATTTATGCAGCTGGTGGACATTTTAAATTAATTCTTCTTCATCATCACCATCATCATCTTTTGATGTATATTTATGCAGAATGCAACGCATTCAATTACTTATCAATGAACGACATCCGTTTATTGCGTCCGCAGTTGACAGACCCCTGAAAACTCTGAGAAACAATAGCCAAACCATCTAAGCAATTAGTATGCCACAAACAACCCAGAACAGAAATAAATGCGAACATAACAAAATATAAAACATAATAATAATGATTTCAATAAATATTGTAGTAAAGAAAGCAGATACTCACTTGTAGTAAATGGAACTCCTCGATGGCACAACGAAAAACAACAAGAAAGAGCATTTAACATTTTCTTCGGTTTCATCAAAATTCTTATACTTTTCAGATAAATATATTTTTTTTTTTTATTGTTGCCAAATAAGAAATTAATCAAGAACTAAAATATGAATGAAGTTCATAAATAGTCAAAAGGTTTAGTTAAATTTTGGTTATCTTGTTGCTCGCTTCAAGCGAAAACGTTCATGGTGGAATCCCCATGAGCCGCTTGAAACAGTATACGAGCCAGGATTGACAGTCAATAAGGTCGTGCTGTGGAATTGGGAGGGGCTCATCTACTATGAGCTGGTTTCCAACAATTGAACAATTCGAAGAAAGCAATCGCACAAAAACGGACAGCTTTGGTAATAGGACATCAATAGTGACTCGCCTGATGTTTCGGGAGCTTTTTTGGGACTTTCTTGGAACCAAAAATAATTCATTTCTTTTTACTAGAGTATTGTTCTGAAGAATTGTATTCCAAAAGATTGTGTTGTAGTGTTTTTAAAGGTTTTCTTTATTTGTTATTTTATTATTATAACATGGGAGTTTTTATTTATTTATTTATTAGAACTAAGATTATAATTACAAATTATAACCTAGTATTAAATATGAGCAATAGTGACAGAGGCCTTCAGCTCAGGGAAAATCAAGAACGATTGGAGAAAATTAGAAAAGTGCAGGACCAGACTTGCCTTGAGCGGAAATCGAACCCGCGACTCTTGGGATGTCAGCCAGCGCATTAACCTCTGGGCTAACGAGCCAGTCAACATTGGAGTTACCTCTTTTATCAATAGGAGAATTGAAACTTTTGATCAATTTTGATTTTATTTCGAAACTGCAGCTGATTTATCCACGGACAAATATACCTTAATAAATCCTGACGATGCTGATCATTTCCATTGGAAACCCCAATATTTTCTTCCTTCTTCCTTGTATTACAAACATCATGACAAATTACTAATACCATTCCGACAAAGTAGTGTGAAAAATATAAAAAAAAAAAAAATAAAACAAACGATTGAATAAATGCAAACGAATTAAATATAAAATGCATGATTTATGCGTCAGTAACAACTTAAAAGACAAAGTACCACAATGGTAATAAAATCAAGATATCAAATTATGAGTATTTTCCCTTAACAAGTGAGAGCAGAGTGCAGTAACGATTGGCTACCTACGGCTTCACTGAAATTCTTAATAAAGATAAAGCGACAATACTCGTACAGATATTGGAATTGAAGTTGGTCGAAGGCGAAGAATGGACGCTACCACGTACGCAATATGAAGACACTACGGAAAACAGGACCTCAGGCACGCATGAGCAAAAGCAACAAGGGACGTCATTGATATTGTTGTTGCATTTCCTTGCAGTATTTATTTTTGTCTTGTTCTTATTTTTTTTTTCTTTTCTTTTCTTGAACATTGCAGGCAAATCACGTACAACGCGTGAGGAAACTTTAAGTCAGATTTATTGCACAAACACACACACACATATACCTACCATATAAAGATATACAAATATTGTTACTATATTTATATAGTAGCAAGAGAACACGGTTTAGATTATTAAATTATGAATCTCAATTCTTTTTTTACTTACAATAAATAAACAATGACAACAATCAACCAAAGCAAGTAAGTCCACGTCCAGATTTCTCATCACCAAATATGAAATCGTGGATTTACGAAAGGATATGCGCATTTCCTTTTTTATGTTAGGAACGTTTTCCGGTTGGTTCTTCGTTCGTACGCGCGTAATTATGATTGGCATGCTGCTGTGTGACCTTTCTTTACTTCCTTCTTTTCTTACTTCTGTCCTGACTATCATCCTTTGGAAAATTATTATTCTTTGGTTATTAATAATAATTTCTTTTTTTTCTTCATTTCTTTTTGAAATTGTTGTTCCTTTTTGGATCCAGTCAACGCCATGCATTACTAATCCTTGCTTTCATATATTGAACGAATGACAGTGTGAATTCTCAGTGATGAAAGTAAGCAGTTCATTTTGGGTTCTTAAGATTTATTTGTTTAAAATAAATCCTCATTTATTTGCAGTTCTTTTTTGTTTTTTTTTTTTGTGTATGTGATTTTAGTAGAAAATATGATTTATTTCAGTTCAAGTTTGTATTATTATTCATTCATTTTTGTAAAGATGATATAAATTCTAGACTGGGCTATTTGGGATGAAATGGCTTTCAAGGTTATAAGACTTTGACTAAAGAAATATTTGCAAGAAAGTGAGGAAAGTTAACTGATTGAGGTAAAAATTACTAAACAATCAAATTCTTAGATACTTTAATGCAGAGTTGTCCAACATTTTTGTTTCTCTGGGTCGCTTTAGAAGAAGACATGGTTATTTAGGCCGCAAGCGAAAACAAAAATAAATTAATGGTAAAAGGAAACTATCAAAAAAAAAGTCAGTTGTGTAAAGAAATAAGCAAACAGGAAGGAGGTTTGCCAGTGTCGATGTGTAATAAGCAAAAAACGAATAAGACTTCTGTCCTTTATGTTTGTTGCATTGATTCTTAATTTGGGTCGCCTGCTTTAATATTTAACAAAACCCATAATGAGTCAAAGCCTCAAGTATAATGACTTTATCTAAATCATTCTTGTGCTTTTTAGGACAAAAATTACAAGTTGTGTCAGTTAGTGACTTAAAAGTAAGGAAGTCGCCTTTAATAGCAAAAGAAACTAAAACCATTTTATGAACTCAAATTCAATAATACATTCTTTTGTTAAAACTTCAAGATGATTTAAGCTAATTTATATATGTTACAGAGACTACTTTAGAATTTATGGGTAAGAATTGTCACAACTAAAAACTCACAATTCAAAACTTGATGTAATAAAATGTAAATATTATTTGTAGTCAGTTTAATGGTTGGTACAAGATTCAGTTTCCAGGCATATAATTACTTATAATCACTTATACTATTACTTACACTAACAAATGACACGAGCTTATGAGAAGAAAGAGATGCTTACATATTTTAGAATAGTCAAGGACATACTGAGTTTTATATGAATATAACTATTTAGGGGCGAACATAACCCTTTAAGCTTTCATTTGGTACTGGTTTTTTTCGATAGAAAGTGATTTTTTTGACCTCAAATGTCTTTCCCTGTAAACGAGAGCTAAATCTTCATCCAGCGATCAAACATACTTTAAACTTTGGTCTTTTATATTTAGATTTTTTTTTTTATACACTATATCTTGTCAATTTATTTATTTCATGTCTTTATAATTTTATAAATATTTTTCATCTTTTTAGAGTTCCGGACCCAAAGGATATCAAAAAGGAACCCCCCTATTGAAGAGACTTCGTTGTCCTTCCGTCCGGCCTCGGGCCATACATCATAAACCGCCATAGATAGAGATGTGAAATGAATGAATGTTTAGTTCTATTCGGGCATCAGCATCAAGTACTAAAACTAAAATATTTTTAAAAAGTTATAGGGGTCCCCATACAAGAAACGTTTTGGTTTGTATGGCAGCTATACGATCCAGTAATCCCACGATCTTGAAATTTGGAAGTTTGGTGGCTATACATCAGAAACTTATATTGTCGAAATTTCAGTTTGATCGGACCACGGAGGGGTGCCTCCCATACAAACCCACCATTAAAATTCAGGTTCTTATAGAAAAACCTTTTTTGTTTTTTGGACTATTATACTAAAATTTTGACACTATAAATTTGTGATATAGGCACGGTATATTTTTCAGAATCAGTCAAATCAAACCCCAATCTGGTACGGAACCCTCCGTGTACTAGTCTGACTCGCACTTGGCCCATTTTTCCTTTTTTTTTAGCAAAACGAGTACATTTCTCTTTAGTAAACTCATGCTAACAAAATTAAAATAGATTTATATTCTCCAATTCCAATCCCATCACAAATACTAAAAACATGAGAAAATTGTACTTTCATATCTCTAAAATATGTTACAGGAATCTCTTTTCTTTCATTCGCACACATATTTATTACAAATTTTCTTAAAAAAAAAACGCATGTTTCAAAAACATTTCCTAGATCAATTTAATCTATAGTATTTTTGTTTCTTGACACAATTCTCGTCTAAAGTACTTTACTCTTGTCTGATCATCACCCCCCATTGCTATTAGTTGACACCTGAGAATCGTTTGTTTGCCACAATTTTTCTCATTATTTGCAGCACATAAAGATATCACGCCTGTGACTTTTGTACCTATTTGTGCCTTATAAAGAAGTTGTTGTCCTTATTGTTTATTTGTATATAA
Organism: Amiota minor; assembly: GCA_037043295.1. Taxonomy (NCBI): domain Eukaryota; kingdom Metazoa; phylum Arthropoda; class Insecta; order Diptera; family Drosophilidae; genus Amiota; species Amiota minor. The sequence continues at coordinate 608,403 of JBAMAW010001063.1, forward strand.
AAGTATAGGTATGTTTGTGTGTGTGTGTGTAAACTACTGATGTGGGTCACGTTCGACAAGTGTGGTCGTTTTATTTCGTCTGATTTGAAACCCATAGACTGGCGCCAGTCTTAAACAATTAAATTACTTTGACACTTTTTCTAAACATTTGTGGTTTCTTTACTATTTTTGTTTAAGGTGAAAAATTCTAGAGAAAGAAAAGAAAAAAAAAAAATTCTGCGAAGCATCTTTGTATTGGGGAGACCCACAAGTTTGTTGCTTAAGTCTTTTGTTTTTTGTTCTATTGTCGATTTATTCATATTGTACGCTTGCATTGCATAATCAGTCAAGTCACTGTACACATACACACACACATACACGCACACAGACAGACATACACATAAGACAGACACGCATAAGACATAAAGTATTCTTTGTACTGTTTATGGAGGCAGATACATAGCAGCAATTCATGCGTGTATCATATTAATTTTCCGCCAACATTTTCATATCAAGAAAACAAAAGAAAATTATTCTAACCTTGACAGCAAAGAAACAACAAACAAATAAAAAAAAAAAATAAATAAATGAAAATCACAAAGGAAAAAATATATATATATAAGTATATTTTCATTGGAAAATTAACCCAAAAACAAAAAAACAAAAGAAGAAAAAATTTAAAACAATGGAAAAATCAACAAACAAAAATATATGCAACATTTTGTATTGCAGCTTTAAGTTCATTGAACAAATTACATTAAATTTAACAATTTCTTATTGTGTTTTTACCAAAACAAAAAAAAAACAAAAATTGTCACTGTGATATCTTTGTGAATTGTTTCAATTTATTATTATTATTATATTGTATTATTGTTGAGGGCGTTGTCTTGAACGTCTTTATATTTGTTTGTGATCTCTTATTAAATATGTTGCAATGACAAAAATAAATTGTCATAAATTTACTTTAAGTAGAATTTAGTTATAATTTTCCACAAAGTGCACAAAATGAAGGAAAAATCTATGTGAGAGCGGATGTGTCAAGGTTTCATTTGATTATAGTTTATAGAAAATTAACTTAATATATGGTAGATCGGTTGATCTACCATGAGTCTAAACTTTAGAAAAACCTTGATTTGACTTTTCACTTGGTAAATGCGCGTTTCTTGTGAAAATTCACAATTGAAACAAAGTCAAGTACACAATAAAAATTCTTATTATTCTTATTCTTATATTTGTATGCTACTTACCATACTTATACTAAATTTACCCCCAATCACCGACAAATCACAGTCCAGTCCAGTCCATGGGTAGTGAGTATTACTGTTGCTGTTGCTTTGGTGTCTGTTGACTTTAACTCAAGTTTAGTCAATTATAATTGGTCGCTTGTGTGATTTTCTGTGACACAGAAAACGAAATTGTTCATTGTTCCACTACTTACTTTACTATGAACTCGAAGTAGGTACTTGGATAATTTGTGGCTATGCTGCTGTTGCTGTTAATGATTCTCGTAGTCATTCGTTTGTTCATTTGTTCAATTGTTCGTTTCACTGCCACCACCCGCCAATATCAATTTTCAAGGTCAAGTTAGGGAAGTTAAATGTCGTCGTCATCATCATCATCATCATCATCATTGCTATAGTATGAGTATTTGTTGTCAGTCGTCAGTTGCCAGTTTAACTACGCTTCAGTAATTTTGCAATACTCAAACTCAAAAAATATAGAAAATCTTTTTTAAATAAATTGCATTAAGCTATTTTTGTCATATTTAAGTCTTAAAGTTTTATAAATGCGACTATAATAATTAAGTGACTGAGTGAGTGAGTGAGTGAGTGAATGAATTGTAGAAGTTTAGTTTTAGAAACGAGTAGAGTGTAGAGTAGTAGTTCTAATAGTGGATTTACGCTTGGACGACTGACGACAAATGATAGACAACCTACAAATGAATGGACTTAAATTTACAAACACACAGATCGACAGACAAACAAACAACAAACAGACTTAAGTCGATCTTGGGCATAATGTCATTAGACGACTAAGTTAGTTAGATAGCGTGCTTTGCCCACATCGCGTTCGATCTCATTGTAGTTTTCTGAAAATTGTTAGAGCGTTTTATTTTAATAATATGAGAATGAGATTTCATTTAATTCATTATTACACACTTCCATAATTTTTGTCAAGGCATATTTACTTGGTCAACATGTTTGTACAATAACAAATTGAAGGAGAAAGGAATATTTTACTTCGGTCGATCGATTGGTTTCTATATACAAAGTCTTTCAATTAACAAGTTTAAATTTTGCTCAGATGACGTTTTATTTTTATTAGAACAGAGTTACCCAAATATTAGTAATACAAAATGATTTATCATTTTAAGTTAATAACATTGGAAACAAAGTTTTCAGAACATCAAATCTATGAATTGCACTAACCGGAACAATATACTTTCAATACTTGTACTTGTACTTGTACTGACAGGATTTGGGTTTCATCTTATAATGACCCTCATAAAATTTTAATTTTGTTTTTTATATGTTTCTATTGTATTTGTGTGTGAATGATACATAATTTTCGATGAAACCGAACTCAATGTTTTAAATTGCATTATTTTTATTATATTGTTGAGTAAATTTTAACAGAATAAAAACATGAACAATTTAATGTATATAATTTTCATGTCTCAACTTTAAACGTTTCTGGCGCACAAGGTGAGCTTCGAATTTTATATTGTTGTATGTTGAGTTACAGATTTGATTATTGAATTTATACTAATTTTTTTGAAATATTTATCTTAAATCACAAAACAAATAATTTGTAATCATGATATTTTCTATCATTATTATTTGTTAATGAGTTTTTAAGTTTTGCTAAAATTAAATCAAACAAAATTAAATCAAAGTCTTAATAGAAATTATTTGACCAATGACTCCTCATCATCATCATCTCAATCATTATGAGGTCCACAACAAAAATTGACAATAAATTTGGTTGATGATTAATTTTAGCAAAACAAACAAAAATAATCACTTAATAAAAAAGATGTAAAAAATTAGTTCATAATCACAACGAGGCAATCAGTTGCGCCAATATAAATAATTGATTAGCCAGAAGCAAATTGTAAAAGCCAATTATACTTTACTATGAAAATGGGGGCTTTTTCTTTAAAATCAGTTATTGCTTATTTTTATTGTTAATAATAATTTTAAGAGAAAAAAAGAAAACGGTAGCTGCCTTTAACCATTTACTCAATCATTCTATTGACTTTTTTAACGCTTTACTTTAAATATCAATCATAGATACCTTACTTACTTATGTAGTAATATACAATAAAATGGAAGTGGTGTACATACTTCAATTTGAAGTGAGTGTGTCTACTAAGTACTATTGTTTGTAGAGTGGCGACAGACAGTCGATCAAAGGTCTGGCATGAGTGACATTGCTTTGTTGACCTTAAATTTGCATGTTTTGCTTCAAATGATTTCATTTCATATTATTTATTTAATATTTTCTACTGAAAACTGACCAACTTTTGCATATATTAAAGAACTTAGACGAATAATGTGTGTATTTTATATAGACTTTGATCAACAGCAACAGCAGAATAATTCAAAGAAAAAAACTTAAATACACTTTAATTTAAGCATAATAATTTTATTTTTACAAAATCTGTTGAAATTAAATGGGTATATGGGGATATAAGACTTGTAGGAATTTCCTTTTCCGAAAATGAAAACATATCTTTAATAATTTCTATTAAAAAATATTACTTAATTTTCTCATAAATTTTAGTTGTATTCTGGAGTAACAAAATATTCTATTGCAATCAAAAATACTTCCTTCAAAACCTTTAGCAAAAACAAAAAAAAAACATTCCTTACCCAGTAAATTAGTCACTGAAAGTAACAACTTGTGTAATCAGAAGGAGCCAAGCTTGATACATAAACCTAGCGAAGCACTTCCAGTCTGTTTCACATGGCATTTAGCACTTGCAATGGAACATTGTTATGGAACAAAATCAACTTGTGTCGTCCTATTGCAAATTACAGTCCATTTTCATATTCAGGATACAATGTACTATCCTGCAAATTCCACTTAACCGATTGTAATCTTGATTTCACTTCAGAAGCATTGCTATAAATACTAAATGGCATGGCATTCACAGGTCATTTCAAGTTCTCTCTAACCACACTTTTGTAAACTATATTGGTTTAAAATTTGATAGAAGACTCACGTGAAAAAGCTAATCAATAAGAAACGACAACAAATCGGTACGAATGCATATAGCTTTTCATTGAATGCAAAATACTACTTTACCAGAGAATAAAGAAATCAGTTAGAGCATATGGAATCCAACTTTGGGGCACAGTTGCAGTATACAATATTGAAATCCAACAAATATTTCTATCCCTGCTCCTCGGAAGACTTGTCTCCTCAATACCTTCGCTTACCAACAGTGAAAGAAGAAATCGTTTGGTATAGTAAAAACTATATAAAATGATTGGAAAATCATAATAAACCTTTTAATTTATTAAACAAGATCAGTGATGCTAGAAGGCTCAAACTGTGTCACCCCAAGTAGGTACTTATCGTTTAGAGCTTAGGTTGCCAAAGAGGGCGATAACGTCTTCTGGAGATTTCCAGTGGGGCACTAGAAGAATCAAAACAAATTAGGATGGCATTATGCCAACAACAGAAAAATTCTCTCTTCTGTCCTAGTGCGGCCCAATGTGGCGAACCAACTTAAACTAATGACTTCTATTTTCTTTTTTTTTTTTTTTGGGTTGTTGTGTTTTTGAAAGCCAATTTCAACCGATGTCTTAAAATTAAAAAATTTTGGGGATCACTAGAATATTTTGGCAGCGCAAAAGTGATCGGTGGTCAAAATAAGTTTGTGAACTAATGGTTTATAGAGAGTATAATTTATGGATCGATAGAAAATCCAACAGATTGCGCTCAAAGTTTCTTCTGAAATGCCCTTCATCACTCATCAGCTGTTAAAGTCTCATATAGTTTCATTTTTATTGACAATTGAAGCATGAAATTTTTGTATATTGAAAAAAGTGAGCTTTGCACGGTGATTAAACATTTTTATTTAAAAGGCTCAATACCAAAGGAACTCAAAACTGAGTTGGGTGAAGTTCTTGGCACATCTGCACCTGCGTTTGCTTACAAACTTACCTACAAATGGGTAAATCGGTTTAAACTTGAACGTACATCTAAAAAAGATGAGCATTGTTTGAGAAGATTAGAAAATCCACGATATCGATTCGACGAATGAAAATGCGAGAAATATGTTAGCTGATGCCATAGTTATATACTGTACTATGTGTGAAAAAAAATCTCGGCAGGATGGGCGCTGCGTTTGCTCTAAATAGAGAATATGATTGACTCTATTGGCTGCTTTGGCGCTATTCTGTTGCAATCCGAACGAAACATGGATATACAATACTATACTCCAGAAACAAAGGCGCAGAATGCAATTTATGGAACTAGGTAATTTGAGTTCTATACCAATGTACATAATTATATATTTTATACAAATTTCTATACAAATTTAAATAAAATACAATACTAACAATTGGCTCATTAGAAATCTTCTGTATCTGTTTATACAGTATGTTTCCATTCGATAAGTTTATGCATAAGACGAATTCTACAATTGTTAACATCTAAATTCAACAAAGCTTTATGTGATTAAAATTAAATGGTATTTTTGAATTATTAATTCTATTGAATTTGTTTGTTGGACTTTTAAAATTATAAGTATTAAAATTCTAGTTCAATGGAAAAAAAATAAAGGGCATTTTCTATTTCCTCCTATAACAGATGTCATCACTCCGGAAATCACCTTCTTATATACGAGTATATCCTGAATATACAATAGTATTTTTTTTTCTAGTATATGATTTCAACACATGGTGCTGCTCTCTTCTACATTATAAGTTATTACCCTAGATTTCCGATTGTCTTAACTGATTGTCGTCTGTCAGGGCAACAATAAATTTATGAATGCATCAAAATGTAAAGACAAAAAGTAAGTATTGTATGTATGTATCTTTGATAACATATGTTTATTGGTAGCAAGTGTACGTGATTGTGTGTATTGCATATTATTAAGCATAATATTCTAACAGAATGAATAAACAAAAAATAAAAATGGCCATAAAAATCGAATCATAGAAGACAAAACAAAAGACATCAAATGAAATCAAAGCATAAGGCAAGAAATGTCTTATTCTTAGTCTATTCTTAGGCCTATCAATGACGAATGTTATAGTCTGTGACTTAGAATACTAATTCACTTGCCGCTGCAATGTCACCTTACCTCGAACTAAAGCAGTACACTTAGGGCTCTCACTTTTTCTCTCCTATGCATCATACAAATAGATAGACTCATGTCTATGGTCGCCGGATGTTGTGACATTTGGACAGACTGCAGAAAGAAGCATTTCTACGTTTGTCATACTATGCTCGTCTTTCATTTGTCTTTCTATGTAAATGTAATAGTAGTCGCAATAACAAATATTAGTAGCACTAAAAATATCGAAAAGAAAAGAAATACTGGCTAATAAAAATATGTCTTTGACTATTTAGCATATGCTGCTGCTTTTGTCTTTCTATCTATCTATGTATCTACTTATAGGAGGCACAGACTATTGCTACTGGAGACAAACCATCAAAGGGTTGACAAGTGCACAAAAAATGATTTGATTTTTTGTGATTTTTACTTTACTCAGTCCTTCTTCTTCTTCTGCTGCTGATGCTTGTTTTAGTTTATTTATTGTTTGTGGTTGCATTTAAAAATTCATAAACGGTTTTTATTTGACTTTTGTCGTCGTCGTTGTCGTTGTCTATAGCACACCTTCCTTCCAATACTACCTTACCTACTTACTACTCTACCTGTATTGCCTCATCTGACGCCAGCCACTTCTTTATTCATGCTTTGGTTTCATTTAAAGCACATTTATAGTGTACACAGTGAGTTCTTTTGGTCTCTTTGATTCAATGATTCGTGTTAGTTCGAAGGGAAGTAGTGCAGTCATTGCACGATTTTGTATGCAAAAGTAGTTTGAATTTGTCTGGGAAAAGAGTTTGGTTCTGTTTTGATTTTTTCTGTTTTTTTTTTATTTTCTGTTTCTTAAGTTCGATTTTCGACTTTTCTAAAAATTGTCCATTTCCACACGCAGTTGCTTTGACGCCAACGAAAAAGATACATTTTGCGTGCTCTGAAAATTTCTCATTCTCCTCGTTGTTGTCGCTTGTATTTTTGTTACTTTGTTATTGTTGTTGTTGTTGTACTTGTGGCTGATCACGTTTTAATTGTTCAACATTGTTAGAGACAATGCCTTGCAATGTCCCCAAGTGGCGCCTAACCTGGCTTAACGCAGTTCAAACTCTACTAATTAGCATTGGCGCATGAGCATTTCTTGTTTTCAATTTCCTTTTACCACTTTTTTTTTTCTTTTTTCAATCCGCTTTTTTTTTTTGCTGATTTGCCCTTGTGTTTTTCTTTTCATTGGCTAACAAAAGCAATTTGTCACTGAAAGTGAGTTCGGTTTTCACTTAGAAAAGGGTTTAATTTCCTTAATTACAACTAAAAATGCTTTTTTAATTGTTAAGCAATGATGAAATAGGATTTTATTTTAAAGATAAACAATAAAACATTTGATGATGATTGGGTAAATTCGACTAGCGGATACACTGAAAAATTCACAAAATATGAAATTTTTTATCTAAAACTGAATAGCCAAAGTTAAGGGAAAAAGTAGATTGGCATAGACTGAGACTGAATTTGGGGATTATTGTGGGAATATATGTATGTAACATATCTTGTAGGTATCATGCTATTATAAATTGATTTGAGACACTTTTACACTGCGCTGAAGCTTGTGTTTCGGGATCTGATTTGAGGAATGTATGATCATCGGACTGATAAAGTAACAAAATCTGTGGTAAATGGTATACTTGCCCCAAAATGTATATAGGCATGAAGCCTTGCTCAAGAACCTGCGTCATCTGAAGAGGTCATTTGGAAAACATTGTAACATCGGCGTATAGATTTAGGATTTCTTATTCATTCTAAGGAGGAAATAAATATCTTTATATTAACCATTCCATTTCAAAGCCATTCGCCATTATGCTTATTGAAACGACAGGATTATATTTATATTCATTAAAAAAATCGTAATTCATGGCAGCATTTAACTTATTTGCCCACAAATAAGGAGTACCGAAGAACCTGCGGTCTCTGGCTCTCTGAGATCTACTTCTATCCCTGTCATGTCTGGGACGAACATCATATTGAACACAGAATTCTGTATTTTTGCGCAAGGAACTCATTGATGCTGACAGCCTGGTTTCCATTTATTCATCGATTGCGTGTCTTGTTCTACCATAATTGATATAAAAAAATTTTAGTAGTATGCCTCACTCTTACAAGAACAATATGGAAGTGAAACTTTTTTAGCGAAGGGAGGTAAATCGAAAAATAAGAAAATGAAATGTGACGAAAATCAAAATGCGATGATTCTTCAGAGACGCACAAAACAATGCGCATTATCGTATGCGGGCCCGTCTGCAGCGTAGAGAATGAATGCTTATGCATGAGTAAGAGAGAGAAAAAAATACTGATTGTATTTACTTTACGAGAGAACGTACGAAAAATAAAATAACTCTTTTTTTTTTAAACAATAGAACACGACAATATTCTGCTTTATTGCTTGACCATATTTCACTTCCATATTGTATTTACCTAAATAGCTCCAATATAATAATAACATCGTCAAATTTTGATTTTCGTCACATTTCATTTTCTTTTTTTTTTCTTTTTTTTTTGGATTTACTCCACTTCGCTAAAGAAGTTTTTCTTCAAAAAGTTTTTCCATTTCGGTAGAGAGTCGAATTTCTAGTTTTCTTTATACTATGAACAGATATAGGTGGAGAAATGGTGCATCTCCTAAAAATACAAAAGTAGACAGCGTGGCAAAACCTCAGTACAAATGTAGCCTGCACCGGAAACAAGATTATCTATTATTCAAATTTTACTTTGTAGCTCTTACATTTTCAGAAAGGAAGAATCCCAAACGAACGAGTTTAAATCATCTTATCATGCTAAACTACAAGTAGATTGGATATGCTTTGTGGTAGACTTTTAATTTCCCCTATTTGCCTGTAACATTTATGTAGACAAATTTAATATACTTACTCTTTTACTTAACTAGTATCTATAGATGATTTAAACTTAATATACTTTTATTCATTTTCTATTGTTAATTGTGTGAAACAAACAACTAAACTAAATGTAACAATAATTACACAATTCCACTTTCTCATTTGAACCAATTCGCTGGACATTTTAATTGACACTAAAGTAACTTATCCAATTCCTTTCCACTAAAACTAAGAGTTGTAAATTCTTATAAAAACAAAAAAACAGAAACCAGAAAAAACAAAAAAAAACTAAGTTATTTCGAAAGTCATTTTAACGATTTAATTGTCTTGTAAAGTGTCGTCCCCTACACGTTTGAGTTGCGTTTTTAGCTACTGCAATGCATTGTTTCGATGATCAGAAACTCATAGAAAGTGGAAAGAAACAATGTTGGCGACAAAGTCACAAAAATGCCACAAGTTGCACGCATTTCTCGTTTAAATGTTATTTTTTAAACGTATGCAATCTTTGGTATTTTTCATTTAGTTTTCGATCCATCGATCGATCGATATTAGCGCGATAAATAGGTGAGATCAAGCAACTAAGCAACTAACGAACAAACAAAATCGATATGTACCTAACATGTTATCGAACTTACTGCATTCGCATATTTGTTGCTACTTGTTTGCACCTGTTTAGCGTTCAATTGTCTTTTGTTTGTTTACTTGCAGCTGATCTGCTGCTGATCATTGAGATAATATAAACATAAAGCTAGCATGCCACGCATAAATGACATTTAAGTTGCGGAAATTACAGCACTTAAACAAAAGACTTAAGCAACGAACTTGCTGAGCTCCTCTTAAATGCAAAATCAAAGAAATCATCACAAGTATTTATAATGTATGCAGTTGGTGCTCTTTAACTAAAAAAAAATACAAATTAAGTTATAGATCACGTCTTTTGAGTATCAACTGAATGAATTGAATGAATGCCTTTACCACACCCAAGTTAAAAACTATAACGGCAAAATGCCATGTGCCCTGAGTACAGGGCGTGAATGCCTTTGATGATATTGGCAACAGACCAAAAAGTCCATATGACATCGAACTGGCCACTCAAGTACACTAAAGTACACACCGATATCAGCCTAGGTCCAGTTCAATACACGCCTATAGCACGCGCATGAACATTTTAATTCAAATTTAATATTGTAAGACGCCTTGAGCTTGACTAGAACTACTACAACTTACCAATGAAGGTATGGGGCTTCTTAGAAATGAGGCGCACTCTAAATTATATATAAAGCACATGTCACGACGTACATCCGTGCATATAAATGACTTAATCAATACCTAAGTTTTTAACGATTTTCATTTATTTAAAGGAAATTGCAAAAATGACCAAAGCAATTGTCAAAGGGCTGCAAGAAGTAGAAAGAGTAAATGAATAAATGAAAGAAACAAAAAAAAAAAAACCAAAGGGCGTGAATGTGAGTTCTGTCCGCTTTTAGCAAAATGAAAAATTATTGTATTCAATGCAAAATGTTAACACGTTTTTGCTTTTCCACTTGTAAAGCATTCACTCAATACATGAATCATTATTCTCTAGAACTCAATTCAATGCAATGCGATTGTATTCGAAGTTTATAGGTATAACTTTAATTTTATGGTTAAAGGAAGTGGTCCGTTCTTTTCTTATTTATCAGATAATCAAAAATTTTTCAAAATTACATAGCCAAAATAATAATTTTCACATATTTAACCCACTTTTCCTTCTTCAGAACTTTCAACATAATCTGAAAACTTTATGTGCCCATGACTAATCTTTATTATATCCAAAATCACTATACTTAACAGCAATTTTAAAAATAAATATTTATTTAATGTGTCTGCAAACAGAGGAGTGGGACAGGAACAGATACAGAAACAGAGAGAATGAATGTGTTTGTCTTAAGTCTTTTATCAACCATAAGTTTAATCCTTACTTGACTCGCACACTGGCGCTGGCGTAATTAGTGATCTGGTGCACTTGATACTCTGCTTAATTTAAACATTTTCAACACACCCAACTCAATGTTGCGGGTCCATCTCTTCTCGTTGATACCATTTGCTTTGCACGCATTGATTTTTTTAACAGAAGAATCATGAGACCCAGACCCTTTTTTATACCTTTCACATACGAGTATGTGATAGTTTTTATGGTATTATAATTTTTTAATGATGTTTGTAATGAATTGAAGAAGATATTGAATGTAGAATGATATGAACTTGATCAGCAAGACAACTAAGACCACTTAAGATTAGATAGAGAGTACAAAATTTATCCAATACTAGCGGAGGTGTTTGTATGGGAGGTACCTCGCCCTAGTGGTCCGATTTGACTGATTCCAACAAATGTACCGCGCCTATATCAAAACCTTATAGTGTCTAAATTTCAGTTCGATAAAACAAAAAACAGAAAAATTTCTAATCACAACCTGACTTTTAATTGTGGGTTTGTAAGGGAGGTACACCTCCTAGTAGGCCGATTTGGCTGATTCCAACAGACGTATAGCGTCTATGTCAAGAACTTATAGTGTTTAAATTTCAGTTCGATAAAACAAAAAATAAAAAAGTTTTTCTAATAATAACCTGAATTTTAATGGGGGTTTGTATGAGAGGTAACCTCCCTAGTGGTCCGATTAAACTAAAATTTTGACAATATAAGTTTCTGATATTTAGCCACCATAGGGAGATATGACCCGAATGGACGGAAAAAAGTATCCTATGTCCGCCTCCTGATTCTAAGCTACCTCCCCACTAACTTTCAGCCAAATCGGTTCAGCCGTTCTTGAGTTATAAACAGTTAAACTAACACTACTTTCTTTTATATATATAGATATTACAAGGATCAAGCTAATAGATCACAATACATTGGATAATAATCTCCAATTATTCATTTTGTTTTCCATTTGAAACTTTCTTTTATTTAACAAAATTTCTCCTTCAAATTTTTACCATTTAAGTAAAGGGCTTCTCATATTCGATGAAACTGAATTTAATGATTTTCTTGATATTTTTTTCTTCTTTTGCCTTGCTTTATTGTATTTTTTTGTTGGATTTTCTTTTCTGGTTTATTGTGATCTTGTTTAAGCGTTTATTTAACTTAAACGAACTTTGCGTGTCGATTAAACTGTTGCGATTAATGCGCTGCCCTACCGCCCATGTTACGTTTATCCCTTCCACCGACCTTTTTCATCATCATCTCCATCATCATCATCATCAACGTCATCATCAGCATCTGCATCAGCATCAGCATCTTTCGAAGTTGTTTTCAATTCATTTTTTATGTTTGTTCTCATGCGCATGCGTGCGCACTGAACTTACAGGTCAAGCATTCATTCGCTTCAATTCGTTTCGATTTGATTCAAATCGCGTGGCATGATTGCCAAGGCAGACAGACAAACAGACAGACATACATACATACATACATACAAGTATGCGTTCAAAGAACTTATTGTATTGTAGATTTAAGACCAAGTCATCTCATTCACTTGAAAATTTTCGCTCAAACTCATCATTTGATCATTTGATCGCTTAGAGTTGTTCTTTCATTTTATTTTATAGAAAAGAAAAAAGAAAAAAAAAACAATAAACACAAAACGATTTTTTATATTTGAACTAAGAAAGAATCGCTTCAAAATTGAAATCTCGGTCAAATCTCAATTTTGTTGCTTTGCTTTTGTTTTAATTCCACCTTTTGGAACACATTTCGTTCATTTTATATGTCGCATTTGACATAAAATATTAAATTATGGCATTTATCATCATCAAGCGATCTAAGTGAGACGAGTTTCAGTTCGACTATACTTCGTCTCTAAATCTGATTCTTACTTCGAGTCATCGAAGAGTGTGAGTTGGAGCGATGCGCTGAATGCCACCCGTTGGGCATTGATTATCTTGAGACGCCCTTGCCTGCCTACACCAACGATGATCATGCAATGCCCGAATGCCATACCACAGAAAAACTGTTGATGAGTTGAAATTGGTGGAAAAGTTGGTGGTTTAATAAATTGAAACGACGACGACGACGACGACGATCTTAATGTTAAGATCTTTAAGATTGAGAATGAGTTGTGTGCATACTCGTATTTTTCCCCCCTCTCTCTGTGAGTATGTGAGTTGATCATCGTTGCAAATGAGTTGATGAATTTGAGTTATTTTTTAATTGGAGTGTAGAAAACTATAAAAATACTTTCCAATCTTTCTTTCTTTTCGCTCTGCCTGTCTCCTAGTCTCTTAGTTCCTGACGCTATGAACATTTTTTGTTTTTTTTTTTATAAATTATTGTATTTTCTTATTTTCCTTTTAATTTTTATGACATTTTTGCTTATTGTTCATTATGTCGCATGGTCATCTTATTGTATTGTATTTGTATTGTATGTCCTTTATTTCAATATTTGTATTATGCTCTCCTGCTGCTATATGCGAGCGACCGCACATGTTGCACCAAAACATTAATTTGTGCATCAAGCGCCTTTGCCTTCATTTAGTTCCTCACCTCAATTTGATGTCCACCCGGCTCATGCACATTGACCTGTCCTACCTACCATACATATATTGGTATATAGGAAAGAGTATCATCATTGCCTGCTTGGTCAGTCAGTAGTAATAATAAGGCAATCTCTTGTTGATCTTCATTCGATGTGATGTTGTGATGTTTATCTCATTGACTCATTGTTTTGTGAGTTTAATTCAGTTTAGCTTAACTCATTTTGTTTTCAGTTCTTACCTTGTTACCCTTATTTTTATTTTTTTTTTTTTTTGTTTTTTGTTTTTTAAATGAAATTAGATTCACAGATGTTTCCCATGTCTCTCATTCTTTATAGTACCTCTGTCCGTCCTTCATCCATAATCTGCTTGTTACAAATCTATCTAGCAAGTGATTTTGATATGTCGTAAAAAACCCACAAAACAATAAATAAAATTTCGAAAAATATGTATTTTACAAAATTATGAGGAAAAACACACGCTAATAAGCCATGTTAAGTAAGACCCATAGAAAGTAAGAGACATCACCACCGCAGGATATTTTCTACGAGTAAAGTCAGCTAGTGAGAGGACAGCAAGGTGCTGTCGAATTTAGTGTGTGTTCCACTATTAAGATTGGTCATTAAATTAGGCTAATAGACTAACGAGTTGTCTGCAACTTTAAACAAGAGCCTAACGAGCTCCATAGTTTTACACATCTAAGTACAATACATACATACTTATGTGATGGTGTTTGAGTATGTTATGTCCATTAGGGTTAGAGGTTTTAGATAGTTTTACGAGTTTGCTGCCTGCTGTTTTTTATGTGTGTTTTTATCAGTTCAACATACTTCTAATCCTCAGGAGAGACGCCAGTGTAGCGTTAAATATTTTTGACATGCGTGACTTCCTAGAAGAAGAGGTGGTGATAGTGTTAGTCATGGTGTGGCGATGGGTGCAACCTAATAAACGATAACTCTTTCATTATTCCTTTTTCTTCTTTTTTTTTTTTTTATTAATCAGCTCAAATTTTGCATACAACATTTAAAGCATTTGCTCTGCACATGCTTATATTTGAGTGACAATCAAAAGCTTCTTCAGCAGCATCTTGTTGCACAATTTAGCATACTGTAGAATTGATGTTGCGGCTGTTGCTGCTTGTGTTGGAGATATCCTTCGCGGTAGCACTCAACAAATGGCGGCTGCACCATAGTGTCACTGTCAATGTCATTTACCGCCACTTGGTTGCAAGTTACAGCAGAAAAAGCATCAACATCAGCAGCAGCAGCAACAGCAGCAGTAACATTGCCTTCAATGCTGATTTAGTTCAAGTCTTTGCGTTGCACTTGGCACTTGCCATCGTTGCTGCGATCGTGTGATCCATTACCAAACGTGCAACGATGATCGTCTCTTTAGTTTTTTGTTTTTGATTCTTCACCTTCACACAACTTTAACTTGGCTTTGGAAGATCTGCTTTGCTTTGCTTTGCTTTGGTTTTTCTTTGCATGCATTCATCTTTATCCTCTCCTTTCTTCTCTAGTACTTCTTTATATTCTTCATGCAATGGAATAGATGTTGTTGCAATGTGAACATGTGCTGCACTCATTGAATTGACATTTGGTAAATATTGTAACACAACAACAACAACAACAACTGTGATTACTAGTACAACGACAACAACAACAACAACATCAGTGAAACAACTTGGCACGTTTAAGTTAATGCGCACAGCGTGAGCAAACTTCAACTTTAGTTTCAATGAACAACACAACACAACAAAATGTGATAGATACTTTTGTTGGTTTATATTGTACATATTACTTACTACAAGATACATTCAATTCAATTCAATTCAATCTCCTTTTTCAGTTACTTTTGAATGTCATAAGAAGAGAGAGAGACTTGATTTTTGACTAAACTAAAACGAAAAACGAAAAACTATTGAAAAACTAAGTCAAGTCAAGTTGAGTACTACTACTCCTCCTCCACCTCAACCGCCACCTCCGCCTCTAACATGATTTAAGGAATAAAACTTCAAATTCAAAGCTTATTTGCAAATCAAGGTGAGTGGTAATGGTATTGTGTTGATTATTGATCAAGTAAAATGATTAAGAGGCATATTGAGTATTAGTACTTAAAGTCATCTATCAAAAGTTAAAACTCACACAGATACTTTCAACATTTGTTAAGTATAAGTATAAGTATGTGTATGAGTATTGTGAGTTGTAAAGCATTCTAATTAACTGCTCTAGCTAAACATCACAGAATGAGTGCAATACACACACACTATTCTAAATGCCATATAAAAACCATCATCATGATGAAGATGATGATGATGATGATGATGATGTAAATGGAGATGAAGATGAAGATGACGATGGATATGATGAAAAACACGTTCATGTTTTGTTGTTTGCTGGGCTTTTAACTTTTTAACTCCTTTTAGATTTTTATGAGTGTGCAACATTCACAGAAAAAGGGCCGCCGCCGCCGCAGCCGCCGCGGCCAATACTGCCCTATAATAACAACAAGTACAACAAGCCTCATGAATAAACGCACGCACAATAAACTCCTTTCAAGTCGACTGACTCTTCTTCTACTTCTTATTAGCTTAGGGTTTTTCTAAAGATTGAGAGGCTGAAAGAGACCTCTAGAATCAAACAGTCAGTTAGTCAGTCCAGTCCAGTTCAGTTCAGTCCAGTCCAGTCGATATTACACTGACTGCTTTACTCTCATTCAGACCAAATAAAAATTCCTTTCAAAAAAGAAGAAACTACAATAAAAAAAAAAAAAACAAACGTGCTAAAGTGGCTTGAGTAGAGAACAGCAAATGGCAAGTGGTGGTCGGTGGTTAGCAGAGCAGCGGCAACCAAGGGCTGTAAGTGATGACTTGGCTTGGCTTGACTTTGCTCAACTCACTCGCTAGCTGGTTGCACTTGAATGTTTGCACAACATGATCAAGGCAACAGTGCGGCTTATTAGAACATCAAATGGATGACCTTTTGGTTCAAAGTAAACCAACCGAATAGTAGAGTGTTGTTCTTAGTTGTTGTTCGTTGCTCTGTGTAAACAGTAATGAGCATTTTAAAAGGATTTCTCTTTTCGCCGCCGCCATTGCCGCCACCTCTACGATCAGATGCCATCAGATGACCACAAGAGCTAATTTTAATTTTCGAACAACATGCAACTAAGCGAGCAAAGAAAAAATTTGTGGGTTTTTGAGAGGTGAGTTTTTTGTGTTCTTTTAAACCCTTTTTTTTTTGTTTTTGTTCTATGTTTTGTTGTCTATATTTTGTTGTGTTGTTTGACAAATGCAAACAATTTGAATTTTCTTTGTAAAACAATTTTGCCTCGTTATTAGAACAATTTCGATTTGAGTTTTAAGTTCGTTTAGTTTGACTTGAACTCAATTTACGTTATAGAATTGTTGGTGTTGATTAAACAGTTTGTCTGGCCTTAATTGCACTGCCATGGTTAACCACCCGCACCGCATCTCCTCCTTGCAACCAATCAACAAAACAAATCAAACCAAAAAAAAAAAGAAAAAAACACTTGAAATGCATCTGGTTGTTGGTGTTGCTTTGTATATGATGTAATATTACTTTTTGACTTTTGTGGTCATGTTAAAATACGAGACGTTAAAGAATCAATGAACGACGCGCTCTATTGGCTAATGGCCTTTTAGACCATTTAAGAAAGAGGTGTCGGTTGGTCATTCAGCCACTGAGTCTTGGTTGATTTTGTGTTTTGTTCTGTTCTGTTCGGTTTGCTATGTTTCATTGCGTTTTCAATGTTTTGCTTTGATTTGATTTTTCTTGAACTGTTGTTGTTGATGTTGTTGTTGTTGATGATGGTCATAAGTGCGGTACAAGATCAAAGTGCATTACTTTCATTCTTGTTGCATGAAACTAACTTTGCAGATGCCCCATCATTTCATCATCGTCGTTTGTTGGCTTTATTATGCAGCAATATTGTGGTGTAGTCGCATTTACAAGTGTTTTACATTATGTTTCGCCTTCTTTCGTTGTTGTTTTCTTAGCATGCAACACATCAATTGATCTGGTTGTTTGCCTTCCAGTTTCTCTATATGATTTTTCTGTCTTTGTGGCATATTGAGTTTTCTTGTTAAGAATTGTTGCACTTTATGTGGTTTTAATAGACCCATCATAATCTCATACATATTAGTATCAACCAAATAGGTATTTATGAAAGACATTTTAAATTAAAATTAGGTGCTTTTGTATTTTGTTATCAGATGCTTAACATTGTGTCCTATATCATGTTAATGACTTGTCAAGGTTTTGATAAAGAAAAGCAACAAGAAAGTAAAGCTTCGATTTAATGGATAACTGAAAACTTTGCACTTCCTTTTTTTATAGGAAAGAACAAATCGAGAGAGGAAAGGTCTGCGATCTAGAAAAAAAAATTTGTTTTTTCTTTTCTGAAAAATATGAAAATGAAATGTGACGAAAATCAAAATTTTGACGATGTTATTCTATATTGGAGCTATTTGGGCAAATACAATATGGAAGTGAAACTTCTAAAGTAGACGGTCATTCGGCCACTTGTTCGTACGTTCTTTCGTAAAGTAAACACAATCAGTAAAGCATTTTTTTATTTCTCTCTTACTCATGCATAAGCATTCATTCTCTACGCTGCAGACGAGCCCGCACAAAACAATACGCATTGTTTTGTGCATCATTTGCATTTTGATTTTCGTCACATTTCATTTTCTAATTTTTGGTTTACCTCCCTTCGCTAAAGAAGTTTCACTTCCATAGTATGCTTATGAGGGTGAGGCACGCTCCTTACAATTTTTTGATAATCAGTATGTGTTGAAGAATTAGAAAGAAACCCAAGCTCACTTCTTGTACCTTAATATTTCGTTTACAAAACTTCAATTTCGGAATTAAGATTATAAATAATACCTAGATGTAAGTTCCGTCTGATTTAGACATCTTCAGTGTAGGATGAAGTAAACAAATACAGCTTCCGATATAACACAAGGTTTCATCATCCTCCATGCCAACTTGTAGCCTTACTTTTGTATGAATCCATCATATCGACGTCTCAAGACTCTACACCCTGACGATCTCCACACAAAGAGAGCATAAAAATTGGAAAAATATTCAATTCTAGACATCATAACCGCTTAGACGGTCTAATCATTGTACACTATACCAAACAAAAATTTGAAGGCGGTTACTTCTGTATACAACAATACAATCTTAGAACAATTTATACTTTTAGTAGAAATATTTGCTAGAAGAAGCTAACTCTTTGTTAAAAAAATGAACAGTTTCTATTAGGGAAACTTTTTTAATCATGCAAAAAAAGCATAATATTAATCATAATAAGGACATCTATGTCTTCTAGTAATTGAACAATTTCAATTAAAACTGTACTATTAATCAGTAGTTCAATGTTTTTTGTGGAAAGTTATAGCCCCACATAACTGGGCGGAATTAATTTTCATAGAGACAAACAACAAGTTTATTCCATTGAAGTTCTAAAATTTTATATATTTGCCATCATTATGGCAAAATAATAATGCCAATTATTCTAGATACTTACAAAGGGTACAAAGAAACATATTCAGTAGTCACAACTTTGGCACGCTTCTATGTTTCACTGGCAATAAGAAGAAATAAAACAAAAGAGCCCTTTTCTGACAAAGAAAATCAAGTTAGTAACCCAGCTTTTTACCACACCCCACTCCCTTCTCCATTAACTATACAAACTTACAGATATCTAAACATATACTCAGACCAGACAACATGACAAACAACATGCAACATGCCTAGACTTAACATGCAACTTAGAATCAAACTTTTGTCTTCATTTTGTTAAAATTTCTCTCTTTGTTGTGTCTTGTGTTTTTCTGATAATTTGTTCTTAGACTCGCACTTGCAGCCAAAAATATTGTAAAAAGAAAAAAAAAATTAGAATTGAGTGTGAGAAACGTTCTCAAATAATTTACCATTGTTTTTGTTCTTTTTTTTTTAATGAAATACAATTTGCTTTTGTTTTATTTCGTTGTACAATATTTTGACACAAGACACAATCTGAGCGAACTCATGAGCTTCAATGCAATTTGAAATGCGTCACAATTAATGATGCCATCAGTTATTCATGCATCTATGATTATCTACAAATATCTAAAACTAACCATTGTGTAATAGATGCTGAATGTTGTACTTAATTAAAAAAAAAAAAAAGATTTGATGAAGGTCAGTTGAAGAAGAAAAGCTGCTACTGTTGTTGACAAACAAATACATATGCATACACGCTACACACATACATACATATATTCAAAGCCTTCTTAATTTATGATTTATGAACAGGTAAAGAAGTTAGGATGCGACACAAGTTAGACAAGTTTCTATTCATTTTCAACTTTTTTTTTTTTCTTTTCAAAAGATCACAAAAGGTTGTGGCTGCGCCTCATTAGAAATATCAATAATAACATTTGGCGCTTGTCTACCTATAATTTTATGCAAATGTTTGCATAATTATTTTTATTTTATATTATTTCATTTTATTCTTTATTAATAAAAGATACACTTAATATTATTGTTATTATTGTTATTGTTGTTGTTGTAGTTGTAGCTGCAGCATTTTAATGCAAATTTCTTTAAACAAAGGTTGATTATGAAAAATTGCAAAATAATCATTTATATTTACGAGTATATTATTATATCTGAAATATATATATGATATAGGGATGTGAAATAGTATTAACAATTGCTCGAGATGTTTGTAACGCTCATTAGGAAAGATACGGTACAAATCACAAGTCCTTTAATACATTTCATTTATCTTACTGGAAGAGATAGCCGCCTTAGAAACAAACCAAACTTTTAGATTTGTATATTTACAGCATCTTGATTAGAAGCAGAATACAATGAGTTAAAGCCTTCTAGCAGTCTAAAATGAGAAGCAGCATCAGTAACCAAAGGAAAAGTTTTATTTCAACGTACTTGACCATACGAGAATATGAAATAGAGACAGGAAGATCATTGATAAATCAATTGTAAAGAAGTGGCCCTAGATGACTACATTGAGGAACTCCGGAAGTTGCGTGGACAGTTTCCAATTTACCTAAACAGTATATTTTTAGGAACTATTAATCAAGTAGGATTTGATTTAACTAAGAAAATGTATTGGAAAGCCCATAATATTCAGTTTATACAAAAGAAGATCATGGTTTACTGAATTAAAAGCTTCAGAAAAATCAGTACAAATAACATCAGCTTGAAACCTTTTAATAAATATAATATATAATTATATTCTATACACTTATTTCTATGTGTTTCAAAGGCACAAGATCCACAACACACGTTGTATGTGCGTTAGTTTCTTCATTAGCAAAATTCTATAAAGTAGTCGATAGTCTCAATGCCACGAATCAGAATTCTATTTGTCACTGATTGGGGAGTTATGGAGGAGTTGTTTTATAAGTTAGATATCTTGCTAGGGAATTGGCTAAGCAGACTGCTAAAAAAGTTCGTTTCCACAATTACCGTTGGCATTGTGAGATCACGATGCATTCGGTATTCCTAACAAACTATGGTACACCAATTAGTACCTTACTTTGTGTTGCTTGGATCTTTTTGATGTTGTTGAAGCAGTGGTTCCTCCATACTTAAATGTCAAATTTATATTATCAATTTGTTGTTGACTGATAGTTTATTGTCCACATGTAACAATAGCGATCCTAGTTTTTGGGGTTCCGGACCCAAAGGGTACCAAAAGGAACCCTATTGCAGAGACTTCACTGTCCGACCGTCCTCGGGTCATATCTCATAAACCGAAATAGCTAGAGAGTTGAATTTTTCACAGAATGTGTAGTTCTATCCTGGCATTAGCAACAAATACTAAAACTAAAATATTTTCAAAAAATTAAAGGGGTCCGCATACAAGAAACATTTTGATTTGTATGGCAGCTATACAATCCAGTAATCCCACTATCTCGATATTTGGAATATTGATGGTTATACATTAGAAACTTATGTTGTGGTAATTTTAGTTTGATCGGGGTACTAGGGAAGGTACCTCCCATACAAACCCCCATTAAAATTCAGGTTTTTATTCAAAGAACCTTTTTGTTTTTTGGACTATTGAACTGAAATTTAGATACTATAAGTTTCTGATACATTTGTTGAAATCAGTCAAATCGGACCACTAGGGGGAGTGCCTCCCATACAAACCACAATCTGGTATGGAACCCTCCGTGTACGAGGCTGACTCGCACTTGGCTCATTTTTAATAATAGTAAACTTAATTTCATATAAGAAGAGATCAGTTTTAAAACAACACGAGTATATACAAGTCAATAAAATGCAATATAAATTGCCTTTTGCATGGTCAAATAGCAGTAACAATCTTTATCATAATGTTACTGAAATTTATCTCTTCTTGAAGGAATATCAGAATTATTTTTATATTTTTTCCAAGCATGAGAAGAATGAATGTTCACCTACTTTGCAGTTCTCTTCATCAAGCTCACTTACATAAATGAGTGACACTACTTTGTCGCTATGTAAAGATCCTTTAAGGATGCAGGATATTTACAAAATAATGTTCCCAACTTTTCCACTTTATTGAAGGCTGTTTGAAACTCAGAAAATGAAATAATGATTGCTTCATATTATACCCTTTTATTTAACCTTAAATTGCTAAACAAAAACTAAACAGATCGAATGATATAAATTTCTTATATTTGGGTTGGATTTAATATATTTTCTTTGTGACTTGTTTAGTTAGGAATTTCAAAATTTCATAATATTAAACTTAAAATTGAAAAAATAGAATTTTACTAGAAAGAACATAAAAGAACATTCGTTTGAATTGAATTTGATTATCATCACCTTCATCAGTTGCTTTAAGTTATTACAATTGTTGCTAGAGTCAACATGATGAAATAAAATATGCAACAATCACTTCAAGTAGTCACATTTTACAAAATGTATTTCAATTAACATTAAAATACATATGTATCTTCCCTGTCATTAAAAGATTTATATTGAAAAATGCTGAATCAAATTCATAAATATAAATACAAAAATTCCATTCCTCATTCATTGAATAATTCCTTTCTTTTTGTTTTTTTGATTTTTTTTTTTTTTTTTTTTCAAAAAAATATTTAAAAGATTCATTCGTTTGCTCGCTTAACTTTTGAACCATTCAAAGTGGCACCAAATGATTGAAAAGCTGTCATAGTTGAAATTGTGGCGCCAAGCAGAGTAGTACAACCAACAGTTGTATGTAATTTAATCACCCGAGCGAGCGACCGACCAACAGATTGACTGACCGCCCGCTTCTCATGATTTGATTTCATTTCATTTTGAATTGGATTCTTTTATTTCATGTTTGTTTGTATTTTTTTTTTTTTTTGGTCCCATTTTCCAGTTTTTATATTGTATTGTACTTATATCTCGTGTTTCGTGGCCTTTGGCGCCTGAGTTTTGACAGTCAATAAAAATGAAAAAGTTTGTTTCTTTTTTCTATTTTTGAAATGTTATACTTTCAGATACATTAGTTTGATACTGTAAGGTTGGTTTTGGTTGTTGGTTGTTGGTGGTTGCTTTCTAGCTATGTAACAAATGATAACAAATATCATGTTTGTCATTGTTGTCGCCATAATTTATTATGTAGTTAAATGGGTTTTTGATTGAATGACATGAGATTAGGCAGCAGTAACAGCAGCAAAAGCTTTGTTGGTGGCATTTAATAATGTAACAACAACAACAACAACAACAATTTATATTAAAAAAAAATAATATTAAGACAAAAAAAAAATGGTAATGTATAAATTGCACTTACTTAGACAAAAGACTTGGACAACGAACTTGTAGAAAAGTTTTTGTATCACCAAATGTTTGCATTTAAATTTATTTTATTTATTTATTCATCTTCTTTTCTTTTGTTTTGTTTTTCTATTTTTCTTTAATAAACTATAAAAATAAATTAACAATTGATGATGATATAAAACGCATTGGAATGCGTTTTGACTAAACAAATTACTTCGTTTTTTTCATT
Source organism: Amiota minor (assembly GCA_037043295.1). Classification (NCBI taxonomy): domain Eukaryota; kingdom Metazoa; phylum Arthropoda; class Insecta; order Diptera; family Drosophilidae; genus Amiota; species Amiota minor. Next base: position 632,076 of record JBAMAW010001063.1, read on the forward strand.
CCCAACTTCTCCCTGCTACTTTTTGTATTATAGACATTTGTTATATTGTACATTATTCATATTGATGTCGTGTTTAATTGTTCATTATGTTTTTGTAATCATCACCATCAACCATCTTCATTATTTACATCATGATTATGATATTAGTACAAGTTACAAATTTACATGTATAATTTTGTTATCGTTAAACTGACGCATGTCACCCTAGAAATGATGCTACTACACATACACAAATCCATTGAACTTTATTGTTGCCTCATAAATTGTAAACTTTATCATTATTACAATAAAATCTTCATCATCATCATCATCATCATCATGATCATCGTGGTCATGATATAACGACGTGTAGATCGTTCCTCAATTGTGTGATTGAACGTCGTACTTTTATTTCTAGTAGTAAATCAAGAAAAAAAAAAGAAAATAAAAGAAAAGAATAGTTCTCTCTGTTCTCAGTTTGTCGTCTACTTGTTGTGTGTTTGTGTGTCTGTCTGTCTGTTTGTCTAAGTGTCTCTTTTGTCTGTTTGTCAACATTTAAAGCTTCAGTTTGGCCAAGTGTCGCTCATATTTTTCGCCGCTGTTGTGCCTCTGATTGTGCCTTTGTCAGTCATCAAAGGTGCGACAAGTACATTTATCATTTCGTGTCCAACGACGTTTCGACTGCAAAGGCAACTAGTACGACGACAACAACAAGTTTGACTTGATAGTTCAGTAAAAAATATAAAATGATCGTCAATCGTTGTCGATATAAACAACGAAGCTCAATATATTTATCGGCGCACATTATTTACGTGACACGGAGTCTTTTCGACTTCGATTTTAACGTGTCACCCGAAGTGGCCCACGATTTCAGCAACACCAAAACAACACGCCCATTCAATACACAGATACAGATACTCAGATACATAGATATATACATAGATAGATAGATACTAGATTTGCTCACTCATTTACTCACTTGTTTATTACTTATGGCCAACAGCCAATAAACCCCAGGCTTGAACTGGTCTCATTGCGCGCCTTGGCTCAAACTGTCACTGCCCAGCAGCGTAACGTTGTCATCCATCTACTTACTTACTTACTTACGACACAGACACACTTATATATATACTATAGATATCCATCCAACTATTAAGTATATGTATCTTGATAGGCCTTTTGCTGTTTGTAGTGTTCTTTTTTTTTTTTTTGTTAAAATTCATTTAGTTCATTCGTCACCATGATCGCCGTCGTCGTAGGCATTTCATTCCATCATTTAATTAAGCGATTAAAATTCTGCAGTGCATCGCTTCTGACTTTTATATGTGTTAATATTAAGTTTATTATTTAAAGCAGCACGTGTTGCTCTTCATTCCACCAACACAAGACTGACACCTTATCTACCTCCTACTTGCCTCACAACACAGCAACAGACACTCAATGCTCAATGGAGTATGGAAGAAGGCATGTGGAGTTAATTCTGTAAACCTTTTTTTTTTTCAAGACAATTTGGTTTGCTTTGCTTTGCTTTCGTTTGGTTTGATTATAGGCCAAAGTGTGTTGAATGAAGTATGTTCAGTTATGCATACTTCAATCAATGTAAACATCAGCAGCAGTAACAGCAACAGCAGCAGCAGCAGCAGCCATCATCATCAACCATTAACCATCAGCCAAGCAGCCACGACATGGTCATAGAATTTCAAATAGGTTTTCGTTCATAAAATTTAATAAACTAAACTCTCCTCCTTGTGGTATTTGTATTTGTATTGTTGGTTGACTCACGAAAGCGACACTTTGTGGCATTTTTAATTGCAACACATTCATTGTACGTACGTACTATGAGTATGAGAAACGTGAGCACCAAGTATCTTACTATCTACCTACTACAACCTAACTGAGTCCATATAAAGATTTTTGAATTGTCGTCGTCGTTGTTGTGTTGTTCAAGGTGCTACATAAATTTAATGGTTTCATTATTAACTTCAGTAACAGAAATGCAAGTTAACAAGCAAGTTAACCAGTAACCTCACTCACTCACTCACTCACTCACTTGGTTAGAGTGTATTTTTGTTGAAATTTATATAATGAAACTATCTATACCCAATGAAAACACCACTCCCGCTCCTCTTTTAGAACTCATTGGGACAATGAAAACGTTGTCATCAAATTGAAGTGTGCCTGAAGTCATTTTGATTGCCACATTGAATTTGATTCTCTGTTTTGTCATTTTGAGTCATTGAACTGCATAAAAATTTATTACATAATAAATTATTATAATAATGCAACGAACTCATCATTAATTTCAATGTTTTTTTTTTTTTTTAGTTAGTAAATTAAACAACAAATCTATTTAATTTTCAACATATTTTTTTATTTTTCTTGTATTATTTATTATTTTTCAAATTCAATAAAAATGAGGCTAATTGAAATAATTATAATAAGATAAAATATATTTTATATATAAAAACTAAAGAAAGACTCAAAGCTACATATGTATGTGTGTGTGTATATCTACTATGTACAATTTATTTACATTTTCATGTATTTGAAAATTATAAAATATTAAAGAATTTAAATTAATTAAAAATAATATTTGGATAATTAAATGGATTTTCTGTTTTCTTTAGGACGCAAAATAAAATCAAATAAAATTGAATTGAAAAATATTTTTTTATATAATTTATTTTTTAATAAAATACAATAATAATATAAACAACAACAATAACGAAAAGCTAAAGCCATGCTAAGCTAAAATTACTACTACTGTTTTTGCAACTACTCTCCTTTTTTCCCATCCATCTGCCCTACCCTTCTTATCCATTATTCTCTGTTAGACACAAACAAAGATGCCACGCATTGTGTTGGTGTTATGTGCTGACGCAAATCCTCCATGATTTCCAAAATTGGACGTATTTGCTGCTACAGTTGCCTCATCAATAGCCAATTTTTGACGTTTAACAGCTTCAATTTCTGTTTCAGCATCGCTACTATTAAGTTGATAGAATTTACGGCGAGCATCTTGTCGTAATTCATGTTCTTCTGAACTTGATGAATCGCTGTGTGCATCACTTTCTGTTGCTGAGCTGTGTGTAGAACTAATTGATGTTTTCATACTGAGATCCATAGGACAATCCTGATCAGCTGCGCTAGAAACTGGAGCAGCGGCGGCGGCGGCGGCGGCGGCAGCGGCAGTGGTTGTGATATTAGTTTCCTGGCTAATAGAGCACACAGAGACCGGTGAAAGTGATTGCATTTTGGCGGCAAAAGAAAGAGATTCACTTGATGCCGCTGAGGTTGGAGAAGTTGTTGTGTTGCTGGTGACAGCGATGGTAGCAGTGACATCAACGGTGGGTTCGGGTGTGTGAGATGCTCCATAGTGCAGAGGACTATGTGTATTACTATGTTGTTGCTGTTGCTGTTGCTGTTGATGTTGCTGATGGTGTGTAGATGTGGCACGTATAGCAATGGGATTGTGTATGGTGTGATGTGATGCAGGTGAAGTGGAATTGTTTGAAGAATAACGAGATTGATGTGAATTAACTGAATGATGATCTTCATCGTCATCGGCAGCACAAACATCAACTGGCGATGGTACACGTTCTTCTTCTATATGCGTATTTTGTGTTCGCACTGACGATGGTGGTGTAAAGCGCTGGGAATCTCCCGAGGCGGCAGAGTCAACAGATTGTCGGTGCTTGTACATTTCAGAACGATATGCAGCATCAGCAGCGGCAGCAGCAGCAGCACCAGGATGATAGCCAGAGAAAAGCAAATGTGGTGGCAACTGGAATGCTGACTGTGGTGATCCCATATTGGGCAATGAGTTCATCATACTAAAGAAAGGTAAAGCAGCAGCGGCTGCTGCATCAGCTGGATGCCGTCCAAAGGGAGATGCTGCGGCTGCCATTTCTGGCAAATAACTAGGATAACCAAGTAGTCCACCCATGTGTTGAGCCATATGAGGATTACGTTGTTGCTGTTGTAAGTGTTGTTGAGCTGCGGCAGCAGCAGCAGCGGCTGCAGCCATATCAGCACCAAAACCATGTGTTGCAGCATTCGGTGAACCTATTGGAACACCAGCCTTGCCAGCAGCTTCAACTGCTTGCTGTTGTTGCTCTTGCAACAGACAATGAATTTTGAACCAGTTCGAACGACGACCATAACGTGAACCGCCCTTGGACATGCCCACCGTATAACATTTACGCAATCGACACGCTTTGCATGTTGTACGATTCTTCTTATCAATGATGCATTTACCATTATTTTTGCATTCACTTATCGATGAAAGATTATTATAAGAACGACCAAAGAAGCTCTACAAAAAGAGATAAAAATATGAAGGAGAATGAGTATTAAAAAAAATAATCCAATTTCAATCCAAACAATATTTCTGATTTTGAAGCAACATTTGATTGAAAGTTTCATTGAAATTGTTAATTACCTTGCAGCCTTCGCATGTAAAGGCGCCGAAATGAAAACCAGCAGCGGGTTCACCACAAACTTTACAAGTTTGATTCATCTGTAAGAGAAGGAACCAGAATAATTGTTAGCAAAGTGAGGTTAATCAAAAGATGATGAGAGGGAGAGAGAGTCCTAATGTAAAAGGTTTAGCTAATCCAAATGTTATAAGTTAATCCAAGTGAAGTGGAAGTGTTGAATTACTAAACGCACCATGGTATTAAAGATCATGTCTTTTAATCTTTGTTCTAGAATAGAATTTTTTATTAAGAATTTTTTTTCTTTTTTTTTTTTTGCTCCGTGTGTTCTCACTAAGCGATGCAGAACGAATGATGTAGATCTGCGCCCACGCAGTGAATTTATTTACAAAAAAATGCGAAAATATGAAAAGACAAAGGTGAAGGTTCTCTTCTAAAACCTATTTTTTTATGATCTCTCAAACAGTTAAACCAAAAAAAAAAGAAAAATAGGATTATGCAACCCTACTAAACAAAACAAGATTGTTTCGTTTTTTATCTGGTTCTGCTGTAGAGGTTGCTGCTGTTTTTCTGCTGATCGGTCATAAATCTTTTTTAGTCATTGTCAGGTAATCAGATTTGGGACTTTTTTAACTTAGTACACCGAAACTAAACTAAAGAATAAAGAATGAAATGCGCTGATTCTTTCAAGGACATAATTATGCCTTTTTTATTTCCCTGCACCGTCTGTGTGTGAGTGTGCGTAAAAAATGTGTAACCTTGTCTGTCAACAACTTCTTCCTTCTTCCTATCCTCTCTTTTGTATTGTTTTGTTTGAAAAAGATGGTAATTTTTGGCAATTTTTTTGTTCTCAAAAAAACAAAAACATGCGGAAAATTCGCCAAAAAAACAACAAAAAAAAGAAAAAAAAATGAGGAAGATGTAAATTTTGTTTCTTGGTAATTGTAAAAAACAAATTTAGTGCAAAAACTAATTACCGACGGCAAAATAGAAATTATTGTAACAAATTGAGAATAATAAAAAAAAGAAAAGAAAAGAAAAGAAAAGCAAAGGAAAGGGAATGGAATGGTTGACTGACTTTCTTTTAGTTAACACTTACCTTGATTTTTGTATTATTTTCTTTCTTTTTTTGTATTTATTGGTCACTTGCTAAGGATTTTTGTTTCTTGTTGTGTTGAAAAATTTTCTTTTTTGATTTGTTTAGTTTTTAAAATTTTCCACTCTCCGAGTTCAGTAAATGAATTGGAAATGAATTGTAACTATTTGTTTTATAACAAGCAACAAATAAAGAGTTTATTTTTAATATTTTCCAATTTGACACTTGTTTGGTTTAATTTTGTTTTTCAGCACTTGAGAATTGGCACTTGCAATTGATCATTCAAAATTGTTTTTGAGTTGTTCTTATTATCTGTTTTTTTTTGTTTTCTTTTCTTCAGTTTTTATTCATACAAATTTTTCACTTTTTATTTCTTGTCTTGTAATAGTTTTTTTTTGTTTTTTGACTATTCTTTTTATTTCTCGTTTTTTCGAAAACAAAACTCGCTTTTCATGCTCAAAAAATCTCTACTAATCTGTCACTGTTATTTCTGCGAATGTAACTCACACTTCGGCTACCAGTTGACGACTGATCTTATGCTCAGTTGAAAGTCTTACAAGAAGCATTTTTGTTGTGTGCTACGCTCTGTTGGATCGCTATGGAGTTCATACTATGTATAATACACACACACACACAATAAGACAAATTTCTGAGAATTAAAAGAGGTAAAACACACACACACACACACACTCTTTCTCTATCTCTGTCTCTTTAAGCCAACAACTTAACTCGACTGTGCAATCAATATACATAAGATGATCAGAGCCAACAACCACCAACCATCTTGATCAACTCAATCAAACTCTCTCTGCTTTTAACAGAGATAAATGTGAAAAACTTAACTCGTTCATTCACTCAATTGAGTTTGCTTCTGTTAACTGTGGCTAATTGCTGCTCACCTTGATTTGCACTCGGTAGGCTCTTATGTTTTATTGCTGTTACCGCCTCTGTTTGTTTGTAAAGCCACTGTTAGGCGCACTAAATTTTGTGAATGACTTAACAGTTTGTTTTGCTGTTGTGTTTAACATTATGTTAAAATGAGTTAAAATTGTGTGTTTGAGCACTGTTATTATTGAGAATAACAAATTGTTGGTTGAGCTCTGTACTAAGTACGGAGAGTCAAACAGATAATGGAGAGAAGAAGACTCTGTGGATTAGACTGAACTGGTGGTCTCTGTTGGTTTTGTTTGGTGCTGCTTGTGCTCTATACAATTTGCATTGCTCTGATATTATTCGTTATTTTCATTTCGTTTTTTCTCCATTCTTGTTGTTGTTGCTGTGTTTGATCACCTTAACTCGTTTTTGTTGTTGGTTTAGCTTCATTTTAGTTTTTTCTTTTTTTTTTTTTGTTTTTTTTTTTGTAAATATTTTAAATGTGCTTATGGGCGGAGTTCATTTTGTTCATTTATTCTGTTTGGTACGCGCAATAATCCTCGTTTTTCACTCTTTAAACCCACAAGTTACAGTTAACCACAATTCGTGTTGTTGTTGTTGTTGTTTGTATTAGTTTATTTACTAAGATAATAATGGTAATAGTGTTGAAGATGGTGATCATGATGATGTTGGTGTTAGTGTTGATAGTGTTCCTATTGACTTTGTAACTTTTAACTAATTTCAATTCATTTACTTTATTATTTTAACAAATAAACTTGTTTTCCATCAATTTGAACGTCAATTCGATCTCAGATAAAGTATTTTGAATTTAAATAAAGTTAAATAATGAAAGAAAATGCATTTTATATACATTATTCTCAATCTTTCGCTCTCATCTCTTTCTGTTCTTTAGTTTATTTTATTATATTAATAATCCAAGTTAGTTCCGTGTTCTAAATTAGAACAATGATTAACTCTGTGGACACTTTGAAAAAAAAAACCCATTTAATTAAATCCGTTAAAATAAAAAAACGAAAAAATAATTCGAAGAATCACAGAAATTTTATTATTGATTAATGGTGTCGATTGTTGAGATCTTTATTGAATTTATGCATAATTAAAAGAATTAATCACTCGCTAAAATTAACAAAACAACAGAAATTTGTAACTACAAATTTTATCCAAATGAAATCCCAAAATACTTAAAAAAAAAAGGAAAAGAAAAAAATCATCCTGCATAATATTTTAGTTAGAGAAAAATTCTGCCAAATGTAGTTTAAATATTTTGTTAGATAATGAAAGTGGGAATAATCAATTAAGTTTTAAAATAAAATTTAGCGAAGTTTATATTTTTTGCTTATTCATTTATTTACCATCTGTCCATGTAAAGCCAATCATTCAATCTATTTATAAAGGAAAAATGTACACCTAACAGGAACAAAGAAATTGACAATGGCAGTAAGATTTTAGCATACAGTAATTTGTTTAAATGGGAATGGAAGGAGATGTTGAGCGGATGCTTTCTTAGTAAACTTTTGGTTTGAAGGTTACTGTCGAGCAGGCGAAAGAGCCAAAGAAAGTTTGTTGAGGTGATTCTCTAGTTTGGTTGTATGTCTTCTTTAACCAATGGCATCCGAAATGAGCACCTACTACTCTTCTCAAATGCTTCGATTGAAAGCGTTGGTTAATTATAATAATTGTATAACGTAAATTCATATTCATTTAATTATTGTCTTGCACTTAAAGTCTAGGTAATGTAGAGAGAAAATATTTGACTGGGACAAAATCACCAATGTACCCAAAGGTCATTATCTCAAATAAAGAACGAACAAATAAAAAACAAACTGAATTAGCCAAACCATCTACCTTTCTGCCAATGAAAAGTACTTACTTACAGTCACTTTGGTATGTTGAAAATACTGAAGTATTGAACAATAAATACCAACTGTACAGATTTGCAAGGGATAACACAAGCAAGCTTCTTTAATAAACTGAATAATAATAATATGTTGTCAACATTCATTCCGTATTTGTTTAACTTATGACAATAAGAAGTATAATCTTGGTTATTGGATCTTTGTGATGCTTTAAGAATAAACATATTTTAACTTACCATTTCACATTTAACATTCCAATAGATAATTTAATATCGTTACGCAAAGTCATGTGTCTATGATTCCTCGCCTTTTGATGTAGTGCAATTGCATTACAAATAAATTACTAATCATTTCAATTTTCCATTTGATGTTCAATGTCATCTTTATTGCTACTGGATCATTGGATATTATGTTTCTAAAACTATAATCTACTTATTTCATATTAACGACCCCTTTGCGCGAAGTTATCGTATGTGTAAATATTAGGACATTGATTTTTTTATGCAAATTTGTTTCCATTACCTGGTAAAATTTTATAGCAATATTCACAGTAGTTACAGAGATAATGCAGATTTATTAGAAGGACCTTTTGCTCTCCTATAAAATGTGAGCACAAAGGGATTAATATGTTTGTACAAGAGATCTGCATGAATGCATTCATATGCCGCTTTGAATAAATTCATTCAAGCTGCAGACATACGCCGATACAAGTAATTTCCTACAGATGTGAATGACTACTGGCAGCGAGAATGTATTTTATCACCAAAAGGTAACATTTTACAATGTATTTTTGCAATCTATATATTTTTAAAATTCCCTTATTGTTCACAATAATAAATCCAATATTCAATACAATAAACTGATTTTCATTGGGCGTTATGAAGATTATTATCATTTCCTACCAATTTTATTATTTCCTAATAGAAAAAAACCCTTAAAGTCAAAACGAAAATTTCCATTTTTTAACATTGCAAATGTTTGGTTTAACACAAACGAAATTCAATTGAACTCTTTGCATAAAAAACACGCGATTCCACAAAAAAAAAAACGTGAAACGCATGTCCTTTTTTTAGTCAAAACTTCATAGAAAGAAGGCATTACATTACATCAACCGTCAACCAACATAAAGAAAAAAACATTAACACATTTTCAAAGTAAAAACGCAACAGTAAAACAAAGGATTGTGAAAAAGTCAGAGAATCTAAACCAAACCAAATGACTGAAGTCCATAATAAGTGTCTTAGCACAGCAGTGTGACCTTCTAACATCATTTTTAATCGATTTAATTTAACTTAACTCAAAATCCTTGAAATTTTCTGCAAACGAATTTGTTTTTTAAGTGATTGAGTGAGCATAAAATTTTGCAAACGAAACATGAAAGAATGGAAATTTCTTTTTGCGAATTTTTCTTATTTTTGTTAATGGGTAACAACAACTCAAAGACAATGATGATCTACAAAAAAAAATGGTGCGTGCTCATAAATATTTATAGTAGTCCCATTTTGAAAACAATGAATTCAGAGTGAATTAAGTTTTTTACGCGACCGACCGCGTGACCTCAATAAACCATAGAGAACGAATGAGTTCAATGTTAAATGACATAGAAAGGCGGACTGCAATGATGAGAGAGACCTTTAGCAACAATTATGATCCTTGCCACCGACTAGTTGAGTTAAGTATTGTGTGTTGCGAATTAGGTAACGAAATATCTTTCAGTTTAAAAATAGCCGCATGAATTGACTAAAAAACGAATGAGGTTATAAATTGTGTAGTTTCGAACACAAAAGGATCAGGTATAGAAACCAAACCGGACCGAGAAATAAAAACATAAAATTCGGACAAAATGAATTCCTTGACTTACAACCCGAACCGGAGTAAAAAACGAGCGCACACGAATGATAAACGAAAGGTAAAAGTCTTCCGAGATTCAGTAAAACATTTTGTTTGTGTTTTTTTATCCAACATCGTAATTCTTTCTCGTGTGTTCTTTTGTTTTTAGAAGGTTTAGAAGAAGTGCTGCACACTAAAAGTTAGTTCGTTTTTTAAACAGAAAAAGGTTAATAATATCGACTTTTTCTTGTCTTTTTTCTTCCTTGTGATTTTTATCATTTTCTTACGTGTGTGCAAACAAAAAAAAAAAAAAAAACAAGAAGAACAAAAAACAAAAGCAAATGTCCAAGAAATGTGTTTAGAATTTGCTCATAAAAAATGAGAATAAGAAAACCTAATTACGTTTTACTTACGCAAAAAAAAAAAAATTAATTTCAAGGAAAAGAAAAAATGTGTCTGCATACAATTTTCATTTCGGTTTTCAGTTTTTTTAAGTAGAGTAAAGTTGACCTTCAACAAGCAAAAGAATATTCGTAGAATTTGCTAAAAAACTGCGAGATATTTCGTTTTTTAAGATTTTTTTCTATTTATGTCTCCTTTTTTTGTCAAGTTAAAAAGTCAAATTGCTAATAGGAGGAAACTCTTCAGCGGCTCAACTCAACTTACCATAGAAAATAAATAATAAGACGAGAATTCCAAAAGTCAAAAGTGAAAACATAAGACAAAAAGATATTTCTGTATTTTCTTATTCTATGTATTAGAATTTTCCTTGGAAAACCCAGAAACCCTTAAAACATTTTAAAAATATCAAAAATGGGATATGATTGAAGTAATGTAAATGGGAAGATTATAAATAGAGCAAAAATTATCGATCTAAAGAATCATAACACTAGCAAAACGTAACACTAAACATTGTGATAATTTTGTAGAATCAGAGCATGGTCTTCTATTGACGTCTTCAGACTTGAAACAAGTTTTTAAACAGATCTGCAGGAGTTTTTACTGTGGCAACCCATGGATGTTTATTGAGGACAAAAATCACCATGTTCTTTTTCGAGACAATCAACATCCATGGGTTCCGTTCTTCCAAAATGTTAATCCAATCACCATGGAAAAGGTCTCGAGCATTTATCAGTTGCTCTGGTGCTGATAACTTTTTATATACATAGTAGATTTCTAGTCTTTTGATTCAATCAGCGAATTTATATTGATAGCAGCTCGTACATTTTGCAATCTTGCATTTTTAAGGCTAAAACCGTAATGTCACCTTTGTAGGAATACAGAAGTTTCTGATCAAAAAACTGCCGCAAACTGCTGTCATCTTGGCAATTCATTGTCAGCTAAGTTCATTCAATTTATGCCGGGTCATAACAGAAGTAGCTTTGTCCTTTCTGTTGTCCAATTGCATTCTTTTTTCCATCTGGGCTTCAGTTAGCTTTGTTAGTTATTGTGTTCTGAATTTATCCATCGACCAGATGGGAGCAGCTCTGCATCGGCTTTGTGGTGATTTGGGCAGGCTCACCTAGTTTGAATCATGCCTGGTTTCACACATTATTGCCATATGTCACCCATTTTTCCTCGCAAGATATCAATTAAAGCAGAAAAAGTTGGAAATCATTTCCTTTCAGTAACATTTCTCAAATAGAAATGCTAGCAATAAGAATTTTTTCTGCCAAATTGTTTGTTACCCAAATATGTAGTTTTCTTGCGTAGCCAATGGTATAAAACTGTCATATAGTGAATGCCAAGATCCTTAGCGATGTCACGAGAACTTATGTGCCGGTATACTACACTTTTCCAAAAATTTAGGCCACTTTTTCGATGCAGCGCCAACAAGACCAATGTGTGTCTCTGACATTGAATTTTTCCGAACGAAATCATGCAAACCATGTTCCTACTGATTGTTCTGGCAAAGTACTTAACTTCTTTATGATGTGCACAGATTTTGTTTTTATTAGTTTTTGCGGCAGAATATCCTTTTTTCTAAAAAATTAAATATATTGTAGAGAATTTTCTCTGTTTAGGCACACATTTTCTGTACGAGAACAGAAATGATTTAATAAAAAATTTCACCAGGATTTCCAGCTTTTCATTGCACAGATGAAATCTATCATTATAATTTTTTTGAATTTACTTTTCCATTATAAGGTTGCTACAAACTCTTACACTTTTTAACTTTAAACATTTGCTATCCATTTTGGAAACACAGAAGAATCAAATAAATAATATTTTTTAAAATGATTGCATCATTTCTTCTAGACCAACCAATCCATATTTCCAAAAAAATACACCGCAAATCAATCATTTTTAAAAAATACGAAATCTCAGTTTGTTTTGCTTTGTAGCTCAACTAATTTGCATTTTTGATTTAGCAGCTCAGAAAGGTTGTTGTTGCTTTTAATTCTTTTTTTAAAAATAAATAAGTTGTAGATTAGTGTTATTGTACAATATTATTATTATTGTTGTATTATTATTATTATTATTATGTTTTTTGTTGCAGCTAAAATTTGCAAATTTGCATTAATTTTGACGCTACAATATCTAATCTGCAATGGGTATATTATTTTAAATATCATGAGGGCCCGGCGCACATACTTTTTAAACAGTTAAATAATGAAGATCGAAGCAAATAGATAAATATGGAATTTACTAATTTACTAAGTTGATAGAGAAGCTGAGACAGAAAAGTCAAATATCCTTATCCAATTAAAGGTAAGTAAAGAGTAAAGAAACAGTCCCAGTGTAGGGTCATCTGCTACTGTATTCCTTCCTAATATGACAAGAATCGATTATTTAAATTTATAAAGCAGGAATGCGCTGTGTTATAAAGACAACGAAATTTATTCAATCATTTTATTTACTAATCTAATAAGTCTAGTATCTGTTTGTTCATCCTGGCAATTCATTTTATCTATAGCGTATAACTTAAGTCATAAATATCTGATTCAAACAATGAAACCTGTTTCATTGGCACATTCAGCATTTTGCTTTTACACACATCACATTATCAACGTCATCATAATGATCAAGATCAACAATACAACAAGACTAAGTAGTAAGGCATCAAATAGTGAGTGATGTCTTCTACACTCGTAAGTCTTCCAATTTGAACTTGCTATGAAATAGTATCTTCCTCTTCTATTGTATATTATATATTATATTTGTATCTTGATTTTGATAAATTATGTTATATTCTCACATACTCACATATATAGCATAATTGGTATTTTAGTTGTGTGGGGATGTTTGTGATATTTAGCACCGAGAAGATCGAAGATTCAAGATGTCATAGTAAGCTTCCTAAGTATGGTCCGTCCTCCCAAGTCTATGCAAAACTACTAGTCTCTTAATTATTGACATATTAATCTGATTAGGCTCGATAGATAGAGTCCTGTACTAGTCAACACTAATGTAGTTGTTAACAGTTAGCAATCACACTGTGCACACTATAAAAACGAATCTTGTGGGCTTCTAAAACGAGTCAAACGAGTCATTGTCTCGAATCTATATGGTCATGTCACTCGTGTCTTATGTCGAATGATTCGGTAGCACACTATTAACACAATATATATTGTCTTGTGACTCGTGTCTTCGGGAATGACTCGGTGTGCCTTAGTGTGACACGATATCATCACACACGTACAGGACTTTAGTTCGTATATATCATATCATCAGGATCAGAACTTGAATTTTTATAAGTTTTGTATGGAAAAATTGTGCACATTTAGAGTTTCCCAATTATAATTTTGTAATTTTTGTATAGACAAACTAAAGCTAAAGTCACGTGAAGTGCTTATCTTCCATGGATCTTAATAGGCCAAGAATATTTGATTTGTTGAAACATTGTTTAGTAAAAGAGTCCTTAAGCTAGATTACTCATATAAACATAAATGGAATATATTGTACAATACTTGTACAATAATTTTACACTAAAGTTTCCTCAATTAAGTGGATCTAAGAACAAAATTAGATCATTTCGGCTTAGTTTTTCAAAGAAAAGTGATGTATTTATTCATTCTTTTTATTGTATGAAAAAGGTATGAAATATTCGATGAAACCGAAGGTTTATCTAAAAAATTTGTGATTATTTAATTGTGGCTGTTAATGTCATAATTATTTTGTATCTGGTGGGGTGTTTATTTGATAAACTGGTTCTCTCTCTGGGTGATAAACGCGTTTTATTTTTGATATTTAATTTTTTTAAAATATAATTTTTTGTTATCGGATTTTATTTTATTTATTTTTTTGGTTGGCAATTTTGGCACAATATTAATCACTTTAATTATTATTTATCATAAAAATTGCATTAATTTCCATTTAAACATTTATTTTTGTTGTAAATTTTTATTTGTTGTCTGGTTATTGTTGGTTGTTGGATTTTGGATTTTGTATTTTTAAAATGGTTAAAGATTAATTTCTATGCTTTTGGTTTTTATTATTTATTGATTTTATTTAATTTAATTTTATTATTATAATTTTTTTTTTTTTTTTTTTTGGAGTTCTTTGATACAACGAATGAGGTAGTTTGAAAATCTAAATATGCGGAAGTTGATGAGTCTTTGCTTAAAGGCTTAAGCGCCTTTTTCCATTTCCTTTTGTTCTTTTTTATCTTTTTTATTTTTTTTTTTTTTTCAATATGCCACGCCACAACATGTTGAATTTTGATAATTAAAACATTGTCTATATCTTGTTTTCTTGTCTGTCGATATTTTAATTCTTTATCATAATTCATATTTGTTCGCTTTGTGTTGTTCTTTGTGTATGTGAATTATGAAAATATGCAAATTTAGAAATCATCACAAAATAATTCAAATAAAAATAATAGATAAAGAAAAAAGATACACAATGCAAGTGAATGAATCATAATTTTTGAAAAGACCAAAAAGAAAAAGGGTTGAAACCGAAGAATGTTGAGCGAAGAATGTCAATAGAATGAAGCATGACACCATAAATAATAATTAACAGCGAATTATGATTTACTTGTAAATGAATTCTGGGAAATATGAATATGAAATTATGATTTCATTATTTACATAGAGAAAACCATACAAAGAGAGGCAGAGAATAAAGGATGAAGATTGCCAAAATATGTTTATTTTAGAAAATATTACAAGTAGTTTTTTGGAATCTCCACTAAAACCAAAACCAAAAGATCAAAAGTAAATCAGGAAAACATATTCCCATATTTTATGTTGTTGTTTCTGCATCCAAACCAAATAAAGTAAAATAAACTAAACTAAAGCATTTTCACATGTTTAAGATTACTAAAATACTCATAGCAAAATAGTCATAGTTTGCTCATATGGGAATTTCTCATTCGGAATTAGTAGAAAAATTGTTGTGGTTTTTCATAATTCATATTCATTTTTGAACATATTTCTGCTTTCAATATTCAAACATTTGGTTTTTCTCAGATTGCTTGCTCAGTGCACTGATCTCAATTAAATCCGATGACCAACGGATCACAGGCAACACACACACAAATCTAACCACAAAACATGATGATGAAAATCATGTTGTGAAATTCCACATTACACAAGTTTATTAATGGTGCATGTTATGTTTTAGGTCTTTGCTTTCTTGTACCAGTACAGGAAGTCTATTCCTATATGAGCAAAAGGTCACTCACTCACTTTCTTATTTCTAATCACTTAATCCACGTTTAATGCATGTTAATCCGATACTGGTGAGGTGGTTGAGCTATACAAGTTAAGCTGGAAAAAACGCCGTCAATTGCAATGTTACTGGGTATGGCCCAAATGAGTTTGACTTAGTTAGGATTAAAGTTGTGAAAAACCAAATAAAGGATCAAATATATTGTATATAGATGAATGAAACTAAACATATGACAGATCTGTTTTTCTGCTTCTGTTCTACCTGATTTAGTTAACATAACACACCCTTTTTAAGTCAAATTTATATATTTTCTTCTCTTGGTTTTGTTTTAGATTTTTTTTTTTTTTAAATTATTTATTTATAATAGTAGATGGATGAGATAAGATCGAAAACGATTGAATGTTTTAAATTTTTCACCTTTATTTGGTTACGCTTTCGGTTTTCATTTGCTTCTTACGCTGTCGAAAAACTGATTTATGTGCTTTTGCCAGTGGCGTGTCCGCATATTTTAAGTCATCTTTTTGTTTAAATCAATTTGAATCGAATCTCAAATCGTTTCGATTTCGAACTTCACAACAGATACAACATTATTGACAACAGAATGGTAGTTAAAAGTATATTAAGTTTGAACCAAAGTTTGTGACATAAGTAATCATTTGAAATAGAGGTTAAAATCTAAAGATACTTTTATCATCTGAATCAGTTATTGATCTTGGATTGAAATCTGTCTACCCATCTGATATTTGATTGAAAATTATCTTTAAATATTATTGGCAAAAATAAAAACAATTGTTGGAAAATAAACAGATTAACGAATTTGATGGGAATCATCTATATTTTTCTAAACCCTTTATCGGATCAAATTGAACACTATATTGTAGTATCCAAGTCAAGTTTCAGCAGCAAAGCTTTATATAAGAGACCGAATTTATTTATTTGTTAAACAAGATAAAATGTAATATTTCATACTAATTCTTCAATTCTAATTCAACCAGTGATTACCTTCTAGAGCCTTCGATTTTCGATTAATAACTTCTCTGGGCTAATTTTTTGTATCTTAAAATATAAATTTTGGAAATGTTAAAGGATAATAGTGTTTTTAAGAGTTGAGATGGGGACTTGGGAAGAGAAGATTGAGGACACCCCAAGTGTAAGCAACCAATCAAAAAATGGTCTACAGTAAGGTCGAATTCGTAGGCAGGACATGGTGGCCCAACTGATCCATTGAGAAGGTGTTGATGTCTGTCCAATTTATGTCCAATGCGCAAACGAATGAATGTCTCCCATAGCCATAAGACATCAGATTAAGATTGGCATGAGTACTGTATTTCAATAAGGAATATGTCATTAAAATCCTTAAATTAAGTTTAGTTTCTCTGGATCTTTGGCAATTTTTCCTCTTTGATTTTTGATTTGTTTGATATACAAACGGGGATTAATTTTTGTTTTATTTTTTTATTTTATTTTATTATTATTATTTTTATTTATTTATGGCAACACAAGAAGAGTATAAAGTAATCAGTGAAGCAGCCATTTTCTTTTTATTTTCTAAAGCTTTGTGTTCAAGATTTGTGTGTTTTTGTCTTCAAGAGGTTTATTTTTTTTTTTTGTATTGTGTTTCTTTTTTTTTTTGATGATTTTTTTTATTTATTTAACTAAAATTTTTGTTAGACAACCAAAGCGATAATGATCAATAAACTTGATTTAAACGCTTTGAGGTGTTTATTTTAAGCTACTGTTAGATAGTTAATGGCATATGAGGGAGAATTAAAAGAAAATAATAATAAAAATAATAATAATATTATCGGCAACAACAAGATACAAATTAAAATATTTATAATTGGCAACACAAGCTACTAGAAACAATAGTAGTAGCAACAAAATCAGCAGCATCCAATATCATCACTAAAGTACGAGGGTAATTTATGAAATAGGAAATTTTCTTTGTTTATCTAGAAGCTTCTGAAAACTATCAACTATCGAGCAATAGGTGATTCCATCATTCGTAAGGTTCAATAGATCCGCTTATTAAAAGCAAAAGACATTTGCCTATTTGAGGTCTTTCGAGAAGCTTGTTAAGCATTAAACCCAAGGACCTTTAAGGAAGAAATTTATGGCAAAGAATAAGAAGCAATTGCACATGTTAACTATGAAATACTGTGAGAGATTTAGAATCATTCTAGACTTGTTGTCATTAGACTGACGTCCTTTTCAAGTTAAGGGACAATTAGTTTGAGCAACCTTTTCAATATCTCAGAAATTTTAAGACGATGCACTTTGTTCTTAAACATTGTTGAATGTGAAAAAGTTCTAATATAAACAATGACCCTCTCATATGGTTAAATTGAAATTAATAACCGATTTTGTGAATTTTTTTTTTTTTTGTCTTCATCGACAAAAACGCAATCAATTTGTGACCTTGAATTTGTCTAGATTATTTTTAATATTGGGAGTTCATTCTATAGAGGGCATGCAACTGACATCGCTCACCACATCATTAGAACATTTGCATGATTCTTTTAAATGCTGTTGATGATTGAATCCACATAATAATTGTGTATTGAAATAAAATGAAAAATAATCATAACTTCTGTTTTATGTAAATTTCTGATTAAGACGATTGAATGAATGAATTAACAACCGAACGAACGAAATGTGACCGGATGCGGCCATCATGCATATCAGGCACAACCAACAACCATTCAACAGTCCAGTCCCACCAAGAAAACTTAAAGCTTGACAACACAGCAGTAAATGCTGCTTTATGGTAAATGAATAGTGAATACACTCCAGAGTGCAACAAGTGCACACACGAAGCTCACATTATTCAAAATGCAAACCCCACTTCCAACTTATGGTAGTAGGTAGGCCGAGGAGCGAACGTTGCACGTTTTGGAATTTCAAACGCATTGCGTTTCCTGCATGATTAAACCAAAGCAAACCAAGCCAAAACCAACCCAAACCGAACCACACCAAACCAAGTAATGCAAATACAAAAAAAAAAAACCAACTTCAATCAAACTAGTATTGTACAATAAATATAAAGGGTCAAGAAACTGACCACCAAATGTTGCTTGCAACTGTTAAATGTTTTAATTTATTTGTAGCCAAAAATAAGATTACTTAAAATGCATTGCACATGACTCACTTGGCCACAAGTAAAACCCATAAAGACGTCGTCTGACTGGCGCCGGCAATTCAAATTTAATAGTTTATTAATTTCTTATTAGAACTAGAATAGAACAACAAATAGATAGATAGATAAATAAATAAATAGACAAACCGATTGAACGACAGACCCCAAATGCCTGAATGCATGCATGCCTAAGCACAAAATCAACTAGTAAAGGAGAAGAATCTAATTAGAATATGCTCACAGAACCCAAGTCAAAGTCAATGATGATGATGATGATGATGATGATGATGATCATCATGTCCCAATGGTTGGTTGCAAGTGTCTCTGTTATATTTCTAATTAGTTGCACGTTCTGTTCGCATGCATGTTGCACGACATGTTAATGACTCTTGTTGTAAGTAAACTTGAAACCCTTTTTTTTTTTTTTGTTATTGAGGCATGTCCTGCCGCCAAATTGACGCCGATCTTCCGTCAAATTTTAACTACAAGAAGGCGGTGTGACAACAACCTCACACTCTTGATTTAGTTGTGCACTCTTGTCTACTAAGTAAGTAGAAAAGAACTGACAAAGTTTTGACTTTTTTTGTTTTTTATGTTCTCACGGGACAATTTCTATGCTAATTTTACTAGAAAATCCATCAAAAGACACCGACAGCAACAACAACAACAAGAAGAAGAAGAAGAAGAAGATACCCTTTAAACTAAATGAAGGTGTTAGAAAAGTAATAACAACAAATTTAAATGCTCAATTAGTGGGCATTTCTGTGCGCTTGAAAATCAAAGTGAAACCAAATTAAAATTAAGACTTAACTTGACTTGACATACGCAACACAAGAAAGAACAAAGCAGAACTCATATTAAGTATCTCACTCAAGTCAATGGACAACTTAGTAAAAGGAGTTTATTATGTGCGCTTTCTTTGTTAATGCTGCATGCAGGTGTCGTGTCACAAATGACTAATTGACATGCTCATAAGAATGCTTAATGCTTAATCTTTATCCCCATCCGCGCACCATTGCAACAAAAAGAAAAAAAAAAATGTTAAAATTTTGCAAAACACCAAGAAGAAGCACAACAACAACAACAACAACAACATTAACTTTAACTAACAATTTTTTCTTCAAAGATTATGCAACATAACGTTCGCACCATTTAAGCCAAAGTATGTTTAATTGAATGAATGAATGAGCTCGCTTTTGGAATATTTACACTCTTGCAACATCACAGATGGCGCTGCTGCGTGTTAACTCGTGTGGGAATGGATGGGGTGGGTCTCGTAACACTCACTCACTCAATCGTTCAGTCGGTCGTTCGTTGGTGTCCACAAGACTAAGACTCAGACTCTCGATGAGCTGTAAAAATAAACGCATATTAAATTGTTAATTGAAAAACATTGCAAAATATAAAATGAATGCAATGCAATGCAAGTAACAGCAACAGCAACAGGTAGACAGATACAGACAGGCGCGTTGTTCCTATCTCAAAATACTATACTACTCCTCGTACCGACTGCAGTCTGTCTGTCTGTCAGTCAGTCAGTCAGGCAGACAGGCAGCCAGGTGAAACAAACCCGACTTTATTTCCCCTAAAACAACCAATTTAATTCGTTCATATATTGTGGTTGCTCTTAAACTCCTAAATTATAATAAACGTGTAATCATAATGTGCGCATATAAACATAATCTTCTTGTGATTTCACATGAAAAACCGCTACTAAATGTCAAACACAACCGATATCCAGACAGCATCGTTGAAATGCAACGAATCTCTAAAGAAACTTATATATGTACATATGTACATGTTTCTGTTTGTCTGTATCTCCATCTGTCCGTCCGTTCATCTGTTTGCCATCATAAAAAAATAAGGATAACAGAAATGGAATAAAAAAATTATATAACAAGATCACTAAATTCAGTTCTACCGAAGACTATATACCATATACTATATACAAAACATATTCGAAAGATCCAATTTTATTATAGGAGCTCTTAGATTAGATAAGATTAGATTAGATTGAAACAAGGGCTGGAACCTTTACCTCCTAATTACAGATCTTCCGATATCCTGGTAATCATTAAGAATTTCAGAATCTTCTTCGCAGGCAAATGTGCAATTTCATTGGGTTCCATGTAAAGGCCATCCCTGTAGCGGGGTCTGGTCCATATTAGGCCCTCACAAGTGGGAGCTCTAACTAACCCAGAATTATAAGATTTTAACAAGATTTTATATCATATATGTACAAATTTATAATGCTCAGAATATGAAACTATAATAGCTTTATTATAAATGACTTTTGGAAAATATTCCCTTACAATATTTAAGAACAAAAGACACATTTTTCCATACAACTAACTATGAACAATATATAATATAATGTTTGTTTCCTATGGACTCCGAAACTATCTAATCGATTTTGATGAAATTGTCAGAAAAACTCTAGCATAGCTTGGAGAGTGTGTTTGTGAAGTCTAGTGGTGGTCGGACCACGGGAAAAGTCGTATATAATCATACAAAACTTAGGGACATATTCTAAAATCAACCAAGCAGTCATTGCCAAAGCACGCCGGCACAGCTAGCTAAATCTTATACTTCTATTATTCAATATTTGTATTTGATATTAAAACTAATGATGTGTCTTTCCGGAAAGTTTCATGTACCTTATGTGGGAACTATTTATTTATCTATTAAGAAGTAGGTTAAAAAATAATTAATAATAATTTCGTCTTAAAAGCTCTAGTTGTCATAGCTTTAAGCTCTTATTTCGGAACTAAAAAAGTCTTTACCCCTAATAAAAACTCTTTCTTTCTATCCCAGGCTGAAGTAGGGACTGAGGGACTTCAATATTTGGGCATGTCATATTTGTCATCTTTTCTTTATCTATGAAGACTACGTTTTCGACTAATTAGAAAACTACTATATCAATAGGAAGGAAGCCTCTGTTTTGTTCTACAATATTACTCAAACTTTCTATTTATACTCGTATTTTACAAGATCTCAGCATTACAAACATCATGAATGAGTTAATAGTATCGTTCAATATGATGATGTGTAAATGGTTTGGTGCAACAAACTTCAACTTTACTAAGCCTCTACTACCAAAACACACGCAATGCATTACGAAACACTAAACGCATAAACTTTATACCGAAATTGATTACTAAATGGATCGATTGACATTTATAGACCGCGAATGAGTATAAAGGCAACACTAAAGCGTTTGTGAATTGCATATCGTGTTGTGGGTCCTTTTTCTTTCTCTAGTCTTTGGCTTTGGATGATTGTTTTCAATGGTCGAAATGTTCCATGTTTCCAACTGTTGATCCCTTTCACAAGCTTTCGCTTTAGACCATATTTTCAATTTTATTTTTATTTTTTGCTCGAAATTTGCACTAAAAATTAAATAAGAATTTAATGTCTCTGCCGTTAACACTCGTTCAGCCTCCTTCTCTCTAGAAATACACACACACGCACCCAATTCAAACGAAATCCTATTCACTTGGGACACAATTTCAGCACCATTGAAAGTCTTTTTATGATCTTCGCATTGCAAATTTATGTTGTGCACTCAACTTGGGTGGCATTCAAATTGCTGCTGCTCTTATTAAACAAACGTCGCTCATAAATATATTGATTTGTGTTCATGTGATTGAATAAAACTGGAGTAAAAGTCTAAGTGACTATAGGAAATTTCATGATTCATATTATGACCAAATAAATTGCATTCATTGTTAAATGAAGGGGCAGTCGAACTTCTCATCGTTTAGAAATTGATTGTGTTATTGTACCTTTGACCCTCGGTTTATGGAGAAGTTCATTCCATGTTGAACAATGATGTTTAGAGTAGTAAGTAGTAGTCCCTGGGCAAGGGCATACTACTCCCGATTTAGAGTTCATTCGTACAAAAGTTTAAGTTACTTAGTTTGCTACTCAGGCAGCTTTACAGCCATTTGGCCTCTTGACCACCACCACCATACAATGCAAACTGAAGCTGCCAAAAAATTATTACCCATTATAACTTTAAAGAAACACAATAAATGCAGAGATTTACTATCTTTTAGTAAACCATTGTTTTGGTACATTGCCAACAATTGCCAAATTGAGGATTTAAAGCATTCATTCATTCAGTCAGTCACTCAGTTGCTCGCTCATTTATTTGGCAATGCAAATCGAAATCTTGTACAAAAAATCGCGCGAAAACAATTGAAAATCGATTTGGATATTTGAAATGCATTTGAAGATGATGAACTGATCTTTTTATGCCACAAAGAAGAAAAATATGTCGGGGTGTAACTTCAACAGCAACAGCAACAATAACAACAAGAATAATCCTTTAAAGCCAACAAGAGCGTAACAATCAAAAATTCAAACAAGTTCGATCAAAACGCCCTTAGGTCTGTCAGCCTTATTCACAGTCAGTCAGTTAGTCAGTTCGTCAGAAAGACAGACAGACAGACAGATAGGCAAGGAAGCAAGCAAGCTAGCAGTCAGAGTAAACTATTGTATCTTTTAGCTTAGTACTAGTGGCGGCTATCAGTCGTTTAGCCAAGATCTCAGCTCTGCAACAAGAGCGTAAAAGCTTCAGTGTCTTCTGCACCCACAACACACCACAAAAGTAAAACGCGCTGATAGCAAAATATACCCAAAAAAGAAAATGAAAAATCATTCAAAGATACACAAATATTGTGTGGGTGGAAGAAACTCAATAGCTACGATTTTTTATTTTTTTCTTGTAAGAAAAAACGAGACCAAATTTAAAGAGGAAAAAAAATAATGAAACAAACTCAAAGAAATTGTTAAGTAAAACTTAATTAAAATTATATATCAAAATTCTTTTTTTGTCTTACAGATACCACAAAGATTTAGTATCTGTAATAATATTAAGGACAAGAGTATTGGAAATCAAATTTCAAGAGATTTGGGTAAGTCAAATGTTTATATTTTGTTCATTTCTTACAGTGTAGTGTATAAGTATTTCACTACTACCATTTTGCTTTAAGGCATTGAAATTCGTTTAGATCTTCATTGTTTTTGTTGTTGTTATTGTTATTGTAGTATGTACTTGTTGCTTTTTTTCTTCTCTTTCTTATTGTTGCATACAATGACCTTTAACTGTTATAAGTACGGCACGATCATCGCTGATATCGAATTAAAGATATTTACCCCTTGCATCTTTCTTTCTTTCTTCACTGAAGATTTTTATACTATTTATTGTTGTTGTTGTTGTTGGTTGTGGCTCTGTTGTGGTCGACATTGTCTTCACTTTTATTGTTGCTGTTGCTGTTGTTGTATTTTGCCATGGGAATTAGCGCAGTTTAGGTGCAGACCAACTTAAAAATGATAAAAAACGAAAAGAGGAGAGAGAGAGATGGAAAACTTTGAATGAATTTTCGATCAACAAAGAATAACAACAACCACACAGCTACATCTACACTGAAGAAGTTGGCTTTGGTTGGTTTGTGTTTGGAAAATCTTTGGTATTTGCTCTAATTCCACTCCTTGATTGATTTTGGATCAATTTAAGAGAATTCACAAAACAGATGATATTTCTCTCAAAATAATAATATGAAAACCTAATCTGACTTTATAATTATTCATCAAACATCCCTTTTTGATTATTTTTATTTATACCTTTCCAACTCGTACTCCCGTCAAAAGGTATAGTCACTATAAATAGAGATTTTGAAAAAGTCTCGTTTACTTTGCGAAATACTTTGTATACATAAGAACCATCTCTTTTTATTGAATGTATGTATTTGTTCCAATATCTTTTCCAATAATGATTTAAGACTATAAATTTTTAAGATATTCTATTAACATCAATGATGTCAAATGTATGATTTGATACGAAAACCTTTTAAATTTTATAAATTAAAAAGGCAATACTAAAAAGTTCAGATGAATCGTTAAGTCTTTTTCCACATTCAACAGAAACAGATCCAGATTTTTGTAGATTTGCGACTGAAAATAGAATAGAACCGAAAAATAGTACTATCAGGTGGCATTACCTACTAGACGACTTTTCTTTCTGCTATGCAAAGAAAAATAAGTTCTGAGGCGACTGAAGGAGTTGCAAGCATTTTGATGTTAGGGAGTATTTCTTTATTAACAGATCTTTGGATCAAAGTTTTATGGAATGTTTGGACAACTTAAATAAAAGTCCACTTCTTGTTGCTCAGGATGAGTATTTGTCTTGCGCCATTTTTAATCAAACCTCCAGAGCTACATAGAACGCAAAAGTGGCTACATATGCAGGCGTCACAACTATACTTGCCACCTCAGATCTCCGAAATGAAGCTTCCTCTATCCTACAAATTGAACTCAAACGATTGGATTCATGGTTTAAAACCTGAAAAATCCAAGCATATCATTTTTAGTATGAGACGATGGCACTGTCCACATAAAACATATTTCAAAGATGTTTTACCAAACCACAATGTTGTCAACTATCTTGGATTTAAACTTGATAGAAGCATTCATTGCATACTTTGCTGTACAATCTATTTATTTACAATCTTAAAACCGGTGTGGTTTTATGGAATCCATTTTTGGGGCACGGGGGCCGAATTAAATGTTGAAATCCTACAAAGATTTCTGTCACTATTCCTAAGAAGGCTTGCTCCTTATTATGTTAAAAACTCCGTTATACATCGACATCTCCGTATTCCAACAGTGAAAGAAAAAATCGCCAGGTTTAGCGTAAATTAGTTGGAATGGCGGAAAAACTACAATATAACAATGGATGCGACACGAGAAGATTGAAACGGTATCACCCTTTAGAATTGAATACCATAAACTTATTCTATTTGCATTCTTATATCAATGGAATTCTCTCAGATCAAATTGAGTAATTGCTCCATAACATGGACAGTTACTCAATGAAATTTAAATAAAAACAAAAAAAAAAAAAAAACTAGAAAGAAGGTTATCTTCCACTATGTCGAAGATGAAATACTCTTCACGATATTTGTATAGGAGGTACTCTCTTTAGTGGTCCGATTCGGGTGGTTCCGACAAATGTACTGCGTATTGTAAAAAGAAAAGTTCGTGCAAAATGTCAGCTCTCATGACACTAGATTATAAAGCGAATATACGCAATTTGTTGTTACAATAAATGTCTCTCTACTCGAACCAAATCTTTCATTAATTCAGGATATCAAATTGTCCAAGAAACCTAAATGTTCTGCTGACCGCGATTTGTTATCTATGAAGTAAGATAAACTCAGATATCGATCAATAAATAATCGGTGATGCCGATTAATCAGCCTGCAGTTTGTCTTTGTCAATATATCGGTATCGGAATCTGTGTTTCCCTAACTAAAACCAAAGGCAATGAGATTCATTTTGAGATTGTTTTGCATATATTGTATTGATCTTTTCTCTTACTCTACGAGATTGTCAGTAATTATTCTTATTATTGTAAATTCAATCCTAGTTTTTCTGGTTGTTTATATTTATTGGAATTGAGAATTGCATACTTTATATCCATTAAATTTCTTCAAGTGTATTTTACATTGCCAAAGCATAACAAAAATTCGAAAGTGCACATTTGTCGTCCTCGTCGTCGTCGTCATCATTGCAATTCGGCATTACTCTTTTCACCAAATCGAATATATATAGTACATAAAATAGTATTCCAAATCCAATCCAACTTCAATCTAATGCTTACACTAACCTAAGCAATTCATATGAGTTCAAAAGTATTGTACGAGAATTTAATGTATTTGTGTAAGTTACTCTGAACAAACCCAAGAAAGCAGCAATAATAAAGGATGAAATGTTTTGTTATTTTTTATTGTATTATTTTCTTCATACATAGAAATTATAACAAACAACCAAACCAAACCAAATCGAATCGAATCGAATTGAATTGAACTGAAATGAACTGAACTGAACTAACTTTTGAACTAGTGAAGCGAGTGTGCAGCTTGGGGGCTCACATGAATGAGAGATAGATCGATTGTCGAGAAATGTTAAATGTCGATGAATATTTGTATTTACCCCAATAAAAATAAAGCTCATTCAACTCCTTCACCACTTCGAACTGCAGCAACTCCCATCTACCTAAGCCTGGGACAATGATAATATTATAGTAGAAGGAGCTTTAGCTTTGGTTAACTTATTGTATTGTAACTTGGCGTTGTTCTGGTAGCTACAGATTTTTATGTAAAACACATTTTGTTGTAAGTCGTGATTTTCCAACTGCTCCTTGTTGTTTTTGGAGTTGTTTACTTAGCAGCAACAACAACAACAACAGTAACAGCAGCTTACGGCTCCATGCGCAAGAGATTTGAGGTGTGCTCGTTTTTTATTTGATTTAACTGGACCACCACATATAAGACGGCGATGACGATGACGATGACGACGATGTCTATGAGGTTTTGAATTTCTCTATGATATTCATCGTCATCTGTTTGTTTATTTATTTTGGGCAATGCCAATGTCGCCCCAAGGCCTTTAACTGGTGACTCTTCTACTACTTTGACTTGACTTAAGTTGCCTTAGTTTTGTTATTTGTATCTTTCTTTCGTTTTACTATAACAAAATAACAATGAACGAGCATCTTCAGCGGCGCATTGGGCGTTTTTATTTCTTTTTTTAAATTTCCTTTAGCATCATCACATCCCATCGTTCATTGCCATTTCAAATCATAAATCTATACTAGAGAAATTGAATGAGTTGATGGGTATGGGTATGGGTATGGGTATGGAGGGAAAAGGACAATTGTGAAAGAGTAGAAAAGTGATACGCTGCTGGTGATATATTTATTTTTCACCAAAGTAACTTCACATATTCCTATCATGAAATTCAGCAACAACAACAACAACAATAACAAAAGATGGGAAGGTCAACTTGTGAGGTCAATTTGAGGTTAGTACGAAGAAATGAATAAAAATATTATTTCTATTATAATAATTTAGTTTATTTGCCATGCCATGCCATACTATGCCACAATATACACACAATATGTATCTACTACAATATCTAGTATCTACCTATGTGTGTATGTTTGTATGGTGCAATAACATGTGAGTGCCATGCACTCACTCAACCTAATTTCAACCTTCGTTGATATTTCGCTAGTGGCAGACTGTGTGAATCTTGAAATCGCCAGCTCAACTTACGCGATCTTTATAACACACAACATTAAACGTAGGAGAGCAAATTAAGTGAAGGTGGCCAAAGGCCAACGAGCTGACATATGAACATACTACAATACAAAACAATACAAATACATATACATATACATATGCAATACTTACTTACTAGAGATACTTATTGTATGAGAGAGGAGTGAGTATAAATGCTTGAGGCTTTTTGGTTGAGTTCAGTTTGAGTTGGTCTCACTATCATGTCCTGGGCTATGGTGGTTGGTAGTAAGTAGTAGGGTTCCAACAATAGAAGGCGTGAAAGCGCATTTTGATTCAGACACAGATTTCTTCTTTCTTCTTCTTCATTATCTTCATCTTCATCACAATCATCATTCTGATAATGATAATGATAGTCCATGATCATTATGATCATTGTTCTCTTGTTGTTTTTTTTTTTTTGTTTGCCTTGGACTTGCCACAATTATTAACAGCAGACAATGTACAATGTGCACATGCAACGCCATTTGGTCAAACATACTCACTTTCAGTGATACCAATGGCAGTTCCCACGATTTAGATACACCCACCACAAAGGCAATTTATAATAACATTTTCATTCGAGCGCGTAGGACTTTGTAGGCGAATGCAGAATGCATCTAAGCTAGTGAAATGATGATGATGATGATGATGATGATGATGATGAACACTAGAAGAGATTCCCTTCCTTTGAGTTTTTATATGTGGTTTACTTGAGATTAGTAATAGCAAGAACAAAGATGATCAACAACTTTGTATGGATGACTTTCAGTTCGATTCACTGCTATAAGATTTGTGCCAGAATGTTGTCCACCACCAGCAATGTGATGCAGTAGTTAGTGATTCGCCAATTTTAGAGCTCATCAGGTGCTTGTTAACAGAACATAAAAGTTTCGTTACAATTAATTGGCACTAAAGTGACTAAACCTCAAGATCTCGACCCCACGAGAACCTCAGAATGGCGACGACAAAACAAAACGGTTAAATTGTCAATTTTAGTTGGTGCTTCTCCTCTTGGAAAACAAATCCAATCTAGACGCATCAGTGCAGTAGCAACTGGTCAAATGACTCTCAAAGACTTGGAAATAAACAAGAATTATACGACCAAAATGTCAATTTGAGAAGTCAAATAAAAACTCCAATTCGCAAAAACAAATTAATAGCACATTTTCATGTTGATCTTGAATTACAAAAAAGAGGAGAGAGAGAAGATGGGTGGATGAAAAGTGAAATAGGAAATAGTACTCACATCACATATCACATAGGTGAGGTAGTAGTGTTGGTCTCAAGTTAAGCGTTTATCTTAGGTCATAATCAAATTTACAAAACATATGATCTGTCGATCAATAGACATATGTTGAATGGACCCATCGAACCACAAAGAAGGAATAACTATTTAAATTCAAAGATCCCACCACCATCATCATCATCATCATCATCGACATCATCATCATCATCATCATCAAGAATGAGGAAAGCAAGTCTAAACCTTGGCAACCAACCATTTGAACATGCTAATAAGCGTTCATTAATTGCTACTACGAAGTCGTCTTCGTTGAACAAGTTCAAATTGAACTTGCGCCAATGTGGCGGCCATATTGCACTTCCACATGGTAGACGATGGCAACAACAACAACAACAACTTAAATTGCTGAACTTCTTAAAACACAAAAACAAGTGGGACACAAATATAGTAAAAATCTGGTTGAGCTACAACGCAGACAACTTCTTCGTAAAGCGTTTCATTACCTTGTTTTGTAGTATTGTACATACTACATACATAAGTGAGATTCTACGATTCTACTATAGAACGAAACTATGCACTGCAGTGCACTTTTTGCAGAGCTGCAACGTTGCACGGCAATAATTCTCAAAGGAAATAAATTAGTAAATTTAATGCTGACATAAAACAGACACTAAAACAGTCGCCTTATGCGTTTGAGTTCGTTTTGAGTTGTGTACATGGTACATGGTACAAAGCAATAACATGCAGATACATTTGAACTAACCAACCAACCTACTAGTCAATGTTTCAACCAATCGATCGATTCATATAAGTAGTAGCTACTTCTAGTGAACTGAACTCCTCTTTCAGATACTGTAGTTCATCAGTCAATCATTTGGCTTAACTTGGCCGTATTTCACTTGTATTGTGAGACTACATTAAAGCTAAATAAAACTAGTTAATAAAAAAAAGAAAAAAGAAAAAACTTGAAGATTTTATCGATAGATCGACTAAACTGAGCTGAGCTGAATGCAATCTAAATACAATACATACATACATACATTCTTATGACTCAACAGAAGGGCATTCAAAAGATTTAACTTACAATACAAGTTTGTCCATTTAATGAGGTTGAATGAAATTCAAACCATCATAACCCGCTGAGTTAATAATGGCAAATACTTCTTTCTACATTCTCATATGTATGGTATACTGGACCATATTTTAATACACCACCTTTCCTCTTTTGATGTTTCTTTTACTTATACTTTTTGATATCTTTTTTTTTTCTTTTCT
Source organism: Amiota minor (assembly GCA_037043295.1). Taxonomy (NCBI): domain Eukaryota; kingdom Metazoa; phylum Arthropoda; class Insecta; order Diptera; family Drosophilidae; genus Amiota; species Amiota minor. The sequence continues at coordinate 662,565 of JBAMAW010001063.1, forward strand.
TTTTTCTTATTTTGTGTTTTGTTTAAATTGCACATTTTTATGTTCAACTCATTAGAAAACGTTTATGGCAGAAACAAAAGCGCTTAAAGCTTTTATTTGGCCATTTTCTTTTTGTTTACTTGGATTGTGTAGAATGTCATACATTTGTATGTATGTATGTATGTATGGTTCCCCTTCTCCTCTCCTTTGTTTGTAATAAATAAACAAAATTCTGTAAATTACTTTATTCAATATGAAATGCGCTCATTGTGATGTGATGTGTTGTTATGCGATCTGTGATCTGTGATTGTGATCGGCAAATAACAAGGACAGGAGGACAATAAGAAAAAAAAAAAAAATTCATGTTTTTGTCTCTTTTTCATACCCTTCATATTGCTATATTTGATGCATTAAGACTTTAATATGAGAGTCGTATTTATGTAGATCGAAGATCTCAGAATAAAGAATAATTAGATTTTTTGTTTTTAATAATCAAGACGCCACATTCATTGAGGCAAGTGATGATCATATATCCATATACCAATAACATTGGCAACAACTTTACCATTACCGATGTATTCGTCAGGACGATGGCAAAAACTCTATACCACTAGTACTGACTTTAATCGAAAAGGAGAATTTAAATTTTCAGAGTTTTCAGTTGAGTATTTTTTAAAAAAAATGACCATTTGACCAGCTTTTAAGAAGTAATTTTTAAAAATAATATATATACTTAGTTTTTACACATTAAAACTTTACTGATAAGAAAATCGTAGACTTCATTTCAAATTGTTATGCAATTTCTGAGAAGTAAAGAAGAAATATTATCCTGACACAAATACGTTTACAATACAAGAATTTATTCTAGATAATATTTTCTGTAAATGTTTCTCCGATTTTTGAAAGATCTTTAAAATATACGAGTATTGTAAGTGTTGTCAAGGATTGCTCAATCAACTTTGAGTGTCATAAAATGATAGTCGCAAAACAAGAATTCTGCTCTCTTCAACATCGATTTACTGATTACCCTTCTTTCTATCTTAGACAGTAAACTCATTTTAAATAGATTTAAAGTCATTCAATATTCTAAAAAGACATTATATGGAAGATGAATGACAATTTCTAGGCAGAGCATCCTTTAAGTTGAGTAATCTTAATAAAGGTGATGAGTTCATTGTGCCAATAGATTATTTATCTAAAGATCAGAAAATATTACTCATAGAATATAAGAAGTTTAATGGCAGAGCTAGAATCTTATGGTTATGGTTATTCAGATTCCAAGAGAATTGTTTCTAGAGCCACAATAAGCCTATTCGGAGTCGCTGTGACGAGGTGAATAGATCCCACTTTCGACTTAACTAATCTTCAGAGAGTATTAAGTTTTTCTTTTAGAGATAATTTATGTTAAAAGTTATAGGCTCTCCTCTCCACAAATAGAAATAGAAATTTTTTTGTATAATATTTGATATTTTATATATGAAAAACCATTTAAATTTCATTATATCTTTTCTTGTTTTGCATTAAAAATATTAAATTTAAAACATTTCTTACTAGATTTCCAAATATGTGGATTAGTGATAAGTTCTCGTAGCAACTAATTGTTTAAAAAATTGTTTATTTTTGCATGCATATGAAGGGTATACAAACTTCCATATATTCGAAATTAAATTTCATAAGATAATTTTTATTTTTATTTTTTTATTTTGGGAAGATATGAAAATGCTTGGCACATTGCAATCGTGCAACTTTTACAAATTATTTTTAATTAAAATTTCTGTATTAAATATGACACAATGCTCTGAATTCCTGGTCAATCATACGAGTACATGCACCAAGGGAGCCCATCAGCCCAGCCATACCAAGTCATCGACAATAAAACAACAGAATCAGGCTCAGGTGTAATTATAGTAGAGAGGGAGACAGACCCTTTAGGTGCTGTGACTGTCCTTGATACTTAGATTGGTGGCTTGATGGCTTGATGGCTTGGTTGGTCAGTTAATGCAAGCAAGCAAGCAAGCATCATTTATGATTTTATTTTTAACGAAAAATTCACAACATTTTGATAAAGAAGAATTTTTGTCTCCATTTCTGTTGCTATTCATTTTTTTTTTATTTTTCTTATTACACACATAAATTTCTTTAGATTTTATTTTTTTTATATTGTGTTTTCTTGTATTCAATGTGAGAAGTTGTGAGCTGTAAGCTGTGAGCTGTGAGCAGTGAGATCGATGTTGCAGCACTATGCCCATATCTGGTGTTATGACAAATGCTGCATGCAATTATTTTTTTAAAAAATATTTTCTGTGCAACTTTTTCGTTCGCGCATCATCTTCATGTTCATCTTTTGCTGCGATTGCACCAAGGAGGAAGGAAGAAAGAGATCAGAAGCAATCAAACTGTGATCAAAAAACATGGTAGCAGCACACAACATTCAGGAATCGACATCGCATATTAATAACAAACGACGTCGTCGACGTCTGATATTTTGTTGTACATATAGTACTACGAGTATTTCTTTCTTTGTGCCTTAATTAACCCTTTTTAAATTGGACATAATTAGACTTGGTTGCTGCTTGCTCACTCAATAAATACACTGCAAGAAATACTTATTTATGTATTGTGAGATTTTTTTGGTTTTGTTTTGTTTTGTTGGCGTGTTGCAAGTGCAATTATGATTCAGATTCATTAATATTTTTGAAATATTTTCGCGTAAATTGCTCATATCGATTCAGCGACAAACTTCTCAAGGGATACAAACCAAAACAAAAGAAAAAAAAAGGTATAATTATTTAATTTCGATTGATGATCAGCCGAAGGAATTTCGTTTAAATATTTTCTTTCTGTTCAACAATTTAATTTAAGCGTGTATTACTTCACGAATTGTTGCCCCTTTATCAACAAACATCACAAGAAATCTCTTTTCGTCTCATGAGAATCACTAATATTGTATACAACATACATATATGATGTAGTACTACGAGTGAGTATAGTATATATTTCTGTGGTGTTCTTTAGCTGTAGTAATTTACGCCAAGATATATTTAACATTCAAAGTTAACTTCAACACGGACACTTTGACATCTGAGAGAGTAGTTCATGTTGTGTTCTTATTGTTGTTGGCCATTTCGTGTTGTGCAAACTGTCACTAAATGCTGTTGCAAGTCTTGCCACAAGCGTGTTTGGCTTTTTCGCACAGCGGGTGTTGTTGCATGCATTATTAAAGCAGATCAGAGCAAACAAAGTCAAGAACACTACCAGCGTATGGAGGAGACTCACTTAATCGAACGACAATGGCGGCGGCGGCGTCAAGTGAATGTTTGTGAAATCATGTGCACTCACTTCAGTTTAGACCAGTCCAGGTGCTTGTCATTGATTCTGTTGCTATTGTTGTGTTGTTACCCATTGCTACTGTTACTGCTGCTTCTGGCATATTTGTCTCGACATATTTAACAAGAATTGTCAACTTTTTCAATATATACGAGAACATCGTGTACTACAATAATATATTAAGCATCTTAAGTTGTGTGTTTTACTTCATTGTTACTCCGTTTTACTTGTTAGTTGTGATTTTTTTATACTCCTATTGATGATGATGATGCTGATGATGATAAATGTGTCGCGTGTAGAAGACATAAATGGTTTGATTTTGTGTCAAAATAAATAACGTTTTTTCTTCAATTCTTTACTTTGAAACCCTCGTCTTCTTTTCATTGCTCTTATTGTTGTTTGTGTTCACACTTTTATCCACTCCTTGTAGGAGGCACAACACACCCAATTCTCATTTTTTTTTTTTTGTTTTTTTTCTCTCTCTTTTAATTATCACAACTTGCAATCGATATTTAAAACAACTTTCACACTACACTACACAATCAATTGTCTTGGGTTTGGGATTGTTGGACCTTTCCAGACTTATAAAAACAAAAAAATTAAAGAAAATATTGTGGCACACAAAATAAATGCTTGACATTTCTTGCATCTTTTGGCCAACAGTTGGCTCTCTCTTCCTACCTCCCAACCTATGACGCCTTTTAAAAGCTAAATTTGGACACTCTTGAAATTCCACAGTCAAAAACGTAAAAGGATACTTTTTTTTCTTCTTCGCCTTCTCCATCATCATCTCCTTGTGCTGGTTTTATTTATTTTGTTTTTTGTATATATTTTTTGTACAATCGACACATCATCAGTAGAAGGCGCATGGAAGTGAGAGAATTACTCGTACAAACAACAGCAAGAAACAATAAAATGTTATCAAAACGCAACAAGCTGAACTAAATGCTGCACGCCTGCGCATACTGAACGAGAACACAACATGCTCATGACGATGATGATGACTTGGGTTCGGTCAGTGGGTTCCTTAGTTTGTTTTTGTTTTTGTTTTGTCATAGTATCTACAACATATTGTTCACCATTACGCGCCACTTCGGCCACTGACTTGTTTGCTAAGAGTTCCCCCATCTCCACATCAGATACTCTACTCCTTCTTGTTTTCTCTATCCCTCTCCTTGCATTAAGTCTGGCGTTCGCGCGTCAATGATATATGAAATCATATATCAACGATCGAAGGTACATCGTTTATTAAATGCATGCAACAGCAACAGCAACAGCAGCAGCAACAACAACAACAACAAGCACAACCACTACAAAAAGAACATTCCACATATCTTTAAGTTTAATTTATGATGCTTTGATGGGCATTTTAGATTTTGCCACATTTCTTTTTTTATATTATTATTTTTTTTTTTGTCACAAGCGAATTGCCTTTCTTCGCTCGCTCCTCATACTCGTATTCATTTGTCTTTTGAAAATAAGATAATAATAATAATAAAGTTCATTTTAGTAATTCTACTTTAGATTGTTTATAGCCAACAATTTCATTTGTTTTATTGGACATATCATCGTCTATATATCGCCATCACGATTTGATCTTCAATATCAATTCAATTCAATTCGATTCAATTGGAAGCGTTGCGATGCGTGGCATCGATATTAGTATTCAACATTGAACCTCACCCACAAAGAAGGCAACAAACGTTATTCATTTTCAATCAAGTCAACAAATCAATTTGTTGATTAATGTGAATTTTTTATTTATATATATATATATTTTTTTGTTTTCTTGCTAAGCTCGCCAACCCAATCCAATCCAATCCAATCGAATCCAATCGTAAACAAATTCTACCAATATCAACTGATGATTTCTTTGATTTAAATTTTTATTGTTTATGTATCTCATTCATTCATTCGATTCCTTTTCTGTTCATTGTTATTCATACAAATGATAAAATTTGCATGACACATTGTCGAAATAAAATCATTTTAGTTGAGCACAATTCTTTGCTCAAAAGACACGATAGAGAAAACACCTTTGAATTTGTTAAGCAACAATAATGTAATTTTCGACACTTTATTTTATTTTTCCCTTTTGATTTTTGTTAAATAAATAAAAAAAAAATACTACGTGGAATTTTATGATTTGTTTCGCATAAAAATGTCTTCATTTTGTTTAAAGAAGATTGTGTTTTGGAACCGTCATCAGTTCAAAATGGTCTGATTTCATTACATCAAAAAGGGAAAAGAAAAAAAAAAAAATCATTTAGTTTTCATCTATATTCAAATACAGTAAATACCGAAGAATAAGTCTTATTGATTAAGGATTCCAAACCATAGTAGATGATTGTACTAAGGATAGAAAATCATAACTCAACCTCACAAAGTTACTGCCATTTCTTTAAGTCCTTCAAAAATACGATTTGTTCACTCTGTCAGGTTTCTGTCTCGACGTTTGAGTTGAATTTTTTTCCCCCGGAGTCCCATTTTCATGTTGGGGAAGAAGAAAAATTCTGGTGAGTACGGTAGCAGCAATTCATGCAATTTGTTCGGAAAAATTTTTGAAGAATGTGCCGGGGCGATATCTTGGTGAAACAGCACCTTTTTCTGAGATAAATGCGGCCACGTCTTCTTCAATTTTGTTTCAAATCGATCCAATACAATCACTGTAGTACTCCCCTCTGACCGTTCTTCCCTTCTTTTCCCTTGTAACCCCAGAAAACCGTGGGCATGATCTTATCGTCCGAAGGGACTGTATTTGCCTTCTTTGGGGCAGATTCTCTTCGAAAAATCCATTGTTTTGACTTTAGCTTGATCTTCGGCATATGGTCCATTACCATACTGGTCTCCGGCATTTCGAATTTCGTTTAAAGAGGTTGAAACACTGCTTCAACATTGACAGCCATATTCGCTTGTTGTCCATCCTAAGCTATTGTATCGCGGTACCGTTACTCACCTAACATGTTAATTTCAGAACCCTGGATCGCATAGCCTTCATATATACCCAGATTCAAGTTCATGTTCCTATTAAAAAAAACTTACAATATAAAACTTTCAGAATTCTTTAAGAAATATTCCAACAAATACTATATGGTCTCTTTGGACGACTCTGATTATATATTATTATTTTTTATCCTAAGTATTTATGCACCTATGTATATTCATAATATAAGTGAAACCATAAATCCAGCCGTGTTCTGAAATTTCTATATTTGGCACCAAACTAAAATATTCAAAAGTGCTCGATTTGTTTTGGAAAAGTCCTCAATTAGAATAAACCTATCAAAATATGAATATGGGATCCATAATTTCTCCACATACTAAACAATTCTGCAAGCTCAGTTCCCACATTTTTTTTTTTTGTTTTTCCATTATTCTATAAATTCATTTTTTTTAAAATTGTCTTCACCATAATCATATAGACAGATATATGCGTGTATGATCGTCTAAGCTTTCTCCTCACAATATTTTCCACTTTATATCGTTCATAAAAAATTAAAACAATTTCACACACACACAAACTCGCTTTACTGTTTTGTTTTTTGGGTGCTCCTCCTTATAGCTTAAATGCGATAAGATCGAACGCTTTACGGCGCCTTAAAAGCGCACAACAGCGAAAGACAATTTGCTTATGGCCCACACGACAATTCTCTGCGTCTCAAAGCCTCTTGTTTGCCTATCAACATTATTTCTTCTGCCTTCTTTACAACTACAATAACTGAACTATCTGTCTGTCTGTCTGTCTGTCTGTCTGTATATCTGTCTATTTGTCGGAGCTCTAAGTCTCTGACTGTTTGTTTGTTTAGTTGTTGTTTGTATCACAAACCATTTGTATGTCTGTTGGTATGTCTCTCTGTCTGTCCATCTCTCCTCTGTCTGATTGTCTCGCATATCTGTCCATTTGCGTGTAACACAATAGCGTAATTTACCACTTAACATATCAATTGTTGCGCTATTAATCAAACAAAAAAGCATAGCAGCTTTTGATGCTAACATAGCTGAAATGCGTATGGGGAATGGGAATGAATGCGCTTGGTTACAAACTCCGATTGAGAGACATTAGACATACTACTACATATGCGTACATAGGCTTGCTGGTTGCTTAGATGGTTGCTTGACTTGACTGGCTGTGGCTTGCCTTAACTTGACTGTCTTGTCTAGCTGACTTGATTGTTGTTATTGTTGTGTTGCCTTGCCTTGCCTGCTTTGATTTGGTTTGATTTGATTTGTACATTGCGTATGTCAAACAATTGAAACAACAACAAATTTCTCATATCGCAAATGTCCATCAAAACGAGACGAGATATTACGCGTGTTAGAAAAAAAAAAAAAAAACGAAGCGTTTTGAAATTCCAAAAAAAAAAAAAACAAAAATTTATAGAATATTTAACACCTTTTTAAAAGCCTTTCACACATAGTGTCATGTCAATAGATATTATCATTTTCGTACGATGCATGATGGAGATTCTAGAAGTAAATAAAAAAAATTATCGGAATTACCAGGAAAATGTACTAGCGTAATAAATCTATCTGTCTGTTGCAATAGTCAAGTATTTACATAGCTGTAAATTATTTCACAATTACCGATAGAACAAATTGGTATGTTTAATTCGGGGTTCTCCGATTACTGGTAGATCACATAGAAAATAATTGTAAATTAACTTATTGTAAAAGAACTTCAACCATTTTTTAGCTTTCTTATAGGAAAATATTATATTGTAAAATGGAGCTCTCCATATTAAAAATTCATTTCTTTCTCATTTTACAATACTTTTGGTGTATGCCTACATTAAAAAAATTTAATTAGGGAGATCCCCAAAAGTTGACACTATGTAACAACAAAATAAAGGAAGCAAGAAAAAGTTGGTTAACTTCGGACAAGCAAAAGTTGTCATGCTCTTCACTGTAGCGTACAGAAATATTTCCTTACTAAGCTATACGATCCAGTAATCCTAGGGTCTTGTTACTTACAAGTTTAGTGGACATGGATTATAATATCTAAACATCATTGAATACTGCGACCATTAAGAAAGCAAAAAGCCAAAATAGTCTGCTGATGCAGTGGGTTGCCAAGAGTTTGAAGTGGATACATGATGGTTGGATAAATTAAAAATAAACCGGAAAAACCTTATGTGAGAAAATTGCGTTTTTTCATTATCCGATTTGGCTACTCTACAGTCTTCAGTTAGAGTAAACACTGATGAATCATTTGAAGACTAAATACGTCAATATTGATATTGATGTCAAGGCCCATTCAATGAAGATGTTTTCATCAGTGTTTTGGAAAGACATGGCTATCCCAGACATTTCAGATTCAGATAACGATGAAGAAAAATTGACCTATGAAGAAGAATTGGTGGATGCTAATAAGGTATTATACTCATCAATCGACGTATGTGGATTTTTTGAGGTAATTAATGTATTTGCACCTCTACATGAAATATATATAAGGTTTTCTGGTCCCGTGCGCATTCACTATTGGGATGTTCGAAAGGATAGTATATACTTCAAACTTAAAGAACGAATTTATATTTACTGACTAATATTTATAGGACTTTTAGCCCCCATGGGCTAATAATTAGTTAGTAACTTGTGTCTAAGGTTCCTGAAAACGGAAAAATGTACCACAAAACAGCGAGAAATTAGTTCGAATCATTATGCGTCTAATAGCTAAGGTCCTTATTTATTCATCCAGAAATTCTAAACTCCACTGAATCTCTATGAAGTTCATTTTTCTTTTCTTTCCTTCTTCTCAGAGTCTTTAGAAGAACTAAACTTTGTTGGCCAGGGATCATTGACTTCCTTTTTTGGAAACATTTTAAAGCAAAAACGTTCTATTTCTCTTCTTCTCTTCTTCTTTGTTTGTAGTTAATATGCATCTGCATTTTTTACATTTTATAAAATAAGTTTAGTATTTTCCAACATATTCCATTTGTAGATTTTATTAGATTAGAACTGAGAAACAACAGTCATCAACTATACTTTTGTTCTTATTATTGTTCCATATTTTTGCTTTTATTTTTTCCATTTACTTTAGAAAACAATTTTCTGGTAGCTCCCTCCTTAAAGTAAACCATTCATTATGTTGTATGTATTATTTTCCCATCTTGAATCGTTGTTAACCTGTTTCAAAATTCAATTTGTCAGAAAAAAGAGTTCATGTCATTGACAGTAAGTAAGCTTTGCTAGATCGACTTCTTTTTGTAAGCATCACATTCTCTGACAGCTCGCTTTTTGTATTGTAGATTGACGATGGTGATGGAGATGGCGATGGCGATGGTGAGTGATGGCGATAAAATCCATAACAGAGATTCTGTCCATCAACAAAAGCTGCTATTAAATAATAATTTATCAGAACAATCAGATTTTTTGAAAATCTCACCTTTTGTTCTAAAACAAGGAGTCTGTTTGTATTCTTTTGTATAGATATACATATTATTCTCCTTTTTCTTTTTCAATTTTTTTTTTTTTTCATAAACATTTCAATTTGTCAGTACAAACAAAATTTGGCTTTTATCTTTTTCTTTTTCTGTCTTAAATTTATATGTCTTTATCTCTTCTTTGGCGTTCATTGAACAATCACCTGAACTCAACTCAAATCAACTCAACTCAATTCATTCATTTATTCCTTCTATTTTTCTTTCATTATATTGTACTTATGACCGATCTATAGATAATTGCTATTGTATGCTCCACTAAAATGCGCATAACATAATTTGTAATGTACTCCAAATCATATCAAAATCTCTTGAAAAATATAACAACTCAATAATAATAAAAGTAAGTATACGAAATCCAGACCAACGAAATCAAGTTAAGTTCAATTGAATATTGAAGGCGATTTCACTGTTTATCTTTCCAACATTCAGCAGTTCACAACTTAAGAGCGCCAAAGTATGTGCCTTTGATCTGCCAAGAACCCCGATCAAAATAACAGAAGAGTATGATATGTGTGATTCGGCTGCCCTGTCGGTCGAACGATCGATTGTTAAGGTGGTTCGAATGAGTGTTTTTCAAGTGATGCTCCAAAGGTGAACCAGAAACTGTTTAAAATGTTGTTGTTGCTAGTGGTTAGTCAAACATTTGTGATCACCCCAAAGGCTTAAATGGCGTTTTACTTACTTACTTACTCTTTTTTTTTTATTATTATTATTTGGTTTATTGGTGACTTACTCCATGATTCAGCATTATTTTGATATCTTTGTGATCGACGACCCTCTTCTCTATGATAATTTTCAAGTGTCTACAATAGTTTTTTTTTTTTTTTTTGGAGTTTTGACGCGTTCGAAAGCATCACATATGATTCCATGACACACGAGATTTGAAAATTTGTCTATTTTGAAAAAAGAATGGTTTGAAGATTTGAAAAAATTGGTGGAAAAAATGCCAATTCATGCGTCATCATTCATTCATTCATACACTTAAGTAGTAGCGGGTGTTATAGTACAAAAAGAACAATCTGTAGCAAAAGTTGATTTGTGTGGATATGGTAACAATGATCAATAACAATAAGAAACATATTGTAATTAAATAAACAAATAAATGAATTTGTTTTCTCTTTGAATTTAGTTCAAAATGAATCACTTTTCATATTTTTTTTTTTTTTTTTTTGTTTTTCTTGATGCCTTAAGCAAGTTGATTTATTGCCTTAAGTTTTTTTGTTTTCAATCAATTAAATAAAAAGAAATCTAAAGTTACAGATTGATTTAATATGATCTCATTATAATAAGTGAATTCAAAGTATGGAAGCTTAATTACTATTTAGAATTATAATAGAGGGATTAACCAAACATTGCAACATTGCATCATAAATTTGCGTGACATTAGCAGATTTTTTAGTGGTTGATCAATATGTTCCAAATCATCTAGGAAACTTTAAAGAAGTTGAGCAGTTTGGGGAAGATAGTTTGAAGGTACTAATATTGTTATATCCGTTATGTTGCCATAGACACTTTGTTCAAACATGGAGAGGGCAAAGCGCTGGAGAAAATTAAGAAAAGGGCTGGTCAGAGGACGATGGTTTGGGAAACTCCTGCCTTGATAAGCCTCGTGTTTGACTATAAAGGACCTGTATTGGAAAAACCTCTTTAAAACAGATAACTATGAGCAATTACGATGCATATAGAGAAGACCTTCATGCCATACTCTATCAAAGGCTGAACGTACAGTCCAGAAATGTGGGTTTCGAAAATTCTTGGCTTGGAACGAGTCTAGAATTTGCTGGACAACTTATGAACTTATTCAGGAGTACCAAGTCTTTTTTGGAATTCAAACTAGAGTTTGGGATTAAGTCCTTGGACTACATTTACTTTCAATAATTTATACAAAAATATTTTTTTGAATATTTTTCGTGAAAGTTGAAATTAAGTTTATTGGTCTGTGTGATTTAACAAGTTGATTTGGTTTTATCATCGCAGTCAAAGCACATTTCTATTGAGTAGGAAGTGACCGGTATGTAGAATAGCGTTTAAAGGGAGAGCTTTTAATGCCTTTCTGTTCATCCTGGCGCTATGTTTATTTAAGAAGATTTACCTTAAAGTAAAGTGCAACATAAATGGAATAATATTTCCAATACCCATGTTCACAAATTGCTAGAAAATATGTCTTTGATACTGATACTGATATAAAATAATAATAATTTTGGACCAGAATTACAAAAAAAAAGTTTGTTCATATTTAACAAAATGTGCATAATTGTCCGCATGTGGTTCCTTTAGTATTTTGTTGTCTTTTTTCCTAAAAATCATTAATTTTTATGTTTTTTTTTATAAAACTGAAGATTATTGTTAAATTGAATACATTAATCAAAAAGATTGGCCAACATTTTAGGTTTTCATATATTTTAACGACTTTAGGGTAACTAAAAGTGCAAAACACACGGACTATTTTGCTTTCAAATGTATATGCAAAATATGATCGACCAATTCAAATTTTTCCGGTGATCATTATGCACCAAATTTTATAGATACACTCTCCAGACTAACCTAAAGTCTCTTTGAAATTTCATTAAAATCGAACCATCAATATACCATATAAATACTGCTGATGTACTGAATGCTTGTATAAATACTGCTTAGATGCTACTAAAGGTTAAGAAAAGCATATGCTGTTTCCAAATCACAGGAATAAGTTAAATGAAAGTTTGTGAAAGGGTGGTCAAACTCACAAATCTAGAGAATGAATGAAGAATTTTTCTGCTACAGAGATGGAACTATTGACTTATGATATACCATATAAACCAGAGGCATACATCATTTCCATCTACAGTATAGTTCCAGGTTGGACATTTCTGAGCATCATGATCATCCAGTCTCCTAAAGCGCTTAGCCTGTGCCAATCCAATCTGTGATCATTTTCATTTGGTCCATTGTCAACACAATATTTTGCCCTCTATTATTATGGGGTAATTACAACTAGAGAAACAACAAACATGTCATCAACTATTGCTACTGCTACTGCTGAAGCTCTTGTTTCTTGCAACATGCAACATGCAACCAACCACCACCATCACCACCAGCATCATCAACAAGAACAGTAACAACAAATGCAGCAACAACAATAACAACAACAGCAACCAATTTATCGTTTTAGCCTCAATTGTAACAATGATCCCGCTTGTTGTTGATCATTACCAATATTTAACGCGGACTCTACTTGTACCTCAACCTCCTTCTCCTTCTTCTTCTTCTTGTGATTCTCTCCCTGAACCAATGCAAGTTTTGGTTTGTAGTGCTTTCTGTTGGTGGTTGCACAAACGCACGATTTTTTATTTAATTTTATTTTTAGTTTATTTTTTTTTTTTTTTTGTTTATCACGTGCAGAAATTCGAGCATTCGCCAAAATGCAATTCGCGCTCTTGTGTGTCCATGATTGTTGGGTGAATTTGTCTGTCTGTCTGTCTGTTGGTGGAGGAGGTGGTAAGAAGGTAGAATTCAGTTTGGCCACTCTTGTATGGGGCAAGACAAAAATTGTAGTATTGCAGTTGTCAACTGTTGGTGTTACTATTCATTCCCTTTGTGCTCAACTAAACTGAAATGCTGAGCTAAGCATATCGAGCGAATCGAATCACATCGCACGAGTCTAAATGATGTTGAACTTTGGCGTTGTGTGTTGATTGTGTTTTTATTTTATTTTATTTTTATTTATTTCTTCCTCAACTTCGTTTTTGTTACTTGCACTCAATATCATGCGTGTTTTGCTTCTTTTCGTTATTTATTTACTGCTTTCATGTTGTTTGTTGTTGTTGTTGTTGTTGTTGTTGTTGCTGCTGCTGAAACATTCAAGTATCAATTTACACACGCCCTTGTTTCGATTATGCACTGCTGATAGTCGTGATTTTGGAACATTTTTTCTTTCCTATTGTTTCTGTTTTATTGTAGTTGTTATTTTAAATCCTTTCTTTCCTTTATATACTTATACCAAATACAATTGAAACCCTGAGATATCCATCCTCCCCCCCATCCCCACATTCCGAAAAGTCTTCTAGTTACATTCTTAGTACAATACATTCTTCATTCTTCCGTTAAAATGTTTTGTTCACAAGAGAGAAAAAAACTCATTTAACGCCAATTCTTATTCTTCTTCTTCATCATCATACAGTTAATTAAATTGCAACAACACCTACAATAATAACAACAACAACAACAACAACAACGACAATAACAATATTGTTGTCTATAAAACAATTCATGGCCTTTAATATTCCCTTCCTCCCTTTCAATTTTTATTCATTTTCATTCTCTCATTCACCATCAAACAAATAGTAAACAGTTCAAAAGTTTATAGTGCAAACGCAATACGCTCCTTGGTCTTCCTCCTATGGGCAAAACCAAAACAACCAACCAACCAATCCACTAGCAATCCAAGTATATTTATACATTTATTTCAGAGAGTCTCAAACTTATTTAGTCTATGGATTCCAACCCATCTCATATTAATATAAACTTGCAATATTTTCTTAATAAAAAATATTTTTTCGTTTTACAAATCGAAAAGTTTTTGAATGTTTTTGAATCAACGATACCACCCACACTTTAAGAATCCCTGGTCTATCTATCTGTCTCCCTGTCTTTTTGTCTGTCTATCTTTCTTATGTTCAAGCGTCCAGTAATTTCGCTTGCAACCTGAACGAACATTCATGCATGCAACTCATAGTCAGCATAATCGTATGTGGCATATGTGTCTATGATTCTATCGGCGCACTGTGGCCTCTCATAACATTCATAACGAAAGGAATTGTTAATTCTTTCTTATATTCTTCTCCTTCTTCTTCCTCTGCATACTGCATACTGCATTCTGTGTTCTAACTTCTGTCTTATGTCGATTATTGTTGATGTTGTTTCTCTACTTGGGGCACATGCAGAACGAAAGCCTTTGGCCTTAATATTGTTTGGCAATGCTGAGGATGATGATGTTGCTGTAAATTTTATTTTCCCTTGTAAGCGAGTTAGGTTGTATATCGACACGCCACACACCACAACCAAACCAATAGTTCCACACACTAGTATCTAGATACAATTTAAGAATACCTTGCATTGCATTGCATTAATCTCTCTCCTACTTATATGAGTGTGTGAGTGTGAGTGTGAGTATCGTAAAAGTTCAAGTCAAAGCACAAATTTTATATCCTTGCTGCATTGCTTTACTTCACTTTGCCTTGCATTTTGGCTTGGTTTTGGTTTTGTTCTTGGTTTGATTTCGTTTGGTTTTAGCTTCATCAGTTTGTTGCAGGTTCGATCTTCTTTCAATAATAATTCATGCTGCGCGACATAAATCGATTAAAATTGCAAGATTAGATTTTTACAGTTAATTTATGATGTTTTATGGTCGTTTTTAATGTTGTTCTTGTTGTTCCTTGGTGTTGTTATGGTCACGTCTTCGTTCACGTTGTCATCATCATCATCATTATCATTATATTCTTCATTATTTTTATTATTTAAAAGTTCATTGGGCTTTTGTTAATTTTTAATGTTTTTGTCTCTCTGATATTATTTTTTGTTTTAATCCCAACATGTTTTAGATGTTTTTAGACATAGTTTAATGATGTGAATCGCAGTAAGATTTGTTTTTGATCGAAAAATATACATTCAGTAGACTTTGATTATAACGACGATAAAGGGATGGAGAATATAGATAAATATGCTAATAAAAATAAAAATTTAAGTCGTTGCATTCAAAATTATATTAACCCAACACATGTAGATGATGGTTTGTTCTTTTATTTCATGAATGGATTTGTTATTACTTATTTTCTTGCATTGGAACCTAGTGCAACAAGGATTAATTCAACTTTACCTTCAAAATGCTTTCAATGATTTTATTATGTTTCAAATTGTAGGAGCTGTGATACATTTAAATTTTTGTCAATTGTTGAATTCGGTTTACCATTTTCTAATCCGAAATAGTTGACATATTCATATGTTAAACTTTATCTTTTAAACAAAACTTAAAATTGAAACAAAAACCTAAGTATTAAGAACCAATTTTGACGTTGATAATATGTACAATTCAATACAAAACCATAGTCATAGATATGAACAACACACATAAAATACTAATATCGAGCTGTTACTGTTCAAGACCATACTGGAATCAGTATGGACCTACGATATAAAACCTTTGGAGCATTGCTTCTATTTTGAGATTTCAATTAGAAATTTCAATAAAAAAAACCTTGCTGCTCAGAAACCTAAACTTGAAGATTCCAACGGTTGTAGGACCATGGTATTGAATTGGCAATCAACCTACTGGTTATTATCTTACAAATTCCACATATAAATGGGGGAGGGAGAAAACAACTTTGAAATACGGAACAACATTTATGTCTTTCAAAGCTGAAAGCCATGGCCCCTAGTGTTCTTAATACTAAGTAGTCTAAGAACTTGTTTCTTGTCCCACTTCTTAATAATAGTCAATATCCATAAATAGTATTAAAAAACCTTGATCAATGTGCATACCGCTGAAACTCAGAAACGAGTCCCAGTACAATGATGGTAGTTAGTAATATGGTCTGATAGTATTCTATCCACCAATCATAAAGAAGGTTTTTATTTGAAGAGCTTTCTTTTGTATACATTAGTTTCGTACTATAAAAATTTCTACGACAGTCCAGAATATTCGAGAGTATTCAAGAGCAATCCACAATACTCCAGAACATCATTCGAGAATATTGTGTAATGTTCTAAATCATTGTGGACCATTTGAAGCATAGGGTATGTAAAGCAAGATCTTTCCATGGATTCGAACGTAATTTTTTTTTTTTGTCATTGCAGTGAGTGAATAAAAACAAACAGTGAAGTGTGAGTAATCAATGTGATATTTTTTTATTCCTACTGCCACACAATGTTATATTAACTCCCTGAGCGAAGCCGGGAACACCTGTTTGTAAGAATAATAATTTATCTCTTTCATTTAAAACCAAATCGGGAGGAAAGTCCCGCATTTTATAAATTTTTTCATAGATTACAAAATTGTTTGTCGTTATATAGAGTGATTTACTGGCATATTTCAAAATTCATAGCAATCGAAACGAACCTCCGAGTTCCAATACTTTAAGAAGAATAAAAATTGAATGTTCGCGGGAGTTCTAATGGGACACTACGCAATTGGCCTAATTATCCAAAGGATGCATGTTCTACATGAAGACTACTCTCGCAACTGTGGAGTTGAGGAAGAATGTGAAAGTATTTAATGCATCGTATGTGACTATCTTTATTTTCTTGGAAGAATGACCTGTCTTCTCGCGAAAACTTCCTTTGACAATTTAATCAGTTTAGTAAAAGTGCCACTGGGGGGATTTGGCTTTGTTCGTTGATTCATGGGTTTGGTTCCTTCAACTTCGCTAAGCCCCTCTCCCGCTTTTCTAAATTCAAAGATCACAATGGCTTCTGTGGGGCCTGCGTCACATAATCTAACCTTCTTCAGTATTTATAACTTAAACCAAAATAATGTGTTTTGATCAAGTTATTTTGTGCAAAGTTCTTTTGGACAATTAATTGTTACGGCTATCGCTTTTGATTCCGTCTTTTTTTTTTTACTGCTGCTTTTAGGCAATGACCTTTTACAGAAGTAGTTTATAACAAAACGAAAGGGTAAAAGTAAATCATTCCTGAAATGATGTGAACTTGTGTACTTCAATTTAAATTTCTTATTTATAAACCACAATATTTCTTTATAGAATATCACTTCCTTCTTAAAGGCCTTTTATACGGTCAGTTCAGTCTCAGTCCATGTTATCGCTTCAGAAAGCGAAATAGACTGACGAAATGCTTGTTTTTACACGATCAGTCCAAATCTTAGTGTTGTCAATCGTTTCAGAGTTTTTGTACATCATTGAACACTGTTTGTTTAATATAATAACTGATGAATATATTTCAATGAGTTCCAGAGTAAAATCGTGGTTCTGCATACCTGCATGCATATTGAGAAGTCAACGACGCTTTTTGCATCTGTTGCATTTGTTTACTTTTATCGATATGTCATCAAAATGGACTGACAAAAGTGCTGGACCATCAGTCTATTTTTTGTTATCGTTTCGGTTATCTGTGCGGATTTCGAGTCGATAAAATGGACTGAGGCTGAGACTGAACTGACTGTCTAAAAGGGCCTTTAAGCATTGTACTACTTTCTTAACAGTTCAACAACATCTGTTATATTATATTCTGTTAATACAATATTAACATAATCACATTGCATTTCTGTGATGTGCATGCTATAAACATTTTATGTATAACATTTCACACTTAACATTTTATAGCAAAAAATATATAACAGAAGTTTTACTTACATTCACCTTTCTCTGTTAAAATGGTAAAGTTTTGTTTTCAGGATTTTAACAAATTTTAACAGAATTTATTAGTTAGTTGCGTTAGCAGAAACATCGGTCGGTCCCTTTAGTATCAATTAGTTGCAACATTTGTTGATTTCTTCTTTTTGTTGAACTCCGATTTCTGTAACATTTGAGGTGGTGAGTGCAATTAAAGCGTAACTTTTGATGTTAATCGTTTCAATTACCCAACCAGACATACAAAGCAACAACAAAAATTACCTTTAACATTGGAAAAAAGAAAAAAAAAAGAATTACAGTAACTTAAATGTTCTTCCTATTTTTTCGTGGGGTTTTTTGATATAAACTTTGTGGACTCTAACCACAACTTGACTCTGAGACTTTTGCAAGCTGAAAGTATGTGGACCAATAAGGATAGAAAAAAAATAAAAGGAAAAAAAAAGTAAACAATAAAAATTTAACACGTTAAAGTGTCTCGTTGTTGTCGCAGTTGCTGTTGTTGTTATTGCTTTAGTACTTGTTCCTTGGCTACTGCACAATTGTCTGTTTTACAGCTTCAGCTTCTGTTGCCTGTTGCCTGTTGAACTCTAAAAACCACAATTACAATAAAGTAAATAAGAAAAAGGGGCATTTTAGTTGAAGTTTTTTTTCCAGTTGCTACTGCAATTGTTAAGATTTGTTGCAACTGATATCGTTTTGGCATTAGGGTCACTCACTACTCCAAGTAAAACTTTGTTATTGCCTTTAATAGAACAAATACAACAAAAGTTTATACACTAAAAGAAAATGCTTCAATCATAGACATGTATTTAGTTTCTATTGTAGTTGATATACTTTTTTAAACAGTGTATTATATATAGTTAGTTTGTTCCTGTACTTTAGATTATCTGTCTAACTGTCTGCCCATGTCTCTCTGTCTGTCTGTCGGTCTACCTGTCTGTCTTTCCCATTTTGTTTCTGTTCCATTTGTTGTTTAATGATAATTATCACTGATCACTGAAGTTTAGATTACAAGATTTTCTGTTTTACTCGACAGACAAAGTGAATTTTCTTTAGTTTCTGCTTCAAATTTTCCTTTCATTGTTGGTGGGAAAATTGTCTTTCTGAAAAAGTGAAATTTCTAAGGTCAATTTCTCTATTAATTAAACAAAAGTTTTATTTTCATTTTGTTTTCATTCATTGCAAAATTAGACAAAAGACTTAAGTAACAAACTTTTACCCGTGGCCGTGTTAAACATGAAGATGATCACTTTAAAATATAATATTACTTTCCGATGATAAATTTAATTCGATCTAGAAATATTCGCAATAGTTAAACTTGATGCATTTTTTTTTAAGGGGAAGCCATTCTAAGTGAAAAATCATTAATTTTGGGAACCGGTAATTGGGCATTTTTTGAAACATGGAAACTGCATTCTCTTGATGAATATTTTTGTACAGGTCCATTAAGGCTGCGTAGTAGTTGCTTCAATAAAGGGAAATCAATATTAAATATACCATCAAGCTGTAAGCATTATCCGGTAAGGTGATTCCATGGTCCTCACATGCTCCTCGTGTTTCTTGTCTTTAGTGTTTGTGTGCCACCTATAACATTTGCCAAACTACAGACGAAGGAAATAACGTGAAGCAAAGAGATCTCAAGATGATAACGATACAAATTATATAGCAGTCGCTATTACACAAATCTTTTAATGAATCCTAAGGGGCTGGCATCCACCCTCACATGCTGCTCAACAAGGCTACTCATGCAGAATCTGCCTCTAAGCAGGAACTAACACAAACTTTACATTCAAAACCCAAGTCTCGCACTGTACACACCTCATATTCTTTTAATTATAAAAATGTAATGTCCTGAGGTGCTGAGTTTCGCTAAGATGCAATTGTATCGTATATTCTACGCATTTGATATTTTAGTTTTTTACGTTTTTTAATGCAATCAAAATAACCTCCCTCACTTATTGAGGCCTTTGGCCTATGTAAGCTTAAGAGGAATCCTCTTCCTTATCGAATTTAACCAATTATTAAAGCGTAGCTCTTTTATGTGCATTACGGCGTGAGTGAAATTCAAAAAATAATGGTAAAAATAGAACTGTCAGATTTTTTCTACTGGTTCGAATCTTGCACTGGGAATATTTTATTTTTTTATTTTTTTTTGTTTTTATTTTTTTATTGAAAATGATTGCTTTTAATTTGTTTTGTGGATGGTGATTCCAACTCTATTTCACTTTACCACTTCTGAATTGAATCAAAACAATAATAAAATAACAGTCCTCGTGTTTAGTTTTCTGTTCCGGTTTTATATTGCACATCCCCCAAAAACCAGAAACAGATCAGAAACAGAAATAGATCCATAGTTTTCATTACTGGATCTTATTTTCGTTTAAACAGTCCCCTAGGCAATTATTTGCTCACTTTACACTATCGCCAACGAAATTTCAATTAGTTCACATGTCAATGGAGTGTTGTGTGTTTCTCAGTAATATCATCTTTTTCATTTAATATTTTTTGGGCTTCGCAGTTAAATGTCAATTTTACTACCAAATCAAGTTGTTACTAGTATTTTCTAACTCTCTTTGGCATAAATATTGTACAAAAAAATAAATTAATATGAAATTTCATTAAATTATTTCTCATAAGACAAGAATTTGTGTTTTTCTTCATTCTTATAAAATGCAATGATATTCTGAGTTAACCCGTTAGTTGTCCAATAGCCAATATTCCAATAGTTTAGTATGGCAATGAATAGAAGAGATGGACAATGAAGTCACTTATTTGTTTAGACATTCATTCAAGCATTCATTCTGACTGTCAATCAATCTATCATTCAGTCAGTCAGTCAGTTAGTCTTTTATTTACTTTTGTGGTTGATGCTTTCAAATGTGTTCAAATGTGGCATAAAAATTGCGGCTATAAATCATTTGATCAAAGCATCACACAAAAATATGTCGATTATTCTATTACAATCACTGAGAGATTCAAGCAATCAAGCAAGTGATCGATCGAATGATCGAGCAACAAGTGAATATAGAGAGAAAGAAAATCAATGTGTGTAATTCTTGATATGAGCAGCAGGCCACAGATCAGAGCAGAGTAACAGTAATTACAGTTATATACTTCAATTTCTTTCTATTCTTTATTCATCGTCTTAAGTAATGAATTATTATTCATTAAGTAACAAATTGTTGTGTGTAAGCATAAAAAGGATAAATTAGAAAAGATTCCATTCATGATTAGAATGTTTAGAATCAAATCAATAAGCATGTTTTTCTCTGGAAAAGCCCGAATCTCAGGCAAATGAGGTCCAGAAACAGAAAACCAAGCATTGCCACTAACAAAATTGGTATTTCTAAAATAAAAAAGGTTTGAGATTAATAAATTAGATAGGAATTTTCATAATCTTTTAATCATTTTGGAGCAAAGATCTCAGTCTGCTATTGCATGTAATACTTTTATTTGTGATACTTTATTCCATTAGATTTTCATTGGATAATCTGTAATAAAAACATTTTCATTTATCCATTCATTTTTCAATCATTTCTTTCATTTGGTTTACTGATTCTAATTTGTCTTCATTATGAAATATCAAATGAAGTGATCTAAACAATTAAAATTCCTTATTCTCTACTACTAACTACTTCATTAATATTTTTCATGTTACTTGTTGTCTATGACAAAAAGGAAAAAGTATCTAAAACAAAATGTCATCAATTTGTTATCACAAGTAGTTGAGTTGAGTTGCCTTGTGATGTGATGTGTTGGGTAGCATTGTGTGTGTGTGTGTGTGCAACAAATAACAAAACTTGTCATAATAAAAATTTATACATAAATTGTAACAACAAAATGTCATATATACTTAAATAGTAGCAACATCAACAGCATCAACCTCATGCCACATGCTTGCATCTGAAGAACAACAGTAACAAACAACATCAGTAACATTTAGCAGCGCAATGACATAAAAATTATTAGCACCAAAGTGTTGCAGCAAAAGTGGTCAAGTCAAAGAAGAGATGATGATGATGATGATGACCAGACTAAGATGAAGATGAACATGTTGTCATCTCCCTTCCTGCTGCTTGTCTCTCTCTCTCTCTCTCTCTGTTTAGCTTACTAAACTCATGTTAGTCGGCGCCATTGCATTTGGTGTATTGAAGTATCTAATAGATATAGTAAAGTTTAAATCTATCTAAAGTTGTATGTATTATGGTGTATCTTCTTCTTTTCTAAACGTTTTGTCTCCATTAGATTGTCAGTCAGTTTGTCTGTCTGTCTGATGGTCTGATGGTCTGCTTGTCTTTTGCTTTTGCTGGCTGGCTGAGGAATTGATGCGCAATTGTGTCAATTGCTACTGACAGCAACAGTTGCCGCTGTTGCTGGTCGAATGACGGCAAATGTTATTTATCTATTTTATTGCAAAAAATGCATTTATTATTTTAGTTGGCAATTGCAAATCGCAAAACAAGTGCAACGAGTGCAACAAGTGCAAGAGGACGATGACGATGGCAATGACGATGTTTGTAGAAAATGAATTGCCTCAGAAGAAGACGATGGAAATGCATGCTGCCGCAAGAGTTAAATCAAGTGAATGTGGCAAATTGCACGCATTTTAAGTCAGTCATTGGTAGCAGCAATTCATTCTCATTCTCCTCATTCAATAACAATAACAACTTCAGCAGCTGGTCCAAGTAATTTATTCTACTTGACTACTCTGCTGTTGCTGCTACTGATGATGTTGCCATTTTTAAGAATGTTGCCAACATAAACTTAACATTTCTAACATTTTATGTGTTAACCAAAGGCACGGAGCAACAGTTTTGCAATGCGACATAATGAAAGCAGTGAATGAAGAAAGATTGAAGACACACAAAACAATTTCACATTTAAATATTTTCCAATTTTGATTGATTTTCAATATTTCCTTCTCCATCTTCATTTTTTTTTTTATTGCTTAATTAGCAATAGCAACATGTCGCTTCGGCAGCAGGCGGACAACACAAAAAACAATAAAAGTAAAAAAATTCATTGGCAACAAATTATTCACTATAATTAAAACATTACCTCATCATTAAAGAAAATACTCGTAGTTTAATAAAACAAAAGTAACGCAATCAATGATTGCAGTGACAACGACACAAGCAACAACAACAACATCGATGATGAACAACATCATGTATGCATTGCATGTTGCTCTAATTTGCTGCTAAAATAAAATCTCTAATTGTTTTGCCATAAAATCAAAAAGAAAAAAAAAATAATATATTAAATAAAAAACATAACGCGTCGTTGTCGTCGCAACACCAAATGAAATGCGTTTGACAATTAATGATCAACATTCCTCATTACAAGCACCCAATACACAACAACAACAAAACATTCATAACAAATGTTGTTGTCTTGTCAAGGCAATTCGAAACAATAAGGAAACTGGGTGGGGGTAGAGGGTGGGTGGCAAATGAGTTTTTCACATTTTAACTTTTTGCAATCGAAATCAATCGTAAAGCAAGCAAAAGGAAAGGCAAGGCAAGGCGCCAACACAATTAAAATTCAGTTCGAGCAGTTTTGCTCTACACAAAGTCAAATGTTCAACAACAGAAAGACAACAACAACACAAAAAAAAAAAAAAAAATGAAAAATGGTAACAATCATAGGCGCATTTGCTCGAGTAAAAGGGGTCCCCCTTAAACACTTAAGGGGGAGAATGAACACTTACGAAAGGAAGCCCGAACACAAAGCAAAATCAAGGCAGATTATTCCAGTAAACAAAGAACTCTGATTGCAAACTTACCACTTATATGGCATCCAACATGTCTGAGATTAAATAGTAGCTCAATAGCTTAAAAACTGATAACTTGGAATGTACATAGCGTAATCATAGACCATATATTTTATTGGGATCTCTGATGCTTGTTGTTTCTAAAGTAAAGACTTCAAGCCAAACTGATACATAATATTTGTTAAAACAAGGTAACATCGTTAAATACCCGAGTTTCAAAACAGGTGGCGTTGCTGATTAAGTTGACATTACCATCGTCTGATACCATTTGCCGCACAATACTATACTAAATTTCAGACTGATTCATTAGTTTCTTTACGTTCGGAAGCCAGTTGTAAGAAATGTCATTGGTGCTTCACGATAAAATGAAAAAATAATTCGCTTCTTATTTTTTAATGATAAAACATAGGAAGAAATAAAAGGGCATCCTTAATCATCTCTGACAACCGTAAGATAATGGTTCATCGGATCTTGAACATGGTCGTGCATCTGTTTTTGTTATGGAGCTCCCAGGCCGCCCGGTAGTTGTGGTTACCCCGGAAATCATTGAAAAGACCTATGACATTGTTCTTGCTGATCTCCGAAAATCTTACAAGATAAGTAAAGCGTGAAAAAGGTAACAGCACGATGGTGCCGCGATAGCTTACGGTGGACCATAAGGATATACAGCTGTCAATGTCGAGGCAGAGTTTCAAATTCGCAGGAGTTTTTGCGTTGAATCATCAGAGACCAAACGACAGTTAAAACAATGAATTTTTGGGATATGAATCTGCCTCGAAGAATGCAAAGATGGTTCAATCAGCCGGTAAAGTCATGTCCACACTCTTTTGGGGTTCCAAAGCGAAAAAGGGAAGTACAGTCACTAGCCAGTAGTACAGTGAGGAGGGAGACACGTCCTCATTTGGCTAAGAAACAATACTGCTTCACCACTGTAACGCACCAGCACATTCATCCAAAACTATCGTTGCCAAATTGCAGGAACTACTCTACATTTTGCTACGGCACCTATCGTACTCACCCGACTGGGCTCCCTGGGACGCCTTATTGTCCTTCAACATGCAAACGTGGCTCAGGGCAAACAAAATTCAACTTAAACGATGATGTTACTGTCGAGGTAGAATCGTATTTTGAAGAGTTTGACAAGTCGTATGTTTTTTAAGGGTTAAAGAAATGGCAGAAACTTTGAGAAAAGTTGAAAAAGAGAAAACAAAAAATTATGAAAAAGTTGCCTATTTATTCCTAACCAGGGTTCCTCATACTAGTATGAAAGGCAGATATCGACAAATGTAAGCGATTTCAACTCTTCCTCTTGGGTAAGAGATCATCAGCGATTCTCACACATAAACTGAATCAAAAACTTATCGGGGCCCTTAAATATGATGATTGCTTTTAAAAATTTAATTCATACTAACATAAAAGGTGGAGAGGCCCCAAAAAATCACCCTTTCCCTCTTTACAAAAAACGCCACTGATGACAACAAAACAAAACAAACGCGTTCGATTCGAATTCAATCAATCGTCATTTCAATCACTCATTGTGCTTTGACTGATTGTCGACGTGTTTTAGCTCTCATTTCTTATTGTTGTTGTTTGTCTATGCTATGTGCAAAATTTAATAAAATGCAAGAAAAAGTAATGGCAAAGAATCTTAATTAGGAGGCTCTTAAAAAAAAACAAAAAAAATATATATGTATGTGTGTAATTAATTTAAACGAATTTTATTTTATTTCATTTGTAATAAAAACAACAAACACAAAGAACTGCGATGAAGTCATACTTTTTTTCATTCATTCATTCTTTCATGCATTTGTTGTTGCTTTACAAAATACTGCTGCTGCTGCCATCTAGTGTTTGTATTCAACAAGACAATTTACCATTGCATACTTTTAGGATTAATGGAAAAATTTTCCACAATATTTCTTATATTATTTGAATTGATGATGATGATCTTTCTGATTGGAATTAATTCTTATATCTCAAAGAAAAATCTCATCAAGCCAACAACACACATGAATTTAAAGCTTAAAGATCATTTTAAGATTCACAAAAAATAAAGCAAAAACTAAACAAAAATTGCTTACTAACTTAATTAATTAAACCATTTAGGGCGTAATTGTTTTTAAAAAACAAAGAAAAAACAAAACAACAAAAAATTAAATAAAATCGTGATCAAACGATCTGCACTCAATAAAATTCAAAGAAAAACAAAAATCTATTGCACTCCACTCTACTAAAGACGACGACGACTTAGACCTTTTGCAGTAATCAAAACAATCGATCGATCTAAAATAAACTTGAAACAAAACCAAACCAAAAGCATATAAAAACACACATACAAAATAAAAACAAAACAACTTGATTAAGACTTTAAACGTGGAGCGCTTAGTAAGTCATTTTGCCCGCCAACGCTTTAATAGTTGATCTTCGTCATCATCATCATCATTACTGATCATGATGCGCTCATGATGATGATGATGATAATGATGATGATCTTTTTAGATTGATGACTTTAGACTAAATGCTGTTTGTGGCAACTATGCTACTCCTGTATATATAGCTAAGCTAAGCTTATTTTAGCTTGGCTTGGCTTAGATGAGATGAGATGCGATGCTATGAGATGGGAGATGACGTTCATTGATACTAGTTAAAGAAGAAGGCTCCACTCTTTAGTCTATCATCGCCTATCGATCTTCATCTTCATGATAATGTGAGCGAGCGTAAGCGATTGCAAGGCGGCAAGTGCAACTCCTCGTTGAGATAATTTTGTTTTGTTTTGTCAACTAAACTTAAGCAAAAAAAAACAAAAAACCTTTATTCCACCCAAACGTTCGTTTCTTTTATTTTTTGCTGTTCTTTATGGCCTTTTTTTTTTTTTTTTGTTTAGTCAAAAGTTGCACGTTGATTGTCGTCATCGTCGTCATTTCGATAAGTTCGAAGATCAAGTTGATCGTGTGGGTGTAAATTGAGTTGCAATTTTCGTTTACTGGGGCTCGATTTTAAATCGTTTTTTTTTTTTTTTTCTGTTTTTGTTCCAATCGAAACAAGTTGACTTTATTCGATCATGACGACATGCCGCCAACCACATGCTTGCACTTGGCAGATTTGTTGTAGCCTCAAGGGGATTTTTGTAGCTTTATTACCTCTTAAGGCGTTCACCTCTCAGTTCGATTCGTTTCATTTAAGTTAACATAATTAAACTAAATCGACTTAATAGAAAGTATTTGAACGATGTGCAAAATACAAAAAAAAAAAAAAAAAGCGTGAGAAAATCAAGTATCTCTGTTTTTATAGTTTATGGCTGATTTCTATCCATGATTGTGTCATTTGACTCTTAGACTGAATTAAAATGGAAATCAATAAATAACACGAACGAATAAACCGAAACACAACAAACAAACAGCGCATTTCGTGTCAATCATAAACTATTTTTTTGTATACAAAAATCTATTAACATCTCCTCTCGCCTAGTAAAATGAAAATGGAACTCAACACCACCAGCACCATCAAATATTGATGGCGCTATAAATATGTAATTGGGTCATTGGAATACTCTCCACAGTTTCAATCTCAACTTCATGGCCATGGCCAACAAATACAATAGTTGAAGTAGAAGTTCAGTTTGAGTTTGAGTTTGTGTTTGTGTTTGTCCTTCCTTTTGTCCAGCCAAGAGCACACGCCAAGAGCTCAGCAGCCACACAGTCATCAAGAAAGAAAACAAAGGAAAAAAACCCAAACAAACTTTGACTTTCGACTGTTAGTTAGTTATTCCTTCTCCCAACACCAACACCACCACCATCATATTATCTATCTATCTGCAATTGCAATAGACTGCAACATCACCACCATCACCACCATCGCCACCATTACCACCATCACTGCCTTCTATTGTATTTATTATTGATTGCTCATCGTTGTTACTGTTGCTGTTGCTGTTGCTGTTTGTTAGCCAGACGAACATTGGTTAAGTTGATCGTCATCATCATCATCATCATCATCATCATCAATATCATCATTATTATTATTATTATTATTATTATTATGGTTGTCTTCGTTTACACCATTACCGCTTTCGTCTTTTTTGCTCCCCTTCCTCCTCCTCTTCCTCATCACTTTATATTTCTGTTTTTCTGTTGTAGTTTTCTTAAGCAATTTTTGGCCATTGCCATTGACGCGACGTCGCCTCCACCCTCCATTACCTTATTGCGCGAAATGAAGCGCTTCATAAAACCAACGACTTCATGCACTTGAAACGTGGGAATCAGAACAAATCGTGCCAAAACTATTTACCACTTAAATGGCTTCAGCAACATTTTTCATTTCGTTGCCTCGCTTGCTTCGTTGAGATTTTGCCACGATTGATTCGATTGGTTTTCTACTTTCCACCTTCTTTTCCCTTTCCTCCTCCTCGCTCATTGTACCCCTTTGTTCAGGAAAAAAACCAAAATAAAAAAAAAAAACGGCAACGGCGTCCAACACAAGTTCAATTTTATGCATTGCTCTCTTCCTCTGCTACTGCCGTCTCCATCATCATCATCATCATCATCATAATCTTCCTCATCCAAGTCATCGTCGTCGTCGTCATCATCCACGCGAATATTTTCGTCTAATGACCAAAAGTGTTGAATTACGAGCATTTCAACGCTCGATGTTGATAAATTATAATGAATGTTAATGGTGTGTTTGTTCGACCGATGTTACTGATGATGACACGACAGACAAAGCCAAAGTCATCAAGTCAATGAAGTCAGTGTCAAGGATGCTGTAAGTCAAAATGTGACTGAGTGCGGGTGTTAGTTGCTGCAACTTTTGCAAAATAATTTTATATTTGAAATGAAAATTTAATTGATTAATTTAATATTGCAAAAAAGAAATTTGTTACATTTACTTAAATTTAAACTATTCTAAATAATGAATAAGGGCTCTGATGTTCGATTTTGGGATCATTTTTTTGCATTTGGAGCCAACGTTTGGTTTTTATTGATCCTTTTCTTAGAACTCTTCCTAATTTTTTTTTTTTTATTTTTTTCTCGGTGGGGGAAGCATTAAAAGCCAATCGAATCTATAACTCTATCCGAAGTTTGGGACTGGCCTTACCCACTAAACCCCACCGCCCCAAGTCCTACAGTCTCCATGGCACTACCGTTGAGTATTACGTCAAAGAGGAAAGAGGGAGCATTTCTGCTGAAATTCTGCTAAACAAGATACAAATTTTACTGCGTCTCAGTTCAACTGCGCTCAATACATATGATTGATGTAAATCGTCACAGACAGCTCTTCACCAAAGGCTGCTGAGACCATTGATCTGGGCCACGTTAAATCTCGGGCAATGGTGGATGACGTGTTCAGCATTTTCGTTCTTACCTCTACAAGTCGGACAGTTGTGATTATCATCACATCCCCGCTTATACAGACATTCCTTGAAACATCCGTAAACGCTCAGGAACTTATATTCAGCAAGGCACCAACTCTCGTAACTGGATCGTTCCTACACAAACCTAAGCTCATCGATAAACTTAGCCACCACAACAATTACATCGACATAAGTCACAACTTTTACATTGTTGGACATGTCAAAATTTAGGACTCCACCATAACAAGGGGCCCAAGACTGACCTCTATTATACACCTCCTGAGACGTTGTACTAGAGCTCTCTACCTTCCACATGGTTAATTAAATGTCTTTTACTGAAGTAGTCGACTACTACTCGGATCATGTATTGTGGAACATTAAACCCTTTATGTGCTTCAATAATGTGCTGCCACTTTGCAGTGTTAAATGCGTTCTGTACCGCTCATGATTTCGAACTTCTTCAAAACTCCATAGAAGTTCAACCATACTGAACCACGTCAAATCAATTAGTTAACCCGAAATACTAACACTTAAGTATGTGTTCATGAAAACTTAATGGATTTACCTACTTTTGCTAAGCTCTGTCAAACCGACGATCAGTAGGTGGATGGACCCTGAAAGAAATTTTCGACTGTATCCAGTGTGGTTTTCCCTGCCGGTATATTCAAAGGTGTACTCTGAACTAAGCACAATCCCACTTAGTGAGTACAGTAAAGAAAGGAAACGGAAGGGTGCAAACACTTGGCTACGGATTGCATCCTTCATTTGTTTTTAGAATCTACATTTTTGGTGAAGGATTACCAATCTGCTACATCTGGTTAACGCATCCTCTCACCCTCTACCTTACTACTGTGTTCCTGTTTCTGCGGGGTTCTATTCTTGGCGAGCCGCTTGTACTGTCACAGTTTGTACTTGAACTTTTAGCTCAGGTATGTGCCTCCTGTGTTTAGCGATTCCATACAGTTAGTTCTTGTATGCTACAATGCAGCTATTCACATCCATATAGAGTTTGTATTGGACTCGCCATTTCACAAATTTCTACCGTCCTTATTAAGTATCCAATATCCTGGACGGTAACTTTGTTCCTTGCTGTTTCTTCCTTTTGACCTTTTGATGAAGTGTTTTATTCCTAGCCACCATATTTGACTGCGCTTAGTTTAGTGTTCAACTTCGGTGTGACCTGCAAGGATAACCCCACTGGTAGGTTAAGCTACAATCGGAATTGCTCTCAGGGTTCTTGCACCTACTGACACTTAAATTGTACACATACAAGTATTTCAGTCCTATATCTTCCTTCCGCATTAACTTATATCAATACAATCAGTATGGAGTTTCTTTACTCTGTTATTCACATCATAGGTGTTCTTTCTATATCATGAAATATTTTCTTCTTATTTAGCTTTACAACATACATATTTCTCTTGATATGATTAAATTTACTGAACTAAGTACGACTATGTTGTTGTGTTGGCACCACAAACTTATAAATTTATCTGGATATTGCGAAATGTCCAATATCTTTGAAATTGAGCAGGTGTAATACCAACTTAAGTAAAATACTTTATTTGGCGGCAGGCGTTTCCAATTTTGCTTTGCCTCACAAGTCAAGCGAAACCAAATATACAAAAACAACAAAAAAAAAAACAAAAATTGCAAGAAAAATGGACCTCACCAAATATGCAGCGCTCAAAGGTCGCACACGCGCCCGCGCTCTCATGCAAAAACTCAATCTCTGATGTAGAAAACAACAAATAAAACATATTGACAACACACAACCCCCACCCTTCTTCTTTACCACCAAAATCTACCAAAAATGAACAAACAAAACTCATGTAAGAAAAACTCTAACGGTCTAAAACGCGGCAACTTTATTTAACCCATCTCTTTTACACTAAGCAAAGTGCAATTGTTGGCCAAGCATGTGCATAACCCAATATGGTGGTGATGATGATGATGATGATGTCGACTCCAGCAGAAGTGGTAGGGGCAAGGGTAGAAATAGTATCTGCATTTGCCTTTACTGGTTAGAAGGTTTTTGGAAAAATACCGACATCGAAGACGATTTAACTCGACTCCATTCGACTCTCAACTCAACTCAACTGAATACGAAGAAGCATCGATGGCAAATCGCAAACTGATCACAAATTTTCGTAACGATTGGCGTTTCTATGAGAAGATGTTGCTGTTTCTGTTGCGTCTATTTGTTACATAGTCTGTCGATCGGTCTAACGGTTTCAATGAATTGTATCGTTGCTCTTTTTTTTTTTTTTTTTTTTTTTTTATAAAGAGAGTCGGGCGTCGTTTGGTGGGTGAAGAGAGGTTCTTTATTTTTGGCAACAACAACGAAAAATTGTTTGTCTTATTGATGCTTAATCACTTCAAGAAGCAACAACAACAACAACAACAACAAGAACCAGTGGTGTCCATGTGAAGATGTTGTTAGACATTTTTCTGATATGCATTGGTGGAACTTCTTTCTTATATCTTCTCCTTCCTTCCTTTTGCATTGAATGAATGAATTTGGATAATGGGGAAATTTTTATTTGGTTTTGAAA
Organism: Amiota minor; assembly: GCA_037043295.1. Lineage (NCBI taxonomy): Eukaryota > Metazoa > Arthropoda > Insecta > Diptera > Drosophilidae > Amiota > Amiota minor. Next base: position 694,334 of record JBAMAW010001063.1, read on the forward strand.
ATGCATTTTATAAGTAATGACAACGCCTACATATTGTACATACACCTATGGCAATGTGATAAGAAGTAGAAAATGTTGCCGATGATAGAGTGAGTCCAGGACCATCCTAACCTCAGGGCGAAAAGGCAAAATATTTATTCCATGGATTTCCATGTGAAAAGGAACAATGTGGATCCGTTTTACAGAGGAAGACTTGGGGGAATTTTCCAGGGACCACTAACCAAAAGGGAAAGAATGGATTACCTCGTTTCTCACAAGTTAAAAGATGCCTTTGGGAGGCGCAATTAAAAGATGTAGGAAAAAGGAACCCATTATTAGTCCAATAGATGTGTTTAGTAAAATTTAGCAAAGATAATATATTTTACTGAGAGATTTTTGTGTTTGTGTGCTTGGTTCAATATTTTTTGAGTGCGAGACAAAGATAGTCGCCATAATTTACGGATTTTTTTTCGATAAAAGGGTAAACGCAAGCAAGGCAGTTGAAAATGTGAATATGGTAGTGCATATGGTCTTGATACTCTAACAGCCTATCACTATGAAATAATGGAAATTGTCAAATCCAACCATCATGTTAGCATTGTTTCAATTTCCCAGGAGCTAAATATTGCACAATGGATACAAAAAGAAGCTCAATGTATGGGTGCCGCAACAGAAAAAGCTAAATAAAAAAACATCATGGACCAAATTTTCATCTGTGAATCGCTGCTGAATTGCAACAAAATTGATCCATTTCTGAAGCGGATGGTGACTGGTGATGAAAAGTAAATCACTTAAAACAACGTCAAGCAAAAACGGTCGAGGTTGAAGCCAGAATTGGATGTCTGAAAGGTTTTGCCTTGCGTTTAGTAGAATTGGCAGGGAATCATCTACTATAAGCTGCTCCCTTAAGACTAAAGTTGGATCTACACTATCAACAATTAGCTCGTCTGAAGGAAGCAATCGCTTCAAAACAGACACTTTTGGCCTTTAGAAGAGGATTTGTCTTCCATCGTGACAAAGCCAGGAGCTACACATATCGAAAGTGACTCTGTAGAATCTCCTGGAGCTTCCGATTTATAGTCTGGACCAGGCATCAAGTGATTACCACCTGTTCCTATATATGGCGAATACTTTTGCTGGTGAAAGATAGAAGTTTCTGAAAGTCGACTGTTCCAGGATGAGAGTAGTTTCTCTGAGACAACATTTTATCGATAAAAATGATGCACATACCTATGACCTAAATCGGATCATATTAAGCCTTTAATTTCTTGTCAAAATAATGAATACACCTAGTATTATTTCCTATAGGCCACAGGCACTGAATGATTAACTTAGAACGGTCCTGTTGTAGAAATCCCAAAGTCAAGTTTCATTAGTTAAAAAAATCAAATAAAATTCGTAGAAAAAAAAAAACCACGATAACAAAACAATGTTGATGTTTCAAACGCGCGAAGTTTATAATAACAGTTTGTGTTTTTGTTGTTGTTCGTTTGTTTGTTTGTTTGTGTAGTTGGTTGCAACAGTTGCATGTACGCATGCAAAAACACGCAATGGGGTAAATTTAACAAGCAACAACATCAGGCACAGCAGCAACAACCAGACAACCTGCAACATTGGAATTATTTTAAACATTTCAAACCAAAACCCGAACGAACTACGAACTATTCATACACCCCCGCATGCATTCGCTCTTTTCTGTGGCCATTGGTTGTTGTGTTGTGGAACATAGTTAATAATAAATAGGCATTATAGCAATGCAACAACATGTTGCAGCCGGCAGCCAATTATGCGCACACAAAGTGAAATCGATGAAGATGCTCACTCAGCAACATTAGAAGGAACAACAGCAACAACAACAACAACAACAGCAACAACAGCAAGCGCACTAGCACAAAATTTTGTGTCATTGCTAATGGTCGATGATGTGAAGTTTATGCAGTAGAAGAAGGCCTTTGGCTGAAACTTTTGCTACTTACAATACAACACACTACACACTACACTACATCACACACTATAGAGATAGACTATATTATGAGGGTGGTGGCAGGCAGGTAGGTAGGGTAAGTGGAGAAGTGGAGAATTGTTGTTGTGTTATTGGTGCAACGCCTAACGAGCTGTGAACATTGTTGCCAACATATGAAAATTATGTTTAAATTGCAACAGCAAACGAGTATGCAGCATATTTTCTTGCTTCTGCTTCTGCTTCTGCTGCTTATCTTCTAAGCCCCAGATAATGTTGTTGTTGTTGTTGTTGTTGTTATTATTATTATTATTATTTGTTGTTGTTGTTGTTATTGTTACTGAAGCGCTTTCATTGTTTGTTAATATTTTTTTTCTGCTGCTGCTGCTGCTGCTGCTATAGTCAATTCAACTCGATCCTCGTTCTTTCGTTCGGTCAAACAATAAAATATGAATTTGTCATGCGTTTATTTATTGGAATTTTCTTTAATGCTTGCAACAAACCAAAAATGGTATTCACCACCAAGAAGGAACAACCACATAAATGGGCAACAACCACAGCAACACACAGCAATAAGAATAATAGCAGCACAAAACACAAGCAAAAGAAGGCAAAAATTGTAAACAAAGAAAGCGATAAATAAAGTTTATTAATTCATTAAAAAATATATATATTGTAAGTATATATTGTGTTGAAAATGGAAAAATCAATAAAGAAATAACTCAGAAAAGGCGATAAAAATCAGTAAAGTTGATGGCTTTCAACAATTTTTTTTATAGGAGCGCAACAACAACAACAACAAATCGTAATCACATTTAAAAAAAAAAAGAAAAGTAGATCAATTGTTGCTGATGTTGTTGCTGCTGCTGCTGCTGGGTGAGCAATGAACATTAAACACTTTTCACAGCTCATTTTAGGTTAATTGGCTGAACAGCAAAAGATCCCTCAAAGGTAAATAAACTTGGGCAAAAAAACATCACTTTGCCAAACAACCAACACAACTCACTAAAGAAAGGCAAAAAGGAGAGAATGAACAAGGTTTGTTTGCAGCAACAGTAGAAGTAGCAACAATCGACGATTGATCAATGGCAATAAAGAAAAACGATCACAGATCAAGCGATCGATTGCAATGAAATAGGTAAAGGCAGGCAGGCGAACCATTAACAACAACAACAGCAAAAAACAAAAACAAAAAAAAAATATATTCTACTATGATGGTGGTGGTGGTTTGGTGACGATGATGACGACAGACTGACTGCAATTTATCTTGTTCCAACCAAATGGAGAAGGAGGAGTGGAGTGGAATTTTTGTTGTTCAAAAGCAAAAAATAATTGAGGAAAATAGAAACTAGTAGCAACAGTAACAACAACAACAACAACAACAACAACAATTGTTACAATTTTTATTGCTGAAAAGTTCTAATCGAGTGTGACTTGTCAACACTTAACAACAAAAACAAAAACAAAAACAAAAACAACTAAGAGACACCAACAACTAAAATCAAAAGATCAAAGGCGATTTAAGCGGCAAATGCCTTGTGGGAAAACAAAGTGTACAAGTAACCATCAGGAGCAACAACAACAACAAGAACATTGTGTTGTTGTTGCTTGTAAAAGAGGCGCTAAATGCCGCCAATATCAGCAACAACAACAACAACAAGAACAACATTCAACATACGCCCCATTGTCTGAGAGTCAAGTTCAGAAGAAGCTGCAACTTGACGATGAAACTAAAAGACGGCGGCGTCTACCAAAAAAAAAAGAAACAAAAAAAGTAGCTAACCGCCACACACTGACGAGCTGCAATCAATCTATCAACATGTTGTCCACTGTTGTTGTTGTTGTAGTAGTAGCTGATTATACAAAAGACTATGTTTCTCTTGCTACTGCTGCTGCTGCTGCTGCTACTCACTTGTTAAGCGCCTTTGAGCGTTTTTAGTAAAAATTTCGTAGAATATAAATCCTTCAGTTGTTGCTACTGCTGGTGTTGCTGTCATTACCTTGCTGCTGCTGTTGTTGTTGTTGTTGTTGCCATCACCTTATTCTCTTGTTTATGCATAACAGCAAACAAAGTGGAAAAAAGGAGAATATCAAAACGTCAGCAGACAGACAGAAGCTTTTATTACCTCAAATGGTAGATAATTATGTCGCCTTGCTGATAAATTATGTTGTTGTTGACAACAGCAACAACAACAACACGTAAATAGCAACATTTAAAGCAGTGAAGACTCTTGAAGATAGAAAGTCTTTCAAGTATAGTTTGGCATCATTTAGGTGTTGGCAATGTTGATATTTTATTTTAACAAAAATTTTTTTAAAAATTAAGTGTTAATTTTTAATTTAAATTTAAAAAAAAGGAAAGAATTTAAATAATATGAGACAAAAAATATTGAACAACAACAAAGAGATGCGCTTCATTTGATAAAACACCCAATTCCAAGCAAAAGAGGGCGCAACACTCCATAAACAAATATCGAAATGGATGAGTAAAGCAGCGGCACTCTAACGATGAGGATGCAAACCACAAAAGCCTGTGTGCTGCTCAAGCATTTTTTCTAGTCTATCTAGATAAGATACAAGCAGCAGACAGAGTAAGGCACACAAGGCACACCACAGTTCAGTTTTGTAGTAGATTAACAATACATACCAGCAGAAGCAGAAGCAGAAGCAAAGGCATACGAAACCAAACAACACCAAATTGTTGCAGCGGCAACAGCATGTGGCATTTTTGCATGAGCTAATAAAGTTGGCAAAATATTGGTGGAATTTTCTTTTTATACCGTAAAACTAACAGAAAAAAAAGGAGAACAGCAACAATTACAAGTAAGGAAAATCAGTTAGAATCCCATAACACCACCACCACCAATTCTAACTTCATCTTGTAGGTAGATGAATGCATATTTGCAACACTAAAGTTGCACCAAGCTTTTTCAGCTCAAATTCAAAGACAACGCGAGTTAAGTGTAGATAGCCTTAATTGTTTTTTATGTTAATTTGCTTGTTGCACACGATACCCAGCAATTACAACAACTGTACAACAGCAGAAAACTCAGTTACATTGCTGCAGCAACAATAACAACAACCGCCCTCACTACAAACAAAAACGAACGACAAGATTGTCATCACATGAAGATGTCAAGAAGGGACACCAACCAACCAACCAACCAACCAACTCGACCTAAGAATGGGCAACAAGAGAGGAGATCAATGACTTCTTCCTACTTCTGTTCTGTTGTTGGCAACATTTGTGCCTTGATGTCGTGTGTGTGTGTGTGTGTGTGCATGGTGGTGTAGTGGCATGCCGCATGCACAATTCTGATAAGCATCTCAGTGAAATTGCTTCGCACTTTAAACAATAAAAACAAAAAAAAAAAAAGAAAAGCGAAACAAACCAAAAACGAAACGAGTGCAAACACACCAAGTTTTCTTCTTTTTTTTTTATGAGTTCATTATGGTAAATTAAATTGTGCAACTTTATAAATTGTTTGTGCAACAACAAAAATGTTTAGGCGGCTTTTACAGCTTTGATATGCAAAAACAAATTTTTTTTGCTTGTGGTCAAAAGAAAGACAATGTAAACAGTAGAGTAAACTAAAGTAAAGCAAAATCGATTTTGGTGTTAAACCTAAACGAAAAACAAGCGAAGTGCAACAACTTGGGGCAACATGTTGCCAACATACAAAAATTAACATGTTAACAAAAGCAAACGATCTTCGTCGTTTGACTTTAAGCCACCATCACCATCAGTAGTGGACTGACTATCAATGACTTTATCAGCGGCGGGTGTTAAGCTCAGGCGCAAGTCACTTGGGCAGATATCAGACAGACAAAGCAAAGAACAGCACAAGAGAGCAAGCAAATGGTCGATCGGTCATAGTATTATTGGCTTTAACTAAAGTATTGACTACGTGCCAGTAAACAATTAAAAACCCATACAGCAACAATAACAACAACTACAACAGCAGCAACAACAACAACAACAACACCCCAAAGGTGCTTGCTTGCTTCCTTGACTTGCCTTAAGTTGAGTTTAGTAGAGTTTAGTAGAGTTGACTATAAGCGGCAGCGGTGGCGGCAAAGTTCCTTTGAATGTTGCGCTGCATATTTGAGTTGGTTAACTTGGTTCTTTTTTTTTCTTTGTTTGTTTTTTGTATTTCTTTTCATTTCATGTTCTTTTTCTCTGATTCACAGTGAGTGCGCTACTGGTGTTGTTAGCTTGGAATCCTCTCCCACTGTCCCTGTTCATTCATTCATTCATTCCTTCGTTTAACCATTTATTAGGCCAAATGGGAAAATATGCAAGTTTTTACGCGTTGCAAAGAATGATGATCAAAGTCGATCGCATGTCTATGATAAGAAGTCAAAATATTTTGTTGCTGCAACACAAACACAAACACACCGCACCCACCACCATCCACCTAACCTAACCGAACCTAACCAACCTAAATCCAAACTTAAGCAGAAACTCTAACTCTCCAGTCAAATGTTGGCGGCTGGCAGCGGTTGCATTGGCATTGGCGTAAATTTCTTTTAAGCAACAATCGATCGATCGATCGATGAATCGTTTTACAAGTAACCCAGGAACCAGTCTAACCAACAAATAAATGAATAAAGGGTAGAGCAGAAGAGAACAGCAGAGAAGAGAAGGTTAGCAAAAGAATGAACTGCCAAGGGGATCTTCTTGTACGTGGTCAAATAATGCTGCTCTCTATCTATCTGAACACGGTAGCTAACATGCTTAAGTTTAATTAATGATAAGAAATCTGTATCTAAGTCTGTTGATGTTGATGTTGTTGTTCTTGTTTCTCTTGCAGTTGCTTACTTGCTCACCACTCTTGGTGTTTTGTGCGTAATGAGCTTGGATCTTTGGTTTTCAATGACGTTTCCCTTCCCTTTACTTCTTTCATTTCCATATGATTTTGTATCTTTTTTTTCTTTTTTTTTTTTTTGTTGTTGTTGTGGCATCTCAATATCATGTAGATTTTTGCTAATGTGTTGTTAGCGCGTTCAGGCGTTCAAGCAACGTGTGTTGCAGTTTTAGTTGTTGGCTGTTGGCTGTTGGTTGTTTGTATTGTATCTTTTCCACTTCTTTTACACCTTTTTTTTTCTTTTTGTTTCTTTTCTTTTGCATTTGGTCTCCTTTTCAAGCTCTCAACTCTCATACTTGCCATTAATTAGTTGAATTTATTAGATTGCCATCTAAGTCTTCTGTTTGTGTGTGCTTCATACGCCCCTTTTGCCTTGCCCACTTTGGTTTAGTCATGTCTAAGTAGTGCATATGCGCCTGGGAATTTTTGGTATTCTGTTTGTAGCTCACTTTTGCTATGGCAAACTCCAACAGTCCAAGTTTATTTCTTTTTTTTGTTAAAGTATCTTCTTTAACTTGAGATTATGCAAAATAAGGAAAGTTGTGAATAAAATGGCGTAAAATATTTTATCAGCTTGTTCCGATTGGCAGTTTGTTGTATTCATGATTGTTAGAGGATTAGTGTGACTTAAGTCGAATATTACAAATTATTAGTTGCAACGATTTTAAGATTTGATTGCTTCACAAATTGCACTCTACTCTATGCCGGACACTAATCAGCAAATTATATAATATTCACTCTATCTATGGGAACGAATATATTCCATTCCCCTGACCATCATCATCACCATCACTATCACCAACCATCATAAAATCTGTTTGTACTCCTTTACTTTAAAAAAATCTTGTATCATTTTGTGTCATACGCTTTTGGGAAATGCCAAATGGACATTAATGTCCTACTCTGACTGACTTAATTTCATTTCAATTACATGATAAACTCTTTATGGTCATTTTCAATGATCAAATAAAAGGCTCAATGTATCTGTAGCCGCAGCAGCATTAAGCAGGGCTAACAAATTTCAAGGAAAGCAAAACGAAACAAAAAAAAAAAAGAAGAATTGGCTTTACAAACAACAACAATAATAAGGATAGAAGAAGGAGGGAAATAATATCAGGCAGCTAGCAAAGTAGAAGAAAAGCAGCTTAGTGACTATTCAAATATTGCAGCAACATGCAGCACTCCAACTTACTAACAACAATATATCTACTACGTACTACATGTTATGTTGTTGGGCTTGTTAGCTATGTTATATTTGTTGTTGTTGTTGCTGCTGCTGTTGTGGTCAAAAAGTGGCCGCCAGTTTTGTATTACCAAGAAAAGTAGCAATAACAGCAACAAGTGAATAATCGCAACTGTCAGATCGAATTTCTGTTAAACGAAAAACAGCGCCACAATTGGCAGCAGCCAACAACAACAGAAATATGGTAGAAAAAAGTAAATGAAAGCAAAGCTTTTTGCTTTGGGTAAACTATGGGAAAATATTATTCTCCTGTTTTGTTGTTATGCTTTTGTGTTCACAAATAAAATTATTCCATAATAGAAATTAACACAAAAGCCCGAAATATTTCAGAATTGAGGGTAGTTTTAATAGTTTGCAACTTTGATTGGAATAAATTTCTACTTCTACTCTCGCATTAGCAATGAAAGAAGGACGTACCCAAAGATATATTAAGCTCAGTTTACCGAATCTCAATGAACTGGAGGAAACAACTGCTCAACAAGCGGACCTAGCTCAACCCTAAGCTTAAGTGCGTGTACTAGTACTCAGGTCTAGATCACTAGGCAATAAGCTGCTGCTCTATAAATAGATTTTAAGGCCAATCTGGACCTAGGGCATCCAGCTATGGAGCTCCGCTGCGACCACCAACGTTAATATCCTACAGAAGTTTCAGTCTAACGATCTTATCAACTTAGTATGTATTCCCTGATTATATCCGCCTGCCATAAACATCGTCTAGGGAACCACTTAAATGACCTCGCAGTCCAAATTCTGGACAACAGTCAGCATTGCCACAGACTTAAGCGATACCATTTTTTGGATTATCTCTCACACTTCAATCAGTGACTTAATAGGAACTTACTTCCTCAATCAACCTAATAGAGTCTCAAGATAATTGAATCCCTCATGATGATAATTTAAAAAAAAAACTAAAAACAGTAAATTTAAACCAGGAAGTTTGTAGAACAAAATGACTACTCTGTTACACCTTTTAACTCGACGGGATGGACGACTGTGGCTTTTCGATTGACATTGACGCTGATCATTTCCATATACAATTCATGTTTAGTTCAGTTTGATGCTTAAAAACAGCAGTTGTAACAACTTGTCAGTGTAAATAATATACAAACTTATGAATAAGGGAAACTAGAAACTAATAGAGTCTTTTGCATTTACATTGTCCCAGAAAACATCCAACAAGCTGAGAGGTTATGTAAGGAGAGCAGAAAACCTTTTTGAGATGGGTCAGATAATATAGGTAAGCTGTTCCAAAAAAACATGAAGGCTTCATCATCATTACACGGTTACGAATTGAGCATAGATTTATCAACCACATATCTGTATACATATATACATATTATAAAACAAAGCTACTTCAGAATGTCTGTTTGACCGCGAAAAACTCAAAAACTACCGAATGAATTTTCATAATAATTTCTTCAATACACGAAATGATTCATGAGAAAGGCTATAAGCATATAATTCATTAAAGTTTTGTGTAAATTTACTGAAATATAACGATGGATATTAAAAATATCAGAACTGTGTTTCCCACATAACCAAAGTGTCGATAAAGCAGTGTGATATGGTGAAGCAGTTGTAGGATCAATTATATTTATAACTATTTCTATCATTTAGAACTCTTCGACCCAAATTACTCCACCCGATCATGTTTCACTCATTCAAGAAGAAAAAAATTTAAAACTAGTCCTATGCATTGTCTTTCTCACAACCCTCGTACAAACTGCATAACTTTACTGCTTCTGCTGTATTAATAATTTCTAGAACAAAATGTGCACGTTTAACGCGCAAGTATGCAGCGTGCAGCATGCAAGAAACCGTTTTTATAAGGGGTTACCCATCGATTGTAGCTACCCAGTTACCATGGCATTTCTGACATTCTGGTAAATTTGCCAACAAGAAAAAGCATAGAAGAATCAGGAGGCGCAAAAGCCTCAGTTTGGTGTAAAACTTCTTTTGACAATATCGTCGTCGTCGTCGTCGTGATAGAGATTTGCCATTACTAGTAGGAGCAACAGGAAAAGTTCCGCATTGAAGTGAAGTAGTAGTTACCTTTGGCACAGTTCGAAAGGCGAAAAATGCAGGTTGGGAGCAACGGGTTGCAAATATTGTGGTATGCCACAAATTCAGCTGAAGGAGGAACGACAAATAAATAAACAAACGATGCACAACAACAACAACAGCAACAACAACAAAAAATCATTGCTTTAATTCAACAAAATTGGTAAAAATTTTAATGAATTAAAATAGCAAAGAAATCTCCTTCTTAGATACGAAAATATTGTAAATACACAAAACAAAAGTGTGAGCAGAAATGAAGGAAAACATGCAGAGAGAGGAAAGATGAATTCGACGAAGATCAAATTACATATTTTGGTTTTATTAAAAGTGATTAGGCGACGGCGAGATGATGATCAAAATTTCATTAAACACAAGCCGCACGCACAATTGCCTGTAACAAACAAGATACAAGAGAAGACACCACCACGATCAACAACAACAACAACCACAAAAACAATGACAACAACGGCAGCAGTCAGCAATTAGTGTCGATTACCAAGTTAGCGCGCTCATATGTCATAATTTAGTTATTAAATGACATATGAGCACAGCAAATAATGAACGAGCGTAATATGATACAAGAACATGTCAGCAATGTCGACGACGCCGGTGCTGGACAACAACAGAAGCTGCCGCCGCCGCTGCTGTTGTTGTCACATGCAACACTCACACACACACAGCAAATGCATCTTGCAAGCCAAGAGTCACACGGCAGTAAGGCAATGAAGCCAAACAAACAACGAAAAAAAGTTAATAAAATAATTTGCGCGAAAAATGTGCATGGCATGCCACATGCCAACTAAAAAAAAACAAAACAAAGAAAGACCATGCAGGAGAGTGAAGAAAGGCATGCATGCATGCATGCACAGACAATGTAACTTAAACGAAAGACTTAAGCAACAAACTTGCGGCAAAAGATACTTTACTTTGATGTCAAAAAGTATTTAATTAGAACGATGCTGCTGCATGGAATCTCCTCTTTTTCTTCATCTCCTTGTCAATCGTCATCGCCCTCTGACCAATTAAAGTGGGTGATAGATGGTCTATAGCTGATTTTCACCAAAGAAAGGCGCACCAAATTTAATTTCATACCAATAATAACAAATTTTTTTTTTTCAAACAGAAAACAATTTTTTGTAAAACATAAAATTTATAGAAAACAACAAAACATAAACACATAGCCAGCCAAAAGTAGTTAAAATAATCAATAATGAAACCAAAACAGAAAAAAAAAAAAACAAGATAAATAATATTCCACCTACAATTATTAAAACAACACAACACACACCACACACACAACACATAACAACAGCAAATAAATTCCGAACAACAAACATGCAACAAACAACTTTGTATGCTTAAGTGGCACTTTTCTTGGTTGTAAAACAAACAAACAAATTTAGACGACGTCGATGCATCTTACTTGTGTACTTTGGTTGTACAAAATAAATAGTAAAAGGAACTGAAAGAATGCACAAAAATTATATTCACTTGTATTCAGTTATGTTAGTCCATTTACACCTTTCACAAAGTGTGAAATATCAAAACATTTCAATAAAGTCATTAAGATTTTATCCAACAAATTAAACTGCTCAGTGGGCAAAATAGTGAACGCAGTAATGCATCAACAAAGTACCCAGTTATTACAAAAAATTATGAATCTACATTTTAATCCAAGAATACAACATCCAAAGTGCCATCCAACTGTCGAGAAGAAATTAGTCTCAAAAGATATAAACCACCAACTGGATTAATTCTGGGTCACCATTGAACTCATTGAAAGTCCTCTTAGTAATGCATAAACATTGTGGAAGGACATTTGTTCCTATTCCTGAACGAGTTGGACTTTGTACGCAAACATACCGAGGTGTTAGTGCAAAATCCTCCCCAGGGTGTTTCATGAAATGCTGACTTGTTGTGTTTAGCGCTGACTCGACGTTCTGGGGTTTCGGAGAACACTTTCGGCCACGCAGCAATTGCTTCAAATGTACGCACATGTCTGGCAACAACCAACATCTCAGTTTCCTACACTTTATTCACAAATTTTCAAATTGCACGCACGGTAGGTGCCTCATTTCATTAAAATTTTGTACAAATTTTCGCAATGTAAGATCCACATTCAAAATAAGTTTTCAGTTTAGCGATCCATATTCGTTCAGCGGAAGGTTGAAACTAAACTACTTGCAATTTATGACGCCAGGTAGTTCAAAATCGGACCAATAGATGGCCCACCCTTTATATTCCCTCAGCAAATTTGATGAATTTTTAATTAATCAGATCTTATTTATATATATTTTTTATTAGAGACAATGCAATAATTCCTTCCATTCGTCATAGAGAGACAATGTAATTAACATAATGTGACCCAGTTCGAACATCTCTGTGGCAAACTGTTTCGCCGTTTTGAAGGCGAAAATAAGACGACCGCTAGAGTTGGGGAGAGATTAAAGTTTCACTCCAATCTTTTTAAGGTAAAACTTTCTTTTTAGTTTTCCGGACTCAAAGGTTACCAAAAGGAACCCTATTGCAGAAACTTCGTTGTCCGTCCGTCCTCGGGTCATATCTCTTAAACCGCAATAGATAAAGAGTTGAAGTTTGCACAGAATGTGTAGTTTTATTCGGGCATCAAGAACAAATACTAAAACTAAAATATTTTCACAAACTTAAAGGGGTTCCCATACAAGAAACATTTTGGTTTGTATGGCAGCTATACGATCCAGCAATCCCACGATCTTGAAATTTATCTCGGTGGCTATACATAAGAAACTTATATTGTCGAAATTTTAGTTTGATCGGACCACTAGGGAAGGTACCTCCCATACAAACCCACCATTAAAATGCAGGTTCTTATTAGAAAAACTTTTTAGACTTTTGTTCCATCGAACTGAAATGTAGACACTATAAGTTATTGATATAGGCATTGCACATCTGTTGGAATCAGTCGAATCGGTGAACTAGGAGGGGTACCTCCCATACAAACCCACCATTAAAATTCAGATTCTTATTAGAAAAACTATTTTGTTTTTTGGATTATTGAACTGAAATTTATAATTTCCTAAGCTTAGCTTTTTTATCTTGAAGCTCATATAAACATCATTTAAAGGATCCTTAAATTTGTTTCGATTCTGTTGCAGACATTTCATCAAAATCCATATGCCAATACACATATTTGTGTAATGTAAATTGAACTCAGTTCAATTACTGGTCAAAGACACCGCTCTGTCTGTTGGGCGGTTTTAGCTCATTATCTGTAATTGTTTCATTTTTTTGGAGACGAATAGGAAAAAACAGTAACAAATAAAGTACCAATGGCGCTTAACAATCCCGTACCACTACTACAGACCACGCCTTCCAAGACAAAAAAAAACTGAACTTTGTTTTCTATTAAAATTTTATTACGCACTTTTTCTACATTTTGCAAAGTGTACAGGAAGGCATCATTCATCTGTCATGATGTTTGTAATGCTTAAAAGAATCATGCATCTGAGATCTTATAAAGTATTGAATGAATATGAAAATTCATGTCTAGGAGAATCGGAAAGGAATTACCGCTCAGTTTCTAATTGATATTGATATATCAAAAATTAAATGTTAAGCTCTGGGAAGAGATGTTTGTCAATTTTATTTATATAGAGAAGATCTTAAACATGGAAACTGTTGCATTTCTTCAATATTTTTAGAAAGACCGCGATAGTAATACAAATTTGGAATGATTAGATCAATATTTTATGTATCTGACATATAAATGAAAGGCGAAAGGTATGTAAGCTTCGGTGAAAACAAAGTTAATATTTGGTTTTTCAGTAAGATATTAAAAAAGTACATACCAGAGAGAGAGAGAATAAAAAAATCTAAAAGGTTGACGGCGACGACAAGGAATTATGAGTTGTAAAAATCGACTAATGGAACAAGATTGTTGCAAAATGTTGCACTAATGAAAAACTTACATGGAAAATAACTACAGCAGCAGCAGCAGCAACAACAACAACAACAAAAGCAACAATAACAACAACATCAATGGCAATAATATTAAAGAAAAATCTGAATATTCACATAGGGCAAAATAACCAAAAGTAACAACAAACATCAAAAGTTAGCGCTGCTTATTGCCAAAGATAAATATAATTTAGTGTGGAAAACGAATGAAAAACTTAACTTTGTTGCCAATTTTTATTTAAGACTTCAATCCACTAGATGCCGCAAACGATTGGTAACCAACAACAACAACAAAAACAACAACAACATCAACAATATGAGAATATAAAATAGAATGTTGCTACTGTTGTTGATATTGTTGTTTTTGTTTGTACTGCACTCATTGTTGCACTAATTTGGTTTGAATCGCATCGAGAGTCCTATGACAGTTTAGTCTATCAATGTAACGAAATCTCGTTTATTGTGTGCCCCGTCCGTTTTGGGGCATAATGAATAATAAACCTTTATACGGCACACGCAAGACTCTTAGAACCCAACAAATTCATTGCCATTTTCCATATTTTTGTGATATGATTGCTACAATTGCTACATAAAAGGCAATTTTGTGGTTTGACGATCATTGGGTTTTTTGACATTTAGTAGAGAATTTTAACTAATTGTATGTGAATGAGAACTTCTCATGTGAATGAAGTTCGCTAGGATGATATTGGGGAATAGGCAATGGAAGTAGTTTGCATATGCTACTTACATATTTATTTATTTATGTAGTCACTAGAGAGTGACCATATGAAGGGAAGGAAAACTATAATGTGAAATAGAGAAACTTACCAAATCAACATTTGCTTGTTGGTTGGTTGGTTGGTTGGTTGGTTGGTTAGTTGGTTGATATTTAGGTTTTGAGTTTATTGATTGGAAGTGGGCGTGTAGTTGAAAAACCTCTTTGCAATTAACGTTCAACGTTAATCAAATTAGTGAGGGCCAATTTACTCTGAGACTTCATTCTGTGAGAATATGTGTGTGTGTGTGTGTGTGTTCCATACTTAAAAGACATAAAATTCGTATGGAGTTATTAGCACGAAAAGTAGTTAATTACAAGTAATTACAAGTATGCGTTGTTGCCCATTGTAACACAACAACACACACATCTGTGTAGCCATCAGCAGAAGCAGAAGCTATAAAAGATACATGCCAGCCGACCGAGCCAGTCAAGTCATTTAGCCAAATGAGAGTTGATCTAACAATAACCACCACATAGGTACAACATACGAATGAGTCTCTTCTTTCCTTTTAACGACAACTACAAATCGATTTGTTTTGCCATAAAATATCTAAGTATCTATGTACTTCTTCTGTAGTCAACTACAAAAAAAAAGGCAATTCAAATCTAAACTGAGTTACTTAAAACAATCCCAAATGACGACTCGTTGTTATTTTCCTAATTGCTGTGCAAAGTTATTAAAATGCAAAAAAAAAAAAGAAATAGACAACACAAAATCATAAAAATTCATCTCACCAATCTCACCATCTTCAATTCACTCCACCATTTTCTAAAAGCTGTTAATTATCATTTTATTGAATAGCTTCAACATCATCATCATGATGAATCTATTTAAATTTGTATGATTTCATCATCATCATACCATTTACATATCATCTACTTTTGATAGACACAACAGAAAAAAAAAAAATGCATAATATTAAAAATATGAAATAAAATGGGATTTTTAACTATGAAGATTTTGTACATAAAATTTTAAATAATGGATTATTCCAACTTTGATTTGATACAAAATGATGAACCAATCCAATACCAAAGTTTAAATACAACATTTTCTTTATATGGTAGATGTGCTGAAGTTTCAGTGCTCAATGTTGCAAAATTTCAGTTGCAAATCTTTAAAATAGAAGACTAGTTGGCTACAATGGTGATTATTCTGAAATTCCTTATTTGCATAACAATTCTAAAGGTTTTTGTGGGCAACTTCCAGTTAGATTAGTCAATGATTTTTTTAAACTCGCACCACCACAAGTGACACCAAATCGATCACATCGCCCAAAAGAAGTCGTAATGCCAGAAATCGTCAATAAATGAAATGATATTGGATGATCGGTGAATGAAAGTGTTGGAAGAAACTATAACTATAAGCATGTCAATTGAGCGGATACATCACATTTTACTTAAATATTTGGGCATGGAAAAGCTATTTAGGCAATGGGCGGCAACCGTGTGGAGTGTTTGGCTATGTTTGACCGCCATCTGAAGAAGTTTTTGCGTCGTTTAGTAACCGTCAACGAAACGTCGATCAATGACAACATACCAAATACCAAAGAACAGTCAAAACGGCGGACTTTTTCGGGTAAAAGTTCCCCAAGGTGGGTCTGTCGGTTAACAAGGCCAAGCCGACAGTTTTTTTGGGATACATATGGTTTCATTCACCTTCACGAAAAGTGTAAAACGATCATAGTCGAATGTTAATCGAGCTATCGGCTGAAAAGAGATTTCAGTGAAATGAATGCGGCATCATTGAAAAAACGCCTAACTTCAGGACTTTGAGGAGTATTATTATTTGCTAGGGATGAAAAATTGGATACTGAATCTAATCGACCTATTCTCCAAATTGTGTCATGTCTTAACAGAGCTATAAATATCTGCTAATATTATTTTTGAAACATCTAACTACCTATTCTTAAAAATATTACAATAATTTGTGATGCTGTTAATGCCTAACAGTATCACAACTCGCTGTTAATGGCATTTTGGTATCAAAAAAAAGCTCTTACTATCATGATTTGTGATAGTCTGACGAAGACGTCACAAAAATATCATAAACAAATTTTAAATAGTTGTGCGCTGTTATCGTTATCGTTCTTTAAAATGTAGGATATTGAATTTTTTTCTTTGCTCGCGCAAATTTTTTAAGTATGTAAATGAAAATTATTATTATTATTACGTATAGTCAGAATTACGCGGAGAACCCCTTAAAAAACACCAATCTTACAGGTTTAGATTATATACGTTTGTAGTTACTTATAATATTTAACCTAAGTTTTAAGAGTTCTAGCTATAACTTCGACTGTATTAAATAAAAAAAATTAGATTAAACTATTTACTAAGATTACAGGACTTGATGAAGAAAACTATTTTGTTAATATTATCGAGGGAAGGAAATTGAATTAATGTGGACGGTAGAATGTCTCCGAAGAGTTGTGTTTTAGTTATGTGATAATTTATGCAATCATCTAGCAGGTGTTTTATTGGCAAGTGGTCATCCCAGAATGGACAAGGAGGTTGCCTTTACCTTCTAGGAGATGTTTGTGAGTGAGTTGACTGTGCCCCGTTCTCAATCGTACGAACATGGAACAAGTTGTAGGTGTTTTGGAAGAATTGGAATTTTTATACCAGTGAGTGTATGATCGCCATTGTGAGAATTCCATATCTCTTAGGATATTTCCAGATATCGCGTTCTACGCCCGGGATGACAGGCAGACATGGTGCATAGCTCGCTTCCTTTCCTGCTGTATCCGCGTGATCATTCCCTTCGCGTGGCCAGGAACCCAAATGAGTTGTATTATCTTTTGGCATTTGATGAAGAGATTGCGAAGTTTTCAGAAAATGTGCTGTTTTCTTCTAGGTTGGCAAGCCTGCATAAACTGATGTGTACAGATTGATTTCATAAACTTTACAGACGACTAATGTAAAAAGAGCTTTCTTAACAGTGCAGCTTCCAATGTGAGTGACGAGAATCACAAAAAGCTATAACAATTTCGAGCAGTTAGTCCTGCAAGTCCCTTTTTCATTCCTGCTTAGTATTTTATTCCAAATTTAAAAAAAAAAAAAAATTCAGCAAATATAATAAATAAAATAAAGGAAAATTAGTTAGAAATCTCAAACACAAGTAAATATAATTTATTATCTAAACAAAGCAAATGAAGATAAAAAGTGGGGAAGCTATTTTCTGGACTACGAAACATTTGACAACATGCAATAATTTTTTATTATTTGATCACCAATATTTTTGCAAGTGAATTGGTAAATAAAGACTTGAGTTTTTTATTTGTAAAAAAAAAAGATGAGTTTTGTTGTTAAATCTGACATGCGAGGATCCTTTCTCTCTGTTGTTTTATTTTCATTTATAGTACAAACATTTATGATGCCACCAACTATGTTGAATAGAATACCATTTCACTTTAAACATAAAGGGTATAATGAAAAAAAAAAAAAACAAAAACTCTTCTATAAAAACCAAAATGTATAGTAAAAAGTATTAAAAATGTTGCTCACAAATTATCCTTTCATACAATTTGTTGTTTATTTGTACTTTCGAAAAAGCAAGTTAAAAAAAAAATAAGAAAAGTTGCTCGTTAGAAAATCATTTCATAACAACAAAAGCAACAACAGGCCAAAGGAGCAGCAGCAGCAACAACAGAAATAGCAGCAACAAATCGCAATGCCATCAAATTACAAAACAACACGTTAAATGCAGAAACATAAAGCAACAGTAACAACAACAGCAACAACAACAACAACAACAGTAAAGTACGTCAGCTGTACCTATTTTCTTTGCAAATGGAGTGAGTAGAGAGAGATCAAGTGAAGTAAAGTGTAGCGGAAACATTTAGCTTAGTATTTCCATTTCTATTTTGCACATTTTAATTACAAATTTAAATGCGTCTATGTCAAAGCGCAGCAGCAGCAACCGCATTAGCAACAAACAGCAATAACAACAACAACAACAACGGCAGTAGTAGAAGTAGTCACATGTTGCTGGTGGTGTTGTTGTTGTTGTTGCTTTGATTGTTGCATGCAACACAAACATAGAGACACAGAGGAGATACAACAAGCAACATTCAAGTGCGTGTATTTAATTTGTGTGTTTAACATGAGTTTCGCATTTGGCTAATCGTTGCCTGGTGTGCACGCGCACATTCACACACACACAAAATCTGTGAACTAACTAAAAATATCAAAGGCAGCACAGCAGAGATTCAACGGCAAATGCAAAAACTGTTGCCGCTAAGTGCCATTTAAATGAGCGTAAATTAAATGCGGGTCGCCGCCAAAACGAGTGCTTTTCTACTGAGCGAATTGCAATGCAGGAAGCTGATTTTGCTGTTGTTGTTGTTGTTGCTGCTGGAGCAAAATGTTGCACAAAGTAAATTAGCACGGAAAATTGCATTCAACGTGGTTTGACAATTGGTGGTGGTAGTGGTGTTTGTTGGCGGCAACAGTGAGCGGCAGCAAGCAAATTATGCTGGCATTGACACGACAACAACAACAAGAGAACACAGTAGTTGCAGCATTTGCTTGCTGGCTACTAATGTTGCTTCTTCAACTAATAAAAATAAGCATTAGAAAGGTAGCAATTGCTTGCAAAATGTTTTTAATGCTGCCTTTACCACCGCCACCACCACCACCACCACCGCCGATGCTTGATGTTGTTGCTGTTACTGTTACTGCGCTTACACTGATGACGTGGCTGGCTAACCCTCACTTGTCTACAAGCAAAGTAAGTTGGGAGTTTGGTCAAGATTGAAAATCAGAACGTGAGACATTTCATGAAATTGACTTTCGCTGTGTTTCGCAAGCTTCCTTACCTTAGACCATGAGGAGGCGCATATGCATTGCATTGTTGTTATTATTGTTGCTGCTTCTGCATCTGATGTTGTTGTTGTTGCTGCTGCTACTGGCAACACTGAATTATTGTTGCTTTTACAATACTAGTGTGAATACATACGTATAAATGTGTGCTTATGATGACGATGGTAATGATGTTGTTGTTGTTGTTGGTGATAGTGTTGCTGTTACCCATGTTGCTGATGATGGTCAATGGTATTTTGACCATTATACTTATGTTGTTGCTGCTGTGCATCAAACAAATACAACAATTGGCAGCCAGCAGCAAATAACAAACAGCAAGCAAGTGTTGCCATCAAATGACTTTTATTTCGTGGAAAAAAATATACTGAAAAATCAACTAAGAAAATTGTAATTGCACTTCGTTAGGCTCAAACAAACTGTAAATTTAAATAAGCAAATGCGGGCAACATATCTGCAACCAACAACAACAATAACAACAACAACAATTGGTCAGGTCACATTGATAAGATAAGTAAGTGCATTTTACAGTAAACAACATAACCATTTTATTTTAATGAATAATAATAACAACAATCTTTGATAAACAACAAAAAATTAAATTAAGTATAAACAAATGAATTAAAAATTAATATAAAAGAGAAGAGAGCAAAGAGTCTAGGTAAAGATCCCCAGAAAAGAAGGAAGTAGACACAAGTCATTAGAAATCAACAGAATTGTGTTGGCAAGTCAATTAAAAAGATAAATGAGGCTATGATGAGACACTGTAGGTTGGAATTTTTAGTGATGAGACTAATATGATCTCTAAGTTCTAAGGAAAAGGGACCCGACCTTTGCTGAGATAAAGTATTCCAACCAAATCCTATAAGGAAAATTGAATTTTCTATCATCAACAGAAAGCGGGTACTTTATTCCTTTGGAAATTAAAAATTGCATGTTATGTTTCCCTCCAAAACAGATATTTATTATTTATATTTACATAAAACAAATTAAAAGCAATCATTTTCAATATAAAAATAATTTAACTAAAATTTAAATATTCCCAACGCAGGACTCGAACCCGACACCCTCGGTTTGTCAGTCCTACTCTCTAATCACTACACCACGCAGGCATTTTAATCTTGTTTACTTAAATAGCTTCAATATATTAAAACAAAAACAACCATTTTCAATATGAAAATAAAAACAAAATATTCCCAGTGCAGGATTCGAACCCCACGCCATCGGTTTGCCAGCCCCACACTCTAACCCATAGAAAAAAAAAACTGACCATTCATTTTTTTTAAATTTCACTCATGCCGTAACGCACATAAAAGAGCTAGGCTCTAATAATTCCAGTGACTTACCAAATGAACAATAGCAAGACATTCTCAAGTATTTGCTAAACAAATAATGCTCAGCAACAGATTTTATATACAAGGTGCCCCATATTCTATGTCCTGATGTAAATATTGAAAAACTTTGACATTTGTCAACCAATTGACTTGAGTATTAACTCGTTTCACATCGAAACAACACGCCGAAATAGTGATGATGTACATTGAAACTAATCATTCAGTTCTGTTACTTATAGTCGAAAATATCGTGGCTAACGGACATCGTTCTTTGATGTTGAATTCAACATGTCATTCATCAACGCTCAAGAGCGTTGCCCAGAACACAAGAGTGTTGTATCATCACCGCCCGCAACATTTTGATCTCAGTGAAACCACTTTACGGTTCATTTTGAAGGATGATTTACATTTGATTCCGTATAAAATGCAATTAACACAAATAATATTGCCAACACACCGTCCACGTCGCTACGAATACGGCCAAAAAATAACTCTAGCGGTTGTCCCTGAACCTGATTTTTTTTAAACAAAGTTTAATAACCGACGATGCCTATTTCACACTAACTGGCGGCATAAATAAGCAAAATTTCCGCATTTGGGGAACGGAAAATTCATACAAGATCCATGAAACACCAACGCATGACAAAAAAAGTGACAGTTTGGGGCGGCGTTTATGCCAAAACCATTATTGGGTCACGAAACAGCCTATGGAAATCGCTATCGGTGGATGTTACTTCCTTATGTCTGCCCGGAAATGCATAAAAAAAGTCTTGATGGTTAATGGTTACAACAAGACTATGCGCCATGCCACACTGCAAATCAAAGAATTTTGTTTTTGCAACGAAAATTCCCTGGATGTCTGATGTCAAAAGGAGGCGATATTTGCTGGCCACTCAGATCTTCAGGTTTGACTCCTCTGAACTTCTTTATGTGGGGTTATATGAAAATCAAAGTGTACGTTAGCAAGCTTCAAACCATTGACGAGCGGAAGGCAAACATTCGTGCCGAAATCATCGCTATATTGCCCGAAATATTCGGAATAGTAATGGGAAACCCAGAAAGAAAGCACATTTTGATGTGGCCAATAAAAGCGGCCATTTAATCTATTGTATGTCTATCTGTCAGTTGACTCAGACATTTCGTAGTATTGCCTACAAAGACTGATACTCTTTTTTGTTTTGAAGAATGAAGGTCACAAGTGTAGATACAACCTTATTTCATCTCTTAAGCCACGGCACCATTGGATTAAATTCTATGAATTGCATACCTTTTATGTTTTATTATTGTAATACAAAAAAAAAAAACTGATAATACACTATAATTAAAGCATATCAAATGACAAATGCTTTTCGCCAAAAATATAATGTGAGAGAAGGAATCCAAATAGATTTATGCATGTTACGCAATAATGCAAATTTATGGTCAATTTTAACCAGATTGCACAGTTCCGCCTACTTTGACGCCTTCTTCACTTACGCTGACACACACACACACACACACACACACACACTCTGGCATACTCTTAATGAGATTTACTCTCCTTAATCTTAATGATCTTCTTCTTTTGACCTTCTTTAACCAAACTTTTTCTTTTACACTAAATAAAACAAATTGCAGCAAATCAATCAAATGTTGACCTTCCCTTTCAAGCTTCTAAACTGATTTTCTACCATAAAAAACAACACACACACACACACACATTCACCTTCGCTACACCAATTTTGTGGTTACTACCCACTCTACTTGGTAAATATTTTGTGTGTGTTTTATTTTCTTCATTTTTTGGCTTAGCTCGTCAAGTTTTTTCACAAATTATGATCAGACACACAATCAATTTGTGGCACAACTTTGATTAATTGCACTTGACTTGACTTGACTTCAATTGAGTTAAGTTGAGAAAATTTAGAGGCTGAGAATGGTGCTGGTGCTGGTGCTGACTGCATTTAAAGTGAAAAGAAGGGCTTAAAATCAATTGATGCCGCCAAAAAAAAAAATAACATAGAAATAATTCCCACCAAAGCCAAAAAGTGTTTCCTACTCCTATACTTTACTCAGGTAAGGCAGACAGACAGACAGACAGACAGCCAGGCAGACTGACAATGGCACTGCCCAAAGTTGCAACATGAACAAGAGTTTAGTAGCAGCAGCAGCATCAAGCAACAAAGCGAACAACAACAACAACAACAACAACAACAACAACAACAACAACGAATGTCACTTGGTTGGCCATTCAAATGTCACAAATTGTTTGCCAAATCGCGCAATGGACATGAAATAGTTTCGACAGTTTAATTTGCCGCACCGCCACCGCCACAAAATATCTATCTACCACCACCACCGACGACGACGACACCGATCGCGGAGAGACTTTAGCAACTCGAATCGAATGGAACCGAATCGGGTCGAGCATGGTCACTCAGCATAGAGAATAGAGAGCCACGACACTGCCAACTTCACGCTTCACCCTTTACTTCCCCACAATTCACTACTTCTACTTCTTCAATTCGGTTGCAATGCGGCCATCAATAGATGCGCCAATAGATATGAGCGCGACGATAACGTTGACATTCCACCTAAATTTATATATATTATACTCCTTCCTTCTTCCTTCTTCTCTCTTCTCTCTTTTCTTATTTTCTGTTGTTGCTGTTGCTCTTGCTGTTGCTGTTGCCTTTATATTGTGTGCGCTTTTAATTTTTGCCGCCATTCGTCCACAAAAGTCTTGTCGTATTCAAAATAGTAGTAGAAAGAAGTAGTAGGAATAAATGTTTGGTATAAATGTTGCACCGATCGATCGATCGATTGTACATTTGATCTGTGTTATATAGTAGCTACTCCTCCACCGCCTTCAAATGCACCAATGCCACCAATAATTGTTGCTGTTGTTGTTGTTTGATATTTATCAATGGCTGATTTTTATTGCCCGCCAATAAATGAGTGAATGCGATGACGGGACCTAAGCGGTCTGTTTGTCAAAGTCGGTTGCCTTTGAGCAGATTGTTTGACTTGAGAACTTCTTCTACTTCTCCTCCTCTTCATCATCAATGCCTTGTCTGTTGGATGTTTATTCATTTGTTTGTTTTTTTTTGCATCCACATTTGCATCCTTTGACCACATTTCCTCATACCTTA
Source organism: Amiota minor (assembly GCA_037043295.1). NCBI lineage: Eukaryota > Metazoa > Arthropoda > Insecta > Diptera > Drosophilidae > Amiota > Amiota minor. Next base: position 718,442 of record JBAMAW010001063.1, read on the forward strand.
AATTGTTCACTACCATAACTGATCCATCCATACCTATATATACTGTAGGTATGACAAACCCCTCCTAGAAAAATGCCTTTAAGAAGTCTCGTCTCAGGGTAAACCACAAACACTCACTCACTCCACTCATCATCATTGGCGACATGATTTTTTCATTTATTGCTTCCATTTCTTGTTGCTGATGCTGTTCAACTTGATTTCTTTTGTGGTTCACTTGAGTCACGAAATTGTGGTCCACATTTTTTTTTTTTTTTTTTGTGTTGTGATTCCCAGTTCTCTCATTTTCTTATTTGAATTAATTTTGACTTTTTATAAACCAAAGAAAAAAACAAAAAAAAAAAAACAGAAAAATAAAATAAAATCTTTTGTTGTTCAAACATTGAAAATTGCACACGACAAATAAATGTTTTCTGGTTGTTGCTGCTACTAGTTACTACAATACTTCTGTTGTTACGGTTTCTACTTGGTTGGTAGTTGCTACTGACTACCGGGTAACTTACTCCCATGTTGTTATTGCTTTTGCTGTTGTTTGTCGTTTGTTGGTTGTTGAATTTTAAATCAATTCAATACTAATAAATGCAACAAAAGTCTTTGTTTCTTTTTTTTTTCAATCCCTGTAGAGTCTCTTCTTTTTATCTTTTTCTTCCACAAAGTCAAACAGAGAGACAACTTTGTCTCTTTTGGAGATCGTTTTTTGATTATTTTGCATACAAATAATGACGGGTGGGAAATTTCAGTTTGCTCTGGTTCCCATTGTTGCCTTTGTCATCATCATCATCATCATGATTTTCATTAGTCAAAGCAAACAAAATGACTTTATTTTTTGTGTTGTTTCATCAAAAGTTCAAAACTAAACTAAGATCGTTTATGCTAATTTAATCAATGATGATTCGATGATTCTACAATGGAATAAAAGTAGTCCAGTCCACTGTTAAGAAAAGGTTAGCAAATCCTAAAGACCAATACTCTCTCTCTCGCCCACTTGCTAGTTCTCACGCTCCTGGCTTAGCACATGTGTAAGCAATTTTCCCTGTAGATCGTCGCCTAACATGCAACACTTTAATAAAAATTTAATTTATGAAGAACAAATTAATTTCCCAAAGTCATTTACACCTCCTCCTAATCTCAATCACTAAAATAAAAGTAATCGCAAAAAAGAAAAAATTGGGCGTAACCAGGCAACCACTGACTCAACAAAACCAAATCAATGTTCAAGTGAAACCAGAAGAGACAAGGCACCAATACACCAAGACACTAAGGCAACAACAAGTATTGATATCAGCACAGGCACAGGCTGAGGCGGCAACTATTAGCCACACCTAAGCGGAAACATTAGTGGCAATTTCAATTCTTAGCTTAGACTTTATTCAATTCATGGCACAAACAAGCGTCGGCAGAGCACAGGAAGGAAGACCGCATAGACTAAAATTACTTGGACTCTACTCTACTCTACTCTACTCTTTTGCCTGAATCAATAAGAGACTATCATTCGCGCCGACAATATCAATATTTATTCAAACGATAACACCTACTGATTTACGTTAGTGTTGCATGCAGCAATTGCTAGGCTGCTAGGCTGCAATGTCCAATATTGGAGGAAGGAAGGCTACGAAGAAAGGCCCAATGTTGTAGTGAATACTACAATTTTTCTATTAAGAGCTCAACACTTGAGCTACTGCAACACGCAGCAGCAACAACAGCAGCAACAACAGCAGAAGCATCTGGAATAGTAACATTGGCATCTACAACAAGAACAACTGCGACCAGCGATCAATGGCAACAAGAAGAGTTTGTGACTAGCAATTTTCACGTTAACGCCCCATTTGGCAATTTAAGGAGTCTGAAAAGGAGAGGAGGGCGAGATCAGAAATCGAAACGATTGCAAGCTGCTTTTGAATATTAAAGCCAAGTTTGGGGCGAAAAAGTATAACATGTTGGACATAATGGACATTAGCATAAATTTTATGTTGTTGTTGTTGTTACTGTTGTTGTTGCTAGTGCATCATCATCATCATCAACATCATGATCATCAGCGATCTGTTGCTGATGCTGTTGCTGTTGCTGTTTTTGTTGCTGATTGCTAAAATGTTGCTTGCAACAAATCGTATTTTGAATGTCTGTGGGAAGAAATGTGAACAAACGATAAAAGCTAAAAGAAAGATGCTTGTTGCATGTTTATTACTGTTGTTGTTGTTGTTGTTGTTGTTGTTATTATTGTTGGTGTTGCGTTGCTATAGCGGTTTATGTTGCTGCTCAGTACTGCACTACTGATGATGTTGCATTTATTATTTATTGAGTTGTTATTAGTGCAAACTACGCTTGTTGCAATTGCACGCTTGTTAGGCCAAATATTTGTTGTGCATAAAATGTTGCATGTTGTTGCATTATTGAACTATCATCATCATCATCGTCTTCGTCCGTATGTAGTAGCCAAAACATAGAAGCAAGCAAACAACAAACGTTGCTAAAGCTGATGATGTTGTTGCTGTTACTGTTCCTGTTACTGCTGCTATTGATGCAGTGTTTGTGTTTAGTGAAAAACATTTTCAACAATTTAAGTAGCCAACTTTATGAATTATTATTACAACAATAACAACATCAAAAGCAAAAGTAGCAGCAGCATCAACAGCAGCAACAGCAAACATAACAACATTAATTTCAAACATCAAAATGCTCGTTTAATGAAATTAGAGAGGTGATCGATCGACCGACAATAACAAGTTAATATTTGGTCTGATCAAGTTCAAGTTATTGTAGCTTAACAAAGACAGAGAAAGCAATCAATTTTACTGATTTATTATCACTTAAGAAGCAAGCAACAACAACAACAACAACAACAACAATTGTTTCCACTCTTCTCTCTCTTTCTCTCTCTCTCATTTTCTTAATTAATACATCTAACATTTTTATCAGAGAAACACATAGTAGTTTCCAAGAGCAACACAATTATGGGCAATGCTCATTTGTGGTAGCAGACAATCTTATGGCCAAAGGCTTATTGAAACAGAATAAATAAAATAAGTATCTAAGTATCTCAAACGGCAATGTGCCCGCCACACGTTTCTAAATCAAATCACTTCGAATCTTCACAAATGCGCTTATCGCTTACACTATCGTCGTCGCATTGCAACATTGTGCAGCAGCAGCATCAGCTTGAGAAACCTAGGAAAGAGAACAAACTGCTTTCGAGTTTTTTTTTCTTTCCTACTATTATATATTTTTATTTTTTATTTTTTTCATTTCCTTTAAGCTGAAAATTACTTTAAAGTGTTGCGCGCGCATAAATTTATGTAATCGTTTGTTACCATTTTGAGTCAAAGTCGCCTGCTACGCTTTAGTTTCTATTTAGGAACCGTCGGCTTTTAACTTGACTTGACTTGACTTTTTTTTTTTCTTGGTCAACACCATCACCACCATCATCATACGCAATGTGCGACTCAACTGCCACTTACTTGGATATAGACTTGGACTATACAGATAGAGTCTGTCAGTTAGACAGTCAGACAGTCGAATGGATAGACAGACATGCCTCGCGCTTATCGCACTTTTCACACTTTTTCTAAGGCGTTCCACGTATGGACCGTTGGACAGAAGGCTGTGCGCAACATTTATGCTGCTGCTATGTTTGGTATGCCTGCGTAGTCAGTAACAGCAACAGCAACAACTCCAACAAATAACTTTGCTTTACTTTACTTTTAACCAGGCCAAAAACCATTCGACCATAACGATGATTACGACAACGACAACGACAACTTTAAGTGACTTTGAGTGAATTTTTGCATTATTTATGTTAATTTGTTAACATTCTTCTTATGAAGAGAAATGCGACATTTAGAGTTTTAACTCGAGTTTAGAACATTTACATAGTTTCGAGTCAAAGAGAAAAAATTTCAAAAATTTCTAAATTGCAAGAAGCGTGCTTAACTATCGCATTGTCATGGACTCAATCAGATCAAACAGGATGAATGAACACTTCTATTATAACAACAAGCAACCAAACCAAATTACCCACTAAACAAAGTGCATGGTAAAATACAGGAAATGATTCACTGGTAAAATGCAGTTCAGTAAATATAATGAAGATGTAACATGCAGAAAAAGACCTGACCATATGAAGAAGTACAAATTTTTTTGGGTCAAATTATAACTGAAAGCATCACTCCTATCTGATAGGAATTAATTGTTACAATATTGTCGGAAAATAACATAAAATGTGCTTATGATTTTATGGAATAGTAACGTGGGGCCAATATATCGTAGTAAACATTTAACTAGATGGTAACCTTCTGCTTAGAAGGTCACTAGGGTGAAGCCTAGGCTAGCTAGGAAGTCGACGTCAGCTCACAGCATTAATGAGGTCCATCGCCAGACTTTTTGAATGAATTTGAAGCTTCTGTTGACAATTGCAACTTGAAAAAATTTTCCGATTTCCCAACGAACGGCCATGGCATGCGATTTTCTGAAGTAAGGTTTTATAAGGATGACTCTGTCATCCACATATGTAGCAATGATGGCTTCATATGAGTCAACTGTTTCGATATGTGTCGAAGTATATAGCGAGTAGAGAATGGGAGTTAATACTCTGTCTTATACAAAGCAATGTTATGTTCTTTATGAATAAATTAATAAAAATGTAATTCTATAACTTCAGAAAGCTAAAGTAGAAAGAAGGTTTTCTTCAACTATGCCTTCACGCAGTGAATGTTTCATTGTAGTATTTAAGCTTTATACACAACGATATTTTTACCAAAAAATATTTAAAATAAAATATTAAAATATTTATTTATACACGCTTGTTGTCGTTTTCTAATAAGAACATAAATTCAAATGGGTGGTTTGTGTGGAAGTCACCCTCCTTAATGAAAAACTGAAATTTCGACAGTATGTGTTTCTGATGTATAGCCACCAACCACCAAAATAGCTCCAATGTAATAATAACATCGTCAAATTTTGATTTTAAAAAGAAGTTTCACTTCAAAAGAAACTATTTATTAAAAACTTATAATTTGATAAACACACTTGAAGTGACTTTGGAAAGAAGATCTTGAATCCTATAAAAGATAGACTTTGGATACAATCAGTGAGACCATAGTGTTTCCTCCATTTTGTTTGCCTCTCTATTCCATACCAACATAATTGCCTTATACATCTTTATAATTATAGTTTTATATAGGCAAGTTTTCCTTATTTAGGGTACCGTAGCAAAATGAGTGCCTCCCATAAGAAGTATATGGTATAATAGTAATTGGCAGTTAACTTTGAATCTTAATACTATACAGGGAAAAGTTTGTTATATTCAGAAATAGAGGTTATGTCCTTCTGGAGTTGTTTGAAGCCAGATGCGGATACTTACCTGTTCACTTTACCCGGTCATTATACAATATCTGGTTGAATGAGGATTGAGAGCATTCGCAGTTCTCAGGATTTCAGTACGCACTCATAAAGGTGCCTTTCTGATCTTACAAATGGCAGAGTTCTACATTTTCTGAGATAGACAATAGTTTCAGTAGGAATACCATATATATTAAGGACGGAACCACTAAAGTCTTATAGATTGTTATTTTGTTGATTAGGTTAAGTTGTTTAGTGGGCCTTATGATCCAATTTTGGCAATGTGCTCGCGCCAGGAAAGTTTATTGTCTCCTTTGTCCAAGAACATACCCAGGTAGCGGACTGAGTCCACCTGAGGTATGACCGGGTAATGAGGCGAAATGTTTGACCTCAGATGCCTCGCTGGCACTGGCAGAGCTAAAGATAAAAGCACCGTCATCAGCATATGTGGCTAAAAAAGTATTATCAGCGGCTGATGCTAGAAAATCAATGGTGTATCTTCAAAATCTGAAACAGTTTTCTCAATATTAATGTGCAACATTGTATAAACACATTACTAGTTTTTCATTCATTTCGTATGAAGTAGGTTGTGTAAAAAAAAAACATATTTAAGGCAACCATAACAAATTCAGAAACACACGCCCTTCTGTGTTTATTATTCCCGCCCTTTTGCTATTTGAAACTAATTTGCAAAAATCGAAACAGAAAATAAAAACAAGACAACATCATAAATTGAATAGAATATAAATCGACTAGATCTATAACAAATAAATTTTAAAGTTCCAAATAACAAATGGAAATCTTAACACTTTTGAAAGAAAATTTATTGCAAAATAATGAACTTAATATTGTTTCATGATTCGTTGCAGGCTATTGATGATGATGATGATGATGATGATGAACAAGAGAAGTGAAGATAAAGTGAGTAAAAATGTGTGAAGCAAAACGAAATGTGACTACAAAGAGTTGTGTGTTGTGTTTTGTGTGTTGTGTGGCTGACATAGACGCACGCACGCAGGCGCACACAATATACCTAAAACGGGCGCCGATTGCAAGAAATCAATGAATCAATGAATTATTGTTAAATATCGTTCGTTCGTTGTCTATATAAACAACAACAACAACAACAACAACCAACCAACCAACAATAACAATGTGACATTATGTTGACAACAATAACAATAAAAACGCACACACTCCACTATTTCAACATTGAAATAATAAAAGTGATTGTCTTCACTTTCAACAAGAAGAGTCACTCACTCATCTCGACCCCGTACAAACGGCGAATCAACGACATTTCCAAATAATGTTTGCAATCGAAAAAAATTGTCAACATAATTTATGAGTTTACTTCATGCAGCATTTACGTACCTTTGCTTTTATGTATTGTTATTATTACAGCAACTCATAGTGAGTGAGATTACTATTAGCAACAGACTGCTGCTGATAGCAAAGTAACAACAACACAACACGACAAAACAACAAATAAACATTAATCAATAAATTTGTTTTAACGACAACAAATGCTTACATACCATTACCACTGTCAGGCAGGCCAGACGACCGAGCGAGCGACCCTTTGGCTGATCTTGACTTCATATACTTATTTAGAATGTGTGATCTGGTACCCTCTTTCTCTTTGAGTGCTTATCTGTCTGTCGAAACCAGATACTAACAACTTGCAACAAAAGAGTCAATGTTGTGTGTAAAAATTGGCAACAAAAGAGCGGCACAACTAAATAATGAACTATTTTATTATGTATCTCGTTTATTTAGAGTTGAAAAAGCAGGAGCAAAAAGGATACATTATTTATTCTGTTGTAGAGTTTTGACTTTCTTCATATTTCTAGTTTTGTTGATTGCCCATTTAGCACCTTCTTTGTTGTATCAACAAAAGTCAACGAAGCGTAGCATGAAAATAAACAGCTGCAGTAGAACTAAGGAAGAAAGGTCCCAGTTTTATGTTTGATGGTAAGTAGGTGTTGCCATCCTAAGTATGAACGATCAAGATGTAGATACAATACTATTTGCTTATGCTTGATTTAATTGTTTGAATTTATATCAGGAAGCATTTTTATTTTCAATATATATAATATTTTTATCATAAAATAATCGTCAAATATTGTAGAAGGGATGTGTGAAGAGATGAGGAATAATATAAAATGCAAAGTGTTGCAATGCTCAACTCTTGTACTAATTACACGTCTGTCAAAATGTCAATTTTAATCGCACGCCAAGAGTGAAGCTCTGCTCCAGAAATAGATGTTGGTTGGTCTTAGCTTTAGCTTTAGCCTCAGTCATATAATTTCAACTTTAGAATCCGCATCAGCAGAATTAATCTTAGCCAAGTTGACTGTTGACGCTTTAGCTGACTGGCATGGCAAATGCCTCAAATGCGATTTATGCACACAGACAGATTTAGAGCAACAACAGCAGCAGCAATACAAACACATTAGATACATTTATGTACAATATATGTATATTTTGCACAGCAGTAAGAGAAGAAGAGAGAGGAGAATAAATATGAAGACGACGACGTTGTCGAAATTAAGCCGTATGCTGATTTCATTTTAATTACAGTGAAGCTCAGCTCGAATGGAGTACATTGCATTGCATTGCATTGCTTTGCATTGAAAGACAAGTGCGTAATAGTATGTACGGTACGCATTACAAACCAAAAGACAGTCAACAAATAGTCAGAAGAAGGCTGGAGCAGCCAGCCAGCATCAGTTGAATCTTGTTATAATTACGCAGGAGCAGCAGCAGCAGCAGCAGCATCATCATCAGTAACGAGGCTTAACAAATTCTTCCTTTTAGCTATTTCTGTGTGTAGATTTTGCATAACGAATTATTTCAAGAATATGATGGCAACTAAGTAAACCAAGAATACTCGTACTTTTCTAGTCTAAAAAGTCATTTATGACATACCTCACTCACTGACTTTACGGATTTCTGCAGTGTATTTCACAGTTGGTGGAATTTACGCATTAACTAAAGCGATTTTCTAATGCGGAGGCACATAAACTTTGTGCGGAAAATATAAAAAACACATATCAAAAAAGAAACAAAAATATAAATGGAAAAAGAAATCCATTCAAATGAATCTCTTTATAATTTGAGTTCGTTAGCGTTAACATTAAGTTAGTGACTGTGGCAGCAATAAAAAATTGACAATAAAATGATTTAAAATGCTTTAATAAAGTTTAGGAAAATTTGCATAAAATCTCTGGATCCGTGTAAATGACAAAGTTGCCGTCGTGTGTGTTTTTTTCTTTAGACAATAAAATGCTTTGATACTCGTACATATACAATACAACAACAATTTAATAGTAGTTCGGTTTAGTAGAACTTTAAATATACTTTACATTCATACGTTGGATGTGACAAAATGATAAAAAAAAAAAAAACAAAAAATTTAAATTTAAATTTAAATAAAATTCTTGAAGGTACACAAATAAGTTCTAGGCTTTTGACCTAAAAAGATTCCACCAAAAAAATTATCATGCAATATCTTTAGTGTTAACATCTGGCAACATCATTGCCTTGAAATATTAACGATTTTGTATGAGCATCACATAATTTCTTTTTTGCGAATAATCGTCCTTTGCGGTAACTTTCGATTTTCTTCATTAATTTGAAGAAATCTGCAAGTGAGATCATGTAAAAGCTTATGGTGAGAGAACTTTCCGTGAGCATTTCAAAACTTTAAAATCGTTAATTTTGGGGACTACAACAGGCAAGTTCAAATTTCATAGCAAAAACTCATGCTGAGTATTTGGTGGGATAAGATTGGGATCCTGTATAATGAGTTGCTCAAACCGATCACAATTCTTCTGCCTGATAGTGCACATCCCCATGATGCGAAGCCGGTTAAAATCTACATAGAAACACTCGATTGGGAAGTCCTACCCCATCCACCAACCTTATTCACCAGTCATTGCTCCTACCGTGATAAACTTGCTCCGATCATGGCTTGTCTGAGCAGCACTTCATAACATATATTAATATAAAAAATTGGGTCGATTTGTGGATAGATTCAATTATGAAGGGGTATCCATTTTGCTGTCAGAAAGTAGTTGCCAGCGATGGACAATACTAGCATTAAAACGATGGAAACAACAATATTTTCTTGTTAAGCAATCTAGTTATATTCCGAAAAAAAATATTAAAAACACAGAGTGGGACAACTTTACCTTTAAAAAATGATCACAATGAACACAATCAGCAAATCAAGTGGATTAGATTGTTCAATAAAAACCAATTAGATTGCTACAAATCTCGCTGTTGATTTAGAAAGAGATTAAACCATTAAATTTCTTCGGCCAAACACTGTTGGTAGCAATGTAACTGTAACAATGAAGTTGGTCGTACGTTGCCTCAAAAAAGGATAAAATTTGACTAGATAGACCATTAACAAACTCTACGACTTAAACTAAGCCAAACATTATTTATGATGTTATACCAACGTGGTGTAATAAAAAGGCATCATCTATCTATATGATAGTTTATACATAAATCAAAAAACAACAATTTTCTCTTCAACATACATATCTCTATTGAATTTCTAATCAAAATGTATAAACCAAAACCGATTTGTCCCCTACCAAAAAGCATTAAAAACAAAATATACACATATAAATTATATGCAAATGGATCAGTTTTGTAGCTAAGATAAAACCACATTTACGTAGCAAGAAAGATAGATGATACTTTATGTATAAAAACAACCTATAATTGATAATGATAGATTCGGTTTAAGACAGTTAAAATTCCTTATCGAAACCAGATTGTGCGATTTTATGGCGATCACAAGACTATTTTGTTATTGATTGTTTATTTTGTTTATTTTTCTTATTATTGTTTATATGAAAATGGTATGTTTTGCATATTAAACTAATTTTATGTATCAATTTATGATTAAAGTACCTATATTTTTAGCAAATGAGACACCGATTAGCCGAGTATGAGAAGAGAAAACACAAGTTTAGTGTGTTATGTGCTTCTTTGGAAATTAAATGAAATGATTAATATAAAATATTGTCAAATATAAAGACAGTTTTTGGAAATGATCTCTCACTAAGAACAAGAAATGATAATAACAAAAAAATTTAAGTAATGTGCCTCACCCTTATAAGCACAATATGGAAGGGAAACTTCTTTAGCGAAGGGAAGTAAATCCAAAAATTAGAAAATGAAATGTGATGAAAATCAAAATGCGATAATGCTCCAGACACTTAATGGCGAGACGCACAAAACAATGGGCATTGTCTTGTGTTGGATCGTCTGTAGCATTCATTTTCATACTTTTTGGATTTACTTCCCTTCGCTAAAGAAGTTTCACTTAAGAACAAAAAAAAAATATTTCCATTGCAGGACTCCACGAATACATTTCAATTGTTATTTATTTATTTATTTATTGTATAATAGAAAACTTAATTCTAAAATACAACATTAAAGCTGAAGCAACAAAGGCCTTGAGCTAGATGAGATCAGAATCTTTTTTTTTTTGTTATTTACAATATTATCATACTTAGACTAACTGATTTAGATTTAATTTATTTATTAGTAATATGAAATTTTTTAAGTTATTTTGACTGGCTTCTGTAAGTAGATGGCGAAGTGGAGGGATGTGAAGGGAGTTACACAGGGATTGGACTCGACTGCAATTGTCAGTGAGATAGCCCACACTTAGTGTACCTGAGTTGCAAAAATTGCAAGTTGGTACTGGTGTCTTGTTGAGAAGATGTTCATGTGAAAACTTTGTGTGGCCTAGCCTGAATCTGGTATACAATACACATTCTTTCCTGTTGATAGTTGGGGGGATGCTGAGTGCTTGTCTTGTTGGATTTATTTGTTTATAAAAGTGAGAGTATTCGTTCCATATTGCATTCAATTTCTCTGATGTTGTGTTGTTTACCAGGTTCTTGATGTCATCTTTATTGGACGTGTTGTGGAGTAGAAGTGGAGCTCGTGTTGCAGATTTCGCCGCAGCGTCAGCTTGTTCGTTACCTGTTATTCCTACATGGCCAGGTATCCACATTTCAATTGTATTTGCCTCAATACCTCCAATATAACAATAACATCGTTAAATTTTGATTTTCGTCACATTTCATTTTCATATTTTTTGGATATACTCCCCTTCGCTAAAGAAGTTTCACTTAAAAAAAAAATAAAATATTCCCAGTGCAGGACTTGAACCTCACGCCCTCGGTTTGCAAGTCCTACTCTCTAACCACTACGCCACGGATATATTTCAATTGTTTTTGCCTAAATACCTTCAATATAACAATAACAACGTCAAATTTTGATTTTCGTCACCTCTCATTTTCATATTTTTTGGATTTCCCCTTAGCTAAAGAAGTTTCTCTTCAATAATAATGATGAGGAGCCAGAAACAAAGAAACAAAACACTGACTCAGACACAGACAGAAACTAATGCAGCAAACATGTTTAATGATTATCCATGACCTACAAGAAGATTCTTCTTGCAAATGCAATAAAATATGAGATACAATGCCAGCACTGTTAGTTAACAGTGTGTTAACAGAATACAATGTTGCATAATTCATACTTGGACTTACCACAAGACTATGAAAATAATATGTTGCAACTATTAAATAGATAAACTTCATAAACAAAACAAATTCTTAAAAGCATTTTTCATTTACAAGAAACATAACATCAATAACATTGGTGGAGTGGATTGGAAAAAGTTTGAACAACAACAACAACGCCTACCCAACAGTTTAAGTTCGATTTGACATCAAAGTTCACCACACCATGTAAACTAACCAAACCAAATCAAACCAACCCAGGTGAGTGTCGAGTCGAGGAAGAAGTGAAACAAACGCATAAAGATAAGAAAACATTAAACCTTTTTTCGCAAGAAATACTTATAGAAACGCATAAAAATTTGTCTTTGACTTTCTCTCCATCGACGAATATGTTAGAAGATCGTTTGTCATAAAGAGTGAGTGAGTGAGTGACTATGGTTGGTTGGTTGGTTGTTTGGTGAAGCGGGAGTTGTTATGTTATTTCAAACTATTAGTAAAAATTTGTTTAAGTTGCATTTTATTGTAGTGTGATTTCTTTATTTTGTGCAGAGTGCAAAATAAGAAGTGAATGCGTATTTAGAACGAATAGAAGATGATGATGATGATGATGATGATGGTGATCATGATTGTTGAAGGTGGCATGCATGCGCTGGAAGGCAAGCAACAATAAAATGAAATGCAATACGAATGTTTGTGGTCATAACTCATTTGTTTAGCACCTAAAGGCATTTATTGTCTTGACACACTCACCCGGAGTGTGTTGCAAGTAAAGTGCGCCTTGGAATGCAGGCGGCGGCGGGCTCATGATGGTGTGCCGGCTTTTGTTGTCATTTTGTTTTCTAGTGAAGCGAACTAAACATCAACAAGAAATGGGGTTATAACGACAGCACAACAACAAAGAGGAAGTGTAGTTAACGAAGACGAAGAAAATGTTGCAAATTGCATTTAGTTTTATTTTCTATGAATGAGTATTTGAGCTTCGGTAAGTCAACAGTAAGGGCAACTTAGGGCAAAAGCATTGCGTGCGTTTTACATTACAAATATATGAGAGCAACCAGAATGAAATGGTCTAGAAATATGTATGGTAACAAAGTATCGGTGCCGGTATGTTTAGCGGGCTGTGACTACTATTATTACATGTGACCCAACAAAATAAAAAAAAGAAGATGAACAGCAATTTCATTTCATTCAAAAGCGAAAATCTGTTGCAGTTATTGTATTGTACTTGCATTTCAATTGGTGCGCACAGCAACACGATGGATGGATGACCTTTGCAACTGAGCCGCTTTCGAGAGACTCTTGCAACAAGTACTCAACATCATGAGCAGCAGCAACAACAAAAATAACAACAGCAATGACATTGACAAATGCCATGCGACGTGCGCAGACTTAATGCTCTTGTTGTTTGCTTGTTGGTTAAATCAGATGGTTGGTTAGTTGGTTGATAAACACGGGATGACTAGAGTAAAGTGGTGGTGTCCAGTATCCATGTTGGTTGGGTTGGTTAAGCTTCAATTACCACAACAATGGTGACGCGCTCACAGAAAATATTGCAAGTAACATGGTTGCAGCAAAATATAGAAAATTGCACACGCTTAAATTTGAATACTCTAAGCTTAAAGTTGTTGTTGTTGTTGTTGTTGGTAGTTAGTTTGTGTTGCTGGCTGTTACTCAAATGCAATTGCAATCATTTTTGTGATTCAAAGACATACAATTTTCCCACACTCGTTTCGGACCATTGCCATCCATTGCCATCCACAGCCAGCCACCATTTGCCATAACTAAACTATCTCTTTCACGTATGCGTGCTAATTCCTACGGCCATATTTAAACTGACAGTTATTTAATTTTGACACGTTGTTGATTACTGCCTCAGAGACAGACAAACAGACAGACGAATGGATGGACAGACAGTCAAACGATCGACTGTAGATGCTGCTATACAAGTAGACTGGTTACACAGTTGGATGGATATGTCGAGAGTATAAGGTAAAACTATAAGGAAAGTGCGCGTATGTACAATAATTGCGTTCAACCTTTGCGACATTTTCCATTTGCAAAATTGGATTTTTGCCTTTTATTGATTTCGCATGTTGTTGTATATGGAAAAGTATACCAAGCTCAACACAGTCACAGTTGGAGGCGTCTCTAAAATTGCGCATGCGCTCAGCATCAACATGAAGACAGCATCAAAGCATCATCAACATAGTCATCATCATCATCACCATCATCAGCATCATCATCATCATCGTTGTCTTTGTTAAGATTTTAGTTTCGTTTTTTTTTTTTTTTTTTTTTTGGTTGTTGGACATAGAGATGGAGCGTGAAATTATGGCAACTTGTCGCCATATTAGGTAAATGCAATAACAACAACAACAACATCAACATCAATAATACAATAATAATAATGATAATAACATTAGTTGCTGCTACTACTATAAATTATTAAGTGATTTATTGCTCCTAACCAGCTGGAAATATTTAGACATGGCTCATGTCTGATGACTGCTCGCTAACTCACTGGTAGTTGTTATTAAAGTTGTAGGTGTAATATATCATAAGCACAACTGACAACAAACCAACAAACCAACCAACCATTCAAACGGATGACAACAAGGCGCGAAAGTGAAATCAAAAGTCAGGGGAAAAAGAAAAACAATAAAATGGGGAAAATTCAGAAAGTCAAGACATACATAGATATATTGGTAGAATGTTAGGAATGTAAAGCTTTTGATTGGGCACATAGAAAGAAAGAAAGTACAATACAACACATGGATGCCATCTTTCAAATAATAAATAATAATAAAAACAAAATAAAATAATCTTAATAATCTTCAGGTTCATAGTAAAGAATAATCTTTACAAAAAATCATGAAATCAAGTTATTCCAAATTTTTGCGATTATTGTGTTGCTTGGAAAGTAATTTCGTTTTTTCGCAATTAAGTTGTTTAATTCTATGTGTTTTTTCCCTTCCATCTTCATGCTTAAGCTATACATGCATATATTTTGACAACTGATCTGGCAAGGCTTGCCAGATTGATTCTAAGCAGGAGGTTTTGATTAGTGCCCTATCAAATATGGAAAGTGAAATCAACATTTTCGGCATATTTTACATTTTTTTTTTTTACTATAGAAAAGGTTGATAAAAATCGTCCAATGTGCTTGTAGAGGAATTGTTGATCGTACGCCATTGTCAAAACTGGTATGCAAACTTCCAATCAGGACATTTTAATTTTGAAGATGCATCAAGTTTTGGATGGAAGAAGTTAAATCTGTTGAAGACAAAATAATGTCATTAATTATGAGATCGCTAAGTGATAAAATTTATCGAATTCAATCGTTCACGATCATTTGAAACGCCCAGGTTTTATCTCGAAGTTGGACATATGGTTTTCCCCATGTTCTTATGCAAAGAATATTGTGCCGTCGCGTGAATGTCTGCTGATTCGCTTTTTAAACATCAAAAAAATTATCTATTTTAGAAGCGCATTATCACTGGGGATGAGGAATGGGTTGACTTTTACAGCCCATGTTCAACAAAAAAAGGTGATGCTATCTGTTTGGTGGGGTTTCAAAGAAATCATGCTTGTTGAGCTTCTACCGGACAATACAACAATCTATTCTGAAATCTACTCTGATCAGCTGGACAAATTGAATGATTCACTTAAACACAAAAGACCAAAATTGATCAATAGAAAAGGTCTAGTGGTCTACTAACATAAAGCGAGACCTCTTAGAACTTTGGTAATTTGCCAATGGGGTATTACTGTCACACCCACCATATTGTACAAATCTGGCATCTTCTGATTATTATGTGTTCCGGTCTCTACAAAACTTTTTAGATGGTAAAACTTTTACTTCAAATGAGGAAGTCAAAAATCACCTCTATCAGTTTCTTACCAGCAAAGAACTAAAATTTTATGAGCGTGAAATCATGCTACTGCCAG
This sequence comes from Amiota minor, assembly GCA_037043295.1. NCBI lineage: Eukaryota > Metazoa > Arthropoda > Insecta > Diptera > Drosophilidae > Amiota > Amiota minor. Next base: position 734,278 of record JBAMAW010001063.1, read on the forward strand.
AAAGTTGGATGGATCAGAATGGACAATATACAATTCAATAAAATATTTTTTAACTATTAGAAAATCATAATAAAAACCATACAAAAATTCATATTACTTTCCGAACAAACCCAATATTGTATCGTACAATACTTTCGATCCATTGCCCTAGAAACGCTTAGAGTTTTTCGAAACTAAATAAAATATTTAGTTTGCGAGTTCAAATCGATAACAAAAACTAAGCGGAAAAAGTCTTGCTATAAAATTGTGAATTCTGACACCAAAATGTCGCTTTATTATCCTTAGTTACAGCAAGTTTGCCTTTCTTATGAGTTCATAATATTGTATATTGTAGAATATTCTACACAAAGCCTAGACCTTAGCTAATAAGATTCAATTTATGCAAGAACTGAAGCCACAGGACCATTCGTTCCATTGAAATTTTGATGAGTATTGGCCATAAATCGTGACATGTCACAAATCGTTGTTTCGTTGAAGAAAGTATCTTTGGTAATGAGGCAGCATATTAGCGGTTTACGGAATTGTAAATAGACAAAACTAACTTAAGTGGAGCAAAGAACATCCACGAACAAAAAAGAACATTGGCCAACCAGGTCTCATTATGCTCTACAATGCACTTTGCTGCTGGGCAAAAATGTTGCCAGTTTTTACGATTGTGAAAATACTTTTATTAAAAGAATGAAGGTTTAGTGACTAAAGCCTGGGTATGCCGGGTAACAGCCTAGTGTGACTAATGCGTTGTCTGCTCAATTGTAGTAAATAGCTAAAATGTAGCCTTTTTCCAGATTCGAATTCCATCTGTTAGTGATCTGACCAAACGCTTGTTGTGTGCCAACAGACGATCATTATATCGGTTAGTGTGAAGACCTCAACTACCGCCAGCCATCATGTCTTTATCCAAGGTTGAGTTTTTAACATATCTTAGACATCCTGTCAGAAAGGGCAATGTCTTGTTTAGCAAGACTTGTACTCTGTTTGGTCGGGGTTTTACCAGCGGTTCCCCAATTCTAGATGATGTATCTCCATACAGGAGCAATAATTGCAACGTAGACTGTAAGCTTATTCCCAAGATACAGTAAGTTTCTCTCGTTGAGCCATTAATCCTTAACTTCTTTCAGATCGATCATTGTTAGATCGTTACTGTCCATAGGGAAGAGTGGTCACAATCATAGTTAAGTTTATGAAATTTAATTATTTGTACTCAAAGTAATCTCTAATAGGATCTGCCATCTACTCCACATCATTTTCGCTTTGAAAAACCAGCCACTCCAGGATTTCTTTGCAAAAATATTACTCGCTCATTAAAATAATTTCGCGTGTGGCATCGTACACGTGATAGAAGTGAAACTTCTTAAAAACAGACAGAGAGATGTCCCTTTTTGTACATAAATTAGATCATCAACGAGATTCTGTGTTTTTCGAGACCTCTTTTCTTCGTACATTCGTTTGTTTTTTGTACAACACACAAGCCGTTTGCTTGTTTGTTGTTGTTGTGGAAATGTAATCTCTTTTTTTGAGACATTTCCGGTGAATTTTCCAAAAATTGTATTATATGTTGGGGATATGGCAATAGCAATACACATTCTCTGAAAATTTGAAGTCTCTACCTAACGCGGTTCATGAGTTACAGATGATTTCAAAACGTGACGATTTGATTTTTTTCACTCAAATGTTTAGTCTAAATTTTTGCCCAACGCCGCTAAAGAAGTTTCATTTCGAAAGTTCATATTCTTTTCATAATCGTGATTTATTAATAAATACTCTTTTTCTCAAAGATTTTGATGAAACTTGACAAACAAAACATCATCCAATATTTACTAATCTGAAATAGTCGATTCCTCACTAAAATTTTAGCTCGACATTTCTAATCTAAAGAGAACTAATAAGCTGACATTTTTATTAAACTCTATAAAATTTGAAATTTCAAATTGAAAATACACAATCACCACAGATTTCACGCTTAATGTAAATGATACACAAAAAAAAAAAAAAAAAATTGGTAGAAGCAACTTTCGCTGCTGTCCTAACTAAACTGCCATGATGCATTGCAATACTAAAATCCCGACAAGCAAAGCAAGATTTTCTAACAAAAAATCAATAAAGAAAACCAACACAACACTATGCAAAAAGAAAAAAAAAAAAACAACAAACAAGTGCAGATGAATGAACGAACGAACAAACAAATAAACAATCGAATGAATGGGGAAAAAGGCATAAAATATATTGATGCAGATTCATAACATAAATGTAACAATATTTTGATAAATATGTGAAATCTTCGCCAACAATGTCGTCGCAACAAAAAAAAAAAAGTAGAGGATATATGCAAATCTAAAGCCAAAGGCAAATACAAACAAAGTAATGCAAAGCAAAGCAAAGCAAAGCTAATCCCCAAACGCAAAGAAATGAGTAACAGTGGCAGCAGCACCAGGTTCAGCACCATCACAACACAATCCAACACAACCGAATAATAAACCACAAAGAAGAGGAAGCCGCCACCGCCGCCGTTGAAGACATTGTCTCGGGCAAAGAATTGTGAGCAACGACGACGACATCAAGGCTGAATAGAGCGTGGATGAGACCCGAATCCCACAGAGTTAGCAGTAATAAATTTTGCTTGTAAGTATAACAATTTGTATGTAAAAAGCGCAAAGGTGAATGAGTAAGGGCAATAGGCAATAGGAGGGTTGTGCTGTGTATGTGTTATGGCGAAGCGTAGAGCGGCATTAGTTTGGTACCAAGTGAAACGCCGCTTGTTCCAAGGTAACAACAAAATAAGATAAAAAATAATAATCCCCAGGGAGTTGTTTGTTTAGCTAAGCTGTGCGCTGAGCTGAGTAAGGTTGGAGCGGCAGCACAACACTTGGTGGCTTGGATAACTGGCTGGCTGGCTGGCTGGCTACCACCAGGAGAAGAATAGACAATTGTTTAGTTGTTGCAGCAACAAGTTTCGAACCAAACTTCAGGTGTATAACAACAGCAGAGCCCAGCAGCAGCAGCAGCATCATCATCAGCAGCGGCACCTTCCTAACAAACTCCTCTATTTCTTCAAGATGATAATGATGATGGCGGAGCGGCGGTGGCAGGTTGCCGCAATAGAGTTGCGCTTGAACGCGTCTATCTATCTATGTACGTGCAACAATATAATAAAGCTTAGCTCAAGACTTAACTCAACAAACGATGAACAAAAAGACACAAAAAAAAAAAATAGATTTGTATCGAATGATGGCGACTGAAACGGTGGTGGTGGCAACTTCTTTGTGAAGCGCACCGCGCGATTTGCAAATATTTTGTCATTGTGTGGCGAGATTTATGGAGTGGAGCAGAAGAAGGCAAACCAAACAGCCAAATGAATGAAGGAACCAACGAACGAACAATTGTTTCCAAGAAACCAAAAGCAAGTGAAGCAGGCACACAAGAAAATAATGGCGGCGAAAATATACCGCTAGCTACCTACCTAACCAAAGCTACGTAAAAGAAAGCTACAGATGGTAATATGTATGAATCAAGGGGGAAGAAGTTCGGAAGGAACCAGTAAAAACAAGCAACCAGCGACGACCAGACCAATGTGAATATGTGACACAATTCTCACTCACTTGACATTGGGTTCAAATCGAGTTGCCGACGCCGCGGGCAACTCCTGAAACGCAGCATGTGTGACATGTCAGCATGCAGCAGCAGCAGAGGCAGCAGCAGCAACAACACAACAACAAAAACAAACAATAACAAGCCCAGATGAGCTTGCACCACGCCACAACACACCATATCACATGATTGGAAAATAGTTGGCGTATGCTTGCATGTAATTTCTTAATAAGTCATGCAATGAAAGCTTTGCTTTCGACCTTATAAAACGTAATTAATTTGCAGTAGAAAAAAAAAAAACCAACCCAATAACAACAAAAGTAAAGCATAAATGTAACACCAATAAAAATGTACCTGGACTTATAGACACCAAACCAAGTAAAGCAAACCAAAAACAAAAAAAAAATTACTCTTTAACCAAAGAATCAACTGAGTGAGTTTGTTGTGGCCAGAGTCGAAGAAACCCCAACGACGATGCCGCTGATGACGCTTTTAGCCCGCCGGTCATGCCAGGCGTGTGTGGTGTTGTTACCATTGAGTAGTCAGCGTACAGCAATAGCAGCTTCAGCTTCAACTTCAACTTGGCCAGCAAGCGAGCAGCAAATGAAGACAAATGACCAACATGCAAACCATTAATTTTCTTCACTTCATTCGTCGTGCCACATTTTGTTGTTGTTGTTGTTGTTGTTGTTGTTGTTCGTTCGTCCGTTCTTGTTGTGAGTAGTCGTCGTCATTGACTGTCCGAGGAGTCAAAGCGCGAACTCTCGGCAATTGCTTATATGAAATGTCTGTCTGAGTGTTCTAACTTTTTCGATCGACATGAATTGAATGAGCATTCAAGCGAAACTTTTTAAATTTAACTCCCGAGTGTCTACTTTAGTCACTTCTGTTCTGTTCTGTTCTGTTCAGTTTGCTAGTGTGATTCAAAGTGTTCATCTGAGAAATTACCTATGTCAATTCGTTCATTATATGATCAGTTAAAGTTAAGCGTGGGAATTGTATACCAACTTAGTATATAATCGATCTCTTTGGAAGATTACTCTTACAATTAAAATAATGTTTTTTAAATGATACAGGAGAATTTCGAAATTAAGCTACTTTAACAACAATAAACAAAAAGATCAATCCTCAACTCATCTTCATCTAACTTTTCTACTCGTATAAAACACAACAACATCAAATCCTGATTTCTAATATGTTTGAGTGGGAAAAGAAGGCGAAGGCAACGACGACGACGACTTCGATGTCTATCAAAGCGCCAAATGTCAGACAATTGGATGACATACAAATGGATAAATTGTTTGCCAATTGTCAAATGACAATGTGAGAGATTTTTAAAGCAACATGATGACGACGACTACGACACAAAGACTTAAGATGACTCTCGAAGACCACGACGAGAAGACTATAAAAAGTGAAGAGACACTTGCTATTTGTGCGCCTCACACTTGAACCACATATCCTGCTGCCTCTCTCTCTCTCTCTCTCTCTTTCTCTCAATTACACTCTACGTTGTTCCCTTTTTTCTCATATTCCCCAACTTTGGACGTCTAAAGTCCAAGTATTCAAGGCGGCAAGCAGCAAGTAGCGCTAACAATTTTGCGCTCTACGGCAGTTTGTCGCCATTAGCGTCGCGTTCAAATCAAATAGAAGAAGATTTTAAACGAGAAGCAGCAGCAGCAGCAGCATCCATCGTACACTCGTATATATTGAGTCTATGCCGACCGACAACTATGATGATGATAATGCGGCGATGTTAGCCAAGAGATCCAACAGCAAAAGAAGCGCAATGGTAAACTTGCGAATCTGATCAAAATCGCCTGGTGATGTGACATTACGACATACAATAATACAAGAAAAAGCAAAAACAACGTGACTGACGGCAATACATTTGTGTCATTTGTATGCAAGAGTAACAAGAGAACACAAGCAAGCAACCAACCAACCAACCCTGTGTAGCAAGAGGAGCAGCTTAGGCTTTGCTTAGTAGTCCCAGTAGAGCAAAGAGTGTACAACAAACAAACCAACAAACAAGCAACAGCTCAACTCATTTGACATTCGCTGCTGGTTGCCACCGCACAGCGGAGATTTGTAGACTTTGAATTGTTGTTGGCTACCGAGCGATCTATAGATCGATCGATTATTCGATCTTTACTTTTCCTTGTATTCACCTTCTGAAACTACAATACAAATACATACCTTGAAAATCTTTGGATTGCATCTGATTTAATTACAAAATAAACGCGGCAGCAAATTGCTTGACGAACAATAAACTTTTGCACACTTCGGCAAATAACCACCAACAAACAAAGAAACAAGTAAACAAAAAGATCAAAACCAGAACTTAGACACTTAACAAGCAAGCAAAATAATCTCCGGGGAAGAGAGATGACTGACTGACTTCTAGTATTTAACCAGCGGTCAGGTCGCATGATCACTGTAGAGCAACTCTTTATGTCGCTAATGCGCTCGCTCGAGTTTTAGTCTTGTTTTGGTTTGGGGTGCCTCAAAAAAATAAAACTAGCCTTGAGCAAATTGGGTGCCATCGATGCAGCACTAGATCTCTGTGTACTGTTGAGTCAGTCAAGCAGCAGCCGGTGGCAAGTGGCGGCAAATGTGCTTTGATCCAAATGTCGGATTCGTTGAAGTTGTTTGCTTTGTTCACAATGCTTAACCACCGAGATCTTCGATCGAGTTGAGTTTTGTCGTCAGAGTCATCCTCTTCGTTGTTGGTTCTTGCGCCTAATGCTGTCATCTAACTCGTCTCTCTTACATGTAATCGTTCTGTTCCCCCCTTTTCTCAACACACTCACTCACTCACTCACTCACTTGTATCATTAAATGTCACTGGTTAAGTCGCTGGATTGTTTGCTTGATCTGTAAAGTGATTCAGATTTTTTCTCTTTGCGGCGTGCTGGCGCTTTGTTGGCCACTTTATGTAAGTTAATTGTTGCAGCGGGGCACCTTGATTGAAGCTACTAACTCTTTTTTTTGTACAGCACACACAGCGGTGGCTAAGCGAGGTAATTCAGAGTGTTATACCGATTGATTGGCGGCTAATTGTACACACTTCGATGTCTTTAAGAATTTTTTGTTTTTAGTTTAGATTAAATTGAAAGACTCACTTGAGTTCCGGTTGGAGAGAGAAAACAAAAAAAAAAATAAAAAATTTACTTAGTTGGTTTCGTTGTAATCACGACACTAATCTAAGCGTGTAGATGGAGATCGCTTTTAGCCCTTTGATATCACATAAATCTCAAAATATTGCTAACTTACTAAGTAACTAAAGAAGACACACAGATACAAGAAGAGATAAACGCCCCAGCATAAACTTTATAAACGCAAATAGCTTTTTTAATAGGCCAACATTAACCAAAAAAAAAAAAAAAAAAAACATATATTGGCCTAACCCGCCCGATGAAAATGCCAACTAATTCATATATACACACACATATGTAAGAGTATATTCTGAACCTAAAGGTGGCAGTGGCACCAACATCATGTGGTATGGCATGGCATGGCATGGCATCGCATTGCATGGCGTGTTGATAATTTTCATATAACAATTTTTCAAATAAAAGTTATCAGATTAAAGATCAATGCTTGCCGGAGTTGGATTTCGATAGCGAAAAGTAAAAAGAGATGGAATCGAAATGCGCCACGCAGTGTTCAATTGGTTTTTCGTAATCGTGAAGAAGGTGGTGACTACTACAGCTTGAATCGCAAGTAAAGTGTGCAGCAGCGCTCCAAGTAAACTACGTGATTTGTATTTAAATCGAACTTTGAGATAAGCTGATGCCCAGTAAAACACAGCGACTTCTTATTCGTTCAAATGTCTTTATCGGTGTCTAGAGACCAAAGCATATTGCCATCAGCTGACCAAACTGACTAGCCAGCCAGCCAGTGAACGACATGATTTATGGCTAATAACATCAACATAAATCTTGATCGAGAGACCTTTTTGTGTTGTAATGATGACAGTTTAGAAATTGCTGGTGATGATGATGATGATGATGATGAAAAACGTACAAATGAAACACAATCTTGACCGACCGATCGACATTTACTATTTCGATCTAGTTTGGAAATACAGACATCAACAACAAAAGACGACAGTCAACAACATTCAATCAACCAACCAACCAACCAACCAACCAACCAACAAACAATATACCCACAACACTGACACAAGGATCTATAGATCGAGAGTCAGGTAATTTACCAAAAATGTTGCACCTCAACAAATGGGCGAATGAACTTGTTGCTGTTGGCAACATTATAACAAATGGACTGATGATTCGGATTTTTACTTACTATACTAAACTCACTTGGTCACTTGGCCAACTAAAAAATATCAAGACTCCCTCTAGGCCAAGTACACTTTTGGCAAATTCATTTAAAAGGCTTAAAGATGAAATACTCGTAGTAAGCCAACAAAAAAAAAGAAAAAAAAATATTGCCAATCGATCGATCGATCGATCGACGTTTCAATGTAACATATCCTATATCTGTTTGATTCCCCCGCTGAACATATGTTGGTATCATCGATCATCATTGTACTAAAAATGGTTTCAAGCTGCGTAGGAAAACACCATCGCATGACCAAATCAAACGCTGATAAGTTGACAACACATTTCTTCTGTTGTTGCAGCACCAACTGTTTGTTTGCTGCTATTTTACTCTATTGCTCGAGTTGTGATTGCAGGCACTTTTTTTGTGCCACATGCTCTGTGGTGCTCTTGGAATATTTTGTTGATGCCATGGCTAACTTGGCTTGGCTTGGCTTGGCCTGGCTCGGCTCAGCTTGACTGGATCTATGCGAATGAGCACGAACACGAATGAACGCCTAGTTTGTCTCGTTTTGGCACATTTATTTATTATTAAATATCGTTTGTCGATTGCAATTTTTGTTATTTATGAGCTCAAGTTATGCCTTTTGGGTATTTCGAGAATCTGATCAATACACATACACATTCATACAAACACTCAGCATTCAAGCAATTAATGCCCAAAAAAGTAGAAGTCACCTAGACGACAATGACAACAAATAGAAGAAAAGAAGATACCAACTCTTTGACCACTTTAGGTTGGCAGCATTTCTACGGATTTGGTTCGATTTGTGATTTATTTCTTTTAAATATGACAACAAATCGACTGACTCTGAGAGAGAGAAAGACATTTGATTTCTTTGTTACCTTCGTTGGCGGCATATTGCTTTTATCACTAGAAGATGCAATGCAACAATGAAAGTCAAAGAGAGTCGCACAGCAATATAGTGAAAGCAAAATAGATGTTGTAGATACTAAAAATCATAATAATGATTCCGCATTATTACTATTTGCGTTCTATTTAAAGTAAATAAGTAAGTATAGATATCAGTTAATTTGTTGTACCCACTCACTCAAATTACGAAGTAGGACTTCTTTCACTCAATAATAACTCATCATCTAATTGGCTTAACCAAATCCAGTACAAAAATACCGCCGCCACATCATCATCATCATCTACTTACGACGATATCATTAGGTAAACCGATCACGTGTCATACTTCAACGTCAAAACCAACTGTCGTCAGCAGCCAAGGAACGACGGACAACCATATTCATAAAGAAGCCTTTCATTTCGAAAGGATATCTCACAAATGCATTGCTTTGGCTATCAATATCGAAAGCACCAACAACAACAACAACAACATTGTTGTTTACTCTGTTAATAAACTTGAGCGCCAAATGCCTAATAAAGCACAAAGAGAAAAGTTAGCGGAGGAGGCCTAGAGATGCTTATGCGCTTCTCTACACAACCAACCAGAAAGAAGATCGTTGGCTAAACGATCTGTGAAAGAAACTAATTAGTGCCGTCATTTGAACATGATTACTTGACAGTCCGAAAGCAGTAGCAGAAGCTAAGAGTTCAGTCTCCATACAATACATGGTAGTAACACTAGCAACATTAGTAATTGAAAGACAAGAAAGTTAAGTAGAGTTTTGTGGCATTAACACAAATGGACATCAAATCAAAGGTGCTGATTAAAAGATATGCCAAAGCTGCAACAAACAGCGAAATTTCAAGTGACATAGAGTCTCAAGCAATAATGGACATGTGTATCTCCAATTAAAGTTGTACATTTAACCTTTATACGATAATGATAAGGTTATTGTATTCATTGGATAACATTTCTTATAAAAAGTATAAATCATAAAAAGAGATAGAGATAATTATCAGAAACCCAATTTTGGATCCTATATTTTTAAAAAATACAGATGTTTTTAAAGAAAAAGAATCAAATTCTTGTATCTTTATCATTCAATTTGGAAGTTCTTAGAATGTTATAATAAGCAACATATATTTGACCACACGGATCTATTCCACAAAGCCTATATATACATTTAGGTTTCTTATCTCATTTCAAAACCGAATCGTTAATGCCGTTCATCAAAACATGAGTTTGAAAATAAAAAAAAAAAAAAAAAAATATAAATACATCAGTATGTTCTCACTTATACCTTGCACTATGAATAACTTTGGCGTTCAGACCGGCGTTTTTGATTCATGAACACTGCTTTTTATCTCGGTAGCGCAAGAAAATTCGATGTTTTAATCTCAGAGCGCAAAAAAAAAAGAAGATATTTAACCAAAAAGTAGCCAAATTTCATGAAAACATTGCCCAACACTAGACACTCTCATCGAGAGTGACCATTTCTACTATGACTATGAATCGAATTGAAGTGAAACTTATTTAGCGGCGTTGGGCAAAAATTTATACTTAAAATTTGAGTCAAAAAATACAAATCGTCACGTTTTAGAATCATCTGTATGTCATGAACCGCACTAGGTAGAGACTTGAAATTTTCACAGAATGTGTATTTCTATTGACATATCACCAACAAATAATGGAAAATCCACCGGAAAAGTCTGAAAAAAGAGATTACATTGCCACAACAACAACATGCAAGCAAACAGCTTGTGTGTATACTTCTGTTTTTGATTTGAAGCTCCCACGACGCTCGACAGACGTGGATACCAAGAAAATCGTTGAACAGTTCCACGACATGATTGAGACCCCACAGGCAACTAATATTTTACATGATATGTAAATGCATGGGAAAGTTGTCGGTTCAACTTATCCTGTGATTGCTTAAGTGGATAAGGCTGTCAGTGTCTGGACAGTGTTTCATCTCTTTAAGCAAAATTCGCAAGAATTTTTCCATCAAAGCATCGCCGTTGCCAAAACCTAAATTCATTATTATGCGCCAGAGGCCAAGGAACGTCAAAACAATGGATTTCTTAAATGGAATCTGCTCCGAAAAAGGCAAAGACGGTTCTGAAAGGTCACATTTTTGGACTTATGGGTTTTTTGCAGAAAGGATGAAGATCAAACGGCAGTACTATTCGTTACAAGTTTGTAAGAGTTACAGACCCATTTGCCTAAGGAAAAAGTGCTTTTTCACTAAGATGGCATTAACTGTCCAACAAGAAAGCGTGGCTCGGGAGATCAAAATTCATCTGAAACAAGGATGTTATCGTCTAGACAGAAGCTTGTGAAAAACATGCATCTTCTTTCCTAAAACGGGTACTAATTGATCAACCCTTGTAAGCTTCCATTTCTTTTAAGCTAAACAATTTTGAAAATCATCAAATGTAGAACTCTTCTTGGTTCTTTCAGTGAATTGATCTGATCTAATCTGATCTGAAAGAAAAGAAAAAACATACCTAAACACGACACAACTTTCAACAAATCAAAACAGTATAACTAACTGTCATCATTAGTTCAATGACAACAACAATTACAAATACAATATCCTCAACAATAAAATTTCACAATTCAACAACAACAGCATCAAGAAGCACACAACAATAACAACAACAACAACAACAAAAACTGACAATTATGACAGTTTGTCGAGTTAGAAATGATGCCTTCAACAATATTGAGCTTCAACAGCAGCATGATGCTATGACATGAATATGTTGCTAAATGCATGTTGCTGGCGACAAGTTTTTTGCAACTTTTTTTTTTGTTATTATTAACCGAACATAACAAATTATTGCAATCATTTGTTGCCGTCTGTCTAACTGAAATTGCATTCATGTTTTAATAAGTAATTAATTTGTTGATTAAAAGAAAACAATTTGTTGATAGAATTATGACAGCACAAAAACAATGTTGATGCAATAACAGAAAGACATCAAGTATCTGTATCTGATGATACACCTGGGGCTCTCTCTATTCTAACTTCAATATCCGAACAACAACAACAACATTACTCGCAAACATTGTCTGAATTTGATATAAATTTCAACAATTTGATACTTTCATATCACTTCACTTCACACAATTGCAATCGTCGCACCATAAAATGGAATAAAAAATGAAACTAAATATTTGAAATGACAAAAATCAATCAAGAAGCAACATTCTACGCATAACAGTGACAGGGATCAACAACAACAAAAACAACAAACACAATAATAAAAGCATTTTACTATGATATCAAAAACAAAAAAAAAATAAAATAAAAAATGAAATGAAAAAAAGTTAAATGCTTATAAAAATCTAAATTGAATTTAACCATAAATGAAATCTGAACATTGAAATGGACACAGACCGAGTTCGAGTCCAAGTCCGAATCAGAGTCAGATTGTTATTTGAAATTGTGCACCAACTCTGCTCTGCTCTGCTCTGCTTTGGATTAAGATTAGGCGACGACAGGTTGCTAGTAAGCCAAACACAGAATAACTGACTGACTGACTGACTGGCCGATGATGATGACGGCGACGACGGTAAATGAAACTAGGCAATCCAATCTACAAACAAAGTACAATATAATAAAAAAAAAATTGATACAAAAAACCAGAAATATAAAAATCGCATAAAAAGTGAGTGACTATGAGAGCAAGCAAGTGAACGATCATCGTCTGTCCATCATCAGATTTCTTGGTTTTTATACAGACTATATTTGTTTGTTTGTTTGTTTGTGGAAAGCCAGTAGCAGTTGAGCGATTAGCACAAGCTAAAGTAACAGGGTAGTCAGTTGGTGGAGGTGGAGGTGAAGTCTCAGGCTCAGGCTCAGGCTCAGCATATTCGCAGCGTGGCAATCAATAACTTAAATTACAAAGTAATTGCACTGGCATTCGCAGCATGCTGTAGTAGTCGGTGTCTTAAGCACAGACCGACAGACAAACAGGGGAAAGATATCAACTACGCCACCGCTTGCACCAGTTACTCATACACAACAATGGACAGACAGACAAACAGATGATGACGACGACAGCAATAGCTTTTGGCTACTGGGTGAGCAACAGCAGCAGCACAACAGTGTAATTTGTCTGTCTGTCTGCTGTCTACTAACTACGAAGTAAAGGCAGGCAGGCAGTTAGGCCTTCTCTGTTTAATTCAGTAGTCTAAAGACAAACTGGCTCTGGTTCACAAGCTAACCGAAAGTGTCTTGTCTGTCTTCACTGTCTTTGCCGTCATCATCACAAATGTTGTATTTGATGATAATGATGATAGACAGATTGGTACCAAAGTCACTCAAAAGCAATGCCGTGTCAGATTCTAGTGCACAACCGAGAGGGTTTGAGGATCACAGATCAACAGCAGCAGCAGCAGCAGCAGCAAATGGCAAGCAATCCGGTAGCCAAGCGAGCTGTCAGTAAGTTGAAAATTGTTTTAAAATTGCTGCTACATGTCTGAATGCAACAAGAATCAGTGCTTTGGCGGATCAGTAGCAGCTCTTCGATCACCAAGATTGAATTGCAACAAGTTCGAGCAGCTCAGACTGAGAGTAGGCAGTGTAGGCAGTGTAGGCATCATGGGCATGATCGAATGCATTAAATACTTTTTGGAAGTATTATATATTATAGTTGGCTTAGTAGAAGTCCAAAAATAAAATTAAACTGTGCCAAACCATGCCAAGTGAGGCCAATCCAACTCACTCAGGTGTATCAATTCAATTAGTTGCAGGGAGAAGAGTTGAATGAAGATCCAAAGTGAGCGGCAAATTGGTATAATCTGATTTTAAGTGTTGACGAACTGAACAGATAGAGAGACAGACAAGACACAAAGTTATTGAAAATCGCTTTGAAAATCAAAAAACCTGAGTTCTTTTATTTAAGTTACGAGTTGCAAAAGAATCGCTTGCTCACACACTCATTGTGAAGCTTATCAAAATCTCAAAGACAACGACGACGCGTTTTTGAAAAATGCTTATGGCCACAAATGTTGTCATTAATGCTACCAACCAACCAACCAGGAAGAGAAGGGAAGGGATTGGCGGCAGCTGAAGCTAGGAGGATTTTTATGCAGCATATAAAATTAAGTTACGCTCACTTTTCTGCTTTTTTTTTGCTTGTCGCACGCTTAAATGTTGCACTTTGCCGATAAAAATGTCGCAAATGCATAATTTAGCATTTAATTGAGAAGGAAATGTCGCACCAACAATAACAATAACAACAGCAGTGAAAGGCAAAAAGGAGGCGGTAACAACAAATGAGCCGACAACATATGACTCACTACTACGATTGCCATTCGCATGAGGCTCTATTACTTACACACATACATACATACATACTTGTATCTATATGTATGGAGAATATGTAGTTTTAATTTATTTGATTAGACTTGCAAAACGTTCGACACCCGACGACTCCGAATAACTTTAGCACCGGATAAAGCGTCATACAGTACTATATCAATGCAGCATGATGCGATGCACGATGAACGCATTTGTGCACAAGATGAGATCCTTTGCAACATTGTGTTACTACATGCTCTGCTTTATAGTAAATATGATGACAAAGAGGAGGCGGAAAGAGTAGAGCTGACAATGTCTTTATTTGTGCCTGCTTGTCTTGCCACAAATACCAACCAACATTGCACTTCATTAATTATGCAACATTCAACGACGATGTGCCTTGCTGCAACATCAGATCACTTCATTGCCAACATGGCCTCCACCTAAGCTAGCATACTACTACTACTACTACTACTATGGTACATACCCACTTATGTATGTAAGCTGCTATTTGTTGTTGTTAGTCTCTGCTTTCTATTCTGGGGCACACACAGTCTATATCGAAGTTGTGGTCTTATACTTACAATACTTTGCCGTCTTCGTTTGTGGCATGATAAAGTTGTAATTTGTTGTCAGTAAAAGGTGTTGCTTATAGTGCAACTAATAGGCGTAATAAACTAAACTAACGTCAGGCTAAATGGCGACTATAAATTGCTGTAAGGCAACAAGTAAGTGGCATCTAAGTCATGTAGACTAGTCTAGTGTAGTGTAGTCTAGTGATAGTGATTAGTAATTATTGTTACAAGTTGCGACCAATTGGTTATACAATAATTGAAAGCTAATAAGAAGCAAGTTAGGTATTTACTTTGATGGCATTGGGCCACCCTGAGCTACTACTACGAAAAAAAATTATACTTTGATTAAGACGAAACTGAATTAACATTTTGTTTGCGCCAACAACAACAAAAAAAAAAAAAAAAAAAAGAAACAGTTAGACAAATACAATCGCACACCCTCTATCTCCTCTTTATGGAGAAGAAAGTCATAAGAATATTCACATGAATGTGGCAGCAAACTTATTCTCTAGGCCAAAGTGAAAACTTGCAACAAGGAATTACTAAAATGGCAAATAAAGCAAAGCAAAAACACAAACAAAACACAATTCAAGCAACAAGTGGAATTGTTCCTCATATGCATCTTTTACACACATAATGTACAACAGCAGCAGCAAACACAACACACAGAACAACAGCTTGCAACATATGCGGCTGCTCCTGCGTTTGTTGTTGCTGCTGGTGGCTGCTTGTCCGAGGCAACAACAACAAAAACGGTAAAGTATGCGCAATGCAAGCAAGGTAAACATGGAGAAACATACACATACTCACACATTCACCACCACCACTTTAGCTTGCTGGCTGGCTATAAACAAATATGAATAGCAACGTAGTCATCATCAGGAAAGCAAGCAAGCAAGCAAATAGAATCCTCTTCTTCTTCTTATGATGATGATGATGCTGCTGCTGTTGCTGCTTGCTTCTTCTTTCGTGGGAAAATTTTTTCTTTAAATTTCATTTAGCGGCCAAATCCATGAAGACTGGTTCTTGACTATATTCTAACCCTTCCCTTCCCTCCTTTCCTTCCTTTTGCTTCACCATCTTCTAACATACACAACTGACAACATGCCGCGCAAGTGAAATTCTTTTTGATAATTTAATTTAAGAAAAATGTGCACTCAGGTTAAGAGGCCTACAAAAGCTCATTCAAGTCATAATTTAAATTTGTTGTTTTCCTTTTCTTTTTTTTTTTCCAAATGAAATTAGCAAACGAAATTCGCTTAGCAACAGGAATAAACAAGCAGCATCATCATCATCATCATCATCTTCAACATCAACATCATCATCAACATCAACATGTTGCTGCCGCACTCATTTCAACATGATTTTTATTTGAAATATTTTCTTACATGCGTTAATAAGCGCGCTGCCACTTTTGGCCTAAATCAAATAGAATTAGCGTCACCACTGACTTTGACTATGACTATGACTATGAATCTGAGGTCTTGAATTTAGACTCGTTAGCAACATGGCACGTGAGTGATTGCATTAAGCTGCAACTGAACTGAACACAACGCACAAATATGCTAACAACAAGAAATTGTAATATTTTCTCGCATGCGAGAAATATTATTGTATATTTACATACAAATTTGTCTATGCTATACAAATGTTTCAACGCGACACTTTCGACAAATTGGCACTCTAAACTAGACCAACAACAACAACCAAACCCTTTCAATGAGAAACGCTGCCTTCCATATATGGGCCGGCCCAATGGTGGGCGCTTGTGCTTAGCCTCAAATCAATTTTACGATTCAATGTTTGTGTGGTACCACCTATATAAAATATGTGTATTTTTTTTTTTTTTGTGCTCTCCATTCGAGTGTAGAGTTTTACAGTTTAAACAAATTGCTAAATTTATTGCCAATCGTAAAGAATGGTTGCAACAACAACAAACAATAGCAGTACTATATGCAGCAAGTTATGTGCGTGAAAGTGTTTCAAAAGCAGAGGCAGCAGAGCAAAAGTATCTATTGGTAACAACAACAACAACAACAACAACAACAACAAAAACAGCGACAGAATCCAATGAAGACGACGACGACATAAGTTATTGCTATGCAGTTGGTCGATCGGTTGGTCTCACAGCAATTGTTGGATTACACAGCTCACACACACACACACACACACAATCTTCTTTTGGTTGGAAAAATGTAACAACAAAACATAAAACACCATATACATATTGTTGTTGTTGTTGCTGTTGTTTTAGCACTTAGTATGCGAAAGCATATTAAACAATAGACAAAGTCAAAGTGAATCTGAGGCTAAGCAAAGACCCAAAAGCCTAAAAATACTTTGTAGTTGTTATGGCAAATTGCTCGTGTTATTGTTGCTCTTGTCGTAAATTTGTTGCACTTAATTTGAACAACAACAACAACACCAACAACAACAACAACAGAATTCTAGCACTTTTCTAGAGTAATTTTCTTTCTTTCCTCCTATGTTCCATGCGTGCAAGTTTGTTGCTTAAGTCTTTGGTTTCTTGGTGGCATTCATTGCCTTTGTCTATTGAACTTCTTCCTTTTCCTTTTCCTTCTTCATCTTTATGACTCATCATCATCATCATCTTTATCTTCCTTTTTTACGTAAAAACATTTTATGTGTCTCAACGCAACGCAACGCAACGTAACATATTTCTGCCATATCCGTCTTTCAGTTTGGAATTCAATGAAGCATTTTCTTTCTCATTAATTAATAGAATAGTATAGTCATTGAAATAGTTTAACTTTAACGATCTCTTCCACTTAACTACGTGAATTGGCGCCATTGTCAATCACTCAATCAAATCAAACAGCTAGGCAGCAAAGCAGCAGTGAGACATCATCAAATGATCCACCACATGATCCGAGTGCCACTTTCATGAAAGAAATTCCCAATGGCACAATCATTCGCATAATCACAATTATAAGCAAAAATTCATTATAAAAACAAGTGAGTGGAGTTGAAAATAGAAAATTGTTTCAGAATCACTGCTATATACATACAATCGTAATAAGTATAATGATAACTTTAGTTTTATACCTTTTACAAGAAATAAAATTTATATTAGGAATATTTTCATTTCTCAGATATGAAACATTAAACTTTTCTAGGCAAGCACAGTTTTTAGAAAACATTAAGCATTTACAAACAATTTCTGCTGAGGTTTGGTAATTTTATATTTACTAAATGATCTATGTCTTTCAGTGATCCAATACTGATCATTCTAATAAATATTCAAACCGATTTAACAGAAAGACTCTGTGCAGAATTTTATTTGGGTCCACTTTGATATTGAATATCTATACAATAGATTTTATCTCTTCTAGTGGTCCGATTCGGACCATTTCAATAAAAGGAAAAGGTAAGGGACTAATTTTTTTAAGTTAAAATTTCTTGAGACGCCATGAGCGATTGTTGATAAGGTGAAAAATTTAAAATTATGGGATGTTCATTTCATCCATATTTATTCCGATAGATAAACCGAACTCTAATAAGATACCGTGTATGCTAACCCTGCCAATACATTTTATAAACTTATTCAAAGATTAAGGCCAAACTCCATAGGAAGCAATGCTTTTTACGAGTTTCAACGGCACAAGATCAACAACACGTCACGTTAGGTGCGTCAGCTTTTTTAGAAGCAAAACTCTGTAAAGTAGTCGATAGTCACAATGCCCTGAAGCAGAATTCCCTTTGTCACTGATTTACGAATTTTATTTTCTAGTTTCATCTTTGCATTTTGGGTTTTAATAATATAAACAAAAGCTGCATGTCGTCATTTATTGTACCGGACCCATACTTCTGTATCCCAACAGATTTTTGCCCAGTTAGCAGCGCCTAGGACGAGGTTGTTAGTTAACCAACTCTGTTCAAACAGGGACACACAATATATTTACTTTACACAAATAACCATTTTAATTATTTAAATTTATACTTATCCACTCTATAACTTTTATAAACTTGTCTTTCGATTAGATGAACATCAGGAAAACGTTCGACAAATAATGTTCTTATCCTTCGTAACTTTAAACCAAAAGAACGAGACATGTAGCTCAACTTTTCACGAGAGAAGCGTACGACGGATAATTGAAGAACTTCCTTTGCCACTATTACTTCATTTACCATTAATGCCTCTTTAAATTTTTTTGTATATGAAAATATAAAAATGATATGTGACGAAACTCATAATTTGACGGAGTTCGAGGCCTGCACGGGGAATATTTTTTGTTGTTAAGTGAAACTTCTTTACGAAGGGGAGTAAATCCAAAAATTATGAAAATGAAATGTGACGAAAGTCAAAATGCTCAACCAACATAAAACTAGACAAATAACTTAAAATAATACCATATGTGGAAGATCTTACACATGAAATCATCTCAGGCGCTCAACATCCATGTCACTTTCTAACAGACTTTTTGCTAAATTGTTGGTATGGTTATACAATTTGTTGTTCGTACTTATTTCACCCTTAATAACTAATACTTGGAAGCCTTTAGGGATGTGGGTATTGCTCACATACAGAGGAGCATTTGCTATTTTACATAGCATCATAGAGTGATTCCTTTGCAATATGTCAATGTTGGAGTTACTTGCCGTTCCCACACTGACTTATAGATTTAAACTTTGTTTTCTTGGCTTAGTTAGCCAATACATTTTTCTGCTTTTTATTTTTGCTTTAATATAAACCTTCCCAGGTTTTTTTTTTTTTTTGGAATAGTGGAGCCGTTCAATATTACTTGGGGACAGCTTCCCCGATTTAAGGTGAATGTGGTTTGAACTGACTTTTATAAGTACTTATATTCAACTATACTTTCCATTGCTTCAGACAATTTTCGACAACGAAAAGTGTGTTTTGCAGGTGCTGTGATGCAATCTTATTATTTTCATTCGATGCTATTATCGCTGTGTCATCTGTATATATTGCAACCTCAACATTATTTCCTACTGGTATATCAACAGTATACCAGTACATATGTTGTGAATAGGTTGTGGCCATGTATGCTTCCTTAGGGTACTCCAGCATTAATTAAATACAGTTTTTAAAGGACTAATTTGCATTTTTATTCATAAATACAGATAGGCATAACTAGACGAATCCCCCTTAATGATGCTGCTAAACATTCCAATGTATAGTTGATGTGATCTCCCAGGTGCCTTGCACATTCTCTTACTAACTGTCGAACAAACTTAATATGCAATACATTGCACTTGCTTGAATAGTAGTTAGTACTCGTATATAAAAATATACCTATGTACTCAAGAGGTCACATTTCGAAAGGAAAATAAAAAGCTGAAAATGAATTTTATTCAACTTTTGCCTTCAAAACATACTTATACTCGTATGCATTCAAACTCAAACTCAAGCAAGGAAGCAAGTGCTTTTTTCTCGTTGTGGCAAACAAATTGAATTTGTAATTTTTCATTTCAAATTCAAGTGCAACGACACAGGGACAGACAACGCAACAAACGCACAACATGTGCCAATGCTTAACATATGCATGTTTGTAACTAGTCTTAGAGGAGTCTTCTGTGTTGTGCCGCTAAAAGATTGCCAACAGAAAAAGTAGAAACGCTTTAAGCCATGTTTCTTTAGCCACAGCAAATCTAAGCTCAGACAGATGACGATTGCATTGATTGATTTACAAAGAATAACAAATTGATTTTGATGAATGATCCAATGTGTGGCATAGTCAAGCAACTTGAAATGATTGATGCAACACACATTTATATACCATAGAGATAGGATAAGTTCAGAGAAGCATTGAGAACATTATCTAGTCTGAATTTTTTAGAAATTATTTTCCAATAAAATAAGAAAAAATTTCAAGAAATTGCAAAATATAAAAATGTAACGAAATTATTTGTTAATTTGACAAGAAACATGCAACCAGAGTTGCAAAGATGCTTTGTTGACAATCTTGACTTTCTGTGTGACTTGAGGCAGCGCAGCATCTTGTAGCATGCTCGTAATTACTTAAGCATGACGATGTGACTGTGAAGATCAGATGAAGGAGGTAGGTAACCAAGTAACAGGGAACAGGGAACAACAACGTGGACAGGCCGCCAAATCAAATTAGGAAGCAACGTTAATGAAGAATTTGCATTGTTTGCTCTCTAAAGCGAATTATGTATTATTGAAAGTAGGAGAAGAGAAGAAACAGCAGCATCGCCATCACCAAATGGACGAGAACAAATAGATGAACGGCCAACCAAATAGATGGACAGACAGACAGACAGACAGACACGGTGGCAGGCAGCAGCAATTATAGCGCAAGGCTTTGATCTTGAAGCAACAAATAATAATGGTAGCAGAACCAACAACAGCAACAACAACAGCAACAGCAGCAGAATAGACTCCTCTCGTTTCAAGATGCCAAAAGAAAGTTGCAGTAACGAAATACACAATTGTGAGGCATTTGGCGGCTTAAAACTTTGACTGTCTCCGCTTAGTTGCTTTGTGTGCCGTCCAAGCAAGGTTGGTGACCATGACCATGACGTGGTTAAGTCTACTGGATGGATGTGGATGCATGCATTCAAGACAAAGCCCAACAATAACAAAAAACGCTCCCAATTCCCAAATGCACCGCTTGGCGGGCTCTTTGTTTGCCCCCATTCGTTTGGTGTGATGAACATTCCATAGACGAATGGCAGCCAGCCATCGAATAGGCAAAGAAGCATGCTTACTATTTTTCCTACGCCTCAATTGGATCATGGCATTGGCATCATATATAGAGAGTGCAATGCAAGCACTTACATATAATATAATATAAATGAGTACTAGTGCTAGCAAACCAATTTCAAGTTCAAGGGATCGAAGTAGAAGGAGAACATTAAAGTTCGTTTTTTTTTTTGTATTTGAAGCTGAGCTTGTGCTACTGGTTTTGTGAAAATATCATTCAAAATCTTTTTGAATGCGGTTAAAACAATTTCCAGAAAACTATTTTGAGTCTTAATGAAGAACGTGCATCAATTGTGAATTAGAGAGGATGGGTGGACGAATGGATGGTTGGATTATGAACAACAACAACATAAAGTTCAAAGGCATCACGCGCTAAAACATTTGGGTTTACTACAACAAAATCAAATCAGAAGACAACAAACAAATTTCAATTAATGTCAGAGACTGCTCGCGCGAGGCAATCAAGTGCAAAGATTTATGAGTTAATCTACTTTTTGGGGAAAAAAAAATAAAAATCCCCAATAAATCAGTAAAGTCGGAATTATGTTCGGTTTCACTGAAGACTTTATACGTTTCATACAAAACACAAATCTTTTATGAAGTAAGAAATATTTATTCTATATAAAGCAATGATTCGACCAATACAGTTTTGAAATATAATATAAAAGTTTCTGGAGAGATTTCGTTTGTAAGTTTTCTAAAATATGAGAAATTGTTGTTTCATATGAATTTCTTGTTACGAAATTACTGGCAAACTTAATATACTTGTTTACTCTTCGTGAAAGGTATCAAAAGTCTTCTTAATCTGCGCGCCTTTGCCAAAAGGTATTTGTTGGCCCAACTCAGACTCGGTTAGGCCGACCGCACCTAAAAGGTACCGATGATGATGACGATGAGTATTTGCAAAATTTACACTCATACTTTTTATAATCGCTCCAATTTGTCACTCTCATACACTTTACTGCGGCAAAGACTTTATGGCGCAGATAGAAATGAAAACGGAAAATAAATTTAATAAAACACAAAACAAAAAACAAAAAACGGAAATTAATCAGAATGCAAAAGCAAGCATAAGCATAAGTCTTTCAAAAAATGCCGCAAAGCAGTTCAAGATTCAGATTCTGTTTAGTTCAGTTTCAAATGCGCACGCGCAAATGCTTTAAGCAAATTAGGGTAGAGCACACGCACGCATGGAATGCCGGCTGCGTTTGTCGTTTGTGATATTCAGCGATGACATCACAAGCCAAGTATGTGCCCCAGATGAAGTTGAAGATCAAGTAAGTAACCAAAGCCAACCATGTTGGGCGCGTCAGTCAGGCACAAATGCACAAAACACTTTGGAACGCAAGATGATAATGATGAAGATGAAGATGATGATGGGCCGGCCACCTAAACTATTGGTTTGTATATAGAGACTGAGAAGAAAGATAGAATACTTTAGATAAACATGTCCTTGACACTCATTCGTCATACTTTAAATAGACAACAAAAAGCTAAGAGATTTAATACAAAAAAAAAAAACCAAGGATATTCAAATCAAGACTCAAATATGATGATAGACAGACACCATTGATCCTGTCCTGTCCTGTCCTGTCCTGTTCTATGAGAAGTTATTCAAATCATCGCAACAAGAACGAGTTTTCAAAAGCAGAACAAATTTGCTTAAGCAGAAGTAGTAGCAGAAAGCAGAAAAAATACTCAATACACAGAACAATAGGAGGAAAAACGTTATGCAAATTCGTGCAATTGATTAATGATGGCAATGAAGGACAAAAGGATAATAGTGTTTGCGCATAAAAGTCAAGCAAATTAAATTAACAACACTCTACTAAACACACGTACGAAGGAAGAATAATGTTGAGGATCATGAATCGGATCAACTGAACTGAATTCAACTCAACTCAACTCAACTGAACTGAATTAAACTGAACTGAACTGAATTGAAATGAAATGAATGAAGTAATGCACAACTGATGATCTTCTTTCATGGACTCACTACTCTCAATTGGATGACGACATTTTTATGAAGTGTCAAAAAGCACGAAGTTCATTAATTTGACAAGCAAGACAAAAAAAAAAAAAGTTAAATGAATGGTAGACACCACTTTTCACAGGACACTTATGTATGTTAAAGAATTGTGTTTGCATAATAAAATCATTTATATTATTAAAGTTATTTTTGACACCAACAACAACAACAAAACATCTATGGTTTACATATATGATTTTCAAGAAAGTAGGATGCATTTTTTTGGGTTTTAGTTTAATTCAAAGTCATTTCAAGGAAACTGTGCACACACACACACACTCACATATTTTCAGCTCTCTCCTTCTTCTTCTTTTCTGAATCTTAAAAATGTTTTGGCGCGTCTTCCGTCATTTGCTACAAATCTACGGTTACAAATCATGGGGCTATAACACACAACATGCGACATTTGACAGACAGCCAGGCAGGCAGGCAGGTAGGCTAACAGTCTACATACAACAACGACAATGACAACGATGAAGACCAAAAAAAGCAAAAGCTCTGGCAACCAGCCAAAATTGTGCAATTCCTCACAACGCCAAAAAGGAAGATCAATGTGCATTTTCAATGGTCAACACAGAAACAGTTCGCAACAAATCGTTTTCGCATAAAATATCACTACAAAAACTGCAGCAACAATGTAAGCAAGAGTTGCCAAATCGATCTAGATACTTTAAATCACAATTTTATTTAAACAAACGCAAGTCCAAAGACAAAAAAGAAAAACGCCAACCAAACAAAAAAAAAAAGAAAGAAAGATGAACAGCTACAACAACAACAACAACAACAAAAGGTAACAACAACAACAATATACGCAGCAATAGAGAAAATACAACAACAGTTTAGTAGTAGTGGATGGAAGGGGCAAAGCAGGCTGGGAAGCTGGAAAGGAAGGCATGCAGCACATGTCAATGACAACAACAACAACAATAACAGAAACAGCAGCATTTAGTAAGCAACAACAACAACAACAACAACAGGAACATCATCTACCATAAGTAGCTTACAGAAGCAACAGAAACAGCAAAGCATTTTATTTCAATTTCAATTGATTGTCGTACAATCGCCATGAATAATTCAATTTTCAACTGCGTTCGTTCGATTGCTTCTTGTTGTTGTTATTGCTACTGCTATTGCTGTTGTTGTTATTGTTGTTGTTGTTGATATTGTTGTTGTTATTGTTGCCGACGATGACTTTTGTCTATACACGGCGACATTTTGTTGCTGTTGCCGCCGCTTTGCTGTTGTTGTTGTTGTTGTTGTCGTCATTGTCGTTCAACATATTACGCAAGCATTTAAAGTTATCGATATATTGTCTAGATAAATAGATAGAAAAGTACAGTGAAACCTCACTTATAAGTATGTTGTACATAATGTAGAGAATTTTAAGCTATGATTAGAAACCATGTAAACCATATAAATTACTATGACCAATAAGCTTAGGGGACAACACACTCATTCCATTGAGAAACTGGCACCTTAAGGCTTTGAAATGATATTTTATTTTGTACAAAGTTCTCCGATTTTATATTGTCTATTTCTATTTTATTTTTTATAATTATTTTTATTATTTTTCTCATTCCATTTCTTTAGGTAAGCACATCGCTGAAGCACATTTGGATGCGTTTCATTCCATGCAGAATACCAATTGTCTGATACAAGAGACCTTGCACTGTCAGCGTTTAGTTTTAATAATACAGCGCATAATTCCTTGGAATAGCCCAGTTCATACGCAAAGCGATCTGCTTGCGTTTCATAATGACGTATTACTGTCAATAATATAAAGTTGCTAATAGTCGTATAAGGTAATAAGAGAGTACTAATGACTAAAAGACCCGGCATTATTGGCGTTAGACCTTTTTCGAAACCCACTGCCTCATAAATGGGTCCATGACGTAAGCATAAACAAAACAATCCAATTAATATAATTAAAATAAATTGTGTGATTATTAATGTTTTGTAAAAGTGGCCCAACTTCCAGTGCCCCAATTCATGGGCAACAACTGCCAACACCATGTCATTGGGAAAACCTTTGTCTTTCTCTTCCGGCTTCAATGTTATAGTATCAGTTAGGCCTTTGTTAAGTAATAGGGAATCATAAATGATCACCCGTTTACAACAGCAACAACAATAAAAAAATGCATTGCCACTTTTATCCGGGGAATTAGTTACAGCTATTCTTACTTTATCGATTGGGAAACCTACGGTATTTGTTAGATTTTCAATATCCCGACGCAAAGGTCCTTCTTCAAGTCTTTTCGTTTTCATTGTTATAGGTAAAGCTAGTGATATCAACAAGGGTATTATTGGAATCAATATGATGATCAGATAGTATAGATCATCCAAAGAAAGATATATAGCTACAAAGGCTGTTGTCAAAATGGAAACCAGCAAAAAAACACCAATGTAGATAAGCAACTGGACCACGATACGTTTCCACAGCGCTTTCTTTGTTGTCGGAGCCGGACGCTTCATGCACTTCCAAGCGTATAGCATGAAGGGTATTGATTTCATGTAACTATATATAGCATAGAGATCCATAAAAAATACTGATATCCATGTCTCATGATCACTAAAAAAGCACATTTTTTTTGATACATTCCAAAATATGGCAAACAATCCAAAGTACAATTCCAGAGTACCGATTAACATGTTCACCGTTAACGTAGCGACTATTTCTAGTATTGTCATGTGTATTTTGAAGGTTCGCATTTTGCTAAAATTCTCATCAGACCAATATTGACGAAATTCAACTGGTACCGTTTTAGTACGGTAATAACAATTAAGCTGGAAATAATTTGGAAAGGATTAGTTAGACCTTGGGTTTTAGAGTTCATTTGGTTATTTCACTTTTTACTTGTCTCATGGTCAAATATATGTCCCACAAACTGTTCGCAACTAGTATGACTATCATTATAATAAGTATGAATTTCGGATCGTTCCAGCACTCAACCATGTTGACTGATCAAAACAACAAAATCAAAACAAAAAAAAAATTATTTGAAATTAATTTCAAATTTTGAAATATTTATAGTTTTTTTGTTTTGTAAAACTTTTCCCAACTTATCTCCTTTTTCTCTTTGATAGTAACAACAACCAAGACAATGATTTGGTATATTTTATTCCTAGTACAGATAAACAACTGTTGCAAAGCTTCCTACATTATTTTCCGATCCTATGCCACACATCAAATTTCAGCAGGCACGCTTTAAGGAAATGCATCATTTGGAACAATTGATCTGGAATCTGGACTTGGTACTTAGTTGTGCCGAACTTCGGGCTCTATCCGAACTTATAGAAACTTACGATAATCCTTTATGAGAAGAGTAACGATGACATTTGGATAAGCATGTGTTTTGCTTTAATGTTAACCATTTATATTGAGTTACAATCTCAAATATACCTCTAGAAGTCTTAGTGATACAGTCCACCTCAATAGTTCACGGCGAGGAGTCTATGGAGTCATGTCAAGCTGCAATTTGAATTTGGAGAACTGGAAAAAAACCACACGGAGCTAAGTCAGGTGAATAGAGCGACTGGTCGATGCTATTTATTGCGTTTTTAGCCTATTAATAATCGTGGCCCGATGAGATGGCGCGTTATCATCAGCCAGCCATTTACGACG
Organism: Amiota minor; assembly: GCA_037043295.1. NCBI lineage: Eukaryota > Metazoa > Arthropoda > Insecta > Diptera > Drosophilidae > Amiota > Amiota minor. The sequence continues at coordinate 761,309 of JBAMAW010001063.1, forward strand.
GATTTTGTCACGCAAACGCCTCAAAACGGTTAAATAGAAGTTCTTATTGACCGTCTGGCCTTCCGGAACGAACTCATGGTGAACCCCTCCATGGATATCGAAGAAAACAATCAGTATCACCTTGATTTTGGAACGACTTTTTCGAGGTTTTTTCGATTTCGGCTCATTTTTTTCCAACCATTCCGATGTTTGTTGGCTCATTAGCGTGTCGTACCCATAGACCCATGTCTATGATGCCAATTATGATACGTCCAATGAACGTGGGATCAGAATTATCCCGATCCAGCATATCTTCAGCGACCATACTGCCGATACTCTTTTTGGAGAACATTCAGCTCAATCCTAACGAGTCGAGCAGCGACGCGCTGCATGCCCAAATGGTTGACCAAAATTAAACGAGCTGTTTCACGATTGATGTTGATGTTCTCTAACAATAATATGATGCTTTTCGCGCACAATTTCTTTAACTTTTTTGACGTTAAAGTCAGTGGCAAAGGTCGATGGCCATCCGGAACGAGACAAGACTTCGACTATCTCCCGAGTGTCTTTAAAGGCTTTGTACCACTCGTAAGCTTGACTTTTCGATAAAACAGACTCGCCGTAAGCCTTCTCCAGCATTCGAATCGATTCGGCACACAAAATTTCGTTCAAAATACAAAATTTGAGACAAACTCTTTGTTCAATATTTTAATCCATTGTAAAATTCACCGAGAACTACTACCTCATTAGTAGGACTGATTAAACCGGCTGTTGTAAACAAACTGGTTGACAGATTGCGCTCATTTTTGGCATAGTAATTAAGGACAGTCCTACCAACGTACAGAAACAAAAAAAAAACATAAAAAATATTTAACGCGGGGAATTTAAATGACAAATTCCGAGTACTTCATTGTCAGAAGGTATATTACTGACTCATATTTCTTTAGCCGGTTTATTAACAAATTTTACAAATTAGAATAAAAGGAAATACCAAATCTTTTACAATTTTATTTTTCTAAAACATTGATAAGGGAAATTTTACTGTACATTTGTCTATAAGGAAGCAAAGCGCATATTTCTAAATGTTTTCTTAAGAATTTTATTTATTTATTATTATTTCTGTTTCTATGATTTTTTATTTTTGTTTTTTGTTGTTTGTTTTTTTTTTTTTTTTTCTTTATTATCATTTGTTTAATGTTAAAAAGCAAACAACTTTCACCTTTTAATGCGTTTCTCATTGAACTTTGCAAAAGTTGATGCCGCGCACGAGGCAAAATCAGTCAATAAAACAAAAAATCTTGTTAGGTTTTTTGCAATAAATCAATTTGAAGCGCAAAATGCAGTCAAATCAAATAATTGCCATATTTGAGACAAAGAAAGCGAAAATTGTGTTTTCTTAAGGAAAAAGTCATTTATTCATTTTTTGGATTTTTAATTTTAGATTCGGGAGGGAAGAGATCCCCCAATGGCAACACCCGCACTTTGTTTATGGTTTGAAAAATGAAAATAAACACATGTACATATTTAGTCAATGACAAATGAAATTTAGTATTGACAGTATGGATTTTGGAATGACATGATGACAAAGAAGATGATGATGAAGATGATCATTGTGTGTGTGTTTGGAAGCAATGAATTGATTCACCTTAGACTCATCTCACTTAAACTTAATGAATATATTTTGCCATTTCATTTAGAATTGCTTTACATACTAAAGACTTGAGACTAATGCAATTTTCATTAGATCTACAAAATTTAAAGATTAAAGATACAAAGATACACATGTAATTGATGTTCGCTTGTACGTTAGTATCATCATACAACTATAATTTTAAGCAAATTGCGCTCTAATAAATATGATCAGACATCAACGCTAATGTCGCAACTCATCACAGTTAGCACGCGAACGAACGAATGAATGAACGACCAACTGAGCAAACGAACGTAAGAGTGGCTAAGAGATCAACAGATTCAATTCAGATTAGATTAGGCCTAACTAAAGCACACAACAGGTGAAACTGGTTCACAAAGCTTACTCCTTGAATAAAAATACATGATAGTTAAGACAGACAGATAGACAGACAGACAGGGAGGCAGAAAGGCAGAAAGGCAGAGCACGTTGGAAAGGCATGAAAACTGTATGAAGGCTTCAAGGCGCTTTCGTAACGCATCAACTTAATTAAAATCATAACGCAGACTACTAAAACTAAAGCTAAAGATTTACCTATGACGACATGGTGATGTTGATGATTATGACAACTCTGGCGTTGCCGTTGCCGTTGCTTTCGCCACTTACAAGGAAAGCAAGGAAGGCAGACGGACGGACGGCAGACCAATGTGGAATGGACATTCAGAGTAATGAATAGAAGAGAAGACAACACTAGCAATAGTAACAAACGATGACTACTCCGACGACTTCATGCTGATATATTACAGACCATTTTAGAGTTTTGCGCTTCCTTGTTACTCCATCAGAGTTTGTGTTGAGATCTTTGACTCTGAAGTGTTGACACAATGTGGAACACATGTAATGCATGTACACCGCATCACACCTCCATCCACCATCATTCAAACTGCACAAACCCAGTCAGTATCTGTGCAGATGAGGAAGAAGAAACTTTGCAAGTTGTTATTAAAATGAAATCATCATCATGGCAACAAAACAAAAAGAAGACTCTTCATTGAAGTAGATTGCGCTTTATTTTATTAAATTTTATACTACAATCCTCACAACAACTGAGCTATTTTTACACTTAGTTATAGCACTACATAATATATTATAATTATTATAATTATTATTATGAAGAATTTTAATTATTGAAAGCATAATTTATTGCAAATTTGTTCATCATCATCATCATCATCATGATCATCAAGGGGCTTGAACAACTTAAATTAGTTCGGTTGAAAATAAAAGAAAATAAATTTGAAGTAAAGTAATCAGTTTACCACGCCCAATGCGAACACAGCACAGCACAGAAAGGAAGAAGTAACAGTGAACTCAATGAAATGAATATTGAAACATGATTTGAAACACGAGCGAAAAATCCCCAAAAAAAAAAAACAATAAATGAATGAATGAATAAAGTAAAGGAGCAAACAAGTAAAAACATGAGTCGGTGTTAATTGCCCCATAAAACTAATGAGGCTCAGTTTCATGTTGCGAACGAACAATGATGCTAAAGTTGATGCTGCTGATGATCGCAATGATTGTTGAAGCTAATGTTGATTTTAATGCTGCTGCTGCTGATGATGACGATGATGATGATGATGATGAGATGTTGCTGACGAGTTTTAAACAAATTTTTGACAGCATGCAGCGACAACAAACAAGAACAGCAAACGAATGTAAAGTTAAGGAAGAGGAAAAGAAATAAATATTAAATAAAAAAATTGGTTTAAAAACAAAAAAAAAAACAAAACAAAACAATAAAATCAGGTGGGAACATAAACTATTATGCCACACATATGATGATGCTGATGATGATGATGATGATGATGATGATACATCAATGTACAATATGTAGATACAAACAAGTATGTGGTTGTTTTGTTCGATGATTGATGATTATTTTTTATTAATTTTGGCTTGATTTTTTGATTTGAATTTGTTCATAAAGCAACAAAATAATAATAATAATAATAATAAATTAATAATGAAATCATAGAAGCGGATCATATTTTGCTTTGCTTTTTATTAAATGAAATCAATAAATTTAAACACAAAAAATTTTTGTACAAAAAAAAATTGAAAAAAAAAAGTTCGTTGCTTGAGTCTTTCATTTGTAATTTATGGAGTGCCCGACAAAAATTCAAATTCCAAAAAAAAACAAAAAAAAATAAACTTGTTTTTCACCATTTTGCAAAAATGAAAAAACTGAAAAATGGTAAAAGAAATAAATGCAATTATTGTATTGGTTCAATTTTCTGTATTTGTGCACAATTTTTAAGTACCACCTCCTTCTTCTTCTTCTTTCTCACTTAATGCAAAACGGACAGACACAGACACCGTGGTGTGAGTGAGTGAGTGCGAATGAGAAGGCATGCATATATGAAATGAATGAATAAAACAAGAAACAACTCATGCAGTCGGTCAGTTGAGACGAACGAATCAAAAGCACATTTACAATATAACTGTACTGTGTGTAAGTAAAACGAAAGCAACAACAACAAGTAAAGGGGGGAAATATCAACAACAACAACAACAACAATAGCGAGATACTTTCAATGAGTCTCATACTCGGCATACATGGCAAACTCACTATATGTATGTACACAAGATACAGTGAGCACAAGCATAAGTGAGCAAAATAAAGTGAGTTCAGTTCGCTCGTTCAAGCGTGTGAGCTAAGCCAACAAACGGACCAACCAAAATCAAGTAAAATTATATAGCAAAACCAACAACAGCAACAACAACAACAGCAGCAGCAACAGAAACTAGGCAACAATATCAACAACAATACAATAAAAATATCTACTCTACACTACTACAACAGTAAATATTGTACAACAATGAGAGCAAGCAGCAAGCAAGCTAGCAAAATATAACCACATTTGATTTGTATTATGCATGCGTCGTTCTGTTAATGCACTGTTAAGCGTTAACAGTCGCTCGCTCTCTGTTAATAAACAGGATTTGAGACATACATAATACTTAGATAGATAAACAGTTAAGCATGCGCGCATACTCATATATGTAAGTAAGTACGCGGCATGCATCTTTAAACCAACAAGACAAGAGATAGACAGCTGTTTGTTGGTTGTTTCTTATTATTGTAGTTGTTTTTTTTTTATTGTATTGTAGGTTGCACACATACTAACAACAATTCTCATACTCATCATTTTCAGTGCAATAATGATGAAAATAATAATGATCACATGAGATTGTGCACGCTTTACTCATGATGATCTTCATCAGCATCATCATCATCATCAACAAGCAGCAGATTCCAAACTCATAGCAGCAACAGCAAGCGTCAACAGCAGCAGCAGCAGCCACTACTTACTGGAGGAGCAGCAGCAACAGCAGCAGCGGCAACAGCATTTTTTACCATTGCGCACTGTTGGTTCTTCAGTCGTGAATTGACGCTACGCTGCAAAACATCAACGTCGCCGACAAACAAAACCAAACCAACGACGACGTGAGTGAAACGAAACCAACCGAATCGGATTCGAATTAAACGACGAACGAACTTCTTTTTAAACGTAAATTTCTTTCCTCTTGGTTTCGATGATCGTTCGGAAACTTAAAAACAAAAAAAACAAAAAGCTTGTGGTGATCTGAGATCAACAAAATTTAGATCGATTAGCCGTCGCTTGCTACCACTTACATATACATAATACAAAATTATTTCTTATCAACTTGATTAGTTCGATTCGTTTCGCTTAGATTAAATAAATAAATGTATGTGTTAACAAATAAATGTGTCTGTTTTTCTCTCTCTCTCTCTCTCTCTCTCTCTCTCTCTCTCTCATGTGTGTGTTTGTGTGTGTATATAAAAAGTGTGTCAAGATTTGGCTAATAAGAATCAAAGATAAAAATCTCATCATTTATAAAAATTAGCAAAAATTTACATGCCTAAAAAGTAAACAAAACAAAAAAAAAATTTGTGGGAAATTTTAATTTCATTCAAAAAACAACATTGTGATTTTTTTAAAAAATATATTTATATATTTATATTTTTTTTTCCTTATTCTGAAAAATTAAGATTGATAAACGTTTATATATGACGTCTCGAGTCTATAAAGTCAACTCAATTTAAGGTGAGTGTAAAAAAGATCAGAGAAAAAGCAAATAAAAAACAAAACAACAACCACACGCCCTTGTTTTTTTGGTTAGTTTGTTGTTAGTTCATAAATCATAAACCAATTGACCTTTTGCGGTTTAACTTTAATAATCAGAATCATCATTATCATCATCATAACAATAATATATCATAACTCAATAAGTTTTACCATATGAAACAATAATTAGCACACTGGAGGGGGTGGCGCACTATACTTTGGTGGAGTGCTGTGCTGGTCAAAAATCTATTGTATTTCTAGAATTCCTTACCAACCACCAACCACCACTCACCACTACTGCTGATGTTGTTTATTAAAATCAAATTAACAAAGAAGTGATATGAACTATTATCTTATTTTAATTTTATTTATTTTTTTTTTTTTTTCTTATAAGCGAAATGATAAAATATACATAAATCACTAAAAAAAAAAAAAACAACAAATTGGTTTTAAAACCATTAGAGATTTTGTTTGAAATTCCTCATCATCATCATCAATACAAAATAGAAAATTTAAAACAAATTAAATTATAAACTAAAGTTGAAACCAGTTCATTTTTCAATGGATTAAAATATCTTCCTGTTCCTTCAACAACAACAACAACAACAACAACAACAACAACAGCAATAAGCAAATTGTTACAGATTTCACATAAGTAGAAAAATAAATAGAGGAATAGATCGATACTAAAGATGGATGGACTGAGTGGATTGAAGGCGGCCGGCCAGCCAGGCCAGTTAGCCTAAAAGCTAATCTCGCTTAATCTTCTGAATATGAAATGAATCGAATAGAATTGAATTGAATGAATTTAAATGAAACCAGAAGCAGATGGAGATAGAGAACAAGTTCAGTTTGCATTTTGAAATTAATAAATCAAATTAATTAAAGATCTTTGTTTGTTTTTACATACATACATACATACATACATATGTAAATAGATTTTTCAAACACTTTAAATAACCAACATAAAGAAGAGGAAGGAGGCAAAGCTAAGCAAATGGATTTACAAAAAAAAAAAAAAAAATTTACGATTATAAACAAAATTAAGTTAAAATTCGGCAAAAATTCAAAACAAAAATAAATTTTTGTAAAAAAAAAAATCTATTGAAATGCGCATAAATTATAAATAAAAATATTGATAAATATTTAATGCGCCCATATTTTTATTAACTTTAAATTGTTTTACCTCTAACCGATCATTTTTATAAAAAAAAAAAAAAAAATTAAAAATAAATACATAAAAAGATATAAAATAATAACAAAAAAATATCATAAAAATATCATAAAAATAAAACAGAATAAGTATAAAAAAAAGATTTTATGACTTTTTCAAAATTATTATTTTATGTTGATATAAATAAAATACAAGAAATATTGGGCGATAGAAGGAATGTGTTGGTTATTATGAGTTGAGATTATAGATATAATTATAATTTTTTCTTGCTATCAGTCTGTTGTAGTAGTGATGGCAAAATAAAAGGTAAAAGATTAATCGATACGAGAGGTTCATAATTGCAATTGATTGTTGACAAATTAACACATTAATTGGGTTATTAATGAGCAATCAAACAAAAAATATGATGACCAAAAAAGTCCTGTACTCAACTTTCGATTAATCGAAAGGGTTAATTTTAATAGAACTTTCCAACGAATTAATCGATTAATCGTAGTTTTCGATTTATAGTTTTCATCACTAGTCTATAGACAAAAAACAAATGTATGCAATATGGTTTCCAACTTCTTTTTGAAGATAGAAACTGCTGCTCACATACCAAGAACCATTTGCTATTGTACATAGTGCCAGTATCTTAAAGTTGGAATTATTTGCGTTTCCTAGTACAGTTGCTTAGCATATATCCAGATATGAATATAAATTATATAAGTCGATTCTTTTCTTTGAATCATCAGTGAAAAGTCTTCGGGATGAGCAATTTGAGTCGAAAAATTATAAAAGCTTGTAACAGCCAATAATACAAAATTGACCCCAATCGAAGAAAAAACTGTCTGCATGTCGACTATCGTGCAACGTACCATGTCGAAATATAACTAAGAATCATCTAGATGACCCCATTAGACCAACAATAATATTTAATCAAAAGTTGTTGTAAAAAATCATGCCGTGAACTGCTTCACCGATTTTTGATGTCTACGACATTATCGACACTTTGGTAATGCAACAATCATCGTCATATTTCAGTGAATTTACACAAAACCTTAATAACTGATATATCTAAAACCTTCCTGACGAATCACTCCATCCATTGATAAAAACCGTATAAAATGAATTCGGTACTTTTTGAGTTCATCGCTTTCAGACAGACAGACACTGCGAAGGACGTTTTTTTTTTTTGATAGATGTTTTGACTCTCCCCAAAAAATTAGTGGATACTCCAATGAAGACTTTTATCGATATGTATCTTGAATGATATCCATATTATTGTTTTTACGCTTCGTTGTACTATCGACCCAGTTGGCAGACGTTGTTCTGCCACAGAGCTCGCTATAAACCTACTGAATCGGTCCACCTGTAGTTAAGAACCATCCAGGTGAACCCATCAGTACAAATAAGCAAAAAACCAAATTGTCATCTAAATAGGTAAAGGAATTTTTTAAAGATTGTCTGAGATATTTGACAAATACTACTCAGTTGATTGGTTTTTAAATATATGTATCTCAAAGCTTTATATAGTAAATTTGATCCACCAATTTCTCGACACCTACCAACTGCCAACTGCATCAAAATCTTTCAAGGCGTTTATGAGGAGAGAAAGTCCACACATGCTTATGATTAGTTTTTAAACCTCCAACGAAACTAATCTTCTTATTTTATTTATGGTAGATTGAATCTCACTTTAAAATACATCTTTGCTAAATGAATCCTGAAATGCCTAGATCCACTTTCTTATGTGGACCATGTTGAATTGATTGACCTACCCACTTATTATAAAATCGATCTACTTGTTCAACTTCAAGAACATATGCCTTCGATTAACACGGCCTCATTCAATACCAGTTAAGTCTAACACGGTGACAAATATAATACCATTTGTATTTTTGTACGTTCTAACACAGTTGTATATGTATTTGTGAACTAGATGAAAATTTTTGAATTTGTTCACTCTATTGAAGGGAAAGGATTCAAAGATATGGCAATAGAGGATATTCAAGAGTTGTTCGAAGACAAAGAACTTGATTGAAAATGCTGCGATTTATGGGAAGAATTCAAAATTGAATACCAACACTCTTGAAGCTATTGAACTCTCAAAAAGCTTCAACCGAGTTTACTATTGGCCAAAACTATTCCTAAATTCAGATCAATCAATTGAAAGGCATGTGCAATTCAAAAGAGAATTATGTATTGTAGATAAAGCAAAAGCATGCTAAAGATGTAAGCTATTTTCACACAGTATCAGGTGAATCTTTATAGCTATTGTAGAATTGCAGAAATGTGTGACTGAGGCTATAGGTATGTCAACTGAGCGGGTACTTATTATTTTCCAGGACTTGAAAAAGCTATCCGCGCGATGGCACCGGCGATTAATCACACTTGGCCATAAGCGCAACTGTTTAGCCACTTCAAAGGAATCTTCAGTATGTTCAATCGCAATTCGAACAAGTTTTTGCACCATGAACGAAATATTGATCCATTACAATACTCCAGAGTCCAAGAAGAAGTCAAAGCAGTGGACATTTCCGGGTAAACGTGCACCAAAAAGAAGGCAAGTGGGTCTGTTAGCCAACAAGGCTATAGTGGCAGTTTTTTGGGTTGCACGCGTTGCTATTCACATCGATTACTTTAAAAAAAAGGTAAAACAATCTATGACGAATATTATTCGGAGCTATTGTGAGAGCTAGTGAAGAAAAAAGTATTTTTCCACAATGACAATAGAAAAAATGTGTAGTCACCATGGAAAATGCTAAGAACTATTGCCCCAGCCAGCATAGTCTCCAAATTTAGCCCTCTGCAACTACTTCTAAGCTCAACGTAAAGAGAATTGGGACGAATGAAAAGATTATCGCTGAAACAAACGTCGACTTTAAAGACCTTGAGAAAACCTATTCTTTGGAAGGGTACGAAAATTGGAAAAATGCTAGACTATTGGAAGTACAAATTAATTCGGTCCGTTTTCAAAAGATGGCTCCACCTGCAAGTTGTGGCCGATTTTGGAAGCGATTACCTATTCCTTTGGAAAGGTTTGACATCTGTCAACAAAAATTAGTGTGCATCAGCGTCTGTTTCTGTCAACAACACTGTTTTTTGTCTCTTCGAAAATGTCCGGATTTGTGTTAAATATACAGCATTTGCGGGAAGTTTTGATTTTATTTTTTAATGGGAAGAAAAGTGCAGCTGAAGCCCACCGAATGCCTGTGGAAGTTTATGGTGAATCTGCTCCGACCGATAAGTGGTTTCGATGCTTCAAAAATGGTGATTTTAGTGTCGATTGAAGTAAAAGGCGATTAAATTGAAAATTATTATTATCAATAGAAAATTACGAGAAAAGAAATTGTTTTTCTATCTTTTTCTAAAGTTTATTTTATATTTGACTAAATTCTATTTTTTTAACTTGAAATTGTTTATCACTTTTTTTGTTACAAAATTTTGTTTTTCAGTGTTATTTCTTAGACATCAACGGGATATTCTTTGATTAGTTGAAAAACAAAAACCCATAGATGTAGGGAAAAAAAAAATATTTATATTCAACTATTTGATGAGGATGATGTGCTTTACAAGTAGCATTTTATAATAAAATTTTATCATATGAAATTCATACAATAAAATATAAAATCTCAAATTAATGTTTCTAGTTTGGATTTTGCGCGAAAGAAAATATGCAAAAAAAATAATAATAATAATAATAATAATGCAAAATTACAGCAAATTCATTTGTCCAATCTTTGTGTCAACTTATGCGATTCATTTTTTTCATCATTTTTTATGATCGAACAATTTACATAAGCGTATTAAAAATGTAAACGTTTAAATATAGAAAAATAAGTAGTAGAAAAAATAAAAAAAAAAAACAATAAAAAATAAAACTGAATTCAGAGACTTACCCGGGGTTTTATACTAATTCCTTGTAATGTATGTAGTTTTATGTTTAATGTTGATGTTGTTGTTGTTGTTGTTGTTGTTGTTGCTGTTGTTGTGTATTAAAATATAAATACTGCAGATGTTGTTCAATATAGTAGATACTATCTACTAGAAAGATAAGTTGTATATTATAAAGTATGATGAAGTTTTCTCAATATTTGTATGCAAGCAATTATTCTCAGCTTTCTTGATGATGATGATGATGAAGATTACTATGATGTTGATGATGTAGTGCAAATGAAAATTTTTTCATTTAATTTGTTTCTGTATTATTATTATTGTTGTAAGTATATTATTCCTTCCTGATGATGACGTTATACATTCTGCTTGTTGCATACTAAACAGATTCTCCTCTATTCTCTCTCAGTTAGAAGCGGAAATGCGCACACAAAAGTTGAGTTGATTGAATTCGTTAAAATGATAAAAACCTGCAAGAAATATAAATGAATAAATTTGTATTAAGAAAAACAAAATATGAAAACATAAATGCAACCAAAACCAACACAAGCAAGCAACTCAAAAGTTAATAAGAAAGAAAAAAAAGATATTAATGAAATAAAAAGCAAAAAAAAGCTTTCAAGTTAACTTGTTGCCTTTGCTTTGCTTTTGCTTTTGCTTTGCCTTGCTTTTTGCTTTTGGATCTGCGTGCTGAGTGATTACTTTGTATTAATGCACTTACTGAACTTCTTTGGTATAGCTTGGCTTGGATTCGCAGCAATTCCTTTTTTCTTTTATACAAAAACAACAAAAAAAAAAAAGAAAAAGCGCGGATGCAGCCTATTTTCAACAACACAAAAAAAAAAAACACATACACACACACACACACACAAGCGGCGAACGACACTCATTGACATGCTCATTAATAATGTTATTTGCCTTTTGTACGTTAAGTGTCAAGAAATTATTACAAAAGGGTTCATTCTTCACTTCACTTTTCTTCACTTTAACCCTCCTCACTTGCTTCCTTCTTGCTTTTTTCCACAATTCTTTCAATTTATTTTTTATTCAATAAACAAGGACACAGCCCAGCAGCCTCAAGCAACAAAACAAAATAATAAAGATAAAGAAAAAAAAGCTGAAGAAAAAAAAAGAATATCTCGCAATCTAAAGTATAAAAGTAAATAATTCAAACTAGAGCGTGTGACTCTCTGTTGAGTGGATTTGCATGTAGATGGAGGACAGACAGACAAATGGACAAATGGACAAACAATGAAACAAAACGACAGTCAACAGCTAATAAAGCATATTATGGGCAATTGTCTACTTGGACTTTTACTGGATTTCTACACAAAAAAAAAAAAAACAAAAAAAAAGTAAAAATAAATAGGATTGAGAAACCCCAGATGATGGTGGTGACAACAACACTTGCACAATTTGGTATTTCCTTCAAAATATTTTTAACAATCGTGGTTTGCTTGTTTGAACACCTTTATTTTTCTTTGCTTGCTACAACTTCTACTTTTACTACTTACTCATCATCATCTCATTCATCATCAGCCGCTTCATGTTTCATTCATTCGTTCGCAAATAACTGAAATGATTTTATCTGATTTTATGCTATTGTTAAGTGCGTCGTAGCACACACAAGGAAGAATAGAACAATACTAAACTAGTTGACTGACTGAATGACTAACGGAGTTACGAATTGTAAGAATGTGACATATCGAGATGAGTGAGTTTGTTGTTATTTTAATTCATTTTCCTCTTTTCTTTGATGATGTGTTGTATGAATTTGTTTATTGCGCAAAATCCTTTTCAGGGTTCCGTACTCAAGAGGTACCAAACGGAACCCTATTGCAGAGACTTCTTTGTCCGTTGTCCTCGGGTCATATCTCATGAACCGTAATAGCTAGAGAATTGAAATTTAGAATATGTAGTTCTATTCGGACATCACGAACAAATACTAAAAATAAAATATTATCAAAAACTTAAAGGGGTCCGCATACAAGAAACATTTTGGTTTGTATGGCAGCTACACGATCCAGTTGTTTCAAGATCTTGAAATTGAGGTGGATGGTGGCTATGTATTAGAAACTTTTATTTTCAAAATTTCAGTTTGATCAAACCACTAGGTTACCTCCCATACAAACCACCATTAAAACAGAAGAAAAACTTTTTTGTTTTTTGTTCTAAAGAACTCAAATGTACTTACTATAGATTTTTGATATAGATGCTGCAATCTGGTACGGCACCTCCGTGGAAGAGCCCGACTCGCACTTGGCCGATTTTTATTATTCACTTTGTTTTTTTTGCAAATATCTCCTTATTGAAAGCAGTGTGGAGTTTACTGATGTTTTTTAGTAATGATGATGATGATGCTGACATGTTTTGGAAGACTTTCTTGAAGAGCTCAACTTGCTCTTAGAATGAAACAAGTTTCTGCAAACACAAAATCAGTAAACATTTGTTTTATGAAATATTTAATGATTTTTACTTTAAAATAATTCATTAATAAAAACGCATGTCATGTGGCATTGCCTCATCTGTTAATAAATAAATAAATATATATAAATTCTATTATTAAACAATTGCGCATTTAAATATTAAAACAAAGTCAGTCAGTAAGAGACTCAATCAATCAGTTAGTTTTTTAAATGACTCACTCATTCACCTAAGACTTCCCAAACTGATTTGTCTTCAACTCAAAGCTTTATTAAGTCTCATTTTGCTTGTCAAATCAATCAACCGCACACACGAAATCACACTCAATTGATTTGAAGTTGGGTGCATCACACTTGCTGCTGCTGCTGCTGCTGCTGAGCGATAAAATTCAATAAAAAAAAAATCCAAAGTCAACCACAAGTGGAAATTATTTCATCAGAAAATACAATGATATATAATAAATTATTTTATTACGATTAAATTTTATTTACTTGGAAGTTACAATAAATAGAAGCAAACCCCCGCGATCATAGAATCAGCAGCTAAGACAATAAATAAATTTTGTGTGGCACTTGTAAGCGAGCGCGTGAAAGCGTTGGCGGCACTTATGACGTCTCTTCTTTTTTTCAACTATACAATAAATTGTTCTCATTTCAAACAAACATAAGTAGTATAGAAATTCACTCTCACTCATTATTGACAAATATGAAATAAAAACTTTTTTACGGTATTTCCGATCTTGAAAAAGTTGATGATGAGCAACATTGAAAGAGAAGACATGAAATTCCCTTAAAGCTCTACGCTCTACTTACTTACAATATACACACAGTATACAAGTATGAGATCTTCTCTTGTTGTTTGGTTTTTTTTTTTTTTTTTGTGGTTGTTGTTGTTCTTTGTTTTGTTACAACACAAAAAGCATGTTTCTTTTGTATGCTTTCAAGTAGTAAAAGCTCAATAAAAACAAAACAAACAAATCTTATTCTATTTGATGCATAAATGCTTACCTATGCTGACTGAGCTGGTGAACTAGTGAGCGAGCGATCATTCAATTCATTGTTTTTAATATACCTAAGTAACTAAGAGCAACTTACCTATAAAGCTTACAAAGTATAAATCGGTAGCAAGGTTGTCAAACGTCAGTTCAGTTTAGTTCAGTTCAATTCAACTTAGTTGAGTTCAAAGTTGTATGTTGTTTGATTGTTGAATCTCTTTCCTCTACCCGAGGGCAGGCAACAACAAGCAACAGTAAAATCATCAGTTGAAGTTGAATTTTTGCCTTTTATGCTTTAGTTTTTCCATTCATGAACTTCGTTTGTTGACGCGCCTCTTTCTATGATATTTCTAGTATGATATTCTTCTGATCTTTTATTGAATGCCAGTCTGCCTGCTGCCTGCTGCCTTATGCCTCTGCATTTTGGTCGCCGTGATTTGTTGTACAGCCTACATGACAGTTATTAATAATTGTTATTAATTCTTTTGCTTCTTTCGCACTTATACACTCCCTGCCTCTCATTCTCTCTCTATCTATCTTTCTTTCTTCTTCTTTGAAATTCATATTTGTTTTATATTTTTGTGTACACTGCTCGGAAATCAGGGTATATTGCTTTAAAGCAAAGTTATGTAACAATCAGAATTTAACAATTTTTATAACTAAATGTCCATAGACAACATAAACTGGGTAAACTTTGCCAAATGCCCCCCATAGATAAGCACATTATATGAAAACATTTGATTACAATGATATAATTCAGTTCCAAGGCAGATCAAGTCTCACATGCTTCCTACATCCCATCCCATTTTTGGGGCCTGCAGAAAGTCTATTTCTTGGATGATTGCATACTAAACTTTTAAAGGTTTTGAGTTATCAGATTGAAATACTAGCTATACATATTATTTATTCGATTCCTACAATCTTTATCTATTGCACCTATTGCCCCCAGAGGCACATACCTAATTCAAAATTGCTCACAGCTAACTTAATTTGCAAGCTAGCAGATTATACATATCAGTATATGTATATTTTAATTCTCTTATGACTATCCCCCTGTCTCCTATCATCTCTAGGGGGTGAAAATCATAGGAATATAATATCATAAATAACATTTGACCTCTTTTTCTAAAGTCATAATTCATTTCTACATTAATTTTTATATCTAATCTTCACAATACTTCAATTGCATTAAAATATTTGACAGAGAGTATAGCAAAGTCGAAGAACCTTCCCATTTTTAGCACCCTTTCTTTTTTCAGTATCTTACTTTATGGGATTGTTGTTGTTGTTGCTGTTATTGTTATTGTTATTATAATTGTATTTATACTTATTCATGATTTTTATTAATCGCACACTGACTACTCGACTTTGCTTTTGCTTTTGATTTTGGCTTTGAGTGATTTGCATTTGTAAAACGAAACAAAACTTTGTTTGAAAGAATGAAATTACCAAAAAAAAAAAAAAACAAAAAATAATAAAACACAAAATTATTAAACAAAAAAAAACTAATCATAAAAACACAAAATAAATTGGCTCTTTTTATGGAGAATATCAAATTTGTTTGGCTTATTTATGAGCTCATTATATTGACAGATCTCTAAGCATTAATCGAAAACGTAACTAGTAATAAAAATCAAAAGAATCAAAAGAAATAATAATAAATAAATTAAATCAAATTTGATTCATTTTACTACACAATATTTGAATTGTTTTGATTTAATCAAAAATGAAAGGAAGATTTCATAAGCCTTCAATTTGTGTTCTTCTTATGAACATAAAAAGTTGAAATACTAATAAAAACTAATATATGATTTTATATCATAAAAAAATGAGCAAATAACTTATGTTAACTGCATTTATTTTGGTGCGAGAAAAAGAAATAATTAAACTAAATTAAATGCTAAATTACCAATCGTTTTACAGCAACACTCTCCTCTTTACCCGGACACAAAATCAAGACTAGAGAATAACAAAAAGGTAGCCGCAAAACAAAACAAAACGCAACATAACAAACAGAAACTGAAATACAAATATTATTTTCCCCGCGTAATCTGGGGCTTACTCTGGATAGAGCCTACAACTAGGAGAAACAACAGCTCAACCATAAGCTCAAGGGTCTGTACTGGATACTCAAGTCTAAATCACAGTTCTCACTACGCGATAATAAGCTTCTACTTTACAAAGCAATTCTAAGTCCAATCTGGTCCTATGGCATGCAGTCATGTGGTTCCACTGCAACCACTAACGTTAATATCAGACAGAGATATCAGTCTTTGTCCCCTTCTTTGTTCAGGGCTCCTACTTGTCTCAAGATCTACGGTTCTAGAAATCACTGAACGTAGCCGCCGCTACGAACATCGTTTTGAGAACCATGTATATGTTCTCACAGTGCAATTTTTTATTTTAAATATTCCTTATATGCTACTGTCGAATTTTATGTTATAATGCAATTACTTAAGCAAGTGTGGATGAGTTGATCACTCATCCGGGATGTGAAAAAGGAGCTATGGGGGATGTTGCCTTTCATGCGTTGCGTTTGCCTGCTGTTGTCCAACAGGTTGATTGCCCGGTGGTTGACATGGGCACTTCTGCAATAATTGTTAGGATTTGCAAATCTCGGTGGATAACTGAGACAATCCTCGCAGTAGCTTGGTTGGCAGCGGTACCCTAAAGCTGTATACCGTAAGTCCATTACGGTTGCAGTATGGCCTTGTATAGTAAAAGCTTGTTTCAAAGGTTCAGCTTCGAGTTTGTACCGAGGAGCCAACTCATTCTTCGAAGTTTCAGATCCAACTGCTTTCTATTTTTCATAATATGAGGTTTACAGGTGAGACACCTATCCAGTGTCAGTCCCAAGTAATGTCGTTGTTTGGAATTACATCAACGTTGATGAAAACGTCAAAGCATATCGAAGGGTTCAAGGTGAATGTCACATTGCATTGACTTCTCTCCATTGACACAGATGTTCCACTTCTTTAGCAAGGTTCCATGAGGGCCAAGTAGTTTCTCAGCTCAAAGTGCAATGCCAATAACAATTTATTTCCCTATCCAACCTCATCAAACCTCGAGATAACTGAATCCTTCCCTTGAATATATGTATGTATATCCGCAGGCTTTCTCCTGGGTATGAAGTTGAGACCCACCCAAAACCTTAGCTGATCTAGGGGACACAACACCCGGTTGTATAACACAACTTCACACCGATTTAATACTCTACCTGCATCTGGGGAAATAACCAACAGGTTGCCTTGTCCCCTGGTCAGGACGGAACAAATTCCATGGGCTCCTAATTTCTGATTTAATTTTGAACAAATATAAAAGATTAAATATTTCAAAAACTTTCAAAATTGTCTTCTTCTAACCATAAAAAATTGAAATACTAATAAAAATTAATATATTAAACAAAAAACAAAACAAATATCACAAATAACTTTTTATAACTTCATTTATGTTTCATTTTCATAGTTTTCTTTTTGTTTACTTGCTCCAATTTGGTTCACATAAAATCGAAGTAGGAAAGAGAAAGAGAGAACAGAAATAATTGAACTAAATTTAATGCTAAATTACCGTTCATTTTACAATAATAATATTGAATAGGAAAAATCTCTTCTTTACCCTGACACAAAATCAAGACCAGAAGTTCAATAGAGAACAACAACAAAAAAAGGTAGCAGCAGACAAAACACAACACAACACAATAACAGAAAGTGCAACACAAATATTGCAAGAAGATCAACCAAAATGCAATACAAACAATGACGACGAAGACGACTTTGGGTCTGCAATAGCAGCAGCAGCAGCAGCAGCATCAGCAGAAACTTAAACATAACAACAATAAAGGGACAAAATGCGCATACAAAATGAAGTAACAACCACAAACAATAAAAGCAACTAACAACTGCAACTGCAACAGCAAAAGCAACGACAATAACAACGTTGTTTTTGCATCCTAAGGCAACTTCAATTCGTGTGTAACAACAACAACAACAACAACAACAGCAAATAGATACACAGCAGACATAGACAAACAACATACTTTTGTATTTTTACATACACGTATGAATATAAAGAAGCCCAAAAAAACCAAAAGCAAGCAACTTGGTTTAAATGAACAGTTAATGCCTCGAATTAAATAAACATTAAGGTGCAAGGCAAAACCTTAGAAGATCAAGTCAGTTGTCCCGCATAAGACGCGGGTGTAGCAGCTATTTCTATTTCTGCCCCCGTTATTGTACAATAACAGTCGATTTGAGTCGAGTCGAGTCGAGTTGAGTTGAGTTGAGTTGAATCGAGTTGATGATGTTGCCACTGAGTCTTCTATGGTTGATTTTGTTATTGATGCTGTTGCTGCTGCTGCTGCTGCTGTTATTGTTGTTGTTCTTGTTGTTGTTATTGTTTGGCAGTTGCTTTTTACCTTGGCTTCGTGACTTTTAAACTTGAGTTTTGCTTGTGAACTTGCATCAATGAAGATGAAGATGATGATGATGACGCTGATGCTGCTGATGCTGATGCTATGCAACAAAGCGCACTGTGCTCTGCAAGAATCGTGCAACTCAATTCCTTCATCTCTTTCTTTGTTTTGTGTTTTTTCCATTGATCGAGTAAAAATTGCACAGTTTTGAATTTTAAAATAAATTTTTGGAATTTTAATGTTCCCAGAGTGAACAAAGTTTCTTTCAAAAAAAAAAAAAAGAATGAAATTAAAATGGAAGCCAAGAAATCAAAATACATATTTTGTTAAATCACAAACTTGTTTTGCTACAATTTAATTTAGTGCAAGGAAGCAGCAGCAGCAGCAACATCACAAGTTTCTTGGATGCTTCTTTTTATGCCAAATCAAAATCAAAGGCAATCAAGTGTTGCCATCAGTTCTATGTCTAATAAGAAATTTAAACACTCACCAGATAGATAGAAGTGGAAGAGTCTGTCGGTTGGTTGGTTGGTTGGTTGATGTTGCTCCCGCTGTTGACCTCAAAGAATATAAACTGCTTATACCATTCATCCACCACCAATGATACTCTATTTCACAGCTTCACTATTGTGACAATGCTGCAGCAGCAACTAGTACAACTTTGTTCCAATCTCGGTTCGGCTCAGCTCAACCCAACTCAACTTAGTTTAGCTCAACTCAGCAGGTGGCAAAGCAAACGAAGTGGCGTGATGCTGCGCAAGTGATAATGGCGGGCATGCTGTCGCGTCGTCATCCATGCTACTACCACTTTGCATATATACGCGCGCTAATGGACACCAAAGGTGACAGCAAGTGTTGCTAAATTGACAAACATTAAATTTTCACACACACAAACACAAGGAATACAGACTCCAAAAACCGTGACAATTTTCCGCGCAGCAGTGCGCATTTCCAGAAAAATTGCTAAAGCGCAGGCACAGTGCAGCCAGCAGCCAGCAGCAGTCTTGGCAAAGTGTCGTCAATGCTGCAACAACAACAACAACAACGTAAAGTAGCACACACAAGAGTCAGTCAAACAATCCATGACAAGCAACCAACCAACCAACCAACTAACCAATCGAAGTAATAGTTAGTTGGTAACTTCTACTGAGATCTAGCAAAAGCATCTATCTATCAAGGCTTCACATGTATGGTTGGTTAATGCTGTAAACCTTAGTTGGACATTCTTGTGGGTGACGCTGATTGCTGACACTTGGTTTGAAGATCAACTTGACTAGAAACACCACAATTATTGTACTCCGATGCGGTTGGACATGGCACGCCTATACAATAATTAAAGAAAAAAAATAAAATAAAATAAAAAACGGAAAAAAATAATAATCATCAATATAATAAAAACAACTTCATGACAGACAGTTAATTATGCAAAGCACAAGCAACAGTCAAAACTTCAACTGCTGACTGACCCCCCCTCTTAACCACTTACCAATATCCAATATACATACATCTAATATAACAAGCCACGAACCAACGAGCGGGTGAATCTTCTTTGCTTGCCAATAATGATGCGCGTTAATTGCAAGGTGTTTTCAACAATTTATAAATTCACACTTGTATTTTCTTTCAGTTATTGATGTTATTACTACTCCTATTGTTGTTGTTGTTGTTGTTGTTGTAGTAATAGTTGTTGTTTTTGTTATTATTATTATTGTGATTGCTTGCTTGTTTGCTTGCAAGTTGTTGGAGCTGCTGCTAAATGCCATGCTTCACTAATTTATTATTACCTTTATCGTTGTTGTTCATATGTTCGTTCGTTCGTTCGTTCATTCATTTTGTATTTCACTGAACACATTCAAGTTAACTTGTCTAACAGAGACAGCGACGACATGCGCCAACCCAAACGCAATGACAAGTGAATGGACTCAGTGCGACTCAGTCAGCGAACAAGTGAACCATTGGACGGACAACTCGTGTGACTGACTAACTGACAAACGAACATTGCCTTGCGTGGTTAAACAATTCCAGCAAAAAACTATAAACACATCTGCGTGGTGGGCTGGAGTTTCATTGGAGTCGCCTTCGTCGTCATCGTCATCGTCATCATCCTAGTCTGTGGTTAATCACTTGTAGTCTCTTCTGAAAAAGAAAAACAATATTATGAAAAATATACTATATATTTTCTACAAAAATAGCAACTACAATAATAGTAATAATAGTAATAATAATAGTAATAAGTTTTAGTTGGTGGGTGGTCATCACACGCAACTTCATAAAGCGTAATTGAAAAAAAAACCATACAAAAGAAATTTGAAATTTAACACAACAAATAATAACTTCCGAATGGTCAAGTACCATTAGATTTGTATGGAAAACTTAACTTTAACTTTTATTTTCACCAGACTCAAAATAATAAGAGTATTGTGATATATTAGTAAGAATTGTGCGACTAAAGAGGTCTCATGGATCATCAATCCCTATACTTACAGAAGTAATACAATTTTATTCACTTCATTGAAAGATCAGATCAAGGAATTTGCTTTTCCATATTAAAGGGAATTGTAAAGTTTTGAAAGAAACTTATATGATACGAGTGTGTACACATTTTCGATTTAAAGTTAAAACACTTTGCTTATTTTACACATAATTAAAGCCTTTAAAATAGAGTTTCTGTGCTCCTTGAAGCATTTAGTGCTTTGCCTAGGAATTCCCAGTTCTCCGCGAAAGGAATTAAAAAATAAAATTTTAGGGCTCCGATTTGAATTTATTAATTTGAAATATGATGCAAGACCTAAAAGAAGTTAGTTCAAAGCTCCATGTTCAAAGGAAATTTGCCTTAATGTTTGAGTTACTATCTCTTACAAGGAAAAAGTCAAAGCCTCCAATAAAAACACATTTAAAAATGTTTGGTGTCACCTTTTTTAATCGTATAATTGAATATCTTTGCATAAGAAAGTGGTGAATTCATAGTATAGAATATATCCGATCTTGTCGAGTTTATCATTGCAAATGGTATCTCGTTGACTTCATTCCAATCAGTCTTAGTAATAGAGTTCCGTTTGGTACCCTTTGGGTCTTTGAGACACAATAAGCATATATTGTTCTCTATTAACATGTGTGGTGATTCAGACAAAATGTGTAAAGATTGGGTTATGAAATCTTTTGGGTAAATATTATTAGAGGATTAAGTATAATTACCATTATCATAAACGGTGAACATGGAATAAAATAGGTTAATTTCGGATGCAAAGAGAATGTGACTTAATGAATGAACTTGGTATGAACTTGATAATCCGGGCAACCCATTTCTTTCCATGGTAGCCTATATTTAGGGGCAACATTTTTTTTGTTTCCGTTTTCTTTTTTTTTATAATTTTTGTCTACTATTTATTGGAAAGGAAAGTGAAATGTGTTATTTTTGTATTGAAAATGAAAACCAAGATATAAGAATTTCCTACTCTCAAGATACTTACGTTTAATAAGTGTATTAAATATGCAACAGTTCCAGATTTACTGCCGGGGACATATTAAAAGTTAGAAAATGTTGCTTACAAAACGAAAAAAAAAAAAATAGAAAATTTCAAATATTTTTCAAATGCATAGAAAATGCTCAAATCATGTTAATATTACATTTTTGAGACATAAATAATTACTACTAAATAGAAAATGAGTATCAATTTCTTTTCCGATTTTCATCTTGCCCGATTATCGAATTCACACTGGATTTGTGTATAGGTCACAATTAGGTGAAGAGGCAGGCATACGGAAGAAAAACACATGCAATAATTTTGAACAACCCATGCTTTAAAATTTTTAAATATTCATCGACTGACTGAATATTCGCACATAAAGAAAAAATTACAAACAATTACAAGAGTTTACTTTTATATATTTTAGTATTACAAGGCATTCAACTTGCGCACGCCTAAATTTAATTTTTATGTAAAACACACATTTTATTTATTTAATTAATTAATATAACCATGTATTTTCTTTTACACCACACACGATAGATAGTAAAACTGTAGTTGCATCACATGTCTTCCAAATAGATTATTTTTAGGTTTTTGTACCCAAAGTGAACCAAAGGGAACCCTATTGCAGTGACTTCGTTGTCAATCCGTCCTCGGGTCATATCTCATGAACCGTAATAGCTAAAGAATTGAAATTTTCACAGAATGTGTAGTTCTATCCGGGCATTAGCAACAAAAACTAAAAATAAAAATTTCCAAAACCTAAAAGGGTCCCGATACAAGAAAAGTTTTAGTTTGTATGGCAGCTATAAAATCCAGTAATCCCACTATCTTGAAATTTGGGTGGCTAATAGCTTTATACCAGAAACTTATATTATCGAAGTTTCAATTTGATCAGACCTCCATGGAGGGTACCTCCCATACAAACTCCATTAAAATTCTAGTTCTTATTAGAAAAACTTTTTTGGTTTTATCCTATCGAACTGAAATTTAGACACTATAAATTTCTGATATAGGCGCTATACATTTGATAGAATCAGCCAAATCAACCAACTAGGGGCGAACCTCCTATACAAACACCCATTAAAATTCATGTTTTTATTAGAAAATCTTTTTTGATTTTTGAGCTATCGAACTGAAACTTGGACACTAACAGTTTTTAAGACATTGCATTGAAATGAAATGGAAATTAAAGAGTAAACTTAAAGATTTTCGTGCGATGACATATTAAAACTTACCAACGAACTTTTAATAAACTCACCACAAAATATTAATCACCACACACACCACTTTTGATATTAAAAATTCATTGCAATTGATAGAATTAGTTGAAAAAAAAAAAAAAAAAAAATTTAGAATACATAAATATTTTGTGCGAAAAATAGAGCAAAATTTATTGATATTTTCAAGTGAAATGAAATCAAAACTCATCAACACTACTTTTTTTTTTTTTTTTTTTTGTTTGGTTTTTCTTTAAAAACCTACGAATTCCATTAAGGAAGCTCACGACTTTTGTAAACAATGAGAGGAATATCATCTTTTGCACGGAAAGAAATGTTGATTTCTTCAATCAACAAAACTATGGAAAAGCAAAAAATGTTGGTTGGTTTGCAGAAAGGAAGGCAAAGCAATGGATCGCAATAATATCACAATCGTTGCCCATTTATTTCACTTTACCAAATGCCCCCACAAAAATAATAATGTGAGAAGATTTTCACCAATCATCATCGATGACAGACAGACAGAGAGACATTCCTTCCTAAACTGCCACTGACACTGGCATTGGCACGCTGCTGAACAATAATAATTCAAATGATTGTCAATTTTTTGGTTCAACGATAATGGGGGTGGTGGTGGTGGTGGTAGTGATGGTGATGGATGGTTGCCTGTTGCTAGTTAGCCAAATGGGCTCCAACCAACCAACCAACACTTCTTATTCATTCACTCACTCTGTGGATCGTTCGATCGCCTTTTTGCTTAGCAATAATCTAGATTCAGTACAGAAAGTGACGCTTGGGAATAACTACAATACAATAATACAACAAACAACAACTAGAAAGAGTAGCAATAACGAGCGGGCAAGTGATCGACGAAAAGCAAAAAAAAAAGAAATGCAAGTAACCAAACGAATGAGTGACGTTTCATTGGAAAATCGTAACAACTGAAAAACGGTTTCTTTTTTATTTTGGTGGTATAATTTCGGAACGTTGAGCTGACTAACGAAATACTATGGACGGAGAGCATTCCTTTGGATTGTTTGGTCATGAAGTCATAAATCAAGATTGTAATTTCATGATACCGCAATATTGCCGCATCTCCAGCTCTCTCACTTCACTTCACTTCATTTCATTTCAACTGAACTGAACTGAACTGATTCAGCTGAAGTTAGTTCATTGTGTGCAGAAACAGAGACTAAGAGACAAACGGCTAGACTTCAAATGAAAGAACGAACCTTTAGTAAGTAGAAATAGTAGAAGAAACTTTAGCTTTAACTAAACACAATTCACTGTTTTTGAGGTGTTCTTGCATAAATAGGCAAAAGGCGGCATGGCAATCGTCACCGCTGTCGTGTGGCAATAGCCACAAAAGTTGACGTATAACAAAAGCCAGTGCAACATTTTAGTGACAATTTGACGTATGTCCAGAGCAGCAATTTGACATTTGATCGATTCGAGAACTGAACTGAGTTTAGAAGTAGCAGCAGCAGCTTAACTCAGCACACAGCTCATGTCAGTCATTCATTCAGTCATAGACCATGACTTTGCAACATGATCTGAAGGTGTGAATTTTGTGTTAACAACAAACAAAGAACTTGAATGAGTGGCAGGTCATGGCAGAAAGGCTGTTGAAATGAATAATAATACAATTTAATTATGATCAAGAACTATGCCATCATAATTGAATTAAAAATTTATGGTTTATACACATAGTAAAGGAACTGACTGACTGATTGTGAGAATACGAGTATCTTGAAACTAAATATATGCATGTATATATGACAACTCACCTGCCTGGTGCTTGCCTGCACTAGGCTGGCACTTGATGTATTCCCACCCGCCAAAGCAAGCAAACAAATGAGGAATTCCTTAGTAAGATTTCACCATAAATGACGATGCCACGCCGCTAAAAGTTATTCATTCTTCTTTGCTGGTGATGCTGCTGCTGCGCTTGTTGACCTAAACTGCATGATGATGATATTCATAAGTAAGTAAGTGTCTGTGTGTCCGGCACTTTTTTTTCTTTTTGGATTGCTGCGCACATGGATCTGTGCAGAGGTTAAGCACAGTCAACTCTTCTTCAGTAAACCAGCAAGCATAATAGGTAGGGCGGAGTAGGCGGCTCCGTCTTCGATTTGGAAACCGGTTAAGCCCAATACGAATTTCTATACACGATTTAAATACAAAAAAAAAAAATATAAAAAGCAAAGAAGCGACGAAAAAGCAGCGGGTCATTACACCAATTGTTGTTGCTGCTGCAGTTATTGGCCTCTTGTGTGTGCCTTGAAGCGTTCCGTTCTTACATAGTGTCCTAGTCTCGTCCTCTGTGTATGTGTGTGTGTATGTGTGTGTTGGAAGAAAAAGCAAGAGTTCATCATCAGCACAAGAATAACTAACTAACTAACCACAACAATAACAATGATGATGTAGCGAAGCAAAAGAATTTTTCGCAGGCTTTGCGTTAAATTCGCGAATTGTTGTTACTCGTTCGTTGTTGTTTTGGTTGCATGCCATGTTAAAGTAGGCACAACCAACTTTTGACCTACTGAGCACCAAGGAACGGTTCACTTTGTCTTTGTTGTTAGTGGTGGTGGTGATGGTGGTGGTGGTTGTGTTCTTAGTTGTGTTTCACCGTGTGAATAAATAGGTAAATAGGCAAAAGTTTGCCGTTCTGTCGTCCATTGAAAGTTGTTGTTCATAATAAAAATGCTTATTAAGAAGAAAATGGGATAAAATCAAGTAAAATAAATTCACAATAAATGCAATTTGCCAAAAACAAGAAAAATGCGTTACAAACATAAATGACACTGGAGGCTTACAACTACTACACATAACTTTCAATGCAACTTTATTTTTGACAGTCAATTTTGGTTGAACAAATACGAATTTTGTAGCCCAAAGTCAAAATATAGTAGGTAAAAGATCTTATGGACTTTTCTTTCAACTGAAAATGTATTTTGAGCTCCTTTTTAATTTATATTAAACTACTAGAATTATATCATTTTTATTTAATTAATTTTTATTACATAAAAATATGTTTATTCCTGTATAGATGAACCAGCTCTGCAAAGTGTGCGGCGAACCGGCGGCTGGTTTTCATTTTGGCGCCTTTACCTGTGAGGGCTGTAAGGTAAGCTGAACTTTATATGATTTGGGGATTACATTTTTTTTTTTTTTTTGTTTTTTTTTTATTAATTTAAAGTGCCCACCTGGCATTAATTTTATAGCAAAGAATTTAACAAGTTAAGAAATTTTTAACTGCATAGACAAATGTTTACAACACACATTGTTTTTCAAAAAGGAATGCAATTTTATTGCATTCAGTAAATAAATTTTAACCTTATAAAAACCACAAAACGAATATTATTCCCATTAAAGCTCAACTCACATACTCGTACATATATTTATTGTATTATTCCTTTCTTCTTTAGAGAGTTTGATCGTCGATGTACAATAATAAAAAACGATTAAGTCTATTAAAAATTTGATGTTTCTGATTTGAAATAAAATGGTAAAACCTAGTGGCAGGGACTTCAAGTGGACAATAAAATGATATAAAGAATAAATTTTAGATTTCTACCTTTTATTACACTGCGTGACACAATTTCGGGACATGAAAAACTGATTGCTATTATATAAGTTTTCTAGTTTAGTGGCAGTGGATAAGTTTTGTTTCTATAACATTTTGTTTTTTTGAAGTACACATCGGTAACTTACATGTATCTATTTTATATTACCAATGGATAAAAACGGCGAATAATTTTTATGTTTAAATTTTTTTTTTTTTTTTTTTTTTTAAATAAAGTGACGCAAAGATAAAAAAAGATTTTTTTTGTTTCTTCACAAATAGGCCTATTAATGAATAATGGGGTTCTTCGATTTCGATCAAAAACTAATTGACAAAGAATACTACACATGGACATCGTTAAAATCTGCATTAGAAAGTTTTTTAGGTCATTAAAGAGCCGAAAATGCCGAACAATTTACAATATTAAATGCATATAGAAAGATGGGGAGCTGGATGCCACTAAAAATTAATTTTCTCCATTTCCATTAGAGTCTTTTTCTCCTTCGAAACTTGTATCTGTGCGAGATGATCAAATTGAGGATGTAAAAAGGCTTGAAGTAATCCTTGAGTGGTTAGTGTATATGGGTCAGACATTTATACCATCTAAATTACAGTTCGTTAATACAAAAAATTGGCCAAGTGAGAATCAGATTCGCACACGGATGGTTCTGTACCAAATAGAGGTTTTTATGGGAGGTACTCCCTACTGGTCGGTTATGTCTCATTCCAACAAAAAATTATAGTGTCTAAATGTCAGTTCAATAGTGCAAAAATCAAGAAAGTTTTTCTTATAAGAAATGGGGGTTTGTATGGGAGGTACCCCTACTAGTGGTCCGATCAAATTGAAATTTCAACAGGACAGGGTAGCCCTACTAATAGGGTTCCTTTTGGTACCCTTTGTTTTTCGGAAATCTAAAAGCAAATAAGTTTTTCTCATAAGAACATAAATATGAATCTGGAAGGTACCTTTTCTAGTGGCCCGATTCAGCTGATTTCGAGAAATTTGCAGCGTCCGGTGACAAGGAAGCTTTGCACAAGACTCATTCTATCCGTTAAAAACCTATACAGTGTCTGAAGAGTATAAAGTTATGCTATGAATATTAGCAGCTTCAGCGTGAGTTAATTCTTTCCATAGATTCTTTCAGTTTTTTTTGAGATTTCAAGGTAATATTTTGCACCGCAAACCCGAACCCAACCAACCATGCACATAAATTGATGTTTTTAAATTAGTCCAAATTAGATAAATTGAATACTTTAATACAAAAACTCATTATTTTAATTATAGGAAGTCATAAAAAAAATAATAATATAAATTACATACATAAATATGTGAAGTGTTTGTAGTACTGAGTTAAGCTTTGATGAGACCAAAGTCAGAGTTTCTTCTGTTGTTGAACAAACTGATCTAGTTTTAATGTCTTAACAACAAAAGTTTCAAAGATTTCAATAGCTTTCAGCTTTTTGAGAATTAATTGTGAATTAATTGCCATTGTGTAGTGTTTTACGTTTATTTTGTACTTACTTGACGAGCCATAAGGGTCATTTGTCAGTTGGACATGTTTACATGAGACCGCGGCGATTGTTTCAGACCATTAATTTTCACTCAACACAGACATTAGGCGCTGAAAGTAGTTCGCTTGCCGTATAATGAAAAATCTATAAAAATAAAATACAAAAGCACAAAAATAAAAATACCATTAAAATGTGTACTCTATAATAAGTATAATACCTTACACAATTAGAGTAGGTTAAGTTAGGTTAGGTTAGGTTATACAGGCCGCTGTTCACCACACAGTACAAGTTCACCAATAAGCCTTAAGGTCTTCATTGAAATGCTTAACTTTTTAGAAGGGATGGGGGGAGTGGATTTGGCTGTTTGTCGGAGCTTCTTCAGCATCTAAAAACAACCTGAAGAATCCAGGAATAATGCCAGGCCCCTATTGGCAATTTTTCCAAACCATCAAAAAACTAGAATTAACAGGTTCTTTTTTTGAAAAAGACAGGACTGTCACAAAAAAATTGACGAATACTTTCTGATTCTTCCTCGTTTTGATTGCGCTGCGATAGAAGTCTTGATGTGGAATTTCCACCCTTTTGACCATTATCCCAATTGCGTAGAGCCCAAATAGGATTCCCGTCATCATACAAATCCTTTTCTTGTTAAAGTGGAGGAGCTTGGAGTTGTGTTCAGTTGGCACCAAGGCCAGAGTTTTCTAGTGACATGAAAGGATATCTTGTAGAGGTCTACGGATATTAGCGCCTGATAGAGAAATAAACAGTGCCGATCCCTTTCTATCACATTGCCTAGAAAACCAGGTACCCAGATCAGCATAATTGAGTGCTGCCGAGCTTGGTTTAGAACTGCCACTGTGCTTTGAATTGTTTTTCTCTTAGTGTTGTGGGCCGACAGAGTCTTGATAAGAGCATGGCCATCAACATACTTATATAAATTTGATTCTAGGGGTCACCCCATGGTATTAATTAACTTTGACTGCATAGATCTCTGCCTGAAAAACACTACACTAGTTTGGTAATTGGTACGATAGTTACATATTTAGACTAAGTTGTGTTATATGTTTGTCATGCTATTTGTTACTTATAAAGACTTATAAAGGAAGCCTACAACTTTGTTTTTATCAGATCTGGTAAGACTCATTACAGAAAGATTTTTAAGAAGTAGCATTCATCGATATGTTAAGATCTTGATTATTGGAAGATTTAACCAACAATAAATAATTTGAATTGAGATTCATTGTAATGACTTTGCCATAGGCGTAGTAGACTTCAGTAGGTAAATCCTCAAATTCAGAAGAAGTTTCCGTAACATTTATCTGATGTTGAGAATTACTTTGTAGAGAAAAGCAATTGTACAGAGTCTATGTCCACTGTTATTATATTGAAATGTGATGTATATCATATTGTACTTATTGTTTTTTTGCTTTTGTAGAAAATATCTTTTAAAAATTAAATTGGGAACTAAGAAAATGTTGTTGTTCTACTTAAATCTTAATTGGTTTCTTCTTTTCAATGAATTTGAATTTAATGATATTATTTTCTTTGAGAATAATTACATTTTAAAAGCTTTTTGTTAACGTTTTTCATTCTAATTACACCAAATGAAAGATTTGTGCTTAAAGAACGCCCTATGTGTGTTGGCTTAGGGGAGTTTAGAAGACTATTAGAATGAAGGAGTGCCCATATTATTTAATAGAATTTCACGTGTTGCTCATTTGAATTAATAGATAAACAAGATGAAAAAAAAAATAAAAAAAATAGACAAGATTTGTTGATTTTCATGTTATTGTCGAACAATATCAATAGCAACAACAACAACAAACTTACCGCCATGTTAAAGCAAAGTTCGCACCTGTGTGACTTTAACATGGTAGAGCGCAATGCTATTATTACCATAACAATGCCAAATAAAATATCTGACGATAACATGACTTCTACTTACTTCTATTTTATGAATATCATATACCATAATAATATACAATACACAACATAAGTATCTTTATGTGGTTGTATCACAATATGCATGTATTTAGATACGTGTGCGCATGCAATGCCATGCCATGGCAAGCCGAGCCAAGACAAGTCAAGCTACAATATGATATGCTTGACATAGGCGACCTTGACTTTTATAATGAATTCTTCTTTTTCGATGATGATGATGATGATGAAGTTGATGATGATGTTCGTTAATAATGATTGTGTCAGAACCAATTGTATCTACATAGACAAAGAAGACTCAAAGACGAAGGAGAAGTAGAAGCAACTAGTCAAAGTCAGTCAGTCATAAATGATTATTAAACATTGTAAGAAAGAATAATTTTTAAACATTTAAAGAATAAAGAACTTTTAAACTAACTTTTAAGTTTGATGTTACAATAAAATTACAAATCTGTTTAACATTTTTCAATAAGTTTCCGCAATGTACTACAAGTATTTTATCTCATCTCACTAAAGACTTTTATTAGATACACATACTAGATACATTATAATTTTTAACCTTCAGCATTCAAAGTATTAATTATAATTGAAAATCGACTTTGAAAAGATACACTTAAGAGGAGTCCAAGTTCATGATTGGCCTTTTGGAGCCACTTCAGTAGACTTGAGACTCAATAACAAAATGTGCAAAATGTGCTAAAATCATTTTTAATAATATTAACTTTTACTTTTCATTCATAAAATTACTGTAATTAAATTTCAATTCGCAAATATAAATCGATTTTTAATTAAACTTAACTTTAGAGTAGATTAGAGTAAAAAAAAGAAAAAGAAAAAATATAAAGACTCCTCTAAAATATCATGGGAAAATTATTCAAACTATAATCTAGAGCATAATATTGTTGTATTTATATGGTGGTACATGGTACATGATTAGGGGCGTGACAAGGGCGACGTGCAAACAATTGTAAAACGCAGTCAATCAAATAAAAATTACATGCATATTACAATAGATGAGGCAGCGAAATTTATCTTTCGATCAAAGTCAAAAGCGTAGCCATGAAACAATAAATTTAACCAGTAGACCAGTGATTTTCAACCCAAGAACTGTGAGATTCTGACAAGCAGTAGCCCGAACTGATTTTTGGGCTCGCGACCTTCAATAGAAAACTTTTTACTAAAGACGTCTGTTTATTGAGAAATATATTCAAGAGACTGACTTTGCCTATGTTCTCTACATCTCTAAATCCAGCTGTGCTTGATCTGCCCCAGATTTTTATTTCATTTATAATTTTATCACTAATTTGACTGCTTGGGTGCTAAAGATTTCTAACTGATTTGATGTTTAAAAGATAAGAGATATAATTTTAATATGAGTTCTTTATATCTATCTGTATGATTTGCATATGTTATGTATTAAAGTTAATGAAATAGGTGAACCCATCAGACAAGACTTTGACAAGAAACATCAGATCGACTACTAACAGCACGTGTTGAAGCGTCAGTTTTGGGAGATTTTTGCTATGAAGCCATTAAACACCAATCGAATGCACACCCTTGGACCACTCTATGATGCATAATGCATTGTGATTTAAAGCTATTCTCGTACAAAATTCAAAAGACGCAACGACTGTTGCCTACCCATAAGCCTCGTCGCATGGAATATGCCAGTTTCGTTGTACAAATAGCCTAAAACTAATCATAATAAGTGATGAGGTACATTT
The DNA here is from genome assembly GCA_037043295.1 of Amiota minor. Lineage (NCBI taxonomy): Eukaryota > Metazoa > Arthropoda > Insecta > Diptera > Drosophilidae > Amiota > Amiota minor. Next base: position 793,383 of record JBAMAW010001063.1, read on the forward strand.
CGCATTAAACCGAACCGTAAACAACCGAAATTGTCGATTCTACACCACCGGAAATCCTCAAATTATTGAAGAGACATGACACTAAACTGACAGTGTTATACGGAATTTTTGTTGATTTGATATTTGGAACATTCTTTTTTGAAGAAGACAACAAATAAGGACCATTATAGGACTCGGATAACCGAGTCTTTGATGCCGTTTGTTCATGAAAATGGTATGGTACGTCGCACACAGCTTGTCTCACAATCGAGTTTTAGAAACCATTCCCCCACCCCCCCTTTCGCTTGATTTTACAAAATGGATATTTTCACTGGGCTCCTCGTTCGCCAGATTTGGCACTACCGGACTTTTTCCTCGAGGGATACTTGAAGTCAAAGGTTTATATCAACAGGCCAGAGACCCTAGACGAAGTTAAGGCAGTGGGAAATGGCCAAGAACGAGCACATTACGCCATTCGAGCTCTAGGCAATCACTTTCACGATATCATATTCAAGAAGGAGTGAAATCAAATCTCCTTAAATCAAATTAAATGATTTTTCAAAAACAAAAAGTTGTTTTTCATGTTTTTTGAAATAAATGACTCCATCATTTTCATCAATAGCGGTATTTTCTTATACACTTGTTTCAAATACACTAGTGTACGAGGAAACTTAAGATATCAAAAATTATAAGATCGGATCGGGTATTTAAAATGTTTTAACTTAAAAATTTAAAATTAGTTTGAATGAAACTTGAACTTTTCTTGTTCCTGCAAATGACTTACTTGATAAAATAATACTACGGCTCTCGAAATATTATGATTTTATGCCATTAAATAATCGAAGATTTACCAATGAGTTTATTTATCATGGTAAAATAAAATTACAGCTTCATATCTCCATTTATACATATGTTTATACAATATGAGTTTATTTATCATGGTAAAATAAAATTACAGCTTCATATCTCCATTTATACATTTGTTTATACAATATAAAGGAAATGATGTCATAACCAAATGAATTCACCACGCAAAGCTATATTTTTTCATACTTTCTGCGGCTTCTACAAATATTTAACCCCTTAAGGGTGTAGATTAATATCCTTCCCATAAAATACATATTTATGACGAAAGGGTATTAAAAAAATATATTGTATATGAGTGAATATTGTGCTTAGCAAAATCTGAAATGTGTAGGCAAACCTGACAAAGAGATGGCGAACTTAAAGTAGGAAAATATGGTACATAAAAAAAAAAAGAGTGTGGTGAGCTAGTGCCTGCCCAGCGGTTATTGAATTCGAAGTTGAACACATTAGTTAAGCATATTTTGTACGTTAATTGAAGCGTGGATAAGAAGCTAACGATGTCGCCGACGCTATTCTGTTGTTGTTAAAACCACACGCTGAATTGAACGCTTCAGAAGCAAAGTTTTATGGGAAAACACTGTGGGGCAATTCAAGATAAATTTAATTTTCGACATTTAATGATAGTTTTGCCACATTTTGTTGTTAACTGAATCTTATGTAAAGTATTTCTTTATTCTTCTTCTTCTTCTTCTTTGCAGTCATTCTTTGGTCGCACATACAACAACATTTCTGCCATTGCAGGCTGCAAGAACAACGGTGACTGCGTGATCAATAAAAAGAATCGTACCGCATGCAAAGCGTGTCGACTGCGCAAATGTCTTTTGGTGGGCATGTCTAAGAGTGGATCACGCTATGGACGACGCTCGAATTGGTTTAAAATACATTGTCTATTGCAGGAACAACAAAGCAGTGGCACAACGAATGTCGGATCAAGTGGAAATGCTTTGAGTAATAATAATCTTGAGCAATTGGCACGACTTCAGCAAGCAAGCCATCAAGCACGGCAAACCTACCAAGATAAAACGAATCCCTGCATCAAATCAGCGGCAGCAGCTGCCCATTCACCAACATTTGCATTGCAACAAGCAGCAGCAGCGGCGGCGGCAGCTGCAGCAGTAGCGTCCGCAACAAGCACCACCTCGACCACAACAGTAACCGCTATGTCACCATCACCAACCACACATGCTCTCAATCACCTGCCCAATTTCCTGCAAGCGGCCAAATTCCTCAATGGCCAGCATCATCATCATCATCATCACCATCAGAACCATCCACAGCAGCAACAACTTAAAAATGAATCCCGCTTTAGCAACACACCAAGTGATTCAGGCGCATCATCTGCAGGTGATCCAGCAGATGACAGCACTAGCATCACGACAACGTCAGTGCGGCAACGCAATTGCAGTTCAGTGCAACCAACACTTGATTCATTGCACGACATCAATAGCACGAGCCTTGAGCAAGAACGACGTCGCAAGGAACTGCTAGAAATCTTTCGTTCACACTCTGAGCCATTGCGTACAGCATTTGCTCCATTTGCATTGCCGCCCTCGTTGTTGGCTTGTACACCTCCCACGCACATGTTGCCACTGCCTGCCGCTGCTGCCTCAGTTACCAGTGTCTACAAACACAGAGAGGAACCGACACCAATACCAACACCAACACTAACAACAACTTCACCAACAGAACGATGTACCACGGTTCAAGATGAACCCATCGATCTATCACTTAAGTCAACACGCCAATTAACAAGTCGCTCACCTACGCCCAATACCAGTCCAATTGCTTCACCTGCGGGCACACGTTGTCGTGATGGTACGCCGCCCGCCAATGCAGCCATTTTAGCCGTACGCAAATCAACGCCATTGGATTTGACACTCGTGCGTTCAACACAAACGTTGACGGGTTGATGATTAAACTCTTTTTAGTTGATAATGTTTTTTCTTACAAACACACTTCACAATATATGCTAGTAAAATGTATTATCACTTTAGTCTGATATTTGTTTATGATCAGCATCGCAAGCGGTTTCAATTGAACCTGGTCGGTCCTTCCGTTTGAATATTCGTCTTTACCATTTCGGTGGAAGTGAAACCTCTTTAGCGAAGGGATGTAAATATAAAAATTAGAAAATGAAATGTGACGAAAATCAAAATGCGATGATTATTCAGAGACGTAGTGGGGAGACGCACCATATAGTTTAGAAGTTTCACTTCCACATTGTATTTGCCGAAATAGCTCCAATATAACAATAACATCATCAAATTTTGATTTTCGTCACATTCCATTTTCATATTTTTTTAGATTTACTCCATTTATCAAAAAAAAAAAATTTGAAAAGTATATACAATTAGATCCATGTCCATCCTACCGTCTGGAGACTCGTTGGTACCCAAATGAAATCCACAAATTTGTAGAAAACAACAAGTAAAATGCCACCTAGTCCCATAGTTGCATGTAGTCTTCTTCTTGCATATCTGCAAACATTTGTATCAGCCGATATAATTTCATGACTTAAAGACGGCATATAAAGGAATTATTCATCATTCTTCTTGGAAGACAAACCCAGTTTTTCGGGAGGCCTCTCTTCGGGGACCTGGATGGTCTTACAAATACCATTATATAGGTTTGTAATAAATAAACAAAAAACCTACAAACCCAACTGCCAATTCAAATTTGGGATATGTTTCCTGCATATCCTAATCAATTCTATCCTAACCGCTCAGTCTGTTTCTTACCACGAAATTTCTACATAACTTGCTAGGCATATCTTAAGGGTCCTTTTTATACAAAAACTCATGAAAAACTCATTATATAATGTATTTTACTTCTAAAGGTTTGTGTGAAGTGTATAAAATCTTTGGAATGACCAAAGTTATAGTTTTTTTTTTCTTGTTTTAGTTTAATTTACACACTTAGTTTAAATCTTTAATTGTTTCGTTATATAAATTTTTAATTTAAGCCGCAAATCTTCGTCACCTGGGAATTCCCTATGTGCCATAAGCGCAACAAAACAAACCGACACTTGCTCAAATTTCAAAAGAAAAATGTAAAATCTAAATGTAGATAAAGTTAAAGAAAGTGAGGAGGACAAGAGAGAGAGTGAGGTAGAGTGCCGGATTGCAGGCATTGCTTTAAAATGCAGTTAATCACACTTTATGGTGCCAGTGAATGTACAAAAAAAAAAAAAAAAAATTATATTTAAAATTATTAATTATTTTTGTGTTTTGTTTTTCGTTTTTATTTTTTAGCTCAATTACAATTTATAAATATTTTAAAATAAATTTAAAACAGAGAAATGTAATTAATTTAAATAAATTATTTTATATTTTAGCAACAATTCATTATTATTATTATGATTATTTTGATTTTATGTTTATGATGTATGATGTATGTACTTTGTTTGTCTGTCTGTCTGTGTGTCTGTCTGTCTGTCTGCCTGTCAGTCACTCAGTCAGTCAGTCAATTTTGATTTCTGTCTGATTGTCTGTCATTATAGTATTTGATTTATTGTTTTTTATGTTTTAATTAATTTATTTTCGTTTTAATTTTAAGTTATTTATGCATATAAACAATTTAAGTAACAACAAAAATTGTCATGATGTGTTTTTTTTTATTTTTGAGAGATAGAAAAATATCATGGAGATAGAAACAAAAACAAAAAAAGGAAAAGAAAAATTAATAAATCAAAATTTAAATAAACGCCTTTTTTAGTAATCGTTGCCTGGATCGATCGATAGATGATGGTTGACTGACTGTCAAGAAAGCAAGCTAGCAAGCAGGCAGGCAGACAGACAGACAGACAGTCAGGCAGACAGGCAAGGCAGCCTGTTGTATGTATTACATGTAAGTACAATCCTCTGAAACTCTTCTACTACTACTCTGTAGAGGAGATACTTGTATTCATTCCACTTGACACAAACAACTTCATATAACTGACAGATGACCAAACTTTATGTCAAAACGCGCTGCAATTGTTAAATTTTTAGTCAATTCAGATGTCACAAAGATTTCATATAATCCATCAAAAACGGTTAGCAAAGCAATCCAATCCAATCCAATCCAATCCAACAATCCAAATAGACATACTGGACGAATACAAACAAACAAACAAACAAACAAACAAACGATCAAGCAATCGATTGATTCCAACTACTTAGGAGGACTACTTACAATGATGATCACGACGAAGTGAATGCCAAAACTTATGCTATAAACTGTCCATAAGTCATTTTTTCATTTTGTCTTTCAACTGGACAGTATTTCTTAGCCTTTAAGTTAAGCGAAGAGTAGAAACACTGACAGAAGCAAGTCAACGCAAGTTTGTAATGATGATGATGATGATGATGATGAGGACGATGATAGTTAGTATTGTAGTAGTCGTGGGGTTTCTTTTTTAACTACTAAATGCACTAAATATTGTATTATTATAGTACATAGTAGGTAAGTAGCTCGCCGACTTGCTTCCAGTCAAAAGAAAGGCCAAGCCAAACTATTGAAACTTCATCTGTAGCAGCCAGCTACTTGGACACATGCCAAAATACAATGAGCTATGTCTCTTGGAATGGACGCTCGCTTTAAAGAAGAAGGGTTCAGTTCAATCGAACAAACGGTTTGCTTTCATTCTTAACATATAAGATACACAAAAAGATATGTAGGTACTACATCAGTAAAATAATATGACAAAGAGCAAATGCTTTTCTTTTGGCTCATAAATGCGATCGATACTTAATGTTTTTGTTTTCTTTTCGTGCTTCTTGACTGACATAAATCATAAATGCCGCGCTTTTTAGTAGCGAAAATCAACAACAAACAACAGGCAACTTTGGCAAGACAAACAAAAATGGGAGCAACATAACAGAGATGGTTATTGCCGATGCTTAGGTTGGGGTCTGGTAGTAGCAGCAGCAGCATGATGATGTTGATGAGGCTATATACTCCTATATAAAAAAGAGTTGAGATACAAAAAAAAAAAAAAACAAAATAAGGTATGTTCAAATATGTATTTGTATTTGTATTTGTAAGTGTAGTGAATATGATGGTAAGTAAGTTAGATTTATGTGGGCATATGAAATAGTTCAATGTACTATTTCAATTCATTTTCTCTACTACAAATTTTTTGGTATATTTTATGAGGGAAATTTTTAATAGACTTTGAGCAAATACATAAATGTAACGAACGAGTTTTAAGCATATTAAATGCAAAAAAAAAAACCATAAAAAATACTAAAAATTATTGTGAGAAAACTAGTAGTATCAATTATACACAATTATCGTCGTTTTGAAAGTAAACGTACATGGTTAAATGTAGTTTTACAATTTAGACTGCCTACTTATACCCTGCACAGTCTTACTAACCCAAAATTTCTATATGAAAGTAAGAGTGTGAAAAATGTAGTATTGTTTTGTTAAGAAATTTGCGTCTACTAGAGAAAGACTGGTTCTAAATATAACCGCTTCAGCAAAGGCTCCTACATAATAAGCTGTTTCTCTCGCATGCTCGGGTCTACGTCCCAGAAACACCCGACAACAACAGTCGCCCAAGGATCACTTAAATCTGCCGTGATGGCATGTGAATAACTTTTTTTTTTCCTCAGAAAACAATTGTTAACAGTGTATCTATTTAAAAACCTCTTAATCCGTGCTTTAATTGAACAGAATCCAGGTCCTAAGGTCTAATTCTGCTTTATGAGTAGCAACAGAATTTGTAAGAGTTTTATCTCTGTCCAATGCTTTAGTTGTATGAAATTTGCTCTGGTTTAAAATCCCTGAACGATCAATCAGCGAAGTATGTAGTTCCTTGTTGTGCACAACGGCAAGGTCCCAAACTTCGCAATTCTGCTTTTCATACGGAACGGGTATGTCCAATCTGTGAAAATGAGATCCAAAGCAATATTGTCTCTACTGAGTGCAATAGATGTCAGAGTCATTGCTCTGGACTTAGATTCCGAACGAATTGGGATAATAATTTTATAGCGCCTTGTTGTCAGACTTTAACCATTAACACATCCTAGGAAATATCAGCAACAGTCAGCATCCTACCAAAATTCAAATTGAAGCAAGAAGCTAATAATGTAGTTTCCTCACTAACTCAAGAGTTAAAGCTTATATAGAGACAATCTTATATTCCAAGCAAAACTATAAACCTTAAATTTTAATATACAAAAAATTTTCAATATTTTCAATAATTCATTCATAATTGCTTATCCATTTAGCAAAGAAGAAATTACTTTTTCCTTAAGACAATGCAAAGATTCAATCGTGGCAAAGATCCATTGCTAAACTTAATGATTTAATTTGCCATTCAGCCTATTCGCCAGATACTATTTCTTGCATCTTCATTCCTAACACTTGTAGTATTTGGTGATAAATTCTTATATTCTATGAATTTTTGTTATTACTGACATTGAATTTACAGAAAATCATTTGTTTAAAAAGAAAAACGAAAGACTTAAGCAACGAACTTGAGTTTTTTTCAAACAAATAAATCATTTTAAACCCAAATACTATTATGTGAAACAAAAACTCAAACTTAAAACATCAATATGCATGATAAACTTAGATTTGCAGGCCGATTTCGATACAATCTGGCTAATGAGTTGACCTACAAAATGAAATTATTAAACCACTTCAAATCATTAAAAGCTGTTTATCTTGCAGATACTTTAATGTTTACCTAAATGGTTCCATATCAAATAAATTACCAAACTGTGCTGGGATCCCTTAGGGTTCTGTCCTTGGTGCCATTCTCTATAATTTATGATGTAGAACTCTCTGTCCACTGTGTGAACTCAATATTTGCAGATGATACAACAAAATATAGCTCAGGATATCAATTTAATGTTATAAAAAATTCAAATTACCTTAAAAGAATTTTAGTAAATAGAAACTACAATCACATGAAAATAGAACAAAGGCAAATACTCGTTTCTAAAGACTAAGATCTGTTTCTTACCAAGCTGAAATCTTTCTATATACAATGATATCATTCCATGTATTGAAACAATATACATAACACTACAATATTCTGTATTATTGCTTGACCATCGACTTTAAAAGTTTCACTTCCATATTGTATATGCCTAAATAGCTCCAATATGATAATAACATTGTCAAATTTTGATTTTCGTCACATTTCATTTACATATTTTTTGGATTTGGTCGTCAAATTTTGATTGTCGTCACATTAGCTAAACAGCTAGAAGTTTCACTTCAAAAACTTCCCTGGAACTTCATTCGCATTACTTCAGGACGGTCTCCTCTTCTGAGTCTTGCATCCAGGACCACCATGTTCCCAGTTGAGGTTACTCACCATCATTTTCTCTATTATATTAGCTACTTTGATGGGTTCCACACTGTTTCCCAGAGCTTCAGGTTCTTCTCGTCATCTATCGCATTCAAAGAGAGTGTGCATCATATATTTCTTTGCATCCCTAGATGCAATTTTCATTAGCTGATTTCCCTATACTGCAAAGATATATCTGTGTTCCGACGTAATCCTGTCTCTTCTTTGCAAGCAGCTCTATCGATATCGAGCCGTTCATTGGCACTACTGCTGCTTCCGACTCCTTGCGGTAGGGTGAGGCTACCCGTAGAGTTGCCGTGTTTTTGTATTTTGCCTACCACTTTCCTTCCTTTTTCTTCATACTTTGAGTGTATCAGCTCACACTTTGCTTTCGTAAAACATTGTGAATAGCGTTGTGTCAAGTAGGAGATTTTAGTTTAGATCATAGATTCCCAAAGTGGTAGGCGATAACGCCACCTAGTGGCCGCTAAAGGTTGTCAGGTAGCACAGCAAATTAGTGGGCGTTAAGACAATCGAACGGTAGACAAATTCTATCTTCGAACCAGGGCTGTCCAGCCCGCGGCCCTAAGTAAGTATCAGCCGAATGCGGATCGCCAACTTAAACCAACAACCTCTTTTTTTTTTGCTCCCGATGATTTTAAATTAAATATTTTGGGGGAATAGAGAATTATTTTACAGTTCAAATTGGGCGGTGGTCAAAATAAGTTTGGGATCCTATGGTTTAGATAGAGAGATTGTAATGTTTGTTGATTTTTCCGATGCATGTTGGATTTGCGCTTAGTAAGGTGCGTTGCAAAATTATAGAACCACCTAAAAATTTTTGATTTCTTAAAAACGAAAGACTGTAGCGTATCACAATGTTCTACGAAAATGTGTGGAAGGCAAAAAAAACAAACTTATAACGGTATTTGGTAAAAATTGTTAGTGCAAAGTTTTAAGCAAATCAAAAAAAGGGCTTTTTTACTGTTGCATTTCTATAGAACCACTTGCGTTTTATTCGTTGGTAAGCTATTTTAATAAGTGTTTATCAGTTGTTTGATCAAGTAAAATTAAAAGAATTGTGAAATTTAATTATGCCGCATGGAAAAAGATTGACAGATGTTGAGAAAGGAAGAATATTGGATTTTAGAGAGCACAATATGGGATTTAGGGAAATTGCCAGGAAAACTGATCGAAATCATCACCTAATTATGGAATTTTTGAAAGATCCGGTGGGCTAATAGATACTGGGGGAAGTCCATCGTTCGACTGTTTCCAGGCTTTTAAAGCGAAGCGAACACATTACGTACGCTATAATGAAGGCTACTCCGAGACTATTACAACGCCATAAGCAGGCTAGATTGGGATTCGCAAAAGAAAATATGGCCCGAAACTGGGAATCCGTAAGCGAAAAATTCACCACCGCTGTGTGATGGTTTTTAATAACTTTTCTTGTTTAAGGTCATATTTTCCCTTTTTTTGATTTGCTTAAAACTTTGCACTAACAATTTTTACAATACCAAATACCGTTATAAGTTTGTTATTTTGCCTTCCACACATTTTCGTAGAACATTGTGATACCCTACAGTCTTTCGTTTTTAAGAAATCAAAAAATTTTAGGTGGTTCTATAATTTTGCAACGCACCTTATATCAGCTTTGCTATCGATTCTTACACCCAAATAATTTAAAACCTTTGAGGTCTTAATTGTTTGGACGAAGAATTGCATGTTTCGAAAGGTATGTGTTTTCTTGTCAGAAGAAAGAGCTCAGTTTTCTCGGACCGTGTCTCTTGATTTAGTCTAATTTGCACTGCTTCAAGGTCTCGCGCTATAATGATTAGCTTCATTATCGTATGCATAGCCCAATAAACAGCATTCGTCGAGTATTTCAATTCTGATCGTAGCTGACATTTCATAAAAATCTGGGTCCTGAATTGTGTGAGCCCTGTAATATTGTTCCTCTATTGATGTCTTTTAACTATGGTATAATATTATTACAGCTGAGAGCTAAATACACCAACTAAACTTTGTATAATTTAATTATTTAAAATCAATTGTAATAATCTTTGATTTATATCAATAAATAAATATTAAAATAATAATAAAATATTTTTAGAAAAGTTTATTTGTTAATAAAAGTTTTATTCAATTTTATTAACAATTTTCTACTTTATTTTCAACACCCCTCTCTCCTCTCTTTTTCATTTACTATTAAGTTTTTTCTCTTTCATTTTTATATTTCTTATTTCATGTTTTTGCTTTCATTATTTACTATAAACGATATATGGTAGACAATTTCTAGGTACACGCCTCCAGAGAGTTAAAAGCGCATTGAGTTACCAAAGTTGCTAACTAACAACAAAATTCACACAGATACAAACACACATATACATACATGTATAGACAAACATACAATTAGCAATGGTTACTAATAGAAAGATAGCAACAAAATGGACAGCAGCAACAGCAGCCAGAAGATAACAACAACAACAACAATAAAATCAACAAGCAACAATTGTGACAAGCGGCAGCGGTAAGCAGCTTTTACTTTGTGTAAATACATACAAATCTAACAACAACAACAAGTATAAAAGAAACAACAAAAAAAAAACCCCAAGTGAGTGTGTTAAATAAAAATGCATTTATGCGCACTGCAACACAACCCAACGTCCCATCATCATCATCATCTATCATCATCATTATCATCATCATCATGATCATACGAAGCAAGTGGTGAGCGAGCTAGCGAGCGATCGATCGCACGAAATGTGTGTTGCTGGTGAAAAAGCTTGAAGCTCATGATTGTGGTGTTTTGTTATTGTTTTTTTTTTTTTGTTAAGTTGCAGCAACATGTTGCTTATACTACTACTACTACCACGTACAATTGTTGTTTAGATGCTTGTTGCAGATAGTTAAGCAATCATTTTATTGGTGTCGCTGATAATAATCACTGCCATTGTTGCCTTTTGTATTTTATTATTTTATACAGACCCCACTGACTACGCACGACAGTCATATAGACTGACTGGCAGATAGATAGATAGATAGATAGATCAGGAGATCATACTAAAATCCAAGCAACCAATATCAACTTGGGAATTGTCAACTGTCTATGTTTATTGGATGTCTATGGCGCTCTCTTCTTAAGGTTTAGTGACATGTCATCAATGGTCATCATCACAATTATCTGCTGCCACCCACCAAGTGTCTGGGTCTGGGTCTGTGTGTACTTTCTAATTTCTAACAAAAATTGTTATAATTTATAAGTGAAAATTATCCATAATCCCTGCTGTGTGGCCTCTACCATATGATGATGAAATAAGTGAGAGATGTGAGATGATGATGATGATGATATTGACAAAGAAATTCTGCCTTTAATTCTGACAATTTTATTTTTTTTTTTTTAGAGAGTCTCATAAATCTCTTGATAAATCTTACTTTTATTACTTTTCCTTCTTTTCATTTATCTTTATCTGTTAAACGAAACTTAAGCGCGGAAGTTCGAAATCGTTTGTTGGTCAATCGAACGATCGATCGATCGATCGATGGACGTTATTGGACCTTCTACTGAGTCGCATTGGTAGTGGGTTTTTCTTCTTTTTTTTTTTTGTATTTTTTGTCTCGATTTGGGTACTTAAAATTCAATTGAATGTTAAATTATTGCATTGAATTTCATTGTTTGTAAATCGTTGTTATTCCTTGTTGTTCATCTTGTTGTTGTTGTGTTTGTTGTTGTTGTGTTTGTTGTTGTTGTTATTGTATTTGTTGCTGTGTCAGTGGAATGGACTGATTTCTTTTTAGGCTTTTCGATCAAATTTGGAGTTCAGAAAGTTGTAAATCGTCGCAAAAAAATATTATATTACATCTGAGACTCAACTCAACTCAACTCAGCTTAGTTCAGTTCAGTTCAGTTCAGTTCAGTTCAACTCAGCTCAACATTTTTATAGAACGCTTTGGGTGGCCTTAGTTTATTGACAATACGCTCTCGGATTAAGTTTATTGCCCAAAAATATTTTCATCTTACAATAAATAAATAAAAAATATACTTATATTGTCCCATAAAGATCAAAAAAAAAAAAAAGTGTGTAATTCAAGAGATTTTACTTCTTAGATTCAATAGACAAGGATTTGCATAAAATTCAAAATGCGTTGATGTGTTTGCACGCTTCTATTTATTTTTGATTATATTTTTTTGGGTAAAGAGCAAAAGCCATGATGATGATGATGATGATGATGATGCCACAAACTCCACCTGCCCAAAAAGGCCTAAAACTTAGTTGAAACATTTTCGCAAAACCATGAACTATGAGCTGCGACGTTGATGGTGGTGGCTATTGGAGGCTATTGGAAGAGACAAATACATAAAGTGCATTTATGTTTTGTTTTTATAGATACTCTCGAGGTTATGTAAATATGTGCAAGTTTTTCTTTCTTTTTTTTTTTCATGCAAATTTATGCGCAAGTGCTGCACATTGAGCTGCTGCCTGCCATCTACGTGAATAAACCAACACAGTAGACATCATCAAGAGTTTGTTGCTTAAGTCTTTTGTTTTGTTATGGGTCTTGTGTTTTTTTTTATTATTATTTATTTTATTTTCCAACTTAGAACCACAACTGAAAAGATGAGGTAGAAACCAATAAACCGAGAGCAGCAGCAGCAACAGCAACAGCAATAACAACAATTGATGCTTCAATTACAATAAGAAAAAGGAAGAAATAAAACAAAAAAAAAATAAATAAAACTAAAGGAGAAAACAACAAAACTGAGGAAGGCAGTCAGGCAGTCAGGCAGGCAACTCGTCAAGTGAGTAAGACAAGAGCGAAAAATTTGTCAATAAAAATTAATTGCAATTTTATTGCAATTCAGTAATGCTCCTGCATACAAAATACTTTTCTTTTTCTTTACTTTTTTTTTTTTTGTTTTTATCTTGAAGTTGAAGACAAGCATTGCGTTGCAAGCAGATACAATAACAATAGCAACAACAACAACAACAACAACAATGACAACACTAACAGTGGCAACATCAGCACCAACAATTCAGTGTGTTGTTGCCCTCGTCAATGGCTTTTTGTTTTTTGTTTTTTTTTTTTTTTTTTTTTTTGAAGATACAAAATACAAAATGCTGTTTCAACGACAAAAGATAAAGACTTAACCAACTTCCCGCAGTAAGTTGAAGAAAATAAAACAAAAAATGATACAAAAAATAATTGACCCAATTTAAAAAGCGCGTACGACAACATCAACATCAATAACAACAACAACAATCACAACAACACATAGGAGAGGAGTATTTCATCTGTAAAATTAATTCACTTTCCATGAAACTTTTGAAGGCGCTCCTTGACAACGATTTCGCTGTTTTCTTCATTCATTTACCTTCTGTTTTTTTTTTTTTTTGTTACAATTGATGCCTTAAACACGAAGCTTACTTAAATGTATAACACGTGCGTCCCATAATGCATATATTTTCGTGCATGAGCAACAATGTAAGAAGTATCTGTATCTAAATGTGATGAAGGCAGGGGGTCATCCTCATCCTCATCATCATCATCATCATTACAAAACTCTACTACTTAAGGCTGCTGTTGCTGCTGATGCTGGTGGTGCAGTCAGTTAACCGCTCCTGTTAATGTATTTATGCACATTTTTATACTCTTCACGGAGTATATAGTATTATAAGTTTGTCATGAAGTTTGTAACACTCAGAAGGAGACAAAGGAGACTCCACGTCGACGAGACAAGTTGATAAAGTTATATTCATCTGTCTGTCTGTATGTATGCAAACAACTCGCTAATGTTACGAACTAGAAATTTTCTTTTCATCAGACGCTGTACATTTTTGTCGGAATCACCCAAATCGGCCACTAAAAGGGTTACCTCCCTCCTCCTTTTATCATAATGAAATTTGAACATTATAAATCTCTAACCCATGACAACCAACCGTGTAAATTTCAATACCCTAGGATTACTGGATCGTATAGCTTCAATATAAACCCAAATTCAAATTCATATTCTTATTAGAAAATCTATTTTAGTTTTTGTTTTATCGAAATGAAATTCGAACACTATAAATATCTAATCCATGACCACCAATCATGTTCATTTCAAGTTCATAGAATTATTGGATCATATAGCTCCCATGGAGACTCAGATTGAAATTCATGTGCCTCTTAGAAAAACTTTTCTTTGTTTTGTGTTGTCGAACTGAAATTTAAACAAAAGAAGTCTTTGGCCCATTTCCACTAACTATATAAATTTCAAGACCCTACGATCACTAGATCGTATAGCTCCCATAGAAACCCATATGCAAATTCATGTTCTTCATAGAAAAACTTTCCTGTTTTTGTGTTGTCGAACTGAAATTTCGACACTATAAGTCATTCATATATATCCATCAATCATATTAATTTCAAGACCCTAGAATTACTGGATCGTAGAGCTGCCATACATATCTAGAAAAAAACTAATATTCTTAATAGAAAAACTTTTTCGTTATTTTTTTTTTTTTGAACTGAAATTTAAAGCACAAAAGTCTTTAGCCCATATCCACTGACCATGTAAATTTCAAGAACCTAGGATTACTGGATTGTATATGTCCCATACAAATATTTTGGTTTCAATGTAGAAATTTACATAGAAATAATTATAATAAGTTATTTATTTATATTTCTTTAAGAGAAAAAAAATTCAGCCCCCGACTTAACGGTTATTAAAACTTGATGTGACATTAAGGTAAGACAGGAATGACGATTGACTTAAAGTCTAGGTAATATATGACAAAGGCAACAAAAATTTAACGTTCAGAAACAGAGGCGACGTCCTCTTTTGCATCCATGTACCCAAAGATCATCAGGGTGGAGACGTTCGAACCTCCTCTTGATGGTGTTTAAGGCAAAAGCGGATGCTAATCTGTTGACATGCATTTTTAGCCGGTCATTATAACGATTTGTGTGAAGGTTGATCTGCTCATGGACTGAGAGGTTTCTCAGATTCCTGGATATAACATCATTCCACACATACCAAGGATCATTTACTATCTGATGGAGGGCAGAGTTCTGCATCTTCTGGCCTCGGCGTAGAGTATGACAACTTCGGCAAAGCCGAAGTTAACCTTCTTTTTTCTTGTGTTTATTATTGTAAAATATTTTAAAGTAAACCAGAGCATAAGAGTAATAAAATGGAAATAAATTCAGTTAAAATTCACTTAAATTCCACGAAATTGATTTGTATCTCTCAAAAAATAATAATAATAATAATAAAATGAATCCGCCCTCACCACAACAACAACAACATCAACATTGAAAACAAAACTAAAAATATAAAAATAATTTTCATTGCACCACAAAATGAAAACTCATTATAAAATGCAATAAATTTAGTAAGTAAAGGTACTTACTTTCTTTAACATAAATTGATGTCTTTAAAGACCTCAAAGTCTCGAACGTCAATTTGTGCTTTCCAAAAGAAGAAATAAGCAAAATAAGAATTGTTAAATTCAATTTAAAAACAAAAAAATTAACTTGATTTTGTTTTTCTCTTATTTAATAATACAAAACGTAATGATTTATATAAATTATTATATTGTAATTATAATAATAATAAACTAAGTGCGAATGAATATTTCATTTTAGTTTTTGATTTTGTTTTTTGTTTTTTTCCTCATTTAAGAGAAGCAAGAAAATTTTCATGGTCATAAATGATTTAAAGAATTATAAATCTTTCGCTGAGATGACCAACTTCACTCCCCTCGACTACACTCCACTTCACTCCCCTCCACTCCACTTAAGTCATTCACTCAATTAGTCTTGGCTGAGCTTCAGTTTAGTTGTATTAAAGCATTCGAGGGCGCGCACATTTCGGTATTTCAGCCTTTTTAGTGATTTTGAGCGAAGTTCAGTTCAAGCGTTAATAGCAAGCAATTAAATCAGGAAAGTGTAACGAATTTTCCATGTACCAAAACCAAATGAGGTTAAATTACAAAAATTTGGGTCAATTTAAGTTAAATGAGTTATAAATTAAGCATACAAAGATAGATTTAAATTAAATTAAATAAAGATATAAATTTCAAATGTTGCTAAGAGTTGCCATAATAAAACAACAAAGTGAAATAGAGGGTTAAAGAGGAGATTGACATTTTGTGGGCGACCTCTTTGGTTTAAAAAATGAAATTCATAGTTGTTCAAAATTAACCGCCAGGTATCGCATGAGTAGCAGCAATTATATTGGGTGCTAAACTTTACTAAGCCAAGGAACTGCTTGAACTGTGTGAAGCACTGTCTTATCAATATTAGACGATAATAAAGTTCAGGATGTGCTAGAAATATTAGGTTTTTTGTCTATTTCGGAAGACTGCATTGCCAGCGAAGTTTGTTCTGTATTTTCTGTTTGTCATTTCGGTCATGTTTGGTCATGTTGGGATACGAAAATTACAAATTTATTAAAATAAAGAAACGGGGCACGGATTACAACAAATATCTCAATGATCTAAAATTTTTAATTTTAATTTTTTTGTAGAAACTAACGGGCATGCTGAGAAGAAAAACAGGACACGAGCATTTGGAATCACAAGGCGGAAGATTTAGCAGCAGTTTTTTCTTGCCTCCTTTCAAGTATTTCGTGTGTGGCTGAGGGTATTTTGCATTATTTGCTTATATTGACTAGAGTTTCAGAATTTATCTTTGAATCGTAGACTTGCGTTCAATTATGATCCAGATATTGAATAAGCTCGCTCGCTTATGCGAAGACAGTCACATTGCGCGAAGAGCTACTTCACACGCAAACCGCTCTGATCACCAACGAGCGACTGATAATTGGCATGTAGAACGAATTAAGTTCATCGAAGGAAGGGAAAGGAGGCAGCACAACGTCTGCCTAGGTTGCTAGTATTTTATAAAAACATTTTTTACGCCGAATACCAGAGCAAGCTTGCTAACTTGAACCAACCAGTTCCATTTACGTTACCAAAGTGGCAAACTCTTGAAAGTGATACGTTAAGGTTTAAAATATTGATATCCAAAGTGGTCTCCTTGTAAATCAGCGGCGACCTGCAAGAGGTCAATGTGAGTGACTTTGTATTCATTGGTAATGTTGCTTTTGTTTTCATCATTAAATGTGCGGCACTCGTTTGCGAATTTCAATAAACAATTAAACAATTCCATCAATATCTAAATGATATTTATCAAGAATGACCATTTATGTTGATAGTTCGAGGTCCATGAATTATGGTTCTGCTATAACTTAGCAAGTATGAAATGCAATTTCATTAGAAAATCATTTGCTTCATCAAAGGATGAAATGGAAATTGTGTCGGTATAGATGTAATTGAGCAGAATATCTTTTGTAGAATATACGCTCAAAAACAGGCGATGCCTTAGCAATCGGAGTCCGCAAATCATTACACGTTGATTTGACCTATGAGAAATCTACAATATGTCTATTTTTTGGATTGTTGTATGTACGATCATTAATTTTTGTAAGATTAATTTGCCAATCTTTTAGCTTAGTTCACTTCACTTTTCTCACTTTGTTTAATGAAAGACAAAACTACATGAGTAAACTAAAGCTTAAACCAATTGAGATTAGATAAGCAACTTATGGTTCACATTCCTCAGCACTTACATTTTTAGATCCTTTTAGGCAGGCGCTACATCACGAACTTTTAGTGAGAAACAGATTGTCTTGCCTTAGAAGAAATCCCTAAAATTCTTGGGGAGATTTCAATGTAGATTTTGCCAAAAGAATCATCAGAGCCACTTATAAATTTTCTCAAATAAATATTTGATTTGACTATGTCAAATGATCCTGCAAAGTCAACAACAAAGTATTCAACAACAACAGATGCTATATTTATACGATATTTACACACGATAGATACACGAATATTTGTATCTCATTTTAGTAATCATAAGCCACTTATAATGATAATAAAGGAAATGAATAATATTAAAGAACACAATTCCGGTAATTGCGAGTATTTTAAAACTTGTTTCCTATTATTTTGGTCAAGAACTTTCATTTCAGTAGGTGAGGCACTGCCTCTTTCTCTTTTAATTTAGATCAATTTAGCTTGAATATCACACACAATTCAATTCCTTCTACTGATATTTAGATGTTTTACATACGAAATCAATGAAAATTATGTCCTAGTATTCAATCAGAACATTTTTTAACTGATTGAAGACAAATCGCTTATCACCAACGAAAAATTCCTTGATCAAATTGATTCAAAAAGGTCTTGTCAATTAAACAACAAAATGTAACAATTTGTGATTTATATTGATTTGTTCAAAGTATTCTAAAAAAAAAATTGAAGAATTTTCTGAAAAAACAAAATTATTAAAATAAAGAAATGCAATACTATTTTTTTTTTTTTGTGTTCCCGAAGGATTTCTTTTATTTTTTTTTTATTTTCTTAAGCTAAACAAACAAACCCGAAGACATTTAAAACTAATGGAAGACAATGATCATTTAAAACTTAACTTAAAATTAGTTTAAATTGTTTTATCAATTAATGTAGCTGACGGATACTTAAACAGTATCAAATGTAGCCAGTCTCGTGTTCTCGCCATCACAGCGTAACATTAAAGCTTTCGTTTCTGTCGTTTTGCAGTTTAAGGACTTGCAACTCAGTCGAATCACATTTGCTCACAGTTTTGTTGAAGTTTCATGGAAGCGTATAAGTGCGAACTTAATGATGTAGATGGTAGTCACTTTTAGTAGAGCAATTCTGAATGTGCCTCAAGGACATCATTCAGTTGATTTTGATACTCCTCCTCGGTTAGACAAGTGCAAATGTCACCATTGGTTGTGATGGTAGCACATTTCTTGCTACTAGCGAAGAATCGCTTGAAATACTTCAACAATCGCTTCATGTTTACAGCAGCTCCGAAGACTTTGATCTTCTTGGATTCCTTATTATTGTTGTTGTAGTTGATGGAATATACAACGGAGTACAAATTGACAGCCATTTTTTTTGAAAATATTTTCAAATTGTTTACTTCAAAGTACTATATAATTACAAAAAATGTTGCAGTTGTGTGATACTTGCTCGATTGCTCAAACTCGAATGATATCCTCACTGTGTTGCAGCTCCTTTTTATACAGTTCTGACTATATTTCCATCTTCTTTCATTCCATAGATCTTATTGCTATTTTGTTGCTATCTCTTTGTAGCTTGTCTAGTTTTCTTACAATTGGTTTTTCCAATCCTCTTGTGCAGGTAAATTACCTGCTGAAATTCTAAAATTTTCATTGTAGAGTTGCAGCTGAGCCATAAGGACATCATGCTGTGATTTAGGATGCTTGCGCTAGCATCTTCTTCTTATATTCCCAAATGTTACTTTCTGGTCGAGATGGGATTGGAACGAATTGCATGCATTCCTTTTTTTTTTTGTATTTTTGTTTGTCTATCTATTCTTAAATGTAATGTAACCTAATAATGGAAGTTTGTTTGCTTCAGACTTTTGCAAATTCCTTCTATTAACTTTACAAAATAATTTATTTATTAGAATATCCTCAGTTTTAATTATAATCTGCACATTCGAAATCCACTTTCCTTTCACTAGGAAATGGGCAATAAATTATAACATTTTGATTGAACTCAAAAAAAATTTTATAACTTTTAATATTTTGTTATGGGATATCTAAAGAAATAATCCCAGTTTCGTCTCCATTTAAATTTTTGTCAAACCCATATGATTTTCGGGTAGTACCCTCCTTTAAACACCACATGTCAAAATTTCATGACAATCTGACAATTAGTTTATAGGTTACAGTGGTTTTGGTCCTCCCAGTTTTGTAATTTTGAAAAATTTTGAAGAAACTTATTTTCGAATTTCGATTAGAAACTTCTTTTTGATGAAACGCACTGACGTTTGAGCACAAAATAATTAATCGAAAATGCCACAAGTCTATAAAAACGATGATTGAATTGAATAAATTACGCTTCGACTTGCTTCCCACACCCTAGGTTGGGAGAAGATCTGGGCCCTAGACACTGAATTTTTGTAGATAGAAAAAATGTGCTCCAAGGAAAGAAATTTGGCTTAAATGAAGAAATAATTGCCAACAATGAGGCTTATTTGAGAGCAAAGATAAATAGGTTCACCAAAAAGGCATCAAAACGTTAAAGGATCGTTGCCATGAATCATCATTTTAGGAGGCGATTATGTTGATAAATAAAAACGAGGTTCTAAAAAAAAAAAAAAACATAGACTGGAAACTTATTAAGTGATGTGTTAAAATATTTCCTGACAACCATTTCAAAACGGTTTTCATAATATATATCGATGGAAGTCTGGTGAGTGTGGGGAGCCAAGAATTGTGTGGAATCATAAATTTCTCTTCTTGATGTTAAAGTGATTAGTTTAGGCATTTATCCCGCATTTTGCCATTATCTACAACTATTAAGTCACACAGGAGGTGTGAAATGCCTCGTCTTAACAGCTACGACAGAAGTCCTGGTGAGGAACGTACAGCCTCTGGGCCATTCGCCCGATTGCACAATGCCCCTTTAAAACTCTTATAATCACCCGAATCCTTTTCTTGTTAAAATGTAGGATGTTCGGATGCTTTTTTTTTTTTTTTTGACTGATAGGAAGGCCAGAGCTTTTTAGGGATAGAACATTCCGATAAAATATCTTGCAGGGGTCTGCTTACGTCCTTAACTGCTCGGTAGATGGGCAAAGAAAATCCCCTTCTCGAACACTCATCCTTCATCTCATTTCCTAAGAAATTCGAAAGGCATAATTGTACTTAGGATATCCAAAAGACACAAAGGAACATTTTTCAAATTTATTTTTAAAAGATACTGCCCTTTTTCTAAATTTCCTTATACTTTCTTTGTTTAACCAACCACACAAAGTACCTTAATATAAATTGAGCAATAATTATTCATCAACGCTTCCATGTGGGGTAAATTGACTTGACTCGCTACGCTAATATTCTTTTAAAGACTCTCTAATAAACATTAAAATCAGAATTATTTCGAAATCATGCTAAGATTGGCATATAACCAAGGTTAACAAACAATAAAATCTCGTTAAATTAAGCAATTCTATTGTGAGGACATTTTGGTATTAGGGGGAAAATTGCAATTTCCACAGTATCACAAGTAATGAAAGGACATCAGGTTGACATGATTGTTTCAATGTGCAAACAAATGTCTTTCAACGATTTTCTATGAATTTCTTGGCTTTTACTATTCTATTAAGCCTCATTTGTCTTTCTAGTTTCTCTAAGGCCAAAAATGTATTTAGTCTCAGTTTGAAACTAGCGTAAAAATTTAGAATTGTCCATAGCGAACAGCTGAAACGAAATGATAAAAAGACAGACAGACTTAACATAGAAAGAACAAGTCAGAATTGTCAATTGAATTGCATTGACTTGGAACCAATCAATTTTAGCTTCTTCACCAAGAAAAGTTGGTTTTTTCATAGAAAAAATATGGAAAAAAAATTGTCTTGTGTTTGTCGATTAATGTGGCGTAACGTGTACGAACATGACTCCCGAGTCATCCTCTCTTCTTTTGCTCTGAATTGAATGACAATAGTGGCATTGATCACAAAGAGAAGGAAAAACGAAAAGCGTCACAAATCGAGATTCGTGTATCTTATGTAGGCGACGTGTGCAGATATTTATTTTGTTTTGTATGTGCACTCAGTTTGTCCTTAAGCGTGTACCCAAGTCCTGTCAGTAAAACAACAAGCAGCAGTTGACCTCAGTAGTCGTTTTTGTCCTTGTCTCCTACAATTTCTGTTGCAATTTGCAACGCATGAATATTTTACTTTTCTAATTGTGACCATTTAACCTTAGAGTCATGTAAGAGTAAATTTGGTGTCTTGTTGCGAAGCGTCACGCTTTATTCATTTTTTTATTCAACTGAATAAACTGAGATTCTTTTGGTAGAAGAAATCATCAATTGGTTCCAAGTCAAAGAGATTGAATTGATTTTTAGCACAAGATCTGAACAAGATTTAAGCAGATTTGTTTCATATTTTGTTTTAGCTGTTCGCTATAGACAATTCTAAATTTTTACGCTATTTTCAAACTGAGACTAAATGCTTTTTTGATTTAATACAATAGCAAAAGCCAAGAAATTCATAGAAAATCGTTGAAAGACATTTGTTTGCACATTGAAACAATCATGTCAACCCGATGTCCTTTCACTACTTGTGATACTGTGGAAATTGCAATTTTCCTCCTAATACCAAAATGTCCTCACAATGGAATTGCTTAATTTAAAGAGAATTTCTTAAAATATTTATGTCGACCTTGGTTATATGCCAATCTTAGCATGATTTCGAAATAATTCTGATTTTAAGGTTTATTAGAGAGTCTTTCAAAGTATATTAGCGTAACGAGTCAAGTCAATTTACCCCACATGGAAGCGTTGATGAATATTTATTGCTCAATTTATATTAAGGTACTTTGTGTGGTTGGTTAAACAAAGAAAGTAAAAGAAATTTAGAAAAGCAGCAGCTGCATTTGAACATAACCAGTTTGGATTTTGTCTGAACAAATATTTCTATTCAAAAATTTTCAGGTTAATAAGATTTTCACTTTGGAATTTCATTTAGCGTGAGATTCACCATAATAAGTTATTTATTTAATATCAACAAAGTCAGACAGTCATCTGGGGAAATAGAAAATAAAATTTTGGCTTATTTGCTTTTTTGGTCATTTTTCGCAGCTGCTTAACATATTTTGTTCATCATTAGCCATGAGAAGTGTTGGTCGAAGGATGTTTCCTTGTCTCATGTCTCATGGCTACTGTCGGACACTTTAACAAATTTTAATTTGTAAAAACCGCTTTTGATCCTTTTCAATACTTTATTTAGTTTGCAATTTGATGTCCTTTAATAACATATCCCATTCAAAATGTGTTTATTTTTGATGATAAAGTGAATGAAGTCTGAAAATGAATGTTTATTTTAAACTTCATCCTAAACATATGTTGCCTATTTAACTGACTAAATGACTTCAAATAAAATTATTATTTATTTGGGTATATTTTTCTTGCGGTGAGTTTTGATCTAAAAGGAAAATATTTTGAGAGACAACATTTACACGTCAAGAGAAGTGCAACCGAAAGGATTAAGGATTAAATTGAGGGTCTTAAATTCTCCGCATAATTTCTAGGAAGATTTTTGGGTATTTTTCTCTAATTAATTCCTGTTATCTGCATAGGACTAATTTAGTATTCTCACTCAATGTATAATATTGTATCTAAAGGGTTTCCCAAATAGCCAATCCCATATGGTCTTCTATGTTACATTGTATATTTCCTAGTATTAGGGAAGTTTATTAAGAAGAGAAAATACTGACTTTGTTACTTAACAACCCAAGCCCAAGTGTTAATAAGACAACGACACCACTATTCCTGCTACGATGACCCATGAATCTTTTAGATTGTGTTAATATAAAGAACATTTTTACTATTTCCTTCTATAAGCAAACTTTATCATTGAAACATACTCATACGAGTACTTATGAAATTTATATTTGAGTTCATAAATCAATGTTTGCCTTTTACTTTTTAAAGATTATTGTACTTAAATGGTTACCACATACGAGCAGTCCAATTTTGAGTCATAATGGCTGGAATCTCGTTAATAATACGAGTAATGTTGTTTCCCAAACCTGCATTTCTCTCTGGCTTATCAACATAAATGAGTGATTTGACGTATCCCCATAAAAAATAGTCTAAAGGCATCAATTAACCGGTCCATAAAGCGCGATATATTCCTCTCCGAACTTATTTCTCAATAGATCCAATGATTTATTTGTTATGTGAGCTGTAGAGGCGTCTTGCTAGAACCACATATTAACCAGGTTTAACATGTGCATTTTAGGCAAAAAAAAGATCGAAATCATTTCATGATAGTGGGAGCCATTATTGCAAACGGTGATAAATGGACAAATCGCTGTTCTCGTCAACAATTGGAGATATAGCAGCAGTATTTTCCTCTATTCGCACCAAACACATATGGTTAGGTGGCTTGATGTCCAATAGCGTGAAACTAGAGCGAAATTTTATGTCTAAGCCTTGAATTGCTTACTGTATTTCGATTATGATGATCGTAACAGTGCGGGAGAAAACACGAATTTTGATTACAAAAAAACAATCAATAATTTGTAACCATTGTTCTGGTAGAAATCTTTTTATGTCACGAATCACGCGTAAACGTTCAAAGATATAACATTTTAAAAGTAAACATCTACAAATCACGATTTAGAGGCGTTAGAGACCCACTTTTTTTTTTTAAGACGGGATATACTTTTATAATTGTGTATTAAATGTAGCAAAATATATGAAAATAAGTCCTTCAGTTGAATTTTTATGAATTGATTAGCACATGAACATACGATAGTGCATCAATAAGTCCTCAGAAAGTCTGAGATAGGGATTTTTTTTTTTTTTTAATTTTAGGTCTCACTAATTTGTTGTGGAAATCTCAACAATATTAACGACATGATTTCATTTTTATTGTCAATTAAAGCAACAAACTTTTGTGAAAAAAGGTGAATTTCGTGGGTTCATTTAGCATTATTTTTTGCTTATAAAAACCATCACCGAAACCAAGGAAAGGTATGATAAATACTATCAGGGACCATCAATCAATTTCGATGGTTAAGATGTGGTTTAATGCATTTTTTAAGATGCCGAAAATTCATTTTGTCGAATAGAGGTGATCACTTCAGAAATCATCTATTAAATCCATGGAAGAATAATAGACATTCGGAAATTGAAAATGCCTGAGGTGGCTGAGACTGTAGACATCTCAACTGAGAAGGTACACCACATTTTACACGAACATTTGGACATGAAAAACATATCCAAGCAATGGAGTTTTCGGCGATGCTCAACCGCAATCCGAACAAGTTTTTGCGCCGTGGATGAAACATTGATCCATCACAATACACCAGAGATCAACGAAAAGTGAAAGCGGTGGACTGCTCTGGGTGAACGTGCACTAGAAAAGCCTAGGGTGGATCTGTCGGCCAAAAAGGTCGAGGTAAAAAGAGATTAAAATGAAAAATGAAGAAAATCAAGGAAAAAAATTGTTTTCTCATCTTTTTCTAAGGACTTTTAGTTTCACACTCGTATGTTCGATACAGCTACCTTACTTTTATGTTATTAAATTTATCGTTTATCCTAAATTTTAAATCAATTTCTGTTGTCATTTGCTGTGTCTTATACATCTCATCTCAAAATCAAGCATAAAATTATTAATCGAAAATAATATCAATGTTGAAGGTCCAAAGTATCACTAAAACTTTGTCTTAATAGATTTAGAAAAAACAAAAACAAAAATATAGCGACTTTGTCATCTATTACTCACGCAACGTCCTATTTTTGAATACAACTTCCATATAACAAATGTAAGATCTACTAAAGACCTGCGTAATGTAGAAGTGTGACTAGCAATGAAAAACCAATATTTACTCATGGTCTGATTACGCGCATTACACGCGTATTAGACGCTTCGATTCGATGCCAATAAAATCTCTTCATAATATAAAGAAAACAAAAAGCAAAAAGCGCATGAAATGCCAGCGTAGAAATTAGAATTTCTTGCTTAAACACCTGGAAAACTTAGACAAACAAATATACAATAATGCAAAACTATTAAATGAATCTAATTGAATTGCAACCAAGTGCAACGAATCAATTTTTAAACTAAAAAAACAATTCAGGCACGAAGTCGAAATTGTAATAATGGAATACAAAATCCAATAAAGAAAATCACCGAGCGTAACAAATGAGCTGAGCATATATTCAAACACATCCATATATGATACACGAACAAGGATACCAGGATGCATCTATCCATTCTAGGTATGTCCTGTGATGAACAATTTGAGAAGCGTGAATAATTGCCAAGCGATCGTGTCTTAAACGTTTAAGGTTACTTAAGTGTGTGTGTGTGTGTACTATGAGTTGAAACACATGTGGATGGGAAGCGTGTGTATGGAATGAAGGTAATAGGTGTGGAGAGATCTATTTGATCGGTCGATGAACGATCTTGTACTTATGTCAACCTTAATGACATTTAGTGGGCAGTTTAAAGAGCGTAAATAATTTGCACACATGTTGCATTTGACAGTTTTGAGGTTTACTTTTGGTCTGGTTAGAAATTGGAGAATATGACGGCTGGTTGAGTTTTTAAGGATTTAAAATGAAGTTTTGGGGGAGTAAATCTTTAGCAATATTTAAGAAATCCGATGCTTTTCAAGTCAATGCATGTTCTCAGTTCAACAAGTGAGAGTACTTATGCCCTACATAGCAGATACAATAGATCATTAGGTATGCGTAACAAATTGATTGGGTGGTCCATTGAGACTATGCGCATGCGTAACGATGCCGGTGGCCAGTCAACACTGTGGGACAACAATATTGGCCTCCATTTGTCGGCATCCATTATTAATTGTTAACAATATTGTTAGAGTTTAGATACAAAATAGAAATTTAGAAATATCAATATAACAAATCGAATCCTTACATCACGTAGCGTCATTCTCAGTGGCAATTTTGACCAAAAGCAACATCCTGTACCAAGTCGCAAGTAATATGTCGGCAAAGGATAAAGCAGGGAGAAACAAGAGATACAATTTTGCACAAACAAAAAACCTAGTGTATGAAATAAAACACCTCAAAACTATTCTATTGTCACTTTGAATCGCCTTCTCTTTCATTCTCTCTGTTTCCATTTATTGATCTCGGCGCATCCGTCACCTGGTGCGATTAGCAATGACAATGCGGGCGCTCGCTACGGCAGGATCAAAGCATAAAATGCATTCGGCTTGGTGGTCTTCGTCACGCTTTGTTTGATCTTTTAAAAAAAAAAAACACAAAAATTAGAGAGGCGATAGAACTACAAGAATCGAACATGCGTGCCTACATGTGTGTGAGTCGGTGTGTGCAGGATAATCATAGTTCAATACGTAATGAGGTCCTGTTAGTAGCCTTGTTCGCTGGTGTTTGATTTCACTCTTACTGCGTAAATTCCTTGTTGATGTTGGGTGGTTAACACACAAGTGCAGACGCACAGAATCTCATGCAATGTTACCTTTGAAGGCAACCGACAGATACAAGAAGCAACATGTGGATTCAATATACGAACGATACATTAATTATGATTAGCACTAATCCTAACCCAGTTATTTCTAGCTTATGCCATTATCACGTGCACCGAAACATTTTACCAGCCAATTAAACGAACTAAGCACTGACATCCTTACAAACCAATGTTTTCCTTTTCCAATTTGTGTTTTTTAAATGATTGTTTATTAGGCTCTGAAATGGTATTTATTATTTTGGTTTTTAATCAGATTAAATAGAAGAAGAAGACTATTCCTGTATTGATTGAAAGCAATTGAAAGAAGATTTAAAAAAAAAAAAAAACAAAAAAAAAAACCGAACTTGATCTATAAACATTTTCTAACAAAAATACAATATTAAAGCTGAACAAGAGAATTTTTAAGGATCTAAAAAATCACCTAAAAATGCATCTCACCCCTTCAGTCGAATAATTTCGTTCTAGAACACAGCTAAGCTTTATACCCGCATCTTCCAGTCAAAAAATTTGTCAAGCATTACATTCATAACAAAAAATCTGTTGGCTGATTTAGCTGATTCTAATCAGTTTGACAGGACAAAAACCCAAAAAAATTTTTCACGTCCCCAATATGCCAAAAAAAAAAAAATACAAGACAAATTGATCTTTCAACATAACAACGCTCGGCTACATGTTACATAAGTCGTGGGGGCGCTTCAAGGCAATGTCCTACCCTACCCGCCATATTCACCAAACATTGCTTCTTTCGACTGCGACTTGTTCCGGTCGTTGACTCATAGCCTCGCCAAGCAGCAGCACCTCACTTCTTTTGAAGATGCCAAAAATTTATATTGATATTTCGATTGCCTTCAAAAAACGAATGATATTAACAATTTGTCCAACTATTTCACAAAACCAGGTAATCGCATACCTACAAAATAATTCAAGTTAAAGTTCCTTCTGCTTAGAAATGAATGTAACGCCCAACTTTCAAATACTGATTAAACAAATATATAATTTTGATCTTCCGGATAGTAGTAATTGGCCTAACCAACACAAATAATTACACATTTGCAGATAGTCAGTCAATATCAACATCAGACAATAGTTGCACTTGATGATTGTTCGCTTAGGTAAGGTAACGTGGCAATGCTTCGTAATGTGCTTGAGAATCAGAGGAGTCGTCTATCTTCACCTAAGAAGGTACAGTTGTTTTTGGACAAGTATAACAATTTTGAGTTTCATTATGGTCAAACTATACTACTAAGTACTTGTATAGCACAAATCCTTTGTTATAGAAAGCAATTTTCATGCAACAAAAAAGTATTTTTGTGAAAATTAAAAATCAATTGTGACGAATGAATGAAACCAATTTTCATTGAATGAATTTTTTGAATTGGAAAGTTTTAAGAAAAAAAAAAAATGAACAATCCAAAAACGAAAAAAAAAGAAAAAGACTTCACAGTTGCAAAACCAATTTACAGAATAAGCCACACTTAGTCAAAGATCGTCACATTAATTATACTTAAAATTTTGAGAGTGGTAAAGGCTAACAAACAACAACAAACAATAAGGACCTCTCGAGTTGAAGGTGAATGCAATGTGTAGTTGAAATTGTCACGCTGAGCAATTGTATCGGCGAGTATTAATTTTACATTTTTACAATTATAAACGTTGAATAGTTTCTACAAAATGAAAAGGACATTATATGCATGCCAGCTACAGTTGAACAATACATAAGTGACACGGCTCGAGTCCTTATAACAACGTATCAAAGAGTCAAAGCACAATAGGATAATGATGTACAAAGGACATCAGTCCATATGCATTTAATAAGCGTAGAATGCTGCTTCATTCAAGTCTTTTCAATGTTTTGAAATTGATTTTTGATTGTTGTAATGTTGTTTTTAAATTCTCACTCTCAACATACGATGAGTATGAACAGACACAATATGTGGGTGGACTGACTTCTTTTGAAATCGATTTGAAATTTATGAGTTTTTATTATTGACTGCCATTTGCCGTTTATTAGCAGCCATTTGCCTTTAACAGTAGAGTTCATTGTTCGCTTAGATACTTTTGTATCAAATGATCAGCAATTCAATTTTTATCATTGTTTGCTTTGTTTATCATTTAGCAGCTAAATTGAATGTGCTTTGTTCGGCAATTCACAATAATTGTTTGATACAAAAAGAACACAGCTGTGTATGTAGGACTATTTTTTAGAAAACTCAGTATGGTTGAATGCCTTAAAATTGCTTTAAAATTATCACAAAATTATAGTTTTTATTGGAAGAGAGTCTTTTCAAAAGAATCAACTACAAAAGGACCAAAACATAAAATAAGAATAAATATCCATATATATATATTTATATATATATAAATAAATATAATATAAATATGGACGACTCATCCTAATTTCCGACAAATTTATTTTTAGTGAAATAATTTTCTATACAAAATTGTGAACAAAATTACAGATCAAACTTATAAAAAACGAAATTTTAAATTTTCCGCTATTTGCTTAAAAAAAAAAACAAAAAAAAAAATATTAAAAAAAAGTCCATTTATCCAAATTTTATTATTATTACAAAATTATAGTTTTTATTGGAAGAGAGTTTTTTTTTTTTAAAAGAAGCAACTACAAAAGGACCAAAACATAAAATAAGAATAAATATCCATATATATATATAAATAAATATAATATAAATATGGTCGACTCTTCCTAATTTCCGACAAATTCATTTTTAGTGAAATAATTTTCTATACAAAATTGTGAACAAAATTACAGATCAAACTTATAAAAAACGAAACTTTAAACTTTGCGCAATTTGCTTAAAAAAAAAAAAATATTAAAAAAAAGTCCATTTATACAAATTTTACTATTAAAGAAGAGTGGAATTAAAGGAGCCTGATGAAAAATTCCAATGAAGGAAATTAATTAATCAAAATTAAAACATTAACGCACACATGAATTGTAACACACGAGTGTGTATACATTATTTTCGTCGGTCATTTTTAGTGAAATAATTTTCTATAAAAAATTGTGAACAAAATTACAGATCAAACTTATAAAAAACGAAACTTTAAATTTTGCGCTATTTGCTTAAAAGAAACAAAAACAAAAAAAAATATTAAAAAAAGTCCATTTATCCAAATTTTACTATTAAAGAAGAGTGGAATTAAAGGAGCCTGATGAAAAATTCCAATGAAGGAAATTAATTAATCAAAATTAAAACATTAACGCACACATGAATTGTAACACACGAGTGTGTTTACATTATTTTCGTCGGTCATTTTTAGTGAAATATTTTTCTATAAAAAATTGTGAACAAAATTACAGATCAAACTTATAAAAAACGAAATTTTAATTTTTGCGCTATTAGCTTAAAAAAAGAAACAAAAAAAAAATAATAAAAAAAAAAATCCATTTATCTAAATTTTAATATAAAGGATTTTTGGATATACATACATTATTTTCGTCGGTCATTTTTAGTGAAATATTTTTCTATAAAAAACGAAACTTTAAATTTTGCGCTATTTGCTTAAAAGAAACAAAAATAAAAAAAATGTATAAAAAAAAAATCCATTTATCTAAATTTGTATATGTGAAATGGGACTTTCTTTATTATTTAAGAAGAGTGAAATTAAAAGAGCCTGCTGAAAAATTCAAATGTAGGAAAATCAAAATTAAAACCTTAACGCACACATGAATTGCAACATTA
The DNA here is from genome assembly GCA_037043295.1 of Amiota minor. Lineage (NCBI taxonomy): Eukaryota > Metazoa > Arthropoda > Insecta > Diptera > Drosophilidae > Amiota > Amiota minor. The sequence goes on from JBAMAW010001063.1 coordinate 824,298, forward strand.
TTGAAAAAGAGAAACTCGATATCCATACTAGTCTGTTTACAATATTTTCGTCGCTCATTAAGTACACCAACATAAAACAAGTTTTCAGTAAAAAAAAAAAAAAAGGGAGAAAATTAAATAAATTAAAAATTACTACAGTAATTAAAGTTTTTATTATAAAAGTTTGTGAAGATATACGAAAAAAATATACAAAATCATGTGATGAGTGCACGTGGCATACGCTTCCAACCAGACAATATGGCACGATGAGCTAAAAAGTCATTTATTAGAAGGCAACTCAATTTTACAGCATCTAAATATTTAAATATAACAAACAAAAAATACAAATACATTCAAAAAGAATTACGAAACAGCAAAAAATTAAAACTGAATTAATAAAAACAAAAACACACACATGTGTAATAAAGAGAGAAGTCCGCCTGACAATAATTGACTTTCACGAAAGAGAAAAAAAAAATGTGAATTTCTATACTAACATTAAAAATAAAACAAACTTAATTTCGTCGAACAATGTGTTTCAATTGGTTATCTCCTCAGCACAATTTTAGCAATCACTTAATACGAGTCTTCAGTTAAAAATTAAAAGAAAAGAAAGAGAATTAAAACCGATTTAAATAAAAATAAAAAAAAAAAAACAGCTACAGTTGTCAAAAATTCCAGTTATCAAAAGTCCTTTGCACACATGTGTAGTAAAGAAAGAAGCCCGTCTGAAAACAACTGACTTTCACAAAGAGAAAAAAAAACAAAAAAATATTTTCAAATGCGAGATTCACTTCTCCAGAGATCAAAAGAAAAATCAAACAGAAAAAACAAAAAAAAGTTTTTCGAATAAAAACATAATTTTGGGTTTGTACCAATTTGCGTAGAAATATTGGATACAAGTGTAGAAGATGCCAATCCAACGAAGCTGACGAATTTACGTCAAACTTGCAGATCAAAATTATAAAAAACGAATAATTTTGTGTTGTTAAAAAAAAAAAAAAAATATTAAAAATTTTTTACAAATATGGGATTCACTTCCCCAGAGATCAAAAGAAAAATAACATTATTATATTCTTTTTTTGTTTGTTTAATGAAACCGATACCAATTAATTTTGGGTTTGTACCAATTTGCAATTGTCTGATGCGTTGAAATATTGGATACAAGTGTAGAAGATACGAAGCCAATGAAGCTAACGAATCTACTTCTTACTTGCAGATCAAAATTATAAAAAACGAATAATTTTGTGTTGTTAAAAAAAAAAAAATAATAATATTAAAAATTTTTTACAAATATGGGATTCACTTCCCCAGAGATCAAAAGAAAAATAATATAACATTATTATATATTTTTTGTAATTAAACCGATGCCAATTATATTAAACAATTACGAAACATTATAAATTTATGAAAAAGATATTCAGTGGCAAGATTCACATAAAATACTATATGCCGTGATAACATCAGATTTCCTTGCTACAAAAAAACAAATTTAATAAAAAATACATTATTTTATTAAAACAAACCGAATTTCCAAATTAAAATAAAATAAAAAAAACAATAAACCTAATTTAATTTACTTTTTTACAGAAAATATTAATAAAATATTGTAATTTTAACCTTTAATTTATCTATTTGTTTTGTTTTACGATTACAGAGAAGAAAACAAAAAAAATGAAAAAAATAATTTCATAAATTCAAATAATTTACAATTAGTTTGCATTGGATTGAAAACACAGTTGACTTAACAAAATTGTTGTGTGACTTCTGGAGAGAGTAGACAATTTCATGAGTGAGTCGACCATTCCACATACACATGTTTAATAGTCTTTGTTGGCTCATGCGTTCTTAAATATTTAAATAAAAACGGAGGCATTTAAATTGAAGTTTTAAGGAAGTGGCATCTGATCCACGATTATATTAACAAAGAACTTTCTTTCAAGGAGAGCAAAGTTATAAAGTTTAGGAGATTCTGAAGAGTAAGTTGGTGAAAAATTCGAATATTACAAAAGAATGATCAACTGAGATAATGAATTTTATTGCATCCATTCCCTGACTTTTAGAATTTATAGATGCCGGTGGAGAGTCAACTAAGTCGAAGTTTTATCTAATCATTTTTAAATTTTATAGCTTTTTAAATGTTTTGTAAAAACAAGCTTAATTTTCATATAATTCTTTATAAATCTTTCAAGTAAACAAAAAAAAGAAAGGCTTAATAAATTAAAAATAATTGGTAAAGTTCTAAAATACACCAAATTTCGATTAGTCAGAATAATAGGTGTTCTCAACAAACTTAGCAATTAAGTATGATTCCGTTTTGCATAGAATTAGTTAGAACTCATTTAAACACATTTTCGATTCTTCTGGACATAGACTATATCAACTTCCGGCAAATTTCTAAAGGAATATGGTACCACACATTTTGAATATTTTGCCACAACTTTGCAAAGACGATTTGCCAAAATAAAACAAAACTTGAAAGGTTTTCAGTAGGATTGTTATCTAGGGATTGACTTGACCACTCTTGGCATCATACTGTTTTACTAATCGTGATGAATGTTTTGGATCATTGTCCTGCCGAACTATCCGCAAAAGCGGTATACAATATTTTTTACTTACCGTGTGGTAAGTAGGACTATAGTTTCTAATAAATCTTTACACATGAATCTATTCATTTCGCCAGAAATTCAATGTATTGGACCTACACCTTATTGCTTCTTTTCGCATCGTTACCAAACAATTTAATTTTAGTTTCGTCCCTCCAGATTATAGAGCGCCATTTTTACTTCATCTTGTGATCCAAATGGAACCAATACAAAGTTTTTTTTTCTCTTCTTCAAATTTGCAGTTGTAAAGAGAAAAACTTTTGCAGTCTATCCTACCGGGTAGATGTGCTCTAACTAATCGTCGTGGAATAATTTGTGATAACACAATATTTCCAATTTCATTAGAACTTATCCCAGATGATTTAAACGGGTAGAGTTGAGCTAATATTGCGATACGATTTCCGACCACTGATTTGATTTTTTGGTGCCCCTCACGTTTCAATGGTTTTTTTTTTTGGTTTGAGGGCATTTGTAATGAAACTTTCTGAAGGTCAAATGGGTTTTTGCAATTGTAGAAGATGTTGTATTATTTATTTTTTCTGTACATTTTAAAAATTTTGGGGTTCACATCTATTATTTTGTACAGGTGTGTACATAAATATTTCCTATTAATAACATATAAAGAGGTGAAAAGAAGTTATCTAGGCTGTGGGGAGTTCAACATGATGGCGGACTTTAATTGAATAATTGGTAGAGATGAACAATAAAATTCGTCCATATTAGTCTTTGAAAAGTAATTTTTCTATTTTAAATTCGAATATAAATCAAAAAGCAATTGTGAGGTGGAACAGCAAAATGAAGATCATACTTGGAATATAGATTATGATCCCGTATCTAATATATCGCAGGCCTCTTTCACATCTTATTAAAATAATATATATACACTGAATTTTCTATCGAGGTCAGAGAGCACTCATTTTTTAGAGATGGTATTCGAAAATTATCAGAGATATAGGAAAAAGTATTCGCTCCCGGCAGACAATACTTTGAATGATGTATTTTTTACTTTTTTTCAATAAAAAAAAAAACACTTATTTGAACACAAAAAACGGACCGAATTAATTTGTACCCCCAATACATTTTTCTGGTTAATCCAATTTTAGATTGGAACTTTTCTTATAGTCTAAGTGCTCTTCATTTAGAAGTGAAAGAAAATGACATAAGGTCAAATAATCTATCTCGATGGGTTGAAAAGATCACTGTTCGCCTGAAGAGAGGTTTTTCGTTTTATAATGTTGTCTATTCAATTTATTCAAAATATTTTTAAAACAAAACAGATCAAGGAGACTTGTCGGCTAATAACACAAACACAACCTCCAAACATCGTATACTATCGCCATGGCTATCGAAATTGGATCCATTCTAATTATCAAAGAACATAAAGCTCGGAAGATTTTTTTGATGACCCAGTATTACCTTTAACAACACAATATCTCTAGTTGTCTAGTTGTCAAATACTATAATTTGTTTTCTGACTATCCCATATTCGACATAAATTCGCCACGTACAGGTGTTCAAGATGCTTGCTACGTAGCATTCTGATTTGTTAGTGCTCGGTGGCTTAAGTGCCTTCTTGGTCAATGAAAACATGCATTCATTGAAAATTAGAAAATTACAAAACCATTTCCATTGAAAAATCTACAATACTTCAAATGCAAACAACGTTCATTCAAAACTCTTGCTGTCAATGGAGTGCCTCCCTTGGCTCGACAAATTTCACAGCAGTAAAGCTTAAAACAATGGTATAAGATAAGTCCTTTGCAAGGAGTTTGGAAATGGGATTATAGCAAACAGTTTGAACTAGTGCCGTGACTAAGCCAAGTACCAATCATAAAACATAGCAAGTGATTATTTTACGGCTGAACAGCTGCACTCAAATGCAAAACAATAACGAACAACGAGTGTCATCCTTAATTTAGGACAATGCACAGATAGATTTTTTTCCAATACGAGTATGTATGTATGTATATTCCAACACTTTTGGCCATTTTGGACAATAAATTCGTAATGTGTATGAGTGAAGAATGAAAAGAGAAATCAGAAATCTTCAGCATGAGTGTACATACTTCAAGGATAATACTGTCGTACTGCAAACTGGAGAGTAATTCCCAGCGGAGGTCTTAGCAAAGAATAGAACTACATACATTGAGAAGCGTTCGAGCATAGCTCCGCAGGATTGCTGCAATACGATAGACAATTATGGCCTAAAAACAAATACATAACTTGGATATTCATTACAACTCAAATCCATATTCAATATTGTTAGCAGCAGGAAATGCCTTTGGAAATTGTGAAATTGTATGAATGGTCCGAAAGAATGGAATGAATAAACGCCTACAAAGCGGTTTGTTGCGGCATGTTGAGCCAGGCTCAAATCGAAAATGGTTGAGTAGCAACTTTGGTCAAATAACCTTCTCTGACAATAAATGTATGAATCACAATTGCTGAGAAATTGCTTTGAAAAACATTTAGATATGCCATGCCATGATATCCTTTTCAATTAGGATTGCAATAAGGTGAAATCGATTTCAAAGTTCCTATTGAATCATAAAGAAACAATGGAAATACAATTGTTGCATACCGTAGAGCAACAGGAAGTGCCTTTTTCAGTTCAAGAGTATTCGTTTTAAGTATAAAGAGTTTTATTAGCTAAATATAAAATAAAAGCGCAACACAGACAAGAAAGAAACAGGAAGTACAGACTTGATTTTTCACGAGTGACATAAAGAACAGGATATGACATAAGATTTTAAAGGTAATTCTTTGTAGAAAGAAGAGAATTGTATCTATTTAGTTAAAATATATAAAGCAAATCATCTTAAATTGTTATTAACTTGCGATCATTTAGTACTAAGTTTTTTAGTAAATAAATTCACAATTTAGTTAAAAACATCTGCTCTAAATCCTTCCTCAAGCGTTCCAGTTTTTAAAATCAAAACTACTTTTCTGTATCTAAAGGATTTCTTAAGGATAAGTGTTCAATTTGAACATATGAAGGAAACTCATTAAGTCATTGCCAGGGCAACCGCAATGCGATTCATTTTCATCTTGACTGTTGCTGAATATTTCTTCGTAGGGCGATTAGCAATCTTGATATCTTTCTTCTACAACGACTGCATATTTCGTCTATATTTCTTTAAACGACGCGGCTCTAACTGGATTGCTGTTACACGCTGACATTTCTGGTTCCAGTTGACCGTAGATGCTGTCCTGAATTCTACAGTATTTTCGGGTTCGTTTGAATAATTTACTGGAACAGGAAATAGAACACCTTGGTGTGCTTTACATGTATCACCTATACCCGCCGAGGTCAGAAAAAAACTGGATCAGCTGGTAGTTTTTTTGCCGTTCTTTCTGTTCAACCAATTTATAATATCTGGTATTAGTAAGTCCATCTACCTCTATCAGTCGTTAACCATCTTGCGTGTTCTGTCTACTTTATCTGGTCGGGATTGATATGTCTCATTGATTATTCGTATTTCGTCAGCCAATACGAGTCTACAAATGGAAAACATTCCCGCTAACGCTAATCCTGCATCATGTGATATGGTATATTTCGAAGTGGTGAAAGGCTTTAAGTAACCAAAAGAATCTTTTTGTACTTTACAGATTTCAGTGAGTCGGCCCAAAATTAGGTTTTTTGCTTGTTTTTAATTAAAAATAACTGAAATATTGAATTCTTTAAATGCAGATAAACAAGGAAAACAATTAGCTACAATTCTTGATATTTTTTGGTTTTTGTTTAGCTTCAGATAAGGGTGAATTTTACCAAATAGGAGAATTCAAACCTGTCTTAAGAGATTTCTAGCACACCGAGAACTGCAATTGGGGTGGAGTTGAGGAGAAATCGATTTCTGGCCGCATACTTTTATTATGTATTCAGTATGTAGAACAACCTATGTTTGCTTCAAGAGTCGATATAATAAATTACAAATGAATTAGAATTAGTAATATAATTGTCTTTTATGCCGCGCTAATGCTAAGGATGAAGTCTATAAGTAAGTATAAGGAGAATAATCAGTTTAACTCAGGATTGCTTACAAACTTAATCATAAGTATGGGAAAACGGTTGATGTTATTTTAAAGAAATGAAAATTCATAGGTTAAGAATAAAATCATTAAGTACAATACTTTAAATTCTATTTGTAAGAAAAATTACAAAAATTGCTTTGATCTTATATTGTGTGGAGTTTGAGTCATCATTTCATCTTTAATGTTAATCTCCTAAACGGCTAGATATGTATATATACCTTTTTTTTTGTTTGTGGGGTCACCAAGATGGCTTATGCTTCAGTTCCCGGTAGGTGGTGCTGTTGTCGAGATAGAGGCACTTTTTTGCCAAATTTTTAACAGTTTTTGATCTAGCGCACACTATACTCAGCCGTTTTTTATAATTTTTTTTTTTTAATATGACAAATAAATGCTAATGAACAGAGTTGCACACTTATTTTTTTCAGTTTTAAGTTTTTCATATAATATTTTTAAGTATTAAGTTTTTTTTTTTTTTAAACCACTGCAAGACTATGCATAAAAAGTTTTATACGTTTTTTTTTTTAATGTTGTATTTTTCCTCTCTGAGTACGCACTTTTTGTGTTCTTCATTTTTGTTCATTTAAAATGGGACAAGAAAGATAGTATGTTTCAATGTTTGTGATTTGCCTTTTTTGTGTTTCCTGCTTGAGGCTATTGATCAATTTTGGTTTGTTGATAAGGGAAGTGGGAAGTGGGAAATAATCTCCTGACCTCATAAACCTGATACGCACCTCATGTATTGTATTGTATAAACTTTATAAAACTTTCAAATTCAAACTTTTATTATTCTATATTATTAGAGGCTATTCCTTTTTTAATGCAATAAAAGAGGAGATAAGTATTACTAAGTCTAAAACAATCGTGGACAAGTTTGTAAATTTGTTGTTTTTCGTTATGTTTTTATTACAAATCTCTCTTCGTCCTTGCTCTGGTTGTCATTCAATATATAGTGATATTTACATATGTATATCAATTGATTATTCTGAAAGTAATATTTTTTTTTTCTTGATCTAAGGAGAAATGAATGCTTCAATTGTATAAAAATATTTTGTTAATTTTCTGTAAGTTAGAGATATGTTTTATTTTCATTTAGCATTCATTTATTTTACTTAGAAACGAAATTTTATTTGTTTGTTTTGACTACACTCTTTAGCAGCGTTTTTACGAAACTTTCAATCTTGAAAGCCTTCGATAGCTCGGTTGGTAGAGCGGTGGACTGTAGAGTAATTTCCATCTTGTATTTATATTTTTAAGAAAATCAATTTTTTTTTTTTTTTCCATTTAAAAGATTTGTTCTGTGGATTGAATGGTGAAGATTCAACAAGCAACAATTCTATTTTGCTTTTTTGTATTTTTCTGCTTTGGGAAAAAGGTTAGCTTTTGTTTTGTAAGATATATTTTATTTAAATTAAGATGTTTTTATTTTTCTAATGTTAGCACAGAAAAACTGTATTTTGTATTCCAAATTGTTGATCAATATAAAAAAAAAAACGGTATTGATCACAAAAAGTTTTGGAAATTATATACATCAAATTTTCGACCTCAGTGTTGAAATATTTCTTTTTCTTCTTTTTAATTGTAAAACAAAACAAAGACATTAAAAAGAAATAGTGGTTTATTTATTTAAAATTTAAAATTCAATTTTTTTAGTATGTTCAGCATAAAAATACATTTGTATTAAATAATTTTTTTTGTTTTTTTTTTTTAATTTTAATTTAAATTTTTTTTTTTTCTCAGTCTATAAAAAGAAATTAATTCTTATAATAATTTCAATTTAATTAAAGTTGTATTTTCTTATGTGTTTTATCAGTAAAGTCTCGGTCCTTTTCCAAAAAAAATTATTTAATATTTTATTATATAAATTCGATGAAATTTTGAAGCGGAAACTTGAAGTTTTTTCAAAACTGTTGGTCTTGTCTCTAATATTGCAAATTTCGTTTAGAAAATTTGACCTCACATATGGGGGCCACATGACCTCAATATGATCCAATATTAAATCGAATTATCATTTGTGATGATACGACAATTGTATACATTCACGGAGTTGTTGCATAGGGATGAGTTACCCAAAACCCACGAATATATTGAAAGCAAAGCAAAACAAAAAAACAAAAAACCTTCATTGGCGGGAAAAACAAGTTAAAAAACTGAATTTTGAAGAGAAAATGTTGAAAAGGAAGCCGTGAGGACAGGTGCTAAAGTTTTTGTTGGCATCGCCCACAAAGACAAAAGAATCGATATTTCACAACCAGAGATGACACCTCCATACTTTTCTTCGCAGTTTGGATGATGTGTGTAAATTAAGAAGAGAATACAAAGTTGAAAATAAGCTGAATTGATATATAAAAGAGCTAAAATTTTCACTTTCAGCAATCCATTTTGACTTCATGAAAACTGGCTCAACGAAAACAGCTGAAGTGTAATGCACTCAACTGCACAGGATGATGCAAAAACTTAAGTTAAAGAAGCCTAGATAAGTCAACAGATTGACTCCTATATTACTGCACGACAACGGCAGACCTCACACTGCACAAGTGAATGTAGCAAAACTACAGGAATAAGATTCGGAATTTCTTTAACATCCTCCGCAGTCATTAGTCTTAGCCCCAACGGATTACCATTTATTCTGCAATCTGGATAACATTTTGGTAAGAAAACCTTTTAATTCCGACAAAGCTGTACTTACCAGGAATTCATTGACTCCGGTCCGCCATGCTTTTATACACCGGGACTGAATATTCTTCTACTTGAATGGCAAAAGTGTATAGATACAATAATGTGCTTATGTGCATACTTTAATGAATAAAATAACTTCTTGTACTAATATACTTTGCTTTGCTTTTATTTCTTCAAATTTCAAAGAACACGATCTAGTAGAAAGCAAGACCATTAGACATTGACTTTTACAAATTAAATTTCATGGTTATCGTAGTTTCAATATAATAAATGTTTTAACGGAAGCCATGAAGAACCGGAGTGTCCAACCTTTTTGGTTCCCTGGCCGCATTGAAAAAAGGCATGGTGATTTGGGTCGCATGTACAGGGTTCATGGTTTCGGAGAAACCAACTAGAATACCGTCTATCAAACTGATGTTTTTCAGACAGAGATATACCTATGCGGTCTGTTAGGCAGCAAAGTTGATTAGAACCGAAAGGTATATCCGATCTACTGCACTTTAAGAAGAAAAGGATTCGGAAGATGACAAGAGTTTTAACGGAGTACTACACAATTGGACTGATAGATCTAAGGTTGCACGTTCCACATGAAGAGGAATCTGAAAGAATTCCATACCTCCTATGCGACTGCCCTGCTCTTTTCGCTTCGTGAATTCTTTAGGTTGGTTTTGGGGGGACGTTGTGAGAAAGACTAATACAAAACGAATTATTTTTTATTTCTTCTTGGGATTAACCCACCCCTATCCTCTCTCCCACCCACCTCAACCTGTTCCCTTAAACAGGCACCACAATGGGCCACAAGGCTTCTGGGTGAACCTATAGGGTGCTAAAATTTGAAGTATCTTCTTAAATATGCCCTATTGCTTTTTTAAATATAATTAAACAGATGTTTTTTTCCATGTATGAAATAAATACGAGAAAAAGAAGAAGAAATTTGAAATTTATCTTTAGTGATGAGGCTAATTTTGTAATTGGTGGAGAGTGTGGACTTTGATGTGGTGGCGTAATTGGTCCATATTTTTTTCGAAAATCGAAACGCCGAAGCAATTTTGGTGAATGGAGCTCGATATCGAGAGATGATTGGAAACTTTTTATGGAGTCAATTGGAATATGTTGACCTGGTAACAATGGAGGTCACTTGGACGATATTTATTTTTCTTATTCATCGGCACCCAAGCTATGCAATTCAATTTCCAATAAAAATAAATAAAAATTACGCACAACTAATGTCTTTAAATTAAAATTTAAAAAGATACCTCAAATTTAAACATGCAAATTTCAGGGCTAAAAAAGGAAAATAAAATTTGAAGTCTTTTATTACTTCAACCACATCTGGGCCGCTCACAAACTTGACTTAGGCCGCGGCTTGGATACCCTTGATATAGAAGATTATGTTATAGAGTACTGAATAAAATTTTAAACTATGCAGAACTGAAATTTTTGATAAGCTAATGGCAAAAAAATATATATATTTTGTTTATTTTCATTCAATTTCAATTCAATTCAATTAGTTAAACTATTTCAATTCTTTATTTTAAAAGATTTAATCTTAACAATCAAATGCATCTAGTAACAATATTCTAAAATCATTCTGTTCAAAAATTTTGAAAAATCAAGGGAATCAATTACCAAAAGACACAACAATAATCAGTTTTTTTTTTTTTTCAAAGAATTTTCCCTTTCCACTTATTATTTTGTGATAAAAGAATATATCCTGTCGTAAAACCTAAGTCTTCTTTCCAATTCTAATTATTTAAATCCCCTATTTTTCCAGCTAATAAACACCCTTAATTTTAACCAAAACTCTAAATGAAAATCTACGTTTTAGGATCACAAAATTTTGTTTGGTGTACCCAAGATCCCTGGCACAAAGACACTTGTACAGTCCACAAGTAGTCAATCAGTTTGTGGGGTTTATTTGTGCTACCTTATCTCGATAGTAGACCAAAGGATCCTTGAGTTTGTTTCTTTTATTGACTGACTGATTGCCTGCTTTCTTCTACATATTATTAGCTAGATCGGACGATTTGATTGTAGTTTAAGAAAGAATAATAAGCAAACATTGAACATTCATTTCAGAGCCAACAAACAAACTAATAATAAAATAAAAAAAAAATAAAAATATCTACAGTAAATATTTGTAAAGGACAATGAGACGCAGAAATTCAATTTAATTGAACAGGTAAAGTAGCTTCGCTTATCCTTGGTGGGGATCTCGGTCTCGGTGCGATGATGTCGCACGTAAACAAAAGATAACAAGTGTTAGTTTTCTTTCGTGTTCAGTCAAATCAAATATTTACACATGCCAGAGACGAGAAAAGAAAAATAATGTAATTCTTGTAGTTTATTTTTATAGCATTCGTGCGTGTTTGAGGTGCCTCAAAATGGGATAAGAAGATACAGTAAGACTGCACAGATCCTGCACAGTTAGTTTATGTTATCTTTGTGATATATGTATTTTTTTTTTAGTTATTTTTAAGGTCTCCCTATGTATCCCTATTTTCCTTTGGATGGGTGACACTTGTAACAGTTGACTGTGATTATTTATTTATCTTCTAACAAAATGAGAAAATATTGTTCTTGAACCTGTGGTGCAGTTGACAAGTGCCCGCATATTATCATTATACCTTATTACTATAAGGAGGCAATGGTTCAGTTTTATCTCTGTGTTTCAATTCAAAAGTACAGTCTGAAATATGATATGTTCCCGATCTCATCTATCCCTTATCACTTCATTGTAATCTAGTTTTGACACAATAATTGCAACATTTGCTCAAAACATTTATATCTCAATGCCAAAACAGACAAAGTTCATCATCATCATCATCATTATTATTGTCTTTACTCGAATACATTTTTATCGCTTGCGGATCAATCTCAATCCGCACATAATCTCTACTGTACTTGACAGAGCGTAAAGTCTTTTACATTCTCACTAAATAGGGAACAATGGTTATAACAAAAACTATGTCGGAGTGCACATGACATAAGTATGAGGATCTTATTCATTGCACCTTTAGATTGCACATCATTGATAAAACAGTTCATAGTCTTCAGCTTAAACTAGATAGACATCAGGTTGAACGTATGTAAGCAAGTAAGTAGTCTGAACAATACAGAAATGCAGCTGATGGTCTGATATCTTAAGTATGATGTACCTAAGTACTTCTTTTTACATATTGCACTTTTAACGTTGGCAAAACTATTTGCATCTGCCATGTGTAACATTTACTTCAAAACAAATCAATCTAAAATACTATTTACTAATCAATGGCTAGGATTCTTCTCTAGATCTTGATTACTTTATTTTCATATTAATTGTATATCTTAGATAGTATTTTTTTTGGCCAAATTGGTAGACCCGATAATTTTATGACTACTTTCTTTTATTTTAATGAGTGTGGGATGTGATATTATATAGTAAAGTATTGATCATGTGTGTAATTACTTAGAAGAAGATTTCTATCAAAATGAACAAATGGGTAGGGAAGTATGTGAATTGTATCTGATGTCAGTGATCCTTTCCGATAGGATATGCTAGAATATAATTACAGTACAATTAGAAACCAAATGCAGCATAAATTGGATGTAATTTGGTAAAGAAAAATACCATTATGTGTAGATTTGGAATGCGATATTTATTCTAGGTCATGTGTAAAATTAAGAATGAATGCGTTAGTAGAGTTAACTGTAGATTTTGTTCTGGTGATAATATAAATTTTGGGAAAATATGTTAGAAAAGTACTTGTCTATTAGTGGAAAATTAAAAAAAAAAAAAGACACAGTTTTTATTTAGAAATTATAATAAACTTAGACAGAAGAAGATTTCACATCATCGATGAATAGATCAAAACTTTTTTCCTTATCATTGGTTATATTTTTATTTCCCTGAAGACTTAATGTGGAAACTTGCTATAGGCTAGTTAATGAATCGATCCTTTATTAAAACAAATAGTCACTGGTAATAAAAAGTGAATCAACAAACAACGCAGTCAATATCAAAAACTGAATAATATCAGAAAAATATCATGCAAATTCATGTCAATTTGATAGGATTTTAAGCAATGATTACTGCCAAACTTAGGTCGCCAAAGCCCACCTATGTTAACTCCAAGGTGTGCAAAGGTCAGTTTGTTTAGGCATAACTGGATCTCTACAATCTACCCCCTCTTAGTGGCGGATGGGCAGCATTATCCTACAAGAAGTGGAGTTACAAGCTGAGGAAGGAGAATGTCACCGGAACTGAAATGGAATGACAACCTCAATGGAGGATTCCCGGGTACGGATAATGGAAAGCATGATAACGCCATTGGGCAAGACAAGCATTTAATTTACCTAAAGATGGTTTCAAAAAGGAAGATGTTACTGGTGCTGGCATCTTTTCAGAGAAGCTAATACTTCAACTATTGTACCTTCTACTAGACTGGTGCAGTGGTTTTTAGGAAAGAAACAAAGTTTATAAACACCATAGAGGAAACCCATAGAAACATATCGAATGTAGATGGCGGATGAGTATTCTAGCAAGGGATCGGTTCTGGCAGTTTCCTTTCTTTTCAGGTCTAGAAACTAAAACCAGACTTCTCAAGACCCCATTCTTAGACGACTTGCGAAGTTTGTAAAAATTGCCACTACGGGATTTGGCTTTGTTTCTGGATAGGTATACCTTACCGTCCAGTAATCTAAAACCTTTTTTCCCTTTTCTAAACCCAAGCATCACAGTGGGCCGTAAGACTTCATGGTGAGCTGCATAACCTACCGTAATCCTACCATCAATTAAAAAATGAAACAACTTTCTTGCAAATGCAATATATTGTCAGTTAAATATAATAAAATATTACAGTATTTGATTTGAATATTAAAACCAATCTTAAACGAAATCATGAAATCATATTGTAGTATTTAATAATAAAAGATTGTTTAAATCTAAAAGAAATTCCCTGTTTATATTACTAATTGTATATTTCAAAACTTCTATTTATTTAAAATAAACAAAATGCCGCTTAATCTTTTTCGAATCATTCATCATAAGCTGCTTCAGTAGAAACTCAAATTTTGCACGTATTCAATCAAGGCCCACCCACAAAATGGCACATTTCTTTTCTAAGTATAACCAAATATTGTATCTATTCTCTATATCCTTTCGTTAAACAAATTATACGCATTAAGACTTCAAAATTTCAGTTAAGCGGAAAATCAAATAATAAAATAATCACACAAAAATACTATACTTGTATTTCAATTAATAAATTTTGTTATTTCAGCAAACAGAAATTGTTATTTTAATACATTGAAATATGATTTCATTATTTATTCCATGCACATTGCAACAAAGGATTTATTATTGTATATCTTTTATGAGTAAATATTAAAAATTCTATTCAATATATTAAATCTTTGAAAGTCAGTTAAGCAGAAAAACATTTTTAATGAATACATTTAGTAAAGAAAAGAAAAAATAGAAAGTAAGTATAAAGAAAGGCATAAATTCTGTTGTTTCTTTTGCTTTTACAAAAACCAAACTACAATATATTTTCTATTCGAACAATGTCAATGTAACAAAGAATATAGCTGACGAGGTAGGCAGAGCCGGCACATGGATGCCTTGTTTACACATTCGTACCTACATGTCGCCTACGGAACGCCCAGAGGCGATCATATGAAAAACACATACCACATACATATCTACCTATCTATGTATTATATACAAACATACACATAAAGAAGAGACAGAAAACCAAAACAAGACAGTGGCAAGCCATGGTGGTTGACCAAAGCAAGCAAATCATAGTCATCATTTGACGATTCCTTAAATGTTCATCCAATTCAACTTCGGATTTATGCTTGAATGACGTTCATTTGTATTTCTATGAATGAAGCAAAGTAAGAGATGATGATGATGATGATAATGATGATGAAGAAGAAAAAAGGTCCTTAAAATAACAAATTTTATGCGTTGAGCTCCTTTTAAGTAACTTTTACGTCTGAATTTTATTATCGTTTGAAACGATCAAGATGAAGGAAGATCCTTGAGTGTTGCCGGAAAGAAATCTATGTGTCTATGGACAACTCATGTCCGTTTTTTTAGGCAAGCGTTAAACTAACAAAGTCCTTGCAAAATTCTTACGCTTTTGTCGTGAAAGATACACAAACACAATAGTAGTATTGTACATACAATAAATCAGCTAAAAGTATCTTATGAATACATACATATTGTACAACATAAGTCGAGCATGGTTTAAAAGATAAGATCAATTTGAAGAAAGATAAATGCAATACATGTATGAGAACTGTAAAATGCTTATTAAATAGTAGTGGATTCAAATCTCTGCATCTTGGCTTAAAGACAGTTGCATTTATGTTTGACTTAAGTAAATTGAAGGAAGAAGAAAGCATCAGAACAAACAATTGACTATAAACCCCAAAAGTATGTTATACAAAATTTCAAAAAAATTACCATGTTTTTTATCATATTGGTAAAAATTATAGCATAGTTCTGAGGGCCTTTAGTTTAGTGTTAATTTTCAGAAATTTGTTGTACAAATCAAACATGATTTTCTCCTACTTCTAACATTATCATATACTATTAGTCATAGCTCTTGGTTTAATTGTAGAATCCTTTTCAATTGCAATTAGCATCCATCTAAATTATAAATTGCCTTAAATTGATGCGTGTTACATTTTCTAGCTATCTAACCCAGACCCTTTTTTTCTTCGGCAAAACCAAATTGCTTTAATTATCCCTTTTCACATTTCCTTACTCCAATTACTACTCATAAAATTACTTTATAACCGAGAACTAGGCAATCGTAACAAATAATTGAGGCAATTTAAGAAGAAATGAATTTGAAAAACCAATTCGAGGATTTTGAATTTAAGTCACGCAAATGCCATCAATCAAGGATTGTATAAAGGATGCATAAAAGGATACAAATGACGAAGATCTTTATCAGCAAATCAAATAGAATAACAGACAGATGAATCGATAGATGCATGGTTATATTGGCAGACCAAAAGTGAATCATTGTTTGTCTGTAAGTAAGAAATTGTTAAATTCAATAGAAATCGAAAATGAAAATATTTACAAAATATTAAGAACTCAATACACCAGAAATTGAAACCACACAGCAGGAGTCGCATTACTTATGTGTGTGTGTACATAAGTTTACTTGAATATCCACCTACACACCCGAGTTTACATGCCAAAGTCTGATATCTTGTCTGATTCAGTAATATTATGTGCTGCGCAGAAACTGATCCTGTTCTTGTCAAATAGAGTTTACACAATATTAACGACGACATATGGCATGCTCATCGCTCAATCACTCGGCAATTGCAGCAGCATCAGGATAATTGAATCGAATTGGCTCAGGTATACCAACACAAAAAACAAAACAAAAAGAAATGTGTAATGAAAGATTTATTGTTGAATATAATTGAAAATAGTAAGCTGAAAGAGTCTTTTATACTAAGTATGCCAGTCGAGAATCTACAGACAGACAGACATCCATCCAGTGAGTGAGTGAAGCTAATCCTTGGAATTGTATTGACACAAAAGGATAACAAAACAACAAATGATTTTTGTCTCCGACATAAAAAATTATGGTTTGATAACAGGCTAGGCAGGATAGGCTGTGTCTATGGTATGATTGTGGTAATACCACGCACGCCGATACTCATTTCGAGGTTTGTTTAGCTAACCGAAAGCAGATTGAATAATCTAAGCAGGAAACAGAGCATCAAATTACAGTAAAGTTATACGCCTGAGTAAGATTTAACCAAGCGATTACTCAATATGATTATTCTCTAGTCTAGGCTAGCTAGAATTTCGCAAAGTACAATAGTAATTTGTAGAGAAATCATAACCTTAGCTCTGTCCTTGGCAACTTGAAGACATAAACTACACTAATAATTACACAATAGACTTTTAATAACAAATGAAACCTTGACATTCCCTAACCTAACATAATAAGCCTCTTGTTGGATCAACGAAAAGAATGCTTGATATACGAGACCAAAAGAATAGAGAAATTTATCTTGTTTCACCACCAAAAACTGACAATAAGCGACCATAAAGATTTTTAAGGACAAAACCAAATCAAAAGATCGGCTTAAATATTTGTAAGCAAATGCACAAAATAATTACACAACAGAGGAAAGCTGCACGCAATCATTTGCCAGCGGGGAAGCTAAGATCCGAGAAGAACTAGCAAGGATGTGACAAACAAAAGTAGACAACAAGAAAGAGGAAATCATCGTTCTTTGCCACTTTGACGTTGCGTGCCATTCTTTCACTGTTGATTAACACCAGCAACCTAAGGAGGCGAGAACAAGTCTGCATCTAAAGCATCTGAAAAGACTCGACGATAGTCGGTGATTGGTGTTAGAAATTTAGCCAAAGAAGAGCACGCATCGACATCAAATCCTGCCGTGACTAACACCGCAGGATGATATCACACAAAAAAGGAGTTCAGATAATAAAAGACACAAATTAGTACGAAACACTGTACGAAGGAGCAGTGGGGGAGAGATTTCGTACTTCTTAAAGATTTCAAGGCAAAAATGTTTTTTTTTTTTTTTGGCGCGAAACGGTATGCGTCCCTTTTTTTTTATATTTAGTATCCTGCTGATTTTACCTCTATTGGCAAATTATACTTAATTTTCAGATCATTTTTAATTTTATAGGTAGGAAATAGGTGGAGGTAAGGTTTTTTTTTTTCTTGAGGAGCAAAAATAGATTAGTATAAATAAAATAATAAAATTAGTAACAAGAATAACAAATTCAAGATTTCAAGATTTTAATTTATGTGTAAAATTTTTAGTAAATAAAGAAATAAATAAGTTGATAAGCTGAAATTCTTAAGGAAAATGAATCATTTTAACCATTTTAAATGCATAATTTTCAATCTGCAAAACCCTATAAATTGAAATTAAAATTTAATTTGATCTTTACATCCTTTAGATGTAGACCATTCATAGACAATTTGAGAGGATAGTCCCAGATATACCCGACCTGGCGTATAGATGGGGCTTATTACAATGTTTGAAGAGAATGACTATTGTAGAAAGTACCAAATATATATAGGTTAAATTTAAAATATGACGACACTACGTTCTTGAGCATGGATGCCAAATCCATCAACCGTGAACGCTCTCAGTGAGTTTGTAACCATGGAAAAATTGGTCATCGTGATGTGAGACAATTCTTTCATTTGAAAGGCCTCAGGCCTCTGTTCAATCAACATTAACTAAATTCTATTCCGGAATAATCTTCTTCTTCGTTAACAATAATTTAATATTGTATTAGTTGGCAGAGTTTAAAGGAGGCAGTGCGAATTGCAAAAACAAACATCGGGAATGATGAAGAACATTAAAAAAAATTATATTGGATGACCGTCAACTGAAAATATATTGTACAAACAGCAGATTTGGTGGGCTTAATACGCAAATTAACTGAAAATTTGTAAATGAGAAAGCTGTGAGCAAAGTGTTTCGCGATTACTCACTCTGACCAAATAACAACGTCATGAGGATCCTTCAATCGAGTGTTTGGCAAAGTTTCACAGCAGTAAAACCAAGTTTTGCGACGATTCATAACCATGGACGAAACATGGGTCCACCACTTCATAACTGAGACAAAGGAACATTTAAAGCAATGGGCGAATAAAAGAAGAGCAGTGGCTCCAAAGAAGGCAAAGACAGATTCTGCAGTCTGGCGTCAGTATTTTGGTATAATTCAATTCATGTGAAAATTAATCAATGTCGATTATGATGCGAATTTATTTCAGCATTTAAGTGATGAAAAAGGTCGCATTTGACGAAATAGAAACTTTTGTTTCATTCAGACAATACACCAGTTCACACACCCCAATGGATAAAATCATCAAATTAAAGTTCGAATTACTTTCTTATTTAGTCTATTTGCCAGATTTAGTACCATCGGTTTATTTTCTGTCTACAAACTTGAAGAAATCGCTCGGTGTTGAAAGATTTGCCCACAAAGAAGAAGTAGAGTCTACGGTTAATGGATATTTTAAGGATATAGATGATTCTCATTTTAAACAAGTTATGGCCAAACATATAGATGTCATTTAATAAGTTTGAGTCTCAGCTACTATCAATAAAAAATTGATCGATATTTGGTAACATATGTAGAAATGACAGTAGTGAGAATTTTCACCATATTTAGCTTTTTTACTTTCGAAAAGGAAAGAATCAATCTTTAAAAAAGTGTGTGTTCTATACGGGAAAGATGCAATAAGTGAACGCGAATGTCAGCGCTGGTTCGAAAACTTCCTTTGCGGAGATTTTGAGGTTAAAGATGCAGCATGCAGTCGCTGACCATTGGAGGTTTATAACGACCAAATCAAGGCAATGATTAATGAAAGCCCCGCCGTTATTGAACACGAGAGATTTGAGAAAGACTTAACGTATCACGTAAAAAAATGAAAGTACACATTCAAAAACTTGGATATGTAAACAAGCTTAATATTTTGGCTCCGCATGAGTAAAATGAGGCCCATGAATACTTGCGATTCATTGCTCGAATGCAAAAATTATCCGCTTTATGGGTTGTTTTTAATGACGTAAAACTAAACCGAACATAGAGCAAGAGAGATGAATCGCCTCTTACCACATCAAAGGATGATATTCACCAGAGTAAAGTGTTGCTGTCTTTTTGGTGGAATTGAATAGATATCGTTCAATTGGAAATGGTGCCACGGAATCAACCAATCAATTCGGATGTGTAGCTAACGACAAGCTATCCGATTAACCTAACTGAAAGGTAACAAGACAACTCTCGACCGCCCCGACTTTGCTCCATTACCAGATTACCTTTTGTTTCGTTTTCTTTAAAACTTATTTTATTTATTTATTTATTTATATAATGCTAACCTAAAGTTACAACTAGAAGTTAACAGAGTTAATTAAAATAGCCATGGCTGCCAGGGCCTTCAGCCCTGAAAAATTCGATTTCACTCAGGCTTTTGTAACAGAAGAATGGTCAAACAAAACAGCCAATACAATATAGATTAATATAAAAAGTTTCAGTTATTTATTATAGAAATTATACTATTTATACCTTATACCAAAGAAGGTAAGTTTTTATTAATTTCTCTGCTTAATAATTTTGATCTTTTCTGCCATTTTAAAGAATGGATTTTTCTGAGTTCTCTGATTGACATATAAATAATCGCCAAAAGTTCGCTAGGGTTCTATCCAAACTGCAAGTGCATCATCTTTTTCTTTTCGACTTGGTTTCCTAAGCTTCCATTTGTATAGATCATAATTCTTAAAAACATCCAAACCTCCTGGATTTTCAAAAATCAATTTTAACGAATCTTCTCGATCCATTTTCTCTCGCCTTGCCCTGAGTATTTAGTCATAGTTCATTTTCATATTCCAAACATTCTAAATTGACTTCTCCCAACAAACAAGGTAATTACCAAAACACACATATTCCGAACACACAGAGAAACACCCAAGTTGACATTTTTCCAAAGAAATTAACATCCCCCAGAGCATTTCTAATGAAATCTTCAACACCAACTAATCAACTTCTTAATAAACCGAATCCAAGGCGGCAAAAACATAGAAATACATTCTCTACTATTTGTCTGTCTGGAAATAATGCAGACATCGAGGTGACAATGTCAATTATTTTGATACGCTCCCAGAAGGATAATTGAACAAAGTGAAAGATTTTTACGCTGGCGATTCAATTGAATTTTCTTGGTGACAATATTTTTATCACAATCCATTGAAACACATTTTCACTGCTTCATAGATCTCGAACTAAGAATGTCATTAAAAAGAACATCATTGTCAATGTACAAGGTAGTACAGTTTTCAGGTGTCATTGTTTCGACAAACTATAATTTTTGGCCAGTAAGGCCAATCAATGTCCTAACCGGGGCAATTGTCTGGGTTGTCGCATTGTTTCGTTGGCTTTGAAAATATTTTGCCAAAAACATTTGTAAACAAGGTTTAAAATATTTGCATTGTCTTCAACTTTTGTTTTGGATTCCATTCTTGCCGTTCTGTGCTGTTCAGTTTAGTTTTTTTTTTTGGCCTTTGGAAGGCCCCGAAAGGAAACAATGTCAATTCATTGGGATGTGTAGCAAAGGATCGATAGATATCATATCTTTTTGTGTTGTATAGGAAGACGTCATGGTGTCTCACGCGTTGTCACTAGCCACCAACCACCAGGCCTATTAGCATCGACAAATGCTCCGCACAATGATGCTGGTAGGAATGCAGTAAACGCTGTTGAAACATCATGAATCCTTGTTGTGCGTCAGGGGATTATTGGTGTCGTCGAGCAAAAGGCAGATGAGATTTAGTTGAATGTGAACAATGACAATCAAGAGAAGCTGCAATCATTGAAATGAACAGTGGGACAAATTTATTAAATTATATTTTAAAAACTAAAACAATTTAAATTAAAATAAATGAAAATTTCAAATTGAATATTTACTTTTACATTCTGGAAAGAGTAAAATTTAATAAAAAAAAAAAAATTGAATATATCATTTTGTTCCACTGTATTTTTTTGTTAAGAAAACCAAAACCATTTGCAACAATTTATGTTTTCAGCCAAACAATAACAACAAACAAGGAATCTTTTCTCTTAGTTTTTTTTTTTTTTTCGATTTTTTTGGCAACTAATTTCTAAGGATTCTCGGCTTGACACAGTCAAAGGCCAAAAGAGAAACAACAAACAATTGCCCAAGAAATGCCCAAAGGCAACGAAAAGGCGAAACTACCAAACACGATTCTTCTTCATCCTTCATCTTCTACATCAATAACTTTGCTTTATACAATCGTTAGTAGTCCTTACTGAAGATGTCGTCCTCTATTCAATTCAATGCCAAGGATATCAGCACACAATGACAATTGATTCCATACAACAATTTCGAACTAAATTTTAATATAATAATCTTTTAAATTGTTCAAATTGTACTGTGTGTACTCTGGACTCCTTTGTGCGAAATTGGAAAATGAGATCCTGTCGCTTATGTTATTAAGTATTTTGTATAAAAAACTATAAGCATTGTTCACGTAAATAGAAAAAGAAGAGATTTTCGTGCCATTCAGCAGCAGCATTGGCTTTTGTGTGTTGCCTCGATTCTGGCCAAAAATGCGTGGTCTCCGTTTTGGTTGCCACATGTATGCCGCTTGTGTACTCTTGGCATTGTGGGTTGCGACAAGGGACCAAATGCTTCAATATGCTTCGTTGACTTTTTTGTTAGAGATTTGTTTGGCCAATACAATATACATACTCTTATGCGTCTTTATATTGTACGAGTAAAAGAAGAGAGAGAAATCCAGTTTATCTATTTGGTTATTTGTTTGTTTGATTTGCACAATAGTTTATAACTTTATGATACAAGAATACAAGATAGGACACATGTAAGTAAAACATTAAGTTCTATGAAATGAATATCATTTCATGTTTGTATGTATTTCGAATGAGATTGTATACAATGACAGTTTTTTTATTCTTTAGATCACGTAAAATTAGTTGTTTAACATGTAAGACTCAATTACGACAGATGTAATTTTATTGTATGAACTTTTATTTTATTGTAATAGAAAATTTTAGGTGAATGAAGAGATAACTAATGAATAGATTGGTAGATTGTTTTTTTCGCAGATGTATGAAGAGGGCAGATTTTGTTTTTTGAAGAAATTGGGTAATTAATAACAAAAAACAGAATGGTCCAAGTGCGAGTCAGGTTCGTACACGGAGGGTTCCGTACCAGATTGGGGTTTGTATAGGAGGTACTCCCCCTAGTGGTCCGATTTGGCTGATTCCAACAAATGTACAGCGCCTATGTCAGAAACTTATAGTGTCTAAATTTCAGTTCGATAGAATAAAAACTAAAAAAGTTTTTCTAATAAGAACCTGAATAGAAAAAAATTTCGAATAAAAACCTGAACACTAATATGAGTTTGTATGGAACGTAGCTGCCCAAGTGGTCCAATCGAACTTATTTTTGGATACTATAAGTTGCTAATTTATTTCCATCAACCATATATATATCAAGACTCTACGATTACTGGATCCTATAGCTTTCATACAAATGCATACGTTTCTCGTAGGGGAATCCCCTTAAATTTTTAAATTTATTTTAATTTCAAAATTTTGCTGTAGACATTCTGTGAAAATTTCAACTTTCTATCTATTACGGTTCATGATATAGACCCCGAGGATGGAGGATGGACAGCGAACCTTAGTAATAGGGTTCCATTTTGGTACCTTTCGGTTCGAAACCTTATTAAAAAGCATTAACTTGTTTATTGATTTAAATCTTGATAGCATTTTCAAGTGGCCCTTGAAATATTGAAACACAAATTGAATAATTTTTGGAAACTTATGAAATTTAATGATGTTTTTTTGTATTTATTATGCCCTGTACCTAAAGAGCGGATATTAGGTTTGAGCAGATTATGGTATGTACAATGTATTCAAAAAAAATTTTAAGAAACGAAATTAGACCCCATAAGGTTTAAAATTAAAATCCGAACGAATCTACTATTCGAAGTGTGGGACTTGCACCCACTAAACCCCACCGTTCCAAGTCCTACAGTCCCCCTGGCACTACCGCAAAGCATCAATTTAATGAATTCCACAGGCGAACTGATAAAACTTATGCTGAGCTTTTTAAGCGATCGTTCATTTGCAGTTCACATTGACCTTGTGCATTCTTTATCCTGTAATCTGCATGCAGGGCGTCTCTCTCAAGGGACGTGCCGATCTCCTTTACTGTATAACATCCACCCATCATCTGCATCCATTTTCTCTAATAATACAGCGATTCTCTGTTCTGGGCTATTAGTATCTGACATTTCTGTGAAGTTGCAAGTGGCTTTTGAAAGCCTTCATGACTACTTTACTAATGGAAGATAATATTTAAGCTACCCAGCCATATATAATTTTCCAACGCTGATATCCTCTGGGAAAAAAGCAGTAGGTATATAGATTATAAGTACATATTTAAGGAACATGTAATTTATATTATTATTAGAGCAAAATGCTTCATTCATCAACAAAATGAATCTCTTCAGATCAGTCTATAAACTTCTATGAGGCCCGAGTTTGGACGGATATTGCTTTTTGGCATGCCACCGATTTGTAAACAAGGCAATGTAATTTTCGCTATAATATTGGGTATCACTTATTGACAGTGCTAAATTCTCTTCCTTCTTAAGGTTTGAAATGATTGAAGAACAGAGGATCCAATAGTCTATAACACCATCACTTGCCTTTATTTCAATGTTATTCTTTTTCAATTGTCAATCTTAAGTGACAAGCAACACATGTGACATAATATCAACCACTAGTAGAGATGCAAAGTGCAAAGTGCCTGCATTATTCAAATGTAAATTGCTTTAAACACAAAATAATAACAGTAGCAGCAATATTCATGTGACAATTGACAAAATGCAACTCATTAGATTAGATGAATGTGATGTCAATGAGTGAAATTGTTGGCAGTGATAAAGAGTAAGGAAAATTATTGTAGTTTAAATGTGAAAGTGAAAATATTTTTCAAGTGACTCGTAGTCAAAAAATATGTTTACATATCAGATATCAGTATCAGACCACAGTTTTCTATACTTTGTTGTAATCTCCAGGGTATTGTGATATACAATATAAACACACGAATGTATACAGATACTTTCAGTTTGATTTGGTTTTGGTTGTTGTTTTCTGATAAACGCGGATTGTGGAAAGTGTCAGAGTATGTGATAAGAAGATGTGTTCAATGAGCAGCTGAAACACTTGTTTTTGAACTGACGATTGATGACGGGAGGTTTAAACATGAAAAACTGATGCATAAACCATAGAAAAATAAAAAAGGGCGTTTAACTTATAACGATGAAAAGGGCCAAGTAATACAGTCTAGACAACCATATGTCGTCTTTTTTAAAAGCAAATATTCAACCTGCACTTCAATAATTCAATATTTAATTAGGACCTTTCAATAGAGACCTAGCCAATCTGTTAAAACCAACACAAATTTCATGCTGAATCACACAACAAAATCATCAAACATTTGGTCAAATCATATCAATCCAAATACTCATACAAGAAACCAAGTTAAATGCTACGCCCTAACAAATAATTAGACCAAATTAATTATAATCAACGAATAAACAAACTCGATGATTTTACAAAATTTTATTAGAGCAACTAAATAGAAATCAATAAATTAAACTGAAAATATTGTAAAAAAAAAAAAACAAAAATCAGCAAAAAACTAAGTTGAACTCATTAAAAAATATACGCCCTAGGCGTATGGAACGCCTAGCTAAAACTGAAGATCATTTCTAGGCTCAAGGCATCAGCACAGTGTTAACAATTTACACCATGACTATCATTAATTTAGTAAGGAAAGGCGGCTTTGCAATCAAAGAGAATCGCTAATAGTCAAGAAATTTATAGCTAAGAATAGTAAGTACAAAGGCAGAGCAGCAAATACGCCCCGCAAAAAATAATAAGAAAAAAGAAGGCAAATTTAAGAAAGAAATGAAAAAAAGAAGAAGTAGAAAAAAAAAACTTCTATTTCTTATGACCTATTGGAAATACATAAAAATCTACAAAAAAAAAAAGAACCCAAAGTCGATAAAATGCATCATCAATAAAACATAGCTGAGCGCTCCAGGGGTGCCACAGGAGCGTTACACAAAGAGCAGACGTGAACTATAACTAAGAGAAATAAAAACAACAAAACTAAAGCACACGTGTTCAGCAGCAAGAAATCCAAAAAGAAAAGAGATCCAAAACAAAGAGCGTCTTTTTACCATTTTCTTTTTCTTTTTCCTTTTTTTTTTTTAGGATCGTTGTAAATTTAAAACCCCCTAAGGGTCAAGTCAAAATCGAAAAGTCAAATAAAATTTACGTCTCTTTTTCTTCAAGTGTTTTTTTTTTACTCTAGCGATAATGATCAACCGCTTGAATCTGGTGGCTTCAATGGTTAAACCGATGGCTAACCAAGCTGAGGTTGAGTGTGGTCAGTCGGTCGGTCGCTCGATATGACGAGAGTACTTTCCTAAGGGTTGTTAATCGCTTTTCGTTACAATGATTTACTTGGAGACTCGCATTCAAAACACACATTATAATATTTTGTATATATTGTATTTCTGTTCCATTTAAGTGGTCAACCAAAGAAATAATGTATTAAAATAGATTTCAAGGCGTTGCATATTTGAAAAGCATCGAATTATTGAAATGGAATCTTTTGCTTTCTTTGGAGAGACTCGAATATAAAATATTGATTTTTCGTTTTTATAGAAATTTTTTTGAAAGCAATCATAAATATTTAAATGACATTATTGACAACTAAAGGTTTGAAAGAATTGTGTAAGAGTAAATAAAATGTATCCTCCATATGTATATACATATGTGTATTTATGACTTCAGACAAATTTGTTATGATTTTAATGATGAGGGTCATTTACATTAAATTATCTAAAAATACGAGTAGGATAGGATAGAAAGGCCCCGCTTGCCACAGAGGTAGCTCACACAGAATCGTTTAGCCATATTTCAATATATCCAATCTATTAATTATTCTATAGGTTTTTTTTAGTAAAGTATAAAATAATATCTCGTATCACAATAAGTAACTTATCTAAAATCCCTTCTTGAGGCTAACTTAATCTACTTTTATTAAGATTAACGCATTGTCATTTATTACAAAATAAACAAATAAATCTTGGTTAACATATATTGACTCACCAACCGTACTATGTAACAAAGGATAAAGTATCCTCTTCGTCACCTTCTCTTCATCTATAAATAACACTTAATCGTTTCAGATTTCAATATCCAATCCTTTCCTTTCCATCTTTCGATTTTCGTAAATCATAACATGTTTGCAAACAAAGTTTAAATATCTCTTCGATGTTGTGGCAGATTTGGCCACTAGTAATATTTACGTGGGTAAACCAACAAGTACTTAGCCTCATCGCCCGATGACGCTTTACCATCGTGCAGTACATTATTTTATCAGCATGCTGTCAAAGTTTCAGTCAATTCCCTTCATTAGTTTTATTTTTATAGCCTTTGGAAGCGAGTGTGTCGGTCAGTTTTACAAAAATGGAAAAAGAGCAATATCGTTCTGTGGTTCGCCACCGGGCGGTAAGGCTAAGTACTTGGTGATTCGCCCTCGTATGTTTCCCATATTAAGTGGATTAATTGGTTGTTTATTTTTTTCATTAAGATAGTTTTTAACAGTACTGACATCAGTATGACAATTTGCAATTAGTAAATATGTTGGGATAGGAGTAAATGTAATCAGCTATTGTATCTACAGCGTTTTTGGTATTGATGGCGTCTTGAGCAATGGATAATAGATTACTCTTATTGTTCTCCAAAGTCTACAAATACAATTGAGTTTCAAATATTAAAAAAACTCAATACCTTAATATTATAGCAGTTATCTCTAAATATTATAAAACAAAGTCACTATCCTGTTCTCCCACTAACTTTTTCTAAACCACAAGGGCTGCTATTATATTTCTGGCCTAATAATGAAATTGAATTGAATTAGGTTTATTGATTTTCAAAAAGAGTCTCCATGAGGATCAATACACTTTTGCATGCATTTAAACCAATTTTCGAAGCACTTTTTTCAATTCGATTGAGGTAACTCCAAAATATTGGTTTCTTGTCTTTTTGTTTTCTTTACAATTATTTTAAAATTCTGCTACTACATAACGTTTATTTTGACAAGAAACTGCATTTTAATGAACTGAGCTTTTCGATATAATCACAATCTTTCCAAATTATATTGTGCATTTAAAATAAATTTCAATCAATCGTAAGTCTATTTCATCCCAACTAGTTTCCAAAAAGGAATGAAACTTCTTTAGAGATAAAATTTTATTGGGTTTTATATTCTTACCACTAGATGGAGATATTTGTTATACTATGTATAAGATTCTTCTTCATTTAGATTTACTTTAACAGAAATTTCAAAGAATGTGTTCTGACTGCTCTTTTCATTTATACATATAATTAGAAAAACATTTTAAGAATTTAAACAAAAATTAAGCCACAATTACATTTCCTAAAAACCAAACCTCTTGAAAGTAAAAAAGATCGACCGACCAACCCAAATCACTAGCCACCCACAAAACATTCTAAAAAAAAAATTACTTAAAAATTCCATATAATTTTCAATACAAATGACATAATTTTTATATTTCGACAGGCAATTTTTCAAGTAAAACCAATCCAAACAAATGAAAAATAAAAATAATTTGAAACTAATCAACGCCATATGTTGAGCAGAAGGACTTAACTTGCAATAGAAGGAGGACAACAAGGACGAGCAAGACATTTAATTAACAGTCGTAAATCGGGACACCAAACTATTTTGTTTACACAAAAAGCAGCTGAACAAGGATCAGCACCCAGGATAAAGTCTCCGATTACAGTGTCAAGCGGGGAGCGTGAACTGAAAGACAAAAAACTTAGATGTAAAATATCTGTTATTTGGGTCTTTAGTTGAAGAAATCCAAAGTCGACTATTGTTGTCACTGTCAATTTGTGTTTTAATTGTCAAGTGCAGTTTCTGACACGACAACAACTCAGAGACTAAAGATAGATAGATATATAGATTCAAAGATTGTAACTTGAAATTCGATCCGACTTCATAGAGCTCACACTCATTTTCCAAAATGCATTTGCATCGAAAAAAAAAAAAAAAAAAACTGATTGTCGGCACTCAAGCTTATCTAGCAGATCACAATTTTTACTTTATACTTCTTATTTTTTATGAAGATACTTTTCAAGTGTATCGAATGTAAATGTCCTTTCTAAGTGGGCGCAAATGTTTTTCATGCCACGATAATCTTTACTAATCAGCAGTGAAAGGACGACTTATGTTATCGTTGTCCCTACAAACCCATCATTGTCATCATCATGTAAATTGAGCTGCTCTCGATTTTCATTTAACGCATGAACAAACCAACCAAACATTCAAAACCACCAGTGAATGAAATGCATTTAACCATAACAATGTTAATCAATTGAAGTCCTTCTTTTCTTCACGGCACATCCTTTCCCTCATATACTCATGCATGGTTTGTTCATGTGTGTTTTCCTTCAAAGATAATCAATTTTCTTTGTATTTTAGTAATTTGAAAATCATATTAGTAAAAACCTCGAATGGCCATCACATATTGAATTGTCTTATATTGGTTTTAAATTAAATTCAAATTCATTGGAAAATTCACATTATCCACCTCAAAATGATATGTAATTGGAAACACATTTTCTTTGTTCATTTATAAAGCACAAACACTGTTACATTCTTGGGTTTTTATCTTTTTCAATGGATTGAAAGAAAATGCCCAAAAAGATTACTTTTAACTATCGCAGCAACTTGTTTCCTTCAACTCTTTGTACACTCGTATAATTTGTATAAATAACCACAAAGAAAGGTTATCATATTGTATTTGGATATGGATATGTTTATCTTAATTGGAAACCTATTATTTCTTTTTTTTTATTATACTGGGGCTGGGACAAAATACTAAAAAGCATAACAAATTTTGTATATAAAATTATCTAAGAACTGAAACTAATTTGTAAGAAGAAAATTTTATCACATCTGCTTAGAAATAAAAGATTAAAAATTATCACATTAATGTTTTATAAGCATTTAGATTTATAGTCATTTGATAAGTATAGAAGTTTTAGTATAAGACAATTTAAAAATTGTTTAATAGAAATAAAAATATGTAATTATTTTAGTATTGTTACAATAAAGACAATCGACGCCCTTTACCTAATATAATCTGAATACTTTACTATTGTAAATAAAGTAATGTTTGTAAAGAATCCTTGTGGCCTTGGATTGAACTTTTGTACAAATAATGAACAGATGATCTAAACCATAGGATCCCAAACTTATTTCGACCACCAACCACTTTGAGATGTAAAAAATTTCTAGGTCCCTCGTAAATTTTTAATTTTAAATTATCGGGATCAAAAAAAAAATTGGCGAGTCGCAATGGGGTGCACTGATACTTGCATTGGGCCCCAGACTGGACAGCCCTACTTTCAAAGATAACATTTGTTTTACCCCTGACAGCCTTCAGCACGGTGTCGGAAGCAACAGTATTGAGAATCACCTGCACGATATTGATAGATCAGATCTAAATACTAAAATATAATCACACATTTGTAATGATATACAGTGGGAAATAAAATGGTTCGGATGTTTTGGACTTTTACAGTAAAAGCATTATATTGAGTCAAGGAAATTATATTTGACAAATGTTTTTGATTCAATTATTCATTATTACGCATGCTCAGATACATTTTCTACCAATTTGTGAACTGGGAGTATTATTCCATTTATGATAGACACTACTCCAAAGAAAAACTTCCATTGTGAGCGCTTTATTAGATTTAGAAAACCTCCCCTTCTTCAATGGTCCCAAATTTGGGTCTGGAGCAGGCCACTACTTCAACATAAATGGTGACTCTAACTCTAGGTTTTACGCGTATGCTGCTTTGCGTCATCATCTCGCTGGATAATCCCATAAAGCTTGAGATTGTAATGGCATTAACAAAGTTGATTATAAAATACATATCTGACCTTACTTTTTTTATAACTTTTTCATTTAACGATTTGCTTCTCATCTTAGATTGCAAGAAAATCTGATCTCATTGTATTCTTGGTGGTTAAGTCCTAATAGATTGAAATGTAATTTCATGACTTATCATCATAGTAAGCCTCATACTTTACTTTACTTATACGATTAATAACGTCCAACCTGAGTGCATCTCCACATTTAACGACCTTCATGTTTTTTTTTTTTTTATCCTAGGCTTTATTTTAATCAGCATATATTCACCGTTGTTAATAAGGCGAAAGGTGTTTTAAGTTTCATTCATAGTTGCTCTAAGGAATTCAATGATCTCGACACCACAAAGATTCTTTTTATTTGTTTTTGGCTGCACTCCACGAATATTACTCTTGCATTTGGTCACCGAAATATAAAAATCATCAAGATTGAATTGCATCTGTCCCAAAGCAATTCCTTTTGTTTGCCTCTAGTTGACTGGTACGATCCTTATTCCCGCTTGCCATCTTTGGCGCATCGTAGGATAATTCTAGGCATTAATTTTCTTCATAAACTGATTGTTGGGGCCATAGATTCTTCTATTAGAAATTTTGTCCCTTTAACCCTTAATAGATGCACAACAAGTTCTATTACGTCCTATCGCCTGAGATCTCGCCCTCAGTGCTTAAGATCATCGTCCTTCGCTGCCTTCGGGAATCAGAACACACTACAGGTTAGATGATCTGCCGTCACTCATTGGTTCACCTATCCTGACTGTCTTCTTCAATCGCAACAAATCGTTTACAACTAAAATACTTTTAAGTTTAATTTGAAATGTTTTTATTTTAATTTCCTATTTATTTATTATATTTTACTTTTAATTTGAGAGTAATTTGTTAAAACCTTACAAATAAATCAATAAATTAGAAGTAATAAAGACTTCCTTTTTCCTATTCAAAGTTGAAAATATTATTTTTTTTTCCTTCTCCTTAACAGACTTCTT
The DNA here is from genome assembly GCA_037043295.1 of Amiota minor. NCBI lineage: Eukaryota > Metazoa > Arthropoda > Insecta > Diptera > Drosophilidae > Amiota > Amiota minor. The sequence goes on from JBAMAW010001063.1 coordinate 856,182, forward strand.
ATAGTTTAGTTTATTCTTATTTTTGTATATCAAAGACAATCAATTTCCACATTGCTTATGAGATTCTTAAGATCAATATGATTTCTTTATAAAATTTGTATTTATCTTCATCACATTCAACTTATGTTAAAAGTCATAAGGATAAACAAAACCATGTGTTGATCGAAAAAGAGTTAATCAAAACATGATGATTATCTAACCGCACGAGAGCAGATGTTGTTTGTTCAAAAACTTCCTGAAAAATAAACTTCAAGGACGCACCGTTTCTCTCCTTTTTTCTTCACTGCAAAACATCACTTAATTGCAGTTAGAGTTAGAATTAACTAGAATTAACTGGATTAAGAAGTGTGTGGTCTTTTGATGATGGAGCAGCACATGTTGTCCCAGATTTGAAAGATCTCCAACAAAAAAAATAAAGCAAGCGAAATGAGAAGACTACAAATGACCTTCTACAAAGAGATTGAATTACAATAACAAAGCAGATTTTGTTCAATTTTTTTTAAAGGGAGTTGATCTGTCTTAACAGAACAACAGGCGGTTGTCAATCTTAACTTAGCTAAGACGATGCTCTAGCAAATACTTAAGTATTTTCTAGAAAAATCATGCTTATCACGTGTGGAGCTAGAACAATAGACCAGAGATGTTTGTATGTACTAGGTAAATACACCTTGCAGTATTAAAATCTTCGCAGAACAAAAGATACAAGTTGAAAACATTAAAATCTTCTTGATTTATAATTTTTCAAGAAATTTATTTCCTCATTTACTTTTATTTCAACTAAAGAAAACGATTTGAGTTAAAATTTTCAACAAACTGTGATGCCTTTTAGGAAACAATAGGCAAAGCCACTTAGCGCCCTTGGAGAAGAGCGAAACAATAGTTTTAAGCTAAAGTTTAAAAATTAACTCAGCGCCGTTAAATGAAAAAATTATTTTAAAGACAATGGAAGGAATATTTCAATTGTCTGCAAGAGAAATCCTTTTGGTGCAACCTGCAGCGCACGGCGCTACAGGTAACAAACAATGTTTCAAGGCGCAGCCCATAAAATGTTGACAAAGAGCGTCGGCGCCGCCGCAGGATACTGGCGCCGGCGAAATATTCGCTATGTCTAGCTTAGGCTGATATTCCAAGAAATGTCACTTGTTCTTGCTTAGGTTTCGGATCGTTTGTTCGTTACACTAAATCAATAGAACAATGACAAGATTCACTGGAGTCTACTTCATTTTCGTAGCAATTGCACCTTGCGTTTGCGTGATTTTTCACACTTGTCACAGTGATGTATAGAGAATATAAGGTTAGCGGCCTAATAGTGTGACAAGTGACACTCAAGGCATATAGTGCAAGGTGGCGGAGGAGGGCGCTAAGCAGGAATGATGGCAGGTGCCTCTGCCTCTGTAAATAAAAACGATTACAAAAAATGCCGGTGAAATTCTGCGAAAATGGCGCCAACAAAAATGACTATATATAATGTTGATTATTAAGGATCTGTCTAATTCCAAATGTCCATCAAATTCAAAAATCTAATGATCGAATACCTCTTTTCAATTGTCGGCTGATCACAATCAAAACACACGCGATTATCTACAAAAACACACCGGCATTGACTCCTTAACGAATTAAACTCCTTTCTACACCCAAATAACAAGATCAAAGGATATAAAGCAATGCACAAGTGTACGAGCAAATGAGCTATTGTACATAACCTTCTAATGGGTTATTCGTGTCAAAGGATCGCGCACACGCTCTACAAAAATACACAAAAAAAAAAAAAGAAATAAAAAGGACATTAAACGAAGCGCCGTTGATGATAAAAAAAAAAACAAGAAGAAAGACCTTGTCCTTGTGTGTGCGCGCTTAGATGAAAGTCATTTCCAAAAGGATGTTACCGAAGGAGTTACTTAATGGATAGAGGCAGCAGCACTTGTATCGACGGCTTAATTGCGTTTATTTGTGCAGCTAAAAGGATAAGATTCTTTGCTTTATAGCAGATAAATTTAGAATTTTTGGATTTCATTTTTATTTGTATAGTACAAAGTTTGCTTGGCTTTAAACGAGCTGTGAGATTGAAAGTCAGACACACTAATGAGTTTCCAATTAAGATAATGAGGCTACAACCACTTGGCAGTATTCTTTCGTTCTGGTTTAGTTTCTAGACGAATTTAGTTTAGCTGATAATTAACGATCCCAACCGGAAGTCTGTGAATAAAGAGTTTATTTTATCTTAAAGAGAAAGCATCATTTCAGTACAAAATACATTTGAAATATGGAACGAAGGACTATAATTAAATACCACTTAGTAAGGCAAATGAGATGTGACTATCGACGGAGCTAATGCAGGTGATAGTTAAGAGGTGATGGATATTTATTAAGAAAAGTGAAAAGAGTCTTTTACACTATTTAATAAGTAGAAGAAGATTAAAAAAATTTCATGCCTTCTTATTTACGAAATTGTTTTTTTGAAATATTTTCTAAGAGCTTCCTGCTACTAACATACCACTCAATAAGTTCGTAGGATGACTTGTCTAAAAGCTGTTATTTTATTAGTCATCCTACGATTTTATTCTTCAACATAGCAGGATCAGGAGTGATACATTCATTCCAACGCTTCTCTAACATATCGTAGCTTTTTTTGTAAACGACTTATCTTTAGCCTCAAAATACCCTTCAGTTTCGGCAATCATTTCTTCGTTGGAGCCAAATCTTTTTTTTAGGTCTGCAAAGGGGTAGTAGTCGCTGAGAATCAGATCTGGGGAATGAGGTGGATGGGGAAGCAATTCAAGCCACAATTCGTATAATTTTGCCATTGTTGCCATCGACTTATGACAGGATACATTGATACATTCCTTCTTCCATATAATATAACTGCCATAATGGACATAGCCAAAATTATTATAATACGGAGGTGGCCATATAACGTGGGCCCATTTATTTAGTAAGGAAAATAAGAGTTTAATTTGGTTTAAGGATTACATCACTTTCTGAAGATAATGTCGCGCAAGTGGTCGCCCTGAGCTCGAATGGCGTGATATGCCCGTTTTTCGGCATATTCCATTGTACTTACCAATGTTTCAGACGATATGACGGTTATTTCCTAACGAATGTTGGCCTTAAGTTTATCTAGGAACCTTGGCATCGATTGAGTTAAATAGCCCGAGAGGAGTAGGTCCAGCGGGGTCGAAACAGGCGAACGCGGATGCCAGACATTTTTTTATATTAAGCGACCGGGAACAAAAGTCGCACCGCAGCGTGAAGTCGCAATTATATGATTTGCTTGAATTGATGGCGATATTCCAGTACGTAAACCCGAAAGACTCGAAACACAAAAATAATAAAAACAATAAATTTTCTGCATTAATTTTTATCTTTTTAATCCTTTTGATATCAAATTGCAGGTAGTTAAAATTAGATTGTGTAATCTGAAAAGTTACGTGAAACTTAAATTCAAAATTAGTAGAAGCTATACTTATAAAATCGAACTGCCTTGGCCCTCTTATACTATTACAATAATTAGTTTAATTTTGTGTACACCAAGAATTTAATATTTAATTTCATCAAATCAAGCCAATATCAACACTAAATTACATGCATAATTAAAGAAATAATCGATGGTACTTTAAGAAATTCTGCGACGGTACACGTAAACTATGTACAGCATAGTAAAAAAGGCAGCTAAACTAATGCAAAATTGGATAATGCATTGATTATGAGAATTGGGTACAGTTTGACCCTCGATACCCATATTGTCATTAACTTCGCGAGCCTCTTCTGTAGCTTCCCCACTTTTTTCAATATTTGTATGTGATATGTTTGCTTCTATTACCCAGCAATTCTTCTTATCTGTTGAACAATATCTAGAAGCCACTGGTCGACTTATATCAGTATTAATCAAATCGCCCTCACAGCAATTGTGCGCCTCGGCTAGCATATTCTCTTCTGAACGAGACATTGGAGAATTAATATTGAATTTTTTGTTTTCGTTCTCAGCAAGCTTCACCAATTTATTCCATTTGGTAATATCAAAACGATTAGTATGTGTTTCTTTCCTGTTAGGGGACTTGAACGTATACTTCTTGGAAATGTAACCTTTTTGATTTCGGGGGGTAAATTTATTGATAAGACGATTCTTCTTAGTTACTGCCGGCAATTTTATTTTCGGTAACGATTTTTTTGTTGAAAGATTTTTTTGAAGTTTATGTAAGACCAACAGTCTAGGAATCTTGCTGGATATGTGGCCAATGATGTTATTTTCCTTCTTTGGAACCTTCTCATTTTTTTCTTGATGCCAATTTTTGATTAATACCGGAATTTTGGATTTCATAATTTTAATATAGAAATAAAAAGTTGTTTTCTTTATAAACAGAAATAAAATAATAAATGAGAAATGAGAAATGAGGAAAAAGCAAAGTAAACTTAGTTCATGAAAAGAAAAAAATTAATGTAATCGGAAATTATATCTGCCCTACAGTCAACATGGGTGGTGTTGACATTCCCTATGCTGATAATGTGAGATATCTCTGAATATATTTGGATAGACGCTTGACATGGAAACGTGACATTACTGGAATCACCAAAACATGTTTAACCAAGCTTCACAGGCTAAACTGGCTGTTACGTCCCACGAGTACATTAAGCTTTAATGCCAAACCGACACTGTACAAAGTAATCGTCAAGCCATCCTGGACATAAGGTATACAACTAGGGGGTCTTGCATCCTAATCGCAAATCAAACATATTCAAGTCACCTAGGATAAAGCCCTTCGAAAAATAACCGATGCGCCATGGTTCGTCAAAAATAGTAATGTACATAATGATCTCCAGATGAAATCAGTTTGCAAGGAAATCAACAGGTTCACTAGCAGATATAAAGATCGGCTGATCTCGCACCTCAATCCACTTGCCAACGAACTCCTTAACCATAATTGTCGCAGACGACTTAAAAGACTCCACCCTAGTGATCTACGCTTTATACGACGATCTTATTAATCATAAATTAATATTAATTTAATAATAATAATATAATATACTCTCCCCTGTCAATGTAGGTATGAGACTTAAGTCTTAGAAGTACCTTGGTATTTGTTTGGCGTAATAAAAGATGTAGATGTGGATATTGTATCCTATCTAGGGAAGTGTGTAGTTGTCAGGTAGAAAACCAAAAGTTTTGGGTTTGCTTGTCAAGCTGATTATGTTTTTAAAATTTCTTTTAAATATATGAAGTAAAATCTGTATAAATTTTTCATATGAAACGAACTGTACTAGATTTATATGGTGGCATTTATCAAAGAAGCAAAGAAACGGATATCGTTAGATTGATCTTGCGATGTTGAGCACTTTCATATTTACAGGCCTACAAATAATCAGGCACTTTAAATAATTCATTTCCATATTTACCAGTACAGGTAATAATATTTACTTAGGCATCATTCATGATTCCTCTTGCGATGCTAATCATTTCCATATTGTCAGGTACTCGTAAGCATAAATTCTTCATTCATCGATATATTTACAAGTATATTTTCTCTTTTGCTTAAAGTCATTAGCATTCGTTGTCTAATTACTCAATATCCTGTCCTACAATATTTTAAAATGTTAGTACGTTCTTGTTTACTTTAAATGATTTCGAATGTACGAAATGCATTAGCATATAAAGAAAATAACAACTTTTAGGATCCTTTCCAAATAAACTGATGGATAAAGGATGTCTGATGTGTTGTAGTATAAAAAAATGAAAAAAAAAAAATCAAAAGAAGAATATATGCAAATATTTATTTTATTTGAAGGTGGTCCAAAGCAACATAAAAAGAAATTCAAATAAAAAGAAAAATCTCTCAAACACCACAATTGTTTATATATAAATGCATGTAATATTTCTTTATATAATCAAAATCCATCCAGTTAACCATTAATCAAACAAACAGAAAGAAAGTAGTTGACGCCCTCAAGGCGTAATTTCAATCAAAATTTAATGAACCATGATTTGGCAACTTTCCTTCAAAAAGAAAAAACAATTCTGTGTGTTGCCCTTCTGAGCTCAGCTCAAGGGGTTTTTCTTTTTTTTTATCTTATAAAGAAAGGTGTTTGAATTTCTTTTCATAAAATTGGAAAATAGAAAACTCGACTTGAAACTGTAGATAATTGCTCGAGTACAAGATCGATCGGTCGATGGATCTTATGATGCTCCATAATTAATCCCTTTCACAATACTCTTATATTCTTCTTTAGCTACTTTTGCAATGGTTTCTTTTTCTAAATCCTTGCGCATGCGTGTCATTCAATTCATCCTTTTTTTTATTTTATTTTGCTCCCTTACGCTTCCATTAAATGTTCTTATACCTTTGAGAAGATGAAGAAAAAGAAAAAACATTTCAAGATCAAAAATTGCTGATAAAATGGACCAAAAAAAAAAAAACAATAAACTAAAATGCAAAGAAAGAAAGGTTCATGTTCAAGTATTAAAAATTCAATGAAATCCTTTTTAAGGACACGTTCGTACTACAATCAATTCAATTCAATTCACCCGCACAATAAAGAGTGGCAAGCACAGGTAGCTTCTCTCGTGCTACCTTTCACCTACCGATTTCCTACTACTCACATATATTTGATGCCTAATCCTTATCATCCTGTCGTCATCATCTTCATCATCATCACCACCGATGGTGATCATCATCATAATCAAAAAGATCGAAGCGACGCGTCGCATCGGCACAAGGTCGCGTCTTGTTACAATTATTTTGTCTGCAGTTTTTATTATTTTTATTTTTCTAATTTTGGCCTTTCGCCCTTTTTTATTTATTTCTGTTTATTATGTGGATGTGAATGCGAATGTGAATGCTTTATTAAGCCTTCTTGTCAGGATTAACGTCGGCATGTACGTCGCGTCAATGTTGTTCTTGTTGTCGAAAGGTTATCATTAATCGAGATTCGTTTTGTTTGTTTGATGTTTGGGATTTGTCAGTGACATGATTCGGCTTTATTTCGGTTTAAAAATGAGTTGGGTTCTTTTCACTTTTTTTTTGTTTTTGCAAGTATCATATATCAACTATGATGAGTGGAAATAGCTCAATTGTTTAGTGATTATCAAATGATAAAAATCCTATATAAAAGCTTAAAAAAACATAAACATATCTTTACGATTCTATTCTCAAAGGATTCTATGAATACAAAAAATCTAAATTAATTTCCATAACAATTTGTTAAACAACTTTATTTTCTTTTTAGTATTTCTTGCCATTATAAATCCCAAAGGGTGTTTGTCTCCACCAATCCTTCAACTGTCAATTGCCTCAGCTGCTACTTTACTAATTGACAGAATGACTGACTGTACTTTCTCGCAACACTCGCCAATCCAGCGACAAAAAATTCATGTCAAATCACGTTCGTATGTGCATATGTCCCTTTCTCCTATAATAACAACCAACATAATGAATTGCATTCGATTGCAACAAAAAAGATGCATCATTTCATATTCCTTTCTCCAACAAAATGCCAACGAATTTCAAAAAAAAAAAATAATAAATACAAAAAGAAATCTAAAGCATCAACAAAAGAAAAAGGTAAAATGCTAAAAACCAAAACTGGACAATAGCATTTTAATCCCTTTTTCCGTAACGACACTATAATGTTGGAGAAGACCCAAGCCAACGACGACGAGACCCTTTTTTACTCTTATATGTCTGTAAGTACCCTTCCTGCTTCTGCTTTACTTTTGTAACCATCCAATTTGAATGCATTTGGGTTTTTGTTGCATTTCATTGCACCAAAAGACGATCATTTTTATTTTTATTTTATTTTTTTTTTGTTTTCTACACGTGCATGCATGCAAGGGTCAACACATCATCAATGCCAGGCAGGTAGAGATTGAGCCAAAGAGTAAAGAAAATAAAGAAGTGTGGAATTGAACAACAAAAACGAGCAAAACAACAACAACAAAGAATATATTGCTATAAGAGAGGGTAAGAAAAAGAAGAGAGCTAAAAGAAAACTAATGGACCACGACAACAGACACTTAATACAACTGTACGTTCTTCTTCTAAAAATGTAAAGACCCCAGAACCCTAAAAGCAAAATCTCAAATAAAAAGAAAAAAAAAAACGATCGTATTTTATTTGTGTGTGCAGATAAGAACACCATGCCCTTTGGCAAAGTATGAATGCACAAGTTTGTATGTCTGTCTGTCCATACATTGGAATGAGTGGACTGGATGGACCATTTGTAATTGTAATCAGCGTTGGCGTATTGGATGAGGGAAGTAAGCAATTGAAATGAAGGTAAAAAGGCAACGAATAACAAAAACAAAAAAGCAACAGATAAAATACATTACAAAAAAAAAAAAACCAGTACACGATGCTCAAGAGAGTATAAAAATACGTTACTTTTCTTTATTCCTTTTATGTAGTTTCTTACATCAATTGTTTGAGTTGAGTTTCGAAGCGTAGCAAATTACTGAGGATTTTTTTACAGATGCTCCTTTGTCTACAAAAGGATGAAAAATACGTTACATTTTCGTAATTCATGTGGGTGTGGTTTTTGTAGATTTTACCAAACCATACCATACCATTTTCGTAACGGTTAATTCACTTGTTTAATAAACGATTTTTGTAACGTATTTTTCTTTAATGACAATGGTGGATGAATGGATCGACTGTTATTGAAGATTAGGTTACTCATGCAGATCGCGATAAGGACGCAAATTCTTCCAGAAGTCTTACAGCCCATGGTGTTGACTGAGTTTATAAAAAAAGGAGGGGGATGGGGGGGTATAGGGAAGCTGAAGGTAATGTATCTTCTGTTGTTCTTCTTCTTCACCTTCAGCCTCTGGAAACAATTTGAAGAATCTCATAACAAAACCGAGTTCAGAAGAAATTTTAACAAACTGCCCAAATCATCGAACAAATGTTTGTTGAGGAAGCAAGTCCGTCTTCCGATAAGAAGGTGGCAGTCACATAGGAGATATTGAGTACTTTCTTATTCTTCATCATCGCCACAACTGCGATAAAAGTCTTGATATGGAACATGTATCCTTCGAGCCATCAAACAATTGGCGCTTTGCCACGTTAAGAGTCTCGTCATCATTCGAATCTTATTCTTGTGAAAGTGTAGGTGTCTGGAGAGCCGTTTCTGTTTATAGCAAGGCCGTAATGTCAAAGCGACAATGTAGCCTGGCTCATTTGCTCCCAGGTTTTAGCTTCCAGGTCTGAAAATATATCTGATAGAGTTATTCAAATGCCAATTAAAGTTAGAGAATCTGGCACCCCTGCGTTCTTTCTATCTACATCATCGGCAATCTCGTTCCCTTTAAAACCAAATTAAGTCATGCTTACTTAGTTGTTAGATTTATTCATTCGTTCGGGGTTAAGACCTATCTAATATTGAAGCTACTCTATGAGTCATAACACAACTACTTAATAATATTTACATTAAGAGTAGATACAAATTTGGGTTAACTAAGAATACACTCATACAAACCTCAAAGTTATAATGGAACACTTCATAATATTATTACAATACCAACTTAATTTTTTTTTTTTTTTTGTTGTGAGTTTATCGTAATATTTCGTGACTCCCCGAAAAGCCATATTTTATGAGTTTATGTTATTTATCTAACTCGCAAAAGAGCAATGGAACCTCGCGTTAAACAGACATCAATTGAGCAGACCGAAACCATAATTCAATAAGCAGATAAATCGATATGAGATATTATTTAAATTGTTAACCAACAAATATTTTCAATATCATAAAGCGTTAGAAAAATAACATAAACTTTGGAAATAAGTCCCAACATTTTTCCCGACTCGGGTGAACTTTGGTTGCCCTATACCAGTGCTACCAAATTATTATTAGAAGCAAAGAAATGCGAAAGGAATTTGTCATAAATCTGATTAACAACAACTTTTCGTTCTGGAAAAAATAATATATTTACATATGACTTGAGTAAAGTTAATGAAGAATTCTAGAAAGTCCAATCTCCGTCCTACAATTAGAATGGTCTGGGTTCAGTAATGGTATGAAGTATAATATCTGCTTCTGAACCAGGAAATTTATATATATTACTTTTATCATGGAGGGAAACACAAACAACATCTAGTCCTAAAGCTTATGTTGTGCGAAGTGGGTTGCTCTACAATTGCTCCATGTTCTTGATACTCCACTGCAGTCACCTCAATCAAATGCACAGACATTTGTGATCAGAGACAGAAGGGATGTGTGAGCCAATGAGCGTTCCAATTCCCGAAGGCAATGAAGGACAATGATGTAAAGCGCAGAGGGCGAGATCTCAGGCGAGAGGACGTGATAGAACTTATTTTAAAGACGCATAACATACGGAAAGGATCATGTAGGGCATAGTTAGTTGTACATGTACCTATAGCTAAGGGAACGAAATTTCTAGATGTACGACTAGAGACCCAGAATCTAAGTTGGCTTAAAACCACTGACGAATCAACATTACCGATAATAAGTTTGTGAAGAAAGCTTATACCAAGAGTTATTATTATTATGATGGGATATCTATAAGAAGACGTCAGAATGATTCCTTAGTACCAATTACAAAATATACCAGGCTAGTGATAAGAAAAATGAATTTACTGTGAAACTTATGGGGCAGCCTAGCATAAACAATATAAATAGACATGTTGATCTAACTGAAATTGATTTGAATTCTATAGGCTTCTGTAAAAACTGAATCCTAAACGCAGAAAGAAATCATCCAAGTGATAATTTTAACTAATTTACCTATGTACATGTCTACTAAATCTTCCCTCATTTTATTTATTGTTCAATTCAACATACTCATAATACTATTTCAGTTTACTTTTTCCGTATAATCCTTCTAGGAACTGCATTTATTTCCTTATTTTGTCATATTTCCAGGCTGCAATGTTACACCTCTTGTATGGTTTTGTTTAAAAATAAAAAGTCTAAAACATAACACTGATTGTCACAATCATTTAAGCGACTTAGATGCTACCCTAATCCTTCCTTTCAAACGTTACTTGAATTGCTTCATTTCCGATTGCATTCTTTATTTTCATTATTTTCGATTGCATCCTTTTTTGACATCCTTTTTTGACACCTCATTCATGAATTGTATTCTACTCGTATTGTATTTTTGATAATGTTACACCTTTCGGTTTGGATTATGTCGTGGTCATATTTTAAGTTATTAAAGATTGTTGATATATTGTTGGGTAAAAAGGCTTAGTTTTTGTGGGTTAACGGAAGTTAACCTAAAATTCTAATAGACAAAAGATGATTTACTAAGAAATGGGTTTCTTTTTATAAAGTGATTGAAGAAATGCTGGAAATTATAGAATGAAAATAATATCAAGTTGACATTTGAGTCAAGTTTGTTGCTTAAGTCTTTTGATTTTTCTTAGGAAAAGACATTGATATTCAGTAAAATCCGAAAAAGAAGAAACACTATATTTCTTTTCAATGTTAAAGGGTGTTTTCTGGAGGCACTCAACTCAGCCTTACCTTCTTAACAAAACAGAGATGTATAAGTAACAAAGGCAAATAACCTTCTCAGGTTATAAAGGAAATATTTTCCTTTAAAGTTGTTCTTTCTTTAAATAGTCCGAACTACAATATTATATTCAAACTTGATTTTTATAAAAATGATTTCGAATTAATATCAAAACTTCTTATCTTTGTGTTCATCATGATTCTACACAACTCCTGAACTACACTAATCATTATTTATTGAATGCATGATGATAAGATTTGTTCTATAACTTCCCTAATTGGAACGCACACAAAGTACTCTATGTGCGGTCATGGGTTAAGTCATCCGATGAGTCAACAAATTGTGATAACTTATTGAAAAATGCAAGCAAGATAAGCAAAAGTCAGACTATTGCAACGAATTAGACCAAGGTGAGTTCATAAACAGGCCAAGATTTGATTAACTGACTTTGATTCTGACAAGCCCACCAACGGAATTCTACTCTAAGTATGTTCCTAGTAGACTCGAACCTTATCAGTGTTTACGCAATCAGTAGACCTGCTGTGCAGATGTTGATGTCTCTGCTGAATGTTCGTACAACTGTAATAACTAATTAGATTTGTTGCATGAGAAAATAAATGGAAAATTTTATAATAAAAAGATAAAGTGAGGTAAAAAATTGGTCATCTAATCTAATCGGTTATGGGCATCAGCACTCTGCAATTTTTTATTATAGTATTTCTTTACTTAAACAATAGCTGACTTGAATTTTTTGCCCTTTTGTAGGGCGTTGCGCTATAAATTGAGACAATTTTTCTTCGTCTGCATGGACAGACAAGGAACACAACAAGTAAAGGGATCACGATAGCAACAGAAATGTTCATATGAAAAATGTTTTAGATATCGTGAGCGGATATAATTTTTTTTTATTAACTTGGTATGATAGACAATACCAACCATGAACCAAAAAAGGAAATGTTGCAGCAATGTGATTTAATGCAATGAGGACAGGTACAGGTCGGCATCATTATAACCACCATTATAATCATCATCATCATCATCATCATCATCATGATCTGAACTTGTATAGAACACACGTGTTGTTATTATGAAATTGTAGCGAATGAAAGAAAGAAAGCAGAGTAGGGAATTAGGGGGCGTTTATGCTTGGCGGTAGGTTCGTTCTGTTCAACTTGACCACAACGAATGAATCAAAAAAAAAAACAACTGGTCAAACTGACTTTCCGGTTTTATTGTATTTTGTTACTTTATGAATTTCGAACAAGGAAAATTAAAAAGAAATAAATTTTCAATTTTCTCTGGGCGTCTTTGCTTATAATCTCATCTTTAGTTGAACCATGAAAATGTAATGCTTTGCTTTTGTTTTTTATTTTCTATATGCAACTGATAATAATCACATTAAAGCGTAGAGTTCAATGCAAAGTCAAATTGCAAATTTATAGCCAAGGCGTAAAGGATCGAATTGGAACGAAGAACCCTTGATGTAATTAACTTGTATTTGTACAATAGATGAAAATCCAAATAGTAGATAAGGACAATGAACAAACATCATTTCATTATATATATATACTTAGTTATTACAAGCGTAGGCGGTAGTCTTGAGGCGTTTACAGTGGGTTGTTCAGGGGGTAGAGCCTAATCTTTTTTTGACTACTTAAACAAAGTTGTTAAAAATCGATTTTGTACCTTTTTTCTAACGAAATTGCCATTTATGGTGGTCTGCAGGTGCAAATACAATATTTAATGATAAAATAAATAGATGCTGAGTTACAAATTTAGAAAATATATGAAACAAGACAAACATGTTAACTTTAATCTCATCAAAGCTTGCATAATCTTTTCTTAAGAAATCAGTGTGAAAAATCAATATTTTGTACAATGTTTAAAGTAGAATTTAATCAGCAGATTTGAAGTTAAATTTAATTACAGTTGGGAGAATACTTTGTGTACAATTTCTGGAATATATGTAGAAAACTAAATGACTTGGTTTATACACACATAAGTATGTAGAAAATATACTTATATTATTTCTAATTTCTAATGATTGGATCATAGCAAATGAAATAAATGACACGACCATCTACAGAAACAAAAAAAAATCGGCCAAGTGCGAGTCAGACTTCTCCGATTTGACTGATTCCAACAAATGTACCGCGCCTATTTATAAAAATTATAATGTCTTAATTTCTGTTGTGGAAAAAAAAAACACAAAAAAGTTTTTCAAATAAGAACCTGAATTCTAATGGAGGTTTTGTATGGGAGGTACCCACCCTATGGTCTATGGTGGTCCGATCAAACTGCAATTTCCTTAATATAAGTGTCTAATGTATAGCCACTAATCACCCAAATTTTAAGATCGTGGGATTACTGGATCGTATAGCTGCCATACAAACCAAAATGTTTCTTGAATGGGGGCTCTGCAATAGGGTACCAAATGGAACACCTTTGCTAGGTGCATTCCTCTCTTGCATTGCTTATCAAATTTTTTTGACTATTTTCTTTTTCACGATGATTTATCATTTTGTTATATCAAATAACGTCAGATCACGGCTACCCCACCCAGCATATTCTTTAAAGTTAGCCCTCTACAACTATTTCCTATTTCAAACCTCAGAAAATTTTTTGGCATCAACAGATTTTGTTCGAATGAAGAGGTCAATACCGAAACAAGGGGTCTCTAGCTTTTTCAAGAAATGCATGGAATTCTATTTGGGTTATTCAAAATTTGTTAGGCAATGGAAAGAATGATATTGCGTTGTGTACTTTGAAGAGAAGTTATCTCACTTCCAGCAACTTGGATACAACATGAGCATCTTCACAACCATTTAGATACTTTTCCGGAAAATCTCGATGACTTAATGAAAAACAGTGTGAACGATTTCACCAAAATATTCGAACTAAGGAGAAACGTTTCTAGGGCCGCTGGAATGCGCATATGCTGGCCGTTTATTGCTGGAGTATTAATAGTAATAATTTGTCATTCAATAATAGTAAAAAAAATCATATTAAAAATATTCAAGAGTTTATAATTTTGTTTTTGAATAAATTATTTTTTATTATTTTTTCTTTAAGACCACCACTCCTTATGGAAAACTAGAGCAACAAAAATGCTATTGGACGGTATATTTAAGTTACCAGTATGACAATATACTCTAGGAAAACTATATCAATTAAGTGAATCAAATGATAGATCTGATAGGTTAACTCCACTTAAGTTGGCGAGTGTACCTACATACTAAGGTCCAGTAACCTTATGGCGAGGTCAAGTCATTTTGCATGATTTGGTTTGAATCTTCCTATTTTGGATTTTATGGATTAGAATCTGAAGTTTTCATGACATATTACGGAACATTAAATAATCTACTCAGAAGCTTTGATTGGAGTATCACTGTAAGATTGTCAAACGGAGCCCCCAGCTGCAGCCCAATTGTTCTCACAGGTGTCAAAAGGCAGCTTGGAAGTGTGTCCAAGAGACTAAAATAGTTTCCTATTAATATTAGTAAATGGTTAGCACTTATGATTGAGGCGAGCCTGCCAGTGTAAGCCTCAAGTATTTAGGCTCCAAAGAAATAGTTCCTAGAACTATGAACTCTCCTCATATAAACAAAACTTGTACACTAGGAGTGTAATAAATTTGAATTTGTTCTGTTTCAATTTCATAGAATTTAATGTTTAGTGAAAATATTTATTTCTCCATAATAAATAAATAGAGATATTGAGCAGTTAGTTAATTTTATTTGCTCATTTATGCCAGACATGTAGGCGCATATGCGCCTCCAACAATGCAATTAACAATTTCATTAAATTTCGACATTTAAATTACTTGACAAATTCCTTAAGATCTGTTTCCTAAAAAGAATCACGTCCAAACCAAAGTCATTGATTTCCGTTGAACACACAAGTTGTTATGGTATATTTATCCTTTGGAATATTTAATTTCTTAATGGACAAAATCTGGAAAAACTTCTATTCAAAAACCGATTTCAGACACTTTTTGTTTGTCATAGAATAATTTCTTAAGAAAATACAAAAAATTTAAACATTTGAACCAACGAAACACCAAACAAAAACCCAAAATTTTATAAAAATATCACGTACGCGAAAGGAAAATCCTTTATGCGTAGGTGTCAAATGTAATTTAATGCACGTGCATATCGAAATCTCAGTGACAAGAAGTTGGTTGGTGCAAACAGGCAGGAGGTCTGTGTAACATGTGTAGGAAAAGCAAGTGAAATTAAACTGATCGGTGAATATTTTTGTATAAAGAAAGAAAGAATAAAATCCCACAACTCACAACAAACATGTGTCCTCCATATTCACTAGTTCGAAGGACAAACTATGCAAGAAAACGTGCACGTTCTTTCATGCACAAATCACTAGAGAAGAAATATTGTACCTCAAACGCACCTCATGATCCTGTTTAACAATTTACTGTATCTAAGATATGCCGCAACTAAATATTTATGTTTAAAATACGTTTCTCAAACAAAAACAAATAAATGAAGAATTTCACTTCATTGACTGCATCCATTGAATGCGGAATTTTCTTAAGGAAATGCAAACAATGATTTGCACCAATTGCATTATATGCATTTATACCTTAAACAATATACATAATATACAATACAATAATATTGTAGTTAACAAAAATAATAAAACAATTGAGAATCGACAATTGGCAAAGGAAGAGGAAGTTATTTGAGCTACTTTCAAAGGACAATTGCCGAAATACTAGTCGATTCCTTTCCATTTTCTTGCAATCATAGAAACGTGAGAACCGCAAAAGAAAGTCTATGTTGTATTTCGAAAGCATCAAACTGCCTTGAACCATTCAACCCTCACGATAACATTAAATCCTTAAGGACTCAAAGACTATCAATTGAAATAGAAACACCAATATTTTCATATCAACATCTCACCCTCAACTAATACGAAACCACCGATCAATGTCACTTCCTTTTTTGGGATACGTTTCAATTTTCTACATGAAATGCATTTGACCTTTTGAGGAGTACAGGTTCCGTTTTTAGGGAGTCATCCTTGTCTTCTGTATGTTTGCTCTGAGGTTAATCATCATGGGCACACAGGTTTCTAATGAACAAATTTTTATATTCGTGTTTATTGGCTTCCGTTTTTATCCTTTTCGACATGCTCACGTTCGGAAGTGTGCGCCAGGGCAAGCAGGACTCAACAAAGTGTGTTGAGCATGCGCATTTCCGATTCGCCTTTGTGAGCACTTCCACTTTAGGGATATGGGTATTTTTTCTATGCATGTTTACATTTTATGCATGTAAGGATTTTAAGAGGGGAGATCAAAATTTTATGGTTCATGATTAACATTTTTATGGTGTTTGTCGTTCAACACACTTTTGTTATGTTGTTTGCTTTAGTTTATAGAAGAGTGTGAAAGTGATTAAATATCATGTTAATGATGATGAAAAATTAATTTTTCTTGATTCTTTCAATCTCCTTAAATAATATTTAATGTCCAAAAGAACAATTAAGAGACAACGAATAATTTTAATATAATTTCCTCAAACCGGTTACCGGCTTTCAAGTCTTCAAACCTCTACCTAAACAACAAGTACCCCAACATAAACCCCAAGAATATCTTCTACTACCTATACAGTCAGACGAGTTTCTTAAGTCTTTTTCTTCAATACTTTCAGCATAATCATGTTGCCGCCCAAAAAACAAGCAAAGCAACGTAAAGTAAAGAAAAACCAAAGACAGTAAAAACAGCTTTTTAATGTTGAAACATCATTCAGAGGCGGCAAAAGTCTGCCTGACCATTGTTGGACCCCAACCCATGTAAGGCAACGAACGTCAAAACCTCTTACCAACCAGTTCAAGCCACTTTAACACGCCAAAAACAACGACCACCACAATAACAATAACAACAACAACGACTATCTTGATTTGGCTTTGAATGCTGCAACAAGTTGGGGACAAAGCACGCTTCATTGGAAAACTACACCTCCATTTGGTGTAAGACGAATGGAAGTAAAAACAAAAAGAACAGAATAAACATAAAATAATAAAAATGAAAAACAAGAAAAATCCAATAATTCGGTTATAACGAAAATTTAGTTACCTTCGCACAAGCGAAACAAGAGTAAGATAATAAGAGATTTGGTTTCAATCTCTAGTTGATGAAAATTTAATAGAAATTTTTAGGGCAAAACCAACAAAACTTGGTTTCATTATTCTTCTTCAGGAAATAACAAGAAAAGGACTAAGTTTGCTTCGGTTACACAGATCGCTTGCGAGTTCAGCTAAAGGATTTAAGGCCCATTTTGATGCCTGATTATGGGAAAAGCAAGATGACGGGGTGATGAAGGTAGTCATAAGGTATTACTAGTTGTTCTTAGTTGACTCCCTCAGCCTCTAAAAACAACCTAAAGAATCCTCAAACAGACCCTGGTCTCCCAGTAGCCCCGAGTTTCCCGAAAATATGGGTTCGTTTGTCAAAATGGGAAGGACACATAGTCACATAGATAATCAATTATCTCTGATTCTTCATCATCTTCATAACTGAGACAAAAATCATTATGTGGAACATGCATCTTCGGACAATTAACCCGATTGTGCAGTACATATTCCGCTAGGAGTCCCGTCATCATCCGAATACGTTTCTTATTAAAGTATAGAAGATCGGAGATCCGTTTCGGATATTAGCAAGGCAGAGCGACATTGTAGTCACGCTCATTCGCCCACATCATGCTTGCTAGTTTTTTGGTTTTCGCTTCCAGTCCTGAAAGAATGTCTTGTAAAGGTCTGTGAATATCAAGCACTGCCATAGAGACCGATCCTCTTATGGCACTTTCATCCGCCATCTCGTTACTTATTATATAACGCCAGGCACCCAGATTCGCGTGATAGAGTGCTGCCGGTAGAGCCTTAATAGAAGCCTGGCTGTTAATATAAATTGATATGCTGCTAGGGGTCTCCCTCATATTGTTTAAAATGCACCTGCAAGAAATGGATTTTCCCTGAAATACTAATTCATAATCTATACCTATATATAAAAATGAACCAAAAAGTAGTATGATCCTGTAAATCTCGAGAACGGCTGGACCAATTTTGTTGCTTAAGGTTATAATAGAATATTGAAAAATATTATTCATTCACGTAAAGTATTAATTATACATTTTACAAAAAAGCTTTTTGGAAGAGTCACCCGGCGGGTAACGCTAATATTGTATATCCTCGTACAATATATTATGTATATAATCTCCTTAACTCTATTTGTACCATTGGTTCTCACTATTGAATGTATTGAAATCGAGTTGTTTTTAAACTATTTTAGTTGAAACTAAGTGGCTAGATACATAGATTTAAGGAATGGCACAATTTTTCAAAACTTTGTGGTTTCTTCAGAGGTCGTTCGGACCTTTCTATAAAGTGTTGGCCACCTACCCAGCTAAAACGTATACATTTAGTAATGAGGTCAATTGGGAGTTTATTGATCAACTTATATTTATCCATATGTCTCAAAAATGATGGAAACAAGAATTGAGGAAGCTTTGCAGTTTGTGGGTAAGTACAGTTGTTCAACAAAAAGACTTGCACCACTAAGAACCACGGTTTTCACAATAGAATTGGATTTACAAAGTTTACTTACATAAATTCTTAGGTCTCCTATAAATTTTTCGATGCGTTACAAATACCATGTACAAAGTGATGAAGCCACTTTACACTAAATATGAAAGTTATAACATAAAATCAGGTAAAAGAGCAACAGAAGTTTCTTAAAACGGCAGAAAATGACTGGCACAAGCGCGCCCCAAACGAAACAAACAACAACGATAACATCAAGCCAAACTTACCGTTGTTGTTGTTGTTGTTGATGATGTTGATGTTAGTGTTGTTGCCATCGTCAGCTAAGTTGTTGCCGGTATCTCCGTTGCCGATGCCGGCCCCAAAGTGCACATTTAAGGCGCGCAAGCGAACAGGAATCGCTTCATAAAAAAAACAAAAAATAATAAAAATCATGGCTGTCTGTCTGTCTGTCTTAGTTCCTCCACACTCCAGTTTCACATTCTAAAAAAGCAAAACCAAAGAAAGCCAAAAGATTTGTGGCATGACATGAAGGTGATGGTGGTGGTGGTGGTGGTGAGGAGATGTGGCGTTGATTATTGTCGATGTTGAACCAGTTTTTGTGTTACATTTTTACAAAAAGATTTTCTTCAAAATTTTTCATTTTACTTTACTTTGCTTTGGTTTGGTTTGGATTTTGATTTGGTCTTTGTTGTATTGTTGGTGGACAAATACAAGTTTCTTGTATACTAAACAAGGGGACGATGATGTATTCAGAATGAGGAGAGGGAGGGGTACAGTCATAATTTTTTTTCAAACACAAAATGAATGAATGAAATACAGAATGACGAATGACTTGCGCGTTGTTGTAAGTTATAATTAAGTTTTGTGTTGGGTCAAGAACAAAATGAAATGAAAGAAAGACTTGAGCAACAACGAACTTGCTGTCACACAAACTGCATAAAAGAATATTTATTTGTTTTTTCTTAGTCGAAGACAATATTATATACACACAAGCAAAGAGAGATAGATACCTGTTGATAAAGAATGGAATGGAAATAGAAAGGAAAACAAAAGACAAACATCAAAATTCACCTTACATGATCTAAGGTTGTTTTTTTGTTTGAAAAAGGTTGCTTGCTATCAAATACAATAGTATGATGATTGTGTATCTTTGTGTGTTCTATGCTTCTTTGCATGTTTATTTATCACTTGTTGCCACAGTATGGCATATCCTGTATCTGTTTATGAATATATGTACAATATTTTAACGAAGACCTGTCCAAAGCACATAATGACAAAACATTATTCATAACCTCACGCGAGGGACGTCAATTTTCGAGTTTTTGGTTATCTTCTTCATAACTGTTTGCATTCAGAGTTCTAAAGAAAATAATAATAATTTGTTAAGAAACAAAAATTGAATTTTGTTTTAAAAAAAAACAGAATGGAAAAGAAATCCTCCAATATCCCATTAGTCAGTGAGTGAGTGTTGAAACGAAACCAGTTGCAACTCGTTCAAATATGAGGCCAAAGATCAATGCAGTGCCAACAAAAAAACAAAACTAAACTAAACTAAACTGAACTGAACTCGTTTTCGAATGCCTCCAAACTCCAAACTTCATTCACTTTGCCCTTACCTTACCCACCACTTCATTCTTTAATGGAGCTTTAAACGTGCTCTGCATTCATTTCTTTTAAATCAGCAATGCGAAATCTTGGCGTGGTCGATTCGCTTAAACATGACCAAAGTAAAATAAAGCAAAGTAAAGTAAAGCAAATAAACAACAGCATCTCACAATGGCTGCTGCATGCAACATACATATACCCACGAGTTCATTTCATATGTATAACCAACCAACCAACATGCACATAAGTGTAAAAGTAAAACTTGTTTTTGAAACACAACCAAACCCAAACCCAAACCCAAACGCAAATGAACTGCAATTTATGCAAAACGTTGGAGGGAAAATAAAGCGTAAACTGCAAACAAAATCAAGTCAGAAACGCAAAGATGCTGGAGCTGACTGAGAGTTGCTACTGAGTATGCTTCTGGGTATGCGCCCCCTAAGTACTGCCATGGGGTTTAAGATTACCTTGAACTTCAAGATCCAGAGAATGCAGAGAGCAACAACTCGTATTATACTTATTTAGCTGTTGTACTGCTGTTTTGAGATGAAGTCTTTTTCTTTTTTATTTTTGTATTTATAGCAAAATTTATCACTTTATTTGTGGAATTTATCGTGAACAGGTGCAAAGTACTGGCTAAAATACGTGATTTTTACGCTTGAACAAGGACGCTAAGACTCAGAGACTCGCTCAATCTCAGAAACAAAAAAAAAACAACAGCTGGCCTAATGGCATGACGTCAAAAGATTGAAATTCTTAAGAAATGATTTTATGAAGCTGGAAGCTCAAAACAAGTTTACTCCTCAAACAAAAGACTTAAGCGACGAACTTGATTTTCTATATACATTTGCAGAGAAGACAATGAAAACTAATCACTACAGGATAAATTCTAGAAATTTCATCTTGTACCTTTTTTGCACTGCCTCGAATCTCGTGCATTAAAATATAATTTTCTTTTCACATACAAAAACTATCGCGCCTCAAAACATAACAACAAACCCAAGAGAATGGTTTCGCTGTAACATGAGAAAATGCTAAAATTTCAAAAACAAATCTACCGAAAGAATTCCAGCGAAAACCCAAATGATGAAATATGAATACAAAAAACAACAGGTCCTTTTTCTATTCATATTCCCTTTTCATTATTGTTCATGTTTTATTTTCAATATGCAAGAAACCAAAACCTAGAGAATCGTCGGACCAAGGAAAAGTACCTGACAAAATCTCATCGTCGTTCAGCGAAATGCAAAATTAATACAAATTAAGTAACCTTCACTGAAAATATGCCTATATTTCTCTGTATAGAAATCTATGGCACCCTATAGCTTCAACTGTCCGTTACAAGCCATTTTCGCTTACTTACTCGTTCGTTCGGTCACTTAGTCTCATCGCATTGTTTACAGGTTGACAAAGGTCGTTTCCAGGGTACATGAATCCATCACTGACAATCTGACAATACAAGTAGGGATTTACCAGCTAGGATCATCGTCGTCTTTTTCGTCTTTCACAATTTTGTGTATTTCATTGTTTTTGTTAGCCTTCATTCTTTTGTTCACCAGCGAGTGTATCGAATTTTAAATTGCATTGCAAAGTGCATGAAGGAAAGGTCCTTAGTTGTGTTGTTGCTAGATTTTCGAGACATGATTGAACATGTTCGTTTGCAAAGTGCTACAGGATTTTTTGCTGAACCCGAATCAAGAGTAAATCTGAGTTGAGCAGGTCGTTCGTTATCTTATTGATGTTACATACATTAAAGTCTGGGAGAAAGAGAGAGAGAGAGAGAGAGAGAGGTAAAATTATCTTAAAGTACAAAGAGAGGTAAGATACCCACGAGCGCTTTTCGTCGATGTACAGTTGAACAGTTTTATGTATTCTATCCAAATTGAGGAGAGATTTTAGAGTTTTTTAAATTTTTTCCTATTTCACCTTATACAGGAAGTAATCCTTTACACATCAAAAATAATATTTAACAAAGGTATTGCAGTAAAATTGGGAATCATGAAAAATAAAGGTATTTTTAAATCATTGTAGTACAAGATCTACAGATTCCTCAGACGGTTACAATTATACAACACGATTCTCATTAGATTAAAATCTCCTACTGATCTCATGAAATATTCGCCCACGGATTGTGAAATATTTAGTTCTAAAAAAATAACTTGAGAAAACTATCAGTCCAAGAGATATGTCCTCCTAAGGGAGATGACTAGAGATTTTAGACCGAAGTCTATAAAATAAATGTAGATTGTACAATGTCATACTGAAGCCTGTTTGGACTTATGGTATCCAACTAATCTGAACAGCAGCCGAATTCAACATTAAAATCCTACACCATTACCAAACTCTAATTTTAAGGAAAATGCCTTGCGCCCCCAGATCCATACTTAATGAAAATATGCACAAAGATCTCTTGATGCTAAAAGTTACAAAGGAGAGACTAGGCGCAACGAAAGGCTCAAATAATTTGGCCATAAGTTTTCTTAACAACTGGCGAGCAACGAGGCGGCTCAATAGATTACAGCCTTAAGATTTTTCTTACCGAAGAACATACCATAATCACTTAATCGAAGGTTATGTTAGTAATAGGGTTAGTAGTAGTATAAGAAATATTATATTATCAGTAAACTTGAACTAGTTCTTATATCGAACGGTTTGCAAATGAAAATATATATTAAATATATAGTTTTCTACTTCTAGAACGAAGATTAAAGATTTTAGAGTTTTATCTCATAGTTTTATATATACCAAACAGGAAACTATGGCCCAGAAACAAATAAGAGACAGTAAAAGCTTGTACCATTCAAAAATTATGCAATAAAATTATAGGACTGTAAGATAAATAGGAACTTATACACCTCGTAATTGCGTGAAAAACCCCCTAATTATAGCTAATCCTAGATCCTGGTATTTATCAAGAATTCCAGAATCTTCTTTGGAGGCAAGTCTGCAATTTCATTAGGTTCCATGAACTGGACATCCAGATAGCGGAGTCTGGTCCAGATTAGGCCCTCATAGGTGCATAGCTCTGCTGTCTCCTCTTCTTTGCAAAGTCTACATTGATCACCACGACTGATCTCCTTGCTATATTACATATTAATAGGACTTTAAACTCAAGACCCAAGAGAAAAGCCTTTACAGTTTTCTTTAAATTTTTTTTCATTACATCTAAAAATATCTTGAATCACTTTTATTCTTGGCCATATAAAATCTTCAAACATTTTCAAGTAAGTCCCCACTTAAAAAACTATATTTTCAAAAATTATATAGTTTACTATATCTAAAAGATTTTAAAAAAAATTTTATAAAATGTATTCATTCCAATACTTCCCTCTATTCCTTTAAATCTCCTACTTGTATCACTCAATTTTTCAAGTAGACAATTTTAACAAAATCACAAATTCCAATAGAAGAAATCAACTTTGCCAAGAGAACCATTTCAGAGGAGAGAGCATTGTAAAAACTCTCTGAGCTGAGTGTAATCCGAAACCACCTGCCCTTTGCGTTCATTTTGATTGGTCAAATGCTGAGAGAGCACAAAGCATAAACTCCGAAAAGAGCCAGTGAGCATTGTATCTATAAAAGGCAGGCAAGCACATTGCTGAGCAACAGAATCAAACGTACAAGCATAGAGAACAGACGTGTTATTCAAGTCGACAAAAATAACAACAAATCGAAAAAGATACAGTTTTCTATACTAGTAGTAGTATGTCATTCCTAACACGTGAATACAAATTTGATACCACATTCACAATGCAAGAAAAGAAAGATCAACGCACCATGGCACTGCGTAGCCTAAAGAAACTCATTAAGCCCGTCTTACGCCTCATCAAAAAGAAGCAATTGCTGAAGAAGACACTGGCCGAGATCCAAGAGCAAAATGCAGTCAATGCTTCATTGGAAGATATGCGTAAGGATCCCGCTGCAAGTTGTGATAACATGGCAAACGAACAATTGGAACAGAGACTCTATAATGAGATACGCAAATGCCCCGACAATGCAGCAATGATCATCCAACAGGGTCAACAACAAAGCATAGTGCCTGTGAATCCTGAGCAATCCTATATTCCAGTGCATTTTGCACGCACCAGCAGTGGCACCTTCTTCTGGACTTCTGTGGATGCCAATCGTCAACAAGAGCTAAAAATGCGAGCCCAATATGATCGTTGGGTTCAAGCATAACTCATTAAACACAAGGAACACCCAATATAGATCTAGAAGAGAAGAGAGCAAAGAGCAGAGAGCAGCGAGCAGGAAGGAGATGCAGGAGCAACGCCGCCTAAATTGGTGACAGCTTTAAATGCAAATTTCACTTCACACATTCATAAATAACTACTACGCTTTTATATTATAGTGAAGTGTTAAAATTTTGCGTAGATTCATAACAAAAAATGTTAAATTGTAAATACATAAATCATCAGGTGATATTAGTTTAGGGCAACGTTTTGTTTATCAAAACGTTTAAGAAGAAACAACTGAACATTAATTGATATTCAATTATTTATTGTACAATAATATATATATATATAATTCTGAATTATTTGTGTCAAATTTTGTATTGTGATTTGCTTTAGGAACTTTATGCAATTTATTTTTTTTAAAAGCCTTAAAGTTAAGCCTAAAACAAAATCATTGTCTTCCAAGTTTGTTTGTTTGTTTAGGTTAATTTTTATAATAATTTTATACATTGTTTGTCTTCCATGTAAAATGTTAGGGATTCCCTTAGTTCATAAAGAAAATATGATAAATTTATACAAAAAATATTAAAAAATAAAAACTAAAACAATAATCCCAAACAAAAACAAATTTTATACTTCTTTTCTATTCATTTTTCCAATGGAAACAAAAAAAATCTATTTCAGCATGCATGCATAATTGATTTTATGTTATGAACGAGCCTAATGAACTTCATTTAAATTATGAGAGAACCAAAACGAACAATCAACTGAATTGATTTAAATTGTAAATGAAAAACTCCAAAAGAAAACAAAACATCACAAAACACAATCATTTTGAAAATCTGTTTTTAGTTCATTGATGTGATATACTGGCAACTAATGTCGCTTTGCATTAAACATAGGGGCGGCGAGACATTCGAAAAAATGCTTACATTATTCTATACATACACTTCAAATGTCTAAGTACAGATACAGATTTGTTGTTTGTTTTTCTATTAAGAAAGCCTCATGTGTTCATGTGTTCATGTGCCCATGTGACCCACATGTCACACATATACCACACATCTATTGAACATATGAAAACGAGCTGACGATTGCCCCCCCGTAAAGTCTATTTGAACTGCAACAGCAATGCGCTTCGATACATAAATATGTAAAAGTCAAGTCAAGTATTTAGCTATTTTTGTTTACCATAAAAGATATAACAAATGCATACATTTATTGAATTCTATTTGCATAAAAAACAACAAATATTCCTCATCTTACTTAACTCAAAACGAAGGCAATAAACTGACTGCGCTTTATGCGTAAACATACACAAAGATGAGTTGAATTTTGGATGATTATAAGTAACATCTTGGCGTCGTCAATGCTAACAAAAATAAACATACTTGACTCGCTTATCTCTTATGTCAGAGTCTGGGTGATTTAAAATGTCATTTTGATTGCTTTTGAATCTCCTATAAGCAGCAAGAACTTATCAACAACCTGTCTTAATCTTACTTAAATGAAACTATCTATCCATCCATCTATATATCTATTAAACAAGAGATGAAGATGGATACATGATCGCCTCAAAAGTAAATGTCATTAAAGGTAATTTAAGCTTTACTTTTCAAAGCAATTTTCTTTTTGTACGTGAAACCTGATGTATGTAGTCGTAGACAGTTCAGTTCACTTCAGTCAAATCAGTCAAAGGTCTTGAAGAACGCGTCAAGAAATTAACTAAGCTGTGCTGCGCCGCAGCGACGCACTAATGAGCGGTGACGTTACTTTGCTAGAGACCACGATGGCGACACTCTTGATGATGATGATGATGATGATGATGACTGTGATGACTGCGACGAAGATACTTTAAGCTGCTTAAGTCTAATACTGCTGCTGAAGATGGTGACTATAATGAGCCTGAAGTTACCTTACCTTTGGTTTCTAGTTTCATTTTATGAGCGCGACATCAAAAAGGGATTCACAACTTCAAAATGCTAGCACAATTTGTACCCTTTATTCCTACACCCATGACTTACTTGACTAGTTTATTTTGATCGTCAGCTTCGTCGAGGTTTTTATTTTTATAATTTGCTGTAACTTTATATTTTTGTATTATTAAGAGGGGGAATATCGAAAATTAATATTAATCAAAAGGCATATCAACGAATTTGAAACTAAATCCCAACAAAAAAAAAAATTAATAATAATAAAGAAAACTTGGTGAAAGGTCTTTAAAGTTTACTGCAGAGCTGCAAGGGTTCCATTCCACATTGACAAGCAACCAACAAGAAGAAGTTCCAAGAACCCTTGACACGGCACACAAAACATAAATTTTGTATTGATAGAAAATTATGTACAATTTATTGAAATTTCTGAAAAATGTATTTATGTTAATTTTATAAGCCATGCATGCTGTGATTGTCTGACAAGTGTTTGAGGGAAAGAAAATTTTATAGAAATATTGATTAAGAATAAAGAATTTCTTTCATTTGAAAACTACTGCAAACTGTACCAAAATACTACTAATAAAAGATCATCATCCAAAACCAAAAAAAAAAAAAAAAAGATTTTATTTGTGCAAAAAAGAAGAAAAGAAATGAATGCGTTGTAACCCAAAAAGGATGAAAATGTCATTGAAAAATATTTCATAATATAATGCAATGAATAAAGTTTCAAAAGAACAGAAAGAAAGAGAGCAACAAACTACCAATTTCAGGTTGTTCAGGTAGAAGAATAATCGCCAAAAAAAAAAGGCATACCAAGTTGGGATCACAACAAAAAGGAGCAAAAACCAACAAGAGAGCAAAATGGCAACAAGATCAACAATGCATACGGCGAGTATAAGAGTGAGAGATATTTATACGACAATACTTTGGAAGGAGAGCAACAAAATTATTAATAAGGACATTCAGGACCTGTCTGATGGGTATAAAAGGACTTGCTCTGCATAACAAAACCATCATTTAACGTTTTTGCCTTAACAAAATAACATCACGTAGTGAACACGTTCAAGTAAAAGTAAAACTTTAAATTTCGTACAATTACAAATCCAATTCATTAAAATGGAAAGCATCTTTGAGCAAAATAACTTCAACAATATTACATTGAACAACAACAACAACAACAACATGAAGAAATTTCAACTGACACCATCGGTCGGCATTAAAAAACTCTTGAAGACTGTTTGCAAAATCTTCCAAAAGAAATACTCCAACAATAACAACAAGATGGAAAAACAAAAACTATTGCCCATCATTGAGATCTTGGTGCAACCTCATTATTGCATGACCGAAGAAGAGCACCAAAATTGGTTAAACGAGCAACTTCTTGAATAATACGGCGACTTTATTCATTTGTGATTCATTTGTGATGCATATGTGATTCACTGAAAAATGCAATTTTGCTTGGCAACCAACAACTGCACTGCACATCAGGACTTCAGCGCGAGTCTCTAAATGCGATCAGCTGCAACTAGAAGAAAAAATGAAGGAAGAACATCAAGATGAGCATCGATCCTCAAGGCGTCTGTGATAGCAAATATAATAATAAGCTTTAATTTTGCATTAGTTTTATAAGAAAAAATCATTGTCTTCCATTAAAAATAAATATTTTCATAACAAAAAACAAATTATTTATATTTTATTTAAATTTTAAAACAAAAGAAAATATTACTCAATCTTTCATTTAAAAGGAGAAATCATAAGCAACACAATTCTTCCAAGAGCTTGAGGACGCTTTTGTAGATTCATACAAACAGTATACAAGATAATATCTGAATTTTAGTAGATATTAATGAGAATAGATAGATCGTACAACTACATAAGGAAATTATACCTAAGATATGTAGCAAAAATACATGACAATCCATCCATCGCTTTGTCTGGATACCAATGTCTTCATGGTTATTGCAATCATTTGAAATTTTCTTAGGCCTCATAGTTATATTTATTATTTTCAGGAAAACAAATTGTCAAAAACATGATAAAGAAGAAATATGCTGCCTCCTAATATACAATACTGTATGCTGATATATATTTCATGCACGAATATCCAACTATTAAAATTATTTATTTGTTAAAGGAGAATTGAATAATGTGCATTTAATCATGAACTCTGTTATTTGGAACAAGTTATAAGTTTAAAGATACTAAACAGAACTTTTTCTAGAGGTTAAAACTACAATATTATTACAGATTCATATGTAACAATAGGAGAAGTTATTCTGAAATGACTTATTACATTTGTCATGAATAAATGATATTTGGAAATGTAATGGAAATTTTAAAATCTTTAGTAAAAATATCAGTCCTAACGTCTTATTGATTCGGGTGCCAATTTTTAAGAAACCTTAGCCATATGAAGCTGACTGGCTTCAATATTAATTCACTTGACAAAGACTAACATAAAAATTCGAGGCGGTTGCCCTCCCGGTCGCCAAATGGAATTCGGTGCAGTACTACTTACCCAGAGCAACACAAAACCTATGATTTCGACTTGACCAAAATATTTGGTGATCAAAATAACAAGCAATTTAAGTAGTCACAGGCAGTGAAAAAATTATAGACTTCAATTGTTTGGATGAGGTAAACTCCTGCAAGAAACTTCGAAGCGGTGATCTGCTGATTAAAACCAAAAAAATTCAACAAAAAAAAAAAAAGTCAACAAACTTCTGAAGGTGACTTACTTTACCGAAAATATTATTCCAATTACTGGCCCTAAGCATACAGCAAGGGAATCATATACTCTAACGACTTACGAGACATAACAGAACAAGAGATACAAACTGAACATAATGAAGAATGTTGAAGTTAACGTCATTGAAACAGGATTACATATCTTAAGTTTTGTCTCAACCACTCTTCCGGAAATGAAATGCTAAACAATACACACATACTTCTATCGACAAAAAGTGACCAATATGTTTAAAGCAACAGGAATTAAAACTATTTTCATTTCATACGAAATGTACAATCAAATGTACTAACTTGGGGTCATCAAACCTACGCAAAAGCTACACACATCACATCTTTGTCAATTGATTAATTTAAGTTGTTTTCGTTGCATTACAAACATAAAATAAAGTACAGTGTCGTATAGTTTTGGTACAGTTGCAACCAAGCAGAAATGGAGTAAATATTTTCATAAAAATGACACTCATAAATATTTTAAAAAATAAATGGGGAATCTTATAACTTTTTCAAGTTGAAAATTTATAGATATATGTAAATAAATACCATGTACAGATAAAAGAGACTTTGATCTCATCAAAGATCACAGTATCATCAGTATCAATCATGAACTTTAATTGTAGCATGCATATACAACCCTTGAAGAATAATCTCTCTCTATTTGGCTATGAACACAAAATTAATTTAGAATTCTTAGCAAAAAGTCATTTGTGCCTAGACAAAGTGGCACATTTTTCGCTAAGTTTAAAGATATTGTTGAGGGCCTTTAAAAATATTGACACTAAAGTGTTTGAATACAATGACGATGGCAAATCAAAACTAAAGAATTGATAATCATTTTCTATGAAAACATGAAAAACATATTTTATTTCTTTCTTGGTTAGAACAAAAAACTAGAAGGATGCTTATTTGTTAAACAAGAAACAATAAAATAAATGTTTAAAAATTTCATTGAATTTATTTCTATACTTGGTTTGGACAAAAAATTAAGCACGTGTCTCATATTAGTTAATAGAGGATTTTTCATACTGTGAGTACAAGGACAGAATTTGTAGGAATAACCAACGAACTGCTCTTTTGCATCATGGCTAACATCTTTACTTTACCACACTTCATATATGAAGCATGATGATGCCTGAAGTAGTTCATTATGTGATTTACCAACCGCAGTTTCATAGAAATTTTATGATGAGGCGCTCCGTGCTCAAGTATCGGAGACTACTTGGCTGCCAACACGCATGCGCAACATGCATTCAACATACGAGTGTTTACCAGTTTTTATGGCAGAACAAAGAGAAAATTTATACAAATAGCCAAGAAGCATGCAGAGAAAATCACATATGTGAAACATATAAGGAGTGCTAGGAGCAAAACATTTATTACTTAAATAAACAAAACGAAGAAGCAAAGATAATCAAACTCTTGAGTTTTTTTTTTTTTGGCAAACACATGATGCACAGATGGATCTTCTTACGGAATGGAAGGGAACGTGCTAAATTTTGTCAACTCATAAACAATTATTTAATACTTTCCAAGAAATGTTTGCACAAACATTATTCGCCTTCAAAGTTGCCGCCTTAGCAAAAACCTCTAAACAAACCAATCCATTTCTATCTTATTTTCGGCTCTTGTCTTTTTTGTCCTAAAAAGTCGTTATATTTCTTACTTTTTAACAAATCAAATGGAACAATTACAATTTCTACGTACAAAATAATTACAAAATAGAGAAACACACATACAAAAAAAGACTAAAAACGTCGCACAAGACTTTGAAGTTAGACACCTCAAAAAAAAAAACAAACAAAATTTGTCTCTGTTTTTTTGTATAAAGAAAAATGTCCACTTCTACGAAAAATTGTCTCAAAGGAAAAGAAAAATACAAACGTTTTTTTGTTGATTTTGATTTAAGAAATTTGTTAGAAAACAATTTGAAAAGGAGTTTTAAGGTACATTTAAGGTTTAAACCGAGATGTAACGAAGCGTTTGACAGTAGTACATAGCACGTACCATGCTACTTTTATGGAAAAGATATAAACAATTTAATGTAATAAAAAGAAGAATCATAAACAGAATAGTAAAATGCGAACTTTACTCTTAACAAAACTTTAAGACAAATTCACAAAATGTATTTCTTCATTCTATTAACATATTTATAAGTTACAGATCGTTACTTATACAGATACTTACTTTGAAGTGCCTATTTTTCATAATTTAATATAAGTATGAGTTTATAAGAAATTTATGTGTTATGTTCTGAAATTAAAAATGTGAAGAGAATAGCTTCTTGAGGTTTAAAATGTCGTTTTTTCACTAAAAACTCACAACAATTAAGAAAGAATGGCAAAATACTTCTTATGCAAAGTATCGCCCATCGGGCAATTTATGGATGCCATTGCAAAAGACAATGTCATTCATTAAAGAAGTCCATTCACCAAGCCGCTTCATCGAATTTTGTGAAATGCTGCTCAGTTATTGCGTGTCCCATCGATGGAAACAAATGGTAATCTGAAGAAGCAAAGTCTAGTGCATACAGCGGGTGGGGTAAAAGTTCCTAACCAAGGTCGGAAGTGGGTTTTTGATTAGATTGGCCAAATGTCCAGAAGCGTTGTTATACTGCAAAATGACTTTGCCATGTCTTCTGGCCCAATTTGGCCGTTTTTCAATCAACGCAAGGCTCAAATTGATCATTTGCTGCCGTTAGCGGTTAAGAATAACTGTTTCACCAGGCTTTAGAAGCTCACAATACTTTTCTGATCTCACCGAACACAGCATTGTCTTCTTTTTTTGCATGATTTTGCGTGATATTCTGCATTTGGAATTCTTAAAATATATTCAATTTTTCATCGGAACAAAAAATCTCTTTCTTTCGTGGCCTTGAAGCAGCTTTTCGAACATAGTTTTCGCTTATCCATCTGTCGTCCTCTCATTTCGTGTAGAACCCAATTTCCAACCTGTTGTATATGCTGAGTGATATTTAATTGCTCCGTCATCATTATTTGTGTCTGTGTGTCGTCTGCTTCTAATAAACTTTGCAATTTACATCTTCAAACTTTTTAGTATTGATTTTACCTTTATTTGTCAATGAAATTAAAATCAACACTTTTGCCGCCAATTCTCTTTATTGGCCTCAATTATCGTCATATTTGCCACCGTAAGGAAGTACGATACTAACCAGTAAACTGGCGTTTTCATCGGATAGCCATGGCTATAAAATAACACTTTGGGTTTGACATAAAAACTAATTGATTTTGTGCAGAAGAACTTTTATACTTGGTAAACTCTGAGTCAAATTTCAAATAAAGGAATGAAAAGTTTTCCTATAAATGAATGAAAATATGAAATGAAGGCATATCGTCATATTATGAAATTGAATTAAAATATAGAAATATGTATTGGCTTATGGGTAAACAGTCATCGTTACCTAGTGCAAGGAAATATTGAGACCTATGTGAACTTACGGCACTCAGAAGGCGCTCCAAAGGTAACAAAAGAAAATGCTGAAATGTGCCTTTAGAGCTTCTCGATATATTCGCTGATTCATCTGGAAAGTGATATTACAATTGATTCGGGTGCGGACTCAAATCCCATATATGTATATGTATGTAAATAATGATATCTCCTTCCTCTCAGACTCAACACAGTGGCTTATAAATACATTGAAACCCCAAAAAATTAAATTCCTAAATAAAAACTCGGTATTGTATTTTCTTTTCTGTAAAGTAAAATCCACTGAAAAAAAAAGCATTATAGGTCTTCAATTCTTTTCTCAATGCATTACAAATATCAGAAATAAATTGTCCAATAATTTGTAAATGACAATAAATGAACATTTACAATATCATCATCAATAATATACATACAAGTATAACAAAAATTCTAACCCCCAGTACATCATCTGACTTTTAATTCATCTTAAAATTGTCTTGCGAAAAACAAATGGAAAAGTACTTACAATAATCTCCTTGTTTAGACTCACTGACTCGTAACTAAAATTCATAGATTTATCAAGTAGAAAAATCACATTTTAATAATAAATATGCAGATCCCTGAAATAATACCAAATATTGATAATCATCTTAAATTTGTTTGTCAAACGCAAAATAAATACTTTCCAGATGAAAAATCTTTTTGACAAAAGAAACATTTCTTAGGCAAAAGATTAACATAATTTTCATATTCATAAGTAATTTTTATGAGCAGCATTCACTTGACAATAGCAGAATTATAGGTTTAAAAATAATCTTAAGAAACTTGAAGGTCTTTTTTTATCAAAATAGAGACATAAAATTTGAATATTAAAATCAGAGACCAAGTTTTAACATAAAAAAGTAATTTGTAAAAAAGAAAACAAATAATAACCAAATTTTATTTTATTATACAATAAATCCAAAAACCCTTAAGTTTTGTGATAGTCAACAAAATTAGATCTTTTATTGCAATACTCGTATATTTTGTTTATCAAACAAAGACCTTTAAAATATCATTGAGAGTCCTAGATACAGTTCCATTAGCAAGATAATAAAATTTTATGGCAAACTTCAATGGAAAAGATAGAGCAGACTAATTTGCTAAAATGTCTATAATAAAAAATTTGTTTTTCAGTTTCACTTGCTGCGATTGATAGAAAATTATCCATACAACAACAACACCAGAAACATCATCATCAATTACGATATCCAAGGTTAAAATGAAACAATATAAAATATGAAGGAAGAACCAAAAACGAGCATGCGAACTATATTAAATCCGCCCACTCGAATTCTCGGGTAATCAAAAATCCTTATTGATGTCGAAGATGTGCAACATATGTTTAACGAGGGTTCAACACTTTTGCCGAACTCACACAATCACTCACTCAATGAATTAACAATTTTTATGGTTAAAAGATTAATCAGAGAATTGAATATTCGAGATAATATTAACGGTCCCAAATAGAAAAAGAAACGAAATGAATACAAAAATAAATACTACTCAAATTACTGAAACACAACAACAACAACAGCAACAACTGTGAGGGGAAAAGGATCACAAACGAACTAGGATTTTGTGTGCGTGTATGCTAAGCATAACAAAACAACAACAAAACAAAAAAAAGGGAAAACGAAAAACAATAAACTTTCAAAGCAAATCAAATAAAATATTTTACTTTCCCACGATCGCACTGCGTTCGTTCTCGAGTTCGGGATTTATTTAGAAACCCAAAATCATTGTACATTCATCTAATGCCTGCAGGTAGTAGAAATTCCACCAGAGTCGAATAAACATGTGCCTATGCACAAGTAAAAAAAGGACTACCTGCGTATCGTGCGTGACTCACACGCTACGCATACGCAATGAAGACCAAAAAGAGAGTTTAGCACCTGCGCACAATCTGTACTCTTATTGGTCGAGAGTCCCAAATGCCTTTAGGGGTTGCTATATGAAAATCATATAAATAGCCAGCACTTCTGATGTAGAATCATCATTCTACAACGAAAATTCGTACAAGTAACAAGTCTTTGTTCCTCGCTTTCTTAATCAGAAAAATCACAAAATCAACCAAGCAACTAAAAATGGCCTACGAAACATTGAACAACACAACTCTCACCGCAACCGTGAAGAAACCCAACCACACACCAACTAAGAGTATCAAGAAGGCCTACAAAGTGCTACGGAAATTCTTCAAGTCATCCAACAAGCAATCGAAACATCAAAAATTCCTCAATGAAACCATCACTTCCATTCAAGATGATGATGATGAGTACATTAGCGATGAAGAATCTGAAAATTTCGAAAACGAACGCCTTGAAGCTTCAGCTGCTGCTGGCCTACACTGAACAACAACAACCACAATTAGATGCATCTACTGTATCGGACAATGTACCAGAGATAACATGGTACTAATTGGCTTTAAATGACGACCGAAGTGGGACAGTCTCTAAAGAATCCCCAACAGCAGAAAGCTTTAATTGTCAGTTGGACTGACTGGAAACATGAAATGAGCTCAACGCAGCGCACAGAAGAAATACTCTTAATTGAGTAGCAACAGCTTTAATCAACGTCTTCCAATTAGCTTTAATGATTTAAGAATCACAAATGTATATTTCATAACAAAAATAAATAAAAAAAAAATTAAAAAAACAAAACTTTTCCATCTTTTTGATTACAAAATAATTGAATATTGTATTCATATTTGTTAGTAAAGAAGTTCTTTCGAAATTATAGATATCATATTGTTTTTCAAGAATAAGAATCAGATCGAGGCCAAGTCATATTTGTCTGCTATAAAATATTTTTAAATGAGAATTGTTATGTTCAAAAATTTCCTATATAATAAGGAAATCCAATAAGAATTTAAAATTATATTGTACTATACTGAACGTTAGATGGCGTACTAAATTCTAATTTATGTTAAGATCTGTTGCAGGGCCACAGCCGATTGAAGTTGGCTAACATCTTTTTGAAGCCTATCGAACTTCTGCTACAATAAGTCAGCAATTTCATTACGTGGGCCTATTGAATCGAATTGCGGTTGCACGGCTTGTCTAACAGCAAAGGTGGAATTTGCATCTTGTCCACAATTTGGGAGAAGTTCTCAGATCATTTGCCTCACAGATCTGTGTGAAACGGTCGAGATATTTGGAGGCATCTCCGCGATAAAGAGATTGCGAATGCTGATTTTGCTGTTGAGATGAGGATTGAGTCGTCGCATGTGTGTCAAGATGTCAGAAGGATTCAAACGATCTGTCTCCCCACATTGTAAAAACCTCTAAAGTTTCGATTCTGGAGACTGCATATTTATCGAGCTACCACCAATTTCGGTAGATGGATTGCAGTACAACTTATAAGAGCTGGTAAGTTTGAGCTATAAGTTGCTTGTTGAATTGTTGAAATTTTTGTTCTATTGTAAGAATAGTGCAGATTACAGTAAATATACAAAAGTATGTCTATTGGACATCTAAATAAGTCACATCGTTTTGTTTATTATTTCATTAGGAAATAGAAAATTGATATGATGATGGTACTTGAATGCTGTTCGTGCGTGAGGAGCCCTCAATATAAAAAAACATCAACACTGCATTGAATCAATGCAGAAGTAATATCTTCTTTTTTCACTTCGTGGTGTAAATTGGAACCTCAGCGTACATTTGCCATCATACTTTAGCAGCCGTCATCATACAGATCTCCCATCGTTGAAAAATCACCCTAGGTACACAAGATTTCTTCACAAACCTATTACCGGTATTGTAATCAGAAGCTGGAATCAACTAAAATTCAGTGTCCCTAGTCGGAATAATTTTAAAAAATTCTAGGTATTTTTTAATTCATCAGCAAAACACTCCCAAAATCACTTTAAGATCGTAGAGGTAATAAAAACCAATTATTCAATTATGCACGTTTTGTTACACATGGAATACATATTTTTGTTTTTAATTTTGGTCTGAAATCCCTTTTTTTATGCCACTAAACATTCTCAGGCATATTTTAAACCAATTTGTGAACAAGGATATTGTTAATATCAATCCAAGTAAACATTCTGCAGTAAGCGCTCTAATCAATTTTGGAAACATACCCTTCTCTAATGGTCCATCTTTACTAAGATTGAGGTCTGGATTTTAGGACCGACTACTCCTTCAATTGAAATGGTGACCCTGACTACTAATTCTGGGTTTTACGCGCATTATGCTTTGGAACATCATCTGTCTAGATAATTTTTCTTTTGCTTGGGACTTGGAATGAAGTCCACAAAGTCATTTAAAAGGGCTACGTGGAGATTCCACATTCTATTTGAAAGAATAACTTTAAATATGCATCAAATCAAGCTGCTCATTGGTGGGAAATCGGAGTCATCCCAACCATTTATCGAGTTTTACACATAGAAAATAGTCGCGGGGGCTAACTAATTTGCGATCTGTTTCCTTTGAAATGTCTATAAAACTATCTACATAATAATCGTCATTTATAGCTCGCTTCATTAAAAGGTCATCACCGTTTTTCTTCCTCAAAGCAGAATTGCCTGGTTCAGTTCACTTATTTCTACTGTCTCTTCATTTCAGTTATGTAGTTGTAAATATTTGTTTCAACCAAGAAAATCCCTTAACAAAATTCAAATGTCTTCGCCAGCAACTTCTAGGGTAGAATTCTTCCATTTCTGGTTTATTAATTTAAAGTTAAAATTCCACAATGCAATGATGCATAATTGAAGAATAAGTTATGGTGGATAATGGATGGAACGATGGATTAT
Organism: Amiota minor; assembly: GCA_037043295.1. NCBI lineage: Eukaryota > Metazoa > Arthropoda > Insecta > Diptera > Drosophilidae > Amiota > Amiota minor. Next base: position 893,889 of record JBAMAW010001063.1, read on the forward strand.
AATGAAATCTTTCTTTTGTAACAAAGTTATGTTCTTATGTAACTTAAGTCCTGCCTCAATAATTCGATAACCAACGCCTTCTAACACACAAAGCATTAATTATTCACGCCAGCTCAACTAAACCCATCAACATAAAATGATCAACTCTCAATAAACCCTGACTTACGATGCATATGTAGATGCACAATAATGTAGAAATAATTATATGCGGGTAAGAATAACAAACATACTCGTAAAACCTTATTAGGATTTCATGATAAAATAAAAAAAAAAAAACAAACAAACAAAGGATTTTTTATAGGGAGATTGCTTCGTTTTTATGTATTGAACAAGAGAACCGCCGACGAAAAGCACAAATCGAATAAAAAGTGATATTTCTTGTCAATAAAGATTTTTATTTAAAGAAAACCCCAAAAAACAAAATATCAAAAAAAGAACAATGAAAGCCTTTAATGCAAACAGCCAGCAAAGGAGAGCACACAAGGGAGATCTGACAGATATACAACCTCGATCAATCAAGTTTTTCGATTTATTCTTTTGAGCTCTACGCTTCTCTACATTCTTCATTTAAGGCTGGCTTTCTTAAGCACTTTAAAGTTATCATCATATAAGACACAAAAACAAAAAAAAAAAGAAAAGAAAAGGGGAGAATTCTTATAGTACTGCATATGAAACCCTATCGTGTTCTGCCTTTTTTTTTTTATGGCGAGGCAATTATGTACTTGTTCATTTTTCGTTTTATTTTTAAATTATACTCCTTAACCAAGAAGAACAAAAGACCAAATACAAAAATGGAAACCAAGAAAAGAATGAACAACCATAAAAAAAAAGAGATTCCTTAACGAAACAAGTGATTGTGTTTCTGTCGCCGTTGGCTAAGGCTAAGATTGCTTCTACATATTACTTGCTTGCCCCTTGACGCTTAAGACGCTTGTCGTTCTTATCTTGAGCTCTTTTCGGGATTTGTTTCGTTTTTTATGGTCATCATACATTATTATTCTTCTTTTTCATTTTATGTATTCTTCTCATTTTGCTTTGGTTGTTTAATTTTGGGCTTATGTGGATGAAATGATCGAGAACCTCAATAATAAGAAAGGCATGGAAACAGGTTCAAGTATTGTTCTGAACATAACAAAAGCATGAAAGAAAGCCAACTTTGATGGGTTTGGTACCTGTTCCCATTTACACTACTAAGTATGAAAAATAGCAGATCTTTGTTGATATCTTTTCATTCTTTCCTTATGTACAAATATAGGAGGATTATATGTGTCAAGGTTGGTTTTCAAAATCTTTAAAGAAAAAACTTATAAAAAAAAAAACAGAAACCACAAAAATTAAAAAAAGAAATATATGTATATAAGAATTTTGAATTTTTTTTTTTTTTTATTCTTAAGCTTTCTACTACAATAAAACGCTAAGTCGCCTTTTATTCTCTTTTAGATGTTGATAAAAAAAACAAAAAAAAAACATGTTTACACACAATTTTCAACTGGCGACAAATCCTACTTGAAGAAAGTACAACAAAATCTATAAGAAAAACAAAGGACGAAAACAGTACTATGCCGTCTTGTAGTTGTATTTAGTCAACATGACATCCTGGCGTCACTAGTGATAAAATTTGTTTTCCTTTTTCCTTTTTTTTTTTTTTTGTTTGTTAGTGATGATAAGCAGCTACTTTGTTTTCACAATCAGACAGTGATTATTTTGTGCAATCTCTAGTCCAGTCTCAGTCTCAGTCCTAACACCACTATACGGCGTCATATCCTGATGTGCAATTTGTCCGACTATTTTTTTTTTTTTTTTGACAAATCTTTCATTCAGAGTCGCCTGGACTCAATGTTCAGTGAGACAATTTCAAGTGCTCCTTCCGTGACTTATCTGTTGTGTTTGGTAATTATCTCAGAGTAACCGCAGGATCTTAGTAAGTCAGTCAATTAGTAATGTAGTTAAGAGTTTCTTCATTCATAACAGAGGAAACGTCGCCAACCTACCGCCTGCATAAATACATTTTTTAGTTTAGATCTCAGCATGCTATTGATCTTTGATGATAAAGGTTAAATCTTAAAAAATCAGGGACTTATGACATGAAAGATAATAATGACAGTCTCAAGTGGATTTTGCCTAGCCAATTTAAATTTCAATTGGCGCCATAATTTCAATTTTCAATTTACTTATGTAGTTAAGAATATTTGCACCTAAATTATGTGTATTATGTCCCAATTTAATTTCTTTTCTGTTTAAATCAAATGGGAAATTACTCTATAATTTATAACAAAAAAAAAAAAAATAATAATAATAAAAGACTTCGTAACGTGAATTATTAATTTCTTTTCAATTTAACAAACTATATTCTTTGATGCTTTAAAATTTCTAATGATTTGTCCTTTCTTTCTTTTTTTGTGTTAACAAACGAGATATTTTCCCCATAAAAAAGAAACCCACCATTTGAAAATCTTTTTAAAGTCACTAAAACACACACAAAAACACCACAAACAATGAACAATCTATTCACACCAGAGACTTTATTCTGTTGACGCAATATTACGACAATTAACGCCATACAAAAGTCGATTTGATATCCTTTAGGATCCTTTTTACTGGCACACACACACACAATAAAATTTCAAAAGGGCAAAATCTCCTCTTCTTGTTCTCACAGTTTAAAACTCTACACAAAAAAATGATTCATCAGATGAAAATAAAATACAATAATATAAAACCAAACAAAACAAAGCATCGCTACATATCACGTATTACGAGTATTAAAGACAATTTCATGCCACAATAATTTATCGTCCTTTCTTATATGGCAACAAATTAAGTTGAACTCCCTAAAGGCAGGCAAAGGCAAAACACAAGAAAGATCTTCACAGTTTGGTGTAGTCTGTACCACTTTTGAGAATTTTTTGTAACATTTTTCTGTGTTGATGTTGATGCTCCTATTATCATTTCAGTTGTTTTATTTGGGGGAAAACAACTTCAAGTAGCAAAGAATGATGACGACAAACAAACAAGTTGAATGTGAAGTTATTTTTTCGTTAGGGGCGCAAAAACAAACATTTAAGGGTGTTTTAAAAGGACTAAACTCACAAGGGTGCCACAAACGAACGATAATATTGGATAGTGACGCGACAATCAGTTGTAAGAAGAACCAGTGCAGTCTAAAAGAGAGACCACCATTTCGTCGCAGTAGCACCTATTGACGCCAATAAGGATCATAATGACTATTGTGATGACGACAAGTTGACGCGACAAGTTGTTTATGTAGGCACTGTAAACACTGTAAACAAGGTACAGTATGATACTTCATTTTTCTTATCAAACAAAATAAGGCAATACTTTAATTATTTCCGATGATTTGCATTAATACAAGGATCATTTAATAATTAAGGAGAAAATTTGATACGACAAGGAAGCAGTTTGAACAAAAAGTTTGTTAGAAGAGAAGTAATTTTTTACCCAAAATATCATTGAAAAAATGGTTTGAAGGATACTATATTATCCTTCAATTTGGGTAAAAAGACCAAGTTCAATACTTTTATTACTTCTTATGACTTGTAAGGATCATTTAACTTTTCTTTTTTTTTTTTCTTTATTTTTTTTTATTCTTATTTGCAATCTATCGTTAAAGATATTCAGCGAATTTTATTGTGCATTCTTATTACGTTTTTATTTTTTAATCTTAATGACAAACTCTGAATGGCAAATCCAGTGGATGCCGCCGATTCAATCTTCGGGTGTGCTGGTTGTCGTCAAGCAGATTGACTTCAAGATGATTAACATGACTTTCCAGTCTAGAGATATATGAGTTGTTGGTTCTTGCGATCTCCTCACGGATCGTGGGAGTCTGTAAATATTTCTTTCTCACGTACCAGGGAGCTCCAACAAGTCCACGCAGTAGTTTGGGCTGAAAAACCTTTGAAGGATCTCAAAGTTTGAGTTGAAGACAGTGCCCCCGGTTTAAGTCTGGATTTATAGAGTAATAACTTGTTTTTCAGGCTTAGCTGCGAGCTTGATTTTAAAAGCTAGGACATTTTTAAAAGTTTTAGGTCAAGCTGTTTTCTTTTCAATTTTATGTGGGGCTACCAAGTTAACCTTCTATCGAGAGTTAGTCCAAGGTATGTCGCAGATGTGCTTTCCGGAATAGTATCTCCATTTAGATTTATGGGATTTAACAATAAAGGTAAGAACTTTTTCGTATGAAGAATTGGGCAGAAAAGGTGCAATTTTTTTAAACAACAATGGCTCATCCCCCAAAGATCAGATTTGGGCTATAAAAATATTATTAAAAAGTAGTAAAGGTCTTACTTTGTGAAAATAAATTATTTTTTATTAAACAATTTAATAAGTGACTCTCATACTGGATCACCCTATAATTGACTATAACCTCAGGATGAAACCCTTTTCTGGGCGAAAATTATGTATGACTCACAGGCTCTAAATACCACAGGATGGCTATACTTATGCAATAAAGTAATATTGATCTCTTATTTTCTTAAAATAAAATTGCAATTTGTTCTCCCCTTAACTCGTCTTGTTATATTTATTATCATAAATGACAATTGATCTTCATTTGAATACCGCAATTATCCTAAATCCTAAGTCAATGAGCAACGCGTGCATTTCTTGATTGTTGCCACTGCATGCTTCTCATAACCAAGCATGCCAAGTGTCTTGCGTCGCTCTCTCATTTATTTCATATTCAAATTAGAATATAATTTCGACACACTTCGCTGGCGCTCACACTTTAAGCGCGTTACTCGCATGCTCTCATTATGCCTCCTGATTTTACTACTAAGAGAACAAAATAAAAAACACGCTCTTCATATGTAAGTATGTATACTCGTATCTTTCCATATATCAATCTTTTTTTCTATACACTTCTCTCTCTTACTCTTCTTATATGTAATTGTATTGTACAATAGTAAGAAAAACACTTTGGTTATTCATAATAAATTTGTGTTATCAAGTCATTTAAAATATTGTAAAGCCATATAAAATGCCTATACACTCAGATCAGATAATCATAAAGAAAACAACAGCATATGGTGCTGGTTTCAATTTACATGCCATTCATGTTGACAAGGACTTCAGTCAGGACTTGCAAAATTTATAATAACAACAATAAGAAACACACAGATATCAAACACAATCATTAAGGATTTCATATAAGGAAAACCAAACCACCTTTCAGTTAAAATTGTTCGAAACGTTCCCACGATATGAACACAAGAAGAAGATCAGGACACAAACCGGACTCATCAGCAATAAGAACAACAACAACAACAACAACAACAACAACAACGATTTGTTTACAGTTTTTCTTATTTTATTCGCTCAACTCAACTGAACTCAACTTGACTACACTCTGCTCTTTTCTTTTCTGATTCAGTTAATTTTGCTGGTTTTCTTATCGTACACCATGCATTTATTTTCTTATTTTTGCTTTTGTTGTTGTTGTTGTTGTTGTTGTTGCTGCTGCTGCCAGGATAATAATTGCTATCTCCATAAATCCCTCAGGCATCGCAAAGGACACGTTGAAAAAACGATTATTATTATTTTTAACAAAGCATAAAGTAAGTTTCTCACGCTCCAAACCAAACCGAAAAATGAGCTCAACACACACAGATCCTTAAGGTGGCAGGACAAATACCTGCTGTTTCATGTCTCTCTCGCCTCTCATTCTCTGATCTTCTTTTTGTATGGCAAACTGAGGCTGTTCGAACGTGAGAATTATCCAAGACAAACACCTGCTATGCTATAAGGTCTGTGATTGGCTAAGATGCTGTGCAGTTGCTCTCTGAGGCTCTACATAGCTCGCTCGCAAAGGGAGTGTATAAATATCGCCGTCAGCATGAAGACGAGCAACACAACTCACACAACACTTACAGAGTCAAGTCAGACACTAAGAAAGTAAAAAAATCTCAAGAAATATTTTCGAATTCTAACTAATCAGAAACATGGGCTCCATCAATCAATCTTACAACTTTAACTACAATCAAACTTTCACCATCTATAAGTCGAAGGTGTCTGCTTCACGACGCCTTAAGAACTTGCTGAAGCCACTCTTGGGTCGCGTCTTCAAGTCAAAAGCCAAACAACCGAAACGTAGCTCCTACATTGCCTCTGAGGAAAAAGAAGCTGAATTCGAGTGGCTTAACAACGACATGGACAACTTGGCCAATGAACGTCTTGAGGATCATCTAATTGCAGAGTTAAATCAATGCGGTGATAATGATGCCATCATTGTATATGATGAAATTGGCGATGGTCAATTGCACACCATCGATAAAGCTGATTTCTATGTGCCAGTACACTTTGCTCGCACCAATGCTGGAACCTTCTTCTGGACTTCAGTTCAACGTGAAACCATTGAGCCATACACCATTGAATGGAACTTTCATGATCGCTGGGCGCAAGCATAGATGACCAATTGACAAACTTTAACGGGTTTTCGAAAACTAAGAAAACTGTGTTACAAAGTTTAATGGATCACCTCATCAACTTCAGTTTTAATGGGCATCAGTCAGCAGTCTTTCAGATGGGAACACCGAACTGAACAATTAGTGCATAGTTTGGACACTTCGACTTTGTACAATTCCAATTGGCAGTTAGGAGGGAGGGATATGAGGGATGCAGTCTAGTAAGGGAAGCACAATAATTTTCCATTATGTGAAAATTATTTGTTTGCTTCCAATGAGGAATCATTTGACAAACAATTTCATCAAATTTTCTTAATGGAAATTTAATACAAAATTGTTTAAACTAGAAAAGTGGGACAACAAAAATTTTTATTAATTGTTTTTTGTTAATAAAAAAAAAATTAAAAAATAAAATGTTTAATTAATTTTAAGAAAATAAATAAAATTTTAAAACATTAATATCCAAAATATTTTTCTTTTTATTCCTAAAAAAATTTCAATCTTTTGCAGCTTCTTATTTTTCTACCTAACTTAATTCCAATCTGGGTACAGTTGCTATAACTTTGAGTTTCTTTTTAGTGAAATTACAAAATCCTACCTTCTTCTTCTTTAGTAAATCTTCTTTTCTTAGAAAATCTCAGCACAAACCATAGCTAATCTATCACAGAGAACTCGAGTTTACTTGACCCTCAAACAATTCTATGTATGCGTTAATACTTATTACTATTGTACTTAGCAAGTATCTTTTGGACGCTCAACTACTATTCTCATGCACTTGTTTTGCTTGGCCCTTTTCTTCTTCGTCTCTGCACTTGCTATTATCTTTGTACTGTCAAGAAAAAAAAAAAAAAAAACACGTGCACAACATCGTTGTTCTGTTATTCATTCTATTGTTGTTGAGATTGAGAGTTTCTTATTTTGCCGCCAATAAATTTTTCTGTGCGTGGAAAAAAGGTCACACTTGTAAATTGTTTTCCTCTGACAAGTTGCTGTGATTTTCTTGCCGATTTCGAGTCTCTCAAGAGGGCATCATGTGGCCTTTCTTCACTTCTTGTGATTTGTTGTTTTTATTTCGTTTCGTTTTCTTCATTTGTTTATTTTTCTTATTAAAAAATTCACACCTACTTAGTTTTGATTTTTTTTTTTCGTAAACCAAGAAAGAAATTTCATTCAAAAGGTTTAAAATTTGTGACTGTTTAACTGTTTTGATGTGAAATTAAAATGTTCACATCTTTTGTGTCATGGAAAATCTACAATACTAACAGCGGTTCTTAAGCTTATGCAGTCCGCGGACACTATTGATCATTTCTTTCGTAGACTTCATCCCAATCTTAGGCATTTAATGCTATTCTTAAATCATTATTACAAACTGGATAAATACAGCATGTCCAACTCATATTCCATCCAAAGTTCGTAATCAGTTCCAACGTAAAATCGGTGCTGTTAATGGTTCCGAGCCTAGGAAGCTGCAAACTTTTGTTACCTCCTGCCTGCGTAACATTCAACCTACATGAGACGACCAATGAACTTCCAATTGATCTAATAGTAATCAACATAGAAGACTCGGAAAAATATGCCACACTTTACGCAAAGATGCGGGCGAACTGCGCTGTGGTGAACCATAAGGTACGAGAAACTGGGAAAGACATAAGGTACGAGAAACTGGGAAAGACCAAAATCATCTTGAAGGCGTATGGTATTGTAGATGCTGACTTGACGAACTCCAATACCAAGTAAAATACTCTGAAGCTTCTCGAGTTAAAGTAACTAATAACTAACTGACAATAAAGTACGCGGAATTTGTCATTTAAATTCCCCGCGTTAAGTATTTTTTGGTTTTTTTGTTTTTTCTGTATTTTAGTAAGACTGTCCTTAATTACAATGCCACAAATGAGCGCGATCTATCAACCAGTTTGTTTACAGCAGCTGGTTTAATCAGTCCACCTCAGTAGTTCTCGGCGAATTTTGTTTGATGGAGTCTATGGAGTCATGCCGGGAACCCAGAAGCTTAAAATTGAATTTGGGGAACAGGAAAAAGTCACACGAACTAAGTCAGGTGAATTTATAATTGTTGATAATCGTGGCCCGATCATTTTTTGTAGAAAATTCAGCTCAATCGGAACGAGCCGAGCGGCGACGCACTGCATGCCCAAATGGTAGACCAAAATTAAACGAGCTCTTTCACGATTGATGTTGAGTTCACGTGCCTTTTCTCTAACACTAACATAACGAGTTTTGAGCACGGTTTCTTTAACTTTTTTTGACGTTATCACAGTGCCAGAGGTCGATGTCCGTCCGGAACGAGGCAAGTCTTCGACGATCTCCCGACCGCTTTCAAACGCTTTGTACCACTCGTAAGCCTGAGTTCTCGATAAAACAGACTCACCGTAAGCCTTCTCCAGCATTCGAATCGGTATAATCTCTAGGCAAGGAATGTCGAACACAAAGTGAGGATCAAGACTCATTTTCTATATATTGTAAATATCAATATCAATGTGATATCCATTTTCCCTCCCCGCCGCCCTCATTTAATAGGGGGCAAATGCACCTTTTATTTTGAAAATCACTTAATATTTGTAATATTTATTCGAAAATGTTGAAAAGTTTGGGATGTAACGTTGTGTCGCAGATCCTTGATAATTTCACTAGCAGTCGTGGAGTTTAAGCCCCGCTTTTGGTGAAGAACTTTAAAATGGGAAAACCCCCAAAGCTTGAATTTGCAAACCAAAAAGCCATCCATCAATTACAGTAATTTTTATATTTTCAAGAAAATATTTAAGTTGCATTTTGATCTGATTGTACTTTCATTTTGATGATCCAACATTTAGTTACCCTCCACCACAATTAAAACTTCCTATAAATCAATGGCAATGATTTATGTTGCATTTAAGAAATGCTTTCTTTAAACAAAACAATCCAAAATTGGTCATGTTGTCTAGATACAATTAGGCATGCAACCGAAATGTAATGAATTAGAACTAAGAGTATTTTAAGAATTCTCCTGCAAACCAAACAAAATCACGAACCATGAAAATTTATACAAGATATGTGCATTCGTTTCTATGAGAAAATTCTAGGACAGCTACAAAAATAGAAGGCATCAAATTAAATTTTACCCCCTTGAACGAAATCAAAACAAGTTGCAACATGTTGCATGCCTAAGCGACACTTCAAACTAAACCCCAAGAGAACTTCAACATTGAAAAATATATGGGGATCTTAGGTAATTGAGTAGTAGTATTAGGTGGTGGTATGTTTTTACTAAGTTTTTCACATGTCAACAATGAAAAATCGCTTTGGGGGAATCTACATATAAAAACAGATTTAGGGGTGTCACTTATAGAATTTCCATGGAACAATGCACTTTGTGACTCATTACTTGTAGCTTCACGCTTGAAAAGTGATTTTGATATTTATGGAAATTAAAAATGTTAATCAAAGGGAGGCTTAGTTTGGGTAAAACAAGTTGAAATGTTATTTCAAGTGCTTTAAGAATGATTTTCAATCAATAAGGGATTAGATCTTTGATGTGTCACCAGAATAAGTCAAGCAATGGCTTCAGAAGGCCTGGGAACACATCAAAAATAACAATAAATAGAAAGAACACAACAAACTCAGTTGGAACCAATCTTGTGAGCGCCTGGCATGTGTTGCATGTATTTTATGCTCAATTAAAAGAACAACAATTTGAAACCAAGTCAATAGAAACTAAACCAACAAAAAAAAAGGACAAGATTCCCATGGTTGCGCCACAAGCAAAGGACATGGAAGCAATATGTAAGATAAAAAGTGAGCCAACCTAGTGGAAGACACACGTTCAGCATATTTTCAACACTCACGAAACTAATGCTGGCTACAGGATTTGACAGCCTAACTGGCATAAGATCAACAACAATATCATGGCCAAAACTGTGAGAAAACTCTTGTGGGCCCACGCATACTCTGATGGTGTTCCATTCCAGGGTCTAATAGTCAAAGAGACAAACAGTTCCACCTTTTCAAAATATATAATTGTGATCTCATCATCCAGCATGAATTGAGTCAGAGCCTGGGAAAAATTGTTGATCCTTTCAATGAGCTCATACGTTTGTCAGCTGGCGTCTGCTGCTGCCACTGGATTGAACAATAAAAGGAACAAAACAACAAACCAAAAGAAAAGGAAAAAGAAAAAATAAAGATTGTTAGAAAATTGTAACTGAATTTCTTTGAGATTTTCTCATGTTTCTCTCACGCATTCGCAGGACTTCGAATATCAACAACACCATGCCATGACATGCCTTGTTCATTCCTCAACATCCACATCATTCATTGGATGACTGAAGGCATGACAGCGCAAAAGTGTGAGCATTGAAATCTCCCCCGCAAGTAGTTAATTACAGACCTCGAATGCACAACAAATACTCATACACTCTGAGGAGAGTTCAGTGCCATGGTCTTAAAATATGATGATCAGATTAAATTTTTTATAGTTTCGGAGAAAAAGGCGTAATGATGTGAGACAAATGTGTTGATCCCATGAAAAATTACAGATGCATAATACTAATGTACTATTTATGTAAAATGAGGGATGTTAAAAAGGCTGAGAATTTGGTTAATAAATACACAACTCCCTCTTTAAGTCATTAAAATTTTGGAAACATCTCAATATAAAAAAAGGATATATCCTTTCATGTATTGTAAGTATAAGAATGTGATAATGAAGTGATGCAGTAGCTTACAGAAATAAAAATTTTATATGATGTAGAGAATCTTAACACTACGATTGAGTCTATGCAGGGAGGCAGTCAAACGCTTAGGAAAACTTAGGACTTGATAAGGATATCTAGAGAGGCAACGCTAGAAAAATTTTTCTATCCCAAAAAAAAAAAAAGCCAGGAAATTACAATCACACCAAAATAATAACGCTTTACATTGAAAAAAGTCGTTCAGTTAACTCAAATCGTCGAAAATATCGTGGCCAACAAGCACCGTCTGACAACACTCTTGATCATTTTGTTTTGAATTTTGTTGAGAACGAGACAGTGGGAGATTGTCAACATACCGTTTAAGACGTTCCAATAAACTGGTTGAAGCAGCCAGAGAGAGCATTTCCCAGAGCATAACGAAGCATTTTGAGGAATATTTTGCATTTGTTTCCGTAGAAAGTGCAATTAACACAAATAATATTGCCGACACTGAATCAGATTTTTGGAAACAAATTATGATGACCGACGAGGCCCATTTAACACTCTCTGGCGATGTTAATAAGCAAAATTGCCACATTTTGAATAATGAAAATTCACATGAGATTTATAATTGTAAAACGCCATTGCATGACCCAAAAGTGACTATTTGGGCCGGCATTTGCGCCAAAACCATCATTGGGCCATATTCTTTCAGAGGCTAAATCGATATCGGTGGACCGCAAATGAGTGAAAAAGCTAAATTCCCTGAACATCTAATGTCAAAAAGAAGGCGACATTGACTGGCCACCCAGATCTCCATATTTGACCTCTCCGGACTTCTTTTTGTAGGGTTATTTGAAAAGCAAAGTACACGCCAGCAAGCCTTAGACCATTGACGAGCACAAGGCAAACATTCGTGATAAAATCATCGCTATACCGCCCGAGATGCTCGAAAAGGTAATGTAAAACGCAGCGAAAATGGTACATTTTGTTTTCGGAAACTAGTACAAATAAATTGCAAAAAACCTCATATATACAAATTTAGGTTGGTTTTTTCTTTTCAGTTATTTAATATTACCATGCTGACATAAATGTTGTAGTTGTGTGATCAGTATAAGCTCCTCCTTCTTCCTTCGCATATTTTCCAAAAGTAAATTATATCAATATTCCATGTTTCTCACAATAACAATATGTTAATATGAATCCATTGAATTTTTGAATACTCTCTGAATTCAACAATAGATATCGGACTTGATGAAAATGAAAATACTAAGTCACAAACAATATTTCAATATCCAGACTTCAAAATTATGGAATTAGTTTTCAGACGAATGGTTTGATTGAAAGAAATTTATAAAATTTTACTTGTATTACAAATTTTCTTAGAACAATAAATGGTTGAGGATTCCTAGATAGAAAAAAGATTTGATTATAGACACCAAGTTATATAAATTTATTTAGTTTATACAAAAATGTATGTAAAATTAGGCTGTGATAGATATCTAATGATATGATATACTTATAATATATTTATTTAAAACATTTTTTTAACACTTTACAACAGTGAAACATTGGAACTATGGAAACTATGGAATCACGTTTAGGAGCCCTGAAAATGTATTGAATATGAAACATTGGCATCATCAGCTTGGCGTGTGGGAAGTCACTAAATTAGACTTCTGGTTTTCTGTAACATGTTCTTTTTCCGAACAAAATATCTAATTATCAATCATAAACATAGTGAAACAGAAATTAACCACTTAATTTTCATTGTGAGCTAAAATTTAGCGGAATTTTCTAGTAAATATTGTAATTATTTGATTCGGTTAAATTATTTGTTGCGGACTTGATAAACACTCAACTTGAAGTAAAATAAATAAACACTCAAAATTTGATCAAAATTGTGCATTGGAAAATGAAATTGATCGTACAATCATAAACCTTTCCAGATTTATTCTTATTCATAAACTGACATTTAGTTGTTAACTTTACAATGAAATGAAGATAAAAAAATAAGTATAAATTATTAGAAATTGATGTTATTGTATCCTTTTATAAGATACAAACTCAATCAAAGTTTTCTTTCAAAAACAACTAAAAGTTTTGTGTTCAACAGAAGAAACTAACAATTCACCATGATCCAAATAATCCAATCCAATAATTTTAGCTCAAAAAGAAAATTTAAATTAATTTGTAATAAGAAGTCAGTAGAGTTTTTGTTATCTATGTACAGGTTTTTTTATTTTATTATTATTTGTTGGAAAACTTAAAATATCTAAAACTAAATCTTAAGCAAAACAAACAAACCGGAAGACAATGATTCTTATACATAGAAATCTTATGAATAAACGTTGAATTATTACAATTAATTTGGAAGACAATGATTGCGGTTATATCTAATTGTTATTTTTTTATCACAGATGGATTTCGTCATATTGCAATGAAAGATTGTTAAAGCTTTTTTTTTTTATTTTTATGAAACACTTCATCGATGGGGCACGAACGCAAGCTGCAAGCTGTTGAACTCAGGTGAGAACTTCTATTGATGAACTTCGGCTGAGTATCTGTGCTGGTTACGTTGTACTTAATAAGGCACAATCGGTGTTTGCTGAAGTTGAGGAATTTTTGAAATTTCTCCTCAAGGAAATTTAAAATGTCCAAAGTAAAAAGATGTTCGATGTTTCGACTCGTAAAGATTAAGCAACCAATACGATCGATTACTATTACTTAAAGACGAATTTAGTTGAGTCAATGTCGAATGAAGAATCTCTGGAGCACCGCAAAAAGCGGGCCTTGAAGTACCTTCAACATTGACTGAATGAGTTAAACTGATTTTGGAAGACACCGAGAGCAATATTTATATTAAAAAAATACCGAAGCACCAGGGAAATGTTTCCATGGCATTGTGTGGGTGCGAGGAGCGAGGTGCCAACATTAGGGGTTGTTTTTTAGACATCATAAGAATACTAAAGCAAGTAAGAGTGAAACCGAATGCATTTGCGCAGGTAGTTCAAGAGGCGACTATGAAAAACATCAACCACGAAAACAATCGACTTGAAAACAAACAATTGGAGCTGCATTCCTATTGGTCGTTAAGATATTTGAAGGGATTCAAATTAATTTTTGACTAATTATGTGTTGTCGCAATCAAATTTATTTATATTGATGTATGTATAATGTCAAGGAATAGTATAAAAAATCTCTAACAATATTGGTATTTTTTTCTTATTATTTCTTAGAATTTTTTCGAAGAAAAGCTGTGAAAATTGTTTAGAATCTCAACTGGAGACAATGTTTTTTTCTTGATTTTTTAAATCTGGTAAATATTTGTGCACGTGTCTAACACATCAATGCTCTTCTAAGCCCAGATATAAAGCAGTTGTAGAACCAAGTTACTGCCTCCAAAGTCATATACCACGTTCCATAACAACGCGTGCTTAGCTCATGAGCCTCGTCTTTTGTGGCCCCCACAGTGTATGCCAGAATTAGTGTATTTGTGTATTGGTAAAAGATTGATTACAAAATGAACTCCCGCAGTTATGGAATATTGTTTTATTGAAAATATCTTTATAGATCAATTGCAGTAGCATTTTTATGGTTTAATGTGTTAAAGTGCGGACACTTCTCCGTTTTGAAAGAAGAATAGATTTGTATGATTAACAAAATTTTATGATTGGCCAATAAATATTTATGTATAGATATTTGGCATAGATATGATAAAATTTCCTGTTATTAGTTATGATTTTTAGAATTTCCATATGTCAGTAAAATTATTTAGTGAAAATCCCAAACATTGTTTCAATTCTTATCTCATGGCAAAGCAATTTAAAATATGCTAAAAAGGACTTACATATTTAAAGATACATTCAGTCTAGGTAAACAAATATGTAGTTATTTTATTATATACAATTACACCACAAAGATACATATGTATGTTGTACATAACACGGACTACCTGCAGTACAATTAACAATGAGAGTAAAAGAAGAAACTGTTTTCAACACTTATATTTTCTGCTTTCGTTAGAAAAAGAAGACAATGCACTTCTTGAAGAATAAATACCAGTGACAGGACACACAAAAATCAGTCTAGCTCAAACTCACCAATAGATCAGATCAAAAACTGTACTCTGCCTTTTGGGCCGGAGCAAGCGAAGTACGAATTCAATTCTTGAAGCAAGAAAGCGTTTTTACATTTTATTCACTAAAATGTTACGTGATTGTTAAAGAAGAAGACAAAGTGTACAAGCGACAGTTGACAGGAGATGTCATCCATCCATTCCTTCACCCATCCATCCATTGAGCATGCGCAACAGATTGTCTTCAGTAGCAGCAGCAGCCTGAATCAGCCGAAAAGTATGCAATACACATCAAACAACATGGCGAAACATCAGCAGCAGCAGCACCAGCAGCAATAACTTCAAGATTGGTCGGTCGGAACTGGTAGTGGAAAATTAGAAACCAAAAAATATTAATTAGCACGCAAAAAGGACCACATCCCCCAACATACAAAGGACTGTATGTTATTATAAATACAATGAGCGGAGCCGGAATAAACATGCCACAGAATGTTTATATCTGGTCAAACATAAACACGGAATAAACATACAAAAGAATGTTTATATCTGTCCGAAAAAGGAGGAGGAGAAATATAAAAGCAGAATAAACATACAAAAGAATGTTTATATCTGTTCAAATCAAGAGGTAGTATGTTATGGTTGTTGAGAAAAACGTCAAAAGGATAATATAATATGCAGATCGTACTTGTTCGGGAAGAAAAGTAAGCTTTAATAATGAAAATTATTGTGATATTTTGAATTGTAAACGGCAATTCAGATTTAAATATAATAGAACTGAACTGGATATTATATTTATTAGAATAATTAAATAATTACAATAATTTATGCTTCATGCAATCAATCATTGTCTTCCAACATAGTTATAAGGATTTATTGTAAGAACCAAATATGCTTAACGATGTCTGGACTCTATTTATTAAGTTACTTTAAGAATCATTGTCTTCCGGTTTGTTTGTTTTGCTTAAGTAATTTTTAGTTTAATATGAAAAAATGAGAATTTAAATGAATAATAAATAATAATAATGAATTGAAAAATTGAATATAAAATAAAAAATGAAATTCCTGCAAAATATTTTCACCAGAAATATTTGGTAGGAAACAAACAAAAAAAAAAAAAAAGTATTTATACTCTTCTTATTCTTTGACTTCTTAAAATACACTGCCGCTGAACTGAATAGGTTCCACAAATCTTAAACAGTAGAATGGTAAAATCTGTTTTAACAATTTGCCCATTTGTTTTGGCTCTGTTCAAAAATTATAAGTTTCATAGTTTTGATCCTTTTAACATACAAGTACAAGGTGTCCTAAGAAAATAAGTTGACTTTTTATTTTAACCGAAAAATATTTATTTATTCTTCACTATCTATTTTGTCCCTTCAAAGTAATCCCTCGCAGATATAATATACTTGTGCCAGTACTTCTATATGGGTTTTTTTGGTTTGACCTTGAAGTATTTAACGATGCGGTCTTTATTTCCTTAAACGTGAAAAACTTCCAAAGTTCGTTTTTGTATTTTTGTGACTATGATAAATTTGTAGGGGGCCAAGTCCGGTGAAAACGGTTTCTGAGGCATGTTACAGTTTTCTATTTGCTCAAAAATGGTCAAAATGTAGCAATTTTGGAACAAACTTCGCTCAAAACATCCGAAAAAATTGCATGGCATGATCTAACCGATATGCTGACATCCTCAGAAACTTTTCCACTTCTTCACTGCTTCCACGTTTTCACCGGTTGTTGACTTACTGGTGCTGCTAGGGCGGGTATCGTCCGACGATTTGTCAAGCATTTTTAATGGTTTTCAATAATTCTAAGAAAAAATGTTGTCGAAGCTCTTTTAGTGGTGTCAGCTTTGATCGCAGAATTTTCAAATTGTCTCCCACCCTCATATAGTTTTGGGAAGAATAGCCTTCAAACGATCTTCATTACTGTTATGTCCGGCGAGGATGGCGGCAACTCCAGCAATTTCACAGGTTCGTCGTGTATCCATTATGTTACCACCACTATGAATAGGAGCGTTGTCTTGTTGGTCTGTCCATGTCCATTGAAATATATTATAGAATTGTGGGGAAAACCTTTCGTAGTACAGTTTTTTATTCATTCGCGTTAATTTTTAATGTAACAAAGTGCAGCTCACAAATCTCATAATATGTTATGATCCCC
The DNA here is from genome assembly GCA_037043295.1 of Amiota minor. Classification (NCBI taxonomy): domain Eukaryota; kingdom Metazoa; phylum Arthropoda; class Insecta; order Diptera; family Drosophilidae; genus Amiota; species Amiota minor. The sequence continues at coordinate 911,213 of JBAMAW010001063.1, forward strand.
ATTCTACAGGGTTAGGTGATTGATGAGCAGCTCACAAGTACATAATAATATTGTATGTTATGGTCCCCACATTGTTATGGCACCTCATTTCGCAGGTCATAAAAGTAATAGTTGTAGCCATCTCGTCAAAAATACGAGAGTGTACCACTCATTGTGCTACGTCATATGCTTTCAAGCTTTACGTATATCATTGTGAAGTAGTTTTGTTTTTCTTTCAGTCTCTTCAGAACGTTGGAAATTTAAAGCAGATGTGCAGTCAGAGTGGTTGCATAGATATTACTTACTCTAAGAGTTGATGCTGCTTTTCCCACTTAAGCCTGTTTCTCTAACTACTTGATCCATAGAGGCTTGAAGATTCACTATTAATAAGTTCAATTAGCCTTTCCCAATGAGACTTAGCATATCTTTGTAGATTCTTGGCGACTGATTCGATGCCAAGACCGCATTCATTTTTGCTGCTACGAACGTACCAAAGTGCATGCACATCGCAGCACTTTATTCTGAAACCTTTGTATTTGCATAATGTTGCTAGAACAGAAACAGCCCCATAACTGGATGCATACAGGTTTTCATATTTGTTTGCACTAGTCCGCTTGCCTATGTGACAATGAATGTTTCAATATATTAGTTTGAGTTCTGATTTTTTTCTTTTTCTTTGAGCACTTGAGCTTAATCTTGAACATTTTAACATTATTTTAAACGAAAAAAATCATCGTTAAGTTAAGAAGGGATTTTTAATTAATTTTCACGTATTTGGCAGACCAGATTTCCTGATGTGTAAGAGTTATCTTTGATAACACTGTTGTCTGTCTATTTAAAACATATTTATAATCTTTATTTATTGTTCTTTAGGCCATGTAAAAGTTGTAAATATTTGTCTTATTTCCGCATCTTATGTGCTCACTTTCTATATGAAGCAGAGAAAGAAAGCAAACAATCAATTTAATGAATCAATTGAACTCTCAAGATTTATGTCCCTGTTATTTGTTGTTTATTTTTCTTTAGTAGTAAAACAAAAACAAAAAGTTAACTAAATATTTCTTATTTACAATATTTCTACCAACTTGAAAATTACAAATAATTTTTGTATAGAGAAAATATTGCTTTCTTAAAGATTCAAAACAGAAACAAAGCCAAGGCTAATTCGCCTTGAAGTCTAAAAATAAATCAATAAATCTTTTTTTTTTTTTTTTGTTTCTACAAAATAATTCTTGTGAAAATAATTTGCAGGAATTTCATTTTTTATTTTACATTCAATTTTTCAATACATTATTATTATTTATTATTCATTTAAATTCTCATTTTTTCATATTAAACTAAAAATTACTTAAGCAAAACAAACAAACCGGAAGACAATGATTCTTAAAGTAACTTAATAAATAGAGTCCAGACATCGTTAAGCATATTTGGTTCTTACAATAAATCCTTATAACTATGTTGGAAGACAATGATTGATTGCATGAAGCATAAATTATTGTAATTATTTAATTATTCTAATAAATATAATATCCAGTTCAGTTCTATTATATTTAAATCTGAATTGCCGTTTACAATTCAAATATCACAATAATTTTCATTATTAAAGCTTACTTTTCTTCCCGAACAAGTACGATCAGCATATTATTATTATCCTTTTGACGTTTTTCTCAACAACCATAACATACTTCCTCTTGATTCGAACAGATATAAACATTCTTTTGTATGTTTATTCTGCTTTTATATTTCTCCTCCTCCTTTATCGGACAGATATAAACATTCTTTTGTATGTTTATTCCGTGTTTATGTTTGACCAGATATAAACATTCTGTGGCATGTTTATTCCGGCTCCGCTCATTGTATTTATAATAATTAATATTTTTTGGTTTCTAATTTTCCACTACCAGTTCCGACCGACCAATCTTGAAGTTATTGCTGTTGCTGCTGCTGCTGCTGATGTTTCGCCATGTTGTTTGATGTGTATTGCATACTTTTCGGCTGATTCAGGCTGCTGCTGCTATTGAAGACAATCTGTTGCGCCGCATGCTCAATGGATGGATGGGTGAATGAATGGATGGATGACTTCTCCTGTCAACTGTCGCTTGTACACTTTGTCAATTTTTTGTTAGCAATCACGTAACATTTTAGCGAGTAAAATGTAAAAAACGCTTTCTTGCTTTAAGAATTGCATTCGTACTTCGCTAGCTCCGGCCCAAAAGGCAGAGTACAGTTTTTGATCTGGTCTATTGGTGAGTTTGAGCTAGACTGAAGTTTGTGTGTCCTATCTGTGGTATTTATACTCCAAAAATGCTACAGCAACAATATTATCTCAATTCTGTTGCAACATGTGTGAAGAGTTCTAAGATTTACCAACTCATTCTCTCCTACACAGTAATATGGAAGATGATTATATGCTGCGCAGGTAGATTTCGTTTTTCAATTCTACTTTTCTACTTCTCATACAATTTGTATTCCTTTCTAACTTTCTTATTCTTATGGACACAAGCAGGCAAGAAGAAAACCTTCCCTTATTTCTACAAGACTTTTCGTTCAATTTATTTTGCCTTTCCCCTTCTTTTGTTCGTTGGTGTTTAGGTAGCGTTTAGATTGCGTTTACCAGTCATTTTTATGCACAATGCGTTCTCGTGACGTTAAGCAATTTTTCTTAGTAGAAATCATAAATTGCTGCATTTCTTGCATGCATGATTACACTTCCCTAACATTAGATTACAGCAACACATCCTTCAACTCCAATACATATGTATCTGTTGTAATTATGCATTGAGTTTTGATTGCCCACAGCACGCTATGCTTCACTGATATCTTTTTAAGTACAATATTATGTTATGTCATACAAAGTTAATGTATATGAAAATATTGGACTATGTGTACATAAATTTTAGATTTTTCGTGTCTTAAGAAATTGTTTTAATTAAGTTGAGTTCGAAATTCTAAGATTTTCGGTTATGTGTTTGTAATGAGTAATTTGTTTTGTGTTATGGAAACAAATACTTACTTGCCTGTGAGAAAATATTGTATGTTTGTGAGCTCATAAAAATGTTTTGTATTTATAATAAATAATAACCAACTCAAGAAATGGGATAATGATTCAATTTTAATCATTAAAATTGTTTAAAAAATGAGCAATGAAACTTTTATTTTAAAGTCTATACTATTTTTCTATTCTAACCCAGTCTACTTCCAACCTCCCATTTTAAATGCCATTTGCAGCCAACTAAGTACATCAATGTAAACACAAAAATACTAGATGAGTTTTTAAGTTTCACATTTAAATGTTTAATGTCTGACAAACTACACTTATAAATATACATTTATTTTAGCTTCACTTGTATATATTGAAATCAGTGTGATTTACTTGGTTCCATCTTATCTGTACATCTGATATGATATTTTAAATTTGCAGTTTAGTCTACTATCAATTTCTCGATAAAAAAAACTCAAATGCTTGTACCAAACAAAAAAGAAAAAACTTGGAAAGTTCATGCCTCTTAGTTTTCGCAAAAGAACTCAAAAGATACTGAGACTAACTCGAAAATTTAACCGTTTAGACTCAAGATTCTGTGGCAGTGTAGAATTATGAAGTACTTATAGATTATGTAATGAACAATAGGAAACAGCAGAGCATTCGCTATGCCTCTCTGAGGGTTAGAAATTGAAATTGTAGACTAAAATCAACAGAAATTGCAGACTAATCTCTGAAGAAAATATTGAAATCCTAAATGAATATCAATCTCTTGGAGGAGCTGTAATTATTGAATTGGTTAATACAGGACCAATTGCAACCTCAGTGACGATGTGACTATAGGTGGGAGCCCTTTCCTAACCTAATCTATTGATTGGATCGATGGTCTGTCAGATATCTTAAAAAGCAAGTAAATATTATGTAAAAGTTTTATTTTAAGTTCTTAATTCGAAATGGAAGACAATCATTTATACAATAAACTACATATTTCCAAACAAACCAATCAAGAGGAAGGTAATGATAAAAAATGAAAATTACAATAAATCTTATTTTTTAAATATCATAAGATATAAATATAAATGTTTGCTAAGCATAAGATAAAGCTTTCTTTACTTAAACCTAATGAATGTAAATATCACAAAAAAATATATTTGCTAAGCAATGATTAAAGCTGAAATTATTACAAAATTGAAGATTGCAACTTCCACAGATCCAATAATATCACAGATTGTTGTACTCATCATTGCAGCTACGAAGTTGTGTCAAATCATTAAAGTCATCTTTAGTCATCTTGACTTCTGTGCTTATGGTAATCATCACAGTAAGGCTTCCATCACGTGTTATAATCTATCACAGTATTTTCATTTTGAGATAATCACAATTGCATCTAGTAATGGATCACAGTTTCAAGTTGAATCGATTTGACATTTTTATGCGGTTATTAGATTTCTTTTTAATATGATTTCCAAAAATTTGCACATTTCTTTTTGTGAGTTTGACTTCAACTGATTTCTTAGAATTCACTCACGACTTTTTATAGAAAAAGAAAGGAAAATAGTTTCCACCCCTAAAGGGGGGAGCAAAAAGAAAACAACCACCAAAATCACCTGAACAAGAGATCAAATCAACAGAACTCAGGTAAATAAATTATAAAGGGGGTGAATTTTAAGGGTGGATTTATTTACTATAAATCATCATAGATTTTTGGTATGAAAGATCAAAACTCCTCCTCCAACAACTTGAATTGAAATTATGAGAAATAAAATATTGAAAGGAAAATTTTATTTAATAAAACAAGAGACTAAAGTAAAGTATAAACTATACAATGTTTTGGAGAAATTAATAAATTTTTCATTGTCAATTGCAATGGCCTTCCGTTTCCTTATTTTGTGTGTGTGTGTGTGCTTGTGTGTTTCATACTTGAAAACACATAAAATTTTATTGAAGACTTCAACGAAACCTCAAAATATCATTTTACAACAATCATTAGAACAATGTCTAAATACAAGAACTTAAGGATAAACACATAACTAACCTAAGTAAGTGACTGTCTAAACTGAGCACTTAGAATGACAAACCTCTAACTGCATTTTGCAATTGAAAAACACAGCAGGACAAGAAAATTTACAATCTATACATTTTAGCAAGGAGGCAATTTAAACGGAAGTGCCTTATCCTTATAGTCGCGTCATACATTAAACGGAACCTTTGTTAAGAGATACGAGATACGGTTTATATGTCTCTGGTATCTACGACCTAAGTCTAAGGATAACAACGCTATCCTGTAGCGTTCCAAAATGCGAGTCGCCTAATTTGTATGTCATGTAATTGCAAATGTCTGGTCAACATTTGCATTTCCTTTCATTTGAATGTTAATGTTTTGGACTAGTCATTTTTAAGGATATTTTCAAAATCAAAAAGATTTCTTATCTTTTATTTGTCTTTTGATTATTTGAATAAACATTTGAATATTTTGACTTACCCAAATTTTAATTTTTTGTTCCTTAAATTTGCATATTATCCTTCGTTATTAGTAATAAATAATATAACCGTCTTCATTACCTAAAATCAAAGCATAAATTATTATTAGTTTTTGTTTGTTGACTTTTGAAATTTTGTATAAAGAGAAGATTTCTTAAACCTTTTAAAAACTAGACACAATTTGAAAAAATAACAACTGTTAACTAGTAATTTTTTATATAGTGTACTTACCAATTAAAATAGCCTGTAATAAACCCAATCTAAATTCATTGCTTCCACAATAAAATCCTAGGTGTGGAACCCCATTAAAAGTGTCGTAAGCACTAAGTATAAATGTTATTTATCATCTATATATTTCTTAGGACAATGTTTGAAATATCTGTGCATGATCTACATGACCTCATAGCCTAACCGATTTTTCGAATTTAACGATTGATATAATGTCCATTTTGACAGTTGTTTCTAATAAAATAATATAGTAAAGTTAAAGTTAAATGGTTCACTCTTTTCGAGAAGACCACTTTCATTGCGAGTATATTGTATGTATTTAAAGGTTATGGAACAAAAAGAGATGTTCTAGCCCCTCAGGGACACTTTTGACAAAATTTAATGAAAATCGAAGGCATATTAAAATTATTATTATTAAAATGAATATCATTTTATATATTATTTAATTATGAAAAATAAAAAATAATAAAATATAACAAACTAGCAGACTCCTACGCGCTTTATTTAGAGCTGTGAAACATTCCCAAAAAATATGAAAATGTAATGTGACGAAAATCAAAATTTGACGATGTTATTATTGTATTGGAGCTATTTAGGCATATATTATTGTGTGTACTCAGTTATTAATAAATGAGAGGAAAAAATACAACAATAACAGCAACCAAAAAAAAATTCAAGGAGTAGTAAAGTATTGACAACAAAAATAACTTAAGAAAATACAATATTTATGCTTTGTCATGCAGTGGTTTGGCAAAAACTTAATACTACAAAAAAGAAGAAATGAAAATATAAGTAAGCAAAATTCTTCCCATTTGGACTCATTTATTATAGGTATAAAAAAAAAATATTAAAATCGGTTCAGTATATTTTAAGCCAAATGGAAAACTGTAAAAAACATTGAAAAAACTGCCTGTATATCGTTAACCAAACCATCTATGGGCTCACTCAAACACATATAACAAATTTTATCAAAATCGGTCCAGCCGTTTATGAGGAGTTAAGCTGCAAAAGATCCAAACAGTGAATTTTTTGTACAATCTAAATGAATATACATATTTCGGTGAAAAATAAAGCAATCATTTAAATTAAGCGTTAGATATATATATACCGTAATGAAATATACCATAAACACAATATTTTTTTATTAAGTTCGTTTACTTTTGTTTGGCATATGTATCCTTTTTAGCCTCTGCGCTCTGTCGTTGCGTTCAATCTATTGTACTACTGCTAAATCTATCTCACGCCTCATGAAGATGATATAGTAGTAGTATAGTAAATTACGAAAAAATGAAGTAAGTGAAATAAAGCTGATCTGTTAATAGAAATGCTATAGCTATGATGTTGTAAAATAAACATGAAATATGAAATAAGAATAGTCAAGCTGTCCAATTCAACTTTTAGTTTTTAATACTAATGTTTTCATATTTAACTTTTGGCTCATCGCTATCAAGTTCTTTAACAAATGAAATGTCTTCACTATGGATTGGTAAATGGTCTCCATCTATAATGATCCATTCACTAATTTCAATTTGTGACGGTCGATGATTGTCATTATTTAGTAGCAAAACTTCAATTCCTGTTCATTTTTGTTCATTTTCATGCTCTAACAACCATTTCTCTTTGAGAACTGACGTTGAAATGTTGTCATCTGGATTCTCTGCAACATCTGAATAGTTTCCGGTATTAACAGATTCATAACTAAATCTCAATGTAATGAATATTATTTCCAAAACTTTTCTATAGCATTACGAGACAACTTGTTCCAATAATTCCCAAGCGACAGCACAGCATCATTAATGGTGATGGTTTTAATGACCTTCGAAATGTATTCGGGGATTACCCCTGGTATGTACTCAGTATTGGCGAAATAAAATAAATGTATAATAGGTATATAAATAAATAAACAATGAATAATAAAAAAAAGATATTAGCAATTTAAATAATTGATTTCCTTAAACAAGGAATCAACAATTTATGTACAATATATTTTTGGTAATATTTGTTTTCATCATGAGTCTGAGCATAAAAGAACTTAGCCAATCAAACGAACATGTTTCATAATCGATGAGTGCTAGTCCCATCATTATACAGTGTCCCATCAATTATACTTTTCCTCTGCATTATATTTGTTTTTAGTAATATTACTGGTGCTTGCCGTGACACCCGTTTCTTCTTATCTACCCAAGGTCTGCGTTAACTTAACATTATCTTGGTGAAAGTTATTCTACTTTTTGTTTCCCAAATGTTAACTTATAACATGATTTATGTCACTGGATTACCGATCATTTCATTATACAAAATATGATCCGAATTAGCGAATCCGTGGTCGGTCGGTTTGATTACAAGGGAGATAAAAGGTATTTTTATTATATAGAAATTTAACTCTGTCCGGATTAAAGAAGGTTGCTGATTAGGCCATATCCATATTAGTGAAGTTGTTCTGTATATATTTAAATATTTTTCTTGATAAACATTATGTGCTCAACAGAGTTCTTAGACTCTTAATCAAATAAAGTACTCAACACTTAAAAATTTGAATAAATCATGATAATTTTCAAAATAAATTTATAAAATCCTAATAAAAATATATATATGGTAAGAACTATCTCTGATATTGTAAAAGTTTTTAGTTGACATACATAAATGTACAATATTCATTACTGAGGTTTCGATAAACTTTATTGAAAAGATAATAAAAATAAATTTAAAAAAATCGAAAAAATGATTACAAAATTTATATAAAAATATTTTTAAAAATATGAATAAATATCTAATTTATTTCTAATTAAACTAAAATTTATAAAATTAATAATATTACAAAAATACAAAATTTATAAAAGTTAAAACTTAAAAGCAAATATTTTTAATCTATGAAAATTATAATAAATTTAATCAATAGAAATTATAGCTAAATTATCATATTCAATGAAAAAAATGATAAACAATAAGAAAAATCTGGAAGACTTTATGATTTTGTCGTTTTTGTGTTTTTTTTAATTATTTTAGTAATAATTTTTTGATATGATTTTGATGTTGGTCAAACAAAATTTTATATAACAAAAGATTTAACAAGGAGAAATAACAAGAAAATAAAATATTGGAAGCTTCAACTAATCATGGCAATTATTTGATTTGTTATTCAGAGATATTAATTAATGGTGATGTATTGAAAAAAATATTGTACAATGACTTTTTGAAGCATTCAATATTAAAGAGAAAACATAATAGTCATAATAAAAAACTTAACGAAAGAAAACAAAAACTTAACATACAACAAAATAAAAATCTAACAAATTTATAACAAGATTATAAAGCTTTGCACGAAACGTTGCAATCGAACAAGTAAGTATTTGTCATAGTCGTCTATCTATCAGTAGTTATCAAAATATGATAGAAATATCGAGATGATACTGAAATCCTTACTTGCATTGCAATGTCAAAAACAAAAATTTTATAGTCTGGCGATAGAAATTATTGCACTTTCTCTGCCCATTGAGCCATTTTTCCCGTGATTTTCTGCTCCTGTTGGTGACCATCGCCGGTTTGTGACTGCCATCTTTAAGATGGTATCACAGTTCAATCTAATCTACTCTTATTGCACATTTTCACACAATTTTTTTTTTTTATTGAAGCAGCACTTTGCCTGGAATGCTTTTTCATATTGCACGTTTAGTCATTCATATTCAGATACAAGTAACTTTTGACTCACTTTTCATAGAAATTGGAGGGAGTCTCTACTGAATCTGATGAAAAATAATTGCACTTTTCAACACGCCCGGTCCTGCTTACTGATCGAATGGAGAGAAGGCTATAGAAAATCAAGCCCAAACCATTAACAGCGTACAAGCATCTTAGATGTTCGCGATGATGTGAGTTTTGTCATCGTTGTCATCGTTGTTATTGTTGTTATTGTTGTTGTTGTTGTTTGTCGATTATCTTTCATAAAGATAAACATTTAAAGCTTTACGCCAACCGAACAAATGAATTTGTTTGCGCTTAAAGCGCTTTTAAAGCCTTTTTGTATCTGTGTTCCATCTTGATTATGCATTACGCGTTTGCTTAGTCCTCCTTGTATCTGAAGGCACAACCTTCAGATAGACGAGATGCCTACAATGCCGCGTAATTGTCACAGTTTGAGTTCAAAGTTCATGCGAGTTTCAATTAAAAATGCATTTGGAAATGCTCTAAGTGTAACCGCCAAATGCAGCTTCGTTAGTGCCCAACATCTTTAACCTCGTCCTTATTGTCATCGTCGTGGTCGCCATCATTTGCTTATGGAGTAGACTCGTGAAAAGCTTACGATGATGATCACGTCGCCGCCGTAACCAAAGCCAAAGTTTCATTGTCGTCACGTTAACGTTGCTCACTGAGAACTGACTTCTAGGCATGCGTGCCACGCGATTTTATACTTTGCGTCGTCTCGCTGTCGTCGCGCTGTCATGAAACATTCAAAAGCGATAAAGCATACGCATTGCATATTGCCATTGTTGGGCTGCTACTCTCGGTATCTCGCTCATTGGCCGCGTGGTGTTTTGAGCTCTTATCAAACACACACATACACACACAACACATACAAATACTCACAAAGAGACGACGGGGGACAAATAAACGTAAGTGTAAGCGCGCGATAAATGACGTCCACGTCGACGGCACTGCCGACGCATTATTAACGCATTTATTTATTACAAGGCATTCATTCGTTCCTACCCGCAGACTCAGCCTTAACTTAAGCTATCAGAAAAAAATAACAATGAGGAGATGAAGAAGAAACGTTGATCGTCGACCAACCCAAAGAACGCAAACATCAATGTCCTCGTCCTCATCATCATCATCATCATCATCATCATCATCATGCTCATCGTCGTTCTTTTTACTTTTTCTTTTTTTTAGTTTAATTGCAATTGCTACAAGAACAACAATCTCTCAAGACTTTGCTTGTCTTATAGGTTTTATATTATTTTTGTTTGCTTCTTTGAGCTGCTCTTTGATTTCTCGCGTTTTAACGTCATCAATTCAAAAACCCTAAAAGGGAATGTATAAATGAACGAAGGAACCAACGACCATCGGCATGTCGACGTCACTCACTCGCTCAACTCAATTCAGCTCAACTCGAATCATGTTTGTCTCCCGCGCTGCGCTTGCGCTCTCCTGTGCAGCATCACAAGTCAAAAACAACAACAAACAACTGCATTCATATGAATGTATCAGTATATATGTGTGTGTATGTGTGAGTGTTTCAATCGAGTCAAAAGCGGGAGTAACCCCAGCAGCTACAACAATTCATTGTGGGTCCCTCCATAAACTTCTTTGTACATATTATATTTTTTTTTTTTTTTTGATCCCTGCAGCTTCTTAACTGACGCAACGCGCCGCCTCCTCTAACACAAGCAACTCTTCTGCATCGTAAGATCTTCCCAAATAGGTTTTTGTTTATTTCCCTTCTTTAAGGTTGTTCCCTTGTTGTAGTTGTTGTGGTTGTTGTTTTTATTGGTGTCGTTTTTATCGTCTTCGTTGTCAGCAGCAATGCGTACGACGACCTTATGCTCGTCACCACGAAAAACGCACACATGGAGAGAGGGGGAGATCTGTAGAAAACCCAGTATGACAGCGGTTTTTAAACTTGTGTTGTTCACAGATCCCCATCCTTTGGCTCAATAATCTCAAAGGTCAGACATGGTGAACCCATATAGCGTTTCTTAACAAAAAAAAAAAGAAAACGGACGCTTCTTAAGGTAAAAACTAAATTGGTCTTTGGAACTTTAAGAATGTTAAACAGACAGGATGACTCCACATCAAACTGTGGGAGGAAAGAACTTTTTCATTAATCCATTCTCAGTATTATTTAATACATACAAGATAAGACTGGAGGCGAAGACTGCGCTAGATGAGGTTTACATTTTTACACATGGATGTACCATAAGATGGTTGATGAAACTTTCTAGACGACTAAGGCGTCTCATCTATCATTCCATCTACTACACTTATAAACAGAGAAGAAAGCGGTGACAGCCCTCCACAAAGTCCAGCAGCACTCAATTCCTCTCTTATACATTTTGATACCTTAGATAACGAGATAGACGCTGGCAGTTTTTCTGACTTGTGACTGATGTCTATAGACTTTTTTAATATAATCTCATTCAGCTCTAGTATGGAACTGGAAACATATAAATGACTCCTGGTACTCTCCTCTGGCTACCAACTGAAACAGACATCCGAACTTCTATTCTTTAGCGAGAACGGTATTCAAAAGGATGACGAGAGGGTTAACGGATGCATGTTTTCGACCAAGCATTCTGCCGTAGCAGAACCTCCTGATCCAGCTTAAGAACCACTGCATTACAACATAAAAAACACGATCCCAACGTACTTATATGTGATGCGAGTAAAACTACGAGTAAATAATGCATCAAAAGAAAAAGAAAGATCAGAAAAAGGTCTCCGACGCTTTCAGAACCACGTCATACAAAAGCATTTTATGTATGACGGACGATATGACGACGACGACGCTGATGATGTCGGGTCGACAGCAGACTTAAAGTCAACCAAAGACGTTGTTATTGTTGCTTTTGTAATTATATTGGGTTATCGTTAATATTATTATACCATAGTAGTTGTTATTATTATTGTTGTCATATCGCGAAGACGTGAAATGAGCAGTTTTTATTGCCCGCAGCCCTTTTTCATTTTTGTTTTTTTTTTTTTTTTTTTTTTGGTGGTTTGCTTTGGATCTCTATCATATTACATTTTTTCTTTTCAGATTTTTCTTTTTATAAATTGTTCTGTTGACTCACGATTTTTTACATAAATTTACGTTTCATTTAATTTTTAATTCGAACAATTCTCTCTTTTTCAATTTTCATCAAGCAAATAAAAAAATTAACAACTTAAAAATGAAATTTCATAATAAAAATATAGAGATAAACGTAATCAAATCTAGAATAGTTTAATATGGGTAGGCCAAATGCAACTATAGACTCTCATCTATGTAAAAGTTCAATTCAGTTTTGTAAGCATATAAATCTTCACAGTTCAGAAAACCATTAAAACACATAATCAGATTTTCTATTTCATAATTTGGCTTGTTAATACTTTTCTAAAGTTTGTAACATAAGAAGAAAGTAAGAAAGATAAAACATAATTCAACAAAAGATCTATTCTTTATAAGCAACTTTGCAAAGGAAGTCAAACTATCATTTCAAGTTTCTAAATTCTCGCTCATAAGTGCTAATTTACAAGCAGATCGTACTAAACAAGCGTCCTTCGTAACCTTCTAGTCGTCGTAAAAGAGAGCTTAGTAGTAGTAGGGACCCTAAGAGTGATGTATCCACATCAGGCGTTTCAAAAGGTCGTTAGACTTCTATAGACTCGCTTTGACGTGCAGCTTGTCTAGTCTATTCTATCCTAATATCGTACTAAACAAGCGCCCTTCGTAACCCTCTTGTCGTCGTAAAAGAGAGCTCAGTAGTAGTAGGCACTCCGAGAGTTATGAGTCCAAATCAGACATTTCAAAAGGCATTACAAACGGTCGTTTTATATACTGGCTTTGACGGACAGTTTGTATCTTCTTTTCTATACTGATAATAGCAGCGTAAAAGATTTTGATGACTAATAGGTGGCTTAATTAAGAACCAAAATTTACTCGACCAGTAGCACTCGGCCTCCTTTCCCAACTACATTGGACCTTACATATGAAACACTTTAGAGCATAGGTTCCACAGCTTAATTTTTAATTTTAAGCCATCAGTATAAGCTGGCGATCCGCATTGTGCTACACTAATAATTGCATTCGTCCTCAGGGCTGTCTAGCCCTGATTTCAAAAACAAAATTTGTTTGCCGTTGCTACTTTTGGTAGCCTTAATGCCCCTAACTTGCTGTGAGTCTTCCAATGACCCCCTGAAAGCCTTCAGAGTGTGCAAAGGGGTATTCTTGCCCCGCTTGGGAACCTATGCTTTAGATCAGGTCTATCCAACCAGCTTGATTCCCTGAGCCACAAGAAGGAAAAGGTGTCGTAATTTGGGGCGCAAGTGAACTGGCGAGCAAAAAAGTTCCCGAATTAAATTGGCATACAAACAAAAAATAAAAAAAAGTTTCTCGGTTGAACAGCACTATTACTCGTCTTACCTGTCCTAGGACGCTTGAACAGCCCAGTTTTGGACCATTGTGTCTTATCATGCAGATTGTAGTGTGTCGTGGATGCAATCTCTCCCCTCCTTTCTTTAAGTCCCTAATTAAAACAATATTATATTAACAAAAATTTGTTCCAGATTGGTCCACAACTTTTAAGTAATCTTAGGCTCTAATTCCTAGTACTGTTACTTCTAATTTACCTTTACTTCTAATTTATCTTTAGCACTATCAACACAAATTGTTCTAATGTACTATAGAACTTTTGATAACGAACAATCCTATTAAGTATTTGGAAAATTTTGTTTGTTTGAAAGCTGAAAAATAATCAACACAACTGAATGAAACATTCCCTCCCTTGCTCTTCAATTCTGATTTCCATGACTGTTCCAGAACATTCAATTTTATTAAGAGTCTCATAAATATTGATTTAATCAATGATTCCATAGACCCACATTTCTCATTAGTATTCAATTTAAAATGCATTTCAATACTCATAATAAACAAATTATGTATGTAAAAGAAACCCTAAGAAGAAATTTAAGAAATAGAGTATAGGAAATGTGAAAATCAAAGTTTCAATATTGGAACATTGTTAGCTCATTATGTATGGAGTGACACAACTTGGACCAAATGCGGGTAGAGGTATGTACATACTACACAGGGTGGATAGCTAAGAACACTTTATAGACTTTATTATCAGTTCAGAGATCTGAAATGAAAACAAGAAAACAAACCAAAACAAAATAAAATGAAATGAAATGAAAAACACTAAATAAAGAATTATAATCAAAAAATTTAAAAAAAAAAAGGGCGGCGAGACTAACAAAACAAGTTCCTACAGAAGCCAATCATCAGCAGCAGTCCTTGCCAAACACAGGCATAAGACCTAAGCAAAGATCGAAGTGAAAAGATTTAATTGCCCACGGGAGAAACCAGTTCCATCATTGGCACCGCGAGTGATCTTCAGGGATGTGTGTAATGGTAGGCCAGGCCATGCCAGGCCAGGTCAATCGAATGAATGCAACTTATCGGTAAACTTGATTATTATTAAACATGATGTTGTTGGTTGGAATTGGAAATGATGAAGTGAATACAAAATTACAAAGCGTAAAATTATCAATACACGACGACATTAAGTTAAAATTGAGGATGGGGATGTGTATGAAGTTGAAGATGAGATCCGCCATCTGTGTATCGGCGGTCAGTCGTGTCGAATTGTAATCAAAAGACTTAAGTTGGCGTTGCAAGTAAACATTTGTTTTTTTTTTTTTTACATACTCGTACACACAAATGTTCACAAAACCAAAGGAACGTCCAACATTTTTATGACACATTAATTTACTTTACTCGTATATACTTATTTATGTACATAGTATCTGTATCTGTTCATTGTCGATTGTTACTTTATCTTTTTCTTAATGAGTCCAGCCAGACATAAAGCAAAATGAGAAACTCTTATCGCTTGCTAGTTTTGTTCTTGAGTTTTAATCTCTACGCTGTCTGTTGTTTACACTGGCAGCGTAATCCGGGTGCATTCTTTAGTAAATACTAAAGATATTGGGAGGAATGTGTACTTAGCAAGCCATCATTTATTATCAATGTCCAGCAGCGATAAGGAACGGTTTTAGTTTAGTACAAAAATGACCTTAGAAAATATCTATAAAAAAAAAAGAAAAAACATTTTCCTTTAAAAAACTAAAATACCAGGAAACAAAACCTTTAAATTATCGAGAGCCATGAATATTTATTTCCGTTGTCCTGCTACCATTTCCAAGGCCAAACCTTTCAAACAGACATTTTAATTTATATACGGAAAAATGTTATAAATTTCCTTTTTGTAACAATTCTTCCTGCTCTAATAAAACTAAATTACTTTTATTGTAGTCTCAATAAAATCCGATTTTCACATGTTCATCAACGCCGACAAAATCTCATAAAACTTCCTTCCTAAGACCGTTTCTTACAGCTAAGGCGCTAGTTCCTCGTAATTGCGTTCGGGTAGACGAAAGGGTGCACACACACAAGATATAATAGGATTTACTAGGATTCCTTTTATTGTATGTACAATATTAAAAGGAATTGTTGTATGTAAAAGATGAAACAAGTAAAGGAAGTTGAAATACCCTTTGAACTTATTACCATGTACATTGTACATGCAACAGGGGAGTCTGCGTGGGAATCAACACTCAAATGATCCCTAATATAGAGGGGCCAATCTTCTGATTCTAGTGCACAGATCTTTTTAATGAATTTAAAGAAAAGGGTTACGTTAAAAAAGCGAGAATTATTTTAGAAGTAAAGGATGGAAATACTTTGAGAAAGAAAACATTCTCAGGAACATTAAAACTAAATTAAAATCAAAGAGATTTAAATTTATTTTAAGTCGAACATCCACTATATAGATCTTAAAATATATTTCTCAGTGGATTTGATTTCGGAAAATGTACACCATTTTAAAATTAGTACAATACATCATTGAATGTAATTAGTTTTGTTGTTCAGATATCCATAGAAAAGGGCTGCCCCTCAAATATTTATGCTTTGCAACGTTACCAAAATTAAATTGTTGTAATTAAAACATATATTTCTGTTGTCAGGTTAAATATGGGCAAGGTAACGAAGAATTAGTCATAATTGGAGAGAATGACAGTGAAATACCTGTAAATATCTGCGACAGAAATGATACTTAAAGACTCTTAGAGATATATATTTTTAAGTCCAGGTATAACTTACCGAATAGATTGAATTTAAGCGAAACTGGAGGTGTTAAGATAAGAGGTTCGATCATTAAGTCCATAGTAAATCCAGAAAATGGTATTCTTAGCATTGAGAACTTTTTTTTCATTTTTATTGTCAATTGAAGCAACAAACTTTTGTGTATTTAAAATAATGGAAAAGGTGAAATTCGTGTGATCATCACTATTTTTTGCGTAAAAAACCATCACCGAAACCAAAGAAATCCTTGATAAATGCTATGCGGATTGTGCATCATCAAATTCAATGATTAAGAAGAGGTTTACTAAATTTTTTGTGGTCATGCCAGTACAAGTGGACTGGTTAGCCGAAAAGACGATGATGATGAAATACGTGGAATGATATGGGACGATCAGAAATTGAAAATGTGTGAGATGGCTGAAGCTGTAGGCATCTCAACTGCGCGCTGTAGGCATCTAAACACAACTGTGTAGCCACTTTAAAGGAATGTTCGGTGATGTTTAATCGCAATCCGAACAAGTTTTTGTGCGATAGACAAAACATTGATCTATCTCAATACACCACCAATCAAGGAAAAGTCAAAGCAGTGGACTTTTCCGTGTGAACGAGCACCAAAGAAGGCCAAAGTGGGTCTATCAGCCAACAAGACTATGGAGACAGTTTTTTAGAAGGCACATGACGACGGTCGTTTTTGCTTCAAATCAATGTCGAATCTGTCCAAAAGCTCTGGATAGACGAAAAAACATAAATTAACCTTCAAACTGCTACCCCATTCAGCATATTTTCCAAATTTAGCACTCTGCAACTGTTTCCTGTTTTCAAACCTGAAGAAATGTCTCGGCCTTTGTGTCGAATGAAGAGGTCTTCACTGAAACAAACGCATATTTTGAGGACCCTGAGAAAATCTATTATTTGGAAGGGATACAAAATTGGAAAAATGTAGGAATAAATGTATCGAGCTAAAAGAAGATTAAATTAAAAAATAAAAAGAAAACTAAGGACTTATTTATCGACACTCGTCTTATAAACTTTCATAAAAAACAAGATGGCTTAATAAATCATATTTTTAATTATAAGAAATTTAACTATTCTTCAGATTTTTAGTGACATATGAAGGCCCTGACACTACTCCACTATTGACTTGCATCTTAAAGCAAATATCGAACTAATAGCAGACTATACTTAAATTTTAGAAATTTTTAATGGGAAGTTCCAGAACGCGTAAAATGAAAATCTTAAACTCTACATTATAAAAACATAACAAAGCATCTATAAGTCATCTTAAAAATAAACTCATGAAAACTTTCCATATTAGGTGTTTTTATTTACGAATATTTACATTGTCATACCCATGAATATCAAACCAAAGCAAACAAATGAACACGTGAGTTTGATCAGAAAAACCATGTGTCGTCGTCCCCAATGTGCCAATCGAGTGCTAAGCATGCACCAAGCACGCAGCTCAGATTACAATCCAGAAATTTAAGAAGAAACAAAATAATATCATAAGAGTGAAATAACTGTCAGTGAAAGGTGCATGAAATGCACCACAAACAAACAAGCAAGCGATGCAGACAGCATACAATCGTACAACAACAGGAGAAGAACCCAACACAAAAAGGTCGCTAAAAATTCAGCAAGACTAAAAGTAAAACCAAGGCCCTCAATGCGTCCATTCAATAACATTCCCACGCTTTCGAAAATATGCGTGTCTTTTAACGAAATTTAAAAAAGGAAAACCAAAAAAAAAAACATGTCTTATGGCAAAACATTTCAGAATTTGCGTTCAACTGTCAATAAAAACCATGCATATTTATCAAAATGCAAACAAAAGAGAGGGGAAAGTAAAGGGCAAATCAAAGAACAAAGTGAGCACACCTGTTTTGCAAGTTACAACCACCCTTAAAACGATTTGTTGAAACACCCGAACGATCATTCAAACAAGTTAAATGCGCACTTTGTGCATGCGTCCTAGGAAAGGACAACAAGGGACGGAACAGGTCCATTCCAAGACACAGAAAGGGCGGTATTAGGCGCAATGAAATCACAACCAACAGCATGTAGCAGATTGAAATTCAAGCAGAACAAGAGTGAGTTAGTGTAAGCAAAAGACCCTCATTAGAAAATCGTGCAATAAAAATCCAGATCTTATACTTGTAACGGAAACATTTCCCACACTCTCACCACCATCAGATCAGTCCAACAATCCAAGCAGCACAAGCACAATTCAGAAGCATCCAAAATGTATTCTCGTCTGTTCTTAAATCAATGGCAAGGCAACAAGAGAGCCAATCGAAACGAAATGAAACCCTTAGCAAATCAAAAGCAGGTGTTACTACTCCTTCCATATCAGAATAGTGCAACAACAATGGCAACAATATAACAGGAGAATGCTACAACAAATACTTAGTGGCCAAGTGGAAAATAAATTTGAATCCCGCTTAATCATCATCATGTATGTACGACGAGTATGGTATTATAAAGGGAAGTAAGATCCTGGGAAAATAATTTCTAAGTCAAACTATTTTGATGTCTTTAAAGCAATTTGAAGGAAGAAGTTCTTCTGCGCTTGAATACACTGAAAAAAAAAATTAAACTAAAATGATAATGAATTTTTGAGATTGTAGATATAGAAATATATAGAGAATGCAGCCCCTTGCAAAATTGCTTCATATAGGTAAGGAATCTCAAGCCGAGAAACTAAGAGCAGTCCAAAGCAGGTATCACAATGGTTTCTAAGGCTTCTGGGTGAAGACGCCTGTCTATGCTATCATTCTATTCGATCCTATCCTAACTCAAGATAGAAAAAAAAAATTAGCAGATATTTGCCTACCTGCTTTTCAAAATTTAAAAAAGAAAAGAAAAAACACCCATGGATTTAAACTGCAATAGATTTTAGAGTAGTATTTATTTTATTTTAAAAATGATCCTAATTACCAACAATTGTTGGGATCTAAATTGTCCATATTTCAATGTAATACATCTCATAACTTTGGTATTTCATAATTTTTACCATATGAGGTGACATTGGTCTTAGGTATACGAGTATAAAACCTCAAAATTGATACAATTTTATGGAATTCCCGGTATTCGAACATACATACAATCTGTCTGTATACTGATCTATGTATGTTGCATATGTTATATGGTGTACATATGATGGACACATTGAGATTTCACCTTTATTTCTTCTCTCTGTGTAGATAACCAGCAGTAGAACTAGGCACAATACATCGTACGATCTGAGGAACAACACACTTTCTGCGTGTGCACATCACGAGTCCAAGCAAACATCACTTCGACGATGAGTCCTATGCCCAGGACGTGCGGATATGAATAACGAATAATGTAGTAGGGACAAATGGACAGAAGGTCGCTTGTCGTACCGATAGTAGCGAGAGACACACACAAGACAGACACACGAGTAAATGAACAAAAGACAAAGACGACGAAAAAGAAACCTTCAACACAAATAAGAAAACAAAAATTATGATAAAGGCGACGATGAGGAGCAATAAGGAATAAAAATATACCTACAATAACAACAACAACATAGCAGCAAAAGTACACTTAACCATGTGGTTAATGTATAGGGAACCGTGGGAACGCTCATAGCTCAGTTGGTTGGTTGATTGGAACTAAATGTGAATGTGAATGCATGCAGATAAGATTGCAGAGCGAAGAATATAAACACTTGCAAGGATAATAATGAATTTATGTGTATCTGTCTATCTGTCTTTCGGTCTATCTGCATGCATTTTAGCTTCGCTTGGGGTTGAAGTTGGTGCTGGGGTTGTTGTTGTCCAAAAATAAATTAACAACAAACAGAGAAAGAATATGATCAGGTTTCATAAATTCACAAAAATAAATACTTCTACATACTCGTACATACATAAGTAGAATTGTTATAATAAAAGAAGATTTTATTCAGTTTGCAAGTATGGTACGAGATTATAGATTATTTGTATCTTGATATGAGCAGAGAGCTAAGCATGCGCAAAGTGCGCGCTACATTTAAGGGTGGCTAGTGTTGGCCAGGCACTCACAGGTTTGTCTTTCAATCAAATTGGATCCAAATGAAAGGAAAGGAATTTCGTTTTTTGTGTTATGATTTTCATTTACGATTTTCTTATACATAGTTAATCAATATTTTATTGAATTATATTGTATGTACGAGTATATTATCCATTCTGACCTTTGCCATCTTTCTGGCAGTTATGTACATGATTCCACCTTCTTAAAATTTTTTAAATTCCTAAAGGTTTCATCTAAAAAGTTTCGTAGAGACTGAAACAAATAATAAGCAAAAGGTGCCGGACCTGGAGAATATAGTGGGTTGGATACTATACCCCCAATCAAGCTGTAAAAACTTTTGGCAAGTTACCAAATTTCTATGAGTTATAGCATTATTTTGGTGGCGCACTACACCTTTTCTATTGAACAATTCTTGACTCTGATTCTGTTTAAGTGAATCATTCAATTTGTCCACCTGATAACAGTATACTTCAGAATTGAACGTTGTATTGTACGATAGAAGCTCAAAAAATATGATTTCTATCAAATCCCAGCAAACAGTTGTTCTCGCCTTTCGAAGTGCTTTGAATCTGTCCAAGTTTATAGTGTTCCGTACCCAAAAAAATTCCAAACGGAACTATATTGCTAAGGCTCCGCTGTCCGTTCATACTCCGGCTCTTCTACATCATGAACTGTAATAGGTAGAAAGTTGAAATTTTCACAGAATGTGTAGTTCTATTGCTGTTATAAAAACAAATGATAAAAATAAAATATACTTAAAACTTTAAATCGGTCCCCATACATAAAACGTGTCCCACCCCCATACAAGAATAGTGTTTTGTATTTTTTTGTAGAATACTTTTCGAAATTTTTTGAGGCATACTTTTTGACGTTGTTTGAATATTTGAGACAAACAAAAACAAACACATTCAAAACTGTGGTGCGCTGCGCAATGCTTCTCAAATGTTAACTGTCAGTTTAGAGAGGATAGATGGAGTTAGCAGTGCTAATCAAATGTTATTTCTTATTAGGGTACCGCACTCAAAGGATGCAAAACGGTTGTAGTTACTATCGCGACAAAAAAAAAACTGTGCTACTCAAATAGCAGCAGTGCTTCTCAAATGTTAACATTGAAACAAAACTCAGGTGCAATGCTACTCAAATGTCAACTGTCAGTTTATGGAGGACAGACCCAGCATTGCTATTTAAATGTTCTTTCGCTTTTAAATCTTGTACGATGTTACGAAACCCTTCGGGTACGAGTTCAACTCGTAATTAGCAGATTTTTTACTCCATGATCTCGCTTAACATTTTTGTAAGCAACCCATTTCTCATCCCCATTGATGATGGATGCGCTTCATAAATGGATCATTTTCTTGATGTTTAAGAAGAAAATCGCAGATACCACGGCATAAATTTCTTTCCGTAAGAACATGGGCATTGTCCAGCTTTGAGATAAAACATAGCCTTTCAAATGAACATGAGCGATCAAATTCAATAAATTTAATCTCTCAGCGATTTCACGAGTTGTTATTCGCCGGTTTGCAACAATTACGGCTTTTATTTTGTTTTCACCAACTTTAACTGACCTTTCAGAACGTGGTGCATCTTCAACATCCAAATAGACGTATGGTAATTTTGCAAACCAGTGTTTGGCACTGGCGTACTGTTAACACATTTTCACACATGGTATCATTGTTTTCCTGCTTGAACAGCTTGAATAACTTTTCGATATTAAAAAAGTAAAATATGCCGAAAATGCTACATACTTGTCACTGCCACATTTTCATGCAAGCCTTTTCCAGATTAGCTGTCACGAAAAAACGAAACTACGAAATATGGAAATAAAATAAGTAAGCTTGGTTTTTTTTTTTTTTTTTTGTGTTGTGCATGCGCATCCAGAGAAACACGCGTCTTGAACTCACTTTTCTTGAATATGAAAATGTAAAAGTAAAGTTCCAATGCATTTGCACTAAACTCTTAGAATTGTTTTCTTGATATACAAAATTCTCTTGACTATCATCAAATTGTTTTATGACTGCGAAATAATTGATTTGTTATGCAGCAGCATTTCAGTAGTAAGAATTATTTTCACATATTGAAACAAATATAAAAGCAACGGCATTTGAAGCTCAAGCATTAGAAGAGCATTTAAAATAAAAATGGTAACATTGCATACATTTTTTATTATATTTATATTTTTACAACATTTCTAAAAGATCTAAAATTTTTCCTTTTCTATTGTAGAACATCTTTAACTTACTACTGTTGGGACTAATTTTTATCCACTACAATGTGAAAGTCGGATCTGTTGATACTGAAGTAAAATCAAAAAATAATTTTAAACAGTATTGTCACTATCAAATTATAGTCTGTTTGATAATGAAACAAATCAATACGCCAATATCTACTATCAAGGAGTCTTTAAAGAAGAGCGGTTGTGAAATAAGTGACGATGAAATTAATAATTCGGTTTATCACTTACGAAACGCACTGAAACAAGGTTTGAAAAAACTTGTTATCGGTACATATAATTTAAAGGTAGATCCAAATGATTCGGGGCGTTTATTATGCCCTAACGATGATGCAGTCACAGCAAATGTGAGGTCTAATAAAAATATGATGACATTGGACAGTTGCAAAACCAAACTTCAAGACAATACCTTGATGGAGGACGAGTCGAATAAGTGCATCCAGATATTGGAATCTAAAATCAAAGAGGTTGAGAAAAACATATCAAATCACCAAGGTATAAAGAATTTCAAAGAAATTGATCTTTTTAGTGAGCCCGAAAATGTTGAGAATTACACTGCTGAGGAAAAAAATCTCTTGTTGGATGCAATTGAAGCAGAAATTCGTAGACTGGCTTTAATGCACGGCGTTTATGTTCCAATATTTAATGGTGACGATTGTCCTGAAAAACGTACAGAATCAGTATTGGTTTCACAATTATTAGAACCTGAACTGAAACCAACTTGGGTTTCATCAAAAACGTTGGAAAATCAAAATGGAAACAATGCATCAGATCAACAAATTAAACAACAAGTTTCGGAATCACCTACGACTACTACTGTGCGAACAATCAAAAAGAAAAAGAAGAAAAATCTCATTGTCGGATAATCTCATTCTGAGCTCTACCCTTTCAAAGAATAATTTTAAAAAGAAAAAAGGAATGATCTTATAAATTAGATATATGAATGGGGTTTGTAAATGGAGAAAATTGGAGAATAAAAAATGGCATAACAGAATATACAGTAGAAATATTATTATCTGGCATCAATATTTAATACACTATAAAAATATAAACCTTATAGCTTTCTGGCAGTATTCATTCGTCTCAACATGGTAGTCAATGATATACAAATTCAGAATTCTAAGGGTTTTGTGTTGATTATCAAGCGAAATTCTTATTTTTTGTAAATTTTGGTTATCATCCAGAAGTCGGTAGCTGATTATCTCAGTTTAAAGATATAGATACACAACTTAATTCTATTGTAATGCGGCTGACAATGAAGACGTTTTACTTTCCTTTGTTTGTTTTTCTAAACTTGGAACTTTTTCTAATTTATTTTATTTTTTTTTTTTATTTTTTCCAGTAATCTTATGGGTCGAGCAGAATACAGAAGATTTTTTTAAATAAACTTTCTCAACAAAAAGAACAACAGTAGCAACAATATCTAAATATAAATCAATTTAAGTGCCAGAAAAAGTGTCCGGACATATTGTGAAAATATATCTTTGTATATCCCGATGAGAGGAACATACTTCTGAAACATAGGAAGGAAGGCAAATCATTTCGTTAAATTGAAAAGATTTTGGAAAGAACGCATTTATCTGTTCAGTATGTTGTAAAAATATTTAATTCTATGAAACTCGTTCTGGGTACCCAAGTCGGTTGCCAGAACGAGAAATGTAGTAAGCGTCACAGCTTATGTAAAACAATCCTTTACTGCTAAAACTCTTTGTGAGATTTTGCCTGCAGCACACGATTCGTTGTTGTCATTTTCGAACTTTTAATCTTTTTCATATCTTCTTTCTATTTCGTTGATCCAAATCGATCTTAGGCTGCCTATTGTTTTCTTCATGAATGGCTTGATATCTACAATTTTCTTCTGAGTTCTCAAATCTTTCATTCTCATTAGGTGGCCTAACCACAATATTTGTTTCGCTTTCAGGAAACGTTTCCCCCTTTATGAATTGGCCTAGTTCGTCGTTCCATCATTGTATCTCCATTCACCGTGAGAGTCTTTAATTTTGAGTAATATTGGTTATGCAGGCACTTATATGTAGTATTCAAATTTCAGCATGCAAAAAAGTTCTTATTAGAACTTGAATTTGAATTGGTGATTTTATGGAAGCTATCCAAACGATCCTTAGGGACTTGAAATTTATTTGGTTGATGGAGATGCTAAAGTATGGTTACTATTTCTGACAAGTGACAAGTGTTACATATCGATTCGTCTCATCATGGTTATCAATCATAAAAAATAAATTTGCGTAAAATTAATTTACCCATGGTGAAAGTGAAAGTGATCATTTAAAGGGAAAAGTTAGCCCGCCCAATAGAAGCCCAGACACCTTCTAGACAATAATTTAGTATCTGTTATTAGTCAATGATCAGTAGTCATACCAGCAGCTGCAGTTTTTCCGGTATCATTTTGCAAAATATATATAAAATTTGTTATTTTAATCAATTAATAACAAATTGTTTGAATTGCTCAAGTCTTATTGACATTTGTATCATCATCATCATCATCATTCAAACCCAACTCTAATGGTTGTTTTGTTATGCATTCTAGAACTAATTGATTAAAACATTATTAATATGAAGTATGAACTTCAATATTATATTTTTATAATAATATATAAATGCATAACATTATTTCGTAGTCAATCATTAACTGCTTTGCAGCAGTCATTAAAAGTTCTATTAAAAGTTATAGAATAATGAAGTGTTTGACAGAAAAAAAGGTAAAGGAAATTACTTCTTAAAGGATCACAACATATAATATTTTTTTAATATTTTGTATTTGCAGGCAATTTTCATGTTCATTGCCGCAACAACAATGTTGCTTGCCTTATGTGAAACTAGTGTTGATGAGTCTGAATCAATTCCACGTAATAAAGTCATCGATGTAGGAAAATTTGATCTCATAAAATTTCAAAAATCTTATGACAATGAACCGGTTGTCTATCCCGATAATGCAGACTATGATAGTATTGAAGAGACAAATATACGACGCATTGCATTCGAATTTCCTGGCAAAGAGCAGCTCATAGTTAAACCCTTAGCATTACAGCCAAGAGCCCCAGATGTATCGGTAGAAGGAAAAAACTATATATTGACGTTTAGTTATAACTTACAATGTCCACCAGAGTTAGTTTTGTGTTACATCATGTTGTGGGAATCGGATATGTCAACTCTACTTAATAATAAGTTCTTTAAAGAATGCTTTAGAATGGACCAGGAGGGCTTTGATGCGCATGCTATCTACAAGATGAACAATCGTATGAGACAATATGCCAAGGAAGAGATGATCGATCGTTTTATTGAAATTCTAAAGCGCGATCATAAATCTATAGTATTATCGCGAAACCAAGATTGTAATAATACCAAAGCTGTGATTGGTCAAAAAATTCTGCCTAATCCAATCAATCCAAAGGTTTTAGAATTGGAAGGAAAATTAAATAGTCTTCTATTAAGGAATCAGCAAAAATGTCGCCCAACTTCCATTGAACGTATGACAATTTTACGATTCATTTTAAATAAATTATATCGTTCACACAATATAACAAATGTAAATCGTGAAGGTAATTTAAACTATCTTTTGAGTGGCGTTAAAAACTTAACTGCAACTCATTTAAGTTGCGGAAATACTTGTTGTGACAAATGCATGCTCGGGTTAGAAAATCTAAAGATCAGCGGCGATTTAGCGATTACAAAGGTATACAATTGGACAAAAGAAAATTTAAAGCATTTAAACGACTATGTGGCATTTAATAATAATTCGGTTACCCGACTAAGTGATATTTCAAATGTCAATATAAAAGAAATTAGGAACCTTCAAGGACAAGTCACAAATATCCTTAATAATACCAAACAATTTTCTCGAGAACAAAAGGCATTAAAAGAACTAACACAAAGATGCTGTGAGAAATTGGATAATGCAATGTTGGATGTTGATAAAAAGTTAGCAAATCAAAATGGCGAAACTTCAAATTCTTTACAACAATTGAGAGAAGAACTTGAAAAAATGAAAGCAAAGCAAGAAGCTCTGAAACAGGAACAAGAAGCAAAAGATCGCAATATTGAAGCTCAAGGTAACCAAATAGGTGAGTTAAAAACTGCGTTACAGGGAATTCGCGATAATTTGAAAGATGGAACTAATGAAGCTGAGAACAAATTGAAATCTATCAATGATAACATTGACAACTTAAAAGAAAAACTTAATGAAAATGAATCAAAGTCTATAAAAGATATGGCTGATATTGAAGCGAATCGGAAAAACCTAGAAGAATTATTGAATAAACTGAAAGAGACGAGTGCCGCTGAGGATAAGCAGCAACTCGATAAGATCAATCAATTGCAGAACATTTTGAACCAGGTTCAAACAAAATTTCCCGAACATATCAAGGAACTCGAAGAGAAAAATAAACAACAAAATGAGGCACAAATGGAAAAGATCAATGATTTGAAGAATCGCATGGAAGATGGTAATAATTTATGTAACAAAAATTGTATGGATCAAGTGGACATAGTAAAAAATCAATTGCAAATTATGGAAGAGAATGAAAAAACACGTGTCCAAGAACAAAATTTACATCAAAAAGAAATAGACAACAAAATGGCAAAACAAGAAGATACTATTAATCAAATGTCTAAAGAACTAGAGAAGGCATCAGAAGCTAATTCTAAAATATCAGTCAATCAAGAGGCAACTAATAAGGAATTGAAAGATGAACTAAAGAAACTAGCTGACAATTTGGACAATTCTAAAACTCAATCCAAAGATCAAAATGTATTGATAACAAAACAAATTGAAGATCTTTCCAAGAATATATCCATTAGCACTAAACACGCGATCGAATATTGTGATGAAAAAATTTCTAACAATTTACAAAAAATCAATGAATTTAGTACTTCAAATGCTTTGGCACAAAAGCAAATTGATGCATTAAAAAAACATATGGACGATTCAAAAACAGAAGACAAAAGCCAGGATGACTTAAAAACGAATGAAATTAAAGATTTAAAGACAAGATTAGCAGAACTGGAAAGAACTGCATGCAAAACTTGTGGAAATGGTGAAGATACAGCGAGTGCGAAGCAATTGAATGCATTGGAAAAACAAATCGGAGCATTGGAAGAGAAATTAGGAAATCTTATGAATCAGTTAGATAATTGCAACTGCAACAATTCACCGCAAAGCCAAGTCGTGGAGGAGACTTCATCTAGTAATGAGAATAATGAAGAAAACATTAGCGAATGCAATGCTGGTCAAGCTGAAATCAATGAAGATCTAAATTATAGATTATTTCAACTTGAGTTGTCATTAAATAAAACTGCAACCTACCAACCAACAACAACAAACGAAGGTGCTAAAGTAAAACAAAGAAGGTTTCCAAATAAAAGAACACCTAACCATTACTTCAATAAAGTTACATAAATATGAATTATATTTTCTATTGTATTTTTGGTTTCAGATGTATAACGCCTTATCAAATCAAAATGTAACCAACAATTTCACTCGTACGAGAGTTGACCCACCTTAGTTTCTCACATTTTCACGTGAAAAAAACGTTAAAAACGATTCCTTAGTCATGTCACAAATCTAACGCTGCGTTACACCCAAATGGTTTTGGTGTCGCTAAAAAATTTTATATATCTCGTGACTCCAAAGTCTTTGTTCCAAATAATTTATATATTCTAAATATAGAGGAGTGCACGTTGCTTGTAAAAGTGCTCTCGTCATTTCGCGCTTAAGGGCGGAAGTAAGTTGAGCATGATCAAAAATGCTATTCTTTTGAGAATGGTTTGAACGATTGGCGTTATTATTATTAGTATTATTTTTTTTTTTTTTTTTTTTTTTTGGTGTTGTGTTTGTAATAAGCCAAATTAGAAGAATATGAAAGAAAATGTTTAGATAATCCACCAGAAAACTTTGATTCCAATAAATAAAAAAATAAAGTATACTTTTAGGGATTTTATAAACAGCAATAGCTTATGTTTCAAGAAAAGCTTTGTAACTTAAAGCAGTATATGAAATCTAATACTATTTTCTTTTATTTCTGAACATATATATCTATATTATCTATGACCTTTTGTCATTTTTCGAATAATTGGGAGTCATTGTCATGATGGTACACAACTCCTATTCTGTTGGCCAATTCTGGTTGCTTTTTCACGATTGCGGTCGAGTTGTGAGCAATAGAGGACCGAATAAACCGTTTCACCAGAATGGAGAGGTTTGTAAAACATTATTATATTTCAATCACACCAAACATTTAACATAACCTTCTTTACCGTCAACCCAGTTTGTGGAGGGTCACCGGCCTTTGATTATGATCGATTGCGTTACTTATTTTCGTATTTAATCCATTTTTTCATTTCCCGTAATGATTTGCTTCAAAAATGGTTCGATTTCGATGCGTTTCATCAGCATTTCACTGTTAGTAATTCGGTCAATCAAATTTCTTTGCATTAATTCATGTGAATCCAAACATCGATCGTCTTTGAGTAGACTGCCCTTTTAGATGATGCCACTATCATGTTGATGTTTATTGCCTCCGCTATCTCCTGACAGCTTGCGTGTCGAAGCGAAGGGAAGTACATCCAAAAATTAGAAATTGAAATGTGACAGAAATCAAAATGCAATGATGCTTCAGAGACATAATGGGGGGACGCATTGTCTTGTGCTGGCTCGTCTGTTACTCCCCTCGCTAAAGAAGTTTTACTTCAAAAAAAAAAATTTGCAGTGCTGGAATTGAACCCCTCGCCCTGGGTTTGCAAGTCCTACTCACTAACCACTAAGCCACAGAGACATTACAATTGTATTTGCCTAAATAGCTCCAATATAATAATAACATGGTCAAATTTTGATTTTCGTCACAATTCATTGTCATATTTTTTGGATTTACGCCCCTTCGCTAAAGAAGTTTCACTTCACAAAGCATCACATAGCGTATCTCTTCACATATTTCATTCATTTTGAAATCAATATTACTTTTTACATAAGTGACAAATTACAGTACTGTCTTCATACAAATACATATATGTGTACCGATTATTGTTGCACAATATATTGTATATTGGTAGCAACAACATACTAAATAAAAAGGACTCCCTCGAATCTGTGACATCAAAGCAGTCTTTTGATGGCCTAAGGAAGCTAGCAAACAACCCTACCTAACTTTATAAATTTGGAAGCAATGAAAAAGCTAATGTTTGACGATGATTGATGTATGTAGTTCATAGTGTTAAGCATGGCGGAGGCAAAGTGATCATTTAGGATTCATTGTTACTTTTCATAATGCTTTTGGACTCGCCTGAGATCATAAATGGGGACTGTACGTAGTTCATTTGCTCGACACTAGAAAATGACTGCATAAAATTCTAAATAGCCATTCACATAGATTAAGAAGTATGCGAGTAATAACATACAAGTAATAATCGAAATTTTATTTGTGGCAATGCCACAATGAGCGCATCTCATAAAAACTTAGATACACACACAATAATTTTCAAAAAATAAACAAACCAAAAACCAATTTATCTATCAAAACAAACGCAAATTTATTTTTAGAATTTCTGAATCAAAATAAAGCGTTTGTGTTAAAAAGCTTTATATTTAAAAAAAAAAAAAAAAATCGATTTGTTGTTTTGCAGCCCTGATATCGCGACATTTTTTAGTAAATTTTTGTGAAAAACAAAATAAAATTTTATTCAGCCCGCGTCGTTTACAATCAGCTGTTTTTTGTTTGTTATTCAGCGACCGCTTTCACGAAAGTTGACGAGGCCAAGTGCGGAGTAATGATTTCAATTATTTATTTGTAATTAGTTGCGCGCCTTGTTGTTTGCACTGAAAGTAAGACCGGTACATTTCGTGTTTACTCGATACGCTACGTAGTAAACAACGTAAAGCTTGATCAACGTCGAAGATAACCAAAAATCAAAAAAGCTTTGTAGAGCAAAGCGAGCCGTCATAGTATGTATTGCATTATAGAAATCGGCGGCTAGTGTCATTATAGTGTGTGTAATTAATCTATGCATATATCACATACGCAACCACATACACATACCATTTGCTTCTTGTCCAGCAAGAAACGCGGACCAGAATAACCACTCGCCTCACGCTCGCAATACGTGTTACCGTATTTTGTTGCTTTATGTTTATGTGTGGGCGCGTAGCAAACTTTGTAACGCACTTTACATTGTAAAGAATAAAGAAGCAGCCAGAACAAAACAAAGTGGAAAATTACTCAATCACAACAGATCATTATCGAAATTGAAACGCATTTAATTGGTGGCACACATCTTGTGACTAATAAATAATACTTAATACTTGAAAGTACAATAATTAAATACCAAAGATGACACTCAACAATGAAGTCATTGACATATATGGTAGACGTAAGTTATGTTGTCCAGCGTTTTGTGATTGTCAATTTCCTAGTTGCACAGATGCAGCTAATTATCAAGGATCAATACATGAACTAGTAGATTGCCGTTGCGGCGAAGAGGATTCACCTGGATCAAGCTGGCAATGGCATCACAGCATTGATTCGGACGTACACATTATGGGTCCAGATATAACATTCCATCCAACATATAGTCAAGGCACAGCAATTGTACGTGGTGAGCGACCATTAAAAGCGGGCATGGTGCATTTTTGGGAAATGCGCATATTGACAGCGCTTACAGGCACAGATGTGGTGAGTAATTTTTTGCTAAATGAGTAATTAATGAATGTAGTAATGCCTCATTTGAAGATCAATCACGTGTATAGTAAATAAATGTATTGTATTGTTTACGATTATTTAAACAAAGTTAACAAATTATTATGAGCTATTAAAGATAGATATCCATATCAGAGTAAAGAGTAGTGGGTGGATTGTTACAAAATAGAATACAAAAATTTATACTGCAATTTACATATAATTACAATATATTAAATTGCTCTAGGCAAGGAAATTTACGTTAGTGACTTGCATTGAGGTAATCGTATAATTCCATCGTATGTAATAACTCATTAATAAGATAAAGATTTAAAATTTTTATAATGTTTGCGTTTACAACACAACATCAACTCGTGATAGAACACTTACTTACTAGGCCAATAAAGATAAGATTCACTAAGTAAATGGGTAAATAATACAATGTTTATGTTTAATGAGAGCTTATAGTATTTCGATTAAATTTTAGGCTTCTGCCACTTCTTTAATTGCATAACATCGGGACTTCTTCTCTCTAGGATTGGATGGACCTTATAACCCTAAATTTAAAGAAACATTTTAGGACACTTCTATCATTTTATGTAATAAATTTCATTCCCCTTAGTGAGTTGCTTCGATTATAAATTCTAAAGCCAATAGTAGTTTCTTTTATATATCGTTCATGACCTTGAAACTTCAAATCTGGAGAAACAATGAACATTTTTTATATCAAAATTAACATTGAGGACTCGTATCACTTCTATTTATTTCTCCCTCTTGATGATGATTCAATTTTTATTTTAATACTAATGGAATTTTCGGACACTTGTTTTTCTATATTTATGTTGGCCCTTTAAACACAAAGATTCAATGACTTATACTATATTTTATTAAAGTTGTATTATTATAAGCTATACATACACATTCCTTATTTATCGTTGTTGGATTGTAACCTTCAAACCCTAAAAATAGAGTGTCAGTCGTTTAGTTCAGTCAATCAATTAAAATGGCACACTTGAAGAATATAATATAAGGCAGACACAAGCGCGCTGCTCTGCTCTATGCTTCTCCTCAATCATTGTCAAGCCCCAGCGAACGACATCAGATCTAATATTAAATGAATTCGATTGACAAACAAAACGGAACAACAAAATGCTCTGTTGAATTAAAATTGAGAAAAATGTAAATGGAATGGAATTGGAATGAGCATGGAAATTAGAATGGGCGCAGCAATCAAAACCAATCAATGTCCGAAACATATGACATCCATAAAGTACATAGAAATAAATAGACACAACTGACGATATACTGCTAAATTTAGACAAATTCCAGAAACTTCTGGAACTTCAACAATGTTAAAAACTTGTATGACAACAAAACAAAAAGTAAAAAAAAACACTTGGTCTTGAGTTCTGAGCAGAGAGGATAAGTACAATCAATAGTAAAAACAAAAGTGAACACAAATTACAAACAATGAATGCAAATCAAGACAGTTGGGGGGGACATACAGACATCGATCGATCTGAATTGAATTGAACTAAACTGAAACTGATAAGACTCTGGTCGCCACTAGCTGACTGATAAGGGGTAATTGGAAGTTGGATGATTCTTTATGAAAAACATAAACATAAAAAACGCCTAGAAACTAAAATTGTTTGTTTTATTTTTAATTGCCAACGTCTTTACGAAAGTTCAATTGAAAAGTCAATTCGAATCTCTTTATATATTTTTATTTTTTAATAATCATTAGTTGTATTTATTTTTGCGTCACCACAGATGTTTGGCATCGGCACCGATCAGGTTAATCTGGAACAATTTAAATTCCATTTTGTTTCTGCCCTTGGTACAAATTCACAATCTTGGGGATATTCGTACAATGGCAAGATCCAACACAATGGTGTGCAAATAACCTATGGGAAGAAATTCTGTCAAGGTTGCTTGGTTGGCGTCTATTTGGATCGTACGCGTGGTCATTTGGAATTCTATTTAAATCGTCGTTCATTAGGCATTGCCTATACCAACATTCCCACAGATCCAGACATACAGATTTATCCTATGATCTCTTCGACTCCCGCTAGATGTGCCATACGTCTAATAAACTCATCATCTCAAATTGAATCACTACAATTGCGTGCCTTTCAAGTACTTGCCCGTCAACCCAAGAAACTGGAAGAACTACGCCAAATGCCCGGTTTCCGTAGCATTATGCAGGACTATTGGTTTATGGCACCGCCAGTACGTTACTCACAGCGTTCGAAAGAGAATGAATTCGACATTATTGATGAAGTCGTTCTCAGTTCGAAAACCCGTCAGGGACGCAAACAAAAGTATAATGGTAAGATATTAATGAAATATATAAAATACAGTGAAATATATAAAATAATCATGAACATTTTCATCATAAGTAGATCCAGATGATAGTGATGATGATCTTTATACAAATGCACATAAAATTGCAATACAACATAAAAATGAAAGCGATGATGAGGATGAAGCCACTTCTTCATTGGCACCACACTTTGACGAGTATTTTCATTATTTACTTTAGGATTAACTTTTAAAATGATTTAGATATTAAGATTGTGATTAATGATTTTTAAAACTGTTATACAGTCTGAACTGTTCTAATTTTAATCCAATGTTTTCTAAATATTGTTTATAATTGTGTTCCACTAAATGTTTTTTTTTTTGTTTTTGACTAAAGGATCGATAAGTTTATAAACTTAATATTATATGATCCTGTAAAAAAACAACTTACATGTTTTAACTTATAAATCTCATGTATTTATGATAAGCATTTTCTAATTACTTTTATACTCCATTTGTGCCAATTTTTATGTGTACAAAATAAAAAAAAAAATATAAAATTCTCTAACACGAAAAAACCTTGTAAGTTTCAATAATTTATTTGCAAATATTTAAACTTAAATATTCTATTTTTTATTTGTTAGGGTTTTTTAATTTATTATATATATAATTTTATATTTAATAATTTTATTTATACAGCTCTGTTCATAAAAGAGTAGTGCAGTGTTAATTCAAACGATAAGTGCCAATATTTGCACATAAATTTATGAAAATAATCAGTTTCAACTATTTTGGAGAATATATACAATTTTACCTATTTGTTAGAAATTTCTCATAGAAAAGACTCGTCAAAAGAAAATATAAACATTATGCAGTTCACAAAAAAATAATAGTGTTCAATATAATTGAAAGAAAGAAAACCAAAAAAAAAAATCAATACTAAAGGGCTTTGTAACTTTAAATTGGGTGGTCATGGTGTATGATGTGTCTCTTATAACCTCTCTACACAAATGCTAACCTCAACCTTCTCGTGGTGTTCAGCGGTATATCAGTTCCCCTTTAGCAGTACTGTAGAGGAAATATTACGGTACACTTAGCAAAGCTGGCAAGTTCGGATGCCTGCTTGCATTAAATTACCTTCAGTACAAGGCAGCAACCCTGCCACCGAACAAGGACGCTCTGGTTTAATCTTCCATTGCGTCTGAAAATTCATCGATTCGTGTATTTACAATCCTTTGTTAATTAACTTTGTGAATAGACTATGTTTATAATTTCTTTAAATTGTAAATACGTCATAAATATCTTTAAATTGACATAAAACACAGAATAATGGAGTTAATTGCTATGAATTTGGCTTTATTCGAAATATAATTCTTTGCCATTTTTCTTTGAATATGATTTCCAGCATGTGGGCACTGTTGAGACTAGCAAGCCTTTTTGCTAGTCTTTCCTTAGCGGTTGATTATTAGAAATGTAACAAATAAAACTGCTAATGTTTTCCTTGACGATTACATGATAACTGAACTTCATTTATAGCAAGCAAGTATACGAAAGACATGCAAAAGAAGATAACATGTTACATATATGTATCCCCCTCTGTGAAACTTTTGAAGTTCAACAAGACAACCGTGCTTAGAACTCATATTCTTAGAGGGAACATTGTTTTTCACTTATAATTTCTGATCCTCTATAAATTGAATTTCTTGGCTACTATATAACTGAAGAGAATAAGAGCCACCAACCCATGAACTTTTTGGTGTTTGAATTCGTAGTATTTACGGGTATGAGGTGTGACCAGAGGCTTTTTCTGGTACCATGGGTGGCCAGGAGCACAGGGTTCCGTCCTGGCCCCTTATAGGAGTATTATGGTGGCTTATGTTTAATACCCAAATGCGGGTAAAGTTTTTAACTCGACGTGGACTTGCGTTATACAACCGGGTGCTGTGACCCAGAGACCAGCAGAGGTTTTGGGTTGGCCTCATTCCTCACCACGAACAAAATAAATAGGTTCTAATTTATAACTTGCGGATATATATCTAAGGGGACGTTGATTGACGTTTATCAATTTATGTGCTAGGCACCGTGTTCTTAAGTCTTCCATGACAGGAGTTCACGTAAAATCAAATGAAATAATTTTAACATAAATGTACATAAAAGTTCCGTAACAAATATACTGTTTATTTTTAGAACTGCAAACCGGTGCCCATAATTACAGTCCTCGCCATAATTATTGCATCATCTCCGCAAAGCCACCTCGGCAGGCTCGATGGAAGTGCAAGTACTCCAAATGCAGCAGTTTTGCTTTTCGATGTGTCTATTCAAACAAAATTTTCTTGTGTAATTCGGGTTAAACAGCAACTTTTTTTTTATCCAATTCACCAAATATACGGGGCGTGGCAGACAGTCGTGCACGAGTTGAATTTTATATCAACTTTAAGTTCTATAAGTCACTATTAATTAAAGTAAATTTGTATTGTTAGATAAAGAATGATACCGCCACCGATTATTTTTTAATTTATCATGTACTCAATTTTTATCATGAGTACTAACTATTCGTTCACATACTTTTTAGATATCTACTACTCTTCTGCACTAATTCCGTAAGAATTCTCAGATAACACCAACTTTTTGTTCTTTCAAAAGCAAAGCTTAAATTTGAACGAAACTCGTCTCTACAAAACAGAGCAAAATGTTGTAGAATGCCTCACGTATGTAGGCGATAGAGTTGCTTGGTAGGAACACACAGCTTATTAGACTATAGTTAAGTGAAAGGAAAGAAGGAAACTCAGGGATTCTGCGATTTAGACTCAGTTAAAGCCAAAGCAACCAATATTGAAATGAACAACACTTATTTTTCTCTCTTTATTTTGAAAACGTTAAATCAATAAGAATGTTTTTAAACATTTGTTTCGTCAATTTTTTAAAAGATATGCGAGCTCCTTTTCTGGTGCGAAATTCTGTTGTGAATAAGGGCCTTGCTAGGAGGTTGGAGTGAATACCACTAGGAATAAGGGAACTCAGAGAGGCGGAGATGATGGTGATAGCATTAAGAATCAGGTAAACCCAAAGCAACCAACAAACGTGCTTCTTTATCAAAATGGGTACTTTTCTGACTCTGTTCTACGAACACATAACGATAATATTGAATTTGCAAGACCGAACATGTCAAAAAAAAAAGCTTCAAGATATGCTGCACTACTATTTTTATCAACACAACTGCATTTACACAAGCAATTTTTACCATAAAAGCTAATTTTAATAAGTTATAAAATTATATATAATTATGAAAAAGAATCCGGAAGTTTCATGCAAATTTTTCACAAATCTTAAGTTCTGACAGATTGTTTGAAACTGGTATAGTCATTTGTCGGATATTATTTTTATTAGTAATTTACTTTATATTATTTATATTTTATTAATATTATTATTATTATTATTATGATTATTATATAAATATATATAAAGATTAGCGATTCTAAATAATTGTGGTGTACTTATGTATATGCAATTATGTTATATTTAAATTAATAAATTAATTTAATTTTATAAGAGGAAAGAGAAAAGACAACATCGTCATACAAATAATATATAGAACCGAACCTAGAAGGAGGAAAATTGAATAATCAAATAGAAGGCTGTCGTTGCTAAACGAGGACGATGACGAAAGAACCTTTTGTGATAAGATTTTGTAATATTTGTCAAAGCCATAAGTTAGTTAATGTGGGAGTGCGTATCCCACAAATATTTGCCTGCATACAAATCAGAGAATAAGATTAAAAAGATGGATAAGTCAATAAGTTAGAAAAACATAAGTTACATGAGATTATATTCTCTTCTTGCTTTCTATTGCTTGAAGAACACTTCTTCTTTGACAAATAGGAAAATTTTTCTCTTAAAATGTTCTTGAAATAATCCATTGAGGCTGTGATCCACACGATTGCGCATTCTCATTAATTGATCAGTAGAGAGAGGGAGACAATATCATCGACTTAAATTGACAATATATTTTGTATATAGATATTAGATCACTCACGATCATTTTATATTTTTCTTCATTCACAAAAATCTTTCGCTTTTATTAATCTTCTGCACGCGGTGAATTGTGCATGAAGTCTTTAAATGGATCCAATGCTGCCAACGACTCGAATGAGTTTTCTAACAACTTATTGACTTGCCTTCTTCGTATATTGTTCGCTCGTTTAGCAGGGCCATAAACTACTATCAAGCCATTAAATCAATCAATCAAATGAAGATTATAGAGAATTGATAAAACTGAGAATTAAAAAAAAGAGAAAAGCATATTGAAAAATTTAAAAAACAAGATATATATCAAAAATAATCATCTGTGGAAGGTAACTTGCCCTCACACGCAAATTTTAAAAAATAATCACAATTGAATAAATTAGAAAAATTAAAAAAAAAAAAAAATTAAATATATAGAAAAATATAAAGAAAAGAAGGAAAAATTTAACATACCAGCCAAACTTAAAACACCAAATGTGAGCACTCACGGCTCGGTGTCACAGTCAGCTGCATATGCCTGATCTTCATTTAGGCCAATAATATTATTCAATGAAAAGACAACACCCAATGGCAGCTAATCCATATCATCGTCATCATCATCGGAAATAGTGTATTTCTTTTGTGATCGCTTTCGACGCGTTTGCTTCTTTGAAGTTGTGGCCGCACTCGCTGTGCCTGACGACGAGGCAGATGGTGTTGGTGTTGCCGGAGCACTTGTCAATGATTTATTAAGTTTAAGTTTCATTTTAACTGCAGCCGCCGATGTGGTTGCAATTTCTTCATCATCTGAATTATCATCAGCATCGTCGTCATCATTATCAGAATTGTCACTACCACCACCATCGCCTGCATTGTCACCACTGGCGGCCATTGCAGCTGCTGCTGCAGCTGTCACTCGTTGCCGTGCATTCACAAACACCTTTTGCAAAGCCATCGAATCGAGATAAATTAATGAAGCCTCCTCATTGTAGATTTGGGCATTTTGACACAACTGCATGAAATCCTTTTCCAATTCATTCAGATCACCATATTTGCAATCCTCAATGCGTTGCAATATCTTTTTAATGTCAACTGGCCTCTTAATAATTTCATAATAATCGGGCAAACGTTGACGTGACGGTAATTTCATAAAAGGTTCCGAAAGGATACGTCCATCTTGCGTGTGTTTTATAACAATGCCCATGATCTTGTTCATTTGCTTTTTCTGACGTTTATCTACATTTTGACGTCTGCGTCGTTTTAAAATAAGTTGTTCATCATCATCTGAATCGTCTTTGCGATTTTTACGTTTACGTCGCTTACGTTTTGCATCTTCTTCCTCCTCCTCTTCTTCAAATTCGGCTCCATCGTCAATTGCTTTAAGCCATTCTTTCTCCGTCAAACTATCAGTATAATCAACTTCTTTACGTTGTCTTGAGCCTCGACCTATTAACAAAATGATAATGATTAAATATTGAATTATGTTTATTTGTGATTATATTGCAACTTACCCAATATGGTATCTTCATCATATGAATAATTAAGACGATCAACTTCTTCATCATCCTTCGTCAACCAATCGGGCAATTCGGATTCATCGATCAAACGTTCTCTTCCCGGATGAATTTCATCATCTTCTTTCTTACGATCAATATCCATTTTCTTAAATATTTCAATTTCTTCTTCACTACGCGCAATCATCATGTTAATCATTTCATCATCGGGTACTTCATTCTCTTCCTCCTCTTCATTATCATCTTGATGCAAAATTGTCTGCAGGAATTGCTGACGCTCACTGCCTGTCGATTTCTGATCGAACATACCAGCTTGAATGACTTTTTCATCCATATTAAGCTTATAACGTGCTGCAGCCAAAATACGTTCTTCCACTGAATTGACTGTCATCAGACGCAATACACGCACTTCATTGCGTTGACCAATACGATGGGCACGATCCTGCGCTTGCAAATCTTGATGAGGATTCCAATCGGAATCAAAAATTACCACAGTATCGGCAGTTTGTAAATTAAGACCAAGACCACCGGCACGTGTTGACAATAAGAAAACAAAGATATCAGAGCCTTTGGCATTGAATTTGCGCAAAAGTTCACCACGATCTTCAGCTTTGGTTGTACCATCCAAACGAAGATAACCAAACTGTCGCCAACCGAGATAATCTTCAATAATCGTCATACATTGTGTCATTTGACAGAAGAGCAAGACACGATGATTGGTTGCCTTCAGCTTGGGAAGTATACGATCAAGTAACTCGAATTTACCCGAAACACGATACAAATCGGGACCTGTCAATGTTTAAAAATATAATTAATAGAATAGTAAAAATATAATTAATAGAATTGTAAAAATATAATTAATAAATAAGATTGTTTGGGACAATCAACTACAGCATTTGGCAAATCTGTAAGGCATTTGACAGGTGATGTGACATTAGCTACAAAACGATATTTGTGTCATCAGGACAACTCCAGCAAAAGCTTTAGGAACTTGAATGAGATGTTTCTATGCACCTGCCCTATAGTTCTGATACTTCTTCGGATAACCATCTCTTCTTAACGCTGCAAAATTCTATTAATACTGAAAACCATTTGTCTCAGTTTTTGCCAAAAAGAACAAAGGATTCTACGAGGTGACAATGAAATTATTTTCCAAAAGGCAACAAATTATCAAACAAAACATCGCATCTTAAATCTAATTCTATTTGCCCCAACTATATTAGATATTATAAACAACTTACCCGATACAACGCCATGTCCTCCAGTATGATCGCAGTATTTCTCTTCAATGTGTTGAAACATAAATGGATGATTACAAAGCTTACGCAATTGCACAATGGTATTCATCAAAGCCTTCGCTCCACCCTTGCCATGTTTACCCTTTTCAGAGCCATCGGTTAGTAGGACACCCTTGCTCTGCATATGCTTGTAGAGAACACGTTGCAACGCAGACATGTCACATTTGATTATATATTCAACCTTATCAGGCAATTGATGTTCCACTTCTTTCTTTAGACGACGCAACAAGAAGGGACGCAACACTTTGTGTAAACGACGAATAATCAAAATGGTTTCTTCTTCATTCAATTCCACTTTCTCGCCCGTAGTAGCAAATGGAGCATTGAACCATTGCTCGAATGTTGAACATGATTTAAAGATTGATGGCAACAAGAAATTCAATAGAGCCCACAATTCCGGCAACTTGTTTTGCAATGGTGTTCCAGTAAGCAACAGACGATAGGGTGCAATATAATGAGTATTAAGGACTTGAGTTAGCTTGCAGTGATGGTTTTTCATACGATGACCCTCATCGATGATCATATATTTCCATTGTATCTTGGCTAGCACAGCTTTGTCCTTGATAACATACTCGTATGTGGTCAGTAAAACATTGAATTTGGTTGCTCGCATTTGATTTTGTAACAAACGGCGACCCTGTGGACTGCCTTTGTAACTGACAACACCGACAGATGGTGCCCATTTCTCGAACTCAAGTACCCAATTGGGTAGCGTCGATAAGGGTACAATAATAAGAAAAGGACCCATCACTTTCTTGCGATCCATTAAATAAGTGACAAGCGAAATTGTCTGTATAGTTTTGCCGAGACCCATTTCGTCGGCCAAAATGCCATTAAGATTGTTATTGTACAATGAGACAAGCCACTCCAAACCTTTGAGCTGATATTCCTTAAGTTGTCCATTAACCATGATGCTTGCTTGTTCAAAAACTTTTTCGTGTACAGTATGCGCAATACTGTAGTATGTTTGTTCTTCTGTCCGATATTCATCATCTTCAACTTTAGCTTTCTGCATGAACTCCTTGGTATCTACTACTTCCTTATTATCGGCTTCGGCAGCTTCGTTTTGTTCTTGTTGATCCTTTTCTTCGATTTCCTTTTTCTCTTTGTTTTCTTTGTCTTTTGCATCGCACTCATCTTCATCCTCATCTATCCAATCCCAGCCGTGATGAGAAGACAACCAACGATGTAAGTGCTTAAGCATTGGAGCATCATCTCCATTCAATTTACGTCCGGTTGCCTGTTCAACAACTGTGACACGCATATCCGCTGCTATGCAACTCTCATCAACACTTACGTAATCACCACTCAGCAGTAATTCACGCTTGTATTGCACAAGTCGTTTGCATTCCTCCTCCTTCTTCTTCATCTGATCATCTTTGTGCTGTTTAACCATCTGAGTTAAGTTGCAAATATATTCATCGGTCTGCGATAGCAAGAATGCCAAACGTTTATCTTTCTTTTGATCAATAAGTTTTCGATAACCTTCTTCATCCTCAGCCATCAAACGTCGCATACGTTCCTTTTCAATACGTTCTTGTTCCTTCTTCTGTTCGCGCTCGGCAT
Organism: Amiota minor; assembly: GCA_037043295.1. Lineage (NCBI taxonomy): Eukaryota > Metazoa > Arthropoda > Insecta > Diptera > Drosophilidae > Amiota > Amiota minor. Next base: position 953,357 of record JBAMAW010001063.1, read on the forward strand.
TGGCATGATAATTCATGACAGCTTTGTTCATACGCGCCAATTGAGCCTAAAAAACGATTCAAAGAAACCAATTCAATTTATGAATTCATAATCTAAGTTTGTATAGATAAAATTAAATTAATATTCACCTTATTATTCCGATGATATTCACGCAAGTCCTTGCCATGTTGTAGAACAGCAGCCAAGAATTCTAAATGCTTTTGTCGCCTCTTACGTTCAGCTTCAAGCTTCTGTTGCTTTTCAAGTTTCTCAGTTGCACGCGCTTCACGCAAACCCTGGCGCTTGGTGCGCTTGTACGCCTTCAAATTGACTGCTGTCTCCAATGTGGTGTCTCGACGCGCACATTGTACGATTTCCATACGCAATTGCCTTTGGAAGTTAAGCATGCGCAGAGCACGAAGTTCAATGGTCGCATGCAGACGCAAGTCCTCAGCCATTGTTGCCGGTAATCTTTGCAATTCTTGCATTCGCAACGAAATACGCGATGCAATGCGGTTTTCACGTTCTTGTAGCATTGTAATCGGATCAAGTCCTACGGGTTTTGCAACTGTAGTGACACGATTGGGCTTTGGCATGGGCTGTTGCTGCTGAGGTGGTGGGGCACCTTGACGAGGACCAACTTGCATGCCTGGTGGACCCTGAGGTGGTATGCCTGTACCCACCATGCCCGGTACGCCACCTGGTCGTACTCCCTGTGCCATTGTAGCAGGCATTGGCGAAGCAACCGGTGGTTGACCACCAGTAATGACAGGACCCATTGGTCCTGTTGGCGGCTTGCCTCCATTAGGTAAACCATGCGGATCCGGTGGCGGTCCTTGCTGTTGTTGTTGCTGCTGCTGTGGAGGTAGACCAACCGGAGGCATTTGTGGCGGTTGTTGCTGAGGCGGCAATTGTGGCGGTACTTGTTGTTGTTGCTGCATATGTGGTGGTGGCTGCATCTTTTGACCCGGCGGTGGTTGCCCATACGGACTGGCTGGAGGCGTCGGGCACGGAGGTGGAGTACCGGCCGTATGTGTTGGTGGCCCTTGTTGTTGAACAATACCTCCTGGGCCAACTGGTGGCTGGCCTGGATGTTGGCCAGGTGGCCCGCCTGGCACTGGTGGACCAGGCGGCGGCTGTTGCTGTTGTGCTACCGACGCTGCTTGCAAACATTGTTGCATTTGCATAGAGATTGGCTTATTTCGTGCTAACAAACGATAAGCAGTTATTTGTGTCCTTAACAAACTGACTTGATTTCCTGTCAAAATCTGATGCTTTGAGGTGGCACGTATCGCTAGCAATTGTGAATAACGTGGATCCTCCTGCAACCCTTTCTCCTCCATTGTATCAATGGCGCGCTGTAATGCATGTAGATTTTCTTGACCGGCACGCTCCGGACCAGGTGGTCCCGGTGGACCCTGACCAGGTTGTGGTGGTCCCTTTAAAAAAATAAAAAAAAAAAAACAGAAATCGTAAATTTAAATGTTATTCTTTCCTTGCATTTCTTGTTAATTTTGCACATAGCAATTGGGGAAAAACAAAAGATAATTTCAGAAATGATAAGAAAATGTAGCCGCCGCTACTGCTCCGTAATTCAAATATCTCATGATCTCTTAAATTTAAATTAAAACATTGCGAGAGCGAAAAATGGCATAGACTCAGTTTTACAATAGCGTTAAATATTCCGGTATTCTCACTCAGTTTAATTGAAAAGTTATCACCGTCGACGCAACAACCAAGTGAGCGCTTAATTAAAAAGCAAAACAAAAAAAAAAAATAAACATAACTAGACTAGTCGACGCAAATTTGTTAACCAAAAGACACAAGGCAAATTAAACAATGACTTCAAAAGCCTTAATTGATGAACTCTATGAATTTATCTATCCACTGGCAGTGCGTGCCGGTGAAATTCTATTGGAAGGTTATCAAAATGCAGGCAAACAAGTCAAAATCAAAGGAGATTTCTATGACGTCGTCACGGATTACGATAATAGAATCGAAGAGTTCTTAATGGAAGAGATCTTAAAACAATATCCCGATCATAAATTTATAGGCGAAGAGGATACAGCAAAAAATAATAATATAACTAAAGAACTAACAAATGCCCCAACTTGGATTATTGATCCCATCGATGGTACATCGAATTTTATTAAACAAATTCCCCATGTTTGTGTATCTATTGGTTTGTCTATCAATAAGGAGATTGTCCTGGGAGTCATAAACAATCCACCACAACAGAAAATGTACACTACGAAACTTAATCAGGGAGCCTATTGCAATGGGGAGCCAATTCATGTTAGCGATGTTGAAAAGGTAAGTGGGCAGCGATTGACTGTCACTAAGATTTTGAATTGGAAATCTGGGATGTCATGTGACGAGTATGTATTTCATTTCACAGTTAAGTAATGCCAACGTGGCCTATGAAGTCTCTTTAATCCATGCTGCTAAGATTCGTAATAAACATATTAAGCGAATATTTCATGTTGGTAGCAATGCCAGACGGTAAGTATATCTCTAATGATCATCATCATTTATGGTTTATGGTTTTAAATATTTGCATAAACTTGCTGTATCAGTAAATGTAGATTTGATTTTATAAGCATCAAATGACTTCAGATAAGATGATAATAATAATTTTTTAACAAATTTCAGTCTACCATTAGTTTTCTCTTATACACACAATGTACATAGAGAATGGTGAAGCTTTCTTTCTCTCAAACTCTCTTTTTCTCTCTCTCCCTTAGGTTACTTGCCTATTCATGCGTGGTTGACTCGTTATGCATGGTTGCCGCTGGTAATTTGGATGCTTTTCATATTGAAGACATGTACCCATGGGATTGTGCTGCCGGTTATCTACTTATACGTGAAGCTGGAGGTGTCGTAACGCATCCCTATGGAGGACCATTTGAAATTATGAAACCGGATATCATATGTGCCGGCACTGAACAATTACGCAAAGAAATTGAATTACTTATACGCAAGGCGGATCAAGAAGAATCCGTTGGTGGCAATTAATTGATTTCTTAAATACCAGAAGTATAATAATGTATAATATGTGTAAATACCTGTTGATCAGACAACGACAACGACGACGACGACATAAAGAACAATTGATTTCAATCAAATACAATACAATATATAAATGAATGCAAGCCAAGAGAGAATTCTTTATACTGAAACTTACGTTTGAGAAACACAACAGTTTTGTACCCCATGAAAACAACTCAACTTATTAATTACGAGGTGTGTGTATAGTTGTGTGTGGGGTGTGATAAAATAATTATACTCGTATTATAGGAAAACTTTGGAACCTGTCGTTTTATCATATTATTATATCTTTTACACTTGCATGATGAAAAGGTATAAACAATTTGCTTTGATGTTTGTAACCCATAGTTTCATCAGTTGGAGAGTTCATAAAAATGATCATGTCGTACTCTGAATATTCACAGTTATAGCCTGTTTACAATGAGCTGAACTCGGAGTTATGATGAACGAGCACTAAACTCGACTTCACAACGAAAATTAACGAAAATTGTTGTTGTTGTGCGAAGCAAGTTCGGACAGAACTTGGAGTTCAGAGATGTTTACTCTACGAAATATGGAAATTGTGTGGTGGTGACTCTTGGCAACTTTTTGCCACTGTTGCTAAATTTTTAGATGACTTTCGACTGCTTCCTCTGTTGCGCGCCAACATAAAACATCTGATGATGATTTTAGTAAATGTCAAATTGTAAAATTTGTATGCTAATCTTAATAAAATAAATGAAATACGAAATTACTTAGAACCGGACGAGTTTCTTCAAACATGGAATTAATTCAATACTTTTTGAAGGTAAAAAGTGATATTCCGGTGAACGAAGATTACGGTGAGGAAGGAATATTTAAGAAAATAGCTCAAACCAAAATTAAATAAACATATTTTGCAATAAATAAAAGTTGGATCAATTACAAACGGTTCAAAAATGTATTATTTCTGTAAAACAAATGTATTACATAACTAATAATTTTTTTTACGGACAATTGCTAATTTGTTTTAGAGCAGTTTTGCAGTATACATGTATGGATCACATATGATCTGTGTAAAGAAGAGAATCCATTAAATCAGGTCCATGACTCCATCTAATTGTCATCGTTTTCACATTATATGAACCCAGTTTTCGAAGATAACTTTGTACAAATACATTTTAGTGTCCAATGCAGCTGGTACTCTGTCAAAAGCGAAATCCCCGATATCTGATAAAACTAGTCCCCATATAAAAAATTACAAGGTTATCGTATCCAACTTTGTTGCTTTTTTTTTTTTTTTAATCATTTCATCATGGTAATTAACTAAAAATCTCCAGACATTGGAGACAACATATAATATTAGTATGAAAAGGTTTTATGTTTGAAACTAATGGAACCGTAAGTTGGAGATTACATTATGTCAGTCACATTGTGCTTAAGCTCCTTTTAATGTCCCTTTAAGCGGTCATATACTTGAAAGTCGTTTGTTCAGTTTCTGATTTCAGTTCGGTTGGTTTTTACATGATCCGCTCAGTTTTCTCTATGCCCAGACGTATCAGTTCTTTGTATAGTCTAAGAACAGAAATGATACAAATGGATTTATAGAACTATCCATCACGTCAGTTCTCAAGCTCCGTTCAGTTCTCTTTTTAGTGTTTAATTGTTGGACGTAGGAAAATCTGATTGTTTGACTAAAACTGAACTTACGAGCTAGAAACAGGGCTGTCTAAACTTTTTGGTTCCTTTGACCGTATTGGAAGAAGTCGTGGCAATGAGGTCCGCAAGTAATTGAGGAGCCAAATGACTGTTTGTTTTTTTTTTTTTTTTTTTTATAACGTTAGATGCACTGAAACGTCCCTTGGGCTGGACAGTCCTGGTTTAAAAGGACCTTTACATGTAGGAAAAACTGACAACTTGACTGAAACTGAACTGACGATATAAATCACCACCTAAAGGACCTCTGAGTTTTTAAAGGTAAAGAACTAAATTTGATACAAACACGGTTTACTTTCGCATGCAGATTACAAATTATCAACATCCGAGTTTTGCAAATACTAGAAAAAAAACAAACAAAAAACAAAACAAAATCACTTTAAAGGCGATCATATCCAACTACAATTAAAATCATTTGTTTTCAAGTCAATTTGTCATGACAATTAACTCATTCAACGATTCAAAACATCTCGAGGTGTGAAAGGTATGTAAGCTTCGGTGCAATGTTCTAACTTGTTTTTTTTTTTTTTTATTGCAATTTAGGTTTTTTTGTCTTTGTTTTAATAAAATGCAAATTGGAAAAGAGAGTTAAGCACACAAACAGACGAGAGAGAGAGAGAGTGAGAAAAGTGAGCATTCTAACTCTTTAACAAAGTTCAAAGCGCTTTTTTATTTAATGAAAAGAAGCTCTTCCGACCGACAACAAAAGCTTTTTATCACGCAATGTTCTTTGAATACCACATCACCACCTCTCATTTCCCTCCACAAACCTTATGCTCATATACTCTATGCATATTTTTCGTATCTACGACAAAATATTCGTAAATTGAAACGAAATCATAGCAACTGAAATTTCATGTTCTTAATGATGGAAGAATTCAATTCAGTTCATTATTATACGTAAATTAAGTGAGTTCAGTAAACGCGGAATACAAAAAATAATAAGAAAAAAATAAAAAACTGAAATAATAATTAACTGACAAATATGAGTAACAACAACACAACAACAACACGAAGAAGAACTTCAGAAATATTATAATGTCGCTCTCAGTTTAGTTATGAAATGTGGCCCCATTTTGCGCGAAGGCTATCAAAAATCAAAGGAAAACTTTGTTGTTAAATCTGCTTTCTATGATTTGGTTACAGTCTACGATAAACAAATCGAAGATACCCTTATTGCTGGGTTTAAAGCAGAATTTCCGCATTCACTTATCATAGGCGAAGAAGAATCAGCAGCAACGAAACGTGAAGCTATTCTCACGGATGCACCAACTTGGATCATTGATCCCATTGATGGCACTACGAATTTTATACATCAAGTGCCACATTGTTGCATTTCAGTGGGTTTAGCCATCAATAAAGAACTCGTTGTTGGCATTGTCTATAATCCTGTGGCAAATGAAATGTATTCAGCATGGAAAGGACATGGTGCTTACCTAAATGGTGAACGCATTCATGTCTCAAAGAAAACCAAGGTGAGTGTATGATGAATTAACATTTAAACAAAAAAAAAACACAAAAACAAACATTCTACCTATTTGATTATCGCGCTTCTCTGATATGATAAACATTTTCAAAAAAAAAAACAAAAAAAAAAAAATTTGAAGTCGTTGATTTTATTAGATTTTTGATAAAATAAAAAAAAAACCAAACTCACTCCAACCGGCAAGTGGCTGAAAGTTTTGTTAAACTGATTTTTTTTTAAGAACTGCATAATAAAATAGTTTTATCTGTAAGAAGATTCATTTAAGTCACTTGATAAAGTTGCATATTTGATTAGAGACGTTTTAACTACGCAAAGATTCTTGAAGAGCTCACATACGAGGTGTGTTTATAAAATTGATGAGAGGTTGAGAGATTTACATTTGCTACACTACTGTGTCTGTGAAAATAATAGTATGACCTTCCATTTCATTTGTATAAGAGAATTTGTTGATATTTTGTTGCATCGAATTGTCGTGAAATTTCATATGAAACTGTGAAAAAATTGTTTTTCTTAACAAGAATTAGAAGGGTTTCTGAGTAGTCAAGCCAATATTGGATAGAAACATTTAAAAAATAAAATGGCTATATCCATAAAATCAATTGAATAAAATTGTAGGAATTGCGATAGAGTAGTTAAGACAAATTTTAAATATAAAAGCATATGCATTTTCACTTGGCTAGCAAGGCAATCCTAGACAAGCTTATCTTGTAAGTATATGCATCCCCTTATTTGTCTGACCAGATTCCATGTGACTTTTACTTATTCCTCAAAAATCTATATTAAAAAGATATTGAAGCTTCGAATAAGGAAACTGTCATAGAGAAGACTTACAACCAGGGACGGCAGCTGAAAATACAGCCTCTGTCAAGAAGTTTCCACTTAAGCACAACATCATAGTGTTAGATCATTCGCCTTTATTTGCCTACCAAAGCACCATGTGACTTTTATTTATTTCTTTCCCCAAGGGCAAATCTGCATTAAATGGAACAAACAGTTCAGAGTTTTTCGAGCTATAAAAAAGTGCCATACATCATAAAGAAGTAGACTGGAAAAAGCTTGCCAGCTTTGTTTAGAAAAACACAACATTGTAGAGATACTAGATGAGGAGTAGATGTTTATGTGGATGTATAAATTTAAAATAAATTATTTTATAACATCACTTGATAAAATTTCATATAAGACTTAAAAGAACTCAAATCTCTCAGACTAATGAGGTGAACATACTTAACGCAATCTTTCTTTAGATAAATGACGCTGTTGTCGGCTATGAGATCTCACTGATACACGCGCCAAGAGTACGCGATAAGAATGTAAAACGCCTCTATAAATTGGCATCAAATGCAACCGGGTAAGTTTACTACAATATGAAGAAAATGGAATATTGCGAGAACATTTGTTGAACATTTCTTTTTTTTTTGCTCTCTCAATCCTAGAACACGTTGCTTTGGTAGTGCTGCTTTGACCTTATGTTATGTGGCTACCGGTGCACTGGATACCTATCATGTGGAAGATTTGAAACCTTGGGACATTGCCGGTGGAGCAGTTATAATACGTGAAGCTGGTGGCGTAATTAACCATACAAATGGTGGTGAATTTGATATAATGACACCTGATTTGATATGTGCCTCAACACCGGAATTGGCAAAAAATGTACAGGCTCTCATCGAGGAGGCCAATCAAATGGTAGCTAGAATAGGAGATTGTGAATTATTGTATTAACAAAAATGAAATTATTAATAAATTAAAGTGATGGGAATTAGGGAAACTTGTTACTTTGTTAGTAGTTAGAATTTGATTACGTCATTAGTACGTTAGGCGGCATGCCATGTGGCTGATAGCCCATTGGTGGCATATTTGGACCTGAAGGTGGCATTTGCATACCCATGTGTGGAGCTAAAATTTAATGAAATATAAATTTAGCTTTTCATTCATATTTCAATTTGAATGTGTGTAGGACACGTACCCATTCCTTGATGATGGGGTGGCATATGATGACCCTGGGGCGGTGGTCCAGGTGGACCTTGCCCTGGTGGCGGGCCATGTTGCATTGGATGGCCATAGGGCGCACCTGGATGACCAGGTGGGGGTGGACCATGATGCCCTGGTGGTGGTGGTCCCTGCATATGAGGTGGTCCACCTGGCGGTCCGCCTGGTGGCCCTTGCGGCGGCACCTGCTGCTGATGCCCATATGGACTATGCGGCGAAGGTGCCGGACTCTGTGAAGGTGGCGCCATAGGACTTGGAGCCTGTGGTGGCGGCATTGGACTATTTACTGGTGATGGCGAAGTCATCTTTTTCAGCTAAGTATTTCTATTTAACACTGATTTTTGCGCACATTTATTTTATAACAAGACTGCGGCCCACAAACAAGCGGCATGTGATGCTGTCCTCCGTTGCGTTGCAATAATACACAATTACGCGTACAAAATGATATACGAGAGGTAAACACAACTTCCAAACGTTGCAACAAAGAATTCCCTACATTTTTACATTGCTCTCAGTTCGAATTTTACAATTTTTACATAAATAACCACAATTTTCTTAAATTTAATACACGCAAACGACGCGTATTCGGATATCGAAAAATATGGCTGACGCCGGCAATTTTCCAACACTCTTTCTTCATTGTTTCCGTGTTGATAAATGCAAATTTTCACTTCTACTGTCAAAAAATTTTGATGTGCCTGAAAATGTGATAGAGTTGCCAAACTTTCGTGCATAAGCGTTACCGCTCACACTTATTGTTAAGCATTTGGTGGAGCTTATAAGTGGAAAATACGTGGATTCGTATGTTGGAGACATAAAAACATATTGAAAATTCATCACAGAACGTTGCATTTGAGCGGGGATTGCTGGCGATTGTTCAAATATCATGGGTATGTCGCATGTAGCACATAATGCTATATGGTAAACATTTGAAGTGTAAATAATGCAACCACCACCGGCTGGCTGAGTCATGGTGAAACTGAACGTCAACAATAAATTCTCGTGTTTTCAGGTGGAGTTCTCAGCTATTTCCGTGGCCTGTTAGGATCGCGGGAAATGCGTATATTAATATTAGGTTTAGATGGTGCCGGCAAGACAACAATACTCTACAGGCTGCAGGTTGGCGAGGTTGTGACAACAATTCCCACAATCGGTTTCAATGTGGAGCAGGTCACATACAAGAATTTAAAATTCCAAGTCTGGGACTTGGGCGGACAGACAAGTATTCGACCGTACTGGCGATGCTACTATAGTAATACAGATGCGATTATATATGTTGTTGACTCGGCCGATCGAGACCGAATAGGCATTTCAAAAGACGAGCTACTCTATATGCTAAGGGTAAGTCAGCCTTACCATCACATCCCATCCTTTTCTATCCCATAAATGAATCTATATTCTATGCTATGGTATGTTTTTGTTTCCAGGAAGAGGAGCTAGCCGGAGCCATATTAGTTGTGCTTGCCAATAAACAGGATATGGAAGGCTGCATGACAGTGGCTGAAGTGCATCATGCTTTAGGTTTGGAAAACCTCAAAAATCGTACGTTCCAAATATTTAAAACATCAGCGACCAAAGGTGAAGGCTTAGACCAGGCCATGGACTGGCTTTCCAATACGCTACAAAGCCGTAAATAGTCTTGCTACTCACCTTCGTCTCCGATGATGAGGCTGAGTGGTTGTTATTGCAATTTCTGTATCTAATTCTTAAAGCATACTTTCCTTGATATAATCATCATGTTCTTCTGCTTCGTTTCTGTCGGATCTATCTTAGTAAGTTTAAGCAATTTCCCCCTTTTTGCGATTCAAAACGAAAATAAAAAGCGCTCCCAAATGTAAATTGTTCCACAAATGGCCAATAAAACTGGCAGCTCTTCAGCAACTTTGAATTTCCTTCTTCTTAATCATCAACAAAAAAAAAACAAATTGTCAAAAAAAATTCTATGTTATTCATGTTTTTAGAGTGAGAGGAGTGAGCGGGTGGCCGGAAGAGTAGCCATTGTGGCTATACCATACCAGCAGCGCAAAGCATAAAAATTATACAATACAAATGATAAAAAGAAACGAAATCTTTGTAATAACTTTAAATTTAGTAATAATAAAATTATTAAATTAAATTGTAGAAATGAAACGAAACAATGCAATCAGCAATCATCAAAAACTATCCACATAATCTTCACAAGCAATAATCGAACACAAAACTTAAACTAAGAAATGTCACCACTCTGTTTGACCAAAGCGTCCAACACGCTTCTCTTGGGTATCCAATTCCATGCGTATTTTCTGTCGCATATAGAATATAGGGCAATCACGATTTGTGCAAAGCACTTCCTCATGCAAAGAGCCCTGACAACGTTGACATTCGGTCCAGAGGCGTGAAAAAGTCTCTTCCAGTGAACGTTTGGCAAACACTTCCTTTTGATATAATTCGCTCATCTTGGGCTCACAATGTGGACACAATGCTGCTGTTTCATAACCCTTGGGCATGAGGGCTTTACAACCCAAACATGATGATTTCTTGGTCATAAATCCAGCAAGACCCCCTACCTTAGAGGTTACCATAGTACGAGTTCGTGTATGTTCACCCTTCAATAAAACCGATTCTGCTTTATCACCCAGTATAGGCTCAAATATTCGAAGCAATGGCTTGGATAGCTGTTGTTCCAAGTAGTAGGTAGCATCAATGGGTATACAATTTTCCAATACATAAAGTGGATCTTCAGCTTTCTGATAGGCAGGTGTATTCTTTGCTGCCGCACAAATCACATAAGGCACACGATCTCCCAGTTTTGGTGCAGTCCCAGGATCACGTTTTCTCATCTTGTTAGCTAATTCCACATGTGCTTGCTTGGCAGCATAATCGGTTTTAGCCAATTCCTTTGTAATAACCAATTGCGAAATATCTATGCGATTGCATAACAAATCGGCAATCACTTGTTTGGCATAGTCCACGGCTCCATCTGGATTCCTTTCGATAAGTAACTTTTGCAAACAAGTATTCATAAGATTCGCCACCAATGGTGAATTATCACGACGCACGGTTTCAATGCCTTTGCAATCCATTTTATCATAAGTCTCTGGGCGCGTAAAATACAGTCCAGCATAACGTTTCTTATTGATCAACGAGGTAGTAGACTTTCTCAAACTCCAATTTGATGGGGCGTACAAACTTTGAACTCACTAATTCGGCAGCTTCCCGACCAAGTTCCATACTACGTTCCAAAGTCTTGACACCAAAGTTAACCATCACAGAATCAGTATCACCATAAATAACTACAGCATCGTTTTCATAGCCATTTGCACGGGTATAGTGGGCTTCGACTTCATTCTTTGTCAGTTCAATCATCATGCGACCATAGGCTGTAACACTGCCAGATATCTCAAGGCAAGGTAACTTCCCGACCTGGGCACCGGTGAAACCATAAACTGAATTTGCTGAGATTTTCAAAGCCAACTGGCGGCCATCAAGCACTTGACGCTTAAAAGGATCCTTTTCAACCTATTTGTCAGTAGATATAAGGACATTAATTGTGAATTGATTGACATAAATAATAAACTAATAACACCTTAAGATCATTCTTGGCCCGCTTACGTGCACTTAATAGAGACTCCAAAATTTCTGGCAGTAGCCACGACGCAAGTCAGCTTTGACAAAAGTATTGATGGAGTCTTTTCAACCTGATCATCACTAAGGCCCATTTTATCCTTCATACCAGGCTGCAGTAATGTGGTATAGCACAAATTGTGTGCCATCATTATACTTGGATACAGTGAAGCTGTGATATGGGATCAGCATAATAGCCACGCTTCGGTTCAATAACCGTAGCACCCTCGTATTGTTCATCAGAACCCGATGAGGTGTACGAGGGCATAATGAAACCTTTTGTCCTAGCCTTGCGCAACAGCTGACTCAAGACTTTAATTTGCTGACCTCGTGTTAGTAAAGATCCCAAAGTGACACCTGTCACTCTCGCCATTTCCATATAATTCACAATACACATAAGTTTCTCAGTAGTCGCAGCGGCAGATAAGCATCCTTAAGACAATACATAGCCAAACGTCGACGAGTTTGTTCATCGCCATTCTGTAAATCTGTGATAATACTATGGTGTACATCTTCCTTTTGCTGTTGCAAGAAATGATAACTGACAGCATTCAGTGTATAGGAACGTAGTTTGTAGTCGCGCAAAAGAACAAAGAGCAAATCGAATGGGACACGTCCCTCAAAATTAACGAATTTATTCTCGCGACGACCCATTTGCTTTGATTGCAAGACTTGCTCCTTAATGACAGAGCGAATGTTCTTAATGCGTCCAAGATAGTCAAAGTTTTTGGCTTTTAAGTGCGATGCACGATTCAGAAGATATGGAATATCGAAGTTATTGATATTATAACCAGTAAGTATATCCGGATCGACTTCACGGACAAAGTCTGCCCATTTCTCTAGCAATTCAATTTCATTTTCAAAACACAAAACTTGGGATCCCACTATGGGCGCACATAATTTCAATGTGAAAACATTCTTGATAAAGGGTTCAGGATCACCTTGTCGTATGACCATATTGGCTATTTGTATTACTGGATCCATTTTGGCTTCCGGAAAGATGCCTCTGCGTCCCGCACATTCTATGTCAAAGGAGAGTATACGAAAAGGTGCCACTTTGGCCCAATCACCCTCAGGTTCATGTGATATGAACTTGTCAAAGGCAACATCCACCTCGATTTGGCATCGTGACTCTTTCAGTGGCTTCGAATTTGGGCCACGTAAACGCCAATTGCCCGCTGGCAATTCAATCCAATTACAACCAACTACGCCAGTATCCACCATAAAACGTATATCGAAATCAATGTTATTCTCAAAGGCACGACAATCTTGAAAATCAAATGATGACATTATAATTTCCTTCTTCAGCAAGCGCGATGCTGCAGCAACAAACTTTGGCAAAGACACAGTGATTTTTATGTAACGTTGCAAATCATCGCCCTGATAGCCATATATATTCAGTCTATCAACCAGTTGCACTTGCAATACTGCCTCGTGGACATTATCCTTGTTGCCGCCACGCATGTCGGCGATCACCTTCTTGTCGAGCGCCTCACGCAGTTCACGACAGTGTCGTTGCTCGAAGCTCTTTGGTGCTGCTATATAGAAATAAGGGCAAAAGCCATGCACATGGCAGCACACAGAATTGCCTTCCATAGTTATGCCAAACATACGCACTATCGGCACAGAACCGACTTGTGCTCCTGGCATGCCAGGCATCGGTTGGCCCATATAGTTTTCAACATCAATTTGCTGGAAGGTCAATGCATATTCCGATGGATCCATTGCAGGTGGATCAACTCTTGACCATTTCACTGAAGTCTGTTGGTTTTCCGGTCCGTCACCAAACAATTGTGTTTGATCCAACTCATCTCCAGCATCAAGCATTTCTGTATCGAATGCACCGCCACCGTCTAAGTCATCGTCTTCATCATAATTTCTACACGTCAATTGGAAATTATTGTTGAAATACTATATAATGTAGAAAATGTGTTACCTGCTTTTCTTTGCATTTCCATTGGCAGCCCCACCATTCTGGCCATGACCATTGGATGTGCCATTGAATTTGCGTTTGCCAGCAAAGCCGCTCATCATGTATTTTAGATTTTACAGGCAGTTTTTATAAAATATTTTAATTTGTTTGCATTATGCTAAGCATCCCGCCTAAAATCAGCAAGAGTTGCAAGTGCTGCCAGCTTAATGCAATATTTTTTGTTGAATTGGCAGCACTAACTCATGCATGACCAATCGAATGATATCGATGTTGGTCTGCTTATTTTCAAATCAAAAACTTATGGTCAGTTTATTTTCAAAAAGAAACAAGAAACCAAAACAAATGAACAGCTGTTTTGTTTTAGAGTTTGCTTCATACGAATAAATACAATTCAACTTTTGCATCATGCGCACGCACGCGGCAACGCGTGATGTGGAGTTCCAAATAAACGTCACGAGCGCATTTATCTCCCTTGGCCAAAGAAGAAGAAGCAGCAAGTACAAGTAGAAGAAGAGGAAGCAGTGGGAAGACAGTCCAGGTGCTGATAAAAGATAAATTATGCATTAATTATTTAGTTTATACGTAAAAATAAAAGTGATAAAACTAAGTTTAAAGTGCGATTAATTTCATTTAGAAGAATAGAAAAAGTGAAAAGTGTGTTGAGAGTGTGGAAGTGAAGTGAAAGTGGGTGAATGCAAAACGAGAAGAGACCGAACTTCGTTATGTCGTCGTAGTTGTTATGTGCGGGTGGGGGGTCATAAGAAAACTCGCAAGTGTTTCACACACATACACTCACACACACACACGCCTATACAGTGCGAGTCCTTCGACGACAACAACAACAACGACGACGACGGCTACGAGGATATCGTAAATAGTAGTTGTAATCCAACTCAATTGATAGTGTGGGAATAAGGGAACGGAGGAGGCGGACTAAGAATATCACAAATTGAGCAACACAAAATGTATCAAACTGCATGTAACGCGGCCACGACTGGATCGTGTGTGCCGGGAACAGAGACTGGACAAGAGAATGAACGTCAGGCAGCACTTATAACACAGCACCCACCCACCGCACCCGTTGAGCCAGATTATAGTGGCTTTGATATTGTTAAGGCGACACAATACGGCGCTATAGCACGCGTTCGTGAGCTTGTCGAAGCTGGCTGGGATGTCAATCAGCCGGATAGTGAAACTGTTACGTTGCTGCATTGGGCAGCAATAAACAATCGACGTGATATTATACGCTACTTCCTTGAAAAAGGAGCCGCTGTTGATGCAGTGGGTGGTGAGCTAAATGCAACGCCCTTGCACTGGGCTACACGTCAGGGACATCTGGGCGCAGTGGTCCTTTTAATGACTGCTGGCGCTGATCCACGTATACGGGATGCCGAAGGCTGCTCTTGCATACATATAGCGGCACAATTTGCCCATACAGCGCTGGTCGCATATTTCATCGCCAAGGGTGTTGATCCAGATTTACAAGATCGCGGTGGCATGACGGCTCTCATGTGGGCGGCATGGAAGGTAAGTCAATTAGCCATTGAAAGACTGTATAGAAATGATTGTGTGTATTAAGGTTTGTGCCTTGGATCCCGTTCGTCTGTTACTCACTTTGGGGGCCAATCCAGCTATGGTTGACTATTCACATGGCAATACAGCGCTGCATTGGGCTATATTAGCACGAAATGCCACAGCGATATCCACATTGGTACTTAAGTCAAAGGCATCGCTTGATGTCCCCAATTTGCGTAGCGAAACACCACTTTCCATGCTTGAAGCACAAAGCGGTGCCATTTGGATTGGTGCTAAAGTCATGGATCGTATGCGCGATGCTTCACTTTCATCCCTACAACGACGTACTCTGGTCTCACGATTGCGCCACGACAAACGCCTACGTTGGTGGTCAATGGTGGCTTGTCCCTTTACTGCGTTCTATCTTGCTGGCGTCGTTTTCACGATCAATACCTTGTATATAATTAAGTTTTTCCTACTTGGCTGTCTATATGCCATTTTCCATACGCTTGGCAAGACACTGTTCGATGAGCACTTGATGACGTTGCTGCCATTGAGCGTGTATCTTGCAACAAAGGCCTGGTTCTATGTCACTTGGCTTATGTACATAGACGATGCTGTATCGCTAAGTGCCACAGTGACCTTCTTGATATGTTCTCTAGGACTATGGGTTTGCTTTCTGAAATCCTGGAAAGGTGATCCCGGCATTATAAGACCAACCAAAGAACAACGCTTCAAGGTAAGTCACCTTCACCTCACCTTTGTCTCAACATCTCTAAAATACTATTGTAAAATTTTCATACATTGAATTCAAAATTTTCAGACGATTGTTGAGCTTTCTGAAAGTGGTGGTATTGGTTTCGAACCTGCTTCCTTCTGCTCTGGCTGTCTTGTACGTCGTCCAATACGTTCCAAGCATTGTTCGGTCTGTGATCGCTGTGTTGCACGCTTTGACCATCATTGCCCTTGGGTGGGCAACTGTATTGGCCTGAAAAACCATACATACTTCATGGGTTTCCTCTGGATGTTACTTATCATGTGCGGCTGGATGGTCTATGGTGGTTCCAAATACTATATGAATCAATGTCATGTACATTTCGATGGCAAGTATAAATTGTTGTTAAGTATAACAAACTAAAGTAACTTTCATTTATACGAAATCCACAGATTTCCTTTCGGCTATGCGTGCCATTGGCAATTGCAATGCCTGGGTCGGCTGGGTGATGGGTAATGCTTTGCTGCATATGTCTTGGGTTATACTACTCACCATCTGCCAGACATATCAAGTCATTTGCTTGGGCATGACAACAAATGAACGTATGAATCGTGGCCGTTATCGTCATTTCCAAGCCAAGGGCGGTCATAGTCCTTTCACACGTGGACCATTCCACAATTTAATCGACTTTCTTGAGTGTTCTTGCTTTGGTTTAGTAGAACCGAAACGTACAGATTGGATGAATTTCTATGATTACGATGTACATGACCATCATACCATTGAGAAGGAACCATTACTGCGCGTCGATGCCAATGACGGTAATGTTGGTGATCATCAATATTTGTAGGACAAATCAAATCGGGATGCGATGACAAGAAAGGCACCTATAGCACATGTCTAGAATTTCCAATGCATAGTGGTGGAAACACAGGCAGGCAGGCAGGCAGGCAGGCAGACAGTCAGAGAGACAAAAAGAGAGTGACAGGGCTGCTTTTACATATACAAAAGATGAAACGACCTCAGTTTACTTTTTTATCAATGAAATTTTTGTTCTTTTATTTTTGTATTATATAGTTTAGAGAAGAAGATATACCCATACCCTACACATATGGGTATATACACCTAACTCCCCATCTATGTATCTATTATTATATTTGTGCTAGTATTATTACCAGAGCTTCTAATCTATTTTATATATATAGAATCCCCTTAATATTTTGCAGTTAAATGTGTGAAAAATGATTGATGTAAGCTTATCCTTTAAGTGTGTAATGTTTGATTGATTGAGATTAGATTTGGATATGCGTAATTTATATTAAAATTTGTTCGATCATTCAGTTTTGACCAATATAGTGTGCAATCATGGAAAAAGAACAACCAACAAAACAGTTTTGATATCATTGAATATTAAATGATATCAAACATTTGTTCATCGCAAACCGATTTCGGATTGAAAATAAAAAAGAATAACAACAAAACAAAAAAACGAAATAATTTGTAAATTTTGTAAGAACCAAACAAAACAAAAGAAACTTCACTTCAATTCAATTCTCTTGTGCACCTTACCTTCCTTTTTCTAAAAGATTTTTATCTCCTTTTTAAATTTATAAGACTAAAGTGACTTTCAAAATAGAAATAAAATAACGAAATACATTTTTTGCAAATTAAAACATTAAACAAATAATAAATATAAAAATTCTTGATGTCGTGATCATAGCAATATTAATTTAATAAAAAAAAATTCAAATGAAATTTTCATAGACAAAAACAAAAATGTGAAAAACGAACAAATAAAAACATTTATCGTAATAAATTTAAATCAAATTTATAAACAAATACAATTAAGCAACAATAATTGACTTGATCATCATGCAATATTTCTTACCATATAATTTATATGATAAAATTTTTAAAGCGCCTTCAACAAATTCCAACAATTGAAAAATTTATTAATTAAAATATTAAATATAAAACAAAACTGAATAAAATCCAAATCAAACTTTAATTAAAATCAATAAAAAAAATAAAATAAAATCCTCAAACGCACATTTTTACACTTTCAAAAAAAAGAAATCAACAAAGAAATCTAAAGAAGAAAAATTATAAAAAATTTTATTCAAAACAAAAAATTTTACTTATCTGCCTTTTTCTGTACATTAAAACAAAAATTTATTCATTTATTTATATATAAATAATTAAAATGAAATTGAAATTAAGCGAATTGAAGACAAAATTAACAAAAAAAAAAAACAAACAAAGAGAAAGAAAGAAAAACACACGAAAACAAAGACACCAAAATATTTAAATAAATTAATTAATTCATAAATTATTAAAATTAAATGAAACAAAACAAAATTTTAAATCACTTTATTTATAAAATATATATATATAAATTTAATATTAATTTTAAATACAAATAAATAAATAAGTGAAATGCCTTTGTATGTAAGAATAATTGGGGCGCCATCAAAAAAATACTTATTCATAAAAAAAAAAAGAAAAACACACACACAAACAATTCTAGTCACAACAGCAAATTAAAATAAAAAAGGAACAAACAAAAAATTATACATTAAAACAAAGAAAAACAGAAATATAAAAAAATAATAAAAGCTTCGGTTTTATCGAAGAAGATTTTATATCTTTTACATGATCCTATTAGCCAACATCAAATATAGAAAGAACTTACCATCATATTTTGTATATGATAAGCTATTTTAATCTAATTGTTGTCCAATTTCGAATTAAAGGCAATGAGTTTAGGCTCAAGAAGTTCTCAAGGCTTAATTAAGTACAAGTTTTCTAGTTAAGATTCCATTGACTTTTAGTTTCACAAGTATAAGGCTTACCAAAATTATAGGACATCAAACAAAAAAGGATTATTTTGTCAGTCTCACCAAATCTACTACACATGTGGTTTTCAATTGGAGAAAAACTGAAAAAGCAGAATAAAAGAACACAATATAATGTGTACAAGAAAGTCTCTTGATCAATTTGAATCCATTAGTTCCACTTATGTAGATGCAATCCTATTGAAACAATAAAAATAATCAACTTATTAAATATTATTGAATGGAAGCCCATTTGGCTTAAGTCTGAGATTTATGGAGTATTTGGAATCGAAGATTACATACCTTTTACATCTTTTTACAATTCATCCATATATAGAATTTTATATCATATAACTGTGATATGATATTTTTATCCAATAGACTTCAATTTTCTGTTAAAGATTTACCATAATTTTTTTATATTAAATATTAATTAACTATTTAAATTTCCACGGTTCAAGTGAGTTAAATATTTGTCTTACATTAAAATAATAGTTTAGATGACTTCTTCAACCCAATTATCCATATATGTGACACTTATTTTGATCAAACAGTACATAGTTGTTTTTAGAGTTCAAGGCTTTAATATCATGTTGAATCGATCCCCAGGGAATAAGGCCTTTTTGTAAAGCTATGTTAGATAACTGCATAAGTCTGATATACGACAAACCAATAGTCGAATTGAGCTTAGGCCCTCAAAATGTACCATTTTGTTCCGGAGTTCTAGTTTTAATCGATTCCCAGGGAATAAGGTCCTTTTGCAAGGCTATGATAGATAAAATAACTACTTAATTCTGATAAACGACAGATATTTTGATCCAATATTAGTTCACCAGCCTTTTTGGAAAGCTATTTACTAAATAATATAAGTATGATATATAGTAGGCCGATTTTCAGTTGACTTCAAAATATACCATATTTTGTCCTAGCTCAAAGGTAAATCGATCTGCAGGGAATAAGGTCCTTTTGCAAAGCTATGATAGATAACATATCAACTATTTAAGTCTGATATACGATAGATATTTTGATCCAATAGTATTCCAATTTTCAGTTCAGGCTTTCATAATATACCATATATTTCAGAGTAAGGAATATTACTTAAATGTCCATGGACAGTTCTACAAAGGTGATGCATAAGTTTGATTAGTTAAATATACAATATGACATTATTCGAATTTGTGTTAAGATCTCTGTAAAGTTTTGGGAGATAAGACTAACCTGAACTTTATGAGTATTTGGAATAATTTTTCTACAAATGTTTTCCAACATTGACTCTAAGGATGTTTGTTAATCGGGATCTAGCTTGTCTTATATCATACTTAATTTTCATTTTTATTTATTGTAAACTATAATTTTTATAAGGTTTAGACAAAATTAGTTTCCTATTTAATGATATAGAAAAAATGATATAGAATACTAATCAATATAATATAATAATAATTTCACAGTAATCGTAGAACTTTCTATTGTCTATTTTGTCTTTGAATATTCTGTTTACTCTCCGAGCTATAATTCTTGAGCTTAATGATGAACGATCATCATCTTGACTCACTTGTAATTCATTTATTCGAATATTCAAGTTTCCAATCACAATATTATTTTCATTAAAACTTTCTTTAAAGATTTCAAAATCTTGGTTCCAAAAACTCTTAAAAAACAAAAATCCTTTGAACAATAAAAAAAAATACGTTTATGTACAAATTTCAAAGATCTTAATCTTTTATTCTAAAATTTGTTCTCAAAGTTAAACCTAGTGTACTTTATAAAGACTCTGACTGACGTATCCGGTATTGTGTCCAAGTACTTCAGACTTCTCTTCATTAGAGTTTAGTGTCCAGTTTCCTGTTCCGGTTCCCCTATTATCTTTCAAAACTTTTGTAATCATTCACAAAATATACTGAGAATTTAGAAATTCTCACTTTAAAAAAAAATTCAATTGATCTTAAAAGGAAATACACTTTGCAATCATGTAAAGGATATAAAAAGCAAAATCACAAAAAAACCAAAATGTCACAAAAATTTCAATTGAAAATATAAAAGATATTTTTATGATTTGTACATATTTTTTTTTTAATTATTAATTTCAATTAGGCGCGACATACTACTTAAATGCATTTAACGTAAATAAATTAATATTAAAAAACAAAAAAAAAAACTACAATATTTAATATATATAAATATAAAACATAAAATGGTTAAACTGCAAAAGGAAATCATTTTAGTCAAAAAAAGAAAATAAATTTTCGATGAATTTTGTATTTTAGATTTTTTATTATTTTCTATTTAACTACAATACAAATATATTTATATATAGATAACGGAACGGTACTATTATACTTATAATGATGGTCGTCTATAAAAAAAAAAAATAAAATAAAAATATATTTATAAATAAAAAAATGTTAATGAAAATTTTTGAGGGAATCGTCGTTACTTTATAAATATATTTACTATTATCATCTATAAAAAATTATATTTAATCCACTGCTTCTAAATGTGTACCATATAAATATAAATAGATATATCACACGCAAACACACTCACACACACACAGACACACACACATACACTTACACTTACACTCGCATGCATACATTTGTAATTGTGCCGTGCATAAAAAAAGGAAGGAAATAATAAATTTATATGAAATAAAATTACAAAATTATGAAAAATATAAAAACAATTGTAAAGGAATTAATTATCTTATACAAATTAAATTTAATAAAATTAAAATACATAATTGTTTAGTTTAGAAAGAAAGAAAAAACCAAAACACTATGAAATCTATTTATATGGAAATTTAAAAACAATATAATCTAAATAAAAAATAAGAAAATGATAAATGAAACCTAAATAAATTAAGACAAAATTCAAATTAAATGTTTAATATTAGAATGTCAAAATTAAAAAATCTTCTTCCTAATGATGGATTACATATTTAATTGGTTTGTTTTAAATATATTTTTAGATCATAACTATGAGGGAAATTCATAAGATAGAATAGAATAGGATGGGATGGGATATGCTGGATGCTCGTCCAGCAGTCACATAAGGCGAGTGCACCCAGAAAAATTATGGCTTATTGTGATGCATGGAATTATTGTAATAAGAGGCTATCATTGAATTACATCACATGTTGGAGGGTAAGGAGAGGGTCAACAGAGTGTAACATTGTGCAACAAGGGGTGAAAGGAGTCATAAATTTTATGAAGTCACATATCAAGATTTAAGGCATTAAAACTGGTGTTTTCATTTAATCATTTCTATTTATGGCTTAGGATGAAGTACGTGCTCACCTATCTAACACGGTGCCAAGCACCAGATACCAAATTTAAGTCATATTTATTTTGGTAAATATGTCACAAGGACTTTAAGCGAATGGGTAGTAGGCTGAGACCGCTTTAAGCCAGACGTCCGTGGTAACAGAACCTCCCTCTACCTCTGGTCAGGCAGCTTAACCAAGTTACTACCAGTAGAGCTCCATGAAGCTCAGGGACTGGTTAACCCGGGGGGAACACCAACCAACCCACATTCACACACACACATATCGGACAGTCTGCACAGACGAAAACGAAAATGCAGAACACGTCTTCCTGCATTGCCCAAGATTTGATGTTGCCAGATCAATGATCTCATCTGCGTTTGGTGAAGTACCGACTGTGTCGAACTGCATCCGGCATATGTGTGAATCACAGCTGAATTGGGATGTGGTAAGTCAGGCTGCAGCTCAAATCATGACAGAGCTGCGGCATATTGAACGATTACGACGAGTTCAGACGAACGAAGACGTGATAGGTCATTAGTTTGATATTGACAAGAAGTTTTAAAGTAAATTTGTTTTGATTTACATGGGGTAGAAGCAGACTTTGAGCTGTTATGGTCCCTCTTTCCTCCTTGACGTAATGCTATGCGGTAGTGCCAGGGGGACTGTAGGACTTGGGACGGTGGGGTTTAGTGGGTGCAAGTCCCACACTTCGAATAGTAGATTCATTTGGCTTTTAATGCTTCCCCATCGGTAAAAAAAAAAAAAAAAAAAAAAACCATATCGGACAGTCTCAGGCTACAATCGAACGACGTCTCAAAAATACTGCACGTGCAAACCCATTTAATCTTCTAACTCTGTCCCTATTGTGGAGCACCTCACTAAAATCAAAACCCCCATTAACACTCAAAATACCGAACTCATTCATATCCCTTAAATTATCCTACACAGAACATTCACAGAGAACATGTTGCCATGTCTCGTACGTCGAGCCACAAGGGCATTCCGGGATATTTTTTTTTTTTTATTATTATTATTATTTATAAAAAAAATGCATATGTTTTCATTACTAAGCACAGGAACTATCAAAACAATGGATTTCATCAGTACAAATGTGATTGAGAGACCTATTAGTAGAGTTAAAGGGGCATTGGAAAAATACAAAAAAAAAAACATCTTTTTAGTAATTTTCTTTTGATTTTCAATTTAATCTTCTTTCAGCTCTTTTTTCCAATTTTTTTATCCCTTCCAAATAATAGGTTTTTTCTGAAGGTCCTTAAAACAGGCGTTTGTTTTAGTGATGAGCTCTTCATTCGACTCAAATCTCTTAACGCCGAGCCATTTAAAAACATGAAATAGTTGAATTAGGGGTAAATTTGGAGAATATGCTGGATGGGATGGCAGTTTGTAAGCTTAATTTATGGATTTTTTTTTTTCCATTGCGACTACAAATGTGTATTGTCATGGTGAAAAATCACTTTTCTTCACAAAATGCGGTTGTTTTTGCTTTAAATCAAAATCGAATCCGTCCGACAACTTTGAATAATATTCTTCGGTGATTTTTTTCTACCTCTTTTAAGGTGGTGGAGTTGTCTGCTGGATATCCTTATTTGGTGTAACGGTCATCCTATGCTTTTGAAATCAATCCATAGAATCGAGAAGGAACGCCAAGTCCCACAATGACAAATTTAATAGATTGTCCAATTCTTCGATAGAAAATATCGTGAGATAAACTCCAAATTGATCATTTCCAACGATGAAAAAAAATCTGAGAAAATACTTATAATTATAAAACATATTGTGAGATTAAAATGGATGCTTGAAATAATCTTTTAACCAATAAATTTCTTGATAATCGTCTATTCAAAGAAAACTCATTCATCAGTTGATCTGCTAACCATATGTCCTGGATAAGTGAATAGACATTCACTTCGCCAAATTTCAGTTTGATAATACAAACACAAAATTGAGTTTTAATAAAAACATGGGTTTTGTATGGGACCTATAAGATCCAGTAATGCTAGGGTCTCGAAATTTACATGGTTGGTGAATATGGATGAGACACTTATACTGTAGAAAATTTAGTTGAATAATACCAGAGAAAAAAAAAGTTTTCCAATAGGAACATGAATTTGAATTTTGGTTTCTATGGGAGGAATCCCTCCCTAGTGATCCGATTCGGTTTGAACAAATGTACAGTGTCTGGTAAAAAAAAAATGACAGCTCTCTAGCTCAAAAATTGATAGTTTACATACATACAAAGGGACATTCTAATGAAAGTGGTCAGCCAAAGAACAAACTAAGCCCAACCCCAACAACATTTCGCTACTTAATAAACTTAGCTTCGATCTAACCCCAAATACTTACTTTTGATTGGGTGAGGATGGTGCCCGGTAAGTAGCAGCTCACTTAAGTTAGTAAGAGGCCCTTTGTCTTATTCCCTGGGAATTCAATTTGATTCATGACATCCATATCATTTAGATCGACATGTTCATTAAAGAATTATAAACCAAGTATTCTGATAGCACAGGAGAAGAGTAGAGAAGGCGACTGATTGTCTCGTTTTTCCCCCATCACCATAATTCCTACAAAAGTCGCTATTGGCATGCCAATCAGGCTGTGTCTTGCTACGATCGCCACCAATGTCTGTGTCCTATCACAACCGCCACTATACAGAAAAAATCTCTATGCTTTATTATAAATAGGACAGTTGAGCCCGGCTTAAGCTGGGTTTCCCTTATGTTTCCATGTTAATCAGTTCAATATCTACCGTAGATAGATCAAGTGTAGGTGGTTTCTCTTTGTCAGTACGCTCAGCGCAATCCAGAAGTAGATTAGGTCCTTAAATCTCATGCCATAGCAGTACTACACACTAACTGAAGTCGATCCTTTGTAAGTTGTGAATTTGTGAAAAAAATCATTTATTTACCGACTATTACCTCGTTTATATGACAGCAAAATCGGAATTTAATGACTTCGGTTAAAGTAAGACCAGTTTGTAGTAAGGTGTTTATACTTTGCATGTGGATTTTGGAATGCGGAGTTGCCATATGCATACAATATCAAATCATCAAAATAAGTTATTTGTAAAAATCACAATCATCAAAAAAAAAGAAACTAAAGCAAAATATAAAATATACCAAATGACAACTCTGCACTTTACAATTTTCATATTAAAAATAAGGACGAGATTGAAACGTGCGCTTCGTAAGTGAATTCTGTTTCAACTGTCGTATTTATAAACGAAGTAGAAGATCTTATTAATTCTATTATAGAAAAACATATAATTTTATTATTTTTTATATTTATTTTTTTTTTTTCTTTATTATTTCTTTTTTAAATTTTTTTTTTATGTGTTGGTTGGTTGGATTTTCACGCGATACATGTACTTACAATATGTCGTCTTATTAATGTTGATTTTTATGTATTTTTTTTTTAATAAAGTTAAGTAGTTTTACAAATATTCTTTCATTTAATCATTTAGACTGTAGACTGTTCATCATCATAATTATCTTTCTTTATTTATGCATTAAAGATATTTAAAAAAAAAAAAAAAACTAAAATCATTTTATAAAAATTAATTATTTATTTTATTATTTCTTGGTTCAAATGTTAAGATTTTTATATATTTTTTTTGTTTTTTTTTTTTTTGATAAATAATATTTATAATATTAATAATTAATAGAATAATAATAATAATAATAATAATAGAACAGAAGATAAAAAAAAACATTTGAAAAAGACTTTCCCTCAATTCATTTCCTTTCATTTTACATCACTTTTCTTGTATCTCTTCTTCTATTTTTAAATGAAGCAAAATTATGTGTTTTTTTTTTAATATTATCATTATTTATTTATTTATAATATTAGTTAAATATTTTTTTTTGTTTTGTTGATGTTGTTGCAATTCGTTTTTTTTTTTATTTTTTTTTATTTTAAGCCTATGATATAAGTTTAGTTTACATACTAAAATTATTTATTGTAAAATATAAAAAATAACGTTTACAACGTTTAGATTTTTCTCGATTTAATTTTAATTTTAATATTATTACAATTTTTTTTTTTTATTTTTTACATATAGCAAAAAGATATTTCCTTATTTTTTTTGTTCTTGTTTAAAATTTAATATTAATTTTTTTTATTTTTAGAATATTTTCCTTGTAGTTGCAGTAAAACAAACAAACTAAATTAAATAAATTAATTGAAACAAAAAATTGCATTGATTTTAAATTGAGTATCGTCGTCATTATTACTTTTCATTTGTAGGTGGGTTCAGCTTTTGTTGTTGTTGATTTTTTTTTTTTTTAATTTATTTAAAAGTATTTTATTTCTTTTTTTCTTATATAATTTTCTTTTATTATTAATATGCGTAAATAGCAAAAAATATTTTGTTTTTTGTTTGTTAGCAAAAATTCTTTTTAGTATTATATTTTGTATAAATAGTTTTTAATTTATTTTTTAATATTGTATATTTTTTTTTTTTTTTTTTTGCTATGAATTTGTATTTTATTTATGTGTTTATGTTCTGCAGTTGCTTTGGTCTTTTGGTTCTTTTTTTTTTTTTTTTGGAATTTTTTTTTATTTTTTTTAAGCATAAATAAGTTTTCTTTGTTTTATTATTAATTAATATCTGAAAAGCCGCAAGTTGACGATGACACTCAACTTAAATTCAAAAAAAGTTTGACACAACAAATAAACAAAAAAAAAATTTATTAATAAACATTAACTTTTATAGTACAAGATAAATGTAAAAATAAAAAATTAAAGCAAAACATAATTTAAACATTCAATGAAAGAAAAAATTGATCCTTAGAAACAAATTCTATTCATTTTAAAGTGGCTCAAATAAAATAGTAATAATAATAATAATAATTGTTTCTAAAAGCAAAGTTAGAGTTTAGTTGGTCTTTTTTATACCCTTCACTCCTGATATTATGATCTATATAGTTTTGTGTTACATGAAATCTTCTTTCTTGGTCTAGGTCTGATCAATCAAAGTACAAAATCTTATAAGAAAAAGTTCTTTTCTGGTAAGCAGTTTACATTTCAACTTTTATAATGCAACCTGATGAGACATCAACCGTGAATAGAACAATGAAGAAATTGTTAATGGAGACTCCAAATAAACACGTTCCGGTATTTCTACGGTTCAACTAGAGATATGTCAGCAACAGACTCGAAAAATCCATTGTATCGGACGGACAGGAACCTATAAACTTTGACTAATGTTGTCTATTCAACATAACTTGAGCTTTGTTTTCGATCACAAACATACTCGTATAACTTAGTTGTTAGAACAATATTTAGCCATCACATTGGCATTGCAAAAACTTAGAACAATGATTCTGATTGTGGCCAGATGGGTTTTTTTTTTTCTATCGGTAGAAAAGCATAGAAAGCCTAGCCAATGTGGGACTTTAACCAACTAAAAACTACCACACCATGTCCTATTGTCCCGCCGGAACTGCCTTTAAATACTTCGTCGGGAGGAAAGGAGGAGCATAATTGCTCAAAAGTCGATCTGTCCCTCGTAAATGGGTCGCCTATTATTTCTGTCTTGTGCGTGGGTCGCAACTATACGTCAACAATCTATGACCTAAGATCTCCTGTCCGATTGTGCAGCTGAATGATTTGCTTGTGCTCGTAGTCGTTCAGCTGCTCTGCTGCGCTCTGCTACACGGAGGGAATACATAATTCGCGCTATAGCAGTTTTCACCACTTGCCAATTTCCTAGTGATTGGCACATGTGTGGCACCAGATTATCTATTATTCGAGGACAACAGAAAAGTACGTGGTGGGCATATTCGACGAAACCGACGCAGATAGAACAGAGGGGGTCCTCCTCGTGGCCATGGGGTAGTTGATATAGAATGTTTATATTCTAAGAGATAGTGATAGTTTCAGATACCTAGACTAAGTAAAGGAAACTTCAGTAAAAATAATAATAATGAATGCGCATTCCATCAAAGTGAAATGTTTTTCTTAAATTATTTTTACGTTATGCATAATTTGTTTTGTTTCTTTTCTTGTTTGCTGCTTAACTTTGCTTTGCTTTGATTTTTTATTCTTTTGGATTGCTTTTGTTTAATTCATTAATTAGTTAATTAAATAATAAAAATATTAGAAACTAATTTGATTTCGCAACTTACTTTTCTTTATCATCATCTGTATAAATTTTTTCTGTTCTTTTCTTTTCTCTTTCTTATGTTTTCAAAGCATTTTACGCTTGGTTTTTACAAATTAAAATTTTTATTATTATTAAATTTATATTCAGTTTTTTTTTTTTTAAATTTTTTTGTTTTGTATTAAATATATATGTATATATTTTTTTTTTCGTCTCAATTGTATATAAATAATTTATATACGATGATGTACTCATACATGTGTACATTATCTATGTATTTTGTATATATAAAAGTTAATTAATTTATATGTATGTATGCATGTATTGTATATAGATATATATTTATGTATATATAAATATTGTTTTTGCTTTTCTTTAATTTTATTTTATTTTTCTTGGTGTTTGCTTGATTGAATACATAAAAAAAAGTAGTATGAATTGTAAATATTTAGACCATTTATAGTTTTTATTTTTATGTAATATTTTACTGGATTTTTTTTTTATACCTTTCACGGATATACTATGTATGTATGTATGTGTATTTATAGGTGAAGATTCAAGGATCAAGAATATATAGAGAAATATTTAAATGGTTGTTTAAAAAATATGTTTCTCCTTCTGTTTAGTCAAGAACTTCCTTTGTGCCAATTTTGATATTTAATAAAAGAACAAAACTTTATTATTTTATACACAACAAGAACCACCACAATTATACGAAATAAATCTCCAAACTATAATCAACAAATGTTGATAACGCAAGACCGACCAAGCAACACCTAACATAGATTAGCGCGACACACTCAGATGATTGGAATGTTAACGCGAGACGCTCCAAAGATAACCAAATAAAAGTCAACCATTGCAGAAAAAACTGCAGTCGCAGTCAGCATATAACATAACGGAATTCTGCATCATAAGGGAACAAGCTGATTTGCCTACGATCTATACCCGCTATGCTGACCGTCACCCATTTCATGTACTTGTTGCTTTGACTGCATAACCAAACACTTTTTGTCTGTTGAGTTTGTTGAAGTTGAATTTGTTTTTCGATATTCAATTGAAATATTGCTCAGAGTCTTTTTGTTAGATATGTTTCAATCACGGTTTCTCGATTATTAGGGTGTAAATTTAGGATTTGCTTTTAAAAGTACAAAAAATTGGTGATATTAAAATTCTTAGAATTCTTACTGAATTTGTGCGAAAGAAGATTAACAGATATCTAAAAAGTGTGTGAGCGAATAGTAACGAAAAATTATTCATTCATTTATTAAATTAATTAAAATTATTTAGTTGAATTTAAAAAAAAATAGAGATCGAATTTATGTTGCTCACATTTGGGTTGCTCAGGAGCTCTGCCATGTTAATTTTGGCTGGGACTCGAAATAAATTTTATTTGTTTATTATTAAGAAGTAGGATAAAAATTTAATTCTTAAACTACTTAATCTTAAGAGCACTAACTGCCAAGGCCTATCAGCTCTTATGAGATTTACGAAATTAGTGGATTTCAAAAAATTATAGATCGTGCTTATGTTGCTCAAGAGCTCTGCTATGTTAATTTTGGCTTGAACTCGAAGATTTTGTGTTACATTGTATCCTGAGAGCAGGTGCTTAACGGTTGCAACATCTTTGCAGAGAGGGCATGCATCATGTTGCGGCCGCACAGTAGGTTTTTGATGAGTGAAGGAGATGTGACCGAGTAGGAGGCGGACGAATAATTTTACTGTATTTCGGTAACATATGGCTGGATAAATTGGAGTGATGGCTCTTGGATTTAAATGCTTGTAGCGGTGATTTATTTTATCCCATGAAATTCGGTCTTTCTCCCGAATGAGATTTAACTAAGCGAAAGATGTCGGCCTTTTCAAATAGGTTAACTATGAGTAGTGGTTCGTTCTGTTAAGGCGAGCTGCTTAGCACGGGAGTCAGCTAGTTCATTGCCAAGTAATTTGGCATGGGCAGGGACCAAATAATTCATTAATTTATTATTTAATTTATACAATACAAAAATTTATTTAATTGGATAAAAATAAAAAAACAAAAATTTACAAAATAAAAAAAAACATGAGTAACATTGGTTTACCGCATATAATAGTAAATCGCTTTTCACATTGCTCTGTTTAACCAAGGAGCGAGGTATAACAGACACAACTGATCCGGATTCGATTAGAAATCTGATGTGCGATTTACGATCGGTTATATAGAGGCGCCTTTCATGAATAGCAAATGGTTGTAAGATTGAATCGCTGCCAGTGATTTCACAGCCGTCAGTCAGCGAATTTGACGACAGCTGTTTCAGTTTAAAGATTGCTGAGAACGAGAACATGGCGACCGAGCCTGTAAGAAATGGACGAATGTTCTGGGGCATTTCAGCGAGGAAAAGGGAACGAATGATGTTCTCACTGCCCGAATCTGGCGCGAGCCTTCGCAAGTGAGCCAAGGTTTCAAACCAACTGTGTCTCCACCTTGCAACAACCGTCGAAGGACAATAATGGAATTATTGTAGACCCAGAGAAACATTTAATTTTATTTACAATATAATTTGCTTTTTATGCGAGCAATTTACTAATTTAACAATTTCAACTTACAACCCAACTGCACTAATATTTTCATGAACACAACACAATTTGTCTGGATCAACGGCACAAAATCATGTTTTCCATGGGCAACTTCAACGTCACATCATGGCTAATTATGAAACACTCTAAACTTTAGTGAATCCGTTTAGAAGAACAATCGGATTACTATAAATTACATAATCTATCATTCGAATTGATGTTCCTTCTTCATATGAAAATTTCCATATTTAAAAAAAAATGTCTCTATTTCTAATTTTGTTAGGTTCAAAATATCATATAAAGTCATAAGTTAATTGGTTCTTTTTCTTGATCTCATGTTGAGATAATTGAGATAATTTAATGATATTGTGTATCTAATTTGTTGACCTTATTGTGTATTTAAGTTCAGTGAAAGGTGTAAAAATCTTAGATAAAACCGAAGTTAACGATTTCTTGTTATGTTTTTCCTTCAATTTTTTTTTTTTTTTTAAATAGAAGCAAAACAGAAGAATATTTAAAAAATATATTATATAATAATAATTCTATATATTCAATATTGATTGAAGCTAACGAGAATAGTAAAAACAATAAACAAAAGGAAGGATCGAGATAATATTTTGTGTGTGTGTGTGTGTGTGTGTGTGTGTGTGTGTGTGTGTGTGTAATAGTAGTAGTAATTTAATAATGTTAGGACCAGACGTTTAACATACAAATATACATACAAATTGAGTTTTAGTGTTTGTTTGATTTTTTTTTTTTACCTTTTTGCCTTTTATAATATTTTTAATTTCTTCTTTTTTTTTCGATTTTTTTTTTTAATTTTTCTTCTTTTTTTATGTAAAAACATTTAAATTAATAAAATTAAATATTTATAAACATTAATTCCCACTGATGTTACGTTTTATTATTTAAATCAGTTTGATTGGGCGGACTTTGCTGTTGCTGTTGCTGCTGTTGTTGCTGTTGCTGATGTTGCTGTTGTTGCTGTTGCTGATGTTGTTGCTGTGACGGCGTCAGCATTGTTGGCGTTGATAATGTTGTTGCTTGCGTTATTACTGTTGTGGCAGCAATTGTTTGTTGTTGCTGCTGCTGCTGCTGCTGCTGCTGTTGTTGAGGCGATTGCGGCGCTTGTTGCATTTGCTGCTGCTGTGACGGCTGTTGCTGTTGATTGTTGTGATTATTTATTGGATTATTCGAATTGCATAGCACCGAGTAGACCGAATCAACTTTGCTTAATTTCTCAAAGAGCGGAATTAACTCGTGCAATTCACAATCAGTGACATCGTCGAACCAGGACTTAACAGGAACCTTTTGTTAAATAGAGATAAAAAAATATATTTTTATAATATTTATAGAAACATTGTTTAAAAACTTATTAGTCTTATGATTATTTTCATGGAAGTTTTTAAGAAATTTTCTTTAAAACTATGCGACACTTTGAGCTAAAAAAACACTAAATTGATCTGGAATACTTCTATGAGGTTACTATGCAAAACAAACAATGAATGAAAAGGAAGGGAAAATGAAAATGAAATTTTATTTCCTTTAACCAGAAGTTAATTCCCTATACTCATTTAGGATCTATGGATAATCATACGATGATCATATGACATGCCATTGTGGCCTTAGGATTCATTTAAAGAAAATTAAACTCTCAGCCACTGAGCATTTTGAATGTTAAATAAAAGACCAGGAAAAAGAATTTTTAGAGCTTTCATTAAAAGATCTCTTAGTTTACCATGAAATTTGAATCCAGGTTTCTATGGGAGGTACCCCTCCTAGTAATCCTAGGGTCTTGAAATTTACATTTTTGGTGAATATTGGTCAGTGACTTATAATATTCAAATTTTAGTTCGATAATACAAAATGGTACAACATTTCTCTAATAAGAAATTGAATTTGAATATGGGTTTGCATGGGAGGTAACCCTCCCAGTAATCCTAGGGTCTTGAAATTTACTTTTTTCGTGAATATTGGTCAGTGACTTATAATATTCAAATTTCAGTTTGATAAGACAAAAAGGTACAACATTTTTCTAATAAGAAATTGAATTTGAATATGGGTTTGCATGAAAGGTAACCCTCCTAGGCTCTTGAAATTCACATGGTTGGTGAATATGGTTCAGTCAGTAATAGTATCCAAAATTTAGGTTTGCTAATCCAAAAAACAAAAAAGTTTTTCTAATAAGAAATTAAATATGAATTTAGGTTTGCAATGGAGGTGTCCCTCCTAGTAATCCTAGGGTTTTGAAATTTGCATGGTTGGTGATTATGTGTCAATCCCATATAGTGTCCAGATTTAACGTGTCCAGATGGAAACGTCTGTTGCAAAGGCCTGAAATATAAATAGCAACCACCCTTGTAACCATCAAGTGGCTTTTAATGTGTCAGTCAGGGTTCAGTTCAGTTCAGTTCAGTTCACTATTATTCACTTATTTTTCACTTATTCATAATCAATCTATAAATAGTAGAGCAAAGATAATTTTATAAAACTTACCGCATTATCTGGATGAAAGATATAACTCGCTGGCGAATTATCAACAATAACGATTTTCTGTAGATCCCGACCCAAACGATTCAAATCCTTAATATAATTTCCCCTGTAGTAAACGCATGATTCCCTAAACAGTCTTGCACGAAACACGTTCCATCTAATGAGAAGATTACAAAAACAAATACACAATTTTGTAATAATTTGTTATGGTTTTGCTTTAATTAGACTAGACTTACTTGTCTAGCAGATCGGCCACCGGATCGCATATTTGGCTAGTGATGCTGTGAATAATACGCACTCATACAACTCGCCCATTTTCTGTAGAAACTCATCGACATGTGGCCTTTTTAGCACGTACACCTGATGAATGGTGCCATCGATTTCCACTGGTACGATAAAATCAGCATTTGGAATTGGCTGAGTACAAAAGATGAAAAAATAAAATTATATTTCAATTAAATTAATTCAATTTATTTTTCTGTTTTTCTTTTCGTTTTACATTTATCAATTTTGATTTAATTAATTTTAAATAATCAAAACTTGTTGCATATTTCCAGGAGCTTAATTGCATGCACGTGGAAGCGTTTGTGCGCACAACATTTTAATTTAATTGAATTTATTTACAAATATTTACAATTAATTTTATATGCATTTTCCATTTATTTGTTAATTTAATTTATTTTTCGTGTTGTTTTTTAATTTTTGATTTCGAAACTCTAATTTAATCTGATTGAATAACTAATTGATTTGTATTTTCTTTATGGAATTTATTTAGCAAGTGATATAATATACAGCTCAGGACAGCAAAAAATAGGAAAGAATATGATAGAAGATTATATCCAGTTTTGTATATAAAATGATGAAACAATTTTTGACTTAAAGAACTCAATACACCACAATGATGATGATGAGTGGAAAGGGGAAAAAAGTTCTTGCACAAAATAAAAGAACAATCAGAAATGAAAATGCAATAATCACAAAAAAAAATGATAACGAAAATTGTAGTCACTGCAAGCAAGAATGAACCACCAAGCACAAAAGGAACAAAGTAGTCACTGAAGCCTTAAGTCCTTTTGCCTTTTATGCTTTAGCGAAAAAAAGTGAAACAAACCACAAAATTCAGTGTCTGCCTTTTGGTCTCAAGTCTGCGGAATGTGCTGCTGGTCTGTTATTGTCGGTACGCCACAGAGCGTTAGACAAGTTAACATGATTTGGATGTTTTTACCATGATGATGATGATGGTGATAACAACAAAGTCTTCAGCACAGCACCTAGTCAGAGTCCTTAGCCCAGCAAAAGGTTGGACAGACAAACAGACTGTGAGACACATTCAAAAAGATAGACAGAACGATATTCATTGACAGAGATTGTCGAATTGAGTCAGACAACAACTAGTCAGACAGACTATGGTGAGGATGATGGTGATGATGATACACAGCATAAAAGATAAAATGCGCGCATTTCACCTTCATAAAGTGTTTAAGTTTAGTTTATTTTTAGTAATTTTTAAGTAGAAAACGAGAGGAAAATAATGGGAAATACACACGTACAATAGAAACATCATGCATCCATGTGTCTGTCTGAGTATCTCATGTAATCGCATGTATTAAATATTAAATAGAGTAAAAGGAACGATGAGAATCTCTTTACAAAGGGAAGCCATGACTTATGAGTAATATTTTTTTTATACTAAGCGTTTGTTGGATGTTTATAATGTTGAAAGCATTGTATATAAAGATTTCAGCTAGCTTTCCCTTGACATTGAATATTCCATGAAGCGAAATTAATTAAAGGTTTCTCTTATATTTTCTTGATCTTAAATTTGTGGATAAAATTTAAATTTAAAACTATTGTCTCTTAAGAAACCATAGAATATAGAAAGCTAAGTTAACTGTGACATCACAATGGGCTTTGAATGGAACTGGCTATCACTTCTACCAAACCTAAGTTAAGACTCTAAATTGTCATGAGTTTCTTTGATTGAAAGGGAACTGGAACTAAAAAAAGAATTTTGGAGTTTCTCAGAAAGACAAATTTTTAACAAATGGCCATGACGAGAAATACAGTTCCCAAGAATTGTTCAGTGTGGGGTATAGAAATTTAAAATGAAATTTATTTAAAATTAGAGAGAGAAATATTTCTATGGGAGCTATATGATCCAGTAATCCTAAGGTCTTGAAATTTATTCATGATTAGTGAATTTGATTCAGAGACTCATAGTATCCAAATTTCAATTCGATAATACAAAAAATAAAAAACTTTTGATAATAAGAACATGAATTTGCATCTGGCTTTATATTGGAGCCATACGGTTCAGTAATCCTAGGATCTTGAAAATTACAATGTTGTTAGACAATGGTTAAAGACTTCTAGTGTTCAAATTTCAGTTCGATATTACAAAAAAGTAAGAAGTTTTTTTTAATAAGAACATGAATTTAAATCCCCATTGGTATGGGAGCTATATGATTCAGAAATCCTAAGGTCTTGACATTTACATGGTTAGTGAATTTGAAACAGTTGCTTATAGTATCCAAATTTCAGTTTGATAATCCAAAAAAGAATAAAAAGTTTTTCTAATAAGAACCTAAACTGTAATGTGGGGTTTATATGAGAGGTATCCTTCCTAGTAGTCCGATCAAATTGAAATTTTAACACTATAAGTTTCTAATCCATTTCCTCCAACCATGAAAATTTCAAAATCGTAGAGCTACTAAATCGTTTAGCTAGCATACAAACACACATGTTTCTATGGGAACCCCTTTAAATTTTTAGTATTTGTTGATAAAGCCCCGGTAGAACTACATATTCTATAAAAATTTCAACTTTCTACCTATTATGAAATAGAGCTAGAGAACGAACGGACACTGTAGCCTCAGGTAATAAGGTTCCGTCTGGTATCCATTTATTTATTTTTTTTTTTTTAATAAGAACATGAATTTGAACTGGGTTTGTATGGGAGCAATACGGTCCAGTAATCCTGCGGTCCTGAAATATACAAAGTCGACAGACTTTTGTCCAGAAAGTAAAGCTTCTGTTACGACATCTTCTTGTACGAGGCCTGAGGTGAAACAAAGCAGTTTGAGGTGACTGTGCTTAGTTGATAAGACTAGCGTGTATTCGTAAGTTTTTTGAAGTTTTGGATTACCACTTCATTATGCCAGTAGTTGGATCTGCGTTTCTTGGAATATTTGGGCAACTTTAATTAATATTCCATCTCTTAGCGGAGTTCTTTGTGACTTTATAGAAGCATGTTATAACATAGATTGTAAAGCGAATGTACACAGTTTGTGGAGTGGATCTCAATGTTTTTGTTAAAATAAATGATTCCTCACTCTTCAAAAAGCAAAATCTGTCATGGATTCAGGATTATAAACTGTCCAATAAAGTTAAATGTTCTGTGCTACTTATTATTATAATTATTGCTGTCCGCGGTTTGTTGATCTTAGGCATAGCGTAGGATATGGGTCAATAAATAATCGACAATAAAGGTCTTGGAATCTTTACATCCCAGTTTAAATATGATTTCGGATATATGAGTGCCACGACGCCGCCGATTGATTCGCATTAGGGAAGTCCAATATTCAATCACTGTATCGAGCAATTAGGGTCCATGATTCCACCTGCTTATAAAGCATACTAAATAGTTGCGTTTTATAAGTGTAAGGGCGTCTTAGCAAAAGTTTCTGGGTTTCCTTTATGAAATTAAATTATTATGTCGGTAAGTTTAACGATAAATAAATTAGCACGATTCGCAAGAGTTGTTCTGGTGTGTTAGATATTCACTTGGTGAAATAGCAAAACTTACTGACCAAAAATCTAATATCAAATGCCAAATTGACAGTAACACAAAAAAGCGATGCAAATTTAAAAATCAAATGTCTAACTAGAAGTAGCTTAAACACTAAGTAATATTCCACATAATTATAAAAAAAAAGAAGAGAAGTTTGTTCAATTTCGCATAACAAAATTTAACTAGAAAAAGGTAATAATAAATTTTAGTTAAAAAAAAAAAAACCCCCCTTTCTATGATCTTTATCTTTATCTGAGTAATATTTATTTAACAGTTCATTGCTTTCTGTTCCTCATTTCACTAAATAATACAGTTATATCGAACCATTTGAGTGGAGATTTTGCTTTTGTGTTGTTGACTTGTCTTGAACTCAATTGGAAAAAAGTTTTAAACTTTATAAAAAATTCTTGTCTTTCTGCATCTGCAACTTACACTGCACTGCACTCCACTCCACTGCATGTCATTACCATCTTCCATTTCATCTCTCTCTCTCTCTCTCTCTCTCTTTCTCTGTCTCTCTCTCAATCGCGAACAACAATCAGTTCAATTGTAATCTGGTCAACAGCAGTGCATAAAGTGTTGTTCAAGTGGTTTGAGTGGTTGATAGTGCTAGGCTTGCTTGGCTACTTGGCCATTACTAATACAATACTATAATATACAGTATACAGTATACAGTATTCAACTGCTACTACTCGAGAAACAATTCAACGATTCTCACAGACATTGAGTACTTTTTAGTGGCGTTCACAAATTCATGGATAAGGTATGGCAAGGAGTACTCACTCAGTCAGTCAGTCAGCCAGTTAGTTAGTTATTCAGTGAGGAAAGGGAAAGCAAAGGAAGAGTGTGCAAAAGAATGGAATGGAATTTGTAGCATTTTTGCAGTAAATTTCATTGTATATTTTTGTGTCGGTTTGTTGAGTTTGTTTAGTCTTCGTTGTAGTAGAATTGTTATCCTCCTTTCGTTGTTACAAATTTGTCTGCAGACAATTGAAAGCAAATGCTAAACAAATGACGACAGATAAGTGAGAGCAACAGTGGAAAGCAGAGTAAGGAAAGAAGTGTAAAAGATGTAAAAATGCAATGGGAATACATTTTATGGGACAGAGTGGTACGGACATGTTACTAGTACACATGTGGTATTACCAAACCACAGAATCTGAAAAGGGAATATGAAGATGATGATGATGAAAGCTGCACAAAGGCATAACGAAGGACACAACATACTCGTAGTACATGTGGTAACTTTAAAAAGGATTTATGTAGAATATAGTGCACTATAATGAAAAGAAAAGAATAAACAAACACGACGAGGTGTTTAAGTAGATTAATGTGGAGAGAAACAGTCAAACTATGGAACAAACTATGGAACAAATGTTAATTCTTTCTTAATATTCTTCTCCTCTTGGTTGAGGATTTTTGTGTCAAGTGTAATGATGATGATGATACTGATAGTGTTAAATTATTCATGATTTTGAAGATAGAAAACCTTTTTTTATTACTTACCTTAAAACTACTATGCACTAATGTCTCATCCAAATCAATGACCATGCATTTCTTATGCATATCCGAATGCCTAATCTGAGGTAGAAGGTACCTTTGTTGGTCCGGTAATGGTGGCGGTGTTGTTGATCCATCGATTTGTGTACCATTTTGATTTGTTTTTGTTCGATTACGACGCCAGCAGCATAAAATCGATTGAAAGAAACCGCGTTTTTGTGGTTTTAAGCGTTCCACATCATCTAAAAAAAGAGAAACGATAAAAAACAAAAAACAGAATTGATTAAAATAAAGAAAAAAATATTTTGTACATAATTTAAATTAATTACTATTATAAATCTAATTAAAAAATTGTAAGCATTTTTCA
Source organism: Amiota minor (assembly GCA_037043295.1). Taxonomy (NCBI): domain Eukaryota; kingdom Metazoa; phylum Arthropoda; class Insecta; order Diptera; family Drosophilidae; genus Amiota; species Amiota minor. The sequence continues at coordinate 992,219 of JBAMAW010001063.1, forward strand.
TTTTCCATAATTGACTTAAGAGGGAAGAAAATTGGTATCGCATTCAATAATCAACTTTGACCAACTTGAACTGCAATTTTACAATTAATTGAACGAACAAGGGAACATAGAATAGTCAAAGGGTAACTAATAACCTAATATCATCCAGTGCCCATACACTCAGTACAAGTAACCAACCAACGAACTAACTAACAACATAACAATGAAGTAATGAATGAATCGCGCTGTGAATGAGGTCAGGTCAGGAAATTGCAATAGAAAATCACTTTACCTTTCATGCTTTTGTTTTGTTTTAGATATTCAGTTTAGTTCAGTTCAGTTCACTTTTGTTCTGTTCCATTCTATTCTCTTCAGTTTAGTTCTACTCAATTCAGTTCAGTTCAGTTTAGTTTGAATTTGTAGTTGCAACAATTTTTGCATAAACTTTAGAAGAAGAAGTGTGAATATAGACAATGTGACGTATGCGCAACCAACCCAGTCAAGTACACTTTGCAAAAACGACGTAATGCAATTATTGCTTGGTGGTGAAAGAGAATCACAAGGGACGGAGGAGAAAAGTATGGCTCTACAAAATGGAAATCTAAGGTAAAGAAGAGACATGCAGCAAAACGAACGCAAAAGCACAAGTAACAAAAAAAAAACAAGGCAATGAAAACACAAACGGAAATTGCACTTCAACATGGCAAATGCAACAAAATAGAAAAATTTAAAGAAGAAGAGAAGTGAAGTTGAATGCTCATCGCGACGTGAGAAATGTACCAAATTGAAATGAATGGAATAGAAAACATAAAATAAAAGCTGGAAGAGAGAATGCAATGAAGAATTGGGAAATTAAGAGAGACTCTAATAAAAGGAAAAATAAAAAAAAAGATAAGGAAATCATTAATATTAAAGTGATGTAAACAAAATAAACTTTAAGATTTTCCTTCTTGCACATAAAGATAAAATTTTGATATTTTCCCTTTTTTTTTTTTATAGAAAAGAAAACAAGAAACCACCATCAAATAACTCCAATGTATTATTATACAATCGATCCAAGAATAATTAATGAGTAATACATTGTAGTTGGGTCAACTGAACTTTTGGCATTAAAAAATAAATTAGTAGATATTACGAGAATGTGCTGCAAACGGCTACGCTTTTGTGACCTTTTCCATGGGTTTAACCGCGTTGCGTTTCTTTTCAATTGCCTACTTTTCCCCATTCTGGGCAATTTTAAGAGTTTTATACAAGCCCTCTGTGCTTAAAACTCTAATTGCTAGAAGATAGATTGTTTTTCACTAATAATTTATGAATTGAATTTCCCGTTCAAGTTGTTAGTACCTTCAGAGTTCTTCAGGAGCCCACGGAAATTGTTTCATTTTGGTCAGCGGGTATGGCCCCTTTATGGAAGTATCGTGGTGGTTGTGCTTTGATACCAAAATGCCAGTAGAGCTTTTAACTGGACGTGGAGTTGCTTTATACAGCCGGGACCAAGGAGAAAGTCTTATGTATGACCAAAATAAGTATGACTCAAATTTGGTACTTGAAAATATACATCCAAGGGGACTTAATTTCATGTGGCACCATGGCATTAAGTCTCCATGTTACACAAATCGGTATTCATTTGCCTTTTATGTATGAAAGATATTTTTTAACAGTAAAGTATAAAATTTAAACAATATTGAATGATTTTAGTAATGTGTTGAGCCCTCTTTTCTATAAAATAACTTCAATTCTTGGCATTGAATTATTCAAGCTATTAATGAAATCAAGCGAAATTGAAGTTTAATCAAACGGGCAGTGTGTTGAAAGAAAACCGTGGCGAACATTCAAAAAGATTGTCAAATGATAGGAGAACCTTGTTTTAAACATTTTGGTAAGAATCAGCGTTGCAGTTGCCATAATAGAATACGACTCCCTTCATCATAACAGCGCCGATTCTGCTGTGAAAACTCTCCAACTAATGAGTCTTTTTTCTCTAATCATAGTAATCAGGGCCCTCCCAATTTCTATACACTTCACGCAGAGAATTGTTTACAAGTTTGTCATGAAGTTTTGTAACACACAGAAGGACACATCTGAGACCCCATAAACTATAAATTTTCATTTTACCAGACACTGTAGCCAGTGGTTTTGTAGTGGAATTCTTTACTTTGCACAAAATATACGACTTGTCTGCAGCAGAGAGCACACAATATCTAAGACTATTCATATTTTTCTAAAATTTTTGATTCACAACTTTTCAATTTCTAATGATTTTGTTTACGATTTTTTAGTCAAAAAAAGGTTTCATTCTCTGTATGCTTTTACTTTGAGATGTTCCAAAACACGTAAGATTTGATTTTACCATACCCCATTTTTATTGGAAATTATCTAAATTTATTTCAAATACTTCAATCAATTTTTATTTATTGTATTACATTTATTAGAACTAAGATTATAATTACAAATAATAACTTAGTATTTAATATGAGCAATAACAACAGAGGCCGCCTTCATCTCAGGGAAAAGTAAAGAAGGAAAGGAAGAAATTAGAAAAGTGCAGGATCAGACTTGCCTTGAGTGGGAAACGAACCCTCTTGAACTCTTGGATGTCAGCACAGCGTTCTAACCTCTGGGCCAACGAGCCAATCAGCTTAAATCAATTAATTAATAACTTTACGCGCAAATGAAACGTAAACCATAATGTTCCGTTCAATGGAAAAACGAAGAACATTACTTAAGGCAGTGTATAATTGTAGTTAATTGCACGAATAATAGTCTTTTTAGATGCTGATACAGTGCAGTTCACTTAAAAGAAACAATTAAACAAAACATAATTCACTAAAACACATAATAACAAAATTGGGTAAAAATTTAAAAAAAAAAAATAATATTTATAAAACGTTCATTTCTAAAAAAAAAAAAACCCAGATTCATAATTCTTGTATAGATTAAGTTAATCTTAAAAAAGATTTAACATAAATATTGGGCGTACAAATAGAAAATCGCCGTTTTCCCAAAGATGGCGCCAGCGCCGCTAATCGGTCGATAAGTACGATCAGAAACATTACATAGCCAGCTGAGGTATCGGTCAACAACTCTAAATAATCTCGCTTGTGTATTTTGACTGTGCTTTGTCCTGTTCGTTAGCGAAAATGGCAAAATTCGAGCCTACAAAGGGCCATTTGCAGGAAGTGTTGCTTTTTGCATATCATTCGAAAAAAAAAATGCTACTCAGGCGCATCGAATGATTGTAGAAACTTATGGTGAAAGCTATATTACTGAAAGAACGTGTCGGGAATGGTTTCAAAAGTTTAAAAATGGCGAATATGGCGTGGAAGACAAGGAACGTCCCGGTCCCGTTAAAAAGTTCGAGGTTGCAAAATTAGAGACTTTGCTGGATGAAGATTCGTGTAGAACGCAACAGGAACTTGCACGTTTATTGGGCGTGACTCAGCAAGCCATTTCTCATCGCCTAAAGAGCTTAGGAATGATCCAGAAACTGGGACATTGGGTGCCGTATGAGTTGAATCCGAGGGACATCGAACGGCGCCTTTGCATGTGCGAACAACTCCTCCAACGGCAAAACAGAAAGAAACAATAAGACAAACATTGAAGAATTATTTCAGTTCCTAAAGAGGAGCAAGTATCTTTTTGAAATCACATATAAATTTAAAAAATACAACACATCCAATGCCCTTTTGTTTTATGTTATAAAGAAATTTTTGAATAATTTTAAAGTTAAATCAAAAATTTAAAATTGCAACAAATAACAACGAAAAATATAGAAATGCAATACAATGAAGAACTGCTTCTATTAATAAGGCAACAGAGGAAATGAATGAAGGAAGGCAAGTCAAGGACACAAGAAGAAATTAGAAAATTATTAAATTGTTAAATGTTATTTTGTGTTTTGTGTTGGTCATAAATATTATTCTGAATTCAATTCATTTAATATTTAACCCATAAAATCATATTATTGTAAATTTTGGTTTCAATTTGTAAATTATTTTTTTATCTAAATTTATTCTATTTCTATTATGTCATATTTTACCAAGTAATTTATTTGCATTTCATTATTTATTTTATGTAAACAAATATTTAGAATAATCGTGTTTTAATGCACTTCCTTTCTGTTTGCTAAATTTAAATTTATTTTTCAATTGAGTGAATTCTAATTGAAGTTTTTCGCTTTATTTATTATTTTATGCATTTTATATTTAGTTTTGTAATATGTACGAGTAATTATTTTAATTACTACATTCTGGTATCATTATCAGATTTCTAATTATAACTTCAATAATAGTATCGTGATAATACAATAATATTTTGTCGAATTTGTGATTTATGAATTGTTGTGGGTGTTTTTTTTTTTTCTGAACTTTTGCATTAACATAAACTGGACAAAACAACATTTTACTATCTTTTTCTTCCGCTAACACTCCATCAGTAAAATTCATTTCTTCATTAATTTCATTGGCGGGAATTTAATTTCACAAAATCGACATATCTTTATCTTTCTTCTTCTTTGTTCTTCAGTCCTCATCTTCTTATTTCAGAAATCTAACTCAGAGTCCAACTCGATAGAAAGTTATACTTTAAATAAACATATAAATCAACAGTTGATTATTAGGGGGTATTGTGGTCTAGAAAATTGAAAAAATCGATTCTTTTTTTTTTACATATTTTCAAAGCTTAGACTTTCAAAAATATGCTCTTAAAAGGATTTTTCAAAATTCGAATTATTTTGGGAGATACAGCGGATTTTGTGACGTGGCATCTAAGCCGGCCGAGCGGAGTGATCACACAATGAACGGCAGACTAGAGGATTCATTCTTTCCAGAAATTCTTTTATATCCGACCCGAGCTCTTTATATATATACTAAGGTATCCTGCCCGACGTCGTACGGCCAATCGGACTGCGACACCGAGGCATAGCAATTTTTTTTTATTCTTTTTTAAATAATAATACTTAATTATATATGTATATTGTGAATCTAAACCATTCTCAGATCCCCTTGAACACACACAAAAAATTTCATCAAAATCGGTCCAGTCATTTAAGAGAAGTTCAGTGACATACACACTCACAGAAGAATTATATATATAAAGATATATATATATAATACATATGCACTTTTAAATTTTCATATAAAAGGCAATATTATCATCTGAGTTATTCTACTGGAAATCTTTCTCAAACTTCAAACGCGTTTTTCTCAAAACTCCTTTTTTGAGGTGGTTGACACGATATCTCAAGTTCTATCTGACCGATTCCTTTGAAATTTTGTGAGAATCTTCTTAATACATTTCTTTATCGTCTTACCCTTGGATTTTGAAAAATTTTAATTCCAAGTATTTTTAAAAAATTCGTAAAGGTCGAAAAACAGGGGAAAGAAAAAATTATTTGTTTTAAGTGGACGCCATTTTGTGAATTTTTTTTTTTTGGCTGAGGCACAAACTATAGCGACATCTTTACTAATTGAGAATTTGTTTTTCTTTGCTTGATTTAGATCACTAAATCATGTCAACCAGGTAGCACCCTTTGACTGGCAACCCCCACTTCACCAGCCTGTCATTGGATGAATTTATTAATTTTTTTTAAATACTTTAAAAATCAATAAATATTATATAAAAAAATGGATGGTAAAAATGTTTTTAATTTTTTTTTTATCCTAGTTTGAAAAATACCCTAAAACTGGGGCTCTAGACCACAATACCCCCTTAAGGAAAGAAAGGCATTCTTTTGCCGTCATAATCTTTTTTATAGTCGCTACTTATATAAACGTATCAACATCATAATGAAGCGGATCAGAATATTTGAAAAAAGTGCTTAAGAGAGCACGTACATCTCGTTACAGATCTTATTATAGCAACTACACTAAATTCCTTTCGAATTAAAAACTGTATGGCGCAGCCAATATTCATAGAATTGATAATTTCATAATTAAGCTAACCAACATATAATCCACTGAATGGATTGCCCAGAAAATAGTCTTAATTTTGGGGCCTTTCTAAAAGGCTTCGTTCTACGAGAAGCTTTTCTACTGTTAAATAAAAACGGTTTAATGCAAAGCCAAAGTGATATAAGTGGTCTTTTACCACCTCCACAGACGGACAAATATCAAAGCAGTGGCTCCAGATCTACTCCAACAACAAAACTGGAGATCAACATCGCCTGCATCCAGTTACTAAGTCAATGGCAAATCATACAATTGTGACAAAAGTTTTTTTTATTCAAAGTATCGGCCCCCGATTTCTACACATTTTGTCCTCTTCATTTTGTCTTCTTTGCAATTTCAGGATGCCATTCCAAAAGAAAGTTTCAGCCTTCATCGAAATCCATTCACCAAGCCAATCGTCTACTTCATCGAATTTTGTGAAATGCTGAAATGACAAAATATCATGTCTTCTGATTCATTCCGTCCTTTTTCGATTCGACGCATGGTTCTAATTGATCATTTGCTGCCGGTCGTAATACACAATAGCCTCCTTATGATCCTACGAGCAAGTCTTGTACTCGATGCTGATGGTTACCCATGATATTACTCATGACATTTGTGATTCTTAAAATAAACTCAATTTCCATTGCCAGTCACAACAGATACAAAACCCACGTCATTTTCCTGGCAGTGAAGCAGTTTTATGCATACAGTTTTTCGCTTTTTCATTTGCCGTTCGCTCAGTTCGTGTGGAATCCATTTTTCAACCTTTAGAATCTTATCTGGGCTCTCAGGCGATAGGAAATGGCTTTCTGAGTGACTTTTAATTGCTCTGTCATCATTTTTTGTGTCAGTATTTAATAATTGTAGCCATTCGTCATCTAGAAGTTCTTTATGGTCGATTTTCGCGTTCTTTATTATCCACATTGAAATCACCAATTTTAAATCTTTGAAATCAGCGTTCACAAGTTTTAACGGTTGCTCGTTATTGGCCTCAAATGTTCAAAACTTATCATATTTCAAAACTTGCTTTTGTTATAATTTGTTGAAACATCAACATATAACAACTTCTTTAAGGTGGCAAAACGTTGTATTCATTGATGAATTGCATAAATATTGTATTTGATATGAATGTGAGTGAGTGGATGTCTATAATTTAATCTATAAAACATCGCCTGCATCATCCAGTCACTAAGTCAATGTCAACATCAACATCAACATCTAAATCAATATTTATTGAGTTCTTACATGGAAAAATTATTATGTGTGTTGACTCATAAATTAACAATTAAAGTAAGTTTCCTGTCAGATTTTTGTTTTTCGTTTAAAACTTGAACAGAAAACAATCAAATAACAACAAAACACAATTTTTGTTTTAAAAAATTCCAGTCAAATGCTAAATAAATAATTAAAATTACATATGTTTATTGTTATTTTCGTTGTGTTTATTTTGTTAAATATTTGTTCGCTTTTATGTTTCAAATAAATAAAAAATAAACACATAACAAAATAACAAGAAAACAATAATAAATAAACAATAATAATTGAGGCATTTATTTATTATTATTTTATGGAGATAGATAAATGATTTATATCTATTGTGTGGAGAATGTTATGTATTACGTATACGTAATGTGTTTTGTTAAAAAATTCCATTGTTTTATAATTTGAAAGCTCTTGCTGTTTTACAACTTCCACCTAATTTTTAACTATTTTTTTGCATGTTTTTTTCTTTGATTTTTTGTGACGTAAGTCAAATTTATTTTTGTTATTTAATTTCAAACTAGTTTTTGTTTTCTTTCTTTGTGTTATTTAAAGCTTCAGTCGTTGCAACTCTTTCTCTCTTTTCATCTGTTTGGGTTTTTACTAACAGTAACGAAAACAAAATTTTAGAACAAACCTTTTTTTTTTTGAAATATGAGGTAATGGCAAAATCATGTCGTATTCTACTTTCCTTGTACTTTTTGTTGAGATGATAGAGAGACTTATAACATAATATGTATTTTATAACTTTAAGTGCCCCTGACATGATCATGCATTTAGTATTAATCATTTCGTATACGCGTGAAGCATGCAAACATACTTCGAGAATGCGTCTACTACCACTAGGATATAATTGTATCTTTTATTCGTCATCTCCATTGGACCCACGTGATCGATATGGTAAGTAATCAGCGTTCGGTCTCTCTTATCAATTGATGTTAATAATCCTTCTCTCTTTCCTGCTTTCGCAATTAACTATTATGCACTCAACACAACTTTCCACACTACCCGTCCTGTTTTCTATTTCAACTTCGGGATATAATACGATCTTTCCACTAAGTCTTGGGTTTTCTTTGCCGAAAAATGCCCCTGCTTATGTGCCGCTCGAATGATCTCCTCTTCCATATGCAATGGTACTAAAATCAACTCACGGTTAGGATTCTTAAACAAGATTTGATCCTTAATGTAGAAGTCCTCATATCCCTCTTTTTCCACGATCATTCTTACTATCTTAGTCCATTCATACTGACAACTGTGCTTCTTTCAAACGATGTACTCATGGTATCTGTAAGCATATAACAAAAAATTCGACTGAAGGCGTCAACATGCCTCATTTTTGACCCAGTGCGATGTTCAATCTTATATTCAAAGTCCTGTAAATACATCGCCCACCGTGCTACTCTCAAAGGAATATCTTTCTTTTTCATGGTTATTGCAAATCGATTAGATATTTCGTCATGCTTTGTTCATGCCACGCACACATACATATTTCACTAACACTATGATAAAATGCATAATAATTGCATGATCATGTCGGGGGCACTTTAGGTAAAGTTAAATTAAATCAGCAAAGCAAGAAAACAGAAAAGAAAGAGATTTGATAATATAAATGACGCATAAACTTACCCACACAACATTTCAAGATAAAAATATTTGGCAAATTATATAAATGGAAATTTAAAGCTCTTAAAAGGAATATTTTAAAAAATATTTTAAACAATAAATTGACCAACATGGTAAAAATAGTTTATTTATCTCTTAAAAACTTGTATAATTTTGACACAGTCAATGAACAGTGAACTTTGTTATGAATTGTGTTTTTAAAATTCTCTATTATTTAATATTTTATTTGTGAAAATTTGTGATCAACACTAGAAATTCTGTTGAAAAAACTTTTAGTATTAAAATTTTGTAAAAAATCAAAACTAACCAAGAGACTTAGATTAGCACATAATGTAGCTTAAAAAAAAAGAGATTACATTAAACATTCTTAACATATAAAATTCTAATGCAGAGTAGATCTACTACATCTGTTGATGCCATTTCGATTGTCCCACTCTCATTATTAATTACGCATATTAGTTTATGAACGTTTTTTGCTCTTATTTTCATAGTTCTTCTCTTTATAATTGAGTTCATACTCCCTAAGAATAGTAAATAACAAATGGACCCAGTTTTGGAGACCGAGAGAACTAACAATTCTTACTATTGGCATTTCAAAATTCTACATATTAAATCATAACTATATCTATCTATATCTATACATATTATAAAACAAAGTCGCTTTTTTCCTTTAACCGCTTCAATCTTTAAAAGTACGCAACCTATTTTGATGCGGTTTTTTTTAATAGATAGAGTGATGGAAGAGGAAGGTTTATATTTATAATAACATCCATTAAATAGTGGAGAAATACTGTTATTTTTACTATACATATACCTATATGCCTATCTTTAAAATTAATGTAGTAGTCATAGTGTTATAATTCATGGAAAAAGCATTTACTGTGACTACAATATTCCAGCTTCTCATTGTTTACACAGCAAAGTTTCTTCAAATGTGATTTTAGATTTTTTTTATTTAAGTCTGATTATTACTATCAAGAAATTATAAAGTCATGTCTAGAAGATGTCGTCGATCGAACATAGGTCGTAGAACAGTGAATGCCAAAAGAGTACGTTCAGCAAGAGATGAAGAATCGTCAACGGAACGTGAGGCTCGCCTCAGTCAGCTTCGGGATAAATATAGAGCACTCAAAAAATAGTATGACCCCGCAAAACTCGAGAACGGCTGGACCAATTTTGATGGTTTTTGGTTTTTTGTTGTACTCATGGAGTTACAGTCAGGTTCTTTGCTACATTTGGATCCAGTAGGTAGCGCTGTTGTTCAAATATAGATAGTTTTATGCCATTTTAAAATATTTTTTTTATTTGGTGCAAAATATACTGAACCTATTTTTTTTAAAAGAACAAATGATTCTTAAAGTTGCTTAGGTTATAATAGAATATTAAAATATATTGTAAATTATTAATTACACATTTTACAACAAAGCTTTTTATAAGAAACACCCAATTAACGCATAGAGGGTGTAGCAACGCACGCCAGTTAACGCTAGTATTTACATATAAGTAAATGGTACCTTGTGCTGTACAATTATCAATATATTGTATTATGCAAGAATATGCAATACTATGTCAGAAGGCAAGGAACACTTGGCTAAATACTGTATATTTATGTCCGCATAACAACCCAAAGAATGCGCTTTCATCTAATCAAGTAAATTAACTCTCATATTTAGAAATTTATTTATTTGAAATTTATTTATTTTTTCTTAAATTAATATCAATTCTTATCACTTAAAATTTAAGGCTGGAACAGAATGATAAAGCTGAAGCTGAGTCTGAAACTGAAGCCATGAAATTAAAGTATTTTGAATTTATTCGGCTTCAAATCATCTGTCTCTCTCCAACGCATTAAGAAAATTATAACTATGTCCATTTTTAGTTCATTAATCAAGGTATTTTTTATTTGCTTAGGTTTGACAACCCTCTACTGGGGCTGAACCTCGCATTCTGTTCACTTTTTTCTTTGGCCTTCAGCTTCAGCTTTACCATTCTGTTCCAGTCTTCAATCTTTAGCCATATAAATTTACTCAATGAAAATACGCGCCATCTCTGCCACCAATGCGATCAAGAAATTCATGCGATGCACATTTTGGAAAGATCTTCAAAATAAGCCCTTTTTCCTAACTTCAAACTCTCTTCATCGTAAAAATGATATTCCTATTCACAAAAGCTTATCAACTCCTAGATTTTTAATAATATTAAATTAAAGACATCAAATCGACCAATCTATGCGGCCAATTCACCGGTCCATAAAGCGAGATAAATTAGGCTCACCGAACTCATTTCTCAATTGTCCCCAGTGACATTTTGCTGAAACCATATGTCAACTAAGTTCACTTCATGCATTTAAAGGAAAATATCATTGCTGCGAACGGTGAAATGACAAATCAGCAATATTTTCAGCCGTTCGCACCAAACGTTTATGGGGAGGTGGCTTGATGTCCAATGGCTGGAAATTGAGGACGAAATTTTGCCTGAATTGCTTGCTCAGTAGGGCGTTTATGACGATCGTAAAAATGACAAGAACATTTTTCACGGAGTACGAATTTTGATAATAAAATTCAATAAATCGTAATCGTTGTTCGGGTCTTTCCATGATGAAATGGCAATCAATACTAACTAAGCATGTTTGACTTTGATACATGTTACGAATCACGCTGAGCTGTCAAAAATATAATAACGGAGAAGTACACAGCAAACAAGTCAACCTTTAGTATAGTATAGTGTATAATTTTAGAGTAGTAGGCCTAACATCTAGTTCCCTAAGAAATTAATTAGTGCCACATCTTTGGAAAAAAGATATCAAACCATTTTAAGTCTGGATAGTACCAAACTTTAAACGACTTTTGTCAAAATACAATGACAAACCGAAAATTAGTATACAGGTTATGGTGGTTTAAGGGACACCACTTTTGTACTTAAAAAAAAAAAATTTTTGGTGTAAAATACTGTTGAGGTCAAAAGATGACTTGAGAAGCATTATGAAGACTCCGCAAAAGGGAAATCGTCTATTATTGTCTGGTCTTGCTGAATTTCAACGAGGTCTTAAAACATCCGATGATGCTGAACACTCTGGTCATCCAAAATCGGCAGTTGTTTCGGAAAGCAAAAAATAAACAAATCTACAAAATAGTTTTCAAAGAAGTTGCGTAAGAGAGCTCATATCGTAAAGATATCAGAAGGAACTGTGTTTACACCATTTTACATGCATATTGAAGCATGCGTAAAATCACCAAACCATCCACTATTCAGAGCGATATTTGAACATAAAAATGATATTTTGCATAGATATGTGACAATAAAGATGTTATTGTACGTGAATCTATTACTACATACCAGAATCAAAAAGATTGTCAGCTAAATAGACAGCAACCGGTGAAAGTCGTTCGCAGCGACTAAATATTAAAATGTTAGTTGGCAAGGTTATGGTATTCGTATAATATTTTGTTAATCTACTTTCTTAAGAAAGGTATAAATATCAATGGCATTATTGGATTGATTGAGTACAAAACACAATAATTTGTTCTCGTTGATCAAATTTGTATGGGACCACACGAGAAGCAACAGCTTTCAAATTAAAAAAGAATCATCAAATTCGGTTCACCTAGGAAAAAGTTCTGAGGTAACACACTTAAAAAAAGTTATCAAAACTTCCTCTTTTTTTTTCAAATCGGTAAAAAATAAATAAGTAAGAAGAAAGAAACTATGCCGTGTCACAAATTTATAGAAATGATGGTTAATTGCTTCCTCACCCACCATACTATCCAGATCGGGCCTTAATAGACTACTGGCTTTTTGCAGACATCAAAAACATGTTCCAGGGAAAGAAATTTCGCTTAAATTAAGTGAAAGTGATTCCCGCAACTGAAGTCTAGTCCATTTTGAAAGCAACTAGAAATCCTTCTAACAAAAAAAAGCATAGCAATGTTAAAGAGAGTTGGAATGAATGTACAAAGTCGAATTTAATAAAATAAAAAAATACAAAAACAAAATATGTTTTCTTAGTTAGACCGGAGACTTGTTGAGTCATCTAATTAATTTAGTAAATAAATTAAGATTGATTGTGTCATTTTTCACATTTTTCAAACTGAAAACATTAAATTTACCCAATTAATTGAATATAGCTTAGCTGCAGACTATTACAAACCCATTAAAGGATTTTCTTTATACATAAAGGTCATTTTAAATGAAATTTATGAAAAATCCTTAGGGGAAACGAAGTGAAACATAATAGTGACCGAACGATAAGAACAGAAAACGACAGCAGCAACAACCTTGTTGACCCAAAAAATATATTCTTTTATTCAATTTTATTTTATTTTATTTATTTAATTCGTGATGATGTTGTTGTTGTTGTTGTTGATGATGATGTAAAGCCACTTCTACTACTACAAAAACATATGGAACTCAAAACAGGACAATTGTGGTAAATGCATCATGCTGCATGCAGCATCAGCAAATGTTCTTTTGTAAAATTTCTATAACTTTTCACTTTCATACAACACACACATACACAAGGGGAAGAACATAAATACATATATTCACACATTCAACAACAACAACAACAACAACAACAACAGATTCCCTTTAGCTTCTTCCTTTCTTTAACAAAGCCATCACCATCACCACATGTGTGTATGCTTTGGCATTAATTTTTTCATATTTTATTCCATTTTTAATGCATTAAAAACATAAAAATTTGAATTGTTTTTGTTTTTTGTTGTTTTTATTAAGAGGATTTTTATTTATTTTTATTTTTTTTATGTATTTATTTATTTTTTTTTTTTGGTTATAGCCAACGCTTCATAAAAGAAAATCTCACATAAAACATAAAGTCATCTAAAAGATTTTTTTGTTTAATAAAAAAATAATGAAAAATATGCTTAGCAAGCAAAAGCAACACACACGTATTCATGATGCTTGCCCTGAATTTATTTTCTTTTACATTTTTATTATTGTATTAAATATAAAAATGCACGTGCAATGATTTCAAAACAAAAAAAACAGAAAAAACATGTCAATGACTTTTAAAGTCCCTTAAAGTATGCAACAACATTTTATTAAACAAATGATGAAATGCTTTATTTATTTGAACACTACTATAAATCTAAAATGTCTGGTCCCGTCGTGCTTCTATTTAGCATATATGTATGTATATTGTTATTTAATTTATATTTATGTCATCTGTTAGATGTTTCTTTGCCTTACTGAAATTAATTTGCCTACTTTCAAGCGTCTGCTGTTGGTCATTTTGATAAATGTCTGGCAATTGTTTGCTATTATTAAGAAGAGTACACAACAAAATGCTTTGTTTGTGAGTGAGTGAGTGACTGACTGAGTTTCCATCAATCTTTTAGTGTTTGTTTATATAAGAAAAGTATGTTTGAGTTTATTTATATTCTCCTCTGTCAATCTTTATAAGTATTCAAGTTGAAAGATTTAAGATTTTGTTTACAATGACGACGATGACGACGACGACAACAAGTCACGCAAACCCTTCATTCCATTGCCTCATTTCATTTCACATTTCATTTAATATAATGTTACCCTTAAACCTCCTAAAAACTCAACATGTGTTGCAGTAAATGATGTTATAATGACTTTCAAAGTGTTGCCAAACATGCAAAGATATTTTCTTTTTAGTCGTAATTATTTTATTCACCTTAATAATTTCATTTTTCATTTATAGTAAATTTACATTTAATTAGTTTCAAAATGACTTCATTAAATTGCTGTTGCTGTTGCTGTTGCTATATTATAGTTGATGTTGACAGTATTTCCGGTAATGTCTGGACGAACGACACTATCCAGTTTACAAAGGATATTCTAGTACAAGAAGACATTGTCCAATTAACACTAACAAAACAAAATAGAAAAGTAGAAAAGTGACAACGAAACATATAAACTACAATAACTAAAACAAGATTGTCACAATATTTCTTTTAATCTTCTTCTTTCTTCTTTTTATTAACATCATTATATATCATAGTATTGTAACTCATCATCATCATCATCAACATCATCATCATCATCATTAGTAACTGATTGGTTACTTCAACTTATAAGAAAGACAATTAACTAACAAACTCACAAATATCTAATAAGACTACTTATATAAGTCTATAGAAGAACAATGCAAACGTGTTGTCAATGGACAACAAAATATGAAAATGTTGTTAAAATACACAATTATTCTAACATAACTAGATCAAAGTATCTAAGTATCTCAGAGCAAGACATGTTTCCATAAAGAACTCAATCATATGTCAAACAAAAGAAACATTCTTCATCATACGAGAATATAAAAGATGTTGAGGATGATGATGTTGGTGATGTTGGTGATGATGTTGGTGATGATGATGGTGATGGTGATGTTGATAGAATAAGTTACAAATACAATATAACAAATCAAACAAAGAGTGACACAAAGACAAAAAGGAAGTTGAGTTCATATCAGGAAAGAGAATAAGAATGACGGTAAAACCTCAATTTATCTATCTATCTAACAGACAGTCTAGCTGTCTGTCTGTCTGTCTCCCTTGTCATTTGATTAAATTGACGGTTGAAAAGGGAAATGCATGACTTTAGTTAGACAAGACAAGATATAAGTAGTAATAGTATTAGTATTGTAGTAAAAACTACAAGTTGACAACAAACGACACAGAATTCAACAAAACAGAATATTGATGAAATATGTGAATAGCAAAAGACAACCACAACACGCGACATGATGATGACGGTGATGATGACAATAACACAAAGATATTTCAATTAATAAACAATTTGTTATAAATCCATCATCAATTTGCTTTTGCTTTTTATTCCATTTGAACAAAAGTTATGTAGTTTTTGTTAAGTGAAAATTAATTAAGTAAAGCAGAAAAAGTATAGCATACTTTTAGGAAAAGTCAAACTAATTAACAAATGAACTTCAATTAAAAAGTAATTTATAAATTCCATAAAAGAGAAATTATTTTAAGTAACCAACAATTCACAGTAAGAATAGAAATTGTATGATGCTTGCAATAAACCACAATGTTTAGATATTAACCACATAAACCAAACCAAACCAAACCAAACAATAATCAAGTTGATTTTACCATATTCCTTCACAACTGACAATTGACAGTCCTCGTAATCTTTGTTGTCAAACACAATCACAACTAGAAACCATACAAGCAGGCAGGCGACATACCAAAAACACAAAATCATGATTAATAATAGGCCACAAAAGAAGCCATCAAAAGCAGAGAAACTGCGGTTTTGAGTTGACACCAACTGTTGCCTTCAACTAGCAGGAAGAGGACAAGGACAGTAGTAGGTACGAGTAGAATTTGCCACAGAAGTGACAAAAAAATTTTGAGACTGAATTATATTTCATTGTATGAGCGCATACTTTATTCAACAAAAAAAAATAAAAATAAATAAATAAACAACAAACAAAAGGAATCAAAGGAGGAAGGAGTGAGTCTCTCTCCTTGAAATATCTTTTCAAAATAAAATGTATAAAATATAACAATTCCTGCCTCTACATGTTTGTTGCTGCTACTAATGTCAAAAAAAACAGAAAAAAATTTATATATAAATGACTAACAGGAAAAACAGATGATGATCATAATATTGTTTGTTGGCTAGCAGAAATAGTCTGCATCTATTGCCTACTCATATTGGCAAAGTACCAAACTAAATGATTGAGGAAAAGAATAATCTCTCTTTCCATTTTTTTTTTTTATAAAAGAAAATAAAATTTATCTTTGGGTCATTTTCATAGTCAACATTAGTAGGCCCAACAACAACAACAACAACGGTTCAACCGAGCAATGGCACCAGCCAATTTTCATAAATTATTCAAAATGATATTAGAAGAGAATACAAACACAAGGCAAACTTTTCAAAGTATGTTGAGGGGGGAGAAGTTGAAACACAGAATATATATTTTCTAAACTTGCGAGATGCGAATGAGAAAATAGAACAATTTAACTCAACAATTTTTTGTGAATTTTTTTTTAAAAAAATAATTAAAATTTTTATGGTTTAAGTTTACGAACTCATAATTTTAATTTTTCTAACAATTTTTTTGCAAATTGTTTTTTGATTTTTGCTTTTTATGAGACAACAAAAGATTTGTTTCATGTTGAAATTTTTATGATTTTTATTATTTTTTTGAATATTAATTTATTATTATTTTACTTTGCATTCTATTTTCTAGCACGTTAGAGAGAATATTAAGAATTCCTTAAATTAGAACTGAGGTAAAATTAAGTGAATAATAGGGAAATTTTATTTATAAGAAAAAAATTCAGAACTAAATAAATTTCATAGTATTTTGAATGATTTTATTGAAAGACTTTTCCATTCTTTTACTTATTAAACCTTTATTAAAATAAACAGATCACTTCTTTTGAAGATATCTTACAGATTCAAGATGCTTCCAGGAAATTTTAATCAGAAAAGAGCTAAGTTATCGGCAGATAAGGATTTTTATCGGGATTTGAAGTGACCTTTGTAGACTATTGAATAAGCTTACGTATTGCCTCAGATTTTAATAGCAATTTTGCATGAAATTTTATGAAAGTTTACTTTATCTGATAATACATTTTATTAAGCACAATTCTACAAAGGATTCCCATTCTTGAAATACCAAGTAAAGTGAAAATATAAATCCCTGTAGAAATTTCTCCAACGAACCTTCCACAATATGGGTTTTTTGATTTTAGATTAAGCTTCCAAAAATGCTTACAAGTCTTAAGAAAATCATTTAGTTTTTTTGGTTGAAACAAAAATGGTGAGAAAAGTAGCAGTCTGTTAACATAAAAACAAGGTAGATTGACAGCCATTATCATGTGTCTTTCCCCATGAGTCCCAGAATTTCGGTTGTAATACGATATAATAATATTAAAGATTTTGACTTCTTTAAAATCAACTGTTTCTGGTTTGGGAAAGTGTAAAGCATAATGCAATAAGAGGTTAAGATAAAGAGGCAAGAAATTTGTTTAAAAAAATTACTAAACGAAGTTAAAATCCATACAGTGTTCAAAGAAACACTTAATGTCACAAATGACATGACCACAAATGCCAAAAATGGGCTCAAGGCTGAAAATTTTTAGGAAAACCTCTCAAATGCAAGGCAATACAATCGTTCGTACTGCCTAGATGAAGGTTCTGGTACTAATTGGCATTTTATGACAGACGAAACAATGTTGTCAAATTTTCCCATGAGAAGGTGACGCAACATAATAGATGCCCTGCAGACAAGCCATTTTGTTATAAAACATGACCTGCTAGGACTGTAGCTTTGGAGATATATGGAAGGAAATATGAATATTTCCTCTTAAGTGAACAATTTATATTGGAAGCCGCAATGTTGCCATTCATAGATGAATAAATGCCTTTGTATTGGGTGATCCAACATAATAATGACCCAAAGTACAATTCTTGAAAGGAAGGCAAGGAAGTGATTTGAGAATCTTAGTGACCATGTTAAGGAGTGTCCTATCCTCTGACCTTAATTTAGATTGATGTGAAGAAAGGTGTGAGAGAGTCAAAGCTCAAGAATATTGATGAAATGTGGTGCCTGGCACAAAATGCGTGATTTGATATATCCGTTAATCAACTCGATGACCTTCAGGTGTTAAGGAAGTCATTAAAAAAACGCAAAGTAGCAATTTTCTATTGATCGATAAATACAGATTATTAAAACAAAAAAATAAAAAAAAATTATATAAAATTTAAAAACAATAAGGAGAAACGTAACATTTATTAAATTTGTTCTAATTTTTTGTATTGCATTTTTCTCAACATTTTGGCTTCTACCAAAATTAATGAGTGAATTTTTGGAGACTTTTAAGCATTTTGGAAGGATTAATATCTGACTACTTAAAATCACAAAAATATTCATTGAGGAAGGTTCATCAGAAAAATTTCTATTCCTGTTCTTATTTGAACGAAAATATGTACATATGATTTTGGCACATTTGAATCACTGAAGACTTTTAGACGAATTTATGTAGAACTCCACAGAGGCATTTCTAAAGAGAAAACTTCATTTTGACTTTCTTTATTCCAAAAGGAAATTAAGAATAATAACAAGAAAAATGGTGATGTTGGCTACTAGCGACATTAAGATAAATGAATACTTCAAACTATTTAAATAAATGCACAGCAAGCTGACACTCTTAGACAAATCAAAAAATAAAAAAGTAATAGAAAATCTAAGAGGGAAAAAAACTGTAGATAAAAATCTGAAATTCCAGACGACGGAAACATTTTAACTGCGATTAAAAAAAAAAAACAGTACTAAATAACAAAAAGTTGTCAAACGATGGGAAAAAGCAATTAAAATTACAAACTAAAAGTTTCGTGTGAACTCTACGAGTGAATACAAGATGATAACATTTATTTTGATGGGTAACTGGAGTCGTCCCATCCACCCCCAAGGGTGAGAAGTTAAACGGGAAATGCACCCGTCGTGTAGCTTAGAAACTACGACAAACTTCAATTGAAATGTTTTTACTTTTTGTTCAGGAAGAAAAAATTTAAATAATCGTTTTACCTAAAATGAAAAAATCAAAATAAAATAGATGCTTTTATAAAAGTTTCACTTCAGGGAAAGAAATCATGAACATAAAAGTGTGTTAACATTTTGATACATTTTCTTTGTTGCAGATTACAACTGATAATAAAAATCACTTTCAGAATACCAAATCCCACTGAAAACAAGAGACAAGGGATCTTTGTAGAAGATATTGTTACGATAAATCAAATCGTAGCGATCAAAAACTGCTGTCAAATGCTGATTGATATGAAGCGTGAAGCGTGTCCCTAGAATGTTCAAATGGATAGAAAGAACAAGACGTAGAAGAATATGAAGGGAAAAAAATGATGGTGATAAGAGGAAAAGAAAAAAAAATTATGGCTAATTTTAGAGAACCCTATAAATGGACGTGATTCTGTACGCACCCTTAAGAAAAAACCCCCAAAATCGCATAAAAAACAAACAGAAGACTGGATATTGGAACGTGCGAAGTAGAATTGTGATTCTGTTCGTTATATTTGTAAATTTTGTATGTGTGCCGCCGATGAACTTTCTTTAAAATAAAAAATAATTAATTGTGTCTGAAATATAAAATTCGGAACAATATCTCCTAACACACAATGAAAATCTACGGATAATTGCAAATATACATACATAGCTTGAGATATCACCTCAATAAAAAGACTCTTCAAACTTGTTGTTAAACACCAGTATAGATTTCATACCATTTATGGAATAATAAACTTAATCGTGTGCTTAAATCCTTTAAAAGTCTTAAAGATTTATTTAATAAAATTTAAGTTTAAAACTTAATTGAAGATCTCACAGAATTAAGAAGGAAATTGTATTGCATTTAAACGATCAAATAAACAAGATTTTTAAATTTTTATTAATTTTTAAGTTGTTTGAATGATTAATTAAGTCAACAATACAAATGATGATCTAAATATAATTCATTAAATTCTCATACAAATATTTTAAGTAAAAATAATAGAAAATCATTTTACACACTTTTGGGAACAGAAGTCAAACTTTTCTTCTTAAATTTCTTTTAAAGAGTCACTCATTAAATTTTCAAAATTGGTTCGGGCGAACAAAACTGCCTACAAAGTTCAATTAATTTTTAAAGTGGTCGAACTCTCCGATGAATACTCGAATTGCTTCATAGTTGGCGCTGCCAAAGTTCGATTTCATGGTATCGCTGCTGTGCTTAAGTGTACGTGATCATTTGCAGAACAGCCCACAGCTGAAGAAGCTTTTGTCCCATAACAAGTACAATGTTGGCTTCGTCTTCACCAAAGGCGATTTAACTGAAGTAAAGACGATAAGTTATTCCTGACCACATTCTATCTATTCCACTCAAGATTGCCAATGATAAAAGAGTTTAATTGAAAGATCTCATCTTAATAAGATTCTGCTTTATGTTGTGAATATATAAAATCCAATAAATGTTTTAATTTTAATTAATCAAGTCATTCAAACTTGTATGCTCAGATGTTTAAACATTGAATAAAAGAAAGTTATCAGTTCGGGAGAGTACAAAAAATAACGGAAACAAATGTTATCTAGGGGAAAAAAAATAATGTATATATGTACAATATTTTTACCCGGATGTCGCCCGCCAAAAATTCTGGTTTATTTTTTATATATCTTTTATTGTGTTTGGTTCTATTTTCACCACACAACAAAGTGATACTATTTTTGTGTTGTATATTTTGTATATTTTTGGTATTTTCAATTTTGTTGTTTTAGCAATGTGAGCAAGCAGTGATAACAAACACATAACAAAAACAGAAAAGTTAAATATTCGCTTGGATGAAACTTAAATCATATTTCTTTTTTTTTTTTTGTTGGTTGATTTTTTTTTTATGTATATGTTGAGGCCAAACAATGACAGGCTTCGCTCCAAAATTGTATACCATGTTGCTGTACATGCTTTGGGTGGGATAACCAAACACATACATACACACAAACACACATGTAGATAAAAAGATGAATGCCAGAACGACAACTAAGTCAAGCATGAACAACAGCAGAAGCAAGTTTGCCCCTGTTGACTTTGGTGACTGCTGGCTATGCTCCCATTTCGCCAGTTGCCAATTTTCGTAGTTTATCATGTGGATTCCATACGAATGTATGTATGTTTGTTTGTTTGTTTCAATAGCAGAGCAAGCGGTTTGAATCTCGAAAAATGGCAACACCTAATTAGCAAGGGACTGACTGAAACTACTACAAACAACTTGATATTAAGTAACCAAGCAAACCAAACAAACTCGTCATTCTACAATAACAAAAGCAACACACAACTTTTACTGGTTTCACACACAACATTTGCAAAAATTAAGGGAAAAACTTTTAATGAATTCTGAAAATACAAAATATTTGTAATTATTTTCCAACACACACACACATACATAAACGTACACACGCACAATATACCCACAGCTGTCACTAATGTGTGCAATTTACGATGACGAGATTATCGTGTGTATGATTGTAGCGGAACTTTAAATGTCAACTTATTTAAAACATTTTCCATATACGTATGCATCGATCGATCAACCAATGCAAAATACAAAATAACACAAAATGTAGACCGGAAGTTTATAATGGTCTAAGGACATAAGCACACCAAGTTAGTTAGTCTGTTAGTCAGTCAGTAGGCAGTCATGGTGTGCTGTCCGACCATAGGCAATCTATGTAGTATGGTGAAATTTTAGCGTAAAAAATTTGCCATAAATAAATCATGTTATAAAAGACAAACATAGATACAATCTACACACATACACACACACACACACATTTATTTGAAGGATCGTCGCCAGTCACCAATAACAAATAACTACGACAGCAGCAACACGGCAAAAGGACAAGGCCAAATCACAACCAAACCAAAGTGAAAGGACAAACTATCGATTCAAGGCAACTTTTTATTCTTGGACAAGGTAAAATAAGAAATAAAAAAGGAAAAGGAAAATGAAAATGCAGAAATATAAAATTACACAATAAAAAAAAAAAGAAAAGAAAACTCACATACGGAAGTCGTTAAAACTAAAAATAAACAAAAAAAAATGGAGGATTTAACAACAATTTCAAGCAATCAACGGGTTAATGAAAAAAAAAAAAACAAAAAAGGAATAAAATAGAAGAATAAAAGAATGAAATTGTATAATAAAACATGAGCAAATAATGAGAATAATAACAATAATATAATGCGAGTCATTGCCAAGAAAATACACCTGTAATTTTATGTATCACTGTGTGTATACACTCATGGACAAAATGATAAGCATATATATTCTATTGTAGTTATGATTGTAAGGGGCTTGAAATGAATTGATTTTGCTTTTTAATAAGAAGAAAATGGAAAATTAACTTCAGTTAACTGAAGCTGAATAGTATATTCACACCTTTTCAAAATGTATGATTTGTCCTTCGCATGAGAGTTACCTCTTTCAGTAATCTCAGAACCTAGTTCATATTAGTAACATACCAACTATGAAAGACTATAACTTCATTTCGATACGTCAAAAAATAAGAGCATAAAATAATAATAAAATAAAAAATAAAAGCTCTAGTCGCATACATCTCTTGTGGCCGGGGCAAATTTCTTAGTTCCTCTTAGTTGAAACTATTAATTTTAGAACATAATACATTACAAAATAGCGGGACAATTTCATTAGAATCGTAGTCAGCACGACTTCAAACTCCGCACCACCACATAGTGACTCGAGCTGGATTTATTGGTGAGAAAGTTCCGCTTCCAAACTTCTGCAATTTTCTTTGTTAACGTAGCCGCCGAGATAAAAATGCTCTTCGATAGAAAAGATGATTTCTCTTGCAAAATCTGGGTCATCGTTGAACTCATTCAAAGCCCACTTAGACTTTGTATTGGAGTCATTGTACAAAATCCTCCTTATAGAGGTTTGTGAAACGCCAATTTGTTGACTTCAGCGCCGAACACTTTCGGCCACAGTGGCGATTCCTTTAGTTCTATGGCACTTGCCTTGCATCAACTAGGATCCCAGTTCCAAAAAGAATGGATCCATATTCGTTCAGCGTCATTATGGAGAGGTAGTTTCAAATTTGACTTATAGATGGCCCAACCTGTACTTGCTTCGGTCTATTATGGATTTCCA
Source organism: Amiota minor (assembly GCA_037043295.1). Classification (NCBI taxonomy): domain Eukaryota; kingdom Metazoa; phylum Arthropoda; class Insecta; order Diptera; family Drosophilidae; genus Amiota; species Amiota minor. The sequence continues at coordinate 1,015,684 of JBAMAW010001063.1, forward strand.
ATTTTTCTTTTGCTTTTAGAAAACAATTCCGAGATAGATTCTAATCTTCGTTTATTAGTCTTGAAGTTAGAGAAATATCGGAGCGGACGGAAATGTTTTTTAGAGAGAAAAAAGCTCAAGTAAAACTTTTGAAAAATTAACTGTGAGTTTTTTATTTTGATCAAGGTAGTCATGCACTTTCTTTAAAACAAAACTACAAAAAGAACTTAACTTAAAGAAATCTTTCAATTTTTCTTTGCTTTTAAAAAAACATTAAAAAACAAGCTAAAGTAAATTAAATATTGATATAAAAAATTATTACCAATTGTCTCTCAAGTTTTTCAATTAAATAGAAACTATTTCTAAAAATACTACAATATTGTGCACTTAGTATTTTGCCGATGAGTGTGTGTACGAGAATATCCAAGCAATGATAGATTGAAAGGATAAAAGTAGTTTAGGGTAAATGGAGTCTAGACCGCAATGTCATTGTTATTTCTTTAGGGAAAATGAAGGTTTGTGCATGAAATCCCATTAACTTGGCCAAGGGATAATACCGTTTTTCATTTTTCATAATAATAAAACACAAGAGATAAGAATGAAAATTGTGTTAAAAAGAATTTCGTATTCTGAGAAAACGTCGTCTGGTCTGGCATGGTCAGTTTTCTCGACCGAAGGACAGTAGCAGCTGCAGTCATTTTGTGTACGAACAATAACAATTTATCACTAATCAAATCACGCACGATAAAGACAATGCATGCCATGCAGAAGAGCACATGATGTTTGTCTAGTCAACATTTATCTAGAACCAACATCATCATCATCATCATCATAGATGCTCTGCTCTGTGAACCATAAAGAATCGAACGTGTTGCATTTTGTCGGAAATTTTGTTTGAGAAGATTTTGTGTTCTTCTTCTTAAATATTTTTTTTTTCTTCTTTTGGCAAAGATTGGGTTTCATTGGATTGGATTGGATTGGATTGGACTGGATTTGGGCAGTACAAATAAAGCAAAGGATACTGTCCAAAGTCTCAGTGTCAAAGTGTAAAAGTTATGTTAGAAACATGTTGTTTTCTCTTGAAGGTACTTGCTCGCACTAAACTTAAAGATGAAAACAAACTTTTCAAGCACACAAAATATGTGAGAAGATTCTACAAACACAAAATGGGCAACACAAAAGGAAGGCAGGAAAGAGAATGACATGTTTATCCTGTATGAAAGAGTGAAAGAATATGCAGGCTAGTGTAATGGCATTTATATGTGCTTGCTTCCTTTTTTTTTTTTCCACATCTTTGAACCAACAACCAACCAGTAGAAAGGATATTGACAGCATTTTATTGCACACATACAGACACACTTAAGTACAATACATAACAGACATACTATACTATGTGTATGTAGAAGAAAAAGGCAAATAAATGTAAATGCATAAGCGAATCAAAACGAAGAAAATAAAAGTAAACAAAGGCGAACGCAAAGGAAATATAAAAAGCCAGACAGGCAGGCAAGATCATCCTTTCGTCTCCTCAGTAGTATCTTTAGTGGCAAAAAATGTATAAAAAAAAAGAAAGAAAAGAAATAAAGGATATTCAAATGCTTGCCTTCTTCTTTGTTTGTGACACGAATGTCAATGTTTGATAAATTTCCAGTTAAATTTATATGGGTGCAAGGCTACATAGCAAACAAGGCATCATACAGAGAAAGTCAAGATAGGGGAAAAAAAAAGAGACACAACCGACTGAGACTGAGAACGTGAAATCATTATTGCAATCGCTTTAAACAAATATTGCAAGTTCGTTTTTATATCTTCTTAGTCTTGATGATGATTATCTCATAGTATTTGCGGCATGCAATGTCAGTGAAATATATATATATTTTTTTTATTTGTTTGTCTTGTTTGTTAGAATAATTGCTATACATATAAAGAAAACACACACACACACACACACACACACACACACACTCTCAAAGGGGACTTAAGCTTCAAGTTAGGAACAAGTAGCAGGCAGCAGCTAGCAAAAGGATAATGCGGTACAATGAACTTTGTACATAAGAAAGAAACTTCATGGCATGGAAAATTCTAACTGCAAGCAAAAAAAAAAAAAGAAAAAAAGCTAATGACTTTTTTCACTTAAGAAAAAAAAAAAAACCTCTTTAAAAAAACAACAACTACATATAACAATAACAGTAATAATCAACAGAGGAACACAACAACCAAACAACATTTTACACTTAGAAAAGAACATTAAGATTAATAAGAGCAAAAGAATAAGAATATAAGAGAAAGAGAGAAAGAGAGAGAGAGAGAGAGAGAGAGAAATAAAAGGACGCATATGGTTTCTATGATGTTTATAAGTATCTACTTGGCTACTAAAGGCTGACTGACGATTGCTGACTGCTGACTTAAAGTTTTCACTCGACATGCGTTTAAAACAATTGAAATTTCCGCTTACGCGCCTGTCTTTACCATCCATCACATCACTTGGTTGTCTTTGGTTTAGTTTGGTTTGGTTTGGTTTGGTTGAATAAATGAATGAATGGATGAATGAATGTTGAATGTTGCCTTGAAGAACAAACTACAATACAAAAGATGAAGAAACTGGTTTGAAGTAGGCCGCCGCTTCTGTTCTTTTACTATTTTCCATTCTTTGCCACCAAAACCAAACCAACCTCTTTTTAAGTTGAAAACTTATGTTGAAGTGTTAGCACATAAAAATGTACTCAAGTGGAAGCAGAGAAAACTTACATACGAAAGAAAAGTTGTTTTCTTCACTTTACTTTACTTTACTTCATTCATTTTCTCACACACTCACTCACTCACTCACTCACTCAGTTATTTGCTGACTCAGAACAATGAAGAAGAGACATTAACGACAATGGACTAGTTTTCTGGCTACCAAGTTTTCAAGGATAATGCAAATACATAATAAGCTAAAAAGATATTTTTAGTAGATTTTCCTATCCTTTGCCTTAAACTCAACTCAAACTCAATAAATTACAGATCAAGTAAGCACATTACCAACAATTGAAATTACATACTACTTACTAACAACTTGAAAGGATGATGAGAACTTTAAAACTTATGTAAAATTTTATTAGTGGTTTGTTTGGTTCTTTAACATTTATGGCCAACAAATTTGAATAAGAACATAAAGAATTGACTTAGAAATTAAGTAAATTTTTGGTAATCATCTATGTAAACATGTGGAATTGTATTAAATGAAAACATTTTTGAATTTATAATTTAGGAAAATGTGAAGTAAATTTATAGGTAAATAAATAAATCATATTGCAGATCTTAAAATACCATAAAAGAATTTAAATGCAATTGGAGTATAGAAAAGTATATGTGGGTCATACATAATAGTATTTAATCCCATCAAGATCATTAGGAGCACGAGATGTAAGGCTTGAAAAACAATTGAATTATGTATCTCCAAAAATCTCTAGGCTTTGAAATGTAATTGAGGAGTTTGAAAGTATTAGTAAAGAAGTCCCTCCCAAATAGAAATCCATATAAGCTTATGGAATTGTTTATTTTATAGAAAAAAAGATTAAATTTATATTCTTTCAAATACAGTCCTCAGGATCAAGTTTTAAGAGATTCCATCGAGATTATTTATAAGTGTACTTAGATGATGAAAATTTATAATGTAATGAAGGAAAAGTGAAAGACGATCGAGAGAGAAAAAGGATGAACTGATAGCTAAAGCGAAAATATAGTTAAATTTACGAGAAGCTGAGGATTGAACAGAGGCCGGTGATCGCCAGCTAAAACGTAAGCTGTAATATAATTCTATATAGAGACCTCATGTTTTATTTATATGTTTATGTGTAGCCCAAAGATAAATCAACTATGTAGTAATAAATAAATCAGAAACCACTAATTTATAATAATATCTATCTATACATGTAATAAAAAAAATTCCCCAGCTGCGTCTGTCTGTCTGTAAGCGATAAAACAAAACCTAGAACGACAATTGTTGATTTTGTTAGAAAAAATCATGCCGTGAACTATGTTAACCATCTAACCAAGGTGACAGCAGAAAGTTTACGCACTGTGTACCGCTACTTTAAAATAAATGTTTGCTCTAGAAAATCTTTAAGGCTTTTAAATTGAATTGAGGATTTTGAAAATTCTCTTAAATACAAATTCATAAAAACTTATAGAAGTGTACTTAATACAAAACATACAAATATGTATGACATCCTTTCCAAATTTAAAAGTACAGGAGGAGGCCTTCGCATAAAGTGTATTTCGCATTATGAACAACATTTTAAGTAACAAGACTCACTCAAGATTATTGAAAAAGACATGTAAAGGAGTAACTAAAAGAATTATCACATCTTCCCAGAGGAAGATTTGGGCAGATATATTAGTCGAATGTGATGATCACAAATTGTATTTTTGATTCGGGCTGGAATTAAATAATATTCATAATGATGAGTTTGTGAAAGGCCACAGTCAGGAGGTCACTACCGAATAGCTTATGGAGTTGTAATGTGCATTACAACAAGAAGATAGGAAGGAGAATTTATCATTGGAGGAGATAGCAGAAGAACACAAATCTTGCGGAGAGACATGCTGAAAATATGGAGAATTGTTCCTTGAATAAGTTAGTGGGGCTATAGATTTATTTAATAAAAACTTTAATACATCGTCAAAAACATCCAAATCTAAAGAGATTTTTCTGCTTTTCCTTGCAAGAAAAAACAATCATATTCCTTATAAAAAAAACTATAGTTTAATAAAAAATGAAAATAAAATATTTGAGTATGCACTTTCTTTTTATCCTTTTTTACATAAATTTATATGACTATAGTAGTGGTTTCGCATTACGGTTAGCTATCTTCCAACGAATTATGCTCATTATGCGAGGGTTCACTGTTTTATGTATAGAATAGTTTAGTGTTTTGATGACTTAAAAGATACTTGATAGTGTAAACACCATGTAAATCTTTAACTATAACTAAAAAAATAAAATATTTTATGACATAATACAAACTTGGAAACAATAAAGTTGTTTCCATTAAATTATATACCATTTTCTCTCCTTATTGCTTATTGTAGTTTTTAGTATATAGGTCCAATTTAACACCAATAACAACAATAACAATAACAGCAATGACTGAAGGCGCCGACGTCCTTCATGGGCATTTATCCTCGTCCTTTAAAAATATTTTTTGCTTATGCCAAATTTAGTAACAACATAAATTTTATGAAGCAACGTAAGGACAGGATAAAATATACTCCTATACAACGAAGAAGACCTTCAACAAACATGGCCAGCCAACCAAACCAACCAATATCAGTGAATATGAATGTGGTGTTCAATCGATTGAAAATTCTTTGGCGCGACTTTGGTAAGGAAGTTTATAGCGGTTTTTGCCTTACACAATAACTACGAGTACTCACAAGGTTAACTAAGTAAGTTATATTTATAGATCAAATATGCAAAAATTTGTTGAAACTTTAAAAGGTTTAAAATGACAAATATTTGAGTAAATTTTAGGCGCAAACTGTCGATTTAAAATTGTGATTTATTTGGTTCGTTGAACAGATGCTTCTTAATGCTTCTGCTTCTTTTCAAATTTGTCAGGAAGTGGAGAAAACTAATACGAGCGAATGAATGCAGCCTACAAAATTGAAGTGTTGTTAGTGACAACAACAACAACAACAATAAGTACGATGAGGAGTACGACGACACTGCACTTGAATATTGGATGAGTTTCTTTTTTTTTTTTTTTTGTTTCTCTATTTTAAAGGACCAAGAGCTAGTAATAAACTTCCTAGAGTCATGACTATCCAATCAGACAAAGATGATATTGTTGTTGTTGTTGTTCATGATAATGATGATGACGACGATGAACGAAGTGACACATACTGATGATGATGATGATGATGAGACTGTTGACGGAACGTGACGAGCGTAAAAGTATAAAAAAGGAAAAATACAACAAAAAAAATGTTCCCCCGAAGTAAATGGGCGGGATGGATAGCTGATTGTGGATAGATGGGTGAATGAGTTAGTTAGTTTTGTACTCAGTTTGTAAGTCTGCCTATTTTCCTGTCAGTGACTCACTCAACCGGAGTTAAAGGACAAGTGTTTTGTATACGACGACATGCTTAACATACTCCGGCAACAAACTTCATGAGTTTGTATAGAGAATATTGGGTGGGACGAGAGGGAAGCCTAAGTAAGTTTTGTGCGTTGGCATGTTAAAAACTTACAAGTTTTTTCCGCCATATTTTTTTTTTTTTTTTTTTTTTTTGTATTCTTTACATAGTCCTGTACTTAATGCAATGTCAGTCAGTGCATGTCAGACATATAAAAGTAAGTAAGGCAGCAAGTATCTGCATAAGTATAATGAGAGGAGTTTGTCATATATATAAAGAGGGGAAGTGAGCGTCAGGTTGAGAAATGCATTGCAGTGTTGATGAACACAATGATAATGATGATGATGATGATGATGATTATGATGACGATGATAACAAATAGAAGTGTGAATAACACTGAAAAGTTTATAATACCGTGACTTTTTTGTTAATAGACAATATGTTAATTTTATGCCAAGTAAGTTTATTTAAGTAAGCGAAAATAAGTACTACACTGTGAGTGAGTGAGTGAGTGAGTGAGGGAATGAAGTATGATGTAGTTAGTAAGTGTATGCAGAGTAGAGGCCCTAGAAGCTGAACTCAATTAGGACTTAACAAAGACAAGACAAAAAAAAAAAACATAACAGCTGACTTGAGCTGTTTTCGGTCCACATTTTTTGTTTCCTTTCCCATTAAGCTTCTTTCCCATCTAAACAACCAACGCTCCATTATCATCATAGCCATCATTATTGTTACAAATTACAGCGGTACAACAGATGGATGAAGTGGAAGAAGGGGAACTTTCTGGAGAGCTTATGCTAATTAAAAACTTAATGAATTTTCCAAATAAGCAAAACGCAAAACGCATAAACTCAACACACAAACCTAATGCGTAGTTAATATTAGAATTAAAGTTTCAAGTAAATTCCCATTTCAAATTAAAAGCCAAAACAAAACAGAAAAAAAAAATTGGAGTTAATATAAAAATTATAAAAATATTGCGTATACGCAACGTTATAAACAGTATGCATTAGTATTAGGGTGAAAATCATTTAGACTTATACCAATCATTTTAATATTTAAAAGCTTTTAATTAAAATCTGATCAAATTTTGTGTTTATTGTACTGAAAGATTATTGAAAAATGTTGTTACTTTTGTTACTTTTGATGTTTGAGATTAAATTTTGTTATTTAAAACCATTTCCACAGAACCATTAAACACTTTCGCAGGTTAGATACTCGTAGTATTTGACAAATTCTCTATCCTTTTTAAAGTGAAAATGATTTTAAAAAGTATTCCATAGTCATGTCAAATTCTAAAGCTGCGTTACACCCAAACACGTTTGGTCTTGCCTATAATTTTAATATATCTCGAGACTCTAAAGTCGTAGCGCCGAATGATTTATATATTCTGAAAATATACGACTGCACGTTGCCTGTAAGAGTGTTTTTGTTATTGCATGTTTACGTCATAAGGAGGGAGAGGGGGCTGAACATGATGAAAAAAAGAACGGAAATGATATTTTTTGTAAGTGTATCTTGAGAATGGCTTAATCAATTTTGCCCTTTTTGTTTGTGTTGTGTTCCTTATAGGCCAATTTAGAAGAATATGAAAGAAAATTTTTAGATAATCCACCGGAAAAGTTGAAAATTTCGTTGGATTTGGATTTTTTTTTTTTTATTAAAATCTGAATAAATATGAAAAGATGTATAATTTAAAACAGTTGGTTGTTTTTTTCTTTATTCCCCTTGTTTTTGTTGCTGTGCTGTGCTGTGTTCGATGACGTAACTAGGTCAGACCAAAATTGTTTACAAATTATAATTTGTACACATTAAACGATATGTTTCCGTAACACTTTTCTTAAAAAAAGAAATAGTAACGATGAAGAGACTCGAGACTGTGCTGATTTTTAGCATAAAGTCGACATTTTCACACAAAAAAAAGAAATGAATATATACAGTAGAAACTCCGTTCTGGCACAACTCTATACTTGCAGCATTTTTTGTTTACGTTGTATAATTAAAAGTTCGGGGAAGCACCGTCGGTTTCCCAATGCTGGCAAAATGTATTAAATTGAATTAGTTTGAAAAACAAAAACTAATGTTTCGGTTTTTATTAAGTGTATTAATCCATTTTCTTCTGTATATGACTGTGTGGTGGACGTCAAAGATGATTCAAACACGTGGCACCGAGGACTTTCTATCCAGTTGGAAATATGCGTGTTTTATTATGTGTACACCTTATATTTTAAAACAATTTCTGAACATGAGTACTGGGAATATTATACATTTACACATTATCATATTATCCCAAAGTTAATCTTCCATAGAAGGCGCTCTAACGAATTTTCAAAAACCGTTTCTTCTCGGAGTGAAGTTTAAGCCTTGCGCCGTCCAATCTTTCAACTGAAATTTGTGTTTCTGAAAGCCAACTGCAGTTTTTACGAGCTGTATGCTTTAGGTTACCATATGACCGAATAATCTCTTTATGTTTGGGATTAAGAATGGCGTCCATCACATGCAAAGCATCTGCGTTTATATCTTCACCACCAATTTGAGAATCTACTGAATATGGTAGTTTTTGTTCCTTTAACCAGACTAAACTGGAACACAGATGATTACAAAAGCATTACTTGGTTTCATGAATGTAATTTGAATCAGTTAAGAAGTAATATACATATTTAAAAGCATCCCGATAAAAAGTTTTTAAAGTTTAGCCAACTTTTAAATTGGAAGATTGGAAGATATGAAGGGTGCCGCCGGTTTGTTATAGAAATCAGACATCTTGAAGAAGATAAGAGCCAATTAACTACTACCTTCAAAATTATATACTAAGTACTGATTGATTTGACTTGTTCACCTCAATCGTTTTCATTGTTAGACAGAAAATGTGCTAAGTGCCTCCCACTCACTACAAATAAAATATAAAAAAAAAATTGTAGTATGTTTTAGATTAAAGATAAGAAGAGCAAAGTGTATGAAGTATGAAACGAAAAGTTGTTAATTTTATTTTGTTCTTTTTTCTTTTTTTTTTTTTGTAATTTGAATATCTGTAACAACCTTTATTTAACCTTTGTATTCAATATCCAATGAATTATTGAATATAAACACATTTCAATTAGCATATCATCGTCATGACGATTGTTCTTTGCAGCTTGAAAATAAATACAATTAAATTTTTATTTAAAAGAACAACCAACCAAAGAAAAAAAAAAAATAACCAGAAAAGTTAACAAAATGAATATCAATCAGTAAGGATGATAAATAACAATAATAAGATTAAAAATTACACATCCGATTAATTACAAAATAAATAAAAACAAAAATAAAATTAAAAAAAAAAAAAAAAATATGAAAAGATACAAAAATTTTGTTAAAAATTCATTTCATAAATAAACAACAAGAAGAACAATAGAAAAATAACAAAAAATACTACAAAAATAATATAAAAATCTAACAAAGAAAACAATGAAAATAAGTAAAAAATATTAAAAACAAAACAACAAAAGTGAATCGTGCAAAATGAAATCTGTACAACAAATAGGAAGAAGATTGGCTTACAACACAACAATAAACGCTATCGGCACGAACGCCATGCCGCCATGCAATAGACAGACAAATAATATAAACTTAAGGGAAAAACAACACAAATAAAACCACAAAAAAAAAAAAGAAAAAGTTTCTTTCTTAAAGAAAAGTCAACGATACAAAACATTTAAGCAGAAAATAAAATCAGCAGAAAAATCCAAATTAAAGAATAAATGCCGAGCTGCGAAGCATTGAAAGACAAAAATCAGCCGGGAAAAAAACGAGAAATGAAAATGAATTTCGTATGAAAATTCGCAGACAACAAAAACAACAATTTAACAAGACGTAAGCAAGCAGTAAACAGTAGAAAATATTTTCCGCACATTTTTTGTAACAAGAAGAAGAGAAAAATCTGAAGCTAGAAAAGTAAAGGAAAAACAAAAAAAAAATACCAATGCGGTGTTTGACTTGACTTTGGTAGCATCAGCATCAGCAACACAAGACACCACATCACACCACATCACACCACTTTACACCACATTACACCATACCACACCACACCTCTCGCAGTCAGTCAGTCACACAGTCAGTTAAGTCACTTAGTCAGCAATGCAATTGGAAAAGTGGAGATGACGACGCACCACAAGAGAGAATGGAAAACTTTTCTTTCATTTAATTTTTTTTTTTTTTTTTTGTCATTTTCTTTCTCCAGCCTTCCGTTGTTTTATGAATATTATATTATATTTTGTTGTTCTTCTTCTTGTTGTTGTTGCCCCAAAACATAGTTTTGTCTTTCATTCTTGTTCGTTCGTTGTTTTGCTCTGTTGCAGGTCTTAAATTACAACAAAAATATTGTATATTTTACTTTTTTTTCTCTCTTTCTTCTATGCAAGGAAAAATAAAAGTTTACTCAGCCGTACACAACAGAATTTGCAACAACTTGTTGATATTTCTTTGTTCTTTCTCCTTCCTACTCACTTTCCTTCACTCACACACTCACTCACACATTCTTCTCCCATTCACTTGGTTGCCGCCATCAGCTTTTCTTAAAAACCTCTGCCCCTTCCCTTGGCATGATGCAGCATATTACTTTAATGTTGTTTTGTATTGTTTTGTTTTTTTTCTTTTTCTACATTCAGTTGAATAAGCTTTTGAGTAAATAAAAACAACAAAGAAAGAAAACTCAAAGGGAAATGTAGAAATTTGTTTAGTTACAACAAGGCAAATACACAAAAATGATGCATGTTTATATGCCTCGGGTTATATTAAGTTATTTTCTTTTATTTTTTCCTTTTTCCATGCCACCCCACACACACACACACACACACACACACACACACACACACACACACACACATTTATTGTGTCATTTCTCGTGTTTAAGGTTGTTTGATTATTTATCCTCCTTTGAAATTAAGGATAATCTTGTTGGCTAATGAATTAGTTTAGAAGAAATTTCTTAAGATTCCAATAATTCCACAAAATTTTCATTTATTTTCTTTATTGAATAATCAGTAAAAAATTTTGGAAGCATTTCTAATAAATATTTTAGTTACAAACATTGAGTCCTTGATGGTTCCTTGGTATAACACATATAATAAGAAACAAAAGATAGTCTCTTGAGATGGCAACTGCAAAAGCAAATTTATCATATTTAATTATGTTATTAAATTAACCAATTTTCATTTGAAGATAAAAAAAAACGATAAATAGCAAATCCTTAGAATGCAAAACAGTCACAAGACAATTTAGGTGAAACGCTAGACAATTGAAAAAATGATTGTTTTAGGAAAAGACCCAGCATCCAGCATCCATCCTGTACTCGTGACAAAGTTGTCATTATTGAGACTCAGGGGTTTTGTTTGTAACAGCAAGGAGAGGCTGCAAATAAAGGAATGCATGCAATAAATGAGGAATTGGTAAAGGTAAGGGGAAACGCAGAGTCGGTTGTTTTGCTAGAAAATATCGATACTGTGCATGATCCTCATGTGATGATCCAAATTCCTGTTTTGGAGTTACCTCAATTAGAAGTAGGAAAAGTGCTTCGAAAATTGGTTTAAATGCATGCAAAAGAGTATTGATCTTCATGGAGAATATTTTGAAAAACCAATTTCGATCATAAATATATTTTTTTTTTGTCATTATTAGACTAGAAATATAAATAGCAACCCACCTCGTAACCCTGAAGGATAAGAGACAAACACGACTTTAATTGATTTTAATAATTGGTCCCAGTGCTAGGAAAAAGTCTCAATTCGATATTATCAAGAAATGGAAGACTCGCCCTCTTGACACAACAATATTCTGGTGTGACTGTAATGCATTTTCAACTGCCCTTCGATGTAACCTATTGCGACCTGACATATATCTTCTAAGGTCAAAAGTGTCGCCTATTAATAAGCCTATGCCAGGCTTGTATTGGCTAATGTCATTTTGGATATGTCTAAGGTATGCACTCATACATATATAAGGCCAGTAGATATTGCTTAAAAAGCAATGCATTATAAAGATGATCAATATTTGTCATCTGAAAACAACCGGTCACTGTACAAAAAGCGTCACTAAGGAAAGTAGTCCAAAGAGGATTAGCATACTTTAAGACAGAGAGTCCTATTACCTTATAGGTGATTCCTGTCAAGACCTTAAGAACTTTATTTCTCATTTTTCACACAATTGAATGTGTTGTTTGTTTCCTTGTGTAGAATGAATCCAACAGCCTCAGCTCGCTGTCAGTGGCAACAAATGACTGTTAATTCCTTAACACTATAGATTATTGATGATTAAAGATCGTTTGTTCAACTACTCGTATCCACCAAAGAAGATGGTTAAAATCTTACAAATACTTCTTGTTTTAATAAGACTAAGTTGTGCTGTTAACTCTATGACACATAATATTAACATCAATCAAATGTTCTTATTGTCATGGAATAAAATTCTTATAAAATAGCAAGTACAATGAATAACCAGAAACGTTAGCAAAGTAAGTTACAATCATCCTTTAATTTTGTTTTATAATAACAATCAAATATGACCTAAAATTTGTATGATAATTCATTCAATTTGATTAAGTTGGAAAAGGAAATTAAAATTCATTCAAGTAAATTCCGATTGTAGGCATTAAACCTTTCATTTTATGTGATTTTCCAACTTTCGCTTAATATTAATAAATTTATTTTTCTCCCCCCCCTTTTGTTTCAAGAGTACAAAAGAAAGAGAAAACGAAAAAGGAAATACATATCTACTTATGTCGTTACTTTGCCTTGTACAAAATGCTCATTGACCCAATTTTGTATGCTGGCGACATCATGACATGATTTTTTTAGTTGTAAACGTGTTTACGCCTTTGATTTCTTTTAAAAACAAACAAAAAAAAAAAAGAAGCTTTTACATCATGATGAAAATATACTTAATATGATAATGATGATGTTATTGCAAAGCAAACATTGGCGTATGCGTAACATTTATTAATTAAATTCATCACAAAACAACTAAAAAAAAAAAAAGAATGTCACTCATGTCGTATGAGTTGTTATTGCCATTGAGAGAAAAGCAATGAATGAACAAGTGAAAATCGTGTGAAAAATCATCAAAAAGAGTAAGTAAAATTTCTCGCTTAAATAATTTATTATGAGATTTTTATATTTTTAATGACACAATTTTTTCTGATTTTGTATTAAATTGAAAAGAGTTTCCGCGATTGTTAAAATCATCATATCATTAAGGTGAGAAGTGGAAGTAATTTTCTTTCATCATCATCATCATCATCACCATGGAAAATGCCATTGATATAATATAATAAAGAAGACTTACCAATACATACATACATACATACACTTATATCGAGGACTTACAAAATTTTTGTAATTAAATTTTTACCTGAAAATAAAAGAAAATAAACTTATGTAATTAATTACAGAAAATAACAAAGAAATTAAATTGGAAAATACCTTTTCATTACGAAAAAACCTATTAACAATTTACAATAGAAATATATTTTGTCTTAAAGGTCAAAAGCGAGTTGTTGAACCTTTAGCAGTAATTTGTTCATATTTCCTAACGCACTAAGTGTACCACACCCTGTGACTAACCCAACTAACTTTCCATGTCTCCCAAAATCAATAACCCATATCCACAATACGTTTTTTTTGTGCTATTAGGCTAATCAAATGTCTAGGCAAATCTGTTGTTATGCCTCTGTGCGCAATTATCTTTCGCCTCCTTAAATTCTAGACACCCAAATTGAGTAGAACAATTTGCCACAGTTCGCTTAATCCAAAGAAAGACAGAAAGAAAAGAAGCAATTGTCTATGCACAAAAAAATAGAAAGTTTAATGAAGTGGAAATGTAATAATTGTTTCATGATTTTTCAATTAACATATTGTATTAGTTGTTCTTTTATGCAAAGGAGAAAAGAAATAAGAAAAGATAACAAAAAGATAATTCCAGAACAAAATAAAGAAGGCAGGGCACACACAAATTGAATCAAAATTAACTTATAAATCGATTGAATTTTAATCTTTGGGTCGGTAAATGTAACATAATTGTTCACTTATTTATATTTATAAGGAATCTTGAATGATGCAAAAAATAGAAAAAGAGAAAAAATGTTGAATACTAAAGATTCTTTTGAGCCTATTAAAGTAAGTAAAGTCCTTAGAATCAGAATCCAACTTAGTTTAAAGCAACCAGAGGCTGAAAATAATGTGAGCTGTGGGTGATGAAAGACACAAATGTATGGTTAAACCTATTAAGTCGCTTAAACCACACAGATAAACATAAGCAGCCTGACATTCATGTAGACTCATATAAAAAGATAAACGCGATGTTTGTTAACTGGAATAACATGGAGGGCCTAAAATACAAGTATGTATCTGATATCTCTTGCTTGTTGTTTGTTAAATATATATTTTGCTCTTGTGGCTGCTGCCACCCTCTTGTTTCATGGTTAATAGATCAGTTTAAGAAGGCAATAAGCATGTCAAAAAAAAATGAAATTAACATAAAATATAAGAAAAAAAAAAAAAAAAAAATAAAGCAAGTGACAACGAACAAACAAAATTAATGTTATTTTAGACTAAAATATATGTCGTCCCTTTGACTTGTTACTCTTTCATTTAACTGTCTATTTGCAACATGTTTTTACCCTTACAAATGTCAACGTTGTGGCAAAAAGAATAAAATAAAAATGTGTTTTCTTTTGACTTATAACACAATAAAATATATTTAGCATTTAGATTAAGTTGAGTACAAAACAAAGTCATTCTATTCATTTGTTGATTTATTTATATTTACTTTGTGTCTAGATAAAAAAAATTCTATTTAGATACTTGAATACACTTGTGTTTTTGGTAATTTGATATAAAACAAACAAAGTGTCAATGAAAACAGCATTCAATAAATATGGTTTTGATTTATTATGCATTATTTTATTTTATTTATTTATGATTAATTTAAAATCATTTTATTTACTTTATGATATTACAATTTGTATTTAAAAAGAACAGAAAGCAGTTAATGATTTATAACTTAGTCTTAATTAGAGTGGCTTCATGTAAATTTCTTGTTCAATTTGAAGATTTCAGTATAAAAATATCTGTATTACTTTACTACATACAATTTGTATGTTATTGACCTGCAGGAGCAGACTGCGTCGTCTCAATTGGCTATTTTGTAGCAGAAATCGCCTGAACCTAGAAAACAAGAAGACAGTTAACTCCAAAATTGTTGCGCCGATTTGGAGGTTTGAAAATACAAAGAGTTCAGAATTACGCTCTACCCATAGTCACCGCCTTCCCATGGTATGTTCGGAACAGCCGGATCCACAGTGAACTAAACATAGCCTACATTCATGAGCAAGTAAACTTTCATCCAAGGCGGTACAACAAAAGATTGAGGATTCACGATAATAAACTTGTCCACTCCACTCCAATATGCCGCTTCAAACTATTAACGAATTAATTATTTGTATATAATGTAAATACTAAATTAAAGTATATACCTGGGGATACTATACGCTACCTTATAAGGTAACTACACAATCAGGGTGCAACATAATAATTAAATAAAATAAAAAAAAAAAACAATTAAATAATTAAATGTGTCTATTCAAAGACTAAAGAAACGTTTTTTGTATTTAAAATTTCATAAGTATTTAAGTTTGACTATTGAAATTTTATAAGCATATTGAATCCAACTTCTGCTTCGATTTGGATTTTACCGAAAGTCACAGTCCCCCACTATTAACCAGTCAATGGCGCAATATCTACTTATTTTATTATTATTATACTTCACTCAAACTATTTGACATCCAAAAGACCTAAAATACTACAAACGAAATCACTACAAGTGAACTTGGGCCGAAATACACAATTAATACTTATGTAGAATCATTAAAAGATCTCCAATTTCTAGAAGAAATAGTGTCATAAGATTAATCAACATTTTTTTGTAAGAATTTTGTTGAATGGGCCTTCTTGTGACAACCTATTACAGTTGCCCCAAGATTCTGATATTCGTTAAGAATTCTAAGATTTTTATCGGAGGTTAATCTGCATTTTCGGTTTGTTCTAAGTACTAGATTTCTAAATATTGCAGATTGGTACAAAATAAAGTCCTCAGAGTGACATAGTGCTCTCCTCTTCAATATATAATCAACATTGGTGGATTCTATAAATCCACATATTATATAGAAGTTTCAGAACACTGCAATGTCTTGTTAAGATGCCTGGGATTACACAAATACCTTTCTGAGTTAGTCCCATTACTTCTTGTGTTCATTACTGAGAGAGCTTGAAGGCATGAAGGTTTTCGGTAATCGAATATTTTTTGTATTTAACGAAATTGGTGTGATTTACTATCAAGCTTCAGGGTTTTTATACTTTTCAAGTATTAAAAATTGGTCATGAAATTTCCAACACACAGAAGGAGACATCAGAGACCCCATAAGCTCGATGAAAAGAGAAGGAATGAAGCCCTTTCCATAGTTAAATAGATGTGTGAAGAAGCATAGACATACCAATTAAAATTTAAGCTAAAATGGATACTTGGTTCTTAGTTTAAACAAAATTTCTTAGAATTTCTTTGCAGATATGCAGAAATGTGTAACTGATAAGACTCTTTTTGTTGTATTTCTTTACTTTTTTTTTTTTTTTAAGTATGTGAAAGATAAAGGAAAATATTTATTTATTTATTTTACAAATTTATATAATTTCTTTTAAACAAACACAAGCAAATTGCAATATAAAACACATAAAAATTTATTCTCTTTTTTTTTCTAGGCAATTAACCTTGCCAACAATTCACGATAACAATAATAATAATTAAGCTTCCCAGATAAGATAACATTGGCATAGGGCGATGATGACGATGGCTGCTTGTTCTATTATATAAATAAATGTATTAATTTTTGTTTGTTTACTTTTTTTTTTATTTTTTTTTACCAATTATTTCATTCAACATTTTATAATAAATAATAATAATGAAAATGTCATTTATTTTAATATTTACAAATGACAATAATTTATAGAGAATTCAAAGCTTAAAATTTTATATGATTAACTTGATTAAGTTAACCAACCCAAACCAACAAAAAAAAAAAACAAATGATGACATAAATGGTTAATTATATGAAAAAAAAAAATATTTATGACACAACAAGTCAGAAATTTTATATACGCAAATTTAAATTAAAAAAATAATAAGCGGAAGCTGAAAAATAAAATAAAATAAAATAAAAAGAAAGCGAAATATTGAAAAAAATAAACAAGAAGCAAAACAATAAAGAATTTGCTAAAATTAACAAATATAAATAAATAGTGAAGCAGTTAAACAAAAAAAAAAAAAAATCACTTAAAATGCAAGCAAACCGCAGACATGAATATGATGATGATGATGATGATGATGATCCAACAACAAACAAATAAGTTAAGTAACAAATTTAGTAGATAAATCTAATTTTTGATTAAATTTTCATAGAGCAACGATGATGTGATGATGGTGATGATGGTGATGATGATGACGGACGACGACGACGATGACATAAACACCAATGAGAGTAGCGGCGCAACGACAATGGCGCATTGGATTAAAAAGCAAATGGTGGAATGAATGCAGACAGACTGTGAGACAAACGCATATTTACACATTCACATTAAAATGCACAGAAAGATATATGTATAGACAGATGGAGAGACAGAGAGAGAGAGACAGAGAGAGAGAGAGATCTACCGACAAAACAAACTATGTAGTATGTTGTTATGTTGAAATGAACATAAAACTTAATTATGAAAACAGCGTTTGCTCTCTTTTTTTGTTTTTGTTTTTGTTTTTCTTCTTTTTCATATTGTACTTTTGTATGTCAGTGTTTGTTTGTATCGGGGACAGAAAGCTACAAAGAGAAAAGGGGAGAGGAGATCGAGAGAAAGAAAGAGTTACAAAATTCATGTTAAGCAAATGCAATTTTGTTAGCGGCAATAAACTGCAATGAAGCAAAAAGACAAAATGAATAAAATACAAGAAATGAAACGAAAAATACTTATATAGTAAAACAAAAGGCAAATGCACATGATGATGATGATGATGATGATGTGATAAGAGTGAAGAGTAGAGAGGGGTAACAAAAAGGAGAGAGAGAGACCTATTACTCAGAGTACAGTGTAAAAGTACAGACGAATGTATCTACAAACTATTGTAAGAGTTAGGTTAGTTGCTGTGTGCAATATCTGCAAGATATTTATCGCATGTAGACGCGACTGGGACTACAAGTAAACTCTGTCGCTGTTGTTGTTGTTTTTGTTATTATTGCTTTTACTGATGATGCTGTTTGTTGTTGTTTTATTGTTGTTGCTATGTGTGATTGCTTTTTGTTGCAATATTCATTGTCTACAACTTGCACCAAAAGCAATAAAGTTATGCGATACATTGACGACTTTGATGCTGCTGTTGCTGCTGCTGTTCCTGATGATGATAATGATAATGATGATGATGATGAAGCTGACGACGACTATGTGCGGTGCATGCATAAATGTTGAAACTCACATTTAACTAAAGGAAAACAAAATACCAAAAGAGAAATTGTTCAACAAAGTCGATTGTTTTAAACACTTTACACATTACAGCATTTGGACAAAAACATAAGCCCTTCATTTCAATGATTGGCATTTGGATATGTAAGTCCCGTCCCTTTTTAGAGAACCGAATTACACTTTCACAAGAATAGGATTCGAATCTTGACTGGAGTTTAAATGGAGAATTGCATTATTGCTCTAAAAGATCAAAGAATGAATGTTTCCCACTGTGAAGATAGTGAAGAAGAGTCAACACCTCATATATGTATGAGTGCCTTACACTTCTTGGAACATAAAAACTTATGTTTGAAACCCTGCTTAGCATGGCAAATTTGCCACTGAGGGACTGTACTGTGTTACTTTTCTCGCTTAGTTCCACTTAATTTCAGGTATCAAAATGATCCATAAAACTTCTAGTTGAACTCGCTTTTTGTGAGTGACTCAGGGCCTCCTTATCTCATTCTATCCTAAATTTATTTGAAAAGTAAGTAACATCGACACCGACATAGTGTAAAGCTCAAACAAAATGTGTAATGCATAATATACTTTTTTTCTTTTTTAAATTCGTTTGAGATCAAGTGAGCGTGCATAAATACACAGGCCCAGACAAAAAAGCAATTCATATGCATTAACAATGTTCATGCACACACAGAGATTGAAATGTTTTTATGCATGTTTCCATTGTACAATACTATAATGATTGTATTAGTGTCGACTGACTTCTATATCACCAACAATATAAGTACAAGCAAAACAAAGAAAAGCAATAAAATTAACAACAAAACAAACAGTAACAATTTCAACAAAACACAGAAATGAAAACGACAAACGAATGAACAAAGTTTTGGTTTGCATATTTTTAATTCAAACAAAACAAATTTATAAAAACAAATGTAATCACCGAGAAAAAAATAAGCGAAACAACAAAATTTGTAATCAAGAAAATTTAGTCAAATCAAAAGTATTGCGGGAAGAGTGAGAAGCGGAAAAAATTTAAAAGATTAGAGATTTGAAGAACTTTACTTGTAGGTTCTATTATGCTTTCACTTATAGGAGATTTCTGGCGAGGGAGAAAGTTCAAAAGAAGAAGAAGAACACTGATAAACTATTCAATGCATCGAAAACGAAATATAGTTAAACAGAAACCTCAAAAGAGATGAAAAAGAGACAAGAAATGATATTAAACTTTTGTAATTTTCTCTTAAAAGGAGAAGAGTAAGAGATCTAAGGAAGGAAGCAGATAATTAAATCACATGGGAGAGAGAAAAATATGCAGGTAAAGGGAAAAAAAAACAAAGGAAATGAGAAATCTGAAACGAAATCAAGAGATAAAAGCAAGATAGTGAAATCCAAAGTAAAAAAGAAAGAAGATAAATTAAGATCTAAAGAGAAAGTAAAGTAAGAAATGTAATACAGTGTTTACAGTGCAAGTTTTGGTGTTATGTGCACAGCTAAACAGCTGTTTTTTATTTTCTTTAAACTTACAAATATTACAATTTGAAATTCACTTTAAATCATCATCAGCTGTTTGTTTAAATATAAGCGCGCTAAACAAAAAAAAAAGGAACACAGTCAAAAATCATTTAAAAATTGCATAAATTTCCTATCACTGCGCAGATTTCCTAGTGTGATCAGGGCTGAATTACAAGCTCTGGCTGAACTCGAGTTCAGTTCTACAACAACAATAACAAATTTCATTCATTTTCCCTTTTAATGTTGCGATTTGAATTCTATTTAATGTAATTCCAAAGAACTTGGAGTTCAGCTCACTGTAAACAGCCTATTACGGAGAAAAAAAGAGAGAGAGAATGAGAGATCTATAGAGATAAACATATTAAATAAAAAGGTGCGAAAACCAACTTAAGTTTGTGAAATTTTCTTATGGTTTCTGGAACAACTGCCGAACTTGGCCGATAAGAGCTTTCAGCATCATCGGTATTTGTACTGCCGCGTTTAAAATCAGTAAACCACTTCTATTTGACTCTATCATGGAACAGACTTTGAATTACACTTGTCAAGCCATTAATTACATTGCTTGAACAGAATTTTTCGCTTAAAAAGCGAAATTCATATTTTCCATTCATTTGAAAAAGAGAAAAGTTGCTTCATTAAAACATCTGTAATTTTTAAAGTAAATGCCAATTTGATATAAAATTTTTACACGTATCGTTTGAAAACGGGTAGTTCCTAAGAATCATATGGTTTTGTCAATAGTGTCGCCATCTATATGTAATCCTACGAACTTATTTAGTGATAGATCTTTACAAGGCTTTTGACAGGATTTGATAAAATTTCCTATACACAAAAATCAATATCCAAAAGTTTTACGATAAATTTAAATATAAAATAGGCGAGTTTACCTTTAAATAAAGAAAGAAATTCTCATATTTCATTTGGTTTTTATTCACAAGAAATAAGATTCCCCATAAATCATATTCAAATAAGTTGCTAGTAGAGGAGTTTATTTGGAATATTCCATTGTCACCGTCATCATCATCATCATCATCACAACGACGTCATCAAAAAATATTGTTAAATCATCGTCATTAACTTTGTCAACGATTATTCTGATTATTTTTATTATTATTTTTGCACATTGAGACAATTATTTCAACCAAATACTGGAAATAATGGAATTGTTATCTCATGTGCACAGAGTGAGATGATATCATTATTTTTTACTTTATAAAAAGTAACAAATAAAAATAAAGAAAGAAAAATATAAACAATTTTATTTAATCAAATATACGACGAGATGCATACGAGGAAGTGAAATATACAATATAAAAGATAAACAAGTTCAAAGAGGAAAAACAATAAAAACAACTTGAGTTTCAGATAAAACAAAAAAATAAATGAAAATATTATACAATACACAAAATAAAGAACATTCATTCAGTATAAGAGATTTAGTGTATTTATACCCTTTGGATATGATGATAAGTATTTCATTTTTATATCAAGAAACTAAGTAAAGTGTGTGCATAGATTATGTTAAGTTCAACTTAAAGTACTAGAAGTTTATCGAAAAAATACATAAAAACTGAACTGAGAAAATCTAAGATGAAAATAAAGATAATCAAGTGTAGAAAGTAAAAGCTGAAAGGGTTAATCTCCTATCGAATAGCCTGAAAGTATACTACACTTCATTTATTCACATTTAATGAAGCAGAAATTTCACTTAAACCATAAACCAAAATGGCCGTTAGCACACACACACACACACACAGGCGCACGCATGCATGCTATCCACTCATCCACAAACACGTGCGCATCGCATCAAAATAAACTGGATAACACCCCCAATCAGATCTAACAAGCAAGTAACTCGTAAATATTTTGTAACTAAACGAT
The DNA here is from genome assembly GCA_037043295.1 of Amiota minor. Taxonomy (NCBI): domain Eukaryota; kingdom Metazoa; phylum Arthropoda; class Insecta; order Diptera; family Drosophilidae; genus Amiota; species Amiota minor. The sequence continues at coordinate 1,037,709 of JBAMAW010001063.1, forward strand.
AATTTATAGAAAATAAATAAAACCAGAAAGAAAGGACAGCAAATGAAAGAGTTTCTAAGTACATAAGTATGTGGGTAAAACATGTAGAATAGGTGGTCACTTATCTATCGATTGATTAAATGGCAAAATAAAAATACTATTCAAATAGAACATTGACTGTGGTGGTTGACCGAGGGTTCCATGCCTCTCAGTTAAAAAAGAAATTGTTCTATAATAAAAATTATATTATAATTTAGGCATATTTTATATAACCCAGCTACATCAGTTGGTTGTTCGATCAGTCCTAATACTAAACTTATGATGTTAGTTGTCATTTCTTGGATGTTTCCTTTGAATATCTTTCGAAAAGCAAATGGTGTTTACTATTAAATATTTATACTATATATATTATTCATTCAAATGGATCAAAAGTTATGTAGAATTGAAATTAATTATTCTTCAACTCATGTTTTTAATCACTAACTAATTTCAATTATATAAATATAGAGTTATAGCTTTACAACTTTTCATAATTAGGCATATATTGGGTATGCAAGTAAGTTTTAATGGATTACCAGCAAAGGGCACCAGTAGTGTTGAAGCATACCGGACCATGTTGGAACCAACTTTATGTGAAAGCTTCATCATTTTACCACATATTACAATAAATTTCACTCTTTTTTTTTTTCGTTCAACAACTTTGTCTCTTTTTATGTCTAATAATCTCCATTCGAGATAATTATTGGTATTTTGCTTTCATCTGAAGAAGACTGCTGCTATCTGAGGCCCACGGAAAGCACACTCTACTACCTTCGAGTAGTAGTTCCGACGTTTCAAAAGTGATGATTTTGACACAACTGACAAGAAGTGCGAAGAAAGGCCACCAACCAACATTTGTAGACGCTGAATTGGAAGAAATTTTGAAACGAAGACCCGTGCCAAAACCCAAGAAGAACTTGTGACCCAACAAGTCGTTTTATTACAGTTGAAAAACATTGGTATGTTCCAGAAAAACGGAAATAAATATGATTCAAATTTGGTACCTGCGGATATACATAAATCCAAGGGGCCGTCGATTGACGTTTATCAATCCATGTGCTTGGCACCGTGTTCTTAAGTCTTCTCAGAAAGGTGAGCACGTAAAACACTGGTACTTCATTGTCCATTATGGGGTTTACGATGTTACCTTCTGTCTGTTACAAACTTCATGACAGAATATAAAAAAGATTCTATTATAAATTTCAAGTCCATAGTTTGAAAACTCAGGGAGACACATGCGGTTCAAGGCTCAATCAATTCTTTTCCTTAGAAATAGCTAATCAGATTCTACTGTGGAGGTTCACCGATGCACGCTTCTTTCTATTACAAACAAACCTTGTGTAAAAGTTAAAAAAGAAAACAGTATTAAATTACGCATACGAAAGCCTTTCAAGTTGTTTATGGAATTCAATTAGCTGTGTGCTCCACATGCGCTGTGTGCACTCAGGGTGAGTCCTTCTTCTTTTGTTTTGTTCTTGTGGCTTAGAGCACACAAAGCTTCTACTATGCATGCAAGCATGCATGCACTCAATGCAAATTCACTCGAATGAATGAGCAGATGGTACAACACCCATGAAACAATCAGGCATCAATGCCTTTGTTTTTGTCATTGTATTGATTAATTTTTAATACATACACGTATTTTTATAATCAACTTCAATTATTTACATAAATACATGGAGTGAGAACTAAGTACTTTGCTTGCTATCTGTACGAATCTCATTTTACTCGTACATTCATTGTGATTCAATTTTTCCATTTCTCTACTCATTTGTTGAAGGTTTATTGAAAGCTTTTATAATTTAATACTAGTAAATACCATCACTTTTCTATATTCTCTGACACACACACACACAGACGCAAATGAATTTGCAACATTTCCGTTTCCGGTTTATAAACTCTACACGAACATGCATAGATGCATTAATTTGTAGATAAATGAAATTAGTATGAGCAACTAATGGACTGCACAATTGACAAGGATTCCTTCCTTCTACAATATAAGCATGAGAAAGGAAGAAGGAGATGGATGGACTAATACCATATCCATGTAGAATATTTAATATTCATCATGAACTATTATACTATTAGAACCAAAAGCATACTGTCGAGTTTAACTATAAATGATTAATCTGCTATCCAATGTTAGGTACAGTTCTTTGCAAGCAAGTCCACTTAACCCATGTGCAAGTGTCAAAATGTCAACAAACAAACAATGTTTAAAAATCATTAGTGCCTCCTCTAGTGTATTTATTCAGAGAATAATAAAAACTAGAAAGAATGATATCTTCGACTATGCCGAAGAAGAAATACTCTTCACGCAGTGAATGTTTCATTGTAGTATTTAAGCTTTATCTGTAATAAAATGGGTGGTTTACTATGGGAGCTCTTCTGGAATCTTGTAGTGTCCATACAAACTCACATTTGATACGGAACCACCCGTGTACGAGTCTGACTCGCTCTTCGCCTATTAGTTTTCAAATGTGGACATCAACAAAAGAAACCAAATCATTTTAAAATAATTTTTATCATGAAAAAAATTTAAGTAGTGTGCCTTACCCTTATAAGGACAATATGGAAGTGAAACTTCCTAGGCGAAGGGAGGTAAATCCAAAAATTAGAAAATGAAATGTGACGAAAATCAAATTGTCTTATGCGGCCTTATCTGCAGCGTAGAGAATGAATGCTTATGCATGTGTCAGAGAGAGGTAAATAAGCTTATATTTTGTGTTTGTTGTTATCTTGTACAAAAAACTAAACAGCAGCAACAACAACACCAACAAAGCATAAACAGCACAAGCAACCCGCGCACTTCCCTTGTCAACAGTCTTGTCTTTCGGTCTTCGGCCACTTGTTCGTACGCTCTTTGTAAAAACACACATCAGTAAAGTATTTTTTATCTCCCTTTTACTGATGCATAAACATTCATTGTCTTGTCTGTCTGTCTGCCCACTACGTCTCTGAAGCATCATCATATTTTTTTGATTTCCGTCACATTTCAGTTTCATATTTTTTGGATTTACTCCCCTTCACTAAAGAACTTTCACTTCAAGAACTTTGATTTCTTTTCTAAATAAGGTAAAATAACTTTAGTTAAGCCGAAACCATTCTTACCCATATTTTTTGTGTTTAAAATCTAGTGTTTTCTTAACCATTTGCCTTTGGAAATAATCTAATAATATTATAACACTCAACATTCTGAAAGGTGGGTGAAAAGAAAGTGTGAAAAGTTCAAAATAAATACAAGATAAAATATATACATGCCACAACAAGAACAAAAAACTAACTAAGTAATAAAGGGACACTGACTGAAGAGGGAAAACGAGAGAGAGAGAGAGAGAGAGAGAGAGAGAGAGGATAAAATGACATACATACAACTGGGGATTTGCACGTGTAGACAACAAATGACAAGAGCCAAATTGAGGTATAAACTTAAGGTTAAGTAACTGCACACCAATATCTCTATGAGTTGACAGTCGATGTTATACTATAAGTAATAGGGGATATTAAACAATTTTTCTTTTTTATTTTTATTGTATTATGTTGCTTTTATTTTACATTCGAACTCAGCAGTATTTTCTCTTTGTCCAATTTGGTAACTTTAGGCAAAACCTTGACCTGCTGTTTGACTTCATAATTATATAGTCGCACAGTAGGTGATGAGCCTTGAAGTCTCCAAATTGCAAGTAAATCCCGCTGGATGTGTCATTTACGAGCAATTTGATGTTCATCGTACGAATACTCCCATCCCACTTTGTGTTCCTAAATTTTTTATGAGGGGACAAACTAATTTGTGAGACAAGTTTTACTTAAAATTCGAACAGGGACAAAGCTGAGGAAGAATGAATTTCAACACCATACAAAAATGAAGAATGAGAAAAATGGCAAACGCCCATTAACTTGGGGGAAAAATAAAATGCTATTGCATACTTAAAGGCGCTTTGTATGTGAAATGGTCGGTCAACGACAACCATTTTTGGTCAATAGAATAAGAAAAAAAAAATAATAATAATAAAAGAAAAAAGTACTCGTCGTCTTAAGCAATTCAATTCAATTGGATTAAAACGTGTTTGGATTTTTTACGACAATCACGTGATCCACCAACTAACTAAGCCAGTCAAGAACTTAAAAGACTTAAGAGATATACTAAATTTATTTAGATGATATGATAAAATGAGAAAGTACAACAATATCATATTGTATATGATGAGCTATTTTGAATTTCTTTGAAGTATATTTCAGTTGTCAACTCTTTTTGAAGCCTAAATATAGAAAAGACATTCTTCTTTAATCATCACGTCAGTCAAGTCAAGAAAGCAACATAGAAAATCAAATTTGGTATGCAATTTAAAATTGTTCAGGTAAGAAGACCTCAAAGTTTCCACATCATCTTCCCTTGCAATCCTTTGCTCGCTCCTATGGTCAGAATTTGTGTGCTTTGTAAAAACAAAAAAAAAAAACAAAGATCCAATATAAATTGCATTTTTTTTTTCTTTTCTTGTATCTTTTGTGCTTTCGGATTTACTTCAAAGAAAGAACATACTTCAAAGTCATTTTGGTTGAATTCATCATCATTGAGGATTGAGGGAGCGGCAGACACAACCAATTGGCTGACAGGCATATTAGAACGTGACACAAGTGGGCAACAAATTGAGTTGGTAGGAGGTGAAAAAATACTGTAAATGAGTAAAATGAATGGGTGAATGAAGTGAGTGAGTCAATGAGTGAGTGAGTTTTTGTCGTCTTTAGACCAAAATACTATAATATTGTTAGAAATGAATGCCAACCAACATCAAACTGAATGCACTAAAAGAAAATAAAAATAGATATAAATAGCCAACAAAATACAATAGCAATAAAATAAAACAAAAAGATAGTATCTATGTCCAATGGATGATGAAGACTCAGAAGACCTTGAAATTGTAGTAACAGTAACAAAATTTATAATTTAAGTGGTGGTATAAGTTTCTCAAGTTTTCAATACTTCAAATTTAGATAGTTTCATCTGGTGGTAACCTTCATATTTAATTTTATTTTCTGATTTTAAGGTTTACTTTTATTCATTCAACTCAAATTACCCTGCACCCCTAATCCATTCCATGTTAAGAATCTTAATCAATACAAGAAATTGAAGGCAAGGCCTTAAATTTTGAAAAATATACGATAAGTAGTAAATCACTATTATGAATGTTATATGAGACCATTGATACCATTTCTGTAATCAAATTTTTACAAGGAAACAAAAAGAATCAATACACATACCCACTTTAAATGAAGCAAGTAACAACACACATACGCCATGGTTAACATTTCAAACGCAGGCCTTGGTTTACACTTTCAAGTCCAAGAATTACTTTCAGAATGATTTAAACATATAATAAATGTAACTAATAGTGAACGAAAGATTTGTAAATGACCTTTGAAATCAGAAATTAATTGTTTACCATTATTTATATTTTGAATTCGAAAATGGAAAACCTGCCAAAATAATATTGTTCGTAATTTCTTTATTGTATATTTTCATATATTTTGATGGCTGATTTGGCAAGGCATACGTGAAAAATCTCAATTGATTCTAGGCAGCAATTTTTGGAATATAAAAAGTCGAAAACAGCATTTTCGGCATATTTTACTTTTTTAATATCGAAAAGGCAAAAATGCTGTTCGAGCAAGAAAAAAATATCTTATTCAATGTTTATAGATGGAGAAGACGTGTTGACAGTACACCAGTGCCAAAACTGATTTGCAATATTCCATATATTTAAATTCGGCAATTATGATATTGAAGAAGCATCACGTTCTGGAAGGTCAGTTAAAGCTGATGAAAACAAAATAAAACCATTAATTGAGGCAAATAGCAATTTGTAAGATCGCTGAGAAGTGCAATTTATCGAATTCGACTGTTCATGGTCACGTGAAACGCCTAGGTTTTATCTCAAAGCCGCAAATACACGTTCCTCATATTCTTTCGGAAAGAAATTTTGTACCATCGCGTTGAAGTTTGCAATTTGCTTTTCAAACGTCAAGAATATGATCCACTTGCGAAGCGCATTATCATTGGGGATAAGAAATGGAGTAAAATCTAGGTAAAAAGAGATTAACTTCGGCTATTCTAAAATTATCTTACTCTCCACGCACCCCTAGAAAACTTTTTTGCCTATGCTACTATGGTTGAGCATACAAAGTCAGTACACACAATATTTCAACACTGAAAACGAAATATGTTTATGGGAGCTATACGATTCAGTAATCCTAGGGTCTTGAAATTTACATGGCTGGTGAATATGAGTCAGGGACTTATGGCAACCAAATTTCGGTTCGAAAATACAAAAAACAAACAAAATTGTTTACTAAGAACATGAATTTTTATTGGGGTTTGTATGGGAGCTATACGCTTCAGTGATCCTAGAGTCTAGAAATTTACATGGTTGGTGGAGATGGATGGTTAAATTTATAATATCCATATTTCAGTTCGATGGTACAAAAAACGAAAAAGTTTTTCTAATAAGAACATGAATTTTAGTTGGGGTCTGTATGGGAGCTGTACGATACAATAATTCTGGGCCCCACCTGATTAGTGGAGATGGATCAGAAACCCTTAAAGTCCGAATTTCAGTTCGATAGTAAAAAACGAAAGAACCTGAATTTAAATCTGGCTTTTAATACGATTCGGCAGATTCCGACAAATGTACAGAGTTTTGTGTAAAATTTTAGCTCTGCATCCATTGTATTCATAGTATAGATTATCATTAGAACCGATCTCTACTCGCGTAAAATTGGCTTCAAAAGAGGCATGTGAAAATCACTTGTCGGAGTATTTTGATAAGAAACTATAGAAAATCTACAGTGTTGCCGAGAAATGACAAAAGGTATTGGATCAAAATGAACAATATATTATGTATTACTTCCCGAACAATCCAACACATCATCACAGAAGAAAAAGACATTGACGGCCTAGGCTTCTCCAATATAAATGAGAGACATAATCTTATAAAGACCTCTAACCTCTAAGTAAATCATTTACTAAATCATTAGTCTACTGTTGCTTATAGCATTTAAACTACCGAAATTTATATTTTAAGTAGTTTTTTTAAAATTCTAGAAATTCTTGGTGTATTTGAGAAAAACTTACTTGACTTCACTTGCAGTATTTTTTCTTCTTTTTCGTGTGTGTATCGTTACTGTGCTTTAATACATTCGAACTGAAAGTAGTAAGCGCATTTTACACTTCACTAGTATAAGTATATATTGCATTGCATCGAGGGCATTGAGATGAGGAGAAAGCTAACAAATGACATACGAGACGAGAGAAAAGTCGCATTCGCATATGGCGCACCAAAGGTAAACACTGACTGACTCTTGTATTATTAATAAAGGGTAATGAGGGACAAAATAAGGGGCAAATAGACACACAGACAGACAAATAAACAAACAAACATCCAGGCGATGAATGGTAAATGAAAGAACGAATGAATGAAAAACGGTGTAAATGACAAAAACAACGAAGAGGGCATTTGCAATTTATAAAATTTAGTATAGAATGTCTGCTGCTTTCACATAGTGTACGCGTATGTCATCATCATCATCATCATCATCACAAAAAAAAAAATCAACATAAACATCATTATTATGTATTATGATTATGATATATGTATCTATGGATTTATGTTTGTATCTAAGTAGAAGATACAATATGAATGCATAAAACTTGGCGAAAAAGTCAAACCGATTAGTTGCGGTGGGTGTGTGTATATTATTATTTTTTATTGTTGTAGTTCAGTGTGTGTTAGTGTGTGTGTGTGTGTCTGTGTTTTGCTAAAACTTCATATGGCTTCGACTAAAGAAACAAAACTATAACATTGTGACACCCAAATAGACTGAAAAATATACAAACAGTCAAGTCAACCGGGCTGATGACACACAGGGCAACAACGCAAATCAAGTACAGTAGACAACAAAAGTATACTCAAGTGAATAAGTTGGAAAAACTTAGTACACACTACCCTAAGGCAGTTTAGTACTCACAGTGGATAAGTCTAAGAATATCTATTTGTTGTCTATCCATCTATGTTTGTTAATATTTTTGTATTTATTTATTGGTTTCTTTTGTTGTTGGCGAATCAAATGTCAAAACTTTGCAACTAACCTCGATTTGTCTATTACTCAGACCATTAGATATAAAGAACGACCTAAAAGGTGCGGGATGAACAACCGCCCATCCATTTGTAACTAGCTCAACTCATATGTCAACCATGTCAATTGTATTAATTTTATCCATGAACGAGCAACATGTGTATTACGTATGATAGACCAAGACCAAGTAGAGAGTAAGTAAGTAAGTAAGTAAGTGACGCACGTAAGAAGGAGAAAGAGAAATTGAAAAAGAAAATTGTAATGAAGAAAATTATTTGTTCTTGCAATTTGTGTAATTTTCTCATTAAATCTTGATCGATTATATATGTAGAAGTAATCAGAGAATGTCAGTCATTATTTTAAAAGGCCGAAACAAATAGATAGATTGAGAAAATGAAAATAAACGGATGTGGTTGCATTATACCATTTATGGTTTCGAATTTTCCATTCAATGCAAAATTTAATTTCTTTAATAAGAAAAAAATTCATATAAAAATATGTACATTGTACATTATTAGTATATTCAATACATAACCGAACTTTAAATCATATAACACAATTCCATCTATTTGGTAGACTTGGAAAAGTCCAATTTTCATCTTTCAATCGCAGTTTAGAAAAAGCTGATTAATCGTCAGTTAGAAAAGTTATACACATTTTAATAGGACCTACATAACTACACTAAAATTTACGAAACATTAAGAAAAATTTATGGAGATGAGTGTATGACTCCAACTCAAGTTTACACATGATTTAAACGATTTAAAAGTAGCCGTGAGGACTTAAATGATGATCCAAAACATGGACAACGACAAACATGAAGTCGTGCTGAGTTGGTGGAAAAAGTATATCAAATAATCGATGTAAATTTCACTGTGAAAATTCTGGCAAAAGAATTAAATTCATCTTATTGTACAATATACACAATACTCGTGTTAATTGAAGATTTTGTATAAATTTTGTCGGTTTGTTCCACATCAGCTGAACGAATAACAAAAAGCCGCTCGTATAGAGCATTGCAAAGACATCATTTCAACAACTGAAAACCAGATTCAGATTCTCTTGAGTCAATCATATCTAGTCACCATAATATGGTGCTTTAAATATGAGTCTGAAACTTTTACGGCATGAGTGAAATTTCAAAAAATGATGCTAAAAATAGAATCGTCCTGCATTGGGAATATTGTTTTTATTTTTATATTAAAATGACTGATTTTTTTTATTATATTAGAGCTACTTAAGCAATCATGATTAAAATGTCTGTGTGGCATAGTGGTTAGAGAGTTGGGACTGGCAAAACGAAGGCGTGCGGTTCGAGTCCTGCACTGGAAATATTTTTTTTTTAAATTTTACTTAATTCTGTCTTAATAGAACTCTCATTCTCTCATTAATGCAGTCATGATCGAAAACATCGCTCATTCTTTTTAGTGTTATTGTGTTTAAAGAGAAACAAAATAAATAATTAAATAAAAATAATAATGAATAATAATAATAAAAATGAATCGAAAAAAGGAAATTAAAACATAAATTTTTCAATAAATAAAAATAAAAATTATAGTTAAAAATTTTGGTGTGAATGGAGCTGCGCTCTATACGGATCTCCCACGACACCTCTTTCTTTTTTTAATACTTTCATTTGTATTTGAATTTTCAACAAATTAACGTAAATTATATTTATGTATATCTTAACGTTAAGAAAAAACCCCAGGAGCGGAATAATCCAGTTTAACTACTATCAGTCAGGTCCATAGAATGATTTCTTTTAAGTCTGCTTTGTGCGGAGTCAGTGTTTAGAAGTTTGATTACCAGTAGGTTTGGGTGTGATCTGAGCCTTTCAGCGTACCTCTTGCTGAACCGGACAACTTCTTCCATAACTGAGAATATATCATGTTTACATTGGACTTAGCTGCAGTTCCACAAAACTGTATGCTTTATATGTCCAAACTGACTTCAGTATGAATTTGTAGAGCCTTAATTTATTTTCAAGGTTGAGTTTTGATGTATTGCCAATTAACCAATACATGCACTTTGTTTTGATATCTAATTGCTTTATTTTAGCGAGTATGTGATGTCTCCACGACAGCCTTTTGTCCAAATTTATGCCGAGATATTTAATACAATCCCTCATTGGTATAACTATACCATTAAAATGGAGTGAGGAGCTAGAACTAAGGGACAATCTGCAGAATAGACGTCGAAAGTCGAGTCAAAACCTAAAGTTGAAATAATGTCAATGTTGATAACTTTCTATGATTCCAAGGGTTTTGTTCACAGTGTATTTGTTTTAGAAGGTGAAACTATCAATGGAGAATGCTATTTATAACTTTTACACCGTTTGTGGTTAAGAATTGTTCATTTTAAGCCCGAATATCCCAAAGGAAAGTAACTGTTTTTATTGCTTAATAATGCACCTCAGAAGACCACAAAGGCCAACTAGATTTTTTAAATGGAAAAACAGATTTGTGTCATTGGCCACCCTCCGTATTCGCCTAATCTATACCAATGTGACTATTTTATGTTCCCAAAACTGAAAACTGCAATGAAAGGAGCTTTTTAGAATGACATTCCAGGCATTCAAGCAGCCGTGACACAAGTGCTAAAGAACATCCTCCAAGACCTTGGGATAAATTGATTGATCGTTGCAAATGTTGTATTGGGTCAAATGAATCCAATTTTGAATTACCTTTGAAATATAATACCATGTTTTTTTCATTTTATAACTTAAAAAGTTTGGTTTTTAAATGAACATAATATTTCATCATATTTTTCTAGAATAATTGTGGCGCCACAAGATTTTGAATTGAAAAATAATCAAGGAAAACTTTGCATGTAAACAAAAATATCTCAAGAAATATAAAATTGAGTTTTAAAAAGGGGGACGCCTGACAGTAATTTCCCTCAACTCCCCCTTTCCTTGCACCATTATTTCCCAACAGTGAGAAGGGGAGAGGGGGGGGGAGTATTTTCTATACTCACTTGCATACGCACAAAGTCATTATCAAACGATTTGTTACGCTCCTAAATCGATACGATAATAGTATGATGTAGATGTAATGTAAAATAAGATGAAAAGAAAGAAAAAAAAAAAAAATTAAACAAAACAAAAACAAAATTGTTAGCGAGCAATGTGAAAACGTGCTTACGTCATCCAAGCTAAAGAAACGAAAAGAAAAGAAAACAACGACAGACTGAAATACATACATGCAGACAGACGGACAGACACAAACAACAAAGTACAGAAGACATCAAATGTTTAAATTGCATAAAAATTACACGAAAGCTTAGAGGAATGCGAGGGTACGAGAGAAAAACACAAAACAAAGAGGGGAAACGCGTCAATAAAAAATAATAATAAAATTGTAAGAGAAGAAATTACATTAAAAAGAAAAAAAAAAAAAAAAAATAGAAATTGAGAGCAAGCAAAGCGGGAGGAACAGAAGAAGAAGAAGATGAAAAGAAAATGTTACATTTATAGCAAGCAAGCAAGCAAGCAGAGTAGTAGAATGTAACAGATGAAAGCTTGGAATGTTATGATAAGGAAAAAGAGAGCAAAAGGAAGGAAGGAAGGAAGTGGAAGTGTGCCTACCAAAATGTTTACCTTAATGTGGGTGGCGTATTTTAGAATTCCATGTTGCTGTTATTATTGTGACCACTTGTTACACTGAAATCTATATAAAGGTCGCTCATTCATGTCTAAACCGTTTATAGCAGAATTAAAATTATTTGCGTCATAATATTTCATGCAATCATAATTGAAGGATCCTTTTCTAATACAAATACAATACATTGTATGCTGAAGTATGTATACTTTAAAGCCTAAGTAGGTAGATAGATACCAGTTTTTATAAACGCATTCCCTATACCATGGTCTAACCAGGCTACAAGTGTTTATAAGGGGCATTGATGAATCGATTTTGATTGCAATTTTCAGGGAAACTCTAGCATAGTCTGGAGTATGTTTCTATGAAGCTTATTGCGAATCAGACCAACGGAAAATTCGAAATTGGTGGACCAAAATTTGCATAACGCGAAGAGAAGGAAGAAAAATGAGTAAATGGTCGATATTTATATACACTTCGGCATGTCAGAGGCAACTGGCTACTACTTCAATAGAAATGGCGACTCTGACTCTAACAGCTTAAAATTGAAAAAATTCCTAACAAAATGAGCCCAGACTATGGTCAACCAAATCCACAGTGCAAATTCAAAACGGCCATATCCACCCTTCTTCTAACATTTTTTAGGGTTCCGGACCCAATGGGTACCAAAGGGAACCCCATTGCAGAAACTTCGTTGTCCGTCCGTCCGTCCTCGGGTCATATCTCTTGAACCGTAATAGCTAGAGAGTTGAAATTTTCACAAAATATGTAGTTCTTTCCGGGCGTCAGCAACAAATAAAATATTTCCAAAAACTTTAAGAGGTCCCCATACAAGAAACATTTTTCTTTGTAAAGCAGCTATACGATCCAGTAATCCCACGATCTTGAAATTTGGATGGTTGGTGGCTATACATCACAAACTTATATTGTCGAAATTTCAGTTTGATCGGATTACTAGGTAGGGTACCTCCCATACAAACCCACCATTAAAATTCAGGTTCTTATTCGAAAAAGTTTTTGTTTTTTGGACTATTGAACTGAAATTTAGATACAATAAGTTTCTGATATAGGCGCGGTACGTTTGTTGGAGTCAGTCAAATCGGACCACAAGGGGGAGTGCCTCCCATATAAACCCCAATCTGGTACGGAACCCTCCGTGTACGAGTCTGACTCGCACTTAGCCCATTTTATTTGCTTTTTTTTTTTTTTTTTTTCACTAACACACTTCAAATTAGTTGATTAAAAATAAACAGGCTCTAGTTTAATACTTTCTACTTCTGACATCAGCTTAAAGAGAATAAAGGTCTGGTCAGACCATTATCACTACATAAGGGTTAAAGATGATCGCTCTAGTAGATGACAGAATGATTTAGGATTGGCTTTAAAACACAGTTATGACTTTGGTAAGCCATTTCAATAATGGAAACTAAACTCGATCGCAAACTTATGGGGAGTGTTCAAGCAAAGGTTAAGTAATGGATATGTTTTAAAAGAAGAACCAATTATGGAGTAATTTACAGTTAAACTTTTCCAAAAAATTATCTCCAGTATGGCAAAAATAATTGTTTGAATAATGATAATACTTAGTAAGTCCAAAAAACACTGGAATGTCTGATGGGCGGGCTAAGCCACAGTTGTTGCAGATTGATTGATTCATGCAGTGTTTTTGAATATGATTCATGATCCAAGAGTTGACAAGAAATGTACCTTATAGAATTGGATGTATACCATATTCTGATAGCTTGACAGAGTGCCCGCATACATGTATGTTCTTATATATTTTGGATAGGTGTTCATAGAGTTTAAAAATGACAAGCATTCTACCTCTTTGGTGTGAGACCGCTCAGTATAAATATTTCATAAATTTGTAAATGGAACTGAGAACTTTTGAGAACTAAGTTTATTAACAATTTCCTCCTCTTCCAAATAAGGTATACACATGGATCCTTTCACAAGAAGTTAAGAGTTTGTGCACTTAATTTAGCAGATATTTGGTATAGTAGTTGCTTTGATAAACTTATTAGCAACTGATGATATGATTAGACCAGCATGAGTTCCCGTCTCAAAGGTTTTTCTTTTTATACAAGTATAATGCATCATTTCAGTTATGTTCAGCTAAGTATTAGAACTAATGGCTATTTGCACAAATTTTCTATTAACACAAATGGGAAATGGACTCTACAAGGAACTAATCGTTAAAAAAAAAAAACAAATAATGAGGTTTTATTTGGGAAATTAAATCTTCTTTAAGTCTTCTTATCCACTAGGTTGAGTCCGCAAGGATGGAGACTTCATTATTTATATGTTTGCTCAGTTTCTTTTTAATTATTTCTGCAACCAAATCGATTGCGAGATCACGAACTGTAAATATACCAAGGGCCACCCAATCAATACATTTCAGCACTTTATTTTTAAACATTTGGATTTGCTGCATATTGATTAAGTTGTAACAATCTCATATGGATAATGAAGACTGCTTATTCATAAGCAAATACATATTTCTAGATTACAGTTCAAGCTTTTCTTTTTTTTTTTTAACAATTAAATACTTTCCAGAATTCGAGTACGGAATTCGTAGACTGTTTATATAAAGTAGAAGATATCGTAAATTAATATACATGATGTTAAAATGCACAGACTTCGCTTCATTTAGTTTATTATTGCAATTAATTGTCTAGTTGTAAAATTCCATTAAAGCGAACTACAGTACAATATCAAGGTCGCTTTAAAGTGCGTTTTTCCGACCGAGAGAATATACTCGTAAACATTATGAATTAAAAAGTTTACAAAAAAAAAAAACTTATTAAAATCATGTTGAAAGTGAAATCTTTTCCATCGTTTCATGTTATTCCTGTTGAAAAGATTTTTAGCAAGTTCAAAGCCATGAAGGTTACTACTCACTTAGTCACAGTTAATTGTCTGTCACTGACTAATTGTTGAGGTCTAATGTCATAATTTAATTAGCATTTTAATGACATAAAAATTCACTCATTTTTTTATCCATGAGTGTACATAAATCCCTATACATACTCACAGAGACTAAAACTACGCTCTATTGAGAAGAGTTTGAGTTTCAGTTTCTTTTGTATGATTTAGTTCAACGTCAATTGTCCCTTTGTAAGTTTATACGTAAATTTAGTACTAAAATTACCATAGAAAGTACTGCAATAAAAATGAAATGGAAAAACCTGAAATCAAATATTACCAAATAATAGAAACTGAATAAGAAAAGGAAGAAAAACGCACAATCAGTCATAGATGTTGGTGCATTAACAGATAGAGGAGAGAGAGAGAGAGAGAGAGAAAGAAAGGGATGGTAAAAAAAAAATTGCTATGGCAACTTAGTGTTTCCTTTTAAAAATGGAAACGCAATTTCCGTTCGTCATGCTTCAATCAAATGTTTAAGAAGAAAAAAAAAAGAGCTAAAAAGAAAAATCGCAGAAAATATACTAAAATGAGAAACTAAAATGTGAAAAAAGATTTCAACATAACAACAAAAAATAAAAAAAAAACAGAGAAATCAAAATATATATTGTGTATATAAAAAGAAAAACGATATCATGACACGATAACAGAACAGCACACAGTACACACATAGCACAAGAAGCGAAGAGTTTTCCTACAATGTAATGTGCTTATACTTATAGATACATATAACAAGGACATGGCAGCCATCAAAAAGAGGACAATAACAAAACACAAACACGCCTTTCACATGCAAAATACCAAACTGAACTGTCAGGACGACGACAATTGACAACAGACCCAACTAACAGACAACTTAAGTAAATGTGTGTGTGTATGTGTTGAGAACGAAATCTTATACTACAATACAATACTTTAACAAGGATGATTTCAATAGATTTGGTTAGCTTGGTTGAGAGGAACTCAACGGATCGGTCAATTTGCTATGAATGACGGTGACACTTCAAGTTTTTCTTTTTTTTTTCTTTATTTTTTTTTGTACTTGTGACAAATTTATTGATTATTAATCGGAACAAGAAAAACTCAATAAAAACTTGACAACAATAAATGTGAACTATGATAATGATTATATTGTAATGGTAATAATGAAGATGATGATGATGATGATGATAATAATAACAGACAATGAATGCCCTTTAGATAAATAAACATTAATTTGAAGTGAAAGGATAAAAGCATTTTAAATTGATCAATATTTTATTTTTCATTTAATTTTTGATGTTTATTAATTTTTTATCAAGTTTAACCCATTATTAACCACTTTCCTTTTGAATACAAAATATTAATAATAATTTTAATGGCCAAATGCTTTGAGCGATATAAGGACTATAAGGACATAACAGAATTTTTGCTGATGATGCATGAATTAAATTCAACGGAAGCTTGAGTACTGAGTATGCGCTGTATGTCTGCCATCGAGTTGTACTGTTGAGGCAATTCCCCATGATGCAGCCAAAATCAAAGCATTCAACTGTATAACCCACATCACATTGCATTATCAGTTACACTGCTACACTTTCTGCTGTCTCTTTGGTTATGTGGTTAACACAGGATAGTATTGTATTTTTTTTTTTTTTTTTTTTTTGCATGTTCAGCAATCACCCACATTGTTATATCAACGAATTAACACAAAATCTTAATGAATTATATACCCTATAACCTTTCTTATGAATCACTCCAACCATTAATGAAAACCATATGAAAAAATGTTCGCTACTTTTTGAATTTATCGCTTTCAAACAGACAGACGCGGTCGGGAGACTTTCTTTTATAATACAGTATGTATTATCTCTTCTCTTCTCTTCTCTTCTCTTCTCTTCTCTTCTCTTCTCTTCTCTTCTCTTCTCTTCTCTTCTCTTCTCTTCTCTTCTCTTCTCTTCTCTTCTCTTCTCTTCTCTTCTCTTCTCTTCTCTTCTCTTCTCTTCTCTTCTCTTCTCTTCTCTTCTCTTCTCTTCTCTTCTCTTCTCTTCTCTTCTCTCTCTTCTCTTCTCTTCTCTTCTCTTCTCTTCTCTTCTCTCTTCTCTTCTCTTCTCTTCTCTTCTCTTCTCTTCTCTTCTCTTCTCTTCTCTTCTCTTCTCTTCTCTTCTCTTCTCTTCTCTTCTCTTCTCTTCTCTTCTCTTCTCTTCTCTTCTCTTCTCTTCTCTTCTCTTCTCTTCTCTTCTCTTCTCTTCTCTTCTCTTCTCTTCTCCTTTCATTGAATTATTGATTTTTATTACAAAAGAATGAAAGAGAAAAGAATGCGGTAATATGTACGAGTAAGTCTTAGTTGCATTTCTTTGTATCATCATATTCTATTGATTCTATAGTAAATTACAATTTGTACTTAATACTTAGTTCACTAGAATAACGTAATTGTCTCGTATGTGAAAACAAATAAGGTCATTACAGTCGAATGGGCCCTCGTCAATCGATTAAATACAATGTGCCTCATTCTTTCAATCAATACAAAACTGTGGAAGGCTAGGCAATAAAAAAAAGCATATGTTTATAGAGAAAAACTGATATAATAATTTTACAATTGAAATTTTTAGTACGACTAACAGTTGGTCATAGATAATTGAAACATTGTGAGAAGAAGGAGAGACCCAAAACGAGAGTCTTCATGGAGATAGAGACATCAATTTAAACTTTCTAAAAACTTCCTTGCAATCAGGACTCTTTAGGCCCAGGGCCCCTGGACAATACTAAGCCCAGCCTTCTGATGAACTCGTTCCTGTGACGATTAGTCTTTCTATCCCATTCTACAATAGATCCAAAAAACATATGCCCAGACAAATAATATTCTTTTTATTTTTAATTCAAGAATCAAGAATATATAAAAAAATACTAACTGACATCTTAATCCACATCTATTTCTATAAATGACATACATTTGCACAAACCAAACATAACCATCCTTTCTTATCCATAGACTACATGCATGAATGTACTTAGTATTAAAGGGTATAAATGGTCAACCTGTGAAAAGAAAAGCTTTTCATCATCAATACAATAACATTGTATTGTATTGTATCTATTTTTTTCAAAAGACCATAAACGCTTTAAGTCATTCACACATGAAAACATTTTGAGGCAACAATTTTTATAGCATAATGGGTCACTCACTACTCACTACTCACTATCTACTATCTATTGTTGTTATTGTTGTCTCAATTGTTATGTAAGTTGGTTTATTTAAGGCATCAATAGAAAAGTAGAAAAAGCACAAAGGAAACTATATAAAGGAAATTGATTGGAGGAAAATGAGTTTGATTGTTTAAAATTGGTTTTTATTTCTATTTATAAACGTAAGTGTAAATGTCCATTGATGATCTTATAAAGCAATAATCGTTAGCACAATAGAGGAAACTATCTAAATTAGAGATGGGATACCAACCAATGTATATAATATAATATTAATATTAATATCTTTATATATATAATTCTTCTGTGAGTGTGTATGTCACTGAACTTCTCTTAAACGACTGGACCGATTTTGATGAAATTTTTTGTGTGTGTTCAAGGGGATCTGAGAATGGTTTAGATTCACAATATACATATATAATTAAGTATTATTATTTAAAAAAGAATAAAAAAAAATTGCTATGCCCCGGGTGAGGCTCGAACTCACGACCTCACGCGCTGCCAACTGCGCCACCGAGGCATATACGAACAATATTGGAAAACAGCATTGTCAATATGTGAAACAAATACATTATGTAAGTTAAGGCATAGTTCAGATTCAACATCTACATTTGAGAAATTATTCCACGAGCCTCGGTGGCGCAGTCCGATTGGCCGTACGACGTCGGGCAGGATACCCTAGTGTAATATAAATTACGGTAAGCCATGAATTAAATTTTAAGACGAATGATAGATGTGGAGCTTTCAAGCAACCTTCAGGACTATAAAATCTTAAGAAAATGAAACATGGTTTGTCATTCCTTATCCATTAGTTTTTTAAGGTGATTAAACCAAAACAAAAGTTTTAAACTAAGCATATTGTTTCTTAAGATCTATGAAGATTCAAATTCAAATTAGCTTGGGAGGATAGCAATTATTATTTTTGTATAGAAACCTTGTCCATTACCATGGATGATCCATTTTTACAATTCCAATTGCAAAGTAGTTTTTAATAATTTTTTTGATTGTTTTCAATTTTCTATAATTTACCCCTCTTACAAAAAAAAAAACAGATGCAACAAATGCTAGAAAATAACTTGACTGTTGCCAATTTTCACATAAACTGGGAATGACTAAAAACAAAAGATAAACGAAAACTAATAATTACTTGCCACCACTTGCTGCAACACGGAACCTCAACCTAACCAACTACTTACTACTAAAACGCTTACTCAATAATAAGTTGATTGATGTAGATAAAATAAGATAATGGATGGGGAGGAAGGGAAGATGAAGTACGTGCCCCCTAGTCAAGTTATGTTATGTGTTGTGTTTTGAAAGGAGAGAGAGAGATGACGAGAGAGTGGAAGTAAATATAAATGACTTGGCAATCATTAAAGTGCACTTGATTAATATTTAATTATAGTAAGAGTATGAAATAGCAGTAGTACTACAATACTACTTACGGTTATGTTAGTATGTTAGTATCTATGAATGTATTTATTTGCAAGTAATTTTCCAAAAGGAGCAACAACAACAAAGGCGAAAGATACAAAGATACAATGAGAGAAAGAGAGAGAGGGGTAGAGAAAAGACATGTAGTTACGTGGAGCAGCAACAAGTCACCTATTATTATCATTTAAACAGAAAATAAATTATAGCTATTGTGTTGTATGTATTTTAATTTCTATACTTCAATACTAAAAAGATACTTTGGAATGAAAATTTATACAGAGAAAGAGAGAAGTTAAAATAGTCATATAACATATAATACGATAAATGCTGCATGATTATGCAAATTTATTGACAAGTTGAAAATCATTTTAAATGGGGAAACACATATTTAGCAAGGTCAAAAGGCTGGGAATTTAGTTTAACACTAATATTTACAACAAATTAGCAAAATTTCCAAATCTATTGTGGTTGAAACTATTGTTTATTTTTCAACTTAAAAACACCCAAAAGTAATAAAATTAAAATTAATTGAATTTTGAAAATCCAATCTAAACCAATAGACCACTATGATTTATAGTTTACTTGCCAGGCGTGATACAACTTTACCTCTCCAATTGGATAAGAAAATATATGGTCAATATCATTACCAAATGTTTCCTTGGTATGAAGGTTTCCATCAGGTAGACAAACGTGACCAGAAAGGACCATAAATCATACTCGATTCTCTTCTAATTTGTCAGGAAATTGAGGAAACTAAAACCGGCGAAAGAAGCCTATAACATTGATTTGTTTTTAGTATGATGAGGAGTAAGACAACACTAAACTTGAATATTGGATGAGTTTCTTTTTGAGTACAGTCAGCTCCACAAGTGTATTAATCTCAATTTAATTAGTTAAGAAGGTTTTTTATAAGAAGAGAGAATCGACAATCTTGATAGTGTTACAAGAATTGCGCATATAAATTTAAGAAGGCAATTGCTTTCATAAAAAATTCATGGTGGTTTAGAGAAGACTTTTTATTAAGCCGACCATTTTATCTAAAACAAATCTATTTGATTAAATTTATTTTTCTATCTCCCATTGCAACTTCGTAAAATCATACAATGGTTCAATGCATAATAGACCTCTATTAAAAGTTCTTAAATACAAGAACCAATAGGTTAACAATAATCCCATCATCCATTCAGTAACAATAATGTAAATTTAAAGTTTCATCTAAAATTCTCTCTAACTTGGGTGTGGCAAACAAATATATAGTTCATTGCATCACTCACTCAATCCATTAATTTTAATGAAGAAATATATAAATTTAAAAGAAATTCAAATTCAATAAAAAACGATAGATATTCATTAGTACATAACAATGGAACAAAATGGAGTCATAGCTTCTGCCATTTGGTGTGGCAAACCGCAACTAAAGTACGCGTTGAGAGCATAATTAATGGCACGCGACCAATGACCAAACAAACTGTCCCAGTTTAGGTTCCATCGTTGGACTAGGGTGTTGTTGGGGTCACTCAAATACACACACCAATTTGTTTGTGGAATATCAATAACAATAAAAAAAGACAAAAAAAAAAAAAAGAAAAGAAAAGAGGACAAAAAGAGAATGAAGTAGTCGTAGAACAAACTACGATAAACGTGACCAAACGCAAATGCGAGCACTTACAAGAGATTAGGCGCGTGCTAAACACACAGTACAGCAAGGAAATGTCAGTTAGTGAAACTATCGTCTATTAAATGAAAAAGACCCATCGAAGTTGATATACGACAATTTCTAGACAAGACATCAACAACAAAAGTAGTGATGTCCCATGAGGCAAGGCAAAAAAAAAAAAAAAACCACAAAGGATTTAATTTAACACCTGGCAGTTTTCTCATTATAGTACTTTATTATTTGGTTTGTCGTATTTTTCATTTCTTTTTTACTATTTTCATTCATTAAACATTGAAGCCTATAATTATGTCCTATGGAAGAAGAATAAAAAAAAAAACAGGAGCAACAGCATGAAACTTGTACAAATGAATATATAATTTTGTTTTTAAATCAAAATTCTGTCAAGGTCAGAGACCAGCAACAAAAATTAGAAAAGAAGAAATATAAATACCAGCAGAGGAAAAATTAATGTATATGTCATGGAAGGAAGGAAGTCAAAGAAAGTCACTTACGTCGTCGTCACGAGCCTAAACAAAATAAGAAAAAAAAAGAGAATGTTAACTTTGGCTATGCCGAAGTTGTTTTACTCTTCACGGACGCCTAGAAAACTTTTTGCTTACGTTTTTAGGTTTAGAATAAACAAATAGTTGATTATTGATTTGAATTATGTACAGAGTAGAGTCAGTCTTCATACTGCTTTTCTACATTGAGACTGAAACATTTGTATGGAAGCTATTATCGTCCAGTAGTCCTAGGGTGTTGAATTTTACAGAGCTACTGAATATTAGTTATACAAATTTCAGTAGGATATTACAAAACATAAAAAAGTTTTTCTAATAAGAGCTTGAATTTGAATCTGGGTTTGTATGGAAGCTATACGATCCAGTCATCCTAGGGACTTGAAATTTACACGGTTAGTTAATATCGATCAGGCTTTTATACTTTCCAAATTTCAGTTCGATAATGCAAAAAACAAAAAAGTTTTTCTAATAAAAGCATTTTGTATGGAAGCTATACGCTCCAGTAATCCCAGGGACTTGAAATTTACAAATTGCGTGGACATGGATCGAACATTTATAGTGTCTGAACTCAATTCAATTCCCTAAGACAAAAAAAATAAACAAAAAAAACATGATTTTCAATTTGAGTTTGTATGGAAGGTATTCCTCCTAGTGATCCAATTCGGCTGCTTACGCAATATTTCAACTCTCTAGTTGAAAAACTCAGAAACTAGTTTGCATTCATACAAACGGACAGATGGACATGGCTTAATCAACTCGTCTCATCAATCTGATGTAGATAGAATATATGTATACACTTTATGGGGCCTCCCTCCCTCCCAATGCCTCTTTCTATCTGTTACAAACATCACTACAAACTTAAAATACTATTCACTGCATGAAGGGTATATACTCGTAAATATATGCTTGACTGCACATGAAGAGACTTCCTTCCTTCATTACTTTATTTCGTAGACATGTAGACGACAGAAAAACACAAATAAGAAAATATTAATTTAAATTTTTAGACAACGCGCCACACAAGGCACCTTTCTCTAATCCGACTAACCCTCCTCGACGCTTGCTGTCAGGCTTTACTAATTTTTTTGTGGTAAGTAAAAAAGTAAAGGACATTAACAACTGCAAATACACAAAAAAAAAATCCACACATATCAAAATGAAAATAAGAATATTTTAAGTTTCAGTTTCAATGAAGATTTGACACCTTTTATTTAGGTTAAAAATAAAAAAAACAACAAAAGTCATATAATAAGTTAGGGGAATTCGGTTATTCCGATTTTGCCATATGTTAAGTAGATTCGTGTTCTTGTAATGATCTTTATGGATATTTTAAATCTTCGATTAAATATACAAAGAAACAACACTCGGCCTTTACAAAAACTGGTTTGTATAGCGTTTTTACATAGAAATGTTATGGTAAAAATATAAAGGGTTAATGATTGACTAATTTTTTAAATAAACTGTATCATATTCATAAATATAACATCTATTTTTCGTCTATTTATTTGTTTGAGATCTTCTGTGATTCCAGTAAACGAGAAACTTTGAATGTAACATATGCCTAGAACAGAGCACCCTGACCAATAGGATACCTGCTAATATGCAACAGATTGTCAAATCAAATCTTAGCGATACTAATCTCTATGGGGTCTTTGTCTTTGATGTCACATTTAAAGATTTGAAAACATTACCGCAATGTGTTAACCATTCATTGAAAATTTTGTCCAATGTGTAAGGTATAATAATCTCAAAATATGCTTGTAGAGTTTATAATAATCTCATCATCATCAGCATAAGGATGTCATTAAAAGAAACATTTTTCTCGACTATTTCGCAATAAAGTAAAATTACCAACCAACCAACCAACTTTTATGTATAATGTGACCCACGCGTTGTATTTAGAGAAAAACAAACATTATTTTCCTTTCCATTATTTTTTTTCTTTATTTGACTGATCCCTATGAGGGAGTTTCCCTAAATATATATATGTATGTATGTACTAGAAGTGTGTCTGTGTGTGGAATAAAGTTCATAATGTCGAACTAATCCTAAGTATTTGTTACTAGTAATGGAAAAAAAAATTTTTTGCCATTAAAAAATATATAATAAGGATCTACACAATTTTATACTAAATAGTAAAAGGGGAACAAATGACGACTCTCTAAAAAAAAAAAACATATATTAAAAGTAATATTATGCAAGTTTTCTTTGAGTATGTGATTCAATTGATACAATAATAATAATAATGATATTGGCGACAAAAAAGTGAATCGAAAGGTTGAAGGTTGTATAACATTAACATGATTTAACATAAGAAAAGAAAATATATTGGCATTAACTAGATAAAAATGGAAAACTAATCAAGTGCCCTCAACTCTACTTATTTGTTAAATCATCTCAAGTGGTTGTTTTTTTTTTTTCTTTTACTGTTGTGAATCTATAAAATTGATTCCAAATTGCTTTAAACAAAAAACAAAACAATTTAAAAAACCAAGAATTGTAAGAATATGTAAATCTTAAAAAACCATAACACTAATGGAATCTCATACGCCTCGCAATAATACTTTGCAGAGATATTCTATTCTTTATCTAAATCAATTGATAAGGAAATCAATAAAATTCCAATTTAAAGAAATCCATTTGAAAACAGAATTCTTTGTTTATAAAAACATTTTATCGATACGCTACCAATTCCAATCATTTGACTAAGTATTCGGCGTTTCCGATACCGATGTCTATAGCTTATTAAAGTCTCAGTTCGGTAACATGATTGTTTTGTAGACAAAAAGTTCCGTATTCCTTTAAAACAAAAAAAATCCTTTGATATAAATTTTTAAAAACAATTTGAATGAAATTGGCAGCAAAATCATGTTTGACCTAGAAATGTTAATTTTTTTAATGTTTACCCGTAAGAATTATCGAAAATTTTATCGAACTGAACTGAAGTAAATACTACTTAGGTCTGGACATCAGATTAGTAATCAGTCTTAGACCAACTGTCAGTTTTCACTTTTTGTCATAGGGATAACTGACAGTTAGACTGAGACTGGGATTAAGACTGAACTGACCATATAAAAAGCCTTTTACTACCTGAAAATACATTTTTCGTTTCTCAAACGAGAAGGGCCTCTGCCGAACTACTATCTCCTGAAAATCAGTAAAGTCGCGCATCAGGTGCATGCTCAGTTCAAAAGTTCATATGAAAAAATTTCTAGTGGCCAACTACCAGTAAAGGCGAGAGATCGAAACACTTTTAAATGTCATATTTTCTTTTACTAGTATTTACTTTACTTATTTTATTTGACTGCATTTGTGTAACCCATCACAATAAAGTAGAATTTAGTTCTCACTAAAATCTTGAAATATTCTCAATTTAGAAAAGTCACTATTGGGGAAAAGGAAGGCTGATTATAAAGTATGCAGTTCGATGGACAATAATTTAACGAAAATTTTATCGAACTGAACTGAAACAAATAGGTTTGGCCATTCGGTCATTTCTCAGTCTCAGTCCAATTGTCAGTTATCGATTTTTATACGTAGAAAAAACGTGACAGTTGGATTAAGACTGCAACTGAACTGTCCGTGTAAAAAGCACTTAGGTCAATAAATAATACATCAAATAAATAATAAATGTTACTACAATATTAACAATTCATAAAGTTAAATTATAAAAAATTATCTCAATAATTAAAATTTTCACATTTTTGTTTTGAAAGAAAAGTTTTTCAATTATGTCCAGAGAATCTATTTCGAAAATCTTCTTGTATGAGGCCTATCATTGACAAAAAAAAAAAAAAAATTCTCAGACAAGAGTTTTTGTCAATAAATGTTTTGGTTCTGAGTTTCTTGGCATTTTTGGACATACGAAATAAGTTTCCACTTCTTCTTTCTCAGGATGAGAGCTTCTTTAATCAAATTTCCATAGGCAGTCCAAATACTTGTGCTAAACTTGTCTACAACATTAGCTCTGTTTGTACTTATAATCTGTAATTGATTCCGGGTATAAAAATTGTTATTTATTGTTCAGTATTTTCTAATGTTTTTTCTGTGGTGAAATTTATCGACTGCTAAACTGTTTAAGGATAAAAAAGCTCAGTTAACTTTGGAATACATTCGAACTTCCAGAACTCGAATCACCATAATGCATAAAAAAAAAATTCGAGTTATTGAGATTTCGAATTATAGAAATTACTGTTTCAATATTTGAATCATAATTAGTCAATAAAAAGAGATTCTAAATTGTTTTATGCTTTAAAATGTTCGTCCGTTGTGACACAACTATACAATTTGAAAAATTTATTTAAATTGGGTAAGGAACCTCGGAACTATTATTATCATCTTCCATGACACTTGGAGTTGGACCGACTAGCTCAGAGCAATAAACGATTTAATGCTTCTTTTAAGACTTTACTTCGATAGTCAAAATTTTAAAAATCTGTAAACTTTAACGAGACAATTACGAGCCATTACAGGTGGTGAGACGCTTATGTCATGAGCGAAACAACAAGTACACAAAAAGGGATTTCCCCGGAAAAATCGACTTAACGTTGTACGTGTCAATTACTTTGTTCGAGTTATGGAGATATTCGAAGTATGGGTGTTCAAGTTATGCAGAGTAAATTGTATAGATTTTTCGCACGATTTTGTTCGAGTTATGGAAGTTTAGCTGTATTTCTTTTTCTTAATATATCCATAAGTCAAAGCATGTATTCATTTATATGAGAGCTGTCACTTCAATTGCCCTTTCCTGGATTGCCATCTTAACAAATGCCAGTGGCTAAGTTTCGTCTCCCCCATGACGACGATAAGGTCAAAGGCGAATGAATACTGAAGCTAAGAACATCAGTTCAAACATGGCATCACAATTGGTCTGTCTATCCTATTCAATCACTTCAATTACGCGGAAAACTTCAAATTATATGAATAAAAGTTTAGCTACCAGTAGCAAAATTCAACTTGATGTCTCTATTCCATTGAACATATTCTATGACATCTTATCTTCAACTGGATAACAAAAGCAAAATATTGAATCTTATAAGTTCATTTAAAATGAAAGTTGCCTATTTATATCAAATATTACAATAGTTTTTGTCTTTCTCAAGATTCTTCAACTTACCCTAAATAATTACGATAACACAAATACTTTTCATTATCACTTTATTATTCCAGATACATGTAGTACAACTCACCTGTAAAGAAAAGATAAAGAACATGTTTCATGATTATTTATTATCATTTAAGTTCATTACAATAAGAACAAAAAAAAAAACAATTTGCAATCTTATGATTAATTTTCATTAAATGAATATTTCTAAAGTTTATTTTGCTTGTTTATAAAATCTAAGAGAATAAAAAACAAAATCCCCAAACGCTTATTAATAAATAATTAAACCTAAAGAGAGAGATAAAATGATACATGTATGCAAAGAAAGAGGATGAGGAGTTGAACACGTGGCTGACATTCAAAGAAAGTACACAATAATATATTTAAATGCAATTCAAGGTTTAATTAATGTAACAAAGTTCGTGAGAAAGCCAACAAATCTGAGAAACAAGAAAAGTTAAGGGGAACAAAACAAAAAAAAATGGAAACTGGTAACTGGTAACGAAGACAATCAAACTAAACTAAACTAAACTGTAACATTGTAACAGAGCCTATGAAGAGAGAAGAAAAGGCAAAGGCAAGACTTGACTAACAAGATAAGTAATAATATAAACTTTTGTCGGATATTGAAAGATAATCAAGTTTTGCCTTGATGTTTAACAAAGATAAATGTTGGATAGGTGGGGGAAAGGTAAGAAAAAAAGAAAAATATGAACTTAATATTGTTTTTGCTGCTGTTGTCAGTCAGTTTTCCGGTTAATAAAGACAGACAATACAATAATGTCTTCCTTGTAAATGACCTCTAAATGAAAATGTTGAAACAAAACAAAAGCCAAAAGACAAAGTATGCAGCATAAAAAGCGTAAGAAGCGTGAAAATCAAGGAGACAAAAAAGAATAAGAAAATACAATATTACAATATAAACAAAAACACAAACAGCTGTTTTCTTTTCATTTTCATTTCCATTTCCATTTCCATTTGATTTCTATTTGTAAACAAAAATTATAAGAAAACATATAAATGACATTATTGCTACATTTTATGTATTTTGTATTTTATTTTCATTTTTATTTTATTTTATTTTAACCTTGACTGAGAGTCTCTTCTGTTCTGCTTCATGGTGAACCCATATGTCAACTCACTCACTCATTCTGAGAATGATTTTCTTTAGCCATCAACAATGTCAACAACAAAAATTAATTACCACATCAAAATGGCCAATGGCAAGAAATGAAATGAATGAAAAATCAAAAGACAGAGAGAAAGCACGAAATTAAGAAACAAATACTAGAGGCATGTTTGTGTGGTGCGGTGCGTCAAGACAAAACGCACAATCACAATGTCCATGCATGAGATCTGAACTAGTGATGATGGGATCAGTTGGGGAATGTGTAATTGGCAATAAATTAATGCGCATATGTGTTGCATAAGATAAACAGAAAAGAACAGAAAAGAACAGAACAGAAAGGAAAAAGAAAAGAAATTGAACATAAAACTCGGAAACGGAAAGTCCGGAAGGAAGGCATATATCCAAGGCAGCCATGGCCGCCACCTCCATAGACCGACCGGAAGGAAGGAAGGAAGACCTTAAAAGAAAATCCAACGCATTATAATCGTTAATAGCCAAGCTTAGAAGCTCAAGTCGGACAAGTCTATAAATATGAAATGTAAGAAAAAAAACACATGAAGGAAATGATTAAACGAAAAATCAAAAGAAGAATTTTGATAAAACATTGAAAGAAATGAACGCCGAAGCGTTGACATTTCATTTAACGAGAGAATTAACTAAGTCAATAAGTAAGTAGTAGTATAAGATAAATCAAAGGCCCATGAAAGAGAATAATCTATCTGTTCCATTATTACTTTCTTTCTGTGTTCTGTGAATTCTATGAATGTGATTAACTTCATAATATTGTATTATAATGTATTTTGTAGTATAATAAACTAAATAAAAGTCATCATTTGGATATAAAGTTGTCTATATCAATAGAAGAATTACATAGATATTAGTTAATAAACACAAAAATAAATATGCATACAGATTATACAACTTTATCTTTTGTTGGATTCATAAATCTTGTCACCAAACCAAATCTGTTCACATATTGTGACAAATACATAGACATAGACATACTCACTCGTATGTTACAGTTAAGAAAACTCAAGTGCAAATGAAAGCTTAATAAAATAGGAAAGAGAAAAGTGCACGGAAGGAAGTATGAGCGATGCTCACACAGTGCAAAGCAAACAGACAGATATGTACATAAATCATACGTCATGTTGGATATTTGCTCATATAACAGCAGATACATTTGTGTTTCCAAACTCTAACTATGATGCAGTTATCAAATGACATTTCTAGATCGAACAAACAAGGAGTGGTCAAGCATAACTCATCATAACATTCAGCCAACAAAAACCATTTTCTTTTAAGCCATGCACATGCAACAGAATAGTAGCAACAACAGACGTCATCATCATTAACAACAACAACAACAACAACAAGTCTAAAGTGTATTGACGTCAGAGAAATAACTTGAACTTTACTATTACCAAAAACGCACACGGAATGGATGAGTTTCAACGTTGTGTATATTTTTAGTCAACGGAAATGCCAACAAAATGTCATGAAAACATTTTGGAGAAAATTAAATAATTTTTAAATTTCTTTTCTTTCTTTTTTTTCCTATTTTTTTCTTTTTTTTTGTATCTCCCTCAATAAGAACAACAATAGAAATCATTTAATATGTATTTAGTATGTTTTTCTTTCACTGGTAGCAGTTGGCGTTGTGGCAGCCAAAACCAGCTAAGAACACCGCGTGTGGTTAATTTACTCGAACGCAATGTAACAACGGGTGGCCTCATTTTTATGTAAATACATATAAAAAAAAATATATGGATAACCAGATGTCATCTGCACTGGTCATCAAAAGCCAAAATATAAAAAATTTACAATATTTTTATCAAATTTATAGAAAATAAATTTTTCAATTTTCCTTTCAGGCCAAAAACATTTAAGCAAATAAAAAAAAAAAAAATAAAAATTAAAATACATATTAATACTCAAAAACTTATCATTGTTGGGATTATCATCATCATCCTCAACATTATTGTTTTAATCAATTGACAACAAAATCGGGCGTTTGGCAAGTGAGTGAATAAAGAAAAATGTTTACTGCCAAATTAAGGTGAAATGCACACAAACTCCCAACATAAAACTCAGACACAAAATTGATGTCAAACACAGTAAACAACAAAAAAAAAGAATATATACTTCAAACGACTACTAAAAGCAAAAACATACTAGAAAAAAAAACCAAACCAAACCATGTCGAAATAAATCCAAATCGGGCCAAAACCAAGCTAATCCAAACTACATAAAGTGAGTGAATAAACTCCATTGCCTATCGCAATAAACTTATTTTCTTTTACTTATATGGTGAAATGGTTTATACCCTTCACACAAACTGAATAGTTTTATCACTTTCTTGTGAGGTTTGTATTGCTTTCTTTGACTGTCCTAGTTTGATTTTATGTCAACCAGTGTCTACTAGGTTTTGAGTATTATTGCTCTGAAATTTAGCACAGAGACTTTTTATTAAAAGTTCAAGGTAAATTGTATTTCCAGAATAAATTCGGCTGCTCCTTGATTCGTCGAGCAGATTCTATCTTGACATCCTATCTATCAATGAGCAAATTAACCACAACACACTCCACCATATGCAGGTCAATCCTCTCGCTAGTGTCCTTACTATTCATGATTGCCCGAGAAGGTTGAAAAGACTGCAAAGTTCGGATCTATGACATAACTACTTAAGAACATATCGTTAAACGTATTCACACTTGGAACCTTGAAACTGCTCTGGCAAAAGCCTATATGACCACTTGCTCCCAACGGCCTCTAGCGTTAAATATTTTTTTTTATGTTTCCCGATTGGATATGTACTATTGTTTTCCTACATCTTATATCTTAAATATAAAAGAAAACACTAAGTACATTTTTAACAATAAGCAGGGAAAAGGCAGTGGACAATATCGAATTACTGGGTGTCTTAGGCCTCATTTTTGAGAGCTACTTGCGGCAGGCCAACAACCGCAAGTTGCCTCTCAGAGCCACCCGTAACCTAAGTTAGGTCAGATCGACTGGTCTGCTTCGTTTTAAGCGTCTACGTCTAGACAATTCGTTAGATGGAAGGTCTGTTATTTCTAGATTGGTATGTCGCTCTAATGTTTTGTGGTACCTCCTGCTAGCATTAATGATTTCTTCCTGAATCATATTTATGCCGAGGTCTTTTTGAATTTCATAGTTAGATATAAGCCAGTCCGCATTAACTATTGATCGAAGTATTTTCGATTGTTGACGCTGAATAATGTTAATGTTAGTTTTTTTAGCTGCATAATTGCATGCCGTACGTCCATATAGGCTTAATTACACTATTATATATTACTAATTTCCCATTGGTTGTTAACTTAGATCTACTGTTCAGAAGCAGGTATAGCTGCTTAAATTTTAATATGAGTTGATCTCTCTTTTTTTGGATATGATGTTTCCACGTCAGTTTACTATCAATATGCATGCCCAGGTACTTTGCCACATTGCTTATGGAATGTCAGTACCTTTAATTTTTAATTGTCTTGGCTGATAAGCTGTCCGTGTTGTGTATATCACTTGCGTCGTTTTCAGTTCATATAAATATTTATGGTTTATTCTAGATAAAAAATCAACTGAA
Organism: Amiota minor; assembly: GCA_037043295.1. NCBI lineage: Eukaryota > Metazoa > Arthropoda > Insecta > Diptera > Drosophilidae > Amiota > Amiota minor. The sequence goes on from JBAMAW010001063.1 coordinate 1,069,013, forward strand.
AGAAACGCCTATCCAAAGCCTATACTGTACTGGTTACTCAAACCTAGATCGCAGCTGTCACTACGCAATTAGCTGCTGCTCTACAAGACGCACCTAATGCCAATCTGGACCTATGACAGGAGGCACCACTCCAGCCATCAACATTAACATCAAACACAGGCTTCGGTCTAAAGTTTTTCGTTCTATAGTAGGTGCCCCCTTCTTTGTTTGCTACCATTCATTACTGATTATAGCCGCCTTTACGAACATCGCCTTGTGGTCCCCACAGTGAAACTCCTGGACAACAGTCAGCAACGCCACAGACTTGTATCCTTTGAATCATTTCTCTCGCTTCAAGCAGAGGTCTACAACTAATAACAATTTATTTCCCTATCCAACATAACAAAACTTTAAGATAACTGATTCTCTCATGATATTTAGCAACTGTTTATAAATTGTTTGAGTCTGAATTCTCTAATTACTGCAAGAAATAACCACTAAAAGCATTTAGAGATATTGTGTGTGACTTATATACATAGTAAATTTGACTATATAAACAGAATTGCAACACTTTACAAAGCAATCTTAATAGAAAACATCACACAGCATACCCAATAAATTAATCAATTAGAAGTGCTGCCAGCCATCAATGAATAAATAAATAAGATTTGTAATATATTTTCTTAAGTAAATGAAAAGCAAGCGTCTCCAAACTTTTAGGTTCCACCGCAAGTAAGTTTGCTTACAACAAAAAAAAATAAAACAAAGGTCCACGGTTTAAATTGTCGTGAACAAAAACAAGGGTGGCTCTCATAGCTGCCTTGTGACGCATACGACCCTTGGGGTTAGCAGGTTCGACAGCTCTGATTGTAAAGGGTCATTAAACAGGTGGATAAGTGTTTACTATTTTCTTTGTTGGAAAACGAACCTCCAAATATTGACATTTTGTTATAAAATCCAACACAATTTATCAAGGAAAACAAAAAAAAAAAAATTCCCAGTTGCAGAGTGAATAGAAATTATTTTACAAAAATACTTCAATCAAATGTTTAATTAACTGATGGCCCCTGAAGGCTTCGATTAACTGGAAATTAATTTGAAACAATTCTGTAAACGATGTACGAGTATTTAAGTCTACTTAGTTCAAATTAATCAATCATATTGTAAAATTTATTGAAGTTGACCTCAAAATTAAACTTTCTATATAAGCGACATTTCCAATTCCTTTGCATGAGACTAAGTTTAGTTTAAACTTGTAATAAATCATTTGATTTTAAAATCTTCTGTATTGAAAATTTTATAGAAAGTTTTGTAATTTTTTTTTCTAATTTTATACTTATTTGGCGTGAAAGGTATGTAAGATTCGTTGTAGTCTTTTTTTTTTTTCTTGTTTGTTTGCATAAAAGGTTCAATGAATTTGAATTCCAAAAATAGTATGTCGTCTCATACAGCGTTTATGTGTGTTGTTGTTGTTGTTGTTGTTGTTAGATGTATCCATGTCCAGTGTACATTACACTGGGATTCACGACAGCTGGTTTTAAGTAATTGATACAAAGGGAGCACAGCGCACCAACAGCGATTTACTTAACGATGCCAGTAGCAATAAAACACAAAACGCAAAACACTCTTTGATGTTGTTGAAAGTGAAAACGGTGCTTGATGTCACAACAACAACAACAACAACAACAACAACCAACTAACTTAAGGGTCTTCAAAAGAAGACAAACGCACAATAGATAAATTCTGGGCCAAAGGCAAGGTTAGTTATTTTGGGATTGCTCTTAATGGTTGTAGAGGGGGAAAAAGTATAACAAATATTTTTATTTTTTTTTTTTTTTATTTTCTCCATTTTAAGGCAATGTCGCGTTCTGTGTCATTAATAAAGATTTTTTTTTTTTTGTTTTCCAGTGCTCAGATTCTTCTGTGCCTCATTTAAGCTAAATTTGCTAGAAAAGCAAAACATATAAATAGAATATCAGGGAACAATCAACAGGCTGTCATTTATTATTAATTTTCTATATTTTCTTTTATTTATTTTTTCAAATTAACTAAGCGGAAAACATCGCAACATCATTTTGTTGTTGTTGTTGTTATTGTTGTTGTTCAAAAGAAGAAAAAATTATTTCAGAAATCCAAATCAAATTCATTTTGGGCAGACACATTAATAACAATAATCTTTTTTTCCTTTTGCATGTTTTTCATATTGAACAGTGATTTTGACAGATTTTTTTTATATAATTTTATAATAATTTTTATATGAAACAGAAATCTTGGACAAGTAAATTGACATTTATAGGTTAAATATGCCACAATGCAAGCAACAATGTGGGATAACAATAAAATCAAATCATATACAATTTAGATAGATGAATTGGATACAAAGATACGCAGAAATTTTATTCACAGATGTGCGCAGTAAAATACTAAAATTGTGCCACAAACGTGTGTATGAGAAACAGAAGTTCCGTTCCTATTGCGGTGGCGGTGGCGGTGGTGGTGATGGTGGTGGCGACTGCGTTGGTGGCAGCTGCACAATGAAAATGCGTTTTGAGAAAACAAAATAAAAGAAATAGATACAAAGTCGAATGCGGTCACACGGCAATAAAAATAAAATTACAAACAAAAGTCTAAAAAGTAATGAGAAGAAAGTACGCACATGATAGATACAATGATTAAGTAAGTAAGGGAGATTCTCACAAAAGTGGGCAGAGAAGGTTGGTTGTTGGTTGTCTGATAGAGCAAAGGCAAGCAAGCAGCAAAAGAAGACACGACAAGACATTTATAGATTCAAGGAAAAGAAAATAAGAAGAAAATATACTATATTAAAATAAAATAAGCATCAACAGAAGCAATTGCTTTGCTTGCTGCTATTTTTAATATAAAAGCGCGAGCTCTACACAAATGCTATCATAAGTAAGATACAAAGTGAAGCAAGGCAACTCAGCCAATAGAGATACTCACTCACTAACTCATCTTAGAAAATGAAGATAATTTCATTAGTTGCTCAAAATAGCAAAGCAAAGTAAATTAAAGTAGAAACACAAGAAGTTAAAAGAAAAAAGGGCATGTGATGAGTTCTTAAAGATTCTTTGTCTTGTCTTTAGCATTGAGTAAAGGAAAGGGAAAGGGAGGCAGCATTCAATTGAGCTGTGTTAGCTCGTGTTAGATACATAGATACATCTTTAATTTGAACCGAGCTAACACAACAAAAGGGGAGCAGCAATCCGCTAAAAATAGATACACAAATGATTGCAATATATTTTAGAGAACTGCGACTAAAGAAGAGTAGATGAATTGGGGGAGGAAGCATCCATCATAGTGAAATGTAATGTTGCCACACACACAGGAAACGAAAATGGCAGCAACTTCTTTTTTTTTTCCTACTATTTACTTTCTTTCCTTCTTTCTACAATACAAAAATGTCGTCTGTCGTCTGTCGTTGTCTTTTCTACTTCCATGTAACCCATAAACAAGAAAAAATTAACATTTTTCTTTACGGTTGACTGACTAACTGACTTTGTCTGACGAACAACAAACAAACGACCGAATGAACAAAAATACCAACACACCTAACAACCTACCTACCTACCTACCTTAGTATTGTATCTTTTATTTTAATGATAGCGCACCACTTTCACCCTCAATTTAGGCAAATGTGAAACACTTAAGTATGCACATGTTTTTCTAAGCAAATGTGATTGTATCTACATGTATTTGGGGCTGATTGCGTTTGTTGAATATTTTGAAGTGCCTAAAACATATGTCCATACATTTTTTTGTTTTTTTGAGTAATTGAAACTGTTTTAATTAACTGCTAATGAAATGCATTGATTTCATAAGAACAAAATAACAATGGTTGACATCATTGATTTCTTTCTATTCGCCTCTATAAAATAACAAATGTCTATTGTTAAGACCGTTTTACCTGAACAGTCAAAATTGTAGGGAAAATCTAGTTCAAATACTTGTGCATATTTTGTGTGGAATGTTACGTTTATCGGGTTTTAAATAGACATGATGTTGATATATTTAAGACATTGATTATTATTATATGACTTTGCTCTCATGGCAAACGCCCTTACTCTACTCACTCAATCTTAAGCCACCATGACTTTCTGACTTAAAAATTGAGTTCTATTTCTTTCCCTTATTTTGGTTTTAAAAAATATTGCTCTAGCATTTCTTCACTTCTATAAATCATTTCAATTTGTAATTCTGTCTTGGGTCTTCAGCTTCCCTGTGGTTTGTACTGCAAGACTTCTAGAGATATTTTTCACTGATTCCAACAAATGTACTGCGCTTATATCAGAAACTTATAATGTCTGTTTCAATTCAATTGTCCAAAAAACAAAAAAGTTTTTCGAATAAGAACCTGAACTTTAATGGGGGTTTGTATGGGAGGTACCCTACCTAGTAATCCGATCAAACTGAAATTTCGACAATATAAGTTTGTGATGTATAGCCACCAACCATCCAAATTTCAAGATCGTGGGATTACTGGATCGTATAGCTGCCATACAAACCAAAATGTTTCTTGTATAGGGACCCCTTTAAGTTTTTGAAAATATTTTAGTTTTAGTATTTATTGCTGATGCCCGGATAGAGCTACACATTTTGTGAAAATTTCAACTCTCTCTCTAGCTATTACGGTTCATGAGATATGACCCGAGACCGGAGGGATGGACGGATGGGCGGAGGGATGGGCGGAGGGATGGGCGGAGGGACGGACGGACAACAAAGTCTCTGCAATAGGATTCGCTTTGGTACCCTTTGCGTTCGATTCCCTAAAAAATGAATAGAATAGTTTCTTATAATATAGGTCAGAATAAGCCCAATGATACTGGATTTGCTGAGTATAGTGAGTCTATTTTACGCTACATAGCATAGAAGACTATACTTCACAGGATCAGTCAGTCTTCACTTGTTTTCATGCAAAATGAAAAACATGAAGAACTACATAGCAAAGTAGATTCAAATTCACTATATATCTACATAAGAGGAGCACAGAGAGTGGCAAACCTTAGAATTTTCAGTGCATACTGGCAGATAGACTTCCAATAGATCTGAAATCACTGGTGATGAAACATTTTAGAGCAACACAATAAGGGAGTATAAATCTAAGTAAAGGGAAGGTTACCAAAGTTTGGCATAGTTCCATCTTTGGCTCATAACTTTCATTAGAATCGGAAATATTATTGTAAAAGTTTTAAAGAGCGTGAAGAAACGAACATACTTGGAATACATTAGAAATCGATTTAATCGAAAATAAAAAAAGTGATGATTTACGAAAATTGCTAAACAAAATTTAATTCATTAATAGCCAAATTTTGTTAATTTCGCCATTATTTTTAATGTCTTCAGCATAATTTGATTTCGCGAACAATATTTTTGTTACGACAAAAAGTTACCGTGATGGGAAGTTCTAACATATCGGAATTTAATGCTTCAACATTAAACAAAAAATCGATGAAAATCTACTTCAGGCAATAAAATTTCACTTTGCCGCATGGAAAATAACTCTACATCGTCAAAATACTTTTTTACGCATCGAACTTTTAATGGCTCAACAAAAGCAATAATTTTCATATTCCGTCGTAAGGAGCACGTGATAATCAAACGCGTTGTAGAATTGATTTTTTATTCGGCATTCTATAGAGTGCTAATCACACAATACACACACACACACATTACTTACCTTGAAAGTGCCATGGTTTTCTTTTCCATTTTCTGACATGAAAACTGACTTACTGAAAATACTTCAAATCACATTGTTAAACACACATCTAAGGATTTCGCTTATAAAAAATCATATTGACAGTCAAAGCTACATAAGTCGCTCAATAAGCTCTTAGAAAATTCGAGTGATGGTGCTCGATACTCTTTTTGTTCTTGAAGTTTAAACAAAACTAATCAGTTGTTTAAGTTTATATACCAAAAGAGGTCGTCATTCCAGGAATCTTCGGTAAAATCCATGAAGTGATATTGGATAATACGAAATTGAAAGTATTGTACGTGAGGTGGCTTGGGTTGTAGGCATTTCAAGTGAGGAGGTACATCACATTTTATAAGGGACACGGAAAAGCTATCCGCAAGATGAGTGTTGCGATTGTTCACACTCGACCATAAGTGCAATTGTGTAGCCAGTTGAAAGGATTGCTTGGCGATGTTCAACCGAAATACGAACAAGTCTGTGTGCCTTGGACGAAATATTGATCCATCATAATACACCAGAGACCAAGGGAAGAGTTAAAGCAGTGAACTTCTCCAGGTGAACGTGCACCAAACAAGGCTAAACCAAGTCATGGCGCCAGTTTTTTTTTGATTGAATACCTTACAAAAGGTAGAAAAAAATCACCGTCGAATATTATTCAAAGCTGTTGAACAGATTCGCCATTGATTTGAAGCAAAAACGACCGCATTTAGTGAAGAAAAAATTGCTTTTTCACCATGACAATACTCGTGTATAGTCGTCATGGAATAAATCCATAAATTAAGCAACAAACTGCCACCCCATCCAGCATATTCTTTAATTTATCCCTCTGCAATCATTTCCTGTTTCGAAACCTAAAGAAATGGCTCAGCAGTAAGATTTGGGTGGAATGAAGAGGTCATTACTGAAGCAAATGCATATTTTGAGGACCTTCAGAAATTATTATTATTATTATTTAGACGGTTTAGAAGGAGATTGTATTGAAAAATAAATGATAATTTAAAAAAAAAACAAGTATCTTTATATATACAAAATCGAGTATACGAAATTTTGCGACTTTTAATCTCCTCCGTTTGGCTAGAACAATTTTTATAGAATCACCAAGATGTTTTATGCTTCAGCTGGACCCGGTAGGTAGCGCTGTTTTCTAGGTACAGGCACTTTTTTGCCAAATTTTTTACATTTCTTTATCTAGCGCACACCATACTAAGCCGATTATAATAATTTTTTCTTTTATCTTGACAAATGAATGCTAATGAAAAGAGTTGCATACTTATTCTTTTCAGTTTTTAACGTTTACTATAAAATTTTTAAGTATTAAGTTTTTTGAAACCACTGCAAGACTAAGCATAATGCTTTTAATGCTTTGGTTGTTGGTATTGTTGTAAACCAGCTAGTATTTTATATTTTTCTAAGGACTTATTGAACAACCCAAGTAACTATACCAAAGTGTAGTTGAATGACCGCCAAAAATCGAACTGTGACAAATGTCCTGCTATTCCTACAGATAAAGATCACATGCTAATGGTAATCCGGGTATAATAAACTCTGAATTTCACATTTAAACAAGAATTTTTTCCTATGAATTTCATTTAAATATTTGTTCACATATTTTTTGTTTGTAGATCACAGTTATGATTTATGAAGAAAATTTTTGAATAAATCTTTTTGTTAATTTACTTTACATCCAATAGCCCAAACAACAACAACAAGTGGCATAAATGTTGATGTCTAACATTCACTTAAGGCAATTCTAAGAAAAACCCACACCAACAACAACAACTTCATAAATCATATGAAGGAGAAAAGGATAAAGAAAGCCACTTAAAATAAGAACCAACCATACACTTAAAGGATACTGTAACCAAGATGGAGAAAGAGTAGTAGTAGAAAAACAATAACCGCAGTGTTTTCCATAATAACATCATGTCTGTCTGTCTGTCTGTCTGTCTGTCTGTCTTTCATTGAGTTTATTCATGAATTATTTATATCATTTTATATAATTTTTTATATCTTAGGTAAAGGAAACACATCCAACTCGCAATTCCACATATGCAGAAGACTAAAGAAAATATACTTAAAATTGTGGAGAAAAAGAAGATTTTTATTGAAAAACTGGTATAAATATACTTGCAACAACGCCTAAAAGGCTGCCTTGAATCTCCATCATCATCATCATCATCATCATCATCAACATTATCATAAATTGCTATAGCAACATATGCTGCCTTCTGGCCAAAGAAAAAGATGAGATGAGAAACTCTGCTAAAGCGCGAAATTATTGCTAAGGTAATCTGCATAAATCTAGCAAAAGACGCAGCAACAATGACAGCAACAACAATGACAATAACAACAAAAAAGAAAGCAAAAAAAAAAAATACAGCAAAGAAAAAAAAAAAGAAAAGAGCAGAAAAGTTACGTGAAAAAGATAAGCAACAAGGTAAATTGTGAAAATTGATTGCTTGAAGCAATTTAGCTTGTAAGAATCTGAAACTGAAACAATCATTTTAAAGATAAAAAAAAAAAAGACAAAATATGCAAACCACTTTGTACTCGTCATCGTCATAGTAAAAAATAATGTTCAATTCTCTTTAAAAAAAAAGAAAAAACTCAATTCAATTTATAAAATTATATTGAAGATTTTTCCTTCTTTTTTTTTTTTTTTGTTTACAGAAAAATTTAATATAAACACAAGAAAGCACTTGACTTCTTTATGTTTAATGTAAATATTCGTCAATTTTGTGGAAATTAATCAAAAGTCTGGAACACAGTCAGCCAGAGAACTTCAAAGGTAAAGCGTGTGTAATTAGGCAGACGCGTTTATCTTTTAATATTTAAAGGCAAATAAAAATACACACAGAAATCTAAAGTCAAGATAAAACACGATGCACAAGGACATTACTGGTAAGTACAAATCATCTTCATGCCAAGCAGTCAGTCTACTAGTCTGCAGGGAAACACAAGTCAGTCAAGTCAGTTGACTAAACTGGCCATCTCTCATCTGTATTTATGAATGTCAACTGCAGCAAAAAGGGGAACTAAGCTAAAGTATCACAACTCAGCATGATACTGCAGCACCATCATCAACATCAACATCAACATCTTGGTAACTTGCATCAAGCACCTGGCAGGCAGGCAGGCAGCAACTGGAGCAGCTACTCAGACAAACAGTTGTTTATTTGCCATATTGTCTGGTGACATCGCTTGGACGAGGAAGAACACGACACCTTAAGCCCCTAGAGGGCGCAACTGGCAGCATCATGATGTATATAAAAGAAGATTTATCATCCAACGAAAGATAAGAATAAAGTTAGCAGCAGCAGCAACAAAATATTTCATGTTGCCATTGGTAAAAGGACATTTTGGTTTGGCGGGCCTCTGATGGAGGAGTCACCACAAAGACAAAAACAGACAATTAAGCTGTAAAGACAGACAACAAGGACATGCAATTTTGTCAACAATATACCAACCAAGTCAGCCAACCAACAGATAGGGAATACGAGGGTCATTCAATATATACTTAGCCTACAATAGAAAAACGAAAATTTTGTAAAAGTAGCGATTTATTTTTCCTTATAATCTCCTTCTAGCTCTATACACTTGGCTCAGCGATGCTGCAACTTTTCCAACCCGTCCAAAAAATACGTTTCCCCGAGGTCTGCAAAATAGGCCTCCGTGGCGGTGATGACCTCCTCATTCGACCCAAATCTATTCCTGGCGAGTGACTTTTTCAGGTATGGAAACAAAAAGAAGTCACAGGGGCCAAATCTAGAAAATACGGTGGCTGGGGCAACAATTCGTAGAGCAATTCGACCAATTTGGCCATGGCGACGGCGATTGCGCTTGTTGTCTGGTGTGAGTAAACGCGGCACCCATCGCGCCGACAGCTTTCTTCATGTAGAATATGATGCGCCGTTCCTTCTGCGATGCCTACAGTTTTAGCTGTCTCGCGAACCTTCAATCGGCAGTCTGCCAACACGAGATCGTGGATTTTTTTTTTTACATTTACATTTTCCGTAGTAGCTGTTTTCGGGGCACCTGGGCGTGGCTCATTAAAAACCAACTCGTTGAACCAATTCTTGACTTTCGCCATGGAAGGAGAAGAATCACCATACACAGCATTCAAGCGATCTTTGATTTCGCTACGCGTTTTCCCTTCCAAAAACAAGAATCGAATCACCGAACAATATTGCTCTTTTTTCATTTTTGTAAAACTGACCGAAACGCTCGCTTCCAAAGGCTATCAAAACAAAACTAATGAAGGGAATTGACTGAAACTTTGGCAGTAGGATTCTAAAGGAATATACTACACGATGATAACACTCTTTTGTAATAGCAGCGCCATCGGGTGGTGAGGCTAAGTACTTGTTGATGGACCCTCGTATTTGACTGCGAATCGCTACTGCTATGTTTCTTAGTTTGTTACAAAACATATAAAGTTAATATGCAGGAACACTGCCAACAACAAATACAAATACTAAATTTTATGCTGTAGTAATTGAACTACACGTTGGGGAAGATATTGTATATTACCTACATACCATGTGGTGGTGGTCAGTTTAAAACAAAAATTGAAGCTATCAACCAACAACATATTGTACCAATGTATCGATTGTAATCTTTAAAAAAATCTACCTTTGTCTCTGTCATTGCCCACTTTTCCTAGTGAAAGTTACACCCGGCGCACTCACAACATGCACAAATACACAAGTGAAACTAAGTACTCTTTTATTACAGGTGATGGTGATGGTTGGTGGTGGTGGTGATGATGATGATGATGATGGTGTGTGTAGTTGTTGTGTGTATAAGATCCAATGGGGGAGCATTTGAATTGCTGCTAAGGGTTGCAAAGGTCGCTCTCAGTGGATACGACGACTATTATAAGTAAAAAACGAAGGACGGGAAGAGGTCGGTCAATGAACTTCAAACAACCAGACAAACAAACGAATGGAAAAAGTAAAGCTTGACTTGACTAAACTTTTGTGCAATTTGCTTGTGCTTATGCTTCTGCTTCTGCTGCTGCTTCTGCTTCTACTTCTGCTTTATTATGATTATCGAGCGCTTTGGCATTGCATATCGTTTGTTCGTTTGTTCTTTCCATTGAGGGATGTTACTGGGGACATTCGTTTTGTTGATTTTGTTTTGTTCATTTTTGTTTTCAAACTTATTTTATATCTTTCTTTCGTACTTGCTTTTGCTTTTGACTTTGACAAATACCTGGGGAATCACATAAAATGTCAACAAAGCCTGCAGCAAATTTAAGTATTATTATTTTGCTATTGCTTTGCTTTGCTTTGCTTCTGTTCTGAAGTCTAAAACTTTACAATGATTTAAAATAACATTTGTTATTCACTCGCAAATAGCCTAAGACCAGGACCTCCTTTCTTTTTCTTAAACTTTACAAGATTAGATTGAAATAAAAATATATTTATAAATCACAAAACTTGATTTCATTATTTTAAATTTGTGGCTTAAAAAGACTTTAATACGCCCTTTGGCAGTTAATAAAATTTGTAACTCCCCTCCCAAAATTCATTCCATTCGATATCCAATAAGCCACTGTCATTCTGCGAATGCAATTAAAATAGAATGCAAGCAAGCGAATAATAAACGAAAGAAAACCTTTCATAAGCAAAACTGTCTGTTGTTTCTCCATGAATTTGGTTTACCTGTTTAGTGTTACTAGTCTTTGAAATATTTGTACATAAATAAATGGCAAAATAAGAGCACGTCGATGTTGTTGTTGTTGGCCGCGCGCTAAGTTGAAAAATTACTGAAATCTGAGACGTTTCGAATTTTTGCAATAGCAACAACCTGAGTGTAGTAAAGGAGTAAAAGGAAATGAAACAAAAGCGCGCCAAAAATAAAACAAGAAGATATGGAAACATAAGGAGGAACCAAATGAAAAATACCAAAATAATATGCTACCAACATCAGAACCAGAATAACCAACCAACGAACAACGATAACAATGACAACAAGAGCAAAAGTTCAGGGCTTGAGAGCTGAAAAAAGAGAGCTTCAACTGACTAATTTGTGGTTTTTAGTTGATGACGTTGACGTTGATGATGATTATGATGGTGATGATGTTGATGTTGAATGAAACAAACTCATTGCTGACTCAATATTGTTGTATCATCATCATCATTATCATCAACATAACCGTCATCCTGTTTCTACTTGTTTTTTTCTTTCTTTATTTTCTTTTCTTTTCTTTTTTTTTTTTTTTTTGTTTGTGTGAATGAAATACAGATTATTTTTCATTAAGCATAACAGTAGACAGAAATGGACTCATATAACATGCCGTCATGACTAAGAACAATAAGCAAGATGAACATTGCAAATGTTTGCAATGCCAACTAAACTAAACTAAACTAAAGAAAATGATTACCTAAACAACTAAAAATAAATTAAAGTTTCATTAAAGTGAAAAACAACAACTTTAATCCTTAGTCACTGGGTTAGTCAACTAACTAACTAACTAACTACTGACTGACTATTGTTGTTATTTTCACCGAACCAAAAAGATGTTCAAATTTTCATTGTTTCTATCTAAAGCTTAAACAAAAAAAAAAAAAAAAAAAACAAAAGGGGAAACAAATGAAAACTTTTGTCTTTTGTATCTTTTTATGTTGTTTTAGTAGACAAGCAAATGCATACACAGATTTCTTTATATGCAAGTATTTTGCAGTCAGTGACATACTACAATACTTACATAGTACAACAACAAAACAAACTATCATCAACAACAACAACAATGAACGAACGAGAAATACAACATAATGAATCAGAGGAGCCTGCATAGTCATGAAAAATTCTTTAAATTACTGTTTTAGAAACTTAAATTCAACCCAGCAAAAACAATGAAGGAAATGTTTTTGAATAGAAATAATTAGTTAAATTTTAAGTCTTCATACGAAAATACTCTTACTATCTATAATTAAAGACCTTAATACCAACAACAAAATAATAATCAGAACAGGCACAATGAAGTACCGGGGTTTTACGTGCTCGCCTGTCTGTAAGAAGGCTCAAGAACACGGTGCCAAGCACATGGGAAATTCTTCTGAGTTTTATATCTTTATGTATAGAACTCTCATTCCTGGAGGGAACATTATTTTCATTTATAATTTGTGATCCAGGTTACCCTCTATAAATTGGATTTCTTGGCTACTACATGAATGAAAACATAATGGGGCACCAGCCCATGGACTTTTTGGGGTTCGAATTGGTAGTACCTTCCAGTACGAAGTCTGACCAGAGGCTTTTTCTGGTACCAAGGGTGGTCAGGAGCCCACGGAACTTGTTCCGTCCTGGCCAGCGGGTACGGCCCCCTTGTGGGAGTATCGTGGTGGCTGTGGTTTAATACCCAAATGCGGGTAGAGTAATAACTCGACGTGGAGTTGCGTTATACTACCGGGTGCTGTGACCCAGAGAGCAGCAGAGGTTTAAGGTGGGCCTCGCTCCCCACCAAGGAGGGAGTCATATTCCAAATCAGAACAGGCACAATATCAACAAAAATTATACCAATAACATTTGGTATACGACAAGGCAATAGCTTGAGCCTGATCCTCTTCAATGTCATTATGGACGCCACCATTCAAGAGGTCAAATTGACAGCTTCTGGCTTTCGCATGTCAACTGGGGATTCAAAATAATATGCATCGTTGAAAAAGAGGATAACTTGCAGCACCTGCTTTTTTATATTTGAAAAAGTTCCAACATCTTTTAATATAGAGATCTCGATCGTCAGAACCAAATCACTTGTCACATAGCAAAAGAATCGAGAAGATGCCTGCTGCTGGTAGTCAACAACAAACCAATCGAACAAGTCCTAGAATTCATATAATTAGGTTCTTGAATAACCAGCAGTAAAAACAAAGAAAGAAGCTAAATTTCCAGTCAGCAAGGTATGAACAATATCAGGTTGCCTAAAAAACACTAAACTTGTGTCCAATATTCTTTACAACTTTGTATGGCAATTTTATTAAGAAAATAATCAGTTTGGATCTTGTATTAAACAAAAAAAAAACTATTGTATAAGAATTTGAAACAAGACAATTACTTCTTCTGGCCTTCTCGGCTTGGTTGGTTTTTGCTGGAAAAATATTTAATTGAAATATGATTGATTTTACAATGTTTTTATTTTTATTCTCAAAAAGAAAATGTGTTTTTTTTTTTTTTTTTTTTTTCAAAAAAATAAAAAACTTACTAAGCATTTTATCTTATTTCTAGAAGTTCTTCCAACAAGCCACCCACATTCTTGAGTTAACCTATGAACTCAATTAATTATCTAATCATATTCATGGCCATCATAATAATAATTGCCTAGAAAAAATATCTAATTCTGTAAAGTATAAAACCTTAATGCGAAGAATTTACGAGTATAACAAAAACATATTCATATTGCGGAGATACTGATGGCTATGATGCTTGTCCCTAGAACGTTTAGATCAGTGCTGTCCAACGACTCAATACGACTCAAGTGCAAAGGTGCTAGGTTAACTTATAGCGAGGACGTTTTTTGTTGTTTCGTCAACTACTTGCTGCCCAGATCACCATGAATACTCCCAATGTCCCAGTAAACCGAAATGTTCGATGGTTTAGATGGATGGAAAGAACAAGGTGAGGAAGAAAGATATGGAAAAATGAAAAATGTGCGAGAGATAACAAGAAGGAATTAAGAAATTTTTGACGAATTCTGGAAAGTTAGTTTTTGAGTAACCAACTCATTTGACATGATTCTGTGGACAGCTAAAAGAAAGGGGGACACTCCAAACAGAAGACAGAAATTGGTGTGTGCGAAACGGACTAGCGATTTAGTTAGTGATCTTTTTATGCAGTTAATAGAGAATAATTATTTGCTTAAGAGTCCCAAAATTTGAAACAACATAAATGGAATTACAGACATTTTCAAAATTTTCTTAAATTTATAAGTTTTTTCAAAACAAACAGTTCCTTATTTTAATTTTCATTACCAGGCGAACGAACTTTGCTCGGGGTTTGTATGAAAACTATACGATCTAATAACGCTAGGATTTTGAAATTAACATGGTTGGTAAATATGGGCAGGCTCTTATAGTGTCCAAATTTCAGTTTGATAATACAAAAGAGGAAAAAATTGTTTCTAATAAGAACTTGAATTTAAATATGCATTTGTCTGTGAGGTACCCCTCCTAGTAATCCATGGGCCTTGAAATTATCATGGTTGGTAAATATAGGTCAGGCACTTCTACTGTGCAAATTTTAGTTTCATAATAAAAAAAAGAAAAAAGTTTTTCCATTAAGAACATGAATTTGAATCGGGGTTTGTATGGGAGGTACTCCTCCTAGTAATCATAGGCTCTTGAAATTTACACTGTGTGTGAATATAGGTCAAGCACTTATAGTGTCTAAATTTCAGTTTGATAATACAAAAAAAGAAAAAAGTTTTTCCATTAAGAACATGAATTTGAATCGGGGTTTGTATGAGAGGTACTCCTCCTAGTAATCCAAGGGTCTTGAAATTTGCATGGTTGGTGAATGTGAGTGAGACATTTATAGTGTTCATCCAAATCGTTAGAGCTATTTCTGAGATACTTACACATATAAGAATTGCACTTTAAAATAGTAGATTATTAGACTGAAATCATCAAGAAAGAAACATCATGGACATAGTAAATTCAAATGACCAATGCAGGTCACATGAACTCATGTTACAACTCTACCACTACCCACTACTCACTCAGCATTTTTCTTTAATCTGTCTGCTCTTCAAAAAAGTATCAAAACAGTTAAGAGCTTAATACAAAGAGAATAATAGACCCCGTAGGATTTCATTCAGTTTATTGATCTAATTAACCATACATAATTGGGTAGACGACTCATTGTAGCTAATGAATAAAAATAAACTAAGCAAACCCTTTACAAATGACCTTAAACATTTGACTACTTAACATTATGCAATAGACATTTTGTTACAAAACTTGGAACAAAACCTCTGAAAAACTTCATACAATATTTTAATTAAAAGTAGAAACAAAAAGACATTAAGTCATGAAAACAAAGAAATTTAGTTCAGAATTTCATAGAGATATTACAATTGTCAATAGGATCAACCTTCTTAGCCCTAATAAATTAAATCGACCAATGCTGACCCCTTAAAAATGTTACAATGAACTTATAAATTCAACACTGTGACTACTCACTCAATATTTTTCTTAAGGCAGTCTTTCAAATCTCCATTAATATGAATGGATAATGAACGCTTTAACGAAGAGTTAAGTTTAAATTTAGTCACATTGAGATTAATTTTAATTTCGCTTAAAAAATAGATTATTTTTTATCAACCAAATGTTGATTTGTTATTAGCGTAAACGACTTCAGTCTGCTAAATAATAAATTATAATGAGATAATTAACATTAAGGCAGTAAGAATGAATTTTAAAACAGTTTATAGTATCATCTTCATGAATATTAAATACCAAAAAAGATATTGAGTCCTTAACTAAGATTTAAGATAGTAAGTACTTATGGTCCTTTTGGGGTCAATTTCGTTTATATAGGCGACTAGTTGTTTATTGCTTGGGTAGACTTGGAGCTAATCACTTTTTCCACTTTCTCTTCCTTTTGCCCTCTTTCTTCTTACAAAAGTTCAAGTACCTTTTATATGGTTTTTTTTTTCCCCCTTTATTTTTTCAAAATGCAACACAGAGATTTAAACAAAAACAACTATAAAATGAAGAATAAATGCTTAGAACAAAAGAGCAATGAATAATACTATACAAAAGCAACAAAAACTAACAAGAAACAATGCAAATAAATAATGAAAAAAAAAAAAGAAGAAGAATATTGTACTTGCATAGTTTTGTATTTTCGAAAAGGCAGTAAAGCGACGCATTAGGCATCATCAAACTATTCTAAAACAAGTACAAGTCTTTTAATGAATGATGAAATGTGTGGAATGAATGACTAAATGAATGAATGAATGAATGAATGAGTGAAGAAAACAACAAATAATCACAACAACAATAGATGAACATAAACGCGTTGAAGCGGCTGTAGTGGGTGTGTTTTGTTGTCTCCAGTTGTACGTGTATCTATGTACAATGTTTGTTGTGTGGAAAGTGTTAAAACATAATACTTAGTGTGTACATAGTATTTCTCTATTTTTGATGAATATGTATAAGTAATAAAGTAAAGGCATGTTGTATCTGTGTGTGTTTGTGTGTGTCAACAACATGAGTTAGTATTTATTGTTTGATATGCTCGGCACGTGTTAATACAGTAGAGTAGAGAGCGCCCGCATTTCTAATACTTTTCATAGTCTACTTTTGAGTGCATTGACTTTGTTTAGAACCTCGGTGATGGAATGAATGAATGTATGTATGTATGAATGGAGTGCGAGTGCCATTGCCTATTGTTGTCTCTTGTTCACTAAGCTTATGATGACAAGTCAACAAAAATATTTATTTATAAAGTTATATACTATATAGCTAAAACTATGTCAAATGTATCTATCTATTATGAAGTATCTTTGTATATTTTATAGAGAATTAATCAATCCATTAGTCAGTCAGTCAAGTCAGTGACTTAGTAAGTAGGTTGAGTTGGTTGATTCTGTTAGAAAACTTTATTTCTGATTAAATTATGTGAAAGTTAATTTGCATTTCATAGTTAATTAACCCGTTTCATTACCGGAAGAGTTTGGATATCATTAACTTTAATTGAAACACGTTAATTGAATAATTAATTAATTATTATTTTATACAGAAGTTTGAAACAAATGACATTTAAGTTTAAAAAAGAAAAATTATTCTTTAAACATGATGAGTATTGATCTGCCGTTTTCCTCAATGTTCAGCAGAGTCTGACACCCCCTGCCTCCTGTATAAGCTAAAAAAACTACTTCCAGCTTCATAATTACTAATTCTAAAATCGTCACAGATTCGAAGACAAGGAGTTTGATATAAAGAGTATGCAAACTAAAGTTCCTTTAAAGCAATAAGTTGGGGCCCATCCTATATATTGACTCGGCCCATCCTATTTTGAGACCGATAAACTTTCAGTAGTGACATATATGGCTGACCATTCCCTGTTGGTGAACGACAGCGATCCCGGTTGTAGTCTCAGACCTCTTGCAAGACCAGTTGAGCTTCATGAAGCCTTGGCTGAAGAAGTGAATCATCTGAGTCAATGCAGAGAAATCTCTACACGTTGCCTTCATCTTAAACCACTTGATATGCCTTGACTCCATTCCAAGAAGTATCACTGTGAAGTCAGTTAAACATGAAACTTCAATGAATAAGTTGGCTCTTTAAATCAAACTTGAAGCTCAACCTGCGAAATAAACTGTTATTGTCAAGGGCATTCTGAAACAGCACCCAGCTGTGGGGCACGGCAACCATCTGGAAATCCTCCAAAGGATTCAGTTCAAGGTTATACGAAGGTCAGATCCTCGATCAATCTTCGAGAGTTAAAATTTCCAACGATAAAAGAAGAAATCGTCAAGCCCAACAACAGACACTTGAACAGAGGACCATGACAATTTCCTGGCAATCAATGTGTTAAAAAACAGCCAGAAAAGCAAAACATCTCTACAGCTCACATTCCGCATCCCGGATGAGTAATCAACTCATCCAAACTTGCTAAAGTGACTAACAACAATTGATAAAAGTCGCCTGAAAACAGTAGAAAATAAAGAATATAAAATACAAAAAGAAAAATTCTTCTGTTTTGTGTTTCTTTCACTCACTCATTCACACACATAACAACATAAATGAAATGCAATTATTATTAAATTGAAATAATTGTTTTTAGTTTATAAAAGAATTTAGAACAAACAAAAAATGAAAGAAATTTATAACAAAAAAAATCTTAATTTTAAAGCAAATTATAAAAGACCTTGAAAACCCGAAAATGACAGCAACAACATTAGAGATAAATAAAAGTATGTATGTACTCAGAAACAACAACAACAACAACAACAGCATCATGATCATCATCAAACATACTACAAATTACAACAACCAAAGCAACAACAGCAACAAATTATGAGCAAAAAAATATTTCCCTTATTTCAATTTCTTTATTTAAACATTGTTCGTGTGTGTAGAGGAATTCTTATGTGTCTATCTATCTGAATGTGTATGAGTGCGTGAAGATACAAAAATCGGCAATGTGCGAGTCTGACTGACTCGCGCATGGAGGGTTCTGTACCAAATGGGTGGTTTGTATGGGATGTACTCCACCTAGTGGTCCGATTTGACTGATTCCAACATATAAACAGCGCCTATATCATAAACTTATAGAGTCCAAATTTCAGTTCAATAGAGCAAAAAACAAAATGGTTTTTCTAATAAGAACTTGAATTTTAATTTAGGGTTTGTATAGGAAGTACCTCTCCTAGAGGTCCGACCTGGCTGATTTCAACATATATGCAGCGCCTATATTAAAAACTTATAGTGTCTAAATTTCCGTTCAATAGAGCAAACAATAAAACACTTTTTCTAATAAGAACCTGAATTTTAATGTGGAGTTTGTATGGGAGGTACCCCTCCTTGTGGCCTCATCAAACTGAAATTTCCACACGATAAGTTCCAAATCTATTTCCACCAATCAAGTAAATTTCAAGCCCCTAGGGATACTGGATCGTATAGCTCCCATACAAACTGAGATTTAAATTCATGTTTTTAATAGGAAAAATTATTTGTTTTTCGTATCATCGACCTGAAATTTGGATAGTATATGTGTCTATCTTATATTCTCTTACCGTGTAAATTTCAAAACCCTAGGACTGCTGGATCTTATAGCTACCATACAAACCAATATGTTTCATGTATAAGGATCCCTTCAAATTTTTAACTTTATTTTAGTTTTAGTATTTGTTCCTGTAGTTCCGAATAGAACTAGACATTCTGTCACTTTAGAACTGTTACGGTTCATGAGATACAACGACGGCCAATGTGGCCTTAGAAATCGGTCATCGTGGACTAGGCAAAAGTCTTACAGTTTCAGCTAATGCAGCACCGATAATTGAAAATACTGTGGCCTCCATGAAGGCAGCCGGAGATTTGGGAGCCGATTTAGAATTCGATGTGCAATTGACAAAGTGATTTAGTGCCAATCATTTATCATGACTTCTCGATACGCGTTTGCATGGACTCAAATACCCCAACTAGCAAAAACGATCTCACCGAAGTGCTCATCAAGGATATCACATATGAACAACTTCAGAACCTGAAAACTTACCAAGTGATAGGCACGTCAAAGATTGTCGAGTATCCAGCACATAATTCTGTCGAGCAGATCGATCAACGTTTGTTTCCCACACTTGAGGATTTCTTTTTGCAAGTCAATCTAAGTATTGGCTTCGACATCGAAATCAAATGGCCACAAATGTATGCTGATGGTTCATATGAAAGTCATCAGACCATCGATAAGAATCTCTTTGTCGACCGCATACTTGAGGTAATACAAAGTGCTGGCTGTGGACGCCAGAATGTCATCAAAAGTTTTGATGCTGATATTTGCACATTGTTGCGTTTCAAACAGAACATGTACCCCGTACTTCCGCTTGGATACCCTTTGGGTACGGAACCCTATACATATAGTTACCACTGACTAGAATGTGCAATTTGAAAATAGATACATCCAATGTATCTTTCAAAAAAAGATAACAACGAGCGACATAGCGGCATGTTTCAATATCAAAGTTTACCAAAAAAAAATACAATACTAATAATAATAACAACAACAACAACAAAATAGAAAGAAAATTACACCTTTCAGCTGGTGTTGCCGGTTCTCGAAGACGTTGGATGTCTGCCGACAACAAACCCAATGTGTGTCAAATATAAACAGCAAATAATAAAAAAACTAATAGAAAAATACATTTAAAAAAATAAATAAATGAAAAGAAAATTAAAAAATAAAAGAAAAGAAAATAAATTTTGCAAAATGATAAAAAAACAACACAAATATACATACACATGTATCTACAATACAAACATACATATATATACACGGAATGTGTGTGTATCTCATCGATAGATAAAAGTTTTCTTTGTTCATTAAGATGAAATGAAATTTCAAAGTCAAAATCACCAGCCAACCAACCAAACACCTTGAAAACATAATTTTAAAATAGAAAATTTCAATAAACCTACTACAACAAATTCGAAAATGTATTTCAAATTTTGTCATTTTTTGGATGATATTCAAAATCTTATTAAATTTTGTACAAATAAAGAAAAAAAAAAAACAAGGCAGCAATGCGGAAGTCATCTTGCACCAACATTTCATTTTTCTTGATTTTTATGTTTATTTTATGAATTTATTGTATTGTATATTTTTTAAAAATATAAATCTTTGAATGATTGAACATTTTTTATTTTGTAAGGTTTTTCTTTATTTGATTTTGATTTTGATTCTTCTTATTTTCTTTTATGCATATTTCAACATCAATTAGCATTTGTTGTTTGTATCTAAATATGAAACGACTACAAGAAAATATTTGTGTTGAGTGCTGATTTCATTGATGACGAACGCGATTTAAATTGATTTGGTTTTGTGTGTTGTTACTTTGTTATTTGTTAAGTATTTACAGTAAGTTAGCAAGCAAATAAAATATGTAAATTGGTTAGGTTTTTTTTTTTTTTAGTATACCAGGTGTTTACACAATAGTTTAGGAATAATGGCAAAAGTTGTTTTATTCAAAGGTAATTTATGGATGCCAATCCAAAAGAAAGACTAATCCTTCATCGAAATTCATTAAAAAAGCACAGTTTTCACTTTGTATTTTGTGAAATGCTGCTCAACTAGTGTGTGTCTGTCTCATCTATGAAATCAAGTGGTAATCTAAAGGAGTCAAATCTGGCGAATACGTCGGACCGAATGTGCAGAAGTGTTATCATGCTGCAAAATGACAAAAAACCATATTTTCTGGACCATTCTGGCCGTTTTTTGATTGCAACGCAACGCATGATTCACATTGATCATGTGCTGTCAGTAGTGTATGGTATTCAAATGATTCGCCAGGCTTAAGGGGGTCTTAGTAAACAACACCCTTCTGATCCCTTACACACAGCATTGCTTCTCAAAGGATTACACATAATATTTAGCGCTTGTGATTCTTGAAATAAATCCATTTTTCATCGCCACTCACAACACAACATGACATGATGCAAAAATCACTTTCTTTTGTGGTGTTGAAGCAGTTTTTCGCAAACAGTTTTTCCCTTTTCCATCTGTCATTTATTCAGACTCTTTCCCATGGCTTTCTGGCGATCGAAAACAGCTTCCTAAGAGACATTCAATTGCTTTTCCAATAGTTTTTTTCTCTGTGTATCGCCAAGCATACAATAATCCTTGCCATTCTTCTTCTTCAAACTTTGTTAGTGCATTTTCGCGTTCTATGTCGCCAAACACTATTTTTGCATCGTTGAAACCGGCACTCACAAGCCTTGAAGCTTGGAACAACAAACTCATTTTAAGTTACCACAAGAATTCGTTGACTTTCCGTTGCTTTTCTGCTTTTGATTGAACAAGAAAATTAGCACGTGCCGCAAATGCTCCTTATTGGCCTCAAATCTCGACATGTTTGCCACTGGAAAGAAGTTTGATACTAAACTGTAAACAAACTAACAAACAAATATTGCGTTTTTAGAGCGGCACTTTGAATTTGCTTTGGCCGCCATCTCTTGGAAGATAAACGATATTTTGAAACTTCTACTCTTACTATACAAGCAGATAGAAAATTTTATAGAAACTACTTGTTTTCTTTAGAACATTCAAATTTTCTTTTGTGAGTTTTATTTATTTTTTTAATGGTTTAATTCTTATTTATTTGTTTTGTTTATTTGTTATTGTTTTTCTTGCATTGAAAGAATAAAATATCGTTTAATTTTTTTCATTCCTGTTACCTGTTTACCTAAAATTTTCACAAAAACTTTTAAATTTGAAATTTACTAAAATCATAATCAGTTGTTTTATAATTGAAACAGAAATCAGCTGTTTCTAGATACAATAACATTGTCTAAATGATTGTGTTTACATCATCGTTTTTGTAAATGGACTATTAATTAATAAATTACTGACATCATGCGTGCATATAAGATAGACTAGATCAGGGGTTCCATGGGCCACATTGGAAGAAGTCGTAGTGATCTTGTCCTCTTAAGTTGGTCAGCAAAATTTCTGTTGTCTTTACTTTATCACTTGGTCCGCTTTTGCGCCTTGGGCAGCGGGTTGGCTAGCCCTTGACTAGGGATTGAAAAAAAAGAAGGCTTCGGTTTTGCCGTTTGGTTTCCCGGAAGAAAGGAATTATGGAAAGATCTATTCTGCATGGCGAATTATTACATAGTCAAAATGCAAAATCATTCTTTATCATAGTACATGTTAGTGAAATATATATGTATGAGTCTCATATACGAATCTTGAAAGTTTTGATTTTTTTTTTTTTGATGCTGAAAGGCATGAGATATTGAAAAGATTGAACTGCTTTGCTTTTTCTACCCATCTTCAAGCACACGTACAGAAATGATTGATACTGCATTTAGACCGTGTAAGAGACCCTACAAAATTCGATATAAATTTTGCAAGAGTCATAAATGCATACATACATATGTCTTCTGAAGAGAAACTAGTTTCTCCTTACAAGGTGTGTGTAGGTTTAAAGGGTTTTTAAAATAACTAAAATTCTATGATTTTCTTTGTTTACAAGCGAAATTTATTTGTAATAATGGACTCTACCCACACTCACACACCCACAAACAAACATATAAAACACTAGAAAGGTAACGCAAGAATTTTTGTTAAAATAAAATGAGGTAAGAAGGAAAACAACAAACAAAAAACTGGTTTAATTATAGAAAATTATTGTACAAAACTTGATCAATTGAAAATTGAAAAAATTGATTAAATATAAAACAAATAAAAAATACAATAATTATTATTAAGAAGTGTAAATAATTGATGCCACACCTACGAGCTACAAAATAAAAAGAGAATACAAAAAGAAACAAATGATAAAAATTTAAAAAAAAAATTAAATAAGTACATATGTAAGAATATTTCTGTATTGTATATATGTACATATGATCAAGTTAAGTCATGTAGTTTTTTATACTCTTCACCTAAAGACTATTAGTACAAGTTTGTCATGAAGTTTTTTTACAGACAGAAGGAAACATTGAAGAGGTCACATAAAGAAGAAGATTTGATTAAGCCATGTCCATCCGTCTGTATGTATGCAAACTAGTCCTTTAGTTTATGAGCTAGAGAGTTGGAATTTCGAAAAAACTTTTCATTTGTCGGAACCAGCCGAATCGGACCACCACTAGAAAAAGTACCTTCTTAACAAACCCCAATTTAAATTCATGTTCTTATTAGGAAAAATTGTTTATTTTTGTGTTATCGAACTGAAATTTAGCCAATATAAATGGATAACCCATATCCACTAACCATTTAAATTTCATGATCCTAGGACAACTAGATAGTACAGCTCCTATACAAACGTCCTGTCATGTTCTTATTAGAAAAAATTTTTATTTTTTTTATTATCGAACGAAAATTAAGAAACTATAAATCATTGACTTATGTCCACCAACCATATAAATTTCGAAACTCTAGGATAACTGGATCGTATAGCTCCCATACAAACCCAGATACAAATTCATGTTATTTATAGAAAAACTTATTTGTTTTTTGTGTTATCAAACTGAAATTTAGACATTATAAATCATTGACCTATGTTCACCAACCATGTAAATTTCCAGACCCTGTGATTATTGGATCGTGTAGCTCCCATACAAACTTAGATACAAATTCGGGTTCCTATTAGAAAAACTTGTTTCCTGCTTGTATTATCGAACTGAAATTTGGACACTTTAAATGCCTGACCTATGTATATTCACCAATCATGTAAATTTCAAGATCCTAGGATTACTGGATCATATAGCTCCCATACAAATATATTGGCCTCCGTGTAGAAGTGCATTATGAATACTGAATCTACCATAACCATAAGTCAAAGGAAAATGAAATATTTCTGTATGTTAAAACACAGAAGCGTAGACAAAAACGTTTTCTAGGGGTGAGCGAACGAAGAGTATAACAACTTCGGCATAGCCAACGTTAACCTTATTTCTTTTTTTTTTTTTTTTTTTAAACCTCAAAATTAATACAAAATACATACAAGTCAGTTTTGTACATAACTTTACAATTATATGTACGTTTTTATTTGATTAGATTGCGACATTTTGCCATATTTTATCGCATATTTTTTTTCCTATGTGTTCTTGTTATTTATTCTATTCTTTTACTCACATTCGTTTCGTCGTTCGCCCATTTGATCATTAAAATATTTGCACTCATTTAAAAAATTATTGTATAAAAATGATCACATACACACTACGTTCTCCATCAATTGCTCTTTCTCTCTCACAATCTCTCTCTCTCTTTCAATCATTCACTCTCTGTTGTTTGCTAGTGTTGATGTTTCTAATCTCTCATATTGCCACTTTTGACATTTCTTAGGTTTCGCTCTTTCTCTACATGCATACTCACATACTAACTATCGCACTAACTCACTGACTAACTAACTGACTGACTGACTGACTTGCTTAGTATATTTCTCTTAGTCAATTTTCATGTTGTGTCTATCATTAATCTTATATTAAGCTTTCTGTGAGCGAATGAGTATATTTTTAAAAGAAACGAGTAGTGAGAAGAAACCCACATTTATTTGGGGCCGCCGCACATTTGGCTCGTTTAAAACTTTAGTTGCTTTGCCATCATCAATACCGGTTTTATCATGGATATATCAAGTGTTCCCCTACCTCCACACATGCAAACATACATACACACAGACTGATCAAATACAAAATAAAAAACCTTTAAATCTCATTTGAATTCTCTTCTCTATGAGATGATGATGTGAGCATCACCACTTTACTCTCTCATCGTAAGCTCTGATATGGTCAAAAGTTAAGAATAAGAAAAAATATGTTTTTTAATATTCTCTGCTGAATTTGACCACATCATACCGAGAGAGAGAGGAGAGTGGAGATCTGTTTAGCAAATATAAATGAACTTGTTTTCTTCTTTTGTTTTAAAGTTTCCATTTTGCTGCTCTTTGGTGTTTTTGTTTATTTGATTTGTTTTCTCAAATATTTTTATAGAAATTTTATGAAAAATCTGATTATTTTATTTATTAATTTTTTTTTTTTTTGTTTTATTTATATTTATCTTTTCTCTTGGAAACGTAATTTCTTTAAGTAAATTAAGTTTATTGTGCAGCAAAACATTTGCATACAATTGTGGTTTTCAAGGAATATCAACGGAACAATGTACTAGTCCCTTCTATATAACTTATGGCCATGGGTATGGTGCACAAACAAGGATATTTGGTTCAGTATGAACTCAAGCCAAGAGACGTCGAACGCTGTTTATTCACGTGTGAACAACTTTTCCAAAGGAAAAATCGGAAAGGTTTTTTGCATTGCATTGTGCCGAGGGATAAAATACAAAGCGCATAATATCATGAGTTCATGCATCAACTTTAACAGTTAAAGCAAAAATCTAAAGTTAAGCATCTGGATGGACAATACTTTTAATAAAAACAAAACTTCACAATAAATGCCCGATTTTTTATTAAAAACCGCGGAAACTTTATAGCATTCCTAAAATAATTAAGTACCAGCTTATTAGTTTGTTTTTCCTTATACAATATATACCTTTTGAGGCTTATTAGTCTTGTAAATCAATACATATAAAACAAAATCCTTTGCTGTGTTTATCTGACCGTGATAAAACAAAAAACTACTGAACGGATTTTCAAGCAGTTTTCACCTATGGACGGAGTGATTCATAGGGAAGGCTTAGGGCTATATTTCATTAAGATTTTCGTGTGAATGTTATGAAATATGACGATGATTGTTGAAGATGTCGGAAAAAATCATACCAGTCTTTGATTTATTTTTAACACATATTATGAAACAAATTCCAATTTTCCCCAGAGCAAATGGGGTCTAACACACATGCATAGTGATTTCCTTTCAGTACCAAATGTAGTTTTCCGAAGAGCTAGAGGTCCCAAGGTGCCAAATCTGGAGAATACGGTGAGTGGTTATTGGGTAAAATGTTATTTTTGGTCAAAAAATCAATGATAAGTGCCGAATAAGCTGCCAGCTGTTATTGTCACGGTATTGCCTTCCTGAGTCTGGCACGGAGTTCATTTTTCGACTTATGCTATAAACACACAGTCACTTATGAATCAATAACTCAGCTTCTAATTGTCCGTTGGTCATGAAATTTTGACAGGTCAGTAAAGAATGCACTTTTCCACATAGTACTCCCGTCAAAAGATAGCTTCACTATAATAGAGATTTTGAAAAAGTCTCGTTTACCTTCCGACAGACCTTGTATAATAATTTTCGAACCTATTTCATTGTCCAGTAGTGTAAACCAATTTCATGTCATCTTTCTAAATGTTACAAACATCAAAAAGTCAAGGCGAAAATAATGTGAAAAGTATGAAAATTACAATTTATTACTTTTTTTTATTATTTCACATTTTAAAATCGAATTGGGTCGCCTCTGTCTGTCCCCGTGTATTTAACTTAGAATAAACAATTACAAAAAAAAAAAAAAAATAATAAAAATTTATTTATTCATAGTGAAATACACCAAATGATGTAACATAATAACTTTTGTTTGCCGTAGTAAATTGAGGTTATTACAATATAATTTGTGACTTAGTTACTTAGTTGTTAGGAGAAGTTTTTCTCATCATTTGTTTATTGTTTATTGCAGCTGTGATTATCATTATTATTTTTATTGTTGCTCACTCGTATTATTATTGTTATTATTATTTCAGTTGTTTATATCTCCTCATTGAGTGTAATTTTCTTTATTGCTTTAGGTTTTGTATGCCTCCCTCTTATCTTCACTTCTCTCTCCTCTCTCCTGACATTCTTCTTATAGTGGGTTTGTTTTTTCTCTTCTCATTTCAAAGTCAACTTAAAGTCGATGCGCAACAAATGTAGTACGAACGAGTAAGTAAGTAAGTAAGTAGGTAGCAAAGTAAGAAAACAAAAAACACGGCAGAGCAAATTGATTTCGGTTTTCAATGAATTTACATTTATAATTTATTTTTTATTTATTTGTTTATTTTTATTTCATTTTTTTTTTTTAGTAACAAAAACCACCATATTATTTATTCAAATATGCAAAACAGAAACAAGCAGTTTTAATGTGTTGAATGTGGATGTAGATGATGATGATGATGATGGTAAAGGCTAAAGGTCAACATCATCAGGTGGAAGAAGAAGAAGAAGAACAATAATCATTAAGTGAATGAA
Organism: Amiota minor; assembly: GCA_037043295.1. Classification (NCBI taxonomy): domain Eukaryota; kingdom Metazoa; phylum Arthropoda; class Insecta; order Diptera; family Drosophilidae; genus Amiota; species Amiota minor. Next base: position 1,097,042 of record JBAMAW010001063.1, read on the forward strand.
TAAAATTCTAATTTATGATTAGAGACTCACTCAATGCCAAAAATTAATGTGATTTTAAAAACAAAGAAACGAAACAAAGCCAACAAACTTCTGCTGCTGCTGCTGATAAACAACTTGGAAAGAAAAGAGAAACAGGTGAATTTAATGTTGATTTCTTCTCTTCTCTTGTCATCCCACCCACGCTCTCTCTTCTCTTATAAAAGCAATAACAAACAAAAACACACGTGTGTACTTTAGTAATCAATGTCTAGAGAGAAGGTAGATTGAGACATTTTGATTGAAATGTTTTTTTTTATTGAAGAAACCATGTGTGTATGTGTGTGTGTGACTAACCATCATCATCATTATCACAAAACATGACCTCTTTAATTGGCAAAAGTACTTAGAGGAAGAAGAAGAATCAGTTACATTAACTGAGAACTGTGGACAACTAAGGTGCAACAGGAACTGGATGAGATGAATGGATTTTTGTAGTATTTTATTATATGAGTTAAACAGAAGTTTGTGATAAGCTTTGTAATCACAACACAATAAAACAGACCACAACGATGATGATAATGATAATGATGATGATGATGATGATGATGATGATGATGTCATTGATAATGATGACGACCGATGACGATGAGAATGAGTATGACATGCAATTAAAGTTGAAAAGCAAAACAAAAAATCAAACAAACAAATACACAATTGTAAATAAAAATAAGTTCAACGTCAAGTTCAATCGAAAAGTAAAAAAGAAAACAAAAAAAAAAAGGAAAACCAGAAAGAATAAAGGTAAGCAAAGGATAAAATGATTGAATGGATAGAAATCAAACAAAAAAGTTGCAAAATTAAAAGAGAAATTGGAAAATAATGCTGTAGGATGATTTGTGGAGGTTAAAGATGGATAAATTTAATCCAAGTTTAAGTTCAAATGAAAGTTTTTCATAGAAGGGAAAAAAATCATTGATGATTGGATAAATTGGAATAGGGGAAACCCCATAAAAACGTTCAAAAAGAGAAAAACCATTTAAAATTTTATAGAATAACAAATTAAATGAATTAAAAATCCCATAAAATATTGAACATTCAAAACCTACCTCACATACACTCCGCGCCACTTGAGCTTAATTTTGCAGATCCAGAAAAAAAATACCTTTCTTCAAAATTAATGATTTGAATGAAATTATAATTAATTCCAAATCAAATACAATGAAGTACCATTGTTTTCCGTGCTCACCTATCTGTGAAGTCAAAAGAACACGGTGCCAAGCACATGGATTGATAAACGTCAATCAACGTCCCCTTGGATATATATCCGCAGGTACCAAATTTGAGTCATATTTATTTTGGTAAATATGTGAATTACAATGCGTACATTCCAAAAAACTGGCGTAAGTGACTTGGTTTAGCCTTGTTTGGTGCACGTTCACCCGGAGAAGTTCACTGCTTTGACTCTTCCTTTGGTCTGTGGTGTATTTTATTGTGATGAATCAATGTTTCGTCCACAGTGTAAAAACCTGTTCGTATTGCGGTTGAACAACACCGAAACTCCATTGAAGTGACCGCATAAGTTGCGCTTATGGTCGCGTGTAGGCAATCGCGACAGCCAATGCGCGGATTGCATATTCACGTCCAAATATTCCTGTAAAATGTGATGCCAACAATCTCAGCCACCTGACGCACTTTCAATTTCCGATGGTCCAATATCATTCCATGGATTTAATTGACGATTTCTGAAGTGGCCACCTCTTTTCGACACAAAGAATTCAGTAAACCTCTTCCTTGTCATTGAAATTGATGGTGCACATTCCCCATAGTATTTTCCTTTCCTTTTCCTTTCCTTGGTTTCGGTGATGGCCTGTGAATGCTTGATGAGCAAACAGCAAAAAGTTATCGATGCTACAAGCGCCATCTCTCGAATTTCTAAGGACTTATTGTCGACCCTTGTAATTTACTGTACTAAATATTGTTTGAAAACTTTCGAAACAGATAAAATTCACACTCTGCTTCTTGTTGTTTTAAACTTTCTGTACAACTTTGAACATGGTGATTTTAATTTTGGATCAAAATGTAAACCAACCAAATAAAAACATAACATCAAGTAAAAAGTTTCTTTCTTTTTTTGTTTCCTTCTTTGTTTGTATGTTCCTTCCTTCATTTCAAATTTGCATGGGTTGTACGACATTATTCATTATAGTTTTAAATTTTCATTATCTTTTTTTTCTGTTTTGTACAGAAAAGAGTTTAAAAGACAAAAGCAATCAATGCAATGTCAAAGTTCAATTGGCAAAATTTTAAAATTTAAAATTCCAATTAAATTCACGCAGCGTTTTTGAAGGAGTTGGAGGAGAAAGCAAAAATACAAAAGCAACAAAAAAAATAATACAATAAAATGAATGAACGAACAAAATCAATCGACTGACGACTATGTGAAAGTGTAATGAACTTATTGGAATTTCAATGTACTTTGGATGTGGAGGGTATAGCAGCAACAACAACAACAACTACAACAACAATACATGACGTCAATTTAATATGAATTGTGTTTCTTTTTTTGGCGAAAAACCATTAAAAAGGTAGGCAAAACAACAACAACAACAGCAAACAATCAACCAAACTAACAAACAAACCAACAGAAACCACAACAAACGTCAAAGAGAAAAGAAATTAAGTCTAAAATTAGTCAACGACACTAATGAGTTTTGCACCTGTGCGAACGCGCCTAAAAATTGACAACAAAAAAATAGCAAAACAAAACAAATACAAAATATGTATATAAAACTAACGTGCCTCTCCTGTCTGTTTGTCTCTACTGGCTGACTGGCTGACTGTCTGTCTGCATGTCTGACATTCTGGCAATATTCCATTTATTTCCCAAATTTCCCTCCTTTCTTTAGCTTTCGTTTTATTATACATGTGCGTTTTCTTACTAACACGCCCCCTTTTCTTCCTCCTAATTTTGCATGCTTACATCGTCACACTAGTTTCGTACAAAAAAATAGTAAAAGAAAAGCAACCAAACCAACCAAATCAACAACAAATTGCGACGCAGTAAAATTAAAAACAAAAAAAAAAAAGGAAAAAAAGGAAAATGTATGACGTCTTTGACAATACAACAGAACATTATTATGCCATAAGGAAAGTTATATACTAAGGAGCAGCAGCAGCAGCGGCAACTGTTTTATGACGCAATAAGACTTTCAGTGTTTTAACCCACCACCTCACTTCTATTCTATTCTATTCTTTCCTATTATCCTCATTTTACTATCATTTTCTTTTACTCATTAAACTTTTAATTAAAACATGACAAGACACCAAACCAACCAAAACAAGTTAAAGGCAAAAGCAAAAGCAATGAAAGCAGCGTCACCCCATCAGCCAAGCAGCATCAGCAATAAGCTTTTGAGGTGAGCGCACATGACATGGTAAGTGAACGAAGGGGTCCATGAGATGCCTAGTGAAGGAGGAAGAGTGCCAGCAAATGGTGGTGAATATATGACAGTTGAGTATTTTTTTTTTTTTTTTATGTTGTTGTCAATAGAAAATAATGAAAAATTCAAAATGTTACATCTTTCTTTCTTATTACAACAGAGAAAAGTTCAAAAGGACAAGAAAGAAATTATATACAAAAAGAACAAAAAAGCAAGAATGCTAAACAGAGAGAGAGAGAGAGGAGAGGAGAAAGTAGAATCAGAATTAAATAAATACATGCAAGGACAAAGTCAACAAAGAAGAAACAAACATAAAACAACAGACAACAAAAATACGAAAATAAGGCAAAGTGAAAGCCGGGAAAAATAAACGAAAAATACAAGAAGTAGAAGATGATGAGAAGGATGAACTCATACACACACAGAAACACGGAACAAATAATTATTGTATTTATCTTGTTTGATTGTGTTGATGCTACCAAGCGAATGTTTTTGTGTTTGTTTGCGTACATGTAAAAGTGTCTGTGATTCATTCAAAGAGAAGCAACTCGACTTGTTGCGATGGGAGGCTAACAGACAGTCACAGAGAGAGAAAGAGAGAGAGACGTTGAATGCTTTATATACCGGAATCCCTTTTGGCATCATCTTAAGGAAGTTTAATTTAGAGAGAACAGCAACAATAAAAAAAAATGCTAATGATGATACTCATTATGATAATAATAATGATGATGATGATGATGATAAAGTGCTGTAAATTTAAATAAATGAACAATTGAAAACTTTGGAAGAGAAAAGTGTCTCTCGAAGCCCAAGGATGATGGCAGATTCCAAAAATATATGAAGTGAGGCATGACGATGATGACTCATTTGAGATGGCAGACATGTCTAGTCGACTTTGCTGGAGTCTCACAATTTATAAGATTTTTTTTTTTTTTTGGTATAAAAAAATATTCACAGTTTTTTGATACATTTTTAAACAAAATTTGTCTTTAATGAAAATCAATTTTCATCAAATATATATATTGGATCATTATAATCCTTTAATAAACCTTTTGCTATTTTTCTTGATAACTTCATAATTCCAGCTGTGGCGAAACAATTGGCCAAGTGATTGTTAGTGGGTCTTCTGCTGGCAATTTTTTACCATTAAGAAAGTTTTACAGAGACCGAAACAAATGGTATTGAGATAGTGCAAGGTCCGGGCTATGCGATGAATGCATCAAAATTTCCCAACAAAGGTCCGCCCAAATCGTTCCGAGTCATCAAAGATGTGTGTGGGACCTGGCATTGTCATGATGGAACACAACAAGATCTAGAATTTAACACAAGAGGAGTTGGTCAATTCGATTAAATACTATGTAGCAAGAAATATGTACATATATCACCAATTCATCTTGAGTTAAATTACCATAACCATAATCGTTTGCTTTTAGTTTTTCTCTTAATTAATCCTTATTTCATCGTCCGTTATGAATCGCTTCACAAATGATTAATTTCGTTGCGTTTCACACTGATGGTAATTTGGCCAGACATCGAGAGTCCTTGCTTCACCTGCTCTTTTTAGGTGATTACAAAGTTTCAGGTGATTGATGTTTAGTACCTCCGTCCGGAGATAGCAGAGGCACTAAACATCAGCCACATGAGACTTTGGAGCTTCGATGCTCCAAAAGTTTCAAAATTTTATTGGATTTTTACCGAATTTTTTCAGATATTTCACTCATTTTCAAAAAAAATATATTTAAGCGAGCGACGTATTACAGAACTGACTTCACAAGAAATGTATCTTGAAATGTCACCTTTCAGATAAGTGTTGGAAAATACATGAGTATTAACATATGGAGGTAAGAACACGAGGATATTTCTTATATGATTTTATTGAAAATCAGTTTGTTTTATAAGAATTGTAAGATTTTTTTTTTTTTTTTTTTTACTAGAAATGGATAGAAATTGTAGTAGCCATTCAACATTTGATGCATTCCCTAGAGTCTAGAGCCAAAAATATTGGCGTTGAACATCAAATCTTACTATAATTTATACTTAACTAAATGAGAGGAGTCAAACTTGCCACCACTTTGGAGAGAGACTGAAACAAAAATGAGCTTTAAGAGATATAAAATGACTTACCTTTTTCACTTGGATAAACATTTAATTGTTCGTCATCGCGGGAGACTTGTGTGATAATTGATGTTGCATCCATTTAAGCATAAATTTGTTTAGTTGAGTTGGCAAAAAATTATAATAAATTTCTTTGCTCGAAATCAAAGAATCGAAGAAAAGGATGATCAATTGATTGAGTTGACTGATAGATTGATTGAGTGATTTCTTTCTTGGTTGATTGATCCAATGAATGACGAACGTGGTAGAAAAAGCAATGAAAACTAAACACGAAATATATAAATTTTTTATTAATATTATTTTTCTTTTAATAAAATTTCCATTAATTAATTTAATATTTTTTTTTTTTTTTTTGTAATTAAATTTGTTTTTTATCTATTTCTCTTTAGTAAATGAAATTTTGTAATTGAAAAAACTAAAGAGAGAGAATAATGAGAATGAACAAGAAAAACGCCATACGATCAAAATTGGAAATTGGTTTGATCTCTTCTGTGTTTATAACGGAATTTATTGTGCATTCCTTTTTGGCAGCCTCATTCGTCTTTGTGTAAAAGTAGTAGAAGAAGAAGAAGACAAACTGGCGGCATCTGGAGCGTTTTTCATTTTCATTCAATAAAAATAATGGAATTTTTTCAATTTTAATCACCTTTTTGTATTGAATTTTCTATAAACCAAACAAAAAATCACTTGTCATTTAACACTTTTGTTGTTGTTGTTGTTATTATTATTTCTATTGTTGTAATTAAGAAAATACACTCACACACAAACAATAAGAACACGAAAATAATTTTAACAAAACTTAATTGAAAGAATTAAAAAATATTTAACAAAAATTAAATTTGGTTAAAACAAAAAGATGAATAAGAAGAAAGAAACTGACGCGCATTCTTTGTGTTTATTGTTTCGCTCGTTTGTTTTATCGCTTACTATTGCACTGTACACACAAATTCGTAACTAAAGTAAACTCTTTTCTCTCTTCTCACTTCTCTTCTTTTTTTTTCTCTTCTTGATTTGCTTTGCTTTACTTTTTGTTGTTGATTTCGCTCTCATACAACAAACATCAACATTCTTCTTCAATTCGCTTGTTGATTTCCGTCCGTTTTGTTTGCTTATTCGCTCGAAACAGCAGAATGTTATTTTCGCATTCAATATTCACACTATTTTTCTTTATTTTATTTCACTTCACTTTACACTCTATTCCGTTCACCATTCACCATGTGTGTGTTTGTGTGATTAGTTATTTTATAATTTATTTTCTTGTTGCTGGTGCTTTTGTTGTTGTTGTTGTTGTTTAATGCATATTTACAAACATCATACACACAGATATACATATATATGTATTCGTATATAGAGAGAGGCACAAATAAACTTGCACTCTTCTCGCATAAACACACTCACACACACACAATCAAGCGTTGAGTTGTAAATAAAGGTAATATTTGAATGAAGAGTAAGTATTTTCTTCCGTCGGACAGACAACTTGATTTGCGTATTTTTAAAAAACAATTTTCAACTTATTCAACGTATTGAAATTTGTCAAAAGCCAATGGCTAACCGGCGTACGTACGTGGTTCTGTGTTCTTTGGATGAGAAAATTCGACCGAATTGTTAATTAATTAATGGACAAAATTGAAAATTTCGAATGAATATGATTATTAAAACGATTGCCGAAGGCCGAAAAACAACCGGCGCGCGTGCGCGTAGATGTGCTTTCGTATAAAGTCAACTTTTTGAGAAAAATCTAATATGATTTTAAATTTCCATGCAAAACTGTTCCCCACGTTCGTAAATGCCGACGGTGAAAAATAAATGGACGTATAAACGCTACCGACAAAAGTCAAATTTCAACTCAAAAGTAACGAGTAGAAACTCAGCGAGCTAGTCGAAAGAAGCGAGTGGTTGGGTTTTAGGCAATTCGGGGTCGCGCGGGTGACTTGAAATTGGAATTGAAACGGGCTTCTGAGCAGATTCGGAGTCGCGCGGGTGAAAAGAATACGACTCGAGATGGAATTGGAACAAGTTTTTGTGTTATTTAGTTGTAGCGCGGGTGAAAAGAAAACGACTCTAGATGGAATTGAAATATTCTGTTGTTTTTTTTCCTGAGGGGGAGCGTGAGGCAAAATGCGAACGGAAAGAGCGTATTATGTTTCTATTCTCAACTCTCTTGCCTATATTTATTGGCCTTTGTCGAAAGTGGCGAGTGACTTTTATTTGTGATGATTTTCCAATGGATACAAAACTGTGATATAAAATAAGTATTTATTTATATTTCAATTGTTAATTGTAATAAAAAAAAAAAAATTGAAAATTAATTGTATAATGTAACAAGGAAACAAAATATATTATCTATCATTATTTCCCCGTGCGCTCATAATTTGTAAATATATTCTTACTTTGTTTCTTTCATCTTTCAATGAGTATGTCATGAAAATAAACGATTTTGTAAAAATAAATTTCCCAGCAACTAGTTGCCTGTCGTATTCATTTTTAGGGTTCCGGACCCAAAGGATACTAAAGGGACCATCCGTCCGTTCTCGGGTCATATCTTATGAACCGTAATAGACCTAATTTGCGCAATGAATCAAAATGCTGTGCTATATCAGTTCTCTCTTTCTCTCAGCATACAAACCAAACCAAAGGCTCAAACCGTTGGAGCCCTTTCGAGGCGAACTAAAAAAAGCTCTAAAATCGATTGAAAATTTTTAAATAAAATATGTTTACAACAACAAAATGGAAAAATGTCCAGTATTACAACAAACACAACACCATCCATCGAAATACTCGAAAGAAAACAAGAAAAATCGTTGAAGTCACTGCGCCATAGGCTTAAAAGGCTTAAAAGTCTAAAGCTCCATCAAATCAGATTAATTTCAATCCTCTTATATTGCTTTTAATGCTTACCAAACTGTAATTGTTTCATATTTTCATATGTTCCTCGCTCTCGGTGTTTAAGCCAATCAGCGATCGAATGATTTCAGCGAAAAGTAGCGAGTAACAATGGATACAAAACTGTAAGAGTATGATACAAAATTTGGGAAAGAATATTTGTATTATTAATAAAAAAAATAATTCTAAAAATGAAACAATAAATGTTTTCTTTCATTATTCACCCTTTTGTTCATAAATTGTAATTGTATCAATAGTTACAGAATATCTTAATTAATAATTATATGTGCATGTAATACAATGGATATATATAAATATTGGATGTGCTTTAAATTAATGAAAATGTATGTAATTATTGTATGTATTTTGAAAATAAACCAATTGGTAATTGTGTTTGATTGAAGATAAATGCAAAACATGTACTAGCCGAAGACCCTGGTAGCCGTGGATAATATATAAAGCTTATTGTAAAAATCAAAAAATCATCTAAATCAGTTCAACAAGAAGTAAATTTTAAAGGATCCGTTAATTTTTAATAATCTTATTGAATATTGAACATGAAAATTTGGTTGGCCTTAAAATTTGTTATTTATTTGTCATTGGCCCTGAATAATTGTTTCATTATTTCATATGTTCCTCTCTCTCTCTCTCTCTCTCTCTCGGTGTTTCTGCTAATCAGCGACTGAGAGCGGCCGAGAAGAGATCAAAAATGTAGCGAGTGATCAACTTTCAGGCGATTTGGGGTCACACTAGTGAAAAGAATTCCTCTCTCTCCATTTCAGCATTTTAGAGAGTAACTGGTGTTTTGATTGAAGAGAAAACGCGGGAAGCTACTTGCTACTTCAAACTGTGCCTGAGAATATCATCGAACTCTTGAACATTTTAAAATTATTATCAATTTCACTACTTGGTGCCACGATTACCTTAATAATTACAATTAATTGCATCTTGAAAATATGTAAAAGATTCTGAAGAGAGAGAAAAAGCAAATAGCATGGCCATGGTCATCCATCACTGTAGTGTTGCCAGACCAAAAAAAAATTATAAAAACAATAACATTCAATAAGCAAAAGAAATCATGAGACTAAGTTTAATTTTATTATATAAATAATTCTTTTGTTTATATTGGCACCATATGCAAATAGACCGATCATTTCACTTTTGAAGGTGGCCATATATTTGTTGCATAAATTCAACCATCTGGTAATGTTGGCTCAATTTGAATTTAATCTAAACACAATAATTATGAAGTTTTGAAACTGTTTTTAAAAAGCAGGTTTTGCAAAAGACAATGGTATGGTTCTGCTGATGAAAGCAATATGCGTGTAGTAGCCAACAGTCAAACTTTCATGAAGGTGATGATTTGATTGAAGGAGAGTTTTGTTCGAAATCAATGAAGACTAATCTACAATGAAGTGTAAAATCGGCTCCAACGACTTCGGCTGAAACGAAACCAGTATAGAGGATTTCGCATTAGATGGGTCCAATATGTGAAGAACATGTATCTTCCAAAAAGTTTTATACAAAGAATTTTTCGATATAGAGGAATTCGTTATGGAGTAGTTCGACTGTAATTAAATTTACCCACGCTGAGACAATTTTTTTCATACATGAATCAAAGATTCAATCCTTTTTGAATATAAAGCAAGCAAATTCAAACATCGAACTACTTCAAAGATATCAAAATAAAGACCTCGCAGCAATCATCAAGGCTCCTTGATATGCGGCTACTCATAAAGACTTCAACATACCTTTTTTTACGGACGAAATAGGCAAAATCAACGAAAATATAGACATAGCAATAAATTAGCCATTCAACCACAGGACAACATTTAACATTCCATAATTTCATCACTTGAATTTCAATTAGAATAAAAATATTTTTGTGTAGAAATGCAATTTTGGTCATGCGCTCAAACCTTAGACTACAAACAATCTGGCAACATTCACAGATTGTAATTTCTTTTATTTCTTTCTTCTTGTTTTTTTGTTACCGCATAACTCTACTGTCGGAATTATTGACATTTTTAACAGAAAAATAACTCAAAAAATGCTTGCCTTACGAAGATCATCGGAACTTAATCTTAGGTAACTTGAGACTTGGTATTATTATCCAATTAATCATAGATTTTAATGAAAAATGTACGTTTTTTGTTTCTTGTAAAGAACTTTTGCCGCAGCAATTGTCAATACCACGAGTAGTCGAGCTTATAGCAAAGATAATAGTGATTCTTCGGATGATGAAAAGACACCTAAAAAAGCACAGAAAAAACCAAAGAAAGAAGATGTTCCATTGCAAGAGGAATCTGCAGTCGATCGATTGAATCGTTTGCTTTCTAGCATGAAAACTGATGATCCGCTTTCGTTTTCTGGACTGGCACGTCCCGGTGGAGTCAATAAACGTCGTAGGGAAGCAGCAAAGCAGGAAGCTGAGTCTAAGGATATTGTTAAGGCAGCTAGAAGAGTAGCAAATATGCTAGGCAATGGCGAGGAGGCAAAAAGCAAACAAACAGAATCAGAACTATTGGCAAAACTGTTGGGCCACAATGTTGGCAGCTCAACTGAGTCCAAAGATGCGGCAAGCCCTGATGCCAAGCCTCAGGAAAGTGAGCTCAACCTAAGGTAAATCAAAAAGCATTCATATTGAAGATTCAAAAAATATAAGTTATATTATTTCTCAGTGAACTAATTGTCGGCATGAAAATTGACCGACGACAACAGCCTGAGACGCAGTCGCGTGGCGAATATGTGCGTCGTACACTGGGGTCGAGAGGCATGCAGCGATCACAAGATGAGAAACAACAACAGTACAAACGCCAACAAGATCGTTTCAATGTCAAACGCGAGGCGGAGACATACACGGGCAGTGTGAACCTTTTTGGCGGAGAACCACTTGGTATTTTTAAACAACCGGAAACACTATTGGAGTCAACAGATATTCTAACCACATGGGCTGAGTTAAATAAACGTGAATTGAAACTGCAGGTGATGCATCCACCTGCCAATTACTTTGAGAAAATGGCACGTTGGACTGAGCAAGGGAAGTTATGGCGATTCCCAATTGACAATGAACAGGATATGAATGATGAAGTTGATGTGGACTTCTCGGAACATATTTTCCTTGAACAATATTTAGAACCATGGTGTCCCAACAAGGGTCCCGTGCGTCATTTCATGGAACTCGTGTGCGTGGGTCTCTCCAAGAATCCTTATATAACAGCCAAAGACAAGAAGGAACATATTCTATGGTTCCGTGATTACTTTGAATCGAAAAAAGATATCCTAAAGGATCTGATGAGTAAAGAACAAATGGAAAAAGCCACCAAACAAGTAACAGCATGAATGTAGAGAGGATTTTGATTTGTTATATTATTAGTTCGGTTTCTGTTGTCCATTTCATTTATTTAGTTTATTCATGAATAATATATATATATATATATATATATATATATATATAATAATAATAATAAAATAAAATATGATTTACATAAAAATTAAATTATGTTAATACTAACAAAGTAATTTCGTTGGAATTATTACAAAATTTGATTTCATTTCAGTGCATAAATTCTACAAAATTGTGTGGATTTCTTTTTCGTTTCTTTTTTTTTTTTTAAATTTTGCTCTTGCAATTTCTTCAAGATATTTTTGAAATATAAACGAAGAAGGTTGGTTGTGCGTAGTTATGGAGATTATAATGCATAAGCAGCAAAAAATTAATATATTTAAAAAAGCAAAATACGTTTTTCAACGGTTTTACGACAAATTGGGCAACCATCAATTTGATCACCACCATTTGGCAAGTGCCATGACCACAAAGGAAAACCATATTCTTGATGCGATCAAAGCAAACAGGGCACATTGTCTATAGAATAGAAGAAATATGATAAAAATTAAAAGTTAAATCAATCACATTAGTATTTATTTACCTGTTCCTTAATGTCCTGAAGCTGTTGTTTAAGCTTTTGCACATCATCAATTTGGAAATTGTTTTCTTTCAAAGATTGTGTTCCACCAACACCACCACCGCCACCGCCGCCATTACTGCTGTTACTTATAGCAGCATTTGTATTTGAGGAATGCAAAATATTCTGGCTATTGAGTTGGTGACTGCCAGCAATTGGAGTGGCTGCAGCGGAGAGTGTATTGTTCATGGCAACGCCACCACTATTATTATTCGATGTGTTCGTATTACTACCATGAGCATCGTTGGTCTTGTTGTCATCATGATTGATAATTTTCTCAGCAAAACCATTGCCACCGCAACAGAGGCTAAACGGAAGCATCTCATCAATTTTGTGTGCGACACAGCACACATTTCTTCATCAACAAACTGCAATTGTCACAAGCGACCATGTGACCGCATGGTTTAAAGAATACCGATGATCGGCGGTCTGAGCAAACAAGACACTCATCGATTTTCTCACGTGATGTGACTGTTTCACGGCAAATGAGACACTTTTTAACTCGTGGAGCACAAGTTTCGCAACATGAAACATGCCCGCATGGCTGCACAAAACACAAGAAAAAGATTTATTATAATTAAATAACAAAACGAGAGTGAATTTTGGTGTTTTTACCTTGAAAACTGTATCACGCTTAGCATCCGAACAGACAAGACACTCATCCAGGCTTGTGGGTTTACCGGCATCTGCATGCAATGATTGACTCATATCGCCATTTAAATTAGACAAAGGTCCTTCAGCAGCTGCTGTGTTCAATGGAATATTTGCTGAAGCCGATTGATGGAGTCCTGCAGCATTGGAAACATTTGGTGCAGCATGAGCGCGTGCACGTGCATTCAAACTGGTGCCAGCTACATTTCCGGGCAACTCAGAATCATCGGTCTTGCGTTCGTTGTAGCATTTAACCAAAGTCTTGCATAGATTCGGATCAGGACACAAATCTAGTGGTGTCTGTAGCTTACGATTCTTCAGTGTTAAATCGGCTCCATTGGCTGCCAAGAAACAAGCAATCGAAGCTGAAGCCTTCTTATTGTTTGCATTACGCAAGCCCATCAGTAGTTTGCCAAATCCCTCGACATCTTGCAATTGCTTTAACTGCGATAGTGTGTGATGACGCAAAGCCTCATGTAATGGTGTATCACCATCTTTATCCGGTATATTTAAATCGGCGCCTTCCTGCACCAGTAGCTTAACGATTTGTACATGTTGCCGCTCTACAGCCAAATGCAAGGCTGTCTGTAAATTCACATTCTGTCGATCCATATTTGCTTTACCCATGTGCACGAGCAGCTCAGCAATCTCAACATGGTTATTCAAAGCAGCCAAATGCAAAGCAGTGTAGCCATCATCTTTTTTCTCTTCGACAATCCAAGGACGATTGGTTTTGGTGAGTAAGATTTTCATGGCGCTTGGATTACCCTTCAGAGCAGCATGATGCAAAGCATTGAAGCCATTGTTGTTGTTCAAAGTAATATCAGCGCCATATTCCAGCAACATTGAAAGCATTTCATCGTGTTCCTTTGAAATGGCATCATGCAATGGAGTGTCACCTTCCGAATCCTGTAAACTGGGATGGCAACCCAGGCTTAGCAATGTTTTGACAACATTCAAATGACCCTTGTTAACTGCAATGTGTAAAGCAGTTTGTCTGCGTTTATTTCGTGCATTTAAATCAGCGCCAGCTTTTGATAAGATCTCTATGACTTCCGGTTCATCGCCAAAGGCTGCATGATGCACAGCACGATCCCCATCCTTATCCTCAATTTCCACATCAACCTTGTGTCGCAACAACAATTGTATAACCTCAATATGTCCATTTTGGCTGGCGGCCTGCAAAGCAGTGTGACCCGCAAAGACTCCATTGACATCAGCAACCAAATCTGAGTATTCCGCAGATCGATTGGAAGATATTGTGCTTGGTACCGTAAGATACTCTTCGCAACGTGCCTATATTGATAAATGATACATTAATATTAATTAGTAGATTTTTATGGATGGGGAAAAACTTACAGCAAAACCATTTGCAGCCGATTTCACAAATTCTTCGGTGACGTTGCCTGAGACATTGGGTTCGAATAATTTCTTCAAAATAGCAGACAAACGCTCACCACTTGATATAACAGGTGCTGTATTCCCATCGGCAGTAGTCGATGCTACTTTGGACACGGCCAAGGGATTGTATGTCCACGAAGTGTTGCCCACTTCTACCTTCAAATCGTTGTCATGGTAAACCTGTTGTACACGACCAATTTTACCTAAAGTCTGTAAAGCAAATTCAATTTTAGTTTAGTTTCGTTTCGTTTCCTTGTGATGGTTAATTGCAATTACCAATTGCATGGCATCTGCCCATTCGCCATGACCGCGCTGCAACATTTTTATACTCTCCACATCCGAGCAAATCTTAACAATATCACCAACCTGGAATTCTGGGGGTGCAGTTGTTGGTGATGATACTTTTGTGAGCACAGCCGGATTAAAAGTCCAACGGTTGCCGGAATTGTAGGCAACAACAATATCATGATCTTCGTCGATGCCAACTACCATGCCAGAAGTGCTCAAGCATTCAAACATGCCATCGGTCCAACCGCCATGACCATGTTGTAGTGATTGTACAATTTCCAAATCCAAATCAACTGTAACTTTGTCACCAATTTGAAAGCCATGTGGCCCTTTGCCAGGGCCATTCTCACCCAGCAGTGGCAAATGATCACGATACACATTGCTGCCTTTGGCATCGCTAACGACCTTTAAATCGGCCATGCCCTCGAATCCAACACGATACAAATTCTTGGCGCCATTATCCCAAATCACATAAGCAGCCGATCGAGGGGAAGCCGACGACCAGTCTTGTATCTCATTCACTTTACCGCGGCGTCCAATGCCACCATCTTGATCTTCCCATTGCCAATCAACGCCCCGGACAACACGAGCTCCCGGGAAAATACCACGGGCCAGAACTTTCTTTGACTTGCGTCGCGGCTCAAGCATTGTGCGTTCTCCACCTGGTGTTGTGATGCGATAAAAACGATGCCTTAAATGATGTTTGTCACCATGATAGCATATCGAACATAGATCATAGTTAATACACTCGGCGCATTTCCAACGTATACCGAATATTGGCTGTTGGCGGCATGTATCGCACATGGTGCCCTCATGTTTAATGCCAGTTGGAGCACTATCAAGTATTCGTAAATCATATGCGCCAGCGCAACGATAATTGGCTGCTGTTCCATTGTCCCACACGACGACAACTTCTTCGGCCGATTCAAAATTGCGCACAGTGCCGACATGACCCTCGCCACCATCCTAAAAAGAATTGATAGAAATATTTTATATTAACTGTAAATTGTAATATCAAAGCGAATTGAAACCAACACCTACACCAATAATAACACGGAAATTATAATTAAAGCGCATTCTCGACTTTCACATTCGCCGCCAACAATGATCACATAGATAATGCGCCAACAAAACTGATGATGGAAAACATTGTTCCGATAACCACTAAAGGGCTTCGCATTATATACTAATGCCTGCCTGCCTGCCTGACTGCCTGATAACGACGCCACTCACTCACTCACATGTTCCAAAAATAACAAAAACAAAAAAAAAAACAAAATAATAATGGCGTCTAATTTGTTAGTTTTATAAAAGTTTCGCGAAATGGAATCTAATTGGAAATCTATCTAATTCTATCTAGGTCAGTAGTAGTGCCCATAAGGGATGCAGTCAGTGCATGCACAAGATGACATGCAAAACAGAAAAGCAAGGCTGGCTAATTATTAGTAATTACATTCAAGCGGCGGCTTCAGGTGTCACGATTTTGTAATACAAAGCCATAGCGACTGCTGTTGAATGCTTATCAGCATCTTCCACTCAAAATCAGCCTATGTCATTTTTTATTAATGTGGATCGCATTTCATATTTGCGAAATAGGCAGCACCAAATATATAGTACGAGTATACTATTTATACGTTATCATCATACAAAACTCATCAGCTCACAACAAGACTTTAATTTTTGTTCAATTGCTGTCAATTTAAATTGGCGTCTCTTCGCAGAAACATCAAATCATCAGTGACCTCTGCACACACACAGGGTCAAATTCTTGTATAAAGTAAATAATTGTTTGTAATAAGAAGAGGAGGGACAACTTAATAATAATGAAAATTAACTTTCTTCGTTCCTTTTTTTTTTTTAATATTCTTATAACATAGCATATTTATTGTACTCACTTGCTTGTTCCATTTCCAATCGGGACCGCGTATAACTCGTGCACCCACACCTTCCATTGTGAAGCGTGTCTGACGCACAATATTTGAACTGCTTGCAGCACCTGTCACACCTGAAACATTAGCGCTGCCTGTAGCGCCACCACTTCCACTAGCGCCCACAACGGCCCCACCCGAGACAACTCCACTAACCACTGCACCCGCACCACTGACACCCGCTGCAACAGCAGCGTTTGCATTCGCTGAGTCTTTGCCTGCAGTTAAAGCTGCAGTGCAAGACATTTTTCCACATAAACTACTAAAGTAATTTTATTTTACTTATTTTCACTAGGCTTTCTTGTTGCTGTAGCTTTAGCATATAAGTTTTCCGTAATTTATAATTACGTGTAAATTTTTTGCTAAATATAAAATAAATTTTATTTTCAGATTTCAAAGTGTGTTTTCTTTTGTTTCACTTTTATTAATTTAAAATCCGTAATTTCATCTTTAATAAAACTTGATTCTTCTGGTGAAATGGTGAAATTTTTCCCGAAATATAAATCGGAGCTGGAATGATGAATACAGCTGAAAGTGTTCGAAAGGGGAAAACGACGAACAGCGGGGTCCACTTGAAGTGAAAAGTAGCGTGTACCTTCGAAAGTAGCGAGTGTTCTCATAAAATTGATTTCGTTGGCAACAGTGGTAAAATAGTATTGCTTATCTCTTAAATCAGCTGATCTTAAGAAATGGTGAATAAACCTGCGATAGACTTGGAGTCGAAAGACCCAAACAGCTTAAATTTCCAGCCTTTTGGGCCTATGAAGCAGCGATGCCAAGAATTAAATGAAAGTTAAAATTTATGTTTCCATTTCATTGCAAACGTTTATTTATTTCTTTTATGTTAGTTTAGTCGAATTTATCGTCCAAACTGTCAATAAAACATGAATGAGAACATATCTCAATGATTGATATTTTTCTAATTATAATAATTTAAGACAATTTTCTATGATTATATCAACAAATTGAACAATATTATAATTATTGTTTTTTTTTTTTGTGATGAACATGTGTTTCCATTCCATTGTGAATGACAATTGTTGCTGAAGAAGCGAACGTTTATTTATTTTCTCCTCTTCTTCTTCTACGTCTGTCATTTATTACTTGCATCACACACGTGCGCGCTTCCATTTTAAATTAATTTGTATATAATAATATTAGTTAAGTTAATTAATTAATAAAGTTACATGACAAAATATTTATAACGAACTTAATAAATTATTGTGAAACTCATTTAACCTCGCCCTTGGCAATACATCACACAGACACTGTAAATCACAAATATCTTACTAAATTTACATAAGCAATGGCAGCTGAAGAATCTCTACGGTAAGTTGGTTTGGTTGCTTGGAGCATTCACTCAAGCTAAATATAGCCGCCCGCCGTCACCCGTCGAACAAAAGTGCGGTAAAATTAAAAATTGCTCTGCTTAGCATGACGCTGCTTGTCATCCATCCAGAAAGCAAAGAACCAAGCAATAATAGTTGGAATTTAGTTTTAGGTGATTTAAAAGATCAGCGTTAACTGATAAGAAGGCAAACAACAAAAATTCCATAACATTTGTTATTTGTGTTTGTTTTTTTCTTTTTGTGTTCACAAGCAAAGTAAACAACATCAACAAGCGTTTGGCTGTCTATGCTATGCGATGGCTTCACTACTCGAGTATGTACTTGTATCGAGCGAATAGCAATCAGCAATCAGTCGTTAGTTTCGTATGTTTATGTGAGAACGTGTTCTGTTCAAATTCTTACTTGCTTACTGCTGCGTATAATTATGGCCTTGCGGTTAGTAACAATTAGACAAAGGCAACTAGCTAAGCCATTAATAATCACACAATTGTGTGTTATTATCATATTAGAATGCTGATCTCATAATGTCATAATACATACTATGTTGCTTTCGTTTCAGTAAAGGTTTACTTCTCGGTTGTGGCAATCCTTTGCTCGATATCTCAGCGACTGTGGAGAATGAATTCCTGCAAAAATATGACATGAAGCCAGACGATGCTATACTGGCTGCAGAGAAACACATGCCCATTTATCAAGAGCTCATTGACAATTACAATGCGGATTTCATTGCTGGTGGATCTGTGCAAAACTCATTGCGAGTTGCTCAATGGATACTGCAAGAACCCAATGTAGCTGTATTTTTCGGTAGTGTCGGTCAGGATGGCTATGCGAGTATACTTGAGGAGAAAGCACGTCGAGCTGGCGTCGATGTACACTATCAGGTTACGGCAGAAGAGCCAACAGGTACTTGTGCAGTACTCATTACTGGAACACATCGTTCGCTTTGTGCCAATTTGGCAGCGGCTAACAAATTCACGATTGATCACATTCAGAAGCCCAACAATCGGAAATTAATAGAAAATGCGCAATTCTATTATATATCAGTGAGTCATACTATTACAATGTTGATGATATCATTGCTTATTATTTTTTTTTTTATATATAAACTTTCAATAATACAGGGTTTCTTTTTGACTGTAAGCCCGCCTAGCATAATGGAAGTAGCACGCTATGCGCATGTGCACGATCGTTCATTCATTATGAACCTGAGTGCTCCCCTTCATATCGCAATTCTTTAAGGATCCCCTACTCGCTGCATTACCCTACGTAGACATCCTATTCGGGAATGAGACGGTGAGACAAGCAATAAAATTGAGTTTTGTATTAAATATTTGTAACTAATTTTGTATCATTTAGGAAGCAAAAGCATTTGCTGAAGTACAGAATTGGCCCACTGAAGATATGAAAGAAATTGGCAAAAAATTACTTGCTTTACCCAAAGAAAATACCAAACGTCCACGAATTGTTGTTATCACACAAGGTCAACTGCCTGTTCTGCTTATACAGGAGAATTCAATTGAAGAGTTTAAAGTGGATAAACTCTTACCGGAACAAATTGTCGATACAAATGGTGCTGGTGATGCGTTCGTTGGTGGCTTTTTAGCTCAATATGTTCAACAGAACTCACTTGCTGTGTGCGTACGTTGTGGCATTTGGGCTGCTAGACAAATTATACAAAGTAATGGTTGTACATATGAAGGTGCGCCCACTTTCAAAGCATAGAATTTGAATTAAGCAAAGACAATTAATGAATACGAGGTGTGGATATAAAATATGTAATTAGATTGATGCTTGATTGTACAGAAGAACTAATGATTTGTTCTTATTTCATTACATTTTCTCTATTCTATGTAGACTTACATAACTGCAACCGGTCTGTGGCATGTAGAACTGTTGCTATAAGAACTGGTGTTAGTTTTCAATGCATATAAGATTAGTATTTTAATAGAACAACAAATTTTATCAAAAAATTGGAAAAAAAAATTGTACAGAATATTAACATTAAAGGAAGTGTGTTAAGTGAAGTTACACGTCTACTGACTCAAATCCATTAGCTAACAAATTCATTAAATTGAAATTAAGTCATTTATTTATTGACGTAGTTCAATATTCTAATAATTCAGAAATCAATGATATGATTTTAATTTAAATTTTCTATGAATGAAATGAAAGTAAATAGTTGATCAATTAAACCTAACACACTTTCAATGACACTTAAAATGAATTCCATGCTAATTTAAATACTATTTGACAATAAATTTGCTTTCGCGTAATCCAAACCAAAAAGAGAAAGAGTGACAACGAGTGATGATGCTTAGTTAAGACATTTCCCATGGAGTTTTGAAGAGATTAAAACAAAATATGTATAAAATTAAATGAAATGTTATTCTTGTGGTCGTGACCTTCGTTTAATATAAGATTAGTATTTCAATAGAGCAAAGAATTTTATTAAAATTTTAAATGAAAAACTTATCTTATATTAAAAGAGGAACATAGCAATAAATTTGCTTTTGAAAAAAAATTGATAACATTTGATGATTATGAGATTCTCAGTTCAAAAAAGGTTCACATCAAACTGTAGGAATAACATAGCTGAGTGAGAGGGCGGCATGAAATGTGTTGGTCTCATTAGTTGATGTTGATATCCACACCTTGTAAAAATTAAATCAATGCTAAGTTATTAGCAAAACAGCAATATTTGTACTACAATACAAAACACTAGTCCGTAGTGGCACTAAATATCAATTAGAAATATTATAATACACACACACACACACACACACACACATAAAGACATGTTCATGATTAAATTATATAATTTACAAATAGGGATTTGGACTTCGCCCACCCACACACATGTGAGTGCGGGGCTGTAAATGTTAACATTTTTATTCTTTTAACGTACAAAAGAAACAAAGTTGTAATTAATTGCACAGCAATTATTGTTTGTTAATACATTTTTAATTCAACTTAAAATAATAAATAAATAATGAATGATGAATGTTTGTAAAATTGAACTTGTTACTCCTCGGTACATCACTTAGGCCTTAACAAACAAACCCACCAAATGCTTAAAACTAATCAATTCAATTAATTTATGTGACTACATTTTGAAAAATGTAATGTAATATTAAAAAATTTGAAAAGTTTGTTCATTGATTTTCTTATTTTATTATTAATATTTATTTATTTATTAACCCATAACATCTTATTACAATTTAAAATGTACCGCGCCTATATTAAGAACTTATAGTGTCTAAATTTAAGTTCAATAGAAAAAAAGTTTTTCGAATAAGAACCTGATTTTTAATGGTGGGTTTGTATGGGAGGTACTTCTCCTAGTAGTCGGATTTGACAAATATACAGCGTCTATATCAAAAACTTATGGTGTCTAAATTTCAGTTCAATTGAGCAAAAAACAACAGAGTGTTTCTAATAACAACCTGAATTTTTATGGTGGGTTTGTATGGGAGGTACCCTTCCCAGTGCTCCGATCAAACTAAACTTTCGACAATATAAATTTCTGATGTATAGCCACATATCACCTGAATTTCAAAATCGTGGGATTACTGTATCGTATAGCTGCCATACAAAGCATAATGATTCTTGTATGGGGCCCTCGTCAAGTTTTAGAAAATTTTTTAGTTTTAGTAATTGTTGCAGATGGGCGGATAGAATTACACATTTCTAGCTATTACGGTTCATGAGATATGGCCCGAGGACAGACGGACGGACAATGAAGTCTCTGCAATAGGGTTCTATTTGGTACCCTTTGGGTCTGGAACACTAAAAACGATTTGTGAATAAGTATGTCATAACATTATTTGGATTTCATAAGGAAAATGGGGGGGGAAAAACCTTACCTACTTATAAAGAAAATTCCTAGAGAAATGGAGAAGTAAAAAGGAAAATTTAGAATCATTTTTAATATCTTGTTTTGGGCCCTTCGCAGTTTGGCACGATGACGGACTGTACTATCACCCCAGATTACGGAGCCGTATACCATAATTGGAACGAAGATCGTCCTAAATATTGTTATGTACAATAGTTTATTATTAACTGATAGTTTAAATTTTCTGTAGCTTGTAGATTGAAAATAAATTTTTTGTCCATGAGTGATTCTGAGGTATTTTACGCTGTTACCCAATTTAATGGATTCAAAGGTAAGCTGCAAATCAGAGTTTGGTAAGTGGCAGGGCTTTCGCTTTCGAGAGAAGTATATTGCTTTTGCCTTACTTGCGTTTAAATTGATTTTACACTTGTGAAAGTATAAGGCGAAGATATGTAAGGCTCTTTTTAGATTAATCTTAATCTCACTGCAGTTGTGATCAGAACTGTATAGAGCAGAATCATCAGCAAGTATTAAAGTAATGCAGCGTTCAGGCATAGGAAAGTCATGTGTATATATGTTATAGAGCGTGGGTCCTAATACAGATCCCTGAGGAACTCCGGCTGTGATCAGCTTTTTACTGAATTTAATTCGGTCCATCTTAACCCAAATGTATCGAATAGTTAGAAAAATGTTGATGATTTTTATTACGTACAGAGGGGCAGCAATGTTTATGAGCTTGTGAATCGGACCTTTGTGCCAGACAATGTCAAACGCGGCTTGAACATACAATGTGACGATGCCCACTGATATATATATATATATAGACACGTTCTATACAATATTTTTCCATGCTCCTCATCCGGCAATATTACACTGCTATGCATATTGGTCAAAAATTCATTCAAAATCAGAATCGAAAATAATTGCGATTTCAATTGATGTCTTATCATTATGAAACAACAAAAGGAACAGTAAGAATATCAAAAACATCATTATTCAAAAAGAATTCGACCGCAAGTTTTCGTTTGCCTTCGTTTGATTGACTGAACGTATGCGTTCGCTCTTGTACATTCGTGTTTGTTCGCCTAGTGTGTATGTATATAGACAGACTAATAACAGTGCTGTGCAAACTGTGAGCAGTGCATATTGGAGGACACGTATTTGTTGTTATTTATTGTAAATTTATTTAACTAATTATGGCAAAATACAGTCAGTAAATGATTATTAACATAATATAAAAGATTAAAACAAAAAAGAAAAACATAAGTAATTAATAATAATACATGATTAAAATTAGGCTTAAAGCTAATTTATTTAATCAATAAAAAACAAGCAAAAATTAAAATGAATCTAAGATAATATATATGAGAAATCCACCCATCCCTGACCAATTGTAGGAGTTTTATTTCAAGCTATGCCCCTACTCACAGCCATTCGTGGTCAGAGACAGAAGGGATGTGTGAGCTAATGAGCGATGTCCACTTTATCTAGTAGCAGTTTGTTCCAGTTTCCGAAGGCAACGAAGGACGATGTTATGTTAAGCGCAGAGGACGTGATAGAACTTATTATAAAGAGTGCATAAAACTCGGAAAGGATCTTGTAGGGCATACTTTTTGTGCATGTAAGGGAACGACATTTCTAGATGTACGACTAGGGACACTGAATCTAAGTTTGCGTAAAAGCACTAACGAATCAACATTAACATTAACCGCTAATAAGTTTGTGAAGAAAGCTTATACCAAGAGTTATTTGGCGATTTTGCAATGATGGGAGATCTATAAGAAGAAGACTGCTAAAGTATGAAGGCAACAGTACACTGGGGGCCCCAATTTAAACCACGAAGTGTAAAGAGAAGGAATTACTTCTGTCTCCTGTCTTGATGTTTTTTATATTAGGGCTCCAGACACACGAAGAGTATTCAAGTACTGGGCGGATTAGAGTGATGAAAAGAATCTTAGTAGTTTAGGGTTTATTAAATTCTTCAGAAAACGAGAGTGCGAGAGTATTTTAAGGAAAGAGGAAGATCGTTTATAAACAGTTTGAACAATAATAGGCCAAGATGGCTTCCATAAGGAATACCAGATGTGAGAACAACCGGACTAGAAAGAGTGGATTTAAATAACACTCATTGAATTCTATTTTTTCAATATGAAGAAATCCAATAAAGCAGATGTTGCGGGAAACCTGAAAGGTCAAGCTTATGTAAAAGCAGATCATGATCTACGGAATCAAGCGATTTGCTGAAATCTGTGTAAATGTGTGATAAATTGAAAAGTTTATAAACACATTGAACAATAATGTTCCTTGAGGAACACCAGAAGTGGCAATTTAAACTGTCTACCTACTATTATGATTCTGTTTGGTATCCTTTGGGTAAGGAACTCTAATAAAGGACTTACAAAATTTTCTATGGGAAGCTAAATAAAGCATTTTCTTAGACATTTGTAGATGTTTGATTAGTTTCTTTTAACTGATTTTATTTTAGGCTTAAGCTAATATGTACGAATTTTTAAAGTGTCTTATGATTATGAAATAAAACATTTAAACAATTTTTCAAAAATATTATTTCATTTATTTATTTTTTTTTATATACTTATACATATATTAAATATTCATAAATTATATTTCCATTATATGTTATCACTATCAATTAGTCAGTATAAATATAGTAACGAGGGCGAATTTAATAAATAAATACATGATCACTAAGCATATAAAAATTCATAAATAGTAAATTATAAATATTATTATTATTATTAATATTATACTAAATACAATGAATCTTAGAAATAATAAAAATAAGTTAAGTTGGTCTTAAAAGCTTATCGTTATTCTTTTTAGCTTATTCGGTAATATAAATCCCGTCTAAAGTTAAAGATACGCAAGAATCCATTTTCACAACCTGCAGCCAACCAACAGTGTCTTGATGCATTCCCATTGAATCGGATACAATTTACCCGTAAATAAGATATAAGATTATGAGGCGGATGACGATTCTCATCTAAATACATATTTTTTTTGTTTAACGGCACCTAAAAAATAATCATAAGTATTTAAATTAGCATATATTATATTCCGCTCAATTGCTGTAACTTACCTTAACTAAAGATTTATAAATGATACCATATCTTTGCATAAAGTCTTCATTGTGCTTGGTTGGTTTATCTAATTCCATTTGCCGCACACTTGTTGTCTCATCGCCAGAAAGACATTGAAGATCTAACATGGATAAGGCACGCTGATTAGTTCGAGATTTCATAATTGTACTTTCCATATGAAATTCACGGGTATTAATGAACATAATATCGCCATTATCATTGCCATGAGCGTGTGTAAGCAATTCGGGACTATAATGAACTGAACGTGGTGATTTTAGCATTATATCAGTGGTAGCATGATTGTAGCAAACGCCTATGGGATTAACACTAAACATTCGGCCGCAATCTTTAAAAACACGAAAATTAATGAATTCAAAATTAAATAATCAACAAACAACTTTAACTTACTTTTCGATAGAATATTACAAAAGCCAAATGCTACAGTTTCCCATATCGGTGACCAATCAATGCACGAGGTAAATTGTGTATTCGTTTCAGGAGAAATTATTTGTGGTGCAGATAGATTGCGTATATTAAAAATACCATAACGGCGTGTGGTTCCTGCTACGGCAAGCCACTGTGCGCCATCTTCACCATAGTGTAAAGCAATATCTAAGAGAGAAGGATCGAAAGAAGTTTGTTATATAGGTAAATGACAAAATATGATATAATAATCCATTCTCCATCTTATAAACTTACAGCGTATATTCTTTTCTCCAAAGTATATGTAATTTACAGGCACAAAATATCGCATTTCATCAATCATGAAACAATTCAAATTCTCCGCCTCGTCAATATCCCAGAGACCAATGCAACCATTTGAGTAGCCAGCAACCAACAAATTATGACCTCGACTTTCTGACCAGCAAATCTGCATGCATTGCATGTCATTGCATAATTTATTTTCAACATTCTGTGGTTGTAACTCAAGTACTAGCACTAAAGCAGCAGTCAAGTCAAGCACAACAAAACTATCATCAGTCTCACGATCTACGCTTAGCTTTAAGGGCAATGCATAGATTTTAATGTTTTGAGTTGGACAAGCCACCGCTATGAGACCAAGACGATTTGATTCCACATTATACCCACCACTTGGTAGCAAAGCAAAATTATGTACAGGACCCTCGGGTATTCGAATGCCATAATGAACACTAGAATTTAATTGCCAACCACCACCACAAAAACCATTTTTAGACTCTGTTAATTTCAATATTAATATAATACTGGGTGATATTTTGGGATTAGAGTGACGTGTGAATTGTTGACTTTTGCAGTAACTAATTGCTAGATATTGATCTTTTGCGTCGTCTGGCAAAGGTATCCAAGCCAGATGTCTAATGGCTCCACCAATAAAAGTAAAATGCTGATCTATAAATGATTAAAAGAGTTTCATTTTTAAAGCATAAAACCACAAATTAAATCACAGTACACTTACTTTTTTCATGCCTCGATTCAAAGCGTCCAAGTTGAGTCCATTCTGGTTGCTTTTCCGTTTTCATACCAAAATTTGTTTCTATACTATTAGTGCGTTGGTAAGAAAACTTTACTGACTTTTCCTGAGCTGGTAGATACTTTAAAGCTTCAATCTTATCCAGTTCTTTATACATTGGCAAGGCAAAATCGTACAGCAATTCTTTAGTGTAGTTTTGTTTAACACTACATACATATAAAGTGGAATAAAAATTAGAAACAAGGAATATAAATAAATCAAGTTCTACTAACAATTTGTGCCATTTGTGAGTTATGATTTTATCCAAACCCTTTCGACGACCAGGATATACTACAAGAATTAAACAGAAATGATTTTAATGATGTAAATTTAACTCATTCTGATAATATTCAAACTTATTAAAAAAAACTTACATTGTTTTTGTAAATCGGAATCCAATCGGAATTTTTTCTTTTTCACACCGCCCTCAATATCATTATCTTCTTCTTCACTGTCCTCTGTCGTCGGTTCATCTTCTTTGGAATCGATGCCAGATGAGCAATCATCATCATCATTGTCGCCACCATCATCATCACCATTATTGTTTGAATTATCTTGATCAATATCATAATCGGAACCATCTGAATCGAAATCTGTTATAGGTTTATGATTTTCCATAACATGATTGATGGCTGTCCGTTTCGCTTGCAAATTTAGGTGATGTACCCTTTTTGCATGCAGTGCAATAATATCCAGGTTTTAGTATAAGTTTACAATCGACAAGATGTTTCAACATTAATGATAAATCCGAAGTGCTGAAGCTACAAAGTTTTTTATGGCAAAATGTCAAGCCAAAGATTTTCAAATCGTTTTCCCATTTCTTTTGTAACTGCTCCACATCGTAGGCAGATTCATATTTGACATGCTGAAAATGAAATGAGGACAATTAGTAAAGAATTTAATCAAGAATCGTTGAATTGAATTGGTTTACCTTCTTGGGATTGAAATCTGTCAAATCTTCAGATGCTTGATCCGTTAATACCTTTCCAATATCCTTTAATTTTGATTCAGCTCTGAAATTATTTGATAAAAACAAAAAACAATAAAATCTTTCTCTTTAGATCTTCCAGAAATAATATCTTACTTGAGTGTTGAAATTCGTTTAGCACGACCGGTATTGCTAAAGATTTGATTTGATGTAGATTCATTGTGATATTCAATCTTCGATTCCTGTTTCTCATAACGTTGAAGACATTGTCTTTCGTGCACTGTTAATGATAACTTGGTATACGATTTCTTACAATAGGAACATTCAAATCTCTGCCGCTCTTCGCCGCACATTTCTATATGCAGCAATAGACCCAAAGCTGAACGATACAAACGCTGGCACATTCGGCAGGGCATACCTTTAATGCCCGTGTTACGAAAGAAGTTCGTCATCGTGGCGAGTACTACGGAGCGTGATGAAACATTCTATGAAAGGCAAATTAAAAAGGAGAATAATATAAATCAATGCGGGTTCCTTTTTTCTTTATAACAAAAAAACTTACCAATGGCGTTTCGTCAACCAACCAACCAATGCCATAATGTTGAGACAGATGAGCTATCCATTCATTTTGATTTGTTCGTCCTAAACAGAGGCCACACTGTAAAGGACCCGAGCCATTGTTTGGCTCTGTAAGCTCCTCATTGCTTGTCAATTGATCTCGTTTGCGTATAAGTATTAAACGAGGATCGAATGGTGTTACAACAACAAGATCCTTTACCTTTGGTTCTGAATTTTGTAATGTTACTGGCTTAGGTTTGCGACCAGGCTTTTTTCGTTGTGTTGTTGTGATGCTTTCCTCCGGTTGTGGCACTTCGATGGATGAAATACTTTCCCTACTTATATCAACACATGCCTCTGATGCGGTAGTTTCTGTCTCTTCCTTTATAAGTTTAGGTTTGCGGCCACGTTTTTTTGGTTTTGGCTTTGGACTTTCTGTCCTACTTTGTTCTTCTGTTGATTGCATATTGTCCACAATCAAATCTTCATTTATCTCCTTTGGGGAACTTTGAATCTCTGGCTGTTTGGCGGGAGACTTTCCTTTACGCCTTCGCTTAGAGGGTTGCGGTTCACTTTCTAGATCCACTAAATCATTTCTAATATTTATTCGAAGACTCTCTGCTTGTGACACTGATATCTCATTTTCTTCGGAATGTTCAAGTACCTTTGATGATATTTTAGTTTGTCGGTTTAAATTCATCACAGCTATATTTTTATTTGTGAATTTTTTATTTTTGGATTTATCTATTGATTTATCATAGAATTTTGTAATTTTCGATGAAATTGGAGTAGATGCTTCAATTGGTTCGACAAATGTTGAATTGACCTCAACATTAATTGATGGATATGTTTCTTTAACTTGCGTTTCGTCAATATGTTCATTATTACGTTTTGGTTGGATTTCTTCAATAGTTTCATCTTCAATGGGTGAAGTGTCATCTGTGATTTCTGATTCATTATGGGGATTTTTTAGAAGTTCCCAACGCTTTTTTAATGGCATTCCACTACCACTATTACTGGGTGTCTCCATTACC
This sequence comes from Amiota minor, assembly GCA_037043295.1. Lineage (NCBI taxonomy): Eukaryota > Metazoa > Arthropoda > Insecta > Diptera > Drosophilidae > Amiota > Amiota minor. The sequence goes on from JBAMAW010001063.1 coordinate 1,125,983, forward strand.
TGATCCAATGCCGATTTCATTGTTGATGTTGGTGGTCTTGGTCTTGGATTCCATGCCATTTCGTGTTCATCGAAACCAAGAAAACGCTCATCATCACTATCAGATAATGGGATAACCGGTTTTGAGGTTTTGTTATGATAAATCTTTCGTAGACGTTTACGATCAGCTAATATACAATGCTCATCTTGTGAGCTCTCATCCTTTGTTGTTTCATCGTCACATGAGTATTTCATAAATTGAGTAGGATTTTCAATCTCCAGTTCAGATTCCTGTTCAGTTTCTAAACGTCTACGCTTGAATCGAACCGTTGGTACATTATATTCTAAACCAGAAGCATAAGCCTCTTCTGCTGTGTCATTATGGGAATTTTCTATTCTCTCTTCTTGATCGGGTTCAGATTGATTGCTTTGATTTGCAATGAATTCACCGCTCTGAGTACTGAGTTCATTATCTGTCTTCTTTTCTTGATCTGATTCCATTGAATTTGTTACATGAGTTTTATTTAATGTATTTAATTCATTCCCATTATCTTTATCAATAGTTGTACTGTCTTTTAAAGACATTTGATCCTTAACTTCTTTCTCCATGTCTTCGTCGGTAGATAATTTATTTGAATTTTGTGATTCATGTTTGTTTTTTGTTTGCCTTTTTGTTTTTAAAACAGGTTTAGCTTTTATAAGTTTCTTCCTAGGCTGCGACCGGCCTCCTCCTGCCTTACCACTATCACTTTTCAATTCAGTTTCATTTCTTTTACTTCCCTCTAATACTGCACTCGCAGACCCTTGTTGCATTGTATTGTCTGCTATGATTTTGAAAAGATTATGCTTAACGACACGTTTTTCAACTTCTGTAAATGGTTCTTGTGGAGGCCCATGATCAGGTTCAATATAATTGATTGTGGTTGAACTATCGACGTTTACTTTTACAGGGTCTTTGTCTAGATTAGGTGCCTGCGCCTCTTCTACAATTATTTGCTCCTCTTCAATGAAAATATCAATGAGTTTTGAAGCCTCCCCTCCTTTAAATGGTGCATCATTTTCTGTAGCTTTAGTAGAACTTAAAGCAACATTAAGATCATTGTCTAAACTTTCAATTTGATTGGATTCTGTATGCTGTTCAGAAATTTTTTCTATATTCAAAGTTTCTTCAGTTACTTGTCTTAATTCTTCTTCTTTATTTGTTTCCACTAATTCTAATTCTATGCTAATTTGATCGGAAGTTGTTTGTGGTAAATCCTCCATATTTGTTGATTCTACTTTTCCAATTGAAGCCGGTTTCTTGGCAGTTGGTTTACTACGCTGCACTAAATTAATTTTGCCTTTTTTAAAGCGTCCTGCCTTTCGTTGTGGAGCAACTTTCTCTGAGATCTTTTCTATGACATCAACATTTGGCTGTTCTTCTTCTTCTTTCTTATTAGAGTTTGAAATAGAAATTTCTGTAGATGTTGGCAATTGAGTTTCTATGTTAATGCAAGAGTAGTCAATTAAATTATCATTTGTTGTAGCTTGATCTTGAGTTTTCGGAGCAGAAACAATGTGTAATATATTGCTATTGGCAGTTTCATCGACTGTTGCATCCAATATATTTACATTATTCAATGGTAATATTTGACCAATAGATATATCACTAACTTTATCGACTGGAGAATGAGAAGTGGCTTGCATTAGTTGACGCTCCTCCTCTATTAGTGAATCCTGTAAATTTTTTTCTATTCGTTTTAAAGAAAATGTTGCATTCAATTTGATTTCTTCTGGAGTTAATTCCATTACATTCAATTGTTCATTTATGGGATTTGTAGCTGCTAATGCTGCTATAAAGTCTACAGCGGAAAGTATTGGTTTTGAAACAGTTTCCATGTCATAAGTCTTATTTTCATCTACATTTATATTAATTTCTACCGCTTCGTCTTCGTCTGTTTGTTTTTTATTGACATTTGTTAATGATGTTGTTGTTGATATTGTTGTTGTTGTTGATGTCGTTGTTGTTGTTGTTGATGGATTTGGAATATTAATTTTATCAATATCAGTTACTACAATATGGTTACTTTCAGTGTTGTCATCTTGTTCGATTGATTCTGCTATCGGTTTTTGTGATATTTGTTGGTTATTTCCGTTGCTATTTTCATTTTCAAAATTTGAATTTATATTCTCCACTTCTTGATTCTCTTCTATAATTGTTTCTAAATGTCGAGTCTGTACATTTGTATCATTGATATAATCATGAAATTGTAATGATTGAAAATATAATTCAGATTGTGATTTAGAGTTATTAGAAGAAACTAGACTTGAGTTTTGTTTATCATGGCTTGGATTATCTACAGTAAATTGCTCACTGACATTTGTGTTATCATGAGGAGGAGAATCATTTGATTGTATCACTTGATTTGATGTAGTCGCAGCAGCATTATCTTTTAAAGATGTTTGGCTATTCATTATTTCCATAGAATCACGAACATACTTCAATGTTTTTAATTTAAGTAAGGATTTTTGCATTCCACCACCAGAAGGGACTTTATTCGATGAAATCCTACTCTGAATTTGTTTAGCTAAGGCAGCCAACTCTGCCGGTGTTCGTTTCAGTTTATCTGGACTTATGATAATCTTTTTTGGTTGTGCTACAATTTGTGCTGCTGCCCTTGGAGTGTTGCCATCAAAAGGTAATTTCATTTGAGCTTTGGACAAATTCCCCGCCTTTCGTTTCGTTTGTGTGTTCAAGCGCAAAACATTGAGGACATCGATTTTTTCATCTGGTGTAAGAACTTTATTTTCCAACACAATCAGATTGCTACCAGATGATTCAGGCGTTTGATCATCATCATTATTACCGCCGTTTGTATTGAGTTTCTGTTCGTGTGCGGGTGAGGATGAGGATGATGATGTTGTTGATATTTCTGGCTGCCCCACATCTCCCACGATTTTTTCATCTGGTGGAAGAACTTTATTTTCCAACACAATCAGATTGCTACCAGATGATTCAGGCGATTGATTATCTCCATTATTACCGCCCTTTGTATTGAGCTCCTGTTCGTGTACGGGTGAGGGTGAGGATGATGATGTTGTTGATGTTTCTGGCTGTCCCACATCTCCCACGATTTTTTCATCTGGTGTAAGAACTTTATTTTCCAACACATTCAAATTGCTACCAGATGATTCAGGCGTTTGATCATCATCATTATTACTGCCGGTTGTATTGAGCTTCTGTTCGGATGGTGATGTTGTTGATGTTTCTGGCTGTCCCACATGTTGCCCTTTTGAACTCTTTTTAGGAAAAGGTCGCTTGAAATCACAATTTTCTTCACTCATTGAACAATCTATTGTCTTTTTTAGTTGAGAATGAAGTTCCTTATTCCTATTATTGTTATCAATAATAAGCGACGATGACTTCTTCTTGTGAGTAGTTTTCCTTCGATTTGTTAAGTTGAGTATTTTCGGTGATAGTTTTGTATTTGTGACTTCACGGCTTTTCATGATCGATGTAAGAATCTGAGCTTTGGGCACACTAAGCTGATTGTTGCTTGTTGCTGGGGGTAATTGTGTGGCAAGGGTAGCCGCCCTTTTTATGAGTATATTCCTTTTTAGCAAGTTTTTAGCATGCTCAAGACGATCTCTGGAATTCATTAGATCTAAACGCATTTGATTTATCATTGAGGCTGATGACGAAGAAGAAGGAAGATCTGAATTCCATTCTGGGGCTGAATCCATTGCTTTTGTGATGGTTATTGTAGGTGGAATTATGTTCCTTACATTCTTTGAAGCTAAAAATTTGTAGACAAAATAAAAAAGAAAAAAAAAAAAAAAACATTAAACTCTCTCGTACGAGTATTCGAACCCGAGTTACAAAAGTTAAGCAGACTACAAAATATACCAAAGAAGTCAGCGCAGATTTTTGTGTAAGGAGCCGCAAAAGGTTACAACCGAAAACGTTCGAAAGTTATATATGCATAAACTAAAATTCAAAAATAAAACAAAAAAAAAAAAGAAAAAAAAAAGAAAAAAAAAAAGAAGAAAAAAAAAGATTGCTCCTTTTTATAGGTTTGATTTTCCTTTTAAATATTGATTGATCACTGTGTCACTTCTTTTAGACGAAAAAATCAATTGATAGAAATTGCTGTTTTGATAAAAAAAAGTTCTTTTTTTTCAATTGGTAGAAATTGCTAAGTTTTGATTAAAAAAAGTTTTTTTTTTTTTTTTTTTGGTTCAGCGACTAAGGTAGTTTAGTTTAAAAGTAAATAAAATTTTGATTTTTATTAATAAAAATTATTTAAAAAAAAAAAAAAAGAAAGCAAAAAAAAAATGTTGCTCGAAACCGGGCTTGAACCCAGATAACTTCAGATCTGAAGACGCCGCTCTAACATGTCGACCTACACAGGCAACATTGAACCAACTAACAAATGTCAGAGTCTTCCAACAAATCAAATCATAAATTTAAATATCAATAATTTTTTTTTTTTTATTTAATGAATGGTTATTTAAAATAGTGTTTACCACTTAAATACAATTTTGCATTATTTGATGTTTCGGCTGCTGCTGCTGTTGTTTCTATCGAAGGGGGGGAGGTGCTGGTGTTGTTGGTGCTGCTGATGACGTAGGATATTGGTTCCACACTCATGGTTTCACTTAATCTTTGATTTGACCTTTACCTTTCTACTATTGTTGATATTGTTGCTGCAATTGCTTTTTGTCTACTCAATGTCTCTGCAATCGTTTGCTCTAAGCAAGACTGCTGTAATTTATTTAAAACTAACACAATATTACTAATAACTTGATTTGAATATTCCTCGCATAAGGCGGAATTCTCCTGTACACATTCTTTGGTTTGCTTTAATTCACTATCATCATCTGATGATATTGTTACCGATTTTGTTTGTTGAAGATTCATAATTACAATTAAAAAGTATATTTACACATTCACATTTCATAAGTGTAAAGCAAACTTGCATCAAGTGACGCAGTTATAGCACATTTTTTTTATTGCACACTGAAAGTTCATTAAATTGCACTCATTATAAAAACATGCAATTATTTAAATATATAGAAATATTTAAAAAAAAAAAATTCACTATTATTTTTACTTTCAAGTGGGGTTGAACCTTTAATTCACGTTTTATTGAAAGAATTAGACAAATTATCTTGCAAACCTCGTTTTTTCTTTTGTTGAGGTGCTGCCAACTTGTTAGTTTTTATAGCAACCTTTGGCGTTTTCCATTTATCAAATGTTTCATGAATTTACAATAATAAAATGACTATTTAGTTACTTTATTAATTCCAATGAGTATATATTTAATAATAGCCATATTTGTTAATATCATTTTTCTTAAAAATCATTCTGTATATGTATATATTTGATGGTAGGCAGCAGTGATCAATCACATTTGCATAGAGTTGTCAGCTCTGTATTTTTTAGAGCAACAATTTTTACCGCCAAAATTAACTAAATATATTTATTTATTTATGTGTGAATGAATCTTCTATTCATTTATTAATATTAATTTGCTTATATTTGAATTGTTATAATAATGAAAATAAATAAGGCAAATAACGGCTAAAAGAAATGGCAACAATAAGCAACAAAGTGGTTGCTTTAAATAACAATTGATTTACACCAAAAAGAGGAACAAAAAATGAAACCCAACGATCTGATGGAGTTAAGGCAACACTCTGAATTTAATTATCAAGGTGGTGGGGTGAGAATTTGTCAGAGTCTTTTGAAATAAGTTTCTGGTGAAATCTGTGTGAAATTATTTATTGGAGCATAATGCTTTGTTTTTTTGTACAAACCAAATGCGCAGCGATTTTGAGAAAAATTGACGACCGGTTGCACTCAATTTCATGAGATATCATGTTCGTGCATGAGGGACAATATGTGCCACTGCAGAAATTCCTACATCGAAGCAAATAAATAGAAACAGCAAATGGGTGCTGGACCTAATGGCGGGCGGCGATGAAAACAGTATTGTTGGCAAGTAATCAAAAAGCATAATTTTATCTCATTGTGCAGATTATATGCAAACAAAAAAAAAATGTCCTCACTAAGATGAGATTCATCAATATTTGGGCAGTGGGAGTATAAATACAAACGTCGTCATCCAGTCGCCGCAAAAGCGTGGAGAATTTTTATGGTTTTATTGATTCTGATCTATTGCCCATCTTCGTCTCTCAGGAGTTTTCATTTGTCTTGTCATTACTCACGACGAAGCAACAAGGGAAACCACAATTACAAAGGGAGAAATTTTGGCAGAAAAAAAAAACAAGCAGCAAAAGTTGGAGAACCATTTCAACTGTAGCAATATGGGCGATTAAAAAAGTTTGATATATTATTATTTAAGTTACATAAGTATACAAGTATAAAAGAAGTTAAAGTGTCCTGTTAAATTTAATTTATATTTTTAAGTTGCCTCAATGAAAATCAATAAAATTACAAAATAATACAATAAAGAACAAATAGTTCTCCTCTTGCTTTGCCTTCGGAAGTTGGCTTAGTGTCACTATCATCATCATCATCATCAATTTCTTCAAGATCTTTTATTGCACTGAAGTTAGAAGTTACCTCAAACCTATTGTCTTTTATATATATGGATATATTTTTATATTTAATCGTGCCATCATTATCACCAAAAATTTGCAAAAATAATAAATCATTTATGGCAAATTCTGCACTTAATTTAATGAATTTACTTATTTCACTTTCTTTCGTTCGGCATTTTGAATTGCTTGTTTGTTTTGCGTACTTCGCCAACGACCTAATTCGAAAGAGCGTTATTTTCGGTGAACTATGCGAATTAGTCGTGGGTAGTTCACGAACGAAGGTGAACTATGTAAACTAGTTTACGCGAATACGAGTTACATATCTGTACATATTTTCGTGATTATGATTGTAGTTTTTTCTAAACAATAGTTGACAACTCTTTTTGGTGAGTTTGGTGAAAATTGATGAATCGAGAAGAAAATAAGACGCGTACACCGGGTAGGTAAATAGTGTGAAAATTCATTAAATCGTAAAATGGATTTTCAAAATCGTGCCGGTGGCAAAACCGGCAGTGGCGGTGTTGCCTCTTGGTCGGAGACAAATCGAGATCGCAAGGAACGCCTGCGCCAACTTGCTTTGGAAACAATTGATTTGAACAAGGATCCATATTTCATGAAAAATCACCTTGGCTCCTATGAATGTAAACTATGTTTAACACTACACAACAATGAGGGTAGTTATCTTGCACATACGCAAGGCAAGAAGCATCAGGAGAATTTGGCACGACGCGCTGCCAAAGAGGCAAAGGAGGCCCCGTCATCACTACTTGCGCCAGAGAAACCCCGAGTTGAGCCAAAGAAATTTGTTAAGATTGGCCGTCCTGGTTATCGTGTAACTAAGCAGCGTGATCCCCATAATGGTCAGCAATCATTGCTATTCCAAATCGATTATCCAGAAATATCTGAAGGCATTGTGCCACGGCATCGTTTCATGTCTGCTTATGAACAGAAAATTGAACCGCCAGATCGTAAATGGCAATATTTGCTATTTGCAGCCGAGCCATACGAAACTATTGGCTTCAAGGTGCCATCGCGGGAAGTTGAGAAGAGCGAGGGCAAATTCTGGACTCATTGCAATCGTGATACCAAGCAATTCTTTTTACAATTTGCATTTAAATTTGAACCGAAAATTATGCCACCACCGCCACCGAATTTGCATCGGCAACTTGGTCCACCAGCTGGTTTTCCCATGCCAGGTCCACCAAGACCTGCAATGCATCAACATCCACATCCTATGTTCAATGGTGTCCCACCACCGCCTCCTATGTAAAAACCGGATCCTATTGCTATTTCAATATCCTGGCGAACTAGGTCTGCTTGAGTAAAACAAATATTGTACAACATAAATATGAATCAATTCTCTATTTTATTTATACAATTGTGAGTTTTTTTTTCATGTTAAACCTTATAAACAATTATTTGCGAATTTTAAAAAAATATTTTAATTTCGTATTTTACAAAAATCTCGTGTTTTTTTTTTACAATTACAATTCAATTCATTAATAATTAAAATTTATAATTAATTTTACAAAAATAATTCAATTACAATATGTATTTTTTTTTTATTTAGAATTTCTCGCGTTTCTTAAAGTTCCGTTTTGAAGCGCAACGCGTTATAATGTCAGCAACATGGGCCTTGTGGTCAAAGATTTTCATAATTTGATTCTGTGCTTCATTGACGCCATCAGCAACGATTTTGCTACGTTGCATGTTGCCCTAAAATTAATTCAACATAAATTTATCATTCAATTCATTTCGCAATCTTTATTTACCTTTATAAGTTCATTAATCCTTTCAAATTCATGATTCTTTTCCTTCTCCTTTTCGATTTTCTGTAACATATCTTCCATTTTTCTATAAAATGAAGTTTCATTTTCCACCTAAAAGAATCAAACACAATCTCATAAGTCATCATCATTTAGAATGGCAAATTGTGAAATGCTTACTAAATCCTCCATTTGAGAACGTAGATGATAGATTTTCCAGCCATTTATTTTGGCCATAATATGCGATTGATTGGCCAAATCAATTACACTGGGGCGACGATCATCGCGTGGCTTTACATCTGAATAGCGTAGAAAATGATTGTTGGCCAATTTGTGACTTTGTTTATATGCCTAAAAGTATAAAAAACAATGAATTGAATAATCTTCTTCTCTTTTGACATATGCTGCTAACACAAACAACTTACATTCATCAATGTACAATTACGTGGACGGCGAAGCACAAATTCCACTGGTTTTGCATTCTCTTTATTGGCCGGAATAGGCCCCATATTATTATTAACATGATTATTAATTTGAACTGAACTGTTGGGATCAGCACTACTGCCACCATTAGCACCAGCACCATTACCATCTTGTGGAACGGCAGCAGTCAATAACAGTCCATTTTGTGCATATGCGTCTACTGATGTTGTCGCATTAGTCGAGATACTTGTACTGCTTATTGCACTTCCAGTTGGTGGCGGTAATGTTAGCGAGGCATGGCTATGCACTGAATGCTGACTATCGTTACTAAAGGAAGATAGATATATATCAATGTTTATCAATAAAATACCACATTTGTTATATCTATCTTACGTTGAACGACGACTCTTCTTTCGTATTACATCAAATGGGCCACCATTGATTCTTAGCTGTGTCACATTACCAAGGTTTGCTTGCAATTGTTGTTGTTGATCTAATGAAACACCAGGTGCAGCATTACGTGTGGAGGTTGGTGTATTTGGTATACTTTGTGAGAGATTTGTCGTGTGATGATGATTCGGATAGAGCTGTGAATGATAAGGAATGATGGTAAGTAAATAGACATGTGATTTGATGTGTATTTAAAGGAAACTCACCTCATTAATTGGATTGAAATGTGTTGCACTAGTGTCATTATTTCGATCAGTCATGCGATTAATGCTAAGATTGTTGTCCTGGATTTGTTGATCGACACCAGGCGAAGAGTTGGCTGAAACAGTAGTCGAACCATCCGATGATGCCGGTGAGTCGGCGCGCGATGAAATTGTTGAAGCAGCAGCAACTGCGGCGGCGCGTTCCTTTTTGGCAAGAGCCTCCGCTGTTAGGTTTCCGCTTGTGTTTGTCATTTGCACTGAATTAACACTATACGAACTACTGCTGAGCGAGGAACCAGCAGGCGATGGTACACCAACAATGGATGCACTGTTGATGCTATTGCTGTTGCCGCTATTACTGCTCATCGATAACAATGTGGGTGCCAAGTTCTTGGCCGCACGTATGGGTGAACCTTCAGCATCACGTTTGCGTAAGAAATTCGATACCATTGAGGATGTAATGGGCATCGCACCGGAAACGCTACCAGCTGCATTATTACCAACACCAGTCGTCACTTTGACTGATGTCTGCAGCGGTATAACCATATGTTGCTGCTGTTGCCCGCCTGCTTGAGCTGCCGGTATGATTAGCTGTTGGCCACCAGGTGTAGTTTGTAACAGTTGTGCCGTTGAGCTCAGTTCACCATTGCCACCTGCAGACTGAGTAGTGTTTAAACGCACTGGTACCGCCTGCAATTGTGCTCCAGAGTTGGAGACATTAGGCAATTGTAATTGGCCAATAGTGCGGCCGCCAGCAGACGAAGGCACAACTGTAAATGTTGTCGTAGATCCACCAGAATGTGTTACAAATGGTAACGAGGATATGGCCAAGTTTCCAGCACTGTTAACCATTTGTGGTTGCGACATAGTGCTCTGCGACACTGTAGTTGTTGTCAAGGAAAGAACGCCTGTGGAGACTTGAACCGAATTTGCTGGTATTGATTCATAATAGATGGTGCTGCCAGCTGGTAAAAATGCATTTGCGGCTGTTGAAGTGACTACTGGTGTTGATCCGGATCCAGTATTGGAAACGGAAACCGAAACGCCACCGCCAGTATTAAGAGAGCTGCTGTTATTGCTGCCAGGACGTTGATGTATAAAGACGCTCGTTGCCGCATTTCCTGCTCCACCCGAGACAACATTAGACGTCTCCAAACCGCTCGCTGTGGTTTGGGTCATCATCTTTCCAACAGTGATACCATTAGCATTCTTTATGGGTGTTATAGTGCCAGTAAGTATATTGCTAGCAGTGCCTCCCCTAGTTGTGATTGCGAGTGGCACCACAGTTGCTCCGCCTGGCGTTCCTGATGCTGAGGATACAACACTACCAGCTGAAAGTAATTGACTGGCTTGCGAAACATTGACCAGTTGTGTGGCACCGGTTGCTGTATTTGTAATAGTTGAACCACCGCTCACTGATCCTACTATAGATGATGGGCCGCTGCCGGTGTTGGCACTTATTGTTTGTATGCTCGCTGCCATGCCCTGCGGTGTTAAACTAGTCGATGTTGTCCCTCCAGTGGGCATTTTACCAATCGTACCCAATTGTGTAATTGTTAGCGAGGGTTGAACCTTTGCCGTCATTGTTACTGGTGGACGAATTCCTGAAAATAATGATTCAGTTTCAATCAAATGTAAAATATAATGATGAAATCTATCAACATAAAACGAAAGTGTTTGGCTGCCATGACTCATCATCTCACACTTGCGTGCATATCAAACTCAAAACTGATAATGAGCAGCATTGTTCTTTGTACCGAGCCATGTCAGTCACCATGCTAAAAGTGTTTTCAATTCATTGCAAATGTCGCACACACTTACCGATTTTATTGCCACTTGATGTATTCACAATAATTGGTTGCAACATTACGTTTGTAGCGAGGCGTCCAGCAGAACCGATTATCTGTTGGGTAGCTCCAGTTGACGGTTGCTGCAGTTGGATTATGCGTGTCGCTGGCAAATTTGCAGTCGTCAGCATATTTGCGGCTGAGACACTCCCAGTAACACCACCAGTTGTACTACGTGATGGTGTTGCGACAACTGTCGGTGCAGCAGTAATTGTAGATGCACCACTTGAGACAACTGCTCCACTGGCCATTGTCGAAGTCAATTGGGGAATGCTGGGTGCCCGTATACTGATGCTGGTTGTATTCAATTTTGCAGTGGAAAATGATTTTCCAATTGGTATCGGTCTTATTTGGCGTGTCGCTGCGGACGATGATGTTGCAGAACCACCCGATATTGGTGTTGCCACAGCGAAGCGTTGACTTGTCGACATCGTTGTATTGAATTGAGATTGTGATAGCGGCTGGGATGAAGGTGCACCGCCGACATTTGAAGAATATACTAAGGTTGCCTGGTGCTGACGTTGTGGCAATACGGCGACATATTGTGGTTGCTGTTGAGTATGTCCCGATGTTTGAGCGGTGGCCACAGCTAAAATAAGGATGAAGAGTGATAAGAATCCATGATTTTATCTAATTTATATTATTTAATATTTACAGTTTCCCGGTTGTGCTTGAGCGATTTGAGCTGGTGTTGTTGTAGTTGTCATTACGCTGCCGCTGGCAGAGACACCACCCGCACCACCTAGATTTCCACCAGCACCGGCTGTCGCTATGCCCTGTGTGGTTATTATGCGCTGTCGTGATTGGGGTATAGTGCGAATAAGTTGCACTTGGCCACTCGAATTGGCTGTCATCCAAGCTGTGTTCGTGGTCGACGATATTACTGTAGATGGTTGCGATACAGCACTCCGACTAACAGCAGTGCCGCGTACAAAACTACCAGCGGCAGTAAGACCAGTTGCGGTTGGTGTCACAGTGGTTGTGGAACGTAATGGTGTGACTAAACGTTGGCCAGCTGTCATACCAACTCCGGTCATTTGGGTGCCAGTCACACCAGCTCTTGGTAGATAAGTGGCCTGAGTGACTGGGCGGGTCACAGTGATCGATGCATTGGAAACGGTACGCGTTGGCATAGCCGCTGGTATAGCAGTTATTTGTGTACGTCCAGTGGCTGTTGCACCCTCCAATTGCTTGATCATGGACTGCGGCATAATGCCAGTGGGCATGACAACACGTACTTGTGTTGATTGACCCCCAGCACCAATGGCACGTATGGAGGCTGACGTTGTTGACTGACCACTATTTATCGAGATCGGTGTACCGGTTAACGATGACGTTGGCCCACCACTGGCAGCCACTTTTATGGTGCCACCAGCCATAAGACTACTGGCATCAATATTTGTTGTCTTCACATGAGTTATTTTAGCTGCAACTGGACGTAAAGCGGTTAATGTTTGGAAACCTTTTATGTGAATTGGTGAATTTGTTAATGATTTTGGTGTTGTTCGAGTGGATGATAATAATGTTGGTGTTGTTGGTGGTGTTGTTGTTGTTGATGATGACGATAGTATTGTTGTCGTCGTTATGGGTGTAATTAACTGACGGTGAGGCTCCGACAATAATGCTGCCGAAAGTTGTGGATATGTTGTCATAGCTTCTTCTTCTCTAACTGCTTTTAAACATGCATAGTTTGTGATGTGTTGTTGTTCAAAATTTCATAACAAAAAAAAAAAAAATATATATATATTTAAGTGGTGATAACAAGCTGATTTAGACCGTTGGTTGATAAAACCAAGCGACAGAGGAGCAATAAAGTGCCAGAGTTGCACTTTTTTTTGTTAGTGAAACCCTCCCACTTTACACTTAACGCAACGAAAAACAATGTGAAGCAAACACGAAACAACAACAAACAAATACAATGATAGACGAAGTACACACACAGAGTGACATCAAAACGATACAAACACACACCTACACGAACACAACACGTATAGGAACGAAACAGCATAATATGCTTACAAGGAATACAGAATAGACTTAATGGAAAAATCACAACACAACTTGGAATAGGAAAATTCAAATTTAACACATAAAGGAAATGAAAATTAAACAAAGAAACAATAAAAAAAAAAAAAAATATGTGAAATTCAAATAACATTAACTTACCTGAAGCAGAACTTGCAGTTCCTCCACCTGGTCCCGGATTAACACCGCCGCCCACTACACTACCAGCTCCTCCAACATTATCATTCCCGCTCATTTTATCCAGAAAATGTAAATTTTTAAGTAAAATCTCTGAAATATTAAACAAAACTTTATAAATTAAGAAGAGAACTTTTGGCGCTGTTCTTAGATGCAATTTTTTGCTATTCAACTCACCCTACTAATCTGCTATGTTTTTCTTTAAAATTATTATGCTAGTTTATATCATAACTGGTTTTATAATGATATAAATAATTTTAAAGTATTAAAATTGTTTTCAACCAGAGATTTTTAATTTTTTCATAATCCTAAAAACTGCGCTGATCTTTTTGTGTATGTGTGTTTGCCTCTTCCTATGCTTTTGCACATTTGGAGTGCTACCAACCTTATAGAAATAGCGGCAGTTTAACTGTATATCCATCTCGCTTCCGCATATGGATAGAGCTGCTTAATTGAAAGCACAATATAGTTGCCACCACACATTTAGATGCAAAAATAATTTCCTAAATGAAAATTCATTTTTGAAATATTGTTAATTTGCATGTTGCATCAAATTTTGTAAATAAAATCCATAAATTTTTTGAATATTAATAACGATTTTATAATACAAATTGATTATTATATTTGTTTACATACAAACAGCGGCACAATGCAATACATTGCCAAGCAAACTGTGGTTGTACTTTACATCAGAAAACTATAGCTGTAGCCTACAAATGCTAGCATTTGCAGGCCACTCTGTAATGACAGACAATGCTTCGTTCATACGGCGCACTCGGCGCACTTGTAATCATCGCTTAATCGCGTTTGGACGTGTTTTTTTGAAGTCGCAGAGGGCAGTCAGTCAAAAAAACCAATACACTTTAACAATATAATAAAATAAGAAATTTAATGCATAATTAAATGCAAATGAAGCTTAATTTATAGCTTATTTCAAGTAGTACAAACCAAAATCATTTGCGATAATAAAAAATTTTTAACTTCATTTTTTTAAATTTTCTACTTCTACACACACTCATACAAACCGTGTAGAAAACAGAAAACACACGCACACCAATACTCTATCTTGTATTTTAAAAATAAAAGAAGAAAAAAGAAGAGTAGGTAAGAAGAGAAAAGAGAGTGAGCGAGTGTGAGAAACGAAACAATTGTGTGATAGAAGAAAAATAAAGTGGATTTAAGTGTAAAGAAAAAAAAAAGTGTTCAACATTATTTTTAATTTGAAAGAGAATCACATTAATTAAGTGAATTAATTGATCACAAAAGTTTACAAAAATACACATTCAAAAAAAGAAAACAAAAATCGCATAATAAAAGTATTTTATATAAAAAAATATAGTGAGTGTAAGTGAAGAGATAAAGTGGGAAAGGGTGTTTGCGGTGTACGATAGAGAGAGCGTCATCTGTCGGTCCCATTGATATGCGAAAAAATTGATTTTCCACACAATTGCAAATTAGACGAGAAACTCTGAGAAAAACGAACGCTGTGCAAATAGTGCGTTTTGTTTCATTGTGTGTGGATGTGTGTGTGTGTTTCTCATAGAGAAGAAATTGTGGCGTGAGTGAGTTGTGAGTAGTGAATAAATGCATATGTTTGATCAACGGTTACCTGCCACAACTATTGAAATAAACTAACCAACCAACCAACCCACCCACCGAAAAGAAGGACAAAGAAAGGAAACCATTGCAATCCATTGGAAATTTGAATGCATTGATTAGTTGCAACTGCATACATATTTTCCTTTATTCGCAATTCTCAATTCACAGACACATAAACTTATTTAACACGCAACAAAGTCAACAGTCTTAATTTGCGTCAAAACTTTTCGTTTAACTTCCGCATGCGATGAATATTGTAGGAGACTATGAATATAGTTCCAAGGATATGCTCGGCCACGGCGCCTTTGCCGTGGTCTATAAAGGACGTCATCGCAAGGTAAGCATTTCATAATTTTTTATAAAAACAAAACTTTTTTTGCACACACTAATCATCATCTGATATCAGTATGTTTATTGTTATTCTCTTTTGATGTGGGTTGGTCTTATTTACTATTTGCCCTTAGCACTTGTATGTACGTCGCAAATCTAACACAACACGCGCTTTGAATTTTTTTTTTGTTTATTTGTTTTTATTTATTTATCTTTTCCTATATAAACTTTAGCGAAATAAAATGAGCAAATCATTCGTTAACAATGCTAAGCTTTTTTAGAAACTTTGAACAAAATAAAACGTAATTAGTTTGCAAAAAAAAAAAAAAAAAAAAAAATTAGCAAATGAAGGAAAGAAATCAAGAAATAAATTTACAGAAAAATATATCATCATCATCATCAACAACAACAACAACAACAACAACAAGAACAATTGAGCAATGCCAAAAGAAGGCAAATTCAATTGTTCATCAGGGAATAAATGAAGAAAACGAGAGTGAGTGAGAGAGAAATCGAGCGGAAAAAAAGAAAATAGTTTTGAGTAAGAGATGAAAGAGAGGATGACAGAAACAGCTGTATGCTTATTACTCCTTGTTGCTTGATAATGTACAATGTACGTTTCTCTGAGAGAGAGAGAGAAGAAGATTGCGATTACATGAATTGAATTCATGATGATTTTGTTTTGTTATTATATTGTGTTTTGTTTTGAATCAAAGTATCTATTTATTTATTACTCATTATTATTCAAAAGTGTGTTTTTATTATTTATATTATTTCTAAGGATTCATAAATTTACACTTTCGTTACACGTAGAATCTTCTGCAAATTTAAAATTCTATATTTAATTATTTTGATGTTTTGTAATCAAAACAAACTACTAAAACTCGAAACTTTTATTAATATTGAATATTGAACAAATTTTTTTGTTAAAATTTCTTAATTTCTTATTTTTGTTAATTTTAGTGAAAAAAGATTCCAATTTTATTTAATGCTTACCAAAGTGGGCGATAAGACTCCTTTGTGGTCATTAGAGAGTTTCAGGGGAGTGTTTCAGAAAGCTTAGAGCAAATTAGGGACTCAAACGGCAGATAAATTCCATCTTAGAAATTAGTTGGACATCCAAGGCAGATAACAAAATAAATGGTTCTGGTCCAATAAGGACGCTGGCAGCTAGTTTTCTAACGAAATTATATGCCTCTTCGTTTCCACAAGGTCCACTATACCTTGGCGAATAAATAAGATGAATAAAGTTAAATTTTTAATGCTTGTATTTTTAGTAGTTGTAACCAGCCTCAGACCAGTTTCGATTTGATTTCAAACGAGCTGAATGCTTTTAAGACAGCTTTGTTGTCCGTATAATTGTTATATGTACATACATTGCATGGATTTTGATCTGTTAAACTGAAAAAATTTTGGTCCTAGCTATTGAATGCGTTTTTCTTGGGTTTTCCCAATTGCTTGATTCATGCAGCAATTAAGAGTCACAATCAAGGTGCTGTTAACTGGCAGGCACCATATAAATGGATGACTCCTCGTCTCTTTACTAATTTGAAGAAACCGTAACAGTCGATGAGAGTGAAACCAAAAAGGGTACAATGGCAAAACCTACTTAGGTGCGAAAAGGTTAAAAAACCCTTTGAGTGCAAATTGGTTTGAAGTTCTGGGGGAAATTGAACCTCGGGAACGTCAGGAAAATACTATCCAATCTGAAGAGCCTATCATTACAGACAAAATACACCAGTTTTTGACAGAGAGCGAAAGCCGCCACCACTTTTTACATGAGCAATACGCAACATCCAAGACATTTAAGAGCAATTCAATGATTGAGTTGGACGCGGAACAACATATACGCACAAATCCAACCGAGATAGAGATACATGATAAATACGGGCATTAAATATCAATAAAATGTCCGTCTGCTTGACTAAAATAGAAAAGTTTATCACACATAACCAATTGGTAACCAAAAACCTACATGACTTAACTTCAACTGATTACAAGACATTACTAAAGACCTGATAAGAAAAAAGCCACAACGTACGGCAAGTAGTTTGTCAAAAAACCTCGTCCAATGAACTTTGTGGATCTAGCGCCCAAAGAAAACAACAAATTGATTAAAGTACGATCTTAAGCGGCGACGCATTGGTCAAAAAAGAATCTCCAAAAAAAATGTCACGATTTGATTTAATAACACAGATAGATGCCAATAGTTCGGTCACACAAAAGGTTACTCAAAAAACCTTTTCCATACAAAATCTTCATATGCAATTGCATTAATTTAATCTTAAATTATAATAAATACATGATTCGTTAACGAATCAAGGGAATTTATTAAATAATGCATTTATGTATGAAATAAAAGAAAAATGATAATTTCTTTGGCACCCATTTTTGTATATCATTAAGGAATAAAGAAATTGAAATTATATTTACCTGTGTTATGTTCATACAATCAATCAGTCAAGTAGTCAAACAGAATATGTAAATGTTTTTTCAATGAATTACAATACAAAAAAATTGCTCAATAAATACAAAAGGAAAAGTTTTCCATACACAAATGTCAAAATTTGTTTACTTGTTTTGTATTTTAAAGTTTAGTTTGAACTATTTAGACAAATGTTTCATCAGCAATAAATTTCAACAATTTCAGTTAACAAACTCAAAAACTAAATACTCTAAAAAATAGTAACATATAGAAAAACATTCAGACGAAAATATTAAAATCACTTTGCCCCTTGTCATGTCGATCATCATCAATCAATTTACAAACACGTGTCTACTTAATTTGATCTTTAAGATTTCTGCTTTACATTATTATTGTATTCACATAGATTTGCCTAAAAAAAAAATGAAAAAAAAAAAAAAAAACGTTAAAATATGTAAAAATTAAGACGGAATATGAAATTCGGTTCACCGAAACTTTACTTCACCGGTTCTGTCATGTCAAAGAGAAATTAATGTATAAATAAATGTAAAAAGCCGGGTATAATTTGATTTCTCAGTGCGGAATAACTTTTCCAGTGATTAGGGAATTCCAACATTGGCATCTAAAAATTATCGGTGTGCGTCAATAGGATTTGCTCTTAGAAGATTTTAGTTTGATTTACTGTAAAATGTATATTTTATGTTGCCTACCACTCACTGTTTCTCTAAGGATAATAAATATCAAAACAAAGTGTTAATAATCGTAGTAATAAGTAAGAGGGTCGATTAATTAGTCCTTAGAAAAAGACGGAAAAACAATTTCTTTGTCGTAATTTTCTTTTTATTTTCCAGTTTTGATGATCTCCTTTTAGCTTGATATATTTAGTTTAGCATTATTCCAATTCTTTTATTCCTTCCAAATAATAGGTTTTTTCAAGGTCCTCAAAATAGGCGTTTGTTTCAGTGATACCTCTTCATTCGATTCAAATCTCTTAACGCCGAGGCATTTCTTTCTTTAGCTTTGTAAACAGGAAATAAGTAGTTGGAGAGAGCTAAATTTGGAAAATATGCTAGATGGGGTGGCAGTTCATAGCTTAATTTATGGATGTTTTTTATAGTGACTACAGACACATGTAAAGTCATGGTGAAAAAACACTTTTTCTTCTTCACCAAATGTGGTCCTTTTTCATTCAAATCAATGTCGAATCTGTCCAACAAGCTCTGAATAATATTTGACGGTGATTCAGTTACCTTTTTTAAGGTGAATGAATCCCAAAAAACTGTCGCCTTAGCCTTGTTGGCCGACAGACTCACCTTGGCTTTCTGTGGTGCACGTTCATCCGGAAAAGTTCATTACTTCGAGTTTTCCTTGGTCTCTGATGTATTGTGATGGATAAATGTTTCGTCCGCGGAGCAAAACCTTGTTCGGATTACTGTTGAACATTACACTCCTTTGAAGTGGCCGCACAGTTGCGCTTATGGTTTAGTGTACGAAATCGCTGCAGCCATTGCGCGGATAGCTTGTTCATGTACAAATATTCCTGTAAAATATAATGTAACCGCTCAGTTGAGATGCCAATTCACGTACTTTTAATTTCTGATCGTACAATATCATTCGATGGGTTTAATTGACTATTTTTGAAGTGACCTCCAGCGCCATCTCTAGGATTTTGTATTGATTGACCCTTATATTATAAGACTGAACGCTGCTTTCAGCGGCAATACCCCAGCATTGAATTGCGTAACGGCAAACAGGGGCCACTACTTGTTTGTAAATTGTCCTCTTGTTGCTGAGCGACAATTTACTGGAAGGCCGAAGCAACCAGTCAAGCAAGCGGTTTTGGTTTTAATACGAGTGCGCCATGTGAGATGTTTGTTTAGGATTAGTCCAAGGTAACGGACTTGGCCCAACTGCGGAGTAATGCTGGAGTCATAGTTGACAATTGGACAAGTGTCACGCCTTAATGTGTACACGGAATTCGCCAACGCTTGGCTTACGCGTGAAATCTTTGCAAGAAATTTTGTAGTATCTCTAAAGCTTCTTGGTCCGAGAAACGGTTTACTATGGCGGGTGTGTCGTCCGCATTAAATTAAATGTATTTATATTAAAAATTATTGAAACAATATAAAATTATTTGCAATTTAAAGTTTTTGAAACTATTCAGTTGAGTGAAAATATATGGTAATGTTTTTTTTTTCTTTAAATATTAATTAATTAATGCATTTAATCTTTTGTTTGAGATTTCATACTTTTGTGGCTCATTAAGAATTGATTATTCTATACAGAGGAATAAAAGATTACTAAGAGTACGTAAGTCCATTTAAAATCACAACAGAATGCCGGCTTCGCTTCGGCCTTTTTAAAAACAGAGAACGTAGTTTGCTCTCTGAGTGGGTATTTATTATTACTTATCAATCTATTCAACCCTGAACCCAAAACGTGTCTAAAACAAACTTTTTATTGTATGCTTTTAGTTTTGTATTGAATACTTTTTTTTTTTATAGTCTTCAGGGGAGTGAATAGTTTTATAAGTTTGTCATGAAGTTTGTAACAGGCAGAAGGAGACAACAGAGACATCATAAAGTATATATATTCTTGATCAGCTCGATTAGACGAATTGATTAAGCCATGTTCGTCTGTCCGTCTGTATGCACGCAGTACATTTTTCGGAACCAGCTGAATCGGACTTCCAGGGGGTACCTTCCATACAAACACCACCCATTTGAATTAATATTTTTATTAGAATTTTTTTTTTGTTTTTTGTCCTATCGAACTAAAACTTAGACAATATGAGTTTTTACGACAGGCGCAGAACATTTGTCGGAATCAGCCGATTGGACTTACTGGGAGAGGTACCTCCCATACAAACCACCCATTTGAATTCATGTTCTTATTAGAAAAACTTTTTTGTTCTTTATTCTATCGAACTGAAACTTGGACACTATCAATATCCAAGACAGGCGCAGGACATTTATCGGAACCAGCTGAATCGGGCCTCTAGGGGGGTACCTTCCATACAAACCACCCATTTGAATTCTACAATGAAACATTCACTGCGTCCCGATCGAACTGAAACTTGGACACTATCAGTTTCCAAGACAGGCGCAGGACATTTGTCGGAACCAGCTATATCTGACCTCTAGGGGGGTACCTTCCATACAAACCACCCATTTGAATTCTACAATTCTACCACCCGTCACGTGAAGAGTATTTCATCTTCGGCATAGTCGAAGATAGCGTTTTTTCGAGTTCTTTTTTGTTTGTTTATTTTATGTATTTTTTTTTTTTGTGGTATTTTATTTATGTATTTTCTTCTTCTTTCGTCAACGAAATCTCGACCTCGTCACCAAAGCACGTGTATCTTCCTTTGTTTTTGTTGTAAGTATTTTTTGATCTTTGTTGATTTATTTTGAGTCACATTTATTACATACACAAATATACAAGAAGTTATTACAGGGTCATATGTATCTCCTACATACATTTAATCTAATCAGTAAAAAAAATAAAAGTGATCTAAAATTGAATTGTTTGTTGTGTTTGTTGAACATTGAAATAGAATTAAATTTTTGAATTCTATTTCCCGTTTTAAAATTGGTTTAAGTGTCGCCTACACATTTGCTTTGCACATATGTTTATCTCTGTAAGTAGAAGATATCTCTTATAATGTATATCTCATATTTGATTTGATTTGTATATTCTAAGCATGATGTGATGGAATCGGTAAACGAGCACGCATTTGTCACATGCATATTGTAGTATGTAGTTTGTATGAAACTTGAAACTACTTGAAAAAGATTTCCGTATTTATTTTATGTTCTGCTCTCTGAAACGCGCAAATAGATTTCAAAGTCGCAAATACATGTTTCTCATCTCAACAAGTTTGTTGAAGCGGCGAAATTTTATTGCACATTCAGGTAAACTTGTTTGAAGTCTTGAAGTCCAGACTAGACTATTGTAGCAAAATCGGTAAGAGATCAACGAAACGAAGAAAAAAAAAAACACAAAACAAAAACACACCACATGCCATAAAACACAAGAAAAATGAAAGACTGTTGTATAGATACGAGTACAAAGAAGAGATAGATACAAAGATATATTTGTACATTTTAGCTGTAAGCTAATTTTCTTTTTTCCCTTTGTTTCTCTGTCTGTTTCGGAATGTTTTCTTTTGGTTTTTCTCAATTATTATTATTATTATTATTTTTGTTATTTTTGAGGAAAAGTTTTTGTTGGTAATTTTTTTGTTTTGTTATTATATTATTTTAAGACAAAACGAACATTGCACTGAATGAATCTTTCTTGTAGATGATGATCATGATGACGATGATGATGATGATGATGTTAGCGGCAATTGCCTATGGACTGAGCTAACATTAATAAAATGTTGCTTTCTTCGTACATTGAACTTTCATCATCAAAAAATCAACAAAATTTCTATGCCTTAGTTATTTTTATATTGAGAGTGTAAACAAGTTTATATATATATAGACCCTTCAGTAAGTTATGGGTGAAATTATCAGATGTAAAACGCCATATCGTAAAGTTGGTCGCACTATAAAATATCGAGTTTTGGGGTTAAATAAGATTCAAGTGCAGGAATTTATGATTTACTTCTTTAATTTAGAAGAAAAGTGAAGCTGATGGTCATCACATTGCTGTGTGAAGCATATGGGAAACATGCTCCATCTATGGAAATGTGTGACTACTGGTTCCGGTGTTTCCAAATTGGAGTTTTTGAATCCCACTGACAAAGAATGCGAAGGGAGGCTAGTAAAGATCAGAAAATCGTGGATTAAGCCGGTCCTGCACAACTTCAACAGCTAAACCGAATATTCATGGTAAGAAACTATCTAGTGGGATCAGTTTGGAGAGATCTACTATGAGCTAATTCAGCCTAACGAATCCATCACTGCACCAACTGGCGGAAGAGGTAGGAATAGACCTCGCTCCCAACAGTGAGGAAGCTGTACCCATGAGTATAGCTTTATACTGTGCCATCTGTGGGCTACCAACCTGCATGCTATTCCAGAGAGCTATGTTCAAATTTGGGCCACCAATCCATGAACTTGTTGGAGTTCGAATTTGGTAGTACCTTCCGGTACGAAGTCTGACCAGAGGCTATTTTCTGGTACCACGGCTGGTCAGGAGCCCACGGAACTTGTTCCGTCTTGGCCAGCGGGTACGGCCTCCTTGTGGGAGTATCGTGGTGGCTATGGTTTAATACCCAAATGCGGGTAGAGTAATAACTCGACGTGGAGTTGCGTTATACAACCGGGTGCTGTGACCCAGAGAGCAGTAGAGGTTTAAGATGGGCCTCGCTCCCCACCAAGGAGAGAGTCATATTTACCAAAATAAATATGGCTTAAATTTGGGACCTGCGGATATATATCCAAGGGGACGTTGATTGACGTTTATCAATCCATGTGCTTGGCACCGTGTTCTTAAGTCTTCACAGACAGGCGAGCACATAAAACACTGGTACTTCATCACTCCACCAATAGTTGAAGCAATTGAAGCTCAAATACTCCCAATATGACAAAGAACATGACATAGTGATCTATCTCTCAGTACTATAACGCTCGGCCATATGTTAATAAAGACGTCAATGGAACTTTGGGGGCGCTTCAATGGGGTCGCCTACCCCACCCGCCGTATTCATCAGGCAATGCACCTTCCGACTACCTTGATCAATCCGATCAATGACTCATGGCCTGATCGAGCAGCATTTTACTTCTTATGAAGATTAATTTTTGGATCAACTCAATAGACGAGAAATTTTTTCAATGTTTAATCTGTATGTTGCCTGAAAGATGGCGAAGAGTGTTAGGTAACGTTGGACAATACTTTCAAGAAATCATAATCTACCTTTATTACACAATAAATGCGCCGAATTTTTAATTAAAGACAACGAAAACTAATTTGAGTTTTTAATATATTTTATATATTTATACACCTAGCACCACATAAAATCTCTCGTATTTGGGAGATATGTAGATGCATCATCATCAACAGCATCGTCAATGAATTTGATGAAAGCGTTTCTAGCCTCGAGAAAGACTGCATATAAACAATAAACCATATAAGTATGTACATAAATCAATCTTCAAATATCTAACATCCACATTTGTCTTCTGATAAAGTGAATAAAAAAAAAATACTTAACAAAACAATCAATCTGTTAAGATCATGCAACAACATTCAATTAATGAAAGGTGTAAACCAGTTTAAACTATTTCCACGCATTAATGCGTGTTTTGAATGCATGAAACAGGAACATGATGAATTCATAACAACATAACTTGATCTTGTTGGTTGTATTATTTATTCATTTGCAAAGATGCTCAGTTATTGCATCAGCTGTCGAATTTTCTAGATACATACATATCCATATATCAATATGTTTGTAAATATCAATGACATTTCTCTCTTTCACAAAATAATTATTATATATAAACAGAAATCAGCTGTGTTTGTTTTGGTGTTCAAAAAGAACCAACGCAAGCATTTGCAATACAATTTTTAAACCAGTTTTTATGAAAAAAAAAAAAAATATACAATATTGATCCGATAATTGTATTTTTAAGTTGCTTTGTAAAGAGTTTCCTTTGATTATGTTAAGAAATGCAAAAGTTACCCATATAAAAAATTCTCATAAAATGAAATTTTTGAACCAAAAGTCTATAAATGAAGATTGGTTCGATTGTTTTTTTGTTTTAAATATGTTTTATACTATCATTTTAATCTATTTCAACATCCAACTTCGAAAATGTCTAATAAAATATTTCTGAAATTGAGTTTGTTTTGGTGCTATTTCTTCATATTAACAGGAGACAGACAGCAACCGTTATTCGGTTCTTTCATTTCAGGGTGACCGAAGAATGTTCAAGAATGAACATGAAAAACACATTACACAGCATCTATTTTTGAATCGAAGCAACATTTAATTTTGTCAGTCGCAGAAAGTTTATGAATAAACTGGTTTCGAAAAACCGAAAAGTTTGCCTAGTTTGCTTAGAAGTTTTGTCAGACTGTTTTTTGGTTTATTTACTTAGATATAAGGACTAATTCTTCTAGTAACTATTGATCAGATATATTGTCTTTGTAGGGCACTGTAATTTGTATTTGTACTAAATTTCAACTCAATAGTTCCAAAGCTAAGAGTCCAGTTAGTTTATAATAAAATGTATGAAATGGATTGTTTAATTTGTGCCAATGTACACTATTTTACAAAGGTCATTCAAGAAATAACGAGACAAATCGCCTAGTTTTCAACATACATTGTAGTCCCTAGCAACAAATTTATACTTTTATCATATTGTTCTTTTAATTTGTGTATGCTTGTGGCATAAAAGTGTTTGGGGTTAATCTCGAATCCACTTTTACACCTAATTTTTCTCTTCTTCATCTTGAATCGAAAATGTCTCTCACGTGGAGCATCTTTAAGGGGTCCAAACAATTGGAAGTCCGATGGAGCGAAGTCAAGCTGTAGGGGGTTGTAGAACCCAGTTTTTGAAGTGTTTCTTTAGCTAAAAGTGCCATGTGTGGGAGCGCGTTTTAATGCAGCTTATACTGAATATCTATCCATTTGTAAACGTTCGAACGGTTCAAACATATATTCCCGTACACATTCAATATATTTTTGTGGATTTCACTATCTTTGATATCCTCTGCAACTAAAAATCTAATCACTGTGGGTTGTTCTTCCGCGTTGCAATGCTCGCTATTTTTAAATAAATACATTTGAGGTTATGCTTACCAAATACTCTCGTCCATCTGATAAGAAGAAGAAGAAGAAGAAAGCATTCGGCACCTCCTGTGTGAGTGTCCTGCACTACTCAGAAGACGGTCCCGCTTTCTTGGTAAACCCTTTTTTAAGGACTTGGGTCGTGTGGCGAGAGTCCCACTGGGGATTTTGGTTGATTTTGTTGAATCTTCTGGTTGGTTTCACCAGCCAGCATGACTATAAGTATCTGCCCTTTTTTTCTTTTTCTTTTCCCGTCCCATTATCTTCTTTCCCCCCTTTTCTCCTCTAGCAGGCAGCACAATGGGCCGTAAGACTTCTGGGTGATCTCGCGTGTTGCCGCGGGCGGCCTGTATAACCTAACATAATCTATCTGATAAGAAAAAAAGTAAGTACAAGGATGCCAACTTGACTCACTTGAAACTATTGTAATGTTTAAACAACCCATTTCTGATCGATTTGTCTTGTTACTTCTTGAATGACCCTCGTAGTTTGACTTGTTGGATGGATCTTCAATAATTGATTCTTTGCGTTATAAACATCATGACAGAATAACAATACACCTATCCCCCGATTTACACGGTAGATACGTTCCTGGGAAAAACGTGTAAATCGAAAAGTAAAAATTTTCAAGTCAAAACCGTGTAAATCGAAAAGCTTGCAGAAAATGCATAATTTTGCTATTTAACAGTTGTGATTTTTTTCAGTATTTTTAGGTGCACAATTTTTTGCAATTTTTTCCAACAGCTATTGAGTGTTGTTTGCTTAATCGCAGTGTATGATAAGGCGATATGCTTCATTTTTCTCCATTTGTTCCAAAATATATGTAAAGGCTCGTTTTATGTACAAAGCTTTAAAAGTAGAAATTATGCCTTGGTCCAATGGTTGTAATAATGAAGTTGTATTTTTTGGTAAAAATTTTACTTCAAGGTTCTCATATTCTAGATCTTGTGGGTGATCCGGCGCATTGTCAATTAACAAAAGCACTTTAAAAGGCAATCCCTTTGAACCTAAATATTTTTTGGCATCTGGGATAAAACATTCATGAAACCATTCAGTAAACATTGCAGCAGTAACCCACGCTTTCTTATTAGCCCTCCAATAAACGGGAAGATTATTGATGATTACTCCTTTAAAGGCACGGGGCATTTTTGATTTGTTAATCACTAATGGTTTCATAATATAATCTCCTGAAGCATTGCTACAGAAAAGAATTGTTATGCGATCTTTTGCTGCTTTATGACCACTAGCCGATTTATAAAATTTTGAGACATAAGTCCTTTCAGGCATTTTTTTCACTCAAATACAATTTTCCGTAGATAAAACTTTAATTTTATGCGAAGAAATACAGACACAGTGTGCATGTGCAGCAAGTCAGCACATAAGCTCGGGAATCCCCGTGAGATGTGTACACAGCGCACGTGTTCAAACACAGTAGCATTTAGTAGAGTGCGATAAAAACAAAAAAAAAAACTTATTTGGAAAACCGTGTAAGAGCGAAAACGTGTAAAACGAGTACCGTGTAAATCGGGGGATAGGTGTACAATTTTTTATAATATTGCGAAACAAACAGATGATTTTTTTTTTCTTTGTAGAAATCAGTTGATGACTTTTTGTTTTCTTTTTGTAATTGTAAACTAAGTTGACATACTTTGTGTTGGAGTATATAACTCAAGACAACGACATCATCATCATCATCATCATCATCATCATCATCAACAACAACAATACCAATGACAATAGAAAATGTATGAAATTGTATGTATCTCATGTCATCAATTTGCTTTTGTCAACGTTTGTATTTCTTTTTCTTTTTCACTGATAATTTAATTTAGTTTTTTTTTTTTTTTTTTTATTATTATTATTTCTTGGTAAATTCTAAAACTATGTCAAGTGTATAGAAGTACGCGTACAGCAGCGGTTATGAAGCTCAAAGTTTATTTTTCTATCAGATACATAGATTTTTATCTTTATTGTACCATAAATTCATTTGAAAGCCATTTTGGAAACAAAGAAAACACAATATTTCCTTTTCTACATTTCTTTTTCATATTCTGACTTCAGCTAAAAATATCATCATGATCAAGTCCTTAGATGGTTTGTAGCATGTATATTATACATATTTATGAATGCAAGCATATATGTATGTATCTATGTATCTATTTATATACTTACATATGTATACAGCAGTAAACACCTAAGTCAACAGAAGACTTGGTAACCTTTTAGATAAATAAACTGCATCCAAATTTTTGTAGACGAAATGTTTGTTTGACTGTGTGTGTGTTTCTTTTAACAGATAGATACAAATCGACATGAGTTTCTTTTTCAGTTTCTTGGTTGACTCTAGAGAGCCACAAATAGCGTCAGCGAGAAGATACTCATAAAGTTAGTGAAGTAATGCACAAGAATAAAATGTATTGTACCTGCAACTGATGATGATATTTAGTTTCGTTAGACCAACAACAACAACAACAACAACACAATGATGTCGTCTACTTGCGTCAGATACAAGTACAATACATAAATATCATTGTACTTTAAATGACAACGTGGCACCTTACATTGCATTTAAATTAATAATAATAAAAAATAAAAAAGAAAATATAAATATATATTTAGTATTTGTTGTTGTTATTTTATAACATGTTTCAATTGTTAGTTTGGTTTTTACATCATTCATTGTCTCTCTTTCTTTCTCTTACACATGATTTTAATACAAATGCCTATCTTTTATACCATTCAAACTAGTGTGAATGTGAAAATGTTTGTACATACATAGGTGTTATGACTTTGCCGTGATGTTTTAACTGATAAAACTGTGATTTGGAGACCCTAAAAGGTACAAGTATAGATCAGATTTACTAATGGAATCGATAGACCCTAATCTTTCCATTTGTTAAAAAAAACTTATTCTTGTCATACCCAATTATTGGAATTGATAGCCTTCATACAAAAAATAATGCACTTTAATTCCTCTATAATTTCTTCTTCTATTGGGGGCCCACTGTAATATGAATAAGAATTGACATTTCACACAACATAAATATTTTATCTATTAATTGATCGTATCAAAAATTTGATATAGTCCCTTATAGCCCCTTTGGCCTGCTCGCAGCTGTGCTATGACGTCGCTGGACTTTTTTCTGTGGGGCGCATTGAAAGATAAAGTTTATGGCAACAATCCCCAAATAATGGATCACATGAAAAAGAACATTCTCACTGAAATTGGCCAGGAAACTATAGACAAAGTGCTTGAAAATTAGTGTTACTGGCGAGCCGTCTGCGGCCAATATTTGAATGAAATCATTTCGGTGATTTTCAAATAAAGCGAAATTGATTGAAAAAAAAAAAAAAAATTAACTTTTGTCCATTTAAATTTTTACAAAACGATTTTCTATGACAATAACCATGATATATCTGAGAAATGAGCCGATTGGACAAATATTGGTTGGAGCTGCTATATAAATCTTTCAGTTATCTCAAGGAAAAGTTATGCACTTCTTAAGATATTCGAAAAAAACTTCAACAAAACTATTTAAAATAACAAATAACATATTGTAATATTTCCAAAAATTTGACTGATTGTACAAATACTTGATAAAGCTGCCATATAAACATTTGAATTTTGAAAAGTTTATGTATGAAAAACTTTTGCATAACTTAATATATTTAAAGAAAACTTCACTCAATGATTTCCAATGCCATGTCCCATGTTATATCAAAAGATGGGTCTGATTGTGCAAATACTTGATATAGCTGCCATATAAACTTTTAAGTTTTTGGAAGGTTGATGTATGAAAAACTTTTGCATAACTTAATATATTTTAAGAAAACTTTACACAAAGATTTTATAAGTCAATACCCATAAAATATACAAAAATTGGATTGATCGTACAAATACTTGGTATAGCTGCCATATAAACGTTTTAGTTTTTTGAGAGTTGATGTATGTGAAATTTTTGCATACCTTAATATATTTAAAGAAAATTTCACTCAATGAACCCAATGTCATGTCCCATGTTATATCCAAAAATTGGACTGATTGTGCAAATACTTGATATAGGTGCCATATAAACTTTACACGACAATTGAACAATAGAACTAATACTTGTTACACTTTCCATAAAAACTAACCTTAAAAAAAATGGGCCAAGTGCTAGTCAGACTCGCACACGGAGGGTTCCGTACCAGATTGGGGTTTATATGGGAGGTACTCCCCCTAGTGGTCCGATTTGACTGATTCCAAAAAATGTACCGTGTCTATATCCGAAACTTATAGCGTCTAAATTTCAGTTCGATAGCCCAAAAAACAAAAAAGTTTTTCGAATAAGAACCTGAATTTTAACGATGGGATTGTATGGGAGGTGCCTCTCCTAGTTGGCCGATTTGGCTGATTCCAATAGATATGCAGCGCCTATATCAAAAACTTATAATGTCTAAATTTTAGTTTGATAGAACAAAAAACAAAAAAGTTTTTCTAATAGTAACCTGAATTTTATTGGGGGTTTGTATGGGAGGTGCCCTTCTTAGTGATCCAATCAAGTTGAAATTTCGACATTATAAGTTTCTGATGTAAAGCCACCAACCATCTCAATTTCAGATCATGGGATTACTGGATCGTATAGCTGCCATACAAACTAAAATGTTTCTTGTATGGAGACTTCTTAAAGTTTTTGAAAACACTTTAGTTTTACTATTTGTTGCTGATGCCCGGATAGAACTACATATTCTGTGAAAATTTCAACTCTCTAGCTATATCAGTTTACGGACAACGAGGTCTTTGCAATAGGGTTTCTTTGGGTCCGGAACTCTAATTATAATGTCTCTATGAGCAACAATTTCACCATATATAGATGGAATTGTGAAAAGTACACAATCATCGGTGAATCAAATTTGTTGTGTTTTTATTGTAGTTTTTTGTTTTTTACTGACAGATTCTTTTTTGCATTTAAACGTGTCAAATGCACACGCTTTTCTAGTTTTTGCGCTGCAGACAAAACAATTATTTCATTGGTGTTGTTATTATTGTTTTTATAATTTACTTTGTTGATATTTCGCTTAAGTTGATTTTGTTATTGTTTTGTTTGTTTTTTACTATTTTTTTTTTTAATTGTTGTTTCTATTTTGTTTCGCCTTGCGCACATTTTAAAATTCATTTTATTTTGATTACTCAATAGTATAAAAGTATATTATGGCGTAGTGCAATCGACTTACATATGCACATACATATATACATATATATGAATTGACTTAACGTAAAAGACTCTGGGTCTGGTGAAGTGAAGTGGGGAGGAGTTGGAGAGGTTGAAGTGGAGTGCAAGTTTTATTGTAATATGATTTCTTGTTATTTAATTTACACATAATTGCACAATAATATGAGTTGCATAGATTTGTATATTCAGAAAGTTGATTGGATTTGACGTGTAAAAGTTAAAGTCGAAAATGAACAAAAATATCCTCTAAAGTGATTGAAAACTGTAACAAAAAGGCCTTATTTCTTACTCCATCAATCCATTGTGCATGAGCATATGCTTCCA
Organism: Amiota minor; assembly: GCA_037043295.1. NCBI lineage: Eukaryota > Metazoa > Arthropoda > Insecta > Diptera > Drosophilidae > Amiota > Amiota minor. The sequence continues at coordinate 1,157,033 of JBAMAW010001063.1, forward strand.
AAAAAAGTAGCAATGATATGTTGATGATCTATCTTTGAATGCCTAGAAAACTATTTGATGATTTAATGAGTGGTGACAATCTCTAGATGATCGAATAAATGTTCGTTATTTGCAATCACTTCCAATTCTTCTATGCTTAGATGGGTAAATATGTCGAATGCCACTCATATGCCATAAAGAAAACAAATGCTTGATGATAATCAGTGAAACAATATTATTCAGTTAAAATCATATGTATTGAGTGAACTGAACAATTGCTGTTCTTCATTTAAAACACTAAGCACATAGTAGACTAGACATACAATTTATCATCTTAAATAATGAAATAAATATTTGTAGTCCATGTTATTATAAATAACATTTATCGAATTATTTAATGTTGATTTCCAACTATAGTCTTTATATGAACTGAGTTCCGAGAATTGGAAATTTAAAAAAATACATATTTGCACTGAAACTTCCTTGTGTGTTTTTAGTACCTCTTTGTTTTGATTTTAGTACAATAAGACCCACACTAACCCTAAAACACATAAACATCCATGTCTCTTCTATAATATTTATATCTAAATTCAACATAGATGCTCTAAAATTGAAAATAATAAGAGTTCTATTTACACAAAATACTTTTTCCAAAAATACTTCCTATTGTGTATTTCATTTCCGTTTATTTTATAGTATTATTTTGTAAATATTGACAAAGTAAACAGTTAACAACTTACTATACAAATAAAAAATCGACGACTACTTCCATGAATCAACATATCTTTTCAAGTATTTGAAATATTTTTAATAATATTTGCTTATTGATAGACAAACCTATTAGATAAAATACAATTAAATATCAATTAAAATCATTCATATTCAGAAGTTAATAAGTTAAAGAGTATAAAATTAAAGACTGAATTTTTGAATAGAATTAATGGAAATATTTTTTTAAACATATGTTTCGGAAAGAGCTTAGATTAACTGGTGAATTTGAATAGTGGGGCTCTGAAGGTAAAAATGATTTGTATAGAAAACTTGCATACAAAATAACTGTTTAGTTTGTTTAATTTTTAGGGTTTCGTAACCAAAGGGTAACAAACGGAACCCTCTATTGCAGAGACCTCGTTGTGCGTCCGTCCGTCCTCAGGTCATATCTCATGAACCGTAATAGCTTGAGAGTTGAGAATGTGTAGTTCTATCCGGGCATCAGCAACATATACTAAAACTAAAATATTTTCAAAAACTTAAAGGGGTCCCCATACAAGAAACATTTTGGTTTGTATGGCAGCTATACGATCCCGTAATCCCACGATCATGAAATTTGGATGGTTGGTGGCTTTACATCAGAAACTTATATTGTCGAAATTTTAGTTCGATCAGACCACTAGGTAGGGTACCTCCCATACAATCCCCCATTAAAATGCAGGTTACTTTTAGAGAAACTTTTTTGTTTTTTGTTCTATCAAACTGAAATATAGGCACTATAAGTTTCTGACATAGGCGCGGTACATTTGTTGGAATCAACCAAATCGGCCAACTAGGGGGGTACCTCCCATACAAACCCCTTTTTGGTACGGAACCCTCCGTGTACGAGTCTGACTCGCACTTGTTTCTTTTTTTTTTTTTTATTGTATCGATCAATTTCACTTACTTATGATGATAAAGAAAATTACTATGTGAGATCAGTCTTAAGGTTAAGGCTAAGGAACTCTTTATATATTTTTATTGGATATTTAAGACTATTGATAATTCCACATCAATATCTTTCAATTGATTCTCAAAAGGTTTCTAATCATCTCTTGATTTTCGAAAAAAACGGTCAATTAGGCCACCACTCCAAAGTGTACAACATACGTAATTTTTTTTTTTTTTGTTCATGGGCTTTTCAAACAATTTTCTAGGATTTTCTAGATTTTCTTGTTGGGTTTCTTGACATTACCGCCAATTTCAAAGGGAGCTGCATCCAACCTTTTTTTTTTTTTGAACAAATTCTCATTTGCCTAGTCTGACGAGAGGCTGTGTTTGGTGCCAAGTGTGGTCAGTAGCCCACCGAACTTATTCCGTTCTGGCCAACGGAGAGGGCACATTTTTGAGAGTATAGATGTTGTTGATTTTTTCACAGCAAGGGGACTGTTGTATGTATAATTGTAGTCTCGCTGCAGTGATGAATGGTCTTTGGCTGACTGATACTTGGGTATTCTGGAATGTAGACCCGGGAATTTGCGTGTAAAGAATTAACTATATGTAGAGTTACAATACACAACTGTTGTCTTAGTATTTCGGTAGTCCTCAACTCCATACGATCAAAATAGGTTTAAGGTTTTTCCATCCACGTATTCTTAAGCCTATTTGGCATCTGTTCACTTTAAATCACTCGACTGCATACACTTATATTCCTATACATAGGGACTAAGAAAGAATGAAAGAAAGAAAGAAATGGAAAAAATGATATCAAGATACTTATAAATCACACATTGGAAAAGTGCATTCAGACGGACATTTGTTTGTTTAGTACTGCTGCTGGTGGTGGTGGTACCAGTGACTTTTGGTATGCTGTGCGATTGCTGATAGTAAAATTTATAAAATTTTTATTCTTAGTCTCTTGATGAACAAGTATATTGGGGTAATTAACCACTGATAATCATGTTTACCATATGTTACTTCTTATTTGTTTGAATTACTGATTGTGATTGTAATTAAGATAAGTTAAGTTGAACGACTTTAAGATACTTTTTTATATTCATTATTGAATTGTTACTTTGTATTGTATTAAATGTATTTAATCTTTTTTTGTTATAATAATTTTCTTCTTATTTTTGCTTTTTACAATTCAAGCAGAAGAATATGCAAGTCGCCATAAAATGTATTACGAAAAAAGGCCTCGTTAAAGCGCAAAATCTTTTGGGTAAAGAAATTAAAATCCTTAAGGAACTGACTGAGCTGCATCATGAAAATGTTGTTGCATTATTGGACTGCAAGGAATCGCAAGATTGCGTTAGTCTTGTCATGGAGGTAAGTCCTTAGTATTTATTATCTATAATCATTTATAACTTTATTTATTTATTTATTTAAATTTGTTTACAAATATTTATTCAACTTAACAATTTATCTATTAACAATCTACGAATGTATGAAAGTTTGAGTCAAAAAGTCTGCGTCTGTGTGACGTATTAACTTGTTTTTGTTATTTGAGGGCAATTTAGTGATTCACTCTCCTCTCACTTGTTGTAGATAAATTTAATTTTATTTTTATATGAATGAAGAAAGAAATGCGATGAGCCACGAAATTGCAGCTACGCCATTTATAACAAAAATATAACAGCAACAATAACAACAACAACAATAATGATCTTTGAATTAAACAAAAGCAAAAGGTGACACGATATTCATACAGTGTGAAGCAAAATTGTGTAAACTTTCATCATCTTTTGCAGTTTGTGAAGGCAAGCGACTGCTTAGAAAATTATTACAAAAAAAAAAAAAAAAAAAAAACTTAACAACGCCACTTTAAAAAGAAAAATATAATGAGTAATGTGAATATTATTCCATTTAAGCTGCATGATGATGGTGAAAGCTATATAGAATTTTGGAAGTGTTATTTCCCATAATGACCGGTTAAGATTTGATGAGAGCTTTGATCAGGCAACACTCCTTCAACTAATGAAATTGTTGTTCTGACAGACAACTCTAGTTCATAGGACACTTATACTTTGGGTCACCATCTTGCTGGATAATCTTTTCACACGTGGATTGGGCTAGGGAGAAATGCCCACTACACCCGGTTTTCCATTGAACCACTCCAACTTCTATTCTATGCAACTTTTTTTATTAAAAGATTCCTTATGCCATTTAATCCACCTTTATATTTTCATATTCAATTTGAGAAACGAATGGTCATGATGATGGTCATTTTGAGGATTAAACTTAGATTCATTCTAAATACATAAAGTATCCAATCATCTGAGCTTATTTATTTTTCATCATAGATAAAGATGATAAACATTTTCACAATTTTCCTTGCTACTGTTTGTGTAAAATTGGATCTTTATATTATAATATGTACAATACAAACTGATCGCATTTATTTACTTTGGTGATTTTTCGCACCACAAAACAGAGAGAAAAATTGAGAGTGTAAAATGAATAAAATGAAATTTAATTACGTTGTAATATTTTTTATTTGTTTTTTTTTAAGGCAATCGTTGTGTTGTGGTGTTTGTTCTAATTAATAAGCAATGAACTCTCGGTTCGGTCCCCATTGCCTGCCGATTGACCGCTGCCGCCCACTTACATTTGTATCTGTATTAGATACTTTTGTACATATTGTTTGTTGTTTGTTGTTGTTGTTGTTGTTTTTTTTTTTTTGTTTTTAATATAGAAAATTTGAACTTTGTTGAACTCGTTCGTTTTACTTGCGTCGAGGCCATTGATCGATTCATACAGGTGTGTGCGGTTGGTTTTCCGCTTGCCTAATTCAAATAATTTCTATTTGCTGTTATTTTCTTGCCATTGCGTTGCTATTTTATAAATCTATATATGTATCTAACAACCTATCGACATGTACATATACGAATGCAAATATGATTGGTTATCAAAGTACTACAAATTATATATATAAAATTCACATTCAATTATGCCTATAAATAACAATATTGTATGGAATTCAAATAAAAATATAGGTCAAGAAAACATTCCTTCAAATATATACTAATTTATATTTCATTTACCTTGATAAGAAGTCTTAATTAATGGTTTCAATGTGTGTGTGTGTGTGACAGTGTGGGGAATAGTTTGGAAAATAAGTTAAATATCACTTGAGTAATGAATAATGGAGAACATTTGATATTGATAATGTACATAAAAAGATTTTAGAGGAGTTTCTTCAAAGCTTTTATACTCATTAAGGCGGTGGCTTATTTTATTTCCAATATGAACAATATAGGTAAACTTCTTCTGTTATTCGTAGGTATTTCTAAGTAACATCCAAGTTATTTTGACTATGGAAAAGTCTTCCCACTTGTAAAATATTGTCATTTTAGTAAATGATAGAGATTCGGTATGTCTCAGGCCAATCCCTACTCAAGGATGAGCCCAATCTGGGCATAGCCAACTTCATTCTTAGTGACGTCCGACTATACTCAGTTTTCATAACAACTTCAAAGTACCTTTCCCAAGCAGAGTGAACTGGGAACAGTCAAAAGCTAAGCTTGGGCCTAATTAGGACCAGACTCTCCCTTATCTATGTAGGTGACCAATACATGGAACCTAATGAAATTACAGATTTAACGACAAAGAAGAATGTGGAAATCTTGATGAATACCAAGAACTCGGTGGAGGAGCTGTAATTAAAGGGTTTGTCAGAATTGGCTCATTCGTGGCTGCAATGACGAGGTGCACAAGTTCTCCCTCCCTTGCTTTAATCTAATCGATTATAATCTAATCTTAATATTTGTACACTGTCTCTAGGAGTCTAAATATATGGTAATATTGTTAGTTCGTTTTTAAAAAATGTCAATAAATGTGAGATTGTTAAATGAACTCTATGAAGTTGTGGATGCAATCAAACGAAACGTTTTACTACTCAATACTCTATTATACGCGACTTGGCCATAGATTATTCTATAACGATGACTTTTTGGAAGTCAATTCGTTTTCGTCTGGTGTTTCATACAAGTATAATTGAACTTCTCAATAGTGAATTCTTCTCAGTAACAAAACACGCAAATTGATTTTTTCATAACTCATTTATAACAAATTCATTGAAATTCAACGTTAGTATTTTTTTATATAATTAACTTCAAAAAAAGAAATGTAGTTTATCATTCATAGAATTTTGTTAATTTTGTTTTGGCAACTAGGATGCCAATTTTTTTTTAAGTTAAGTTAAAATGTTAACTTTATTCGCATAAGATCTTTGTATTCGTATAACAAAGAAAGCAGCTCCTTTTCCTATAGCTCAAATTCAACTAAGTATAAGCATAAAGTGTAAATCAAATGAATAATGAGAATATTGCTTACATATTAATCTTAGTTATAATAAAGGCTGATGATCCTGACCACCTACAACAAGCACTGTTCGTCTGTCCATAGTATGTAGTTGACCAAGTGAAATGATTACAAAATGTTATCTCAAGTGAATACTACATACTTATGGTACTTGAATTGTAAAATAAACCATATCAGTGCAACGCATATGAAGAGTTCAAACTTTGTTAAATGGCCTTGAAATAACTTGACTAATTACATCTTAAGAAGTTTATAAAGAGAAAATGAAATGTCCTTATATCATTGCATCATTTTAATAAGCAAACCCATCCCTCGCTTTGACAATTCCATAAAAATGATGGTTAAATTGAATGAAATACACTGCGAATTACTTACTCACCCACCGTAGTACTCTCCAGATCTGGAACCGCTCTAGGCAAAGAAATTTGGCTCAAATGAAAAAATGTAATTGCTGAAACTCAGGTCTATTTTCAGAGCAAAGACCAATCGTTCCAACAAAAAGGCATCGAAGGTATCTGGAACAACGAGAGTGTGTTGATAAATAAAGACGAATTGGGTTTTTTTAGACGGGAGACTTTTTTGAATGATGTGTTATGTACTTATTGATTGTTAAAAGATTTGGTAGAGAGTTTGTTGGATTGTATTTGCTATTTAACCCAGAGCACCCTAAGATGAAACCATTCTTTACAGCAACAGTAGTTACTAATACTCTTGCTGCACATGAAGCAGACACAAATCTTCTGAGCAGGATTCTGTTCAATTCAATTGGTAACATTTGCTCACCTCGGGGAAACCATAAGTACATGCAGCCTTGCGGCTAAGTTGAGTGGTCATTGACAGACTTCTGCCGGATGATTGCAGTACGTTGACGCGACTAATCTGGAGAATCTGTATAACTGTTGATATTGTTGGTCTAGGTCTTTTGAATGATAGGATTAGATTAAATTAAAGCAGGTTCGCTAAGCTTTTGTAACAAACCCGAAAATCATATGTACTTCGAAAGTCTTTTATTCATGAAGTCTAGGTATTGGTTGCCTATATTTTTGAGTCCATTCAAACTGTTTCCCTTATCTTTAGTTAATAATCTACATTGGTTGTTAAGTTATATTCGCATGTGTATTATGTAAGTGCTTCATTCAAATTACAATCTCCTGTAAAGAAGCCTGTGACTATATACCTCGATATCTCATGAGATCTTTTGCAAGAGATGAGAGACGTGAAGGTGTTCTTTATTGGACGATAGCATTTTTGACAAAGCAATTGTTACAACTTTTCAAAAATTATGGTCTTCTTATTGCACTTTATACACAAAATATTTAAAAAAAAAATCATAAAGCTCATGGTAATAAACAATATGAAATTTTCCAATGAAATTGACTCTATTGTATTTCTTAAGTTTGCCATTAATCAGTGTATTTTTTTTTCTTTATCATTCTTTAGAACCATAAAATACAATTTAAAACATATTTTGTACACAACTTTATATTTATTTTTTATATAAAAAGTGTGTTTTGTTTATTTCTCATAATGTTTTCTTCGTTCTTATAAACATTTTTCTATTTCTGTTTTTTTCTTTGTTTATTTGTACAATTTCTAAATTCACATTTATTTATTTATATTAATAAAATATAAGTAAAATAATCTACTAATGCCACATTTTTGTGTTTTGCTAGTAATGAATCCCCTATATATGTAAATGATTTTTGTATAATCAAAATTCATTGGCTAAAATATAAAACAAAAGATTTTTTTGTTCAAAATTAGTTACCTAACAAACTAAAAATATTTAATTAAATAAATAAATTCTAAAGCGACTAGGCAAACTTACACATACAAACTTTAACTTTCTTCTTCTCTCTTAATAATGTTAATATTGTTATTATTTTATTTAAGAATTCATATTCATATTATAAAATAATATGTGAAACACATAACTACAAAATAGAATTAACTAATTTTTATCTTGGAAAACTATACCATTGTTTGTTGTTGTACAAGCACGCGCACATGGAAGAAACTATATCTCTCTGAGGGGTTTATGTAGATTTTTTTTACTACTTATTTTCTTTTATTTATTCTCTTGTCTAGAGTTTTGTTTATTTTTATTATAGTTCTATTATATTCTGTTTTGTTTTGTTTTGTGTGGCTTCTTTTTCTACTCACTCTATGTGAATATGTTTTTGTTTTTTTTTTTGTTGGTGATATGACGTAAATTACTATATACTTCTATTCCCTCTACCCTCCTCTGCTTCTCTTTTATATACTACTCAACTAAATATAATTACAGAAGATACAAACTTCAACCGAATGCAATATTAGTATAAAATGCAAATTTAAATAATAATAATAATAATAATCATTGTGGCAAAACAGAAACCAACAATTTTAGTTATGATATTTCATTTGTTTTTCTGTCGACTTTGACTTTGGAATAATTTGTTGTTTTGTTGTGTTGAGTACTTAAATATTGTACGAGTATTTAGGCTATTTTATTTAGTGGAATCTCTTCGGCTGGATTGACTGATGGTTCATTTGTTGTTGTAGTTGGTTCGGGTTTGCTTGTGCGACAACATTTGGTTTTAATGCCACCAATATCCTTGCGGCAAATTGCACCAATTATGAGACCAATTACTGCGAAGACCATTATTGCTTTTGGATGATAATAAAACAAATGGATTGGATTTAGATTAGTTTTATATGTTTTTATGATAAATTTTATTTATCATTCTCAACTTACATATGAGTATATTATTGATTGCCTCCTGTGATATGGGCACCTGATATGGTTCTTCTTCACCATCGCCTTTCTTCCCAGACGATGTTCCTCCTCCTAGCACACTTGCCTTTATAGACTCTGTGGCATTTGCATCATCCAGAGATGCTTGAGTGAAATTCGAGCTTGAATTGCTTTCATTGCTTGACGCCATTTCATTTGGTTTTTTATTGTGCGCTAAAATTAAATTCATTTCAGTTGAATGTGTGTAAGTATATAGAAATTTACTATTCTCTGCCTGCCTGCCTGCTTGCCTGCCTTACTATGCTTGTGCTTGTGCTTATGCTTACCGTTTTTCGGTGCTTTAGTTACTCCTCCACTCGCCACAATTGTTGATGAATTGTTGTTGCCTAAGCCAGTGACACGCTTAAATGGCGGATCTGTTGCGAATATTAAACTCTCATTGAACGATGTGCCCAAGACGAGCTCGAAGCAACTAATGTCGAAATGCTTAAAACTAATATTGTCAATTGATTTTAGTAAGTTGCAGAGCTCTTGAATGCTGCTCTGATCCAACTCGGGCAACTTCAGTTTTATGAGGTTTCGTAGCGGCGTAAAAGCTTGCGTATTGATTTTCTGTGTGTGAGAAAGAGTAGAATATTGTATACATTTGTTTATATCTATGTGGAATGTCAAAAACACAAAAAGCTTTTTAAGCGAGCTTTATAGTGTTGCATAACTATGCGGTTAATAATAGTGTTGCTTGTGCTTATATGCAATTTAAATGGAGAGCGCAAAACTCATGTTGTTTTGATTTGTTTTGATTGTTATATTTTTTACACTAGAGTCATGATTTGAACAAACCAAAAAAGGGTATGTGTATGTCATGTTCTCCATCAGTGCATATACATGCGCTATACTTTCAATTTTTGTAAGTTAAAATCAAAGTTCTCTGTTTACTAGTTGAGGTAGATGACGTAGTTCACTTGATTGTTATTTCATATTTCATAAAAAAGGATAAACTTTCTTTTTTTTCATAATTTGTAGTTAATCATTGTTCTGTTAATTCATATTTCTTCAACTCACCTTATTGAAATCATTTTGATGTAAACGCAACGTTGTCAAGCTACTTAAATTGGCAAATGTCTGATCATAGAGTTGCGTCCAGCTACAATTATTGCAGTTAAATTCTAGTAGACTTGGTTGATTGAGAAAGGATCCATCCTTACGTAATTCTATGGAATTATTACTCAAATCGAGTAGAATTAAATCGCTGGCATACTCAAAAGTATCCGGTGCAATAGATTCAATTTTATTATTAGCCAAACGTAAACGTTGCAAACGTCCAAGACCAGCAAAGACCAAAAAAAAAAAAAATGGAAAAGAAATTTATTATTATATCTTCAAATATTCATTACACAGATTCAAGGATTCAACTTACTTCTTTGTCCAGTTTGGTTAATTGATTCGAATTTAAATTAATTTCAATGACTTTACTGCCACTTTCAAAATAATCTGGATGCAATTCTTTGATGGCATTATGACTTAAATCTATAATTAATGCATTTTTTGGCATGTCATGCGGCACTTGAGTCAGACGCGCATGTGTGCATTGCACATATTTGTAATCTTCACGGCAAATACAAGCACGAGGGCAGATTGGCTCACGGACATGATTACTTCGTCTTGGTATATCTAAAATGAATTGAAATAAAAATGAATGAATGTTTATTACAAGTAGATAAATTTGTATGTATTGTACTTACGAAAGGTGGGACGAAATGTTGTTGTGGTTGTAGACACTGAGGGATTCAGTCTATTCTCGGCGGTTTCTGGTGATGTCTGTTGTTGATGTTCAACACTCTCTGTGGCATCATCATAGTAATCATCTTCATAATCATAATCATCAGAGCTACTACTGCTGCTATTGTTATTATTTAATGTTTGATTCTTTGCAGGTGCGCCTTGTATATGAGAAATGCTACAAAAAAAAAATAACAAGAAATTAACAAATCGTTCAACATATATTTATCATATCTCATAGGTATGTCTGTCTGACTGACTGACATAGTTAGTAAGGTGCTAACTATAGTTATTAGTTGTGGGGATTATTTCAGAAGAATAGAATATTCTAAAACTAAATCACTGCAATTAGCAAAACTAAAATTGTTTTTTTTTTGTTTATTTATCTCTCATATTTCACACACCCAAAAAAGTATTAAGTGTAAAGGATGAACAGAAAAAAACACATAGCGTGATGAACTCAAATCAGAATATGTGTGTATGTGTTGCTGCACACATGATGATGATGATGAACACACCTAATTTATCCTTAGTAGTGTACTTGACCTATATCTTCATCAATGGGCATCTTGACTGCGTGTTTGCCTTGCCTTGCCTTGCCTGCCTGCCTGCCTACCTTCATTGTGTATGCGTTTTTCTCTATATCTAGTAAGAAAGAACATATCAAGATTCGAATTTTTCACATTCATTCATTCATAAGCTAAGTATTCACGCAAATAGGTGTAGCTTTAGCATATCTAGATACATTTTATTTACGTTTATTTTACGTTTTTCATACTCTCGTGTTGTCCCGTCATTATCATTAAATTCGCTTGTTTTCATGGTGATTCTGTTTAGGTTGTGTGTGTGTTTTGTGTTTTCGAGTTATTTTGTTTTAACATTTTTTTTTTGTCATTTTTTTGAATTTTTTTTTTGTTTTTTTTTTTGTCATTTTTTTGAATTTTTTTTTTGTTTTTTTTTTTTTTTTTAATATAAAACACATAAAACTCGTTTACGTCATGGTTTCTTCCTTTCAAAATAACTTGACCGGTTTTTATTTTAATTTGTTTTGATTTTTCGATTCTTTATTAGCATAGATACATTTTTCTGATGGATATTGAGATACACATACTAAAGGTTTTTCAATGAGTGTCGATCTAAGGCGTCATGATTGTGATGTGTTGTGTATGAGGTGACGTCAATAATATTTTTGATAAAAGATAAATAAATCTAATATCATTTACTAAAAGGTGTTTGTTTGAACACATGATTCTTTTTTTTAGGTTAAATTTTAGTTTGAAATGAAATGAAGTTTTATTTATCATCTTTCATAAAAAGTAGGAAAAGAAAAATAATAATCAATAATGTGTCCTTCATTCGTTCATTGGTTTAAAAATACACAAGGAGCAGCTTAAGTGAGTCATAAAGGGTGGAGAGTTATAGATTTTCATCTGATATATAGAAATAAACCTCAACTTCTATCAAATTCTATGCAACAGCAAATGACTTTTATGTCCAAAATGCGGGTAGCAAGTTTAGTTAAATACATAACAATAAAATATTATGATAAAATATAAAAGTATTTTGTCGGACAGCAACACAAAAAATAATCCATGTTTGTTCACTATTTGCGTGAGTCTTTAAAATTTGCGATATGATTAAGTAATTGGACTTTTATTTCAACAATAATTATTCCTCAGTATTATTGAATTGTATTTTCTGGTTTTTATCAAAATTTATGACTTTTCACACAGAACGTCGCTCTGCTTATTTCATTTCATTTCATTTGATTTCATGCCACGCCATATGTCAATTATTTACCTATATGTATTTAAAAAAAAGTAGGAATATATATATTATTGTGTATAATAGTTCAAAGATCAAACTGCGTTGCGACTACTTATTCCAAGATGAGCTACAATCTTTATCTTAATACAATTTGTACTTTGTAGGTATTAACATTAACAAAAACCTGTATCCTCTAGAATGTAGTAGATACAATATATTCATGTTGCTATATTTTATAAACAACAAGTAATGACATAATAAAGAGGCTCCAATGGGGCTCTCAGTACATCTTTACGTTCATAGCTAATAATCTTTTTTTTTTTTTTTGTAGAAAGAACTAAAATTTATTAATACAATATATCGTAAATACTAACAAAAATCAACATACTTAATGCTATAACTTGTTAGGCGATCAACACTACAATGACAAAAAGAAAAAATTTAATTTAATTTACACCTATATTATATGACAGAACGACATTTAAGCTCCCCAGGGATGGAGCCTTTTTATTCTTCTCCTCGGGCGATGAGTTGCTAAGGCCTTAACCAGTGGATTTGGATGAGTTGATAGTAGCTAATAATATAACTTACTATATAACTTTTTGTTTATGTGTACATTCATTTGAGAAAGTATATATCGATATCGAGTCATGTGTACTTGTCCCTAAGTTATTACTAAAAAAATTTTCTTAATTTATAGCTGACTAAGAACATATTTCCAGCAGAAATTCTTAAGGGGATTCCTATGTAACCACATAGCTTAGTCAGAGAAATCATTAGTGGCATGCTGTCCCTGTTTCATAATTGTCACTAAATATGTTCACTTCACAACCTTTCTTATTATCATCTATTGATTCATTTGATAAAAATAAAGAAAATGTTTTAAGAAGGAATTTCTTAGAGGACTGACTCATTACACAGACTGTGGAAACCGCTCAGCATTCAATTCATGTTCTTAACTTATCTTAAAGTGTTATTGATATTATGTTATTGACATATATTTCATCTGAGATTTGTAATTTCTAATATATGCAGATGACAGTCCCTGTTCCTGTGGATGAAGTGTAATATTCTATTAGTACAAAATGACTTTTAATACAAACGTATTCAAATATTGGGTTGGGGAAAAAGGAATCCATTTTTTGTACCATAATTTGAAACTTTATTTAATATGGTTTGGATTGTCCGATTTTTGTCCATTTTGGGGCTAGCTTCATGATTCTTCTCTCATAAAAGTCTGATTCTTGCTGCTGAAAAACTCGGCTAAACGATTGAATTGAAGCCATTTTTTGTCACCAAAAAAATTTTGCCATGACAAAAATAGGTGATAGTCGCTTGGCGCCAGATCCAGTTCCAATACAGTGGATATATGTATTAAAACTTCCGAACCCCATTTCCTGAGTTCCCGGCGAGTCATTATTGACGTTTTTGTGGTCTAACCTTATCCTGATGAAACAAAACGCTTTTCCTATTTGCCTATTCTGGTCACTTTTTGGGAAAGTGCTAGTTTCAAACGCTTCATTTTAGGTCCAAGTTCAATGTTTGGTCACATGGAAGCAGCTCATGATAAATGATTCCCTTCCTGTCCTAGCAAATATATAGTAAAACCTTTCTGGCTGTTAGACCTAACTTGTATACAAGTTCTTTCTGTTTGTTTAGGATGATTTTCGCACATTTCTCATCAGTTTAAGAAATAAGTCGATTTCATTCCGTTTGACCAATCAATTATGCTGTTTTGCAACAATTTACAATTCCAAATTCGCATGATTGGAATTACAAAACACAGTAAATTCTCCTGGAATGTATTTTGTTCTAAAAACATGAAAAACATGACTATAGATTTTACTGTGTATTTATATAAAGTTTCCTTTTTTTTTTTTGTTGTTTTGCTTTTATTGTGTAAAATTTGCTAACATCTTAGGGTTTTTGTCTTGTACTCAATTTTTTTGTTTTATTGTATGACGAATCTACCTACTTACTATGAATTTATTACTACGAGTACTTGCTCAAAAGTATTTTTCATTCGGTTTTTTCGTACTTTGTACTTTGATTACGATTTTTTAATTCCCTCACTTATATTGTATTGAATTTATTTTTATTTTTATTGTACTCGTTCGTACTTGCATGTATGTAGTAATTGTTGTCAAGTTAATCTAAATCTGAATCTTATTCAATGTTAGATGATGAATAATTCAAAGAGTTGTGTGCTGATTATGCGCGCTAAGACAATCTCAAATTGGGTTTCATTAGATTTGATGATTGTCATTCCTTCCATTCTAATACTTGGTAATTCTATAGATGGTGGGTATTGATTGGATTTTCAAAAAACATGGGATTCTTACAATTCTCTCTCTCTCTCTCTCTCTCCCTGAAACTGATTAGTCATGTTTTACTTTAGCAAATAGATCGGGAAATCACTTAAAAAACACAATTGAAAAGTAAATGAAAAATTTATTAGATTAAAAATTACCTGATGCTGAGTATAAAAATCAGTAGTAAACCAAATTTGTAATAAACATGCATTTTTTTCATGTTTCTTATTATTTTATTTTTCTTTTTTTTTTTTCTTAATTAAATAAAATTCATTAAATTGACTAAAAATATAAATTTAATTTAATGTAATTTATATTGGTTTTCTTTGTGAATTTTTAACACGCACAAAATTTTGATGATGTTTCCTTTTCGATTGTGTAAATTGTTTATTACAAAATTTATTTCTTTTTGTTTATAATTTTCCTTTTATTCTATTATTATTGTTGTGTTTGTGCACAATAATTTTTCATATTTGTTTTGCTTTTTAACTAAGTCATTTTTAAGCGAATGTTTTTTCTTTCAACATTTTCTTTTTGCTGTAACAATGAAAATATTGTAATTAAATTTTTTGTTTTATATTTTGGTCTTATTTTCTTTTTTAACAAAAGTTTATTTATTTAATTTTTCTTAAAAATTTGTAATTAAATAATTCTGAACTTTGCTTTGCTTTTGCTTCTTTCGCGCGTTTGCTTTCTTGCTTAGCTCTAAATTGACTGATGAGTGAATTTTGCGGCTGCCGTGGCGGCATTTGACTTGAATAGGAAATCAGCAAGAGTTTGTTGCTTTTATTCTCTTGTTTGCTGTTCATTCGAAAACGTTTTGCTCTCTCGCTTTGGTCTCTCTTGAACTCTCTTTATTCTAACAGTTGATTTTATGCCAAGGGATTCCTTTGGTTGGTTGCGTTTTTTTTTTGTTTTTACAAAATTCTTTGCTTCCTTTAATGTGGATTGGTTTTTAGATGAAGGGAGTGAGTTTTTACAAAAAGGCTGATTGCCTTTAGAGATTCTATTGTATAATGTGTTTTAGAAATTGCAACATTCCCCTTAATAACTGTCAATATTTATTGCAAATTTCTTTCTTGTTAAGAGTTAACTGATAACTAGTTGTTTCTCTTATTTGGGATCAATTACAAAAGAGACAAATTATTACCATTAGATCCTTGAATGATTTATAGAAATAATCTTTAACTTATAGGGGGTAAAAAATCTTCTTTAAGACTAATTATTATGTATTGTATTATTATAAATTTTGCTTGTTGCTAATATTCTCATTAGTTGTTATTCTTATTACAATTTCTCTCTCTCTCTCTCTCAGTGTCTTAAGTCTTCGCATAATCTATCAATTTAATGTGTAATTTGTATTGCTATTGTTTTTGTTGTTTTTGTGTGTTGTAGAAGAATTTTAAATACTTTTATTAGGTAGCAAAATATACATACTTTTTGCCGCGAGATTAGATTTCAAAAGGAAAATAATAATAAAAAAAAAAAAAAATATACAAACTACAATAAGAAGAAAAGAAAAAGGGTTTCCATTAGGAACCCAATGATTTTCTATGCTTTCTTAATGATGTGTTCTACCCTAATAATTTCAAAAACTCTTTCAATGTTTTTAAGACCTTTTTCCTTTGTTATTGAAACTGTAATCGAATCCTTGCTTTACTTATTTATTTTCCCCCTTTTCTTTATATTCAAACAACAACAACATTTTATCAAACCACAGTTAGATTTTAATGGCTTAGTCGTGTTTTATAAATGATTTTGTTTGTTGTGCTCAAATTTCATTTTCATATTTTCTTTTTCATTTTAAAGATTTTTCACATAGTTTTATGCTGCTTCTTTTGTTTTTATTTATTTAGTTATTTGTTTTATCGCCTTTTCGCTGTATAAAATATTGACCTTTAACCAACAACAACAATAATCTAGTATTGATGGCGGCGTCGCGGACACAGTCAGTCAGTCAGTCGATCGACAGCGACTTCAAAGCGAGAATCAAAGTCGTAATCGTTTGTATACTTGTTGTTGTTTTTTTCTCTTTTGTTTTAGTTGTTGTTTTGTTTGTGTATTTGTAAATTCACACATATAAAAAAGTAACTTTTTTGTTTTGTAAAAAAAAAAAACACTTTTGCTTTTGCCCTTAATTTGATTTTGTTGTTTTGTAGTAAAAGAAGTCACAGTAAACTTTATGCATTTTAATTTGTTGGATTATGTAGCTTTTTTCATTGTAATTTTACAAAAACAATAAAAATATATGTGTATGCATGTCGTACGACTCGCACACACATTCATACAAATATGCGCGCTTCAATATATGAAAACAAAACAAATGAAGATTAACCGACAGCAATGTAAACGAAATCCAACCAACTGCGAGCGTTAACGGTGCTTGACTGACTCAATGTGGCTTCCTTTCCCATACCACAACAATGATCATATATTTTGATAGCAACAAAAGAGAGCGAGAGCGAGAGAGAGAGAGAGATTAACTGACTGACTGACTGAGTGAGTGAACTATCGATTTAGAGCGAAAGATAACCAACCGACAGCTGTTATTCGCTCATGGTGGCTCTTTTTTTCTTTCTATGTGCTAACTGCTTTGCTCTTTTGTATTTTATTTACTTGAAATCGGTTCGGTCTTTGAATCTAGTTGTTGTTTGTTAACAGTAGTCACTGCTAATGTGCAGTTGATGCTTCTTTGCTTCCCCATAACTTGGACTGTTTTTGTTTGCTGAGTGTCAAATAGAAATGAATTTTTTACTATTTCTTTCTTTTTGTCTTATGGGATGCTGCATACAATCGCACACACTGTAAAATAGGATTAATTGAATATATCTACTTCTGCATTTCGATCTTTCAACTTTATATTTCTGTATAAATTACTTTGAAGATACTTTTCAACTCTCATCATACACTAAAACAGCGATTCATAAACTTTGGTCCAAGAGTCTGCGAAATTTAACAATGTTAATTTCATATTATTGTTACAGTAGAACTTCGCTAATCGAGACCAATTACTGGGGGATCTCGAATTGCCAAAGGCATGCATATTAAAATTATTAAGGAAAATCATAAATCTTATGCATTTATTATAACAAATAATATACAAGTATGCAAGTATGTACTAGGTATGTACTTACATAGGATCACATTGCTGACAACTTGTTCATCTCCAACAAGCAATTTCACTAATTTCAGATTGTGTCATTATTCATTTACTGCAACAAAACTTTTATTTCTGTTAATTCTTGAACATTTTCATGCTCTGACATAAATTTCCCTGTATAAAACTGTGTCATCTGGATCCTGTTCAGCGTCTGAATTGTTTTCGGTATTAAAAAAATCATTACTGAATCGCAAAGTATAGTTTCCCAAGTTATGCTACTGGATCATAGTCTCCTGATGTTCCAGAAATTCATTTACCTGGATTATCGATTATTGCATTATGCAATATCCTATCCGGATTAGCGAAACCGTGGTTGGTGGATCCGAATGTGGCCATATCGGGATAAGCGAAGGTATACTGTTTTATTAAAGGCTACGATTGCATACTCCAATTTGTCAAGCAAAGTACGGATTGAATCTATTTTCATCGCCAATTACGATTCGATACAGAAAACTATTTCTTTTTTGTCTAGTAAGCAAAATATCCCAAATGGATTTTCGTTTTTCGTCGACTTTCTCCTTTACTTCGTATGACAATAATTTTCCTTCCAATTGTATGAAATTTTGTGGGGTTTTTGTATGTTTATTTATGGAGATTTTATTAAAAAAAAAAAAAAAAAAAAAAAAAATGGTAATCCGCCTACATTTCCAACTTTTCCAGTGGATTATCCAAAATTTCAATCAAGAAATACGCTTACAAAAAAATCATTTTTATAATTTTTTCCATCATGTTTAACCCCCTACCCTATTGATGAAGTCAGTGTGCAATGATAAAACCGCTATTATATGCAACGGGAACTTCCCTATTTTCAAAATATATAAATTACATATTGCTATGACTTTTGAGTCACGAAATATATTACATTTTTTGGCGACACCAAAAGCTTTTGGGTGTAACGCAGCGTTAGAGATTGACAACTATGGAGGAATCAATTTTAAAAACGTTTTCACGGTAAAAATGGTTTTTTAAAACTGTCTGTACAGCACTACCTGCTGTACCATCCATCAAACCACATACAAAAAATTTCATCAAAAATCGGTCCATCAATATATTTATGTTGTTCGCCTGGGCTCTGTGATTATTGAGCCAGAAAGATCCGCGGAAAACTTATGGTTTCATTGTTGACTACATTATTTAGTTTAAGAATCGCTGTTCTAAAACACAGAAACTTACTAACATCATTATTATCATTCATCATGATCATCATCTTGATTATTTGTTGTCGTTGTTGCATTATTTTACATGTCAATGACTTTTTTAAATTTCATTACAATGATTTTTTTAATGACTTTTATTCTTCTGCTTTGTTTACGAAAATTTTGTTTTTTTTTTGTTGGGTTTTCAATTCACTGACCATAGACGATGATGATGATGATGATGACAATAAGTGAAATCTTTTGTAATTTTAATTTTACTTCTGTTTTTATTGGTTTTGTAATTTTTAATTGCTTATTACTTTTTAGTTGCAGTTGTACGTCATAATTGCGTTTTGTTACTTTTGTTTGTTGATTAAGCAAATTTGTAACATTTGAACAAAAACAAAATAAGGAAAAATTAAATACATAATTTGAAATATCCAATGTACAATAATTTCTAAACACATTCAGTTTTTCAGTTTGCAATTTCTATATACAAATTTTACTTCTAATATCTCATCTTTACAGAGATGAACATAGAAACAGAGAAGATAGGAAAATCATGGAAAATGTCTAGACAGATTTATCTTGCAGTGATGTTCTGAAACATAAGAACAGAACAACCAGAAGATAACAAGTATCCTTCCTATTTCATATTGATGGGGTCATTAATGCATAACAGTTTGAATCTTTCAAACAAATGAAATGTAATTAGATGTGTAGGGTATTGAAATAAAATATGATATATTATTATATATACACACATCTCCAATCAACCCTCTATACTATATATAGACAACACATATGGTGTAATGTTAATACTATAATATATACACCCAATCATTGCCAAAAAAAAAAAAAAAGATAAAGAGAAAGAAAAAAAAAGAACCCAACTAAACTGGAAATCAATAAAAGTACAAGGTCAAATTTCAATCTTTTACTCTAATTTTGGGGAAGTTTTTGTTATATTCTTTTTCTGGCTTCTACTATCATATTACATTACACACATTACTGTGCCTGTGCCTGTGCCTCTATTGATTTAATGCTTCATGTGTTTAATGAGTACTAACATATTTTTTACGAGGGTCCAATCATCAAGCATTCAATGTTCAAAGAAATTTGGTGTTTGCTGAGGAAAGTTGACCTCACAGTGTCTACTGAAAACCAAACTAAAGTTGTCCTTTGTCTGTACAAATGATTGAAAAAATTCTTTAAATTATGGTAGAGAATAGGAGAATGAAATTGCAGAAGGTAGAAATTTGTAGAGACCCATCAATTTGCTGAAATAATTGGCTAAAAAACTATTGTCGACTAGAAAGCTGCAGTATTTATTTACTGTGTTCCAAATCGAAGACCATAAAGTTGATCGATCACAGTTTTTCTTTTAGAAATTGTGGTGTAAATGTTAACGATCCCATTGAAGCCTTTTAAAAATGCAATTAGATTGTATTGAAGAATATGTATTCCAAACATGGTTGCTTGTTGATCGACCCTCGCAATTGAACCCACATTGGTATATACATATTTATCTATTCATCTAATATATCTAATCTGTTTTTCTTGTCCTTATATTATTTTTATCAGTGATTAAATTTTTGCGCATAAAACCATTTAAACGATTCTCATAGTCGCTTTGACCTTGTGACAACGGATATCATTGTCTCTCACCATCATCATGATAATGAATTCTCTGATACCGATGCATCTACTTATGTATGTACTTAGTTACAATATACTTGTACAGCTGCCTTGAATTCAATATGTGTGCATTCCAGATGTCGTCGCTGTCTTTATTATTATTATTGTAATAGACAAACCAGCATCCAGAGTCTTGACTGCTACATAAGTTGATAGCTAGACAACAGACAGACAGACAGAATAGACATGCTGACAGAGTTGATTGCCTGTGGCATAAACAACAGCGACCGACGACTACTGACGACTTGCATATATTTAATTTGAATTTAATTTTTGTTTTTTGTCATCTTGATTGATATTAATTCATTCGCACACGCAGATTTCTTTATAAAATTGCATCTACTTGTACTTGTGAAAAATAGATGAACCTGTTTTTCACGCTAAGTTGATATCATTTTGTAAATCTACTTCTAGACGAAATTTAACATTTAATTTTGAAAGAAAATTATTTAGAAAAAATTGATGGAAGTGATAAGTTTTTTATACAGAAATGTTGGAGTTTAAAACTATAGCAATACATTGTTACGATTTTAAAGTAAAGAGATTTGTTTACACTTGAAAATGTTGTTTACATCGAGGTTATCCAACATGCGGCCCAAGGCAGTTATCAGAGAGGCAGTCCTAAGTGACAAAGAAAAGAGAACCAGAAGTGACCAACTTAAATGGTGTTAAATGCTTACTGAAGTTTTTCTTATATAAAATATATTAAATGGGATTTTTAAATCATTTTGAATACTTTTTCATATTTTTTTATTAAAGACTGATTTGCATGGTGATATGTGAAGAGAATGCAGTGGTTCGGGTGGAGGAAAAATATCCACTAATTCTACTTTTCCTTGTAAGTATGCGCAGTCCTTTAGGTTTATCCTTCCGTTTTAATGCAGATCAATAATCATAAAAAACATTCATTGCACCTAGTAACCCGGAAATATCATACTTGTATTTTATAAATCAGTCATATTTCATGGCAGAGTTCACTTTATTTGATCATAAATTAGGGGTCCTCATGGAACTACGTTCAGACAAAACTCTAGCTCTCTGTAAGTTATGTCTATATGGTCAAGACTAAGATGAACTAATCGTTTAACAGATGATTTCCTATTTCTTCACAATTTATTAATTTTTCTTCAATTAAATAGCGCAATTCCCTTTATTCTTCGATTTCATCATTAAGACATAAAGGTTTTCTGTTTTGTTCTTTTGTATTACAACCTACGACCTTTGAACGACTTTCTCACAGCATAATTGATTTAAAAAAGAAATTATATTGGATTGTGTTGTGGTGCCGCATACATATAAATTGTATAAAGAGGATGCCTTTTAGTTTCATGGGTAAAATACATGGTATGTACTAAGTATATTGAAGAGAAGCTCATCATCAGCATTGCTTTGCATGATAAATAGCACAAGGCACATATTAGTATGTCTTATGTTTTGGAACTCTTCCATTTAATTAATCATATTGCAAGTTTTCTTTATCTTAGTTGCGTCTAAGTCGCAGTTTTACCACTGTCAACAATTTCCTCGTTGAAGCATTTCATGTTCTCTATAATAATTTTTATCGAGATGTATTGATTTTTGTTTATATAGATCACACAGTTCAGTTTTTTGAAATATCATATATTTAGTTTAAAACCGGAAATTCTCTTCATGCTGTAGGTTTTTGAGGTAGACCTCCTAGTGGTCCGAATTATCTGATTCCGAAAAACTGGTGAAAAGAAAACTAAATCTCTCTAGCTCAAAAATTGTGAAACCAGTTTGCATACAAAATGATGGACATGGCTACATCAAATCGCCTCGTGAGGTGATCAATAATACATACATACATGTATACACTTTATGGGGTCTCCAAACAAATTTGTCAATACAAAATTAGTAGAGTATAAAAATTGAGAATTATTTTTTGTATATAAAACTAAAAATTAGATATAGTTTCATATGAGATTTTCTCTTCACATTCTGGTAATCAAAGGAACTCTAATTGAAACCTTGTATTCATAATTTTAATAGACCTTCAAACAATGAACTTAATTTATTTATATTGCATATATTTTTTTTTGTGGTGTCTTTGTTTTGTATAAAAAAATGGTAAAAAAAATGGTAACAAAAGTACAAATATAAGAAAATAGGAAAATAATTCATTTACTTCTACTCCTTTCCGAAGTTTCCTTCACTCTTACGATATTCTGTGTAATCAACATAGCCATCATTGTTCAAGTCCATGGTTTTCAAAACATAATCAATGACTTCTGCTAATCCTTGATCTGTGTAAATGGTGCCATCCTTAAAACCAGTACCATCATCTTTCTTATCAACATCATCATGATGGTTTTCTCCCTCTGTGTGTTTTTTGTTTTCATCAGTCACTATAAGTTTTAATTAGAAATTAGAATAAGAAATTGAGCCAATCTTCAATACAACAACAACAACATCATACACAACACAAACAAAAAAGTTAAAGTTAAACTCAAATAAAGGAAGCTAATAATATTTGCCTTTTAATTTTTAATTAACAATGAAATTACCATAAAATTAAAAATAAATGAATGATTATTTTTGTTTGCTGCTGCTGCTGCTGCTTTTGTTTCATTATTTCTTATTGTTTTGTTTCTTAATTTGTTTACAATTTTATTTCCTTCTACAATTTATTTCTTCAGCTTTGCAAATATTTATTGACACATTTGCATACATAAATTTTTGTTTATATTTTTTCTTTTTAACTGAACAAATGATTTAATAATCAATCAGTCTATAATTCCTTTTCTTTTAGAAATTTTTATTTATTTATTTATTTGTTAAGGAAACCTATGGTTTACGTATAACTAAAAAGATAATATATATAATTTTGTTCCAAAAAGAAGTTGCCAATTTGTGATTGATGATGATTTTGAAATCATAAACCAATAAAAATATGTCTCTGATGTATGATACAAGTTTGTTGTTACTGAGATGTGTAGGATGGATGCTTCACTAGATTGAGATTTGTCGAGGCAATGTTCCATTTATTAAAAATAGAAAGTATTTGTTTATATTTCTTTGCATTCTTTACATTTGCTTTGCATTTTTTTGTTTTGTTTTTTGGAATGTGAAAATGAGAAGAGATTCAATTTATTTTGATTTTTTCATTACTTTTTTTTTTTGTTTTAAGTACATTAAACCAAAAATGTGTATTCGAATTTTGTATTTAGAGGAAAGAAGTTGTTGCCAATGGGGAATATAAATTTGAGTGCCAGAGAAATGGGAATTAAGAATAGGATGAATGTATTCAGTTTGTGCGATTTTCTTCACTTTGTTTTGATGAAATTTATAAAAATAAAAAGATCGCCTCTCCTCACTTCACACTTTACTACTTCATTCCACTCAATACTTTTATACATAGTTTTTTCTTTTCGTTTCATTTAATTTCTTTTTTTTTTTTTTTGGTTATAAAACAAAATTAAAATGTTTTTTGACGAAAGTAGGTAGAATCTCTTGTATAGTTTAATTTTGAGTATATTTATTTTTGTTGTTGTTTTTTTGTTTGTTTTTATTGATGTAGTACTTTAGTATTGTGTGTCAACTAATGACTACCACCAGCGGCGGGTTGTTGCTGCTGCTGCTGTTGTTGTTGCTGCTGTTTAGCTGCTGCCTTTTGTTGGGCTTTTATAAACTCTGGATAATCAATATAACCATCTCGTGATGTATCGTCCATTTGTAATATTGGATCAATTAAAGCAATAAGCTCTTCATCTGAGAATACTTTCTCTTCGACCTGTGGCTTTTCACCATTCGGTTGTTCCTTACTGCCTTGTTCTGCAGTCACATTGTTGTTGTTGTTGTTGTTGATAGTTTTTTGATTTTGTATTAAATGAAGCAAAAGCATGCGGTTTTTTTTTTTATGTTTTTGATGATGTATAAATGATGCAGTAAAGAATCCAATAACCAATCAAATGAACCACAACCCGGTTTACAACATATCCAACAAAACATTTAGTTAATTCGTACGTTTTGATATATGAAAATAAGAACAAAACAAAAAAGGAATGAGAGAACGCAATCATGGTTGTAGAGACACAACAATATAAGTATGTAGAGACAACGCATATGTTAAATGTGTGTGAATGTATGTATATATTGTATAGGCGGCAGTGATAACATAAGTAAACTTACCGTGCCAATGGATTAGTGATTTTATCAATTCACAACCATCCAATTTGTTATTGTTATCGGAATCGTGCATTTTGAAATAGTGAAATTGTAGTTCAGCTTCAGACATTTTACTCGTGTCAATTGGAACTTGCATATGCTCCTGGATATGACTGCAAAGAGAAAATGGAAATTATTATTAGTAATTTCTATAGAAAATAATATAAGATCTGCGTGTGATGATTCTGTTGGATCAAGTTTCAGTTATTACGAAGTAATAATGATCAAATGTATCTATGTACTTACGCTCTCTCATGTTGAATATTTCCTGTATTTAAGACTTGTTGGCCATTGTGGTGTCCGTGATGTGCTTGGTGGGGTTGTTGTGGATGAGCATGTCCTCCTTGATTTTGTTGTGGTGGCTGTTGTTGTTGTTGTTGTTGCTGAACTGGCACTTGCTGATATTGCTGTTGCTGCTGCTGCACTGGCACTTGCTGGTATTGTTGTTGCTGTTGTTGGACCGGAACTTGCTGATATTGTTGTTGTTGTTGTTGCTATAATTTATTAATAAATTCATGTGTAAATTTAAAAAGAAAAAGAAAACAACACACACACACTCATACATATTGCTGTTGTGGTACACCTGGCGCTACGTGCATTTGTTGTTGTTGTTGGTATTGCGGCGGTGGAGGATGTTGTTGCTGTTGCACTGGCGCTTGCTAATTTTTTCCATTCATATTAAAATTACATTGCAATTATTACATTACACAAATTTTACAAAAAATCCATTGTTTAAATCTTACGTAGTGCTGTGGATTTACTCCGGGGACAACGCGCTGCGCTGTTGCAAAACTCACAAGCACGAGAAGTAGAGCAGCAGTTGTTGCAATCTCTTGATTCAGCATTTTCCTCTCTTTGTCGGCACTTTGTTTTGATGTTAAATTGAAAGGTTTTAGTTTATTAGTATGAAATTCTTGTTTTATTCCATTAATTTTCGGAAAAAAATTAAAATTATTTTTATTTGCCCACAATCTGCCAATAAACTAAACCAACTGACCACGTCAAAGGCAAATACACAAAAACACACGTACACAACACATGGTATACCATTGATATTTTCGAATCACCCTATCATGACTACTTTGGTGCAACCTGGCAGCACTTTTGTTCTGTTAAGAAAAAGTATACATAGAAATTAATCAAATTATTCAGCTTTATGTAGTTAATTAAAAACAAAAAGATAAATGTGTGTGTGTGTATAATAGAAAATCAGTTAAAAAAAAGAGTGTAAAATCCTTAAATATATAATAATCAAAACAAAGAGTATGTAAAACATATTTATAAAATGTACTTATGCATTGGACACGTATTTAAGTGCTGACAACTTGCAATAAAGTAGTGACAAGTAATGTAGAAGAGCTTTTGAATAACTTTTTCGCTTAACGATGGTTCAATTAGTGATATTTGCTCGTTGATGTTGTCTTTGAGGTATTGAACAATTTGAGGATTATCCACTTAAACTGTATTCTTCAATAATTTGTATAAGAAATGGTGATAAATCGCCTAATCTGCACATCAATATCTTTCAATTAAATCAAAGAAAATCTTTCTAATCATCTCTCGTTATTGAGCTCCGTTTACAGTAACTATTTTGAATTAAGTATATGGCCACCCGATCAAAATCCCCAGACCAAACAATAGTTTGTTTTTTGGTTTCATTTAAAAAATTCTCGGCGATTTTCTTCAACCCAAATACCTCAGTTTTGTTTGTTGACATAAAAATGGGATTCATCGGTGAAGAGAAATTTCTTTTTCTTATTTTTCTCTGCCTCAATTAACAAATTGCCGTGGTCAGTTGGCTTGAATTCTTAAGTTAATTGCATTTTGTAAACCTTTACATGAAGATCTTTGTGTAAAATATTGAACAAAGTTGTTGGTTTAATGTTTAATTGGTGTGAATGACTACAATTTGATGATGTCCTTTGCTCTTCAGCAACACTTGTGTTCACAACTGCAATATTTTCACTTGAACAACCACTAAATCCTAGTCTTCTGCTTCTCTGATTTTGACCTAAACCTAAATTTCCTCATATTTTTTAATGATAAGTTGATTAATATTTAATAAACATAAATAAATTAACAAAAATGATTAAACTTTTCTTAATATTACAATTTTCATTTCAGTATTGCAATGGTGGTGATTTGGCTGATTATTTAACCACGAAGGGTACTTTGAGCGAGGATACTGTTAGGCTATTTCTCATACAATTAGGTAAGTGTTATTAATATTGTAATTATAAATTTCTATATTTGTTTTATTAATTTCTCTATTTCTATTTTGTTTATTAGCTGGTGCCATGAAAGCACTGTATACCAAAGGAATTGTGCATCGTGATCTCAAGCCACAAAATATACTTTTATCGCACAGTTGCGGCAAAACACTGCCACCACCATCGAAGATTACTTTAAAAATTGGTAATTAAATTCAGAACATGCCTTTCTTTTTAAATCATGTACATATTTCAAATCTTATTTGTGTTTAATTTACAGCTGATTTTGGTTTCGCACGTTTTCTAAATGCTGGCGTTATGGCAGCTACACTTTGTGGTTCTCCCATGTACATGGTGAGTAGTCAGTCAAATATCTAACGATCATGAATCATGATTGATTACAAATCAAAATTAAATGTATGTAATTTTTATAGGCACCGGAAGTCATTATGTCACTACAATATGATGCTAAAGCTGATCTCTGGTCGTTGGGTACTATTGTCTATCAATGTCTCACTGGCAAGGCGCCTTTCTATGCACAAACGCCCAACGAACTAAAATTCTACTATGAACAAAATGCAAATTTGGCGCCAAAGTAAGTGTGTGTGTTTCTTTAATATTGTAAAATTATCAAGTACAATAGTTTTTGTGAATCAAAACAAAAACAACAACAACAACAACAAGATGATGATTTATCTTATTTGTTATTTGCTAAATTTAAATTTCTCTCTTTTACCACACAAATTCTATTCTATTTACAGAATACCAAATGGTGTTTCACCCGAATTGCGCGATTTGCTTTTGTGTCTATTGCGCCGCAATGCCAAGGACAGAATTTCATTTGAAAGTTTCTTCGTACACAAGTTCTTGCAAGGCCGGAAGCCACCTACATCACCACGTAATTATTATTATTATTATTATAATTAATGTAAATGGAATTATATTTTATTCTATATATGTTTCTCATTAAATTTCATTTAGTTGATATGCCACCATTGGGTTCGACGCCACCAACAAAAACAAAGAGTCCATTGCAACAACATTTAGAACTTCAGCAACAACAAGAAGAAGATGATAAAAACCAAGATCAAGATGGTCAAGATGAGAATACAGGTGAACATCCTTAGGTTTTGATTTCTTAATCAAATTGATTGATTAATTCCATATGATTAATTTCGTATTTCAGTGTCCGTTGTGGCCAATCCTGCAATATGCGCAACTATAACAAATGTTGGTGTACTTTGCAACAGTGAGAATAATAGCGAATCTTCGAGTTCACATGAAGATTCCGATGACTTTGTGCTTGTACCGAAGAACCTTCCAGATGATCCAACTCTTATTGACTATGAAAAGAAGTGAGTAAATTTTTATTTTTTTTTATTTTTATTTTTAATAAATTAATGGTTAATTTTTATTGCTGCCTAGGCATTCCATCAAGCGTCAAGTTGTAGTTGCTACACCAGTTAACAATACTGGTGATAACCTCATCATTGCACAAAATCAATCAAGTCCGCCACGCCCAAGCAGTCTACCAATATCGGAGCCAAAGCCTGTGCCGGCACCTGCTCGCCGTTTCTCAAGTAATCTAGATAAAGGTGCACCGCCACGGCTACGTTATGGCCAAGCAGATGCAACGGCACTTGTATCGGCATCGCCTAAACAAACATCGGGTGCATTGGTTCACATAAACCATGCAGTGCAGCAGATACCACGTTCACAGCCCATTAGCGTGAAGCCACGCAAGAGCAGCGTTAGCAGCGATATTAATTCTATATCGCCACCAGCAGTACAATTTGCCATAGGCACACCACCAATGCGTCATCGTTCGGCATCAGGTGGTTCATTGTCTGAAACGCCACCACCACATGCTCCGTGCACTTGGCAAGTTAGCCCAGGTCAAACACAATCACCGCTGCGTCGTTCTGGCAACAGTTCACCAGTGCTTCCGTCCGCGCTGACCAAATTACCCACACTGGGTAGTCCTACATTATTTGTGGGACCGGGTTCTTTGGGTTCCATTGGTTCGATTGGCTCCGGCTCAGAGAATAACAATCATAATCATATGCTTGGACCACGTGCATTCACATTGCCTGAATTGGGCGCTACTGGCGGACTACAGAGCCTCCTGGATACTGGTGGTGGCCCCCATGATCATCATACATTCCAACCACCCGAGTTGTCTGAGGAAACTCTTATGGATCGTGAGCACAACGAAACGCTATCGAAATTAAATTTTGTCTTAGCACTAACCGACTGCATACAAGAGGTTGCCGATTCGCGTTGTGCACCGCTCTCGGCCCTCATGGCTGCGGGCAGTAGTGCAGATCAACAGCCGCAAATACCACCGCATGCACCGGAACATTGCAAACGTGCTGAACGCTTAGTATTGTTGGTGCGTGCTCTGCAATTGCTTTCATCTGGTCTTAATTTAGCTTCACAAGAATTGCGTTCGGGCAACTTAAAGCCATCATCAAACGTTAAGAATGGTAAGCAAATCAAATAACAAAGTTAAATTATAATATTCAATTGTTTTCTCTTTCCACAGCCCTTCTTACCATGAATTCCAAATACCGCAGTATATTATTTGAATCGAAGAAACTAAATGGGACCCATGGTTTACTACAGAAAGCAAATGCATTTAATATAACCGCTGACAAGATACTCTATGATTATGCTTTGGCTATGGTAAGCATTTGATTATCAATTATGATGATGATTTTTGATTAGGGGGAATGGGGGGATCTGTTGTTTACCTTGTCAATGCGTCCTCCTATTGTTACAATAATTACAGTTCCTCCGAAATTTTGTTGTTTATCAAGAATCTGCAATTTCAGTTGGTTCTAACTAATGGTTCAAATTAAACCCTCAGAATGGCATAACAAATGCTTTGATATCTCTTCCTTTTCATTGTATTATGTAAACTACATTGGTCTTTTCGACTAATCCGTATATTAAGTACATAGATGTTTCATAACTTTGGCTGAGATTACACGAATATCTTTCCTAGATACCCTTCTTTTGTTTTTTTGTTTTGCGAGGCATGAAGGTATTCCCTACCCTAATATTTATTTATGTCCAATTTACCAGTTTTATTTTTGTGGCATGGTCTTAGTCCAAATGAGGAAGTTTGCATCTTTTTTTCTGGCGAGTTCATCCGCCTCTTCTTTCCCAAGATACTCATTGTGCCAAGGTATCCAAATAAGATTAAATTATTTGTTTGATACTAGTCGTTTAAGTAATTTCATTTGATTTCAAATGTGTTGAGTTCTTGTACTGCTGCCTTGATGACTCCCATACTGCTAAATATGCGCCTTCTGAGGTTTTTATACTCTTCACACAGAAGGAGTCATCCGAGACCCCAAAAAGTGTATATATTCTTGATCAGCTCGATGTCCTATTAAACTAACATTTAGATACTATAAGTTTGTAATTAATTTCCAAGTAATGCCTAAATTTCAAGACCCTAGAGTTACTGGATCGTAGATCTCCCATACAAACTCAAACGCAAATTAAGGTTTTTATTAGAAAAACTTTTTTGTTTTTTGTCCTTTTAAACTAAAATTTAGATACTATAAGTTTCTAATCAATATTCAAGAAATTCTCAAATTTCAATACCCTAGAGTTACTGGATCGTATAGCTCTCATACAAACCCAAAACCAAATTAAGGTTTTTTTGTGTTATCGAACTGAAATTTAAACAGTACAAGTTTCTGACCCATATTCAACAACCATGTAGATTTCAAGATCATAGGATTTTCGGTCTCAGTGTTGAAATGCTCTATGTGTACTGACTACACTCTAAACATACATAAGTCAAATCAATAATTAAATATTGCTTAATGCAAAAACGTTTTCTAGGGGCTGCGTAAAGAGTATATCAACTTTGGCATAGGCGAAGTTAAACTTCTTTTTACTCGTACTTGTTGTCATAGACTTTTGTTCCAACACCAGTGTCCATTTTAGACCCATCCATCTAACGCACATCACAGATGGTCTTTGGTCTTAACTATTCACAGTTCGCTCTATCCAGAAATGTAACTTCACAGTTTTGTTGGCTGTTAAAGTTAGTCGAACAGAGTCGCTTAGGATTAATCTTATGTTTGGGTATGGGATATCGAATCTCTTTCGCTATCTAGAATGAGTTTTACCACAAATAAATATTTATTTATTTTATTATATTAAGTAAAATATACAAAAATGTACCTAATGATGATAGTAAAGTACTAACTACTAAGGCCTACGGCTTTTATTGTTTTGATTCACTTAGTAGCTTAGAAATGCAAATTATAGAGTATATCCAGGATCACAAATTATAAGTGAACTATATAATCTAGGAAATAAATAAAAAACATTGTTTTCTTCTTTATGTTTTTATTTTATTAAATTCTTAATTTTTGTATTCTTCTTATATTTATAGTGCCAGACAGCTGCTTTGGATGAATTACTAAGTAATACAAAGAACTGCTTTGAGCGTTACAACACAGCACACATTTTACTCCATTCACTTGTCCAGAAATGCAATCATCCACAGGACAAAATGCTATTGAATAAGTGTAAGTATTTGATTTGATTGAAAATGCATTGAATTTTAATTTTAAATTCTTTTCTAAATCTTAAATAGATCGGGATGCAGTAGAAAAGCGTTTAAGCATACTACAGCAACAGGGTCTCATTTACATGACCGAAGAGAATACTTAACTCAACAACAAACAGAAAGAAATTATAAATAACAAACAAATTAATTAATAATTTTCCTTAAGTTATTTAATCATTTCTCAATATTAAAATAAATATATATAGTGATTATGTGATTAATCTAATATCTCTTGAATGCAATAATTTAATGAAATACAATATAGAAATTAAATAAACAAACAAACCAAGAAATCAAGAAATAATATTGGCAATAGCAGCAAACTAAGCATAATTTAAACAAAGTGCAAGGACAACTAAAATGAATCGAACGATGGCCTAATAAACAAAGAGGGAACACACAAGAATGGTTGGCCGCATTGTATTTATGGAGCTGAGCTGATCTGGTGTATTAGCTTTAGTATGTTTATATCTGTAAAAACTCAACAGATGACAGAATGAGAGAGAAAGCTAAGAAAGCAAAGCAATAAATACTGATAGTTGTGGGCAATAATTTGTAAATAGTTTAAATGAAACAAACAAAAGCTTTCTTTATTTTTATTATTATGTTTTTTTTTTTGTGAATTGACAAAAATTGATAATTAATGGCGATCCCAAAATAAAATACAAAAAAAAAAAAAAAATTAAAAAACAAACCAACAAACAAATCAACTACAATAATTAACTAAAAAAAAAAATAATTATATTTAATAAAAGTATGTATGATAGTTTTTAGTTTATATAAATAAACATATAAAAAAAGAAAAAAATGTTTAAGCAAAATGATAATGATGATAATATATCATGATGATGATTATAAAATTTAAGAAAAATATAAAACATAAAAAAAAGAAAAGAAAAACAAAACGCGGTAAAACATTTTATTTCCGCTTAGAATATTTAATTGCAAAAAACAAAAAAAAAAAAAAATTGATTGTATGTGTGTGTGTTAACGTTGTATTTTTAGTTTTCACCTTCAGCACTATAACTTTTAATTATTAATATTTAATTAAATTTAATTTACTTTTCCCGAAATTTGCATTTTACTTTTTTTGTGTTTATTATTTTAAAAATTAAAAAAAAAAAACAACACAAATTTAATAGAATAAATGCAAACTAAAAAATTCAATAAACTTTTGTGTATTTTTATTTACATATTATATTTTTATTGTTGTATTGAATATTTCATGATCTCTATGATATGGAAAACGATTTTAATATATACTACTTACTGGACAAAGATATTGGTATTTTGGAAGTCTGCCAACAAGTGAGGAATTAGAATTGTTGATAGGTAAAAACCATTTGTTTGTTTCTATGTTAAGTCTTGCAAGAAGTATGGATAGTGAAAGAGATGCCTTTAGTCATACATTATTTCGACTTTCGACTGAATTCTACAGAGAGCATTTCATTTGATATTATGAGTCCGGATGATGAATTTACTTAATCTTAATACTCTATGAAGCATCCAACCAAACCATCAACTAATTTAATAAATAAAATAAAGTTTTGAAGTATTTTAACGATTACCGGAAAAAGTTTAAAAAATAACATTCATAAAAAAATGTGGGTTTCATTTCTTTTCCCTTAAATTATATCTGATGGCTTACGAGAAGCGTTTCATGCAAAAAATGTAATTATAAGAATAATTAGTATTCTATATTCTGTGCTATACTTTAGTATCGTTTATGTGAGGAGGGAAGGCTGTTACTTAATTCTTATAATGCAATTATAAGAAAATAAATTTCGTACCTATTTTATTGTCCAGTACTGTATGTGTCAATATACTTACGTTGACTATTGTCCTACTTGTATATTGCAATACAAAATACATCTGTATGCCTTGGATGAGACGCAAAGGATTGATGTTAGTTAGATTTCACCACACTTAATTCTACCACCCTCTCATAACAATATTTCACCTGTTCTATTGCAACCATGCAAGCGTCAATCGTCGTTTATAATTCTCTTTGTTCGGTCCGCATACGGTTGATTTGCGATCATTGCGTCGTTTGGATAAAATTAAAGTTTTAATATTTTATAAAGATTCGTGTTTTGTGCGTTTTAACTATGAAATGAAATTGTGAAATGTGGAAAAGGAAAAAGCCTTGAATATAATCTGCGAATGTTAATTTTAACATTTTTTTTTTAAAGGAGACTTTTATGTTTGTGTGAGCAGGGAAAGACGCGTAGTCGGCATGCTAATTGAATGCCTAGTGCCGCCATTTTAGAGCTTTTATAAAAATTTATGTTTCAAAAAGAAAATATAGCACAAGTAGATTATTTTCCTCCTTAAATTTCAGAAAATAATCTACATGTGCTATATTTACTTTTTGTTGTGTTGTAAATTAGTTTTTTTTTGTGATTCTTGTATGTGACAAATCAGTGGGCGACCAGTACCACCAATTTAAAGATTTTGAGGTAAATCTGCAATAATGTACAACATACTCGTATGTAAGTATCGACAAAAATTAATATGATTTTGAAATTTATGAAACTTGAAATATTTTAATTTATTTTTTTCTAAAATTGATGTAATGCACTCTTTTACCAATATGTACATGTATATTGATCAGATAATTGCAGTGAGTCAAAAAAAGAACACGCCATAGAAGAAATCACAAAAAATGAGAGTGGTAAAGCGCGTCGTGTAGGAACTGCAGTGAGCTGCATTGTCGTCATAAACACAAAAATTTTTGTGAAAAAAAAAAAACGTAAAGAGACTTAAGAGAACTGAAAAAAAGTAGGGTTTTAATGGAACTTCGCCTGCTCCTCTGCCTCCGCCGCTAAAATGAACTTCGTTAAAACCCTAAACAAAAGTATTGCCGTGGTTTCGCTTCACTCTGTTCATTGTCTCTTTTGTTTCTCTCACCACACAATTTGTTTTGCATATGTTGTGTTATGAAAATCTTCGTTTCTTCATCAACAACTTCGTTCCTCTATGAAGATTTTCGTTTATGTTGTGCATGCAGTGAAATGAACTTTCTTCAATCTTGATGAGCGCATCGCTCGTCGTTTTCACTTGCAGTGAGTGAGTGCTCGGCTCATAAGTTGCAAATTTTTTGTGAGCAGCTTTTTGATTCATTGCTCTTTTCTGAATGTGGATATAGGCCACAATTTCTGTTTAATTATTTGTGGTAATGGTTGTTACTTTGATTAAAATACCACATATGTATTATTCTTATTCATAATTTATTGTAACTTTTTTTTTGAAAAGGTGAGAAACAATCTATTATTTAATATGCTTATTTAAATCAGCAGTTCTTGTATATATGTACGTCTTAGACCCCTAAACTAGTCAACACTCAACAAAAAATTATCTTCTCTTGTGTGCTACACGCTCACTATCAATGTAATTTAGCAACACTGTCCACAGCAATACTTTCGTAACTCAACTCGTGTGATCGATCTATCATTTTCTCAACAAAAATATTTACTAATGCTATGGACGACTATTTTTTAGTGAATTGGAAGTCGGTCATAACGTTAGATTTTTTCCAAAATTTTTACCCATGCGAGTAACATATGAGTCTTCAGAATTTTAGTCCGTCTGTGTACAAAATAGATTCGAGATCAGAAAGGTTGACACAACGTTTGAAATAACGATCGCAACACAAAATAGAGAACACATGAAGTAGGGACCTAAGCAGTAAATAACTTCGACAATTTCAAGTAGCCTAACAAGAGGATATTGAACATGGGTGGTAATAGCGATAGGCAGAAATAGAAAACAAAGAAAAGACTATAGGAAAAAACAATACAAGAGGTCAGTTATTAGCGAAGGATGGAGAGTTGGTTTTCAGTTGTCACACCAGCAAAAAGTTGAATGAATAGAATTAAAATAATTTTGTTGTAAGTGAAAGATGTCTTTAATAAATCTCTATTTATACATGTTACAAAATAAAGCCTTCCACCCGCGTCTGCCTGTCTGAAAGCGATGAACTCAAAAACTACCGAACATATTTTCATACGGTTTTCACCAATGGACGGAGTGAATCATGTGAAAGGTTATAGGTATATAATTTCTTAAAGTTTTGTGTAAATTGACTGAAATACTGACTGATTGTTGAAAATGTCAGAAAACTTAATGCTGTGAACTGTGTTAACCACATTACCAAGGTGTCGATAATGTCGTAGACAGCAGAAAGTGTGGCAGTGTAGCTGATAATGCAGTGCGATGTGGGCTACATAGTTGACTGCTTTGATTTTGGTTGTTTATCGGGAATTGCTTCAACACTACTCAATGAAGGACATACAGCGTAGCAGTCAAGCTTTTGTTGAACTGAAACCAGACCGAATAAACGTGAATACATACTAGGTATGTATTGTATTACAAAAGTTGTTGAAGTGAATCCCTTTTCACAGAGCTGAAAAAGTTGCTTCCTTTATAAACCTTTTCATATAGCTTTCATATTGTTGTTTCGCTTACTGGAAAACAGCTGTTGTTTGTTTTAATGCATGCATGGAATGGTTCGCGCACGTTGTGCAGTGTATGCAAATAGAATAGTTCTTGCAACACCCTCCTTCATTCCTGCTAAGTAAATTATTAAAATTTAAAAAAAACGTTTATTAAAATAAACATCACCTGTTTTCTGTTTACGTTGTTTTTATTGAGTCATCTTAACAAGATCAAGTCCACTATAATAAAGACAGACGCGGCTACACAGGACAGTGCCATCAACGCTTCAACCCCACTAAAGAAGAAGGCTACCGCGACATTGAAAATACGTAACTTGCGTCATTTGACTGCCATCACTATTAGTATAGAGACCTGCACGGATACATTCATATGTTGTTATGAATACATTCATGAAGCCTGCGGACATTCAAATATGTAGAAAATTACTCATATCTGTGTTCAGTGAAGAACTTTAAAAAGAAAGTGTTTTTTATTTTATTGTATTTGATTTATTGAGCAATTTAGAAGTTTGTAATTTTACCTCAAAGATTCTACACATAAGTATACAAATGTATTTATTTTCACTATGAGTATTTTGCATTGATAAAACTGTAGTAAATAAATAAATGTAAAACTTGTAATTAACGCCACCGTGGCATCATAAAACGCATTTGTGCATAACGTTGCCGTTGACATCGATGGTTGTGATTTTGATAAAAACACATATTAATACAGTTGGAATGTGGCTGCATTGCACCTCCTCCATTTGTTGGCATTTGCATTGGCATCTGCATTGGCATTGGCATTGGCATTGGCATTTGCACTTGCATTGGCATCTGCATTGGCATTTGCATTGGCATTTGTATTGCCATCTGCATTGGCATTTGCATTGGTGGACCATCATTATAGCCTGTAAATGCAGGACAATTGCTAGGTGGCATTTGATCAGGAGCTCCGAGCATGTTGTAATTGGGTGGAATGTTTTCCAGATTGCTCAGTGGTGGTGGCATTGTATGAAATACATTGGATGGAGTACCGTTTATATCAAACGTTGTACAATTGCAATCTAATGGTTGATCTTGTGGGACTCGAGGCTTAGTCGGCTGTTGCTGTTGTTGGACTGGTACATCCCTTGGACTTTCTTGTTGTTGATTTGTTGTTGCATTGCCCTCTGTTTGTTCAGTTTGTTCATCAGAATATGTCATGTGTGGACATCCGGTATATTTTCGCTCAAATGCAGCTGTATCTAGATATGACATGTTTTGGGCTGGATCAATCTGTGATTGCAACAAGTCATCCATATTTGCTGCTTGAGGCTGTGTGGCACTAGCAACCATGACAGTTGGTTTTTGAGTGGGTTGCTGTCTCTGCTGCTGCTGTTGTTGTTGCGGATTTGATGTGCTACAGTCACAATTCATTGGTTGTTGTTGCCCCATTGATTGTTGCATTGGTGGCGCATACATGGATTGCTGTGGAAAAGCCATATTCGGTGAATAGTTGTTGTTTTGTTGATACTGTGCATACGGCATAGGAGTCATTTGATTTGGCATTGTTCCCATTTGAGCTGGCATAGCACCCATCATCTGATCCCTTGTGGTATGGGACTTTCTAGATTGCGGGCAAATATTGTTTAATCTGTTTTGCTGCTGTTCTTGATCTCCGTATCTTTGTTGCATAGAATTAGGAGAAGGATAGCAGAATGTTGTCATTTTCGGCTGGGCCTGTGTTTGTGTGGAGGATGCTGCAGTCTGGGACCATGGATTACATTTTCGGCATGGAGGGCCCTGATGCCAGGCAGCACCAAATGATTGGGGTTGAGATAATTGTTCTTGTTGTTGTTGCTGTTGTTGTTGTTGTTGTTGTTGTTGTTGTTGTTGGTGCCAGACATCATTGCAATATGTTACTGGTTGCGTTAATTGTCGTTGTTGTGGTGTTTGACAACTGGGCGGAACTGGCTTTGCTGCCATGAATAAAGGATGTTCCTTGTAATCAACAGATACATTTTCCGGACCCGAAGGAGCAGTTGAAATCATATTATCGTTACAAGGGCAATCAGGAGCATCAATAACTTCAGCGGGGCAATTAATACTGTGGAATGAAAGAGGTTATTTAATGCAATAAATAACCAATGTTATTTATATTCACCTTAAAATGTGCGTTTCCGTATAAGTTGTGACGCCTTCCTCACAATCGTCATCGAACTCCTCCGGTTGCTGTGTACAGTCAACACTACACGCTATTATCGGCGGACATTGATTTGCCACTAATGTTGCATTCTCTGTTTGATTGCAGGATTGTTGAGGACATGCGTTTTGTCTATTCCTCGTTGGATATTCACCACGAAAACATGGAAAGACTTTCATTGGAGGCACGCATTTATTTTGTTGGTTACAGGAGGAAACTACATCATCTTTGACACATTTAGGCTCTTGCATATCGCACACAACAATATTTTCCGCTACCTCGGACGGTTTAGCATTGTCAGAATCTATGGCAGTTTCTGGCACTTCCAAAACTGCTGTTGGTAGCTCTTCCACCTCTGATACCTCTGTTACATTTCCTGTGGTAGTCCCTTGTAGCGGTGATTTTGATTCCGTTGGCAATTGAGATTGCATTTTTTTGTCCGAAATTTCTGTTGGGGTTTTCGGTGGTGATTGTGTTTTGCGTATCTGATTTTTGACGTATCGATTTGTTGCTACAAGATTTTCATATTCTTATATTAAAGACGTGAAACAGTTACAACACTTACCGCTTGTTCGTTTCTCTGAACTTGGGCGTCGAACTGCATTATTGACGATTGGACGACGTGCACCACCCGCGCTTGTTGAGTTCTTTGATTTCAAAGCTTCATCGGGCATGTTTCCGGTCTCTTTCTTCTAATAATTTAACATAGAATTATAGAATTTTGCAACAACATTTCTAAACTTTAGATTTTTTCCTAATAATTTCTCAAATTTCAAATGTCATTTATTTCATAAGTAATTTTTGTTTTTTTATGTTACTACAAGATTTTGATTTTTATAAAGTGATAAATAAAGATTAAGTAAGATGTCTACAAGTAAATAAATGGACTTGATTTAGGTGAAGCTCTGACCACCATACTTAGGCAGATAAACCATTGAATTGGGGGGACATTGTTGCTCTAATGGTGATGATAATAATATTGTCATTGCAGATTCGTTTTGTGCTACTTGAACATCTTCTAACAGTAATGAATCATTGGATTCACTTCCTACATATGCATAACAACCATTAAGAGTATCATCATCATCATCATCTGAGGAGTAGTCCTGGCAATTGATGCAATATGGTTTGTTTCGGAAAAACGAATCCATTGGATTGAAGCCATATTTTTGTGCTGTTTTTTTATAGAAGCCAATTGGTATGTGATTAACACCGATTGATGGCATCATCAAATCATCATTACAATGACAAAGTGGATGGCAGCAATGGCAAGGCATATCGATTTGTGGCATGGGATTCGTTCCAACCGTGACCATTTCATGTTGCTGTGACTGTGACATTGTTGTATTTGTTGCAACATTTTGACTTGTAGTCGGAATTGCATCATTATTATTCTCAAAAGATAAAGAATTATTTGAATTGGTGAATTGATCCTGATGGTTTCTCAATAAATTTTCCGGTGGCTGTGAGCAAGCTTCTATTAAATATTCAAGATTCCTTGCATTTTCCGTGGGATGGCTGCGAACAACTTTTTATGGAAATTATACATTTTGTAAATGAATAAATTTTCTAACTTACGATTGCATTTCCTGATAGCAGGCAGCTCTACCATATGCAGATGTAGTATTATTGCAAGGTAGATAATAGCAGCTCAAACGGTAAGGCACTAAAACCGGGCCTTCTGATTCCTCTCTACTGCAATTAAAGATTTGTTTGCATGAAGAATGTAAGAACAGTTAATAGACTTTACGTTTCCTCATTTAACTCAGATCCTTGGTTAGATGTTCTCCTGGTGTTGCAGCTGTTACGGTTCTTATTTTCTATGCCACTTTCATTTCTTTTAGGCGTGGAAGATTCCACTTTCTTAGCCTTTTCCTCTAAAACATTTTGCGTTTCTGCACTGTTTCTTGGTGTTTGTTGTTCATCTTCTATGTTTCTAACTTGTGCTAGGTTGGTTTGTTTTATTTCCTTCATAGGTTCAGGTTTCCCTATATTTTTACTATTTCTTTTTAATTTGGTTTTTAGAGGTTGTTTCTTTTTTGTTTCCGAAGAATTTGCTATTTGATCTTTCTCATTATCATTTTGAGGACAACTTAAATTTTCGCATTGCCCAGCAGAAATTTTCGAGTTTATAGATTTGCACAAATTGTGTATATCTTCTAAATTATTTTTTAGAAAGTCACATATTTCGGGGGACTCCTTTTTTCTTGCACATTCTCTATTGCAATGTCTTTTACATTTTCTTACATCTCGATATTCTGGTTTCATTGTATTTTCATTGTCACTAGCTGCCTCATATTGTTTTTTAGCATTCGAATTTTTACATAAACATGACTTTTTGGGTTCATTTTTAATAGTTTCACTTGTTGATTCTTTTAAATCCTTTGATTCACGTTTAACTGTTGTTGTTACTTCATTGTTATCCTTTACAACTTTTGGACTTGTTGAATTGGAGGATTTCTGTTCATTGCTAGTAAGATTTTTATTCCTTAAAATTATCGGTTGATTAAGGCAACTTGTTATATCACATTTCATTTTCATTTTTGATTCTATAGTTTTACATAGACGACTTAAGTTGTCTAAACTATTTTGTAATTCATTTTCAAACTCAAGACGATCCTGTAATCTGAAACAACTTTTTTGACCGCACATTTCTCTACTTGTCTCATCTTCAAGATCATTGTTAATATATGAATTTTTTGATTTTTTATTGGTACATTTGATTGGCACTTTAATTTCTTGGGTTTTAATAAACTTACAGAAACATGCGTCTACTTTATCACGATGTGATTCTGATAATTCAAGATTCTTATTTTGTAAATCTGCTTCAGATTCTGAACTATTTTCTTGTTCGTTTTCAAATTGAAGAGGATCTTGGATTTCTGTAAAAGTTTTTTGATGTATTGGTTCATTGAGATTTTCTTCAATATTCCTTTCAACATTTATAGATTCGATGATGGAATCTTTAGGTTCTTGTTTTTTACCAAGTGTCAAGGGTTTTGCGACTTTTGTTTGACGATAATTCGGTATTTTCGGTTTCAGTAGTCGTGCATTATACTTCGTTCTTGCATCTGTAGGTTTTCTATTTCCTGGGCTCTGACTTTTATGAACATTTTGTGTTGTATTCAAAGATTGTTGGGCTTTCTCTTTACTTTTCTTGTTCACTTGATTTTTATTATTCTTTGAATCCAATTTACCACAATTTCGAAATTTATTTTTACTCTTCAGATTTAAAGAATTTGCATTATTTTTTGGACACACTACAGAATTGTCTGTACAATTTACTTGATCGATTTCTTTAGTTTCTTCAGATGCTTTGTTTTCTTCACATGATTTACTCTTCAGGTTTAAAGAATTTTCATTATTTTCTGGACATATAGGATTACCACACAGATCTGCAGATTTGTCTGAAGACTTTACTTGGTCGATTTCTTTAGTTTCTTCAGAAGCTTTCTTTTCTTCACATGTTTTACTATCTGTACATTCTTTAACTTGATTTATTTGATTTTCCGTTGAATTATTTACGTTATCATTATACGATTTTCCATTTAGTTTGTACAATTCGTTTCAAGGTTTATTTTTAATTCTACTGATTTAAACAAATTACGTAATTCTTGTAAATTATTTAATAACATTCTATCAGTATTATTAATACATGATTTAAAGTATTTTTCGGAATCTTCATTTTCTGGTTCTGGTGTAGTATTTATAATTGGTGGTGTAACTTTGTTATGATCAAGGTGATTAATACGTTTCTCAATCATATAAATTGAATCGGTTGGTGTTTTTGAAAATAGAGGAGAAGATATTTCCGAGGAGTCTATCGAAGGTGTTTTAATGTTAGTTTTTCCCAAATCTTTGCTGGAACGCGTAATTCCATTTTTATAAAATTTGTTTGGATTCATCGGATTTCTTGGATTTTTTGACAATTCATAGTTTCGATTATTTTGGAAATCATAATCAGTTTTTTTGGTATTAACAACTTTCTTTGAGT
Source organism: Amiota minor (assembly GCA_037043295.1). Classification (NCBI taxonomy): domain Eukaryota; kingdom Metazoa; phylum Arthropoda; class Insecta; order Diptera; family Drosophilidae; genus Amiota; species Amiota minor. Next base: position 1,199,217 of record JBAMAW010001063.1, read on the forward strand.
GCATTTTCCTTTTTTTACTTATTGGCTTTTTAATAAACGTCTCGGCGGTCTCGGCGGTCTCAGGCATTTCAGGCATTTCTTCTTTATTCAATGAATCTTGCTTCAAGTAAATACAAATTGTGGGCATTCCTGGACAAAAGGATTCAGTTGGTTTGTTGCTTTTGTTTTTCTTATAAGGAAGTAAAGCATTACTTGATGTTTCAAGTTGATTAAAACTATCGAAATTGCTTTAATTTTTTGATTTGGTTCGCCTTCTGTCGCTGGCATCATGCATTTTAAAAAATTTGGTATATTTATGCACACAGGAACATTGCAATTGAACCTTTAGGAAAATAAACACAATATACAACTTACAAAAATATACTTTTATTTAATTGTAAAGTTAACTTATTTACCAAACACCATCTTCATCATGTTCAATACTTTTCTTCCTTTGATTTCTGGAATTTACACATTTTCTATTCTTTTTTCTAGACTTCACCATTTCGTTATTTTTATCTCTTTGATTTGGATTGACTTCTGCAATATTTTTGCAATTTTGCTTACAATTACAAGTTCTATTTACTGCTTGATAGACATTTCTTGATATATTGGTAGTTTTTGCTGGTGATTTATTGTTCTCTATACGTTCAATTGAATCAGAAGTACCGTTACTCACTTCATGTTCATCACCATCACAATCACTTGATGAATTTTTGGTTGTCAACTTATTGCTCTCTGAAGATTCAGTTACATCAGTCTCAGTGCTAGTATTCTCTTGCAATTTTTTACATTGTTGCACTGTACAATTTGATAATTTCCGTTTACGTTCCTGGGCGCACTGTTTTTGCTGTTTGTTATTTCTAAGTTTCACTTCTGAAGATGCTAAAGATTCTGGTGCGCACATACACGACATTAATTGCCGCATATGGATTGGCCTCCGTAAAGGAGGAACACAGTGTTGTCGTTGATGGAAACTGCCACAATGCGAATAACGCCATCCACTTGAACATGGACAAAATGTGTTGTAATTACTCATTTTTTTTAAAACCACTTGATGTTTTCTTTTATTATTTGTGTTTATATGTTTTAATAAAAATCTGTAATTAAAACAGAAATTGTCACGAATATCGCATAAATTTGATGGATCTTTCTGATGTGACTAAATCTTAAAGAAGCAATTAATATAATTTTTTTGTTGAGAAAAATAAAACTTAAAATTAATTTAGAATAAGATAAATGAATGATGAAATTGTCTACTAGGATCAGATTTGTTTTATTTTGTTTTTGATTGCTTATTACCGACGGACGGACGGACAACGAAGTCTCTGCAATAGAGTTTCTTTTGGTACCCTTTGGTTCCGGAACCCTAAAAATCGGCCAAGTGCGAGTCAGACTCGTGCACGGAGGGATCCGTACCAGATTGGGGTTTATATATATATCGCCTATAAGCTTATAGCGTCTAAATTTCTGTTCAGTAGTGGAAAAATAAAAAAGTGTTTCGAATAAGAACCTTAATTTTAATGGTGGGTTTGTATGGGAGGTACTCCCCCTAGTTGGGGGTGTCTAAATTTCAGTTCGATATGACAAAAACAAAAACTTTTTCCTAATATCCTGAACTTTAATGAGGGTTTGTATGGGAGGGTCCCTCCCTAGTGGTCTGATCAAACTGAAATTTCGATAATATAAGTTTCTGATGTATAGCCATCAACAAGATCGTGGGATTACTTGATCGCATAGCTGCAATACAAACCAAAATGTTTCTTGTATGGGGACCCCTTTAAGTTTTTGAAAATATTTTAGTTATAGTATTTGTTGCTAATGCCCGGACAGAACTACACATTCTGTGAAAATTTCAACTCTCTAGCTATTACGGTTCATAAGATATGACACGAAGTCTCTGCAATAAGGTTCTCTTTGGCACCCTTTGGGTCCGGAACCCTGAAAATCGGCCAAGTGCGAGTCAGGTTCGCACACGGAGGGATCCGTACCAGATTGGGATTGATATGGGAGGTACCTCGTAGTGGTCCGATTTGGCTGATTCCAACAAACGTACCGCGCTTATATTAAAAACTTATAATACCTAAAGTTCGGTTCAATAGAACACTGGTTTGCAAATTTCCGTTCCGGACATTTTTATGTTAAAGTTGCATCGTGCACTGACCGTTATTCAACACGAGAGATTGCAAAAAGGGTTAATATGTCACGTACAGTAAAGAAAAAGACATTAAAATACTTGGATACGTAAACAAGCTCAATAATTGGGTTCCACATGAGTTTAAAGAAAATATTTGCGATTCATTGTTCAAACGTAACGAAAATGATCCGTTTTTGAAGCGAATCAGAATGGGTGATAAAAAATGGGCTATTTAGAATAATGTGAAAGGAAAACGAACATGAAGCAAGAGATATAAGTCACATCAAAGATCGATATTCATCAGAGGAAAGTGATGCTGTCCGTTTGGTGGAATTGGGCAAGAACCATTCACTTTGAGCCACGGAATCAAACCATCATTTCGGATATATACTGGCTTCAGCTATTCAAACTGGAAAATGGAATAAAAACGAACCACCCCAGACTAGTCAATCGAAAAGTTATCACCATGACAACGCTCGACAATATACATCTTTGAAATTTCACAAAAGGTGGGCAAAAGTGGTCTAATATGTATATCGATTAATCTTCGATCTATAATACATGAAACAATTTTAAATTTTTATAAAAAGTAACATGATTTTCGTACAAACCCAATATATAAACGTACAAAACTTTATGGGATCAGATCTTTCTTTCCTTTCTTGTCCCTTGAATTCTTCGTTTCTTGGAATCCATTCAAGTGATTAGGTGACTATGACCCTAAATTCGTCGAGTACAGACAGTAGACTTTTCACCAAAAGGGATTGTAGAAAAAACAAAAACTTTGTGAGCTGCTTGGCATGTGAATATGCACCTTCCTTGGCAATCTTTTCTAAAAATGATCAACCTAAAGTTTGTGGGTTGCTTTAAACAAATGAGTTTAAGATTGTTTAATAGGATGAGATAAGTTTTATTAAATTTTCTTTCATTCCTTCTTTTTTTAAGCTATGGCTATTGTTGTTTAATTTAAAAAAATAGTACTATTTTCTCGTAGCATTCCGGCCTCGTTATATTGTTGCAACTCTCATCGCCGTTGATTGCATGCATTATTGTTACAGGAATTATTATCACCGTTTACACGTAGGAAGCCAACACATGGATTCCAAAACCAGCTTGGGTGGCGTGGGAAATGCCAGCAACAGGGTAAACCGCAACCATTCTTCATACAATTGTTCGGTTGAAAGTTAACGAGGTTGTTTGCTGGAAAATTATTGTTACTTGGTGGATTATCAAGATGATTATTATGTGGATACTCGGAAGAATTGCAAGCATAGTTTTTATTAAGAGGTATTAATTGTTGTTGTTGCTGCTGCTGCTGCTGCTGTTGTGATTGCACTTGTTGCTGCTGTCGCTGTTGTTGGTGAACATGAAGTTGTTGTTGTGGTTGATGTTGGTGCTGGTGTTGGTGTTGATAAGAAGCGCCAACATCTACACGTGCACAGGAACATGAGTGATGAGTATTCGGTGGCTGTTGGCTTATGAATTCTTGATGCTGTTGTTGTTGTTGTTGTTGTTGTGTTATATGATTTTGTTGTTGTTGAACCGGTTGCAACGGTAAAGGGTTGCGGTTGCAATCGACTAAAAAACATGGTAGATCTAAACGCATTGCACAGATACCTTGCTCATGATGATCGGTTTTGAGCATTGGTTGTTGCCGAATTAGCTGTTTGCGTGGAATGATGCCAGAGCAGTCTATCGGTGGTGGTGGTGGTTGCTGCTGTTGCTCTTTCATTTGTTGTTGAAATTGTTGTTGTATCTGCTGCTGAGTTTGTTTAGGCATACAGTTGCATACATTCAACAGAGCTGGGCCATCGACAGCAATAGATTGATTTTGCTGTTGTGGTGGCGGTACTGGTGGTGTTATGCAACTGTAAGCAAAATTATATTGTTGTGGCTGTGAAGTCGACAATGTTCCAACAGTTGGAGGGCACTGGGACGTTGTTTGTATGGGCATGCAAAAGCATGTTGTTGCTTGCTGTCGTTGGGGTGAATAATTTGAACCAGGAACAGACGGTTGTGTAGCCTGCTGCAATGTAGCTTGTGCAGGAGGCGGAGTTTGCATTGCAAGTCCTAAGTTGTAACCGAGAAAGTTGGCTATTGGATTTGTAACATCGGGAACAGGTGCCGATGTTGATGCTTGTATCGGAAAAGGCGGCGTAGCCGAAAAACCAAAACCATAAGATGGCGTATTGTCGCTATTAGGTTGTTGCGCACAAAATGACACTGCGTTGTTTTCTTCTTTGAAATGTGGTAAATTGTAAGCCTCGAAATTGAAAGTGCTTGGTATGGGTATATTGCAATCGATACTGCAGAATAAAAGACAATAAATTTAATTTAATATTTTATTTTTTTTTTACCTTAAAAGTTTTTACCTTAAGCCTTCAGGTCGCTCTGTTACAAAACACACCCCAATTCTAGCAACTTCATCCTTTTTACCAGCTTCAGGAAGTTCTTGTTGTTGCATGCTGCAGCTTGGTATATTTAAAAATTGTTGCTGCTGCCGTGGCGGAGAGTTGTGTTCACAGCTGTCCGTGCAAAACATTTTAACAATTACAATTTTAACATCTCTTGAAAAAATATAGTGTCCACTAACATAACAGCGCCTAGCGCCGATGATATATAGGCAGCTGCAGACAATCACCTCTAGAACGCTCTTAATTTATATGCATTCTTAAATTTAAGTTAATAAAATAGGCAATTTTATAAATTTTATTTGACAATCGAATTTTTTAAAATGCTTACTGAGTTTGATGAGAGTCACAAACCATCGCAATAATTGGCGTTGATAAAGCCATGTTTTAAGATACTCATAATACACAGTCATAATTATATATTGTACATGTAACAAAGACATATGTAGTCTTTCACTAAGTCTGCTGTACACAAATGAGGTTTGTATTAAGCTTTCATTAAAACATAAACAATAAATATACGAGGGCCGATCAATAAGTCCTTAGGAAAATGTAACAAAAAATTGTCGCCTTTATTTGTAATATATCTCGTTACTCAAAATCCCGTGCTCCAAGTGAAAATTATATTCTGAAAATAGAGGAAGTGATACTAACTGTAAGAGGAATTTTGTCATTCGGCGATTGTGTCATCATTAGAAGAATGTGATAGAAAATGTTTGGAAAAACCATCGGAAAAGTTGTAAATTTGAACTTTTTTTATTAAAATCTCAATAAATAAAAAGGTAAAGTATACTATTTTTATAGATTTTGTTCTTCATTGCTTTTGTTAATGTTTGTCTGCGAGTCTTCATTGGCAACCAGCTGCTCGAAGACCATTCCGGATATAAATACCTGTGTGTGTATTTGGATAGGCGGCTAACTTTCAAAACGCATATTTCTAACATCATGAAATCCCTCGGACTGAGAATTGTTAGATTGCGTTGGCTTTAAAACGGTAGGAATAAATTGTTATTGAGGAATAAATTGCACATCTTCAAAACAATAATTGCTCCTGCTTAGCGATGTGGCAATTATCTCAAAAGTCAGGGTACTGCAGGCCAAGACATTGCGCTTTATTTCTGAGGCCCCGTGATTCATGCGGAACAGTGGACCTTGAGAACGAATTACAAATTCCTAAATATTTTAGTTTTAGTATTTGTTGCTGATGCTCGGATAGAACTACACATTCTGTGAAAATTTCAGCTTTCCACCTATTACGGTTCCTGAGATATAGCCAGAGGACGGCCGGACGCACGCACAACCGGATAGCGCAGCCTTATTAATAGAGTTCCGTTTGGTACCCTTATAATGCGGAGCTCTAAAAAGGAATTCTACATAGCCGAAGTTCACTTTACTACAAGTTTCTGGCCCATATTCATCAACTATGTAAATTACAGGACCCTAAGATTGCTAGATCATAAGTATTTCGGCCGCTATTTTAAAATGATATGTTTACTGACTCTCCCCTAACCATAATTGATCAACCACATAAACATAGTCAGAAACGTTTTCTAGGGGTGCATGATCTCTTCATGCTTCGGGATAGTAGAACTTAATTCTCTTTGTTTTTGTTTATTTTTTTTTTTTTCGAATAGAAGGACATCTAGTCTTTGATATCCATTCAACTTAAATCATAGAAAGAGATTTAAGTAGGCAATCGAAATAACTTAAAAAAAAAAATCTAATTTAAATTTACCATGTAAATATCATTTTTAGGACATGTTCTGAAATTTACAGTGTAAGCTATTTTTAAAAATGGCTTTGAAGGGTAGCCGGAAAAAAACGGATGTGCTTCTTTTAAATGATGAAACTGCAAATCACACTTACACCATATCATTAAACAAGAAACGTGCAGGTACAAAGATTAAAATATGCACAAAGAAGAAACCCAATTCCAAAAAATATGTGACAAAAAGGAAAGCTGCATCCATTAGAGACAATAAGAACGTCGAAGATATTAACAGAAACGTTGCCAATGAACTAAATAAGTCGATCAGTTATACGGTAATTCGGAATAGTGAAAATGCATTGACATCGGAAACCCAAGTACAAGAAAATTCAATGAATCAAAAATCACAGATTCGTTTGGTTAAAGTTACAAACAAAAATCTTCAGGGTAAGCCATCTTTTGTCATATTAGAAGATGCGGAAGCTAAGCGACGTTTGATGGAGAGCGCCATAGATGACATTAGCATACAAACTGAGAAAATGATAAATGACAAAAATCATAACGATTGCAGTTCTACAGTTGGATCCCAAACGGACGATTATTTACTTAGAAGTGCTCTGCAAGACCGAATTACTGCCAATAAAAGTGAAGAAAGCATAATCAAGAGTAATGCGGAGCAAGAAAGATTCTTGCAGACGCATCTCAAATTGGGAGAATTGCGTGCATTGAGATTAAGAGCGGAACGTGCGCAAAAAATCTCACATGTCCACAACTTGGCAAATCTGTCGCACATTATACCACAGGAATTTGTCGCATCAAAGCCATTGGTTCATAAGACATCTTTGTACTCAACGCCAAGTCGAAGACGACCAAGTGTATCATGGCAAAGTAGTTTATTTGGTTCGAATAGAATGACACGACGTCCCCCATTAAGTTTAAAGAGGAAACAAAATTCTGCTACTCAACAGTTACAATCACCAACAGTTGAAAGTAGTGAAAATAATTTTAATTTAACTACAAATAAACATCGTGATGTTCCATATCATAATGTCCAGTGTCAGAAAGCATGTGGTTGCTCAAAAATAGAAAAGCAAGAGAATGCAGTTAGTAAGAAGTCCATTGAAACGAAGTCGAATTCAAGGATTCCAGAAGAGCGCTTCAGTACAAATGGCTCTATGTGTCCTAAGAATGATACAAATTTGCCACCACAAAATATCTCTGTGCAACATTTAACAAATTCAATACAACAAACAAATGATAGTCGTCCAGTGATAATAGGAGTTGAAGCTCAACGTCTTAGGACCATGAATGAGGAGAAGAAAAATCTTGTTTTGGAGCAACCACAACACTATGTTGTTCAATCTAAACAGCAATTAGGACAAGTAACAACATCACCCCAGCATTCATGTTTATTACCAACAACACAGACTAAGCCAGGTGACTTAGTTACAATGAGACCAACTTATTTCGTTCCACCGAAACAAATATCCGATCTTGGGATTGATGAAAATAGAAATCAACAAAACAACACTAACATCAACATCAACAAGAAGCCTATAAAATTTTTCAATTCACAAGTATGGGTTCCAAGCTGCAATACTGTAAAATCACAACTTGGAAGTCCAAGTTTTGTAAGTGCTGCTGGTCCCATTACCACAGGCAGTATGCAGGCTGTGTGGTCTGGGAATATTCAGCCACCAAAGCAATGTGCTCCACAAATAATGCACTATCCAAGTCAATTCCACCTACATAACGATCAAAGAACGACACCGATCAACAATAGTCCGTTTAACTTTGGATCCCAAAACCAACAACAGCTAAGTGGTGGTGGAATAGCAATGAATAGTAATAGTAATGAACAATTCTGTGAAACAGAAAATATCCCACCCATCCAAAGTGAAGCACAAAACTATCCAATTTATTATAATCAGACCTGCAGACATGCATTGCAGAACTTACGAAACATTGGACCACAGATGTCACAATTAAATACTTCATCATCACAATGTTGCTATGGAAATCAGCAGCCTGCACCATATACGAGAACTTACCATCCAAACTACACCACTCCTCCAACGCACATTTATAATAGCAAACCAAAATTTTATTGTGGTAATGTCATGCGAAGCAAGAATTGTCGTTGCACTACATGCAGCCATTGCGCTGCTGTGAGCAACGCCAACTCTACTGCTCCGCTTGACACTTTACCAAGGCAATGCTGCTATGCACAGCAATCAAATTTAGGAGGAGGTTCAACATCTACATCAATGACAGGTTCAGAATTTTGTCAAAATTCTCAACATTATTATGCTGCTACACCCACTCGGTTAAGCAGTGGTGCTGGCTCCTACACGCCAAATTTCTATTACCCACCAACAAATCAATACAATAGTCCAGGAGGTCAGTATATTGAAGAAGTCCCAATTACAACAAGCGTGCAGAGAGAAGTTCAATTGGTACCAATGTATCCAAGTTTTATAGCACTGCATTGCCAAGAATTCAACATCAATTCAAAGACTGATAAGAGCAAGGGATCAAAGGTAGAAATTGAAGAAATATCAGAAAATCAAAATCATGATCAAGAAGATATAACAAAAATTTCAACTAACGAAGATAGTTCGGTGTCAACGCAATCCTCAAATGCCATTGAAGGAGATGAAAGAATAGAACAGAAACTCATTAAAAAAGCAACACCACCACCACCGGTTCCTCCAAAAATGTTTAAGTATTTCAATGCCAAATCAGCAGGAGCTCTGAAATTTCCGACTCACTATGGCATGCGATTTGAAAGAAGTTGTCTTATATTGCGTGCTCAACCAACTCCAGTGCCTATACTGGGCAAACGTATTAGTCGTTACGACTCGATCGCGGTCTAGCATGTTGCCATCCATATACAACTACTATCTTGATATTTATTTTGAAATTGAAATATAATAAATTCTAACCAATCCAAACCAGCAAGACTACATTTTCTTTTTTAAGTGAAACTTCTTTAGCTGCGTTGGGCAAAAATTTATATTAAAAATTTGAGTGAAAAAATACAATTCGTCACGTTTTCTTAACCCCTGTATCTCATTAACAGCACTAGGTAGAGACTTCAAATATTCACAAAATGTGGATTTCTATTGCCATATCCTCTACACATAATAATAATTTGGAAAATCCACCGGAAAAGTCTCAAAAAAAAGAGATTACATTTCCACAATAACAACATGCAGTTTGTGTGTATAAAAATGTTCGTAACAACTAGCAAACAGCTTGTGTGTTGTTCAAAAACAAGCGACTGTATGAAGAAAAGAGAACGAGAAACACACAGAAGCTCGTTGTGCAAAAGGGGACAGACAGCAAACGTAAACACAGCAACAACAATTAGGCACGCCGAAGAAAATACAGACAGACAGACATACTGACAGACTTTGAGATGATCTCTCTCTGTCTGTTTTTAAGAAATTTCACTTCCATCACGAGCAATTTTTTTTTTTTTTTTTTTTGTATTTATTGTTGTCGGTTTAAAAAGTATAAAAGTAATACAAAAGTATATCCAATTTAGAATTTAGTACATAAAATTTTGTTAAGAATCATGCATTTGAAAACGTATTTATGTGATTGTTGCCATATGCGACATATCCACCAGTGGGATAGGGACAACTCTTTTTCCATGGCATAAACGGCGCATTCATTTCGAATTTCAGGCCCATTGGATTTCCAGTATAGATGGTAGGAAATTCAAATTCTGACTGGATAGGAGTATTTTGATAGCCATTATACAATGTGCCACCGCCTTGTTTTCGCATTGAATGAGCTGATTCCCTTTTCTCTACCACATGTTGGTCTCGCTGTGCTGTTGCTGCATTCTGTCCTTGTGGTTGCTGCTGTTGTCTTTGAAGCTGGTTTGGTTGTTGTTGTTGCTGCTGCTGCTGCCCCGTATATGCATTATAATTTTGATCCATCTGATCAAAAGCATTGTATTTTGGTGAGCTTTGTGGAGAGCCCCCTCGATTCTTTTCACCTTGTCCTTGTTGTTGTGGTTGTTGTTGAGCCATTGGAGCGCAACAATAATTAAAACTTGGCCAACAATAACCGCACCGCATCCAACGGTAATAATGGTACATGCAACATTGCGGAGGATAGCAACAACTATATCCATAGTAAGGGCAACATAAAGTACCGCAGGCGTTGTTACCTTCTTGTCCACTACCGCAATTACCATTATTCCCAGCGTTGTTTTGCTGTTTCTTAGCTTTCGATGGCTTAATCATACATAGACAATTACCCTTGGAACAGCCACATTCTTCCGAGTTCGCGTTTTTATCGTTTATATCAATATTTGTATCGAATACTTCTTGATTGTTTGACTGTGGAGTGTAACTGCAACATTGTGGTTGACAACATGGATATTTCATGCAACAGACTAGTTGACTTGGCTGTTGTTCCTGTTGCAGTTGGTCTTTTGAATCACCGGTTGGCTGCTGTTGTTGATTTTGATTATTCCCATCAGATTCATTACATTGACAAACTCTCAATGGATTATATCCTGAACAATCACAGCATGCTTGTTTATAATCGGCATATGCGGTCATCACATTATCGGTTAAAACTTTGTTCGGATCTTCCTCGACGTTATCTTTGGCCTTAGTATTATTTCCGGACTTAGCATTCGCTTTCTTTATTGATGTTTGACTATTGCGTTTCTGAGCGCCCACATTTGCTTTGTTACTATCGCTGCTGCTAGAATTGCTCTTTTGTGTCGGCAAGGCACCAGACTTCTTAACAGGACCACGACGATTGTTTGATGGTCCAGCAGCGCCTGCTGGTGGTCTTAATGATGATGGTGAAGGTGACTGTCTTCTATTAAATCTATTTGCTTCTGTTTTTGGTAATGCAGCATCAGTTTTCTTCTGCGTTTGGCCATTATTTTTTTGATTTCCCCACGGCTCTGACGACATGGGTAAGACAAGAAAACACGGCGTCTTTGGCGAACACTCCACTTGGCAGATCTTGCAGAAGCTGCAAACAATAACAGAAGCAAAGATTTAATAATTTTTCATGACTTGGTTTTTGTCAAAGGCTTCCTTAAAAGAAGTTTATTTTCGTGAATGAACACCTAGTGTTTGAGCATATTCTATCTTTATTCGATCGTTTGTAGTTAAAAAAAAAATACTATTTATTTTGACTTAAAAAAACAAGACAAATTTTTAACTCAGTTTCACTTTTAATTTTCATAATACGAGTAGTAGGCTATAAAAAAATGGGCCAAGTGCGAGTCAGACTCGCACACGGAGGGTTCCATACCAGGTTGGGGTTTGTATGGGAGGTACTCTCCCTAGTGGTCCGATTTGACTGATTCCAACAAATGTGCAGAGCCTATATTAATAACTTATAGTGTCTAAATTTCAGTTCGATAGAACATAAACCAAAAAAGTTTTTCTAATAAGAACCTGAATTTTAATGGGGTTTGTATGGGAGGTACCCTCCTTAGTAATCGGATCAAACTGAAATTTCGACAATAAAAGTTTCTGATGTAATGCTATCAACCATCCAAATTTCAAGTTTGTGAGATTACTGGATCGTAAAGCTGCCATATAAACTAAAATGTTTCTTGTATGGGGACCCGTTTAAGTTTTTGAAAATATTTTATTTATGTTTAGTATTTGTTGCTGATGCCCGGATAGAACTACACATTCCGTTAAAACTTCAACTCTCTAGCCATTGCGGTTTATGAGATATGACCCGAAGACGGATGGACGGACGGACGGACAATGAAGTCTCTGCAATAGGGTTCCTTTTGGTATCCTTTGGGTCCAGAACTCTAAAAATGGATTCCGATATGTGGTGTTGTGAATTTTGTATGAAGAAATGCAATAAATTGAGTTGGTTGAGTTCAAAAGTTGACAGTCAGACGGACACAGTAAGCATTTTTACTATATAAATATCCGAATACAGTGATAACACCTATTCACTTTGGTGTAAAAGATATGAAAAATATACTCCTAGATTGTACATAGTATAATTAATACATACCATTGAACCATTTCACGACTAAGACAGCAATCAATCGGTTTTAGTTTGGGCTTACATTGATCGCCACAACTACAACTTTTACTGCAATCCTTTAAAAGAAAAGCAGGCGTCACCATATCGGAAAACTTTTGCTCTTTACAAATCGGCGGACATGGGCATGGGCATGGGCATGCTTCAGCCGGGCAACTTATTTCATAAGGATCAATACAGCCAGTGTTATAGCTTTCGCCACAGCTATTCATTCTAGAAAATGGCATTTCATAGCAGTTATTTCTTACTGGATATCCACAATCGTTGTCCAAGCCATTTCGTCTATAGGAATAAAAGTCTCTCGAAACCGATACTGAACGTCGTCGAGCATGTCCGTATCCTCCGTCAAGGCCACTATTTATAGATTTGAGTAAATGTAACACAAATCTTATCACTTATAACTCACCCTTGAAATCTGGACTCATAGCAGGTCAAAGGTAATGATGTTGCACTTTTACAGCTTCGACAGAAATTATTGTAATCACACATTGTTGAAAGCTATATTTTTGTTTCTTACAACTTCGTATTACCATTCAAATTATACAGTTCTTCTATTATTTTTTATGCTGCTTTATTATGATCTTTCGTTCCAACCAGAGTCCATATGGTATTTAGAATTCTTGTATTTTCTGTTACACTATTTTCTTTCCCGCTTCGTATTATCAGCCAGAGTCCATATGGGATTTTCTACATATTATGCACTTTCTCTTATTAAAAAACTCTTTTATATCCTCAAATTTCTACCGAAAATCATAAATCTTTTTTAAAAAAAGGGTTATATCTATATAGTAGTAATTTTGATAAGTAAATCAAAGTTTTGGAAATTAAACCATTTCATTGAAATTTTTCAGTAATTTTGATTGAGATCAAAGCAAGCACTCTGCGGCGCTATAGGCATTGAGCACGCTCCGCCGCAATCACCAGCTGGCATGGAATTCATGAATGGGCTAAAGGACATTTCGTTGCCTGTACTGAAACTTAAAGGCATTGGACATGCCATTTCATTACATCTATTGAAATTGGTTGGCAATGGGCATTCACAATTGCAACCAAATGAAGATGGTAGTGGAAATGACATGGCGCCTCCCATTTGAGCCATATTACTACCAAAAGAAGAACCCATATTTCCTATAGGTGGCTTATAGTCGGTACTATATACTGATTCTGAGGCCAAATCATCGGTGGTATAGCTACTTCTTGATCCACCTCCTCTGCTGGCAAAAATATTGCACATGCAATTATTTTTATTTTCCTTCATAACAGTGAATCCTCGAACACACGGTTCAGTACGAGGATAGTTCTTTATGAACGAATCAACATCTATGCAATTGCTTTTCCCTTGATCCATGCAACCAATGCCACCAATGCCACTCATGTCACACGGATTCATGCAATTAAATTGCTGATCAGGGCAATCACACCCAGGTTGCATTGGCCGATCCATTGATTGGCCCAACATTGATTGGCCTCCCATCATTGATTGACTCATCATTGCTTGGCCCATCATTGATTGATTCATCATTGGTTGATTCATCATTGATTGATTCATCATTGGTTGATTCATCATTGATTGATTCATCATTGGTTGATTCATCATTGGTTCGCAGCCCATCGTTGATTGCATCATTTGATTTTGACAAAATTGCTGGGCCAGTTGTTGTGCTATTTGCTGTGCCATATCTGCTAGCTGTTGCTGTTGCTGATTTTGCTGCTGTTGCTGGTTTTGCTGCTGTTGATGTTGCTGGTTTTGCTGCTGTTGATGTTGCTGTGAATATGTAAAACTCGATCCCATATTGTTTTGATTGTTTTCATAGCCATCACTTTCAAAGAACCTATTTGTATCATTTAAATAGCAACAGCATGGTTCAGGTGATTTAAAGGTTTGTGTGCTTACACCCATCTGATGTTCTGGCGTATAGTCGCCATAAAAGGGTTGCTCTCGGTCACTTAAATTTTCGTTGTTTTCTGCACAACAACAACAACAACAACAACCATAACAACAACATCTTTGATCATCATTCATATAATTTTGAGTTTCTGTTTCATTATCTTGTAGATCAGTTGTGCTAGTCTTTTGTTCACGTTCTTGCGCTTCTTCATATGCAACAAATTCGGTTGACATATGAGCTAAATAATAATAATTAATCAATTAAAACATTAGTCTTTGTTCATCACTATATTATATCATACTGATAGATTCCGGACAACTTACTATTGCTGTTAGTCGGTGTTGCATAGTTTTCATCATCAACATTTTCATCCTCTTCATCATCATTACAAACGCAACATTGATTTGATGCTAAGTTTTTACCAGATGCGATTCGAAATGATGATCTATAATATTTTCATATATTCCTTATATAAGTTCTACTTACTGTAAGGAAGTACTTACTCTTTTTCTTTATTTAATTTTCTGCGACAATTGAACAATGAACGTAACGTTCTCTTTCGTGTTTTTCTTGATTTCATTTTAATCGTCTCTGTTTTTGGCATAAAAGGAGAAACTTCTGTTTCTGATTCAGAATCTCTGTCCACATATGTCTTGAAAATCGTTTCAAAACTATCTAACTCGCGTATATCTTGCGCGTTCGCTTCATGGTGTTCATTCGTCAACGAACGGATATTACAAGTAAGGCCCAGACACTCCATTACACAATAATTATTCCTTTGGAGTTAAGCAAAATATGTTTTGACGACCCCCATAGCCTTGGTAGAAGTTGAAAACTGGATATGTCGGATTTGGCAACCACTTCAAATAATTTCGATTTTACTGATTAATTTTGATCTAAATAATTTATTATTTTCCATTTATTAAATAAATAAATTTTGCCTAAATTATTTTTAACTTGACTTAGGCTGTCAAGATTGTTTTTTTTAAATATCTTTAACAAATACATACATTTTTAAATATTAAAATAATATTGAAATTATTACAAAAAAGAAAGAAAAAAAAAAAATTAATTTTGATTTCCAGGAATGTAAGTATACTATTGTACTTAGTTAAGATTCTAAGCTTCTAATGCGGCCCCATACATCATGCGATCGCATGGTTGTACAACCAAAGATCAAAATTCTTTTATTTTCCATACGATTTTATTTTACTTATCATAGCACTCTTCGTGCCTGACCACAAGCAGTGGTCCATTTCATTCCATTTTATGCGGTCGCATAATGTATGGGCCGCACATTTACTTTTATCATAGAAGTATGTCATTTGATAAACAATAATTAAGGAATTAATAGTTATATATGATCTACCCCTTTCATACTTAAACTTCAACACGACAAAAACTTTTCGAGGTACCTTTTCTTCGGATCCAAACTTTCTACCATTCAAGAAGTTTTGCAATGAACTGAATGAAAATCTAATGCCACGGGGTCTGGACTTTCTAGTAATACATCTTAACTAATATCAATTGGTTCATGATACTCTTCACGCAGTTGGTCACGAAGTTTGTAACGGACAGAAGGAGACATCGGAAACCCTATAAATTATATACAAGGTGTCCCAAGACACAAATTAAATTAAATACGTGTATGTTGTATAAGTTTCCCATATTTTTATGGTTAATTCAAAGTGTATTATAGCTAATACCAATCAAATATGAACATACTTATTTACTTTTAATATGCGTTCTTACTCTGAGCGTAGTGATGAGGTGGTCTATCAGTGCTCCAAGGGATATCGTTGACTTTTATGACTCCTTGTATATTCGAAATCAGTTCGACGAGACCAGTTGATTAAGTCATGTTCGTCTGTATGTATGTAAAGTTCAGTGTAATAATATTGTTTGTTACCGCTGAACAACCGACCACGACTCTTGATTCCTTCCGAGTCTATTTTCAACTGTCCTCCGCTTGCTGGGTGCCCACTGTTGCCAACTCAGCTGCTGATCGATAGTTCGGCCGTCTATCAATATCGGTCGGTCCGATAGTCATCACCGATCACCAGCTCACCACCACTAGTTACATGTATATCCCTCAGCTTTTGTGCTGTAATTTTGCACGAAGTTTTCTTTTCACAAGACGATGTACATTTATAGAAATCAGCCGAATCGGACCACTAAAATCGCTAACTCCCATACCAACTCAAATACAAATAAATGTTTTTATTTTTTATACTAACCATGCAAATTTCAGCATTACCTGAATCTTATAGCTTCTATCCAAATATTTCGCTTTCATTATTGAAATGTGTACTGATTCTTCCCTAAGCATGCATAAGTCAAATCAATAATGAAAAATTTCTGTAAGCTTAATCACAGGAGCGTGGGCAAAAAACGTTTTCTAGGGGTGCGTGAAGAGTATAACATTTTCGGCTTAGCCGATCCAAATCTAATAGCTAACATTAAATATTAAGATCTTACATACTAACACTTCTATAAGCGCGTTTACATTGGTGCTGCATCATGACTGCGCATTCGAAATGCAGAGTGCCGTTAACAGTGGCCATTTCTGCATTGTGAATACGGTTTTTTTGTTTTGGTTAATCATACATACACATTGAGCTAAGTTGAAACGTAAGATTTGTGGAAAATACATACATAATGTATATTTACAGTGATTAAATAGCTGATTATTTTTGGTTATTATATTGTACACCAAGCACAGGGATAATTATTTTATTTAGGGGGTTGTTGTAGAAAAAATGTGATTTATTCATGTAAATGTTTTTGCAGTTTCCTTTTCCATTCTTGCTACGTATTCTATTAAAATTTGGAAAAAAAACTTACAACTTGAAATTTACCAAAACCATCATAATTTGTGTTATATTGCCGCACAAAAGGAAAAATGTAGAGGACCGAAAAATAATCATCTCTTCACTTGTCAGCGCTGGCCAACAAGTTGACAGCCTAATGTTCCCTTTGGTGAAACGCAGCATTTAATTCTACAATAGAAACCCTATTTTTTCTGTGGTAATTGTAAAATAATGCGACTTTTCGTTTGACCTTTCACAACATTCGTGATGCAGCGCCACTGTGAACGAGCTTTATCTCTTCTGATAAAACTTTTACTGAAGAGCATACGCGCTTTGTTGCTAAACTATACTTAAAATGACAAACATAAATAAACTAACACTAAAATATATTTCATAAGTGATGATTCCAATCGACACTTTCTGAACTATTGATTAAGTAGTTATGTTCTTGAATTAATGCTTTAATGGTTTATATTCGTCAATTTCGGGAGGGCTGCCGGAGCGTTTTATCATTTTTTGCTGGAATCTACGCCACAAATTGTATGCAACCTTCTTCTCTTTGTTGAGGCAATAAACCAAAATTGGACGACAATGACCCGAAAGCTTTCTACTACATATAGTAGTTGTATTCGTATTCTTAGCTTAGGTCTCAATTGTGTAAAAATTTTCTATTCACTTGATGTTCACATGTGAATTAAATTATGTTATGTCCACATATCATTCTGTCAATTGTTTTTCTTTTTGTATAGGGTGGAAACCATTCGTGGAAAATTTCCTTTATTTGTATATTATTTGCAAGCTCGCCCAAAATATTTAAATACTTTTCTATTCAGAACCTCTTGGAACCCCAGATGATCTCGAAAATTCTCGCGGCACATGGGTTTAGAATGTTCTAATGTTTTGGTACATAGCTTATTGAAAGGATGGGGATTTAATGCAGGAGGCAAGTTATTGTGCTCTTGGTATGATGAAATCATTAAAGTTCACTGCATTTTGATTGCCAATCTGTTGAATTTGTTGTTGCTGTAGTTGTGTATTCGGTAGACTAGGCTGTCTACCTTGTAGTGCCACGTTCATTCCAAAATCATGTTGGTAACGTTGTAATAATGCTTGTTCATTGGATAATGTACTTTGTGGTAATCGTATGTTCGAGCTGGGTATTGGTACAAGAGGTGGAGGATGACCCATCTGTTGAGTTAGATTATGATGTGGGATTTCTGGGGCCATGTGGTTTATAGATTGGTGATCAGACTGATTCATTAATTGACGTCTTTGATTCTGAATATTATTAGAGTTTTTCCATTTCAGGAGGATAAGGAGATACTGCGGGTACGATTGCATCGCTTCTGCATGGTTTGGATATGGTTGGAGTTGTAATTGTTGTTGGATATCTTGTGGAGGTGGCATTGCAGCTATTATCTCATTAATTCGATTTTCAAATTGTTCGCGACCATTAATTATTCCAACGTTGTTCGATCCTGAAGGCCAGTGAAGAGCAGAATTTGCAATTGTAGAATTTCCTTGGTTTAGATATAATTGGTGTTGTAATTGACGTTGATTTAGCTGAGCATCTGGCATTGCTGGTCGTGTTTCATTTCCATCTTGAATATGATGGTTCGGCATTGACAGCAGATTATTTGCTGAAGGAAGAAGGGGGGCTGTTGCATTCTGTCTGAGTTGAGATTGATTAATTGTCTGATTATATCGATTTTCATGCCCATCTTCATTGTTACTTGCAACATATACCACGTTGTTCGACCCCGGAGGACAGTGAAGACGCATGTGTTCTGTATTTGATTGGTGTTGAGATGGTTGTTGGTTACTTTGAGTAGCTGACGTTGCTGGTTGGGTTCCATTCATATTTTGAATATAGGAGTTCATCATTGGCTGGTGATTAGTGGGGATTGTTGGAGTATTGCCCAAGTAGTTGACATATCGCGGAAGCTCGTTTGCCCGATGTTTTCGCAAATGCGCTGGAGTTCCATCCCATGGCCATCCAAAATTTGTGTACAAATTATTATTCTGTTCAGAAAGAGTTGCTGCTTGATTGCTTCGATTTGCATGACCACCTCCATTGCTACTTGCAGCATATGCGACGTTGTTCGACCCCGGAGGACAGTGAAGATGCATGTGTTCTGTATTTGATTGGTGTTGAGATGGTTGTTGGTTACTTTGAGTAGCTGACATTGCTGGTTGGGTTCCATTCATATTTTGAATATGAGAGTTCATCATTGGCTGGTGATTAGTAGGGATTGTTGGAATATTGCCCAAGTAGTTGACATATCGCGGAAGCTCGCTTGCCCGACGTTTTCGCAAACGCGCTGGAGTTCCATCCCATGGCCATCCAAAATTTGTGTATAAATTATTATTCTGTTCAGAAGGAGTTGCTGCTTGATTGCTTCGATTTGCATGACCACCTCCATTGCTACTTGCAGCATATGCGACGTTGTTCGACCCCGGAGGACAGTGAAGATGGATGTGTTCTGCATTTGATTGGTGTTGAGATGGTTGTTGGTTACTTTGAGTAGCTGACGTTGCTGGTTGTGTTCCATTCACATTTTGAATATAAGAGTTCATCATTGGCTGGTGATTAGTGGGGATTGTTGGAATATTGCCCAAGTAGTTGGCATCTCGCGGAAGCTCGCTTGACCGACGTTTTCGCGAACGCGCTGGAGTTCCATCCCATGGCCATTCAAAATTTGTGTATAAATTATTATTCTGTTCAGAAAGAGTTGCTGCTTGATTGCTTCGATTTTCATGACCACCTCCATTGCTACTTACAGCATATGCGACGTTGTTCGACCCCGGAGGACAGTGAAGATGCATGTGTTCTGCATTTGACTGGTGTTGAGATGGTTGTTGGTTACTTTGAGTAGCTGACGTTGCTGGTTGCGTTCCATTCACATTTTGAATATGAGAGTTCACCATTGGCTGGTGATTAGTGGGGATTGTTGGAATATTGCCCAAGTAGTTGGCATCTCGCGGAAGCTCGCTTGCCCGACGTTTTCGCAAACGCGCTGGAGGTCCATCCAGAAGCCGTTCAAAACTTGAGTATACATTATTATTCTGTTCAGAAGGAGTTGCTGATTGATTGCTTTGATTTTCATGGCCTCCCCCACTTGCAGCATATGCGACGTTGTTCGACCCCGGAGGACATTGAAGACGCGTGAGTTCTGTGTTTGATTGGTGTTGAGATGGTTGTTGGTTACTTTGAGTAGCTGACGTTGCTGGTTGCGTTCCATTCATATTTTGAATATGAGAGTTTATCATTGGCTGGTGATTAGTGGGGATTGTTGGAATATTGCCCAAGTAGTTGGCATCTCGAGGAAGCTCGCTTGCCCGACGTTTTCGCAAACGCGCTGGAGTTCCATCCAGAAGCCGTTCAAAATGTGAGTATAAATGATTATTCTGTTCAGAAGGAGTTGTTGATTGATTGCTTTGATTTTTATGACCTTCCCCACTTGCAGCCAATGCGACGTTGTTCGGCCCCGGAGGACAGTGAAGACGCGTGAGTTCTGTATTTGATTGGTGTTGAGATGGTTGTTGGTTACTTTGAGTAGCTGACGTTGCTGGTTGCGTTCCATTCATATTTTGAATATGAGAGTTCATCATTAGCTGATGATTAGTGGGGATTGTTGGAATATTGTCCAAGTAGTTGCCATCTCGCGGAAGCTCGCTTGCCCGACGTTTTCGCAAACGCGCTGGAGTTCCATCCAGAAGCCGTTCAAAATTTGAATATAAATTATTATTCTGTTCAGAAGGAGTTGCTGATTGATTGCTTTGATTTTCATGACCTTCCCCACTTGCAGCATATGCGACGTTGTTCGGCCCCGGAGGACAGTGAAGACGCGTGAGTTCTGTATTTAATTGGTGTTGAGATGGTTGTTGGTTACTTTGAGTAGCTGACGTAGCTGACATTGACTGGTGATTAGTGGTGACAGTTGAACTAGCGTTAAAATAGTTGGTGGCTCCTGGTAGCTCACGTGCATGACGTTTACTTATTGCTTGTGTAGTTAGAGGCATTTTTTGTGCTAGTGATTGATTCAGTAAATTAGTTTGTTGTTCGACACCCGACAGTTGGCTATGAATGATAGGCATAGTCAATGTTTGCTCTAGTGGTATTGGTATTTGATGGTTGACAGCTGGATTAGAGAAGGGTTGCTTTTCAGTTGGAGAAACTCCATTTAAGTTATAAGAGCCTCTTTGGATCAAAGTCATATCTAAAGGGCCCTTTATAGCTGGATTGTTGAGGATGTTTGGCACAATTATAGGTCCTTTTTGGTTAGTCACCTGCTCAGTGGCACTTTGAGCCATTTTAGCTTTTGGTTTACGTCCCCTTTTTTTTGGGGTAACTGTTAAGTTGAGAGGTGTCTCCAAGTTGTCGGTTTCAGCTGGAGAGGCTTTCTTTTTACGTGAATTAACATTCTGTTTAGGTTTCGATTTGTTATGTGTCTCCTTGAACTTGGTTTTAGTTGACGTTGCTAAAGTGACTGTTGTGTCCATATCCATAGATATCTGCATTGGCCCAATTTGAGTTTGAGGATTTGACTGAACTAAAGTTGCATTATCATTGGGTCTCGACATGACCTTTGCTGCAGCTTGAGATGTGGAGGCTTTATAGAAATCTGGCATAATTGATAGATTTTTTGGAGTTAAAGTGTCTGCACCAAACCAGTAGGGCACAGGATTTGACTCACTGTGAGGAAAATTCGATCTACTGATTATATTTGGTGTAAATATTGGCCGAATATTATTAGTGATATGTTTTTGTATGGGGTTATTTGAAGCACTCAAGGGCAGTTGTGTGGGAATAACTCCTGATATGACTGCAGATGAAGGCGTAGTTTCATTTTCAACTGGAATGGTCGCTAGATTTATGTTTTTATTTCTATCTAAAGTCATATCAATGAAAATATTATTAAACAACTCAGATAGTTTTGTAGCTGAAATATCATTTTCAGTGCGGGAGTTGTCAATTTCAGTTGAGATATTGGAGTTCTGAGAACCAGCTTGACTTTCAGTATTCGTGGTAGGCTTTGGGATATTTTGTGCTGCAATACCTTTGTCAATGACATTGATTTTAATTAAATCATTTAGATCCCAACCATTTCTGTTCTTAATTTGAGTTAATGCAATTGAGTAATCCAAAGGCCCAGTTTTAGTTGAATCAATATTATCACAAACATTTTCCAATGATTTGGGTTCCTTTTGAGCTCCAGGATGTTTGTCATTATTTGAGTTATGAATTGATTCGTTATAATTTGCTTCAGACCTTCTGAGAGCATTTGACGATGATTCATTTAGAGTTGAAGGAATATCATCAGTATTATTATTCATAGATATGTCCCCATTTTGACCGCAATTATTCATGGACTCAGTTTCAATGGAATTATCTTCTTCCAATCTATTTACTATAGCCTCAATCTGACTGGATATATTTAATGTTTCCAAGGATTCATTTAGAATTGATGTATCATCATCAAAATCATTTGCAGCATCAATAGTATCGCAGGAATCTTTGGGCTCAGTCTTAATTGATTTAAGGTCTAAGACATTTTCTACGTGCTCAAGTTCAGTTGAGAAATTTAGAGCATCTGAAGATGTAATGACATCATCAACGGGCTCAGTTTTAATGGATACATTTTCTTCCCATCCATTTACTATAGCCTCAATTGGAGAGGATATATCTATTGTTTCCAATAATCCATTTATAGTGGAATTACCGTCATTAAAATCATTTTGAGTGTCGATAATATCGCTGGGCTCCTCGGGCTCAGTTTTATTTGACTGATCTAAGACATTTACTATGGCATCAATTTCAGGGGATATATTTATTGTTTCCAATAATCCATTTCTAATAAAAGTACTGTCATTATGATCATTTTGAGTGTCGATAATATTGCTGGGATCCACTGGCTCAGTCTTAATTGATTGATCTAAGACATTTGCCATTGCCTCAATTTGAGCATCAGCATTATTGTTAATAAATTCGGTGTTATCACTGGGCTCAATTACAGTTGAAGAATTTTCATTAAAATCACCTTGGGTTTCGATGGGATCCATGGGCTCAGTTTTAATTGATTGATTTTGATCTTCAATTCGAGTAGAAATACTTGGAGCATCTAAGAATTCGTTGGAGGTTGAAGTAATATCATCTAATACAATCTGTGAACGTATGGGTCCATCTTGAGCTTCATCATCATGAATAATATTTGAGTTATCCATGGGCTCAGTTTTAATTAATTGATTTTGATTATCAATTCGAGTAGAAATATTTGGATCATCTAAGAATTCGTTGCAGGTTGAAGTAATATCATCTAATACAATCTGTGAACGTATGGGTCCATCTTGAGCTTCATCATCATGAATAATATTTGAGTTATCCATGGCTTCAATTTTAATTGCATCATGTTGGTCACATACATTAGCTATGGACTCTCCTTGAATGGTGATGTTTGGAACGTTCAAGGACTCATTTTGAGTTAGATTATCGCCATCTGAAATATATGACAATATGTTATGGATTAATGTTGAGCTAAATTATTTGGCCCACATATATTTGGGTTACTTATGGGCACAGTTTAAGTTGAACCTATATATATATATATATGTGTGTATAAAACAAAGAGTCAACAAGCTCCATTTCCCTCAGCTGCCCGTATTTTTCAACAAATTTGGTTGATTTTTATTTTTAAATGTAGATAATTACAGCTTGAAGGTGTAGTATACTTATTTTTTTTAAGTTTTTAAAAACAAATATACTTTTTTTTTGTATTTAGTTTTTGCAAAACCAGCGCATAACCAAACGCAAAGACACACGTTGTTACTGTTGTAGTTTTCATCTTATTTAATAAGAACTAAGTACACCAAAGATTATTGCATTCATCACTCTTTTCTTCCTGTGTTATGGTGTTGATGAGAGTGGAACAAGAAGGAGAGGGAGAGAGAGAGAGAGAGAGAGAGAGAGAGAGAGAGAGAGAGAGAGAGAGAGAGAGAGAGAGAGAGAGAGGGAAAGAGAGTGTGTGTGTTGTTGTTATTATTGTTAACCGATTTAATATGACCGGCATACAATTATGACAAGAACAATGACTACAAAAATTAGTCGCCGGCTACGCTAGTACAATATTTATATATTATTACAAATGAAAGGGGTCCTCGCATTGCATTGCATTAACATCATTATGCTTACCCATGGGCTCGGTCTTTTCAAGGGAATTGGAGTGGTCAATGGCATTGTCCTTATTGGTCGTCGAAGATAACGCAAATCGATCACTTTTAAAGATAACGCAAAAATCCATTAAGTCCAATAAATTTAATCTATAAATTATTGAATTTTACAATTATTTATTTTGATTATTTTTAAATACACAAATTACCCTTCTTCAGAATGAACTGCTTCACATTGACTTTCCGATTCGGGTTGTAAATCATTTGGAGAAGTTTCAGACTTTATTTCTAAATTCTCATCATATTGTACAGTTTTGTCAATATGATGATCATCAGTGCCTGTTGATTCAATAATTTCAATTTGCTTATTATCTTCATTAATATCTGGCGGTTCTTGCTTTGCAAGTTTTTCAGAATTTATATTATCATCATTTATATCCATTTTTTGATCAACAGTGTTTGATATTTTCGAAATCTCCTTATTATTCTCTAAGGGATCTTCATCCTTAACATTTTCAGTGGAATTGAAGATTTTATTTTTTTCAAACTTCTTCAATTCACTTGATTTAGATTCGTCAAACTGGTTTTTAATTTCATTCATGAGGTTGAGGTCTTTAAATTTATTTGTCAAACTACAGCTTTCTCGGCGTTTTAAAATCTTGCAAACGGATTGCCTGCGTTTCTTTATTATATTCTCATTTCGATAGTAATCCAACCCATGTTCACGTGGAACTGTTGTCTATAAGTGTATGAATATTTATATTCTATAAAAAGAAATCAATACAATATTATTGTAATTTCAAAAAATTACCGGAATAAATAGACTCGTTGGAATAAGTTCGCGTTTTTTTTTAGCTGCAGCACTAAAATCATAGAAAAGTGTAAAAAATTAGTGATTTGTAAGAAATCAGAAACACAAATCTTCTCATTACATTGATATTGTATGGCGTTGTTCAAGCAAAAGATTGTTTTTTAGAAGTTTGTCGTCTGATTCAGTTGATTCCATTTTCCTGAAAATTACCAAAATTAGTTAGTTATTGAATTCTTGCATTGTTTGTTGGTGCAGTAAATTTATTCACACTTATATTTGACTTATGTATAGCCGATCATAGACTTGACATTAACAAAAAAAATAGAAATAGAATAAATTGTCTAAGACGCATTTATTACGATCATGCTATACAGATTGTTTCCGCTAATCGTGATGACACAAGCCTTCAGAATATCTTCGCAAATCTAACTGGGAAAAATTCAAAAACTATCAAAGTAGTCTGCTGGAACAATTGGAGCATCAATTCCAAATGATAAAAATCTCTCTAACTCCGAAATTAACCAAAATATTCACAAATTACATAACATAATTACAAAAGCAATAGAAAAAAAATTCTCCTAAATCAAAGAACTTTAACCCAACCGAAATTCTTGCTAATCTGCGCATTTAGAAAAAAATACCAACAAATGTGAAAGTGTACTATTCCGTCCACAAATAACTAAATGCAACATCAACTTTAAAAAACTGGAGAATATTTAAAATAAATTCCAATGAGACGAGCAATATGAAAAACATCTGTTTAAAAGCAATTCCTTTTGTTTGTTTTTCGTGGTCTAAAAATTTATCAGTTTCCATCGTAGGATAGCTCTAGGGATTAGTTTTCTACATAAACTTATAGTTGGGGCCATTGATTCTCCCGTTCTCTTAAATCAACTTAATTTTCATACCCAGTCGTTCTACTAGAAACTTTGTCCCTTTAGCCCTGAATAGATGCACAACCAATTATGTCTTACATGATCCTTTCCAAGTTTTATGTCTTTTATATAATCAATTCTATCACGCCCTCTCGCCCTGAGATTTCACCCAAAGCGCTTAACTTCATCATTCTTCGCTGCCTTCGGGATTCGGAACACACTACATGCTAGATGATCTGGACTTTGCTTATTGCATTCTACGAGAGTGATGAATACCTACATACATTGAAATTACTAACTTCAATGGTTTTACACCTCCAGAAATATTCTTGTACTTAGACAGAAAGATTCAAAACGAAAATGAAGTTCCTATTATATTGTTTTCCATTAGGGAATTGACAACCTTGAACAGTTTCGATAGTTCAAATGCCAATTAGAGACATAAAAGAAACGAATAACACTAGTAGAAAATGTTCAGTTTCCAAGATAGGCCCAGGACATTTGTGAGAACCAGCCGAATTGGTCCACTAGGGGAGTACTTCCCATACAAACCACCCATTTGAATACTACAATGAAACAATGACTACGTCCCGTGAAGAGTATTTCATCTTCGGCATAGTCGAAGATAACCTTCCTTCTAGTTTTATTATTGGCAACAAATCAAAGTAGTTTAAGTCAAAAAAAAAAAAAAATCAATTAAATCAAACTATCTTCATTTAAAATTTTTTGACTTGAAATAACTTAAGTTGTAAAGTAAAATGATGTAGATGTGTTTCTATGCCAAATATGATTTTTGGAACGGGGTAAACACTATAACATTCAAATTCAATTTTCGACTTACCTAAGATACTTGAACTTGTTGTCATGCACTGACGTAAAGTAATTTTATGAAATATATTAATGTTTGTGCGTCTTATGCAAAGGATCACATATCTGTTTAGTCTATTCAGAGTATTAAATTTTCACTTTTTCCATTTACTTTATTTATTTATTTACTTTAATTGGCGACTGGTAATACAACACTAACAAATTGTATAAATCATTTTGTATAAACAAAGTCAAATCAAAACCGATATCGCGATTTAAATTGAAGAATTGCTCTTGACACTTCTAAAGAAAAACTGCAACTGATCTGGAAATTTGAAGATCTTGCTTAGTTTAAGTATCGATTGTCCATAAATGGACTACGTGAGTATTTGTTAATTTTCATAATCATTTGAGCGTATTTTATGACTTAAAAACAACAAATGCAAAATGTCTGGAGTTAAAGAAAAGAAAGACACACTTTTCTACTCTCATACCCTTTTTTTTTTTTTTTGAAGAGTGTAAACAATTTGAATTCACAGGGTTTCTTTTTTTGTTTGATAAGAGAAAACTTGGAGATGTCAGTGCCAGCGAATTTTGCAACAATAATTTGGTATGATGATGGAATATTGGTCAATGCTGTCCGCTGATATGTTTTTTATACAAAATTTTGTATGTATATGGTAAATTCTAGAGAGTTATAGTACCAAAGTTCATTTGATGATTATGTTCCAGTAATTTGCTATATGTACTCATCTAATTAGTAATAATATTGTTTTAAATATTTTAAAGAATTTTTCTTCAAGAGATCATAAACAACACTAATATACCAACATTAGATGCTAATAGAAAAGTATACAAAATTATAAAATTTTGGATTTTCTTGCTTAATACAGATAGGATAGGATATACAGACCGCTCTACACAGGGTGCGAGTTCACCCAGAAACCTTACGACCCATTGTGGTGCCCGTTACGGTGTTGACAAAATCGACTAACAGAGTCAAAGCTCCCTGTGCAAATTTGCCAGACTGGTCTTCGAAGAAAGGTTTGTCGTATGTCTTCCAAGAATTTCATGGTTGTGACATAGGAAGTGTTAGACGCTTTCTTACTCTTCTTTCATTTCATTTCCACAATCACGACAGATCATGATTCCATATAACATATAATTATTTATATTCAAACTTGAATAGTAGAGTAGAGGGTGTCTGAAAGACATATGTAACTTAATTTAGAATGTTGCTTGTAATCTTGAGGGTTACTCACTAAATTATTAACAAAAAAAAAAAAAAAAAAAAAAACCCAAACAGAGAAACATCTGTTGAATAATATTATAGACAAATAAATTTTTATTAATTTCTCTCACATAAAGCTAAAGAATTTCTTTTTGCTACAATAAAGAAAACACACAAAAATATCAAATTACAAAAGTTCGTAGAAAAATAAAATGGGTAAAAAAGTTTGGGTGGCATATTCTATTGGGTTTTCATAAAATATGTTATAATAAAAATATTTAGCCTCAAAAAATGTGAAAAATTCTTGGCTTAATCATCAGGCATTTCACGAAATGAAACACTACACGTCATCTGTTGTTGTCCAGAATGACCATGGTTAGTCAGAAAACCCTGAGCTCAAAAATATACTGCTTATATATAATATATAAAGCGAAGAGATATTTCCTTTATTAGGGAAGAGATTTTATTCTAAAGCGAGTTTAGCAGAATTTGTGGGATGTGGAGGAGGAGGAGGAGATAATCACTCACCTTCTCTGCGAGTATACCTATTCTATATTATTGTATGCAAACCAGGAAAGTGGAAACACTGCATTTGTTAATTTTCATAATCATTTGAGCGTATTTTATGACTTAAAAACAACAAATGCAAAATGTTTAGAATTAAAGAAAAGGAAAAAAAAAGCTAAAATGTTTTATTCTCTTCTTCTAAGTGTGCACAGTTTGATTTCATAAGGTTGTTTGGAGATGTCACTGCCAGCCGATTATAAATATAACAAAAATTTGGTATGTTTAAATAATATTAACCATTACCGTTTTCTGAGCTTTCATTTGTTTATTGGGTGGTCCGATTTTAGTTTGGTCATCAAATGGAGAAAAGTAAATTGTTTTTCAATGAATTTTAAGTATAAAAAATTTATTTATTTAAGATTTGCCCGCCCTTAGTGGGATTCGAATGAGTTCAACGATGTCCCAGATATTTCAAGAAAAATCACCATAAATTAAAGCCAGACTTTTTGTTTGATATGGGAATTGTAGTCGGATAGAGGTATGGAAATTTGCATTATATTGTTTCTTTATTGGCCTTTCGCAGGCAAATCGTTCAATGCCATTCAAAAGCAATAAAGGGATAAACCAGCAATAACAATAGTAACAACTACATGAGCAAAACGATTTAATCCCTAAGATATAAGTGGACAAGACATTTTTCAGCAGCAACAGCTCAATGCTATCAATGCCAAAATGCCTTCCATACTATTCTGTATACAAATTTGTATATACCTAAGAGGGCTAATCGAATGGTATTTGTTTTGAGGATGGTACTAGTTTGTGTCACCTTCATTTTATACTCATCGCCATCGCCATCACCAGCATCATCATCATCATCATCATCATCATCATCATCAGTAAAATATAAGCTGGCAAGTGCCTGTATCTATGCGATAGCCGTCTTAACTCAACTCAAATCAAATCAACTTAGCTTGACTACGCACAATATTCATAGCATCATCTTAATTGAATTTCAATTTTCAGTTTTGTTCCATTTTTAATTGAATTCAATAAAATGCATTCAATGATCTTCATTGTTGTTGTTACTGCTGTTTTTTTTAAGGTTCCGGACCCAAAGGGTACCAAAGGGAACCATATTGCAGAGACTTCGTTGTCCGTCCGTCAGTCCTCGGGTCATAACTCATGGACCATAGTAGCTAGAGAGTTGAAATTTTCACAGAATATGTAGTTCTATCCGGGCATCAGCAACAAATACTAAAACTAAAAAATAATTAAAAATTTAAAGGTGTCCCCATACAAGAAACATATGGGTTTGTATGGATGTTATAAGATCCAGTAACCCTAAGATATTGAAATTTACATGGTTGGTGGAAAACGATTAGAAACTTATAGTGTAGAAATTTCAGTTTGATAGGACCACTTAGAAGGGTACCTCCCATACAAAACCCCCATTAAAATTCAGGTTCTTATTAGAAAAAATTTTTTGTTGTTTGCACTATTGAAATGAAATGAAATGTTCATTTATTGGAATCAGACCGATTCAGCCACCAGGGGGGTACATCCCATACAAACCCATAATTTGGTACGGAACCCTCCTCGTGCGAGTCTCACTTTCTCATTTTTTATACACAATTCTAAGTTTCTCGTCGAAGACAAGTTTACACATTCTGTTGGTTCTATGTAATGATTTTAATAACAGAGTCTGGTCCAAATAATTTCTTTATAGTGCAAAGGCTCTTAGTAATTGATTGAGATATATTCTCATATAATTTAAGTGTTTCCTAAGACTATATAAGTAAATTCACATTTCAATCAAAATTTTTTGCATTTTTCCTTCAAATTAACGTTTAAATTCTAATTATGTAAAACTCAAGGCAGAATTGTTCTGGTCCATTAAAGACTTCTTATCTTTTCCTTTAATAAGTCGTTGATATCCTCTTTAAACTATTATAAATTAAATCAATCATACGCTTCAAATTTATTAAGACAGATATAATTAGTAATTTGTATGTATGCATAATGTTTTTCACTTTGTTTACTAAAATAAACATTTACACCACAACATTGTTGTTTTTATTTTATTATAATCATGGGAAAAGTTCTTCACATATTCACTTTATCTCTTTTGAATAGTAATTAAGTTATTAATTTATATATAAAACTTTCGAAATACCGTGATAAATATAATCATTATATTGTAGAATAAAACAATATTAATGCCGTCGATGACACGAACTACGTGACAATAGAAGAAACGATCAAAATACAAATGCCTAACATTTGATGTCTGACGTAAATGCATACGTATCCTTTGGATATTCTTCATATGCAGATATCAAAACGAATAAACGAATGGTTGACTTGAGATTGTCTATGCTATGCTTTGTACAGTACAGGTTGAACTGGACACGTGGTCAAAATAGAAATACAAAGTACACGTCAGAGTTTCATAAAGTCATTTGTAGTTAGTGTCAGTTTAGTAGAGCACTTAGACGACAAGACACGGACGTTTAAAATGGTGAATAATGTTCATACGTACAATTTCGATTGAAGTTGAATTCGTTGTTTGCTGCCTGCATATTTGTTGACCTCATGCATTTAGCACAACGATGACGACGGACCTTGGATAATAAAGTTAATAATAATTATTTGTGCTATTTAATTTCATACTTAGGTGTATATAGTCATTTAAACTTATTTTTATACCTTTCACAATGGTGAGTAGATGGAATCGATATGCTTGTATGCTTGGGAATTCATCACTTTAGACAATGACAATCAACACACAACATAGTCAAAAATTATGCTGAAAGAACTGAAATATCATATAAACTTATGTTAAAAGAATAAATTCCAATCAGTCAGATATATGTACAATAACTTATGTGTTGAAAGTCTTTGGTAGCAACCAAATCTCCCAGCGTTAAATTTGCCAAACTTCCCTGAACTTAGAGAAAAGGCTTCCCAAGAAAACGTGTCTGTCTCATAAGCAGAGTAGAGCAGTCACAACTAGAAAGATTGTATTCTACCACATAAATAATAATTTCTTTAAAGACAAATTAGTTTCTTCTTCAACTCATGTCATGTGGAAGGAAGGGTATGTAAGCTACATTGAAACTGATATAAAATTTGTACACAAATTGAAATTACTTTCACTGAAACGCAGAGTGATGGAATAATGGGTTACAAAATTTATTCTATTTTAAGTTTGTACAATTTTCTAGATAATAAATTATTGATACAACTAATTGTTGCTTTGCTTTTGTTTACAAAATGGATTGATTGTCCTATTAAGTGACTATTAGTGCCATCTTTTGACAAAAATTATGAAAACAAAAAAAAGAACGCCATCTATTGAGTCAATGAAATTGTAGCAAAGTGCCCTGTGACGACACTATTCTTGATATCGTTTTACAACACAGTTCACAGCATTGAAACAGCTGGCAAATACATGCTATTAAGGTGTTTTTCACAATATCGACAGCGACAAAAATTGTTTGTTTTGTCGTATAATTTTCTTATTTTCCTGGTTAAATAATGGATAAACTAACAACTATAAGTGCAACTCTATTCATGGCTGCTG
Organism: Amiota minor; assembly: GCA_037043295.1. Taxonomy (NCBI): domain Eukaryota; kingdom Metazoa; phylum Arthropoda; class Insecta; order Diptera; family Drosophilidae; genus Amiota; species Amiota minor. The sequence goes on from JBAMAW010001063.1 coordinate 1,231,183, forward strand.
ATGTCTTTGCCATTGTAAGCTTGGCAATGCCCGATTGGATTGTTACGGAAGAGGCTGGTAAGCAAGCAAATGTGTAAATGAAAAAATACAAGAATAATTAAAATAATAAATGTGTATTGTGTGCCACAGGTGATATACGACTCGGTTTAATGTGGACTTGTATGACACTTTATAATCGGCCACAGATTTGCTACACTCCCGATCTGCAACCGGAATGGCTTGTGGCACTTGTCTGTATATTCATTGGTTGCATTTGCATTACAACAACGGTCATATTGCTTGCTTCGAGTACTTGGGATCGTAATGTTATACCATATGCACGTTGGGTTGGTTTCACTGCTATGGTTCTCTTCTGCATGGCTGCAGTTGTTTTCCCCTTAGGATTTCATATTGAGGAGATTGGTGGACAGGCCTATCAATTGCCAAACACTTTTAAAATTGGCATCTCATATATTCTATTTGTGTTGGCCGTTTGGATTACAGTTGTTTCTGAACTGTTTGCAGGCAAAGTATGTCTGCCACATTTTTAAATACAAACAAAATATCACACCCACACACACACACACACATATATTTATTTTTGCATAGATATTAAGGAATCTCTAGTTTATGTACTTGAGCTAATTTAATGGAAATTGATTAATTTTTATCATATGTTTTTTTATTTATGATTTTATTTCTAATTATTCTGTTTTTTTAATATTTTATAGGCAATAATTTGGTTATCTGTCTGTGATGTTTTGTTATGAACACTATTTTTATTTTTTTTTTTTTTGTACTATTAATCCGTCTTAGATACAATACAATTGAATCTCATTTCAATAATCAGTTTATAAATTATATATTATTGTATATACACAGCCATTTCTTATAAGATTATATTTTTAAATAAATTTGATATACTTAAAATAAATAAATTAATAAACAAAAAATGCTTTTATTACTCACACTTTTTATCAGACACTCAAAGGAATTTTTAAAACACTTCATTTTTTAAGTTCACAGCATGAAACACTTTGTTTTTTAACATAGTTTTATATCACTTTGATTTAGAACTTTACAAAAATTTTTTTTTTCCGCGGAACTTTAATTTATTCATCACTGGGAAGCTTCGATTTTGGAATGAGCTCAATCCACAAGTGAGCTGCAGTTTTATTATATTAATTATATGGTCTTCGTCAATTGTCGTCGGCTTTCGTCTCTTCATCCTATACAAATACATTAGATCAAAAATATATATACTACATACAATACATATGTGTAGGAGTATGAGGCAGGCATATGTATAAAAAATAGTCGTGTACGAGTATGATGCATATGTGTAAATATTCGTGTACGAGTAGAAACGAACAATCGTAATTTCCGAGGAACTCAAATCCGATTGGTCTTCTGCCTAGCTATTCGCTCTTACGAGTAGTTGAGACGTTTTTCTATACGGACGACACACACTTCAGTGTGATATTTTCTCTTTAAATGAGAATGAGATCCTCGTAAAGAAATGATTTTATTACTTATGTTTTTGTTATTGTTGATTCGTGCTTTATTATACAATAGCAAGGCAACTTATTACTTTAAGTGGAAAGGCATCACACATCATGTATCGACCGATATGTCTAGTTAATTTGCTTTCAATGCGATTTAATATTTTCTGAGATTTTTGTATTGATTTTATTATTTATTATATATTATGCTTTTTCAAAGGTTCTTCTCTTCTCTTATTATTATTATTATTAGTTATTTTTTTTTCTTTTTTAAGAACAAGCCTATAACGAAGATCATTAAAGAGAAAAACAAACAAACAAACAAACGTTATTTTTGGTTTCACTGAACATTTGATTGCTTTTCATAAAAAAGAATTTTTGGTTTTTATTCAAATCCAAATGAATCAACAGTCTCTAGGCAAAAATCCAGTAAGCGTCGTTTAGGAATTCTGCAATCCATAAAAAAGTACTCAAGTGCCTACACCACCATTATGTTCCATTTGGTTTCAAGTTCAAATGTTGTCTTGACACCAATGGAAGATGTAGCAACTGCAGCTGTTTCGCCAACTTAGGTGGTCATTGTTATGTTTGGACTTGTTGACATGGGTATTCCTGCTCTGCACAGAGTATACTCATATGTATAATAGTGGACTAATCAGAATACATAGGGAGGGTAACCAAGAGAGGTTTCAGAACATTTACTTCGATTCATAGAAATTTGTCTAACTTTCACTATTTTTCCATTTAATTTGATTAATTTGAAACTAAGGAATTTATTTCTAATCGGAGAAATGTGATTTTGTTATACAAACTGCCAACGGCAGTAAAATTTCTGCTCTTTATTTCACAATTAAAGAGCATACAAACGATATATAAGAGACATTGTTGATTGAAATTGCTGTGAATGATGAAGAGACTACGAAATTGGAATGCAACAGTTTTGAAAATATTGAGACTTCTTAAATCTGAGTTTGCTTTAATATTGCATAGCAGATCAATCCAATGAAAGATTTGTGAAAAGTGACGAAAATGAGAGATTTTTATATGATACAATATAGCGATTTCATACAAAAAATATGCTCAGCTTGGTGACTTTCATATTAAAAAAAAGCGATTTTTTGTGCCTGCTACTGGTCTTGTTTAGCACGGTGTTTTGAGGAACGTAATCTCCGTGTTAAATAAAGTCTACATGTTCATAATTGGGTCTCCGACGCATAGGTTTTTTTATGCTTTGCACACATCGATTTAAAGTTGTTATAAAAAGTGAATAATAAAGGTTTAAACTACACTTTTAGTAAAAGAAAAATCACCATCACCATTCTCTTGCTATAAACCAGTGAAATGTAATGTATAAATTATGGTTGGGTGCCACCAGCGAATTTATTTTGCTTCTTCTGCTGGAGCCTCATTTAATTTTACCGGCCACGGGTCTGGGGTTTTTGATGGTGATACTTTTTTTTTTGTTCAATGTGAAAATTGGGATTATAGTCTGTAAAATTCTAATTTGCCTTAAAGCCTTCAACACTGCCTTCATTCAAGTCCCTCATTCTGCTTTAATTTTTTAACAATTCAGCACAATTTCAGCGGGATAATTGTAAACATGGCATGAGCGCGATTCATCATAAATTTGTCAAAAAAAATAAATTATAAAATAACATGGGTCCGCTTCATTACGATTCCTACGATTCAATATTGCTTTGTGTCATTTTGATAAAATTGCTTTTTAAACAGAATTAGGAATATAAACAAACTTCGTTTATAGACAGACATGTTTGTTTATGTTAACGCCAATAAAAATCTCATGTATCGTCTATAATTTTTACTTGTAAGTTTTTTTTTTCTTTTCCAATAATAAAATATCTTTAGATCCATAAGAAAATTATGCAACCTCAGCCATGATTTATTTTATCTGTATTGCTTATATGGGCATTGTATGTAACGCTTTCATGCAATCTACTTACACTGAACCAATTTTATTAATTTCTTTTTTTTTTAAATAATATTTTTGTCCTAAACAATCGGGGTGGCATATTTACATTTTTGATTTTTTAAATTAAAATATGTTTTATTTTAGGATTCAGTTTTTCCAAAATTACCAATACAAATTTGTAATTTCGTCATTCATGCTTTGTTGCTTTTTCTTCTTGAATTTTCTGTTTTTTTTTTTTTTTATTTAATGCTCTCTTTGCTATCTCTTTTGTGTTCGCATAAGAGTGTAGCCAAAGACCATAATGCTCTCTTTCAATTTTGGTTAGTTGAGAAGAGAAGTACGCGGGTCGCTTCGTCGCTGTGCATATAGTTAGAAAATATATAGTTTTGCGTAACTTATTTTGCTGAAATGTCTCATTTACTTAGCAATTTTGGTAGCCAATAAAGACTCATATCAGTGTGTCCTATTCCTTAGGGATTCAACCTGAATAGTTTAGGAACCTCAAAAGACCTCAATAGCTTTCAGATCATCAAGTTCATTGAAAAGATATTGACCTTCTTTTTTAATAGCACAGCATATAAGTAAAGTATTTGATTGATTGTGCATCTGCAGAAGACGCTTTCGGGAATATTCAGTCTAGTAGCATGTCTGATAATTAGGCATTGTTTTGTTATAACTGCCACCACTAAGGGTTTCTGCATGATCATTAAGACACTTGATTTCAGCGATAGTTGGCTGCTCTTTCTGATGCCTATTTAACAGCAGGTCTGAGCTTTTCGTTAATCTGTCCATGTCCTCGTAAGCCTCGATGCCCACATGACTTGTGTCCGTCCTATCGATCTAATAAGCAGATATTCTTCTATGAAACATGGCAAAAACAGCACAAAATACATTTTATTTTCGCAAAATGCTATAATTTTGACTCAAACTGTGATGAATGTCACGTAGACAATTAAGTGTAATTTCTGTTATTAATATTGTTTACATATTAGAGGCGCCGTCGCTCGTTCCATGAAGAAGTCTCCAGTTACCTACTACTATATATACACATATGTATGTACATAGATATTTTAGTGTTTTAAAGCTAAAAGAATAAAGCGATGATGACAGTGGCTCTTTCTTCTATCTCGACAGAATTTGATAACCACTAAAAAAACAAATTGCAAAACTATATTCATCATTAAACACAATTCTGGCTTTCAGACTAATTAAATTTAATAATCATGTAACAAAAACCTTTTCTTTTTCTTCAATTTATTTAAACATTTTATTGCATTTGCTTACAATAATTTTTATAATTGTGAATTACTTATAACTATATAAAATCAAATCAAATGATGTAGGCGTCTCGTAATCTCTACGTGGTTGTTGTTGTTGTAGAACTCGGCTTCTGTGTTTCATTCATAAAACAAAACAATTTAATATTAACCACTTTTTATTAGACCAGCTAAAAAAAAATCGACGTCAACATCTTCTTTTGCAGCAGTGGAAGGAAGGTCCTGGAAGGACATAAGCAACAGCTGCGGTAGACAGATAATCGATATCAGCACTCGTAATGTATTATTGATTAAATATTCTGAGAGTCCACAAAAAGATGCAGCATGACTATTGAAAATAAAAGTGACACTGAGAGAGTGGGATAAGAATAAAGTATTGTACATATGGAAAGAAATACGAAAGATGAATTAATCAATTGATTTACAATAACTTCAAGCGGTTTTAGGAACTACAATATTTTATTTTAGGAGTTTTTCCAAGTCGAGCATTCCATTAATGGATGAACACGTTGCCTTATTGACAACAATATTAAATAATTTAAATTTTATCTGCCAAATATCTGAAACAATGCAAAATGTCAATTTGTTGCGCTCTGAATAGATTTCCAAAAAGTAGAGGTAGGTTGGGCTCTGAAAAATATATTAAAACTTGAAATACTTACAAATCAATAAATACTCATCTATGAAAGTTGGGGGTTATATTGATATACCGCACTGTCTTAAACTAAAGGAAGTCATCATTAATATTTACAAGAAGAATATATATTTCTTTAAGGGAAATAATTTCAGTGGAAAACTGCAATCAAATAATCTCCATCGTTGCGCTTCATATAATTGAATTAATTAAAAATATAAAGAACTCACAAATTGATATAAAATAAGAATTAAACATTCGATTTTGCAAATTTAGCATTTGCAATGTAGGTAAAATGTATTAGAAATTTTGAACATTAACCAAAACTAAAGATTTTGTTATAGATCAGGATGTAACTGGCTGAACCAAAGATTTCAAGAGGAAGGAGAGGAAACCTATACAAACTTAACTCATAGGGGGGGATAGAAAGCAATTAAACAAAATTAGACAGTATTACAATTGTGATGGAGTTAGGAGATCACATACTATACTTGTCTATTGAATAGAATATTGCCAATTGAAGCAATTATGAAAGGCAACTTTTCATTTTTCATTAAGATGATCAATAATTTTTATGATCCTACAGTGGAGTTTATTCCTTTGGAATAATTTCAAACTTGGTTGCAACTGTCTTCATTCAATGAAACATATTACAAAATCAGTTGTAACTTCAGTGTCGCCATTTAACCAATCATCAATCTAATTTTCATTATACACATCTGGGGAAATATCGACAAGAAGGTCAACTATTTCTATTGAGTTATTGGGTCGTAACACCATGAGGAAATCATCATCATTTGATGCCAAGATCCAAAAATCCATTAAATTATTTGTTAAAAAAAAAAAAAACAAACAAAAAAGAAAAAATTAAAAATATGGTAGTTCATTATTAAAATGCGAATAGCATTTTGGTTCATAGATTGGATAAGAGCCATGAAGTTTATCGATGTCTGATAATGATTGTGGATGGCGAGTCGCATTGTCAAGTAGTAGACGTGCTTTGTTTGGCAAACTACAAAACAATTTAATCTTATATTCTCCCGTTGCATTAGACCAAACCAGAAGGGTTACTATTTTTTTCCAATTTTACCTCCACTTGTGGATTTTTCACTATGCCATGGAAGGGTTTTTTTCTGGCAGCTTCTTCCAAAATAGAGTATTACACACTTGAGAAAATGTAATGCACTTTTCTGAAATTTTTGCGCTCTCCTTTTCAATAAAGACAACATGATCATTTGATAAGTTTTCATCAGATATTTTGAGGTATTTAAACGCATATCTTAACAAAAAAACTTTCAAGCAACTCGCCATAAAATCAACATTTAGGCCATAAATTTCGACACATAATTCTTTTTTTTTTTTAACTTTTCTTTCAATTTGCTTTCTGGTTTAACAAATTAACTGAGATAAGAAACACAATGTTACGAACTCAAAATATTTTGCCAGTCCTACTTTTATTAAATCTGTTTCCATTGAATTTTATATCGTAAATTGTATTTCACTACCAGTTAACGAAATAAGTTCATTCATTTATCTTTTCTAAAATTTATTTTTTGTTTAATCTATTTGTCATTTTTTTCAAATAAAGTACAAAAACTTGCAGTTTGAAAAAAGCAGACAAAAATGATGAAAAAACAAGTGACCGGATTTTTTAGATAAACAAGAAAGCGTGGTGCCCGGATTACATATTCTACAATGTAAAGTAACTGGCTGTCTGGATTATACGAATTATTGAGTGTCCATGTAATTCATCTCTTGAAATAAATATATAAATAACATAACATTGATAACATTGTTCCTCGTTTTATTCAACTTAAAAAATCAGTGTCCTTATGGTTACAGAGCAATAAAAATCCTTAATGAAATTTAATTAAATTTTCTTAGCATAGATTTGAAATAAGAAAACTTCTATACACTGCTTACAAAACAACGCACGCAGCTAATACATGAACTTGAATTTTAATTTTAAAATTCCGTGACCTATTGAAGTTTCTGTTTTTTTGAATGGCTGCTTGATTTATGGGCAGGGGAAGCGAGGGTGATAATTGTACATATTATATTAAATTCAACTTTAATTATCTTACGCTTTAATAAAATCTGATAACATAAATCACCACCACACCAGCAACAACAGTAGACTGTATACACAGTGAGTCTACATCGGAAGTTAAACACATAAAAGTATGCTACATAAAATTATCATAAGCCGGAAGTACACGCATCAATAAAATTTTCCTAATTTTTTCCTTATTCAAAATGACTTCACTTCATGTTCCAGAATCGGCATTACAGTACTACTGGATTATTTTAATTAGAACAATAACGATTATTATGTGAACTTGTTACAGCAATTGAGTATTAAAATCAAAACAAAACAAAAAAAAAAAAAAACATTATCATTTAGTGAAAATGAAAGTTTTGTTCCATTCATAAGGTGCTTATCACAATTATAAGACACTTTGAAAATTTTAATTCTAACCCACGTCAAATCTATGTGGTTTTATATTTTGTAAATAATTAAAAAAGCAAATGAAGGTACAAAGAATAAGCCGCAAAAGAACAGTACAATTTCTATTTTTAGAATAGCATGGGAAAAGAACCGTTAGTTTCAGTTGGAATGTTCGCACTTTTGCGTACCTGCAGCTTTATCAGAATTATAAGACACTTATTCAAAGGAGCATCGAAAGTGAAAGAATCAATAGAATTTTTATGTTCGGTAGCAGAAAACGTGTTTTATTCAATTTTGATTATTAGGCCACTAAAAAAACGTTTAACGGAAGAAGAAAAGGGCTAAATTAGGGCTTATTCAAGTATAAACTTAAATGTAAGCGAAATCTCTAGGAACATTGGTCGTAGTCGCACAGTAATTGCGAATTTTTAATATTTATGTTTTTGTAAAAAATTCTGTTGAAGTACAATTGTTTGTTGTTTTAAGATGTAAAAGAAGAGAGTGTCTTATAATTTTGATAAGCGCACAAAAGAGGAATTTCACAATTTTTGTATTATTCTGATATTATTTATTTATGACCAGATATTTAAAAAAAAACAAAGTGTCTTATAATTGTGATATGCACCTTACAATGCATCAGTTCATATATTCCTTATCACATTGAGTAAAATCAACGAGCTGAAGTTTAAATTCGGCAAATTCAGATGCGTCGGACTATTTTCTGTTTCCAAACTTTAAGAAATCCCTTGTTTTTAAAAGATTTACCAATAATGAAGAGGTAGACTCTTCATTTGATGACTATATTTAAGCAGTTCGATGATTCTCACTTCAAAAAAAAAAAAGAAAAGAAAACTGCTTTACTTTTCTATTTAATAAATTTATTTTAAAATATGATTTTGTTTTTCGGTTTTTGTTTTTTTTTAATAAAAAAGAACTTATTTACAATGTAGTAACAATTAATAATTAAAATAAATTTAAATTAGTGCATAAACAGTTTCATTATTAAACTAAAACAAGTCAACAAGTTATAGATGAAATTATATATACGAAATAAATGATATAAAAGTTAACATACATATGAACATATCCATATATGTACGAGTATATGTATTAAATATATATGTATGTATGTATGTATGTGTGTAATTAGCATAATATCGGAGGTATATTTTTAATGGATATATTTCTATAATTCAATAAATTTTTGATGTGTCTAGGTTTAGTATTTATATACGAGTAGTAGTAGTTGTTGTTGTAATTCCTTATAGTGATGTGTCTTCTTTTGTTGTGGATTCTTGAGAAGTTTTTCAATGATAAAAATTGTATTAATTTTTTTTCTAAATTACAATTAAGAGTTTTGTATTTTTGTATCTTTATATTTAGATTAGTTGAAATAGTAGGTTGTTTTTGTATATTAGCAAAAATTCGTTCAAGTAAAAAAATATAACTACATACATACACTTATGTATGTAGAAAATTAGGTGTATAGTATGTTTGTTATAGATGGTAAAAATATTCTGTTCAAAAATATACGAGTACATAGGTTATGTATTTCCATAAAAATACTTTAATTTAGGTGCATCTTTGAATTAAATTTGATTTGATTATGAATGGTTTTCTATAAAGAGAAAACATTGAGTGGATTATTTTTGCTGGTTACTTTTTAGGGTGGGATAATATTATAATATTATTTTGATTAAACATTTGCATTCGCTGTATTAATGATATTTCTATTTAAAATTGTTTTATACCTTTCAAACACTGTAAGCATTTTGCCATGATATATAGGATGTTTAAAGACAAGGGTTCCTAAACATATTGCGACCAGCGACCACCGCCTATTTTGAGATTTAAAAAAAAAAATCTACTGACCCACAAAATATTTACATATGTTCTTTACCTTTAGAAGAAAGAATTTGTGTGTCATTGCCCCTCTAGATTGCTTTAAAACCCCATAATTTCCTCTGTGCTTTCTACTACCTCCTTGAAAGCCTTCAGAGACCAGAAGGGTGTCCTGATCAGTATGCGGAAAAAAATCGAGCTAGAAATATATATAATCTACTTCTATTCAATAGAAAACCAATTTTTCCAACGTTCTTCCGGAATTCCCGATTACTAAAAGCAAGAGACCCAATACTCACATAAATCGATCTTTTTCTTATTTTCAAATTTTTTTTTCAACCCCGAATTTAATTTATGGATATTTGTGAGACTTGTAAGAGAGTAGAGTGAGACCTTACAAATTAGTGATGAGTAATAATCAAGGCAATAGATGTAGTCGTGGATTTCTATCTGTAAAATCATCCGGGAAACAGCTAGAAATCGTAATGTGGTATGTAGCAATATTTCCATTATTTGAAGTGAAACTTCTTTAGCAAAAGGGAGAAAATCCAAAAAATATGAAAATGAAATGTGACGAAAATCAAAATTTTACACTTTAAGTTCACAGTTCCATATTGTGCTTATGAGGGTGAGGCACACTACTTAAATTTTTTTACATTAAGAGAATATAAATTATTAAATAATGATGCATATCTGATAAGAGTCCTGCACTAGTCAAGACTACTGTTGTGTTAACAGTCGGCAATCACACTTTCAATCAACTCATTTTGTTTGATTTGCTTTGATGACTCATTGACTCGAATCTATACTTTTGATATGACTCTGTATTACACCATGGTATAAGAAATAGAAGGTGCGACATTTTTTTTTTACAGTTAAATGTCGCTCTCATAAAAATGTCAATGTGACGTATGAGAGAATTGCTTCTTGAAGAGATTTTGAAATTGTGACGCTGCACAACATTATCATATGTTAATTAATTTCATGTGATATTGTTTTCTTGTTTAATTTATTATTTTATTCCACTTTTTGAATACTTTGTGTTGACTTCACAACATTAATTTCTGCATTTTTAGAGCATTTTCATGTTATGTCCAACACTAAATGCATGCTTTACAGTGTTTAACACACTGACCTTAATGTGACGTCAAAATAGAGAATGAGCAATTTACGAGAGTGTAACAGGCCAAATTTGCGCTACTTTGTATCATGGTATCACACTGTCGTGTGACTCGTGTCTTAGGTTAAGATCGGTTTGAATTGGTGCGAGACTGTGTGTTTTATGGTTGATGTGACTCTTTCTTCTGGTGTGACTCGTTGTGGCTCTTTTCTTTGGGTATGTCTGAGCATCACATTGTTATGAAAATACAATAACAAAGCAAGTGTGAGCACGAGTGAGAGGAAATGGAAGAGCATGAATGCGTTAGCCATAATGTATAAAAACTCAGTGTACACACTATGAAAACCGAGTCATGTTGGCTTCTAACACAATTTCATTCAATTCATATTGTTTATACTGTCGTGTAGACTCGTGTTTTCTACTATGACTCGGTAGCACACTTTCTTTGTTAACAAATTGCACTAGATTGATTTGATTGATTTGTGCAATTGTTGGTAAAGTCAGTATGCCTATTGATACTGTTGCGTGCTGCACATGATTTGTTTGAGTGATAGAATATAATTTTATGTTTAGTATTGACTTGTGCTGGGCTCTGATCAATTTGACGGCAAGGAAAGCGCGAGGATTCATCGATTAACTATGCACCTCAAAGCCACATAAATCGATTTGTTTTCTTATATTCTAAATTTTTCTTTGACACTGGATTTTATTTTTGGATATTTATGTATGTCACATGTCCTTGAGACTCCATAAAGTAGTTATATATGAACACGGTAGTCATGGGTTTCAGCTAGAAATTTTAAATTTTGTTATGTAGATTCTTTTGATTCCGGGGCAGAACCAAGTTTATTTAAAATCTTAGCCATGCTGCACTCTAACGTTCCTACTTTGAAGATTAAAACATAAATTAGTATATGTTTGAACACGGATTATCATAATACCCATCCTTGACCTATGAAAATATCATACAATCCTCATAGCATATACAAAACTTTTCTATTGCTCCGAATACATTTCATAAGATGAATTTTCCTCACTTAAGCATGAGGCTACAGTGTTTAACGGAAGCCATCTGACAAAAAATTCCCTTACATCTCTTACAATATGAGTATCATCAGTGTTTGAAGGTATGTTGTAATCTACGGTAGAACCGAAGTTTATATTTTAATTTTGTTTGCATTTTTAACAAATATTGACACGCTTAGTAGACATGAATTATTTTTGCTGTGTTTTAACGCTATAAATTAATAAAGTTTCTTTATAATTTTTTGTTTTTTTTTCATCTTTTTAGACTTAGGAATAATTTAATTAGTTTTTCTTTTCTCTTTTGCTCTTTTTTATTTATAAATGCCTATGCTTCGGATAATTATGAACAAGACTAAGATAAAAGCACACAAAAAGCGTTTGTTTAATTGGCTAAAAAAAAAAGAAAATGTATTTATGTGTGTGTGTATTTATGCTAATTTCTTTGTATTATTATTATTTTTTTTTTTTTTGTAGTATTTAGTATTGTAATTGTAGCTGCGCCTAAGGTTTTGGTATATTATGAAGCATATTTTAGTATTTTTCGCATTTAAATCTAATTACAATTTGCCATCAAATGGCGTCTTTACAAAATAAGTGACTAGATTGCCTTTTCCCTTGACATAAGTGAGGCCACGACATTCGCACTCATAGCCGGCGGCCATTAATATTTTAGCTGTATTTTCGGTGGTCTACAATGAAGTGAATAATAAGTGAATTCTCATCACGTAGGTTTTAAAGTGCAAAGATTTACCTGTAAGCGTCCCATGGCACCGCAAGAGTCCATACGTGAGGCAACATTTACAGTATTGCTCCAGATATCATATTGTGGTTTCTGGGCGCCAATGACACCAGCAATTACCGGACCATGATTAAGACCGATACGCAAACGAAATCGTTGGAATGATTCACGATTAATTGAATCCAATATTGACATCAAAGCAATCGCAAATTCAACCAATATAACAACATTATGCTCCTCTGTCCGTTTCTCATCCTAAAATATTTTGTTGTTTTATTTATTTATTATTTTTTTGTTTTTTTTGGGGGGTCAAATCAGATTTGAAGATTGGTTACGCATGATTGTGCATTTGATGGTATCCATTGTGACCACAGATAAACGGAAATTGAGTACAGAAAAGAAAAAAAAGGAAAAAAAAAAATTTATAAAACCAAAGTAAGAATAATGAAAATTTTTTGTTTTAGGGTTTTGTATTATGTCGTCCTTTCTGTCTGTTTTTAACATTAGCAGGACATAAGAATCAATTGTGCGTAATTTTATTTTTACTTAAAAAACTGGTAAATGTTTTTTCATTTCATTTCATTTCATTTCATTTTATTTGTTGTTTCTTTTGTAATCCAATCAAATCCAATCTAATCTAATCAATTTAATTAAAATTAAACGCTTGCCAGGAAATGTTTGTTCAGGAAAGGATGTTTTTTTTTTTATATTTTATTTTACATAAAAAGAAGGGATCACTTACCGCAAAGCTACGCGTCTGTATTTTTGGTTTTATTTTTCGGTAGCAAATATACAATACAAGATTAGTAAAAGAAAGCATTAGGAAAATATACAAGTGCAAGTACATAGAGTAAATATTTAAGGAAAGATAAGATAAGATAAGATAAGATAAGATAAGATAAGATAAGATAAGATAAGATAAGATAAGATAAGATAAGATAAGATAAGATAAGATAAGATAAGATAAGATAAGATAAGATAAGATAAGATAAGATAAGATAAGATAAGATAAGATAAGATAAGATAAGATAAGATAAGATAAGATAAGATAAGATAAGATAAGATAAGATAAGATAAGATAAGATAAGATAAGATAAGATAAGATAAGATAAGATAAGATAAGATAAGATAAGATAAGATAAGATAAGATAAGATAAGATAAGATAAGATAAGATAAGATAAGATAAGATAAGATAAGATAAGATAAGATAAGATAAGATAAGATAAGAGAAGACAAGAGAAGAGAAGATAAGAGAAGAGAAGATAAGATAAGAGAAGATCAGATAAGATAAGATAAGATAAGATAAGATAAGATAAGATAAGATAAGATAAGATAAGATAAGATAAGATAAGATAAGATAAGATAAGATAAGATAAGATAAGATAAGATAAGATAAGATAAGATAAGATAAGATAAGATAAGATAAGATAAGATAAGATAAGATAAGATAAGATAAGATAAGATAAGATAAGATAAGATAAGATAAGATAAGATAAGATAAGATAAGATAAGATAAGATAAGATAAGATAAGATAAGATAAGATAAGATAAGATAAGATAAGATAAGATAAGATAAAATAAGATAAGATAAGATAAGATAAGATAAGATAAGATAAGTTATTACTAGATCCATAACCATATTTCAATAAATCTTAACTTACCGTAGCACCATCCTCCTTGCCTGGCCTTAGACCGGAAGCACACATATAAGTGCTTGCAATTGTTTTGATTTTTTCGATGCCACTGAATTTTGGTTTTAAAAGTAACTAAAAAAAAAAAAAACAGAAACAATTACAATATAAAGAATAGATTGTATTTAGGCAGAATGACAACATTTACCTTATCGAAATCACAAATGATTTCATTAAGCAAACGTAAACATTCTAAGCCTTGTTTATTGACATCGGTCTCATCATAGAATTCCTTGTAATTTGGTATTGAAGCAAACATAACAGCAACACAAGAATAACTCTCATGATAGAGTTCCGTCGAGCGTTCTTGCATTAGAAAATGTGAGGCAACATGAGCGGGTAGAATATTCTCAAGAAGTATCTATGTATAAATTGAAAGAAAGAAATTATGGAAGACTATTTCTTTTTTAGTCATATAAATTAATATTTACTTTATTAATGCCACGCATTGTCTCAACCTCTTCCTGTTCTACCTTGAGTTTGGCCTTCCAAAGGAAATCCGTACGTGCCACATACTCGCCCTGACGATCCAAAGTATGCAACATTGCAATGACAAGTAAAAGTAACAAAAAGCCTTGCAACTCAAGTGGCAGCCTAAAATAAAAATGAGTTTATTTAAGACAAACAGAAAGCAAAAAAAAAAAAAAACATACCCATCGTATATTAAGCTATTATATTGTTCATAGAGATCGCTATAGTGTAGGACGAGAATCTGAGCGACAAGCGCCACACACATTGTCACCAGTTTCAGTATGAAGCCGGAACGAAGAAATGCTGAAACTGCTGCCAAGCTGATGGCACAGCAAAATATAAATATCGGTGCAATCGTTGTATTAACATCTCTAAGCATGGCATAATCTGGTAAGGTCTCTTCTGTGGCATTCAATGTATCATTGGACTGAAGTGTAGAGTTGGTGGCATTCAGATTTACTGCCTCAAAGCTTCCATCCGGTTCAGTATAACTAATCTTTATAGTGAAAGAGAAAATCAAAGATTCAATACAATACAATACAATAATTAAGGAGATACATTTCTGTGTTCTATACTTACCACACTGAATACAGCACATGCTGATATTAAAATATTTACTATAATAAACATGGCAAAACGCAGGTAACGACTACTGGCCACCACTTGACCGGGACCATTGCGATCCGTTGACGAGCTATGCACATCAGGCACTTGCATATTGCTCAGATAAAGGAAGAGTAGTAAGGAAACGAAACTGGCAATTAAAGAGCCAATCAATACGATGTTTCTGTTGATAGCAAACCGCATGGTCAGGGGAAGGGAGAAAGGTCAAACAATCATCTCATCAGTTATTAAAGTAATCATTAATGCGAAGGAAAAACTTACAATTCAATTACAATTAATTGCACCAATGCCAATATTAGAAAGAGTACGAAAGCGCAAATCAAATCGTAACGGAAGTGCGTATCTGGCTGGGCACGGTACATGGCCTCACGCGGTGTATTGCGATACCACATGGTGAAGGGCTTCAGTTCGGTGGGCGGTCCGAAGAAATTAAAATTGAAACATTTACGCTCGGGTGGCAATAAATTTGATTCAATCATGGCAATACTCTGTTGTAGGACAGACAGACACGAAAGGATAATGAAGAAAATGTTAAATTGTCTGTTGTTACAACATAATTGAAACGAAAAGAATATGTATGCCAAGAAGAGACTGACTATCTAACTATAAAGTAAAGACAAAATTTAATTTTATAATAAACTTTTTGCCAACAAACTTTTATAGTTTGTAAATTTAATTTGTCTTTACTTTACAGATGATTTATCTTCTCCTTTATCTTCCACCAGTCATCAACCAACTCACCGCGAGCCCAATGTTCTTCACAAGTTTCGATTCAGCAATATTGGCAAATGGTCTGTCTGCACCCCAGCATTCCACATATTTGGTCATCTTCGATGATGGACGATTCCTTGTGACATGTCCTGCAGATGTGTTACATAGGTAAAAAGTTAAGTTTTTCATCATTTTTTAGAGGGGCAAAACCTTAAGAAATTTATGACACATTACATATAAAGGTTATGAGAAAAGCTCATCTTTAAAGCATAAAATAAAAATTTATAATAAAAACCACAGGAAATTTAATTCATTTAGTTTCGCCAAAGTTTATTTTCACAACTCACAAGAAAAAAAAAAATACTCTTGATTCTTATAAAACTTAAATTGAAGCAGTTGTTCAACTATTAATTTTCGTATTTAAGGCCCCCAATCTACTGATAGATGTACAATATGAATCAGCATAACTGATGATTCCTTATCCTCTTGCTTTGCCTTCCTACTTTTTCTCTTGAATCTTTAACATTCAACCGAATGTTCAGTACTTCGTAATCAAATTTTCCACCCCAATGTCATCATATCAAAATTTATTAAGTTTTTCTTTCAAACTAGCCTTCATTTTCGGGACCTTCTTTCGAATATTTCCTGTCCTGTTGGTCCAAACAATTTCAATTGGATTGACGTCTGGATTGTTGTCTAGTCAATCAAAAGAAATTATGCCTACATCTTTCAAATTTTCAATCTATGTTAACGATAAATAATAATTTATTTAATAAACTTAAAGGTGCAGAATCATCCCGAAAATTTTGATGTTTTTTCTATTCTGTAACGGACTCTAAACTTGGTACAACTCCATCGAACATCATATTTTTATATAAATATAAGGTGCTTATCACAATTATAAGACACTTCGTTTTTTTTTTTTTTTTGAATCTGAATAAGTGTCTTATAATTCTGATAAGGCTGCAGATACGCAAAATTGCGAACATTCCAACTGAAACTAACGGTTCTTTTCCCATGCTGTTCTGAAAATAGAAATTGTACTGTTCTTTTGCGGCTTATTCTTTGTACATACATTCGCTTTTTTAATTATTTACAAAATATAAACCACACAGATTTGGCAAGGGTTAGAATTAAAATTTTCAAAGGGTCTTATAATTGTGATAAGCACCTTATCTGCATTAACTGTGTCCAATTGTTCAGAAAGTAACTTCGTTTTTTAATGAATTTTATTTACGATTTTGTTATATTGTTTATGAATATTTTTTTGAATTATACAATATATTGTCCAGTCTGATCCTATACCTTTACCATCTTTCTTGTAGTAGCATGATTCTGGCAAAAACAACTAATTCATGTGATTTTTGACTTCCTCATTTGAAGTAAAAGTTTTATCATGTTAAAATTTTTGTACAGACTGGAGCAATTATTAATCAGAAAGTGCCAGATCTGGACAATATGTTAGATGTGGCAGTATTTTCCATTCAATCTGTGAAAAGTTTTGGCGAGTTACCAAACTTGTATGACCTTTCGCATTATTATTTCCTATTACTTAATTCTGTTTTTTTTATAAACTTCAGTTTAACTTTTTTACTTCGTGATCTCTTGCGGTTAACAATATTGTACACAACCCATTTTTCATCTCCAGTAATGATGCGCTTCAGACGTCAACTCGAGAACATGGGGAGATAAAACTTAGTCATTTGAATTGATCATGAACGGTCTAATTTGATAAATTTAATCTCTTAGCGATCTCACGAGTTGTTATTCGTCGGTTTGGTTTAATTAATGCCTTTATTTTGTTTTCATTAGCTTTAACTGGTCATTCAAGTCGTGGTCCATCTTCAATATCAAAATTCCTGGATATTGTACACCAGTTTTGACAATGGCGTACTGTGAGTACATCCTCTCCATACACATCACATAGTTATACTCTGCATGCAGTCATATAAGTTTATCATGAAGCTTGTAACACCAAGAAGGAGACATCGGACACACCATTAAGTTGATTATGCAATGTCTGCAAGCCTTGCCAAATTAACTGTCAAAATATATGTAATGATTGCGTCATAATCTTCACAATTATGTGAAAAACTAAAATTAAGTTGTCTGAAACGAAATTACTTTTCCAACGACCCAATTTGGATATACAATATCATCACATAGGGGAAATGCTTGAAAGTGGGTAGTACAATATACTCTGCATAGCGTTCTCCTTGTTTATAACGGATGGGATCGGGTCGTATACGATTGAACTAAGACTCGTCTGCAAATATGACATGTCCGATTGGTCACAGGACAAATTGACAAATTTTCTTTATTTTTAGTCCCATATAAAAGATTTGGGTCATTAAAGCCTCATGCCCATCATCATCGTTAAGACGCTTTATGACATTGCTTGTTGATATATTCCCTTGGAATTCTATATGCTCTTCTGAACTTATCTGGGCTCCTTTCTTTACTGCCCAGAAGTCTCTTTATACAAAATTATAATCTAATTAATGTCAATTTTTCTATAGTTTTGAAATGTTTGCTTACATAACATGGTTTTACAGTCTTAAATTATTGTATAGAATAAACATTTCTATTAAATGAAATGAAATAAGATTCTCTACACAATTTCATCTTATTATGGATAAACATTTATGAAAAATATTGACTTATTTTAATCAAAAAATTTCATAACAATATGAAAATATTAAATATTTCTACAAAGTCTGAAGGGTACGAGTATTGCAATAATGAAAGGTTGAGGTTTTATGACCTATCCATAGTTTTAATGTTTCACTTACCAGCATGACTTCGAAAACTTTCACCACTGTGTATGGACTGCTTGCGACCTTCGATGAAAGCGCCCGATGAACGTCGCCTGTCGGCAAAGGACATTAGACCTGACAAGGATTGACGCATAAATGAACAGAGATTTAAGCGATTTATTAGTAGTAAAAGGATACATTTTTATGTAAATTTTTGTGTTGATGCATTCTAACTTTATTATGATTCATACATACCTTGCACAGAAAGCTTACGTCGTATGCGATCCGGTGCTTCGGTTACTGTTAGATTATTACCCGTAGCTGATGTTGTTAGGGTCGCTGACGTATTTGTTATATTTCCTGTTGATGTTGTTGTTGTTGTTGTTGCTGCTCCTGTTACTGTTGCTGTTGTCATCGTCGTTAACGCTGTGGGAGATGCATTGCCAGCTCTTGTGGTCGTTGACGGAGTATTGACGTCAACACCAGCACCACCATTAACAATAATAGCTGCGCCACAGTTTGATGTTCCACTCTCACTGCCACTTATACTCAGTAGATCTTCCTGCGGCAATGAAAGTGCAGATTTCGCTCGTTCCCCACCCGATTCCGAGACATTCGTGGAGTCTCCACTGCCCCGTTGTGTCTTGAGTGCGCTTTCTAATTCCTTAACAACCATAGGCTCGTCATCCTCCTCTTCGGAAAGTTCCTTGATTGACATAGAGGCGGTGGATGTAAGTGGCATATGCAATGGGAATGCTATACCTTCATGGCTGTTTGTTGATGGCGTTGGCGAGAGTTTCATACTATCATGTTGTATCAATGGCGTTGTAACTTGTGGCGTCGGTGAACAATTACCACTTCCACCGCCATCTCCTGTACTAGTATCATTGTATGAAGTTACCGTTGTGGGTAAGAGTTTCTCACTGGCAGCAGCATCATTGCAATCATCGTACTTGTGGTTTCTACCATTGAATTGTGCTGCTGCCTGTGTACGTTCTTGTTGTTCTGACTGTTTCAGTGTATCTTCATCATCATCATCATCATTCTTGCTCTCAATGCATTCGACAACGCGTGGCACACTGTGCGTGGTATAGGAAGCAGAGGGTTTCTACGTTCATCAGGTTACGTGTATTTGGAAGAATTGAGCTTGTTAGGCTTGTTGGCATAAAATGTCACCGTTGTATTAATACACTTACCTTGGGCGGCACAATGAGAAACGTTTCAATTTTGTGATCTGCCAAATAAGCATCTCGACTGCCACCGTTGCCTTCTTCGACTTCGAATTTGTCACCAATGAAATCACGCGTTTGTCTTGTAATGTGCACTCGTCTGTAATGGGGATACAACAATAGTATTATAATCATTATTTGTCATTGCGCAAATAAAAACAAATGATTCTGCTGAATTTGTTGTATCTTGTTAAAGTCGTCGTTTTGAGCAATTGCTTTAATTTAATTGAAAACGCCTTCGCCTTCATCATTGTGCCTTTGTTTCATTTCATTTCGTTTCAGTTACTTGATTAAATTGATCAATTTCATTTTATGCTGCTCTACAAGTATAGTAAGCATTCATCCACTAAGTCGGCTCATCCTCATCCTCATCCTCATCGCTTCACACTTCAATTATTTTTGAAGAGCAGACAGACAAACAAGTCAAACAAATGATTGGGAGCCTCCCAAACTGACAGAGAGATAGATATATGTCGATGTCAGTGTTTTTCATTTTAAATGACTTTAACTAAAGTGCAACAATGCGTATGAGTTATTTTATTTATTTCTGGTTTTTTTTTTTTTTTTTCTTTCGATCCTTTGAGGTTTTCATTTTCCTTTTAGAGTGCAATATATTTCATTTTGGTTTTGTTTTTTTAAAAAATACTATTTTCATAAGTAGTTCAAAGTATTTACAATATTTAACGAGGCCAAACACACACACACACACACACACACACAAACTCATATATCCTATGAGTAGATACTTGTTTGGTCTGTTTACTTGTTGTCCTGTATTGTATGCTCAACACAAACACAACTATGTACTTACATATATAGGATATTGTACTTACCCAGCCACTCCACCACTTTCCATGTGATTCGCCAGGGTCACATCATCACTCCATACATCGAATTGCCACTTTCGTAGGCCAAGGACACCGCAGAGTACGTTACCAGTATGAATACCAATTCGCATGTCAACATTTATGCCAGTTGCCTCACGCACATGTCTGAAACAGTAGTAAGTATTTTATATAAAGAAAATTCTATCACACATATTTATAACAAAATATTGTATAAGACAAAAAAAGAAATGAATGTCAATACTTTCTTTGAAGAAGTAAAATATAATATTGTAGATAGACAAAAATATTTAGTTCATAAATAGTATCTTCTTCTGTTATGGATAAACATTTATATAAGCCACTCACACATTCACTCACTCACTCACTCACTCATTCAACTCATTCAGTCAAATACTTTCACGTATATGATTCTGTATAAAAAAAAAATTGTTTGTTAAATGTAAGCTTTGTGTGTTAAAAGAAAGAAAGAAAGGCTTGGCGTGTTTGAAAGCTTTAATAATAAACACGAGCACATTGCATACTTTTGTGCGCGCGTGAAACTAATTAAAGACATGACTTCAACTTCAAAACAAAATGTTATTCACGTGTGTTGGTTGCTTAACATTACAGAAAATTTAAATGAATAATTCTACACAAAATATAATACACATATAAAATACAATTAACATAAAAGAATATAATAAGTAGAAAATCAAGAGAGATAGGGAGAGACAGAGAGAAAAATGGCAAGAGTGAGTAGTGACACAAAATTTGTAGTAAGCAAGCAGTTGACATCACTTGCAGCAGTTGAGTTTATACAACTTCTGTGTGTTCACAATGTGAAATGAAATGAAACTGAGAGCAATAAAACGCGGAACACGAAACGCGAAAAAGAGATTAAAACACCAGAAAACCGAGTAAAGGCAACCTTTCATACCATTGTTATTATTATTTAAGTTAAAAGCACTCGAACGGTTGTAAAGAAATGATTAAAAAAGCGGAATGTTGTCAACCGAAAAGGAAATGTATGTGACCAACCAACCAACCAAAAGGAAAATGGGAAAAATGCACATAAAATTCATGCTATAATACAATAATAAAAGAAGAAGGCAATGGGATTGTTATTATTGTTATTGGGTATTATTGCAACATACCCAAGCGGATGACAGAATTTTATTGTATTTCACTTTTTGTTTGTTATTTTACTCTCCGATAGAAAGTTAATGCCAGGGCGGGCAGTAGGATACGTGCACAGTATTTGATGCCGATTACAATGGATTACTCATGATTTCTCTGTGTTTCTTTTTTGTTTTTATCTATTTATGAAGGCACTTTGGTGCAATAAACAAAACAAAAGTAGAATTTATCTTGCATTGGATTGTTTTTCATGATTTTCTATTGAAAGTTATGATGCAAACTGCAAAATCAAATCGGTTCATATTTTACTATATTTTTCATGTTCTTAATATTGGGAGCGGATTTACAAATATTCATCCGCAAATGTTTGCTTCCATTTGAAGTGTCATATAAACTCAATAATCAATTTAACATAAAACGGATCTTGCCAAGATTTTCTTTTTGTAAACCTTTTTCAGTTATCTTCTTCCTACCCTTAACATTTCAACTAGATGTAATATACCTAAGTATTGATGTCATCAGAAAACAACCTAGATAGAAAAACTTGTTTTCAAGACAATATAGGTGATGAGTCAACATTCAGAGTTCCACTATAACTAATGGTAAAGATGCTAATATGGGCGCAAGAGGCTTAGGTACCGTGGTACGTGGGTAGGAGTGTAACATTATTAATGGCAACAATTCCAGAGTTGTTCACCAGGCTGTTCAACGAGGGATGAGAAGCAGGTCTGGACCGCTTGGAGGTAGGTACTGTATCAGGTCTTGACCGCTTAGAAGCAGATACTTGAGTCACAGGTTTTCATGGTCATAAGATCAAGTTGACTTTTATAAGGATGGTGTTATAATATAGACGGGATGATGACTGGCTCGTTAGCCCAGAGGTTAGTGCGCTGGCTGACATCACAAGAGTCGCGGGTTCGATTCCCGCTCAAGGCAAGTCTGGTCCTGCACTTTTCTAATTTTCTCCTTTCCTTCTTAATTTTCCCCTGAGCTGAAGGCCTCTGTCGCTATTGCTCATATTAAATACTAGGTTATAATTTGTAATTATAATCTTAGTTCTAATAAATAAATAAATATAGACGGGATGACTTGTTTTCAATTTTGTCGGCGATCATATTGCAAGTCAAGTCATAATTTGTGTCCTTCTAAATTGTTGCTGTTTGCTTGGGTATGTACTACCTCGTTTGTATGAGCATAATAAACATACCGCTCTCACTACCTTGAAGTATTCGGTTGAATAGCATACAAGATCACTCATTCACCAACATGACCCCTTAACGGCAATCACATCACATCAAGGTCACTAAATGATTTAAGGAAATCTTGAATTGTTATTGTTTCTTATTTTAAAGTTTCATATTAGAAAAGCCTAGAAATTTTAAAAATATAAGAGTATGGATGCTTTTAAAGCCAATTATGTTAGTTTTTGAGATTTTCTTTACAAACTTGAATCTTCCTTTCAAAAATTCTGTTTAATATCTCAAAAACTATCGATGAAGTTGCCATAATTTGCATAGAAATCTACCGACAAACAAATAGAAAGGGAGATTGCGAAGTAGTTTCGATTTAAATTAAAATATTGTACTATTGAGGACTGCTTACCAAAATTTCATCTTGATATCTCAAAAATCATAAAAGATTTACTGAATATGAGTTGACAAATGATTTACTTCTAAAGTTTTACTAATGAGACTTGAAATTTACAATTAATCCTTCTTGATATTTTTTAAAAACTAAAGTCATAGTTGGCATTTTTGGAGGGTTCAAAACTGATAAAAAAAAATCAGATGATTAAGTCGTTTATATAAAAAATAAGAATTAAACTGCCATGCTGAACTTTAGACTTAAAATAGTACAACAAATTTTCTAATATCTGCTGCCAATGAGATAAATTTCAGTAACTGGTTGGTTTTTCTATATAATTGGAGTTCATTCTTAATTCTCCATAATCAAAGGGTATCAAACGAAACCCTATTACTAAGGCTATGACGTAAAGAGTATAAAAATGTAAAGAGATTTAATGAATTTAAAAAAAATAAGAAAGGAAAAAACTCAAACTAAATCAACACAAATGGTGGGAGTTCACTTGACGTAAATGAAGACCCTTTGATTACAGTTCAAACGGAAAACCAACAATGACAAACAATATTGTGAACAACAATGACATAAAAGCAAACACAAGCAAACAAAACACGCACTTCATCCAAGCACCCAATGATAAGGGCCAACCAATCCAAGCACCATGCAACGAACGCCAATTGTTTACTTTACTTTGCAATCCTTGCACACAGATACATACATACTTTAATACCCACACATGGATAAACATAAAAGTATGCTTAGTACTTAATGCTTAGTAATTCTATGTACTATTCTAGCTCACTCACCTGATGGCATCGATCATTTGTAAACCCATGTTGACACAATTGCTAGCATGTTGTGGCCTTGAGATGGGCAAACCCGAAACACAGTAATAACAATCACCGAGTATCTTGATGCGCAAACATTGATTCTCCTGGGATTTTATAATTAAAGTTGAAAGGATCAAACAATAAGGTGATGATGGTAATAATCGTTGTTATATTTTTTTTTTTTTTGTTTTTGCTTTGTAAGGATACTAACCTGAGCAATTTGATCGAAACGTCCGAATAGATCATTTAAGGTCTTAACCAAATCACTGGCTGTCAACTGTTCTGAAAGTGGTGTAAAGTTTACAATATCCGCATACAAAATGGAGACATTATTATGTCTTTGCACGTGTAATTCATGGAAACGGGTAGCTGATGATGTTGTTTGGCCACCAGCACGTTGACAAGCATCGGCCATTTTCAACATAATGCTACGCTTAACCTGACAGGGTCCAGGTTAAGGATGAGAAAAGAAAGAGAAATCATCATTAAAACGCGAATCGAGTTTTTTTTATAAATGACCATTAAATATATAATATTGTAGCAGTGAACTTAAGCTCTATGAGTACACACTTACCTCGGCGGCAATGTAAGCTGGTATAACGCTGAGCAACAGTTGCTCCTGCTGTTCACGTTCGCATTCCAGTTTGACACGTTGCTCGATGCCTGTGCGTGTGCCATCGACAGTACGATTATGGGCTGCGTCTGACATGATGCGATAATAAAGACCGGAAACTGATGCGCTCGCCAGCATAACAATTTCACCAAAGAGCTATGAAAACAGAAAACCAGAGAGACAGACAAATGAATAACGAAGAAATGAACACTAAAATGGATTGCATTCAACAACAAGCATGAAGATAAATAAAATAAATGGCAAATGGCATGATATTTTTTCTGTGTGCAAGCTATATAAATTCCATTCATTAGAGGAACAACAATAGTAAATTAACAATAGCAGCAACTACAGCGACTACAGCAATAGTAAGAGCAACAATAACAAGGACATTACGAGTCACGTATCTTTGTATTTGTTTTAATTTGGTCAAAAACAAAGCACAAAACCACTTAAATGGAGTAAAATTGAGTTAAGTTGAGTTGCATATGCTTCGTTGCATTTATTATGGTTGCAACATCAACTGAACTGAACCGCAAACCCAATGGTACCCTTGAGTTCCATTATTTTCTACATCCCCCCCTCCACTTGTTGGTTTTCTGTTATTTTTGTTCCTGCTGCTGTTGCTGCTGCTATTGTTCTTGTAGTTGGTGTTGTGGAATGCAACAGTTGCAATTAATGTTATGCAATTTGTTGTCATTGCCCAGTTGTTGTGTATCCTTTTATTGCTAACGCAACGATTATTTACATATTCCTGTGCATGTATGAGTATGTGAATTCATACAGTGGTCTAAGGAAGTATTGAACAACAATTATTTTCAAAATATATTATTTTTAATATTCTGATAAGAATTCTTATGTTTTTAGAGTTCCGGACCCAAACGGTACCAAAGGGAACCCTATTGAAGAGCAGACCCGTCCTCGGGTCATATCTCATGAACCGCAATAGCCAGAGAGTTGAAATTTTCACAAAATATGTAGTCCTATCCGGGCTTTAGTAACAAATATTAAAACTAAAATATTTTCAAAAACTTAAAGGGGTCTCTATACAAGAAACATTTTGGTTTCTATGGCAGCTATACGATCCAGTAATCCCACGATCTTAAAATTTGTATGGTTGGTGGCTATACATCAGAAACTTTTACTGTCGTAATTTTAGTTTGATCGGACTAATAGAGAGGGTACCTCCTATACAACCTCCATTAAAATTCAGGTTCTTATTAGAAAAACTTTTTTGTTTTTTGTTCTATCGAACTGAAATTTAGATACTTTAAGTTCTTAACATAGACGCTACATATTTGTTGCAATCAACCAAATCGGCCAACTAGGAGGGGTACCTCCCATACAAAGCCTTCATTAAAATTCAGCCTCTTATTCGAAAAACTTTTTTGTTTTTTGTTCTATCGAAGTGAAATTTGGATACTATAAGTTCCTAGCACAGACGCTATATATCTGTTGGAATTAGCCAAATCGGCCAACTAGGAGGGGTACCTCCCATACAAGCCCTCCATTAAAATTCAGCCTCTTATTTGAAAAACTTTTTTGTTTTTTGTTCTATCGAACTGAAATTTGGATACTATAAGTTCCTAGCACAGGCGCTACATATCTGTTGGAATCAGCCAAATAGGTCAACTAGGAGGGGTACCTCCCATACAAACCCACCATTAAAATTCAGGGTCTTTTTTGAAAAACTTTTTTGTTTTATGAACTATTGAACTGATATTTAGAAACAAAAAGTTTCTGATATAGGCGCGGTATATTTGTTGTAATCACTCAAATGGGACCCATACAAATCCCAATCTGTTTTATTTCAAAGTACTCACTTGATTAAAAATATTTTAATGTTTCATATTGAAAGCAAAACTTATATTTGACATGCATCCCACATACTATTGTATGATATGCAATATGAATCATTATGTTTGTGCACTCATGGACAAAATACTTGTTAGGTGTCATGGAGTGACTCATGAGTTTTAATTTTAAAAAAATATATTTAGAATTTTCCAAGAAATAAAAGAAAAAACACAATTGATAAAAATATGATAGAATGTATATAGTATATAAAGTATAAATTTAGAAAAGTTTCACGCTAATCTAATTTAATTTTTTTATATATGTGCCTAGTTATCATTTTAAATATATTATTTTGAAGGCATTAAAATAGTTATGCTTATTAAGATTGAGGGTGTACTCATTACTTTGACCATGAGTGTGCATGCCATCACTCTTTATGCTGACTGATGTAGTTTACTATCTTGTCACGACCACAATATGGCCTGACAGATACATTCTAAACATGAGATGCCATAGAAACTTTCAAATGCTTATGGCATGCATCTTAATGCAAAGTCAGCAATTGACAAATTCAAGTTCACAATTTTTTTTTTTCAAAAAGATTCATACATATTTTGGTACTCATCAAATGAAGGCGGGACGAAGTCCAAATCAAAGAATAGAATAGAAATCATCAAATGAGATTTTATATGAGTTTTATTTTTATTTTTATTACATTTGTTGTTTATTAGTAGATTTCTCTTTTCCATAGAACATTTCACATAGATTAAAGGAGAACATCTACGTATACCAAATATTAGGATTAATGTCAAAATGGGCATATACTTAATTATTTTTGTAGTTTTCTATAAGGAATTAACATGAAATTGAAATCAGATGCATTACTTATGATACGATTCTATCAGAGGATCTGAATGAATACTTTCTGA
Organism: Amiota minor; assembly: GCA_037043295.1. Lineage (NCBI taxonomy): Eukaryota > Metazoa > Arthropoda > Insecta > Diptera > Drosophilidae > Amiota > Amiota minor. Next base: position 1,258,878 of record JBAMAW010001063.1, read on the forward strand.
TTATTTTTGCAAAGTAAACTGAATCTTCTTGATAAGTCGGGAATTATGAGCATGGAAAAATGTATTGGAATCAAAGGGAGATGATGTTTTCCTTCATTAAATTCCATAAAAATATTCTTAATTTATTATTGTAATTTAGTTACTTAAGTTTGTTGAAGGTTTCTATTTGCTGAATTGTAGTTGTATGATTGACTACAAATACAAATAAAATAATCTTCAATAAATCCGTAGTTGTTCCAACACTTTGGGTGATTTCATTTTTCAAACTTTGATGTTCGAATGAACAGCTGTTTGCGATTCGAACCGTTTTACATTTAGCGATTCTGTGTTTCGACACTTGTCTTTGATTCTTCTTTGGTGTCTGTTGCTTGTGCTTACACCTAACAACCTTTGCAAAACAACTGTTTTGACATTTCTCACTCCTTCCACATTCCACACTCTACAAAAGACATAATACGCGAAAGAAAACAAACAAACAAGAAAAAATTCTGCCGTAGTGTCGCTGTATGTAAAACCCATCGTCAACAGCACATTCACAAGATGCAGACATGCCAACTTTCACTATTGAGACTATTAAAAATTTTCATTGAACTAATCACCTTCTATGCGTTTCTAAAACATATTTAAAACATCTCAGTTTTATTAAGTTTAATATGCATAGTTTTTTTTTTTAACATATCAATTAATTGTATTGAAGATAAATGAGAATCTTCGGAAATCATAAAATTTAAAGGCGAGCAGGATGGCATATTCAATATTTGGTTGGTTGGTATTGCTTTAATGCAAAAGAGATTTGAGTTCAATGCAAATTTATACTTCAACCAACTGAAATATTGAATTCTTTATATGAATATAACCCAGGAAAACAGTAAGCTACAGGTGTTTTTTGTTTTTTTTTTGTATAGCATCAATAAAACGTGAATTTAACCAAATCACTTCAAAAAAGTGGAAGATTTCAAAACCGTCTAAAGAGATGTTTGGCCGACGGATAAATGCAATTTGGTTGGAATTTTGTTGAAAGAGATTTCTGGCATAAAGTATATTTGAAAAAATGAAATTGATAAGCCTAAGAAATTCTATCGAAATATCGAAATTAACTAATAGTTTTAAAATTTTGTGAATGGATCCGGTTATTGTAATAAGGACGAAAAAAAGGTATTGTATCTCACAATTTTCACCACAAAATTTCCGTCAAGAAATGGATTAAGTAATTGTACTTAATGATCTTAGATCAGTTTTTAAACCAAACATTGATAAAACATGATGATGATAAGATTATAGATTTTCAGCACTCACTCACCATAGGCAAATTGGGATCATAATACGGACTGGTTCCAATCTTATGTACAATGTGTATGACCGTCATGAATAACGCTAAAACCACAGACACTGGCCAGGATATAGGTAGCATTGTGTGTATGCCCTGTGAAAAAGAAAGAACAGAAGAAAGAAAGAATGAAAGGAAAACAAGAAGTCATACAAACATTTCAAGTTAAGTAAATATTGTGGTAGTGCAAAGGGTAAAAGGTAAACAAGAAAAAGTAAAAAAAAATTAAAGAGACGATGATAGTCTTTTGCCTAATTATTCCCACATGCCGAAGGCATTACAACAATAGTTCAAATAATAAATCTCAGTAGAGGCTCTTCTTCTTTTCTTTTTTTGTTTTTAACTTTTGCTACTTAGGCATGAAAACTTGACTTGTGTAGGTTATATGTACAATACTACATATGACAATGAGTTAAGAGCCCAGGATACTAGAGAAAGAAAAAAAAAACAAGAAAAAGAAACCAAAGCTCGTATGTACTTACCAGAAATAGAGCAAACAACGGCAATGGCGCCAACTTTTCAGCGGTAATTGCTGCTATTGTCCCCAGTGAAAATGTGGTTACAATGGCGAAAGCTAGAGCTGCAGCCGGTGAACTTAAAACGGCTGGGAATTGTAATGCCGTCAGTATGGAGGCCGATATTAAAGCGGCCAATACCAAAAGTAGCGTCTGCACCAAATGCTGCTTTATATGTTGGTGGTGGTGGTGGTGGTGGTGGTGGTTTGAGAAAATAGAAAATTGAAATACAAAATATGGCATAAGTAGTGGATAGAAATTCATTTTACTTTGTACTGACTGGACTTCAAATCCCAATATGATGATGACTTACTTGCCCGTAAACGACTCCAATAATGATGGCTACCACACATGCTACCAACGATATCATGAGACCAGATCGAAACAAAGATTTCCGCAGGCGTTGACGATAACGAGTATATAAATCGTCTAAATGTATGTCCTCAGCTGTGTTTTCAAAATTTTGTATAAAAGTATATGAAAGAAGAAGAAAAAAATGGACAAGAAGAAATGTTACATTAGTGTTTGTTAAGTGCAAAAAGTAATTTACTTTGAAAAATAGAAGGCAAAATGTGTGGCACACAAAAAACAAAACAAAAAAAAAAAATATGTAGGAACCAAAGCGATTGTGGTGACCATAAAAGATTGAAATGAAGACAAAATGAAAGTATTATGTGCTAATGCATTTTGACAAAACAACTGATTGTCTGATTTTAGTCAACAAATTGTCATTTTTCTTACTTCATTTTATATTCTCTCTCACTTTATTTCCCTCATCATTTGTTTCATTTACAATAATTTTTCGCTATATTGGCATTTCAACAAATTGACATTCAATAAAATGAAAGAAAAGAAAATAAATCAAAATAAATGTACTGAAAATCCAATACATCAAATTGGTAAAAGGAAAATACTACGAACAGAGTAGAATTGGCAGACAAGTGAATTACATATTTCCGGTTAATAAAATATCTCAAGTTGCCTGTCACAAACAGAGAGAAGACACAAATACTTCAACAATAAGGCGCTTAAGATAAAACGTATTTTTATTTTATTTTATTTTATTTATTCTCTGTAGAAAAGTGTGAAAAGAATATTGCTGCTACAAATTGTGTGAAAGATAAGTTATTGGTGGTGGGAATTTGATGAATTTATTTCGGTAATCCAAAGTCAAATATGCTTTTTATTTAATTATGGAATAAAATACAGGATATTTATTTATTAATTAACTTCAATAAACATAGATATTTATAATAGCTAAGGACTTTTGTTTGAGATGCCATTGTCGTTTACAAATCTTGAGTTTAACTCAAGTTTTTTAAAATGAACAAGCATAACATTTATGACCCAATCACTTGTTTCTATTGAACTACATTGGAGATTTGCTTAATGGGAATTAAAATGAATATATTAGTGCATTCCAAGTCCAAAAAGAAGTATACATTCAATTATATTATTTTCAACATTTATTCAACGAAAGTATATTTTTAAGGGAATTGCACCTTCTTGATTTTTTTTTTTTTTCTTCCATCAAAGACTAAATCAATTTGGAGTCAATTTCTCTTTGATGCTGTTATTTCCTTAATCAAGCTTTATACTTTATGATTATATTTTAATATGATTTTTTAGGATTCCCTTGTGGATCTTTCTTTGGAGACATCTTTGTAAGTGTACTTACAGTAAATACTTTGTTAAAAGTCAAAAATAAAATCATATATGTTCCTATACGTCTAGTAAGTTTTATGTAACACAAGCTACTGAATCGAGAGGCTAAACACAGATTAACAAAGCTTACGCGAAATTCGGGATTTCCCTTTGAACAAGAGTCACTCGTTAAGCAAGTTTTTGAAGTAAAACTTCTTTAACAGCGTTGGACAAAAATTTATTTTTTGAGTAAAAGAATACAAATCGTCACGTTTTTTTGATTCTTTATCTCATGAACCGCACTAGGTAGAGACTTGAAATTTTCACAGAATGTGTATTTCTATTGTCACATCTCCAACAAATAAAAAAATTTCGATAATCCAAGTCTCAATAAAGAGATTACAATTATACAACAACAATATTCTGTTTGTGTGTTATAAAAATGCTTATAACAACAACGTACAAGCAATTAGCTTAAATACTCATTACGCTGGTCAGTCGTTTATCAAGAGTCCACAATATTACAGATTATTATTATTTTCTCATTTTCTACACTTGGTAGAGATTTTCCAAATGGTAGAAAGAATCTCACTTAAACCAATCATGATAACTTGTTGAGGGATGGATGGATGAATGGGTTATGTAGTTGTTTGAGAAATGGCAGAAGGTCATCGAATAAAAAATATAATCAATACATCATGCACTAATGTTACTGACTTATATTAAAAAAAACGCTACAGAACAAATCTTTATTTTATTATTGTATATTTTTCATAAAACTAGTCTGGTATTTCTAATGCAAAGAATCTTGCATCAATTTTCGGGGATTTTATCTCATAGTTTACCTTGGTACTCTAAAAAGAGCTTGTATGCGAAAAAATAATATTAAATTATAAATAAAAATCAGCGATAGAAGAAAACAAGCACGAATAGTAAAGTGTGGATTATTATACTTGTTCCCTTTCATTTCTTTTTTTTTTTTTTGTAATTTTCCTCACACTTATTTTGCTGCATAAATGCCAAGGAACTTGAGTTTCGTCAGTTTGAATTTAGAAATGTCGAATAATAAATTAAGAACTAAGCTGCTTTTGTTAAAATAAGTATGAAAATTGCATTGCCAAAAACATTCTTCTCAATTCATATTATTCTTTCTAAAACAGAATTTTATATTGAATAATTGTGAATACTTGGCAAAATGGAATTGATAACTTAAATTTCAATATCTCAATGTAAATACCCTAAGAATTTCTTAGCAACTTCTTAAGTTATCGGGTCGTTATATTCATTTATTTATTTTTCTCTTAATTAAAATTATGTATTTCCAAATCTGCCTTACAATATAAAGTCTGTTTAAATTTGACTAATTTTAATTTGTTATTTCAGATTCAATTTATAATTTTTTTTTTAAATTAAAGACTAAACGGATCTCTCGCCCTATTGTTCTACAAATACTTGGTAAGTTTTATGTTATTAGCTTTGCTATAAATTCTTGTTTAGAGAATGCAATTGTTTCAAAAAGTTTGATAAACAAAAGATGCCAACAATTTACTAAGTATAAGCAAAATTAAACAAAGTAAATTTTAACAGGAATTCTTCATTTGTGTACTCTTCATACAGTGATTAGTAAGTATTTTCAGTTTGTCATGAAGTTTGTAACGGACAGAAGGAGACATCTGAGACTGGACAAGGTATAGTCATGTCCCTCTGTCTGTCTGGGGAATGCATATGCAAAATAGTCCTTCAGTAGAAAATGAAATGAGACGAAAATCAAAATGCGATGATGCTTCGGAGACGAAGTGGGGAGACGCACAAAGCAATGCACATAGTCTTGTACATATGAATGCTTATGCAAGAGTAAGAGAAAGATAAAAAATGCTTTACTGGTTGTACTGGTACTTTACTAAAAAACGTACGGACAAGTGGCCGAATGACCGAAAAATAAAATAAGTCTTTTTTGTATTGAAACAATATAAGAATGCAATATTCTGTATTATTCCTTGACCATCTACTTTAGAAGTTTCACTTCCATATTGCATTTGCCTACATAGCTCCAATATTCTAATAACATCATCAAATTTTGATTTTCGTCACATTAAATTTTCATATTTTTTGGTTTACTCCCTTTCGCTAAAGAAGTTTCACTTCAAAAAAGTACTTAGGGTTGTGCTATTAAATTGGCACGGAGTGTATTTGATATTCTATTGCGACACTATACTAATCATAGCACACACATTTACTAATCATGTAAATTTTAAGGTCCTATGATTACTGGATTGCATACCTCCTATACAAAACCCAGATTTAAATTCGTGTTCTTATTGTTATTAGAAATACTTTCTTGTTCTTTTTATTATCGAACAGAAATTTAGTCAGTAAAAGTTTCTAACCCATATCCACTAACCAAGTAAATTTCAAGACCCTATGATTACTGGATCGTATAGGTCCCATACAAATATTTCAAATTCAATGAATATAAGTCAAATCAATAATGAAATATTTCTTGATGTTCCATCACAGGAGAGTAGGCAAAAGGTTTTCTAGGAGTGTGTGAAGAGTATGTCATCTTCGGCATAGCCGAAATTAACCATCTTTTTGCTTTTTATTGTTATAAAATATAATAATAAGTAGAATGAAACTGCTTTCATTTCTTTTCTTAACTAAAGCTACTTATTATTATCCTTGATGATTTTCTGTTTGTTTATATTGTTTTTTTTTTTTGATTTTATTAAATACTCTAAAGCCATAAGCGTTTTATGGTCTTAAATCCTGTTGAATAAAAGTTTGTTTGTTTTGCTCTCACAAAACCACAAAATCTAACTGCTTACTAAAGCAAAAAGCTTAGCAAAAACATACATAAATGAAATAAAGAAATGCGCACAATGCTGCATTTAAGCGTATCTATCGTTTTAAAGCTTTTTTTCTACTAATCCTTACTATGTTTTATTTTTTTTTTTTTTATTATGTTTTGCTTTCGAATACGATTTTTAAGCGAACTTAAACCACACACATTTGGTATCCAACTAAGACAATTCTACTGATGCAACTGCGATTTTTCATTTTTTCTTTACATCTCATGTACTACGTTTGCAGTTTATGTAAGAAAATTGTATCTAAATACTATGCAAGAACATTTGCAAATAGAAATACTTAATCATGTAAGACGCTTTTGTGATAAGTTAGTGTGACATCTTTGGTGGCATTCAACGCCACAGGATAACCAACTGTATGCGATGCAAATAAGAAAACAAAAGACGAGATAGAAAAAAAAAAAAATAAGTATCTTTGTACATTGTGGAGTCTCAACTATTGAATATTATGTACCCTGCTTCATTTAAAGTTATCATGAATTGTATATATTGTGCATTTGTAATTGAAGTTAAAGATTCATTTAATATTAAGAATCAATTTCTTAGCCACATTTTTCATTATAGATATTTGTAAGTTTAAATGAATGCATAGATCTTATCCTCTTGTAGTCATAGAGTCGTAAAACTTTTAAAGGAATAATGGTTTTTTTTTGATCTGCAGAAATGGATTTCATCAAAATATGTATAATTTTGAGGATTAATAAACTTTTACTATGACCCAACTTAAACAGAACTTTATCTCTTATGATACCCAAGAAACAGTCACCGGAACAAAAAGAAGAACGTGATTGGATCTTTTTATCTCGTTAAGCTGTGCTTTTTAGGATCTTACTAGTTGTTTCCTACATATGCACAAACCTTATATGCTCTTCCACTCATAGATTTGGTACATGGTATAAAAATAAAAATAAAGAAAAATCTACATTAATCTGCACTTATTGCTGGCAGGGTTACTGGGTGTTTTGCCAACTCATCATGTTGTTTATAATGATTACAAGCTCTGAAGAATAAAGAGAATGTAGAGCGCGACCTTAGATATGAAAACATCTCCCACCTTCCTTACCCACCTACTTTCCATCAACTAGTCCAATTGCTGTGCTAGCAGTGCTAACTTTCTCACATGTCGTTACTAGTGTGTGCGACTGAATGAGTTCGTGAATGCTTTTATGCCCTTGTCAAAAGAATTTCTATTTGATTGCAGAAAATAAACAAGCGTTCATTGCTACAGACTTTTTACATTTCTTACTCATTCTAATGCTTTTTTGTTTATCTCAATTCATTTCATACCGTCATTTTGCTTGAATACATAACTTCTTCACAGTTATTTGGCATGAGATTTTCCTTTATTAGAATCTAAATAGAGGCTTCTCCACTGAGTATATTGCGTCGGATTGTTAGGCTGCTGTTGCTTTCGTTTCGTTTAAGATTCACCAGAAGCAAAAACAACAGAGAATGTAGAAATTATATTTAGACAAAACGACAGAAAGTGAGGCACATCATTGCATTTCATTTAAATCATTTATTTATTTCATTGCTTGATCAGAGAGAAAATAAAATATCCATCAACCACAGTGGAGACTACGAAGTCAACTTTTCGTCTTCTACTCTTTTACATATTTTGTTTTAAAACCTCAAATTTTTAGACATTAATTTTTGTTTTGAGTGACAAGATGTGTAATGATGAATGTCGATTTATTTAACGTGAACAAATGTCTTTGAATACAATATCAACGTGACAAGCACAAGGGTTAATAAAAATCAATCAACATCTCCTTGGATGTACATTCACATGTACCAAATTCAAGTCATACTTATTTATATGATCATATGATTCTCTCTCCCACCCAAAACTTCTTTTGTTCTCTGGGGCACAGCATACAGTTGTATAACGCAACTCCACAAAGAGTTGAAAATTCTCCCGCATTTAGGTTTCAAACAACAACCTCCATGATACTCCCATAAACAGGCTGTTATTACTGGCATGGACAGAACAAGTTCCATGTCCTTCCAATGTCAGACTTCGTATTCCATTTGTGCTCCAAACAGTTCTTGGGTTCTTGGGTTGGTATGGCCCATAAATCGTCCTCTCTCATTTAGTTGCCTAGAAATCAAAGTTATGGAGGTTATCCAGAATCACAAATGATAAGTGAATACAATCTACCTTCCGGAATTGAAGTCATAAGCACAGATGTCTTGTACAAACAGAAGAGGAAATTATGTATTAAATTTCTCAAGATATATTTAATAGGTACTTCGGTTAAATTCAATAATACATTGATGCGAAAATCAACTAGTAATTTGGACCAATACTTCACAAATCCTACTTGGGATTGATTCATATAGTTTGCCTATACATTTTAATAGAATAAAACAACAAGTTAGTTTAATACGGGAATGAGATCTGAAAGGCTTCTGGCCAATCATCATTAAACATTTTCGATAATGTTTAAGTGCAATGAGTATGGAGTCCAGTTCAATTAACCTACTTATTAACTTTTTAACGATTTAACAATCCGCGGAGTGCGAATTGGCGCATTAGCATATTGGTATGGTTGAGCCTTAGGTCTAAAAAGTCCTTCATTTAATGGAAAAGATCATTTTAATATGTCAACGTATGCCCTCGCATTTACAGTTGTCAACTAACAAGTGACATACACACCCTCCCTGCGTCCAAGTCCTGCCAATTAAACCTTTTGACATGATGCCATTGTAGTTTTGGTAAAATTAGTCAGGAAAAAACTATGGGGTTCTGCTTTGGATTTGTTATGAAATGAAGGTTTTTCTCTATTTTAAATGTCTTTAAATATTTAGCTTTCAAAATAAAAATTCTATGATAATAACATCGTCAAATTTTGATTTTCGTCACATTTCATTTTCATATTTTTTGGATTTACTCCTCTTCGCTAAGAAGTTTCATTTCAAAGAAGTACTTAGGGTTGTGCTATTAAAGTGGCACGGAGTGTATTTGATACTCAATAATTCAAGTAATTTTCATATTAATTTTAATAATCTGATTAAACTGATTTTATTGACAATGAGGGTGACTGGTTACATGATTAATGAGTTCAAGTCAAGGAAATGAAAGTTTTAGTCAAATCAATTCGATTTGAGTTTCATGCGTCACGTGCTCGTATTTGCTTGCTGTTATTTAGGCGGCAAAATGCTAACATAAATTTAAATATTTATTAACAATTTATTGATTATTAACAATTTATTGATTTACTCGTATAAAAATTCTTGTTTATTTAAGTCTTAAGCGTGCGCTTCATAAAAATATCTACTATTTGTTTTTTCTTTCAATTTTTTTTTTTACCTTTAAAATAAATAAGTTTAAAAATAGACGCGCGAACATGATGTTGTTAGATATTTTTCAAGCTCATTTTATTTTATTGTCTAAGTTTGGCAATCTCTCTCTCCAATTAGCAAGTGGAGGGGTATTGATTTAGAGTGTGGGTGAGTTTGTGGTAATATATATTTTCTATTGAAAAAATGTTCGTATACTTTTATCAAATATTGTAGATTTAATTTTCGTTATTGGTGGTTTTTTTTCTTTTTTGTTTAAAGGATTGATGATGATTCTTTTAAAACTTTTATGAATTTCATGACCTTTTTTGGACTCATCAAATTTAATAATTGGAATTTTTTTAATTACAATATGATAATTTGAAATCTGAAAACATTTGAACTTTTTTATTTTTTTGTTTTCGAAATTGAAGTATTGAAATAAATATTGCTTATACGCCATGTGGCTTTTGGTTGGATATTTCAAAGCAGTTAACTTGTCTTGTGAGTTTGATTAACTGATTTGTTTTCTTAGTTAATTTGAACACATTTGAAACTCTAGTTTTTGAGTTTTTTCTACATATATTCTAATTCTATTTCACTTGAAGGTATTTTTTCTTGTCTCCCATTTAAGAATTTTTTTTTCTATTTGTCTTTATTAATAATTGTAAATTATGCCATCTAAGCCAAACAATTTATCCATACTTTTATGATTTGTTTGTTTATCTTTCTTTCAATAAATATTGTATATTCTTCCACCACTCACAGCATCATCAAAAAACAACACAACCCGACAACAATTTATTCTATTTATTCAGTATTTCCTGTTGGTTCACGGCACAATCCTGTTTATTTTATTGCCAGCTATCAGGTGCATGCCAGGACACTAAACATTGTAAATTGCATTTGGTATGCAATGGGATAAACTTTCCTATTCCCTTTTCCTCCACCTCCTATATACATTCTAAGTTTTTTATTCGTTTCCTGTCTATTTGCCTATGCACTTCAATGTTCTATAACCCAGCTTAGTTTTGTTTCTCTCGTTTTTTCTGCATACATTATATGGGTAAATGAAGGGTTTATAGAGTTCATAGAAAGGTATGTAACATACAAAATGTAGGATATGCAATTCATAGTAAGAGTTAAATTTATCTAAGATTTTTTATTTCAGCCTAATAAGATGAAATTGGGTAAGTAAAATTTGTCACATTTACTATTCCGACGGCATAGTCTACCTTAAGTTAAATCAATAATGAAATATTTCTGAATCAATTAATCACAGAAGCAAAAGCAAAAACGTTTTCTATGAGGTTGTGAAGAGTATAACAACTTCGGCATAACCTTTTTTTTTTCTGGTCTTCTTTTTTGCATCATCATCTCTATGCATGTCTAGAATTTACTATGTTTCGTATGTCGAACACGTCCTATTTATTTTATGGTTTTTACAATATTTTGGTTACATCAAATGATTATTTGAACTTTCTGCAAGTTGCATAAATATTTTAAGTTGAAAGCTTATTGTTGCATTTAATTAAATTTAATTATACCAATTTTTGAAAACATTAGAAAAGAAGCATAAAAGATTTTCTATTTTTTGATACTTTCTAATAATCAACTTGATTTTAGTTACAATCGTTTTTGTTACGGTTCTCATGTTGTAATTGATACTATTGTTTTCTAGTTTCATTTGTAAGAATTTCGATGAAAAATAACTGATATTTAGTTATATAGAGAGGCATTTTCTGGTTAAGCTTGTCAATGGGTCAATAATGACCTTACTATGCTTTGCTTCTGCGTAAGAATATCACCATGGTTTAACGTGTAGTTCATGGAAGAACAGTTTGAATATTGTTACAAACGATACAATATATCGTATAAAGTATCAATGTGATACTTAGATCTGGTCTTCAATTACTACCAGGTACATGTCTCTGTGTATGGTTGTGTTCCTTCATTGGCACATGCAATTTATCAAGTGCGCAGAGAGATGGAAAATAACATAAAAATCACAACAAATGGAGGGGTTAGTTGACATGCATTGACTGTCATCGGCAGTACTGTGTTTGCTGAATACTTAGAATTAACTAATTGTACAATAAAATATATTTTTCATAGTTCAAACAACTTTTTTTTTTTTCGAATTTCTATTTTATCCACCAGTTCTGAGCAAGCTCAATTTTTTTTAAATTATATTTTGGGAGTACAAATAAGTTTCCCCCGCTTACCAAAAGAAGTCCTGCACTATCCGCTACATTCATTTGGGCATTTTCCCTTCCAATTAACATTTGTTCAGATCGATGGAAAATTGCCTATCTGAGCGACACTTTACATCAAATTAAGAAACCAAAAATTGGGTCTATTCGTGGATAGCCTCAAAAGATAAACCGTTCTTCCAAAGTGACTGCCAGAAAGACGAAAAAAAATGTCTATCGATGGACAATACTTTCAATAAATCATAACCATACCACCATTCTTACATGGCATAATTGGAATAAAATCGGCAAAAACATATTTGTGCTTCCAATAACATTTCTTTAACTTTTTTGTTATTAAATTTTTCTTTATTTTTTGAATCTGCCCTTGACTTACTTAGACTATAGTGGTTCGGCTGAAGTAAGAATTTTGCACTAATTTTACTTTTCTTTGTAAGCAATACAGGCTTTTAGATTCATCCTTCATATTCAGAGACTAAATCGACACTTTACCTGTACTGTGTATTGAAAAGACAGTAAAATTCCATAATAATTCAATACAAAAAACGTTATTCATGGCAGAATTCACGTTATGCGACCACAAGTTAGAAGCCGGGACAATTTTCTGGCTCTTTGAGATCTGATTATATCTACCCATGTTATGACTAAAAGGAACTTCATGTTCCAAAGAGGATTCTCTATTTCTTTACAAGGAAAACCTTAATCTTGGATAAGACAGACTGATTATCATTTCTTCGGTTTCATCAGTCTGAAGCACGTGATGTCTATTTGCTTTTCTTGTTTTAAGTATTTACAACAAAGTATTTATATTTCAACGAATTCTTGTTATTTTCTTTAAATTCTTACAATAAGTTTTACAATCTTATTCTTGCGATTGATTAATTTAATATTTTATTACACATCCAATTGGAGGAAATGTAGTATTTAAAAAATTACCTTCCAATTGAAGCTGGGCTGGTAGATTATTTCTCCTAAGTCGTGTGTCTGCTTTCTGTGTCATGTGAATGCTTTTACTAATGGAGACTAATGGATGTTTAGTTTATGATTAATGTTGGCTACTTCATTTTTTACTATTGGTACATTATATTCAGCTCAATAAATTTATAAAAATACGAGGAAGCATCAGTAAACATTGTCAATACTTACGAGTCGCTCAAAAATGGCTCTTTGTTAATGCTATTAGAAAGGAAGACTTTGTAATCAAGGTTTGGGGGAGTGCGTGAATTAATAAACCAGTGTAAATATACAAATGTATTACTTGTACTTATTAGCCAGGATACCTTGATTATGTATTATTAAACACTCTTTCTCTCTCACAATGTCTCAAAAGACATGAAACCAATTGCTAGACTCCTTGAGAAAGATTAATGAAAAAAATTTAAGTATTTCTAAAAAGTTTTTCATATTTAGTAACAACAATAAAAGGTAAAAATCTAAAATTAAATATTCAGACTTTGTTGATTTTGTTCGCCCACATTAATGATTTTATCCGCACATGCCAACCGACCAAAACTAAAAGAAATTTTGATTTGTTTTTGATGCATAGGGTTTTTGTTTATTTACAAATTATATTCTATGTTGATAGCATTTACATTTTATCCTCAACAATTTCTGACACGTGAAACTCATTTTCTCTTAGAAATATTTCTTTTCCATAAAAATCAATAGTTGACTTGATTCGATTTACTTGCTTCATTACGAAAATGTGTCTATAAATGATTGCATTTGTATTATTTGTTTTGAACATTTTCATTTGTCATCATTTCTAGGCGGAAAATCTACTATAATATGGAATAATTTATCATGTAAGCAGGCAGTATCACCTTTTGTTAAACGCTCAAAAAATAAATAACATTAATGTCAATGGGCAAAGCTTAAGTTGACACTTAAATCTATAAATAATGATAAGAAAATCCAAAAAGGCACGCAACAATATCTCAGTATTGATTGGACATTAATAAGTAAAACGAAGAAATAGAAAAATGGGCAGAACTTGAACTCAAGTTTAGTCGTACAAAAAATAGAAAAAAAAAAAAAAACGGTAAGTTCAAAATCATCACTTAAACTTTCAAACAATGACAATTTGTCTCACCTTCACATTGGGGTGAAGTAAAAAAACCCTTGACCCATTTGTTCAGAAACCCCAACTCTAAATTTCCACTCTTGGGTAGAGTATTAATAGCCCGTTTGCGCCTTTAAATGTGCGACAATTTTGTTTCAAGCAAAAGCAATAAATACTAGAATAGATACAGACTTCATGAAAGTCAATCAATTGCCATCTAAGTTTTAAGTTTCTTTAAGGGTAGTTCGATAAGTTTATAAAAACAGACAATGAAGTGTTTCTCATCAGGTTTTTTATAAAAGTCAATCAGACCTCGCTGGATATTGGAGAAAATATCTATTGCATGACGGAAATGGAAAATAAATGGCTTTGCCCTTAGGAACACCTTAGGAAATTCATACTAGGCCAAAGTAGTACAAGTCAAGGATAAGGTAAAAGGCAAAAACAAAACTTATATCAATTTCTCAATGGTTATTCTTGTTGACGGTATATAAGAGATAGATGCAGAACTCTACTTTAATAGATAGATAGATAGATAGATAGAGATAGAGCTCTTGTGTGTGTGTGTCAGTGAGAAGGAATTTGAAATTAGCCTAAAGGTTGTGCTTGGTATTTCTCATGTGTAAGTGGATTAGATAAGCAGCTTGATTTTAGTGTCACGCCACATACACATCGCACGTAAACATAATGAAACGTGATTTGTGACGGAATTCTATTCAAAAACATCACGGTATTCTATGAAGCAATATCAAGTACTGACTTATTTTAATAATGTAGATATAACATGCTTACATTAGTTTTATATATTTTCTTTTATATTTGTACATACATGTGACGTTCACATAAGAGATCTACATATCAAATGATTCAGAATCAAAGCGATTTGCATTTTTTTTTCTGTTAAAATTCATAGGCATTGTCACTTATTCATTTCTGATTTAGCATTCTGTGTTCTTAAAGGGTATATACTTATAAAAGGAGTGGAATATGGAAATCTCCAAAAAATTTTTAATAACAATCTTAAAACGCAAAGTAAATAAATAAAGTGGTTATGTTAAACAAAACATTACATCAAACCAAACGTTACTTTTTTCTTTACCCCAACTGAAAGAATTAAACTTTACCATTCTATGAGAATTTGAATTAAGTATTTCCTATAAGCTTTAGATCTTTACAAAATAATCAAATGGAATTTCTATAGTTATTTAATAATTTGAAATTCTTTATTGAAACCGCCTTAACAATGACATTCTTTCTTATGATTGTAACAAATAAAATTATGTCACTCTTTATATTTTCTTATTATTTCTAATAATCTGGTGGAGAACACCAAGGCTCTACTGTATTCTAAAACAAAAAAAAAAAAAAAAAGGTTAAGAAGGTTACCTATCTGGTACCCCTAGAAAACGTTTCTGTCGTATGCTAAGGGTAGAGTCAGTATAGTACATACATCATTTCAACATTGACACCGAAATATTTGTATGCAATCTAGTAATCCTAGAGTCTTCAAATTTGCATGGTTTGTGATTCTGATTTATACAGTTATGTCTTTCAAATTTCAGTTCAATAATACGCGAAATAAAAAGGGGTTTCTAATAAGAACATCCATGTGAATATGGGAACTATACGTTCCAGTAATCCTAGGGTCTTGAAATTTACATAATTGGTGGACATGGGTGCCTAAATTTTAGGTCGATAATACAAAGGACAAAGAAGTTTTTCTAATAAAAACATGAATTTCAATCAGAATTTGTATGAGAGCTACACGATCCAGTAATTTTAGGATCTTGAAATTTGTTTGGTTCGTGAATATGGGTTAGACATTTATACCTATCTAAATTTCAGTTCGGTTATACGAAAAGCAAACAAGTTTCTTTAATAAAAACATGAATTCAAATGGGATCTATACGACCCAGTAATCGTAGGTTCTTGCAATTGGCATGGTTGGTGGAGCTGGATAAGAAATTTATAGTGTATCAATAAGAGTTTCATAGTAAAAAAAAAAATAAATAGGTTTTTATTTTTAATTGGGTGGTTTATATAGGAGGTATCCCTTCTAATAAGGCGATTCGGCTGATTCCGACAAATGTACAGCGTCTGGTGAAGAAAATACTAGCTGAAAAATTGAGTGACTAGTTTGCATACATATACAGCAACTCCTCTCGTTAAGCGTATCAAAAATATATAAACTTTATGGGGTCTCCGATGTGTACTTTTGTCTGTTAAAAACATCATGACAAACGTATACATAATACTATTTACTGCATGAAGAGTATGAAAAAGCATTTTCAGTAGATATGGTGATCCAGAGAGCAATACTGGCTGTAGCCAGTAGTAGTAGCGATTCCCAAGCCGACAAGATCTATGGTGAAAAACGAAGTCAAATTGAAAACCCACACCGTATCGGCGTCTTTTACCACATTGAAGGCTGAAATTGGATATGTGTACTTACATTAAGCGCTCTGCTATATAAATGTTTATTAATGGAAGGCAACGGGAAACCGCAGATTTACATTTCCAGAACATGATATAACAATGACTGTAATACAATAATAATAATTTCGAATGGGTAAATAAGAAAGAAGATAGATGATGAACAGATGAAAGGATATGGACATGATCATTTACCATATAGGGAAATAAAATAAAGTGCAGTTCTTTGCATTACAAAACGTCTTGAGAAAGTGGCAATATTCATTTACAATAGTGTGAAAGATAAAAAATCAGCATCTTACTTGTGATATGAGTCTCATTTACATAACCTCTATGCCACTAACATTGATGTTGACTAAAGAAAGTGAATATCTGAATGAATGAATGAATGACGTCAAATTCAGCTACCGAAACGCGGTCGATAAGACTTAAATTTACATATTGTATAATGTGCTATGTACTTGTAGCTTATAGATATGAATCTTGTTGATATACATAGGTATTCTTTATGCTGATGCTGATGCTGATGCTGATGATAATAATAATATTGTAACAATAATAAGCCGAGATTTAACTCATTTGGTATGCAATTTGTGTTTCAATTGACATTTTTAAAACAATATTTTAAATATAAACGAGTATAGCTCATACCTATATACTTATTTTCAATATTGTCATGTCTATTTTGCTGAAGTTCTCTTTTAAACTTAAATCATAAATCATATATTTCTAGAAATTTGTCTTAAAAAATCATTTATTTTTCATTTAAAATACATTTCCGTCTTAAAATATGTTAAAATTAGATGCTTACACACTTAGACACATACATATATTTTGAGATATATATTTCCTATTGATATTGGTAGGGTGGTGGAGTCTATACAACAATTACAACTCAATCAATTTACGAGCACAATCACTAACCAAGCATTCCGAATCAGCCACCAAACCAATTTATGAGTTGAGTGTTTTGCTTTATTGCTTTAAAAGCAAAGCAAAGCAATAATAAATACAAAAAAAAAAAAAAAAATCGGCATCAGACTCGTACACGGAGGGTTCCGTACCAGATTTGGGTTTGTATGAGACCCCTAGTGGTCCGATTTTAGTGATTCCAAAAAATGTACCGCACATATATGAAACACTTATTGGGTCTAAATTTCTGTTCAATAGTGAAAAAGAAACCAAAGAATTTTTCGAATAAGAACCTGAATTTTAATGGTATGGGAGGTACCCAACCTAGTTGGCCGATTTGGTTGATTCCAACAAACGTACAGTGCCTATATCAAAAACTTATAGTGTCTCAATTTCAAATCAATAGAATAAAATACAAAAAAGTTGTTTAAATAAGAACCTGAATTTTAATGGGGGTTTGTATGGGAAGCACCTTCCCTAGTGGTCTAAACAAACCGAAATTTCGATAGTATAAGTTTCTGATGTATATCCCCCAACCACTTAAATTTCAAGATCATGGGATAACTGGATCGTTTAGCTGCCATAGAAACAAAAATGTTTCTTGTTTGGGGACCCCTATTAAAAATATTTTATTTTAGTATTCGTTGCTGATGCCCGGATAGAACTACATATTCTGTGAAAATTTCAACTCTTTAGCTATTACGGTCTATGAAATATGACCCGAGGACCGACGGACGGACAACGAAGTCTCTGCAATATAGTTCCCTTTGGTACCCTTTGGGTCCGGAACCCTAAAAAAAAACAGCAGTAACAACAACAATGAAGATCATTGAATGCATTTTATCGACACTTTTTTATTGAATTCAATTAAAAATGGAACAAAATTGAAAATTGAAATTCAATTAAGATGATGCTATGAATATTGTGCGAAGCCAAGCTAAGTTGAGTTGATTTGAGTTGAGTTGAGTTGAGTCAAGCCGGCTATCGCAGAGATCCAGGCACTTGCCAGCTATTATTTTACTGATGATGATGATGATGCTGGTGATGGCAATGGCGATGCCGATGTGTATAGAATGAATTGGGAGTGTGAAAACGAGGAAGAGAAGTATGCAATATATGTACTATCAAATGCTCTACTACTTAAAAACGAGGGTTAATCAAAAAAATACATTTTGGTGAAAAGTGGGCAATTAGTTAGTTAGAAATAAATGACAATAAGAAAATATACTTTTAATCAGTAATAGTAAGACTTTGAAAAAACTTAATGAAATTGTGTCATAGTATAATTAAGGGTTTAATGATCATTGCCAATGAATGGTATTCATTTGAATGGCATTGTGAATGGCATCTACTTACAACATACCAAGAGTAATTCAATCAAAATAATGACAATCTGTGATTTGATTTTCAACAGTTTTTTAAAAATATATGGAAAAGGATTGCAATCAAGCTTAGTCAATTCTAAGTTGTGGTCCATAAAGTACTAACAACAAGAAAGTAATCATAAGATAAATGACAATTACAACAACAGATCATCAATCATAAGCACAGAAATTATCTTAATGCATTTGATTGAAACTTATGTTCTTATGCCCACTTAGTGACATAAGTTATTCTAAAAACAAACACATTACTATCCTTTTCCTTATATGAAACAAAAGGTGACACAAACTAGTGCCATCCTAAAAGTAAATACAATTCGATTAGCCCTCTTATATACGAGTATGTCTACAGAATAGTAAATGAGGCATTTTGCCATTGATAGCATTGAGCTGTTGCTGCTGAAAGCTGTTTATGCCACTTATATCTTAGGGATTCAGTCGTTTACCTCATATTGTTGTTACTATTGTTATTGCTGAGTTATGTCTTTATTGCTTTTCAATGGCATTGAATGATTTGCCTGTGAAAGGCCAATAAAAAATCCATTTACAGCCTTAAAATCAAAGTCAACACATAAATCAATTAATCAGTTTTTGAAAGAAAGAAAGGATATCATGTAACTTTCCATACCTCTATTCGAATACCATTTCCATATCTTTTCATTTACTAACTTCCCGGTATTATTGTTCTCGTATCAAGTGTCAAAGTTTGTTTTGCTGAAGCAACAGAAGAAGGAGGCAATCATAATCTCGGCAACTGCATTTAGACTTATTATTACCTTTTACTTTGGCTGACATCATTTCCTTGCCTGCTGCCACTTTACCTAATTAATGTCAGAACTCTGGGGACTTTGTATAGTTTACATTGGCAGCTGCTATTTCCTACTATTGTAAGCCCGCTTCCTGCCAACTGTCAGTTGCCGTTTAACCTTGCCTCTTTTTAACCTTTTTTTTTTTTTTCTTTCTTTCCTATTTCACATAGCGCGATGCCATAGTTGCTAATTAGAGAAAAATACGAAGAAGGAAAGAATTATTAAATTCTGCTCCCTTGAGTGACCAAGTGACCATTTCGACTAACTAAAGCAACCCAGCCATAGACCCAGTAACTTGGTTAACAATCTTACGCAAACTGAACTGAACTAAACTGGCTTGTACCATCGCTGTCGTCTCTCTGGACTATCTCTAATTGATTGAGAACATAATAATTTTTCCAGCCACAAAAGGCAGTAACAAGGTTTGCCTTGCAGATAAAACTTTGTCTCTATTTTTCTCCTTTACTCTCTCTTTGTATTTCTAAAGTGAAAGACTTTAAAGGAAGGATGGAGAATGACAGTGCAAAAGTTTACTTTGCAGCTGGCAGCTTCAATTACAACGATGAAAAAAAAAAAAGAGTACGCAGGATAGTTTACGGCGGAGTTTGTGCTAGCAACAAATAACCTTTTCTCTCTATAGCTCGTATGAACAATGGTTACTACTTTTGAGGAGTGAATTATTGTTAGTAGTTTGGCTTTATCAGGATGTCCTGCGTGCATGTGTTCGTGTCAAGGATGACAACAATAAACTTAAGTAAAAATTTTAAACATTTTGTATTCTTTGAGACAAACAAAATTTTCAAAAGTTTTGGTGAAAGCGACTTTTTGTTATATCCTTCTTAGTGAGTATTAAAGCAGCTTAAATCCTATGACAAAAATTCTAAGCACTTTTTACTTCCATTTCCTGTATTGCCTACATTAGCTTATGACAAGCAAAAAATCATAAAGAATAATAAATTATATTCAAAAATTGAAATAAAAATTATTTCTATGGGCATCAATTCCTTTAACATCTAACAAGATTTGAACTTACATTTACAGCTAGAACTCTACTTCACTGGTAAATTATTTATTATTTATTATTATTTTATTCAAATGTTCGTTCAATACAAATAATAAAAAAAATATTTATTCTTCAACTTTTATAAACAATTAGACTTTTTTGTTTTTAGTGTATTTTTTAAAAGTCTTGTAAACATTGTGACTTTTTCAGCAAAAACATTTTTTGATCAGAAGAACATACATGAAATCAACTTAAACATGTGTGTATGGTATATTCTTATGTATGTGTGGTATATTGTATGTATATTGTTAGCCTTGTGAAGTGAAAAACATTCTGTCTTGTTTAACTGCTTCATTTCTTGGTGTTTGAGTTGTGTGTAGCGCGCAGTTGTTAACATGCAATGAAAGCAAATTTGCTGTTAATAGCTTCACTAATACAACCATTTAAAACACATATATCGTTTATATACAATCAAATGATGCCATTAACAATCGTCGTCGTCATCATCATCATCATCAACATTGCCATTAAGTCAGGTGCGCGTTACCATTGCGTATACGTAATATTCGTACGTATGTCATGTATGATTGTTAAGCATCTTAATTTATGCGCATAACAAACACTTACAAAATTAAATACATATATGAATGCATGAATGTGTATGTGTGTCTGTGTGTGTCTGTGTGTGTGAGAGAGAGTTTTATCGCTTTAATGGTTTTCATTCTACGTATATCACGTCATTTTTACTGTTGAATGAAACATTCGAAAATTACCTTAAGTCAGCATAATTTTCCATTAACATAATTTTAATTAAAGGAAGAAGAAAAATACATAACACAAAATATGAAATATGTATAAAATGATAATAATGTTGCAAACTAATTTGCATATTTTAAATGCATAAATGCTTAACTGTGGCACAATTTTAATGAGCTCACATTCATTCATATTCTTGTATCACAGGCAACAGGCTGAGTGGCATTGCCAGTGGTAGTGACAAACAGGATGTGCCCTTAAGCTGAATGCTAAGTGTGTACATATGTATGTATGTGCTGAAGTAATAAAATTAAATTGAAATCGAAATCAAAGAGGTTTTCTTAATGATTATCATAATGATAATGATGATAATGTACTCTAATTATCAACACATAAGTACACATACACGTGTATAGACGAGTATGAGTAAGGAGTCCTCATACATACAAGAAGTCATTATACTTACTAAAAACATATCTGACAAGTAATAAGTCATATGAGGATAAGCAAAATAAATTCTATCAATTTTATTATTTTTTCCAATTTATTTTGATTTTTTTGTTCTATTTTTTTTTTTCATTTTATCAAAATTTCCTATTAACTACAGCAAGTAAGGATTCGATTTGAAGAATGATGACGTGAAATCAAAGTTGAAAATCAATTAAGGCTTAATATCAATCAAGCAACTCCTTGTTAAGCCCACACACTTATCTTATTTACACTTAGTCTAACTGGCATCATCATTATTATCAACAACAACATCATCATTATCATCATCATTATCATTATCATGCAGTAAGTGTTAAATAAAACGACAGAATGGGGGCAATATAAAATACCAATCAATATGTGATAATAGAAAGGAGACTCCTAACAACCAGCTTTGTAATTGAGAAAGAATTCAAAATTTCATAAGAATAGTCGATTGTTGTTGGCATGAAGGAATAAGGTTTCTTTTTGGAATGGTTATCTTGGCAAACAAACCAAAAAAAAAAATAAAAACAGAAAGCAAAAAATAAAGAACAAAAATACAATAATAAAAAAATTGTGCACATAGACTAAAATGAAAAAGAAGCTAAGAGGCTTTGTTAATATTAAAAGTTACAATACTTGAGAAGAATGTACGTGAGCTAAGTATATTCGATTTTTGATTTTTTGGCTTTATGTTGGTACTCATGTCCCTTACTTATGCTATCAAAGTAGGCCAATGAAGTACCGGTGTTTTACGTGCTCACCTGTCTGTGAAGACTTAAGAACACAGTGCCGAGCACATGGATTGATAAAAGTCAATCAACGTCCCCTTGGATATATATCCGCAGGTCCCAAATTTAAGTCATATTTATTTTGGTAAATATGACTCTCTCCTTGGTGGGGAGCGAGGCCCATCTTAAACCTCTGCTGCTCTCTGGGTGACAGCACCCGGTTGTATAACGCAACTCCACGTCGAGTTATTACTCTACCCGTATTTGGGTATTAAACCACAGCCACCACGATATTCCCACAAGGGGGCCGTACCCGCTGGCCAGTTGAATGTTTAGTTTATTTTTGACAGCTGTTTTGCTTGCTCATGTTTTGACTCTTCTTCGATTTTCAAATATAGTAAGTAGCGCGCGTAAATTCAAAATTCGCGATATGTTTTGAAAGGACCTCGTATTCATGTTTTTTTAATTAAGAAGACTTTCAAATCTCAATTGTCAAGTTGTTTGATGAAAATCTTATGGAAAATTGAAATTAATTGGGAATATTTATATTTTCTATACAAATTTTTAAGAACATTTTCTGTTCTGACAATTAATCAAAGAAAGTTGTTTAGGAATTTAACTAATTTCATCAATATAAAGTCCACAATTCAAATAATCAAATCAGGGAATCCAATTACAAGTGTGTAGAACTTCCCTTTACCCTACCTACAATTAAAAAATCGATTCAGTGCGGATTCGAGCCCACGCGCCATTGTAAACATTGAATTGCCTGTAACTAAATAGCTTCACTATAAAGGGAAATCTGATGATTCTATTTTTAGCTTGACATTATTTGAAATTTCACTCCTGCAATAACGCGCATAAAGAAGCTTCGCTCTAAAAACTGTCCCCTCCCTCTTGAAAAACAACTTCTTTACCATGTCAGTAGAAAAAGCAACTGCATAGAACCTCTGGTAGAGTCTGCTTAGAACAAGATAGCCTCTACATGGTCTCCATGATCCTTTACCATAATGTTGACTGTTCCATAATTGATTATTTCAGTATCTTCAGCCTAAAAAGGACCTCTAAATTTTGTGACTCTTAGTCTCCTAAACTGCTACACCAATTTTGATATATTTTTTTTTATTTTATATATGGGGTGACCAAGATGCTTTATGCTTCAGCTGGACCCAGTAAGTGGCGCTGTTATCGAGATACCGGCACTTTTTTACCAAATTTTTATCATTTTTTTATCTAGCGCTTACTATACTAAGCCGATTTTAATAATATATTTTTTTATAATGACAAATGAATGCTAATGAAAAGCTTTACATACTTATTTTTTCAGGTTTTAAATTTCAATATAATATTTTTAAGTATTAAGTTTTCTGAAAACCACTCTATTGTTATGCCTCTTTGCTTTATGCTTGGCTTTAATTGTGTTTCGTGGGTGAGGATATTAAACAATTTTGGTTTGTTGATAAGGAAAGTGGGATTGTCGTGGGATAGTCGTGTACCAAAAAACAAAATGTGTTCTGCCGATTTTTGTTTCTCTTCTTCTTTCGTGTGTTTAAGTATTACAAACATATTTCGAATACCAAGCGTAGGAAGTTGCGGGCACAGCTAGTTTAATATATATAATATTGATGAGAAATCTAAGAATTAACTTAGATGGGAAATATTAGGCAGAATTGATAATATTAAGAATCATATAACACCTTTATTCTGTAACAAACTGCTTATTAAAATTAATATACCTTTTACTGTGTCAGTTATTCCATATAACAGTGAAAGTAAGGAGGCTGAGAATGTATGAGATTGAAAAGCAAGTTCAATAACAAGAAGCCTTACACTCATAAAAAACGCCGGAAGACATTTTACTTAAGCTAAAGTCGTTGTTATTGTGGCATAGTCATTGTTGTAGTATTTTTTGTTCTTTTTTTTTTTTTCTTTTTTGTAATAAAATATAATACTCCTACTACTCAATCATCTTATTCTTAGTCGTGGCTGTTGTCGTTGGAGATAAGCGAATGCCGGAAACGGAAATAATCAAATATTTGTCTTGATTGTAGATGAAATATTGGAAAATAGAGAAGAGTAAAAAAGGTTTCTTGTATAAGTACTAGATATATTTATGAAAAATACTCGTACACTTGATACTGATTTCATTTCTTGCTTTCCAGCATACAAATATTTCATATGAAAATCTGGCATAATCAATAACACATTGAGGAACGCATGTTGATGAGCATAAATAGCTTTATAAATATATTAAGCATATCATTATAAATGCATGCTTGTACTATATTCATATAAGAGCTACATATTCTGAAGTACTCACATTGATACAATAAATGAAGACTTGAAGGTTGTGCTGAAAGGCAACACCATGATAAAGCGAAAAGCCCAAGGCAAATTTACGTTGATTTATTTCATATTTTAAATTTACCAAACACAAAAAAAAAGGGAATATTGTAAAAAAAAAACAAAAAAATATCCATAAAAACCTGTTGCTTCTGTAACCTACTTATTCTGAGTGAGTGATTGAGTGAGTGAATGAATGAATGTTTGTTTATATGAGCTTAATATGTATGCTTACTCATACTATACTCATATACATATGTACAGTGTACACACTTGAAGTGAGACCCCGACAATCATCAAACACTTGTTACTCGATGATGTGTGAAGAGAGAACGACCCTTCGTTCATACTCGACTCTTACAATATGATTTATTCAATATTTATGGCATTTTTTTTAATCTTTATTATTGTGTTGTTTATTTATTCATTTTATGGTTTACTTTTTACAGGATTTTTTGTATAAAAAAAAAAAACCAACATTTCATTGGACATGGTTGTTTTTTTTTTTCTTATTTTTATGGATAAATAAAAGTGAAAAATGACTTCACATAATTTTTTTTTTTTTTAATATGTAACACCAAAGTCATTAAACATAAATCGACTTGACGAAATCGCATGGATCAAATTTTTATGAATTTTTTATTGTTTAAGGCTCAACTGATACGAGTATGTCGTGGCTAAGGAATTGGAAATTTACATCGAGTTTTAAGGTGAGTCATCCACATGCATTTAATATTTAAAAACTGGTTACAAAAAAAGACAAAAACAACAAATACCATTTCTCGTTAATTTCTTATTATATGTCAATTCTGCTCTCCTGAAAATTATTCAATATTCGTTTAGACTGCACTGACTTACTATCGCGACTAATCTTCTATTTATGCATTTTTTAAGTTTTACTGTATTGAGCAGCTTGGGTTAAGTCCCTGTTGTACTTAAAACCGGTAAGCAAGTTCTTCAAATTCTTCAGAGAGAGGGTTTGGTCAGCTTTGAAGGGAATACACACAATGTTCTTAGTGAAACTCTGAGCGCACTTGCCCTTCTTCAGGTGATGATTTTTGATACAATGCTGATGGTCTTCTCGTGCATGACACCACTTTATCAGTATGAGCTGACATTGGTCAAGTTGCTGGTTTCAGGACTGAAAGGTTTCTTGACGTCACACATCGTCAACAGGAAAGCGTTATTGTCGTGAATGAGGTGACCATCTCACGCTTGTTTCCGTAAGTTAAACTAGACTGAAGTTGTCAAAATCCCAACAAAGCTAAAACTGAGGCTTCAAATTCCTAGTGCTCTTGATGCTTTAAACCTATTTTATAGTCCTACACACATGTTTGTTATACTTTATCTCCTTTATACGGGGTACCATGTTCAGCTACAACTAAAGTCATGGAAAAAAGTATGGGGTTTTAACGATTCTAAAATCGATATATCTTCATCGCCGATTATTTATAGACCAATACCCAAAGCCTTACCTTTAAGTGGCTTTTAAAATGATCAGTTTCAGTCTCAGTTTTAGTTCATGAAATAATCAGTTCAGTTTTCCATTTTTAAAAAAAATGTAGTATACATTTTAATGAAATCCCCAATAAAAATGACAACAAAGTCGTGATAGACCATAACAGTGAAAGTTTTATATGTGTACTCTTCTCTACTCTCAACGTTTATCGAAAATTTTATCGAATTGAACTGAAGCAAATGGGTCTAGCCATCAGTTCAGTTATCAGTCTCAGTCCAACTGTTTGTTTTTGCTGTGAATAAACTGACTGTGTTAAAAGCCCCTAACGGTTAGCGAAAAGAAGAAACAAATTGCGGACGCAATAACAATAATGGCCCAGAATATTAATCATTTTTCGACAATTTGATATCCGAAATCAGTGTTACATTTCGTCATTTGGAGGGTAGAGATCCGCTCTACAAATTACAAACATTCCGCTTTGCAATCTTTAGGAATTCTGGTGCAGAAAACACTTACTCCTTACTTGAATCTACAAACAGGGATAATGTGAATCATGTCCCTGTAAAATCATAAACAGCTTAAGATAACATATTCATAGGCATCTATCTGGAGTGCTGATGACAATTTGAGTAAAGAATCCCAGGGCTAAACAAGAAGAGCTGGAAGGAGTCTAAACATTCTCAGAAATTTACTTACAAATAACTAAAGAAACTTAAACAAAACTTGCGCAAACATTTTTGTCCTATCAAATAAACTCAGTTGCCTCAGAACGTCTATTTTTAAATAGCAGGCCTCATATAAAAAGATTATTTACTTCAGTAATCGAAATAAGTATGGACAAATTATGGAAAATAGATTGAAAATCATTCAAAATCAAGATTTCAAAGTTTTAATTTTTTTTTGAATGTTTCAGGCAGATTTTTCTTTATATTCCTTACGTTTCTACCCAAAATGAAAAATTGGGAAAGCCAAAATGTGTCTAACCTTAATTTTGTTAAACGATTTGTCAAGTTTACTTTTTTCTATCATCTTCCTAATGTTTTTATTAAAATTTGTTTATTTAGCTTTATGAAAAATTGTCTTGCCTACTTTTTGGTTGACTTTAAGCTAATTTACTTTTAAAATGTCTCGTTTATTTAAGGGAAAATATTAAATACTCAAAATTTTAATGACTAATTAACATCTGTGATAATTCAAGAGACATAATTATAATTATAATCATGAATACGAACATCATAATTAACCCAAAGGCAAATAGCACAACGATAGCGACAAGAATGGTGATGGTGATGGTGATGGTGATGGTGACGACAACGATTGCTAAGTAATGAATTTATTAAAAAAAGGGCCAGAAAAACAGGCCAAGCAAAACTTAATAAATTTAATTAAAACTAAGGAGAGCAAACAGCAAGAAACAGTCATTCGGTCTGAGGCCAGAAGCAAAACATTCTAAAACAAATAGAAGTAACAAACAGAATTAACTTGAAATGAGCAACACATACGCCTTGATTCAAAGTTACAATAAAGTAGTTAACAAGTTAAAGTAGGAAACAGGAAACTCTATAAGAATATTTTTTGTGCTGTTGATATTTCTGAAGATATCGTGACAAAACTAAATTAAGAAACACTCGAAAAGAGCTTAACATTGGTTAGCTTGCTGCTGCTACATGTAATTCAATTTCATAAGCCAAAACTTCCAGAACCAACTCATACATACTTAATATTCATTCAATGGTAACTTTAAGTATTCACTCATTCAAGGCATTAGCTCCTTCATACATTCATTCAGTCCTTCACTCATTACATTCATTCTTAAGCTCATCCATCCAAACGTTGTCATGACCATGAGTCAACTATTATACATTGTTGTTGGCTGAGAATTGGACTTGGACTTGATAATATCTAGAGAATCTTGCATTAATACAACTGACAACTAAAGAATGTATAAAAGAATGAATGAACAATGAACGTGATGGTTTAAAAAGAAAGTGCCAAAAGAATGAAAAGTTATTACATTTGTTGAAACTAATAAAAGTTTTGCTTTCAAAAACTAATCTTGGCATTTATTATTGTCTTTGTGTCCCATTGTATGAAAGAATAAATTCATGATTCAGAATCAGAATATGAAAATCTTTTTATTTTACTATAATATAAAGCAAAAGTAGAACAAACACTTACCCGTTGTGCCATTTTCATGACTGCTTAAATCATCAGCAATAACGACACTACCGCCTCCTTTGAAGGAAGGAAGTGTCGTTATTGCTGTTGTTGTTGCTGCATTTCCGGTTACTGTTACTTGAATACTCGAAGCATTGGCGCCATTTTCCGTTCTAACAATTTCCGTATTATGTTTTACCATCGTTTTTACTAATGTCTACCACTCTGTCGCTCCTCCTCACCACTCTCGATTTTAGCGGCACCAAGGCCGAAATTATTTTTAATGGTCTTACCACCTGCTGTTGCTGTTTTACTTGTTGCTCTCTAGCAAAAATTTCACAAAAATAAATAACAATTTTTCATTTTACCTTTTTTAATATGTAAATTTTTATTGTATTTCAACATTTCAACATTACTTCAATTTATTTTTCTCTTATTTTTAAACAATTTTTCGTATGCACTTTACTGCAATTTAAATTTTCTTTTATGCAAAACGTCACTTTGTGTTTGTGTGAGCAACATGAGATATTTTCTTCTTATACATAAATCATTTTGCTGGCTTTATTTTCACACTTAAAATCTTTTTATTGTCTTCACGTAGAGTTTATCACGAAGTTTGTTACGAAAGGAGACGGAGAGGAGACATCGGAGACCTGATAAAGAATAGGTACACTCCCCGCAACTTGAATAGCATACCCTGCAAATTGTCAGTGTGAATGGAAATTCCTTTAAAAATTAACATTAAAAGTAACGGTTTTTTCTTGAATGTTTGTTCAATGACTATTTAGCTGTCTATATGAAAAAAAATTGATCGCTGGAAATAAACCATTATATATTTTTTTTTATTTTGTTTTGATAACTATCTTAAAGCATGCCCAAATTTTTGAGCCACTTGAATAGAACATTTGTTTTGTTGGACTCCTACATGTGCTGTGTGGATACGTGTTTTTATTTTTCCGCTTTTTTGAGGTGAGTTCCAATTATTAAACTAAAATGGGTCGAGGAGAAGCCTTAATGAAGATGGAAGAGGGCAAAATGAAAGGTTTCAAGGGCTGTGGTCAACCTTTTGCATCAAAAGCAAAAAAAAAATAGCACAGTTTATCACGAAGTTTGTTACGGAAAGAGAAGGAGAAGGAGACATCGGAGACCCCATAAAGAATATGCATAATGTACATTCTTGATCAGCTGGACGACGCGAGTTGATGAAGCCATCTGACTATATGTATAGAAAATATTCCCTCGATTTTTGAGCTAGACGGCCGAAATTTTGCACGAGGTTTTTTTTCACAAGACTACAAGACCACTAGAATGGGTAGATCCCAAACAAAGCTCGATTAAAATTGATGTTCTTATTTGAAAAATTCTTTTGGTTTTTGATTTATTGAACAAAAATTTGAATATTGTAAGTATCTGATCCATATTCACCTATCATACCCTTGGATTTTTGGATCGTATAGCTCCCATACAAATCGTGAATGAAATTTATGTTCTTATTAAAAAAAAACTGTTTTGTTTTTCATATTATCGAACTGAAATTTAGAAACTTTAAATGTCTGACCCATACTCGCTAAACAGGTCAATATAAAGATCCTAGAATTACTGGATCGTATAGCTTTCATACAAATCGCGATTTGAATTCATGTTCTTATTAGGAAAACTTTTTTTTTTTTTGTATTATCTCATAGTAATTTGAATACTATTAATGTTCGGTCCATATTTATCAACCATGTAAATTTCTAGACCCTAGGATTACTGGGTCGTATAGCTTCCATACAAACCCCCATTTTAAAATTATCTTATTATTAGAAAAACTTTTTTATTTTTGTACCATAACTGATACTATAATTGTCAGATCCATATTCGCTGACCATGTAAATTTAAAGAGCCTAGGACTATTTTATTGTATATCTCCCATACAAACATTTCGGGGTCAATCTTCAAATACTTTATGATTACTGACTCTACCCTAAATATGAGTCAAAGGAAATATTGCTATATGCTAGGAGTTTAGTCAAATCTAAATATTTTCTAAGGATCCATGAAAAGTATAACAACTTCAGCGTAGCCAAAGTTAACCTTCTTATTTTTTGTTTTATATTTTTGCAAGGAATGTATCTTATAAGCATAAGCATAAGAATTTACTTGAAAGTGTCGTTCTACGAATTAAAAGAGATTCACTTTACACATTCGCACATAGATACACACACACACACACACACACATAGATATAGAAACCCTTAGATACAACATAAAGAAGTCTGTTGCAGCCTATTCATGAACTTGTCATACACTTCTGCTGCTTCAACTGCTGTTTCTGGTTTAGCTGTAAGTCTTCCTTAGAATCGTCTTTCACTCTCCCTGTCCTAACCACTTCTCAATCTTTGTCCGCATACTTGTTTCACTTTGAGAAAATGTAAAGTGCTTCTTGCATTGCCTTTAGGTATGCGGCACGTACACATTCATACTTTCTAATGGTTTTTGTATGCAATGCTGGGAAACTTTCAGTTGTTGTTTTCAATTTCTATCTTATTGTTTCTTTTGGAATTCTAGTAACCTGTCACTCGTTCATAGACAATATTCTTCTATCTTCTACTTCTATCTCCATTGCGTCTATCTTTATCAATGTGTTTGTCTATCTATCTATAAGAACTTTTTTAAACTTTTTCTTTGACTGTTATTGGTGGCGATGTTACGTTTTCTTTAACTAAAATGAATTTGTTCATTTGAAGTTTGCGAAATTGTATCATTTTAATTTTCAGTGCATTCAATTACTTTTATGCTACACGATAGAAATGTAATTGAAACTTTTGTAAGAAGAAACTTTACTAAAAAGAGATAAAACTTTACTTTGAGCATTTATTGCGTATACGTAATTTTAAAAGAATTGGTTAAAGAAGATAAAAAAAAAAAATGCAATTACAAAGTAACAAAGGTTTTTAAGAAAAAAAAAAAAAAAAAGAATATTTGTTCACATTTTGTCAGTTGGCATTAGTTAGTTTTTTATTTGCTACCGTCATCAGACATCATCCAGAGGATTTAATCAAATGTTGTAAATCACTTTAGCAAGTTTGGTTGCTGAACGAGAGATTTTTCTGACATACAATAGGTTGATTGCCAGGTGATTGACATGGTCCTCAAACCTGTTGAAATGCATATTGCATCTTCTTTTATCGTTGGGATCGGGTGGATAACCGAGTTCCAGATAAACCACTGCTCACTTGCAATCCTCCGCAGAAGCTTGGACCGAAACCTCTGGAGAATTTTCAGGTTTAAGTTGGAGGGAATCCCCCAAAGCTTTGTTCAATAACAGATTTTTTCGCAGGTCTAAAGATTCTATTCATTTTTCAAAGTTTCAAACCCAACTTCTTTCTTTTGGCCTTAATATGATGTCTCGTACAGTGTCGCTTCTTGGCATGTTGTGTTTATTGGTAAAAATGGCAGTGCATGTCAAGTTGCGATTAGTAAAAGAAAGTATCTTCGTACTTATGTTCTATATTTTTAAAGAGATACACAATACACAATCGATCAAATTGCAATAATATTTAATGCATCAACGAGGTTCTTCACTTCATTGCAGGATATTCTATTGTCTTTTCGTTTTCTATTTTTATGTTTTTATATTAATTTTTTTTTTTTTTTTTTTTTTTTTGTTTTTGTGTATTTTAAGGTATCTTACTTATTGCTTCTGGTTTCTCATATAGACTATTCTTTTTGTTTTTTTTTTTTTTCATACTTTACACTTTGCTGCACAAACACCATTTCACCTGCATATGAAAATATAAAAAAATATGTGTGATGACTTTACGTGCGTGTAGGTAAAATAAAGAAACATATTTCGGTTTCACAGACGGTTAACTACCTTTTATATCTCCGAAAAGGTTATGAAGAAAATAAACGTACAAAAATTATTGTAAAAAGAAAATTGTTAGTGAAATTAATATGGCAAATATTTGCCTAAAAACGGAGAAAAATTCGTTTGCGAAGTGTGTGTAATTTTATTGGTAAAAATATGTTTGCTTGGTTTGTTGGTAATTAATTATGCGGAAATGTTTGTCTAGTGTGAACAGATGTGAGGAAATGTTAGAGCAATGGCAAACATATTGAATGCCATTTTTTTATCTCAGATTTGACACGTAAAATAAGAGGATTTATAATAAATAATATTTATAAATTACTTTTCTAGTGTTTCTTTGGGTTTATTGTTGTGTTTTTTATGTTTAAAACATCAGAGGAGGGCATGGATGGCAAAACTATCGAAAAATATCTGACAATTGTCTATTGAAATGATGTCATCATGACAACAATGGAAAAACAAAATAAATGAAAAAGTTGCATTGGAATCATGAAAACAATGCAGGGGAAAGTAAACTTCTCTTTGAGCAAATATACCGTAAAAATCAAATGTGAACAGTCGGCAAATATGTTTCCCTCTATTAGCCAAAAAGTTCGAATATTAGTCAAGAAATGCCTCTGTTCTTTTTGACTTGTAAACAAGAAGATCTGATCACTTTTACGTGTGAAGAACAAGAAGCAAGCAAAGACATTTGAGGTCACAGGGAATCCCAATATTTCAAAGAATGGAATTGAAGCAGAAGTGCAAGGGGCGATTTAAAAGCTCCGCTTCTCAACAGGCAGTTAAATCAAATATTGTGCCGATAAGAAGTGAAATTTCCTATAAAATGTGAAAAGATTTGCTTATATGAGGAATATGAGACAGAATAATCAAATCGTTCTAAATTGTGGGTATGTCATTTTAAATTCCATTTTATGAACAATGAATGCTCCAATTTATTACGAATTTCTATTGGGGCGTTGATTTTTATTGATTCTTTATTACCACAAAATTTTTTCAGTCGTCAAAAAAAAGATGCCTCTATTTCTTCACAAGTCGTCATCTATTCATTTCCTTTTTCCTTGCCTTGTCTTGTTCTTTCTTTAAGCTCTTAATATTCCATTCGCATCATAGCGGTGAGCACCTTGGAACCACATGCCGGTCTCTAAAATTTTACTTGTCGTAACAATTTTAAAGGTTTAAAAGATTTAAATCCCAAAATCGTTGCTTCCAAACCGAGGTTGATTTCTTTTTCCCTCGTTTAGAAAACTCTGATTGACACATGAATGGAAGAATGGAACAAGTGATAATGATGATAGTTTTCATATTATTAAACTTCATAAGATTTCAAATGTTCTTAGTTCAATGCGTTACAAATACCATTAGAAAGTTATAGGAACCAAATCAACCTAAGTATGTGTGAATGGTATAAAAGCATGCACTTTACCCATTTGTTTTCATTGCTGAAACATTTCTCTTTACTTTTTACTTTCTTCACTACTCCAACGCCTTTTTATATTTTTCACATTTAGTAAACACTTTTTGGTGTGATACCATCATACGGTACGAGTAAACATCAAAAATGATATAGAAAGAGACTTCATAAAATGTATGCAAATATTAAAAATTGCAAAGTGTAACATTTTAAATGTAAAGTAAGAATTTTGTAAACATCAACTTGTATGTTTTCTATCAAAATGGAAGCAGAATTTTAAAAATTTGCAATGAAAAATTTATGTGTTAATGCTAGAAAGTGTTTTATAGCACATGGGCATGGCGACATAAATTATTCCCGAAAATACCAGCACAGAGTGGGGAAGTGCAAAGAAGCGCGTTGTGTTTATGCGAACGCTGATAATGTCGACGTAGAACAAACATTTTTTGAGTGGCAACTGCGAGCCGAGCTGTCGAACAATATTGGTCCTCTCATACAGTAATTGGTCATCCATAAGATGAAAAAGGCTAACTGAACATCGATTGCTGCGTTTGCCGAAAAGATTCTCAAGGTGAAGAAGATAGACTTGGATGCTTCTCAAGTTGCTCAATAAGGCATGACCAAGAATAAGATGTAATTTAAAAAGACAGGGAGACTTCCACCAAGAAAATTGGGCTGCCTTCCCAAGTCACGGTGCGAGCCTACCCCCATGATGCTGGCTATAAATGTGGTGAACCTAGACGTAGGTGGGTACCCTGAAGTAATATACAAAGCAATTTGGAGTAGGTATATTGCCTAAGGGAAGGGGAAGGAGACACATGACACACGCTGTCACGATAGTGGTGTAGGAATTCCTCCAAGCATTCGCACGAAATAAAAACAAAAAAAACAAAAATGAATCCGTAGTGTTTTAAACAGTACTTGGAGTGTCTCACGTGCCAGATTCACTGTCCGATTGAAAGACTTGAAACAATCATACAGAAATCTATGGATTAGAACTTTTTATATTTTATATTATAATTTTTTATTGGGCAAAAAGTTTACGTTTTGAGGAAGAAGTGTCTGAGTCACCTTTTAATGGTAGGGTTCCGGACCAAAAGGTAGCCCTATTGCAGCAGACTTCGTTGTCCGTCCGTCGGTCCTCGGGTCATATCTCATGAACCGCAATAGGGTCTAAATGTCAGTTCGAAATTTCCACAGAATGTGTAAGTTCTACTCACGGGCATCAGCAATAAAATACTAAAACTAAAATATTTTACAAAAACTTACTAAGCCGCGGTCCCGCATACAAGAAACATTTTAGTTTGTATGGCACTGTATCATACGACTCGCAGTACATCCCACGATCTTGAAATCTTGAGTGGTTGGTGGCTATACATCAGAAACTTTTATTGTTAAGATTTTAGTTTGATCGGATTACTAGGGAGGGTACCTCCCATACAAACCCACCATTCAAATTCAGGTTTTTATTAGGAAAACTTTTTTGTTTTTTATTCTATTGAACTGAAATTTAAACAATATAAGTATCTGATATAGATGCGGTACATTTGTTGGAAACTGTAAAATCGGACCACTAGGGGAGTACCTCCCTTACAAACCCCTATTCGGTACGGAACCCTACGTGTACGAGTCTGACTCGCACTTGGCCCATTTTTTTTATAATGTTGTTGATAATTTGCTTTGCGAAGTATGACTGCCACTGTCATTGACAGAACAAAAGAACATGAATTTCAGTTTAATGTAAATATATGAGAGATATATCGGGTGGATCGACATTGAAGTCCCTTGGATTGCTTGAGGTGACTTGCATCCGACTAACGTCTAGTTAGTCAATTCGCAAGTCAAGCTAAGTGTTTGTATTGCTAGTTATGAAGAACTTATGTTCATTAGATATTTGAGTAGACTTGGTTTTACAGAAAGTAACCAATCTAGTTGACAAGTGCCCCTGTCATGTTTTTGTCAAGTGTCTTATATGTGCTTTGTTGTGGATATTGTTAATTGTCTTTGTTGTTGCAAGTATATACTTTGTAAGCTCTTTCTTATAGTTTCAAATTAGTATTGACTGTTATAGATTACAGTTCTGCATCCTACAATTTAGTTCCCAAATAAAATTTTAGTAAAAACCAATCAAAAGTTCAAAGGAATTGTTCCAAGATAAATATATGTACATATATTTTTTACAGATAATAGTGGGGATTTCATCACAAGTTGGTTTATTGATTGAAGGAACAAAATATACTCAGGATAGTATTCAACCTCCATATGGTATCCAGATCAATTGGATCAGTTCGATTGAAGATTTTATATGTATCTTCCTTACAAAATGAACACACACACATTTATCTTAGAAATTGTATGTATTTCCTTGGTTAACTGTAAGGTATTGAATATTCAGTGAAATTAATTTAAATACAATTTTTATTTTGTTTTACTTGTTGTTTTATTCATCGTTTTATCTGATGTTGTCAAACATTGCGTATGACTAATATTTCATAATAAAAAGCTATGAAATCAAAACACATATTTCATTTCGTTTTACATACTTTTCCCTCTCTCTCTCTCAGTCTTTTATTCTCCCTTTCTCTGCCTCTCCCTATATATTATTGTATCTTGTATACATTTTGCTTCGCTTTCCATATCACAAATCAATCATTTGCAATTAAATATAATTTATATGTGTATTTTTTGCTTTGTTCTTGTTGTTGTTGTTGTTGTTGTTGTTCACATAATTATCTGCACTTAAGTTTGGTTGGATTTTTATCGCTTTTTTGTGTTTGTATCTTTTGTTTACTGTGTGTATGTTTTTTGTTCTTATTGTTGTCATTGCTAATGTTGCTTTTTGCTATACATTTTTCTTTATTTAACAATAATCGTTCAGTTCCGTTATTGTCGCTGTTGTCGTTTCTTTTTTTTTTTTAAATTTTTTTATGATTGTTACGTGTAGTTTTGCATGTGTCATAGATTATTTGAAATTAGATACTCGTACTACAATTGTTCTACAACAATACAAAATAAGAATGTGTATCGAATTGTATCTAGATAAGTAACACAATAGCTTAGAGTAATGTTTTTTTTTTTCTATGTTCGGTTACATTTTTATTAGCAAATCAAACATTGTTCAAATGTCTAGATTTTGATATTAGTTGTTTCAATGGTGAAAAGGTCTATTTTTGGATCAAACAACAATTGAATATTTCTATTTATTTTAGTAGATTTAGTGGGTGTAGAAGTGAGTTTTATGGGCGTAACTACCACTAAATCGCATCGGACCAATTGGCAACTATGTTCATGGTAAGGCGTCATCATTTCCCTTTAAAAATTAGGTTTTGTACTTTTGCTGAAGTGTAAATAATAAATTTTCTTTGTGATCTAACTAACAATCGGGGTAGCGCTGCTTTTTTGTTTTAATTTGAAGAAAAGGGCAGCTTATCGATATCGATTGCTACATGCTCCATCAAAAAACAAAAAAAAAAAACATGCGAGTACTGATTCCGGTGTTTTAAAATTGCCGGTCGCTGGTGTAAAAGGGACTAAGAACTTCAAGGAAAACCAGTAAAGTTCGAAGATGCTAATGTTGGACTTAAAGGCAACATCAGAAAAGTGTTTTGTATTAAAACGTGACGGGGATAAAAAGGGGATCCACTAAAACAACAGGAAATGCAAAAAATTTTAGAATAATAAAGGCCATGCGAAAACTTCAACAATCAAACCGAATATTCATGGCAAAAAGCTTACGCTGTGCATCTGATAGGATCAACTCGGAGTGATCTACTATGAACTATACCAGCCTAACGAAACCATCACTGGGGAGCG
This sequence comes from Amiota minor, assembly GCA_037043295.1. Lineage (NCBI taxonomy): Eukaryota > Metazoa > Arthropoda > Insecta > Diptera > Drosophilidae > Amiota > Amiota minor. The sequence goes on from JBAMAW010001063.1 coordinate 1,296,324, forward strand.
TTACCAACAACAACTGATGCAATTGAGCTGAACAATGAAGCTCAAATGCCCCCAATTTGCCAAAAGACACGCCGAAGTGATTTTTCAGCACTTTAATTCTCGGCCACTTGTTACAAAAGTCGTCAAAGAAACTTTGCAGGCACTTCAATGGGCTGTCCTACTCACCTGCTGTATTCAACAGACATTGATCCTTCCGACTACTAGTTGTAGCCTGCTCAAGCAGCACTCACTTCTTACGAAAATGCCAAAAATTATGTTAAATTTTGGATTGCCTCAAAAGACAAGATATTTATTCAACGCAGAATCCATAGGCTGTTTAAAAGATGAGGAAGAGTCATAGCTTATGATGGACAATACTTCGAATAAAGTGCATTGTATCCTCAAACCTTTTTCTACACACAATAAGTGCTTTTGTATTTAAACTATTTAGAGATACATGCAAATGAAAAATAAAAATTTATGAATCGAAAGATAAAAGGATTTAACATTTAAATATGATTGATTGATTGATGATTACCAATAACAAAAATTTAAATATTGTACAATTCGAAAAATGGGCCAAGTGCGATTCAGACTCGTAACACGGAGGGTTCTGTACCAGATTAGGGTTTGTATGGGACCCCTAGTAGACCGATTATACTGATTCCAATAAATGTCCGCGTCTATATCAGAAACTTATAGTATCTTAATTTCAGTTGAATAGTCCAGCAAACAAAAAAAATTTTCGAATAAGAACCTGAATTTTTATTTTGTATTGAAGGTTCCCTCCCTAGTGGTCCATTCAAACTGAAATTTCGACAGTATAAATTTTTGATGTTTAGCCACCAACTATCTAAATTTCAAGATCGTGAAATTACTTGTATGGGGACTCCTTTAAGTTTTTTGAAAATATTTTACTTTTAGTATTTGTTGCTGATGCCCGAGAGGAACTATATGATCTGGAAAAATTTGAGCTCTCTTGCTATTACGGTTCATGAGATATGAACCTAGGATGGACGGACAACGAAGTCTCTGCAATAGGGTTCTCTTTGGTAACTTTTGGGTCCGGAAAGCAGAGTCCAATTATGGTAAGTAGTTAATTAAGTGTACTGACTCATTGATTTTGGATAAAAAGTCTTGTTGATTTGTGTCTCATATTGTTAGATTTTTTTTCGGAAGTTAATTTAAGTAGCAGTCCAAGCTACATTAAAAAACTTCAAAGATTCAAGTAATTAAAGAGCGCAACATACAAGACATCTAACAAACTTAGAACAAGTATCACAAACACCCGAAATATTTTATATTATGTATCACTACATAGACACAAATCGATCAATTGCAAAATTACAAACATCCATTTCCTTGATTTTTTACTGTTTAACAAAAGTGGCCTAAACAAGATGCTTAATACATTGATTCACAATTATTCTGTTAGAATCTTTGTTTACAAGTATTTATCGTAAATACTTTAGGCTTTTTTTTTTCAAAATATTGTATTTATAACAACAAAAGTCATCCACTTTTTGTGAAATATAACATTAAGTGTTAAAAACCTAGTTACCGATAATAGAAGCCACGAGGCCAATCAACTTTAATGATTATTTCAATGGTTCTTTTTGCAAAATATAGAAATAATTGGATGAACAAATCTACAAATGAATGAATGAATGAAATGAAATGAAATAGAAATGAACATACGAGTATGTAGTACTAACTATTCCATGCACGTATTCATAATTGTGTTTCGTTTTTCTGCAAATTTTCCATGGAATTTCTCTATTTATGGGGTTTTTTTTTTGTGCTTTCGTTTTTGTTCCTCTAATATTTTTTTTTTTTATTTTCTTTCTATTTTTGGTTTTTCTTGTTCTGTACAGCATTTTTTTTTTTTTTTTTTGATTGCCAACGAAAATTAGCTGCCATTGAAAACTTTTGGCGCATTAAGAGCGCAACATGCGTTAACCACAAAAGAAATTTCATCATTACCATCATCATCATCATTACCATCATCATCATCATTACCATCATTACCATCATCATCATCATCATCATCATCATCATCATCAACAACAATGAAATTCATTCATTCCACATATGTACGACTATGTGGTGGTGGTACAAGTCTCTGTTTATTTCTATGTATTTTCATGCATTTTGAAATGGTGAAAAAAATTTTTGAAAATGAAAATAATTGCACACAATCGTCATAGTCATCGTCATTATCATCATCAACATCGTCATCATCATTAAGTCAATCAAAAATTGTTATTAGAGCATGCACAACAATATGCCACATGCCAAAAGGTTCTAGTTACAATATTGTAAAACGTTTCACTCTTCACTTCCCTTTAACCTAATTTTGCATAGAAATATAGTGAAATGTTAAATTACTTAATTATGTTTTATTCTACGGTAATTTTACTTTCATTAAAAGCTTAGGCTTCATCCTAAAAATTCACGAATAAGAAGAGAAAAGAATAAAATGAAAATATGAAACAATAAATTTCACAAGGTAGGGAGAACTCATTTGGAGTAACAGTATCCTTCTTGTACATGATGTGTCGATTGTCATCATTCATTTGATTGCGTGTTTTACAAGAATTCGAGTATCTAAGCTCTACTGATTTTAGTTGTATTGAAGTGTCATGAAGTGAGGTGTGAGGGACACACAAATAATGATGTTTCTCATGATGATGATGATGGTGATTCGTACGTTGTTTCTGATTTTTATCATGATTTTTATTGTTATGCTTCTTCTATTAGTCTTTTCTTACTTTTATTGTTATGTTTTTCTTCTTCTTTCTTTCCTTCTTAGTTTTGATTTAGCCAAATAATTCAAAAGTTTTTTTTATCAAAACACAATAGCCGGTGGTGATATCAAAACATGACATTGTTTATGCGAGTTACTTTCCGGAATTTTGTGCGTTTCCTGTTTGTGTCTCCTAAAGCATATAATTTATTTAGTTCATCTTAGTACAATAACAAAAAATAGTAATAAAAATAATAATAAAAATCAGGAAAAGAAGTACAATGAATGAAACAGTGAATGAATTTTAGTTGCTCAACAATGTTGATACCCTAGACACATAAAGGACTTACATTTTATTGTATGATGATTCAGTAATGTAGATACTCAATTATTATTCCGTTGACAAGTTAAAAACATAAATACATACAATACTTTTATAGAAAATATTAAAATTTTATAGATCATCTAATAATGCTACGTTTATGGTAAATATAGGGGAATATGAGTTGCAAACTTTTAGGGTTTTGTGTAACATTATCTGCAATCTGTTTAAACTACTAATTTCCACTAAAATAGACTAAATTTTTATATAAAAATTATAGATTATTTAACCCAGTTCTTAGATACACTAAATATAAACCATGGGTTGGCCACACCATTAGTATTTTTATGGAATGTTCCTGGATCAATTGTGATGAAATTTTCAGGAAAACTCTAGTTTAGTCTGGAGAGTGTTTTTTGAAGTGAAACTTCTTTAGCGACGTTGGGCAAAAATTTATATTTAGTGAGAAAAAATACAAATCGTCACGTTTTTCTGATTCTGTATCTCATGAACCGCCCTAGGTAGGGACTTGAAATTTTCACATAATGTGTATTTCTATTGCCATATCCCCAACAAATAATACAATTTTTGGAAAATCCAACGGAAAAGTCTCAAAAAAGAGATTACATTTCTACAACAACAACATGCAGCAAATAGCTTGTGTGTTGTACAAAAACAAGCGAAAACACAACAACAACAATTAGACACACCAAAGAAACCAAAAGCAATATACAGACGGACAAACAGAGAGACAGACGGACAGACTGACAGACTTTGAGATGAGTTCTCTCTGTCTGTTTTTAAGAAGTTTCACTTCTATCACGTGTACCATTGTACGCACACGCACAATTTTTTTTTTTTTTTTAATTTTGGTGCTTATCAGCACAAGACTCAACAACTGTGTGATTAAACGCTATGGCGATGTTCGTTGGCCTAGTCGCAGCTGCGATTTGAAGCCGCTGTATCTTTTTCTATAGGGCGCTTGGAAAAATAAAGTTTATGCCGACAATCCCTAAACAATTGATCACTTGAAATCGAACATTCGTTCCGAAATTGCTCAAATTGACCAGCAAACAGTGGAGAAAGTGCTTGAAAATTAATGTTTCTGAGCCATTCGCTACTAAATACTCATACTAAGTTGGAAGAATCAAAAGTTTTGTGTATTAATCAGACCAATAGATGGCCTACTTTTTATCTGAATAATTGTTAATATGACAAATATTATATCAAGATTTAATAGAAACGAATTGTAAATCAAAATTATATGAAATCTCATTGCAGAATACAAATATTAAAGTAGTTTGCTATTCATGTACTGAATTGTTTGAAACATCACATCATCATGATTTTGCAGGGATTATGTTACTTTTTTCTTTAAAATAAGTCCATTTAAACCTTAAAAAATCTATAAATAAAATTGAAAACATTAATAAATATCCAGTCAAGTCCACTAAAATGCAAACAAAGCAAAAAAATCATTCATCATCTACTACAGTACAATATTTATTGATAAATATAAAAAAATCTTTTAGAAATATTGATTCTCTTTTCAATTGAGCTTAACATAAATTTTGTTCAACATATTTTCATACATGAAATGATTTTTGTAATAATTTTTAAGCTCATTTATTACATTTAATAAGTAAAATATTTCCAATGAAAACACATCATCAATAAAAACGAATTTATATTTTATGTAAATTTTTTGCAATAATTTTTCAATTTCATTCGAAAACTTTGTGATTAAAAATAAACCAAAACAAAAATATTAAATATTATTTTTATATAAATTTTGCAATTTATCATGAATGAAGGCGATTCTCATGTGTATGTACAATATTCGTGTTTAGATTCAGTGGTGTGTCTTTGGGGTTCAATAAAAATTGATGGTGGATGAAAAATAGAGAATGAAACTGTTATAAATTTTTCTAATCATTTTCTAATTTAAACAAATGAGATCAATTCAATCAAAGAATTCTTTTTAGCTTTCAATCAACTAATCAACACCTTGAATCCCCGAACCCTCTCAGTAGTAGTTCGTTCGTACGTTGGTACTTGGTATAGTGAACAAAATAGATTTTCTGTTATTTTTTTTTCTATAAATAAAAATTTGTGTTAAATAAAAATTATGAACATTTACAACACAAATGTACTTATTGTACGAGTAATCTAGGTGTGAATATATAATTTGGGGTTTCAATACCCTTTTCACTTCGATTAAACATTGTAGTTTCATTATTTTGCCATGATGATTGGTTGCTTGTTTGTTTGTCAATTATTATGTTAAAATATATAGATAATAAAGCCCCGCACGATTAATGTGAACAGTTAGCAATCACAGTGTGCACAGTACACTGAAAACGAGTTATGTTTGATTTTGAAACGAGTCATTCAACTCATTTTGTCTATATTCTGTTGTTTGACTTGTGTTTTCTATTATGACTCTCTTTTTTAATGAATTCAACTAGTTTACACGAGTTTATTTTTAAAAGTTTTGCTAAAGGAAGTTTGACTATTGATAGTATTGTATATCGTTTGAGCGAAAGAGGATCATTTTTAAAGTGAAACTTCTTTAGCGAAGGGGAGTAAATCCCAAAAATATGAAAATGAAATGTGACGAAAATCAAAATTAGACCATGTTATTATTATATTGAAGCTATTTAGGCGAATACAATTGAAATGTCTCCGTGGCGTAATGGTTAGAGAGTATGACCGAGGGCGTGGGGTTCGATTCCTGCATTGGGAATGATTTTTTTTTTTTTTTTTGAAGTAAAACTTCTTTATCGAATCGGAGTAAATCCAAAAAATATGAAAATGAAATGTGACGAAAATCAAAATTAGACCATGTTATTATTATATTGGAGCTATTTAGGCAAATACAATATGGAAGTGGAACTTCAAAAGTAGATGGTCAAGCAATAAGACAGAATATTGTAGTGCATCATCGCATTTTGATTTTCGTCACATTTCATTTTCTAATTTTTTATTTAAAAAAGAAGTTTCACTTCTATATTGTGCTTATGAAGGTGAGGCACAATATTTACAATTTTTTATTTTGTGTCTTCATTATATGTAAACAATCTTTAAACCAAAGGATCTTAGTCTATCTATCTATCTATCTACTTTTAGCTTTTGAGTTCCAGATATAAAATTCTACATAATATGCTATTGTTCTCAGCTTCAACTTCTAATCCAATCTTTTTTCATAGGAATCTGTATTCTTTGGAACTTTGTTTGATGCTGGTCAATTGAAAAATTAATCTCAATTTTGAGGCAAAACAAGTTTTTCGCTATTTCCTTTTAGTATAAAATAACACAATTCTCATAAGTAAGCAATAAAACGAAAAATAAATATTTAAAGTGAAAATCTATTAAATAAAATGAGATAATAAATAAAAATATAACAATCAAAATTGCTGAACCATATGGAAAATACATACGAGTATGATGTACCTAGAACATATTTCCATGTAACAAGAAGTGTATCTTATTTACAGTCAAATTAAATTTAATAGATTTTTCTTGTTATTTTACGCTTCCGTCGTTCATTGCAAAAATAAATCAATTTTCTTCGTACTCAGACAAACATTTCAAGTCATCGATGTACGACAAACAAATGAGGCGACAACACGTCGATGCAACAACGTCAAATGAACCAAAAAAAAAAAAAATAAAATGAAAATTCTATAAAAACGCATTAACAAAGTTGTTTAGGCATTTGTTCTATCTAAGTATGTTTGTATCTACACAACATGCCCCAACAGTTAATAGATTGCACTTTGCTTGAAGTTGAAATGAAGTGTACTGTATGTAGTAGTGTAGTGAAGTGAAGTAAAGTGCACGGGATGCAATAGAATGGAATGGAAAATTGTTTTGGGTGGCGAAGCTTCAAATGCAATCAACCAGATGCTGAACATGTTGCACTAACTTGGTTTACTGCCTACATGTTTATTATGGCAACAAGATGATGATGATAATTATAATGATAATGATAATGATGATGATGATGATGATGTTTATAATGTCGATGATGATAGAATGTATGACTTACTTATATGTCGTACAGATTGTTGTTGTGTTTTATTTTATTTTCATTTTTATATTCATTTTGGCATTTTAGAATTTTTAAAACAAAAACCATATAAGAAATATAAAAATTTAAAACAAAATAAAATAAAACAAAATTTATTGTAATTAAAATGTTGAACAAAAATATTTTGATACTTTTCACCTGTTCAAATTTTGTATGTGTAAGGGCATTATCACTTTGTTGTGATGTTCGTAACGCATTAAAAATTATTCATTTTTCTTCAAAATGAGATTTCCTGGACCATTACTTTATGGATTCCAGCCTTTATTAACCAATGTTAGAAAACACGGAAACATTTCAGAATGACATATCTTTAACCCATTTGATCAACACATATTTGATCTGCTATGGCAACCATCTATATACATAGGTAATAATAGTTTCTCTGTGGCAATCTCAATCTATATATATTATAAAACAAAGTCGCTTTTTTCCTTTAACCGCTGCAATCTTTAAAAATACGCAACCTATTTTGATGCGATTTTTTTTAATAGATAGAGTGATTGAAGAGGAAGGTTTATATTTATAATAACATCCATTAAATAGTGCAGAAATACTGTTATTTTCACTATACATATACCTATATGCCTATCTTTAAAATTAATGTAGTAGGCATAGTGTTATAATTCATGGAAAGGGCATTTACTGTCACTACAATATTCCAGCTTCTCATTGTTTACACAGCAAAGTTTCTTCAAATGTGATTTTACATTTTTTTTATTTAAGTCTGATTATTACTATCAAGAAATTATAAAGTCATGTCTGGAAGACGTCGTCGTTCGAACATAGGTCGTAGTACAGTGAATGCCAAAAGAGTACGTTCAGCAAGAGATGAGGAATCGTCAACGGAACGTGAGGCTCGCCTCAGTCAGCTTCGGGATAGATATAGAGCACTCAAAAAATAGTATGACCCCGCAAAACTCGAGAACGGCTGGACCAATTTTGATGGTTTTTGGTTTTTTGTTGTACTCATGGAGTTACTGTCAGGTTCTTTGCTACATTTGGTTCCGGTAGGTAGCGCTGTTGTCGAAATATAGATAGTTTTATGCCATTTTTTTTTATTTGGTGCAAAATATACTGAACCTATTTTTTTTAAAAGAACAAATGATTCTTAAAGTTGCTTAGAATATTAAAATATATTGTAAATTATTAATCACACATTTTACAACAAAGCTTTTTATAAGAAACACCCAATTAACGCATAGAGGGTGTAGCAACGCACGCCGGTTAACGCTAGTTTGTAATACAATTGAAATGAAAGGGATATAGCAGCGAATCCAGAACAATTAAGCCATCTAGATCTCGGATGTGGATGAGTGGATGAGTAGAAGCGTAGCGGATGAGTGAATGTAGGCTATGTAATGAAGAAGAAAAATCAGCACAGCATATACTATGTCATTGTGAGGACTTAATTTGGATCATACTTAGCTAACTGGGTAAGCAGTACATTGAACCAAAATAAAATTGCAGATTAACCTTCAAAAAAAAACAAATCAAATTCTTTATGAATACCAGAATTGTAAAGTGTCTGTAATTTAGGAGATTGTCACAATAGGCCCAATCGAGGTGGCTGTGATGAGGTGAATTGGATCCCTTATCTAATCTAATATAAACTAAAGGGACTTTTATTTCCCATAAAATTTGTATTGCAGTTTTTGAAAGAATAAGCATATAATTGATATTAATATTTATTGACGTGATGTCTCTGAGGCATAGAACATAGCATCAGGTGCTTGGTCTTCCAATTTTATGCAAACTAGACTCTAACAGGTATTTTATTCTCATAATCTCTGAGTAAGAATCAGTCGGAGGTTCCACAATTCCGGAAGACATAGTCCCCATTTAAAGAAAACCATTAGTTTCAAGCTTTATTTTTTACTTTCTTTATAACTAAACTGAAAGCATGGAAATTTTACAAAAAAGGTTGTAAATGACAAAAGATTAAGAAATTTTGAAAGAGAATGTCTAAAAATATGCGCTGCCATATTACAATACAAAAGACCGGGAAGTGAATACATCAAATTATATTCAAATACAGTAAATCTTATAAGAATAGACAATTTAATAATAAACATTATAAGACAACACATTAAAAATTGTCTGAATTGCTTTGAAAATAATCTAATTGCATGACCTTATTCTGGGGATGAGAAACAATTATAAAACACGCTCCAAAGTGGGACTGTTCCTCCAGAAGCATAGAATAGATGTAATCCAGAATAATCAAGCACTTCCAAAACGTAAACAACAAGTACAGAAGAATAACAAAAAATCAAGTTCCAGACAAATAATGGGTTAAGATTCGAAACAAGCCTTCTAATTATAATTAGAGTCTGAAAGGAAGCAAAAAAAAGAAAACCTTAAACTTATGGCGGAGAATTCATACCACATAAAGTCTTATGCATATTACTAGTCATGGGCTTAGCGACTGGGAGAAGTTGGGTCGGTCGTTCAGGTTTAATGTCGGAATGAAACAAAAATTGATAGATTGCAAGATTGCTGGGTGCCTTCTACAACCTATGACTTTGAAACAGACATAGTGGATCTAGCAAGAAAATTTTCGTTCATCGTTCTTGGCTGATATATTCAAAATTAAAAGGTCCTCAGAGTATATACTGCCTGCTTTTTCCCCCAAAAAAATATTATAGAGAAATCTTTCAGTAGCTTTAACTTGAGGGCATTAAGCAACTCAATGGTACGTGATTTTAATAATTTTTCTTACTTAACTTTTATACTTTTTCAGAGAGTATTATAATTTTGTTATGAAATGTGGAACGCATAGAAGAAGACATCTCAGACCACATAAAGTATATATTCGTACAGTATAATTAGCTGAGACGATACATTTATGTCCGTCTGTTTGTTTTTATGCAAACTAGTCTATCAGTTTTAAAGCTATCGTCATGACAGTACATATGACCGTTTCAGTTAGATCGAACTATAACATATAACTGCCATAGGAATGACCAGACGAAAACTAAGTTGTTGTATAAAAAAACTTTTTTATTATTCAAGACATCTTCACCAAACTCAGCAATGACAAGCTTCACAATTCTCCTCAAATATGTATCTTTAAAACTGTAAGTCACAATTCTCCTCAAATATGTATCTTTAAAACTGTAAGTCACAATTCTCCTCAAATATGTATCTTAAAAACTGTAAGTCATATGTCTACAAGGGTATTTAATGTTCGGTGTTCCAAAGATAGCCGTTCTTTCTTGTTAATTAATTAGTTTAATCCCTAGGTTTATGTCTATTGAGCATTCATAGAAAAATGATAAAGCAGAATCAGGAGACAATATACTTTGTTGAGGTTTTAATCCATTTTAAAAAATTTGTTTAAAATGTTTTAAAAAACAAAAATAAAAATTTAAAAATATTGTATATGACTAAATTTTCGTTATGTGATGATGAAAGATGAGTTTTCTTGCAAAATCTGGGTCATCACTGAACATTTGAATGAAATCATATTTCATATTTAACCGGAAGAATCACTCTATCAAATAAACTGAAATTCATTAACTTTTTTGTACATTGAATGATCAAACCAGAATCGAACCAATAGATGACCCACTCTGTATTTGTATTTTTCCTTTCATTACTGTATTTTCAATTAAACTTCAGATATAATATTTAAAATAATATTATAAGTCCTGTAATCAAAATCCTAACATAATTAAATTAATTAATTCAATTAAATGTAAGTAATGTTTTTGTTCCTTTCTTCTGTCTTAATATGAAGTCATTAAAAAATAATTACAGTATATATTTGGGTTCAATACTCTACAAGGTGTGATAAGTTTGGGACAGAGCATGAAGTATGAATCATATCAACTAACATTTATTGAAATTTAAGAAAATATAACCTTTCTTCCCTTAACAAAAACCATTCTGCGAGTTCAGTTTGCGTTTGGCACGGATCTTGATCCAGTAAAGCCTCCAATTCCTCATCTTCAAAGTTTTTCGGTTGGCCAGGACGCTCTTTGTCTTCGACACTAAAATCACCACTTTTAAAGCGTCGAAACCACTCTCTGCATGACTTATCGGTCGGAGCAGATTCACCATAAACTTCCTCAAGCATTCGATAGGCTTCAGCTGCACTTTTCTCCCATAAAAAAAAAGAAAATCAAAACTTCCCGTAAATGCTGTTTATTTAACACAAATTCGGACATTTTTGAAGAGGCAAAAACCAGTGTTGTTGTCCGAAACAGACGCTGATGCAAACTAATTTTTGTTGACAGATGTCAAACCTTTCCAATGGAATAGGTAATCGCTTCCAAAATCGGCTACAACTTGCAGGTGGAACCGTCTTTTGAAAACGAACCGAACTAATTTGTACTCCCAATAGTTTGTAATTAACAATTTGCACAACATGTTGGATAGATCAAACAAATTTGTTGATATATCTATGTACTATATAAAAACTAACAGTTCCTGTATTGAACTTTATAAAATGGGGTGTGAAATGTCCCTTAGATATGCAATCACTAAAACCCAAGTTCTGTAGCTCTGTTCTCTATAATTTTATGTTTTTATTTAATTCAACATTTTATTTAAATTTATTTGAACTATTTTTAAATAAAACTACTTTTTATAAAAATATGAAATAATTTCTCATTTTTAGCTTAAGGGTGTCATGTTCTATCTCTTTCACACTTTTGAAACATTTTTAATGATTTCTCATGTTTAGAAAAGCAAAATAGACAAAATATAGCAAAACAAAAAAAAATTGTATGTGCAATTTTGTTTTTTTTTTTTTTCTTTGTTGTGGTCAGGGCCATTTTGCGTTTGTTTCTTGTTGTTGTTGCTGTTGTTGTTTTGTACTATAGCTTTATATTTTATATTTAGTTTTATATAAAGCACATGGCTTTTGACTACCATGAAAGAAAAAGAAAAATCTTTAGATTTTTCTACGGGAAAAACGAAAGAAATAGAAGAAGAATATTGCATCAAAATTGTTCTTTCTTTGTATCAAAAAGAATTTCACAAGCATCAAAAGACTATCAAATTGAGAATTTTTATCTTATAAAATATGAAATGAAATAGAGAAATGCGTGAATATTTTTTATAGACATTTTGCCATTCATAAATTAACACCCCCACATAAAAATTTTCCATTTTTATTCTCTTTATCGTTTGTCTCACAAGAATTAAAAAAATGAATAAATAAAATAAAATAAATAAATAAAGAATTGAATGGGCTAAGCCTTTTTTTATCTATAATAAAAATAGATAAAATTCAAAAAGAAAGAAAATAATTATATATTTTTTAATACTCTTCATACAGTTTATTGTAACAACATATAAGTTTGTCGTGAAGTTTGTAACAAATAGAATGAGACCTCATGAAGTATATATTGTAGATACATAAGTATGTTCTTGATCACCTACACGAGACTAGTTTGTCTGCTTACAAACTACCCCTTCTGTCCTTTTTGAACTATTGTAGATTGGTGAAATTTCGCACATAGTTGTATATTTGTCGGAATCATTCGAATTGAACCTCGCATATAAACTCCTATTGAAATTGCTTGAAGAGTATAACAACTTTGCCACAGCCCAAGTTAACCTAATTTTTTCTTCAAATTTATAATCAAAGAAACCTTAACTTCGATTTTACTGTAGATAAGATACATTTCACACAAAGAGATATGGATAATAAAAATTTTATTGGCATATGAAAGCTTTATGTGTCGTCCGATTGATGTTGTTGTTTCTGATTTTGATTTGATGTCTCCAGTATTGTTCTTGCAAATAACATTATTAGGTACAACAATATCCAGGTTCTCCTTAATTAGTTTACACAAATATTGAAAGTGATTGGAAGCTGTGATATGCCACGCGACAAATACATAATTCGATTGCCAAAAAATATAACATTAATTTATAAAATAAAAACAAGAGTGTTTCCGCCCGTGAAAAAACAGAATCTTCAAAAAGATCATGAGGTTGTGAAGTCTCTTCAATTGAATGTTCATGAGGGCGACAGTACGAAGATGTCCCCTCGAAAACGATTTAAGAAGTTATATATTAAGAAAAAGCACATTCAAAACAAGTGCCAACCTAACTTTATTTTCGATTGCATTTACATTAAATATTTATTGATAAATATTTTCTATACTGGCATTCGATACAAGACATTTTCATTCAACCATAGAAAAATGGAAAACAATATTGTTTAGCGGTTAATCAAAATTTAACTTGATTACCTAAAGAATTTTATGATGGCTTTTGCGCATGGAAGAGGCGGGGACCTGCTTTTCTTGTCTTTACCCAAAATAAATGGTATCCTGATGGTGATTTCAATATAAAAACATTTTGGATTCAGTAATACTGCATATTTCCAATGGTGCTTCAACTAGACAATTCCCCGAAACACATATCGAACACTGTAAATATTACTTTAGGATCAATGGAATTAAAATTCTGATTCTCCAGACTTTAAACCAATTGAAAATCTCTTTGGAATAGCAAAGCTTTTGCAGCGAGGGAGATCTCTTTGTGGATGTTCCTTTTAAATTAAGTAAATATATTCTGGTTGGTTAAAATACAAAACTTTTCAATATAAAAGTTATGAATCCATGCATAATAGATCGGACCCTTCTTTCGATTATTTTGTACTCAAAATTATCATTTTATTTCATTTTCTAAACGTTCAGATGCCTTTGTTTAAAAATATAAAAGTTTTACTTAAAAAACATACAGTTTTTGAAGTGAAATTTCTTTAGCGGCGTTGGGCAAAAAATGTATACTAAAAATTTGAGTGAAACAATGCAAATCGTCACGTTTTTTTGATTATGTATCTCATAAACCGCACTAGGTAGAGACTGGAAATTTTCATAGAATGTGTATTTCTATTTCCATATCCCCAACACATAATAAGATTTTTGGAAAATCTACTGCAAATTGAAACTTACAATTATACAACGACAACATACAGCTTATGTGTTGTAAAAATGTTTAAAACAACAACGTGTATTTTTTTTAATGGAATCAAGGAACTCTGAAGTTGTAATGTTATTTACACACAACTTGAAATCGAAGACTCTGTGCTAAATTTCAGTTTTACTGATGATAAAAACTTTTCTATGACAGACCTAACTTCTTTTATTTGTTTGTATACATTTCAGCCCAATCATGTATATTTGTAGAAGGGGACTGTTCTTTCTAGTAAATGAAAATTCTTATAAATGTTTGAATAAAAATCTTTCAAACTGAATATTCAACACTTTGGAAAAGAAGTGTAAGGTTTCATATAAAATTATGAAGCACTAGAACCACTCGAGTTAAAACAAACAGAAATTGCAGACTTATTTCCATTGAAAATCTTGAAATTCTTAATGAATATCAGACTCTCGATGGAATTGTAATTATAGTCTCTGTTACCATAGGCCCAATTGCTTTTGCATTTCCCTAATCTAATCTAATTTAGATAAGCGATCTTTTCAATTTCCTACTCTAAGGTGCTTTTGATGTATGATTTAGTTACAAATAGCATGGCAAAGTTATAATACCATTAACATATGTAAGAAAGCAACCTCATTATTATTTTTAATTAGTTAGAGACAATTTATCTATCAATGATTTAATTAAATTCAACCATGTGTCAATAACATATCAAGTACTATTGGTTGAGATTAGTTATTACACTTTAATATATGTAAAATATTTTATTTATTGCTCATACGCCACATTGGGATACCCTACAAATTTTTATTGTATAATACGAGGGTTGATCAGTAAGTCCTTAGATAAGTTTAGTTCATCAATAATCTGCTGTTGAAATCTCATTAATATTGACTACATGGTTTCATTTTTATTGTCAATTGAAGCTATAAACTTTTGTGTATTTAAAAAAATAGAAAAAGATGGATTTTTTGTGCTTATCAAGCAAAACAAAAAAAAGCATCATCGAAACCAAGGAAAGGCTTGACTATAGCGACTGTGCACCATCAATTTTAATGGTTAGGTAGAGGTTTAATGAATTCCATTGCAGTAGTACCAGCACAAGAGACGCTAAACATTCCGTTCGCCTAAAAGATGTGGTCACCCCAGAAATCGTTGGTTGAATTCATGAAATGATATTGGACGATCGGAAATTGAAAGTGAATAAGGTGGTAGACATTTCAACTGATCGGGTACATCATATTTTACAGGAATATTTTGACATGAAAAAACTAACGCAGGTAATGGGTGCACAATTTGTTCACACTCGACCATAAACGCAACTGTGTGGCCACTTTAAAGAAGTGTTTGGCGACCATCAAATGCAATCTGAACAAGTTTTTGCACCGTGGACGAAACATTGATCCATCACAACACACTATAAAACAAGGAAAAGTCAAAGCAGTGGATTTGTCCAGGTGAACCTGCATCAAAGAAGTCCAAGGTGGGTCTACCGGCAAACAAGGCTAAGGCGACAGTTTCTTGGGATGCAAGCGGTGTCATTCACATCGAACCGCCCTTTAAAAATGTAAACAATCATCATCAGAGCTCTGGGTCAAATTCGATATTGTTTTGAAGCAAAAACATCCACATTTGGTGAAGATAAAAGTACTTTTCCACCATAATAATGCACGTGTGTAGTCATCATGGAAAAAATCCATAAAATAAACTACGAACTGCTACTCCCATCCAGTATATTCTCCAAATTTAGTTCTCTGCAACTATTTCCTGTTTTCAAACCTAAAGAAATAGCTCTGCGTTAAGCGATTTGGACCAAATGAAGAAGTCTTCATTGAAACAAATTCGTATTATTTGTTAGAGATAAAAAAAATGTAAAAATTGTGTAAAAGGAGATTAAAACATAAATTAATTTTCCTAACTTATTCTAAAGACTTATTTAAACGACCCTCGTATTAATAATTGCCACTAAATATTTCTGTAATTTCAGTATTGTATTCAAATATTAAAACCATTTAAAATTCAATCAAGAAATTTAAATAGAATAATTTTTTTGAATTTTCAAAATTTAAAATTAAATAGAATTTAAATATACAATAACAAAACTCAAGTTGTGCATGTTTTCAACACTCAAAAGTAATTAAATTTTAAAACTAAACATATTCACAAAATATCTACAATACTCGCAAGATAAGGTAAGGGTGTTCCAAAATTGAGGAGAAAATAAAAAACAAAAAAAAAAAAATCAAAAGGCCACATCTATTTACATACTCGTACATACATATGTATCTATCTATCTACAATACAATTTGTATCTGTGAGTATAAAGTATAAAGATATTTTAAAAGAATAATTACACTTAATTAAAAGCAATTAAAACAAAAATTGTTTTCTTTTGTTTATAAAGCACACGCCTCACTAAGAAACACTAATTAGAAATATAAGTATGGAAAAGTATCTGCAATACACATACAAACATATTCAATATTGTATATTGTATCTAGTAAACATATGTTAGTTTAAGAATTTTAGTTTATTTTATATGAAACATTTGAAATTTCTTTGCGGCATCTTTTTCATCATCTTTGAACAAAAGTTTTTATATTTATTTTTCATTTGTTTTTATTTTTTTTTTTTTTTTTCAAGATTCGTTTCAATAACGCGTGGCCTTTTTGTTTTGTATTTGATGACAAATTTTTCTTGCTTCTGTACAAAAAATGTGAATTTTGATTTGTGATTATTTGTTTTTTTTTTTTTTTTGATGTTGTGGGTCTCTCATTTTAAGCGACATAAACATAGCATGAATTTTAGTTAGAATGACTGAATAACACAAACTATATAACAACAATGGACAGCCGTCTATCTAACATACATACGAGTATCTGTATCTGGTATCTGATAACCGACTGTCTGCCTATTCGACTATCTGTTTGTCTGTTTATCTATCATCATCATTGTTGAGTTGGTGCGGTCAATTTGATTGGGTGACATTCATTTTGCTTTGCTTTTTTTTTTCTCATTTAATCCGCCGCTTGGCTTAGCATTTTCGCTTCACTATTCATTCAGAATGTATCATAATATTCTATCATATCACATACATACATACATACATACATACATATGAATGTATCTAGTATGTTTGCTGCTTGTGTTTGTGTTTTATCTCGATAGCTAAAATTTAACACAAATGTGCAAATTTAATTAAATTTAAAAAATACGCACAAACACAAAAGCAAACGAATAAAAGTGAATACAAAATATGAAATGACAATCGTAAAGAATCATAAAGATGACAACATAGTATGGACAATGGACAAAAAAATGAATGAATAACAACAAAAAATATTATAAAAACATTTGAAGATGATTGGATGGCAACAAAAACACAACAACAACAAAATGATACATTTGTATAATAAAAAAAAAAAAAAATAAAGAAGGAAAATAAGAATTTTTCACAAATTTGTTTAAACTTGACAAAGTGTTGATGTCACATTGCCTTTGTTTGTTTGTTGTTTTTGTTGCTTTTGTTGTTGTTATTCCCACTAAAGGCAAACCTAAACACAATAAAAAAAAAAAAAGTATTGTATATACGCGTATCTATAAATTGTATATCTATAAATATATTGAAGTATATTCTACTCGAAGCACATCTATAAAAATTTATAACGTAAGTGATCCCAATTTAAAGTTTCTGACTACAAATTGGTAATTTGTATGAGTATGTGTGTGTGTGTGTGTTTTGAGGAGATACTAGCAACAAACAAAAATATATTTATTTAGGATAATTCTTTGATGATGATGATGATGTTGATGAGGATGATGTTGATGAGGATACTTCTTCTGTAAATGATTGATTTAATAAGCCAAAAAAAAAAAAAAAAACAGGAAAATTTAATTTAACCAGTCTATGATTTATCTTATCAATCTTCCAATCTTCCATTGAACAATTTCATTGGAAATCCTTGAAAGACCTTGAATCCTTAGTCATAATGTTATTATATTATTATGAAAGACAGTGGAATTCCCAGCATGAATCAAGGGCCTAAAGAATCCCGCATCACGGTACTTGCAGACTTGCGAATAAGAACACCGCGCATGTAAAATGAAAAAGTGCGTGGAAGCTGTGAAGGCAGGGGAACTCCCGACAACAGTCAAGGGCCTAATAACTCCGCCTTACCTGAATCGCGGAGTATGTCAACTGCCTACAGCCTACCGTGCATGAAACAAATGGGGAAAAAATGAGCCTAAAACATGAAGCTGTCTACAAATGTAATGAGCCTAGTCTTAGATGAATAAAGGGATGCCTTGGGTACCTGTTCTGAAGTAATATACAAAACAGTTCTGGAGTAGGTATATAGCCTAGAGGTAGGAGGAGGTTTAGTTGTTCAAAAAGATTCCTTGCTACTTCACACGCCAACCAAAAACAAAAAAAAAAAAAAACTAGATATAAGAAGACTAATTTCGGCTATTCCGAAGTTGTCATACACTTCACGCATCCCAAGAAAATGTTTTTGCCTTCGCTCTTGTGATTAAGCATACATAAATATTCCATTATTGACTTAGGGTAGAGTCAAGGGTCTTGAAGTTTATATGGTTAGTGAATATGGATCAAATACGTATCTTCTATACAAATAAAAATGGACAAAAACAATAGTTTGACGGTGCTAAGCTCCGAAACCGTTTGACTGATTACCATGAAAGTTGGCACTTGTATGTATTTTTTCATGGAGAAGGTTTTTATGCTATCCACTTTCTTGTAACTCATCAGTTTTTTTCATATTTTCACATTTTTTTTTTTAATAAGGAATGCATCTACTCTACTGCAAGTTTCATTATGCCAAGCTGAATGTCATTTAAAATACATAAAGCTAATTGCTATACAACTCAGTTACTTTCTGTTTGTTTATTTAAGCTTAGCTTTAACGGTAGATGGCGTAAATAAAAATATCACTCTACCGAAACGAAAACATTCGAAAACAAAAACAACATGCAATAAATCAGGATTATATGAGTTTTCATTTGCGGGATACAATAGCAAAATGAAAGAAATACTGTTGCCATTGAGAGAACTTCGGATGGATACCAATCGAGCACATTCCACTCATTCAAAAGAAAGAACCTATATAATGTTGATGAGATACACTAACATCACGTAAACAAAGAAGTTTCTCTAATAAAAACTATGAATTTGAATTTGTGTTTGTATGGGAGGTACTCCTCCTAGTGGTCCGATTCGGGAGATTCCAACAAATATACAACTTCGTACCAAATTTCAGCACTCTAACTCAAAAATTGAGGGACTATGTTTCATACTACATGCAGACAGACAGACGGACACGACTTAATCAACTAGTCTCAGCAAACTGATCAAGAATATAAGTATAAACTTAATGGGGTCTCCTTCTTTCTGTTACAAACTACATGACAAACTTATAATACTTTGCACTGGATGACATTGGATATCTAACAATCTTTAATCGAATACATCAAAATGTTTGACTATAAACTCATAATAAACTTGAGTTTTTTATATCTTCCCCAAAAATTATTATAATTAATTAGGCAAATTTCCCTTCACAAACTTTATCTTTTTAGATTTTTAAAAGGTTTATAATCTTCAGTGGAAACGATGTTATAATTTTTCTTGTTTACTTTACTTTCATTTTGTCATTCTTATCTCACTTAATAGTATTGTACATAACATAGATACCCTTGTACTTCTAGGTGAACAGAGATTCACGTTGGTGGAGGTCTAAATTTCTTGTCTATTTGATCTCTTTCATTCTTTCACTTTTGATTGTTTAGATACTAAAAACTAAATCTAATTTCTCAAGTCTCAAACTTCAAAAAAACAGAAATAAATCAGTAGCAAAAGCAAGTGTCAGTTTTACTTTTGACTGTCCCTCACTCTCTCTCTCTCTCTCTCTCTCTCTCTCTGTCCCTCCCTCAGTTTCTGTTACTGTTTCAATTCTTTCTTGTTGGTGTTGTTGTATTGTATATATTTTTTGTTCTGTATTTCAACCGACCTTTGTCAACTTAATCACAATCAAACTGAGACACATAGCACACACACACACATCCATACTAACTAGTCTTACAAACACAATCACATATGTATGTAAGTACATAGATGTGATAGAGGGCCGCAAGTATCGCATTGCATTATCGCTAAAGGGAACACTTTCTTGTTGTTGTTGAGTAAAGTGTGTGCTTGCCGCCGCGTCACGTTGTCGCGCCACGCATAATGCCAAAGTCAACAATGACAACGTCGAATAAACGAACAACATTCACTTTGTATTGGATTGGCAAAGAACAGTAGCAGTAGCAGTAGCAGCAACAGCAACAGAGGCATTTCTTGCAACGCCTTGTTACAGTTGCTAGAAAATATACAAAAGATACTATGAGAACAGACAGAAACAGAGACACAAACAAACAAACAGACAAGCACTCAACAAAAACAAACACATAAGAGAGCGCGATAAACACGATCACCCGAGAGACACAGATACACACACACACACAGACATTGGTTTATACAATACACAAACAAACAAATGCAAACTGATGCTGGTGATGATGGTGTTGGCGATTCTGATTCTGATGCAGATACATTAGCTTTTGTTTTTTTAGCTGCCAAGTAAGGCAGCGTTGACCGAAGCAGCAACTGTGAAGTTGATGTGATTGACAGAGCAGCAAAACAGCATCAACATCAACATCAACAACATTATCATCATTATCGTCATCATAATTTTTTATTTCGGTGATTTTTTTTTTGTTTTTGTTGTGTTGTTGTGTGTGTTGTTTCTGTGTTCTCTTTAATTAAATACATTTTATAAATAAAATGTTATTGAGACACACACACACACACACACACACACACACACACACACTAACACAGATACTATGTACACTCACATGCATAAAGATAAACCTACACAGTTGTTTGTTTGTTGCTCACACAAGTCTCGCTATGATTTATTTTGATTGCTTCAGAGCAAAGCTCACAAATCTAAAAGAAAACAACTCAAAAAAATGGAAAAAAAAAAGTTTATATTTATTTATTGTGATTATTTTTTATTATTTATTTTTTTATTTAGTTTTTTTTTTCTTTCTTTTATATAAATATAAAAATAAACGATTAACGCTATCAGAAATTCGCCTGTCACTTTGCCGCCGCCTTTCCATAAAATTTATTTTATTTAAAAATGTTTCACCACACAAACACAAAAATCTCAAGAAAATTTAAGTTTTTTTTTTTTTTTTCATTTGAAAATTTATTCATTTTCTTTATTACTATTAGTTTTATTATTTTCTCATATTTATTTTATTTTTATTTTATTACTTTTATTTTATTTTTGTTTTAGAAAATTTTCTTTAATTTTTTTTTTAATGTTTCCACGTTGAAACATTTTTTATTATTTTGTTTTATTTTATTTTTTATTATTTTATTTTATTTTATTTTATTTTTTATTTTTATTTTTGCACTTGAACAGATTTTGTTAATTTTTTTTTTGTTGTTAACAAGAGGAAGAAATAAATATGAAATGATATGCTCTTTTCTTCATCTTCATCTTCCCTTCACTTCACTTCACTTCACTTCTCTTTAGTTTTCTTTGCTTTATTTATTTTATTATTTTATTTATTATTGAAATAAACAATTAGTTACAGTGAATGAGTAAAGTAACCGCCATCATCAAAGTAAATAAATAGTAGTATTAACGACGATTACGACGAGATAAGTTTAGTTTAAAAGGCGACAAGCGACGGAAAACTGTTGATTTTGTTGGCGGTGATATTAGTGATGATGATGATGATGATGATGATGATGACGATGACGACTTCGATGGTGACTATAGCGTTTCCATTAAATGCCTTTTGTGTCGCGCGCGCGTTTTGACTTTTTTCACGTTTAATTAAAAATTCACACTGAACGTTGTTGTTGTTCTTATTGAGAAGACCGCGTGAAATACAAATGTAAATATAACAAAGCAGAGGGGGGGTAGCTAAAGAATAATTTTAATAATAACAACAACAACAACAAGAATAAGAACAACAAAACTAAATGTTGCTCACATACAGCAATGACACAATACAATATTGTTGTTGTATAAAGTTTTGAAATGATTTTTAAAGAAGACGATGACGACGGGCGCTTCCGTTGGTCGTCGCTTGCTTTAATCTCGATCACAAGCAATAATTACAACAACAACAACAACAACAACTACAATAAAAGATACGAAACGAACAAGCGAACGATTGAACGAATTAACGAACGATCGAACGTTCGAACGCGCGCGATGTAACTGCACTTGTGCACGTTCAAATCAGAACAAGATGCTTGCTATATGTTCAATGTTTGGCTGAGTGCTATGAATGAATGAACAAACGAACGACTGAACGAACGAAGTGAAGCGAATGGCCGAGTGACACGACCGACCATCATGAATATGAATTCCCAAGTAGTAAAAGCCAAGAGAGTAGAGTGTTTGTCTCGTCACTGTGTTCTGTGTGTGCGCGCGTCCAACAGGCGGGCGATATCAAATTCAAATGTTGCCGACCTTGCCTTGATTCAAAGAATTGTTGCGCAACAAACATAACACAACATACGAGAAACATAACAACAATATAGTACATAAGTCTCTCTCTCCCACCGAGAGAACATTGGATTGAGTATAATAAACAAAAAAAAAAAATATTATGTTAGCGTAAGCTAAAAGAATGGTAAAGAGAGTGTGTGTAAGACTCTCGCTCGTTTCGTATTGATAAATTTCATTTCAGAAAAAGCTTTTGTTGTTTATGCCGGCTTTTTTTTTAGTTGCCAATTTTTTGAAAATTATTCAATGAATATGCAATGTGCCAAGCAAGTTCTACTAAGTTTTGTTGTTATTTGTTATATTTTAGTTTGTTTTTATTAAATTTATTTTCTTATTTATTTTATCTGTTGTCTTTCCATTTGTCTCTTTGTCTGTCCATTTGCTGCTGTTGCTGCTGCTGCTGTCAATTTGTTGTATGCGTAATATTCTCACACTGGTTTTTCTTTATGTCTTTCTTTTTTCTTTTTTTTTTTTTTTTTCTTTTTGCATACAAAGCGCTAAAAAAAACTTGTTTTTAATCAGAATTTCTGTTGTTTTTTTTTTCAGTTTTGTTTTGCCTACCTTTTACACTAATAGTATGAACAGGTATTAACATTTAGTCATGATGTTTGGAAATGACCAACCTGGTAATACTTCTGTGGAACAGTCTGTTGCTATGATTACCAGTTTTTGAGCTACAGAACTAAACACAAAAATTGTATGAAATCTTTATTTATTTTTTATTGAAAATGAAATTCAATTGATTCCGGTTAATAATGAAAACGAATGTCGTTCAACTGACCTCCTCTGATAGTTCGTCTCTTACCCAGAATTTTGTATAAATTTATCCCATAATGATGATTCAATAAGTTCGATGATGTTGTCTTTGTAGCATTGAATAGTTTGAAGATTATCCTTACTTTGTAAAAAAACCCAATAAGAAGAAATTCAATGGTATCAAATCGCATGATCTTAATTGAAGTCTGTTCTTCAAGAAATTATATATTATCGATCTATATATTTTCACTAATCGCTATGCATTTACTTCATACATAAAAAAAAACATAGTTGTAATCTATATACATAGTATCTGTAGAAAATATAGTGGCAAATTTAAAAAGATACCTCAAATTTGAACATTTTGAACAAGTCAGTTTAGACATGTCTTATTGTCGGGTTTTTAACTGGAATTCCGTAATTACTGGATGATAAAGTGCCCATAGAGAAACCAAAATGCCTTCAATTTCTCTATAAATCTGCATTTTTTTAAGTTTAAAGTGACAATTTCGACAACAGCAACAGATAAAACTTGAACTAAACATATCAATATGTGACCTCATAGTGATTTCTAATAGATAAACGGCTTTTATATAGATAATTTTAGCATTTCTTAGATGTTTTTTCTTCAAACAAAAAATATTCATAAATTGGAACATAGTGTTTGTATACAAGGACTATCGCAAAATAAACGAGACTTTTTCGAAATCTCTATTTATAGTGACGCTATATTTTGGCGGGAATACAAGTTGAAAAGGTACATAAGATTTTGAAAAAGTGCCTTTTACTCTGTGACAGACCTTGTATATAAACTACTAAAGTAATAATTTCTTTATGAGTAAATTTATTAAATGGTAAGGTATGTAAATTTCGTTGAATCAAAATAAACTTTTTTTTTTATTTTATATTTTACTTAACAATTTTATTGCTTAATCTTTTAATCAATCAGTGGCTCATTTAGTACTGAAAGATAAAAAACAACCAAACATAAATTTAATTATATTGCAAGTATAAAAAAACAAACGGAGAAATATAATTTTGGTTACACCAAAACTAACATACACTTCACTTAAGATGGCAAATTTAATCAACATTCTTATAAAATAAATATTCAATTTATATTTAAATACAAAATTATGAAATTGCAACGAATATTATAAAAAAAAATGGGCCAAGTGCCAGGCAGACTCGTACACGAGGGTTCCATACCAGATTGGGGTTTGTATGGGAGGTACCTCTCCTAGTTGGTCGATTTGGCTGATTCCAACAGATGTGTAGCGCGATTATCAGAAACTTACAGTGTCTAAATTTCAGTTCGATGGGATAAAAAACAAAAAAGTTTTTCTAATAAGAACCTGAATTTCAATTGGGGTTTGAATGGGAGGTACCCTCCCTATTGGTCCGATGGAACTCAAATTTCGACAGTATAAGTTTCTGATGTATAAACACCAACCAATCGTGGGATTACTGGATCGTACTGCTACCATACAAACGAAAATGTTTCTTGTATTGGGACACCTTTAAGTTTTTGAAAATATTTTAGTTTTAATATTTATTGCTAAAGCCCGGATAGGACTACATATTCTGTGAATTTCAACTCTCTAGCTATTACGGTTCTTGAGATAAGACCCGAGGACGGAAGGACGGGCGGACGGTTAGGTACCCTTTGAGTCCGGAACCCTAAAAACTATGGAACAAAATGACAACCCACAGACACAGAAGAATGAACTAATCATTCAAACGAATCATTCTATACAAGTACAATCATACAGTATTTTGATTCTCCGATGATGTTACAAACATCAGACAAAATGGTTTATACTCTTTATGCACCCGTATATTGTGTGTATTATTGTGAAGTGTATAAAAAACCATTAATTGAAATTGTTTGTATGTCAAATGATTTCTGTAATTAAATGCAATAATAAAAACAATTTGTAGCCACCAAACTGGTTTAGTACTTAGTAGAATTATGAGTCTATTTCTTTTTTCGGAATATTAAGTCTTATTAATTATAAAGTAACAGCTTCAGTAGTCAATTTTATATTATTTTTATATATATATTTTTTTTAACTAAAGATGTCGACATTGATTTATAAGAAAGAACATATACATATGCACTTTTCTTACCTCCATAAGGTACAGAGATCTCTTCGATTCACTACTCAAATACGCAGCTGTGAGAAGCGGAACCGAAATCCGGGAACTGTATCTTCTCAGGCTTGGCGTTGCGGGCCTCAGCACCATCCTACAAGAAATAGGGTTTCAAGCTGTGGGGAAGGAAGTAAAACTGTGTGCTGGAGCTAAATTGAAATGATAATTTTAATACAAGATTCCCGGGGATGGGAATGGCAGGGTAACGCCATAAGGCAAGACGAGCTTTCATTCTATACAGACGGCTCCAGGGTTGAAGAGGACACTGCGGTGCAATTTTTCAGAGGAGTTGACAGCCCAACATTATGAGTAAAGCTATCCGCAACACGGTGGCCGCTCTTAATCAAGAGCGATAGCACTCAATCCTGCTAGTTTGCCTGGCCATTCTGACTTTTCAGATAACGAGATGGCAAACAAGTGCGGTAGAAGGGGATCGGCAATGCCCGTTTCTCTAGCAATTGCGGACATAGTATATTCTTTCAGAACTAGAAGCAGGAACCAGGAAGCTAGCACAGACGAAGTGGGCTGGCTGTACTGTCGCTAGGAAACTTTGGCTCGCTACCAGCCAAAAAAGACTTTCGAACTCCTACACTTTAACAAGAAGAGCATTGGGATGATGACGGGAGTTTTTTGCACAATTAGTCTGATGGCCGAAAGGTTGCAAGTTCCATATCAAAACTTCTGTCGCAGCTGTCAAGATGAACAGAAATCAGAAATCATTCAACACATTCTATGTGACTGCACTGCTTTTCTCGGTTGTGTGAACCTGTTTTCTCGGGAGGACTCCCCTTTGAGGATTTGGGCTGTTTTGTAAAAGTCCCACTGGGGGAGATGGTTCGCTTCGTGAATTCTTCAGCTTGGTTTTAGGGAGGATTTTCTGAGACCAACTGTACTATCCATTTTTACTCTTCTTATTATATCTCTAAATCGACAGTTTAGTCAAGTCCCATTGATTTTGGTGACTTCGCAATTTACGAACGTTTCCTAAAAGTTGATGAACATTGTGATGGTCTATCTTATGAATAACATAATGATGACGGATTGAACATTCAGTATGTTTAAGTAATTGTATCTTTATGACACCAACATTTGCATTCTGATAATGGAATTTTACTGATAAAATTTTAAATCTACTTTTGTTGTCGGACAAGTCACAGGAAACGTACGATCTTCGTCACTTTTTTTGAAATTCATTCTTGCTTTTCAGATGGAATTTTTTTTATCGATTGTTTCGAATTGTATCAGTTGCTAAGATGCCTTTCTCCTTAAAAGCAATCATAAGACTTATGGAAGTAAAACAAGTGTCAAAAAAAAAAACTTGTTTACCGAAATAATGACTGCCAAATACAAAGCAACATCTGAAGAATTGGTATGTTTATTCTCCAATGTAGAGATTAAAATCATAAAAACCTCATATATAAGGTAATTTGGGTACATACAATATACACAAGACCAGTAATAAGAATCACACTTACCAAGCGGTCTCCAGTCTTCCTTCAAATTCTTTACAAAACCCTTCCTTAAGTAATATAAATAATATCTTTTCTACTTCTTTAGTGTCATTTTTTCTTAAAGATTTTTTGTATTGAACTAGTGTAGAACCATTTTTCTGGAGGAAACTTATAGTTATAATGTTTAGGCAATGAAAACTGCCCGCAATGTACTATCGACATCTTATTTATAAATATTTCAATTGACTCCATGGACGACAAACACCTGAAAATACATTTTACTAAACTTATCTGGGAACTCTTCCAAAACAAGTATAGGAATTACATTTGTAAGTCCACTGGCAATAATTTTCCATCAAAATCCTCAACACACCGGTGGCCTATGCTTGTTAGCCTACTACTGAACATACTCAACTCAAGCATCAACACTTGCTCACCGGCGTAACGTATCGTATTCTGTCCTTACGGAGCCATGGTTCCAGTCAACCATATTCTATATGTCTGTCCAAACTTTGGGGAAGTGTGGGCTATATTTTTTAAATGCACTAAGCCATCAGAACTTTTAAATTGATTTTAAATTTATAATTTCCTTCTTTATTGTAATTTAAACCAACTACTTATTCTCATCATCATAAATGCAAATCATCACAGAGTCATAGACCGTGATAGCTAGTACTTTTGTAATTTTATGTCCAGTTAGTACGAGTATTGTATATTTTATCTAAATTTTATATAACTAAATAAATAAAATATTCATATTTTTGGATATTTTTATGAGTAAACATTTTTCTTTTTTTTTAATTTTTCATGGCGTCTTCTTTTAAATGTTGAGTAACTTCAATTGAAATTTATACTGTGAAAATGTGTTTAGGTGGTTCCATTTCCTAAAAGATTTTTGCATATTACCAATTTAATGTGAAAACATTTCATTTGAAAGAATTTTGACAGAGTTTTGCAAACTTAGATAACTTTGTTCTTTAACTTTTTTTTATTGTCTTTGATAGCAAGTTTCCTTTAAACAACAACAATATGTTTCCGTTTAATGATTTTGTGAAGAAGCACAGGCTGAGCTCAACTCGACTGATGTTTCCGTTAAAAGAGAAATAACAAAATGTTTGTTTTACTTCGTTTGTTCCTTTGTTTTTCATTTACTTTATTTTGTTTTGCTTATATTTTTTATGGACAAGTGTCAAAGACTTGATTTGTTTTATCTTCTACTATCTTTTCTCTTTTTATTAAGCGTACTTCGTGCATGTGGTAAAAAAAACAATGGCGGCACTTCCGCCACTGATGTTAGACGCATTGCGTCGTATACGTAATATTTAAGTTTAAATGCAGCAAAAGATTTTATTGTGGTTTTCTTATTTTCCACATTCCTTTTATTGTTTTTGTTGTTGCAGTTGCATTTTTAATTAATTTACACATAATTTTCTTAGTCCTTGGACCTTCTATATACGTAAATTCCACAGAACAGTAGAACAAAAGAACAGCGGGATATAATTCTTACATTAATTAAAATTGCAAAACCACAAGACACAAAAAACATGCAAGAAATGTTTATTTCTGCATAAATTAAAGTTAGTAAAACACAAATGAAAATTCCAACATATTTTTTTTTACATTTAAGCCGCTTTAAGTCACAACAAACTGTAGAAAACACACTGGCAATGATGGACATTTTACTATGCAAATAAATTTATTCTTTTCTCCATTTCTTTATCTCTAAATTTTAAATAAATAAATTAACTACTAACCAATTACCATGCAATGCGATTAACATAATTTAATAATGAATAAATGTCAAACAATGCACATTTTTAAACTGAAACGTGTTATAATGTTAAAGAACATTATGATCTTGGTAAAAAAGGAAAAAACCATGAGATGAGTAATGAACTCAGTTCCAATGGTAGTAACATACCCTTCATACATATACTTTTCAGCTTTGTTGTTTAGAAACAATCGACAAATTTTGGTTAAATTATTTTTACATCACAAGATTGGTGAATCTCCAGCATGATCAATTGATATAAAACTAGACCAGCCTAGTGGAAACCTAATCTAATCTAATCTATAACATCTGAAAAACTGTCCAGAGTTTTAACATTGCTGATTTCGAATCTACCCTAATTTTTTTTTTCTAGCAGCTCTAGTTTTTGAGAAACAGCTACTTCCTTCGTTCTTACTTTCATATTCAACCTGAGTTTAGATTAGCTCAAAGGAGGCATATTTGACGGCCCACAAATTGGTAAGCGATCCTTATTTGCATGGTTCAATATCAGTAATTGTTATTCAAAACGTCTTAGGCAATAGAAAGGATGGTGGTTATGTTGAGGTGTTCCGACACTCCCAGCAACTTGGATACAACATGACCATCAAAATACACTTCCTTCACAGCCATTTAGTTAATTTTCTGGAAAATCTCCGTGACATCAGTACAGAACAGATTGAACAAAAGAAAATAGAAAACAAACTGAGGGCAGATTTAAAATCGAATTAGAAGAACCATAATCTATGTGTAAGATCTAATACGAGTATATGATCCTACTAAATACAATAGTAGGATAACTTCCTCTGTTTCACACTGCACACTTTGCAAAATAGCGACAAAAATTCATCCAACCACTGCCAAAAACATCATCTTTTAGGTTAAAAGGGTATCAAACGAAACCCTATTACTAAACCTACACTGTCCATCCGGGCGTTTGGCCTTGTAGCGGTCTCAGCCTACCACCCATTCGCTTAAAGTCCTTGTGACAGTGGGGGCATATACTCGCCTGATCTTGCTCATAGAAATGCTGTCAGTTGGCGGAAGAGGTAGGAATAGACCTCGCTCCCAACTTTTTAGAGTTCGAATTGTTAGTACCTTGGGTACGAAATCTGATCAGAGGTTTTTTTCTGGCACCACGGATGGAGCCCACGGAAATTGTTTCCGTCCTGGCCAGCGAATACGTCCCCTCGTACTCCTTCCATAATTCCATAATTTTACTATTGTAGCCAACTTTATTACACCGCACTCTCATTTTCTCTTTTGAACATTTCGGGTATATTTTTTTAAGTCCATTGTGCAAACACTCAACACATAAAACTGAAGGATTCATCAATCAATCACATGACTGTCCTCCACATCATCTGAGTGTTCTAATTTATTAAACACAAGTACATTGATTAAGGTTAAAAATGAAAAAGAATATTGTCCAAGTGACCTCCTCTGTTAGCACATCAATATCTTCCAATTGAACCAACAAAAAGTTTCTCATCATCTCTTGATAACGAGCTCCATTCACAGTAATTGAATTACCACTTTGTTATTTGAAAAAAAAAAGAAATGAACCAATTACGCCACCACACCAAAATCAAAATTTTTTGTGGTTTCATTGGCTTTTCAAACAATTCCATTGGATTTTTTTTTTTAGCTTAAAATAAAACAGTCTTGTTTGTTTCAAAATAAACTTCATCTTGAATGCATATGGTATATTTCTACAATATGAAACCTTTTTCAGAAGCCTCACATTCATGTTGTTGTTCTAGCAGACTAAATGCTTGCTTGAAATTTTTCTTATTTCATGCCTAACAAATGACAATTTGTGGTCTTTATGGAATTGTATATGTCCAGAAAGGCCTCAGAACTGCCTAATGAAACTTATCTTTTGTTATCAAGTTCTATCAAAATCAGATCTCAGTTTTTGCTTTACTGAAAAACTTACAATTTCACAATCCAAAACTTGTTCTTTCTATGAGTGATAAAAGTTAAAATGCATTACAAACATCATGCAAAAATGATAATACCATGCCAATCTGTGTATATCTAAGTTAACCATAAAGTAGACATGACATTCATTGACAATCGAATATCGATTTTTGAAGCATTTAACGACATGTCTGAATGTGCTTTTCGTGTAGGAATCCTTGAATATTTTATGAATTTTATTATTGGCCAACTTTCATGATTTCTTAATACGCGTATCACCGACGCCGCCATTCTCTAGTTGTGGGCTGTTACTCAATGCTATCAAACTGTTTGTCCTTCAAGTGTCTTAAGTAAGTCAGTTAGTTGGCATATTCTCTTTAACTCGGTTTCATTATTATTATTATTGCAATTATTTCAATATACTTAAAGGCACAAATCTCAGAAAGCCTACAATTTTAATTAAGACAGTATGTGTGTGTGTGTGTGTGTGAGTAACTAAGTGTTTAAATGGATCTCACTTTGTGCTTTAATTAGGTTTAACTTAATGTAATCACAAAGCTCTTTTATTTGATTACTGTAAGCTGAAACTGCTCAAACTTGAGAAATTGTGTTTGGATTTTATACTCAACTCAACTCAACTCAGTAACAAAAACCATACCAAAAACAGTTTCACTAATTAACTGAACATGTGTTGTGTACTTTGTTGACTGCAAAAGGATTAAGCAAAATCCTTGCCGAAGCCTAAAAGTTTGCTATAAAAATAAATAGACTTTAAATACTTGCACATTGAAGACTTTACTGAACTGAACTGAACTGAACTAAAATGTAATGTAATTAATTCTTTGTACATACAAATATACTACGAGTACCATATACTTATAGAGGGAGACCAAGCAACCTTCAATGTCAATATAAAATCCTTATGACTTATTAACATTGAACTTTTCGCGTATCCTTTTTTAATAATTCATAATGACTAAAGGCGCAAGTGTACTTAACTGACTTTAACTGAAGGAATGTAGTAGGTAACGTACTACATCAGTTGAATCATTTCTGTTGTTTCTTGTTGTATTGTGTGGTGTTCATTTGTAATGTGAAGGAAGTCAATTCATTGGCACCTGTCTTGGCCATTTGCGTAAGTCCATGGAGAATAAAATTATTCTTTGATCTCAGTGTTTTTTTTTTGTAATTAAGAAAGAAATAATGAAAGGCTGAAATTTTAATGAAGAAACTAAGGTTGTTAAGTAAAGTAAAATTCATTAAATTCTTTTAAAAAAAACAAATATGAATTTGTTTCTTTTGAAATTCACTTTGGAATTAAATTAAAGTTTTATAAATTTACTCCTTAGCATTTTAGTCATAATGAGAATATTGTTTTGTTATAAGTATTAGAAAAGTCATATTGTAAATCATTCAATCATTCAATCCATTTTATACAAACTTAAGAAATTAAACTATTTATTATTTACTTTTTTTTTTATTAAAGTTAACAAATAAGATTCACTTAAAGAGGATCACTGGCCATAGTAGTCCTTCGGTTCAACAAATTAATGAAATGTTATGGTGTTCTGCTAATTTGCTTGTAAGAAAGAAAAATGTATGTGTCTATAAAATGAATAAATTTTATATGAAATTGATTTTGGACAGTACCAAAGTCATGGTAATACTGGTTAAGTTGTTTAGAAAAAATAAGGGAATGTTTAGAATTTAAATAATTAATTGTACTTCATTTTTAACAAGATTATATTTTTAATCGAAATTCTTTTGGTTGCAAGTGAGACTTTCACCAAAATGTACTCCTAATGAAGGGGTTTTCCAATAAAAGTGTATACACACAACCTGTATATTGTTGTTATGGAAATGTAATCTCTTTTTTGAGACTTTTCCAGTGGATTTATTTGCTGGAGATATTGCAATAGAAATACACATTCTGTGAAAATTTGAAGTGTCTACCTAGTTCGGTTCAAGAGATACAGAATCACCAAAACGTGACAATTTGAATTTGTCATTGAAATTTTTAGTAAAAATTTTTGCCCAACGCCGCTAAAGAAGTTTCAGTTCAAATAATCGTTAACCATCGTTCGATCTGCTCTCCAATGACCGTCAAAGACTGCCCATCAACAATCTCGAAAAAAACACGGATAATGGTACCGCCGCTCACATTCCGCAACACACAGTTACTTTTTACGGATGTAAAAGCACTTCCAATATCTGCTGTGGATCCTCGGTCCCTCAAAACCAAGAGGTTTATTTATTAACATACCGTTCATCCAAAATTGAAATTGAATTGAATTTTCCGGGTGTTGTCGCAAGCTTTCGACTGCCAAACCGAAATTTTCAGTTCACGTTGACTCACAGGCACTGGAGTATCGATCATTGAACCGGTGGCGACAAGTTTATCAATTGAACGACAAATATATCGCTCTTCTGGCTCGTGAAAATGAGGATATTTTCGCATTGAGTCCATGATGAAATTGACAAATCTACTAAGCATGTTTATAAAATCAGATGTCTAAAAAGTTATAGCAGTTTTTTGAATTTAGAATTCAATAGAAATAATGATCAATGCAATATAAAATTTACAAAAAAAACTTAATTCCCATAGGGCATTCAATATTTCAATTTAAGATGAAAACTAAACAAGAAAATGAAATTCATCTCCACCGAAGCTTCCATCACACTCACACCTACTTGTTTCTAGATTTCAGGGAACACTTTAAACTAAATTTCAGGGCGATAGATCAAAGACAATTTAGCATAAATTCAATTCATTGATCATTTGCATTTCTACTTAAGTTTTATTTCAGACAAAATTGTAGAAAATGAAGACTCCCAATTCACACAAGTAAAAAAACAAAAACCACAAAATATTGACCGTAAGTGTTTGTTGGTTGGTTGATAAAAAAATCCATCCTCATGAATTGAGGATAATCATAAACTTTGTTCATTTATTATGAATTGGAAAGCAGATGAAATTGAAATTTATTTCAATTTTTCATAAATCAATAAAACAAAATAAAAAAGAAATACGAAATGTGTTAGAAGAAATTTAAATAAAAACGATGAAAATCCAATTTAAACGCAAATTTTATATAATATTTATATTTCTAGCAATGCAATGAAGGACTTTTGTTTATATTACATACAATACATACATACACACACACACACAGACACACACATTTCCAGACATTAACTGACTATATGCGTTATCCTTTGTTTTGTTTTGAAGCAACATTTTTTTTTTTCTGTTTTTAAATATAAATTTACATAGAACAAATGCGTACTTCCGTTTGTCCTTATTTTATGTTCATTCTCTTCTCTTCCCTTCTCCTCTCTTTGCCCTTCTCTCTTCAATATTTCTATCAGAGTTGTTTGTCTTTCTTTGTAGTGATTACTTGTCAACCAACAAACTCACATCATTTATGGGCAACTTTTACATCCTTATATTTTCAATTTTCTACTTTTCCATGGCTTCATTGTCTTTTTTATTTTTAGTGTTTTGCATTTTTACAAATTGTTAAATTGTTGCAATTTTTTATGTGTCTTTGGTCGCTCGACTGCAATCGAGC
The DNA here is from genome assembly GCA_037043295.1 of Amiota minor. Classification (NCBI taxonomy): domain Eukaryota; kingdom Metazoa; phylum Arthropoda; class Insecta; order Diptera; family Drosophilidae; genus Amiota; species Amiota minor. Next base: position 1,330,585 of record JBAMAW010001063.1, read on the forward strand.
GATAGGAAAAACTGTTTTATGACCCCATTTTTTATATGGTTAGTGCTAAACGATTTATATGACTTTAATAGACATAAAAACCTTTCATTTAATGACAATTTTCAAAGAGAAAAAGTGAAACAGAAACCCAAGCTACTAATCTCTTTTATCCTGTTTTTTTTTTTTCTCATTAAATTCTGTAAGGCGAACGCATTTTCTTCTTATCAAATGAAATATGTTCATATTCATCATACGCACCGTTGTGCTTTAGTTTCAAAAGTTTATTGTTGCCATTATTGTTACGCCTGCTGCTCCCTCCTGCTGTGCCTCCGATGATGATGATTTCTTCTGCTGCATACAAATGAAGCTTGTTATATCCATTGAGCTTGAACCCAAATGTTGTAACCTTACGAGTTCTGAGTCATAAATAAGTTTTATTAAATGAAATTAAAGTCAAAGAAGCTTTACACTTGGTTCAATTCAATTTGCGAACTTGGTTTTTATGGGAGATTTATAAAGACGCCGCCCAAAAGTAGGCAACAATATGTTGTTGACAAGTGTTGAAATCATCGTCAACCTTGATGGATATGACAAGTTTGGTGTTTACAAAACATCCAAAGGACGCAATCCATTTTATTGTCATTTATACAAGATATCATTCACTCATACAATAGTTTGTTTGTAGTCTCCACCCCCCTTATTCATTTGGCTTATAGACATTTGTTAAGTTAATTAATATTCATGAAACATGCCTTACATAAAATGACGCCTAATGAAATTCATGTATGCAACATTCAAGTTTATCCTTGTGGCTTTGTGGCTCTTGATATTTGTCAATATAAATACATACGAGTATCACAGTTGACAGACAATATGCTAGAAAATGTTTTGCAAATGACCAAATTTAAATTACAGGAGGAGAGAGAATTTTGGTAAATACATCAATTGAATTGATTGCGATCTCATGGGAGAATGGTTTATTACAATATTTATTATTAATATAATAATTTTGTGGTTTCATATAAACATGTGCTGGCATTTGTGTTATACATAGCAGTTTCTATACCTTTCATTAAGTGTATGGTATATTGAATTCAGTGTTTTACTTATAATGTAGTTAAATATTTTGATCAGATGTATTTTTGACAGATATTTCTCAGTCAATTAATGGTTTGCAAATCTATACTAAAACAGTTAATTATCTTATGTTAGTTTAGGTTATTTGAACGCTACTGCAACACAAAAGCATAAAGCATATCAGTTGAGGACCATTGTGATACCAGTCGGAAGTAAATCAAGTCCTTCTCCAATTATGCTTCTCTGTAAAACCATTTTTTGCTTTCAATGAAACCGGAGATATTGCCTATTTTGGTCTCTTTCAGGTTAGCAAGACTGTTAAAAAAGTAGCTGCCTAAGTGATTATGCCTACGTTTGGACAATGACACAGAAAATGTTCAATCGTCACCCAGCAACTTCTACAGAAGTCGTTCGAAACTATTCCAAGTCTATTAGCGTGTCTGGCCATGGAACAGTGATCTGTTATAATATATTTAGATATAACATCCCAAATAGAGTTTCTATACAATGAGAGGAGTGTTTTGGGTCTTCCAGAAACAAAGTTTGGCCATTGTAATTTGGTCCTTCGACAGATGCTTTCACATTTCATTGGAATTTTAATAATGCTATCCTGGAGCATTAATTTACAGGTGGTGAGGGGAATCCCTTCATCAATTCTTTGAACGCTGTCTTCAAGCATGATGCCCGCTCGTCAGCAACACTTTTGTCCGCAATATCCCTGTGCCCTGGGACCCGGGCAGCTTCGTTGAGCATACTCCTGCAAGCAGTCACCAATTTGGAGGTATTGTTTACCCCAGAAAGAGCTTGACTATCGCTGAAGATATACACCTGAGTGGTAGGAACTGGGACGGCTTGCAGCCACAATGCCTCACCCTTGATTGCGTATATTTGAGCTTGGGAAACACTACAATAGTTGAGAAGGCGAAAGGAGAGTCTGATATTTAAATCATTAGAGAAAATACCGCCTCCCACTTCGCCATTTAATTTCGAAGCATCCGTGTAGAAATGGGTTGAACCATTACCAAGCATGGACCCCCTCCACCCATTCCTCCCTGGAGGGAATGCAGGAGAAAGAGCGAAGTCCAAAGAATGGTTTGGAAATGTCATATGTTAAAATATACTAGTATTTATTATAATAAAATGTGCAAATATCACTTTCAATAGAAGGCGGATTTCTCTTTTATTAAAGTAATAGGAATAGGTAGAAAAATGTTCAATGATTTTTATGTATTGTATGTTGTCAAAGATTAAGTTTCCACGTTTCGGAAATTCTTTTGGCATATTTTAGATATCTTCTGCTATCTATAAGGTGTCAGTTATAACACGCAAGTTTATAGTCTTTAAAATCTATTTTATTTACTTCTTTTATTATGTTTGCTGGAATAAGTGCAGATTTTGGTTGTAGCACCGCGTCTTTTATGCTTTCACAACATTTTTCCCTATCAAAAATCAATGTTTAATCAACATATGAAATTCTTTTTTATTATTATTTTCTTTTTTTTTTTTTTTGAAAACTGCAAACCACTGTAAATTGTAAACTAATTGGCAGAATGTCATAAAATTTTGACATGTGTCGTTTCCAGGTTAGCGCTCTACTTCAATAATGTTTCCAGGTGAATGTCAGACCGGAAGCATATTAATTCATGAATCATGAATCATGCATTTTCGCCTTTTTATTATAAAACTGCATTTTCACTTTGAAAAAATTCTTAAATTTCTTAGAATTTACTATCGATTAAATCATAATAATAATGTTTCTCAATTGGAGTTATTTTTTATTATTTTTTTGTAATAAAAACTTCTTCATTTCTTGACTAATTAAGAATAAATGGATTAACAATTATTCAGTACATCAATTTGGCACATAAAACGGGTATAAAACTTTCGGTTTCATTGGAAATAAATTGTATTTTAGCATGCAAGTGATAAATCATCATAAATATTAAATGAAATATTTTAATTCTAAATTTATTAGTGAAATTGGAATTTTGTGATATAAAATATTTGCTATGTTGGTTTTTCTTTAATTTAGATTTTATTAAACCAAAAAACTACAAAATTTAAATCATTTTTCTATCATAATTCATGTAGTGAAATATTATTATAAGTTTGTCATGAAGGTTGTAACAGACAGAAGGAGCCATTGGAGACCCCATAAAGAATATTATTATTTTTTTATTTATTTATGATTGATTAATCCATGTCCGTCTGATCGTTTGTATGTATGCAAATTAGTCCCTCAGTTTTAGAGCTATATGGCTCATATTTTACAGAAAGTATTCAGTTCACCAGTTTGTCGGAGTTAGACGAATCGGACCACTAGAACCGGGTACCTCCCATACCAACCCACCATTAAAATTCATGTTCCTATTAGATAAACTTGTTTGATTTAGTACTATCCAACTGAAATTTAGATACAATAAGTTTCTAGTCCATCTTCACCAACTATGTAAATTTCAAGTCTCTTGTTTTACAGGATCTTAAAGATCCACATACAAAACCAGAGTCAAATTCAAATTCTTATTTGAAAAACTTTTCTCTTTTTTATTTTATCGAACTGAAATTTTGTTACTATAAGTATCTAATGCATATTAATCAACCATGTAAACTTCAAAATTCTATGTTTACTAGATCGTATAGCTCCCATACAAATATTTCGGTGTCTATGATATTAACTATTTTATAATAGGAAACATTAATAAAATAAAAGAAAATAAATAAATTGAAACTTTGTGGCTAAACTGTTTTCTGGGTGCGCATTTAAAGTCTGCAGATTGTGTCACATCGAGAAATATTTTAGAACTTTACGTACTACTATGGATTTGATGGTTCCTCCGGCCAAGGCATGTACATACAAAGAGCTTTTTTTGGTAGTCTTCCACTTGATAGTTCATTCATTGTAACCACAGTTTTTTCATTCAAATTAGTAAATGTGGTGCAATCTGTTCGATTTTGCCGGCCTTTGATAATAACATATGTCAAGGAAAGGAAATGTTTGTATAATATACTGCACAAATGATATTTTTCGATGGGAAAGTCTTCAATATATTGATAGGAACCAACTCTTATCAATATTGTCTAATCTGTAGTGCGAAAACAACCCATGAATGGTTATAAATTTTTGCTTGATAGCGTCATCGGCTATATGAAAGTTATAGTGAGTTGTCCCAAAATCTACGTATAAACAAAATTTGGAGTACATAATCCATATTTAGAAATACCATAGTGCAATGGTTATATAACTTTAGAAATCAATTTTCCATGAACTTTAAAGATGTGAAATTGATTTTATTAAATCCTTAGACCTTTAACAGAAGCAATTAGTCGTCACACCTTCAGTAAGAAAAGTGTTTGTAATTGAAATTTACGGTTCAACAGCAAAATGTCTAATTATGGCAACAAATTTGAGCGCAGTTGGAAATGGAATACCTCAATTATATCGTCACTTTCTGGTTTTTGGTTCGTCTTTAATGCTTCACCGGTAAACTTTTGTTACAATTGCCAATTAAGAAGAACAACTTGGTGGTTTGGTTAACTACAATATTTTTGACAAATTGTTGTCAATGCTTGCTGAATCTATTTCATGAGATGTTTTTCAATAAAAAGTATTTTGAATGATAATTTATTGCTTATCAAAGTTATACGACACCAAGACTCTTGCCAAGGTTTGTCTATGTTTATTTACAATTAAAGATAATTACAACTCCAAAATAAAAGAACAAATTGTAGGTATTGCGTAAAACAAAATTCTGTTATCAACTCAAATCTTTGCATCCTCATTTCTAATTAGTTGCAAACATAACAAAACTATACTAAATAAAATTAATTCAATTTTATTTATGATTATTTGTAAGGAGCAGGATTGCAATAAAGCTTAGGCAATTAATAACACATTGATTATAGAACAGTTTACAAAACCTAAGTACAACAAACGTTCCCACCAATCAACGAATCAGAAATAATTTTGATTTGCTGCTTGCACTTAACTGTTAGATTTTCAGTACAAGTTGTGAGTCCTTTACACCACTTGACATGATTAGACGCAAATCAACTAGACTTCACTTGCAAAAAGAATGCCAACAAGTTTGGGCGTAAGTCAATTCGACAATGTTTCGCATACTAAAATGAAACACGATCTTATCATCATTAAAAAAGTTGACTCAAAACAGTGCCTTCTTCAAAACATTATTAATGGCTCAAATTGTTCCACTCCCTCATTACACCTATACGTTCTCTTCTTTGATTTGTGTAGAGTCCTTTCAGCTTCGCCGTGTCGCATCTTAAGTGAAAGCTGTCACCTTTCGGAATCTTTTTGAAGTCGGTGGAACAGTTGATGTGCCTTATGAATTCCTCAAACACTGTGGCATGTATCTTTAAGCTCCTATTCCCGTGATTTATCTTATTGCCTTGTTTTGGAAAGCCTGCAGTTTACTTATGTTGTACGTGGCGGCAGTGATGCCCCAAATTTGTATGACATAGAACTACGTCGGAACCAATATTTTTCTTTTAATAAATCTTTTATTTGTCAAGGAAAGTTTTCTGGTTGGGTGTAACAGCCAGTTAAATTTCGTAAGTTGACGTAGCAATATCATATGATTACACTGAGGTAACGTGGTTATTTCTAAAAACTTTTAGATTGCTGACTTGGAATTATTTTCATCTAAAATGGTATTATTTATTATTATTATTATTTATGACGTATTTACAATTTAAAGAAATTATAAACATAGTCTATTTACAAAGCTGATTAACAAAAGATTTCCATCTATCCCTATTGCGTGCTAATGCGCGAAGTTCGCTCATAGATTTTCTTGTTTCAGCCGCAACAGTTCGTCTCCACGTCAATTTCGGTCTTCCTCTGGACCTCGTCCCTTGAGGGTTCCATTCCAATATGGCATGGGGTATTTCGTCGCTATTGTTGCGAAGGGTATGTCCCAGCCAGCCGTACTTTCGTTTCCGTATCACAATTTCAATTGGGTCTTGCTCGCAGATTTGCCAGAGTCGCTGATTACTAATAGTTCTTGGCCACCAGATTCGCAGAATAGTACGAAGACTACGGTTGATGAACGTTTGTAGTTTCCTTATGTTAGTAGTTGTAGTATGCCAAGTATCACAGCCATATAGCAAGACAGATTTCACACAAGCGTTAAATATTTTTATTTTCGTCTTCTGGTGCACATGCTTAGCTCTCCAGAATGCACATTCTGCTGTCAGCATTGCAAATTTTCCCGCTTGAAAAAGTGTTCTTACATTCCATTGTCCTACTCGTATCCTTTTCCGTTTGCCAATTGTCGTTACCTTGTTATTGTTGTTATTATCCGAGGCTAATCTTGTAAATACACAAATCAATGAGTATTCAGATGCAATGGAAGATTAAACCAGAGCGTCCTAGTTCGGTGGCAGGATTGCTGCCTTGAACCGAAGGTTATTTAATGCAAGCAGGCCTCCGAACTTGCCAGCTTTGCTAAGTGTACCGTAATATTTCCTCTACAGTACTGCTAAAGGGGAACAGATATAACGCTGAACACTCGGTCGCCATTGCCTCATTTGTGAAAAACGGCGGACACCACAAGAAGGTTGAGGTTAGCAGTTGTGTAGAGAGGTTATAAGAGACACATCATACACCATGACCACCCTAAAATGACATGATAACCTCCTTCTCCATTACTTTATATACTGTTTGTTTGGGGATTACCGATTTGTCAGAAATTTATTTTTTACTTTTACTTATGCATGGGAACAACATTCCCCTAGATTTGATAGAAAGTTTCCATTACATTTTTAATAATTTTATTGTATTTTGAGTTTAAATATTCTATTCAAGTAAGCAATCAATTAATTTTATTAGAATCACAAGAACATACATACACACACACACACACACTTTCACGTGAGCATGAATATTTTGAGATACTTTTACGCACGCATACACATTTAATTGAATATTGAATACTCGTACACTTACTTATTCGCCATATTTGCACTAACATGCTTGCATAAGACGCCATTTTGTTTGCATAACAAATTGAAAAATAATCAATGTGTGCGTCTGTGTGGTGGGGAAATAACAAACAGAATCAAAGTAAATTACACTTGTATAAGAAATGATGGTGATGCTGATGCTGATGATGGTAACTGTATTTATGTATGTTCAATATAATGGAATTCAATTAGAAAAGGAAATTGTAATTAGTGAGCGACACATGTACCAACTACTAAGGCTGCTTCTCCAAATGATTTTCATCATGATACTGAAATTGTTCTTTACACTTGGCTGAATGATGACGCCTTACATCCACAAAAAGTGAACATCGTTCGGAACGTCTAGTGGAGTTGGCACCGCACAGAAGATGGTGGAAATCTGTGATATCATATTGAGTGATCGTCGATCATAAAAGGGCGTCAAATAGTTGAGACCACAGGAATATCGTTTGGTACAATTGTTTCACATTTACGAATATTGGATATGAAAAAATCTCGGTAAGTTGGGTGCCGCGTTTGCTTTCAGTAGAGAATATTGAAAGCAATCATGTTGTCGATTCCTACGCTATTTTGGCTCAATCCAAATGAGTTTCTTGGCCAATACATAACTGCAGACGATATATGGTTAAACTATTATAATCCAAAAACAAAAGAATATTCAAAACAGTGAATTTTTGAAGGCGGTCGAGCTCCGAAAAAGGCGAAGATGATGAATTTGGCCGGGAAATTGATGGCCACTTTTTGTTTTTAATTGCATGAAGAATCATCTACAATGTAGATTCTACACCGATTTCTTGGGATAAGAGAAAATAATAACTGGTTAGTACTATGCGTCGTTAATGCAAAAGTTTGGCAAAGAAATCAAGAAAAACCCTTCTCATGTGGAAAAGAAAAAAGATCCCGCTTCATCAGGACAATGCGCAGTTTCGAACCCAAAATCATGGAATTAAAATTCGAATTGAAACACCATCCACCGTATTTGGGCCGTCATCGACTTCTTTTTATTTCGAAATTTTAGAAAATGGAATGGAAACTTCAAATCACCCAATTACTCGCCTTAGCATGATACTTTTTTATATTTACATTTAACTTAACATTTCATGACACTTTTTGTTTCACAATTGTATTAGGGCTAGGCAGGATCCTACACAGCATAAAGAACATTGACGTTCACTTGCGAAAAGTACGCTTACAACATCAGACGCAAGTCATATAGATTTTCTTACTTACGAAATGATCGGAGATTCTTGACTATGAACATGCTTGCTCTATGAATACCGAAAAGATTAGACATTCCTTCTGTTATTTTATTTGATTTACGTTGCCAAGTTAGAACTCCTATCATCATTCGAATTCTATCCTTGTTAAGGGATAGAATCTTGAAGATACTCTTCGTTTGGTAGCAAGGTGGTTTACAACACAGCCACGTTCATTTGTCCTTTGCATGCCTGCTAGTTCCGTGGTTCTTGCTTCTAGACCTGGCAATATATAGTATGTTGTAGAGCTCTACAAACATCAATATCCGCTAGAGAAACTCAAGTGCTGATCCCTTTCTAGGAAACTCATCCGCCATCTTCCCTACCCATAAAACTAGAATGAGCAAGTACCCAGATTAGTGAAATAGAAAGTTGTCGAACTTGGTTAAGGACAGATTTTTTTGCTCCTGGGGCTGGGGCCTTGGTAAATTGATATGTATTTAGGGATCTCCATGATTGTGTTTCTCAACTTTGTTGCTTATAAGACTGCATAGAAATCTGCCTGAAATAGATCTTCTGAAAAGATGCCAGCACCTTTTAAATTTTGTTTCGAAAGTCTACTTATGTATGACAGTCTCCAATTTTACCACATTTCATCATATCTGATCAGACCAAATTGTCATAAACAAACTCATGAAAGAAAGAGTATCGTTTTGGTTGCAAACCTTTTTCATTGCTTAAATAATGCACAGATTAAAGATTATTAAATCATCATTTTCTTATTATTTCCAATTTTGTAAGTCTTCTAACTTCAATAGATCGAAATTTTATAGTATCTTGTACCTTGGTATTATTTTTTTTTCTTTAAGATTAACAACATCATCAGCATTAAAGCTTATGTTCGTAAAAAAAAGGACATTTTAAATTGCATTCAAACACATGCACACATTTAAACACACACACGCACACATACAGACATGTAAAAATATAGCAAACATTGATTGCAATTTGCTATATTCGCCCTTAATACACATGGAGGATGAAGATATACAATAATCAACTAACTCACTAGTGTCCACCAGAGAGGCAGGCAATATGCTCTGTCGTTGCTTATAAAATGTGAGTGTGCACGCATCATTGAACATTGCATCATCATCATCATCATCATCATTATTAACATCATCAACATCATTGCCATCATTGCCATTATTGCCATCATTATTTCATTATCGCCATCATGAGCAACTTCATAAAATGAACAAGCAAAAGTTCAAGCGGAAAAGAGAAAAAGTGTACAAAAATTGCACTATGATGCTCTTGGCATATTCTATGCCCGACATACAGCAGCATACATCTAGGCGTTGGCACCCTCTTATGGCTTAGGGTGATCTAATATTGTCATATTTCATTTTTTTCTGATTGTTTGACACAGGGGCTGCTGGATAAGTTCATTGAGTTGTTGTCTAGGTTAAATTTGTTGCTCAATATCCATCTATGTGTTTATTGCTTATTGGAACGCATCAAAAATCACGTTAATTAAACATCGTTTCCATTGCATTGTAACTTTAGCAAACCATTTAGTCCTTTTTGGTGCAATCACAGCCAGTGGCTTTGTTTTCATACCATTTGTGTGTGTATGCGGTTAGATCAAATCAAAATGAAAAAGATAAAACTATTATGTTTGTTACCCATGTGGAATAAATCGAAAAATAATAGAAGTAAAAACTGTTTGGCAATAACTTTGGATTATTTATTGTTAAGCTCTTCAACACAAAATCTACAAATATCCTCATATGCATTTTACTACTTTACAGTTTTATCCAACGAAGCATGCATAGGAAACTTCTAATTCCCAAACCACATTTGAGCCCCAGAATGTTAGCCACAGTTATGTACATACATATATACTTAAATACCTTGACGTAATGCTTTGAGGTAGTGCCAGGGGGACTGTAGGACTTGGGACGGTGGGGTTTAGTGGGTGCAAGTCCCACACTTCGAATAGTAGATTCGTTCGGCTTTTAATGCTTCCCCATCGGTAACAAAAAAAAAAAAATATATACTTAAATATACGTAAACTCATGAATACATATGAGTATTAGGGGCATGGAAAAACTCATATATCAATATCCTTGCGTCTCATTGTCGAGCGCTAAAATATTTTATATGTTTCTTTTGTAGTCCTTTTCATTTTTTCCTTATTTTTATTTGTTACAAACTATTGTTATTGCTCTGTTTTTATACTCTTCACACAGTGACTAGTACAATATTATGAGTTTGTCATGAAGTTTTTGACAGATAGAAGGAGACATCGGAGACCCCTTAAATTATATAATTATATTCTTGATCAGCTGGACGAGACGATTTGGTTAAGCCATGTCAGTCTGTCCGTTTATAAGTATGTATGCAAACTAGTCACTCAGTTTTTGTACTAGAGTTTTCTTACCCAGACTGTGTACATTTGCGGAATCAGCCGAATGGAACCCCTAGGAGGGGTTCTTATTAGAAAAACTTTTTTGTTTTTTGTATCATCAAACTGAAATTTAGATACTATAAGTGTTTGATTCATTTTCATTAACCATGTAAATTTCTAGACCTTAGGATTAGTGGATCGTATAGCTCCCATATAAACCCCGATTTAAATTCATGTTCTTATTAGAAAAACTTTTTTGTGTTTCGTATTATTCAAATGAAATTTCAATGGCATAAGAGCCTGACCCATATTCACTAACTATGCAAATTTCAAGACCCTAGAATTACTGGAGCGAACAGCTTCCATACAAATCCCGATTGAAGTTCATGTTCTTATTATAAAAACTTTTTTGTTTTTTGTGTTATCGAAATGAAATTTGGACATTATTAGTTGTCTGAATCATTTTTACTAGCCATGTAAATTTCATGACTCTAGAATAATTGGATCGTATACCTCCCATACAAATCCCCACTCAAATTCATATTCTTATTTAACAAACTTTTTTGTGTTTCGTATTATAGAACTGAAATTTAATTAAGATAAGGGCCTGACCCATATTTACCAACCATGCAAATTGCAAGACCCTAGGATTACTGGATCATATAGCTCCCATATAAATATTTCGGTCTTAATGTAGGCAAAAAAAGAAAATGTCGGCAGGAGCGTAGGCAAAAACATTTCCTAGGGGTACAGAAGAGTATAACAACTTCGGCATATCCGAAGTTAACCTTCCTTCTTATTTCTTATTCTTTCCTTTTTTGCTTTGTGTTACATTGGAGAAGCTTTTATTATACTACAACATTGAGGAAAATAAAAAGGAAAACCTTAACGTTGCAACCCCCAAAATTTTATTACACTTCACTCACAAATTTATTAGAATCATAAACTTTGTATGATAAACATTTTAAATATTTTGAGTGATCTATTAATATTGGAAGAAAAGTATTTTCAATTGTTCTATAACTATGAATTTATATTTATATTTCTACTAAAATCTAGAAAAAAAAAAAGAAAGTAGATGACTACAAAAAAAAAACTAAAAGCAACATTATAGGCTTGATTTGCCAAATATTGGAATGGTTGGTTGAAAATTTAGTATACATCCAATGTTGTCCAGATAAGTTCCATAATTTGTGGAAATTTTTCTAGACAAAAAACGATGAACTCTTGAATTCTCTCCTACCAGTTACATACTCATTCACAAGTTGATTTTTATAACAAAGTATTGTATTTATATATAATACAAGTATGTTAACTTCTCGAGGATTGTTATCTTGTCGCGTCAGGAAGTAACGTCTGACCACAGGTTAGAGATGGCTACTGGAAACGTCTGACTTGGGGTCAGACTAGGCTGCACTATAGGCCTATGACGAGCTGCCTGTCTATACTAAATCAAAATTGTTTAGTTAAGTTAATAGTTACAAATGCGATATGTACACAAAGGGTGTTAAAATTTAAGGTATCCTTTTAAATACTAAAGTGACATCAATTATGTGAAATCTTTATTTATTTTTATTAGACATAAATGTTCTTCAAATGTCCTGAAATTTGCACAACGCTATCACAAGGTGACATACCTACTGTCGGACTACCCTTCTTTTTGAAGCGACCTGATTACTGAAACAGAAAGGAAGTAAAGAAGATAAATAATGTGAAATCCATTTGACTACTATCTTTCACATGAAACAGGTAACCCGAAATGGGTATTGGAATATAAAAACGATATATGAAACTGGAAAATTATATAATTATTGGTACAATTCTTCCCCGAAAGCTGCGAAATTCATTGGCGATGATTTTTCTATATTAAGTCGCTATTCAATACCGAACGACAACAAAATTCTCTATATTTATTATCATACAACGACATTGTACGAAACAAAACAAGTGTAGGGTATCAATGCAATTAACAAACAAAAGTCTCTCGTTTGTTCAAGCGAAACTGAACATGAATTTCATTATTGCCAGGAAACCTCCTTTTGAGTGGCATTTTCACACTCAACTGAAGTGATCACTCACTCATCATACAATGGCAGTGGCAAGAGAATACCAAATAAGTACTTTATTTATTGTATACAATTTTGTTTTGTTTCTATTGCTTTTATTTACAAAATTTCGTAAAGGGAATCCCGAAATCTCAACATAGGAATCCCCGAGCAGTGTAGCAGTGTCATGGGCTATCCATTTTGTCAGTAATCCATTGCATATAACGTAGTACATTTGTATAGAGGCTAGGCAAACCAGCAATTCCACAATTTGTAGAGCCCGAACTGACGATGCCAAATTGTATCATACGTATTTTATACGGACGGTACCAACCGAGCGCCTGTAATGGTCCACCAGAATCACCTACACATGAGTCTCTCTTCTGTTCACCGCCGGCACATATTTGTGTTTGACGAATATCGCACTTGAAGGCTTCGTAGCAGTCATTACGGTCTCTCTTCTGGACGCGTGTCTCGAGTAATACGTCGGAATTAGCGTCGTACTCAGTTCCTCCCCAGCCCGATACAAAGAAATTTTCTATTGTTTTTCCGAGATTTTTTAACTCCTCGGTTATGGGCAAGCAAATTGGCTTAATGTAACGTGTATTCTCCATTGTTCGATTGAGACGTATGAGAGCAATATCATTGTAAATGCTACCCGATGAATAATTCTCATGTTTAAATATTTTGTCGATATTAATATCTTCTACCGGATCAGAGCATATTTTTCTGCGACCTTGAAACACGCAATCAAGTTCTGTTGAGACGCGATGCTCTCCGAGACGCACCTGATAACTGTAAAGAGTACATTAAGATTACTATTATATTTTATTTCTTAAATTCGAAGTATCGAAAGTCATCAAATTACAGTTGGTGTTCGCCATCCTTAATGCAATGTGCCGCTGTTAGCACATAACGTTCAGATATGAGAGTTCCGTCACATTCGAAATTATCACCATCTGCTGTTTTGTAACGTAACAAGGCCATCCATGGCCGTGTACCAAGATTAACATCGTAGCCGTGAGTGACTCTCTTCCCAGTGATCTGGCCGCAATTCAACTCGCGCAGCTTCGATAATGTGCGTGAATTGTACTGCAACTGATTAGTTTGACAACAAATATGAATCTAAACATTTAAATAAATTGTATAATTGTGTTATACTTGCGAAAATTATTGATGATTCATATGTCTTACTTACCGTGCCATCATACTGGCCGCAGTTTGGCAACTGTAAAAACGTTCTATATTCGGGGGTCAGTGAGACAGCATTCAGCTTGTCGTCAACACTGGCACACGACGGTATGGGAACACATCTTCCACGCTCTCCATCCAGAGTAATGCAAGCGTCAAAGTATCCTATAAATTATGAACTTGTTTGTAATTCATTTCAAAGTATCACAACAATAAATCAAAACAAACTTGCGCGGATTAGATTTGGACACAAAAACGTTATCAGCAGGAACGAAATCCAGTGTTTCTCGGAATACATCACAAATGATTATAAAAAAAGAAAACAAAACAAAACGATGCTAAGATGCTACCAACAACAGTCAGTTGGACTTCAAGTCGATTGCTAGCAGCTTAATTCGCAACTGCTTAAAAACTTGCTCAGCCTTCAAGATTTATATGTGAGATCTATAGATTCTACAAAGTTAATGGAGAGCATCTGAGTCAATTATATAGAAATTGGTTGGTGACTCTCTTTTGTGTATCAAGAAATGAAGCATCAAAGTTCAATAAATGACACATTCTTTCCAATATAATAAAAAATATCGCAGATAATTTTGAAAGTTCAAAAGATTGATCAATCTAATCTAATAATTTTTAAACATTCATGGTTCCATTTTGTAGCCTTTTTTCTTATTTACTGCACATGATTAATTTGTTTGTTTAAATTTTTAATTTTTTGTATTTATTATTTTCTTCCGGTTGAGTTACATTTTCTTTTAAAAACGCGTCCAAAGTTTGTTGAATAAAAACTGCTTTTTTCTCCAAGTACAAATTTTTGTAGCACTGTATAGCGTCAGCAAGAGATTGAGTTGCCTTCCCACTGTATGTTTTTTTGGGTAACCGCTTCCAATACAAGCCAGTTTGATCGACATTCAGGACCTGCTTACGAGAATATCCCCCTTCTTTGATAATTGCGTTCAGTTCAAGTTGAAACTTTTCCGCAGCTGGATTATCAGCGCTAGCCGATTCTCCTTCAGAGCAATATTATGCAAATTTGCCCGTGTTTTAAAACGTTCGAACCAACCTTGACTTGCTTCAAATTTTTCGGATTGTCCACTGCTTGACGATGGAGTTTCTTTCTGTAAATCATTAAAAATGCTTAAGGCCTTATTTTGAACAATCATTTTGCTCAAAGGCACTTTTCTTTGATTTTGATTTTCAATCCAAACCGAGAAATACTATGAAGATACTATGCTTAGAATATCATAAAAATAATGATTCGGGTAAATTTTTTAAAAGAATCAGTATCAAGTGCATAAAGGCATGTTTGCTGTTTTTAGGAAAATTTCTTTAAGGTTAATGTGTGATGTCATTTCTTATGGTTTCGTAAGTCCATCTGAATCTTATAGGGTCTAATGACAACTCAAAATTTTCAAGAATAAAAATCAATTAAGATGAAATGCTAACAGATTAAAATGTCTAATGTGGTGCAGGCCCGTTATCTAGCTATGACGTCATTGGCGATGATTTTTCTATATTAAGTCGCTATTCAATACCGAACGACAACAAAATTCTCTATATTTATTATCATACAACGACATTGTACGAAACAAAACAAGTGTAGGGTATCAATGCAATTAACAAACAAAAGTCTCTCGCAAGGAAACCTCCTTTTGAGTGGCATTTTCACACTCAACTGAAGTGATCAGAATTTTTACACAGGCAAGAGTTAATCTGTGTAAAAATTCTGAGCATCTCGTAGCCTTGCTTTCTAACCATGATCTTCTTTAGTCAACCAATCATAAGTAGACGATTTGGATTTAGACTCTTTATGGAAAGATGCCGGCGAAGTGTGCAGGTTATTTCTATGTTGAACTCCCCAAAAAGTTTGCCAAACTGTGGAATACCAAAAACACTTTGAATAATCATAAAAATCTTCTAATACGAGTAGCATTCTCATTGTCAAGTTCACGGCCTTTTTCTCGACTGAAAAAATTCCCTGAACAATGAATTTTTTTGCCGCCTTGTGCTTTCTTCATATGCAAGGATTTTTTGAACTTTTTAAATCATCTTTCAACTTGGGATTTGTTGATAATCTACCAATATTTCTCAATGTGCTAAAAAAGACCGATATGCATTACCATAAACTAGAAAGAAAAGAGATTCAACCCAAAAACACTATTGTAGTCTTGGTGAACACAGAAGATAAGAGCAGCACAAAACAGGCAACACAAAAGGCCTCTTTTCCTATCATATCCTAGATCAAAGTTGTTTAGTTTAAGCAATAGTTACATATGTGATACAATACGTAAGTATATTTGGTTTCATTGAACCAATTTTTTTTCCCCAATTTTATGTAAAACTGTAAGTTAGGTAGAATTTTTTGTTTATTTTCCAAAATCACAAGTTAATGTGAAAACTATTTATGTCATTCAGTCTGATGTCTGACTACAACTAAAAGAAAACAAAATAGTCAAGGAGGAATTTTATGTTGAATCTCTTCTTAAAGCTGCTACAAAGTTTTATGGAAACCTAATATATCCATCCATTCATTCTACTATTGTATTCTATATGTAAAAAGTATAAAAATTGTATGTCTGTCTGCCTTTTTTTTTTGTTATTGCCATTGTTGTTATTGTTTTTTTTTCTGTTTTTATTATACTACACTGTTGCATGCTTGACACACATACAAAAGAAGAAAAACAAACGAACAAAATTCAAAACACAAAAAAAAAACAACAAAAAAAAATACGAGTATCTAAACCCAAACTAAGCCAAAGTAAAATTCGGAACAAAAAAACAGAAGTGAAGAACAACAAATACATAGAAGTATGTATTGTACAATAAATGCTGAGATTTTTAGTAAGTAGTTTTCTGCGTTTAAGGCCGACAGCACTTTGTGCGGCCCCCTGCCTAATAACTTATCCCTCTCACTTTCAGTCAGTTGCTTGCTTGTTGCTTGTTGCTTTTCATTTTATTGTATTGTTCATACAAGTATGTAAGTATATTTAACCATATTCACCCATATTCACCCATATTCTTAGTCACTCACTCAAGTATCTTTTTTGTTTTGATTTGTTTTGTTTTAGTTTGCTTTGGTTTTTGTTTTCCAAAGATTTTTTGTCGCTTGCTTATATTGTAAAAATGTGGTGTCTTTTGTTATTGTATTTCCTGCTTTGTAAGTGTGATATTGTTGTTCTTGCTACTATAAAAAAATATTGTTCATTTTTATATCATGCATTTTTTTTCTTAGTTAAGTTTTCTTTGATCCTTAAGATTTTTGGTTTTATTACAAACTAAATTAAATTTTCCTTATTTTCAGAGTTTGTATCAAAAGGTGCAAAATAAGTTTTGTTTATTATTATCACCCCCACACAAGGCTCGTAATAATATGAATAAGTACAATATAAAATCACCCACGATTTCAGTGAAATTATCAGGCCTCGAGAGATCTTCGCTTGCGGGAAATGTCAAAGAAACACAGCATAAGTAAGAAAAAAACAAAAAAGAACCAAAATCAATAATTCTCAATCCATTAGTAAAGTAATTCTATTGTTTTATACATATTTTTCTGAGATGAATTCGGTTTAGTGGTGAAAATGAATCTATTTGGATTAAAAATATTGGCGAATTGTCGACTACTTAAAGTTGCCTCTACTCGATTTTTATAATTATAATTGTTTAAGTGTTGAACTCTCGCATAAAAAACTAATCAAAATGTGAATCCCTTATTTTATTTCTTACATATTCTACGTACAGGCAAAAAAAAATCATAATTTCAATTTTGGTAGTCCACTACGCATGAAATGTAAGAGGATAGAGCCAATTTCTTTTTATTTTGAATTACTTTTTAAACAATTTTTTTCATTTGATAGAGTAATTTTTCCTATGAATGATTTCATTCAAATATTGACCGCAGCTGACTCGGCAGTAGGCCATTCTGGAACAGCAATATTCAAGTTCATTGTCCACTGTTTCTGTTCTGTTAAAGTGATCAATTGTTTGGGGCTTATCAACATAAAATTTATCTTTCAATGCTCCCCAAAAAAAGTCCAACGGCGTCAAATCGCAGGCAGGCCAATGGACATCTCCAAAACGGCTAATCACACGATTGTTCAGTTATCATGTCGCGTCTATCATTGAAAGTCACGTTACGACTTTCCAAATTTTCGAAAAAGAAAGGGCCAATGACGAAACTACTCTAAAATCTGCACCACACAGTGACTTGAGCTGGATACATTGGCTTCTGCAATTTTATTTGTTTACATAGCCGCCGATATGAAAATGCGCATCGGCAAAAAGATGATTTTTTTGGAAAAATCTTGGTCAGCATTAAACTTTTTCAACGCCTTTTTAGCGAAGCTTAAACGTTGTAGAAGGTCCTTAAATTCCAATATCTGAACGAGTTGTACTTTATACGCAAAAATACCGATATCTTTGTACGCAAAATCCTCCTTAGAGTGGTTTGTGAAATAATGATTTGTTGACTTCTATGGCTAGTCGATGTTCTAGAATTTTGGCGAAGACTTTCGGTCACAGCATCCCAATTTCACGGACTTTATCCACCAATTACGGATTGCACGTTCGGTGGACGTTTCATTTCTTCCAAATTTTTTACGCAAATTTCAAAATGCTTTCGCCAAGAAAAAAGACTCACATTCAAAATAAGTTTTCAGTATTTTAAAGCGTTGTTCCAAAGAGAAAACGATCCATATTTGCTCAGCAGAAGGTTAAAGCTAAACTACTGTCAACAAATTCTCGTTCAAAATCGAACAAATAGATTGCCAGCCTTATATTTTTGATCTATTTTAAAAGGCACAAGAAAATATTTTTAATATATTTAATTATAAACAATTGAATGAACAAATATTTTGGTGTCCTCCAGACAAATATTATCCCATTCCTCCAACGTTTCTCTTGGATCATAACTTTTAATGTGATTGTATTGTTTTAATATTCTTTTAAGGCTATAGCTTCCCATCCTTTTCGCTTCTCCTGTATATTTTATTATCGCAGATAAGTTTTTTTAATAAATAAATAATAAACATTTTGTATAATTTTTCAAAAATTTCAATGAAATGAAATTCTAATTCTATTTGAATTTTCTAAAGAAGTTAAACTTAGTTTTATGAATTTATTCGTAGAGAAAATATAATATCTATCTAACAGTTACATTATATTGGGTTGTTCGTAATGTAATGTGTAATGTATCGTGTTTTTGACTTCTACCGATCAATTCTGAATTATACTTTCATCAGCTGGACAAATTGACTGATTCACTTAAACAGAAAAGGCCAGAATTGTTGAATGGAAAAGGTGTAGTGTCCCACCTCATACAAGTTTGAAAAGTAATTTGTTATCATAAATCCAAAATCCTAGTTCAAAATCGATTACGAATTGAATGTGTCAAAAGATTTGGCTTCATCCCAGTGTGAGCATTTTTTTTTTTGGTTTCTTATTTTCATTCCTTCTTTCAATTAAAACATTGAAACACTTGTTGTTTCTCACTGTGAGAATTAAAATGAGTTTCGAAACCTCGATATCAACAAATGAGTTGAAATGTTTCTAAGCCTAGCCATCTAGCAACAATGTTGCTTAAAAGCACATGTCAAAGAGAACAAAGGCTATGAAAATATGTAGACTGGACAAAACGCTCTTGCAACATTTGCAGCTTTCAAGCGGTTTGAAGATGATTTCAGGGGTAAAATTCCTCGAATTTGCATTTTTACTCAAACTTGTTGTGATTGACTCAATTGAATAATTAGAGATGAACTTTGGTTAGAAAATTTATAAAGCATGACCGTGAGTAGTGAATAAAAAGAAGTATAGGAAATTGTAACATAATATTTAAAAATTAAAAAAAAAAGTACAATATAAATGAGATGTGATGAAATAATAAGTTCATGGAAATTACGAATATGTGGTTAAAGTAGAATATTTTTTAAAATGAAATGGATGCGTGAACATACAGAAGATTTGCAAATCAGATTTTATTAACATATTGATTTTAAGTTGCGATCCTTCGATTACTGGGTAAATGGGTACCTTGCGTACTTTGAATGCTTATTTGAATAAATCCTGCATTTCATTTCTAGCAGCTCAAACGTAATGAAACGAAATGAAGAAACTTTACTTTTGATAATAGTACAGTTTACTGAAGTACACTTCATTCACTATTTCATTTTCAATGAATTATAATTCCTCGTCTACACTCCACGAGGCGATCACTCCGGGTCATTTACTATTTTGTACCTCTTAGCTAAAGATATGTAGCAGTGGAATTGTTTATCTTTACCATTCCAAATTAAACAAGTATAAATGTTAAAGCAAGGTCAACGTTTACGCTGCTTCTGCTTGTGCGGTTATTACTAATAATAATTTTCTTTAAAGGAATGAAGGAAGAAGGCTGCACCAGCGTCAGCAAGAATACAAACTCCGCCGTACACAACAAGAGGAAAACAACAATCTGCGCTAGCAACGCTGGAGCAGCAGATCTTCAACCAAATAATGGTGAACAACCTATTGACCGCCGAAAATCTTTAACACCGCCAGAGGGAGCAGCAGCGTCAGAGGGAGCAGCAGCTTGTTCCGTAACAGCACCCATTACTATAATTGCAGCGCTTAATAATACTGACCACCAACAGCGCCTCCCGAAACACCGTCTGGGGTTGCCAACCGGTGACAGGGCCGTTGCAAGGGCTGCATCCCATTCTGAATTGTTTTGCTTCTGCTAATTTTTTTTACTCTTAAATACTCTTATTATTAAAACATGAAGAACTATTCAAATCACTTTATACCCTACAAACGAAAAGCATAGTATACAAAAAGATCCTTGACAACCCCAACAAACATGAAACATTTCTATCGAACACCTGAGCGATTTGTCAAAGACAATAAAAATACATAGACTGGGGAAATGTTCTTGCAACATTTGCATGTTTATCAAAATTTCATATTTCGGGGTTTTGTTTTGAGATACATAATAACAAGAATTGTATGTAATTTTGTTGTTGTCTGTACAGTAATGTTGCTGCTATCTCGAAACAAAACCTCGAAACATTGAACTCTTTTTTTTTGGTGAGATACAATATTTGTCTTGTCTATGTATTTTTATTGGCTTTGGATTTGTGTGCAGTCTATACAGTTTTATAAGGCTTTGTAACCAGCAACAAATGAGTTGAAATGTTGCAAAGCAAGCCCACAGCAACATTGTTGCTTAATATAACACATGTTCGTTCATTAGGCGCACTCAACATTTCTTTCAAATGTAAACAGAGAGCTAAGCAAAAACTTCTCATCATCCATCATCTATTGATAAATGATTTTTTTTGCTCTCTAAACTTGCGCTCCCTTACTCAAGCAACAAACATAATTTCTACCAAAGCTTTTTTCTTGTTTGCTTCTCGCCACACTACACACTCATGGCAAAATATTAGTACACAAACATTTTTTAGTTAATTAATTATTAATAATTTCGTACAATTGAAAATATATTACAACAATAAAACTTTGTAAATTACAACAGCAAGAAAACTGATGCAATTGCTCAATGATTATACAAATTACTAAAGTATAATTATATTGGTGTAACCTTTTGAGGTTAATAATGCCACCACAGGTGTTTTTTGTTTGATTTGGTTTTGTTTTATGTTATTTTATTGCATTATTCATGCAATTTTGTTATTTGATCTGCTCCGATTTGATTTGATATTTTAACACTAATTCAACAAAATAAATTAAAACACAATTTGTTGCATTGGCAAGAAAATAATTTCGGTTTGCATAAATAAATGTATATAAAATTTAATATGAGAGATTATAGCAAATCCATGTTCATTCTTTAGTTATTACTCATTACATCATTCTATAGAAACAATTACGTGTAATTTAAACATAAAAACAGAAATATTTATGACATTTTTCAAACTACACAAGGATAAAAGGTGAAAAACATTTGAATTAAATGAAATGAACTAGAAGAAGTGACCAGCAAACCAAATCATTAGTCAGTATGTATCTCATATATACAATGATGCTAATATGAAGAACCACCATTAAACAAGATTATTCAAATTGAAACTTAACCAACTGGAAAACCTGGAACTGAAAAATTTACCAAAAATCTAGACCAAAATACTATCACAAGAATTAATCAATCTAGACTGGGTTATAAACTAATCACACATCAACTTTACCTAGATCCCAACATGCTAAACATCTATACAATTTGCTAAAACAATATTTCTACAGCAAGACTATCCATCCCCAGTACTAACAATCCTACGTTCCAAAATTTTCTTAAACAATTAGCCCATTTACATTAATATTAAACACATGAAAAACTGATAGTCTTAACAAAATAATAAAATACTTGAAAGAGGTCCAATCTCTTTCCTAACTTATCTGAATACAAATAACATAATCTGTAATCCAAAAATATGATCTTAATTGTTGTAACAAATGCCATTTTAACGGCGGTTAAGGGAGGCGGAAGTGGGTTTATCTAAGAAAAAAAAAAATCTGTTTCCAAACAACAATTTCGAATAGTTTATGTGTAATTTTTGTTGCGAAAGATTAATCAGACGAACTTATTAACGGAGAGAGGAAATTGTCTAGTCCAGGGCTGTCCAACCTGCTTGGTTTCCTGAGCCACATTGGAAGAAGGTGTGACAATTTGGACCTCAAGTAAATTGGCGTGCAAAAATAAAATAAATAAAAAAGGTCTTCGATTGAATCGCACTGATACCTGCCCGGGCCTAGTCTATCTCTGCTGACAGTTTTCTTTGTATTCTTCAGCGTATTTGGCTTTTGTTAAATAAGGGATGTGAGATGGAGTGAGAAATGTGACGTCTCACGCAATGACAAATTGTAAATACACTTCCGCTTAAACTCAGTTAAAAACATGCAGAGGTGGAGGTTTGATTTCTTGTGGATGTACCGCAGTTGCGGAGGCGGAGATCTTAATATATTTAGACGTTGAAACTAAAATACCTAAATGCGCATTACGTTTGATTATTTAACAATACATAAGTAGTAAGCTTTTTAGGACTAAATGAAATTCCTTGTCTATATATGTATATAAAAATGAGTATGAGAATCTTAGAAGAAACAACCAATTAACGCATAGGGGTTGTAGCAACGCACGCCGGGTAACGCTAGTTTTATTATAAACAACATTATACCCAATGCTACTCTTCTTAAGCTAAGTTTTTAGTTTTGGCTTGTCATGACATTTGTAACAGACAGAAGGAAACGTCGGAGGTCCTAGCAAGTATATCCATACTATATTCTTGTTCAGCTCGACGGGACGAGTTGATTAAGCCATGCCTGTCTGCCTGTTTGTTTGCAAAATCCCCCAGTTTTTGAGCTACAGAGCTAAAATTTTGCACGAACTTTTCTTTTTAGTATAGGCTGTAAATTTGCCGGAACCAGCCAACTCGGACTACTAGGAGTAGTACCTCCCATACAAACTCAAATTCAAAATCAGGTTCTTAATAGAAAAACTTTTTTGTTTTTGATATTATCGAACTGAAATTCAGACACTATAAGTTTCTTCTCCATCTCTACTATCACTGTAAATTTCATGACTTTATGGTTACTGGTTCGTGTAGCTCCCATATAAACCACAATTCAAATTAATGTTCTTATGAGAAAAACTTTTTTATTTTTCATATTATCGAAATGGAATTCAAATATTGTAAGTGTCTGACCCATATCCACCAACAATATAAATTTCAAGAACCTAGGATTACTGGAACGTATAGCTCCCATATAAATATTTCGTTACCTCTTAGTTTGTTCAAAATTTTAGCCAAATATTGAGAGAATATTTTGCCAACATGGACATGGACAACTCGTCTCGTCGAACTGATTAAGACTGTATACATTTTATGGAATCTCCGATTTGTCCTTTTGTGTGTTAAAATCTTCATGACAAACTTATAATACTATTTATTCACAGCATAAAGTGTATAAAAATATATGACTAGAAAGCAACTGCAACTGAGACTTATAAAAGAAACAACGAGAAATTAAGCTTCATTTTACATTTTTTTACTTTCATTCCAAAATTCATAATATCAATTTGTTTTATTTGTATCTTCATACATTTATTATTTCAATTGCTTTTCATCAAAATTTACAAGGAATACAATTTCTTAATACCATTTTTTCTGTTCTCTCTTTTACATAAGTATTTTCTTAAACAAAACAAGGACATGCCTTCATCTTTAGCTCAAGATAACATAGTAAACACATACATATGTAGATAGAGGGAGTAGGAGATAATTGAGTATCATTTTGCAGCAATACATTTATTATTTTGTATGAATACTTTCCAAAATTGTTTATTTTTTACATATTTATCTTTTTTTTTTGTTTTATTTATTTTGATTTTTTTCAATACAAACATCAATAAAATATTATATTTTATTCTTTAGATTCCTTATTGTTTTTGTTGCATTATTGCTTTTATTTATTTATTTTTATTCTTTAAATTAATTTTTATTTATTTTCAGACTGAAATATGTTGATACTTTTTTTTTGTTTTTTGCATTGAATTATTAAATTTATATTCTTTATTTCTTAGAACAAATAATAAAAATAAAAAAGAAATGCTTTGAAAAGTTTTAAAGTTTGGTACATTTTTCATATGTTAAATATAGTTTATTTTTTGTTTTGTTTTGTTTCGTTTTGATTTTATTACATAAATATATATACTTTTTTTGTATTTGTTTATGGCAAAAGTCGCTGACTCCTCCTTCTCCTCATCAACGACTTGTTTTGCTGAAGTACACAAAGAGTTAAACACACTTAAACATTTAATTATCTTGGGATTTAATTCTTAATATTTGTTTATTTGTTATTTTATTTTATTTTATTTGCAAAGGCATTCATTCATTTGTTGTTTGTTTGTTTGTTGGTTTTTGTTTTATATTTTTTGTATTTTACAAATTGTTGTTTTTTTTTTTTTATCAAAAATATTTTGTTTTTATTTGGTTATTTATATTTATTTTCGTGGGTTTGAGAAGCAAACAGAATAGAAAATTTTTAATGTACAAAAAATTTATAAAAACAAAAATTACAATAGGAAAAAAAAAATAAAGATAGTTACAAAATAATTGCAAAAAAAATAATACACAAATTTACATTGTTTATGAGGAAACACAAAGGATACTTTTGTATTTGGTCTTTAAACTTGATTGATTATTGATTGACTGACTGACTGAGTTAGTAACTGACTCGAATGACTTGACTGACTTTCCATATTTAATGGCTACTTGCTGTGATTACTTTCTGTTTTTTTTTTTTCCTTCCCTTTCTTCTTTTATCTTTATTTATATTTAAATTTCTTTATTATCAACGACTCATGACTGACAAAAGCTTTGCCTATCCAATAAATACCATAATATTAGATATGCCCCCGTCTCTTCCACATGCATAGATGATGATGGTTTGGGTTTATTCCCAATCTTTCTTTATCTCAAAGGTCCAATCCCATTTGAGATGTATATGCTTATCATCATCGGTAAACACAGAGGAGACTGAGTAATTGCCACGTGCCATCAAGCCGGATGGTGCCTCTTCAAAAGGTGTTAAGTAACATTGAATTTCCTTTTTAGGTGGATAGGAGCCAACCATATGCGTCATCTTATCAACTATAGAAGAGGAAAATATAATAAATATTAGAATTTATTCAAAATATAATTTTTGTATAATTTTTTCTTTATTTTGTTTATTTGTGTTAGTTTTCTTACCAACAACTTTTGGTGATTGTTTTTGTTTTTTTTTTTTTTAGTATGTTTAAGATGGTAGTAATTTAAATTTATCCAAGTAGTTTTTTTGTTTTTGATGTGCAAACAACAACAATTAAAGAAAAAGAAAGAGAATTTGTATTTTGTATTTCTTAATAGGAAAATTGTGGAAAATTTCAACATAAAACTACACCGAGAATTGCAATTGTTATAAATAGTAAATATGCAACACTAAAGACACCACAAAGCATGGCAATGCCATCGGTTTGCCAACGCATTGTATATTTTTCAAAGATGTTGTTCATAGGCGTAAGTCTAAAGGAAGACTAAACATAACAAAAAATATTCATGACACACAAAACAAAAAACTTACGAAATATGCAAGCAAAGAAGAATACATTCAACTGCATGCAAGCAACTACCGGGGACATACACATGTAGGTATAAGGTCTACTGTACTCATAGGTAAACTAAATTATTTTATGTGAGTGAGTAAGTGAGTGGGTGTATGGGTGACTGGGTGGTGGTAATGGTTTGAATGGGTTATGGTTATGGGTTGCTGATTGTCATTTAGTATATTTTGAGTAGTGACCAGTGGCTGGCAACTTGATAATTTGTGGATTCTCTATCTATCTCATTATATAGTACAATACACATTGATATCATGTGTAGTAGTAGTTCTTACCTGGCACACCCAATCGATAAGTCTTTTGTACGTATTTAAGGCCATGCACAATTTCTCTTTGTACAATAAAATCAATGCGCACCTTGTATTGGACGCCCTCCTTAATGACAAACAACTGATGTTTGTGTGTGGCATGGCACCGCCAAGCAAAGTGGGATGAAAGAAATCACAAAATGACAAATAAATTTATATAAATTATGTAGTTCAAGAACAACAACAACGACATTTTATATCAACAACATACTTGTTTCTTTAACTGACTTATATCGCCAGTTAAATCCAATTCCATATCGGGACGTCCTTCAACAACCAAAGCCAATTTCTTAACAATCACTTTACGTTCATCATTGGGTTCTACAAAACAAAAAAAGAAGAATATATATAATAATATAATGAAAATCAATATTTTTCATCCATTTTTATGAATACGTTTATTTTGCTTTTATCACTTACCCACAATAATTTTTTCTGTTTGGGCAGCACCCAGTAATGCTTTTTTATAACGACGTAGACTTTCATCTTCTTGATCGGCAGCCATTATTTCTTCAATAGTTTTTTCTGGTGGCGCTTGGTAGTCGAGATCATGGGCATCATCATCATGCAAATCATGTGGCGTTGCTTCTGTATCTGCCATTTTTGATCTACATTAAAAAAGAAAAGGAAAATTTTAGGAATAAAATATTAACAAATTAAACAAGAAAGAAAATTATCTTTGCACCCTTCCTGATAGTTTTGATAGAGTGCTCACAGGGTTGTTAACTTGAGGATCTGCAGACCCTAATGGACAGTTGCAGAAGATGTGGCGGGTTTACTTGCAGACTTAGATCTGGAAGCTTTGGCTACATATTTCGTTTCAACAAC
Source organism: Amiota minor (assembly GCA_037043295.1). Lineage (NCBI taxonomy): Eukaryota > Metazoa > Arthropoda > Insecta > Diptera > Drosophilidae > Amiota > Amiota minor. Next base: position 1,357,746 of record JBAMAW010001063.1, read on the forward strand.
TTTCCGTAGGGCAAACAGTAGTTATGTAAGAGTATATGTAGAGCGACAGAGGCTTTCCCAAATATTGCAGATTGGCTTAAGCATCATTCAAATTTACCCAATTCGCAAATGGCCACTGAAGCTATATGCTGTAGATGTGGTCTCTGACTTAATGAAAGTAAGAAAACCTTGTTTATGCGTACTAGACAGCTGCATGAATTCGCTAACAACTGAAGTCCAATGAATGAATTCGAATTGAATTGAATTGAGTTAAAGCAAGACACGAAATGAATGAAGTGAAGTGAAGCCGATTGTGTTTCGAGTTCGAAAACCCTCGATTAGAAGTAGATCTTCCTGCAGTTCACAGGAGATTGTAAAGCGAATGATCACATCTACAGAGGACGGAGCATTCTAACCTGCGAAGAAATGCTTTGCGAAGTTGCTATAGGGAATTAACAGAATATGAGGCAATAGGAGGCGTTTTAGTCGCTAGGCGAACATCTGTTTTGGACAAATTTCTTTTGAATCACGGGAAAAATTAATCATCAAATCAAAGTGTTTTACTGAAGGAGTTCGCATGAATTGAAATCCTTGTTAGAAGAACCTTTAAGTCTCTTTAGCATTTAAGATTATTAAGGTAAAAACATCTTATCAATCTTCTATAAAAATATTAGTTTTATGTCACGGTAAAAATCCATGATCAAATCAAAGTGATTTACTAAAGAAGAACCTTAAAGTCTCTTAAGAAATGTAAGATTATTAAGGGAAGAACTTCCTAACAATTTTCTATACAAAATATTCGTCTTTCAATAAAAATCATTAAAAATTCTTCGCGAAAAGATTCTAAAATTTACTAAAGCATTAAAACAATCTTTGTTAAAATGAAGAAAAATCGGTTTACTAAAAAGAATTTTAGACTTTCTTTCAATAATTTGTAACTTTTATTGAATGTATTTCTCCATTTATTTATTGACTTCAATCTAGAATGACGACTACTAGAATGACGACTCCTACAACATTTGGAAAATATAAGATTCCAGAAAAACGAACACGAATGTTAGTGATGTCCTTGAGCTTATTTGTTTTTTGTAGTATCGATACTATAAGTTTCTAATATCTAACTATATAAATTTCAAGACCCTACGATTCCTGGATCTTAAAGCTGCCCTACAAACCAAAATTCATGTTCTCATTAGAAAAACTTTTTTGTTTTTTGTATACGCACACCGAAATTTGGATACTATATCATATTCGGTAACCATGTGAATTTCAAGACCCTAGGATTACTGGATAGTGTAGCCCCCATATAATTCATACATTCCTATTAGAAAACCTTTTTTTGTGTATTGTTTTATCGAACTGAAATTTGAATAGGATAAATGATCTATATTCACTAGCCATGCTAATTTCAAGACCATAGGATGCTGCATGTATACTCTCTCTATCCTAAGCATTAATGAAATATTTCTAGGATATTTATTTAAATAATTATTTACACATATGTACATGCATTTCTTGTATTTATTTATAATTAAAGTTCTATGTGGAAATTAATTATTTAAAATGCGACTGATGGAGAGAAAAGGGAAGACAGACAGAGATGAAGCCTTGTAGTATTTAGATTTTGTTTAAAAGTTTAAAGCAATAAATTTATATGCCTTTAGTTGGCATTGGTTTGTCCATATGCACATACATACATTTACATGTACTATGTTGATATTTTGAGTGGTGATTGCCTTTTTTTTATGCTACATCAATCTTATCGATTAAATTATTAACCAATTATTAACGCACATTTGCGCGCTCATTCAATAATAACAGTAAACTAACACGGCTGTCATGTTGTCATATCAGACAGCAGGCGAGTAGTCGAGCAGTCAGTCAGTCAGTCAGTCCATGCACTCTTTCCACCGTACCCCCATCATTCAATTTGTATGTTTATCAGTTTCTGTTTATCTTGCAGTTTTGCTAACTGATAACTTTCCTCTTCCCCGTCCGTATTCCCTCTTTCCTATTTACCCAACGAAACCAGTTGAATCATTGCCAAGAATTTTTAAGTTCTATCAAATTTTATTCTTTGTAATTTCATTTTATTTACACGTATTTCCATTTCTGGGGATAGACAACTGACAACTACACTAGCAACTTGATTGGATGGATGCCTTTGGCTCTTGGTTGACTTGTTCTGGCCAAATAAGAATGTAATTTGCATTTTTATTAAGTAAAAACATGATAATAAGAACAAATAATATTTTATTATTTTTTGCCGTCTTGTTTTTCGTTTGCTAATAAATCATTTTTTCAATCTAAATTCAATTCTAAATGAAAATCAAAACATTTACAGATAAATAAAAAATAATTCTAATATTCAATATTTTTTACTTTGTTATAACGTTTTGTTATTTTTGTATCCCCTTCCACAACAGCCAACGGGTTCCTCAGAATTCTTAATTTCTTAGAATTGATAGAACAAAAAAACATATGTGAATTACTTTAAAAATAAGTAAATATGTAAAAAAATTCCAATTGTTCAGTAAAAAAGATGTTGAGCAATTTATATTCAGAAGAAAAAGAAAAAAAAACACACACACAAAAGCACAAAATGGAAATTCTTTTTATGGAAATACTGACGTATTTGCTTGAAATTCATGTTGTTGTTGTTGCTGCTGTTCACTTAGATAGGAGACAGCACTTGCCTGCCACCCAAACTCGCTCCCCCTCCCACCTCTTAAACGACTCATATATTTGTTTTGTATGAAAATTTGAAAACAAATTAATGAATCGAATAAAATAAAATTTAAAAAAAAAAAAAAATACTTAGCCCACCCAATAACGGTGAGGAGGGAATTCAAAGAAATGAAACAAAGAACTACGCGCATTGGATACAAATCATAAGAATAATGGCATAGCAATATCAAGACAATTATAATAATTTTAAACCTCCAAAACACAATACAAAAATAAGTAAGAAAGAGGAGAGTAGAGGCTGCTAAACGGGAAAATGGTAGCCAAATCCCTGACTACAGAGCGCCTACATATTTATTATAAGATAAGCAGTTGAATTTGAACGCCTAATGATGATTATTTTAAGGAAACGGCGGGACAACGGATTTGTGTTGTTGTTGGAACATAAGAAAAGTAGTAACTGTTTGAGCATGTGGGCGCGCTTATTTGTGTATGTATGTGTATGTATGTATGTATGCGAGTTAAAAAGTTATGCCTACATAAGTATGTATGTATGTATGAATGCGTGTGAGTGATGAAGAAAAGCCCAAAGCGGACAGCATGAATCACACACCAATTTGAAATCGCCGGCAATACCAACCACATACATACATACAAATACAGAGCACTCAACACACACACACACACACACCCATGCAAACTTGTAGAAACAAATGGCCGCGACATGGTTGCTAATAAAAAACAAGGCTGTCATTTTGAGTGAATTTTTTTAGGAGTGGCGGACGGCGGTAATAATTTAAGACTTTCATCGTCTTTTTTGATAAGCAAATTTTTAACCAATACGGTCAAAGTCATTGGAAAGCAGACCAACCAACATCAAACACTACTACGCCACCATGCTAAATTTATATGCTCCTCGCATGTGTGTAAGTTTGTTTGTGCAGACTGCTGCTGAACTGCACTAACATCTCTTCACTCCACCATAAAAATATTTTAAACAAACTTACACTGTATTTATGTGTTTGCTTTATGTATTTAATATAGATTTTTACCACTTCAATTTATTATATTTACGTATTTTGTATAGTAATTTAATAATTCTTTTTTTTTTTTAACCAAATAACAAAAGACAACACACAGCTCGAAATGAAGAAGAGGAATATGGAAAATATAGTGTTGTGAAATGCAGAGCACTATGTTTTTATTAGAGCGCCAACTATGAGGAAAATTGTACAGACTTCTAAATACAAAAAACAACACTCAACACTTTTAACACTTGTCTTTTGAGTTTATATACATATTTATATTAACATTTCTTATTGTTCTTTATACATTTCCCATTTAACAGATATATTTTATGATATGTGTGTTAAACAAAACCATTATTGTTAATTGAAATTTAACAAATCTTTTGATAGGATTTACTATCGACTATCGGCAGCCATAGTGTATTAGCCCCTTATTCTTTTGTGCTGCTGATGGTCAGGTGATGTGCGAGCGGGATGCAATGCTGAAAAGAGTAGTGACGACTGTCAGACAGTTGTCAGTGTTTTGATCCCCCAAATCCAGAAGAACTCCATCGTAGTTGTTCATTCGTTCGTTCCATTGTTATTGAAACTATCAAAAATAATTTGACAAAAAATCGAATATTTGTAAAGTTTCAATTTCATTTGATGCTGAAAACACAAATCAGAGTGTCATTTGCGTATCATTAATACGAACAAAAGAAGAGAACAACTACAACACGGAAGCAAATAAAAAGAAAAACTCAATGATTTGCGCTGAGTGTTCGCTAATATTAATTACGCCATTAGTTGTCAAATAAGTTGTAATTATATACATATACGTAGACGCAAATATTGTGAGTGTGTGAGCCTTATTACTGGAAGAAGAAGCAGAAGCACTGCCTGCACAGAAAGAAATTTTTCCTTTTTGACACAATGACCATAAAGCCAGTGACTACAACAAAGCGTGGAGTCAATGGTAATAATGGGGACGCAGATGGCAAGAAGGAGACACATGGTGTGGGGGTTGGTCAAGTCGTTGTAGTCGGTGAACAATCGGTTGGCAGAGATGCGCATCGCAACGTCATCGATGGACATGGTCAGGTTAGTTGCAACGGTGGTGGGGGCGGGGGCTTTTGCCATTTATTTCTTATTTGCAAATATTTGTTATGTCAACATATGCACATATGCACATATACAACCTATGAACGGATATTGTTACAGAGTCCACAACGTCGCGGTGAAGTATTCGAAGAGATATCACGTACACATCGTTGCAGTCCTCATAAAAGGTAATCAAATTACATTAATAGTAATAAATGATTTGTTCATAGTATAATTCTTACAAAACAAATATTGTATCTTTTAGTACTCGTTCGAAGCGTCGTGATCATCATGATCATCATCATCATAAGCGTGACCGTGTAGAGCGTGGTGAAAAGCATATACTTTCACCTGTTGTTGTGGGCAATAATGTAGTGTCCAACAAATGTGGCAGTCCACATGCCTCTGGGAGTGGCATCGCAAGCGGAAGTGCTGCTACAGTGGGTAATGGTAATACATCGCCAGATCAATTGGTGCATGGCTTAGCAGCAATGTCAACAACCCAATTGGCACAAGTACAAAGTGCAGCCAATAATCTTCTTAAAGCCGTTGAAGAGAAATGTTCTGGCTATAATAGTGGAGATGAGCACTTGCAACCGAAAGAAGGCTCACTGACAGCTGAAGAATGGCAGAATCGTGATGAACAGTTCGCTAAATGTATGCAAGAGCGTGGCTACGAGCTCAAACCTGTTGAGGAGGATGGAGCTTGTCTATTTCGCTCGATCTCATTGCAAATATATGGCGACGAAGAAATGCACGATGTCATACGTCAGCACACCATGGATTACATAGTGAGTCAAGTTGATAAACTTACACAATTCTTATTTTCATAATATTTATGTAATTTTCAATAGTATAAAAATCGCGAATATTTTGGCCAATTTGTGACCGAGGATATTAATAGTTATATAAAACGCAAGCGTCGCAAGGATTCACATGGTAATCATATTGAAATTCAGGCAATTTCTGAGATCTACAGTCGCCCCGTCGAAGTCTATTGCTATGATTCAAGTAAGTCATTATTCTTATACGTTAGATTAGATTTAAGTTTGTATTTTGTTGCAGCTCCCATAAATATCTTTAATTCGGAACAGTCGAAACATGGCTATCCGCCGTTGCGTCTATCTTATCAACGCGGCACACATTACAATGCCATATTGGATCCGTACAATGCGACAGTTGGTATCGGTTTAGGTTTAGCTGGTTATAAGCCCGAAGTCCAAACCAATGAGGCGACTAGACTGAGTGAACAATTGGAAATAGAACAAGTATGTTGTGCTTAACAATAGACTCATCACTCACTATTAGCTATTTTTAAATTTAAAAATTTATAACATTAGACTATGTTCGAAGACAAACTAAAGACTACCGATTGGGAGGCAACAAATGAAGCAATCGAAGAGCAAATCGCACGTGAATCTTATATGCAATGGTGCCGTGATAATTTACAAAGACAACGTGCTACTGCCACAAGTGCTTCATCGACTTCAGCAACAGTAACATCAGCAGAAGCAGCACTTTCTGATTCCGAAGCCTCGCCATCGAAATATTCATTAATGCGTTCTACATCGACAGAGAAGACCGTTAGTTCAGCAGCTGGAACTGCTGGTTCAGTGTCTTCAATAAATTTAACTGCAGCTACACTAAATGAAGCTGCTTCTCTAGGCGCTACATTGTCACCGAAAAGTAATAAATCTTCCGAACATTCATTCGGCGGATTGTCATTTAAGTCACATAGTCAACTGTCGCACAATCTCAAGAAGGATGTCAGCATGAAAAGTGAGTTGGGCTATGACAGCGATGCCACTGATATGAGTAGCACCAGTTCAGTAGGACATTGTGGCAACAATTCACCGACATCTGCTGCAGCAGCAGCAGCAAATCGAAAACAGAAAGGAAAGAATCGTCGATCCGGTAATGGGTTAAGAATTGGCAAAAAAAGACGACATGGTATTAATGATGCAAATAGTGGAAATGCAGATAAAAGGTAAAATAGTGTTTTAAATTTTTTTTATAAAACCATTGGTTGTTAAAGTTATACCAGTCGACCACCTGCCCACTTTGGCTACTTGGTAGTATACAAATTACAGTTCGATAATACAAAAAATTGGCCAAGTGCGAGTCAGACTCGTTCACGGAGAGTTCCGCACCAGATTGGGGTTAGTGGTCCGATTTGACTGATTCTAAGAAATGTACCGCGCCTATATTAAAAAATTATATTTTCTAAATTCCTATTTAATTGTGAAACTAGTACGAATTGTGAAACTATGCCGAAGATGAAATACTCTTCACGGGATTTGTATGGGAGGTATTTGTTTTAGTATTTTTTGTTGTTGGCCGAATAGAACTACACATTCTGTGAATATTTCAAGTCTCTAGCTATTACGGTTCTTGAGAAATAACCAGACGGGCAACGAAGTCTCTGTACCCTTTGGGTCCGGAACCCTAAAATCAGAACACAAACAGTTCTTCTAATAAGACCATGATTTTGACTTTGGATTTGTATGGAAATGTTTGAGAACCTATGCTTTTAATACTCTAATAATTTATTTGTTATGTGTTTGTTTTTTTTTTTCATAGCCATGAAGGAAATGATGCTCCTCTACGTAAAAGTCCCAAAAATGATGCCTGCTTGGAGAAATCTTCACCATCTGGTATCAAAGGCGATAAAACCCCGGAAGCTGAACAACTTCCATGTACATCCAAAAAATCAATCACACCCGATAAAAATCACACAAAAAACTCATCGACACACGATAATAACGAAGCAGCCTATTCAAGTTTTTATCAGGAGTTGCTTGAAGCTTCTTACTCTCAAGAGGGTGGGTATAATATGTGATGAATTGGAATGGTTTTGCTGCTAATAATGTTAATTTTGTATTCTTTTTAAAAAGGTTTCAACGAGGCTGAAATGCTTAATCGCGCTATACAAATGTCTACACAGGATTATATTGAAGATCAGAAGCGCAAGTATCTTTATCGCCCATAGAAATCATTTATGTTAAATGGTTTAGGTTTATTCATTTAATTTTATTGATTGAAAATGAAAATACTAAAACAAAATTTCAAAAAAAAAAAAAAACAAAAAAAAAAAATAAGACGAAAACAAAAACACCAAAAAAAATTTGAAGAAGACATTTAACAAAATCGTTTATATTTTTTTTTAAACTTATATATGTATATAGAAAATTAATATTTCTCAATATACAAATTGGCAAAACAATGAACATTCACACAATATGAATAATACATACATAATAATATTGATAATAAAAGTTTTCCTCTTTTAAATTATAATTTTTTTTTTTATTTAATCATCCCTATAACATTAAAAATTGATTTGTATATACATATTTTTTTTAAATTGAGTTTTTTACAATAATTTGCATGTAGTAGGAGCACATTTTATGTGTATATCATCTTGTCTTCATCTTAATCCATTTTTCTTCATATTATTATTATTATTACATTTAATTATTATCCTTATTTTTATATATATTTAAATGTATTTAAATGTAAATTAATTCAAACTTTGAATAAGAGCATTTATATAATTTTATTTAAGCTAATACAAAAGATTATTCATAATATAAAAAAAACAAAGAAATTCATCAAGTTAACAGAGACAGTTTCAAAAATGAAGCAATGATAATGTTCATTTAAATTAATTTAAGTAATTTATATATAATGGGTGTGTGTGTGTAATAGTCATGTCGGGTTTTCTAATTCAATTTCAATTCAAAAATTATTTATTATAAGTATGTAGATCAAACATTAATCGATTTCTTAGAGCATCTTTCTTTATTCAAGTGGTTTTTGAAAGCCTCATCAGAATCGAATATAACACCACACAAAAGGTTTTAAAGAGAACGGAATAAATGAATACCGGATGGGATTACACGGTAGATTAAATAACCATCACTTCCCAATTCAGCTCTGATAATTTTTGCGGTGGAAAATGATACCTTTCCATTTGCCTAGTCCGAGGTGCTTCTTTTTGATTATTTTTGTCCAATTCGTTTAGCTGACGACGACAGTACACATTCGAATTAATGATTTCATTCCGTGGCAACAGCTCAAAGTGAACGACAAACGGACAACATGACTTTTCTTTGGTGAATATCGCCCTTCATCTGGAGCAAAAGATCAATTCAATATCTTATCTTATCTCATCACCATTAGCCGACATGACTTTCCCACACACACCCAATAATTCAACACAACAACAAATATGGTGCATAGAATATAATAAATACAAACATTAGCATATAACGGAAAAGCAATAAATAATAATTAAATCTTCACAAAACAAAAATATTAGATTTAAAAAAAAAAAAGTTAAAGAATAAATTTTATTCAATATTAATTTATAGATTACTTAATTTAATAAACAATTAAAAATAAATATTTAAAACAAATGTGTTGTCTTTCTACTTCTTCTTAAAATAAGTGAGTTTAATATGCAATTAGTTTGTATTTGTATTAATACTAAGTCCTTAAACAAAAAAAGACGGAAAAACATATTTTTTCCGTAATTTTCTTTTTATTTTCCAATTTAGTCTCCTTTTAGCTCGATACATTTAGTCCAGCAATTTTCTCATGGCCTTCAAAACAGGCGTTTATTTCATTGACCCAAATCTCATAATGCTGAGCAATTTCTTCAGATTTGAAAACAGGAAATAGTTGCTTGCAGGGGGCTAAATTTGGAGAATATAATGGATGAGCTATTGGGAGTACAAATTAGTTCGGTCCGTTTTCAAAAGATGGCTCCACCTGCAAGTTGTGGCCGATTTTGGAAGCGATTACCTATTCCATTAGAAAGGTTTGACATCTGTCAACAATAATTGTTGTACATCAGCGTCTGTTTCTGGCAACAACACTGTTTTTTGCCTCTTCGAAAATGTCCGGATTTGTGTTAAATAAACAGCATTTGCGGGAAGTTTGATTTTCTTTTTTAATGAGACGAAAAGTGCAGCTGAAGCCCATCGAATGCTTGAGGAAGTTTATGGTGTATCTGCTCCGACCGGTAAGTCACGGAGAGGGATTTCGACGCTTCAAAAGTGGTGATTTTAGTGTCGAAGACAAAGAGCGTCTTGTCCACCCCAAAAAGTTTGAAGATTGAGTAACTTCGGCAGGCTTTACTGGATCAAGATCCGTTCTATGGTAACTACACACACGAGTGTGAGCAATCGCTTTTCAATTTCCAAATATTCCTGTAAAATGTATGTACCCGCTCAGTTGTGATGCCTACAATCTCAGTATCAGTATCGTTCAATATCATTCTACTTATAGATTTCTGGAGTGACAACCTCTTTTCGGCGTCGCTTGTGCTGCTACGAATGCAACGGAATTCAGTAGACCATTGATATTGATGGTGCACAGTCCCCATAGCTTATGCAAAAAATAATGCTTGAGAGCTCACATAATTAAACTTTTTGCCCTGCTCAATATAAATCAATATAAATTTCATGTGATTCAACAATACAAACATCATGACAAAGTGATATTACAGTAGTGCACCCTAACTTTAAATTATCGCTTGTTTATAATTTGGCTAAATCATCAAGTTTGAAACGAATTGTTGATTACCGGGACAGATTTCCCTTTGTGGTTTTGGTATATTTATAATGACAAAAATATACAATACACAGACGGACATGTCAAATGATGATGAAGCAAATGGATCGATCATTATAATGTACCTAATAGCATTATGGGATTTTCGAGATTTTCTTTACTCTCTCACAAAGGTACATTAGTTATTATTGTAATATAAATTTCTTGTTCATAAATGATATAATAATATTTCATAAATCTCAAAATTAAATGATGCGTAAAAAATTACTTTATTATTCGTTTTAGTTGGAAAAATGTATAGTACAATTTATTAATAAATTAGATTCAAAACAATGAAGTTCATAGGTTTCCTTTTAATAATCAATATTTATATTCATATATCATTTGGTGCCTCATTAAAATTCACAAATATAAAATGCCAAAGCTTAGATAAAAATTTTTCAGATTTTACAAAATGCGATTTAAAAGTCTTAAGACGTGGTGTTGTTGGTCTCAATGTAATGGTGAAAGTATTTAAAAAACCAGTCACAAATGTTTCCGTAAGTAGAGAAAATTTCCAGAACAAATCAATCCAATAATAACTTTTTTTAAAAGATCAATTTAGGTCTATATAAGAGGGTTAATGACTATCGTCCTTTTCTATATAATCAATCCCTGGACTTTTGTGATTTTATGAAACATCGAAAACGTTTTCAGTTTTATAATATTTTCCATTCGGTTTTTATGGACTCTTCAAATATAAATCACACATGCCCCTATGATGTAAGTCTAATATTGATAAAATATTGTATATACAGGACCTGTACAAAACAAATTTAGTCTCACCATAATTGTCTTTCTAATGTTTTCCTGAAAAAGAAGATCTCTTCAACCATTATTAACAATTTAAAAGATGTCAAGTTTATAGGAAATAAGAGTTCAAATATCAAATTACTAATTATAATTGCAAAGATTTCATTCAATATTTCCATTTGGAGTCCCATATTATATTAAAAACTAAGTATTACATTGAGATCTCCATGTTCCAACAATGAAGGAAGAAATCTCCAGGTACAATGAAGTACCGGTGTTTTACGTGCTCACCTGTCTGTAAAAAGACTCAAGAACACGGTGCCAAGCACATAGATTGAAAAAGTCAATCAACGTCTCCTTGGATATATATCCGCAGGTACCAAATTAGAGTCATATTCATTTTGGTAAATATGACTCCCTCTTTGGTGGGGAGCGAGGCCCATCTTAAACCTCTGCTGCTCTCTGGGTCACAGCACCCGGTAGTATAACGCTACTCCACGCCGAGTTGTACTCTACCCGCATTTGGGTATTAAACCATAGCCAACACGATACTCCCACAAGGGGGCCGTACCCATTGGCCAGGACGAAACAAGTTCCGTGGGCTCCTGACCACCCATGGTACCAGAAAATAGCCTCTGGTAAGACTTCGTACGCAAGGTACTACCAATTCGAACTCCAAAAAGTCCATGGGTTGGTGGCCCATATTGTTTCGTCCAATTTATAGAGGATAACCTGGATCACAAATTATAAATGAAAATAATGTTCCCTCCAGGAATATGAGTTCTATACATCAAGACTATAAAACTCAGAAGAATTTCCCGGAGGGGGATAAAAATACAGGTACAGCATTAACTACCTGGAACGCTTGGAAAACCATAACAATGTTCTAGGTATAAACCTCTTAGGTAACAAACTTGAAAAGATTGAAACGCTCTCACTCTTTAGAGTTACCTTTTAGAATATGTTATTAATACAAAATACCATTCTCCCTGAGCAAAATTTTGTAAATGTCCTCTCATGGACAGTTTTTAAATAATATTTAAATGGAAAATAACAATTAGTAATAATAATATTTTTCTAAAAAAGATATATACTTATAAGGACAATTTTGCTATGACTACATTTGTTACTGTTTGCACAGGTCTGTATTTATATAACATGCCATTTACAAGTATATGATGTATATATAATTACAGCACGATATAATTGTCAATAAATTGGAATTAAATGGAGATGCGCTTAAATTAATGCCACTACCAACTGGTAGCTATATGTTTCAAATGATTGTGGGCGCCTATAATGTATGGCGTGCTAATGTTAAGGTCTATCTCGAACGAATTAATGATTTAGATTTTTGAAAACTTTTTCAATATACAAAATTATTACTTCAACTTTGGTTTAATTGGTGATTTAAATTCAGTCGAAATTCCCTATTCTCACAGGACCGAAAAAATAAATTTGTTGCATGGAAATAATAAATTTTGGTACAGTTTTTATTTGACTCAACTTGAATGTGAAATTGTTTTTAAACTAATGTACGACACCCAAAATCCTAGTGTAACGTAGCGTTACACCCAAACGCTTTTGATGTTGAATCAAAATCAGTAGTGCCAAGTAGTGTACATATATGTAAAAGGTCAGTAGCAAAGTAAACAAGACTCTCTCAAAAACTGTATTTATAGTGATGCTATCCTTTGACGAGCAATGTTATTGAGATTACACAAAAGGCGTCGACCGATGCTATAAATACAGTCACTTATAAAGCAATAACTCGGCATCTAATTGTCGGTTGGTCATGAAATTTTGAGAGAACGTCAGTAAAGGATGTACCCCGTCAATAGATAGCGTCACTATAATAGAGATTAGAGATTATGAAGAAGTTTCGTCTATTTTGGGACCGATCTTGTATGTGTATTTTCTGAAAATAGATGGTTTTCCGTTGCTTGTAGCATTGCGCGCTTTTGTCAATAAGGGAAAGGAGATGATAAAAAATATAGTGCTTTTTTCTTTTTTTTGGGAAGCGCATCACTTTTTTTTGTGTTCGCATATTATTATAAAACAATTAGAAATAAATATGGATGTTATTTCTTAAAAGTTAAAATCTCTATAAAGAAAAAAGTAAAGCATACCTTTAGGGATGACATTTTTATGTACAATACTTATGCTATGGCCACGATATGATTTTCTTTCTTATCATCAGGAATTCCCCCTATTTATATTTTAACCTTTTGAATTTATTTTTTCTTCCTGTTATAAATCAATCTGAAAGTCCCATTAAAAGTTTCTTGTAATCAAAGTAGTAATCCATTCGGTTTCGCATATCATTTAGAATTTCAGTCTCGCAACAATCGACTTTATTGCTGACTATTGGAATCCACAGTTCTGAGTGCATAATTTTTTTTGTTTTAGAATATTATAGTATTTTATCATATTTATTATTTACGGTTCTTGTAGACCATTGCCAACAATTAGAATCGATGGTTTTGATTTGTCTACGAAAAAAGATTATTTTGCATAAATTCAAAAATTCTCATGTGTCCTGAAGTTTCAATTTCAAACTGCACAATTTTGTTTGTTTTAAAGAATCTTTGAATCGATTAATGGAAATTCTTTATAGTTAAATTATAAAATTAAATTACAATCTTACAATTCAATCTTTTGAATTCTTTATTACATAAACTAATTTAATATTGTATAGCTAGCACACATGACCCACCATGTAGCACATACACGTACGTCATCGGCTGATGATTTTGGCTATTGGTTTGTATATCGAAACGATACCGATAAATCATACACAATCACTCGTTGCTTATATTCTTGTCAGTGACTACTCGTTAGTTCTTCGTTTACTTTAGCTCGTTCTTTCGTTGTGATTCGTCAAACCGAACGTATGTATTTCAGTATTTCTTGCAAAGTGCAAATTCAATATTTATAAATAATTACATGTAAAGTAACAAATTTAAAAAAATAATAAATCAAATAACTAAATCAGATGTAGTATTTGCTAATGTAATAAATATTTGAATTGTGGCTGGCAAGATGTCTATGATATTTGTGGATTAAAACTTTACTATTCTAACCTCATATTTTTCTCCCTTTCATGTGACATGCAGAAGTCGGTTGAATTGTTACAGAAATGGTTAACGGACGTATACCATCCGTCTTCTCGAAGACATACGTGACACCACGTCGTCCTTATGAAAAGGCACGTTTGGATCAGGAATTGAAGATCATTGGTGAATATGGTCTTCGTAACAAGCGTGAGGTGTGGCGTGTGAAGTACGCTCTTGCTAAAATCCGTAAAGCTGCTCGTGAATTGCTGACCCTTGATGAGAAGGATGAGAAGAGATTGTTCCAGGGTAAGTTGAAAGAGGAACTGTTTAAATGTTGTTCATGTAGACTAGCCTGATGAAAGTTTAAAATATATATTCTGACACTTCTTGTCTGAAAATATACTTTGAAGATACACACATACTGAGACTACACAAAGCAACAACAACAATTCAATTGAAGTAATCTTTTTCTATCTTTGTTTTCTTAATTATTTTAGGTAACGCTTTGTTGCGTCGTTTGGTGCGCATTGGTGTCTTGGATGAGTCTCGCATGAAACTCGATTACGTGTTGGGTCTTAAAATTGAAGATTTCTTGGAACGTCGTCTCCAAACCCAAGTCTTCAAACTTGGATTAGCCAAATCTATTCATCATGCTCGTGTATTGATTCGTCAACGTCACATCCGGTAAATATCTGTGTTCAATGAGAGACGGCGAACAACGCCGGTATGGATAGGATACCTATGATTATTTAATAAATGTTCAGTAAGACCACTTAGGAGTCGAACAGGTAATTCTACCTGTACCGGCTCTTAACGTCTTTTTATATATGGTATGACCACATAGATCACCATATATAACTATAACCACAATAGCATTGGATGCATAATTCCATCCACTATGCTGTGGCCGCACGTAAGTTGCAACTGAACTAATTCTATAGTTTTTCAGCCAAATGTTTACTTTTCCGTGCATTATTTTAATAGTTTTTTCTTTTTTTTTTTTTTGTATTGATTTCATTTAGGGTACGCAAGCAAGTGGTCAACATTCCCTCATTTGTTGTGCGTTTGGATTCGCAGAAACACATTGATTTCTCTCTGAAATCACCCTTCGGTGGTGGCCGTCCAGGTCGCGTTAAGAGGAAGAACATGAAGAAGAACCAAGGCGGTGCTGGTGGTGCCGCTGAAGAAGACGAGGATTAAACACCACACCACACTACCCTGGTTAGCAGAGAGCAAACATCCTTTGTAAAGATAGTAGTAGCAAAAACAAATATATTATACTCTGTATATTGTGCAAATGGACACTTCACTGCTGGGTATTTTTATGATTAAAAAGGATGTTTTATAATCCAAATAAAATTAAAATATGAAATCTTTTGAATCTTGTATCAATGTTGGGAGTGTTCAACATTCGAAAAATACGAATAATTTAGATAGTTTTTAATTAAAATATTAATTTCAATAATCAGTCGAATGGGAACTGAATGCTGAGCCAAAGTAATTTGCATAGTAATTGTGTTGGTACAATTGATTCATTTGGGGAAGCATTGACGAGATTAACGACTCTTGCCCTTTCCTAAACTAATCCAGGATTGGTGTGCCGCTTCGAGCCTTAAACAAGAGACTAGCTCACTTAGGTCATTAAAATATCGATTATGATTCCATGGATAGCAAGAAAGGAGGATGATGTGTGAAAGAACGCCTTCCTTTCGGTCGCCAAAGATTCTTGAGCAAGTTAACACATGTTCGAGAATTTGACATTTGGATAAAGACACCTTAAATGTCCCGAGCGACCCAATTGCACACCAACTATCCGTTAGGCTAAATAATTTTGTACTACAATCGACAACCAACCCACCAAAAACACCGCCCAACCTGGCAACACTGTCATCCTTGACCTTAGTAGCTGCTCTTTATTATTCGCTCTCTCTCTCTCTCTTGATATCTATTCAAGCGAATGAGTTCCACGCGCTCTCTCCCTCATTTTTTGTTATCTTATTCTTCTTTATATTTGTATTTACGGCATTCGCATTGTCGTTCGCTTTGCTGGTTCGCTTAATGCACAAATTGCAGCGGCTCTGTGCGAATATTTGTTTTCGTTTTTTTTTTATTTTTGCATTGGAAGAAGAAAGAAAAAATATTAATTGCCAAAATTAAAAAATAATCAAGTAGACTATGCGAAACTAATCAGATTATTAAGAATATAGAAAAGTGGATATAAAAAAAAAAAAAAATCATTAAACGTTGAAACATCGTGCGAGCAACATCGTCACAAAAAAAGCTACCAAAATGCCAAAACCCGATAAAAAAAAACTGAACATAAAGGAGCGTGTCGAGGATTCCGTATGTGATCTAAGCCTATCGGAATTAAGCGAGGTGCCAATACGGGAACTTGTAAGTGCATTTTAATAAACTATTTTGAAACTCCCCTCCCTGCAAGTAACAAAAAACAAAAGTGCAAGACATTCAAGGACAAAACTGGGACTTTTTGCAATTGGAGCCTTTGTTAACCAAACTGTTCATTGGGGAGACAATGGAGGAGGCCAGACAGACATATGGACATTTCTCAATGTCTGGCATAAGTCTAGTCAGCCATTAGTTTTGTCTCATTCGTACATGGATGAATGCACTGCACTATTGTTTTTGTTGTTGTTGTTGTTGTGGCTGTTGTTATTACCGAAGTGCATTTCCACTCGAGAACACTTTGTGGCTGACTATGTCGTACAGTGTACCTAAAACAGCCGGCTGTATATATGAAGTTTACTTGGCCGCTTTCTTCTTTCTCTTCCTGTGCTTCTTCACCGGTTTATTTCTCTTAGGCGGTTTGAAGGCACATATGCTGCTTGAGGGTTGATTTAACTCACTGCGTAAACAACATACACTCACTCACACAACACAACATATCATATTCTCCTTCCACCGTTTCCCTGCCATCACACCCTTGTAGCATCATTGCTATTGGTGCCCTCTGCTACCATTTCTGAATATACAATAATTTTTTGGGGGTTTAAATTTCGACAAAATTTTGTACATATTTGCCTTGCTTGGTTCAACTTTCATTTCTCATTCTTTTCTTTCGTCTTCACAAACAGGCTTCATATAAACGAATTACCCATTTGGATTTATCCAGCAATCGTTTGGTTACGCTTGGTGTGAGTATTTCAAAATTATACAATAATATTTTTCATATCATCATAACGTTTTTTGTTTAATTAGAAAAACTTTACTACTTTGACGCGTCTCACGAAACTGGATCTGAGCAAAAACCAAATACGTTTTCTGCCTGAAGATTTTGGTCAACTTGAAAATTTACGTCATCTTGATTTGTTTGACAATTGCTTGGAGCACTTGCCACTTAGCTTACGAAAGTTGAAGCGTTTGCGTTATTTGGATCTCAAAGGGAATCCCTTGACGCCAGCTTGGGAGAAAATCGTTGGCCTGTGTTTGACAACAAAAGATTGTCAAGTTGCTGCCAAAAACGTGGTCAGTAAACATGGATTTTATATGTTTATAAACAAATAATCTTGTTGAAACTTGTAATTCTCCTATTCATTCAAAATCTAATCTTTTCATTCCAAATCAGGTGACCACTTGCGCAGAATTACAAATTTTAGCTGAGAAAGAGTTACAAGCAGCCGAAGCAATGCCGCAACATTTACAAACATCAACTGCCACCGGTGGTGCAAATAGTCAACCATCATCGTCGTCGTCAACAAGCCTTCGCACAGCAACCGCAGCCAGTAGCACCAACAGTAAGAAGGGCAAGAAGAACAAAAATAAGAAGCAAAAGCAACAACAACAAAATCAAATGACACGCGGTAATGAAAACGATCTAACAATCAAAGAAGTCAATCCAGTGCAACCACATCAGCAACAGCAAACAGTTAATAATGCTGCAGCTCCTGCTGCCGTGGCTGTTGTAGCCCCTGTTCCTTTAGCTCCATTACCGAATAACAGAAATAATGTCAGACGTAAGAACAACAACAACAACAATGCCAATCAAAGGAGACGCATTGCCTTAAAAACGCTTTTAACCTTCTTGTTTTTGCTTGCGATCAACTTTGTCATCGTCTATGTGGTTACATTTAAGAATCCTGAAATTGCCGATGCAATTGTTAACTATATTCCACATCAATATCGCAATTGGATCTTAGCTAAATCGGAATTTTTGCGTTTACGTATGACCGATTGGATTGGGCAATTCCAAACACCTCCGGAGGAACACTGACGATTCATTTATTTGAAGCCTTAAGAATAAGAACAAGCGCTGGGCTTCAAATAAGTAAAACACAGCAACATTTAAATAAATGAGAAAAAAAACAAAGCGCAAAAATTCCAATCTTATCAACCAAGTCATCAAATCAAATGTATAGAGTCATCAGCAGCAAAATGTATGTTTACCACTCTGAGATGTTTTATACATACATTTCTAGATATCTTTAGGATATATAGAGGATATACATACATATATGTATTTATATTATAAGCACTGCCCGTGGTACGTCCAATAACAAGTTAACAAAGAGAATGGAAACAAAAAGATATACGATTTACGATATTTTATAACAAAAATAAAGCAAAAGGAAATAGAGAAAGAATGAAATCAAGAAATTTCATTGCGGCCAGCTACAAAAGAAAAACAGATAAACACAACACAACACAATACACAACACTCAGTCTTCTATATACAACAAACAACACTATACAACAACAATTTTACAAACTACAATAGTCATATTAAACTCAACTATAAAACTAAACAGTTCCAAACTGATAACACAAAGGCAATAGAAACTTACAAAACTTAAGCTACAAAATAAATAAACTACATATTCTGAGAATATCTCATCATCCCAGTTAAGTCAATCAATCAGTCTTCAAAACAATGAAATGCTACCTACATAAGTACATACAAATACTTACTAATGCAAACTACTACAACTACACATACCAACAATATATACAGATACAAATAAAGCAGAACAAACAAAGCCTCAAAGTCGTTTATTTAATTTTTTAAAATTATTTAATATTTTATATATTATATATTTTAACAATAAAATGTTGAGCCACCGCAAATTCTCTAAGAATTCTTGTGCAATTTCTTATTATTTATTTATTTATTTTTTTTTTTTTGTTAACGATGTTAACTGTTGATGGTTTCTTTAAATGCAATTATTTTATTTAGGATTGTATTAATTATTATAAATATATATTTATATTTAATTAAATTTAGTTCTTTCTTGATCCATTAAGAAGGTCCGGCCGAATTAGCTCATTTAAATAAATAAAAATAAAAATATTGTAAATTATGGAATTAAGAAAATAAGAAATTTTTAAAAAGGCATTTAAATGACAATTGATATGAATATAAACCGGTTTATGTATTGTCTGAATGTACTATTTTTAAAATTAAAACCAACCAAACAACCAACCAACATTGCATTGTGTGCATAAATATAGATAATATTAAATATTTTACATTTAATAAATAAAGAATGCTATTTACATTTTAAATTGTGGTCTTTTCACTTCATGGAGTAATGCCTGTAACACAAGGAACCAGGCTTTCGATGGTTCCATAAATCATAAGTATGTTGTATGAAACCAAATTGATTACTCAGTCATACATAATAGATGTAAATCTAATCTATATATTTAAACGAGCAATTCTTGTATAGATATTGATATGACAACAATAAAAATTTAACGTTCAGAAACGGAGACTGCTTCCGTTTACATAAAGGTCGTCAGAATCTTCCTCCTGGAGGTGTTAAGAAACAGAGCAGGTTCTAACTTATTGACGTAAGTCTTTAGTTGGTTATTATGGTCGATCTGCTCACGGATCGAGAGGATTTGTAAGTCCCTGGTTATAACAAAATTACGCACATACCAAGCAGTGTTTAACTAGTGACGACGGTACAGTTCTGTATCTTTCCCATAAGGGAAAACTATATGTCCAGGACGGCAACACTTTCTTCCTTAGGCTAAGTTGACTCCTAGGTTGTATGAGCCAGTTCACTTTTAACAGATTTTGGCGACAGGTTGTAACAGTTCTGACAATAAGGTTACTGTCCAAGACCATGCCCAAGTTGCGGGCAGAGCCCACCTGAGGTAAACGAGTTTTGCAGCGTAAACTTATAGTGCTGCGATTTTTTTATGTTGTCGGCAATGTTTCAGCGTTCTGCCCACTTGCTAAGGCCATCTAGAAATTCCTGAATATTCTCAGATGCCTCGTTGGCACTGGATGAGCTGGCCATGAACGCAGTGCTATCAGCTTATGTGGCTAGCAAATCACGGTGAGTAGTAAATTGCAATTGAAAATGTCTAACTCCCACCATTTGTTTTTTTTTTTTTACCAATATTGCAACTAAGAGTTTTAAAAGGAATTTAAACTAACGGGCAATTTTAATTGGGCTAAGCTAATGCTTAACATTTTGTTGGGACTTCAGGGTGCATTCACAACACATCTCAGTACTTTGTTCTGGAACCTTTGTATTGACATTATATTGCTGGAACACGAGCAGCCCCATAACTGAATACCATAAGTCCATATAGGTCTAAGTATTTGTTTTTGTAAAATAGTACTTTGTTGTAGGTCAATAGCGCAGTCTACCTACCCATGAGCCAATATATTTTTGTGAATTTTAGTTCAAGTTCTTCCTTATTTTTTTTTTTTTTTCTTGACATATTCATTCCACTTGAGCTTGGTGTCCGGAGTCATTCCTAAGTATTTAGCAGTATTATGGTGTGGAATTTGTACGCCTTTTATATACAATGGGAGGTATCGCATTTTGTTGTATGAGAAATCTATGTATGTTGATTCCCACCATGGACATGAATACTTTCGAGATTCTGTTCATTATTCGTTATAAGGTTGCAATAAACTTCATCTAACAATAATACAATCGATAACAGTTTTGAGATTATCAATAATAATAAAAATATGTAAGTGCTATTAATAATAAGTGGTTTATATGCATGATAAAGAAAACTCTCATTTTACTACTTACGTATACGAGTAAATTTTGCTATAAGAGTGATAATATGAATTTATTAAGGATTTGAAGATTATTTCTGTGTTCATTTTTATGCATTCTCAGAATTACATATACTGAAAAATCTTCTACCTAAATTTCGATTTAACTTTTTTGATAATTTTTATCTATGTAATATTTCAACTTCTATATTATTTTCTTTCTTCCCAAGATAAAATTACCAAATTAAATTGATATCATTGTATATGTGTAAATGTCTGCAGATATTTTGTGAAGAATGTTTAATGATGAAATGAAATTTCAAGCAATCAAACCAGATGGAATTTGAAACTCAATACAGACTACCAAAGTCCATAAGTTCGTTCATTGAACTACTACATAATTGATAAAATAAAGCGAAATTGGATCGATTAAAGGAATTTTTTAAAGAAAATTTAATGAATTTTAATTGAAGCTTGAAAATTGATATTAATTTAAACTTGATAGTAGAAATAATTTTGTAAATCTTGAATCTATAACAAAATCTTGATCTTTTATAAAAAAAAAAAATGAAGAATTTTAACTAGAGAATGCAGTAATATTAAACATAATTGATGAACATTATAGTATATCTAAGGCAAGGGTCTTCAATGTTTTTGTTTCCTGTAACACATTGGAAGAAGATATGGTGATTGAGGCCCCAACGACAAATGAAAAAGATAACATGAGAACATCAGTAAATTTAAATATTTTCAGGATGCATTGATATACTTGCCTTGGTCCGGGGGTCCAAGCTGTCCTTGCTTGTTTATTTTGAATAAACAACTTAAATGTTTGACATTGGATTTCTCAATACATTCTCATGTTAAAGATAATGCTAGCCTTGTTACCCGATATTAAATAATTAAATGTTGATGTTGCACTTTAGATAAGAAACATTTTACAATTATTAAAGCAGAAAGAACTCTGATAAAGATGGAGTATCTAAAAGCCAATGGCTGTTAAGAATGCACACAACTTAATACATAACAATAGCATACAAAATTGGAAGAGATTCATTCAATTACATAGTTTCTTTTTTAGTTTGCCTGACTTGCAACAGAATAATACAATAGGTTCAGCGTCTCAGTGCTATGAAAACCATACTCAGTAAAGTGTTTGAATTCAAAGTGCCAACATCAGAGCTCAGAGCAACGCTTTGTGCACAATCAAATATTTTAAGAGAAATTCAGAGATAACATGAATTGCCACCGGATACTGTTAATTATATTAAGTTTCTTTGGCTGTGGCTGTACAATTTCGACGACTAGAACACGCTATGAACCCAATTGGGAAAGTTTGGATAAACGACCTTTGCCTAGTTGGTATGATGAAGCGAAAGTTGGTATCTTCATACACTGGGGCGTCTATAGTGTACCCAGTTTTGGTTCCGAATGGTTTTGGACTGATTGGCTAAGTGGGTTTTTTAAAAAATAATCCTTTTCTTTTTCTTTTTCTTTTATTTTGTTAAATTCTTATTCATTTCAGATCTTAAATATCCACAATATATTGACTTCATGAAGCGTAATTATAAACCTGACTTTACTTATCAAGAATTTGCACGCGATTTCACCGCTGAGTTATTCAATGCAACCCAGTGGGCTTTATTGTTTAAAGATAGTGGTGCTAAGTTCGTATTACATTCCACATTTCCAATGAATAGAACATATGTTTAAACTTATTATTGTTATGTAGATACATTGTACTAACAAGTAAACATCATGATGGATATACACTTTGGCCATCTAGCCATGCCTTTGGTTGGAATTCCATGGATATTGGACCAAAACGTGATATAATCGGTAAATGAATGATATTAAAACTTGATTTTGATTTTCAAAAATAAAAATAACCCATTATTTCTTTGTTCAGGGGAACTCTCCACCGCCATACGGAATAAAACGGATCTACATTTTGGCCTTTATTACTCGCTCTTCGAATGGTTCAATCGCATGTACATCAATGATAAGTCAAATTTATTCTTGAAACAGAACTTTGTGAATTTGAAAATGCGCCCAGAGCAAATTGAATTGATTGAAAAATATTTGCCTGAAGTGCTTTGGTCTGATGGCGATTGGGAGGCTCCAGTGAAATATTGGAAATCAGAGGAATTCTTAGCTTGGTGAGACTATAAAAAAAAAAAATTAAACAACACACATATTTATGTAAAGAACCATGTATCTTTAGGCTCTATAATGATAGCCCCGTGCGTGATACAGTCGTAACAAATGATCGTTGGGGATTTGGAACTGCTTGTCGTCATGGTGACTTCTACAATTGTGCAGATCGTTTTAACCCTGGCACTTTACAAACTCACAAATGGGAAAATGCCTTTACATTAGATCGCGTAAGTTGGGGTCAACGTTATGACACAGTTTTGTCTGATTTTCTGACTTCTAAAGAGGTTATTAAAGGTAATTTATTTAATTAAAAATAAAGTCTGATTTTCTTATAAAAGTATCTTTCGATTTGTTGACTCGACTAGAAATTGTTACTACAGTCAGTTGCAATGGTAATGTACTCATCAATATTGGACCCACTAAATATGGTACAATTCTACCAATTTTTGAAGAACGTTTACGTGACATGGGCAAATGGTTGCATACCAACGGTGAGGGTATTTATGGCTCTAAGCCTTGGATCTATCAAAATGATAGTGTTACACCAAATGTTTGGTATACTCGGGATAAAAATGCAGATCAAGATAAAATTATACTCTATGCTTTTGTATTGGAATATCCTTATGATACAAATGAATTGGATATATATCCTCTGGGTAAAGATGTAACATTCTTTGATAATGTTATATTAACCGGTTTGGATTTAGCATTACCAACCAAAAATTTAAATGAGCAAGCAATAAGTGTCAGTCTTCTTGGCATGTCAAAAACTAATATAACGGTAAATGAATTTAATTGAGTTTTTAATTTTGACTTAATCAAATTCTGTATTTCAGTGGTCAACATCTAATAACAAGTTGCACATCGAGTTTCCTCCAAAGCATCATATAGATAAACTCGGACTCGACTATGCTTGGACATTTAAAATCACAATTCAATAATTTGGGAGACGATTTATGATAGCGACGTCTAAGGGTACTTGACTTCATACTCGTACTATTCTATTTATCTACAAGTGTTATTACTTTTGTTTTTATGATATGATTAATCGGAATATTGCGCATTTATTCGTTTCCGATTCGTTAGATTTGTATTTAGCTTGGCACACTTTTTGTTTATTTTATAAAGTGTTAAAGCGAGGCGAATGTGATTGAATAAATTATTACAAAATTGTGAATGAGACTTGAGACTCTATGAATACCATAAGTACATGAATGAATTCTTATACCTTTCACTTTCAATGTGCGAGGGGCATTCTCATTTTGTTATAATGTTTACATTACATTTGGAGGGAAATATTAATGATATTAAGAAATCTACATAAATGTTTCATGCCCTGCATTTTTTCAAGATAGAAAAATACAATTTTCAATATGAGCTTCTACTTTTAATTGAAATCGTTACTCAGAACAAATGTTTTTTGTACCAGAGGACCTTTTATGCCAGATGCGAAGGTCAGCAGTTTGACGAGCTGGAGTTCCTTGAGGCAGTGTGCTTGGGCCCATCCTATACTTCGCACCTTTCGTCCTCGAGGCACGAAAAACTTTCAATAGCGACATATGCGGATGACACTGCCCTGTTAGTGAGTGATAGTGATCCGGCTGTTGCTTCCGCTTTCCTGCAAGACCAATTGGCTCTTATGGAGCCGTGGCTAAAGTCAATGCATTTGACATTCACTTTGAACCTTTCGACATTCCCAGCCATTTTCATTAACGGTGACGTCCTTCGAAACAACGACACTGTCAGGTACCTGGGAATGCCACTGGACAGGCGCCTCACCTGGAAACCTTACATTATGAGCAAAAGAAAGCTGTTGGAGCTGTAACTTCGAAGCTGTTCAGTACAAACTTGAAACTGAACCTGCGAAACAAGGTGTTACTATACAAGGCCATACTGAAACCGGTATGGACTTACGGTATACAGATTTGGGGCACCGCAGCCAACTCAGACATAAAAATCCCTCAAAGATTGCTTAAGTAATTGTAATTTAATATAAAATTAGCTAGTTGACGTCTGCCGACAGTAGCAACTAAAGAATATTTCAAAAAAAAAAAAAAAAAACATATTTAAGTCAAATTAATAATGTAATATTTCTATATGCTCAATCACAGGAGATCGCAGGCAAAAACGTGAAACGTGAAGAGCATTACAGATCCGCCATAGCCGAAGATAACCTTCTTTTTTCTTGTTTTAGTTTTCTTGCTGTAAACTAAACTAAACTTTGAAGAGTTGATCCAGATTCAAGTCACATTAACAGTGGTTAGCAGAGTCATGTTAATTAACATTGAATCAAATGGTGAAAAGAGAAATGTATGTGAAGTAGGGAGAACTTTTTTTAAGAACTGATCTACACAAGAAAAATTTAATTTTTTTTAATAAATTTCTCGCGCTTTACTTTTTTATCATATCAAATTAACACATGGGTTTTAACATGGCTAAAAAATGTCATACATTTTGTTGACAAATTTGAAAGACAAAGTGTCAGTCATGGTGAACACACCAAATGTAAGTTGTACACTTGGAATGATTTGCAAGAATTTAATTATCTTACTTATGTATAAATAAACGACATTTGTTATCTACTTAACCTTATATTGTTGGTTGTGTTATTTCATCACAGAAGTAAATCGATTCAAATTTAGCTAATTCATAACAGTGACGTCACGAGATACTTATGTACATATATTATAGATCTATTTAAATCGGTATTATTTACAAACATATTTATTTATAAACGAAAAATGCAAATCATGCTGGAACAACAGCTAAAGATTGCCCCAACAGGAACTACTCATTTGCTCACCATACTCCAACATCACGTGCACTCAACAAGAGAAGAGAAGCGAACATCAAACGGAAATCAATGATCGTGTGCAATATAGTTAAAGAGAGTAATTCAGACTAATTAAATGAGAGAGACGGAGAGAGAGAGAGAGAGAGGTGTGATTGATTATATGTGTAGGTGGATATGAAATTTTTGTTTGAAGCAATAAACTTTACTTTTGTTTCTTTCATTCGTGATCTACTCGTATTTCTTAAAAAGCTGACGCAATCACTGTGCAGAATTTCTCTAGCATGCAATATTTTTTTTTTATTTGGCGCAAAAGCACATGGACAAACATTTGGCAGTCAAAACCAAGAAATGCATTAGAGAAACTTGAAAGCCTTTAAGAAAAATCATAAAAAAGGGACTAGTTGAATAAGCTTATGAAACTGGAACTTACGATTTCATCAGCCAAACAAACATTTGAGAAGTAGAACAATAAGGAACTAAATAAGACACGTTTTTTAAAAGAAAGGAACGGCAGCATGAATAGCAGAGCAGGTATTCAGCAAATCATCCTTTTGACTCCTCATCATTCGCACGCTCTCTTGAGCTCTTTCTTATGTTTTTTGTCCTGCATATAACAGCAGCAAATAAGTTTTTATGTTCCTTAATACAAAATAATTTAATCCAAGCTGAAAGCCATGGCAGCGTATAAGAATTTAGTTGTTTATTCTAATTTTTAGTAATATTAATAATTTCCCATTCCTTCGCATTAAGCCGGTGGTTATTTATATGCCATGTGCCATGTGCCATGTGTACTCTAAATCACTCTCCCTCTCATACTTTATATTGTATTACATATTCTCTTTTGTAATTTTAGTGTTACAGTGGTTAGAACATGAAAAATAGTTTCCCACAAAAAGTGTTTAGCAACTTTTAATAAATTGTTAACGTAAGATATTTTTCAGAAAATATATATTGTAATTTTAATTATTTGATGAATATAATTATATCAATTGGTAATGAAATCATGATGATAACTTACTATTTGATGCTAAATACTTTCTATCAATAAAAGTATGCAGTTCCAAAGCTACCTCGAATATCAAAGAGTGCAAGCACATGTTGGCTATTCTCATAGTACAATGGATATTCTTATTCAATTTTACTCTCCCATAAACATTTACTCTCACTCTCTACTTATTTTTCTCTCTCTTTCTCTCTCTAACACTCTCTGTCTTACCGGCTATTCAGAAGAGCTGTAGGTAATTCTGATTCAGCTATAGCACATACATCACACTCGCTCATTTGGCGGGCATATTTAAATTGCTTGGCTTTCGAAATAATTTACAGTTGCTTCGTGGCGAGTTGGGCGAGTGTTTGGTTTTTTGTAATTAAAGGAGGAAAAGAGCAAAAAACCTTAAACGAGAAATATTAGAACAAAACGTTGGCATATTTAATGACAATTCTTGGTGCTTTTAAGGAATATTTTATAAAATATAAAATTGTGTATAAATAAATAAATTTATATAAGAAAATTGCATTTCAAAAACAAAAAAAAATTAAAGAAAATTAAAAGTGTATTTTTAAAGTGAAGTAATTAATATTGTTAATAATAAGAAAGCAGAAAGAAGCATTTACAGTAAAAAACGCAGAGCGTCTTAAGTAAGTTCTACAATGTCTAAGTAAAAGAAAGTTGAAAATAAAATTAACAAAAAAAAAAATTCTAAATATTTAAATAAGAAATCAAGCAACAAATGTTGATTTGTCAAATAAATTTCGCATACGCAATGCATTGTTTTCAATAATTTATATTCAATTTGTGGGATGAGAGAGAGAGAGAGTTCATTTCTTTCTATTTGTATGAAATAATGAAATTTTCATTTTTAAAGAAAACGCACTAAATTCTAAATTTAGTTTCGTTTGGTTTCCATCACACACATAGATATTTGTTCATTCAGTGCATTTGCACTCACATCATGACATTAAAAGAAAGAAGTGACACTCAAAATCGTCTTTTTTTACTCTCTGAAATGCACTCATTTAGACTATTCATGGCAGATACTCGTACATCCTTGATAAAATGTATATTTTCACTCAAATCTTGATAGACAAGAGAAACCCCAATTTGAATTTTAATCTTTGTTAAGCAAAACACAAAAGAAATGAAACATTTTTCAATTAGAAATAAGAACTTAAATTCCCAACAAATATGACAACATTTTTAGAAAGAAAGAAAAACTGCTTTAAAATAATTAAATTACATATAAAAATATTATTAATTACACTTTAAGTCTTAAACAACCTTCAACTGAATACTTTTCGCACACATGCAGACAGACAAAAGCAACGTAAGCAAAATACATACATTCCTATATGAACAAGAAAGCAAACATGACTCAAAAAATATGTAAGAAGAACGACAAGAAATTTAAAGAAGAAATATACATACATATGTATGTATGCATGCAGAATGTAAATAATTAAAAAAAAAAAATTGTACTGTTATTTGTGCCTCTCTCAATGGCAAAATTACACCCACAATCAAGTTTTACTCTCGCATTTTTTGTGCTTTTTTATTTTAGTGCACCTTTTTACCTTATTTCTGCATTCAAACTATGTACACATCACATCTGCCCTTCACTCTTTTTATAGCAAACTTAATACTACACGTACAAAGTTGTGTCTGTGTGTGTGTAGGTTTGTATGTATGACATACTGTTATGAGGCACTTGTTTACATCGTGTTGGTTGTAAGGACAAGTATGCTGTGATTGTTGTTGTTGTTGTCTTTCGCATAACATTTGACCGACCGACCAACAAAACCAAAACGAACAGAACAGAACAAACTGTGCCTGTGCTCTTATCATCTTGCTTTTAGTTACACTACCTTTCTTTCCTCTCTTCATGATCTCTTTCATTCAGTTCTCATTACAATATTTATTATTTATTTATTATTATTGTTGCTTTGCGCTATTATTTTTTGTTCTTTTTTTTATTATAATTTTAATATTTTTACACATAGTAATTACTTATTTCATTACTCCCGCTTAAGTTGACACAAAGATAATGAAACTTATCATTCAGAATGAACAACTTCGCTGGCATGAATATTTTTGCAATCTCTTCTTCGAATTTCTTGTGGCAAGGCTAAAGCTGAACATCGAAAACAACAAGCGACCTAAATCACCCAAAACTAAAGTTGAATTTGATTCGTTGATTTAACTACTAATTAATAATGTTCATCAATTCATTCACTCTTTGTCTTCACCACAACTCTTCCCAACTCTCTGTTGCAATTTAATGTTAGACTTGTGTGTGGTGAGTTTAAGTGTGGTTTCCTAAAGGAGAGTTTTCACCAGATGCAATTCTTAAAAAAAAAAACCATTGGAATTTGTAAAAAATTGTAATATAAATTCTACTTTACTGGTGAATCGTGGTGATTCCCTTGCCCTTGTTTGTCTTCTTTGGGTTGTCACAAGTTCGCTTTTCACCTTCTTCTCTTTTACATTCTGTCAGTTGTATGTCAGTTTAAACAGTTGGATTTTATTTCTTAATTACAACGTAACATCTTATCTTACGATGCACTATGCCATTGTGTTTGTTTGCTGTTATTATTATAGACTTTCTTTTTTTTTTGGTTTTCATTTTGCTTTTCTTTTCATGCATTTCCTTATTTACAAAATTGTGTAAGCTGTAAAGTGTGTAAAAGGCAAGGAAAATTGCACTTTTACATTTATCAGAAAGTTTATGAAAAATTAACAACAACAACAAAAAAAAAGGGAAAATTACAGAAGTTTATCAAATTTTCAAACTATTTTTTTTTTAGTTAATTTGCAAAGCGTTAAATTTTTTGGCGCGTTTTCCTATTTCAATATAATTTTTCTATTATTTATTTGTTTTGTTGTGGTCGTCGTTGTTTTTGTTGTTTTTGATTGTTGCGAAGTTCAATGGCATATTGAATGATTGATAAATGCATTTTCATTTGAATTGCAAATCAATTGACAACGACGACGACGACGACAACACGATGCCGTTTCTTTAGACTTTAGACAAATGCGATTTTATTGCTATGAAATTCCCGTAAAATGTGTAATTTGAGAGAAATAAATTAAACAATAAATTAAGTGGAAGATAAAACGATATTTTTCTTTAAGAGATTTAATGCATTGAGGTGAATGATCAGTTCATGGAATTGGAAAGAAAGAAATGGAATTAGAAAGTAAAGGTTAGATTATATTACACATTCTGTTCGCCACAAGAATGACAGTTCACACAAAAGTGATGGCTGAATTTAGAAAAGGGAGAGAGGGGCTTATGGTAAGGTATTCGTAGTTGGTCTCAGAGGTCACCCTCAACTTTTGCAACCAATCAATGGAATGGAATGGGTTTCTAAATCTTCTAGTGCTAGACATTACATTACATTACACATAACATATTTTCAGTCCGTTTCTACTTAAATTGACTTCACTTCTGACTTCATTTCCTTAACAAACACCGACACTATCGATTTCAAGTAGTCCATACTTATTTGATGAACATTATATGCACTTGAGGGAAGCCTCTTTATTGACTATTTACCTTTAACTGAGACAATAGTAATAACAGAAGTTTTAAGTTCCTAGCTTATTGACTCTATCTAGAATACATTCTTAATCTCGTGTAAACCTTACTGACTTACTTTGTTTAATTGTTCACTGAAACCCGAAAAAGTCAGAAGTTTATTTCTCATTCTTTCCCTTTTTATTGTTTTTTCAATAAAGATGCTTTTTTGCCCATGGAAATCTTTACACATTTATATAATATTATAACAATATACAATAATAATGACAATGACAACGATGATGATGTGACAGTCACTTTATGTAGGTGAATCCGTGTTAGGGAAGAAGATTTTACACAATATTTTGTTTATACACATGTCAACATAAACTTCTTTTTGGATGATACCTACATATCTTTCAAATAATAAGATCTTTCATCAATTTCTTTATGTTTGGAATTAGTAAATAATTACTGAGAAGACTAAATCTATACTAAATTAAATGGGGACTCAATTCGTAGTAAAATTTGAATGAATGAAGATGGCATCGATAGAAAGAATATTTTCTGCAGTGAAGAAAACTTGAACGTCAGATAAAACTCGTTTAAAAGTGGAAACATTGAAGTTAAATGTAACTTGAAATATCCATGCATTGATTTCTATAAAAACTTTAAAATTAAACTGGAATTGTTTTCAAAGACTATGTATGTAAAATATATTGTATAGACTGGAACATTCAATTCTTGAGATGTCCTATGTAATCTAGGTATAACCAACAAAGAGAGAGCTTTTTGAAGTGAAACTTCTTTAGCGAAGAGGAGTGATTCCAAAAAATATGAAAATGAAATGTGACGAAAATCAAAATTTGACGATGTTACTATTATATTGAAGCTATTTAGACAAATACAATTGAAATGTCTCCGTGACGTAGTGGTTAGAGAGTAGAACCTGCAAACCGAGGGCGTGGGGTTCGAGTCCTGCACTGGGACTGCTGGAAATACATAAAATGTCTGGTCTTTGTTTTCCTTTCTTTGTTAATTTTCATTAAATAAAATGTATACTGCAAAAAATACTGGGTTTTTGTGTCTCATATTCCCACAGAAATACAGTAAAAAACAAGATGCCCATTGTGATATCAAATACATTGTACTACAATATATTGTACATAAGAAAGTAAACTATCTTCTCAAATATCTCATTTCTATTTACATAATATAACCAAAAACAAATAAACAAACTTTCATATGATTCCACAATCCACAATGACAAATCACAAATCTATTCAGTCAACAAAATAAAATACACATTAGTCGACTAATGACGCCTACACAAACTTTAACTTATGAAAAGATAATTTAACGCTGACTCACGTTGACTTACCATTAAAGGATGAAGGACATACACACACCTACACTACCACATATATACATACATATAGACGCACACAATTAAGTATGCATAACAGTAAAATAAACCATTGACGTAATTCTATTTTCCTTTACACCTACACATTTTTAAAGACGATACCCATTACCCATGTTGCCTTCGATTTTAAATCATTTGACCTTTACGCTTTTGATACACACATTACGTTAACTGTAAAAGACAATGTATGACAAGAGGGGGAAAAGCAACAGCAAGAAGAAATTCACAAGCCCAAAAACAAATTCCATAAAATGAAAAACAAAAA
The DNA here is from genome assembly GCA_037043295.1 of Amiota minor. Lineage (NCBI taxonomy): Eukaryota > Metazoa > Arthropoda > Insecta > Diptera > Drosophilidae > Amiota > Amiota minor. The sequence continues at coordinate 1,390,078 of JBAMAW010001063.1, forward strand.
CAAAGTTAAAAGAAAATGCGCAAAAAATGGTATTAAGAAATATGAGATAGAGGTAGAACCAAATCCCCCACCACTACTACATATGTATGTATTGTATTGTACATTTGTATTGACAATGTATCTATGATTGCAAAGCATTCAGATACCCCCACACCTTTACTAAGTACTTTGTTTGTTTGCTATCAAATTTCGGACAATTTGTTATTCACTTCCATTTTCCCGATATTATGAGTAATTTGTTTATACTTTATGTACTCGTACAAACAAAAAGTCTATTCCTTTTTTATCATTAAGGACGATTCTTTAAAAAAAAAACCACACACACGTGGAAGAAAATAAGAGATATACAACCAAAAGTAGGTTAGGTGTATAGTTGACTTGACTTCACTTGTCTTGTCTTAGTACAGGGATTCTCAACCAATGAAAGTATTTCCACTGAATGATTTACTAGTTTTTCGGTATGGAAGAATACGTGTAAAAGTAAGCTGCAAGAGCTACGATGGCTTATTCGATCCGTTAGTACTCTCAATTTTTTTACTCGGGTTCCGCTATTTAAGGCCATAATTAGATGATCCTATATGAATGGCATTCAGCTTTTGAGTGAGAAGGTCCTTTTTCATTTTCAAACTGAAATTACAACTTAATGATCCCTGGGAAGTATACCCGACCCACACATGTATTCCAAGGAAATTTTATGTAGAATAGTTTAAAAAAAGTTCAAGGCGATCCGACCTATAGTTCAGTTCAGTTTTTATTGAAAATTAAAGGTGATTAGTTTTTTGGCTTGTTTTTATAAAATTGGCGTTTTCATACAAAATTCCATACAAATGGAGAGAAGGTTCTTTTATAAGGGCAACGGATGACTCACTAATCGGAGTGTTAATTGTATTGCTTCTTGGTTCGTTAAGCCGGTGATCTTGGCATCTTTTCTATAAATTAGTAACCCTAGTCATAACAATGACTGCCCGAGAAGTTTAAAAAGGCTTCATCCGTCAAGCCAATTTTCTCCAAATTGAGTTACCCAGTTATTTTCGGAGTCTGCATTCTTATGGCGTTGTAAGTGCAACGGTCTAAATATTAAATGTATATATGTCATTTTATAATTCGATAATATGTTCAAATTGCTCTAATTCGAGCATAAGTTGTGCGTTTGATAATGCAAATATTTTTTTGATATAAGTGGATTGCACTATTTTCAAGTGTTTAAAGTATCTTAAGCCCCTTAATTGTGCTTCATATATGTAGGTACGAGAAAACACTATCGAACAGCTTGACCTTATCTGCCCATGAACTCGGTTTACATACTAAGAACAACGTTTGAAAAGCCGCACCTAAACTCCATGTCAATGTCATCAATTCTATTCCTTCCAATGTATTCATTTAAAGATTGATTGGAATTTTGTAAGTAAACTGAAAAAAGAAATTTTTCAATGTAAACCGTGATAAAAGATATGTTAAGAATCACTGACTTAGTGGTACTTATAATCCTTTACACATTTGACGTCATCAAAGATGAAAAGCTGAAAACGAATCATACACATAGCAAATGCAAAAGCTACAGAATATAATATTGCAACACGCGCTTTAGTCTATTCACCCTTGGCACAAACACATCTTAAGTATCTCATCATCATCATCATCATCATCATTACACATTTGCTTTCTTTCTTTTGTAATTTCTATTTTTCTTTTCTTTTGATTCACTCAATTTCTCATTCACTGAGACAAACTGCACACAAAGAGGAGACAGGCAGCTGTTGCTTCTACTATTATTCTTTGTTTTTGTTGGTTGGATTTTTTGTTTTTTTTTTTGGTTCTTTTCCACTGAGCCAGCCACCATTGCTTTCTTTCTCTTTTTGATGCTTTCTTCATTTACTATTTACGTACTTGTACTTAGTCCATGTACTAAATATGTTTTTTTTATTGTTTTTATTGTTGAACAGCGAAACGCGTGTAGGCGTGAATGCGCTTCAATTTCACTTTAGCATTATATTTTTTCTTGTTGTTCTTACTTTCTTCGTCATGTGTCTTTGCACTTGACACAACACGAAGTGTGCAGTGTATCTTCATAATTGTTTATTGTTATTGGTTCTGGTTCTAGTTGTGGCTAGAGAAGAGTATGGAATGTTTTAGTACTAGTTCTCTTTCATTGGTTTTTCGTTTCAGTTTGTTGCTTAATTTACGCAAATTGCTTTTGTGTCACAAATTAAAACCACAAGATATAATACTATTTACAATACAATAGTCATTGTACAATACTTTCTTCCTTGTGTCTTTGTGTTGTTGGTTTGCTTCTTTTCTTTATTGTAAGTATGTATTTCGTTGCCACAAAAGACGCATTTAAAGTAAAGACAACAAAAAACGAGAACTATGACAATGATATACAAATATGTACATAATGAATGAATAATAATAAAAGAAGAATTGCAAATAATGACAGAAAATTGACTTATTTTTAGCACTTTAATGCTTGTCTTGTATTTGAATTGAATATGCCTTCTTTGTTGTTGTGTAGGTGGTAATGATAATGATGATGATGATGATGATGACCGCTTAGTTACTAATGAAGAATATTTAAACAATTACCTAGAAGAAAGTACAGTTTACCAACAATTGAAGAAACCACAAGTCTCACCTCATCTTTTATTACATTGTTAAGCAAGTTAAGTTATGACCTAAAATTTGAGCTCCAAATTATTGTATTTCTTTATATGTAAATATAATAAAAATTGAATCCACCACAATGTGTAAATCAATAGACTAAGACATCGATTAATTGGTATGTGTTCATTAATAGTTTTTCTGTATAAATCAAGAATCTCAAGAGAATTTCTTATATCATCTGAAAAAAAAAAAGAGAAAAGAACATATTTTAAATAGACAATCTTCCTTTTACACAGGACACATCAATTCAATTGATCTGATAACTGACATAAAGATGATTCCATAGTTTACATATAAATGTACTAAAATGTTCAAGTAAAACTGAAAATTAAGGCAAGTGTTGACACTTGAAGAAGAGTTTAACGTAAAGTAGGTTAGGTTAGGTAAGGTTAGGTTAAAGGCCGCCCGCGAATACACGCGAGTTCACCTAGTGACGTTACGGCCCATTGTGATGCCTGTTAAGGTAAAAACAAGGGTAGAAAAAGGTGGGGAAAGGAGATTATGGGACCAAAGATTAGAAATGGGAAGTAATTATGGTCGTGTTGGCTAGTGAAACCAACCAAAAGAACCTACAAAGCAAGTTAGATACCCCATTGGGACTCTCGCCACACTACCCAAGTCCTCAAAAAAGGATTTTCCAAGAAATCGAGATCACCTTCTGAGTAGTGTAGTGCAGTCACACAGGAGGTGTTGGATGCTTTCTTCCTCTTCCTCGTTTTAGCAGATACGACAGAAGTCCTGGTGAGAAACGTACAGCCTCTGAGCCATTCGCCTGATTGCACAATGCTCCATTAAAACTCCTGTCATCATCCGAATCCTTTTCTTGTTAAAGTGTAGGAATTCGGAAGTTTTTTTGACTGATAGGAAGGCCAGAGCTTTTTAGCAATAGAGAACCCTGGCTCGTTCTTAGTGTCTGCTACCAATTCCGATAAAACATCTTGCAGGGGTGTGCTTACGTCCTTAACTGCCCGGGAGATGGGCAAAGCAAATCCCCTTCTGGCACACTCATCCGCCATCTCAATTCCTAAGAAACCAGAATGGCCAGGCACCCAGATTATCTTTGCTGAGTGCCGTCTATCTAGATTAAGTGCATCAACCGTGCTACGGATGATTTCACTCTTAATACGATGGGCCGATAGAGCCTTATTAGCAGCCTGGCTGTCAACATAAATCGATACTTTCCTAGGGTTTTCTCCCAAAGTGCTGATCAACTTTGCCGCTTGCCAGACAGCATAATAATAATAATAATAATCTCCTTCTGAAACTGCTCCAATTAGGTAGACGAAAGGAAAATTGGGCTTTCAGCTCCTCCGAAAAGATACCCGCGCCCGTACCTTTTTCCGTCTTGGAGCCTTCCGTATAGATTGAAAGCCCGTTTTTGTACTTAATAAGCCACTGAAAATAATATATAAATATCTTTTGATCTATCTAAATAGTTGGATATTCATTTCAAAATTCTTGATTGTCCCTATTCATGTGAATGGGTTAAAAAAAGTTGTTACAAAGTCATAAACTATGCACAACACGTGTCCCTCATAACAACCCTCTAATTTTAAGCCATTAAAAGTGTTTCACTGCACTTTTTATAGTTTTTTGTTTTTCTTTTTATCAAAAAGTAAATATTTATCAATATTTATAGATGGGTTTACCATGCAATTATTGCAAGTGCTACCAGGTAGAAGAGATATACGGGGTTGGGTAACATTCAATTGTAATAATGATGCAAAATTATTGCAATTGAAAAGTAAATAAATATTGTAGTAAATTCATATAACCACCATAAAAGGGAAACAAACCATCATCATCATCATTATCTATTCAAAGCTATTGATTGACGTGGCATTGGAACACTGATAACATAAACCTTGGACTTTATTGTATTAAAATAAATAAAATAATTATATTTATGGTCAAAGTGTTGATGAAATCAATCGAGTGCCCATCTAGATTTTTTTGTAATTGAAATTGACGTGGAGGTAAATGTACTTAATCAAGGATCATGTTTGTGAAAATAGAAATGAGTTTTACCTATAAGTGAAACTATACCAAATCAAAATACCTATGAATTCGGCCTAGTAGTCAACAATATTTGCCAACCCTGAAAATTGAAATCATTTTAATTACTTAAAATTGCAATCAGTGTTGTTTATCTTAAAAATTATGTTGAGAATTAATTACTTTTGAAAAATCAATTGAATATAACGTTGGAGATCATGGTAATTTTAGAAAGAGGGTACCCTTATCTAACTGGGTCCTCTCTAAACCGCCATTAGGTCTTAATAGGAAAAAATCTTATTGGTTAACTTCCTGTTTGCAACTCCTGTAAGGATATCAAGAGAGTCGATTCATTTTCCATAAAAACATGCATCTATTCAAAAGTTGTTCTACAGCAGGGGTGTCCAACATAGGGCACATTGACTGAAGTTGTGGTTATTTAGCCAGCAAAAAGGTTGGCGAATCCTCGGTTTAAGCTGGCAATTAAATTTCTGTTCTCTTTTGTTTGTCACTTGGCCCGCACTGATACCTGTCATTGGCCCTATGCGGCCCGGTGGTTAGGCAGCATTGTTCTACAGGTTCTTCCTGTTCTAATTAAAGCTACTACAAAAATCGTTTAGCGTGTATTTTTATAATGGGACAATGTTCTATTGTAACTTCAATTGAAGTTGGGTAGACATTTTTCTTTTATTTGTCTTAATAGGAAGAAATCAAATTCGTCAATTTAATGTCCACAACTCCTGTAAGGATATTATGAGAGTCGTTTCTTTTTCAAAAGGTAATAATCTTTCTTTGATCTTGAAAACTTGTACAGTTTCATATTTCATTTAAATAAAATTTCGATCAACAACCAAACTTATAATGAAATCGCATGACACTAAATAATAGGAAAACAGTAGAATCTGAAACCATAAGAGATAAACTGAATATTCACTGCAAAGTTTGAAGAATAAACTACATGTTTATCAAACTATAAATAGTCCTAGGCAGGATTATAGGTATGGGTATATTATTTATATTGTAGGTAGGCATAGGCTAATGAATGTTCTTTGTTATATACTAAACTCTACCTGTAACTCACCTTTTTAGGGTTCCGGACTCAAAGGATATCAAAAGGAACCCTATTGCAGAGACTTCGTAGTCATATCTCATAAACCGCAATAGCTAGAAAGTTGAAATTTTCACAGAATGTGTAGTTCTATCCGGGAAATAGCAATAAATACTAAAACTAAAATATTTTCAAAAACTTAAAGGGGTTTGTATAGCAACTATATGATCCAGTAATCCCACAATCTTGAAATTTAAATGGTTGGTGGCTATATATCAGAAACTTATGTTGTCGAAATTTTAGATTGATCGGATTACTAGGGAGGGTACCTCCCATACGAACCCCAATTAAAATTCAGGGTTCTTATTAGAAAAACTTTTTCGTTTTTTGCTCTATCGAACTGAAATTTAGATTATATAGGTTTTTGATATAGGCGCTGCACATCTGTTGGAATCAGCCAAATCGGCCAACTAGAAGGGGTAGCTCCCATACAAACCCACCGTTAAAATTCAGTTTCTTATTCGAAAAAATTTTTTGTTTTGTGGACGACTGAACTGAAATTTAGACACTAAAAGTTTCTGATATAGGCGCGGTACATTTGTTGGAATCAGTCGGACCACTAGGAGGAGTACCTCCCATACAAACCCCAATCTGGTATAAAACTCTCCGTGTACGAGTCTGTCTCGCACTTGGCCTCTATTTTAATGATCATATGATCGTGTTGGATTTTATCAGATAAGGATGGATAGTCATATGATCAAGTCGATTGAATTGCGTCCGATCTTGTCGGTAAACATATTACATCATAACATGGATGTATTATACAAATTCACCTAACAAAGTCAGTCAATGGTTCCGCAATTAGTTTTCGAATTTGTTTGTTTGGGTATATCTTATTTCGTTTCTATGAATTTGACATATTATTATATGCCTTAAGTCGGTTGAAGAGCACATAAGAACATACCTATGGTACATGACTTGCGTCCATCATAATTGGCAATCAATTCGCAAATGTTATAACGGGCTTTTGTATAAGATATTTTTCAAAATTAACCAAACTTCAATTACAATTGTCTTCCACTTGACTTGATCTTCATTTAGGTTAGCTTCACTGAGTACAATTTCCAACAAAATTTTTTCAAATATTCCAAATGACGTCATATATTGGTAGGAAAATGTCTACATTCTAACTATTCATGATTTTCTATCATCCACATTTTTATTACACTACTCAATGCATTTCCGAATGTGATGATAATGACAAATTGTTCAAATAATTAGAAGTATGTATTTCTTTGTATTGGCTAATTCATTACATAAAATCTTTCCCATTCATTTATCTATAGAATTGAATATTTTTATCTAAAATAAATACAAAAATTTCACCCTAAATGACGAAATGGATTGGTGGATACATTTCAATAACAAAAAAAAAAAAAAAAAAAAAAAGAATTTAAAAATAGATGATGAGAAATGCTTGCAAAAGAATTCTACGAAATAAAAGAACAGAAATTCTTGTAATGAGTAATAATAATCATCATGTTAACACACATCTACAAAATTCCCAATTGAAAAATTTATCGCAAAAATTACTTTATGTGATTTCTGTTTTCAATGTAAAACTGTAGTTGTTGTATTTCTTCAGAAATTTCAAGTTTAAATGATAGGAAAAACTACAACATACAAATTGATTTAATTTGAAATTATCTTTCTTCCTACATTTGAGTGCATGAAACATGAAACTAATACAATGTGTTGATGGTAAGTTGTTTGACTTTCCTTATCATTGGAAGAGGTTTTTGTTTGATATATAAATAGTAGGTAGAACTAATCCATTTACTTTGATGATAAGAATGACCTTTATTCTAAGTAAAAGCAAAACTAATTGCATTATACGAGTATAGTTGGTAATCTGTGTATCTATATATTTATTTATTTACAAGTCTTAAGCCGCCACTCCCTTTCTAAACTTACAAGGTACGAGTAAAGATACTTGAAGGAAATGGGTTTGGTTTGGTTGTCTGCTGTCGGTTGGCTTATCAACAATTTACAATAAGTAGTTAGTTTAAAAAGATAATCTCCCCACCAAGTACAAATACAATAATAATAGATATAATTGAAGGATTTTTTTTTTTGGTTTTTTTTTTTTTCTCTGTTAAAACTTTAATTATACTGTTATTAAACTTAAACAACTTAAATTAAACTATATACAAAACAATAACAAAACAACTTATATTAACAAGTGGGAAGGAACAAAACATTTAATATGATCTAGTAGGGAGGTCGACAGGATGCGATCTTCTCAGCCTCCTCGCCACTCTGACCCCTCCCTTTCTGCGTCGCCTTAAAAGCCGCCTGGCTAGATCGTTTGGATGATTTGCCAACCGATTAATGTAGTGTAAAATTATCCACACCATCTTCACCTGGAGCCTTTTTTGTATTCAACCCTTTAATGTGACCCGAGACTTCCTCTGCTGTGATGGGAGCAACTGGGGGGCAAAATTGGCCAGCGCTATCAAGTCTCATTTGGACTCTATGTGCTGAGCTAGTGTCAAATGGCTGAAAGCGAGTTTCTAAGTCCTCAGCAAAAGTCTTGGCTCGATCCTTTAAGGATCTGGCCCAGGTCACCAGCTTTCACAAGGAGTGCTTTGTGTTGTCATCAGAGGAGATACTTGACAAAAATCGGTCGTTTTCCTCCTGTTTGTGCAGTTCCAGCAGCTTCTTGATTCTATTCGACCCTGTCAACAACAGGGTCCCGAGTTCGACAAAACTGTCTCTTAAGTCTCCTCTTGATAAGCAGCAACGCCTCAAAAGAATTTTTAAGTTTCATTTATTTGCATAAAATTTATATAAATTTAAATTAAGCTTAGTCAATTAGGAAATAATGCAACAAATTCTCTAAATCATCTCTCTGGGATTAGTATGTCAAGTACATACATAGAAATTAAAAAATAAAAATTATCATAATCCACAACTAAAAACAGTCTCTCTTAATGATTGTGTTTTATTAGTTTTGTTGTCTGTAAAAGATACGCACGCTTGCTCTCGACTACTAAAATACATACAATACTGTGGAAAGTTACAAAAACACGTGCTTCCCTGACTTTGTTGTCTGTTGAAATTAGTTTTGTATTTGAATTCATTATCATCAACATCATCGATGTTATAATGTGTACTTAGTACGGAAATTGCTGACAGATGAGAGATGAGAGCTCGCGCATGTCATTTGGACCTTGTGAGTGAGGAGGAAATGAATGATTGAGTTAAATTTTGCTGAATCAAATTTCATGTCGATTATTCTAAATGTTAAACAAACAATGATGTTTATATTAAAAAGCGTCTTTATTATAATTTTTTCAAACAAATAACATATCACGTGGTCACGTTTTGTTTTTATATATTGTATCTTTTTCATTGAGCTTTCTTATATTTTTTTTGTTTGATTTTTTAAAAGAAGAGAAAACACAAGAATAAGACGACGCCGCCTGTAGACTTTGAATATCGCGACTTGGTCTTTCTGGCGTGGGAATGAGCTTCGTCGACGTTGTCTGGTTTATTTATTTTATTTTATTCTTTCCTTTTTTTTTTTTTTTTGGCTCAAGCGTATCGAATAAAAATTTAAAACAATTTATAACGCGATTTTATTTTTTTTGTTTTGTTTTTATTAATGAATCAGTTTCAATTTGGATGCGGTTAGCAACAGCCAAATGTTAATTTCTTAAATTGCCTTAGATTAAGTTAAATTGTTTTTAAATAAAAGATTCTTTTTGCAAATTCTCTTATTCAGTTGAAATTGATAATATTGTTAATTGATAGTCAAAGGAAAATACTTAATAATGGAATGGAATTGTTGAGAAATTTAATGGATCTTTAAAGATTCTAAGCTAAGCATAACTTTATATGAATGTAAAAGGAAAAAGGAACTCAGATTATTCACACTCGAATCAACTATTTTGTTAGCATTAGAGGAGTTTGCAAACTCTTAAGTTGTTTTTGGTCTACCACACTTCACCGCCATCTTTGTATACAGTATTGTCAATCCATCCAAATCGTCTACGTTTGATTAGTAACTCAATTGGAAGTACATACGTACGTTGGTCTAAGGTTAGAGATGATGCGTGGCCACCAGATCCATAGAATTTCACGCAAGAAGGAATTAACGAACTGTAAGTACGAAGTTTGGTGTAGAATGATATGGAATTTGGGCACATACATATCTTTTATATTTAAATGTATTCTTGCATATTAATACTTGTATAAATTTATTTCTCATATCTCGGTAACGGTTCTAACGATTTGGATGAAAATTCACACTATGAGCGCCTGATTTCTCATCACCATTCGTGAACCATATAAATGTCAAGACCCTAGGATGACTAGAACGGATACCAGTACCGGATACAAACCCAGATTGAAATTCATGTTCCTGTTAGGAAAACTTTTTTGTTTTTGGAATTATCAAACTGAATTTTAGACACTATAAGTGCCTAATTGATATTCATCATCTATGTAAATTTCAAAACTTTTACATTACTAGAAGGGGTACCTCCCATACAAACTCGGATTCAAATTCATGTTCCCATTAGGAAAACTTTTTTGTTTTTGGAATTATCAAACTGAAATTTAGACACTATAAATGCCTAATTGATATTCGCCAACTATGTAAATTTCAAAACCTTTGCATTACTAGAAGGGGTACCTCCCATACAAACTCGGATTCAAATTCATGTTATTATTAGGAAAAAATTTTTGTTGTTTGACTTATCAAACTGAAATTTAGACACTATAAGTTCCTAATTGATATTCATCAACTATGTAAATTTCAATACCTTTGCATTACTAGAAGGGGTACCCTTACCCTTACCCTTACAAACCCAGATTCAATTTTATGTTCATATTGGAAATTTTGAATTATCAAACTGAAAATTGGATACTATAAATGCCTGACCAATATTTACAAACCATATAAATTTTAAGATCCTATGATTACTAAAATGGGTACCTCCCAAGAAAAACCAGATTCAAATTTATGTTCTTATTAGAAAAACTTTATTGATTTAATTCTATCAAATAGAAATTTGGACACTATGAATGCCTAGCGTACTGATATATTCATTAACCATGTAAATTTCATGATCCTAGGATTACTGGATCGTATAGCACTTATACAAACCCCGAGCAAAGCTTGATCGCCTGGTATTTAATTGGCCAAAAGCGGTATTTGCTTTATTTACTTACCAAGCTTGTAATATCTTCAGTAGTAGATATTACTTTGCTCCCAAAATAACAAAACTTCAATATACAATATGTAAGACTGATAACTGTATACGGTAAACAGAGAAGCCTCAATATAGGAATTTAGTTTTGCCAACGTTTGTTGTTAGACAAATTTTACTACAAGCACCAGAACTAAGTTTATACAAATTTACTTGAATATTTTGATAGACAGTAGCGCCGCAATACGAGTATCATACGCGTAAACTAATTTTTGTAGCTGATCATGTAAGTTCATGACACACACTAGATTGTATACAACCAATTTACATTGAAGCATCCCTTCTCAACATCAATCTTTGCCAGAATTCGATTGATGATTTTATTATTGCTTTTTCTTAGAATTTCAATTTTTATATTAAAAAATTAATCATAATATTGAAAAATTTTGTTCACGCTTAAGTTCATGTCATGAACGAGTAAATATAGCATTAGCAACTTATATTCTACACTAAAAAAGAATCTATAAGATTTAACTAGATATAGATACTTTTGCTGATGCAATACTTTTTCACAATTTCTCGCTTTTGGGCTCATAAAAAAGAATACTTTTATAAGTAAAATTAAACAAAGCAAATCTTTCAACGCTTTCTTTTATTTATTTAAAAATAACAAAAAAAAAACTTAATCTCTTTGAAATACTTTATATCATTGTAATTATTAGTTTTAGTTTGTTTAATTTTTTTTTTTATTTTTTTTGTTGCGCTGTGCACACAGTGGAGTATCTTTATCTGTTTATATATAAGTCTGATTGAAATAAATTTAAATAAAATCGAGGTGATGTGATTTTATTATGTTATGTCATTTGATTTTTGCCAATTGCATTTCAACAATTAACCTAGGAGATACATAAATACTTTTTGTATCTAACAAATTGAACTAAACTGAATCTACGCGTAACTAAATTTAGAAAAAAAAAAAAGAGAAAAAGAATAGAAATAAAAACTATGCCAAATTGTAATTTTGGCATCCTCACTGGGTGAAGGTTCTTTTCCAATTTTTTTTTTCTTTTTTGCGATTTGTCACTTGTTCTTTTATTTACAAATATTTGGTTTTCTCTCTGGTTCATTCATAAATGTCTCTCAATTTTTCTATTATTTGTTATACTAGAAGATAACAAAAATTCTGTTTAATCTGCAACTGAAATGTATATTTCTATCTATCTATTTGTGTAAATAAACACACATTAACTAAATATCTGCATATCTTATCTTTTATCAAATTTATTGTTGTTTATTTCAGGTTTTGGTTTATTTATTTATATTTTTTTTTTTTATTGAGGGAGGTTAATTTCATGACGTTTCCCCACAATCTATGCAGATTTATCCATGACTAATCCAACTGATTTCTATCTATCATATGGTTGATTATTGTTTTGAAGACAAAGCCACAGACAAATGAGTTTATGTAAGAATGTGAGCACAGAAGCGAAACAACAAATCAAGTTGAATGAACTCCAAAGCAAAACCAAATGAATAAATAAAAATTAATCAAACTACACGATTAGTTGATTATAACATTTTTATGTAAATTTTTCAATTTTTTAATAAATAAAATTTGCAAATTGAAATTTTTAATTTCGATTTATGGAGTTTTAATGATGAAATTTTATCTTGTAATGCAAAATCATTATGTCTTTTCTTTACATTGAGAGTAAGTTTTTCTTTGTATTGAAACATTTGTATCATCATCATAGAATGAATGTTTACATGTGCTTAGAACAAACATGACATCTAAGGAATTTTAAAATCATTTATTGTATTAAGGATATCGTTGGATTGAAGTTTTTTTCAACCAATGGTGAGTTGTGCTATGATTTAGGGATCTTGCCAGGGGACTTGGAATGCTTCAACAATTTTTCATTGTAGCGAATTCTAAAGAATTTAATAACCTCGATCACCGTTGGCATCATAAGGTTAGAAACGATGCCATGTGGTGTTCCAAATAAAATATATTGCACCGGTTATGCGTCATAGGGCCTTATTTGGTCTTGCTTGTATATTTTTTTGATATTACAAGGAGCAGAGGTCCCTCATATTCACCACACTGGGGCCTCTACTTATTTATAAGTATATAATCAATTTGTTGTTGAATGACAGCTTATTGTCTGCACGCAGTGAGACTCTTCACATAGAAACGTCAGTTGAGACAGATTCTTCTCCAGGGCCAACATGACCTGAGGAATGATTCTAGAGTTGAGCGATATAACTTGACAAGGGCTGCTCCTTAATATGCAAATACTTGCAAGTAGTGGATTTGGTGGCATTTATCTATAGTTCGGCAATAAGAAAGGGAAAGACTTTTGGACTCGAAAGGATTTTAGTCATAACAGAATTTATTACAAGCAAATTAAGAACTGAATGTGATAAAGAAAAAACGTATTAAACATTAACATTTCTTGTACAAAATCAAATCTTTTACTTCCTTTTATTTATTTATTTATTAGAACTAAGAATAAAATTACAAATTATAACCTAGTATTTAATATGAGCAATAGCAACAGAGGCCTTCAGCTCAGGGGAGGAAAGGAGAAACTTAGAAAAGTGCTGGACCAGACTTGCTTTGAGTGGAAATCGAACACGCGACTCTTAGGATTTCAGCCTCTGAGCTAACGCGCTTTTTATTTCAATATTTTGTTCTCCTTAATCCATATCTCTCATTTCTACTCTCCCTTGGAAAAAAATCTTGTAGTAGAGGATTGTTAGACAGAATGTACTACAAACAAATGAAGAACTCAGTGTTATAGAAAGAAATAATCTACTTTCAAACATTAAATGTGTATAATCCAGGAGAAAATGTGTAGTTCTAGTTAAGGAAGAACTTTTACCTTTAAAGGAAAATACTATTGCGCGTTCCATAATCATACGACACCAGAACAAAAGAAAATTATCTTTTGAGTCACGCTAAATCAAAGTTCTTTATATTGACAGAAAAACTAAAAAGCATTTTAATGCTAGCAAAATAATTGAACTTACTAAATAATATTCGATGGAATCCCCCTTTTTTGGGTCTAACCAAGTTCAAAAATCTTCTTCCTCATGGAGTTAAACCAATTATTGATGATATTTAGCTTCCAGTAGCTTCAACAAAAACAATGTTACTCCATTAATGTAGAGATTCTATTCCGATAACAGCACATTATATTCTCATCTTTCATTCTGCGTTTCAGTTTTTTCCGAATTGTAAACAACATTGAAGACAATTTTTTTTTTTTTCATTTGTGTATGTCGTATGTTTATGAAACGCATACATATTAAAAGAACTGCCTCAAATAACTTGCATAAGATCGAAATATCATGATCATTTACATCTCTTAATTATCCTAAGCAAATAATTATCATCATAAGAAACTAGCTTAGAAGACAATATAAGTAGAAGCTTATAATATTAAGAGTTTTTCCTTATCTCAATATAAAATATAACAAATATGATCTCATTTTAAAATGTCTTTCGAAAAATCTTCAAAAACAAAAATTAAATTGCATAAATATTATAGATACAAACAATTATTTTCTTTTAATATGATTATTTTATTTAGAACCAATTTTTGTAAACAATGAAGAAAAATATTATAAATTTTGTACTAAATATAATTCAATATGAAAAAAAGAAAAGAAAAACATGACTTGATCTGATCATCCAAGGTCCAAAGTCTATGAAGCACTGATCCCATTGATTTTTCACAAAGAAAAACATTCTACGTATTTACAGTAGTATTGTACAATAGTATAAACAGATCACAAGATAATATAGTATTAACTACAATACAACGCATTAAATGTTTATTATTTTTTCTTCGTAAAATAATTCAACAAAATGAACAAACAACAAAAAAAAATATTAACATACAAAAAGAAAATATAAATACTGAAAATAGAAAATTGAATATTTATTTGTCAATATGACGAAAGATTTGTCAATTTTGGTTTTTTGTATTGTATTTTGTTCAAAATACAATAAAGAAATTTGCACTTTAAACTTTTTTTTTTTTTTTTTTGTTATGCGAGAAGGTAAAAATCTTTGAAAGATACTCATGGCCCGTGCCTCAGCCCCTATTTCGTTGTATGAATAGTATGTGTCAGGGGCAATAGAAACACACACGTGTCTCTCTCTACTTATAAGTAGTATTCTCTCACATTTTAGGTACAATATGAGAGAATTATGATTCTCCTACACCTCACACGTAATAAAGCGTAATGAAGTCTAATCAAATTTTTTTTATTCCAAATTAATGAATACATAATAATAATAATAATAATAATAATAGAACACGTGCCTTACCTTACTAACAAATATAATATGTTTTCAAATTACGAAGGCTACAATACAATAATATTTCAATTATAATAGGTTTTTATTAATAAAAAAAATTTAATAGAAAATACACAGGAAAATTAAATAAAAATTTAAATGATAATCATAATAAATGATTTCATAAAAGTATTTTATACAGAACAGTTCTTGACTTAATGGTTGAATGAATTAATAGATGGATGATTTTGATTTTTTCATTTATTATATTATAAATCTCGGAAGATTGTGCCAAGGACTTTCAAGTGAAGAAGATGTAAAAGCAAGCAGAAAAATATAACTTTTCGAACTTACATGCAAATTAAATTACTATAAGATTCTTATAGTCAGACAGTCTTAGTCTTAGGGACTGCAAATAGTGGTACGAAGCGATCTCTATCGGACCAAGCCATAAGTCAGGCAATGGTTGTCAATTGGGTCGGTTTATTAGGAAAGATGAAAAGGTGAATTGTATTGTGAGGAGAACCACCCAACAGCGGACAACGATTGTTGACATAGAGACCTATACTTTTCCTGTAGCACTGGTGAATAAGAGATCAGTTCAGAACACAACTGAATTAAGATGGTTCGAGTAATACAAGGAAGTCTCATTTCGCTAACGTAAACAGCTGGAAGTCGGCACAATAACACAACACTATTCTGGTGTCATTCTAATACAGTTTCAACTATCTTCCGATGTAACTCACCATGACCAGTCTTATAGCGACTAATGTCAAGAATATCGCCAATTAACAAGGCTCTGTCATCCTTGAATGGTTTGATATAATTTCGGCATATGCCTAGGGGTGCTTTAGTTGAGGTGTAAAATAGAGCAAATATTGCTTAGAAAGTAACACATTTTGTTAATGGAACGATAATACTTTTGCTTCCTAGTGGAGATGGTTAATACTGGTAATCTAAAAGCCAATTGTCACTGTACGAAGAGTGTAGTATTGATTGATTTGCTGGTGTCCCCATTGGGTGGAAAGGAAACGAGTTCAAACAGGAGCAGCATATTTTTGGAAGGAGGTTCCAATTGCCTTACAGTTGGAGCTAGTGTCTCTTTCTTTCTTTCCCCAGGAAGTTTCTGCTTTGTTCCACTCTTTTCACATATTTGGAGGTGTGTAGCTAATGTGAGGAGGCTGTCAAACTTAATACTTTATTTGTCCTGATATTGTAGGCGGTAGCGCTGAACTTTCTTCAATTTCATATAAGTTTGCACCATTTGAAAGTTTAGAGTTCTCAACTTCTTTCTGGGTCACGGCTATACAACTTTTTTGGTTCCCCGGGCATTATTGGAAGAGTCCTTGATGAGTTGGTCAGCAAGTGCGTTTTTAATTTTAAGGCTATTCGCTTGAGCCGCATTCAGACTTCACTTGGGCTGCATGCAGCCCTCGTGCCGCTGGTTGGACGTCACTGTTCTTGATTCTTTTCATACAAGAAAAGTGTCGAGTAATTAACAAAACCAAATCAATTGATTTCATCCAACTCCGTCAATGGATTATGGATTGTTTACTCAAGTGTTTTAATTTATGTCATCAAAATCCAAAAATAAATAAATCGGTCACATTACAAAATAAACTTTAGTAAATGATTTGCTTATGTGATATATGTACAATATATACATACACACACCAATCATCTATATTTTGTTCCTTTACTTTTCATAATACGATAAGTAAACATTTATGAAAGAATAAGTTGTCCCGGGACGCGTTGCTACTCTGTTTCGGTCTTATTCAATTCGATATTCTTATTGTTCTAGTGTTTATGCAAATCTATGTACAATATTTTCATTTGATTGTCTTGCTTTTGATGCCTTTTTTTTTATTGGCATTATTTGTTTTTTATTTGACAATCAAAACATATATATATATATTTGATAAAGGTTACTGGTTGATGGTTCAATTACAACTTTTCCAGTGACCCGATCCACATCAAACTGCACAGAAACACTTTCCGAACTATGCCTGAGATTCCATGAAAATTTCATTATAATCGTTGCAGCTATTTCGGAGTCCATAGGCTTCAAAAATACAAACATACATATACTTTCATATATTGTATATACATAGATGAATAGATGAAAGTAGAATTGATTAAAATGAAAAATATTTACCAAGATTACAAAGCAAAAATTTCTAAATGTCATAAACAATTGTTCGTTCGTTCAACACTTCAATAAATGTATGTACAGATGAATTAAAGAGCTTCAAATGAATGAAATGAAATGATAATTTTAAATTAAATAATTTCAAATGAGAATTTTTAAGACAAATGATTTAATTAAAATTATCAAATTAAAAAGACAAGGCTCAATTAAAATATATTAGTATAAATATTGTATATTGTGCAGGTCATAAAGAAAGAAATCTTTACTATCATACATACATCATCATCATCATACATCAATTTTCTCTATTCCATTTAATTAAAAATTGAAAAAAGAAAAAAAAAGACACATTTAAATGACAAATAATATGGTATACTCGTACTAAAATCAATCAATTAATTCAATCATCAGTTAAGTTCTTTGAAGCCCTTAAAGTCGGACAATTCTTAAATGTCTACTGATTCAATCAAGTTTGAACTGCATATTGAGTGTGAAATGTTCAACACTATTCCTGTTGCTGCTGCTGATGATGATGATGATGATGATGTGATTTGTTTTGACGATGATAATCATTAAATATATTCAATTGGATGTTGATAGTTAGGAATGGCAATTTATATATATTTAGATCATTTTTGAATTCATCAAAAGACTTAAGAAAATATTCTCTATCTCTCATTGCAGCTGTTAATTTGTGACGAAAATATACAATACGTCAAATTTTTGAGAAGCAAAAGGAATCTAATTTAAAAAGCAACAAAATGGTGAACATATCAGTGAGTATCTTTTTTGTGTTTTAAAATTTACAGTACCCTTGAACTTAGTAAAATCATGAATAAAAAAAAAAACAAAAAAAACTAAAAATAGATGTCCTTCACTTGCAGTAGAACACAATTGGAACATACCTAAAGTTAAGGGTTTGCACCATCGATATTCATAAGTTGAATTACATTTGTAGGATTTTCTTCTCACTGCCCACTGCCTTTCATTTTGTACAAAAGGACAGAAACATAAAAAATTCCAGTGCTTTACAAAAGAAACAACAATGCACACGTCCCTGGCCTTATCCTCATTATTATTATATTATTCAAAAGAAATACAGGAAGGGTGTAAAATTTCAATTACTGAATTCGACGCAGACACCTAAGCACCCCCATTTATTACTTTTCCGGTGGATGTTCCAATAAAATTATTATTGCATATTGTATTGTCATTAGAACTAAAGACGTGTGCAAAATTTCAGCTCAAATATTCAACAGGAAGGAGGTAAAATTTCATTTATTAGATTTGACATACGAATGATACAATAAAACCTATTAAAAATAACAAAGACAAGGACCAAATGTTTATGATTAGAAGTAAAGAAATTGAAGCTGACAAATTATGATTCTGTGCCAAAAATAAACATTAGCAGATTATTTTCCTCCTTCATAATTTATTATTTTTCTGTTGTTATTAATTTATATCTAAATTGATTTAATTTTTTTGAATGTTTCTTAATACAGGACAGCGGCGGCAAACATGCGCCACAGGAAATGGAACAGTTTTTACCCGCCTCCGAAGCAAAGAAGTGAGTAATTTTTATTCTATTATATTTTTTATTCTTTAATTAAGGCGACAATTGTTTAATTAAAATAAATAAATTAATTGCGTGTGAAATTTAAAGAAAAAAAAACTAAATTCTTTTAAATCAACTTTTTAAATAAAACCTAATTGACATCTTTCGGTACTAGAACTAATGTAGAAAACACGCTATGTGTATAATCTGCAAATTAACAATTGTCGCCAACTTGAATTCATTCCAAGGCATCATGATAAATTTATATTATGGATTCTCTCCATAAGCGTTTCTATCTAAGAATTCTGATTCTGAGAATTACAAACAAAGATCTATATGACTTAAGCTGAGTAACTCTTAGCCCCGATTACTTGTTCACTACATTTAGAATTGACAATCAGCCACATATGATGACTGAAATGCTATTTATTTTATCTCTAGAGTCTATAATAATTTTATGCACGAATGAAACTTAAATGAACAATTGCATAATTACGAGCATTTCATTTTGAATTTATAAATAGATAGATATTCTTTATATAGATAACTCAGAAACCGGTTATAAACAGATGCTACTAAGCGAACACATTGTGTAGGTCGGAGATTAGTCAAATAGGCTTGAGAATATTACCATATTTATTATATAAAGCTAAGTGAGGTGATTTGACAGAAAATGTATTAATAAATTAGGTAAACTGACTGAACACTTTTTTGTAATATAATTCCTCAGTAAACTCGGAAATCCATCCATTGATTTATGATATGATTACTGTCCAATATTTCTGTATATCAATATTAGTTTTGCAATTCTTTCAAACTTACTTGAAACGTTACTTTTGGATCTTTTCATATTTGAAATTTATATCAAGGCAACAATTATTCAGAACCAAAAGAATTTCTAGGAATTGTTAATGAATACCAGACTCTTGGGTTTCTACAATGTTACTTACTTGAGTCCACAAGAGACTATGTAGCTCCCGGCCTTCCCTAATCCAATTCAATAGTAAACTTACACGAAGGTCGACAATAAGTCCTATATTTTCCTAAGGACCCTCGTACCCAAAAATTACAGAAAAACTTCTAGATAAGGTTGTAAATTAATCATCGAGCCTTTGTTATTCATCAATACATAATAACAAATTGATTGTCAGATTTGTCATATTTATTAAAGGCATCTGAAACAAATAATGAAATAACAACATTTTTGATCTCAATAAAATTTGAGGTGGTATGCTTTCGAAGTCTTTTAGTCATCGGATGATCATGACGAACGGTTGCAAGAAATGTTTTTCTAACACAATATACATTTCAAAAAACGGACAAGTGCGAGTCAGACTTGTACACGGAGGGTTTCGTACCAGATTGGGGTTTGTATGGGAGGTCATCCGATTTTACTGATTCCAACAAATGTATCGAGCCTATCAAAAACTTATAGTGTCTAAATTTCAGTTCGATAGAACAAAAAACAAAAATGTTTTAGTAATAAGAACATGAATTTTAATGGTGGGTTTGTATGGGAGGTACCCTCCCTAGTGGTTCGATCAAACTGAAATTTCGTCAATATAAGTTTCTGTTGTATAGCCACCAATCATTCAAATTTCAAGATCGTGGGATTACTGAATCATATAGCTGCCATACAAACCAAAATGTTTCTTGTATGGGGACCCCTTTAAGTTTTTGAAAATATTTTAGTTTTAGTATTTATTGCTAATTCCCGGATAGAACTACACATTCTGTGAAAATTTCAAATCTCTAGATATGACCCGAGGATTGCCTTTGGTACCCTTTGGATCCGGAACTCTAAAAACAGTGAAACTAAAAGAAAATGGGCATTGCTGATTAATTGTACTATTTGTGATCTTCAATGCTTGATTTCATCCAATACGAACAATCTGAGACTTAAGTGATAATGCACTACTTGACCCATTAGTTTCAATGAAGTGTTTAATAAAGATCATGATGTGTCATCTAATTGTAATGGGGAATGATGATACTCGAATTATTGATAATGAAAATGCCTACAACGCAAATAATTGCATGCACATACAAGTATTTTCTGCATTCATTCAACTCTTGCAATTTGATTAATATTTATTTTCTTTTCATTTCCAATAGTTTCTACTTGTTCGTTTATATTGTATATAAATACTTAAGTATAAAATAATGTATAAAAAATCTTATTACATTAGCGAATGTTTTATATTTTTCTACGTTGTTATAAAATATTTTGTTTTGATTTGTAAGATTTCAAAGGAAATAGGCAAGAGAAAAGCAATGAAAACTGATGATGACAGACAGAGAAGGTGCTTGCAGTTTATAAGCAAATGTGTAAATGCAAATCAATTTACATTTAACAAATTGTTGTTTAAAATAAAATTAATATTTACATTTACATGAACAAATCAATTTTCTTTCTATATTATAATTATATATTGTATTTTGCTCTCCCTAGGAAAATTTTTATATTTTTTATAATTTGAAAATTCATTTTGAATAAATAAACATTTGTCTTTGTTTTGAAATTTAAAAACATATAAAGTATATTTAATTACAAAATCAAATCTTTCTATCTCGGATTTTGAAACGACAAAAACAAAATACTTAACCGATGATTATAAAGCAAGATTAGTTTTATTGTCAAATCATTGTAAATATATATACATATGTATATATTTTTTCTTGTTTTTTGTTATGTCAAAGATCAAAATACTGATAAGTCTGAGGGTTCTAAAACATTTTACGTAATAAAATAAGATGACATAGCAGCTTGACGTAAATAGACTGAGTTCAAAATCGGACAGTGGCTGACAAAAAATTGATTGAGAACTTGAAAGATGATTAGCTTTCAATGTGTGAATGGAATGCAAACAAAAGGCGCGTCGCGTCTTGCAAAATGTTGATAATTTAAGAGAGAAAAAAAAAAAATATATAGCATTATTGAATTATGCACTTTGTACAATTCTATTTGCATTGATCTTTGTTATGGGAAAATGTCTCAAAGTCCAATCATCTCTCTCCATCTAACAATCTTAAAATTCTTACAGAATGTTTAAATTTCCCGACGTGATGTTAATGCGTGATTTAAACAGAGTAACATGTTTTTGGTTTTGTGATTCGATATATAGAATTTTTGGAGTTCCTAGTCTAGAACAAGCGTAGTGTTTGGTGGATCTATGTACATTCTCTTCCGTAAAGTAATCTCTTTGATCATTTTCCAAGTGAATACTAAGATGTAATACTTATATTGTATAACAGCCGGAAAACGTTCGTGAATGTCGAAACCCGAGTGCTTCATACTACCTCATTACTGCTAATATAACGAACGTCCCATTTGACGGGTGCATTGAAATTCCCAGGTCCGAATGCTACCAGATCACTTCCTTTATTTACGTATTTACATGTGTATTTGCTGCTCTTAACTGAATAGCAAGACCTCAAGTTGATATGCGCTTTGAATAAATTAAAGTAGCAGAGAAAAGTAGGTCACAATCCACATTGGTTATCAATGACGACATCGATAGATTTTATTGATTTTTGTTACTTGTTGTATATCCTTCATCACCTGGTTTTCATAGTCTCCACAGCGGATAAGTATCGCCACCAGTTTGTGGTACTTTGAGGAGTTCACGTGGATACTTTGTTGTGCATTTTCCGTCTTCATACATGGCGAATGTGTGTTGTGCAGTCCACAGGGACACACCGTGTAACATATTTTGATTTAATAATTGCAAATAATTCTGGCATTTGCTAGACCTCTTTTCTGTCATTCAATGAAATACATCCAGCAGCGAATTTCTCAATATTGTATACGATTTTTAGTAATGAGATCCATGAGGTGTTTTTCTATTTTTGTTTGAAAATTCTGTTTCGATTAAATAAACGAACAGAAAGCAACTGAATTCTATAGCAATGAGCTTTGATTGAGATTCAGCTGGGCATTATGAAACTTGCAGTAGGTTAAAAATGTTTGCATCTCCTAATTAAAAAAAATATGAAAATTAAAAAAAAAAAAAAACTGGTAGGTTACAACAAAGTGGATGGCATAAAAACCTTCTCCATGGAAAAGAACAGATATGTGCAAACTTTTATGGTCATTGACCAAACGGTGTAGAAGTTCCTCGCTAACATACTTTTTTTTCTATCCATTTTTATATTTATAGATAGATAAGAAAACGTTTAATGGAGTTAGAAATTCAATACTAAAAATAATAATCACATTATTTCTTAAAAATTCTTGCATAAATGTATGAAGAATTTAAAATTTTTGCATATGAGATTCATAGAAAATAGTAATAAAGTAATAGAGTACCATATATGGCACACAAATAAGGACCTTTATTTTATATTTCATCAAGTATAAAGATGAAAAAGGGCACGCAGTTATCCAGAATTGGCCAATATTGAATACATTCAAAAGTAGGAAGAAGAAAAGTCATTTAGGTGTAAACCAAAAAACTAAGTTTCTGCACTCCTCTTTAATGTTGATTTTCTCAGTTCGGTAAAAAATTTGCTTGAAATACTCGATCCGGTTGCTGAATTGACAAATGTCGGTCAAGAAAGCACGTCTTGAGCTGCTGATGCATCGGAAAAGTGAATGAATTTATTAAACGATCGAATTGCGACAATTTTTAGAGTATCATTTAAAGAATAGCAATGTTTGAAATATTGTGACGATGACGGGAAATTACCTTCGTTCCGTTTATCGCAGCAAAAGATTGAATTGACGATCGATCAATTGAAAGAAGTTAAAAACTACATACAATTTCGAAAAGTTTCAGAAGCCAATGAACTTGAATTGTGTCGTCAATTTACGGCAAACGAAGGTGTGTATTCGACATTTTAAATCAGAAAATCATTTCCATGAAAATATTTTGGCACTATGCTGGTGAATTGGGTCACCAGAATTTCAAAGAAACTCGTTCACTTTCCAAACTTCCGATAAAATTTCTGATGATTAAAACGGAAGCAGATAAATTTTAAAGATACATATATGGAAAATATTCATGCCATGACTTTATTTGCATAAAGAAACCAATAAATTCATATAAAATCCTAGTTTCGTACTTTTTACAAATTAGTGAAATGTTCCTGATTTTTTCTAAGCAAGATTTAATTAACGTAACTTTAATGTCAGATACACAATCTAGTAATATTTGTGAAGGTTTTAAACATACATAATCTTCATTTAGGGGAGCTTTTTCTAAGGAAAAGTCTCATATGTTAGTACACAATCTCTTTATGGAAGACTGAACTGCAGATTTATATCAAGCGCAAGCAGCAGTAACTTCTTCATCAAAACTGATAATCTCTTGTCTTTCTAGTTCACAGTTCAGGGCTATCTCTGCATAGCAAGTTTCTGTTTGGGATAAAACAAAACAAAATTCAATTCGTCGTTAGCTTTCTTTGTCACTTTAAAGGCCTCGTCGGAAGGGCCCATTAGGGAAACGTTACATTTATACAGAACGATATTCTTTGCAAAGCAAGGAAACGTTAGCTCCAGTGTTTATTACCATTAGGGTTGACATCTTTTTACTAAAAACGTAGCAATGAAGACTTCCCTTGCTACGCTGAGTAGTAAGATAAATCGGCATCCTCAGCGAATTGTGATTGTTGGATGGAATTGATTGATTTCTCTTGAATGGCGGATTATTACCTATCAACGATGGATGCTGTGCTTAAGTTATATTGATAATTTGAGCGCCGCGTTTCATAACGTCGGTACTTGCCCTCCAAGACCGTTGCGAACGGGTTTCCCCAGTAGGGTGACAAATATCATTCCAGCCGTCTGAGCTGCTTCTTCAACATTAAGAAATTTTGTTGTATTCTGTTATAGGC
The DNA here is from genome assembly GCA_037043295.1 of Amiota minor. NCBI lineage: Eukaryota > Metazoa > Arthropoda > Insecta > Diptera > Drosophilidae > Amiota > Amiota minor. The sequence continues at coordinate 1,414,855 of JBAMAW010001063.1, forward strand.
TACAATATAGGAATCATGCAAATTCCTGGATCGACTGGCCACTATCAAACGACGACTAACTGTTGGTTGGTTAAAATGACGCTATAGGCAGGCAACACTGACCTCATGACATGCACCTTGGGCTTGGGGATGCTCCATATGTGAAATCCTTCGATTTAAGTGATCCCTGAACTCGATGACGGAATAAATCTTAACAAGCCAGTTTTTGTCTTGGTCACAGTTCAGAACTGTCTCTGCCTAAAGAGATCCTATTTCTGACAAAACAAATTTAAGTCTTATAAGCAATTTCGATTGAAGGTTCTGCATAGATTAATTAAAAAGCTTAATAGTACTTAATCCAGTATAGCCGAAAACTTGTAGTAAGAATTTAGTTTCATTCACTCCAACAAATTATGTGAAGAAATTATGTATGAGAAAAAAAATACTCCCTTCTCATTGTCAAATATTTTCCTTTAATGTATTATAATTCTCAACTGATTTATACTTTAGTTTACATAAATAGTTCAGTTCTCTAAGCAATAAAGGCAAAGCGAAAAGAGAGAACTGTCCCGTAGCCTACCAAAAAGGCTTCGCTCTCTACCGTCGGAAGTGGTGGGGGCTGTTTTAGCGGAGTCGACCAGGAGAGCATACGGGGAGGTGTTCGAGGTCGCCGTTGTTGCCTACTTTTAGTTCTTCCGACGGTAGAGAGCAAGGCCTATTTGGTTGTCTACGGGACAGTTCTCTCTTTTCGCTATGTCCCTGACGGCGACCTTGAACGCCTCCCCGTCAAATTTTTCGAAGGGAATTTGGGTTGTAAAAAAAGAGATATTTTTTTTTTGCCTTTTTCTCGTTTATTTTTGTTCTATATTTTGTTATATGTTTAAAGAAAAGTTTGACTTGTATTTATTTTATTTGGTTTTTAAATCTAATGTTCTGTTGGTACCAGTGTCATTTTTTTGGACTCAATATTGTTTTTCTTTTTAATTTGTTACGAAAACTCACATTAGTTTTGTTCTAAAAGCTTCTTTAAAATATCTTCCTGGTAGTCGATGTTGTAATTGTTCGACGTTATTTGGTCTTGTAAAAAAAAAAAAAAAAAAAACATTTTTTCTATATAAACCCAGAACGGTACTCGTTCCCGGCACATGTTGTAACACCCGACAAGGAGTGTTCTATTCCATTCAATTCCATGAAAATATATTGCATACTTTGGGGCTTCATCATTTTGGTCATTTTTAATTAAAATGGAGAAACGGGGCACGTTCATTATTTTGGTCATGTGTTGGTCATTTTCGCCCAGTATTCGCGTAAAATGGATAAAAGGGGTACGTATTACAACAAATATCATATTGTTGTTTTTTCTTAAAAATTTTCGATAAAAATTGTCATGAAACTATACGACAACATAACCGACAAACACGACCAAATTCGAAATATTTGCTCTAAGTGCCACGGTTACTGCTTGAAACATAGGCCAATTTCATAGTGAAGAATGGAAAAAGACGTTTTTTGATATTAAAAATGTTTTGAAATGCTTAAAAAAAACTTTTTAAATTTTTTGTACCAAAGAAAAAGAAAAACAAAAAAATTTCTTATCAACAATTTATACACGAAGAAAAGACCTTTAACAGAAAAAGAAAATACAAAGTGAAAATTGCAAGTAGAGAAAAACAAAAAGTACTCAAAGAGCGCAAAAGCTGATGCAATTCGCTTTGTACGACAAATCATTTTCAAGCTCATTAAATAGCTCATACACACAGTTCTTCAATTGACTCCAAGCTTTGATCACAGGCTTGTTTTCCGTGTAATGACCAATTTTGAAGTTTAAACCAACTACAGTCAGTCAGTTATTGTTATTGTGTTGTGTTGTGTTGTGTAGTTTAGCCATCAACTTACACGGCATACATAGAATGCAGTTGTTTGCTAAGCCAGCAAAATATTGTATTCCAGAGTTCCTCCTCTCTCTCGCTTCTTCACTCCAATCAAACTGAACTGAATTACAACAAACAATGCATTTAAAGTCATTCTGGCGGCAAAGAAAACGACAACTTTGTCGTTCAATAATTGCAGATGCAGTAGAAATTACAACTACTACAAAAAAGTAAGTAGTTTGCAGATATTTTTTGCAAAATTTCACTCTGCAATTATTGTGATATAAGAAAGACTAAGACATTTCGTTCGAATTTACAATTTAGTCAGAAACTAACAACCATTGAAGTAGTTCGATTCAGTTTATGGAGTAGAAATTTAAAATCAATTTTATATGCAGAAATAGAATAGAAATTATGACCGGCACAAATAATGGTGAACAACAATATAATGCTGGCGTTGAAATGAGGTGGTTAACCATCTGTATTTTCTTAAACAATACAAAACAAAACAATAAAATTAATATTTATATTTTTATTATTATTTTATTTGTTCACTTGCAGATATCAAATTCAACCGCGCAAAGATGCAGAACAAGCATTGGCAACGCCAGATTTTGATCCATTTTCAGAGCGTCAGAATGAACATCCCACCACGTAAGTCATCATCATCATCATCATCTTATTATGTGTGATTCAATTAAATTGGAATTTTCAATCAATTTTTGTTTAGTGACAATGAAACTTTAACGCATTTGTTGAAAGCCTCCCTTGGCACTGGCATTCTCTCAATGCCCCTTGCATTCAAGCATTCGGGCATAATGTTGGGCATTGTTGCTACTATTTTCACTGCATTCATTTGCACACACTGCAGTTATGTGCTGGTAAGTAGTCCAATCAGACCCAATCAGATAATCCATAATTCAATTGACTAATTAATATAAATATAATTTTCAACAGGTCAAATGCGGTCATAAACTTTACTATAGAACACGTCGTACGAAGATGAGTTTTGCTGAAATTGCTGAAGTTTCATTCCAGAACGGTCCGAAATGGTGCCGCGGTTTTGCGCCGATTGCGAAATTCTCCATACTATTCGGTTTGTTCCTAACCTATTTTGGTACTTGCTCTGTCTACACTGTCATTGTTTCAAAGAATTTCGAACAAGTTTTTGAGCATTGGTTCAGTCCCATTGATTTAAATGAACGTGCATTGATCGCTTCACTATTGGTGCCGCTCATCTTATTGTCATGGGTACCAAATCTTAAATATTTGGCACCCGTTTCAATGGTTGCCAATGTCTTTATGGGTGCTGGTCTTGGTATTACATTCTATTATCTTGTGAGTGGTTTGCCATCGATTGAGACACGTGAATATGTCAATTTGACTACACTGCCAGCATTCTTCTCAATCACAATCTTTGCGATGGAAGCAATTGGTGTTGTCATGCCATTGGAGAATAACATGAAGACGCCACGTCATTTCCTTGGTGTTTGTGGTGTCCTGAGCAAAGGCATGTCTGGCGTAACACTTATCTATATGCTTTTGGGTTTCTTAGGTTATCTTCGTTATGGCAATGATACTTTGGATTCAATTACATTGAACTTGCCAGTACATGAATTGTAAGTAGAAAAATCATAATAGTTTCATAGTCAATATGGACTCACACACACACACACACACATTTCTTTGTAGCCCTGCACAAGCAGTAAAAATTCTCATTGCTTTGGCTGTTTATTGTACATTTGGTCTGCAGTTCTATGTGTGCCTTGAAATTGTTTGGGATTCCATTAAGGATAAATGCACAAAGCGTCCAACCTTGGTCAATTATGTGCTGAGGTAAGTTTTACTTAGAAAAACTATTACAATTTACAAATTATGTATTTTAATTTAAATTCATTTTCATTAGAACTGTTCTGGTTACCGCTGCTGTTGTGCTGGCCATAGCTGTACCTTCAATTGGTCCATTTATGGGTCTCATTGGTGCCTTCTGTTTCTCCATTCTTGGTCTAATCTTTCCAGTAAGTATATAATACCATACATGAGTATATTAACTAAAATACTCAAATATTTTTTTCAAACAATTGTCCGTTCATTTGGTGGTGTGCATAGAGTCAAGTATTGTGTAAAATGCATTTACAACGAACGACATAAATATTATCATTCATGCCATTTATCACTTAATTAAAAAATGGGAAGAATGACAGCAAAAGCACCATGCTATACATTCAACCATGTCATTAAAATTTGACATTAACTGCTTTCCAAACGAGTGCCCACAATAGTGAAAACAGATGGGCACTTTGCTGAATTACGATGTGAATCTCCGGAAATTGATTAATTCGAACAAAGAACATCATTTGCTATTGTCAATCAAAAAAATTAAAGATAAATCCAGTTTAATCTGTCATTCTATTTTATCGTATAATAATTGCCGTTTGCACTTGCTTGTCTGAAAGAATGACAACCGTCCACACTATACCAATCACCTTTTGCCCATAATAATGACAACTTTTTATTTGGCTTAAATGCACTTTTAAGAAGTCCCCACAAAAGGCCAAATATGCTTGACTCCTATTCCCTTTGTCTTTGATTTCAGTTTGCATTATTTTTTATAAAGTTCAAATAAACTCTTCTATAGAAAAATTAAATGAAATTATTGTACCATTGTCTGTTAATAATGTTTGCACTCCAATATCAGCAAAATATTTAAGAATACTGTCACAAAAGGGCTAAGAATATATTTTTTTTCAAAAAAATTTAGCATATTTGTTAAGCAAAATCGTCGTCTGGCGGCTGCTTATACTGACAAAACGTCTTTCTTAATCTGATGAAACAACAGTACGTTGTTTCTTATGAAGCAGCAAACACCAAAGCAGACAAGACAAAACACATGTTTTTGTCTGAATCGTTTTATGATTGATTGTCATCGACAAATGGCCAACACACCCTGAATCGAAAAGATCTTTTCCAAACCAGCATCGGTGGCGATAATAGCGATAATAGTTTCTTAAGGCGCAACCCACACCAATTCAGTCAAAAAGACAAAATGAAACAGAAAAACTTGTCTCATTTTCGATAGCCAGTTGTCTGTTGTGAAGACACAATTTCGAATCCGTTTTTTTTTTTTTTTTTTTTTTTTAATTTTATGTGATGTGCTTGAGAAGGCTATTATAGGTTAGAAAATATTTAAATTTATTTTACTTTGCTTGTGTTAAGTCTATTTGGGTTTTTGCTATCAACGTCACAAATTGAAATTCGTTTTATACCAAACGAAACAAGAAGACGAAAAATTTTGTTCCGATTCATTGTGTTCTGCTTGGTGTATGTTGGAAGAGAACATGTTTTCTTGACTCATATTTTTATTAGTGCTGAGAAAGAAATCCTTACTAAATAATTTGTATTTTCTTTTTACAGGTTGTCATTGAAATGATCGTGCACTGGGAAGAAGGCTTTGGTGCCTACAACTGGATCATCTGGAAAAATATAATTATCATTCTATGCGGTTTTGGTGCTTTGATCTTCGGTTCAAATGATGCTATCAAGGATATCATGAAGATCTATACACAACCAGCTGAGCAAGCAAGCACATAAAGCGAATCAATACTGTAACCGAAAACCGCATTAAACGCATTGCAAAATACTTTTTTTTTATATGAAAATCTCCAGCGTTAGTCGGACGGTAATCGTCTGAAGCTAAACGTAAGCAGAGCTATACCATTGGATATATAAATATATAGATGATATAGATATATATTTACATATATTATTAGTTTCTATCTAAATATTTAGTTAGTTTTTAAAAAACAAAAAAAAAAAAAGGCTAAAAGATTAAATAAAAAAAACAAAAGCCAGCTACACTTCTTATGAAGCTACATATACATACATACATACACATACATACACACAGGCACCCACATGTTGTATAGTTAAATATGTTTATGTTTATGTAAATGTGAAGCACTTTAGCTATTTATCTAACTATTGTTAGATGTAAAATGTATACAAGTTTCTAGCACTTAGGAGATGAAAAAGTTGATTACAAAGATATTAACTGCATCTTTGTCCAGTTTATTTTGGGATGCAGTTAATACAGTAAGAATAGTTAGAGCTACTACAAAAAAGAAATATTATATTAAATAGGTTTACTGTAATAGTGCCTCAACCTACAATACATACGATAAATAATGCTGAATCTGTTAAAGAGACAGCCGAACCTCACAATATAATATAAAAGTAAAAGATAACAAAATTAAAAATATTAGTAGAAATTTCAAATTCACAAAATTGCACCAATTTTTTCTCTGTTAGTAAATTAAGCACGTGGAAAATCTTTTGAATAAATAGAAAATATATAATATTTTAAATACTTGACTATACTATACTATTCTTTAAAGAAAGAGAAAAATAATTATTATGTTATAAAGAAAATATAAAAATAATTTAAAGTGCAAATATATCAGCAACATTTAAATCAGGGCATTCTTTATTTATAACAAATATAAAAATATATAAACTGTTCCAGCAACTGAAGACGACATGAAATTTGGAAAGTTTTTATGTAATCAGTTACTAGAACAGATTTGCTGTAAAATTATTAATACTATTAAATGTTAGTTCATTTATTCATTTAGCAATATTAAAATAGTACAATTACATAAATCAAAAGAAAATACACCAAAAGAAAAGAAATGAAAGCGCATAAAATGTTTAAGAAGAACAGGAAGATGCAGGAATGTAAAACACCCAACAAACCTCATATCTAAGAGTATCAGCTGTTCCAAATATAATCAAGAAATATGTATATTGTTTGTTTAAATTTGAGGTATCTTTTTTACATCTAATTCATTCATTCATAATGTTGTGTTGTGTGGCCACCAAAATCATGTCATTTAAAACCATTAGACTTCTTCTTATGGGGTTTTTGTAGAGGAAAAAGTTTATGCTGATAATCATCAACAAAATATTACAAATTGAAAAAATGATACAAAATTTTGGTAAAAGATTATTAGCCAGCTGAGCTGTGGAGTTGTGGCTTCTTGAACATCATTCTTTTTCATTATTAACCGCAAAACAATGGTACTTTAATTTACAAAATAAAAGGAGATTTCTTTTATTTAGACTTAAAACAAGATACCTCAAATTTGAACACCCTTTATTTTTGGTTCTCAATTCAATTGAAGAAAGCATATATTTTATATGAAAACCTTAACTACCTAAACAAGCTTTTATTCTATTGATTTTCTTTTCAAAAATCTCAACAGAGCCGCCTTTGCTGAGCTCAAGAGTATTAATTTCTTATATCCTTCCTAAATTTTTTATTTTTGTTTTTGCAAAATTTATTAAACTATATTTTGAATTATCTTTTTAATATCTTTTTTTGTTTTTTGTATAATTAAGAAAAAAAATAAATAAAGAAAAATATATATAAATGTTGTAAAGCAAAAAAAAGACACAAGAAACAAGAAAGAATTTCTTAAAAGAAAATTATTTACTCAAAATTCATGTGAGCAATCGATATTCATTCATGTTTATTTTTATAATTTTTTATTAAAATTAAATTTATAATTACATTATTGGTATTTTAAATTTAAAGCTTCAATTAATGTTAGAAAAACAAAAAGAATAAATTTATTTAATAAAAACAAAAAGCAGCAGCAGCATTTTGCATTTAATTTTATTTTTTCAAATTTTTTAATTGATTCAAAAGAAATAAATTCATTCATTCATCTAATTCTATTGTACAAAACAAAAAAAAAAAAAAATCTGTCAATTTATATAGAGATGATGATGATGATGAAGAACAAGGGACTATACAATATTTTTTCAGTGTAAGCATGCATTTGCTTGCTTGCTTGTGATGTACAAATACAAAAATACACTATGGGAATTTATTTCAGTCAAGCATCTAATGGTTCTCACAATATCAAATGTTATTGTATTGTATCAACATTAGATCCAAGATATTTATTTATTCTATATGACAAAATATTATCAAAACCAATTGAAAGGGTTTTGTTGAAAGAAATCTAATGTTGTAAATTGACTGATATGAGTTCCTTGTTTTCAGTGTATTCAAATTGTCCATATTTAGTGTAAAGAAGAAGGAAATGAAAAACTAATTATATCATTTTTTATTGTGTAAACAGAAAAATGAGTTTTGCAAAATAAAAGCTAATTGAAATAAATTTTTTAAGTGACGAACTTTGATTTCTTTTTCTACCTTTGATTCACAGAGAATGTTGCATCCAATACGTGACGTTTGAATAAAAACTCCTGCCAAATTTTACTTTTTTATGTACCTACAAAGGTATCATTCGAAATGATATTGATATTGAAATATCTAACGACCGACAATAGGACACGGACGTTACTTTTTAGTGGGCTTAAGTCCCTCATTCGGTTGTAGACCGGCTAGGTTTTCAATGCTTTTCTACCGATCAAAAAAAAAAAAAAAAAACAAAAACAAAAAAGGGAAGAAATGAATTGACTCATGGCGACTTCACTGCCATCCCCTCTTACGAAAAAGACCTAAACCAACAGGACCAGCTTTAACCTATTAGAGGCCCTGGATACGGCCGAATGAAGAAGAAAAACTGTTCTTTCACCAAGACAATGCGCAGTATTACAAGTCGATGCTTCTCCATCCACCTTATTCTCCGGATCTGGATCCCAGCGACTACTTCCTGTTTGGCAGACCTAAAAACAATGCTCCAGGGAAAGAGATTTGGCTTCCATGAAGAAATGATTACCGCGTATTTAGGCCAAAGGTAAATCGGCCTATAGTTCTAAAAAAAAAGGCATCGAAATATTAGAGAAGCATTGGAACGGATGGTATCACTCTTGAATGAGACTATGTAGAAGAATAAAAACGAATTTTGTCTAAAAGTTGGTTGTTTTATTAGTCATCTTACGAATTTATTGAGTGATGTGTTATATTCCACAAAAATAACTTTGTTAGCATTCACAGTGGAGTGCTTAAAAATCATGTTGATTAAAGAGGTATCTTTCTAGATTTGTGATGGACGAAATCATTAAAATCTATTACATTCTATGGACATTAGCGGCAAACTAACTGGGTAATCTTTTCAGGCCTTTCTGCACCGTAAACAGCTGTTTTTTGTTTTGGTTATACAAACAAATGGAACATTATAGCTAATTGTTAGCCATTAAAACTGAAAAAGTGATTGTTGGTTTTTAAAATCACTTAATTTTTGAACATAAAGAATTTATTCAAGGTAAATTAATTGTTCAAATCAATCAAAAATAAACGGAAAATATGTTAACACCAAAAAAAGCAATCAATTGGAAGAAAAATATCAAAAGCAAGACAAACAAGTAAAATATAGAGCTGCAGAAATACCCGAACAACGTGGCATAGCAAAGCGCGCAGGGAAAGCTAGTTTTTACAAGGTCTGTCGCAGAGTAAACGAGACTTTTCAAAATCGCCATTGTTGCCTACGTTTAGTTCGGGCAATGGCTGAGGCACTGTTGTTTGACATTTTTAGTGAATCCCTTCCGAATCTAGAGAGCAAGCCCTGGCTATCTACGGGACGGATCTCTCTTTTCGCTATCTCTGACGGCGACCTTGTACTCCTCCCCTAGCACTTCTCGCATGAGGACGTTTGCTCAAATTAGACAAGGTCTCTAACTCGGGGGGAATGTTGTTTGCGCTAAGTCCTGGAGAAGGCTGACACTCGGCGCTATTGTTGTTTGCGTTAGGTTCTGGCGACGGTGACGGCTGAGGCTCGACGGTATTATTGCCTATGTTATTTTCGGGTGACAATTATAAGCCGAGTTATTGCTTTATAAGTGACAGTGTGTTTGTAGCATCGGTCGAAAAATGAACTTGGAACAAAGAGCGAGATGTTTGAATTAATGAAACAAATGTATAGTGACAATGGTTTATCCCGTGCCAGAGTCCATGACGGGCTCAAACGATTCAAAGAAGGTAGTGAGGACATCAAGTGTGGCGAACATCCCGGTTTGAAAAGTCCCGTGATTACACCAAGTAACTTTGAAATTGTGCGTGAATTTATAAAATTGAGTCAAAAGTCTTCGTTGCGATACATGGCTTGGCATGGACTTGAACATATCAAAAGATTCACTTCAGCGCCATTTTGACCGAAAAATTAGGACTCAAAAAGTTTCGTTTACTTTGCATAAAACCTGGTATATATTAGAAGGTTTGATATTACATAAGTGTCGCTTACATCGTCATCTTCAGCATACTTTTGTGAACGCCCCCTTATCATTTTATTTGGAAAAGTCCGTCTATTTTTGATTGTTTCTTTTAATTTTGAAGCTACTTATTAAATTAGTAGCAATTAGTTTTTGTTGTAATTCGATTTTGAATTCTTCCTATTATTCACAGCAATTTTAAACAACAATTCTTCATAAAGTTCATTGTCTCTTGAATATCTTAGATAGCCATATATGTATCTTTGAAATCTCCACATTCAATTGAATGAGAACTAAAATTTCAACGTTTTCAAGAACAAATGGGTATTAAATTTGTAACCGTGTTAGACCGAGGTCTTGTTGAATTGGACCTTGGTGTCTTTCCATCTCTTCGTTTAGAATTTAGTAAACAATTCATACAAATTGTAAATAAAAATGTAACGATGACATTATAACGATATGTATAGCATAAACATTTCATACAAATCAGACACGTACACGATGATCAATTCAAAGGTAATGTGAAGCGCACTAACGAATATTGATAGATAACTCAAAATGTGAACCACAAGAAAAAGCAATAAAAAATACTTTTTGATAGTGAAAGTAAGTCAAATCAAATGATACGAGGGTCAGTTAACAAGTACTTAGCCTCACCGCCCGATGGCGCTGTTATTACAAAAGAAGAATACCATCGTGCAGTACATTCTTTTAGTAGCCTAGTACTGTGAAAGTTTCAGTCAATTCCCTTCATTAGTTTTGTTTTGATAGCCTTTGAAAGTGAGCATGTCGGTCAGTTTTACAAAAATGGAAAAAGGCCAATATCGTTCGATGATTCGTGTGGCCAAGTACTTATTGATTGGCCCTTGTATACTACATATGACTGGTGATTGAACATACTACGAATAGGGAAAAGATGGTATTTTTATTTATTCACCATAAAATAAAATGACTTTGTCTTAAAAGAAAGATTTCTTATAAATTTGATTTCAAAACATAAAATGTAAACCATTTAATTAAAGTGATTGATCATTAAAAAAAAAAAAAACAAAAAGATATTTAAAACCAATTATGATTTTACTAAATTTAAGATCAAATCTACACTGAAGATTTTAAGATTCTAGATTTTATAAGAAGATATAAATCCACATTTCTTTAAAGACAACAAAACTTATACGAATATCAACTACAATGGAATAGTTTGACATTTTCCTTGTAAGAAAAACTTGTGCATCAAATTGACAAAAGCATAAAAATTTGCTAACCAAAACCTTGATTTATGTGTCTAAAATATTGTATACTATATATTGAGAGATGATTAGATACAATTGACCTTGTTAACAATTACAAAGCGATTTCGAAGCTTATTGCTTTTGTAAAAATACTTTTGTGAAGTTAAAGTGGATCGATCTCTGTCTCTCGCTCTCAACACAATGTGAAGTATGTAGTTCATGAAATATAAATGATTTATAGTTTAGTTAAATAGCTTATTTAGTCATAGGTTGAAGTTCAAGGAATATTCCATAATCAAATTGAGTTTGCATTGTTAAGAGAAAAAAGAAAAAAGAAAAAAAAACTAAGGTGGGAACAACTAGGTGCATTTAGGGTCTTAGTCTTAGCCACCCAGGGCTTTGTTGGTTGGCACTGTTAAAGAAAGTGAAAAGTTATTGAATTTCTTAATGATTTATTATATAAAAAGAAATCTCCAGCATTTTAGGAAATTATAATTTGATGAAAAACGGAAGCGAATCATGATTAATGAGTATCGGTCATAGTTTACCTTCTTAATGATCATAATTTCATTGCAACCTTGTACTTATGTTTTCTCCTAAATTAAGAATGGACAAATTGTACTAAGCAGGCACAAAAATGTCATTTTTCAAATGAATATTTTGCCATTCAAAGAGACTATGAAATGAAACCTATAAAATTTAAAGATAAAGTAATTGCAATAAATCAATTGTATTTTATCTTATTGTATGTTCAACAAATTCCAATCATCATTCAGTTGTGTTACTCCGCCAATTAGACAAGCAGCTTGATGAGGCGCTCGAAGTTTACCAAACTAAAATGTTTTATTGCAAATTTTTATTGTGATTGAAAGTTATTGTCACTACTTGAGCTTCTTGTTTATTGTTAATTATTTTAATCTTTTTGTTTTCATTTCTATCAATGACCATCATGTGACAGTTTAATTTAAACCGCTTGGCTATTATTGTGGTCGCTTGATCTACTCAAAAACAAGTTCAAAATCATTTACTACTCCTCATTCGAAGAGACCAAACAAATTTAAAACAAAACGAAACAAAACTCGTGATTTGTAATATTATAAAAAAAAAAAAGGAAAGGTTTACTACTCTAATAATAATATTGTACAACAGAAACGTGGGAATGTCTTTTGAATGACTTTCTATAAAATCAAGGATTTATTATATTTCATCTTCGATTGTTGTAACCTTAGATTGCAGTACAATATTGTCTTGTGATGCGCTTTGCTTGCAATTGTTGTTTAGTTAAATGATTTGAAAGTGTATACATTTTAAAAGAAAAAAAAAAAAAAATAATAAAATAGACAAAAATAAAGAGTTAAGAAGTTAAGATTGGATATAATAAGATTTTATATTCAACTAGTTATCCCGGCGTGCGTTGCTACGCCCTCGCACAAAAAAGATAAGAGAGCATATACGTATGGAAACATTTCTTCCTTTGATGAAAATCAAGGAGATATGTGGGGATGGGAGCTATAACAGAGAAAGGAATGGAGCGCTGTAGACGATGACCGCCGATAAAAATAAAAAATGGGCCAAGTGCGAGTCAGACTCGTACACGGAGGGTTCAGTACCAGATTGTGGTTTTATGGGAGGTACCCCCTCTATTAGTCTGATTTGACTGCTTCCAACAAATGTACCGCGCCTATATCAGAAACTTATAGTTAGACACTAATTTCAGTTCAATAGTTCAAAAAACAAAAAAGTTTACCGAATAGGAACCTGAATTTTAATGGTGGGTTTGTACGGGAGATACTCCTCCTAGTTGGCCGATTTGATTGATAGATGTGTAGCGCCTATGTCAAGAGAACTTATAGTGTCTAAATATCAGTTCGATAGAACAAAAAAAGTTTTTCGAATAAGAAACTGAGTTTTAATGGTGGGTTTGTATGGGAAGTACCCTCCCTAGTGGACTTATCAAACTGAAATTTCACAATATAAGTCTCTGATGCATAGCTACCAACCATCGAAATTTCAAGATCATGGGATTACTGGGTCGTTTAGCTGCCATACAAACCAAAATATTTCTTGTATGGGGACCCCTTTCAGTTTTTAAAAATATTTTAGTTTTAGTATTTGTTGCTAATTCCCGGATAGAACTACTACATATTCTGTAAAAATTTCAACTCTGTAGCTATTACGGTTTGCAAATCCATTCCTTCACGTTTTATGTCACGTCCCACTGAAACGGGATATCCTATGTCCGTCTCCTAGTTCTAAGCTACCTCCCCACCAATTTTCAGCCAAATCGGTTCAACCGTTCTTGAGTTATAAATAGTGTAACTAACACGACTATCTTTTATATACATATATTGTGAAATCTAAAGCATTCTCAGATCCCCTTGAACACACACAAAAAATTTCATCAAAATCGGTCCAGTCATTTAAGAGAAGTTCAGTGACATACACACTCACAGAAGAATTATATATATAAAGATAATGAAAATTTTGCAAATTAAAACTCTTTTTAATTCAAAATAATAAAATTATGGATAATATTTTTTCTAAGCTTTCAAATTGAAAATTTTTTTTTTTATAAAGATTACAGATTATATCACTTCCCTTTCAAAATCATAAAGCAGCAAAACACTTTTTAACAATAAAATAAACAAAAAAATAATTTATGAGTTCAAAATTAGGCCTTTAAAATTTGTTGTAGGATTTTTTAGAAGTCAATGGAAGCTGACTTTGACAACTTTAACATTATTATAAAGCGAACAACACCCTTAGGCAATTATCAGGAGTCTCAATAAGAGTGCACAGTTTAAATTTTGCTTCGTTACAGGAACACGTGGCCTCAACTGGACGGCATGTGGTTTCAGAAGGACGGCAATACGTAAAACAATCGATTTATTGCAGGAACGATTTCTAGACCACTAAGATCATGCGACTTGACGCCATGCGATTTCTTTCTTTGGGGTTTTGTGAAATCTCGGGTTTATGCGAATACCTAAACCAGAAACAATTCCTGAGCTCAAGGCCATAATACAGTGCGTCATCGGTGAGATACAGTTACATCAAAAATGTCAATGGCTACTCGCCAGAGCCGCAGAGGCCGTTTGCCGGATATTTCATTCCATACTTAATGGGAACATGCCTACTTTAGAATGCAATAATAATATTTAACAAAACTCCTTCAAAAATTCGTGTTTTTTGTTTTAAATGAGATATTGCACTCTTATTGATATGCCCTTTAGTAATAATTGAAACTTAATCTTTTTTAAAGACTTTATATTGATGGTTATTTAAAGAAAAACCTCTGATATACTAATATGCTCCACACATGTCAAGTTCAAGCCGGTCTATCCATAGAATGAATCCCATTTCTCAAATTCATGTCATTGCTAATATGAATGCGAACAACATCCTATTCGACAACTAATAAAATCCCCCTATTTTCCAAAAGAAAAAAAAGGATGGTTTCTGAATTTTTATCTTTTTCAATCGTAATGATGTGAACATGTGCATGCCAAGCCGGTTTTCGTTGTAAAGCACCCCTCACCATTACGCGTGTTTCAGAAAATTTGTGTTTGAATAAGTAAGCAGTAAAGAGGATTCTTTAAAAAATCCTCCAATAGAATAGGAAACCATCTGTGCCATTAAGATTCCACATATTTTCGTTCAAAACAATTACATTTCCAACAAACACAACAACAAACAGGAAACTTTTATGCAGTTACAAAAATGGTAGAAAGTGTATTTCGTGTGCTCATCAAGCATTATTTTTTACGTAAAAAAACTAACATTCAGTTCGCCGAAAAGAGGTGTTCATACCAGAAATCGTCGATTAAATCCATGGAATGATATTGGACTATCAGAAAATTGAAATGGCTGAGACTGTGGGCATCTCAACTGAGCGGGTATTTTACAGAAATATTTGCACATAAAAATGTTATTCGTGCGATTGCTCACACTCCAAAATAAGCGCGACTGTGTAGCCACTCCAAAAGAGTGTTCGGCCAAGTTCTTAAATTGAAAAATTAAAAAAAAATAAAAAAAAAAAATTGTGTTTCTATAATATTTTAAGGATTATTTGGCTCCAAAAAAAAAAAAAACCAAAAGTTTATGTCATAATCGAACGAGTAACCAAAGCAAAGTTACGATGAATTGGTCATGTATCTAGGATAGCATCGGCATATTGGAAACCCTCCTACAAATTCCACCGATCTAGCACTAAAAAGCAATATAAACAGTTTCTCTCTGTTGGAAAGAAAGTAAGTCTATATTCAACAGTAAGTATATGGGACTGGTCCAATGGTTGATATTATAGATTTCATCATGACAGCCAAACATTAACAGAAAACAAAACTAATAGAATTATAAACCAGGCATTTAATATAATTTAATGTATATATATTTATATTTTTGTTAATAACAAAATGTTTCTACTCCTTTCATGTCATTCATTTGTAGTCCTTATCTCAATTTCCAATACATCAACTTTAACATAACAAATGATACTCGTACAAGATAACAAAACTTTCTTGATGTTTCTTCAAAATATTTTAACAGCTGCGAATCTCTTTCAATCTAAAACAAAAGAAATAATATTAATTATAATTAAAAAAAATATAATAAAAAAAAAAAAAAAACACTACAAAAAAATAGATTAAATATTTTTAATCACTTTTTTAAAAAAAGAAAAAAACAGAAAATAAATCAAAAAATAAATAAAAATTAATAGCAACATGAAAAAGTCTTCTATTTGAACATAATTCGATCAAAAATATTAATTAAATAAATGAAAACAAAATACAAGATGATTATGCTTTTCTCCCACAATATTATTGACCTTCATCAATTTAATTTAATTTAAAAAAAAAAAATTAATAAATATCTTTTACATAATTGAAAACATTTTAAACACCACGAAACCATCATCGTCATCATAAAAAACGATTCCTTGTGTTAACAAAATTAATTAAGTTAATTAATAACAAACGTAATTAAATATTGTACATACAATAAATAAACAAATTTTTGGTGTAAATAAACAAATTATGCCAGTAAATAAAATCTATAAAAATAATAAGAAAAAGATACAAAAATAAATGTAAAGCATTAAGTGATTTTGTTTCGCTTTGCTTTGCCATGCCACCAACAACTCAAATTTAATACATAAATACAATAATAAAAAAAAAAAAGCTGTCAAAGTTTTTAACTATAATCTCGCTAAAGATTATGGTGATGATGATAATGACGATGATGATGATGATGATGATGATGATGATGCTGATGATAGCGATGATGATGATGCTGATGCTGATCGTTTCGGTTGTCGTTTAATTATACTTCAAGTTAACCACGTGACTGACAAGTCACAGATTTTAAGTTATGTTACTTTGGTGATAGTAGCAATCACAGCAGCAGCAGACAATTGGTTACCAAAAACTCTGCTGACTGCTGCTGATCTATCTATACCAGGTCGATTGTGGCACGAAGAGACAATGATCATTGTTACCAACCAAGATTGACTTTTAGACTTCCATTATATTGTAATAATAAAACATCGAAACGTTGGAGTTATGGAAGTCTTTGTGTTGCATGGCTGGCCTGCATGGCTTGGGCTGCCTTGAGCGCGTCTCTGTGCAGGGCTTGCAATGCAAGTTTGTTGCATATTGTTCAATCATTATGTTGGCTTCCGTTGACGAGATCGCATCGCTCACGCGCAAAAACAAAAAAGTGCTATCGCGATCAATATTATTTATTACCATCACCATTAGAAGTACTCAAAGTCAGTCAAGTCTTTAAAAAGAATTTGGAAATATTTAAGATACATCATCATCATCAACATCATCATCATAATCAAAATCATCATCTATTAAATGAAGACGAAGTCTTCTAACTTAATAGAATTTGATATTATAAATTTGTGTAATTAAATAAAAATTTATGTGTTTTCATAAAAAACAAACCCAACGAAACTTCATAAGTACAAGAATTAATAGTTTTGCAATCATTTTGTAGATTTATCTTTCTGTGAAGTGGTTTTATCTCACAACATAAACTCATGATGCAGATGCAAATTATTATTACAATAAAGACAACAAACAAACAGTAACAACCATAACAAACAACAACAACTAAAGATGGTGATGATGATGATGATGGTGGTGGTGATGATGATGATGTCTCTATGGCATAACCCCATAACTTCATCATTGTATTTTGTTTGCAATTGTTGGTTGTTATTATTATGTTTTTTGCTTGTAGCCTGAGATTTTGTTATAAATTTTCTGTTTGTGTACCAAGTTTATAATGAAAAATTTTTCGTGTTTCTTTTTTTATGTTTTTTTGGTTTATTGAAATCACTTTTTTTAAGCCAAGTAAGCAAAGCTAAATGTAGATGATAAAGTCAAACGAAGAAGCAACCACATTTCAAATGTTGTCTACATTTGTCTGTCGTCTGTCATCATTGACGGTGGTGTGTGTCTGTCAGTAGTGTTTTTTGAGCGTTTTAAGTGATCAGTTCGTTTGTTCGTTTTGGTTCAATTCAACTACATTTTCATCAAATTTTTAAGATTTTATTTCTATTGCAGTTTTGACCTTTTCAATGTGAAGAATTTAAAAAAAAAAAAAAAAAACAAATTTATTAGTGCATTTATAATAAAGAAAAAAATAATAAACAAACAGGAAATTAAAAAAAAAATAGAAATAAAAAAATTAAATTATTATTATTATTAAATTATTAAATAAATAAAAATGTATAATAAATACAAAAAATAAACAGAAAATAAATAAATAAATAAATAAAAATGTATAATAAATAAAAAAAATAAACAGAAAATTAAAAAAAAAAATATTAATAATAAAAAAATTAAATTATTATTATTTATTATTATTGTAAATTATTAAATAAATAAAATATAATAATAATAAATATAAAAATTAAAATTAATAAATTATAAAGCTAAAAAAAGATAGAAGTGTCGTGGGGCATCCCTGTAAAGCGAAGCTCTTTCATTGATTTGTTCTCCGCAGCCATATATTTTGGACAAACGAACTGACAAAAAAAAATTCCAGTGCTTTACCAAAGAAACAACAACTCAGAGTTCCCTCGCCTTGTTCTCAGTATTTTATGAAGTCCTTTAATATATTCAAAACAAACTGTCGTACATTGCACAGCGCTTATTCAAAATTTGATATACCAATTCCAAGTTTTCCAGTGGATTTTCCATTGCATATTGTATTGTCATCAGAACTAAAGCTATATGCAAAATTTCTGCTCAATCGGATGTTAAAAAGTGGTTCTAATTGAGCTTAGAAGATTTGACTTAGGTCAAACTAACAAATAAACATAAAAAGCAAGTTAAATAAAAGCTTTTAAATATGTTGTGAGCAATAGCTTCACCTAGTGTCCAGTTACTACTATTATAACCCCGATTATGTGACATCTAAAAAAAAAAAAAAATCCGGTGGCCCCAGTCATCGATTACAGCGCCTAACATTTACTTAATTTTCGTGCTCGCAAAAAGAAGCGTCTTACTCAAAAAGCTGTGACGATTTTTGAAATTTTGTTACTGCTACAACACGCCTCAAAGGGCTTTGCTCTAAATAAACTATATTAACGGAAATAACCTTCTATATAATTAAAATGGGCCAAGTGAGAGTCAGACTCGTCCGTACACGGAGGATGGTTTGTATGGGATGTATTTCCCTAGTGGTCCGATTTGACTGATTCCAACAAATATACCGCTCCTATATTAATAAAAACTTATAGTGTCTAAATATCTGTTTAATAGTGAAAAAAACAAACAAGTATTTCGAATAAGAACCTGAATTTTAATGGTGGGCTTGTATCAGAGGTACCCCCCTAATTAGCCGATTAGGCTGATTCCAACACATGTATAGTTCCTATATTAAAAACTTATATTGTCTTATAAATGTATAATTTCAGTTCGATAGGACAAAAAACAAAAAAGTTTTTCTAATAAGATGCTAAATTTTAATGGTGGGTTTGTGTGGGAGGTACCCTCCCTAGTACTCCAACCAAACTGTAATTTCCAGAGTATGATGTATAGCCACCATCCAAATTTCAAGATCGTGGAATTACTAGATCGTATAACTGCCATAGAAACCAAAATGTTTCTTGCATTGGGGACCCCATTAAGTTTTGAAAATATTTTAGTTTTAGTATTTGTTGTTTATGCCCGGATAGAACTGCATATTCTGTGAAAATTTCAAATCTCTAGCTATTACGAACGAAGTCTCTGAAATAGTGTTCCCTTTGTTACCCTTTGAGTCCGGAACCCTAAAAATGAATGGCTAAAAGTGTTGCTAAGCGCAAAACTCGAGAACGGCTGGAATAATTGTGAAGAAATTTATTATTTTGTACTTATGGGATCACCTGTATGGGTCTTAGCAATACTTGGACGGCTCTGTTGTCCAGATACACACAGTTTTTTTCTTATATTTTTTTTTTAGTGATTCAAAGAAAAAACCGATTTTATGTTGGTGAGAAAAGAATCACACGCTCGGGGCGTAGCAATACACGCTAGTAGTAATATAAAAATTTAACTAATTTGAAAGCGTTTTTAGTTTTGTTTTCCAGATTCTGTTGTCCTTATTCTAAGTAAATACTGACTACTTCACGCCTTGATATTTTTGATAAGAATAAAATAAAAAGATACAAGTATCTAAGTATAATGAAACTATTCTTGTTTAAAGTTGCTACTTTATGCTGTTACTTTAATGCAGCATTCGCTACAGATTTACCTGAACGTCATCATAAGGTTTGTTCAATATTTAATTATAACAAATTTACACATGAAATAGTGGCATAAGTTCCAATACAACTCCTTCCCAACCATCTCCTCATCTATTCCTCTATCACAACAATACAAGTATGTAAATAATATTAATAAGAATAGCAATAATATTATTTAAATATTGTTAATGGGTAAGTTTAAGGGCCTCTGTTGCCAATGTTTTTACTCTTTATAAGTTGAGTATAGCAGTGTAACCTTACTAATAAATACCTATGTATGTAAATAGATTAGTGAATAATTTAAGGATTTCTAAATGAATGGGTAATGCAGGCAAACTTCCATAACTAAGGCGATTTTTGTAAAACTCGATTCAAATCAAATTGCAGTAGCATTGAGATTGAAAATTTAATTAAATGAATAAATTTCAGAAACATTAGTATGCCTTTTTGAGACTTTTTAATTGTATTTGCCTAAGTAGCTCCAATATAATAATAATATCGTCAAATTTTGATTTATATCACATTTCATTTTCATATTATTTGGATTTACTCCCCTTCGCTAAAAAAGTTTCACTTAAAAACAAAAAAAAATATTCCCAGTGCTGAACTCGAACTGCACGCTCTCGGTTTGCAAGTCCTACTCTCTAACCTCTAGTCTACTGAGATGTCAAATTAGGATTTTCGTCATATTTCATTTTCATATTTTTTGGAAAAAAAAAAATACAGGTTAACCGATTTACTCATTTGAAATCTACAATGACTTAGTAGTTTTACCATTACACTTATAATAATAATTATCATTCTTTTCTTATACACAGAAACGTCAAATCTATCGAGAACAAGTGCTACCACATGCCGGTGGTAAAATACCTGATACTGCATTTGAAACCGATCGTTTGTTCTTGAACCGTTTACAAAAGGAAGGCATTGCTGTGCCAGATGGCATTGTCCCTGAACAACGTAATCCACAAGTAATGTAAAATATAATAAAAAATACTTATATTAATCTTAAAATCATAATATTTATAAAATAACATCTTGATGATGATTTTAGGTCTATCCTTACTATGATAAACCTATGCGTGCAGTCTATTCTATAGCGCTTAGTTCAGATGCACGTTATACACCCGAAGTGGGACGTTATCATTACAATGAAATACCAACGGTTGAGACAACATATTTATACCCAGATGCTGTAGGTCATCCACATGTCTTAAAACCACCCATTCATGCATTGCCTGTCTATCGCCAACTACAAATACAGAATCCTCTATTGAATCAAATCAAATTGCAACCACGAAAGAAACGTAAGCCCAAATTTCATTTGAATTCGGATGCCATTTTCTTTTAAATTATTATTATTCCAGCCCAACATTATTTAAATATTACACCACCCTTACTGAACAACAAGGGTAACGGTAACAACAATCCATATAAGACAGAATATTATCAAAATGTGAATTTCTTAAATAAACCTTTGGCTTCATTTGGATCAAAAAAGCTGTTGCCGCCAACACCACCCGTGGTTAAAGCTAGTTTTGTGGATAGCTATGGCTCACCACATGTAAGAGGTTTATAAAATTTTAGATTTTATTATGCACTAATTGCTTTTCATTTTTTAGCTCTTCAATGAATTTGATGATCTTTTCAATAAGTTCGACTTACATCAAACGGCGCACACATTTTATTAAACCATTTCTTTTTTTTTAGAAAATTTTTACAAAATCTAAGAATATTTTAGAAATAATTTCATGTATTTTTATGGAGTTTTTCAAAATCAAAACAATATTCATTTTGGTTTCATTGATGCATAATTACATAAGATTGAGAAGATATTAAATATTATTCATATCAAATAAGCTCTTGATTATTATATTTGAGTTTATCTAAGTTTATATGAAAGCTATAAACTAATGTGTGGATCTATTTTTCATCACCAGTGACTATACGATGTCTGGCACACAGAAATTCACAATCTAACTCAAAAATTAGGGTTTAACTTTTCTCGACTTCAGTTCACATACATAGAACCCAATTTCATTATTTTTGATTCATTCCCAATGATTTGAAATGATGTAAAATTGCTTGCTGAGTCACTCCTAATGTTAGTGCATATTCTTCTTGAGTTTGGCACGAATCTTCCTCCAATAATGATTCGAGTTCCGCGTCTTCGTACACTTTCCACATGAAACTTACCGTTCTTAAATCTTCAAAACCACACACGACAACTTCTCTCACTCAAAGTAGCCTCACCATATGCTTATAATTACAAGCCTTGGATGTGTCTTACTTGCAGATTTCTTTAAATCAAAGAAGTAAATTAAAAGTTCAACCCAAAACTCGAGATTTTCGTACGAAAAAAATTATGTGATGCTGATACAAAATTGCTAATATTTTAAGGTATTTTAAGAGTATTGCCAGTTGTCCAAGCTTATGATGTGACGTGTTACATCGAAAAGTTTCATCCGAAACATACTGCTGAGGACTTCTTTTCTCATTATGTAAAGAAGATGAAGATGAATCAGCGAAGCACATGTCCAGCGGCATCTATGATAGAATAATTTGGACCTGATCTCCATTACCTTGAATGAATAGAATTGCACTTATCTCCAAAGAAAATCTTGGATTCCTTAATGAATAAATAAGGAGACAATTATTAAACTCTAAAGGATGCAGCAAATGTTTATAGAAATCACGGTTCAGCTCAGTCAGATGCTCACCAAGACGTTACAAATTTCATATCACCTTCTGGAACCATAATAGCCTATGGGCGATTGATCTTCCGATGACTCCCAAAGTAACCCTCACCCAATAAAAATAATAAATACCATGTGGTACTCTATTTGACCCTTAAAATTCGCTTTTATTCGTCTTTTGACAGACAATTTGCAAATACAATATTTTTTACGTCTTCTTTTATATATAATTAATACGTCAAAAGACGACAGTATGGGAAATTGAATGGGCTAGAAAATCACATGTTATTATTTGATATTTATCTGTTGAGGGCATCTTTGGGAACAGCAGGACAAGCAGTTTGATTGATTGATGTGTCTGACGATCTCCTCTCTGATCGTTGAAATCTTCAAGTCTTGTTACTGACGTACCACGACGCACTAACAAACCTTTGCAACAGAAGAATTTTCAGAGTTGAGTCGGTCTTTGCTTTGGACTGTGGAGTCAACTCATTCTTAGAAGCATCAGATGCAACTGCTTTCTTTTGGTCTTAAGCCCTTGATATGACATTTATTTATGTAAAAATCTGATCAATTTTAATTGATGGGAATGGAATCGTTTCAGAAGTTTTCAAGTGCCGTCTCAATGTTTGCAAACTAGGCCCTTAGTTTTTAAACTAGAGAAATTTCGCACATAGTTTTCTTTTCACCAGACGCTGTATATTTGAAGCAATCAGCCGAATCGGATCACTAAGAACAGTACCTCCCATTTAAATCCAAATTCAAATGCATGTTCTTATTAGAAAAACTTCTTCAATTTTTGTATTATCACACACAAATACTTCGTATACTGACTTCTACCCTAAACATAAATTAAATCAATAATGACATATTTCTGTATGCTCAATCACAGGAGCATAAGCAAAAACGATTTCTAGATATGCTGGAAGAGTATTTCAACCATCTTTTTCTTATTTATTGGGGAGCGAATCTACCAGAGTGAGGGCTTTGATTTTTAGAACTAAGCAATGGATGAGCGGAATCACCATCCTGCTAGTGCAGTACATATCGTCGGACACTTCTTTGATTGCAACTTCGAGTGGTCGTAATATAGAAGAGAGAATTGACAGTTCCGTCGCTTTGAGCATTGTTGGTCCGTGGCGTGTAATTCTAAAAATTTCTCAGTCATAGGTATAGTATGTGCTGTTCCAACTTGTCACAACTTCTTGAAACAATTTTGTTGATTTATCCATGGCTTTTCTTTTATTTATTCAGTGAGCCAACCGCAAGAAAAAATTTGAATAGAAAAATTATATGTTAAAACATCAAATCAAATTAATCCGATCTATGGAATCGAATGGATTCGATGCATCGATGTTTTTAGTAAATATCCCTTTTTCCTATATAAATCCTCCTATTTCCACAACTTCGATCCCAATCTAACAAAAACTTCAGTTTCATTTCACAGTTCAAAATATCTTACACTCTTTTTTCCAAATGGTGGCATAAAGAAAATAAATTGCAAAAAATATTTCAAAATTTAAAAAATACACAAAAATTGTTTACTTTCTCAGAAAAAGCGTGCAACAACATCGTCTTCAACAACTAACAATTAACTTAAAAGCTATCGCGATTTATAGCAATGCTACAATTATGAACTAATAGAGCAACCACAAAAAAGAAGTGAAACCAAATCGCCCACAAAAAAACAACTTTAGTTGGAAGCTTTGTGTAATGACAACAACAAATAACAAATAACAACAACAGTAACAACAGCAACAACAATAAACCATAAGCTAAACAAACTACTAAGGTGGCTAATCAAAAAAGCTCTCAAAATTTTCATATATAAAAAGAAACCGTTATTGCTATTGTATCTAGATACCCTTGAAAGCTTCGTTCGTTTCATTCAATTGAAGTCAACCAAACCTGAGATACAAGATACTTTTTGGTGGAAGCTAACTAAGCCTTCGTTTGTTGAATCAAATTGTATTTTAGTGTGGTTTTCAAACTCAACGTGAATAGTTCATCAAAAAAAAAAAGAAAAGGTTTAGAAAAATTGGTATCTTTTAAAAGGAAATCAATTGTTGTTGAAAATGTTTACCTGCCGCAAAGTTTTAAGTTCCTCTTTGTTGTTGTTTTTCTTGTTTTTTGGAGTCTTCAGTGCAGCTTTTACAGTAGAGGTAAGAAGAAATCACAAGTGTCTATGGAGAAAGAGGGAGATCATGTGAAGATATTGTATCATGATACTTGAGATACAATAATTATTACATTTATTAACCATTGTATATCATCGGTTAATGATGTATAATTATGATCATGTACCATTCAGTATCTGGAACAATAAAGAGTAAAATTAATTACAATTTACCCATGTTATTGTACAAATCAATCAATCGCATCGACTTACATTTGCTTTTTTGTGTTTAGTGAAGGAGTTTGCTTATTCCTCAGTTGTAAATCTGCACGTTCACTTTTGACCCAAAAAAAACCGAAATGCCTCAAAATAGTTGAGTTGATCGCGTGTTTGAGTATGTGAAGGCGTTTTGATTGTCTGCTAATGCATAAAACTGACTAAAAGACTGAGTTACATGTACTTACATATACTACAATAACTAATGACTTGGAGACTGGGGAACCGGTTCATTTCTGCTACTTAGGTATAAGCAGTCAAATGCAATTGTGTGACATTTGTAGATTTGTTGTGATTATGCAACGAGAGCAAAATTGCCACCATAACCTCGCCATTTGTTAACCATATTTGTATTTCTTTTTTCTCCAATTTATTTACTATAGAAATATGGTTATCTGTTTAATCCGCCCGCAGAAGAGCATCATCATGGGCATCATGAAGTGAAACAAGATCTTAGCAAAGTACCTGGCGTGCCTGGACATGATTATCCAATTTATCATGAAGTGCCCGATACACATTTCAGTTGTCATAATGTTCCAGCAACGCCAGGCATGTATGCCAATGTGGAGACTGGCTGTCAAGCCTATCATGTTTGCCATGATGGACGTGAAGGTCATCAGGGTGCTTCGTTCCTTTGCACAAATGGCACCGTCTTCAATCAAAAGGAATTTGCATGCGATTGGTGGTATAATGTTAAATGTGAAGAGGCCACCGGTTATTATCAGTAAGTACAATATTTATTTATTGTAATTATGACTATTTATTGATCTTAATTTAAATTCAATTGCAGTTTGAATGCCGATCCAGAACATAATCCTTATATACCCAAGAAGAAGCCACTTGAACATGAACATAAACATGGCGGTGAATTTGTAATTGAAGCTTAATTAAATCAAATGTATTGTAGTGACTAAGATTCATGGAGAGGCGGCAGAATTATTAATTATTATTTGTAAATCAAATTTTTGGTATTTAAAATAAAATTACTTGAATTAGAAACATTAGTCTTTTTTTTTTTGTTGGTTTCAAAAAAAGAGGAAACGACCTATTATAACAACTTCCTAGATTTGTTGTCTCTCCAAAATTAAACTTCGGGAAAATGTTGACAATAGAAACTGTTTAGCAAACTTTCGCTAAAATATAAAAATAAAAATTTTCCTTTGGCAGGGCTTATCTATTTCATCGTGTGGACTTATAAGCTCTATGATGAGATGGATAAATTTCATATACATACCAACATATATTTCCATATTTTGAAAAATGTTAATCATTTATATTGCTTGGCCACTAAGTTTCCGCTGTTTACACTTGCTTCACGCACAATGCACAGTGTTCACTGGCACTAAGCCGTTCCTCGAGGTGCTTCGTATTAATGAACAGACACAAACAATTATGGTAAAGCAATAAAAAACAAAAACTGAAGTAAAAAAGTCCAAAACGAGTATAAAATTTCCATTTCTTTAATACAGATTGTCTTCAAAAACCCCAATTTTCTATGAACACAATATCTTGCTTTTTAAGCTCTACTATTTTCCATGCTAAATGTCTCCATTTTCTTATATCTGGAACTTGAGAATATGCTAGGCATGTTGCTTTGAAATCCTCTCATCAAGATGCTTTTAGAAATACTACTTGTTAATTGATTCAAATTAGGTTAGTGTATTTCTAATTATCTGCATTCCAGAGTTGAGGCAGGTTAGAAGGACAAAATGAAACATGTGCAGTAGATTCTCAAATTGGAGGTGAAAATAAAATGTCTGATACAAGAAAATGGGGATATTAAGTATGTAAAATAATATTCCAATAGATAGAATATAGGGTCTCATAAGAAAGTAAAGCCAGATACGCATTTTTTAAACGACTTTGTGAATGCCAATCCGAGCCCAGAGTCTTAAAGAAACTATCCTGCCAGATTATGACCCTAAGCTTTCTGCGCTTAAGATCACTTTTTGTTAAAGTAGTGGGCGGCCTAAAGTCCAAACCTCAATCTAAGCGAAAATCTGGGTCACATGAAAAAGGAGAGTCTTCCAAAATCCAATAGAGCGGCCACTATGGAAGATTCACTTTAAGGTAGACTGCAGCATAAAATATTCTACATCCATGTTCAAAAATTGGTTGAAAATGTGTCTGAGAATATATACTGATATATAAAAAAACAGGTGTCGTGGGACACCCGTGTAGAGCGCAGCTCCATCCAGAACAAAATTTTTTATTAATATTTTTATTTATTACAAAATTTATGATATAATTTTCTTTTTTGAATCATTTTTATTATTATTATCATCATTATGTTTATTTGTTGATCATTATCATTATTATGTTTGCAAAACTTAAACATTTTTTTACTTATTTATATTTGTTGTTTGAAAGGCCACAGCAAAGCGTGGCTGTGCAAAGCTAGTAATTTGTATTTGCACAAAACAAATTAAAAGCAATCATTTTCAATATAAAAATGAAAACAAAAAATAAAAAAAATTTTAAAAAATATTCCCAGCGCAGGACTCGAACCCATCCGCTCGGTTTACCAGTCCTACTCTCTAACCACTACTCCATGCAGACGTTTTAATGCTTAAAGAATAAAAAAAAACATAATCATTTTCAATATTAAAATAAAAAAATATTCCCAGTGCAGGATTCGAACCCCACGCCATCGGTTTGCTAGTCCTACAGCAGAAAAAAATCTGACAAACTTATTTTTAGCATCATTTTTTGAAATTTCACTCATGCTGTAACGTACATAAAAGAGATACTCTCTAACAAGGGGTTTTTTAAACCAAAATATAAAACTTTTGATTATGTTAAAAAAAAAACGTACATAATTAAGTGAATGCAGGTAGCCCTGGTTCTTATTTTTTACTATCTCACGTACCCTATTTTTCCTTATAATGACTTTGGACATCATTTGTCTATGATCTAAGGATTACCTGATATTTCTTTCACAATTCAGCCTTTTGCCTCCTACATGTGTAAAAGTAACTTTCATTTACTCTTTTTGCTTCCACTTTTCGCGCTCCATCTGAAGAACAGTTGACTATATAAAAAATTGCCATAGACCAATTTTATAGAAAATTGTATGCTCTATAACTTTTATATATTATTTATGAAGCAATTGACAACAATTTGCATTAAAAAACTTTCCAAATTAAACGGTCAAAAAGAGTGAAACTTGGCAGCACTGGGCAGCACTCCACTTTTATTTATGCATATTAAGTGTTTATGAACACAGGGATCACTAATATTCAATGTCAAACAGAATATACATACATTTAATTTGCTAAAAAACACTTTAACACTTAAATATATTACAAATACTAATGAAATTTCAATAGTTTCTATTCACAATCAATGTGCACCAGCACAATATACCTAAATGCAAAGCAGCCTAGCAGGAAGTGAATAGATGGCGCTCGTGCATGAACAGAGTGTTTGACTACAACATTTTTTCTTCTCTCAAATTCCAACAACCACATGGTTTTTACTCTCTCAAATTCGAAACAACAAAATCAAAGTGACCATTTCTTGGAAATATACAAAATCAAATGACGCGTTTTTTGTGACTAGTTTTAAGGTATTTTTCGTTTTTCGCAAGTAAGGTCAGCCGACACTTTGTCATTTCGTCTCTCTTTCCGGTAAAATCGCTAACCATGGTAGGTTTTCGTAAATGTTAAAGAAAAGTAAAATCTAGAAAATCTAAATGCATCAGTGGAAATTTTGACTAACAAAACGAAGAAATTATATTGCATTTTTCTAAACTATACAAATATGTGCAGATTTTTATACTTTTCTATAGAATTTAATCATTTTTTAATGGAAAAATATTTTGTGTTTTCTATATTGCTTTTGTTGTTTTTGTTGTGTTACCACCAACTACCGTAGGGTCGTGTCAGAACCAAGACAGTCAAGAAGGCCGCTAAGGTCATCATTGAGAAATACTACACACGTCTGACGTTGGATTTCCACACCAACAAGCGTATCTGCGAAGAAGTCGCAATCATTCCCACTAAACCATTGAGGAACAAAATTGCCGGGTGAGTACAAAATGATACTTGATTCTTAACCCAATACTAATGGTGAGTCTCTTTTATTTAGCTATGTTACCCATTTAATGGGCCGTTTGCGTCACTCCCAAGTCCGTGGTATCTCTATCAAACTGCAGGAAGAGGAACGCGAGCGTCGCGATAACTACGTTCCAGCTGTGTCTGCCCTGGAACAGGACATCATCGAAGTTGACTCTGACACCAAGGAGATGTTGAAACTTTTGGACTTCCACAACATTCGTGGTCTTCAACTGACTCAACCATCTACCAACACCTTCAGTCGCAGAAATTAAATTTAGTAAACAAAATAATATCAAACAGTTGATCTATTGATATTGATATGAGATTATGATGGATTACGCCATTTTAATTTGGCATACATAAAAAAATTTAATTAAAAGTGATGGTGTTTATTTTAAAGAATGGCAAATTTCGTTTGAGTGTGATAATCTTGCAAAACAGTGAATTTATTAAAATAAGCAGAGCTGGGCTACAGCTACAAAATTTATAGAGGAATGTTTAGTTTTAAAAGAAGCCTTTTTGGTGGCAATGAAATAGAAAAGCTGATCGCCACAGACAAATTGTGATACATGGCTTAGATTGTTCAGTGTTCGGTTTCAACTTGGCCTGCTTAGGAGGCTCTACAGAGAGGACTAGAGAAGTTTGCATTGGAGTCTACAAATAAACCAGACAGACCCTACGAATAGAACTCTTCTTTCTAAGTTTATGTTTCCCAAGAAAATGTGGAATTTTCATTTAAGGTTTTCATTACTTTCATTCAATTTGGATATGGAAATCGCTAAAGTAATTATCCAAGACTTTTTAACTTTCATTGAATTTTCCAAAAAAACATTGTTAATTTATCTATCGCCGCTCTCTCCCTTTCTAGAAAACACAAATACTCTCGAACTCGTTACTCATAGTGACTACTTAAATTATAGTGTGACTTTGCGCAACACTGTTTCGTTTCACAACAACATTGTATAGTAGTGTGCTAGACCTCTATCCCAAAACCTACACAAGAAACATACGAAAATAAGAGACTTCTGGAGACGGGGTTAACTGTGTTTTTTGGTAAAACGTACACATACCGATTTCATTGAGAGAGAGAGAGTCATAGTCAAGCTGATTCTGAACAGTTACGGTTGTGTGTAGCGGAGAAATATTTTTGTGACATTTGTGTCATTTTGAAAGAAGAAAATATTTTATAAAAAGAATCACCTCAGTAAACTCATTTCGCATAACTAAAAATAAATTTTGTTTAAATTAAATCTTGAAATTAAATAGTAAGAACAATTTTGTTGGTTTTGGTAAATTTTCAATCGATAAATTTGCGTATAATCTTTTGTGCATCTACCGCGCAGCATCCGCCGCCGCATCCTGCATACATATTTGCAAATCTTGTTGTTATTGTTCTTCTGTCTTTAAGAAGAAGAATAAGAATTTGTGTGAGCTCGTGTGTATAAAAAATAAAGAAAATAGTCAAAGAAGTCAAAGCGGCCGGTTTCAATTTCCCAGTTTTCGGTTTCAACAACTAGGCGGCTTGCTATTCTCCTGCATTTAGTGCATACTAATTTTGTGAAACGCGAAATTCTAATTTATTCGAATTTCGATTTCTGCTGCTAGTTTCTTCTACAATATTCTGTTTTTTGCATTTTGTGGTAAGTTGAAAAATATTTTAATTGTTGTTGTTGTTATATTGTAATGTTTTCCCATTGTTGTTGGTTTTAAGCCCAGAAACTACTATGTACATATTTCGTCAATTAATCTCTTTGATTTAGGTTTTTTTTTTTTTTTATTTCAATTGGATTTTATCATCATATTATGTACCTTTATACAAACGTATGTATCTTTATACCTTTACATATACATGTATGTGTTTATCTGTATATGTAAGATATATGTATTAAGTTGTTGCTCATTAAGCATAAAAAACAATTTTTACGTCATGCGAAACAAACAATTTTATTTATTATTCACTCATTCATTCATTTATTCCTTCATTCCGTTATTCATTCATTCATTTAGTCGGTGGTAGTAGTAGTAGTAGGTATGCCGCTAGTTGAAGTCATCAGCCTCGTGCGGTTTACACTTGTTGTTTTTCTTTTAATGGTTAGTAGTGATGATGGGATAGTCGGGACGACTTCACTCACCATTTGTAGGTCTATCACGAAGTTATGCTTATGTTGCTGTTTATTTTTAGATAAATAATGGGAGGTAATTCCTTACTACCTTATAAACCCTTGGGGTGTGGCACTTTGTTTTTGTTGATTTTCACCAGGACGACTCAGTTTAGTTTCTTCTTTTGTTTTTTTGTTTTACTTGTTGGCCATGTTAATTCAGATTTATAGCCTTTGGTATTTAGTTGGTGGTAAGTTTAACATATTAACTGACCACGACGACCACAGAGTAGTCACAATTAAATTGTTGATTTTATGACTTTTACATGACGTAGTTCCGTTGGTTATTTTGGAATTTTCAAGAAAAGCCTTCTGAGCGTATGTAAGTATATAAAAACAAGAAGATTATGGGAGGTACCCGTCTTAGTGGTCCGATTCACAGCGTCTTGTGAACAGAAATCTTTATGCAAAATTTCAGCTCTCTAGATGAAAAACTGAGGGTCTAATTTGCATAGATACAGACGGAACTCGTCTCGTCGAGCTGATTTTGCCAGCTGCGGAATGTTCATGAAGGAACAATTACATTTTGCCGGCTGCTGAATGTTCATGAAGGAATATCGCTACTACCGCGACGACGTTGGTGCTAAGACGAAAGGAACCTTTGCAATATGTTCATACATGATACTACAACAAATTAATTGCATTACAAAACAATGTTGTTGCTAGAGATACACACTGAGGTCACTGGTTGAAATATTTCCATGAATTTACTTTTCAAATAGCATTTTCCTTTTGATTCCTAAAAGTTCATTCAATCTTAAGTTATTTTGTCAATATTTTTCATATGCAACATTTTGTTATGAGTTTGTTTTATACGTGACAGGTTTCTGTCAGTTTACTCTTTAAATTTTTTGGAAATCAAACAAACAAAAAAAAAATGCTTAAAGAAATACTTATATCATCATCATAAGGTTGTATACATTTTCATTTGATAATATTGTATATGAAATAATGTTCCTATCAATAGAACAATGAAGAAATGCAATCAATTTGGTTTTAAAAGATTAATATTTATTAAAGAAATATGTAGGTAACCTAAGAACTATGAATCATCTCATCCATTCTTATCATTCTATTTAGGAGAGCATTCTTTTCTGTATACAAAACCACTATATTTAAGAAATGTAAATATTAATCATAGGTCCAAATTTTACTATTTAAAAAGGTCTTCTATCAAGTACAATATTAATTTAAGGGCTCTCTTATCTCTCTGAAGTTTAGTTGTTTCAGTTCCAATTTGTATTTAGTATACAGAAAGACAAGACCCCTTATTTGGTTCAACTACCTGAATGAATTCGGTCATTATTTCTTTCGTCTTTGTTTTCGATTGTTTTTTGTTATTATTATTATTATTATTATTATTATTATTGTTTTTATGTTGTTGATGATCTCATCGCTTGACTGTGTTTTGTTGTGGTGGTTGGTTGGTTGGAATATATATAAAAAATATAAATAAAAATCATTACCAAAAATAAAAAGTGCTTAAAACTTTTTCCCTTCTACTTAGTAATGAATGAATGGTAGGTATCGCTCGTTGGTTTCTTTCATCATTGTAAGCACATTTTCATTGCAAATGTTATTACGTATGTATATTGTTTTGTTAGCCATATAAAATACGCCTAAACAGTCTACTTTGACAAGACAACGAGGAAAAGCAACCGAGACGAAGATAGATAGAAAAGCCTATTATAGTTATACTATTTCGTTAATCATTCCACATGATGGAGATATTTTTGACCTTAGTTGGACAAACATTATTAGATGCTATTCTCACTCTTGTTTATTATAAGTATTATATAGTTTCTAGTCTTATCGATGACAACAAATAAATATATTCGAATGTTTCGATAAACGATAACGCCCACACTCAGTCGGCCAAGTGCGAGTCAGACTCGTACATGGAGGGTTCCGTACCAGATTGGGATTTGTATGGGAGGTACTTCCCCTAGTGGACCGATTGGACTGATTTCAACAAATGTACTGCGCCTATATTAAACACTTATAGTGTCTAAATTTCAGTTCAATAGTCCAAGAAAACAAAAAGAGTTTCTAATAAAAACCTGAATTTTAATGGGAATTTGTATGGGAGGTACCCTCCCAAGTGGTCCGATCAAACTGAAATTTCGACAATATAAGTCTCTGATGAATAGCCACCAACCACCTAAATTTCATTATCGTGGCATTATTGGATTGTATAGCTGCCATACAAACCAAAATGTTTCTTGTATGGGGGACACTTGAAGTTTTTGAAAATATTTTAGTTTTAGTATTTGTGGTACTGATGCCCGGAAAAACTACACTCTCTCGCTATTACGGTTCATAAGATATGACCCGAGGACGGACAGACGAACGGTCAATGAATTCTCTGCAATAGGGTTCCCTTTGGTACAATTTGGGTCCGGAACCCTAAAATACATGTGTATACACATCGAAAAATAAAAAAAAAAATCGTCTTGTTGTCGTTGTTCACATAATTCAGCGTTTCTTAAACTTATGTTGTCCGTGGAACATCAAAAAGAATATTTTTTGAACCCATTCTAACAATAGTCATTTTATTAACCTCTTTTAAGTACCAGGGAAATGAACCTATATTGAACTATAAGCTTCAATTTTCCAACAAAACAGTTTATTAAATTCCATAAAAAAAATTTATTATTTTATTTGTACCTATGATTTATATTTACAATGAATCTATTTAAAAACTTTAAAGATATTAGATATTTTTTCTATAGGGTAATAATTACGTGGGCGGTTTACGTAGAGACCTTATAAAAATTATTAAAATTTTGTGTGGATAATCTTTTTTTGCCTGTCTGTTGTTTTCTTCGATCTACCACCAACCAAAAAAAAAAAAAATTCAGAGATGTGGACCTTTGCCAATAATTCTTGAAATTATCCCATGAAAACATCAAGAAGAAATTTTAGAAATAAAAAAATTCTTACACTATTAAGTCGTTCGCCTTTGTTGTTCTTATATTTCGAATAAGTTTGTAGTTATTATCGCGGTAAAACAAAAGAACTCCCGTGATTTGTCTTAGAACATTTCTAACAACTGTTCTGAGGCTCCACTCATATGAGTTACAGTTTGTTGTGTGCGGCAGTGTCGCCCTAAATCTGTATGGCATAGAGCCAAGTCGATGCCACTTTTTGCTTGTAAATCAACATTTTGTTTGTTAAGGAAATTTTACTACTTAGAGGTAGAAGGCAGTTTAACATTTGCAACTTTGCGAAGCAAATTTAAATGTGTGGACGTTTGTCCAGGATTAGATTAAGATTTGATCCATCTTAAGAACGACACCTGAGCCGAATGGGATATCTGGTTGAATGCCTTGCCTCAGCGTGAAATCGTTATTGGATGATTTGCTAGGCCCATGATAACTTTTAAGCAATAAATTTTTATATCCAAGGAGTAGTCTGTCCGCAACTTGTCAAATGCTTGCTTTTAATATCCTAGAAAACAGCTGATCAATATTGCAAATTATCAAACCCAATAATGTACTAATTTTGCATTTAATAAAAACTAGTAAAAATAAAGAATATTGTTAAAATGCGAAGTTTAAGAATCACTGGCATAGTTGATAATTGATTGTGTGGAGAGCATTAAATTTATGTCGGAGATTTTATTTGATATGTCATACGTTTATTTTGCCTTGTTCATTTTTAATTGTTTATAATCACAAAAAAAAAAAAACACTCAATTGCCTTTTTTTAATAAAAAAAAAAAAAGTGCCGCGGCGACTTTATTATTTTAATAAAAAGCAAAAGCGTAAAATTTTTGGTTTGCTTCTTTTTTTTTTGTGTTTTTTTTTATTTTTTAGAAAGTCTTAGGAAGTTGATGATCAAGCGTTGTAACCTTTGTTGCAGCCACCAAATTAAGATATTTTCCTTATTTTCTATTTTTGGAAAGGCCAAATTTACGCTTGGAAAGTTTTTATTTGAAAACAAAAGTACATAAACCAATGAAAAAGAGATTGTTAACAAAAAAAAAAAAAAGATAAAAGTAAGAAAAATAATAACAAAATTGGGTATGGCATCATTGGTCATTGACTTCTGTAGTTATTAACTGTGGAAAGTGATTTAATAATTGGATAATTCTGGATTTGTTAAACCAAAATAAATATATAGTTTGTATAATCTTCATACTATAAATTGGCCAGGTTAGAGTTTTAAATGATTGATAAAAACCCTAATTAATCCAGGGCAATCATTGCAATTTAATAATCTTTTGAGTTATTAAAGAAACACCTTTAATTGTGTTTATTGCGAAAATACTTAGAGCTGTCGAGTAAAATGTGACTCAATAACAAGGGGGAAATCTACAGACAAGTAGTGACCCTTGTTTGTCGTTACATCATACAAAACTAGGGTACCACTGCTGCTAGCAATACACAGAGCATTCAAATCTGTCAAAAAAAGGCCCTATGCAGCATAACTGGGGTACCCTGGTGTGCGCAATGCCACCCTGCACAGAGACTCTCCATCTGTGCGGGAAGAAATTTATCAAAGCTGCAACTGTCACCAACAGAAACTACAAACTCATCCAAGGCGTGGTGATGACGTCTGAAGCTCCACCCTAATGACCTTACCACAAGGTTACCACCTAGATGTACACTGCATTATAATCGCCCAACGTCATAATTCTCTATAATCATAAGAATATTTTTTGCTATTTTGCAACAAAATTGTAACAAAAATCACTTACTCCTGCCGCGTGGCTGCATTTGGTCAGGCAATATCAATTCAGAGAATCCAAAGGGTTATTCTTCTGGTGCCAGTGGCACTATTATAAGAATCCGTTCTGGGAATTTCATTGTCAAAAATGGTCGACCTCCGCTGAAATTCTTAATCTGGTAGAGCAAAACCGACACGCAAGCTGTCAGGGAAATAGCGGAGGCACTAAACATCAACCGCATGAAAGTTTGGCAACATCTAAAATGAACAGGCTACGCAACAACGATCCATGTTTGGATATCACATGAATTAAAACGACATTTAAATTTAATCGACCGAATTATGCTGCTGAAAAGCAACGAAATCGAACCAATTTTTGCAGCGAATCATTTCGGGCTATGAAAAATGGATTAAACACTAGAATAAGCAATGTAAACGATCATGATCAAAGGCCGGTAACGACTCCACAAACGACTTTAAAGCCTGCATTGACGGCAAACAAGGTAATGTTGATTGTTTGGTGGGATTGGAAGAGACTTGTCTATCACAAGCCACTCCAACCTGGTAAATTCGGTCCTTACTGTTCACAACTTGACCGCTTGAGCTAAGCAATCAAGGAAAAGCGATCAGAATTGGCCAACAAAAAAGGAGTTGTGTTCCATCACATCTTTGCTGACACGGAACAACTTCTTTGAGAAGTTTTGACCCGGGCCTTGCACTTGCCTACCATTTGTTTCGGTATCTGAAAAATCTCTTTATGGTAAAAAACATTGTCCGGGCGAAGAGCCGTTGAAAATCACTTACCAAGTTTTTCGGCGATAAACCACAACAGTTCTACACCCATGGATTTATGAAGTTACCTGAAAAATGGCAAAAGGTCGTAGATAATCAAGGCAATAATCAATTATAACAAAAAACCGAGGATACTTTTCATGTCAATTGAGTCTTTATTGTTTCTTAATTCATTTAGTTGTTTATTTTAAAAATTGGTTACATTTATGAGAAGCGCCATAAATTTTATAAATATGTGTATTCTGTTACATATATTTATATATGGACCATTTTAAACATAATACTTATAATTAATGTAATAATAATAAAAAGGAGTACATATGTATGTCTTCGATCCTTCACTCCAAAACTGTTCTTCTGCTCTCTAAGAATGAATAGGTAAAGGACGACAATGTATATACTATAAATGTTTCGTCTATTTGAGCTCAATTAGCGCAGTCTCCAAGTCTAGCATCTTGGGATAATTGAACAGACGATCGTCCAACTTGGATTGAGCCCATAATATCAATTTAAGCAAAAACATTAGTTTCAAATCGTCACTTTGCTCGCACTTCAATATGGCTCCATTTAATTCGCTTGCAATCTTTTGTTTGTAAGACTGATCAACTAAATCAGAAAAGGGACTCTTCTGTGGCTTTTCGAATGCTAACAATGCCATCGTTCGTTCCAATTCAAACATGGCCTCTGGTATCTTTTCAGTAGATACGAAGAGTTCCTTTTGCGCATATGACAAAGCTTCTTCAATTTTCCCAGCTGTTATGAATTCAATCAATTGCAATTGTTGCAAGTGAAACAGTAGATAACGATCATTTTCCAACAAATCCGGATGCAGTTGGTTTACCAATTGTGTTGCGTCTTCTATACGTCCATTTTGTACAGCTGCACGTATTAAATCGCGATCATCGAGGGAATTAATCTCAATACCGGTGGGTTTCAATTCGGCTTCATGTTGAAATTTCTCAGCGGCTTCCTTGAATCCTTCCCTAACCAAATAATTCATAATAAGGCGATTCATATCCGCTTGTTTAAAGGGGAATTGTTCCAAGCGATGTAGCCATTCTTCGCTTTTATTATTGTAGCTCATTTTCTTGTTATTTCGTATTTTCCCAATTTTGAAGCCGTTCGTTCTAAGCAAACATGTTAATGATAAAATAATATAAATTTACAAGTTGCTTGTTGAGAATTTTTTGATGATTGATGGTTGATTGATTGCTTGCTTGTTTAATATAAAAAAAGCAAAATATTTATTGGGCGTCCTCACGAGATTGCATAAACTAAGTCTTTATACAAAAAAATTTGTAAATTTGCGTAAAATTGTGCGACGACTGAGTTGAGCAATTTCCAGAAAATATTAGCGTTGCCACAGATTTTTTTCTGTGTTTGCGAGAACAGCTGATTGCATCAATTTATACACTGCCACCCGTTTCGGTTTATTCACGAGCATAAACAGCCGCAATTTATGCAAACTCGTGAGGAGGACCCTGTATGTATTTTCTTTCGTACAATAAAAATTGCGACGGTGACTTTCTTTCCACAGCTAACCTGATAAACGTAAGACGCGCAAAACAAATGTAACAAGCCAAGAGACGAGAGACGACTGATTATTATTGTTTCATGGAGCAGACAACAGAGTTTGAATATGGGAGTGCTCGCTCTTGTGTGAGTGTCTGTCTTTTCATTATATGTGAGTGTCTTCTGATTATGTGTGAGTGTCTTCTGATTATGTGTGAGTGTCTTCTGTTATGTACATGGTGTGTTTGTGTGTGTTATGCCTGTATAAGTATCTTTTTGTTTTCCTAAAATGAAATAAGATTCACTTTTAACTTAATCTCTTGGGGATTCTTTAATATCATCACTTCTCTAATACCTTGTATGTATTTCTTTATCAATAATTTTACTATTGTATTATTGTTGTATTATCAATTTCAAGTGGATGTAGACAGACGTCTAGACGGCAATGAAATAGGTTACTCATTTATTTAGCATACTCCTCTACCCTACCTACCCTATTGCCATTGTTCGTCGGTCCGGTTCGTTCCCGAACACAACACCATCATCATCGAGAACTACCGACGACCCGACACGACATGAGCAAATTTCAATTAGCAACACGACAAGCTTTCATTGTCATAATAAACAATAATTTTTATATTGATGATGATGATAAACATTTAAATTTATAATATTAAATTCAGACTAACAACTACACTAAACTATTGTTCTAAAGACTTATTTGCACGACGCCAACGGAATACTTGATACCAACAACGCCACAATTTAGAATATGCATGCGCTGTCGAAAACCTCCTCAACCACCTTATCCTCCTTTGAGTGTTGCCAATCTGCATTCGATGGAAACAAGTTCTCTCAATCCATTTAATTGCTGCTATTCATCATCAGCTGCTCGAAATCGTTTACATAATACTGTGCACGCTTAAAGACCTCGGCACGTTGCACATTGCCACCAAAGCCAATGAAGTAATTTGCCGGTGGCACAGCCTCCAGATCTGTTGCCCCATCACCAATCATTGTGATCAAGACATCGGCGCTATATTGTTTACGTATGATGGCGATGGCTTCGGCTTTGCCGCCGGAACGTGAAGTGGGTTGTGTTGTATCGAAGCTGGCATAATCACCGGCATAATCGAATAGCAATTTATTCGCATAGAGATTGCTTAATGGAATACCCAATTCATTGGCCACTGGTGCAATGAGACAATCGAAACCACCTGAGATCAAATACACTTGTTTGCCATTGGCCTTGAGTTGTTCAACGAATCGTTTTACATTACGTGTCAGTGTAGCTGGACGCTGCTTAATGAAGTCGCCAATTTGCTTTTGGGTTGGACGAATGATATTCAAGCGGATTTTGAGTGCCTCTTGGAATGTCATTGAGCCGCCCATGGCTTCTTTGGTGACACGTGCCACTTCAGAACCTTTGCCACAGAAATCAGCAAGTTCATCGATTCCCTCCTCACAGATGACAGTGGAATCGACATCAAAGCAAACGATATTTGTTTGTTGTATGATTTTGGCAGCTAATTCGGGTTTCTTGGATTTCTCCACTTGGGTGATGGTTCCATTTGTCATTGTATGCTTTGTCATTGGTGTGGGGTGGTGTAAATTATTCTTTGTAGTCGCCACGGTTAGAAATGTGTTGACTTTTGACGTTGGAACACAACCGTTCGTCGTTGCTGAACGTACGATACTAACAGCTGCTGAGCTCATTTTGTTGTATTTTTCCTTTCAGTTTACTTTGTTTTTGTATAAATTTACTTATTTTTTATGATGATTTTTCTTTGTATATCGCAAGGTTTTTTTTTTTATATTTGTGTTTTACGAGTCTCAATTTGCCTCACGTCAATTCAGCAATTACGTAAAGTGTTACGTTTTCGGCGTTTTTTTTCTCCTCTCTTTTGTTTTGGTTGTCTCGAGCCATACACAAAAAAAATATTCCGTTATTTTGTGTGTCGGCTGCTGCGTCGTTTGTCTTTTGATTTCTTTAAATAAATTTATGAAGAAATGCTTTTATTTTAATGTCTAAATTTCTGTTTTGTTACAATTTATAATTTTTTTTCTTTCTTTGTTTTAATCACGTTTTTCCTTTAATGTTTTTAAATTGTTTTAAACGATGATCTAAACGCGTTGGATAGCTTTTTATAAATGAACTGAAATCAGTACAGGCACTTGCCTTTATATTTACAAAGAAATCGGCCTCTCACTCTCTCTCGCAAAATGCGTATCGACAGACTCTGCTTGCCTGCCTCTTGCTCCTTGGTTATATCAAGCAAAAACAAAACAAAAACAATTGAAATAATATAAAAAGATAGAGAAGGAGTAGAAACGCATCCATCAGATTTAAGTGAGTGATCGTACGATAATAAGAAATGACACACGACAAACAACAACAAGAACAATGATAACCGATTAACTTTGTAACATTCGACTATTACATTCCACTAACAACAAACAGTTCTCTCTGCCGTTTGCTGCACTCTTTGAAATTGATAGAATTGCATTTCGATGTACTTGCACATGTTCGTTCATATATTAAAAATGTATTCAGAGAGAGCAAAACAAGATCTCTGTTAACGAACGTTTTATGGTATTTTCTCAGTATGTAAACAGTGTAATCATGTTGTCCAATTGAAAATGAAATAGGAATTTGTTCTACCATTTTCACTTATCGCGTCGGAGATTTCATAAATATCGAAATGAGTAGCTTTCCTTTGTTCATTAAAGCCTTTGCACTCTCAGTTATTTACCCAAAATTTACACGTTTTACGATGCTGGAATGTTAAATTAACATACTTTCATTTTGAGTCAGAGTGCAATGGTCAATCCCAGACAGTGACAGGGTAACTCCTTTAAGATTTTTTGCGTCTTAAATGAGTGACCGCAAATGAATATTTTTATCATGTATCCAACTCAAATAATAATAAAAAAAAAAAATAAAAAAAAAACATTTACTTCGGACTCACGTTAAGTTCACGTGTTAAAGTGGCTCGCACGCCTTTTTTTATAATTTATTTTTGATTACTTAAAAACATGCTGTGCCATGTTATTATCTCTATCTTATTATTTATTTGGGGTTTTTATAGTCAAAGAAATATAGCAAAACAAACTCTTCATCGACTATTTTTTGAGTCTGTTGCCCTTAGCTTATTTGCAAAACGTTGAAACCGATTTAAACCTGTTTATGAAATTTGGCGAGTCTCTTAGCATTAAACCACAAAAAATTTAGCCAAATAATAATAAAAAAATATTAAGGCCATCACTCACACACAGCTGATTATCCGAAGAGAGTTACTCATTCAGAGAGTCTAATATGTACATACATACGTACCATATATACATACTAACGTATTTATCTGGAAGGCATGGCATAACATATAAACAATAAACAATTCATCTTAATATATAAAAATCAATATTTGTTTGTTTGTTTATATGTAATGCGATGCCTCACCGTTCATCTGATTGCAATGAAATTGTCTGTATGTATGTGTATGGTATAGGATAGTTTTGGCTCCGATAAGTAGCGCTGTTTTCGAGAAATTGCTGAATCAAATATCTCTTTTTGATTTTGTTTTGTTGCTATTCATGATTACGCAAATTCAAGTAAACATTCCCTTAGCCATGCGATGCTGGGCTGGGTACCCTAGTGTATCCACAATAAAAAAAATTTCCTATATTTTTTGTTTATTTTGCTTTCGATTTTTGGCACAATTTTTTTTTTTTTTTATTATTGTTTTTTTTCGGCATGGAAAAATACCGCTTCATTTGTTCTTTTTTTTTATCAATTTTATGTTATTTTGGTGGCCAATGTTATTTAACATATTTTACAGAGTTAACCTAACATAACATGTTTCTGTTAAACCACTGTAAAGACAATCAGTTTGCTATCTTCTTTACATTTACTTTTCTTCACTTTGCCGTTTTGCTCTCTCATTATGGAAATGATAAATGCTGAAATAAAGAAAAAATTTCTATCTATCATTTTTTTTGTTTTGTTTTGTTATTTTTATTGTTTTTATCTTGGACTCTGTAATGCAATAACAAATAAACAACAAGTTAAATACAACAACAACAAGATATATGACACTTGTTTTGTTGATTCATTTAAAGTTGAGAATAATAAAAAGAATTTAAAACCATTGTAAACAAGTCAATCGACGGCGTTGTAAACAAAATTGCATTGTAAATTGTTTTGCAATTACTTTCAATTGACAATTGACATGTGCAAAGTCTTCAATTGTAATACCTTCATAACTTAAATGTCCTTAACAACAGTTGGTCCTGTTCAAGAAAGAAAATCAAGCAAAAGAATTTGAATGAATTTTTCATGAAATGTAAAAAAATGTTTTCATTATTCAATCGCCTTGAATAATTGTCGATTTAAGTATGTTTTTGCTAAAGTGATTGTTGTTTTTACTAAATGACTTCCATGCATTCCCATGTTACCTTGAAATTAATTCGCTTGCATTTCCCTTTTAAGTTAAGACGGAGAACTCCTTATTTATGGGGGTTTTCTACCCATTGTTGTTTTTATTGTCGCCAGTTGCCACGACACTTCTTTGACTTGACGACGACGACGTATACGTGATATGTTTTTTCTTTCAGTTTGGTAGCTGACTGAATTCAGTGATTCTCAATCCATGTGATGTGTTGCTTTTGGGTATCATTCTTGGTGATTGAAAGTTGCTTTAAGTTTTTAGAACTGGTTGCAAAGGGGATTCCCCATCCTATGAACTTGAATTCATTCAATACATTTGTATTTGAGGATTGAGTACTGATTGAAAATGATATATAAATGCTTAAGAAAATGGTTCCCATCGAAACTGTATCTAATTTCATTAGAAGAATGTTCTGGTGGCTTTGAGATTTGAACTTCCAAGAACCCTTAGCTGTCATATTCTGCTTCTAGTGTCCCGAAAAGCCTTCCTAATCGATTTTGTATCCAATTTCATTAGAAGAATGTTCTGCTGGCTCTGATATTTGCACTTCCTAAGATCCTTAGCGTTCCTGATCGAAATTAT
This sequence comes from Amiota minor, assembly GCA_037043295.1. Classification (NCBI taxonomy): domain Eukaryota; kingdom Metazoa; phylum Arthropoda; class Insecta; order Diptera; family Drosophilidae; genus Amiota; species Amiota minor. The sequence continues at coordinate 1,458,165 of JBAMAW010001063.1, forward strand.
ATTCAATTTCATTGGAAGAATGTTCTGGTGGCTCTGAGTTTTGTACTTTCTAGTGCCTTTATCTGCCTTAAACCATTTCTATTGTGCCGAAAAGTGTTCCCAATCGAAAATATATGCAATTTTATTCGACGAATGTTGCATTGGTTTTGAAATTTGTACTTCGTAGAGCCCTTGGCTGCCTTACGCCGATTCTAGTGTCCCGGAAATAGTTCCTAATCGATACTATATCTTATTTCATTATAAAAATTTTTGCGAGGGCTCTGTTATTATTATGTTATTAAAATAGTACTGAAGTTTGAGACTCACTGACTTAAAGCCCAACCCTAGTGTCCTCGTGTTGAAAGAAAGAACTACAACCGTCACCAGCTGTCATTGTTTTTAGGACCTTTACCTTTATATTTTGTTGCTCTTCTTATTGTTGTTGTTGATAATGTACTGCTGCTATGTACAAAATGTACATCTACCATTTTGGTTTTAAATCAAGTTAAGTTTTACTTGAATTGAGTTGTGATGTGCACATGGCAACATGATTTCAGGTACAGTCTTTTTATTAGTTTTTCTTCATATTTCATATTGATTGACCTTGTTGTTTGTTGCACTACATACTTAGTACATTAAAAATACATGTAATAAATATTAAAAAATAATAATAAATTCTTTCAGTTGTTATTGTGTTTCTGTGTGTTTGTGGTTGCTAGGCTTGACGTGTTGATGGATGGTTTCATTTTACAATGTTGAGTTTTCTTAACACATACTTACATATACAGAAGTATTTTTTGGTTTACAAATGATGGAAACGATATAATCTTACCTCGACTCACCTTAAACAAATTTTGCCCTAGGACAGTGGGAATTTGTTGTCATTGTGGCAGATTGTGTCATTTGAGAAATTTTATAGGACAATCAATTTTGTAACTCGTGCATTGCTTATTGGATGGATATTCATATACATTTTATAGGCTTTAAATGTTTTATTGTTGTTTGATTGATTTTGGAATAAGTCCATATGTTCGTAATTCCAACGCCCAATTATCAAACCACATAAATTTTTGAAAAGATATGACATAATTTATGCATTGTCTTATAATTATTTTGAATATCATTTATATTGACTAAGTATTTCTAAGTACGTGGAGAATTTGTTTTCTTAAATATTGAAATCAAAATCAAAACTTGAAATAAAGATATCATGAATTCTTGAATACAAAATTATCACTTTTTGAGAAGGATCATGGTGCTTCAGTAGATCCAATAGATGTAACTAATTTTTCATTGAAAACTTTGTATTTCTTGGAACGTTTTATTGCTCAGATCTCAACAAATGTTAGCGATTGAACTAATATTAATCGAAGTACTCAAAAATTTTAGAATAGAACCAAAATCAGTTTAAAAATGTGTAATACACATTTTCCCATGTTTATTATTAAAAGGATGATGACCTCTTCTGATACACTAATCTCCAGATCTTTAGGTTTTCTAATCCCCCAATATATTGTAAATCGATTTCCAATCTCATAATTATTATTTTTTTTTTTTAATATACTTATATATATTTTGGTATAATTTCGAGATATCATGTCTGCTCATATTTTTCCATTATGGATTGCTCTACTTCTTCTTCTTCTTTATACATATGACACCATTTCCGTCATTATCAGCTTACATGCAAAACAATATTACAACTACTAAAAGCTCAACAACCACAAAAACCTGTCAAAAGAACCTTATAATACATAGAACGTGCGAGAGCGGTGGAATATTGTGTTTGTTGAACGAGGAGGGAAGAAAATGTGGGCTCGATTTCTATGAAAGTTTTTATTTTTTTGCTTGCAATTTTCATTGTCTTTCTATTCACTATTCTTGGTTATTATCATTTTTATAGTCAACAATAAATGTTTTGTCTAACTTGACAACGCGAAACTATTCTTATTGCCTGTCAACTTGCCCCCCGTAGTTTGTAGCCAATAACAAAAAAAACAATGAAATTTAAATCGAAAAACAAACAAACAACGGAATCTTTCCTGGCTTATCATATTGAATATAAGTATAGAAAAATACACTTGACGACGCACGTTTCTATGAATTGATTGAAAAACATGAAATTTAATAAATTCATTTCATCAGCTGCTTGCTTTATTGTTTTTTTTTTTTTTGTATAGTCTAAAAGTAATATGATTTTGTTATTAAATAATATTTTTACTATTAAATTTCTTTGTTTCCCTTTTTGTTTCTAACAGATGAATAGAAGGGTGCTTGAATCTAAGAGTATAAGCTTACTTCTCATTCAGCTTGGATCGCATGCAATTCTCTCATACTCTCTCACATCCATGCAAATATAGAAACACTTTTAGCTTGGTTTAGTCACATGCTCACTCACAAGTGTCACACAATGACTTATTAAAAAAAAGCTCTCTTGACACATTTACTCATCATGTTAAAAACAATGTAAATTTATAGAGAGCAAAGCTGTTCATCAGCAACAGGGAGACTGGGACTTCATTTAAAGACGATTGATTGCGATTTCCATTTCAATTTCATCAGAAGTTTTTGCATCATACAAAATGGTTCATATTGAAAAATAAGATTACAAAATATTTATAATCATCATTATCATCACAAACAAGCAGCAGAGGTGTATTTTACTTAGTGGAGACCTTTGGGAAAATAGAGTTTCGGGGCACCATAATTCCAAGTAAAACTGTAATTGAAGTAATAAATAAACTATCTACAATACAAAAATGATAAAATTATGAATCGGCATATCTGAGGGTGAAAGACTCGTTCCTGACTCCTTTTACTATTGCCTGACATGGGTCTATAGCGGGAATTGTGAATCTTTATGGATTTGAGTTTTGATTGAAATTTTCATAATCATGGCAAAAATGTATGTGTCTCTGGGGTAAAATCCTTTTCGGGGTACGGGAGTTTTTCTTGTTTGGTAATTATCATTTGTATATACATTTGCAAAAAAGTTACCACCGTTTGACAAAAAATGGCTTCGGAAGTATGTAAGTTATGATTGAATTATTCATTTGTGCGAACTGTTGGGATCAGTTCGTAGTGTTCTACTATGAGCAATTTAGCCGAGTACTGAACTTAAACCGTCTCCAATATACATATCAAAAGGCAAGACAAAGTAATGTATAAGGAAGACAACGCTCGACCACATCTTGCAAAAGTCGTCAAGGGAACTTTAGAGGCGCTTGAATGGAATGTCCTAACTACCAGTTTTTTCGGTTGATGACTCTTACAAATTGGGTTTTGGATCGCCTCAAAAGACATCCCAAAACTCGTATGCTGCCTGAAAGATGGGGAAGAGTTGTAGCTAACGTTGAACAATATATTCAATCAAACCCCAATGTCCCCAATGTACCTTTCTTTCTCAAGAAATAGCCAAGAAATAGAAAATTTTTGATTAAAAACTCTTAAAACAATAGTTTCTTATGAAGAAGGGCGCAATACCTAAGGGTATTAGTACGGCCCTGTCGGGACCCAAACAATTGCGCAAGGGAAATCGTGTCCATAACAACAAATTCTTATTTTTCATTAAAAATATAATAATAATACGATTAATTGTTGTTGCACTGGTTTTCGTATTCTACGTCTTTGTAAACTCGTGTTTAATCGTCATCTTCATTGCTGGGGGCATAACTGTAAACGTCATATGTATATATTTTGTTTTTTTGTTTTTGCTTTGCTCCCCAGTCTTGGCCTTTTTTACAATAAGTTGTTTTGTTATTGTAGTTCTCATCGTCACAGTTGTTATTATTGCTGTTGTTGTTGCGTTCCTATTTTTATTTGTTATTTTGTTGCTATGTTGAGCTTGAATTAAATTGTTTCTCTGTTGCTGTTTTTCAATATTTCTTCATCTTCTTCATATAATCAGAACACTGACTTTCGAGGTCTATTATTTGTTGTTTTTGTTGTTGATATTTCACTTTACACTGCTCAACAAAATGTGGTGGAACTGTTCAGTTTATATTTATATGGTTTTATGTATTTCTATAAAATGACGCATAGGCGGAACTTAGTCCTTTTGAGTGCAGTCGCCGGTCTTTTATACTTAGAAACTTTATAAATGACAGGCTTCCCTTTTGTTCCCTTTCTTTGGCATCTCTTCTTTATCTTCATCTTCATCATCATCGTCATCATTATTGAGTTGTTGTGCATGTTTACAGTTAGTTCATTGCACTCCAATTAACAATGTGCCAACAAATCATGAAAGCATTTTCTCTTAACAATTGTTCGTACGCTCATCATCATAACTATGAATAACAACAACAACAACCACAGACACTGACTGGCTGCCAACCAAGTTCAGTGAAGTTAGTCGTCAGCCAACCTCAAAACTTCCGACCTCACAATGTGAGCCATTAGTTAAGTCAGGAGCGGCCTAACAACTTTAGTGTCTTGTGGCGGTAAAACTAAATGAAGTCCCAGTCGACATAGAAATGTAATAAGTATTTTGTTACTTTGAACAAAATATAGCAAGGATTCTCTTTAGAATTGGTTGTGGGTCATTTTCAGAATATTTGATTATAATAAATTTGTTCCCACCTCTGATGATTTCTGTTAGTTAATGTGTTTCCAACCATTTTCCTATACACAAGTAAGTGGGTCGTGGTTATAAGTGGGTAGGTGGATGATAATGACGTTGACTGACTGCCTGCCTACACTCTCTCATTCACTCAATCAGTTATGTAGCTTTGAAGTAATGCACACTTTGTAATAATCATTTGCCGGTTTTTAGCTGCGCCTCGTTTTGCATGATAATCGATTTGAAAATGCTTACCAAACAAGAAGAGAAGGCGGCGATAGTAGTAGCAGCATAATCTCCACCAGCCACCATCGCAACATTCATGATTTTAGATGTAATCAAAAAAAAAAGAAACAATAAAGACAAGAGTTAAAAGAGCAAAAAATATATAAAAAGAACGAAGTAAATACAATAACTTTGTGTAATGGGAACAATGGCAACTGCTGCTTTGAACTCTTTTTTTTTCTAATTGTTGACTTTGCTATTTGCTTTTTGACTTTTGAAGCTTGACTTGGCATAACAAAAGAGTTAGATAAGCATTAAGAAAGGATTGCCAAATCATCAGTTACTCTTTTTACGCCTTTAAGAAGAGCACGATAAAAAAAAAAAAATTACATTAATTTTTTATATAAAAATATTTGAAGAAAGAAATTTGTATAAAAATTGTAAAAAAGTATATTATACAATATTTTTAGAAATACAGAAATTTAAAACAACGGAGGCATTCTGAATAGTTTAGACCGAAAAACAGTGTTAATTTTGGTTCGTAAGTTCTTGCAGCATGGCATAAACAATCAAGGGATTAAAAAATAATAAGCACAACGACGTTTTTGTAAAACTATTCGAAAAAATCTTTCTGACTTGTGGTAGTTAGAAAGATATATAGATTGGGGGAATGGTGGGATCTAGTATGTGGTAGTTCCTCCAAGATTCTGGCATTCATCAAGAATTCCAAAATTTTCTGTGGAGGCAAATCTGTAACTTCACTTTCATCAATGTACTGGTTACCTAAGTATAGAAGTCCAAATTAAACTCTTACAATGATTTAATAAATTGTACTCTGTTCTTTCCTATTAAGAAGCCTGAGCCTGAGCCTACACTGTTACCTTTCCGAATTAGTCCCATTACTTCTTTTGTCCTTTTGCGAGAACTTGAAGGAATAAATGGATTTTGTTACTGTAGTATTTTTTTTTTGTGTCCAACTAATATTGATGGCCACTGAGTCCAGATATTCAAATATGTAGTTGTTTGCTGCTAGTCTTTTTAGGAACGTTAAGTTGTTCTAAAGAAGCTTTGGTTTGATCTCGAAGGCGTCGAGTGCTTGTAGTGCAGCCTTGCTGTCAGATTGTATTGTATATCTTCCTATTTAGAATACCACACTGTATTTCTTCTCTTAGGCAGTAACTCTATTGCGTGGATTTCTGCCTAAGAAACTGAATTCTGTTAGCCTATACTGGTACATAATAGCCTTCTTGAGTTCTAGTTCTGTGTATCAAACATGGAAGAAACAGACTGGGTTTGGTCTCAACTATTATCAGTTTGCCCAATTCGGAAATGTAACTTTATTTATGTATTTTATTGGAAGTTTAATTTATTCGGACAGAAATCGCTTAGACAAAAATTGGTTTTGCTCGAATTCAGCTCATCCCTGTGTAAGGATTTTAGGCACCATACCGATTTTCTTTCCTTATCTATAATGAGCCATAGTATCATATATAACATTCCTTCCATCCTTCTTAAAAAAAACGAATGGATTGGTTGGTAAGTTTAATAAAGTTTCAATGGCACCTGTTGGAGCTGTTCCCTATATGGCTTCTGTAGAACTTGTACTACTTCATGGCTTTTGCATTCCGAAAATACAAATTGGAAATTATGAAGCATCCAAATACTTTATGAACCCATCTCGTGTATAAACAACATAACCAAATATGAACTATAAACAACTTCTGTGTATCTCTATCAAGTTAATTCAATTTTAAATAACAGACAAGTATAATTAATGCAAATTTAAGTATGTACGAGTATAGACTACACACAAATGGTACTTACATATATTCCATTACCCAACCTTACAACTGGTTCTCTGTATTCACAATAAATAGCAGCTGCCGTCTATGTTTCTACGTACTTCTCTGGCACTCTATTGTTGTGCATATGTGCTTTGTTTGCTACACCTACTCATCTGCCATACAAGCCACAGGAAAAGTGTAACCTTCAATCAAATTATAAATGAGTCACCTCACAATACAACCAACCAACCAACCAACCCACCTAATAAATCTCATCTAAACCTCTCTCCCTCGTTTCCCATCTATCACATTTCCCTGCGTTAGTCAATACACTTTGTAATTTATAATAAAATAAATTATTTAAATTGCATTAAATTAGCAATGATTGTTTTTCAAAATCCCCCCTTCTCCTTCCTCACAAGTTCTCAGGTCCCATTTTCATTCAAACATTTTGCAGCATTCAAAATCACTATTCGTTTACTTAATGATTTGTTTTCTTTTGTTCGCTCACAGCACCCACGCACCTTATTTGGATGTTTGTTGGCTCAACAGTGAATTTCGCATCACTCAGATTAATAAACAAATTATTTTTTCTTCATACTTTATGTGTTCTAAATTCAAAGCTCATTTAACGCTCTATTTATTATAAACAAATTCAATGTTTTTAAATTAAATTAGTTTTCTTTTTTTTTTTACTATTTTCAGCTTAAATAATTTATCTCAAAATGGCTGAATTCCGTTTCAATATTAAACCACTGTTTCCGCAGCCCATTATTAAAGTGACATCAAATCTATTGCCGCATACTTTTCGCGGGGATCGGCGTCAATGTCTGTAAGTCTTAAGATTTGTGAACGAAATCAGTAAACTATCCAAATATTAATTGAGTTGCTATTCATTTTCATTAATCAGAGATGCTACGTCCAAGATGTCTGAGATTATTGATAGCATTGGTCAATTATCAGCAACATCTCAAGCTCTTAATAAACCAGTAACTTCAGCTCAGCGTTTGCGTATGTCTGAGAATCAAGTGATTTATCTTTTAGCTGATGTTAATGCTGGAAAGAAGTAAGTACCCCCCGTATTTCGGAATTTCAATCGTTTTATGTTCAAATATAAAAAAAATAATAATTTTGAAAAATCATTTTCTTACATTATTTTAGTGGTGCTGTTACGGGTTTACTCAAAGTTGGTACTAAAGATCTTTATCTGTTTGACAACACCGGTGTAACACGCAAGATCGACAACGCTCCATGCATTCTCGATTTTTATATCCATGAATCGCGTCAACGTTCTGGCTTAGGTAAACAATTGTTCGAAACAATGTTGGTTGAAGAAGAGTGGACACCAGTCAAGGTCACTGTGGATAGACCTTCGGAGAAACTACTTGCTTTCTTACGTAAACATTACGGCCTAGTGAAGACTATACCGCAGGCCAATAATTTTGTATTGTACGAAGGGTTCTTCAGCGATAGTGATGGTCCAACTCAGCAACGTCACCATCAAACGAATGGCCATAGCCTAGAAGTTGCTAACAGGTATGTGCATTATGCCTTAACATCTATCTATGTACATGTTATACATTGTACATATCTGTATGGGTATACAAAATATTGTTTGCATTTAAAACTAATCAAATAACAACAAAACTCTCGTCCTTTTGTCCATCTTGATGGCGGCATACTCTATCGCTTCCGTCATTGTACTTTAATTGACTTTACTGCCAGTAAATGCGATTTATCGCTTACAACTCGTCAAATCTTAAAGTCTACAATAGCAACTTCTCTTAACTTCCTCCTCCTTCACTAAATGAACCATATTTCGTTCATCGTAATTAGGAGCTCAGCGTATGCTTCTAGCACAAGTCATTCATTAAAGTAGTCGTCGTCGCATGGCGGCAGCATGATATCTTGAATTTTGTACGTAGGAAATATTACTACTTGGCAATTGGCCATTTCTTTCTAAGTATGTTTCAACGATATTGCGGCTTCATTTGCATAGTTAGCATTAAGAAGTCCTGAGAAGGAAAGTGTTGAATCACGACACAACACACGCCATTCGAACATAAATATTAGCTCAAGAAAGCAAGTCACTAGCCGTCCAAGCAGAAACAGATTGTAGATTGGTAGCGTCGGCATTATTTCCTTCCTAAGTTTTCATTCGTTTCTCTATGTTGACTTCTTGTTGTTCTTGATTTCTTTATTTATTTAATTTTTCATTTTATTTCACTGCGTGATGAGTATTATGAAGTTTGTCATGAAGTTTGTAACACAAAAAGGAAACGGCAAAAAGACCCCATAAATTATATACACTATATTCTTGATCAACTCGACAAGACCATCTAATTAAGGTATGTCCATCTCTATATATGCAAACTAGTCCCACAGTTTTTGAGCTAAAGAGCACCAGTCGGATCGGATCATTAGGAGGGGTGCCTCCCATGCAATTCCAAATACAAATTCATGTTCTTATTAGAAAAACTTTTTTGTTGTTGGTATTATTCAACTGAAATTTCAATAGTATTAGTGTCTGAACCGTATGCATTAACCGTGTAAATTTCAAAACCCTTGGATTACCCATATAAACCCCTATTCAAATGAAATGAAATTTGGACACTATAAGTCTTTAAACTATGTCTACCAACCATGTAAATTTCAAAACCATAGGATTACTGGATTGTTTAGCTCCCATACCAACACCGAATGCAATTCATGTTCTTATTAGAAGAACTTTTTTGTTTTTTGTGTTATTGAAATTAAATTTGGACACTGTGAGTGTCTGAGACATGTCCACCAACAATATAAATTTCAAGAACCTAGGTTTACTGGATCGGATAGCTCCCATGCAAATATTTCAGTTTCATTGAAATGTTGATTTGCTGCATGTATGCTGACTCTACCCTAAGCATAAGTCAAATTTATAATGAAATATTTCCGAATGTTCAATCAGCGGAGCGTTTACAAAAACGTATTCTAGGGGTGCGTGAAGAGCATAAAAATTTTGGCATAGCCGAATTTAACCTTCCTTTTCTTGTTTTTCTTTCTCTTTAAGACGACGGGTAGTTTTTCTTACTTTATTTTTTATGGTTTATGATTTAATTACACGGTTTCTTTATAAGTTTGTGTGCATTTGTTGATTCCTTTGAAGGCTCATTTTTTATCGATTTACTTGTAATTTACTTGTTTCACTCTTTATGATTCAGATAAGTTGCATGATTTTCTGTTTGTTAGCCACATATGACTAATTACATTTAAAAGAGAAATATTTGTTTGTAAGAAAAGAAAACGTAAATAAAGTCTTTTTTTTTAGAGATATAAAATAAGGAAAACTGTCTATTAAATGGAAATGGTTCCAATGTTCTAGGGTATTTCTTGCAATAAAAGGCACATCATTGTACATGTTTACAATCTGATCCAATAGGTAATCGATTCCAAAATCGGCCGCAACTTGCAGGTGGAGCCATCTATTGAAAACGGACCGAACTAATAGTCTAGCATTTTTCCAATTTTCGTACCCCTTCCAAAGAATAGGTTTTCTCAAGGTCTTGAAAATAGGTGATTGTTTCAGTGATCTAAATCTCTTACCGTCATTTCTTCAAGATTTAAAACATAAAATATTTGCAGGGCGCTATATTTGGGGAATATGCTGGATGGGGTATCAATTCATAGCCCCATTTATGTATTTTTGTAATAGCGACATGTGCACCAAATGCGGTCGTTGATATGTGGTTATGACCTTCCTCGCTGTCAATTCACATTGGCCTTCTTTGGTGCAAGTTCTCTGATGTCTCGTCATGAATCTATGTTTTATCCACGGTTACGAAATGATATAGAAAATCATTTGAATTACAGTTGAACATCGCCAAACACACTTTTGAGTAGCGGGAATAGATTTTTCATGCAAATAGTCATGTAAAATGTGCTGCATCCGTTCAGTTGAGATACCTATAGCCTCAGCTGCCTCAGGAACTTTCATTTTCCGACCGTCCAATATCTTTCCATGGATTTTATTGGCGATTCTGACGTGACGTTTTCTTTTGGGTGACCTGAACATTCGGGGTGACACAATGAAATTCAGTTAAACACTTCTGAACCATTGAAATTTGTCAAGCCGCCTCACCTTGGTTTCGATGAAATATGGAATACTTGATGAGCTCACGAAATACAATTTCTCCCATTTTCGTCGAAATTCACGTGGTTGTCAGCTTTCAATGGCTGTCCATGGCATTTAAAGTTACTACGTTGGAAAAAATCCTTGCCCTCGTTCATAGAATGAAGCCACAGAATTTCGTACATTTTTTTTTTCTTTGAATATCATTACATTTTCTGTAGAATGTTTTCATATGTTTGTTAGGTTATAGCCGGTGCCTTTTGTGTAAACGCAAAGGAACAGAGGTATTAAAGATGGGAGGGGGGGATAGATTAAATGGAAAGGATAAACTACCTTCCTGTATGTCGCCAAAGGCTTTTTTGAGTTAACAAAGAGCAATACATGCTTTAGAGGTTGTTCGTTCTTAGGTCAGTAGAAGTATTAAAGGCGCCGTCACTGTCCCTGACGACTTTAACTTTCTATATTTACTTGGATAAAAATAAATAAGGATTGGTACAATAGATTTTCATAAGAGTTTTATATGATCCTATTTACCTACATTAATTCGGTGTAAGGAAAGAAAATAATTTAACAAAAAAAACTTAATACTTAATAAAATATATAAACTAACCTATAAATATCTTTTCTTTTCTATAAACAAAAATTACCCGTGCTAACCAACAACAACAACAACAACAACAATGAATGAATTTGTATCATCATTAATAATAATAATAAACAACAACAATGTAACCAATACAATCTTCGTATCGTCATCATCATCATCATCATCCTTATAAACAACAACAAAAACAACGAAATCTCATCATCATCAATATTATGTGGTTGTTGGTTGAATCATAATTGTAGTCCTAACTCACTCTTCTTTGGTTCCCCATATAACGGCAATGATACTAACAGACGTCGTCATAGTATGGAGCAACATGGTGAAGGCGTCCAACAGATGCCATCACCGAATACTTTATTGCAACAAGTCACTCAGATCTCACCGGCAGGACGCTATGGAGCGCCACGTCCAACATCCACCATGGGGGAGGTACTGTACATTATTCTAAAACTCTATTTATTTTGGAATGCCTAATTTTGATTTCTAACAAAGATTGCTTTGATTGATATTTCTAAATTGCTTTGATTATTATATATATATATACATCACTTTCAACTGGGTGATGAAATTTTTGCTATTGAAAGATCGGAGTATGTCATGAGTTTCTATATGTCAATTTCTATTTGTGTGTGTGTGTCATTTATTTTTTCCAAGTGGAGCAAGTCAGGTTTACTAAAATTTTGAAAAAAATATAAATAAATTTTTTCTCGCTTTTGTCTCGATATAAAAAAGTGTAGAAAATATATCAATTTTGTGCATTTAGTAATTTTGTTAAAAACAAAAAAAAGAAAAGTATTTTCAAGTGTGTTAAATTTTACGAATAAATAATATTCGCCAACAATTATGGATCAACAACAACAACAACAACGTTCACGTAATCGTCCCGGAGGTGGCGTTCAACCTTCCAAGACAAGCATTGCTGTAAGTTGACTTAGTCATTACTTAGTTAGAGTTGGTAAAAAAATTATGTATAAAATATATAATTCCCAGTCACGCCGTGGCCATGGCGGTGGAGCTGCTGCTGCTGCCCCTTCGAACAGTGATATGAAAAAATATGGCAGCTCAGTCAGTTTGACTCCAAGTCAAGCAGCACAACGCGATGCGAATGTAAGACTTCATTGCTTTCTATTTCTTCGTATGCCTTTAAGCGTAGTTTATTCCCGTCTTAGGTGCTTAAGAGTCCTTTGGACGCATTGAGTCGTAATACTTTCCGCCAGGAAGTCTTGCAGAAGCGTTCCGGCCTCCAGGATGTTGATGATGCATATTTGAATAGTAATGTGTTTGCACGTTCATCACGTGTTCGTCATTCGGGTCTAGACGATGGCATGAATCGCATGCCAAATCAGCAGCAGCAGCAGCAACAGCAACAGATGCAAGGTGGTGGACATATGGCCCAGGCACAAGTGGTAAGTGCCAAAAGAGATGTCGGGTAGTTAATAATTTATTACTCCAATGTTGTTGCTTCAATATAGGCGCCATTACGCATGATGGCTGGTGAGGCCCATCATGGTGGTGGTGGAGGAGCTCAAGCTCAAGCTCAATATCAACAACCGCAGCAACAACAGATGCCACCACCAGCATCGCCAAAACAACAGCAACAACAGCAGCAGCAACAGCAACAGCAACAGCAACATCAGATTGTGGCACCAACATCTCCACAGATGCAACCGCAGGTACAAGGTCAGTTAGGTGGACAACAACAAGCAGCCGCTGGAGGTGCTCAAGCTCAAACTCAAGGTTATGGCCAACAAGCTCAATCCCCACGTGATAGCATTCATTCTCAGAAGCAAACAACACCCTCACATGGACAGGGACAACAGGGACAGGGAAATGCACATCAACATCAGCGCAGTGCTGGCGGACATGCTCATCAACAGCAACAAGGCGAGCCAGCTGGTTATCCTCCAGCTCAACAATCTTCTTCCAATAAATATCAGCAGCAACAGCAACAACACCAAGTACAACAACAACAACAGCAGCAGCAGCAGCAACAGGCTCAACAATCTTATGTAATACTTTGATTGACAACATTTAGTGTCTTCATTTTGGAATCACTTACATTTATTTTTTTTACATCATATTTTGCAGCATCAACAAGTTTCTGGTGATAATGCTGCCAATGCTGCCCCCATGGCACCACCACCACCTGAAGCTGATATGTGCACTACTTGCCCCAATTGTCAAACAACCATTTATCTTGTGCGTTCCCCAGAAATGGGTAACGGTGACGCTGGCAGTCCAATGAATTATTAATTCAATATATTTTTACTACTGACTGACATTCGTTTTAGTCGATCATTCTCAGCCAGTATCATCTTCTACCAATCCACCCACCACTGAACAATGTCCATTTAACAATTTAGTCCAATGCGAATATGATTTCAAGAAGGAATCCAATCTAACCCAGACGTTCTTATTAACTAACCGGATTTTCATATTTAAAAACTTGCTTTGTCTCTTTAACCAACCAATTGATTCTAGTTACATATTTTTTGTCTATAAATTTGCTGTAAACTTGGTTTCTTTTTTTTTTTGTAAGTGTGTGTGTGTATTAAATTGAGTCGAAATTATGTGTTCCAGATAAAAAAAAGAACTTTCACTTGCTTTCTTTCTTGGCTCATTGCCAACATCAAAAGGAAAAAAAAAAACCAAAAAAAAAAAAAAAATCACAAAAACCAAAAAAAGTTGCAAATGTCGCTTGCTCTACTAGTCTACTTCAAATTTTTATTTTTATTTTTTTTTTGTTTGTTATTTTGTAGAATTTTGTTTCGTTTTTATTAGAAAAATGAAAGTAAGAAAGACACACACACACACACATTGCAAACAGGAAATGACACAAACACACACACACACACACACACACAGATGCAAACAGGAAATGACATAAAAAAGGCGCAACGCAAACAAGTGAATGCTTTAAAATCAGGGGGGCTTCTTTGGCCTTTTGGGTGACATTCACTTGCTTAGTTGCGAGAAGAAAACGAAAGTCATCAAATTCAGTTGAAAGTGACTTTTGTTTGTAGTAGTGTAACATTTGTATTTGAGCTTCCATGAAGTTCACTTGTCTGTAAGACGACAATTTGTTAATATTTTTTATATTCAAACTCTCTTCAATTTTTACAGATAATTCACGCTGGCAGTCCAAAACTAAACAAGGGCGGCGGTACGGCTGATAACAGCGGGTGAATATTATTAACTCATAATCATTAAAATAAACATAAAGAAGAAGAAAAAAAAAAGAAATAGAAAGGATTAACAAATTTCAGTCTGATTGTGTAGTATAAAATGGGACGAAGATTTTGTGAAAAAAAGAAAAAATGGTAGTCATTTGTTTCGAAACTGAGGACTAACGTGGGCATTAAAGAATTTCTAACTCTAGTAGATTTGCCACATCAGAAACTTATATTGTCGAAATTTCAGTTTGATCGGACCACTAGGGAGAGTACGTCCCTAACAAACCCCATTAAAATTCAGGGGCTTATTAGAAAAACTTTATCCTATCGATTTGGAATTTAACCACTATAAGTTTTTGAAATAGGCGCTGTGCATTTGTTGGAATCAGTCACATCGGCCAACTAGGAGGAGTAGTATCTCCCATACAAACCCACAATTGTAATATTAGCGTATTAGATGAAATACTGCGCCATAATTGTTGTACAAGCTCAGGTTGTCTCAAGATTCATTCAAAGAGAGGGAAATACATCTATAATTGCATTACAAATGGGCATAAAAGGAATTACTGTTTTGTAAGAAGGGATCCCATGGAGTTTGCATTGTATTTCAGAGTACGTCTCACTTTATACTACAAGACGAAACCCGCAACATTCTCTAAGATTCAAAGAAGAATGGTGCGTGTGGATATCTTGATTTGTTAATCCTTGAAATAAATAAATGTGCACTTTATATGTTTTTGTATTGTTGTTTGTTATTATTGTTATTTATGTTGTACAATAATTTTATATTATTTATTTTCATGCATATAATTTTTTTCATTATTATTTTTTACTCATTTGTGTCCTTGTTTTTCTTTATTTTTCATTTATACAGAAACAAGTAGGTTTTACAATCTGAAACCAAACAAAAAAAAAAAAAAAAAAAGAAAGATAAGTAATAAAATAACAATAAATAAATTACTAACCAAGGAAATCAGGAAGCAAAAATGGCAACTAAAATTGTACAAAGAACTTAGTAAAATTTATATAATTTTATTGTTAGAATTATAGTAACAAAATATAGAGAGAGAGAAAGAAAGAAAGAAAACCACCAGCAACCTTGGAGAAGAGAAATCAAAACAAAGAAAAGAAAGAAATCTATAATTGAGGAAATAATTAATCATCCTTGTACCTTACAACCAACCTACAACATAAACATCCTTATGCATCATCCTTACTTACTTCCTTACATCCTTTGAAAACCATTCACCTTCACCACTCGTAGTTCTTCCAAAATAAATAACAGCAAACAGAGGCATAAAAAACAAAATTTTTGCAATAATTTATGTGATTATATTTATATTAAATTTTAATTTTTTAAAATTATTTTCGTGTTTGTTAACAACAAAAAAAAAAAAAAAAAACAAAAAATAAAAAAAGAAAAAGATTAAAATAAAATCATTTAAACCCAAACATGAGATTTGTTATGATTTTTCTTTATCAACAATCAATTTAACCTGAAAATTTTCCTCAGTGTAAACAATGATGTCGTCGAAGCTTTAAGAGCAAAATTTCAAAATCAATTACATGCCAACGAAGAAGATACCAATACCAATACCAATTTGAATAATACTGAAGAACCAGAGCAAGCAACACCCGAACCCGAACCGGAGCCAGAGCCAGAGCCCCAGATGGCAGCTCCTCCAATTGATTATCATAATGAAAAACGTCATTATTATCATAATGAAAATATCATCAATCTTAATCGTCGGGGCCCAGAGCCAGAGTCCCCCCCGATGGCAGCTCCACCAATTGACTATCATAATGAAAAACGCCATTATCAGGCTGATATTGATAGTGTTGGCAGCACTAATCGTCGGGCTCTGACATTCCATTTGAGTAAACAACATACTGGCATGAAGAATCGTTCATTCGGTGTTGGCATGGCTGTCATGCCCAGCAATAAAATGGAATTCGATCAGGAGGCACGTGAAGATTTTGGTGTTGTTAAAATAAATCGTCCCGTGGGCGCCAAACTAACTTCGCCAACTGCTAGTGGTGGTGGAGCAGATAATGTGGATGCAATGTCCACAGTATCATCAGGTGAGGGATTAACCGATCAAGGTTATTATGATCTCAAATTCTATCATAATAAATTATGGTAAATTCAAAAAGAAAAAAACTAACCAAAAATAAATTTAAAACATAAAAAAAATGCCAACAAATAAAATATACATACAAGAAAGATGGGAATGAAACAAATTGTGTATCATGCGATTTTTCTACGTCAACTTAGCTTAAGTAAATCAATACTAAATAATTTTTGTGTTCTGCAACAAAATGAAGAGGCAAGCAAATAGTTTTTAGGCATAACTAAAGAGAAAAAACAAAATTTATAATGCAAATTTAAAAAAAATATATATATATATATATAAAATAAAAAATAAATTAAAAATTCCCTCTTTTGTAGTGGAAACACAACAACAACATTTTTTGAAGCATGCAAACATTTTTACATCAGCAAAATCGCATGCTACAAAATATATTCAACAGAAAAGTACGCGAAAGAAAAATAGCAAATTATATAAATGCAATAAAGAGAATCAATTCAAAATTCATCATCATCATTTTCATTAACACAAGTTCCTTCTTTTATGTTAACTCAATTTGTTATTTTATGAAATTAAATTGAATTTACTTAAATTTATTTAAATTAATTTATTTGTTTTTATTCTAGTCACATTTGTTATACCAATGCACCGAGAGAGAAAATAATCATATACACTTTGTCAAAAATCAGAAATGTTACACTGGGAAACAGTTTTAATATTACAAATTGATTTCTTTTTTTTTTTTTAACAATTTATGTTATTTATTTACATATTAATTTTTAATTTAAATAGTAAAAAAAAAGAAGTGACGACACATTTAACAAAAACACACAACAGTGCCTAGTTTTGTGTGTGTGTGTATACATTCAACGCCACTTGAATAGCACAATCCTACATAATAATACCCTTCACGCTGTGAATAGTACAATAAGTTTGTCATGAAGTTTGTAACAGACAGAAAAAGACATCGAAAAACCCATAAAGTATATACATAGTAAGTATATTCTTGATCAGCTTGACGAGATGAGTTGATAAAGCCATGTCCGTCTGTCTGTTAGTCTGTATGTATGCAAACTAGTCCCTCAGTTTTTGAGATAGAGAGCACAAAGATTTCTTTTCACTAGACGCAGCACATTTATTGGAATCACCCAGATCCCATATAAACCATCAATTAGAATTCAGGTTTTTGTAAGAAAATCTTTTTTGTTTTTTGTACTACCGATCTAGAATTTAAACACATTAAGTTTCTAATCCATTTTTCATCAACCATGTACATTTCAAGACCCTAGCATTACTGGATCGTATAGCTCCCATACAAACCGAAATTCAAATTCGGGTTATTATTAGAAAAAACTTTTTGTTTTTTGTACCATCGAACTAAAATTTAGGCACCATTTAGGCACTTTCTAATCCTTTTCCATCAACCGTGCACATTTCAAGACATTAAGGTTACTGGATTGTATGGCTCCCATACAAACCGAAATTCAAATTTAGGTTCTTATTAGAAAAACTTTTTTGTCTTTTTGTATCTTCGAACTGAAATTTAGATATTGTAAGTGCCTGATCCATATTCACCATCCATGTAGATTTCAAGACCCTAGGATTACTCCCATACAAATATTCCGTTCTGAATGCTGTATGTCTATTGACAAAACCGTTTTCTAGGGTTGCGTGAAGAGTATGACAACTTCGGAATAGCGTAAGTTAACCTTTTTTTTTCTTGTTCTTTTGTAAAACCTCAGTCATAATTTCCTGTACAAAGAAGACATAGTTTTTGTTTCAAAAGACATTCATCACAATAAAGCATAATTTCTGTTTCATCACAAAATATTTGGTTGGGGAAAAGGAAATTCATTCTTCTATTGTGACTTAACATCATAGTATTGTTTCGTGACGATATGAATTAACAAAATTGTATGACTATAAAGATTATATATAACAATTATTACTAAGGGGAGATCAATGGAGATCAATACATGAAACGTCTTAAGGGGCCCATTGTGTCTAATAAAGGTGAAAATGCAAGCAATGTGGCGGAAATTGTGAACTATGATTTAGGTCCCAATACTGTCGCAGCTAATTATGCGCAGTTTTGGCTTCGACGACGGAAATTTCGACGTGGATGATGCACCCCGCATCATGATAGAAGCAGGTTCGTTATATCATCGTCCAAGAACTTAACATTGACCAAAAAACACGTTTAATCCATTTATGAAAAGCTGGATACCAAAATATGACATGGCAAAGTTACAATAATAAAATCGTTGAATATAAACACAAATTGTTAACACAAAAAAAAAAAAAAAAAAAATGAAAAAAGAAAACAATTTGAATTAAAACTGTTTTTTATTTTTAAATTTAATGTTGAAGAAATTTTCCTCTTTTTTCTAGTGTAAAAAATGATTCTTGACAAAAAGTTAAAAGATTTTCTTTCTTTTGTAGTTTAGTTAAGTAAAATTGAAATATTTAAAAGAAAATCATAGTAAATTAATGTTGATCCCAAAAACATTTAGTAAATAAAATACAAAAAAATATCTTCCATTACAGCAGTCGACTTGCATTTGAAGAGATTTACAAAGAATACATGCTTAAATAAAAAGAAGAAGAAGTCAAGTCAGAATAAATCACAAAAACATAATATGAATAAAAATGTCAAAGGACAAGACACAAAGCAAATTGCACAAATTAAAGGAAAAAAAATATAATAATCAAAAAAAAAAAAAAGAAAAAGAAACAAAATAAAGATTTCACAAGTAAAAATCTAAACATTTTACATATATAAATAAAAATAATATTTTATGTAAAATTTATATTAATTAAGCCTGCAAAAAAAGCAAAGAAAATGTATTTGAAATATAAATAAAATTATTTTACTCTTCTACTTATATGGATGAAAAAAACTCGTATTAAATTATTTTGAGATTTTATTGTTCACTTAATCTTAATCTTTTGAATCAATGTTTTGAATAATTTGAAACACTTATGCTTTTTGCAAGGAACGAGCGGCGCATTGCATGCCTAAAATATTCAGCAAACTCGATAGACCCTATTCTGACACTTCCCTTGAATAGCACCGTATCACTTTATGTTTCCGGGCTAATACATACTACATATATGGCAACGCAACACTGTTGACAGACCTTATGGGTCTGGATAGATAGTACCAACAACGTTGGAACGATAAGTAATATAAACATTTACATGATATTCTGACAATTAGTTTACAATTTTCAATCTCAAATTATTGCTTAGTACTAATAATATACATACATTTGTTTATGCTTAGGAAATCTTAAAGTAATGAGTTTAGTTAGCTTAATCGTATATAAAGGGGATATATATAAGCTTAGTTTTTATGATTTCAATATCGAGTTATAGTAAGGAAAAATTTATCAAAAAACCCACCTAAAATGTTTTTTCTAAACTTAAAACTGAAATTTAAATGTAACGATGTCTGATAATATCATCGATATGCAAACAAGTAGAGTAAACTTCTAAGCTGGACTAGCCTTTCCACATTTCTACATTAGCTTGCCTATGCAAGTCGGTAATATGTAGAATGGTGCCATGGTAGGCCGAATATAATTTTAAGCAATTGTTTTGGATAACCTGTAATTTGTTCTAATCACTTTGAGCAATATCCTCACAAAATGGGGCCCCTATAGAAGATTAAAGGTTGGAAAACTGATCTGAAAAGATACAAAAACAACAAGAGTTTCTGTTTATAAAGGGATACAAAACTCTAATGAAGCAGTGTACTTTCTTAATGGCATAAGCGATGTGGTCAACAAAAATAGTTTTTGGTATGATATTCCTATTTAGCTGGACCGGTGGACATCCTGTATGTCTAAGAGTGAAGATGATATTTGCCACCTTTTAAGCCATGGCTCCATTATGTTTGGCTGGTTCTGCAAAATTGATGACGCTGCTGCTGAGTCAGAGTGAGACGCCAGAAGAGCTTTGTCATTAGCTTAGATAAGTATCATTAAGTTGTTATCATTTAGAGTCCAATGATGATGGAGAATAGTTGTCAACAATCGCCAACTGATCTGATCTTTCTTTTTATTCTAGAGAATAAGTACAATTACTTTTGAATTTACTGTGCCTGTGTGTCGAGACTACATTTTATTCATTCATTTGAAATACTAAAAGTAATAATATTTGTATTATTCAATTTACATCTTATAAGAATTAAACTTTAGTTGTTTGTTGGCTTGCAAACTGAAAACTATTGACCTATTTATATATCATCATCATAATAATAATATTTTAATTATGTTTATTAGTGTTTACACATGTGTACGACACGTTCTAAAGTATAATAGAATACACATTTAATTCCCGAACAAACTAAGAATTCAAGTTTGTTATTATAGAGAGCACAGCATAGCACATCTGTGTATCTTTAATTGCTTCTGTTCTCTTACATGTAGATAAAGTTGAATCTAAGCACAAAATGAAAAAAGAAAGAATGTAATAATTTTATTAAATTAAATATAAAATATGTTAATTTTTTGTATATTTTACCGGCATAATGCTTGTGGTAGTGATGAGATTATTGGTCCATAGCCTTGTGAGTTGTCGTAGAGCTCAAAGAGTGGCGCCGCAACTAATTTATAATTTTTGGGTACAGCGAAAAGTGCTAAATATATAAATAAAAAAAAAAAAAAAACAACAAGAGAAAGTAAGAAGAACAGAAGTTTGTTTGGGTAAAAATACAATAGTCAAAAGGTAAACATTACACAGTAAATTTTTGTTGTAGTTACAGTATATAGTTGTACAACAGAAATATGGAATATAATTATATAATATTTTTTGAATTTTTTTTAACAATTTTCTTCAGTATTTTTTTTTCTTTCTTTATTTGGATTTTGATTATTAAAAAGAATTAAAACTGTGTTTTGTGAGTGTGTACAGAATTATTATGTTTAACAATTTAATTATGTGATTGTTGTTGTGTGTCTGTATGAGATTATTATGTGTATGTGCGTGGAGTAACTAAGTGTCTAAATCAGAGATTAATTTAAATTTATCATTATTAGAGATTGGTTTTTTCTTTTACAACAAAAGGGGAATGAATTTTATTTAGTATTAAGATAAATCTAAGATAAAGATAATGTGTACATGTACATACGATAAAGGTAAGAATACGAACAACAATGAATTGATTTCAAAGAGAGAATGCATCATGACAGTCAGTAGTAGTAGTAATAGTATTAGAGTAGTAATAGCATCAGCAGCAGCAATTGTCTCTTTGTCTGTGTGCTGTCTGTCTGTCAGTCAGGTTAGTTTAAAAAAAAAAAAAATACAAAAAAAAAATTATGACTCGGTTACGCAAAAACATCACATCATAATTCAACATCAATAACCACAATTGTTTGTACTTAATTTACTTGTACAATTAACTAAAATTTCCTGATTTACATTAAATGTTTGTGTACATATTAATGATCATCAACACATCATCATCATCATAATTACATCAACATCATTATATTCCTTGACTTACTAGGTGTACATCAAAGTCTTTTGTTTGGTTTTTAGAGAACAATGAAATCTATTGAAGCCATCACATACTCGAACAAACCAAAATCACAAATAATTTCTAACTTTACCAATATTTTTCTCATATGCATCTTCATAAATTATAAGTAGTATGTACATAATATATTAATACTTTTACATTAAGAATTCACAAAGTTTAGTTAACATGAATATTATTTTTTATAATTTGTTTAAATTTACATCAAACAGAACTTGATCATGTCATACTGTTCACGCACCCCTAGAAACGATGCTCCTGTGATTGAATATATGTTTGTATAAACTTTTTTGAGGTCTCCAATGTTTCCTTCTGTCCGTTACAGGGAAGCAAGCAAGCTTCCTTTTCAAAACTGTGAAAAGGGCATTCATTATATTTTTATGTTGTTTCTCCTCATAAGTTTATAGTAGTGATCTTGAATTGACATGACAAATGGTAGACTGATTTGTGAATATTTTCGCAATTTTATAATTGAAAATTTTAATTTTGGCAAAACCTTTTATTGTAATGGGAATTGCGTTTCCCACTGAATATAATGTTAATGTTCCTGAATACGGTGAGCAGTAAACACTTTGAAAGTATATTTAACTATTATTCTATTCTTTTCCCTGAATTTCAATACCATGTTGATCAGGGCAACAAAAAAAAAGACAAATCCTTTTTGTTTGCATCTCTAATTATTTGCTATTTATAGTGTCGCCTTAACCATCACAATAGATCAGTAATGAACACCCACAATTTTGACACTTTGTTCTGACTTGTTATGAAGAATCCATGAGTTATGCTCAGAAACCTGTTGGCCAAATGGTCAGATGGGTCCCGATTCATATAAACCAGAAGTAAACAACTACTTAATTACGCAAATATTACGATTCATTTCGTCATTTGAAACGATCAAGTTACATTACCTTTTAAACTTAACCATTTTCTCTTCTGTTAATCAATTAACATCACTTTTTTCTACTGTAAAAAATAATATGCATATGAGAATAAATTGTAGCGAATCAATGGTGGGATTGTTTGTTTTATTATTGTATATAATGATAATTGTGTCATAAGATTTCATTGTCCTTCGCTTGCATTTTGTACAAAATCAAATCATAGTAGGTAGTAGATAGATTAGATCAGATCGTATAATAAACATTTTCTCATGATTATCATTGCTTAAAATTGCTTGCTTTTAAAAAGAGATATGTCGACAATTTGACATATTTACAAAATTAATACATGAACGCCGTAGCTCTAAATTCTTTCAATTCTTCTAATTCAAACACAGCAAAACATATGGGCACTAAATATTATATATATATAAAAAAGAAAAAAAAAAATGTATAAAAGGAAACAAACAAAATTAATGGAAAATATTTAAATATACAAATAAATTTAATTTTAAAAGGAAAAACGATATCTAATGCGCCATAATCTACAGATACAAATGTCTCTCTCTCTCTCTCTGTTTCTCATATGATGGAACGAATGTTGGAACACAACAAAGGACGCAACCGACGCAGCATGGCGTTCTTTAATGCTTTATGCTTCTCTCTCTCTACACTGCGCAATTTTTGAATGAATGAATTTTTTATATTTGATTGATCCTTCGACTTCTTTATATATGAATATACACGAGTATATATATTCTTTCTTTCATTTTTTTTCTGGTTTTGTCTCAGCAGCTCAATTTTTTTTTTTTTGTTTTGCTTGTTGCTATTTTTATTTTAGAGGCTACAGAAGCGACTGTGATTGTTGTTGGTTTGTACACACACTAGTGGTAGTAGTAGTAGTAGGATTTGGTTGTGGTAGGTACACGACATATGGAACTGCTCAGGGTACATCGAGACTGGCGTTCCTGTCCGTATCTAGACAGCATTAAAAAGATATATACATGACATGAGAATTTGTTAGCTTAACGTTTTGTTTTGTTTTGTCAAATCTTTTAATTCAATTCGAAATATTTCAGATTTCACTTGTAAGCACTTGATTTTCTTTTTTTCTTCTTTTTTACTTACATAAGTTTATAGAAAACAAAGAAAATACCTACGCGTATTTTTATACTCGAAGCACCTAACATAGAATGAAGCAGTTTCTATCTAATTGAATCATTTATGCCTTGCCTTTTCCCTCTGGATACTTACCTTTTTCATGTAATTGAACGAGGAACAAACGTTTGTGTTCCTTTGGTTTTGTTATATGCGGTGGAATGTATGGATATTGTGGTGGCTCGAAATTTGGTCGCCACCAATTGCCAATTGTGTCCTCAACAATCCAATCTTGTTTAACACCATCCTGACGACCGAGAGTCTACGAATAATTAAAAGAAAAATTAATATCAATTTCTTAGAGGATCTGTGAAATATAATAATAATGTTGTTTGGTAATGATTTTCCACTTTTTTCATGATGGTTTTTAATATACTTATTATACATCCACTGTTTTGTATGATAATTTGTTGACATTTCGTTGAATCCTTTGCCCCTTTTGGCAAAAAACTGAGTCAAGTGGTTCAACCACACAATTTTCTTTACCAATCACCAATAGAGTTTTGCAACTTTAAGAATAGATGATGCACTCGCTTTGTTGGCTCTGATTGAACACACCTTCCACCTTCCTTTTCCTATTGTTCAGTTCTGGCCGATTGGATGCTTCAAAGCATGTCTAGTTGTTCAATGTACGAAGGCCGATCAATGTCTTTAAAAAACCCGAGAATTCGCGCTTCTTTTGTGATTAAACTCTTTTATATAAAAAGCTTACTACCGAAAGAAATCAAAAAATTATTGTAGTTGGATGAGTTCAATGCACATCTGCTTCTGCGTTTGCTACTATTTACAATTGGGTAAATGTGTTTAAACGTGAAAAGACGAAAAGCGTCGTTTTGATCAACGAATAAAAATGCGGGAAATAGTTGAGCCAATAGGCATATCATATAGTGCAGTGGCTTCCAATGTAAGCGAAAAGTTGGGAGTCTCGGCAAGATGGATGCCGCTTATACTCTTAGTAGAGAATAAATGCATTCATGTGATCAATTCTAATGCTGTTTTGGCGCTGCTCCGTCGCCATCTTAACGAGTTTTGCGACGAAACAAAGGAACAGTCAAAACAATATTTTATTGGGATGCACAAAGACTTTGGAAAAGGACAAAGAAAAACTGGAGTTACGCGTGCAACCATTGCAATAGGACGAAGTAATCAAGACTAAAAGTTCTCATTTCAAAAAGATTCTCTTTCATAAGGACATGCACAGTTTCATTGGACAAAATCATGGAATTAAAATTAGAATTGACACAACATCCACCGTAATCACTAAATTTGGCTGCCAGTGACTTCTTTTTATTTCCAAATTTTAAAAAATGGCTCGGTGCACATCGAACGAGGTAGTCTTCATCTAAGGACATATTGATTGACCCTCGTAACACTCAAAAACAAGTGATTTCTTACTAATCTCAACAAACACATGACAAAACATTCCAGGACTTGGCCTACGTTAGAGACGCTTCCCCTCGTCACACCCACGATCGTTTGTGGATGAAATTATTCTAAATGATCTTCTTTTTTAACTAAATATTCAAAGGATTTGAAGAAAAGCAATATTGGTCTGCTGTATTCTTGGATGTCCGAAGAAAATTTTCACAGTGTAAGACATAAAGGGCTTTGTTGAGTCCAAGAGGTTTTTCTTGAACTATTTACGATACTAAAAATGCTTACGCTGATGACACAGAAATATTAGTCACACATTGTTTTTTCATTACATGAGGGCCCAAGTTCCTCATTTCATTTTAATGAGTGATAGTGTCAAATATCTTAGCAATTGTTGGACAAAAGACTTATATGGAGGCATTATGTAGTTGCGAAAAGAAAACACTTGCACCTGAGCACAAAACACATTAGTAATAAATCTAAACTTAGCCTTGAAAATAAAATACAGCTCTCTCTATTAATTCATATTCAAACTAGTTTTAGAACATGCAGCTTAGGGGAACTGCAGCTAAATCCAACGTATGTTCGCAACGACAAATTTCACAGACAACCACCTACATATGCCAACAGTTATGAAAGAAGAAATATGAAGGTTTAGATCACACCCAAATACACTGGCACACAAACTTGTTTGGTGCTTTTTGTTGGACAACTCATATGGCATCTAATTAGATTGTAGTGCCAATGTCATCACCAATTAAACGGCATAGGTATGTACTAACATTTGTCAAACACATAATACTTTAATTGATTCCCCAATCACAAAGCTTCACATTCCCTCGCACCTGAAAGACAGCACTTATCAAACAACCTTTAATTTACTACTCACCTCAGTTAATAGCCTTTTTAGACCCTCAACCTCATCTTCTCCTGTATTCAGCTCACCACCGGGTAACTTAAAGAATGTTGTACCCAATTGCAACAGTAGCACGTGAGGTAAACCATGTTCATGTACCAGGAGGACACCCTCAACTGAACGTCGCATGCCAATGCGATCAAATTCCTCACGCATGCGTTGGAAGCGCGATGGTACCGATGGATCCTTTTCAAAAAGCGGTTCCTTGGTGCCAAATGTGTAGTTGGTTAGCGGATAACTACATGAAACGCATTCCGAATTCTTCATTATATTATTGAACATTTAATCTAAGAATCTTCAGTACTCACAGATTAATTGTGCGGTTTATGGTTAATGCTTGATTGGGCGCATATTTGGAAGTCCCATTGTTACCAGCTGAGTCTGCTTGGCCTTGACTACTG
This sequence comes from Amiota minor, assembly GCA_037043295.1. Classification (NCBI taxonomy): domain Eukaryota; kingdom Metazoa; phylum Arthropoda; class Insecta; order Diptera; family Drosophilidae; genus Amiota; species Amiota minor. The sequence goes on from JBAMAW010001063.1 coordinate 1,484,958, forward strand.
CGACGCGGCCAGCCGGTGCCGGATTTATTAGAAATTTGGGTCGCCATTTTTTTGTTTTACCAAACAATTTTTTCTTTCTATATTAACCAAAAAAAACAAAAAACACGCGTGAAAAGATTTTTCACTTTAAGTTGTTGCACTTTACAGATGTGAGTGTTAATTTTTGGCGCATTTATTTTCACAGCACGTGATATTATTGTTTATTATTTTTAGCTTTTAATTCTCTGCAATGCTTTTATTTTGTCTTTTCTTTACTTTGCAAAAAAAATTGGATGCGCTGCCTCACGTTGCCAGTGTTGCCACTTTATGCCGGTCGAGTAGTCGATAATCGGTTATCGATGCCAGCCAACCAGGGTGGAAATGTTCATTTTCATTTGACTTGCAGGTAGCCTTGTACTTAAGTATAAGTTAACACAACAATCTCCACTGACGTAGTATTGCTTCCCAAGGAAGCAATGGAATGCAGACGGAATAATTAATAACCTGCTCCGCGCAAGTAAATACCACAAATTAAAAGCAAGAAATACAATAAATTGGTCATTTGGTTTCCTTAGCTTCTTAGTATTAACCAAATTATTGTTAAGATAAAAATTAGTCTATGTTGGAACAATTCTATCGTTTCATTTCCATTATGTTCCAAGGTAATTCGTTCTGTTGTTTTTAATTTGAATGTCTTATAATTCTCAAATGATTTGCTAATGTTAATTCTTCCCTGAGTCAGCATGCTCACTATCAATAAATAAATAAAATAAACAGTTTGGCTAGCAGTAAGGTTAAATATGTGTAAAAATAATTGACATATGACACATGGACCTGTTTCAAATTTAAGGATTGCTGGCATCATGTTCAGTAAACTGGTCAGTAAGGTTAATCCCATTTGTGATTTATAATACAAACTTTGTAAGCGAAATGAAGGCCATGAATCCGACAGCATGTACGAAACTCAGTCGAAGCCAGTTCGATAAAGAGAATGAGTGGATTTTTAATTGGATTGTTGTGATTGCGGTGCGTTTATCATTGCGTGACTATCTCGATTCCTTGAATACTTGTCGCATCCCCAAGAATATACTAAGATCAGATACTTATACAAAAATTTATTTTAGCCTGCAAGATTTTTCATATCTTCCCTTTCAAGGATTAGAGAAGTGGAGTAGTAAAAAGGTAGCTTTAAGATAATTTTTAGTAATTTATTTTGGGCTCACCCCCAGTTTTTCGAGCCACATAGGATTAATTTTGTCTACCATTGCCTAATTATTTCTCTTCCTTAAAACTTGTCACCTCATAAATTTAATCTAATATAATTTTAATTCCATAGAATCGAAGGCCTAGCAGTTTGTTCTAAATAATTTTCAATTCTAATAAATAAATGAATACATTTTTTTTTTTTGCTTTGAATGTTTGAAGAAATTTTGAATGACGAATAATGAGAAATTTGAAAGTTGAACACTGCTTTATCGACTTTGACTATGACAAAGCAGGTCATACATTTTACCCGTTGAGCTCTACTTTCAATCGATAATAATAACAACTGAAAACTAGATTGTATTGGTTGATTTATTATGCATTCAACCAAGGCAACGAGACACAAGTAAGGGTTTGCAATAGTAAGAATTAATAAATGATAAATAAATGAAATATTTCTTTCGCAATATGCTAATTTAAAAATCTGCTGCATAGGCTCAAAAGCTTAAAAAGCCAGAAAAGATCACCATAGCTAAAACGGAGCAAACTCTAATTGTAGCCAACTAAATTAATATTTCGAGTGTACTCGCTACTTTCAAGGGCACTTTTCTTATGAGATGGTAAATGAGCCGACATTTCATTGTCGTTTTGTCGTTGTCGCTTTGTGCTGTTGTTTTATTTACTTGTATTCGTCGTTGTCCGTTTTAATAGTCCCAACAAAATCACAACCAACCAATCAAATAAGAAAATAATAAATGTAGGGACAATGAAATGTTGCAAATGCATATGCATTTAAAGAACAAATAAACAAAATTGTGTATTAAAAAAATAAAATAAATTAAAGTGCCTAATTTAGATTTTAGATTAATACAATGAAACACAAAAGTGCCTATAAAAAAATCACACACACAAAACTATAAATTTTCATAAAATAATCATCATAAAATTTCAACAGAATAAATAAAAGTAAAGGCGAAAGAAAAAAGCAATCAAAATAATTAGATTTAAAATCTGGAAATTACAACAAAAGCAAAACAAAATGAACAACAAGGAAATACACTACGAGGGATGGTTGATTAAATCACCGCCTACAAAGCGGATTTGGCGTGCGGTAAGTAAAAAAAAAATCTACTTACATACGAGTACATAAATGGACAAAGAAGAATTTGGTTTTATATGATGGATGATGGCAATCCAAATGAGTGAGTGAGTGAGTGGAGTGACCAACTGTTGTTAATCACTTCTCGCTCCTCACTTCTCTTTTTGTTTGTAATTTGTTGTTTGTTGTTTTTGGAGCTATGTACACACATACATATGTACTGGCATGTATGCTTGCTGTTGAATGTGTTTGTGTGAAAAAGAAGATGCCAAAAGTCAAAAATAACATAAAACAAAAAAAAAAAAAGAAATACCAAGTGCTTAATCAACCACAGAATTTGTGTTGTTTGAAAGAGAATGAGAAGAATGTTGTTTGACGAAATAAAATAAAAAATTGTATGATTAAACAACATCGGAAAAGTTATGGTAGAAATATGTAAAGCAACCAGCAGCAGCAGCAGCGGCCTTCTTTACTTTGCTTTTTTTTCTGCTGTTGATTGCGTTGCGTTGAGTCATTCAAAGATAGCAAAACAATTTCAACGATTGGCATTTTATTATGTTTGTTTTTTTTTTTTCACTCATCATTTTACAATAAATTATTTTATACTGATTATTTTTATTAATAAAAAATGCGCATACATTTCTTTGTTTATCTAAATTGAAAAGCAAAAAGCGTTTCTCATTGTTGTAAATAAGAAAAAAAAAGAAGGCAAAATTATGAATGAAATCATTTAAACAAAAAAAATATATACTTAAAAAAATGGGATGAGACAGAGGCTACTAGAGGGAATTTTGTGTTAACAACAGTTTTAATGATATGAAAAATAACTGTAGATATCAGGATAATTAATACAAACACACACAGATACAAACAAACAAACACACACATAAATAAGCACAGAGAGCTCAGACAATTTAAGTATTAAATTACAATTGTGCAACAACAACAACAACAACAACAACAATATCTCGTAAACGGTTGTTCCCGTTTAATCAAATTTATTTAAAAACAAGCAAAGCAAAGTAAAGAAAGAGAATGAAAATGTATGAAAAAAAAAACCAAGCAAAGGGAAATGAGATGCACAGTAGAGGAAGGCTAAACGAAAACCGTTTAACATTTTATTGTTGTTGTTGTTGTTGTTGCTGTTGTTATTGTTATTGTTGGTGTTGTTACTTCTTTTTTTTGTTGTTGTTGTTGTTGATTTGGTTTCTTCTTCTATACTTTGATCCCATAGCAAAGGCAAAGCGCAATATACAAAATGCCGTAGAGATACACAAACAAATGAACAAACTACAATACAAAACACTCACAAATACAACAGAACCACATGCACAGACATATAGACACACACACACACACACTTACACATATTTATTAAGGCAAGCATTGAAAGCGATAAACCACAGCCATAACAACAACAGTTACTACAACAGCAACAACAACAACAAAATAGTTGTACAACAGCAACAACAATTGTTGTGCATAATAAACAAAAAACAATGACGCACTTGTCATCATAATTTCTGATGCCTTTCACAATCGTTTGAAATGAGTTTTATCACTTTGTCATGATGTTTGCAACCGATAAAATATGAAATGATAAGCGTATTGGGAAGATTTAAATCAGTCAATGTACTTTACATTGACATACCACCATCACCATTCCGAGAGGAATCAATTTCGCTTGGCCTACTTGTTCAGTTCATCTGATTCCAATTAGTTGCCAGTTTTGGTTCCAATCGAAAAAATAAAACATGAAAGGCCAAACACAAATTGTGCTAGTAGCGAGGACGAATGAAGAAGGAGGACTTGAAATACGATACACGATTTAATTGCCAAGATAAAGGAAAAACAAAAGTGTTTTTAATACAAACCTAACCATTATTATTAGACAAGACATTCCGAAAGGTAAATACTTAAAGGCGATAAAAATATATAAAAGCTTTCAATCCCAAAACCAACTCCATAGTTTTTGTCACTCTTATTTAACCAAAACTACACGGACATCATGTCGGATGCCTTGTCTTAGTCGTGAAAAAATTTAATTTGGAGGGCTAAGATGGCTCACAGATATATTATCTTCAAGATTTATGGCAGGCTAGTTATCATTTGGACTTTCTACAAAGCAGAAAGATCGGTAATCGGTAGCATGGTGTGCGATTGATCCTGTATTATGGCACTTGTTAGCTATAATTTTTGTCAATGACTGTAGATGCGAATGCATGTTAAAATATGAGGTTTCAAAAGAAGTTATGCACATATATGGAGTTAATAAGTCGGAAGCTATTTTTGAAAAAGTGGACATTACAAAACAAGAGCGACATCGGATTTAAAGCACTTCTTCACAAATTTCGCTCTAACTAACCGATTTTTTATGTTAAAGCATTGGAATCTGTTAAATTTGTTTTAATAAAACAACATATCCATGAATTTTGTCGACTGGACAAGTCTTTTATATATAGTCAAGTCGCGGGCATCTCTCGTGGCTGAAAAAATCCTAGTTTCTCGTTTGTGTTTTTGAAACACAATACTCCACTGAGGACAGAATTTTCCTGTGTCCTGAGAATTTCATTTTTCGTGGGTTTTTACTATATATAAGTAGCTCTACAAAAAGTTTTAAGAATGCATGAATTTTGCTAAATTAAAAACGTTTTCATTTCTTTAGATAATCAAAAGAATCAATCGTCACAAAACGATTTATTTAGTATGAAAATTTACACAGCATATTCATTATTTGTGAACGATCCGACAAATCATTGCTTACAGCTGTCATCTAAATCTTTTATGTAGTTTTGAGCCTTTCTTTCTGAAAGTCGATTGTATGTTTATACTCTTCACGCAGTGAATAGTACGAGTATTATAAGCTTGTCATGAAGTTTGTAACAGACAGAAAGAGACATCAGAGACCCCATAACGTATATATGTAGTATATTCCTGATCAGCTCAACGAGACGAGTTGATTAAGCTATGTCCGTCTTGGACTAGATAGCTGAAATTTTACACAAACTAGGGAGGGGTACATCCCATAATTTACATTCAATGTCTTATTAGAAAAACTTTTTTGTTTTTTGTAATATCAAACTGAAATTTAGACGCTATAAATCTTTGACTTATGCCTTACAACCATAGGATTACTGGATTGTATAGCTCCTATACAAACCCCTATTTAAATTCATGTTCTTAATAGAAAACTTTTTGTTTTTTTGTATCATCTAACTGAAATTTTAATACTGTAAGTGTGTGATCCATATTCAGTAACCATGCGAATTTCAAGACACATTACTGGATCGTATAGCTCCCATACAAACCGAAATTCAAATTCATGTTTTCATTAGAGAAACTTTTTTGTTTTTTGCATGATGGAACTGAAATTGAAACACTATAAGTCCTTGACACATGTTCACCAATCATGTAAATTTCAAGATCCTATGATTACTGGATCGTAAAGCTCCCATACAAACCCACATTCAAATTCATGTTCCCATTAGAAAATCTTTTTTGTTTTATGTGTTAGCGAACTGAAATTAAGAAAGTTTAAGTGTAGTGACTTGAGTTAACTAACCCTAACCATGTAAATTTCAAGTTACTAGGATTACTGGATCGGAAAGCTTCCATACAGTCTTAATTGTCAAATTCTGTATAGTTTGTTCTGACTCTAACTTAAGGATAAAGTAGTCAACACAATTTGAAATATTTATGAACACAATATACCCATAAATTTGACGAGATCTGTATATAAATTGCTCTAGATTAGATGTCCATATATAGTATATTTTGTTTATCATTTAAAAAAAAAAAATTATAATTTGTTTATGATGGTCAAGTTTGTTTACATACATATATAACTGGGATGTGAAAGGTATCTAAGCTTCGGTGATCCCAAGTTAATGTTTTGAATTGTTGTTTTTGCTTTTCTCATTTTCTTTTTTCCATGGTTTATTGTTTTCTTGTTTATTACTTTTTTTTTTATATTTATTCAATTTTCGTTGTAGCTGCTGGTATGTTTTTTTTTTTATATACATATGAGTATCTATAACCCCAACTTAAGTAGTAGGTTTGATTGGTTTACTTTTTTCTTTTGTTTTGCTTAGTTTTGTTTTCTTGTGGCGTCTCTTTTTTTTTTTTTTTCTTTATCTTAAACACATAATTTTTCACTTAATTTAGTAGTAGCAGCGTGTAATATAATATTAATAATCATAATTTGTTAATATGTAATATTAATAGATGTTTCGGTGGGATAGAAATTATTTTCGCAATGGGCGCCGCCAGTTGTTGATTGTTCGGTTTGCTTTTGCTCCATTTTCTTGATTGGTTTTGTCTTTTCCAAAAAACAAAAATGTTGTTTGTTTATTCATAGAAGTGAAATAAAAATATAATTGAAACAAACATAAATTCATCTTCATTAATTTTATGTTTATAATTCAATTGGAAATTTATTTATTGTAAACATATTTTCGTTTTTCTTTTCCTTTTTATAAATTTTCGTTTTAAATTGTATGAAAAGTTTTGCCAAATTTTGTTTAGTTTTAGAAAGCGAAATGCGAAATTAATTTTTTCATATACAATTTAGCTATGTTGATTATGGGATCGACTGAGGATGGGATTTTTTGTGTGTACTTCAGTTTAAGTTGATGGAACAGTAGGACAAAGCTTTCCTTTAATGGGGTCGCTTAGGAATCGCAGTTGATAATCTAATCATCAAAGTGATAAGTGATATGAAATTTACCCAAAATGTTTTAAAAACTAAAAACGTAAAAAAGTTAAGTTTCCATATTTCGACATAAACAAGGTGACACAACAATAAAATCAAGAAATAATACAATTTGGAAACATTTGGTTTTCGGGTAATTTATTTATTTTTTGCATATAAAAAAAAAAAAAAGCAAAAAATGTAATTTTAATTATTCATTATTACGTTTTATTGTTTAAACTATTTGAGTGTGTTTTTTGATTGCTTTTTTGTTTTGTTTAGATATAATACAAACATATCATTACAGAGAATTTAGAAACTTGTCATGTGATCAGTTGGTAGTGAATAGTATTTTTAAAACAATTATCGATTTCGAATGTGAAATAATTGGTTGGTTGTAGCATCAGAAATGTTGACTTTGTTGCTATGTGATGTCACATCATCGCCTACTAAGTTCATATTCAGATTTTCTCTTTAAAATAAATACCATTATTCTATTCTTCAATTTGTTCTACTTACACATATAGAATTTCTCGAATCGATTTCCTTCTAGCGGTTTCTGGTTTCTGTGAAGACCTTTATTGTGTTCCTCTTATTTTTTTTTTTTTTTTTTTTTTTTGTAACAATTGTTGTAGTGGAAAATTATCATCGTCCTTGTAGACCAAGAGTTTTATAAAACTTTTTGGGGTATCTTATCCCCAAGCATGTTTCATACAGAATGGCTTCTAAATAACCTGTAATCTCATCACCTTCAGCCTTCAATGGAGCTTATTTCTGTGAATAACTGTTGTCAATTTTTTGGGATTATTGGTTGCACAGCTACTATCACATTTGATGGAAGGAAATATCTAGGCAGAAACCTTTAGATAGAGATTAAATTTTGTAAGTCATCCTTATCATTTGCTTGGAACTCAGTTTCATCTTTATTGAAGTTATACTTTAGCAAAGGTTGATTTAACTTTCATGTTTAATGTTTGTCCATTCACTTTTTTCAATTTGATAGCCATTTAAATAGATAATTTTCCATTTCGGGATATTCAGCATAGTGTAAAAATTCTCGAAAGACTTAGAAATAGTAGCAACTTAAGCTTTTTTCTTCTATGTTATCTTTGTTATGGTGATTTTGTTAGACCACATTGTAGGGCTAAACGATTCGCATCAAGTTTTTCTATCATTTCAACTTCAGTTTCAGTGTGTATTTTTACGTTTATTTGAAATTTTTTAAAATTTATTAAATGAATATAAAATACAGAATCGAAGAGCGCAAAAAGTGAGTACTCAGAGAGGAAAAATACTACAACCAAAGCATTAAAGACGAAAAAACAAAGTTTTTATGCTTGGTCTTGCAGTGGTTTTCAAAAAACTTAATACTTAAAAATATTATATTAAACTTTCAAAAATGAAAAAAATAAGTTTGCAACTCTTTTCATTGGCATTCATTTGTCATTACAAAAAAAAAAAAAAAAAAAAAAAAAACTATTAAAATCGGCTTGGTATAGTGTGCGCTAGTAAAAAAAAATGCTAAAAATTTGGTAAAAAGTGTCTGTATCTCGACAACAGCATCACCTACCGGGTCTAACTGAAACTTAAACTATCTTGGTGAACCAATAAGTAAAACAAAAAAAAAAATTTATCAAAATTGGTCTAGTCGTTTAAGAGATTAAGAGTCAAAAAATTGTCAAACCATATCATCGAATTGTCATTAGTTGTCAAAGGCATCTAGCAGAAGTTCTAATCTAGATTATTTACTATTCTTTGCAAAAAAAAATGAGGTTGCCTCTGTGTCCGAGTGCATAGAGCAGGTGTATGCTCACAACGTGGGTTCCAATCCTGCCCAAGGCAATATTTTCCGCTTACTTATGACATACAATTTTTAATTTGCTAAATATCGTTGAATTTAAATAATGGCCCGAAAAAGCTCGTGACAAAACAAATACAGTACAATAGCTTAAAACAGAAGACTCTAAAGACTGAACAAAATAAAGAAATTATTAGAGAAAAACAGCAATAATAAGAATATTATGGTTCTACTTCTAGAGATAACTGAAAACAAAGAACTTCAATTTATCATTAGTGTTTTCATCTAAGAAGAAACGCACAAGTATGTTGTTCTTAACGGGATAAGTTCTCATATTATATTCAATAAGATCCACAAATGTTTTCCATGAAAATTATTCTAAGATAAATTTAAATTTGATTTCTGTTTATCTCAAAAACTTCATACTTAAATAAAAGAAAGATACATGTACATACATATACAATTTTTAAAAAATTTCCATGAATCAGATATCTTACTCATATCGGAATTAAAAGATAATCATGTTTGAAATAAATAAAAAAATAAAAAACAGATAATCACATCTGAATGTATGTATAGATTATATGCATTTTAGATTATGAACTATAATATTTTTTCGTTTCTACCAAAGTTTCATTGGAATTCTTCACATGGTGATAATTTAAAGAAGATACATTTGCAGCAAATGTGGAAATGGTAAATGATATATGAAGTATAAAAGAGTATAATGCAAGTAGAGTTTTTTTTTATAAAATCAATTGCGCGACCACACCTTTTTCCTCTTAACAAAATTTCCAATAATATTTTCTTGCGAAAAAGAAAAGTTGTGTAAAACTATTGATAAAGCCAATGACCACTTGACCAAATGGCCCAGCCGAGAGGCAGACAGTAGTTGGCCAACAAGTCCGCCGCTAGTCATGCATTTTCACCATACACCATATACTTACTGCAACAATGTTTTGTGGCTGTCGTCCGTTGTTGTCGTTAATGTTGATGTTGTTGTGTACTTTCGGAGAAAACTCAAAACAAACATTAGACAGCTTGGCTGAGCCTCAGGTTATATTACTTTACTTAACTTACACTCATGGTTGGTTAAACAAGAAACCGAAACAGAAACAGCTGCTTGCTGCTCTCCCATTTCATGAGTGAGTGTGTGTGTGTGTGTGTGTGTGTGTCTTGGCATGCAGCGACTGTGTGACAACGGCGTCATATAAAAATGATATTACAAACAATTCGCAGAAAAGTGATGATTACTCATAGCAGTGAGGCGCTCCACCCAACTAACTGAGCTGTGTTGTGTTGTGTTGTGTGGGGTAAGTGGGTGGTAGACATGAGAAAGCTCAAAGTATTATAAGTAGTTGAAGAGTTGAGTTCACAGTTTGCTGCTGCTGCTTCCATGTAGTATATATTTCCAATCAATATGATACGCTTCAAACTGCTGCCATAGTTGGCAGCGGTATGATAAACTGGCAAGCGAAGACAGAGGCGACTCAGCTTACAACGGCAGCAACAATCGTAAAAGTCGCAATTGTTGCTGTGGGCGCAAAAACAGGAGCGCGTGGGCAAAGTTTAACGCTTTTTGTGGGTCTACGCATGCACTGTGTGAATGAATGAATGATTGACAATCAGCCGACGACGGCGTCGACAACTGTGGCTGGATAACTGCCAAAGGCAGACGAGAGATTTAGTTGCAGTAGTGTAGTATAAGTAGTGCCGTGAACATTGACTTACGTAGTTGGTGATTACAATTGAGTTTTTGTTAATAAGAAATATTTTCCATACTTTCCATATATCTTTCCTTTTTTTTTTTTGCTGATTCCTTGCCAAATCTTATTATTGTGGAATCAACTCAAATGCCTTCTCAGTATTATTATATTTCTGTTAAATGTAAGTGACATTATCAATTTAAAAAGGAATTTCTGTTGTCCACTTGAAAAAATTATTGAAATGACTGGGAATCTAGAAATGTTCATCCGTTTGTCTTTTCTTAATTGTATAAAATAAATCTGTAAAAATTTCCTTGAACATCAGTTGGAGCTGAGCGTCAATGTAAGATAATTAAATTCGTTCCGATTATATTAATAATAATAAAAATGGGCCAAGAGCGAGTCAGACTCGTACACGGAGGGTTCCGTACCAGATTGGGGTTTGATTTGATTTGGCTGTTTCCAACAGATGTGCAACGTCTACATCAAAAACTTCAGTTCGATAAAACAAAAAATAAAAAAGTTTTTCTAATAAGAACCTGAATTTTAATGGGGGTTTGTATGGGAGGTATCCATTCTAGGTGGCCGATTTGATGGATTCCAACAGAACTTATAATTTCTAAATTTCAGTTCGATAAAACTAAAAACAAATTTTAATGGGGGTTTGTATGGGAGGTACCCTCCCTAGCAATCCAATTAAACTAATTTCGGCAGTATAGGTTACTGATATATAGCCACCAACCATCCAAGTTTCAAGATCGTGAGATTACTGGATCGTATAGCTGCCATACAAACTAAAATGTTTCTTGCATGGGGACCCTTTTAAGTTTTAAAAAATATTTTAGTTTTAGTATTTATTGCTGAAGCCCGGATAGAACTACAACTTCTGTGAAAATTTCAACTCTCTAGCTATTGCGGTTTATGAGATATGAACCTAGGACGGACGGACAACGAAGTCTCTGCAATATAGTTCCTTTTGGTAGCTTTTGGGTTCGGAACCTTAATAAATGAGTAGTTTGATTTTACATAGTTCGCTTCTTTTATACTTTGTTTAGACCTACCACAGTTTCTAGAACCCGGAGGCTTCCTAAACAAAGCTTCCCTGAAGGTTTCCTTGATCTTATCTCTTTGAACTGGATGTAAACTAAGTTAGACCTAGAGGTCTGTCTATTGAGAGCTTATTGATTGTACTATCTATGTATAACAATTTTTTAAATATAGCAAACATTGCACAAAAGAAGTTACATAATAATATTGAAAGAATCAGAGATTAAAATGTTAGATTGTTTATAAATTTTGATTTTTTTTCTTTAACCTATGTATGTGTCCCCTATAAACTGAAATTGAAATTGTATAGAAACTTATAAATTTCCATGTAAATCCAAATGGATTAAATAACCGACGGGTATTTTAAAAGTCGTTGAAATCAAATTCTATTTTCTTATGTGTGTTTATTATTATTATTTTTTTTCGCTTGATTATCACCTTTCATTTCATCCGTTTCTTTCTATCTACTATGTGCATAATATGCAAGCAGCGTTGGAGGCGACGTTGGTTTACATTGAAACAAGGCGAGATACCCGAACAGTTCTGCCTTGAATATTACACCGATCGGAATTGTCGTAAACTAAAGGGCGTCATCGATTTAGATCAATGTGAACAAGTGGATTGTGGTCTACGCTTAGAGAATCGCAAACAGAAATTTCAGTATATGTTTGACATTAAGACACCAAAGCGAACCTATTACTTGGCGGCTGATACAGAAGAGGATATGCGTGATTGGGTGAATTGCATATGTCAAGTGTGTCATTTGCATGATACAAAGCAATCGAATGAATTGCAAGGTGAGTCATAAGATTATATAATAATAATAATAATAATTTAATTGAAATCTTAATTCCTTCGCAGATGATAATCGCACACAACCACAACATTCTATGCTGACAAATACTACAACTTCATCATTGCATTCTTCTTCGGGTGCAACATCTTCATCACAAAACAACTCACGTAATGTTGTTGTTGGTGGCAATGGCAATGTGGCACTAACAGCATCAACAGATATTTTGAGGCGAAATGTTTCAAATAGTCAAATCATTGATCAACAGCCTACATTGTCTCATCAGGCAAATATTGTTGGTGCAACAACAACAGTAACAAACAACTCAGACTCGGTTTATGTCAACACAGATTATACAAATCGTGAGACTATGTTATGCGATGCACATTTCGATCAGCAACATTTGCTATCGGCCGAGCAAAAGCAACCACCGCCTTCACCGGCTACAGCACTCTATTTAAATCATAGTGCTCTGATACAAGCCCAAGTAGCAGCTTCCGCAGTAGCAACAGCATCAACAACAGCAACCACATCATCATCATCATCATCATCACCAGCACCAGCAACTAGTGAGAATAATAATACTACTTCGCGCTTTTCTATCAATAATTCATACGGCGTTGTTCGCAAAATACCTGAAAATTTGGTGCTAAACAATCAACCTCTGCCAGATGCTCAGCCATCGAGTGTCTTGGCATCACCGGCTTTGAGTACAGCTTCTGGTCCTTATATACCAATTAGTGAGTGCTTTTCGGGTAGCCCAAAGTTTCTATCCGACGGTGGTGGTACTAATCCAACGACACCTTTGAATAATTTGGATCCGAAGTTCTATGATACGCCAAGGAGTCATAATAACAACATTGGTTTAAATCTAACAAATGATCAATCCTATTCTCCGAAAATAACCAATTGTGGATTACAACAAATGGCTAATGCTGCAGCAGCCGCCGTCGCCAAAGCTGCTTCCGCGCCTGCTACCAAGAATCGCATTCATCAGAAAACTTCTGATTCCGATTCTGAGAGTGTGTTCACCGATGATGATGAATGGACACATCCAATGCCTTTGCGCGAGAATGTTGGTAAGTTGTTGAGTTGACATCAATCACTACTAGATCATAATCATCATCATCATCCAACCATCTTGAAAATATTAGATCGCAGCACACGACCATCAGATAGTTCCATTGAAAATGAATCATTTGTGTTAACTTATTCACAAAGATTCTCTAAGATGCATGATGAAGCTAATGGCAAAGCAACCCAACAACTTTCTCCTCTACCGGGTCAAGAAAACACCCATGATACTTTACCATTGACCATGGAAACAGAAGACCTAGGAGTGCCGCCGTCGCCAGGACATACCCTCGAAAAGCTTGCAAAGGTGCTAAAGAATAAAAATAATCTAATTCTGGATTTTAAGGAGAATGAAAAGTGAGATTCACATACAGAATATAGCATAGAATAAAGAATTATGGGACTTACTTATCCATTTTATTTACAGATTAACACGGGATATGCCTCAACTGTCAGACACTGAGAACACTTCACCAGCAATTGGTCCACGTAATGCTAATTCCGTGGTCGAAGAAAGCTATGACATTCCACGTTCACATCAATTGCCCTACTATAATATGGGTCAACTTCTCGAAAAGGCAACAAGTCCACATACTAATCCCATTGCAGCCTCTACGCCAAATCTAATGGCAGCTGCCGCCGCAATGGACAAAACAATATCTAATAATGCCTCATCCTTGAGTGGCAGTGGTGGTAGTGCACAAACAGTGATTGCTTCAACAGTTCCACCATCACCATCAAGTGTGAGTGCCGTACGTACTTTGCCACGTCCACATTGCTATACAAATGCTGCACCAAGTAAAGTTATTGAAGGCAATGTTTTTCGTTACGATTTTATGGAACAAAGTGAATGTCCACCAGTTAATCGCAAATTAAAACCAAAAGTTGCAGGCAGCACACAACAATTGGATGAGAAACCGAAAGTGATTAGTGGCGAAGATAAGCCACCAGAAGAGTTTCCAGCTAAACCACCAATAATAATGGATAATTTAGTATCGAAAATGTCTGGAGCCAATATACAAAGTCCAACTGGCAGTGAGTGTGGTGGACCAATGCGACCTCCATCAGTTGATCGCAAATGTAAACCAAATGCCTACAAGGTCGGATCTGCTTCGACTATGTCACCTGCAACACGGCGTTCGACAGGCGCACCACTTTCAATGGTGCTACCACATGAAACTGAAGGTGCTATTGGTGGTGGAGCATTCGTTGGCTTCGAAACACGTACACTACCACGTCAACAGAGTCAATCTCTCTATAGCAATGGTGGTAGTAATCTACATAGTCCTGGTCATATGATACATCAACATCAACGTACTGCTTCTGCAGCTGCTGCAATGCAATTGCATCCAAGCACGCATCAGCAATCAACTCCAACACCAACAATGGTAGCGGTGCCTTTGCCCCCCAAACAAAATGAACATAAACTACAATATTTCGATTTGGATGTGACCAACAAACCACCACTGAATCGACAAAGCATAAGTGTTGGCAATTTGAATTCGACGCCTGGTAATGCAGCAGCACGTTTCGCTGGTCTTGCTGGATCGGATTCAGTCGCACGGGCACCACAGGAAAGTGGTGTTGTTTATAATTTTGTTGATTTCGTCAAAACGGAGGCATTTAAGCGAATACGTGAAGAGCGCAAAAAGGAAAGTGAATGTGGCGTTAACAATGCAACAACAACAAATAAATAGTTTTTATTGTTTTATTTTATTTTAATTAAAATTAAGTTATTTACTAATAGTAAACAAATTTGATTGGATGAGAACAATGCAAGAATGTTTCAATGAATGAGGAGAAGTGAGGAGGAGAAATCCTTTTTGAAGTGGCTTCCATATTGGCTTCCATAACAAAACATTCAATATAACATAATTTGTGCAATTTAAAAGAAAAGAAACAACAAATCATTTTGTTTTGACAAAATCCAATACATGACTTTCTTACGAGTATAAGCAAGTGCATGGCTTCACTCTTTTGAGGATGCTTAATGTTTATACAATATTTATATACATACATACAGATATGCCTTATATACCATATTACCATATATATATATATATATACACACACACATGTAACCATAATTATTAGATAAGATGCTAAAAGTGCTACGTGCCTTTTTTAATCGTAGTAACATTTCAATGATGGAAATTTTATGTTACATATTTTATAAATATTTACAAAATAAATATATTAAATAATCATACATAAATACAATATACAAATAGTACATAGTATGCATAGTTTTAAGTGTCCAACATTTTCTATTGTATACACCACACATGTGCATGACTTAGACGATTGAATTTTATATACAATAATTTTATATAATAAATATTTCTATTTATAAAAAATTTTTAAATGTAAATGTTAGGATTCATGTGAAATTCATACTTTTCTAACATCGAATCGAATATACATAAATTACAATAATAAAAATTTTAAACATAATTTTAAATCAAGGAATCATTGGACAGAAAGGTACTTTATTTTATGATAGGATAGGATGGCCCAGATCCAGACCCAGACCCAGAAGACTTATGCCGCATTTTGATGGTTGGATTGGATTCCTATTAGTTTCAGCGTTCGTCTTTTAGTTTACTGGCATGGGATCCCCTACAGATAGTCTAGGTGCTTAGAGTCCTGACACCTAATGCTATAGAAAACTGCATTTATTTATGTTTAAATAGATGATTTTAACCGCACTTACTATGCTTTTGCCCGCCACTCACAAGAACTACACTTAGGAGTCTCAAGGTTTGATAGTCTAAGCAACCTAGCTAAAGCGGGCTATCCACGGCGAATTTGTTCGCGTAATCTGTTCGTCGAACAAAAATACCATTTGACACTAACGTAGGGAATCTGTATGTCTTTCATTTTAACCTCTTCTTGTTTCTTGCGATGGATGAGCAGATACAAATGGACAAAATGTTTTAATTAATTCTGATTAATTCATTATTATGAATTAATGGAACGGACTCCATTTGATAGCGTAAAGTATCTCAGATCTATATGGGGATTTAGCTTAATTTTAGCGTTTATTTGCTGTAAATGGCAAATGGCATGCATTTTGTTGATGATATTCTATCTGTCAGAGTATCCAATTGCATCATTTCTTACTAGTCCTTCAATTTTAAAAATTTTCTTTTTCTACCATGATATGTTTTCTCTTGGCAACCGTAATCTGATCATTTGAAGACACCACACAAAGTATTATTTTTTTTTATTATTTAATTCAAACTGTAATAGATAAACCGATTACTGGTAGATACATATGTATATCAATAGCCGGAACTTCTACACTAGTCCAACAGTTGGTTGGCTAGTCTAGGAGAGAATATATTTAGCTAGCCTAAATATCTTTGCTGGATATCAGTAGAAGAAGACAACGTAAACCTTTTTTTTATCATTTTTTTTTTTATCTAAACTGTGAAATGTATGCATACATTTTTTAGCTCATCTACTTTAAAAAGTATACATTTAGGAATCGATCTAAACATGTCCGTTCATCTACTAATCTTTGTAAATCATAGGTTACAAGTCCCTTAGACTTTGAAAGTTTTTCTTTCTATTTCTATTTCTTTTCTCTTGGCAAACTAGTCTTAGAATTCATTTCATTATAAAATTGGATTGAACAAACTATTTGTCTGGTCTGTCCATGAACAGATACAAAACTTATTATGAAATTGCAGTTACTCTTTCTCCCTATATGAGTAGATCGGAAATGCTAGAAAAAAGCGTTCTGAATTCTATATGATATGGAAAATATTTCAATAGTTAAAATTACTTTTGGAAACCATTTGGGATTTTCTGAAAATTTTAACTACTCACTTCTCATGATGTAAAGATGGAAAACACTGGACAAATTGTAAACTAATTTTTTTCGTTTCGGAAATATATTGTAGGTTAAGGCAAGGCGGCAAGTTGTCCCAAAAGGGGAATTAATCCAGAAAACTTACGGACTTATTGTGCATACTTCTTGATTTAGACTATTCTTAGCTTCAATGGCTAGCCTTCGATCTTAAAGGCATAGGAAAATTTCTACCACCGGCACCTTTTTCAGACCCCTAACGAAAACAATTTAGCAAACCTGTAAGGCGGTGGTTCGAAACAATAACTCATCCTACATACAATAAATATATTTGTTTGTATTTCCTTGGTTTCAAATGTCTAAAATTATTTAAATAACAAAACTTTTTGACTTCACTTTGACAACAGATCATAGCAACAGTTGAACATTTCAGTCATTGTTGAGAATTCTATTGATTTTAAACGTTCCAAACAAATCTGTTCTGTATCTAAGTATACAAAAAAAAAAAGTACAATAAGATACAATTGCTTCCACCAAACAAAAGCTTAGTTTCAGTCGTCATTCTTCAATAAAGTGAAGAAATTTGTAGTCTTCGATTTTTCGTACATTTATTTTTTAATATATTTTTTTCTTTGATAATTTTTACACAAAGAAAAAATAATGTCGTTGGTCTATATAACCCATCATAATGAGAATATCTACAATGTGGAACGTGATCAAATAGCAGTAGATCCTAGGGCATCACTGGTAACTACTCAACAACAGCAAGTCCAACAAAAAAAGTATGATCCTAAGGAGTATCATTCGAAGCATAAGTATGGTAAATGGTTGCGGGCAAAACTTGAAGTCGAATACAAAAAGCATCAGATTATCAATTTGAAGAACAATGAGAAACTTATAACAACTGCCCAGAAAAGTAGACATCGCACAATGGGTTGTGCTCATACGCCGCTAAATCCACCATGTGCCTTTTTGCGTAAACGTCAGGGAATCAAGTGGAAACGGGAAAATGATCATGTGTGCCCGCCACCACCACGTGAGATGCCGCCAGTGCCACCCTGCTGTCCCAAAGTTGCACCAAGGGTTAAGAGTCCTGATTTTGTCAAACGTAATATTGATAAGATAAAGACTACTGTATCGAAGCGTACACCACCTCGTTATGTTGACACACCGTTTGGCACGCGTCATAATGTCATCAATTCCGGTTTGATACCCCAATTCATATGTCGCAAGGATTTCGGAAAGATACCTGTCTATTTAACGCAAACAAAGCAAATGTTGGCTGATGTACGAGCTCGTTGTCGAAAGACTGATGATAAGAAAGTTTTGTTAAAAGTATGTCGTAGTGTTGAACGCGCCGCAGACTTGGCATTGGACGCAGAGCAATTGGCAGGTGTGCGGCGCATGCAACAGCAGGAACGTGATGACATATTGGCTGTAAGTAAAGGATTCGATATATTAAAAAACTTATTCTAAGTTAATCTCAATTTCAGGGTCTAAAGAAGTATTATTCTGAATTGACCAAGAAATATCAATCGATGTCCTTGTACACGGACACACCATCGAAACAGTTACGTAAGGCCAAGTTTGAGTCTGATTTACGCCAATTGGAACAGGATATTTCTTTGATGGAAAAGAGTCCAATCATTTATGTTTCTGAAGTGTAAATTTTATGCTTTATATATTTTATAATCCCATGATGCATCAGACTTCGTAACTCTATTCTATATTATTTTACACATAATGTTTGGTACAGTTATGTATTGTCTAATGATTTTCCTGCACTCACTAATAATGATTCTTAAAACAATAAAGAACACAAAAATAAATTCAAGTCGAAATATGATGTGTTTATAACTTTAAACTTAAAATATGATCAGAAAAGGGTTTCTGAAACTGTTTTTGTTTTGTTTGGCATCACATTGTGCCAGGCATTAAATCGGGCAATATAAACTTTGCTTGGAGAGTGTTCTTTCCCTACTTCTTGTTGTTGTTTCATAATGATAAGACATCAGTTGAAATATTAATTTTAATGCAATCCATCGCAATTACAATATTTTCCATTTTTATATGTTTTAAATTTTTTATTGTCGGTTAAATATTATGAGAAACTATTGGCATACAATGGAACTTGACTGTCAAGATCCGATATTTTGAAAAAAATATTTAAGTAGTGTGCCTCACCCTCACAACCACAATATAAAAGTGAAACTTCTTTAGCGAAGGGAGTTAAATCCAAAAATAGGAAAATGAAATGTGACGAAAATCAAAATGCGATGATGCTTCAGAGACGTAGTGGGGAGACGTTCAAAACAATGCGCATTGTCTTGTGCGGGCACGTCTGCAGCATAAAGAGTGAATGCTTATGCATGAGTAAGAGAGAGCTAAAAAATGCTTTACTGATTGCGTTTACTTTACGAAAGAATATACGAACAAGTGGGCGAATGACAGAAAAATAAAATAACTCTTTTTTTTATTGAAACAATATTCTGTATTATTGCTTGACCATCTACTTTAGAAGTTTCACTTTCATGTTGTATTTGCTTAAATAGCTCCAATATAATAATAACATCATCAAATTTTGATTTTCGGCACATTACATTTTCATATTGTTTGTATTTACTCCCTCCCCTTCGCTAAAGAAGTTTCCCCTAGGATACGTTTTTGCCTACGTTACTATAATTGAGCATACATGTGAAGGCCTTGTCCAGAATGAGGTCGCGGAAGCGGACTTGTTCAACATGCGAGCTGATTCTGAAGGCATAGTTGACAACTGGAGAAATATCGCATGAGATCTTAGTAATAATATCGAAATCAATGAAAAAGAGATTATCCAAAGATGCTTAAGGAAAAAAGTAAGTAAAAAGTGTTTTATCATTATGAAATCACTGAAAATACGATTTTCTTTAAATTTGTTTCTTAAATCAAGAACCAAAGTGATATCTAATAACATTTATTTTGTTACTATGTATGTACATACATACATAAGCGTCTTATGATTATGAAACACACCATTGAAAAATGTTTATTTATTAAATATTTTCATCTACATTTTCATAATTCAAATGAGCATGACAATAGATGCATAGCATTTTCTCTGTTGAGGCATAAAGTTCTTTTAAAAGTGTTAAATCTGGTAAGGCATGACGTCCACAAAGTGAGCAGTAACAACTATTTAAATTGGGTTCCAGCTAAAAAAAAAAATAAAGGAAAATTTAAATGAATTACCTATGATGACTAAATAGGGAATCATTAAATATTACCGGCATATACGAGATAAAACATTGTCGACCATTGTTGGGCTTCTCCTTTTGAACATCTTTAATAAATTCTAAAGTTATAGAATGGAAACCATTCCAGCATTTTGTTGCCAATTCCAAGAAAGCATCAATGGTTTGTTCTAATTTCGGCTCTTTGTTCTTAAGATTATTCAATTCTTTGCTTAAAATGGTATATTTTAGTACCATAGAATCAATAACTTGTTGCTGGAATGGTGTAAGTGATAAACTTAAGCGATCTAAGTGCTGCAACCTTAGCAATATATGCATAATCTCAAGGCTTACGAGAAGAAATTGTAAATGCCTTTTACACCATTCCGGTAGTAGGTTAGAAAGTTTTCCTTTGTCATTGGTCATTTCGTCCCACATTTTCATAAGAAGGTATTTAATTTGCAATTGTTTATGAAATTCTTCATTGAAAAACGCGGGTAATTTGGTTGTGGTCAGTTCAAAATGGTTTAAATATTTCGGTAAATTCCATTCATTGATGATGTCAAGATGTATGGCACTTAAGAGATCAGCGTAATCAAACATATCATCGATTTGAGATTCAGTCAAACGCTTCAATGGATCTAAAAAGGTTAATTTGCCAACGTGGACTATTACCGAAAATCGTGAGATATATTCATGATACGATAAGTATTCAGTGCAACGGTACGTAAGGAAAGTTAAAAGACCATGATGACGAGATATTGCTACCCCTTTGATTTGAAAGTTAGTAGTATCAAGATCTGTTTGGATGAGACGATTGGCAATTTCCAGTTGGGTGTTATCCGCGTTTGTTGTTAGTGTTAGATGATGAACTAAGGAATTAATAGATGTCAAGATAAATGTGTTGTGCTGCAGAGAGACGAACCCTGTTGATGGAAAATTACAATTCAATCTCTACTCGTACAATATTATTACATGACAATATTCACCTGATAACTTTAAACCACCCAAATAGAGTATGGCACTTGAACACATCTTGCCTTCGCGACTCACACAAAATGCCAAGACATGTGCTGCCTTGGTGAACAAAATATAGTAATTTCCATTCAGAGGACATTCTGTGATTAATGCTTTCTGTATACCCATACGATCAACCTTACTCCAGAGGCACTCAACTTCTTCGAATTGTGTTTTAGACATTTTAAACAATTTAACCACTCCATGATCATTGCTTACAATCACTAGATCATTTTTTATCCTTATGTAGCATATGCGACCCATATTGGTTGCTGAACAATGGTGTTCCATCAATTCGTTACCCGAAGCATTGAATTTTAAATACATTAAATGACCAGATGTTGCACCCGCTATGAGTTCATGCTCTAATATATCACTTTGACAATCAATCCAATTGAAGGCGGTTAACCAAAAACGATCAATATATGTTTTTAATTCATGAAACTTATTTATTTTACTTGGTTTGATGTCACTAGGAGGTACCACACATTCATAGATTAGCTGTGTTAGATTAATTGGCATTTCTGTCCATGTGGCACTTGTTCTTTCTTTGGTCCAAAAATTAAAAGCACCATAACTTGTCAAGACGGCAAACAAATCTTGTCCATTACTTAGACTTTTTGGAGAACATAAGGCATGAACTATTCTCGCTTCTGGTGGCGATACAGTAAAAGCTTCCACATACACTGGTTCCAATGCCAGTTCTTGACATTCCATTAAATCACCATTGGCATAGATATTTTCTAACTGCACTTCATCTAAAAGTTTACTCAATGGACGCTCTTGCGACAGTTTGGCTGTGGCACAATCAAATGGAAACTTTTCCAAATACGAAACATGTGGTGTCACTTTCATTGTTTGCACATCATTGTAGGAAGCCAGTAGAGCTATGAAATTGCCATCCATGGTGTCCATATTGAAATCAAGTGGATAATCTTGTCTGAATTCAGTTTGCACAATTTTTTTGAATTCCATGATGTCAATATCTTCATTTTCGTAATCTGCAAAAATGAAATTTAAATTTAATCTGTTTCTTTGTACAAGAAAAAATAACAGGAGCAAATTAAAAAAGGAGGCTATTACAGTAAAAGCTCAGAAATTAAAGATGATATTACGATATCGTTACGAATCGCCAAGAGTTTGGCGTTAGGTGCTTAGTTGAATCAATTTTTCTAAATCATTTAATTATAAATTGTTCGTGGAAAGAAATAGCTGATCCAGTATCGACTATGGCCTCATCATCAGAATAAAAGTTATATTTCGTCCGATTCGGTTTGTTTGAAGCCTGAATTGCATGCTGTAATGTCATCTGCAGAAATACAGAATGTTTGCCTCAATTTTAGAGTTTTTTGGAGAACTTAAGTCATCATCATCATTATCATTTTGTACTGGTAAATTTCCAATTCAATTTTATAGGTATTTTACAGAAAGAATTACTTAGTTGATTGCTTGTTTTACTTCCGGAGATTCTTAGCAGCGTCGTTTGGCCGGAGACAGAGGTCTGTTTGTGTGGTTGTACCTGCATGATTGGTCTCGTGATATGTTTTTCGTGGGATAATAATCCGACGCTATATTCTTTCTAGAGGTTTAGTAATTAATCCATCTCTGTATGCAGCTGTTTATTCTGTGTCATTCGCTGCTGAAGAATATTATTGGGCTTGATGTTTATTTTGAGGAGACATCAACTCGCCTCGTCACTACTCGGCATTGTGGCTTTTTTTTTTTAAATAAAAGCTTTCCTTATCTTGCTGTGTGGCCTTTGCATGCCTATAGGCAAACACCCGCTGATTGTGTTTATTCGTAAATGTGACTCAACCTTTGTCTGGAAACGCCGCTCCGCAAAATTCCTTCTATTCTGTGAACTAGAAAATCACTTAAGCTTTTGAATTCATCACAGTATTATTTCAGCAATTTCGACAGAGAAAACTTTAAATTATTATTTGTGGCTAAAGATCTAATTTCCCAGCATTTAATTGTCCACAAATCTTAATTCTAATAACTGAAAGATTCTAATTTTTGCGAGTTATAATTTGTGAGCTTTTACTGTACTGTATTTTTATAATCAGTTTAGTGTCGTCATTGTCGAAATACTACAGACGACACTCATGCCATTGGTCTTGATACCCACCGCCTAATTTAGTTGCTTTCATCTTCTATAAGGGTAAAGTTGTAATTTCTATTTGTTGCTTGCAAAATGACTACGAAACGCGGTGTTGATTTTATGCGTGCAATACAAGCATTTATGACCAAAGAAGGTTTCGATACTGTTACACAAATGGTAAGTTATTTTTATTTTATTGTGTAGAGAAAATAAATAAAGTTTTCATTAATGAAATCACAAAACTAATTAAACAATACACAAATTCCTTTTTCAATACTATTGCAACAATCAGCTGATTCAGTTGATTGTTAAAGATGAACAAAATTTCATTGTTAGTGATTGATGTAGCAGTGAATAAAGACAGTGAATTGAGAGTGAAATGTGATTTTGTTGGAATGCTTGATAAAATGATGAATGAAATTAAAATATAAAATAGAATGTAATTATTAATACTTACATAATCGGACCCCTCGATAACGAACACCCCTATATCGAGGACTTCTCTATAAGAAAGTTATATTTTCATGGAAAATCACTTAAGAAGTGTTCTTATCATATAATTTTATAATAATTCAGATGACATTAAGTATAGTATGCATCTTGTGAGTTATGACCTTAAAATTTCCATTTCTCTTTTTTGCTTGTTATGCATATATATATTTAGATAAAAATCACTGGCGGTGGTGAAGGACGATGCATTGCTGAATTTACCCTTAAACCAGAGCATTTAAATCGTTTGGGAACATTACATGGAGGCTTGAGTGCCACTATTGTAGATAATGTAACTACATATGCGTTGATGACGAAGGATAATACACATCCAGGTGTTTCGGTTAATCTTAATATCAGCTATATAAGTGCAGCCAAAGAAGGTGAAGTAGTTGAAGTCGATGCAAAAACTATAAAAGTGGGTCGTACAATGGCTTATTTGGATTGTGAGCTGCGTCGTAAATCGGATGGTAAAGTGCTTGTAACTGGTGTTCATACAAAATATGTGGACTTCGATAAAAGCGATGTAAACAAATTTTTTTAATTAATTAAATTTGTAGATATTTTGTAGTTAAATTTGTATGTCAGCATGAAAGAGGCTTCAGTACAAACGAAAGTCAATAAATCATCATTTGTTGATTATTATTTGTATGTTTTGAATTGGCTAATGTCATATACGATTAGATATTAAGCTTCATTGGGATAAAGAAATTTGAAAAATATAAAATTTAGTTGATAAGTTTAGGATGTGACAAGTGTAATCATGTTGAGAAGGTTTGTAGCTAGTTCATTTTCATGGCTATTCAGTCTTTATAGAAAGTGCTTCGTCACGTAGACTTCCCTGGATAAGGAAATGTAATTATAAAATTTGGAGATGTTTAAGAATGATGGGGTTTTTAAGAGTTGGGATGGGATTTCGGAATTAAAAGAGGATACCCTAATACTCTACAAGTGATGGCAGTAGTCTAGAAGATAGTCTTCAGTGAGGCGCATATGCTATCTAATCTTTCTATACTTATATTTAGTCTTAATTGAGATTCTTTCTTCAATTGGGAAATCCTATGAGCAACAGCAACTAATTATTTATTGGATTAATAGTAAATAATGCAGAAGTCGATGCTTATCTAATATTATCTACCCATGAATTGTTATGGTTAATGAAACAGCAGGCGAGCAAAATGACGATTATAAACCCATGTTCATTCGATTAATGCGCCACCTCCTATTAACATGTTTGGGAATTCAGGAGAAACAAGTTTATTTTTTAATTTAATTTAAATCTATGCCATATTAATCGACTTTTTCCCACTGATTGATTCCTTTTGGCTTTACGATAAATTGAAAGAGTTAAAACGATGGAATATTAAAAATAACTGCTATTTGGCAGCACTCTGCTGAATGAGCGAGCAAATATGGCAACACTAAATCAAAATGCATATGGAGATCAGCTGATTTTGCTATTATGAATTGCATATTGATGGTTACGCGATTTATTGCGTGCAATTTTTTAAGAATTTGTTTACATTGGAAGCAAATAGGAATCTCTTTAATCATTTCAAATGGGCACTCGATTAAAAGGCGTTGAATTTGCCAAACATATTACAGAAATCATTGCCAAATCCAAGGGATTTGAAAGTACTTTGTCAAAAGTAAGTAAGTACATAAGTTGTTCATTCTTTGTAAATTCATTTAATATTTCTTCTTTTCATTCATATAAGGTGAAGATCACAGGTGGCGGTGATGGTAAATGCACAGCTGAATTTAAAGTTGGCGAAGAGCATACAAATCGTGCCGGCGGCTTGCATGGGGGCTATACTGCGACACTTATTGATATGGTGACAACATATGCCCTAATGTCACAACCATGTCATCCTGGTGTCTCGGTAGACATAAATGTTAACTATATGAAGGGAGCGAAAGAAGGCGATGAAGTACTAATTGAAGCGAATACAATTCGAGTTGGTCGCAAACTTGCATTCATTGATTGTGTGCTGCGGCATAAAAAGGATAATTCTGTTATAGCCAAAGGTACACAAACAAAATTTGTGGACTTTCAGTGATGGTGATAGTTTATATAGTAAAAATGAAACATAGGAGAGAATCCTACAAACTTGTAGTTAGATATTTTAATATGTTTTTATTTGATTTAATTTTTCTTGTTATTATTACATAATAATAATGAATAGATTACGTTGTTCTTGTTTTTGTTATGATCAAATGAAATTTGTTGTGTTACTGCTCCAGTAGTTTTTGGTGGTGGTAATGATAATGATGATGTTGGTTGTGGTGTTGGTTGTTTATACTAGAAAGTTTTCACTGAATTTACCAATTACAAATCATCATTTGAGGCATAAGCACTAAAAGATAAGATCAAATTCTTATTGATGATGAACATTCAAATATTTATTTGTTTACTTATGTGATCTTTTGTGATATGCCTTTTTATATTTGACTTAGTTCTTGTGATTGATCATTGATTTTGGCAATTGTGGACAATGTGGGCAACAAGCTTCAGGTGGCGTTAATGGCTCAATGCCTACTGGGCAAACAACTTCACCGCATTTCTCACGTGTGCAGCTCACTTGATTGTGATAGCAATTACATTTAGTACAAACATCCGGTGACCAAACTTCGTTATTAAGACGCGTAGTGCCATTATCATCGACACAATGATTACGCTTGGGTTTGCCAGCTTGATAAACGCCGCCTCCGCCGCCAACACCACCCCCATTATTTGCAGTGTTTGGTGCATTGTCAGCGCTGCATGATTCCTCGAGTTTATGAATTTTCTTATGAAGTTTCTTCAATTCTTTTTGGAAGCTGCTTATAACCTCTTCTAAGCCACTTACACGTTCCTCATTCACGTCATAAAGTTCATCAAGTTTGGTATCATAAGATTTATCAACTGTTGGTTTTAGATCTAATTGTGGTGCATTGATAATGGAGCGCTTACGCCGATTGTGCTTGACATATGTTTCCGGTACATAAGAGTCAAAAAGTGGGGGCATGCTATTGCAAGTGCCACAATCTTGCCAAAAGTACAAATTGATGCCGGGTATATCCTCGCATTGCTTGTAGCCGCCCTGATGTTTGGCCAAAACGAAAACATCTTCTTGCACCTTTTCGATTTTGTCACCAGTATCACAAAGAACACGCGCCAGATTAGATTGCTTGATTTGTTCCAATTGTTCTGGCATAAAGACCGATGGATTTTCATAATAGAAACGATCACCATCACGCAGCCGACGGAATTGTTCAATTAAGAGACATTGGAAGAGGGCGCCCACCTTGCCGCCTTCGACTTGATCTTCCAAAATGCCACCGACCCATAGATCAATGTTATCTGGGTGACCATAGAGCTCCCTAAGCTTAGAACGCATTTCTGCGCTGCTGATCTCATTTGATAAATCGTCAAATGTCTGAGCCACAGTCAAATTACAGAACTTGCGATAGACATTATAGCCAGGAATGCCATGTTCACGTGCCCGTTGTATATTAATGGCAGCCAGATCTAGAGCCACAGCATGGGCCGTGTGGAAGAGTTTCTCGGTCAATTCGGTATTTAAATTCTGATCGGGTTTCTTTAATTTGGCAGGCACAGCAAACATGCCTCGCATTAGGGGATCTACACCCCCCTCGTAGGCCAAACGCCATGGGGCAAAGAATGCTTTATGTAGCTGCAGATGACCTTGTGGTATGGGCTGGAAGTTCTCATCCAAACGATGCAAAATTGGATTAATGATGGTATGACCGAAACGCAAGGCAGCAGTGGCAAATTCATTGGATATCGATGGATGTGTTTGTGGATTATAACCACGATACTCGCCCAACAAACGCATACCACTCTCACCGACAATCAGGGGCAACCATTGCTTATAAGTGATGTGTTGCATTTGTGCGCCTACAATTTTGCGAGCCTCTTGGAAGAGAGTATCACCATCCCAGTGTGGGTTAATCTCACGCAATTTGATGGCAATGCGATTATGTTCACGCATCCAAATGGTGTGCATAGCCAACAAACCCACTTGCTCATTGACTCGTATATCACCAGAAACAAAACAATTCATGGTATTCTCATCGAGATTGCGACGACAATCCATGCCATCTTGTGGTGCTGCAAAAGGCAACATATCTTTTTGCTTGGGGAAGTGAACACCCACACGGAGCAGACCCTCGTCGGTGCTTAGATTACGCAACTCTTGAGAAAATGGGGCACTATAACCATAAACCTGTGAAGCATCAATGTATGAAGTCAGCTGATTGATTTGTTCACGATGCTGGACGCTATCAAAGAACACTGAAGTCATGCCAGAACCACAAATCGCACTGGAACGTACAACATCAATGCATCGACGATTCTTGACACGCGGATCATTTGGTGGCACTTCAATTGGATAGCAAGGCGGTGCCATTTCACATGTCTTCTTACAATCGACACCATCCCAACTCTCTGAGCTCACCGATGGCAAAGCATGATCCAAGTCATGATCTAAAAATTGACCCCATTGCATAACCATATGTGTAATGCGTTCATCCGGTGTAATATCCTTAGTCGAAATCATTGATGTCGAAACTAAACGAGCACTTGGCTTCGGGAAACCCGAATAAAGTTTGCCCTTCATCCAACCAATGGGCATGCTAAAGCCATTCTCATAAATGGGCATCTCAATGCGTCGGAATGCAGTCAACGATGCACCCCATGTGGGATTACGAAGATTATTGCATGTTCCATCAATGGAACGATAACGTGAATGATAACACATATCAGTACAATTGGGCATCTCACGATGTTCAACGCAACCAGACAATTCGGCCACCAAATGCAAATGTTCACGGGAAAGTAAATCACGGAATTCATAATGTTCACTATCCATTGTTAAATTATCACCGCGTTGTACATGTTTTCGTATATTGACCAGTGTCCGTTCATAAATCTCCGCGGCGCGTGCCAATTGTCGAGCTTCTCCGGTTGGAAAACGAAAAACGCGTAAAAGATCCGCATAATTTGGTGGAGCGCGTTCTCCATTCGGTAAAGTACGTGAACGATTATTGAAAAGTGTATCAATAGTGTTATTTATAGCCATATCGATTTCCTTAGCAGCTTCATTGAAAGCAATTCGTACATAACGATCACCAGGCGCTAAAGCCTCATTATCTCTGTGGAAGATATAAGAAGGGGTAAGTGTAATGAAATTTTCAATTTTAATAGAATATTAATTTAATATAAACCTTTAGATTATATTTTAAATCTTTATGTAGAAAAATTCTATATACTCTTCACAAAGTAATTTGTATTATAGATAGAAGTAGACATCGGAGACCACATAAGACCGTTTGTCTGCCTATCCGTCTGTATGCTGTACGTGAACTAATCCCTCAGATTTTGAGCTAGAGATCTGAAACTTTGCACTAAGATTTCTTTTCACACATTTCTTCGAATCAGTCGAATCGGACCTCTTTTGAGGGGCACCTCCTAAACAAACCCCTCATTGAAATTCAGATTCTTATTAGGAAAACTTTTTTGATTTTTGTATTATCGAACTGAACACTATAAATCTCTGACCCATGTCCACCAATCCTGTAAATTTGAAATCTTTAGGGTTACTGAGTCGTATAGCTTCCATATAAACCCAAATTCAAATTCAGGTTCTTTTAAGAAGAACTTTTTTGCTTTTTGTATTATCGAACTGAAATTTGGATACTATAAGTACCTGACTCATATTCGTCAACTATGTAATTTTCATGACCCTAGGATTATAGGATCGTTTAGCTATCACGCAAATATTTCGTACTCCGTGTTGAAATGATTTATGTGTACTAATTCTGTAAGGTCAATCACAGTAGCTTAAGCAAAATCATTTTCTAGGCGTGCTTGAAGAGTGTGGCAACTTCTGAATAGCTGAGGTTAAACCTTATTTTAGGGTTTCGTATCCAAAGGATACCAAGCAGGATCCTATTGCAGAGGCTTTGTTGTCCATCCGTCCGTCCGTCCTTTCGTCTTCGGGTCATATCTCATAAACCGTAATAGTTAGAGAGTTGAAATAGTTCTATCCGGGCATCAATAACAAATACGATTTCTTAAATATTTTCTTAATCTTAATGGCGTCCCCATGAAAAAAGCTTTTTGCTTGTATGACAGCTATAGGATCCAGTAATCCCATGATCTTTAAATTTGGTTGGTTGGTTTTACATCAGAAACTTATAATATCAAAATTTCAGTTTGATCGGACCACTAGGGAGGGTACCTCCTATACAAACCCTCATTAAAATCCAGGTTCTTATTAGAGAAAATCAGTGAACTAATGAAACTCTGTCCATTCGACAAATACGTATAATTAATAGATTAATTAAAAGAGAAGTTGTACTTATTGTACAAGTGACATGTTTGAGTTCCTGGTTCTGTTGGATTAATGAAAGTGTGTTTATAAAATAAAGTGTTTGTTTGGGGAGTTTCGCAAAGTTTTTGTAAATATCAACCTTGATGCAATACCGTCAGATCATGTAAATCTGAAAGTAACAATATAGTTTTTTTTTAACGAAAATCGGGGCCAGATAAAGCTGTGTATAGGCCCCTAGGTAACAAAAGTTTGAAGGCTTCTATAAATGATCTTCATTAAGGCGGAAAAAAAATTGTGGGGAAATCTTTTTATGGAATTTGTTATTTTCTTTTATTGTCCTTAAGTCTTTAACCCGAAAAAGCAGACTTAGAATGTGACTCCTCTTGGGTCAGAAGTACTCTTTCAATATATTTATAATAAGTTTTTCAATAACTTTGCAGTACCCGTAGGTAAGATGAATTATCTGACACCTTCTACTTTTATTTTTTAACGTTATTACAATATTTACAAAAACTGCAAGTATAAAGATTTATAGCTAAAGTGTTCATCTGGGCTTTTTTCACAATTAAAAATACAGGGTTTCATCAAATTTATGACATTGAGGAACAAGCTTGTTCCATTCATATAAAATCGACATTTTTGGATCGGAAACATTTTCATATTTTTTATTTTCAGAATCAACTCGACGTACTAATAATCTCCAAACGTTGCCGCATGCCGGTTAGCACAGATCAGCTTTGCTATTAGGCCATTGTGTGACGACTTGTGTGTATTTGAGATTTGTAAACCATGAAAACAAGGTTTTTCGAGAAAAAGGACGGACGCTCCTATCAAACACGTTTTTGTAATCTGTGCTATTCTTTTTTTAAACTCGTAAACTTTATATCTAGCTTACCACATATATTGAATGTGCCCAGACAAATACTGACCCGCCATCAAAGAAGTTTCCCTTAGAAAAACCAAAGGGTTTACTTCTCAAATTAAACAAATATTAGCAAACCCATTTGGTCCATTATGATTAAATGTTTTCTCATCGGAAAAATATTATCCCTATGGAAATTACATTAAGATCAATGCAAATGTAGATGTAGATTAAATTTGTCTTACTGAGCCTCAGCATGTGGCTAAGTTATTTTGCGTGAAAAGGAGCCCCGTGATGCCTCTGACAATTTACTCTGATATGTTCAATTTACGTCAAGCGATCTTTAGAGACACTTATTTACTACAAAAAGCAGAATGTTCGGAGCAAGATACTTAGAGGTAAAAGAGATAAGATGAAGCTGGTTCTTAGTTCATTAAATTGCTTCTACTGATAAGCTAAGCCTAATAATAATATATTGCAACATTCTCAGTTAAATACTTAACCTTAAAATTCAATTTTATTTTGTTGTTTATTACATTAATCATTCATATAAATCTTTATTCTTGTCTTTATTAAGTACAAAATTTTTTTATGAATCAAACATGAAGAGATTTCATGGAAAACAATAGTACGTGATCTCAAGCAGAGACTTGAAATGGAATTTCCTTTTGTTTTGATTTTTATTCTCACTTTTTTTTTAGGCTTCATTGCGCTTATCCAAAGCTTTTAATGCCAATGCATGCAGCTCAACACAGATTTACTTGCTCTTTTTTTTGTGTTT
Source organism: Amiota minor (assembly GCA_037043295.1). NCBI lineage: Eukaryota > Metazoa > Arthropoda > Insecta > Diptera > Drosophilidae > Amiota > Amiota minor. Next base: position 1,516,958 of record JBAMAW010001063.1, read on the forward strand.
TTTGTTCACACTCTTAAGATTTTGTAATGTTTTTTTTTTTTGTTTTTTGCGTTACACTATGGGGGATCTCAGAAGTAAAAATATTAAGTATCTTCAACTACATAAACATTTCTTTTTCTCTATTTTATTGTATTTTATTGTTTTGTTTTGCTCATTCAAGTATTTCCTTTGAAAGTGGCCCTTTTTTACAATGCAATATGCAATGGCAGCAGTGCAATGACGTTGTTCTATGGTATTGTACATTCTTTTTTTTTTTCCATGAAAACATTTTACGAAATTCCAAACAACGCTCCGGAAAGTATGCAATACAATGATGAAGGCAATAGTAGGAAATAGGAAGAGATGGTAGGTAGTAAGGGCCAAGGGTGTTAAGGATGGTGTAGAAGTTGCTGCCAACTATTGTATTACTTTGGTGCAAACTTTTGGTCTTTGTTGTGCTGGCTGATGCGCGTAAAAAGAGAAAGCCATTCCGCGAACTACAACCGCGTCGACAATAACTTAACGACCATAATTCATTCACCCTGTTGCGCTCAACACTTTTTGTATTGCGCTTTTGCTTTTGCTTTTGTATTTGTTTTTTTGTCCTTTTTCCGTTTTCATCACTCTGCTACTGGTACTGTACTACAATTTTGTTATTGTCGTGTGTAAAACTTGAATTTTTTGTTCTTGGCTTTCATTCTTGGGCTTAGTGTGGTCGCGCCTTGGCTGCGTAGGTTGTACGCTCGCTGCGTTTACCACATGCTGTGGTCTATGGCAACTGGTAACTGGTAACTGGCAAACTGGCAACAGAAAGACCAAGTAACAAAAAGAAGAAGGATCATAAGAGAGGTATAGAAAAAAGGAGAGAGAAAGAGCGAGAGTAACTAAAAGTAACTGCTTTAACAGGATAAGCCTTTGTTTAACGCCAGTTGCTGGTAAGGACTTTAGTTTTTTAAGCCAATGTTTTTATTTATATTCCATTATAATATTCTGTATACCCTTCACATAAATACTTTTTTATCACTACTATCTGTGGTTTGTAAAATATTGTAAATGAAATTATTGGTCTATGGATATAAACATAATTATGCTGGGAACTGTTTAAGTTATGTCCTTCTGTTCTGTCCTATTTCATGGAATTGAAATGTTATACAAGGTCTCTAATGTCAAGGACAAATTTTAATTGATATTTTCTGATTAATGGCATGCTATTATATATGGTAGAACAGTCAATCAAGTTTCCATAGTCAAAGCTAAAATCATAATACCCGAAACATCAGTGGATCTATAAAGTATAATTACAATGTGCTTTTTGTTTACCGCTTCAGTTATGTGAGATGGGAATACTCAATTGACCCAATTGATCTTTTTCTTACAGATTATGTTTCTTAATCTATACTTATTATAAAACAAAGTTTCCCGGCCGTGTCTGTCTGTCTGAAAGCTTTAAACTCACAAAGGAGAGTACGTATTTTCATACGGTTTTCGCCAATGGACGGACACTAATTTATCAGAATATATTTATATATATGTTCATTCATTAAGGTTTTGTGAAATATGACGATGATTGTTGAAAATGTCAGAAAAAATAATGTCGAGAATGGTGAGAATCACATAACCAAGGTATCGATAATATCGTAGACATCGGAAAACAGTAAGTCCTTCCCGCCTCAACAATATTCCATGAAACGTACAGCGCATTTAGTGTTTAAGCTTCCGCTTCCAGACTGAAAACTTACATCCAACATTAGCAAAAATTCTGGTATGGCCGCTGTCCTGAAATAATCGCTTGAAGCTATTGACCGAGAGCAACGCTAGTTGTGTATATTTCATATATATGTAGGTTGGTAGCTGGTACCAACACCAGCCATTTTAGGCCCTCTGTGATCCTACAATATGCGAGAGCAACGCACTCCGGGTATCGCTAGTTGTTTATATTTCATGGTATGTAGGTTGGTCCTACAGAGAATATGTATCCCAATCTCTAGTGATCCAAACAGATTCAGGTCATATAACAATATTCTATTTAAACCTAATTAAATACTATTTATTTATTCAGTCCAAAACAGTAGATCGAAAAATATACCTATATAGCTCACAATTATTTAAATTTTCTACAATTGGTTTACTTATTTATTTTGTCATTTATATTCCAAAAGCACTTAGATCGAGTAACTCATATTTTTAGTTATTTTCTTTCAACTTTACAAGAGATTTTTAAACCATAATATGCATATGATGAAACCAGATAGTTCGGATATGTTAAATATAAACTTGGGCTTTGTTTTTTGTATTTGAGGTTATGTTATAAACATTTTTCTAATCAAACAATAATTTGCTATTTGTATCTTTTACTATAAAGAGTATTTAATATTTGTAGAAACATGAAGGAATATATTTTGTTTTTTTTTTAACATTCTTCATTTTGCTTTCTTAGCGCGTTTTGTTCCATTTTTTTATAAAGGTTTTTTGTCGCTGTTCGTTGGCCGCTAAGTCAAACGCGAAGGAATGGGTGCCTGGATACTTTGTGGTTGGTTTGTTCATGTTTACTTTTTCACTTTTTGCGCTTAGTAGGATCAGTCTTTATAGTCCCAGTGGCTACAAAAACAGCAACAAAAAATAATAGGAATAGCAATAATAAAAAGAAACAACAACTGATGCTGATGCTGGCTGCTGCTGCTTCTGCGACTACTACTTTTGGTTGGTTGTTCTTGGTTAGTTTGGTTTTAGTTCTCTGAGCTCTACTCTACTCTGTTCTATTTTTTCAATTTTCTTCTTTGCTTTAACTTTGGTTCTTGCGGTTCTGTTGATGAAGCTACTGTTCATTATGGTGATGATAATGATCACTATGATGACTAGGATGACTACGAACGATGACGTTGGTTGGTAACACATAATGAGTAAAGTTTCTAATGCCAGCGGCGTTCATATAAAGCTTTGTTTATATATGTATCTATGTGTGTGTGTGTGTGTGTGTGTGTGTGTGTGTTTATATCCTGTGTGTATCCGTTTGAGTGCTTGTGCGTAAGCGTGTGGCACACAAACACTTCGCTTTCTTCTTTTATGCAAAGAAAAACAGCAATTACAGCAATTTTGCCAAGGCGGGAACAGCAACGGCAAGGAATCCGCCTTCATTTGCTCTTCTGTTTGTGGTTTCCTATCACTAGTCGGTCGGTATGTGATGGAAAGCGTGTGTTTTATATGGGCGGTTAATTAAAATGCCGCCCCTCATTTAAACCACAGAATTTAATGCCATTGCTGTTGGATGTTGCTGCGTCTGTTATAGTTCCTGCTTCTGCTTTTGTGCATTAACCCCATATCCTTCCATTCATCCAATCATACAGTCATGCATATGTCTCTGCGCTTGTGTCAGTGTCTGATCTCCCGTTGCGATATATATTCTGGCTTCGCAAGTCTTTAAACTGCCATTTGCATTGCGTGGTGCTGCTGCTTCTGCTGCTGCTGCTGCTGCTACTGCTACTGCTCTACTTTTCTCATATTCATTCTCTTCTTTTAATACGCCTGCATGTTTTTGGCTTGCACATCACGCTAAAGTCAGTAGTCAGTAGTCGCAGTGGCAATGGCAATAGCAGTTGCAGTTGCAGTTGAGTTAAGAGTTGATAACTCCGTCAACGTTGCTGACAACTTGTCAACTCAATTTCAATTTGGCCAATTTTCTGCGGTTTTACAAGCTGTTGAATACGTGCTCCTGTCATCGTCATCATCATCATCATCATCAGCATCATCATCGCCATCGCCATCATCATAAACATCATTATCATCATCAGTGCTTTCCTTCTGTTGTTATAACTTGGTTAGTTGATTTATATTTTTCCATTTCTTCTCTTTTTTCACTATTCTCTCACTCCATTTTCCCTTTTTTTTATTTGTATTCAAAGCATTTAAAAGTGTTGTGTCCTTGACGTGTTTAATGGGCATTTTAGAGACATTTCAATTAATTAAGTAAGTTTTTCAACTTTCCTAGTTGCCATCATTATTTCACTTCAAAAAGCATTTTGCAACACATTTCCTTAAATGAAAAAGTATTTAAAAAGCCTTTTTTTTTTGTTTTTATTTATGCGCGTCTCCCTTTTCATTTCCCCATTTCGTTTTGCCTTTTCTCTTTCCTTAGTTTCACTTGATTTTCTCTTTCTTTGTGTAGGTTTTTTTATTTCTTATTTTGTATCTTGAAAGTTTGTCTTTGGTCTTTTTGCTATTGCACGCATGCATGGCTTTGTAGATGTTTGTATCTTTGTATGTAGGCACCATGTAGGCAATGGACGTTTTCTGTATTTGTGTGCATTCCTCTATATGAATGTGTATCTGTGTGTAGTGTAGGTATGTGTATGAGTTAATGCGTTGAGCAGTGCAATTAAAGTTTTTGCATTCTTTGAATAAGTTTTCAACTTTAGTAAAAATGCCAATAATCCTTGCTTCATTGCCATTGCACTTTACCATAAACTAAGTTCTTATACCCTTCACATTTTACAGTTTAGTTTCATAGTAAGAGTACTTTAATTTTGATTTTATGCTTGTGACAAGAAGAAACCAAGTAGCCAATGAACACATCTTTATTTTTCTTCAAAGTAGAAATGTGAAGCAATATCAGATATTTGATTTTTGGTAGAAATATTATATAGTCCATACATTATATTATAATATAATATTTAGATATCGTTAGAAAAACTTTCCTATCAATGCCAGCCAAGTGCCAGGCTCTTTTCGAAACGATCTTTTAAGTTAGAAGAAAATTAATTTGTCATATCGTGTTAAAATTGTGTAGCCACATCTCATAGTCGCTGTACGCAAGAAAGCAGCTGAACGGATGCAGGCTGATCGTGTATCTGTACTACCGGATTGGGAATCATAGAATATTGACGCATAGTTACGACCTACATAAAATAACAACACAATAGTTGACTTAATGAATTGGGTCTGATTGACTTTTGAGCAGCTATGCTCCTTTTTTCCTCTGGAAAGTTCCGAGAGGACAATTTGACATGCGTCGGAAGATTTCAGTGTGGTTAAAGTCCAGTACTTCGGTGGTTGAGCGGTTAGATTTTTGATGCTTTTCTTCCGATTATAAAAAAAAGAAAAAAAAAAAAATTATGAAGCCAAGTCGAAATTCCTGTCTGAACCGATACGCAGAACTTCTAAACTGTGCAACGGATGTTGATACGGTTTTCATTGTCATTTAGAGAAGTTTTTGCATAAAGTTTATATGAACATAAACAATTGATTTCACATAAAAAAAAAAGATTGAATTCATTTTCATTAATTTCTATTAAGTTGAAATTTATGTAAAGTTCAATGTAATAATATTGTTTGTTACCGCTGAACAACCGACCACGACTTGAATCCTTCCGAATCCACTTTCTACTCTCCTCCGCTTGCTTCACACCCACTGTTTCCAACTCAGCTGCTGATCGATAGTTCGGCCGTCTATCAATATCGGTCGGTCCGATAGTCATCACCGATCACCAGTTCACCACCACTTGTTACATTTATGAAAAATCCCATTTTTTACTGCCACTACAGGCCGCTAGAGTGCGTTGGACGAAACTGAAGTATTTTACAGCTTTCTGTTATGAAATTTGTATTAATTCTTCCATTACCACTTTTATTCATTGCAGCTTCCCATTGTTTACAGAAGTAAAAAGGAAAAATTCCAAAAAATGGGACAAGTGCGAGTCAGACTCGTATACGGAGGGTTTCGTACCAGATTGGGGTTTGATTTGACTGATTCCAAAAAATATACCGCGCCTATATCAGAAACTTATAGTGTCTAAATTTCAGTTCAATAGTCCAAGAAATAAAAAAAGTTTTTCGAATAAGAACCAGAATTTTAGTGGTGGGTTTGTATGGGAGGTATCCTCCCTAGCAAATTGATCAAATTAAAATTTCGACAATATAAGTTTCTGATATATAGCCATCAACCATCCAAATTTCAAAATCGTGGGATTACTGGATCGTATAGCTGGCATACAAACCAAAATGTTTCTTGTATGGGGACGCCTTTAAGTTTTCGAAAATATTTTAGTTTTAGTATTTGTTGCTAATGCCCGGATAGAATTACACCTTCTGTGAATATTTCAACTCTCTAGCTATTGCGATTTATGAGATATGCCCCGAGGACGGATGGATGGACAAAGAAGTCTGCACTAGGGTTCCTTTTGGTACCCTTTGGGTCCGGAACCCTAAAAAGCAGAGAAATGCTGTCCTTCTGAATGCTGAAACTGATGAAGAAATGGAAATCTGGCTATCTAATGCAACCGTGCACAGCAGAGACTGGTTTGTACTAAAATATAAAGATTATTCTCGATGTGAGAGGAGGAAGGAAACATAAAACAAGAAAAGTAGAGAGTGCGAAAGATTAGGATCTACCAAACTACCTTCAAAAGTATTTAAAAAGTTATCACTAATGGTAAATCTTAAGCATCTAAGTTTCAATTTTTGTATGGAAGTCATACGATTTATTTAGCTTCAGTCGAATCTATTGAATTCAAAAATGGAACTCTCATAATTTCCAACTGATTTCTGGTTAAAACCTTTACTAGCTTAATATGTACATAGTTCTTATTGTTTGATTAGCATTTCAGGGTCTATGGGCTCAATTGAATACATATTAAGTGTAAAGTGTAAATTCTGATCTAAACTTTTAACTTACTACTTAATTGTAAGTTCTAAGCAAATTGTTTTTTTTTTTTTGTTGAATTTTCTATTTTCCATTGTTTCTTTTTTTAAATCTTGTCGAGTAAAATTCGGAAGTATTAAGTGTTTCTCTTCTCTTGAGTATTTCTCGTCCAGAGATTCGATTGATTATTTCATTGAGAAGTTTTGAGTGACCCCACTAAGGCACAGTTAAACTAAACAATGATGTTGACTCTAAAAATCTGAACAAGTTGTTATTTTAAAAAGTTTTTGTGGTCTTTGGGAGTTTGGTGAAACTATTCTTTGTGTATTTACTTATTTAGATTGTTTTAACTAAGTTTCATTCTTACCTTATAGTAACTAAAGCTGATGTTGTTGCACGTCCATATTGATTCTTCAATGAACATTCATAGCGACCACCATCGAGGATTGTTACGTTCTTAACATAAAGACTTCCGGTGCCACTGATTTGATATTTCTCTATCAGCTGTTCGTTTGCATCAATAATCCTTCCATCACGACGCCAGGTTATCTGCAATATTTGATGAGAAATAAAGAAAATACAATTAAATTTTATACCAAGGATAACGCGAATTCTTAATGAAATGCTAGAATAGAATTTGGATTTACATACCTTTATACCATCATCCTGATGCTCAGCCTTGCATGGCAATTCGATGGTTGTGCCTGTGAAGGCAACCAAATCTACAGGTTCGATGATTAGATGTGGGGGTCCATTCAAACGTATAACTTTAATTGTTGCCATCGCGCTTGATTTGCCATTCTCGTTCTCAGCGATGCAAGTGTAAACACCTGGTATCCGTGTTCATGTCCATGTTCCAGACAAGGTGTTGGAGGTGATGATTGGTGGGCCCCAATGGAAGTGGTGGTGGTAGTGGTGGTGGTGGTTAGGAACGGTAAAAGCGTATTTAAACATGATGAATGCATGAATGAATGAATAAATGAACGAACGAATAAATCAATAAAAACATGAATCAATGGCAAATGGAAGTTATTCACTATTGTCCTTACCTGCATCCTCTTCACGGGCTACACTTACAACCAGTTCAGTGTTCTCATTCTCGAGCAGTAAACGTTCGTCGGCCACAATCGGCTCACCATTGAATTGCCATGAAATCATGGGTATTGGATTACCATCAGCATCGCACTCGAGTACAAAAGGCTTACCAACTTTAATTGTTTGATTTTCAGGCGCCATTAAAATTTCAGGTAGATCTATACAATACAAATAGAGATGAAGGTTGAAAAAGAGTAGAGAAGGGTTAAAAACAATAGAAAAAAAAAACAAAAAAAAATGTTGGAAAGTTTTAGTTAAAATGGCTGCTTTTTGTTGATGGCATTGAAAAATTGTTGAAAATCGTTGTAAATAGGGCCGGGTTTTTTTTTTTTTGTTTTGTTAAATACTCTTCTGCATTCGAATCAGTTATATAGGCACAGTTTGAGCAGAAACCGACCGGAAGAGGTGACATAAGATGCCATGAAGTAAGTTTGTATGCATATAGAAATAAACGGCATTGCGAATCGATTTATCCATGCACGCCCTGAAGACCTTAGGAACTGGAAAGTGAGGAATTTTAAAGAACTGAAATAGTAGGAACTTGTTAATAGTCTATTTACACAGGCCCTATTACGAATTTTGAGCGAGTTGTTGAGTGTCATTTACATACTTATTCTGTATGCAGAACAGCTGCTTTTTTGAGAAGAGGAAATGAGTCGAACAGGACCAAATAAAACAGAGGAAATGACCAAAAACTTGGTCACATCCCAAGACTACGCATAGTGATACTAAATTCACATGGATGATATTTCTACAAGAACCCGACAATTTCATCATTTTCCCTGTTGACGTTGTTGAATTAAATGAACATCCATGCTGCATTTGAGGTGGATGTAGCAGAAATTCTATGTATAAAAGCTATAAACGATTAGTTTTCTCTTCCCCAATAAATCAAAATCAAGATCATTAATCTGCAAAGAAACAAACCTCCTTTGATATCCACGGATTTTTACCCCATTTTTAAGCTTGGTCGGTGGTTTAAGTGTTGGGTAATGAATGTTGAACTGGACTTTGACATCCAAACAGTTCGATTTTGATATTTATTTGAGGACATACAACGCATAATTTAAAGTTCTTTCCATTAAACACATTTGTATCAAGATTTCTTCCCATATACTCGTACTACTGTTCCCTTCTGCTCCTTCATAAGAATACAGTGGATTTGTTAGTCGGGCATATCCAACAAATAGCACCCTTTCATGGTATTCTTTTCTTATTGTTTGTTATTGTTTTTCGAAACTTATGTACGTTGCGATTTTGATGCTCAAAAACGTAAGCCAGTTTCGAATGGTTGAATGAACGCATACAAAAAGGTGGCATATAACATGGGATTCAATGTGCCCATTTAATGGTTTTTACACGCTCCAAATAGCAGACACAACAAAAACAAAACAACTGCAACAACAGAACAGAACCTACAACAACTTCAGATACAATAAAAAGTGCAACAAGAACAACAACAACAACAACAACAACAGCAACAATCGGAACAACAAAAGCAAATAAATAGCCTGCGGTCAGCGCTTTTCCATTTTGGTTTTCTATAGGAAAACACACACGTCCCGTGCAGCTTCCCTCATTCAATCTATGCTGCATATTTGACAGTTCAGTTCAGTTCAGTCCAGTTCCATAGAGATTTTAAAAATGTATAAAAAAAAATAACCCAGAACAGAAATTCATCCACGACTTCATGGATTGCGTGATGCTATTTAAATATAGTATTTTTCATTCAAAAAATATCCACATTTTAAAATAATTTTTGTAGTTTTATTTGATGCTTTTTCGCAGTTAATTAATGCGTACAGTGTATTTTTGGTCATAGTCATCATCATCATCATCATCATCAACATCAACATCAACATCATCATTATAATCATTATTATTATAATCAACAACATCATATAAGGGTCATCATCATATGAGGTTAGTCCGGGTTTGTTGCTTTGGTTAAGTTGGTTTTTCGTTGTGGCTTTTGAACATTTTTAGCATATTTTACTCTTCATAGAATTTCCACATGTAAAATTTGGCCTCACTTTTTGTTCTTGATTTTTCTTGTTGCTTATTGTTGTTGTTATTCATTTTCCTGCATAATTTGCTAAAATATGCGTACAGTTTTGCTGTTTTTCACTCTTCAAAATTTTATTTTTTTTTTACAATAAATTTTTTTTTTCAAATGTTTTTATGTTGATTTTGCAAAAACAAAATTAAAAAAAAAAGGGAAATATTTGAAAATAAAAAACAAAACAAGCCAACAACGAATAATTTAAAACTCATTCATGAATTTGGCGTTAAATTAATTATAAATTAATTAAACAATATTTTCAATAGCTTTTTGTGGTCTTTCTCGATCGTTGGTTGTTGGCTGATTGATATATGTGTAGCTGTGTGTGTGTATCTATGTGTATTTATGGTTTTACATAATGATTTGTTAGTGGCTTTTCATTTAATTTATTTTATCTTTTTGTGTTTTCGGTATTCTGATATTTATACTTTTTAATTATTTTAATAAATTATACTGCACACTCTTATAATGAAATACATAAACGAAAAATAAAATTCTGCAATGAAAGTTGATTTCAATGACTCGATTTTATCATTTAAACAAGACAAAAAAAAAAAAAAATAGTAATACATAAATTAAAATATTTTTTAATTAAGATTGATTACATTATTGAGTTGAAAAAGTATTGTACTTCAAAGAAAGATAAAGAGTATTAAATGATTAAAACCTCTCTTAATTTATTCATAAAAAAAAAAGTTTTATTTTACTTATGATGATTAAAAAAATTATCAATTAGATATGTGCCAAAAAACTCCGTTGGTTTTGAGGTCAGTTGGTTTCAATTTCCCCCAAATTCCATAAGTATGCCAGCAGTTTGGGAGATTTCATTTTTAGAATTTTTAATCTTCGAATGAACAGATGATTGAGGGGTTTTTGCGATTCAAAGCCTTTGCCACATAAAAGAGAAGAGCATCCAGATTCTGAATCGACACTAGTTTTAGTCATAAATTTACTGAAATCTGGTTTTGTTCTTGTTGTTTGGGGCAACACCCCAAAATTGTTGTTTACATTGCTGGATGTTTTTATGTTTTGTTTTTTTTTGTTTACAAAATGCTTTTCATTGCGCTTTCTTTTTAGCATACCAATTAATTGATTTAAACTGAAATGTGAGCCGTTTGGTTTATCCGACTTTTGTTACTTGGTTGATTTGCTTTAATGCAAAAGAGATTTGTGTAAAATGCAAATTTATACTGAAAACAACTGAAATATGGAATTCTTTAAATGCTCATTACCGAGGAAAATAATAAGCTACAGTTGTTGGTATATATTTTTTAAATCACTTCACATAAAGGAGAATTTAAACAAATCACCTCTAAAAAAATGGTCTTCAAAACCGTCTAAAGTGATTTCTGGCACACCGACATATGCAATTTGGTGGGAATTGATTTGAAGGAGATTTGTGGCACATAGCTGAATACTTTAGTTTAAAATATTGATAATTATTGACTCGTCCTGAATGGCATGGTGGTATTTGATGAGATAGTAGTGATTTGGGTAGAGGAATAATTTCTTCTAAATTTATTTTCCCCTGTAAGCAACACAGATCTTTAGATTTATCTTTTCATTTCATTGAAACGAGACGATCATTCTTATATTCAATATAAGAATCGTAATTCATGGGAGAATTTAACATGTTTGACCATAAATTACGAGTCCAATTTGGAAAATTCTCTGGCTCTCTGAGCATTCTGAGAACTATGCCTATTCCATTCATGACTAAGATGAACTTCACGTTCAACAGAGGATTCTCTATTTCTTTGCAAAGAACTCTTTGATTTTACATTAGACAGTCTCATAAGAAGATTGAAGATTGAAGAAGAACAGCTCTCTCTATGAGTGGAAAATCCTACAACTTCGAACTTGTAAGTTTGTCTAGCAAAGTGGTGATATAATAATAAGTCAGTTTGTTAGGAGCTAGGAGCGTCCTATTGTCAAATGTCCAATTTATAAGTTTGTCAAGTAAAGTAATGTCACAGCCAATGATATCGGTAATCAATTGCATAAGTAGTTAATTCTCAAGTAATTCATAGGTTTTATACTGCGGTTGTTAGATCCATTCTAACCAACACTAGAGCTCACCTGCTCAATCTCCATAAGGCGTAGAGGATAACTTAACGTAATTCTCAAGTAGGAAAGTGAGAAAGTAACGTCTGATCGATTCGATGTTCATTTTGTAAGTCTGGATTATGTTAAGCCGAGTTGGCTTACTTCTAATCTTCTTAGGTTTCTTTTTGCAAGTGCTGGTGTCAGCAATGAAGTCAATCTAAGTAAGAACCCAAGCTACAATGTAACTAAGTGTAACAGAAGAGTTTAACATTAAGTTACAAAATTAAGGAAATGAAAGAGGTCAATATGCAAGACATTTAACGGACTGAGACAGGAATTGATCAGCGAAATTAGAAACTTCCTTTCTGTTCCCTTGATTTTTGATTGTTTAGGCAAAAGTATCCAAAACAGAGTCTAAAATGTTTGTTTGGGATTTCCCAATCCATAAATAATGTATTGTATTCTATACAAAAAAACAAACAGCTGTGTTGTTTATTTTTTTCTTAGGTCAATTAGTCCAATGTTTTTCCAATTTTTTTTGATTAATCTTGTTTTTTCTAATAACTATTCCTTCAGGTTTCAGGTCCTAGCTGTTTAAATCTTTTGTACTTACTGGATATGAAAACAATTTTAGGGAACTTTGTTGATTTTGGTCAACTGCTCTAGACACCTTTAGGCTCATGCATTTTATTGATAGAAGAGTTCTTTCTTTCTTTGCATCATGGGTACGATTTTCTGTTTATTATAAATAAAATCATCTAATTGCAATTGTCATTGCTGGGTTGTTTCGATGGAAGATAAACAATTTGAATTATATTGGGAACGTTTCAAAAATCTGTAATAACCACTTTTCTTGTTGTTGTCTGCATCAAATGTGTTTAGCAAATGTTTTTTTTTCCACTATAGTTTATCTTTTGTTAAGGATTTTGATTTGTATTCGATTGTATAAGTCTTGACAAATAAATATTCTTGATTTTCCTTGAACCTAAAGTGCACTAAATATTTAGGCCATCAACATCAATCAGAAGATTTCAAGTCACAGAATGACATACGATCAAATTGAATTTCATCAATGCAGGTTTTTGATTTTATAAAACTATAAAAACTAAAAAAGAAAAAAAAAAAAAAGAAAAAGAAAACGAAAAAGAATCTTCGGAATGAAAAATTGAAATATAAAAATTCTTATTTATGTGAAACAGAATAAAATTGTACCAAAGAGAATATTCTCAAATGCAATTTCCCAGTGCCAAATGCAACATGACAACAATTGCAACAACGACACCAAAAAGAATTTCAATTCCATTTCGAAATACTGAAAATGAAGAGCAAAAACATATGCACACTCATGCATACACACATACAAGTTGAATAGATACACGCATTGTTGGACGTACACAACAACACAACATACTTATGTAGGTAAGTGTGTATATATGGATAAGGTAGATTCACTCACCCTTGACATCAACACGTGCTGTTGCCTGTATGCTACCCCAACGATTGCTTGCCTCACAGCGATACGTGCCCGCGCTGAGCAATGTTGGCTCGTATAGGACAAGGCTGCCATTTGACTGTTTCTGAACAGTTTGTGTTGATTGCGTGACCAGTCGTCCATTGATGAACCATTGAATTTCAGGCTGAGGCTCACCCACTGCAACACAGTCCAAAGTCACTGGGCCAGAGCCATGCATCGCGACAATTTGATCAGTTGGCGTATATCTGAAACGTGGTGCAGCAGCAGCAGCAGCAGCCCCGTTAGTAACGCCAACGCTGGTGGTCAGTCTCTCTGGTGTTCTATTCTGATTATTGTTGTTGTTGTTGATGTTGCTGTTACCATGGTTATTGTCATCATCATCATCATCATCAGTGACCATCATACGTATGGGTTGTGACTTGACCTCACCCATTTCGTTACGTCCAATGCACTCATAAATGCCAATATCATTGGACTGCACCGAATTGATGCGTAAATTGCCGCTGGACAATATTTGCATTCGTGACGTGTTGTCACCATTCTCTGTATTGGAAACTTCATTTGTGTTTTGCATCCAAATGATTTCAGGCGTTGGATCGCCCACAATTTGACATGGCAACTCGACGCTGTCACCTGTTGTTAGATGCATATCATGCGGAGAAACAACCAAAATGGGTTTCTCTATAAAATAAAAGGAAGGAGGAAAGGAAGAGTAAGAGCAGGAGCAAGAGATAGAGAATTATGTACTTAAATTAGTTTCGCAAATAATGCTGAGTTCTATTAAAGTATCATTGAAACGGTTGAAAATATTATCATCTTTGTCAGCTTATTTTAGTGCCAATGATGGAGGATGGAGGATGGAGGTAAAGAGGCAAAGTGATTGAACACTTCTTGACTTTTGCTTATTCTTGCGAAAAGCTGAAAGAAGAAAAAAATCGCTGAAAATCACCCTATAATCAAATGCAATTTAACGACAACGCCATCGTCATCGTCATCATCTTCATGCTCGCGCTTGTCTTCCAGTCTTTAAATCTTCTTAGTTGTCCTTAGTGTTTCACTTCTTTGCCTTTCACGATTCACCATGCACGATTTTTTTTATCGTTACGTTAACAATAACCTCAACAAGGAATAACAACAAGAAGCACGACTAGACACGATGCAACCCAACTCAAATCAACTTGCCTCCTTACATGATTCTATACGAGTATAACTTCTCTACCCCAACCATCGATTACAACGACTTACGACAATGAAAATGCTGTTCCAATAACCCGGCAAAATTGCGACGTGCCAAATCCGCTGGCGTGGCGCACGTTAACGTGATAGTGATTTGATTGCGTTGCGGATGTTGTTGCCAATGTTGCCAGAGCGAATAAACACCACAATTACAATCAATGGGATTGACATCCAGACGCAGTCGCTTGAGACTTGGTAAATTGTTGAACGCATCCGTTGGGATGCTCGTCAGTTTGTTGTTGAACAAATATCTGTAAGACACATAAAGCGAGAGACGGAGACGGAGAGAGAAAGATAGAAATTAAATGAAATGAATGTGGCATGGAACATGCAACAATTAGCACAAATTTAATTGAAAACTTTCCAATTTTTTCAATTTCTTTTTTTTTTTCATGAATTTTATTGTTTTTCTTTTACAATAGTATTTTCTTCTTCTTGTTGATTTTTCATTTTTGTATTTTATACTCACAGGCGATTCAAGCGTGGCAGATTATCGAAAACATTCGCCGGTATTTGCCAAATGTCGTTGTTCTCAAGGTAGCTGGCATTGTTTGTGATATTAAACAAAAAAAAAAAAAATTAACAAAAAAAAAAAAAAAACAAAAATTAATTTATTTCTTAGTCATTGAAGATGGAAAATGGTAAAAAGTATTTAAACTCAATTTACAAAAGTGAAGAAGAGTCGACGAAGGCAATAACAATTCGATTTTATTCGATGGCAACTTCGTTTGATTGGGGAATGCAGTTATTTTCTTAACTAAATTTATGATAAACCATTAAAGGATTCGTCACTTGAAATTGAAGTATTAAGATAAGAAATATGGAAAATGGGCAATGGATAAAAACTTGATAGATCCAATCAAACGTGAGAGTATTTTTATGTGCATTCCGATGATTCTGTGTAACACAATTCATTGTTATTTTGTCTTTTGTATCCTATGGTCAATTTATTTTATTCTTAGTTGAGAAGAATTTTGTACATAGTCAAATGTCATAGAAGAAATGCTTCGATGGAAAAGTCTCCTGTGATGACTCTGTCCATTCAGAGCAATAGACAAGTTTTCAGACTTACAATAGTTTTCCTATTATCTTCTTATCTGATGGTTGGAATTCTGATACTCTATTTGATTTTAAAGAACTTTCTTAAAGTCTTAGACTTTGGTGCAGGAGACCTTTTTAATGTTTTTTTTTGTTTTCTTTACCATGATTAATTATTTCTGTTCAATATTATAAATATTTTTCTATTCTGCCAATTATATAATTTCCTGGAAACCGATTTGCGCAGGTGCTCAAATACACCAAAGTCCGTATGAGTTCAATAAAGCGCAATGAGCGTTGGCGCTTGCTTTTGTCTGATACTCGACTGCATAAAATTGGAACATTGGTTCGTCCCGGACTGTTGGGGATGGGCGCAAAAATGTGTGTCACCTATATTATTTTTTGTGTTACTTTCTTACTGTAAATTCAATGAAAAATGTGTGGATTTATACAAAATATGTTAGTTAATTGACTTTTCCCATCACAGAAATTGGTCAAAGAGCCACTTGAATAGCACACACGCATATAAGTTTTATTTAATGCCTTATGTCTTCCGATAAAGTTAAAGACAGGATATATAATTATGTATTAAATATAGCGAACTGTATGCGTCTTTATTAGGTACGTCGGTTGAATTTTTATGAATTTTTGAGGGAATCACTTGAATAGAACACGCATCTAAAAAAAGCTTTTCTATAAAATTTTGTGAGTCAAATAATAAGAAAAATTTTATTATTGCTTAGTCTGCATAAAGTAAATTGAATTTAATTGTTTTTATTAATTTGGTGAAGCCCATTTTTTAATCAATACTTCACTGATTCGCTTTGTTTGCGTGTTATAAAATAATTCAGAAGAATAAAGCAATTATGAGATCTTGTAGGCTTCACTATTGTTATCCGGATCCATAAACTTTTCTGGGCTAACCATCCCTAAATATTTTCCATATTGTTTAATACTAATGATAAAGGATGACAGTTTACTTGACACTCAGTTAACAATTTAACGGTCCATGGTGTGTGAATTGAAGCATTTTTATGTTGATATGATCACTCCAAAGATCTTCAAAAAATGGAAAAGCATATTTTAGAATCTTAAAGCATGTTTTCGTATTTAAAGTTCTCTACAAAAATTGCAACTCACAAGTGCCAAAATACACACGAGATCATTCATTCATTAGAAAGTCCAAGTGATGGGTAGCCTCTCATAAATCTTTAAAATAAAAACTGGAACCAGCGGGGTCCTCCTAATCAGAATTTTTCTCGTCTGTTAGTGTAGTTCTGGTAAAGTAAGTATGACAAAAACTATGGGGTTGTTGTTTTGGATTTGGTATGAAATGTGAGCTTTTCTATAATTTGCATCTCTTCATCTATTTAGCTTAGAAGTCTAATAGTGATTCGTTTTGGATTAACATCACTTTTTTTTTCCTTTATTTTGGCATTCGTATTTAAAGCTTTCCTCAATATAAGTTTGCGAAGAATACTTTGGGTTCGCATTTTCATCATATTCATGTCTTTTTCATGATGAAGTGAGACTCACTTAAAAAAGAGGACGAAAACATAGATTTTTTTCGTTTTTTAATGATATTTTTCTAAGCTTTTGGCTCTTTTTTCCTCTGTTAATTGTTTGCTTCGAACGTTTTTACTTTATTTTGAAAATTAAATAGTCCAGTGATTTCACAAATGAATAGAGACTTAGATAAAAGTCTTTTTTATGGGGCTTTTTTTTTTTGAGTTGATTCTCACAAAAATTCATATAAATTCAACCGAAGTACTTATGAAATATATTTTGCTACATTGAACACAGGCAATGTGCTATTCAAGTGGTGCGAGGTGTATGTCTCTGTGTATTAAATCCTCTTATCAACTGTTGAATATTTTATTCTATTTCTGAACTTGAAAGTACTTAATTTTATATTTTATTTATTGTAAATTTAATGCAATCCAAAAAGAAAATTAATCTTTTTTGGAAACATACTACTGAATAAAAATATTAAATATTCTGACCTGAATTTATTGTTTATAGTAAATAACATGAAGCATGAAAATTTAATTAAAATAAACATGTTTTTTTCCATGTTCAATGCTTTTCCTTTGAATTTCCATTTACAATAATATCATATTTACCTCCTGTTTTATTAAAGTTCCAATTTCAGTTCAATGTTTCAATTAGATATTGTATTTGCTAATGATTTTAGTCTCTTTCTTTGGTTTTCTTTTTGTTTCTTTTCATTAGTACATATTTCTTTTCATTGTCCAACACTACGTATGCGCAATTTTAAATTAAAATGCGGGCAACCTGCAGACAGAATTTCAAAGCTTCTCAATGCTCATCGTCTATTCCCCACTCTCAATTAAATGCACTTCCCCCCTCATATACTTATGAGTTGATGAGAAGTAAAAAACAAAAAAAGAAAACAAAAATAGAATAGAAAATGAAATGATGACTCCTTCATCATAGGGACATACTCGTACATGTACATATTGTACATATGAGTGCAAGCCATCGATTGTTCAGTTCAGTTTACGAGCACTTTATGCTCTACACTCCAATTCACTTTACTACATTCCAATTCCAAAGTCTCTTGTCTGGTAAAGGAATTACAAACAAACGAACTAAATGACGCTCGTTAAAGACATACTTACATCGCTTCCAAATGCTTCAAATGTTGAAATATGTTCGTTGGTAATCTGCTTATGCGATTATTGTTCAAGTAGAGAAACCGCAAAGCCACAAGTCCTTCGAAAGCATCATCCTGCAGGTAAGAGATTTCATTTTCATTCAAAAAGATTGTTGTCAGCTGTTGGAGACCAGCGAGTGCGTTAGCTGGAATCTCGTCGAAGTGATTAAAACGTAAATCTCTATGTAAGTTGAATTGTAAAAGATACAAAGAAATAGAAAAGAAAGAGAGAAAGAGAGACAGTTGTTAAGTTGTTATTGTAAGAATACAAAAAAAAAAAAAAAAAAAATGATAGAAAAATATTTTTTTGAAATCAATTTTTCCATTTTACTACATGTAGTAAATGTAGTCCTTAGATATAAATGTCGATGTGGTGGATGTATATATGTATCTGTTCATGCAAATGAAGTGAGTTGTAACCAAAGTGAGTGCTCCGTTTACTACCTTCATGTGAGAAAGTAAGTTTGATTTTGAATTTTGCAATTAGTGCAATATTTTTCCACAATTTCTTTATTTTCTCAGTTTTCCTGTTGCCTTTCTCTGCTTTACGCAAATTTTGTTAAATTTGTGGTTTCGACTTGATTTTGTGTGTTGTGTTGATTTTACTGTGTGTAGTATGGTAAGTGTGTTTTCACTTCTTTCATAGTGTTTGATATTGGTTTAATTATGGCTAGTGGTAATAATTGTTCAAATATTGTATGTGTTTCTTGGTTTCACTTTGGATTTGACTTAGAAATTTAGGTCATTGAAATTGAAATAGAAAATTTCCGTAAACTGCATGAAAGCGAAGAAAACATGAGAAATTCGAAAGAGAAAAACAAGGCTACAATTATTTATTGATTGATGGATTGCTGATTGGGAAAATTGGAAACTGAAAATTTTGTTAAAAAAAAAAAAAATTTAAGGAAATTTGTATTCATAGCCAAAATACAATATTGTTTTTATTTTTGTGAAAATGAATTTATTTGAGCAAGTTAAAACACTTTTAGTTTTTAGATTAGTAAGATTGACACCGATTTTCATCACTTGATTGCTGTCTATCCAATTAAAGAGGAAAAATTGGTAGATTTTATAGTTAAATATTCATGTTTATAGACATTTTTTTTTTTTTTATTGTCAATTATAAGCTTAGATATTGGATATTCAAAGATCGTACTATACATAAGTATTAAACAGCATCGACCTATCTGGTATATTTATTCATGTTAAGGTCCTATAAAAAGTCTAAACTATATACTTTCTTTGTTCTCTAACCATGTCAATGAGAAATTTGCGGACTGATCTGTAGTTTTCTTTTATTTTGAAGAAAAGTGCAGCTGATGGACATCAATTGATCTGTGAAGTATGCTTTCCCAATAAAAGTATGTAATTACTTTTCGGCTTTAAAAGTAGCGATTTTGAAACAAACACCAGAGAATACGAAGGGAATTTATGTTTTGATTTTCTTTTTTGTTTCAAATTTATTATTATTTTATTTATTATTTTTTACAAACTTATTCGGGAAAAAAATTGAATCAATTGTTGTCGATTGTGAAGGACTATTGCTCATTGTAAGATTAAACTTTTCGAAAAGTAAAGTTTTTAGCGGTCCTTATTTTTCTTCAGCAAAATTTACATTGAAATCACCAGCCAAAATAAGTGGAAGTTTGTGGTAATTTTATTCGTGTAGAGCAGAACTCCCCTCACTAAACTAAAAAAGTAATATGTGGATGAACAACGTTATGTCTTGAATTGAACTAGCCGCCGATATGTAAATATCTTAATATTATTATTTGAATACCATTCTCCATTCTGCATGTTGCGGAATAAATGTCGCCAATACTTGACTTGACTTTTTATCTTTGATTTCGTTATTATATGCATACTTGGTGTAACAATGCTGATTGTATCACTGTGATTTTTATAAATTGCTATTCCTCCAGCACGAACATCTGGTCCATTGTACAATATTTTATTTTAGGCCAGTAAAGTTTGAAGACGCTGATTTCTGTTTTGAACTTACAATATATTATTGCCAAACTATTGACACCCAATAAATAAAAGGGGCTACTCGATACGAAGCAAGCTCATTCAGAGGTCTATCGACTTTATTGTTATGTCTCAAGTGTAAGTGGGAACAGATCTTACAAATGGCTACATTCATTCTCAAGGGATACTATTATAAAGGATATATATTACAGAGGGGCAAGTTAGACGCATCTTCTTGATGAAATGGTTTGTTTGTGTAAGGTCATTAATGCCTAAAAAATCAAAATCAAGGGAATGAAGATTTCTAATATCATTCACCTAATCATTTTGTTGTGGTTGTAACGGCAAGAGGACTATAGCCACGGAAGCTGCTGCATATAGTACAACTGCAGCCTCTCGGCAAGGGTGAGTAGTCCTTGGTACACCGTTGTCGTGACGTAGATCTAAGCATTCAGGTGAACCTAATCAATTTGTTTCTTGGAATGCTGTATTACATAAAGCATCAGTAAGGTGTACTGTGTGTTCTTTAGTTCCTTTAACCTATGAGTTTGTTTAATGATGCTATACTTCCCTAAGCAGTTCTTACTTAAATTCACTTCAATTCTACCGTCGCTTATTAAACAAACCTCAAGATCACTCCCAAATCAGCAGGACTATTTTATGAACTTTATATTCACTTAGAGGAATCCTTTTTATTGACTGTGTACTTCAAAGTAGTTATAGCCCTTCTTAGCTCCTTTATTATTGCATCTACATACAACACTTTCTCAATCACATTTGAATACTTTACTTGCTCACTGAAAGTCAAAAAGTTAAGACTTCGTTTTCCACTTCCACTTTTCTTTAGTTTTGAAGAATATTGCTTGGGTTATCCTCGAATGAAGTTCTGGTGGGGATCATACAATTAATGAATCATTCGTCTGATGAGTCATTACTTCCAACATTCTAATTCTTTACTTGGCAAAGTGTAACAGATCAGATCTTTATGGTTAATAGTATGCCCAAAAAAGTACTTACTGTATAATTGTAAGTACCTTTCCTTTAGTTTTTGGCTATAAAATTTATAAAATAGATCTTCCCAAAAGTATATTTTTTTTTATTATTTTATTTTTTTATTTATTGAGATTTTAATACAAAATCCAAATCCATCAAAATTTCCATATTTTTCCAGTGGATTGCATTCGTTTAATTTGGTCTATGAATATTTATTATAAATAAATAAATAAATAACGAATACAACTAAAAAAAAATTAGCCATATCGGTTCTCAAGAGATACGTTTACACAGCATTTTCATAATTTTTCATGACGTAAACGAGAAATGACAAAAATAATCGTACAGGTAACGTAGACTCCTCTATTTTCAGAATATATAAATTACTTGGTGTTACGACTTTTGAGTCACGAGATATACTAGAAATATTAACGACACCAAAAGCATTTCAATGAAACGCAGCGTTTACAATTTGATATGATTATGGAATCTGTTTTAAAAGCGTTTCCACATTAAAAGATCTTAATTTAATTTTATTTTAGAATTTTTCTGAATGACAAAATACCATATTTTTTTGACAAGTCTTAGTGTCCTTTCGTTTCTGCTAATTGTAAGCTGCAAAATGTATTTTACCTGTTATGCTTTGAAATTTTGTTTGATTATATTTTACTCCTAGGAAATTAAAAAAAAAAAAAAATAAAAGGTCAATTATATGAGATTTGAAATACACAAAAAGATTTATAGATATATGTAAAATATGAGTAGTATAAATACAAATCTCCCTGCCTTTGTTTTTATGTCAAATATTGTACATAATTTGTTTTCCTTCATGACTAATTGGATACCATCAACATTCAATCGACCTGCAATTCATAAATACCATTGGCATTTGTACTATACATACATGGAATAATAACAGAAGCAACACTAATAAAACCAAATATGAGCATATCTCTTCCTATAGCATAGGTATAGTATGAGATATGAATGCTCACTTAATTGATACCTAATTGAGTATCTTTTATGGTATTTTCTACTCTTTCCATTAGTGTAATGATATGGAGTGGAGGATGTAGTGCTGGTAATGATGGCATTACAAAATTTTATTTCAATTCCAATTCCAATTCAACTATGACGACGATGGCGCTTACCTACTATATACAAATGGTGCGTATGCGTAACATTTGCTAAAACATGAAACATTTTGTTGAATGTTATTATGCAAATGTAAATATCAATTTTCACTAATGAATATGGGGCTTGGAAATGTTTACATGATTGTGTGTATCTGTATCTGTATCTATGTATATGTGTGCATGTGTTTACGTATTTCAGTTTAATACATTTAAGCTGGTTATCGAAGTCAACATGTCCATCTATCTTTACTCAATGCATACATCTCTACATACATAGGTATATGTAGTAAGTACGTATATATAAAGCTATAGAAGTGTAGATAGATGGATGGATGGATGGGTGTGTTGTGTTGTGTGTTTGTGTATTTACTTGTGGTGTGTATTAATCTGCCTTAATTAAATATAGAAGAAGATGCGGTGTGTGTGTGTGTTTGTAATCTTGCTGAGTTATTAAAATTAATTACAACTGAAGGGTATCTGTGTATATAATAAGTATGAAAACGTGACAATGCACATGTGTTTGTGCGTGAGTATATGTATATGTGAATAATTAAAGACAAGTTGTTGTTGTTGTTGTTGTTGTCTTGCATTCTTTCATTTTTAATGATTACGTTTGTAAATTAAAGCAGTTTTTTAATTTTTATTCTACTTTGCGTATGAATAATGAAAATAAATCAAGCATACGCAGTCAGTCCTCTGACTCTTCTTCATTATATCTTTCTCTATTTTACATATGTACTTTGGAGCTCGGTAATGCATATGTATGCATGCAGATATATTTTTGTATTGATACCAGGTGACAGCTTGATTGGAAAGAAACTAAGAAAAATAAGGCAAAAAAATAAACGAAAAATTGGGAAAATGTGGGAGAAAACTTAAAAAAGAAAATGACAACGAAAATGATATGAGACAAGTCGCGTCGATTCCTTGTTGTGTCTGTCATATTGAGCTGTTGTTCCTTCTTCTTTTGCTGCTGCTGCTGTTGCCGTTCGGTTGTTAGTTGCAGTTGATGCATTGCAAATAGTTGCATCTGCTTCAAAATGAAGCTCAGGACGTCAAGTAATGTAAAATGAAGCATATTGAGTTTGGTTAAGAAGGAAAATGGAACAAAAAAAAAAAAAATAAAAAGAAAAAAAAAATTAAAAAGATAAAAATATTCGAACTTAAATGTAAAAACTCCAAAAACAGAAAAAAAAAA
The DNA here is from genome assembly GCA_037043295.1 of Amiota minor. Classification (NCBI taxonomy): domain Eukaryota; kingdom Metazoa; phylum Arthropoda; class Insecta; order Diptera; family Drosophilidae; genus Amiota; species Amiota minor. Next base: position 1,540,494 of record JBAMAW010001063.1, read on the forward strand.
AACCCAGGAGAAATGGCGAGAAAAGAACCTGCAAATGAAACCATGTGAATTGAAGTTGAGTCAAGTTGGTTGGTTCTTCGATGATACTGCGACATGTTGAGCCTTTTGAGCCACACAGTTTGTCACAACGCGACGTGCACACGATGATCATGATGTGGATGTCAGTAATGATGTGGATGATGCTGCTTCTGATGCAAACTACATGGATAAACGTAAAGATGATAATGATGATGGTGATGGTGAAGTACAAGTTTGAGTATCTTTAACGACAAAATGATGTTGCCAAGTAATGATGATGATGATGCTGATGCGGGTTTCTCATCATCTAGTTTCCAGGTCAGGATTAAGGGTTGATTATCTTTGATCAATCTTTTAATGGAAATTTCAAAATTTCTGTACATGTAAACTAAATTGTTTTAATGGAAGATTGAATTTTTGTTTATTCTTCTTTAGTTTTTGCTAAAGAATTTGTTGGCCTAAGAAACGCTACTGTCATTGGATCAAGTAACAACTCCAGAAATAGTACATAGTACACATACAAATGCGGTTTTGAAGTTTTAAGTACATGTATGTACATATATATAAAAAGGAAAGAGGAATGCAAGTACGCTCACATCTGCAGAGGTTCAGAAACATACAGACTCAGCTGACTGTGTTGCACTTCTAGTGTAGTGTAGTGTAGTGTAGTGTAGTGTAGTATAAAGTATTGCAGTCTAGTAAAGGCTACCACAGCCACAGCCAAGGCAGAGAGCTCGAGGGCTTTTGGCGTCAACAGCAGCTTTATTCCATGCGTTTGTGTATCTAGGCGTGTATCCCATGTATGTGCCTGTAAGCGAGAACGTGACTATATTTGTATCTGTGTGTCGCATTGTTTGTCTGTGTGCCCTCGAGTCAAACATGTGAGTGGTTTTAGTGTTGTTCTGGATTTTTAAGTTGTTGCTTTTTGTTTTTGTTTTCGCTTTTGTCATTGTATTTGTAAATTGTTTTTGTTATTCTATTGTTGTTAGTTGTTTGTTTGTATTTATGTCCATAGATGTTGTTATTTTTAGTTGCAATTTTGCAAAAACACACAACAACCACACGCACATACTCACAGATATACACAGAGAGAGAGACAGACATAGACAGAGTGACAGACACAAAGTTACACACGCACACAAAAACTACTGACACCAATTAGGTTCTATTTGCTTGTGTTGTTTGTTGCCGCTATTGTTGTTGTTTTTGTTGGCTGTCTGTCTTTCATGCGTTGTCCCTTATCAACGCTTTAGTGTGTAGAAGAGAAATAGAGATAGATTGATCTAAAGGAGCGAGAACAATGATGACCAAGCGGGGAATCCTTCCGCATTTCCACATAAGCTTTGGTCACATAATTTTTTGTTTACATCTCCAGACGCATTCACACACAGACACAGAAAAATATTGTACATCAATTTATCTTTTCCTGCATAAATTTCCCATTTGCTTGGTGAGTGTTTGTGTATGTAAAAGTGTGTTTTTGTTTATTTATGTTTTTTATCTCAGTTCCATATAATTAGAAACAACAACCAAAAATAAACAAACCCATGCACATCCAGTGTTGGTAAACTATTATTATTGTCATACTATTCACGCAGTGTATGCATGCAAACTAGTTCCTTAGTTTTTGAGATAGAGAGCTGAAATTTTGCATTAGCAACCCATTAAAATTCAGAATCTTGTTAGAAAACCTTTTTTTTTTTTTTGTACTATCGAACTGTTGGACACTACATAAGTTTCTAATCTATCTCCATCAAACATATAAATTTCATGATCATAGGGTTACTGGATCATATAGGACCCATGCAAGGGGACCTTTGCAAATCCTTCAAGCTTGTTGTTGCTTGCAGGGAGCTTTTATAACGGAGAAAAAATGAAAGTCTACTTTACTCGAAAATCGACATTGAGTTAAGTTTATGGTATGGAAATAATTAGATTTTGGAGCAATGTAATCTCCAATTTGGTCCATTTGAGAATAATATTGTAGCTTCCTTTAAATCCTTTAGACTATCAATTTTTTTTTCATTGGCATAAACACTATAGGAGAGGATATCCAGAGGATATCAATAGGACTTAGATGTGGACTGCGTGCCCGCCATTCCAAACCTGGGAAGATGCAAAAAAGGGATTTTACGTTTTGTATTATGGAAGAAGATTAATGTGTCCTCACTTCCTAAGAGTTCTACATAGGTATTAGCATTCATTCTATGATTTAAAAAACGTATTGGAGATTTACCAATATTGCCGAATGCTGGCCAGACCATAAGCCCCCACCGTGGAAGTAGCTCCACACTTGGACTTAGGACATCGTATATCGCTATCATAATTACGGTAGCCATTTGGCCCATCCAAATTAAACTTTTTCTCATTGCTAAATATAACATATTTCAACTCCTTCCATGTTGCCAAATTTGTGCCTCTCTGCAAAATAAACTCGTGTGCTTTGAGATGCTTTTTATCATATGAAATATTTTCCTAGCTTTGAAAGAATTTGTTGTACTCGTCGGATGGATATCAGGAGAGACAAATTATGTCGAATTTATATTCGTTGACTGCAAGAAAATTAATTTTTCTAATGTCTCGCAAGTCTACTAATGATGGGCGACCAGAACATTGCTTTTTTCCATGGGTTTCTTGATCATTCAGAAAAGTGAATTTATTTCTGCCAATATTCTCCGCAATCCTATGTGTAGACATGCCCATTTCATGGAGTGCCATCATTTTGCACAATCACACGTGATTTACCATTAGCAATTTAAATAAAATAATATGTCGTATTTACTTATTTCGTCCACAAAAGCAAACCTTGTCGGCTATCATGGCGGTGCTTTTCCAAATTCTTTTGCCTTATTTGAACGAGTTTATCTATAAAAAATTAATATAATCTTAGCAATGATAGCTTCATCGTGCCAAGTGTTTTAATGTATCGTTCAAACTTCATCTCTAATTTGAGAGTAATAATTTCAACATTGAGAATGACCCGCTCAGATCAGTGGCTATGACTTCTAATTGACACGGCTGAAGGAAATTATTTACAGCTCTTTATTTAATCAACAAAATTATGAAAATTTATCTAAAGATTAGATTTATAAGCGGATTAACTAAAAAAGAAGATGCTCCAACCATTTTCTATCTATTGTATGATCTTTTCTATCTATATACTGAGTCTTTCCCAATTTATGGTTTGCTATGTGCTACAAACATTTGGCTCGAAGTGAACAATGCCAACAACAATCTCAAGTGGGGATATTTTTCATTTTCGCTTAAATTCGAGTTTCATTTACTTGTCCTGCCCACGCTTATTTTCCTTCTAGCATTGCCTCTCTAATAATTGTTTCATGTTGTTTTGCAAAATGTTTATACATACATATATCGCGATTTTAAGAGAAAAGATATATGGGTGTCACACACACACACACACATATAGTTTATTGCCTACTCTCATGGCTCATATTGTATGTCAGTCGATTACAAAGTTTAGCCATTTCTACCAGCTTGGTTTATTTCAGTTTAGTTCAGTTGAGTTGAGTTGAGTTTAGCTTAGTTCAGCTGTAGCTCAAGTTCTGGCTCTCATAACAAGCAAGCAAGCCACAGTCTGACATCTCATGATATACGGAACAATTCCATGAATTTTTGCTTAGGAAAAGTTTTGAAAAACGCTTACCTATTCAAGCATTTTGTTGAGATTTTGTGTATTTTTTTTTTTTTTTTCGAACAGAACCACAAAAGTGTGTTGTACTTATTTACTACACCGCGATTTTAAAAACAAGTGAAGGTGGTTATACTAGTTCCAAATGAATTTCTTCTCCTCTAGAATGTTTCGGGTTTTTCCTGCACATATATATATGTGTGTGTGTGTGTGTGTGTGTGTCTGTATTAGTGTGTATGTGTATGTAAGTAGAAGTGCATGATGTGTGTGGTTGTTTGTTTTATTTGTTGGTTTAATATGAAATTTAATAATTGAATTTTAATTACTTCATGTCGTGGCTTCTACTCTTTTGTTTCTTCCCTTACTTTTTTGATTTTTCATTCAGTTTTAAGCTTAAAATTGTTGCTATTATACATAGTTTTCTCATAGTTTTTGAGTTGAAAACTTTTTTAATACCATTAAAAAGTTGTTTTGTTGTTTCATGTTGTTGTTGTTGTTGTTACTGTTACTGTTACTGTAACAACAACATTTGTTGTTATTGTTGTTGATTTTTCCTTTAACTTTCAAGTGTTGGCAGTTAGTTTAAGCAAGTGGAAAAATATTTACTTAAATTAGATAAAACGATCAATTAGATAAGAAAAAACAAAACCATCACTTTTTTTTTAAGTTTTAGTGCTAAACAATTGTTGGGTAATGACTTTTTTATAGTTTGTGTAGTTGAGTTGTTGTACTTTCGATAAAATTTTTTTAAAAATTAAAACAACATTCAATGATTTTGATATACCAAGGTATCTTTGGTTTCTTTCAGTTCTCTTTCTAACGATCTAAGATTTATGAATACAAATACTTGAGTCTACGAATTGTGGACTGAATTTTCGTATTTTGATATCAAATTTTATTTAATATAAAACAAACTTATCTCATTACTAATGTTGCTTGCATATTGTGCTTGTGATTTCCTCTTCTGGGAAATTCTAGAATTCTAATCAAAGAAGGTAGATTGAATATTTCACTTATCATGTCTGATTCTGGATATACTCTATAGCTTGGGTTTCCATGCCATAAATGAGTTTTAAGCCACCAACCCAGGAACTTTTTTGAGTCCAAATTGGTTGGTAGTATCCGGGTATGAAGTCTGATCAGAGGCTGTGCCTGGTACCACATGGATCTTGAATATCATGGTAGCTGTTGATTATTACCCAGAAGCGAGTAGAGAATTTAATCAACGTGGAATTGCATTATACAAACGGGTGCTGTGACCCAAAAATCGTGTCATGTTTTGGGTGGGCTTCAACTCATGCGACCAAAGTAAGTATGCCTCGATTTTGGTACCTGCGATTATATAATAATCCAAAGGGACATTAATTGTCATTATAAATCCTTGTGCTCGGCACTGTGACATTAAGTCTTCATGTCACGTATTCACATTAAAAAAATAGGGTTTATTGTCCTTAAATCCATTAGTCTGACGTTTTGAAGTTATATTGTAATTTTATTTGCAACAAAGATTAGATCAGACGCAAGTCATCTCAACTTTTTTTCTTGCCAATCAAACGCTGACATGATCAGAAGCAATTCATCTCATTATCATTCAGTTTCAGCGATTTGACTTGTAAGTCTTTAGTTTTTAATCCAAAATAATCTATCATTTATAGCTAACTATTATGAAAAACTAGTAGTTCAAGCGCGTTTTACTACCCCCGGGCATTGATCCCTGTTTGTGCTGCTCTTGATGTTTATGATCTGATTCGGTCTTGTTCAACTCTATATTCTCATTGTTCGGATGTTTCTGCAGCTCTGTTTTCACTTGCTTTTTTTTGTTTTTTGTATTGTTGTCTGATTGATGCCTTGTTTAGTGGTTTGGTTTCAACTATTTAACTAAATAAACTAACAAATTTGCTAAACTTGAATTTTACTTTCTTCGCAAATATACACTTTGACAGCTTATATACAAAAAGCAGCTGATTTATGGATTATTGATAAATTTTCACTAAATCATTAATTAAATAAGGTAGTTTTTAAAAAATTTATATTCTAAAGCATGACGCAGATATCAACTATACGAATGCAAAAAATTTATCCAGAATTGATTCTGTGGTTTCCGAGTCCATTGATAACACATGAACAGTAATTCATTTTTATATACATATATAGAAATAATGAAAGTTAGGACCTTTGCTTTCAAGTTGCGTACATTGACACAATATTTCTACCTTGTAAACGAGAACTTCAAATTAATTGTGGAACGAAGTCTTACCAAAAGCTTTTTTCTAGTACCGTGAGTGGTTAGGAGCCTATGACAAGGGGATAAGATTTATTTTTTTATGTTACTATTCTGGTGGTTGAGGTTGTTACTTATGTAAATGCGGTGGGTGTTTTGATTAGAAGGAAGGTGCTTGACCAACAAAGTAAGACTTTGGTGAAACGATATACATGCAATACATAACAGAAAAGAGGTCATTAAATGATTATAACCTCTTCTTGAACTTCTCGACAGCAACTCACTTAAAATTCTTTCGAATTTCATTACAAAATATATCTTTTTGATTGATAAATTGAATTGAAATGAACTGCAGTTTATTTATTCTTGCTTTTATTTCTTTTGAAAATTTAATCAGAAGAAAGTAAATCAAAACTTAATTGAATAAACCAAAATAGAAGTTCATGGATGCCTAGTAACAATTTTATAAGAGAACGTGAGTGAATCAAACAATAATAAGTGTGGAAAAAAAATATAGATATAAAGTTTCAATTGTGATAAAATACCGCCGGGTAATTGAATTTCGCACCCATAAAAAACATTCAAAAGTTTAAATAAAATTTATATGCTTGTAGACAAACTCTACTCTGTAGTACTCGCAGATGATACCAAGTGAATGGAAAATCAGAATGAATAGAAGTAGTGGTGAGACAGAGAGAGATATGTATGAAGTATGCTTAAGTATCAGAAGATGAAAGCTGAAAATTTACACTCTTTAGAGGCCAAAAACGTGAGCCAAGGATAAAGGTGTTGCACAACTAAGTCAAACAACCAAGCAAACACTTTCCTACATTTGGTATTTGGTGTATAAATCTAGGTACATTTTGGGATGTTTTAAAATACATGTGTATGGGTGTTTATGAATGTAACTGTGCTTGTGTGTGGGATGATCGTTGTCTAAGCCTGCAAGAAGAAAAAGGAGAATTAAGGCAAAGTTGAATAAGATTTTTATAGCGCTTATTTTGCTTTGCTTGAAGTAAGAGTGGTGTGAATCAAGTGAATGAACGACCAAAAGAAGAATGTTAAAAGTGAAAAGTAGCTTACAAGTACAAACACGTGAGGAGCCATCCATCCTTCTTCTATCCATTCAAAACTACTATGCTTGGGAAGCATTCAATCCACCTGCATACTACACACACATATGTGGACATGGTCTAAGAAAAACACATTAGCAACGTTGAAATGTACAGATGTTGAAGCATCTAGCATCTAGCATCAGGTATCAGACATCAGGCTAACGACGATGAAAAACCCTAGTAAGCAGGCGTTGAAAGGCAACAAACATAGTGTAAAGCGGGTTTGCTTAGCACCCTTGAGCGATAAGAATGCACACACATGGAAATAAGTAGACGAGGACGAGGACGATGACGATGAAGTAAAAATAAGAAAACTTCGTGGCAGGCAATTTGTGTTCGACAACAGAAACAGCAGTAGCAATAGCAATTGCCCAACAGCAAAAGATGCAGAGTGCAGGATACAGGATACTCAGGCAACATGCATATCTAAGTAGTATGAACATAGATTGAAGTAGCTTTGGTTGTTTGTCTCTCTAGGTGGAAATGGGATGCGTATTGGTCTCGCATAGAACAGCATTCTGAGTGTTTGTTTGATTTGGCTTTTGTGTGAACATGTGTCCGGTTTCCCTAGTTTCCCAACTTTTCTTATTTTTCTCTTTTAGCCAACCCTACGCTTTAGTTGATGATTCTTCATGATTACAGGGATGTCGTTTCATATTTTTATATCTCTACATAATAATGCAAAAACTACTGATGCTTAAAAAAAAAAAACTCAAATCTCTAGACTTGTATTGAGATAAAAATAAATCATAAATCCTTATAATTCTTACTAATTCTTATATTCTTGTCTATTTCTAGCTCAAGGCCTTAGTTCCTTCAGCTTTGTAATTTACAATTAAGTTTTCTATTATACAATAAATAAATAGATTAGATTAGGAAAAGGACTGTGGCTTTTGTTTAACAATGAGTAACTGATATTCATTGTTTACTTAAAAATAAAGGAAAATTTTAATAAGACATAAGATGAGTTTCTTTGATATATCAAATCCAATTTAAATTAACCTTTTGTTTTCATTTAATTTTCTTATTAATTTCCTTTCTTTTACAATATTTTTGTATTTCATATATTTATAATAAATTGTCTACATATTATATTTTACACATTTTTGTCATCAACGAATATGTTATATGTAAATTTTTTTACTTTAGAAAAACTAATAATAAAATTTATTTCGTGTCCCTGGTTACTTGTCATGTTGTTTGACCAAGTTCCTCTATTAGGAAGCCATGTAGTTGGTCAACAAGCAAAAACACAAAAACACACTCACTCACATTCACACAAGCACTCACACACATGTAAATATGGGTATATACATATATACTATACATGTAAGCAAACATTCATATGTTTGAATAAGTATGAGTAACATGAAAATGGACACAAAGAAATGCTAACTTTAGATTTTTGCTTCAAGTGTTTTCAAGTGAATTTTTCTATTTTACGCTTCATACAATACTATACTTCTCCCTTCCTCTACTCTACTTATACAATATTTTTTCAACACTCCCCTTTTTAAAGTTTATACTCTACTTTGCTCTGTTCTCAGGAAAAAAGAAACGTGCATAACTTTTCTTCATTCCTTTAGTATATTTCTTGTTGGATTCCCATCCTCTATAAAGCTTCATTCGACAGGAAGCACAAAAGCTGCCAGATCCTTCTTTCATTTCCCTGTTCTGGTTATACAAAAACAAATTGTTGAGCAAGGATTGAATGGGGTAGGAGGTGGTCAGTTGCGTGATGCTCAGAACTTGTGGTTGGTGGTGGGCTTGGGTGTGGGCCAAGAAGAAATGGAAATGGTTTGTGTTGCCAATGGTTGGCTCTTGGTTCTTTTATTTTAGTTTTTCTTTTATTTTTACTATTGTATATTTCTCTCTACACATTTTCTTGTTATTCAATGAGGTTTTAAAATAATTTGCTGTTGCTTTTGTTGCTACCTTCTTTGGCTTTCTTAAACACACTGTTACTAACTCACTCTCTACTAACGTAATAATATAGTCAACTTTGTTCCATGTTTTTTATGCTTTTCAAGCGAGCAACGCATAGAGCAAGCAATTGAAAGAACGGAAGGAAATGCGAATATGTCGGAAAATGGGTTAAAGCTTACATAACGACAACATTAATGGCAACAACAGCAACAACAACAACAAGAGCAATAACAACAATTACATTGATGATGACGACTTTTACATAGTTGATAATGATGATGATGATGATAATGATGATTATTGTTGTTGCTGTCGTTTATTGAGCATAATTACTAAAAAATATATATATATAATAACAATTTCAAGTCCTTGTAATTCAAGACTGCGGGGTTTTTCTGTTTTATAACATGGGAATGCAAGCATTTCTTGTATGGTTTAATGTTGCATTCAACGGCATTCATTTCCTTGAACCAAACTCTTATTACCTCTGTTAAGCAAGCCGCCTTTCAGTGGCGTATGGAGCTCATGGGTGATCCAGGGCAGATAATCTAAATGAGGTATCCTTTTGATTTAGGAAATGGATTTGATCTTATTACTAAACACTGAAAACGAAGAATATACAAAATCTCATTTTTCGAGATTTAATGGATCCTTTCAACGAAAGATTCAGAGTCTTTGAAGACTATGAAGTTACATGAAGGAACCGAGGCTGCTAACCTAAATAAGACTTTCAGCGCACTCAGAAATGTAAATTCGTATTACTATAAATTGAATGTGATTTAAGGACATATTTTTGATATGCTAAAAAGCTAAGGAGTTTTAAAAATTTAGCTCTTGAGGGACCAGTGGAAGCAAATCTAAATGTGGCCTATAGTCGGCTCATAGAACATTGAAGTACCGAGGTTTTACGTGCTCGCCTGTCTGTGAAGACTTAAGAACACGGTGCCAAGCACATGGATTGAACGTCAATCAACGTCCCCTTGGATAAGTATCCGCAGGTACCAATTAGAGTCATATTAAATTTGGAATATGACTCCCTCCTTGGTGGGGAGCGAGGCCCGCCTAAAACCTCTGCTGCTCTCTGGTCACAGCACCCGGTTGTATAACGCAACTCCACGTCGAGTTTTTACTCTACCCGCATTTGGGTATTAAACCATAGCCACCACGATACTCCCACAAGGGGGCCGTACCCGCTGGCCAGGACGGAACAAGTTCCGTGGGCTCCTGACCACCCGTGGTACCAGAAAAAGCCTCTGGTCAGACTTCGTACCGGAAGGTACTACCAATTTGAACCCCAACAAGTCCATGGGTTGGTGCCCCATTATGTTTTCATTCATTTAGCAGCCAAGAAACCAATTTATAGAGGATAACCTGGATCACAAATTATAAATGAAAATAATGTTCCCTCCAGGAATATGAGTTATATACATAAAGATATAAAACTCAGAAGAATTTCCCGCTAGGGAGAAGGCTCATAGAACAGTATTATTTTGTTTTTCTTATCAACTGAAGACGAAACAAAAAATAGTCTGTGGAAACTTTTTGTTGCAATGTTTCGAGGTCCAAGGCCACAATTTCTTACTATAGTATTATGGTCTTGCTTTGGAATTTGGAGACAGTATGGGCATTTGAATATACTTTGAAATTGTGTTGGATTAGAATCCTCCTTCTATGGACTAGAAAACCATCAATCCTTCTTTAGTCCGCCACTGCCTTCTTTAATTTTCGAAATGGGTCGATGGTGGGGGTGTTAATGTGTTGTAATGAAGCCACTTTCAACCGTAATTCAATGGCTTTATAGCTATTTTCAGTAAATGCCTTTTTATGGTGAAGTACATTTTTAAACTTTATTAGCAAGATAAGCATTCCTTGCTTGCTTGCTTGCTTGTGTTTGGCTGAGTGTCTGTGAATCCTTTACCCTTGTACAGCTGAATATCCTTTTAAATGTGGCTGTGTGTGTTTCTGCTTAACTGTGTTTGCTTATTTGTTGTTTGTTTGATTGTGTGTCTGACCAAGCATGATGGCGTTGAAGTGAACATATCAATTCCGCATGACTTGATCGGTTACAAATGTCATTCGGTGTATTTGCACTTGTATTTTTGTTGTTGTCGTTGGTGATGTTGTTCATGTTGTTACTATTGTTATTACAATATTTATATTGTTGTTACTGTAGCTTGTTATTTCATTGTCCTTGTCGTCATTTCCTACGCATATCACATGCATTTGCCATTGTGTGTATGAATTGCATGCATACTTTTAGGGGACGTCTGCATTGCTTAAATTGTTGAATGAATGCAAAAGAAGAATTTTCAATTAAGCTTTACTTTGGTTTGGTTTTACCAAAATTAAAACAAAATCCTCTTAGCTAACCAATGAAACAATAAATATTTACATTCACAGACAAATAGAATTTTATCAAAACTGAATATTGACTTAGGTTGCGGCATAGTTGTATGGTTAATGGAAAAGTCTTCAAAGGTTTTAATTAAAATTTCAATTTGTACTTTTGATTTTTGAAACAATTCCTTCTTTGATTTCGAGAGTTCCTTTATTATTGTATTTAGTTACTACTGCTACCATAATTAATTGTTTATTCTTTTTTATATTCCATTCAATTTTCTGGTTTTTTTGTTTATGAAATTGTACATTTGCAGTGAAATGTTCAATTGCTGACTTTGGGTTTTGGTTTTTGGTTTTGTGAAGGAAGGAATTCCAAATATTGCGGACAAATTAAATTGTTGTGTGTGGCGATGAACACGACTGGGTGTAAATGAGTTGAGGAAAAACAAACAAAATATTACAATATGAGAATGTTGAAAGTATATTAATAAATAAAAAATGTATATATTATATTTTTATATGAAATCGTAACGAATGACAATGAATAATTTTATGATGACGATTCTCATGTTTATTCCTTTTTTTTTTTTTCTGAATGAAATATTATTTTAAGTTTTTATTGCAATGTATGAAAATAGTTGCATATTCAGACTATTGTACAATATAATAAAAATGTTTTATGCATTTAAAAACCGGAAAATAAACATAAAACAAAAATTATTTCAATTGTTCTTGTTAAAAGTGGAATTTTTATCACTCGTAAAATCAGAATCAACACTCAAAAATATTACATTTTCCGAAATCTATTAAACAGGAAGGAAAGTGATTTTCATGAAAACATAGTTTGCTTACTATAGGATTATCCTTTCCACTTGTTTTGTTGTTGGCCAGGACCAATAAAAATTTATGATGCTTTTTATCTTCATTATAACTACTTAGTCGAACTACATACAACTATGTATTTTAAAGGCTTCTTAAAAATATATATGTCTTCTTAATGATTTGAAAGTTTTGATTTTTTAATGTACATGAAAATGCACAAGAATTAAGAAGATTATTTGGCTCTAGTTGTTCCGTTGAAGAAGTTGACATCGAAGATCCAAAAGGTAAACATGATGACACTGTAAAAAACTTCAGCATCTACATACAATGGGCGGAGGAAAATTAAATTCATCCTTTTTATTTCTATTTTAGAGGTTCACATACCTTTAGGTTGGGCAAAAGATCACAAGTCTTGATCTGAGAGTCAAAACCTTAGTATTTTTTAGAACCTCGCTAAAAAAAAAAAACATCATCAATGGAATTGAAGTGGCTTTGTCGTCGTTTTGCTTAACCTCTATTCTACACTATGTGCTTCTTATTACCCTTTCGAAATGTGAATGTGTAGTGACTGACTAGGGACATCAAAAATCTACTCAAATCTTAGTCTCATATTGATATTATAATTATGAAAGAATACACCAAACACCCCATTACAAAAGAACGTATAAATTTGCTTAAATTAACATGGAGAATCAGTGATCGAAACTTCAATTGTAATTTTAACACATTTTACAAATAAAAAAAAAATTATTCCAACTTAGTATGATCACTAGTAACTAAGCCTTCGACTCTAAGTGATTGTTATAATATTAGTCTGAATCTAAGATGTTAGACGGAGTTTTTAAGAAGAAGAATTTCGTATCCAAATTGGCTTTTGGAACAGTACAAATATTATAGAATGAAGAGGGTTTGGAGTTAGGAAAGAGAATTTTCGACACTTTGAAGATGGGGGGCATTGGTCGAAAAGGTGTATCGTAGATACTCCTCATGGCAGCATAAATGACAAGAAGGGCTTTTATCCTCATTAAGGATGGGTAATGGCACTGTGACCAATTCAAAGAGGAGTAATGATGGTACCTTTTGTATAGAGCAATTATCAGGATAGTGAGGTTTCATAAGGTGAGGGTTGATAATTTTGAATTTGTGTTGATAAGACAGCTAAAAAATGGCATTTAAGAGGTTTTAAGATATCTTTCTCAATAGCAGAATTTAAAAAAGTGAAGTTTAGAAATTTGCTATCAATTTTGTCACTCTCATACTTCTTTCTTTCTTTTCTTTCTCTATAAATAAGTACATTCACAGTATAATTTTCAAACACAAAGTGCCTCACAGAAAACTAAGGATCTAAGCTCTCATGAAGGTATCTTAGTCTGTTTGGTCCCATAGTTAGAATAAAAAAAAAAAGAAGAAATTAGTGTCGTGGGACACCCGTGTATTATTTTTAATTATTATATTTATTTATTAAAAAATTACTGTTTAAATTTTATTTTTTTTATTCTTTTATTTTTATTTTTATTATATTGTATTAGCTTTATTTATTTTCAAATTCGAATCTCTCTTTAAACACAAGAACAGAAATGAGAATGAATGATGTTTTTGCTCATGGCTGCATTAATGATAGAATGAGAGTTCTATTAAGATAGAATTAAGCAAAAATAAAAACAAAAATATTCCCAGTGCAGGACTCGAACCGCACGCTCTTGGTTTGCCAGTGCTACTCTCGAATCACTACACCACGCAGACATTTTAATTGTCTTTGCCTAAATAGCTCCAATATAATAATTATAAATATTTAGAGAGCAGAATGAAATAGTCTAAGTAAACAAAAGTTAAAGTTATGTGTGAGTTTACGAATTTCGATGCTTAGAATGCTGTTTATTTTAATTGTTGCTTTACTCTTAGTTTGTTGATCATTGTCATCATTATGTTTGCAAAACTAAATCATTTAATTTTTACTTATTTACGTATATTTGTTGTTTGCAAAGCCACAACAAAGCGTGGCTGTGCAAAGCTAGTAATTTATATTTAAACAAAACAAATTAAATGCAATCATTTTCAATATAGACATTAAAAAAAAAATATTCCCACTGCAGGATTCGAACCCCACGCCATTGATTTGCCAGTTCTACACTTTAACCAGTACAAAAAAAAAAAAAACTGACGATTCTATTTTTAGCTTAATTTTTTGAAATTTTACTCATGTAGATTTTATCACTTTAGTTTAATACAATACTTTACTTATGGGAGAAAAGAAGTTTCATTCATCAAGTATTTTGAAACGTCACCAGAATACTAAACAAATACCATGATGAATGAAATATGTATTTATGTTTTTAGCAAGAAAGTATTCAAGACTTTAAATTTGTTTTTAAATTTGGCAGTTTTTTTGCTTTTCCCATTTTCATTTGTGCATTTGACTGCTTAAATTTTAAAATTTCTCAAATGAAAATCTTTACTTACAAATGAGAAATTTCTTAAGATATTATTACCACCTTTGTCAAAATTGCTAACTAAGATACACAGTTTGTAGATAATTTAAATTTTAATTTAAAAATTTGACCTAATTTTATAATCGTTTCCTTAAAAATCTGCATAAACCAATTAAAAAAAAGTATAATGAAGACTTAAATTTAACAAAGTTGACTTTTGTCATAAGCAAACAATAAAATACAAAAATATAACAATACAAAATAGCAGATACAATATAATTTAGTCAGATAACATTGGCTACTTAATATCCTCTAAATCACTTAAAATGAACGTTCGAATAAAAAATAAAATTCAGGCAAGGAAAAAGGAAACTTTAGTTAACAATAAATATAAAATTTCAATTAAAAATACATCATATGAATTTTGTATAAGATTTCTATTGTTTTTCATTCTAAATTTTTTAGAAAAGCATTAAAATTGTTGAATCCTTAGGAAAGAATGTTTTGTTTTTCTTAGACAAATTCAATAATTTAGGTATGTCTCAAAGAATATATTTTACATGATATTAAAACAATATCCTTTTTTTTAATTTTAAGTTTTATAGTGTTGCAGATAATCTTATAAATTGTTTTTATGTTGCATAAGATCAGACATTAAAGAAAACAATCACAAAGTGTGCAGACATTTTATCCTAAATACAATTATTTTGTATTTGATTATTCTTGTTGTTGTTGGTGTTGGTGTTGCTTGTTGATATTGTTTAGGCAGGCACTATGTATTACAATATTATTATTATTATTGTTATTATTTTAATAAAAACCTGCTGCATTATACATAAAAATCAACAACAACAAAAAATGTGACAATAAAGAAAACTGCATTTTTTATCATATAAATGAAAATGAAAATAAAAACATAAACAAGAGAAAAGTTGAACGCATTTTGTCTTGAATGAATGCATGAATGACTGACTGACTGAATGAGTGAGTTTGTACACACTAACAGTTATGTTATTGTACATGCAACTATGTATCTGTGTTAAAGTGCATGCATTTATGCAACTGTTAGTCTTTGTTTTTGTGACTGTAGAGTTTGTTGTATGTGGGTGGATGGATGTGTATAATTTTATGAAAATATATTTTAACATTTCACATGCCAAAAAACATGCAGATAATGTAGAAATTGTGGCAAAAGCCAAGCCAAGCCAAGCCAAGGTATGTAAGAGTCAGAAAGTGGTGTGTGAGTGAATGAGTGAATGAGTGAATGAGTGATGATAGAAACAGATGATATATTTTCTTCATATTGTACTTACATATACGAGGGTCGATCAAAATAATTTCCTTTTAAGTCAATATAGAACAAAAAAAAAAAAAAAATTAAAGGAAATAGAAACACATAATTTTTTGAAAGAAATTCGTGTTGTTTAAGTTGGATGACGTTGGAAAGGTAAAAAAAAAACTACTCAGAAAGTTTTGTGATTGCTTGAGGGACATCAGCAAGACCTTGGCTGAATATGAGACTAGTTTTGATGACCCTGATATTGTGAAAGCCAATGAAGCGCAATTTTCAATAATTTGAATGTCAAAGAGGCATCATACTTTTCAAGGCCAAAATCTCTATAACACAATGGAAAATGTTAAGTTCGAACGTTAAATAAGTAGTCTTTCGATCATCCAGGTGCTAAATATTCCACAAAAGACTAAATGACTAAGGCTGGATACAAATGACAAAAGCTCGATTTATGGATGCCAACACAAGTTAACACAAAAAACGTAAACGTTGGTTAAGCCAGTATTGATGTTCAATAAGGTTTTTCTTTATGGATTGGCAGGGAATTATCTACAATGAGCTGCTCTCCTAAGGCCAAACTCTTAATTGGGACCTGCACTGGCAACAATTGGACTGAAAGAAGCAATTGTCCAGAAGCGGAAACCTTTAGGCCAATAGGAGAGGAATTGTGTTTCACCAGGCTAACAAACATCAATAGTGACTCGCCTTAAACTCTCGGAGCTTGGTTGGGAGGTTCTTATGCATTCACCTTATAGCCTTGAATCTAACACCAAGGGATTACCACTTGTTCCTGTTCGCCTCAAGAGATACTTATGAACAACGACAGTTTCAGTTTTTTGACGAGGATTTCTTGTGAAAACCGACTGTCATAGTTTTTTTACGAGGGTTTCTATGAGAGAGTCATAATGAAATTAACTTCAAATTGGCAAGAAATTATGGAACAAAATAATAATTTACTACACCTTTTACGTATCTAACTCAATGTTCATCCAATTTTTCGATTCCTTTCAAATGATATGGTTTGACAAGGACTTCAAAATTTGTTTTTATGGTACTCTCTGATGATAAATCTGCTTTCTATTAGATCAGGCTTAGAAATAGAAAGAAAAGAATTTGCCGGGGCTTAAATTTGGTTAATATATATAATTGAATAAAGATGCAATTTTTCGGAAAATTGATACTATTCGCCATCTAAAATCATTGCATTATTTATTAATAAAAGATACTTAAGGTAATCTAAAATTTATGATCATTATTTCCTTGGAATAAGACACCTTGTTTGAATTCTTTCAAAATATTTGAATTGTAATGTGACGTAAATCAATTAATTAACTTGATTATGTTATCACCTTCCATTTCACTTCATGTTCTTTGTGTTTTCAAGAGCTGGTTTGTTTATTCTTCTCGGATAAATTTATATCAAATATTATATTTCCAAATTGATAACCTTATTTAGAGGCCCTGAAATATCTTTATTTAAAATGCTTTTAGATTCCCAATGGAATTAAGCTGTTTACTATTATAAGATTGAAAATGTAATATCAACTTTTTTTTTGGCAATGTTACTTCAAGCCTTCAATCACGGATATTTGTTGATCGACCTACGCAATAATGCAACTACAGTGAAGTACTCAACCCTTACAGATGCACGCACAAAGCCACGTGCCATATTATGAAAAGTCAGCTTGTGTGGTGAACTCTTAAGATTGCAGGCTTCTGTTGCTGATGTTGTTGCACCTAAACCAGACCAAAGGGTGCTTAGTAACAAAAAACAAGAGTAGTAAAGGAAAGGAAAGGAAAATACAATTGAAAACTAAGAGCTTCTTCGAGTCTTTGATTTAAGCATCTGCGGTATGGCAGGTGTCTTTTGTTCTTATTAGAATTACCAGGACAACCATTTGTGAATGCATTCACAAATATACCTGCCACACTCAGTCACACACACACACACACCCATATACCCATACTTCATATAGACACAGACAAATTTACAAAGACATTACTGCATCATTTATCTTTGAATGTATGTATGTATGTAATACACTATGAACATATAGAGGTAGGTTAGTGCACTGCATTTCTTACACTCGGCTTCGTTTCCTTTCATGCTCTGCTCCTTGTCATCATTTAATGTTCACTCCTTATTATTATTGTTATCCTTATGCTTGTTTTTGTTACTGTTGTCGTTGTCGTTGTCGTTGTCCCTGTGGGTGTGTGTAATCCTAGTTATTAGAATAATATGTCTCCTCTCTTTCTATGTCTAAGGATCTGTAAGCATCGCTATGTGTGTATATATTGTATCTTGTTACATACAACTAGTTGTATTGTCAAATCTAAAGTTAAATCTTGTTTTTATTATTTTATCACATTTGGAATTGCGACAGAAGAACAACAAACAAAAACAACAACAAATAGCAAAGATTATCCTTACAACACGTTAATGTTGTCGTTTTGTAAGCTTTTGTTCGTTCAACTATAAGGGAATCCTTATGGATTTGGTTATACTTTGGTGAAGCAAAAGAAGAAGGTAAGAGATCTCTTATTATACAAAGTCTCTAACAAAATACCATACATACTAGAAAATATCATAATCATAGAGCAAACAAACAAAAATGTTGATGTCAGAACTACAAATAAAGAATGCAAGAACATGCAACATGATTGGCAACAATACATTCTAAGTAAGAGGAAAAATTCTCTCAAGGCTCTATCACACACACAGACACACACACACACACACACACAAACAATACAAAATAGATAGATAGACAAACAACAAAAACAATAATAACATAATAATAAACATGTTGAAGCAACAACGATAAACACTTCACGTTCATCGCTGATAAATAAATACATTCAACACAACAACATCAGAAGCAGCAGAAGCAGCAGAAACAGCAGAAACAGCAGCAGCAGCAGCAAATAAGAAGCGGCATAAAAACAGTTGGAAAACATAATAAAAAGAGAATATATGTTGTAATACTTAGAAAAGAAATAAGAATTCCATGAATTATTATTTAAGTATCTGTATGAGTATAGGACAAAATGTATTGTATCTATGAGTGCATGCCGATGTTAATAACAAGTATATTTTGTAGTATGCTTTATTTCTTCATGTCTTCTTGACTTTGCCACATAAATACAAAAAAAAAAAAAAAGGAAAATTAAAAGGTTCTGAGGCATGACAGTGAGCTTTTTAAAACGAATACATAGTTCAAGAATCTTCTATGGCTTGTGCTGTGTGATGGTAATTTTAAATTGGCTTGACTACTTTGGAGAGCAATGATTTCAATGATTTCCATTCTGTGGCATCCAATCCTGGTAATACATTGTTTAATGTATTGTAATTCGTTATCAATTTATCCCATTCCCATTTATTTATTATAAATATGGTAAAGGAACCTTGTGTTAAGAAATAAGCTTACTTTACTTGTTACTAGCAAAAAGTATTAAAGAAATTCTGAAGTGGTTGAATGTAGGAGGAAACGAAATGATTTTTAAGTGTTTTTTCTTGAGAAGACCTTTTCATTTATGAAAGAACAGTATCATATTAACATTTTTTATATATAAAAATAATTATGTTGGTAGCTGCTTTAGCTGATTTCGGGGAGCACAAAAGGCTTCTTCCGGTAAGCTTAATATCTATGGACTATATCATGTAGTGTATAATAAAGAAATAAAAAATATTTCGTTAATAAATTGTATTATCTTGTAATTGATGGTACAGTGACGGCTTTAAAAAAAAATCTATTTCTGACTTAAATTGTTTATAAAATAGAAAATAATTATTGGTGAGATAAATTCTTCGCTTGATTACTAAAAAATATACTTAAAAAGCTCGTGCGGCTAAACCGCCGTTTCCAAAAAAGCTTCATAAGCAAAAAGGTTTTTTTTTTTTGGTAATATTTATTTCAATGTCCAAGCAACCAAGAGCGGTTTAATACATTTGTATCATCAAAAAAATTTACATTGCTTAGAAAAATATGACATAAAGTAGTGTGCAGCACCCTCATAAGCACAATATCGAAGTGAAACTTCTTTAGCGAAGGTAAATAAATCCAAAAATTAGAAAATGAAATGTGACGAAAATCAAAATGCGATAATGCTTCAGAGACTTAGTGGGGATTCTATGAGCAGATTTGGGTATGAGTGAAGTCTGTCTTTTTATTGTGGACTGTGAAAATTTATTTCTTGAAGAACCATAGGGACGCAGAGGTTATTGTGGAGCGTCCAGGGGGCATTTGGAATTGTCCAAAAGCCGTTATTTTGAAGGACCTGTATTTTCCTGCTAGTTGAGGGATGTGTTACCATATCTCTAGGAAGAAGCAACAATTTGTTTGTAGATTAAGAGTTTATTTTCCAAAAATTGAAGAAATCTTTACATAATCTATTTCATTTTCATTTTTTTGGTTCAAATTTGACTCACCGACTTAAGGGTTATAAAAAATTAATTTGTTAAAATATATGGAAACTGGTAGATGACTTAGAGCCTAAATAATTTAAAGGGAAAATTTTGATATATTCAAAAAACAGAGCCAATGTTCTCTTTCGCTCCGTGTATCAAATTGACATCAGGCTGAAGTCGCTTGAGTCGTGTCCTGAAGAGGTTTGACCCATAGCAGATGCTACAGTGTTAACATGCATCTTCAGACAGTTTATCTCCAAATGGAACTAGAGGATTCCTATTACATTAATTTCAGCAGCAAGGATATTCTTTTGGCCGTATGAGCCAGTTTACCTTCTGCAGTTTTGGCAACAGGTTATAGCAGATTTTTCAATGTGCCTGCGATATGTAAGTCTCATCCTGTTTATGATAATACCCATTTAGCTGGCTGAGCCAATCTGTGGTATGACCGAGTTATGCAGCGAAACGATTGAATGATGTACCATTACTGACAGTTATGGTGACATCATTGAGTTAAATATTAAAAAGTTGAAAGATGCGCAATCTTCGATATTCTTAAAATATTTTTACAATCAGCGCATCCAAATGTTCTTGTGACAGCTCTTCCCCAAGATGCAACACGTTTCTGACTAATGAGGTTGCATCCTAAATATCATAAAGTTCTCATTTATATATGATTCATTATAAACATCTATGCGATCATAAAAACATGATGATGACCATAAATACTAAGCTAAGAATTTTCAAAATTTGTTGCAATGATATTTTCTTGGTTCCTTACTAAGAAAGCATTTCATTTCCATTCAAATGGTTTCCTTAATATTCTATTCTAAGTAGTTCATTTTTGTTTTATTTTTTTAGTTTATTGCGGTGGCGCCTTTTATCTTTTATTATTATGTACCGTTGCATTGGCAAAAATGGCATTAAAACTAAAAACGTGCCGCTGTCTATTTGTTCATTCTTTTTCTATATCTCTTTTTTATCCCATCTCAATCCTCCTCCCCTTCAGCATGTAAACTTAGTTTTTCTCATCTATGGAGGAACATTTCTTGTTTTGTGTGTTCATTCATTTTTATACAATTTTTGTTTTCTGTTTTTTCTGCTGCTGCTGCTTTTATAGTCGACTGCTGTTGTTGACTTTACCTGACAGGTTGCCTACACGTTGTTATGCCGTCGTCGTTTATCGGATGCACGTTTTTTTGCTTCACATACACATAAGAATAAACATGCACACACACACACACACACACCCACTTGCATGTATTTAGTAATTGTCCTTTGGTTGTAACCGGCAGCAACTGTCAGCAAGTCCTACAAATATAAACTACTATGACTATTTGTCTATTGCATACTTTAAGGCGTCTTTTGCGTTTATGATTTCACTACTCAGGAAGGTTCTCTTGGCTGACCGGCCAGCTGGGCATCTACGTTCTCTCAATATCCTCAAACTTCTAGTAAGGATGCTGTTTTTGATGTTGATGTTGATGGACACAACAACTGTATTCATGTTAGTTTTTCTAAACGCTTTGTTTCTCTGTATTTTCTTGACCAGGCAAATGTAAAAGCTTCACTGTTGTGTTGTTCTTGTGGGTCCGGTTTTTGTTAGCGAAGATGGCAACTTTCTAACTGAAACCCTTTACATAATTTGTTTCAGTCATTCATGCATTCATTCCGTCATTCCGTCATTCATTTATTCTTTCATTCGCTCGTTCAGTTCAGTTGTTTGTCTCGATCTGAGCTCCAACTTCATCAATATTTTCGTTCATTTCTCTTTTTCTCAGGATTTTTTTTCTACTTTCAAATGCTGTCAGTACTCAAATAGACAAATGTCGATTTGTTAGTTCTGCTTTGCCATCACTTGCCATTCATTTTCTTTTCCTTACTTTCTAACAATACTTTCTTTCAGCCTTCTGTGTATTTTTTTTTTCTGTTTATTGTGTTTTACTCTTTAGGAAGAAAAATAACAGCACTTATATTTTGTTGCATGTTTTTTGAGTGGTTTGTTGGCTGTCAGGGTTGCCTGGGCGCTCACTGGCAACTCTTTTTTCATTGTAGTGAAAAATGAACAGGAGATGGAGAAGGAGAAGAAAAAACTTTGTGCATTACTAACGAGCATAAGAAATGTCAAAGACTCTTATTGAAGGCGTTAGTGCAGGTCTATGGATGGATGGGTGAGCCGGTGGATCTATGGTGAGTTGGTTTGGCTTGGTTGATTGTAAAAAAAGGTCTGAAGATAAAGAATGATACAGTGAGAGGATGCTTTGTCATTGTGTTTTTTTTTTGCTAAACAAACAAATAAACAATAACAAAATCTCAAGTAACTAACTATAAAAAAGGATATTCTACTTCTAGAAAAATAGACTCAGAGTATAATAAAATTTCAAATATTTCACAAAGCAAATTGTTGAAGTGTTTGAAGGTCGGTGTCGTTTTTAAGTTTTACTAAGACATCATCTTACATAGCAACGACATATACACACACAGATATTTATACTTTGAGTAGAATACAAGTGTATTCTGAGCATAATTATGCCAATTTTAATCTGTATTTGCATCTTTTCCCATTGTCATTTTATCGATTGAATTTTAAGTAGCTTTTTGTTGTGCCAACACATAATTCATAAAGCAAAAACGTGTTGAAAATAATAATATTGTATTGTATATATATATTGTATATATTTAATGAAATATACCATATTTTAGTGTAATTAGAATAAAACCTTTTTGAAAATGAAATGTGTCTTTTCAATTATTTCTTCTAAATATTACAGAAGCAATTTCAGTACTTTTCTTGTCTAATTTGGGAAGCTTTCTTTTGCATTGAAATTAATTTCTTCACCAATTAGCCAAAGTAAAATGTACCCCTCTTGCTGCGTTTTCTATTACCTTTTCGAGCATCTCGATGATTGACTGAAATTTAGACACTACAAGGTCTAACGTAATCTCTATTTATAGTGACTTTATCTTATGACGGGAGTACGAGTTGGAAAAGTACAACCTTCACAGACGTTCTGTCCAAATTTCATGACCAATGGACAATTAAAAGCCGAGTTATTGTTTTAGAATTGACAGTGTGTTTATAGGAACGGTCTAAAAATGAACTTCGAACTTGGGAAAACTTTTACTGAGACGTTTGAATTAAAGAAACAAGTCTATGGTAATAATTGTATATCCCATGCAAGAGTCCATGATACGACGAACATCTCTGGTCAGAAAAGTTTCGTGATTACACCAAGTATCATAGAAATTGTGTGTGAATTTATAAAAAAAATGGGCCAAGTGCGAGTCAGACTCGTACACTGAGGGTTCCGTAACCAGATTGGGGTTTGTATGGGAGGTACTCCCCCTAGTGGTCTGATTTGACCGATTCCAACAAATATGCCTATATCAAAAACTTATAGTGTCTAAATTTCAGTTCAATAGTGACAAAAAAAAAAACAAAAAAGTTTTTCGAATAAGAACCTGAATTTTAATGGTGGGTTTGTATGGGAGGTACCCCTCCTGGTTGGCCGATTTGGCTGATTCCAATAGATATGCAGCGTCTATATCAAAAACTTATAGTGTCTAAATTCAGTTCAGAAGTGGAAAAAATAAAAAAGTTTTTAGAATAAGAATCTGAATTTGAATGATGTGTTTGTATGGCAGGTACCCCTCCTAGTGGTCCGACTTGACTGATTCTAACAAATATACCGCGCCTATATCAAAAACTTATAGTGTCTAAATTTCAGTTCAATAGTAAAAAAAAAAAAAAAAAAAGTTTTTCGAATAAGAACCTGAATTTTAATGGTGGGTTTGTATGGGAGGTACCCCTCCCGGTTGGCCGATTTCGCTGATTCCAATAAATATGCAGCGTCTATATCAAAAACTTATAGTGTCTAAATTTCAGTTCAGAAGTGGAAAAAACAAAAAAGTTTTTCGAATCAGAATCTGAATTTGAATGGTGGGTTTGTATGGGAGGTACCCTCCCTAGTGACCCGATCAAACTGAAATTTCAAAAATATGAGTTTCTGATGCATAGCCATCAACCGTTCAAATTTCAAGATTGTTGGATTACTGGATCGTATAGCTGCCATACAAAGCAAAATGTTTCTTGTATGGGGAGCACTTAATTTTTTTGAAAACATTTTCGTTTTAGTTTTTGTGGCTGATGCCCTTCTGTGAACATTTTAACTCTCTCTAGCTATTGCGGTTTAAGAAATATGACCCGAGGACGGACGGACGAACAATGAAGTCTCTGCAATAGGGTTCCTTTTGGTACCCTTTAGGTCCGGAACCCTAAAAATGAGAGAAAATATTCGTTGTGATACATGGAAATAGAATTGAACATATCAAAAATTTATTTTATCACATTTTGATCGAAAAATTAGGACTCAGGAAGCCATACCGTGAAAATGGCAGCTGGCGTCTTTTGCACAATAATGCGCCGGCTCATCGTTCGACACTTATCACTGATTTCTTGATCAAAAATCTCATTTTAACCCTCAACCTCTCAATATTTATTATTATTATATTCTCCTGATTTGGCACATTGCGACTTCTACCTCTTGGAACAACTATATTTGCCACTATTGTGACTATACAAAAGGAGTCAAATTCAGTCAAATTGAACCACTAGGGGCTACCTTCCATACAAACCCTAACTTAGTACAGAACCCTCCGTGTGCGAAATTTCTTTTATTTTAACATTTATATTTATCCAGCAAATACACAAACTTTTTGCCAATCACTAATAATATTTCACTTTTTTATGCCTTTTGTTTAAAAATAAATTTTGACAAATATTTTCTTCATTTTTTTCAAATGACTGCACTCTATGAATGTCGAATATATAATTCGAAAAAAAAAAAGAAAAATGAATTAAGTGTCAAATCCAACAGAGAGACAATAAAACACAAAAACAATCTTCCTCGTTGTTGTTCGTTTGTATTAACGCATCTGTGTAAATGCTTTTCATATTTGCAGATACATTTTTAGATTAAAAACTCATATGATATGCACATGTGATTTTGTGTTTTGTTTTGAAAGTAAACATTTCAATTTCTGTGTGCCTTTTTTTTTTTTAAATACAATAATTTACACACATAATGAAAAAATATATTGTAAACCAAAACAAAAATGCAAAGAAACTGAAAAATATTTCGATGTTGAATTGTGTTTTTCTTTTTTTTTATTTTTTTTTGTTGCTTTAATTTGGTTAATGGCAAGAATTTGTATTTTTGTTTGCAACTAAAAAACCAACAAAACCTCTAATACAACTACAAATATAACAAAGAAAAATAAATAACATAAATACAAGGGAAAAATAAAGAAAGAAAAGAAAACATTTATGGATTTAGTTGTAATAAAAACAAACCAGAAGCAACCAAAAAAAAAAAAAAAAAAAAAAACAACATGGCAAATGAAACTGATCCGGACAAAAATAAAAATTATAACAAAGAAAAAAGTCCATTTTACATTGAAGCTTAACTACACTACAACAAAGTTTATGATTTGAGATGCATTTATTTTGATTTAGTAAAGTTTTGCTGATTGAAGCAAGAAATTTACAAAATCTTATTTAGAGTCTCCAATGTACAAAAATTATATTAGACAAAAACAGATTAGATTATTTGTATAATCCAATGCCTCATGCACCAGTAAACCATCCGCGACAAACAAAAGAATGATTTACACTAAAATAGTGGCCACGACTTTGCTCTAAATTATACAAATTTGAAGCATCAGTGCCGAGTACAAGATAAGGAAGGTTCAGACTTTCCAGAACAAGGTTCTAAAACTGGTTTGTAAGCAATTACCCTACCTAAGACGCTTTGAGAAACCTACTTTCCGCGGCTTAATTGACATTCAAATACTCGTATAATGGTGATACGACAAAGGTTGAAACGATCCAAACGATCTATTACAAAGAAAAAGGTGATCCCCACAATTTTATAATTTCCCTGCGTATATGATCCCTATTTATGTATTGTCCAATTATAACGAACGGCAAGTGCTGCAAAAGTGCTGGAATGTTCAGAGCGAAAAAAGAACAAGACGAGGAAGGAGAAGTTTAAAAATTATGGTGAGAAAGTTTGATATAATATTTTACCGAATTAATCAGTGATCTTATTTATTTTGTGTTTTCGTTCTCGTCTATGTACGTGATATATGATATATGTACCGCCGATCAACCAGAAGAATTATCCCCATGAAATATGTAATAATATATTATGCTATTATTATAAAA
Source organism: Amiota minor (assembly GCA_037043295.1). NCBI lineage: Eukaryota > Metazoa > Arthropoda > Insecta > Diptera > Drosophilidae > Amiota > Amiota minor. Next base: position 1,566,939 of record JBAMAW010001063.1, read on the forward strand.
TAAGGTTATATTCTTTACAGAACATATGAGCTAGAAACAATCTAATAATCTTGAAATTGACATTGAAATCTAAATTGGTTCAGAATGTTAAACAAAAAGTGAGCAAAGGAATATGAGAAAAGTAAAATAATTTGTATAATCTTTGTAAACATTTCGTTAGAATGGCCTGACTCTATGCGAATACCTTTACATGTCAATCTCAGTAGTTCCTGTGTTTTCTAGTGAGATCTAGTAGGCATGAAGATTTTAGCTATTCTAGTAAACTCCATTTTTAACCAAAAGTTGTGCGATTTCTCACTAAGCTATTGCTTGATATTAAACTTCATTGAACTCCAAGCCAGTCCGCAGAATGGAGATGAATGAAGATGTTTACAGATTCTTTCCTGGCCAGTGCCATCTGCATTTTAGTTCCCAAGAAACCCACTATGCCAAGGTACCCAGATTAAATTTGCAAAGTTACTAAATGTAGGCTGTCAAGCAGTCTCAAATCAGCTTTGAGTTGAACTCGAAAGCTTTACGGCCTTGTTATGCGACTTTGCTTTCAGAGTGAAGAAAAATATGTTTGCTGGCAGTGGCCCACCCTAGATCTTGTAGAAGGTTCTAAGTTCTAAGGAATATTGTACTTAAAATTTGCAACAATTGTTCAGTTAATCAAGCAAAATCATTTCATTTTTTTCTTATGAATGAAACTTAATATTCAACTATCAAGTGCAGAAAATCTTACTATTCATTCAAAGTAAAGCCATTGATTAGAAGTTGGAGCAAATTCAATGAAATAGAAGCATTGAATTTTAGGATACACTAAGCCCCACAGAAATATCTAAATTTTTATCGTATTACATTACAGTAATGCTATGATTTCATTCTGTAATCAAGTTATATTTAGTTAAAAAAAAAAAGAAAAAAACACCACAATCACTAACAAAGTACATAGTAGGGTATAGAAAAAACTAAAAGAAGAAGGAAAAATGAGAAAAAAAAGAGAATGAAATACGACTATAGCAAAAAATTTACAACAGAGATAGTGATTGTCCAGCGTGCAACATTCATTCGTCTTCTAAGCAACGCCGCATTCATCTTCATCTATAACATTTACGTCGTCGCCCGCTTGAGCATTTTGTATCTTTTGCCATGATGGTTTTGTTGTTGTTCTATTGTGTAAATACGAAAGACGCCCACATAACTTACAAAATAGAAAAATAAAGAAAAAATATAGTAAAAAATTGCATTTTTAAATAAAATAAATTCACTTGATTTCATTTTACTTAGTTTATACCATGCGCAATATTTGATGCATATTTGTCGTCTTCGTTGATCTTTTTCGGACACTACTAACATAGATACATACATACATATATGCATAGATAGCATGGTTTAGAACATCGTAAAGAATCTTTATGTACAGCATGGTAATATTGTCTGTTATTAAACACCAAAAAAAAAATATCTTTTGCTGTTGTTAGATATGAGATACTCTTCTTTATTTTGCATACTCTACACGTCCGTAGCTCATAAAATGCATGCGTGTAAAACAAAATGCAAACTCTATGCACATTGCGCAGATGTAGATAGTATAAAAATATTTTTGTAATATCTATACATCATAGGTGGTTACTAAATAGTTGAATAGATAAAATATTTTAAAACTTCAAACTCAAACTGACTACTAGAAGAACCAGCACAGTAATAACATTCTTATGTAGTTAGATACATATGTGGTAGGAGAGCAAAGTTGGGTTTTTATTAAAAAGTTTTTATTAGTTCATTGCATCACCTATTGAAATTTTTCACTCAAACACAGATGGTTAGTTTAGATACACGCACCTAATATTGCTTATGAGCTAAACTAAACCAAAAGCCTGGAATAAAATATGGCGACACTTATGTTATACCTATGCAATTGTACACATACAGACAAACTAAACATGTCATGGAATATCAAATTGCGGAAACAATAATACCAACAACAATCAACTGGAAATATGGTAGACGAAAGGCAACAATCGACACAACGAACGCTTTGTTGAACAAATTTTCGATTCAAAAACAATTTTTTGTTTTTCACTTAAGTTCACAAAAATATTGTAACAATTTTTGCGTTCGAAAAACACTCCACAACAACAAAAAAAAAAAAAAAAAAAATGGGCCAAGTACGAGTCAAAATCGTACACGGAGGGTTCCGTATCAGTTTGGGGTTTGTATGGAAGGTACTCCCCCTAGTGGTCTAACTTGACTGATTCCAACAAATGTACTGCGCATATATTAAAAACTTATAGTGTCTAAATTTCTGTTCAATAGTGAAAAAAAGAAAAGTTTTTCTAATAAATTTAATGGGGGTTTGTATAGGAGGTACCCTCCCTAGTGGTCTGATCAAACTGAAATTTCGAGAATATAAGTTTCTGATCTATAGCCGCCAACCATCCAAATTTAAAAATCGTGGGATTACTGGATCGTATAGCTGCCATACAAACAAAAATATTTCTTGTATGGGGACCCCTTTAAGTTTTTGAAAATATTTTTATTTTAGCAATTGTTGCTGATGCCTGGATAGAACTACACATTTTGTGAAAATTTCAACTCTGTAGCTATTACGGTTCATGAGATATGACCCGACAATGAACGGACGGACAATGAAGTCTCCGCATTAGGATACGGAACCCTAAAAAGAATGAAAATAAAAAACAATACATATATTTTCCAATAATTTTCGTTTTATGTTCAATGTGCATGATGAAATGTTTTCCCATAGACAGATAGATAGACAGAGAGAGACGGAAGAGACATGCCAAACAGATAGAAAGGCAGGCAGATAACATAGTCCGATGGACGAACTCCCTTCAACATGCTCACTCCTCTTCATCTTTGCATCATTTTTCTATGCACTTCACTCCATTGAACCATTATCCGTTATTTGATTCCATTAAATATGCATCAAATTTCCGTGAATATTGAATTCGTGGCAAAACATTACAATATTTTTAACATTATTTCAATTTTCTCTTCATTTTATAAACTAAAATTGTATTCAAGTTTTCATTTCATCATCCTTCTCGTTTAGTGCTTTTTATCACACATAGTGAGAATGGTTATATCAGTGTATAGGAAAGTTTTGTAGCACCTTACAGATACATAGTAGTACTAGATTCGTTTAGGATTTTATGAAAGTGATCATGAGATCTCTATGATGTGAATTGATCTAGTTAAGTCTGCTCATTTGTGGGATTGTCCAAATATATCTTTGGTATCAAATCTCTATACAAACCTAAGGCTCAAAGATGAAATAATTTATTATAAATAGTAAAAAATAATTCATAACTTGTAACATTTTTTTAAATGAAACATTCGCATTGCAGTCTTTGATGATGAGATTCATTCAAGCAAGCAAATTTATTCCACGCTACACAAATAAGTTTTCTAATTACTGAATGAGATATATGTAGGTATATCAAAAATATGCTCCCAGAAATAAGATGACTTAGTATAAAATATTTCAACATTTAATTCAAGACAGAATGATCATCTAAAGTCAATGGATTCTCTTGACATTTGAGCATTTTATTCATAAACTAATCTGAATGTGTTTTGTGTAGAAAGTTAAATAATTTGCGATGAAACTGAATTCAAATTGAATTTAATTTTAAAATATTTTATTCACATTTTAAATTTAATTTTTGATTGATACTTACATATTTGTTGCTTTTTGGCTTATTGATTTTTTAATTCTTTTAAAATTTCATTAAAACGAGAAAAAAAAAAAAACAAAACGAAATAAAAAGGGGAAGGACTGAACTGAATGCCAGGACTTCAGTCATGCTTAACTCAATCGTGACATTTTTAATTGTTGCTCTATAATTATGCAAATTATAAAGTCAAAAACCATGCTTGCAAATAAATTACTATGGAAATATTGTATTAAGGAAATGAAGCAATTTATTTCTTCTTTATATTTGTCACATTTTTCACTTTCTGTAATTTGGTTGAATGCATTTAATGTAATGGTGACCATGGAGATCTAGAAACTATGTTTGTCTTATAAAGAGTTCTTTGCTTACTAAAAATTTAATTAAGATATTTGATCAAATTAAGTTGAGTTTGCCCTCAGCTGAATACATAGCCATCTTCAAAGCAATCAACACTTATAAAAACACTAACGAAAACTTATTAGCTTCAATAGAATACATCAGAAACATCTCCCATAACTTTTATAACCTCATTGAAATCAGACAAATACTATCAGATTACTTCCCCGAATAAAAATAATCTGAATACGCTGATAAAGCAGCCAAAGAAGCTTCCTTCTATCTCCTTACCTTCCGCTCAAATTTTAACTTCTCTGATAATCCTAAACGCATAAAATTTCATTACAAAACAATTAGCCAAAACTTGCCTTTGGAAACATATAACTTGACACCACATTCCCATGTTTATTCCTTACAAAACTCATAAGATTCAGCCACATTTGTCTTAGCCAGAAACATATTTTGGACAGATCACTTTCTCTCACTTGCTCCTTCCTTAACACAAACATTCATATATCTATCATTCATAATCTCTCAAGTTGTACTTTCTCCAACAATCAAAGAATACAGTCCTTCCACATTTGCAATCTTCTTATCACATTATCGGTCCCATCGCGTGAAAATATTTTATTAATCATGGACTTCCTAATAAAAAGCATATAAGTATTTTCCACTGTACAACTGTAGATCCTTCAAAAGCCACCGCGGGTTCTTACTGGCTGGTGCTCGTCAAACGTGGTAAACGTTTTGGTTTACTGCTGGACATCTCCTTATAAACTAACCTAATTAACACCAGATTAAATAATTCCTAATCGACCTATATGCCCCTTAGCGATATTCCCTAAAATATTCGAGAAAATATTTAAAAGACGATTGTTGGCCTGTGCTTAATGAACTTTATGTTAATCTGGATATTAAATTTTGGCTTCAGAAACTGACATGGTACCTGCACTGGAAAGAAAGAAATATTGCTCAGTTGCTGTATACAATTTACTCTGATGAGATGCCTGTGAATGGCAATCTCAATGTGGCAACTTATGCTGACGACATTGCTATTCTTGTTTCAGCAGACAGCGCTTCTGATGCCTCTAATCTTGTACAAAGCCTGTTGGATTTGTTAAATATTGTAAATGGAATATTATGGTGAATCCAATTAAATCTTCCCACGTAACATTCTCAAATATGATAGATGAGTAGCCCGGAGTATCAATGGACCAGACTTTTACACCCGTCAGAGTTAAATATCGTGGAGTTCATTTGGAAACCTCACATCAAAGTCAAGGCACTACAGTCCAAAAAAGAAAATTTTTAAAATTTACTGGTTAATTAATTCTAAATCCAAACAAAGTATCTGTTGCTATACTTATGAAACGATTCTGAGGCCTGTTTGGTCATATCATATGACTCATATGGCATGCAATTTTGGGGAACGGGATAGCAATTCAAATAAAAATATACTGCAGAAATTGCAATCAAGAACTTTGAGAATGATATAGAATACCCAATAATTAGTTACCAATAATTGCATCCTTAAAGACCTGCTTATTTCCAAAATGAAAGACTACATTAATTAATTGGAAAAATTAGAAAGGCATAGTAATAATCTGGATATAAATATGTTTCATAATAGTCCATAGTTTAGAAATTCGCGGATTAAAAAGGAGACATGTTTTGAATCTTCCATGTAGACTTCCTTAATATGTATATTGTATTACATAATACTAGCTTTGCCCGGCGCGAAGAGAATTTGTTTTGAATCATTGAAACGTGATCAACGGAGCAATTTGGTTGAAAGAATTGTGAGTTTCAGTCTTAAATACAATATATAATTGATACCACAACATACTTCTTTAATAGCTGCACCGCTTTATGATGACTCCGACATTATCAACACTTTGGTCATTTGGTTACCACAGTTCACGGCATTATTTTTTTCTGGCATTTTCAACAATCATTGTCATATTTCTGCTAATTTATACAAAACCTTAACCTTCAGAATGAATCACTCAGTCTATTTGTGAAAACCGTATGAAATTATGTTCGGTAGTTTTTGAATTTTTCGTGATCAGACAGACAGGTAGTGAGAAATGACTTTGTTTTATAATAAGTATGTATATAGATTATAAGTATAACAATTTGTATTTAATTCAACATATTACATTTTTTGTTGTCTCAATTTGGATACAACAATAATTTAATAAAATTCTCAAATCCAAAAATCTATTTAGTATCGTAAGATACTTAGATCTATTTAGATGAAAATTTAATAAAAAATTACCTTATTTCTTGAGACAATGATTGCTTTTTATCTGTATAAAGATAAATACTTACATATATTTTCATAGAGTTTTTACAAGGTTTTTGATGTCTTTTTAATTGCACTTTAAAATGTAAATAATTTTTATAGATGATAATTTGTTTCTTGAATACTTTTCTTATACTTTTAGAATTTTTTTTTTTTTTCATTTAAATTTTATCAAATTCTAGAAACCGTGACGTAGATCTTTATTCGACTAGTCTGATGGTCATTTGGGAACAGATTTGAGAAATAACTTATCATAAGTTTTAAAAATTTTTGTAATTTTTGTAAATACTTTTTGAAAAAAATCCAAGCTCTAAGTATAATATTATGGTTTATTTAAAATGATAAAGATAAAAACATCTCAATTTTGCAAATTATGACTTTAATAAAAGACAATTTTACATCAGTTTTTGTTTTGATGATGAGTTCAATTTTGAAAGAAATCAATTTAGTTCATTTCTAAGTAATAAAATACAATTTTTACAATAATTAAACTAAATAATGAAATTTTTAAATTTAAATTAAATTTTGTTTAAATATAATCATATAACATATAGTAATTACAAATACTTTGAACAACTTAATGAAGAAATTCAAACTAATAACCAAAACACAAAAGTATCATGTAACATAAATAATGCATCAAACTTTATGCTTACTTCAGTGAAATTTTCTGGTAAAATTTTGTGTAGCTCAGAGCAACACAAAAGTCGAACAAGAATGAACAACAACAACAAGTCATGACACATGGTTGGATCTATAATTTAACATACATAAATGAAATTCCCTCAATTCGCAATGGATTCAGCATAAAGTTTTGTCACAACTGACAAAAAGACAGAACTGTTTGACTTGGAAGAAGGAGGAGGATATGGTAATGAATCCATTTTTAATTGACTAACTAAATGTCTACTGGTAATGATAATGATAAAGATGATAATGATGATGATGACGGTATGTTGCTGATGAAGACAACAACGACGATGATGTCAATGTTGGATATGCATATTTTTGTGAAAATCAAGTATAAAGTTTATTCAGAGTAAACTTAAAATTAACGCCAACTCTTGCTATGGTAAGCAGGGTACGATGATGATGACATTTTTAATGATGTTGACACACAAAATGAAATCAGAAAAAGGTTTAAATAAAATTGACAATAAAAAAAAATGTTACGAAAAATTTCATAAAGAAAATACATTTAAAAACTAATTTATGGATAACGAATGAGTGACAAAATGAATAATTTATGGATTTCATTGCATTCAGTGTAAATAGTGTCAGATTGAGTTCAGTTAGGGAAGGAGTGTGAATGAGTGATGAAGTGTGAATGGGTGATGGAATGAGTCAAGTTTGAAATGGTTGCTTTACTTACAGAACTTGTGTATCCTGCGGCACTTGTGGCACTGACGTGAGCCTGGCGCGTAGACATCTTACATTACGCTGGAAGCAATTACAGCCAGTTGGACAGTAAAGATTCCCGGCTACACTATCGGCAAGGACAAATGCCATGACGACGATGATGGTGACAATGCTAAAAGCATTTAAAGATGCCGGCTGTAAGCGACGCATCCTTGCAAAGTTTACTTTTGTTCCCGTTCTTGTAAAGACTTTCGATCACAAGTAAACTGTCTTAAGTGTACCACGAGGAGGCAGTGACAGTGCTTAACGGCACAAAGCAAATAAAAGTTTTTCTTATTTGATACCGCCGTCTTTTCGCGGTATATAAAAATCTGGATCAACTCGAATCAAGCGTTCACTTTGAAACTTGCAAAGCAATTAAAAATTCGAAAAGTTTTTTAATGAAAGACGAAAGAAGTCGTCGCCGCCGTCGTCGTCACACTAAGCCGAGTACTAGATAGAAACTTACTCAAATGTTCTTACTACAAACGTTCTTATATACAAAGAGCCAGAAGTAGGGATAGATAGGGTAAAGTGGATGCAAAGATACTCTCAGATATAAATATTCACAGAGTAACAGAAAGCGAATGCTACAGGAAATTGTAGTTTTGTTGTTATTATTTTCTGTTTTCTTAATTTGAAATTCACTCGTTAATTATTATTTCTTTTTCAAGTTGAGTTGAGTTGAGTTGATGATTTGAGTTTTGAGTTGATTTGAGCTCTGAGTTATGAAACAAATCACATGCTTCAAGTCCCGTGATATCTTCCTCCTTCCTATTATATTATTTCATTCTTTTCTTTTTTTTTTTTTTGTGTTGAACTTTATAAGCGATAAGCGTTTTATTTTACTTTTGATTGTTTATGTACTTATTTTTTTTTTCTAGTTTTCGCTTTCAATTGAGTTTGAGTTCGCTTATTTTTTTTAAATGCTGTTTGTTGGTTTGTTGGTGCCAAAAGCGATAAACAAGCAAAGGCTGCTGCTGAGCTAAGCAAATGCGATCGTATCTGTGCGAATCCACAAACTGACGTTTCTTTTAGAAAAATATTCAAATAAAATGTTCTTTAAATAAACTTTATTTTATCTTTTGCACACATTTTTTTGCTTTTATTATTTTAAAGAATTTTGCAAAACGGAAATGCTTGTCTTTTTCTAGTTAAAATTCTATCTCGAAAATGATTTTGAAAAACATTTTGCTTTTCTGTATTTGCAAATTTTATTATCAGTTTTTGATACTAAAAAGAGAGAGAATGCGAACACAACATCCACGCGCTAGGAAAGCCGACGAACATCTGAAATAAACGAGCGACAATTGCTGCTACTGCTGCTGTTGATGTTGCTGTTGCTGTTGCTGTTGACTGCATTCAAAGTGCAAAGTTTTTGCTGTTGCACGCAGCAAAGCAAGCAGGCAGGCATCGGCCGAAACCGATTGAAACGATGAAACATTCATTCCCATCGTCGTGGGCTCTAATACTTAGCAATGTGTGCCTCTGCTATTCTTGTTATTATTATTGTTGTTGTTGTTGTTGTTGATGCTGCTGCATCTGTCTTTTCTGTTGTTGCACAAACACACAGAAATACAAATACTTATTATTATACTTGTAATATCTATGTAGAATAAGAACCACTGTGGCTGCCGATGTTGCTGACGTTGCTGCTGCCGACGCCGCCGGATGCAGTTTGTGATAACATTTTCCTTGGGCAGCACTTCAGAAGTTGGCATAGTACGAGATGTTGTGCGAACAAACGAATGATTTGCTGTGGGAGATTTTCCTTTATACAATAGAGATATGAGTGTGTGTGTGCTTAGGTGTGTGGGTGACTGATTAAACTTGCCTATATATGAGTGTAAATGCACTGAAAGAAATTTTAATTAAAAAAAAAAAAAACCCTAAATGTTAAGCTAATCGTTGATAGAGTCTGATAAAATGGCAGTCTAACAGATTAAAGCGACTAGGCAGTGCAAGTCTCGGATCCCCTTAAAACAATCTTCACAAAATATTCCACTAAATGTATCTTTGTATTTTTTTAGGGATTTGTATCTATACTCAAGAACATGTCTGGACTCTCAAATCCACAGGAAATTATCTTTTTACCTTCTAGATATGCCGCGGGACCCATGCACACTTACCTACAATGGGCCTAAACACAATCTGCCATTGATCTGACTTTTATTCTGATCGAGTTTATTCTCATATTAAACAGTGTTATAAATTTTTGACTAGGATATTTTTAAACATATACGAATTTTTTTTCTACAAATTACGTTCCCTTAGCTATAGGTATAGGCACAACCAACAATTCCCTACGTGATCCTTTCCGAGTTTTATGCACTCTTTATAATAAGTTCTATTACGACGAACGAACTACTACTAGATGAAGTGGACAACGCTCATTGGCTCACACATCCCTTCTGTCTCATAGGCATAGCTTGAAAAAATACCTCCAACGGTTCAGAGACAGGTGGATTTCTTATATATTATATTACGTTTAATTTTTATTTTTGCTTGTTTTTCATTAATTCAATAAAATTGTTTAAGACTACTTTAATTACTTCTTATTATTATTAATTATGTTTTTTTTTTTCCTTGTTTTAATATCCCGTATTATGTTAATAACATTTTATTTTTAGATTTGACAGTATTTTGTCATAATAATAAATAAATAAAAAGAAATCATCCTCTGTTGCAGCCAGATCTAAAATCAATAAGGTGGCGTTTTACTCGATCCTGTTATTATTTAAAATTTAATCAACCGAATTTCCATATTCTGAACCGGAACGGAATCGAAACATTTTTTAAGCGAATTGTAATGGGTGATGAAAAATTGATACGAGAGATTTGAGTGAAAGCGATCTTTGCGAGATCGAGCGAGATGAAACTGCACAAACAGTAGGAAAATTGAGATTGATGGCAAAGAAGGTGATGCTATCTGTTTGGTGGAATTGGAAGGCTATTATCCACCATGAGTCATTACTGTTTGGTCAAACGATTGATTAAAAAGTCTAATGTCAACAATTAATAAGGTTGAAGCAAGCAATTGAAAAAATACGGCCAAAATTGATCAACAGAAAAGGTGTCGGGTTTCATTATGTCAATGCTAGACCACCCGGCAAAAAGTGAAAGACTTTGGTTGAGAAGTTTTAGTCCTAGCATTGCATTATCAGATAACCATTTGTTTCGATCTCTGAACCACTCGTATAAAATGGGCTTCATGAGAGGCATTTGAAAAACACTTATCGCAAGTTTTTGATTAGAAATCCCAGATATTTTGCACTAACAGAAAAATGAAAATAGAGGTCAATCAAAATGGACAATACTTAAATTAATATTAAGGAATTTTAATATATCAAAAAAAAAAAAAAAAAAAGTTCTGAATTTCTACTAAAAAAGGCCGTAAACTTTGTCTCAACTCAAAAGAACGATGTCAGTAAGCTTTTGCGTTAAAAAGAAGACCTCCATCAAAAGACTGTTTAATATCCAGGAAGTCTCCAAAAAAGATCTTTATGTTTTCAAAACAAGAAATTATAAAGCTCCGACTAATTAAATAACAAGTTTAGTGGTTGATTGCCGTAATTCAAATTTATGTATAATATCATATTAAAGAAAAGGTCTTTGTGGTACTTGTTTAGTAAGTTATAGTATTGATAAATTTAACGATGTTAGTCATCTTATGAACTTATGCCCAGAGAGAAAGATTAAAACCATGTTAAGAAGAAACATTTATCATTAACCATTTGTTTTTATTGTATTTTAAAAATATTCAATATAAATTACCAATTATAATTAATTAATTTAATTCAAATTTTCCTTAATTTTAAACATTAATCTGTTTATGTTCTTTTTAAAGTATGTTTCGTAGAAACCATTAGTAGTGAGATGCTTCTTGGTCTTCTAGGGATCATCTAAATGATAAATAACTAAATGAAAGGAACGAAGATTGTAATAAAGCTATAAGCTACCCCAAGAAGAAAAAATACTATGCCAAGCCTGGTGAACCCGTTCCATCATCGTCTACATCGACGCCAAAGATCCACGGCCCAAAGGTCATGCTCTGCATATGGTGGGACCACACGGGTGTGGTCTATTATGAACTACTAAAATCAAACGAAACCATTAACGCGGAACGTTATCGACTACAACTAATGCGTTTGAGCCGTGCATTGCGTGAAAAACGGCCTGAAACAGCCGAAAGGCATGACAAGTTGATTTTGCAACATGACAACGGTTGGCCCCACGTGGCTGTAACGGTCAAAAATCACCTGAAAACGCTGAAATGGGAGGTCTTACCCTACCCGCCGTATTCTCCAAACCTTGCTCCTTCCGACCACTGGCTTTTTCGATGGATGCAAAACGATTTGGGGCTCACCGGTTCGGGTCTTTTGAAGAATTCGAAAAATGACTCAATGATTGGATCGAGGCCAGAGAGGACTCATTTTTTAGAGATGGTATTCGAAAATTATCAGAGAGATGGGAAAAAGTAGTTGCTTCCGGCGGACAATACTTTGAATCATGTATTTGTTACTTTTTTCAAGAAAAAACACTTTTTTTAACACAAAAAAAAAAACGGACCGAATTAATTTGTACTCCCAATAGTAAGTATAATGGTTCCTTGTTGTGTTAGTTTCTCTTTTACAGGCAATATTTTGGTATCGTATAAAATTAAATAAAGGAGTACTAATTTCTTAATTTATATAAGAATGCATAATAAAAGATAGCATCACTTAAATTTATGAAATGGAATGAAATTATTGTACTTTGTATACTAACTTTTCATTTGGCTGGTCAGTCATCCTTGAACAACATTTTGAACCACATTTCAACACATATACATAACATGCATGTTAACGGTTCAGTGTTACTCAGTTGAAAAATCTTCTTTGAAGCATTGCATTCCACTGTAAATGGTAAATTTCGAAGCTAAAAAGTAGGAAAATAAAAGTGTGTCGTTGTCTGTATTCTATTCGCAATGCTACATTTGGCGCGTGTCCTGCAGCTAAAAGGAGCATTGCACACGAACACTCGAACTTTCGCTTGTTGTTTGTTACCACCGTCACTTACTCACTTGCTTTGCTTGCTCAATGCTCATCTGCATGGTCTCTTCTTACGTCCTTTTAATACGCCTACTACGCTACGGTCTCACTTTCCGTTTTGTCCTAGTGTTTGTGTGACTGTGTGTGTGAGTGTGTGTGTTTGTTTGTACGTGTTTTTGTGGAATTTTTTTCTGGACATTTTGAAATGGCCGCCACAAAAACTTCTCTTTACTGGTTCCTTTTTTTTTTTGTTTTTACCGATTTCTTCTTCTTGTTTCCATCTTTTCTTTTCGTTAGCGAACATTGGATGTATTTTGGCTTGAGGCTGGTACGATTTGTTTGAATTGCTGACAGATCCTGTGGCGTTACCAGCACCACCATCACCACCACCCATTGCTAAATGGCACTATCCCGCTACGCCATCTTCATCATTTGATAGTGATAGTGATGGCGCTTTACTTGAGGCGTTGCATTGAAACTCCTACGCCTTTCTTTAAATTCGCTCGCTACTCTATGCGCTTGGACAAACTTGAATGCAATTGCAACATAAAATGTTTTTCGGCTCATTTTTAATGCATGAACATTGAGTAACCAAGCAACACATACACTCAATTTGAGTTTATATATGGAACACAACCCAATCAAATTGGGTAAGAAGTCGCACTGGAACACACTAAGGATGCTGATGTTGATGCTTATACTTATAGTTGCAGGCCAGGTCATGCACCATTCTCATTGACTGACATCGATTCCTGACGTGTTTCTTTTTACTATTTTCTTTTTGACTTCGATAAGACGCGGAATCAAATTTAAAAGCTATCAATTTGATATTAGTCCTGGGACACGATGCCATGCGTTTCGGTATTCGGTTTTTATTTTCATTTTCATTTTGATAGTTTTTCCTTTTTTTTTTTTGTTTTCATGTTATTTTATTCTAGTTGCTTTTGTTGTTCATCCTGATCATCGTTATTGTCTATTGAATTTTAGCAATTTTTAGAAATTCCTCCACCCTCCATCGTTTTTTTTTTGCTTTAGCTTATATTTTGTCTTTTTTACCATAAAAAAAAAATGTATCGAAAATTTTCGTTGAAGTTTGAAATCAATTTACAAATGATTTATTATCATATTCTGTTCCATATTGAGGTAGTAGATATAGAAACATAACAGGCTTATTGGATTGGACTACTAGCTGCATCCCCATTCCCCCATCCCCATCCCCATCATCATCATCATGACAGTCAGTCATTTACATTTTTGTATCCTCAACTTCTTGTTGCTCTATATACTACTCACTACTACTATATATGAGGACCATGAGTACCTACTACTATATGTGATATGTGCCATTTGATGCATGGCTTTACTTGTCGGTCGGTATCGCTGTCATTGTCGCCATTCGTGCCGTTGTCTCTGTTTCATCATTGTCATCATGATGGATGCCTCTGTGCATTGTCATTGCTGTCAATTTCGTTACAATCTGTTTGGGAATTGTTCAGGTAATGGCATAGTTAAGTCTGTGTGTCTCTTTTATGCTCGCTCATCGTTCGCTTACTTTAGTACAATATTTCTAACCATTCAATCGTTTGGAACCGAAGCATAGTAGAGTGTAGGTAGCATCCTGTTGCTCTCCTCCATGTTGTTATTTTGTGTCAATAAAAATCTCTTAAACAAAAAATAAATGTAACCAAAACCAAACATGAAAAATTTCGCTTGTTAGAATTGAGTTTCACCCATGAAATGGCATATTGGATTTATTTTTTAACGATGGAATATTACAAAAGTTTTGCCAGTTTTATGCATTTTTCATAAATTGTATATTTTTATCTTTTGTTATTATATATTTGGTTTTTTTTTTATTTGTACTAGAATTACCAATTAACTGATGGGAATAAGAAATTATTTTTATTTGTTACAAATATTTTAAAAGTTTTTAAACCAATTTCATTTAATTCTGCTTAATATTGTATGATTGAGAATTATTGGAGTTCCCAAGAAGTGTATTAGTAGAAATATGAATATATTTTTAGTCATTAAATAAGTCCAATACTCCAGTTCATGAATCAATTTTCGGAATAATCTGTTTACGTGAAACAAGTCTTTCAGATACATCAAGTGCAGGTTCCTTCATATGAGAGCCGTTAGTGACTTTTTGAATTTCCCACGTAATAACTTACAGCAAGCTGTGTTATTTTGTTTGTGTTTTACAGCCATTGAAAGCAGATAACCTCATGAACTTTTGACGAAAATGGGAAAATGAGATTTTCATATGCTATATTTTTTTTTTTTTTTGGTGCAAAAAAACCATTACCGAATACAAGGAAAAGCTTGAAAAACCCAACAATTCATAAATTTCAATGGTTAAGAAGTGGGATCCGTTGGGATCTCGTACTAGCACAAGTTAAGCCGAACATTCAAATCGCCCAAAAGAGATCGTCACACCAGAAATCGCCGATAAAGTCCATAGAATGATATTGGATGGAGACTGTAGGCAAATCAACACATCACATTTTACATGAATATTTGGTCATGAAAAATCTATCCGTGCGATGAGTTCCGCATTTTCTATCACTTGACCACAAGCGCAATCGTTTCACCAATTTAAAGGAGCGTTTGGCGTTGTCCAACCAAAATCCAATAAAGTTTTTTTTTTTTTTTCGTAATAATGGACGACTCACAACACACTTGAGACCAGGGAACAGTGAAAACAATGGACTGAAAGGGGAGTTTTGATTTCAAAGAAGGCAAAGAGAGTTCCATCTGTAGGCAAAGAAATATGGATAGCATTTTGGATTTTTCAAGAAGTAATAGTAAACCACACTACGGTTATAAAGAAACGGCTTATAACCGCTTACTTTCTTCCAAAAACTTGGGTTCACTTAAAAGAAAATACATGTACTAAGCCAACCAACTGCATTTGATAAAGTCAATACATTGTTTTTTAAATTAGTTTGTTCTACTTTTCTGATTAATTTTGAAATAATTAACATAAACATATTTTTTTAATTCTACGCCTCATGTCAGCAAACCTTAATTCATTAAAACTATTTCAAGCAAGGAAACATAAGTTTCTATTCAACTTAACAAAAATTTTTAAACGTACGAGAGAAATTTAGATTAATAAAATTACAGAAAATTAACAGAAATCTTATGTTGGGAAAGATGGGGATTATGAAACCCTTGTAATATGGATTAAACCAGCAAAATAATAAATTTCTGTGCAAATCTCTGATATATTTTCATATAAAAGAGGTGTGTTTAAAAACGAATGACTATTAATTGTTCAGGAATAATATTTATTTATTGTTCAAAATCTATTTGATCCCCTGCAAAGTAATCTCCCTCAGACATATTAAATACACTTGTGCCAGTGCTTTTCCAATCCTTGTGATATATGCATTTCGGTACGGTCGATACGATATTTATTTCTTTAATAATATGGAATGTTGTTCTTATTTTTGAGAACAGGAAAAAGTCATAGAGAGTCTAATCTGGTGCATACGATGATTATGGTTTTGTTTTCGCCAAAAAAATTACGAAAATTAAGCTATTTCAAAACAAACTCCGCTGCCACAAGTTTCATGGCTTAGACATCTCGATGAATTGCATGGCATGAGCCAATCAATAAGCTGAAATCTTCTGCAATATCTCTAGTAGTGATTCGACCTCTCCCTGGGTATTTGCCAGCTGAGAAAAACTCTGTTGGGTCCTTGGAATATAGTGATCAGGAACAAATGTTAACTGATAACTGCATTTGTTGATTGGACCAACATCACATGATGACCAATTCTTTAATTAAGAACCCAACATTGCCTCCCGGTAGGTTTAAGCCTTGTGTCTGCCTGTACATGGAAAAAGAGTTCCTCATTACCACTGACTTTAGTGATTGCATAATCATTGTTCACATTTTTCACTACCAAGCAGCTTAACTATGCTGACTATGCTGACCTTGTTGTGGAGGCAATGTTAATTAATGTCTAAACTTTAGACTTTAAAGTGATGATTTATGTATGTACGTAGTAACTAAGTATGTATTACGTGACAAATGAACTTAGTTTGTAACTTTGCGAATCACATTTCAAAAGTACAAAAGGAGCCCATGAAGTTTTACTGAAATATCACATTAAATCATTTACAAATACTTTCCAAATATAATTCAAAATTTTACCAAAATTTGTAATGTTTCCTAAGTATGTATAATTTAAATCCAACTGAGGATGCCATGATTTTCTTTTAAAAAATACAAAAGTTTGCAATTTTCTTTTTCCCAAATACAATTCAATCAGCTGATGTGCAACTCATGTGTTACCATATCGCTGTTTTCATAAATCGCTACAAAAAAACGTTACGATTTAATGCAACAGTTAATCATAATTTGTTCGGAATATGATAAAGAAGTTATAAAATATTATGAATTACATTTTTAAATTCTCCCTATTTGATTTATGTGCCTCATTTATTGTATTTGATATTTTATGATAGAAACATGTGGCAACACTGATTTCGATTGACATTTCATGATGATCAGATGTTTGCCGGTTTGTGTCAAATAAAAAAATATTGTTGTGTCGTTGTCAAGGGAAAGAGACCTCGGTTATATTCCTAATCATTAATTAATTAATTAATTCATAATTTTTGAATAAGAAAAAAGAAGACTGCATACATATAATAAATGTTAACAATAATAAATAGAAAATAATGAAACGCGATTCAAAGAAAGATTTAAAGCAATCGGTTGCGGCGGCGACGGTAACAGCCCCGGATATGGTTAAATCACAAAACATGAAGAAAACGGCAGGAAACCAAAGAGACAAAGAACGCAAAGAACGCGCTACGCTCGTGTTATGGCGACGACCAGTACAAACACTAAACTTTTGTTGTTTAGAGGTTATCGAGCTGGTGCGGAGTTCGGGTGGAAAACTATTACAGCATCGCGTGCTTTTAACAGTATTGTCAATCTTGATTGCAGTTTTAGCTGTAAGCTGGCATATTGAGGGTCCACATCAGGTGTTCGTCGACTTGCTGCAAAGGAACACATGGTTCGTTGTCTATTGGACTGGCCTTGGTGTTTTGTCGTCCGTTGGCCTTGGCACTGGACTGCATACATTTCTTTTGTACCTGGGACCGCACATAGCCAGTGTTACTTTGGCGGCATACGAATGCAATTCGGTGAACTTTCCAAAGCCACCATATCCCGATGACATAATATGCCCGGAGGAACCGTATACCAAACAATTGCCAAATTTATGGACTATTATGTCGAAGGTACGTTGGGAGGCATTCCTTTGGGGCGCTGGCACGGCCCTAGGTGAGCTGCCACCCTATTTTATGGCCAAAGCAGCGCGGCTATCGGGATACGATCCCGACGACGTTGAGGAACTTGCTGAGTTCGAGGCGCTGAAAGCGAAACGTAACCAAAAAAATCTTGGCTTAATAGACAGAGGAAAACTGCTGATGGAAAGCATAGTGGAACGTGTTGGTTTCTTTGGCATCTTGGCATGTGCAAGCATACCAAATCCTTTATTTGACTTGGCCGGCATCACTTGTGGTCATTTCCTGGTGCCCTTTTGGACTTTCTTCGGTGCTACACTTATTGGCAAGGCTGTGATCAAAATGCATATACAGAAAATCTTCGTTATCATTGCCTTTAATGAGACACTGATTGAGGGCGCTATAGCATTGCTGGTCAATGTTCCCATATTTGGTGCCAAGCTACAAGAACCATTCAGAGGTTTCCTTCAGAACCAAAAACAGCGTTTGCATCGCAAACGAGCTGCTGGCACACCTGCTGCCGAATCCGGTAATTTGCTCTCAAAAGTCTTTGATGTATTCGTCATAGGCATGGTATTCTACTTCGTTCTATCCATAATCAATTCATTGGCGCAAAGCTATCACAAGCGTTTGTACAAAAAAAAACCAAAACCTCATAATAAATGGGCACCAGCGGAGACTATCGGCGCAGCTGGGGAGGCTCCAGCCACACATTTAAGCTCAAAGAAAAACAAACGCAAAGCAGCTAGAGACTAAACTAAACCAAGATTATGATTATGTTGATGATGATGCAATCTCTAAAGACGCTTAACCTTAATAAACAAATTGCTTTTTCCCAAAGGAGGCGTGGCGGATGGATTAGGTTTAGGCATGTTTTCGATTCTTCGCCATTATTAGTTCTTGTGATGATTGATATACCACACACACACACACACACACACACATACACACATACATACACATACCACACACAAATACACACAAACATTCATATTAAATATGCTAGGTAAATTTCTGTAGAAAATTTTATTTGTAGATTTAAAAATGTACAACATTCGCATACACGTATAACACATACCATATATGGTATTCATAAGTATGTAACATCGTCTTTGTGTTCAATATTTTTCAAATGACGATGACGATGACGAAGACGACCTTCTAAAGAATTCCCAATATTAAATACTATCTATATATTTTGCTTTGTCTAAATCTAAATTGTCTAATCGATTAAAATTGTGAAATTTTAGTATAATTTTTGTTTTTACTTCTTTCTTTCTGCTCAATAATTTTGGTTTTAAATGATTATGAAAAGAAAAAAAAAATATAATGGAAATGTAATTTAAAACTTCTTTCTTTTTATAAAAGGCGCGAATATATTTAAATGAAGTTACAATGTGTTTGTTTTTTATTTGTATTTAAAATAGATAATAGATATATCATGTAGCAACTCATTGCTTTAGTGCTGAGTTGAGTTAGTGATAAGTATCTCTATGTACATACATTTGTAGATACACATATGTATAAGTATTTTGTTGGATAAACAGTTTGTTATGATGACGCTGCAATTGTATATACAATACAACAGACGTGGCCTTTAACGCATTTAGCCACGTTTATTTTGCTTTAATGAAAACAAATGGGAGTATTTTGAATCACATATGAGTGAGTATATTGGCTTGCAAACTGTTCGGATGTTCGTCACTTTTGTGTTCAGTTTGCTATGAATTCTTTAAAAGAACATTCAAGAACAAAGAGAGGAAAGTTATATCTTATAAACTAAAACAAATGCATTTTCTTATCCGTTGAAGACCAAGTTGTGTCTTTGCTGCAACGTGTGAATTTACAAAAAATTGAAACAAGCGGTCATCACCATTGTTTCGGATGCCTCGAAAGTTTGAGGATGTCCACTTCTGTTTATTCAAGCTGCTGATGCTTGCCGAATGGTAAGAAAGAGCCAGCGCAATGCTTAGACCTGAATTCTAATGAGAATTTATTGGCAATCATAAAGAGAAAGTTTAGAACCTACCGCGAAGCACCAAAAACATGGAAGAGGTGCGGGGCAGGGTGCAAACTGAATGGAGTAGCATTCCGAAAAAGATCTTTGGACTAAATATAAGTATTGTATATATTGTGGTTAAATTGTTGGAAAGAAAACTGTAAACTGTTTCGTAATATCCGTAAAAAATGTATAGCAACTTGAATTCAAAAGTGACGATCAGCCGAACGGTTTTGCAAGTCACTATATGTTTGTCTATATATCAATAAGCCATGTTGACTTTTGCTTAAACTGAAGCTTTTAATAAAGTTAAATTTAAATAATTCATTCATTATATAATTGATTCATAATTTCTATTAAGAGAAAAGAGAATGGCAAAGGTTTACCATAAATTAAGAGTGACATTTTGTAACACATGCCAAAACCGAAAGTTATATATATGCAATCTATCTTTGGGCCTTGTGGTCTATCTAGAGCTCTAATAGGAACAAAACAGGTGAACATTAAGAATTGAGAGAAATTAAGTTAACACTATGTTATCGGTTTTCAGCGGTACCCAGTTCAGGTTATCTGTCGATGGTTGGCCCAGGCTAAGTGCACTTGTAATCCAACTAAGCACAAATGAGCATTTCAACGGCAACTGTCGATTTCAAAAGGATCTTCCATCTGGTAGCATGCTTGAATCGGTAGGAATAGAAGTAGGAACTTTGCAGAGACACAACCACCATAGAGAAGTAGGGTCACACAAATAACAAGAGACAAGGACGGGGGGATGTGGGAATAAAAAAAATCATGAAATTAAAATGCCAAAATCAAGGGGATAAGTAAGTAGTATATAGAAGTAGTATAGACTGAAACTGAATTTTGGAATATCGAAGTTATGGGAAAATAGAATACATCCACCGCGCTGACGCTTGTATTTTGGGATCTGATTTGAAATAGATCTGCACTAATTTGTGATCATTGGACCGATATGGTAGCAAGCTCCCTGCAAAATGTTATACTTGCCACTGAATTTTGAATGTAGTCATCGAACGTCGCTCAACGACCTGCGTTCTCTTAAAAGACGGCGTATGTTGCACATAAATGATTACAGTTTACAAACGGTTGACCAAGAATATACATACTTATATACAATACTTTCTTCACTGCATGAAGGGTATAAAAACTTAGACGTGTTTTATTGTGCTTGGTGATGGAAAAAAAAAAAGAATGGAGCCTCTGAATTGGAGTTGCATCGGCCAGTAGTCTGGTCAAGCAATTGTTATTGACAACAGATGGTTGTTATATCGACTAATGTGGCAGGCAATCTGGTCCTCGACTACCGCCATTTTCATGTCTATGAAAAAGGTTAAGTACTTGAGAAAAAATCTGTACATTTTAAGTTGACAAAAAGATAACTTATAGTTTTTGATACGAGAGTGTTTTTCAGCCTAGAAGTGGTCTTAATCAAATGAAGTAAGTAAAATCAAATGCAATACAATTTTTTTTTTATTGTTTTATTATATTTTCTTTAATTCTTTTTTTTTTAAATTTTTTTTTATTTTTAATTTAATAATTTCAATTTCATTCATTTTCTCTTCTCAGATGTTTATATCTTGGGTGTTGTTTTATTTTGTTGTTTGTCTGTTTGTTTGTTTGTTTGTTTTTAAATTTATGGTACTTTTACATTTAACAGCAATTTAACACAAAGCTAAGCATTATTATTATTTTATTTATTTATTTATTTGTTATTTCTATTTTGTTTTTCTGGTTGTTATCTTATATTTTGTATATTAATTTATTTCCTTTGAATTTGTTTTTATTTTTGTGTTTTCTGTATATATTTTTTATTTTTTTGAATAAATTTAACGTTTTTTTGTTTTGTTTGTTTGCTTGTACAATACAAAATACAATAGTACGAGTACATTAAATTCAATCAATCAAGCTGTGTGTGTATCATCTATTAAGTTATCATCTCGATCCTCATCGATGATCCTCATGCATTTGTTCTTTATCTGAGACTCTTTCTCTGATGCTTCTCATACAAACATTTAACATTCGCTTTCAATGCTTTTAATTAGATTGTTTTTCTTTTTCATATTTTTTTATTTAAAATTATTTAATTTGTTTATCGTTTGAACATTGCAAAAAATAATTGGCTCCAATATAACATCGTGAGTGCATACAATTGATGAGTAAAACACTCCATATTATTTTGTAGGGATTCTTCCTTCACTCGACTTGTATTTTTTTTTTATCTAAATTCAATTCACTTGATTTTTATTTATTATTTTCACTGTTTCGTCCTCTACCCTTCTACACCTCACTTCATCTCATCTCACTTCATCTCATCCTATCTCCTCTCATATCAACTTCACAAACAAATTCTCATTAATTTTCATACAAAATTGCACGCTTTACAC
The DNA here is from genome assembly GCA_037043295.1 of Amiota minor. NCBI lineage: Eukaryota > Metazoa > Arthropoda > Insecta > Diptera > Drosophilidae > Amiota > Amiota minor. Next base: position 1,589,363 of record JBAMAW010001063.1, read on the forward strand.
TATAAAAAATCATACATTTTTCTTTTACTACTAAATCTCAATCCTATTTTCAACTACACATACCATTTTTGCTACTATTTCAAATTCACTTATTTTTTTTTTTTTTTTTTGTATATTAAAATGAAATACTTTTTTTTTGTTAATACAAGTATTTCTTTGTTAGATCATCATCATCATCATCATTATTATTTTGATTAATTTTAATCTTTTACCTCATGATGATGATGATGATGATGATGATTCTTAAATTTTCATTTAGTTGTATACAATATTTGTTGTTATTATTAATATTATTGTTTATTTTTGTTACTAACAACTAAATTAATTAATTATTTTTCTTATCTTTTATAAGTAAATATATATTTTTTTTGTTTTATTCATTTTCCATTAATTACAACAACTTTTCACTTTAAATTATTTTAGTTGTTTATGATTAAATATTGTATTTTTTTTTTTAAATTTAATTTTGTTCTGCTATTTTCCAAACATTTATTTTTGTATTTTTGAAAATAACAATTTTTTCGGTATTTTGTTTTAAGAAATGAAAGTGGAATAGAAATCAGTATAAGATTTTCTTTTCTTTTTTTTTTTTTTGATACTTTTAAAAATGGGAAAAATGACATATGTAAGTATATATGATGACTGACTTACATAACATACAATAACATAAGTTAGTTATTTCTCTAGAAAGATACCCAGAACTAAGAATATGAAGATGCATACATAACATTACCACATATTTAGTTCTTTTTAGTTTGGCTTTTAGAAAGAAATTTAATGTAAGAAAGATACATTGATACAAGAAGTTAAGAAGTTAAGCAAGTTAAGTATCACGATTTCATATGATAAAATTTATACAACATCAACAGAAATTACATTTATATAAATAACATAGAACAAATATAGGGTTAGGTTAGGTTAGATTTTGTTTAGGTCCAGTTGAATTTAAAGAAGTTCTACACAGATGCCTGCATGTGTTAAGAAAATATTGAATTTGATATAAAGAAGTACCAAGTTAAGCCTCAAAATGTTAACAGAAATAGGTTAAATTTTTTTTTTGATCTTGTAAAGTTACATAGTAAATACTTAGGCAACTCGTTTGTTTTTCTTCTAGTTTCAATTAAAATTAATGAAAATGGAGATTTATTGATTTAATGAAACAAATTTTATACCTATATTTTTCTTAAAATTTTTAATATTTGAACTACTTTAATAATCATGTTGCTGATATCATGATTGAAGATTACCTGGTTGCTATTCGTTCTCTATATACTTTTGTATTTTTGTACAATAAAAGCTACTTTTCATTTCTCAAAATGCTTCATTTTAAAGATCATATTGATATTTAGTAATCCTTCTGGTTACATCAGGCTCGCTCGGATATCGCTTAGAGGGTCCCATTTTTTTGCTAACACGTATTGAATTTAACACGTTATACAGAATTGTACACCACTCAAGCGACTTGGAGCATACAATAAGCAACTTTAAGAACTCCTTACATGATCAAAAAGCAATATCAATTTTTATCATAATGTTAGCATTTCTTCCAGCATGAGATTTTTTCAACTTCTCTTTGACCGCTGCTGGGTTCTGCTAGCTCATTGCTCATTTACGCCTTCACAAAGTTATCTATCAATTATCAAAGAAAGTGTACAATACGCCTGCCGCTTAAACTCAGCAAATAGTCCCTGTACGATCAAGGGACTTATATGGTGTGGAAGACCTCTATCCCCCTTTCATAAAGAAGGGTCCCGTTTTTACCTAAATGGCGTGCTTTTATATATAAGAGTTACAAGTTTCGCCTTCTAAAAATTTCTAGAAAAATTCAGAACATTCGAGAGTATTCAAGAGCATTCCAATGTTTCGGAATGTTATGGAAACATGCTCTTCTTCGGAAAGTGTCTTGAATGTTTTGGAACATTCTGGAGCATCCCAGATTATTATGGGACATATCACATCACTCTCGAATGTTATGCAATGTTCTAAATATTGTGGACTATTCGAAACCTAAGGTATACAAGTTATAAACCAAGATCGTTTGTGTTTTCGAATGTCAGTTTCTTGTCAGTGAACAAACAGAGAAGTTTAGGTATTCAAAGTGATACAGTGATATCCTTTTATTCCAACTACAATACCACACAATTTGTTATCAACTCCATGAGGAAAAATAGTTTCATATAAAAAATTATAATGGCGAATTTTCTGTGACATATTTAAAAAAAGAGCGGACGTATTGTGATCGCAATAAAAGTTTCGTCCGTCATTGACATTGTCATCTGCAAGAAAATGAACATTGATTTGCTTTACAGTTCTCATCTCCAAGCACACTTCTATTCGACTATGTAAAGGGGCCCCCTTTAGGGAGTAAAGCCAAAACAGAGCTCTTAGGCCATAACTGAGCTCTTAGGCCAAGCCAAAATAAGATAATTTCTCGTAACTTGTATTATACTTAATATAATAAAACGGATTAATTGGATATTATATACTTAGATGGTTTGAATTTTCCTATGTTTATATTGTATATCCAAAATTATGAATTGAGTTATTGTTTTTCTTTGCGTGATCTCATAGTTATTTCATTCGTTTATTAAATTTGATACTGAACCTCTATCTTTCACACTGGACCAGATTCTGTGTAACCTTTCTTCTTTTATGATTTACTTAAATTTGTCTTTTGTTTAATTTACATTTATAAAAAGTTTTTTTACAAATTTTCACTATTCTCTTTTGTTTATTTTTTTTTTTTTTAACTACATTTTTTGTTTACGTTTTTCAATTTAAATTTTAATTGTTTACCAAAAAGTTTTCTATGTTTTTCTATATATTTTTTTTATATTTGTAGTTATTTTTGTTGTTGTTGTTCTTTAATAATATTCCTGTAAATGTTGTTGTTGTTGTTGTTATTATTGCTATTATAATTTTATTAGTAGTTTTTACCATTTTTGTTTTTAATTTGCATTTATTAGGCGGCATTTCTTTAGATTTAATTTATTATTTAAGATCCTTTCAACCTAATTAATTAATTATTTTTTTATTTATATTAAATATTGACTAAAATTTGACGTCTAACGGTATTTTTTCTATAATTCTTATTATTTACGAATTAATTAATTTATATTTCAATTAGATATTAATTTGTTTCTTTTTTTCTTTAATTTTTTGTTGCCAAATATTTCTTGTTTCTTTAGAGAAATTCAACTTGTTTCAGATTTACTTGTAATTAATTAATTATATTTTTATTTAAGCCAAAATTTTGTTTTGTGTCTGAGAATTGTTAAGAAATTATTAAAAACACAATCTATATATTTATAATTAAGTATTTTTAATAAATATTGGAAAGAAAAAGATTGAAACTTGATGAAAAGATGTAAACTTAAATTGGAAAATTGTTATGAAAATTAATTTCCTCTTAATAAAGGCATTTAACAAAATCAGTAATTTTCTTGGAACCTTTGCTTATATTGTCAATTGTGTTTTGTTCGGTTTGCTAGTACATACTTTGATTGTTTGTTCCGATGGAGGTTTAAAATTAAGAAATGACTAAGGCTGACAGCAAACAAACAATCCAGAGCAAACAGAACGTTTTTGACTAATAAGGCAAGAAAACTTGTTGTGTTCCAAAACTCACCAAGCAGAACACAACGAAACAGTACAATAACACGTTGACGGGGAAAACCTCACTATACGAGCATCAGATAGACTTCGGCCAGCCACCTTTAACATAAGCAAAGTGTGTAAATGTCAACGTTGTCTAGTCTATACCATATGTTCAATAGTCTTTGCAAGCCCATCACTTAAAAAGTTTTTCCTTTTTATTCTGATTATGCGATGTGAGTTGCGCTATAAGAAACTATGCAACATTGGTTTGAAACAAACTTGTTCAATTCGGCGTGAGTTTGCCGTTTGCAATGATGTGTATTTGTCGATAAACAGTCATAAAACGATGCAGACAAAAACCAATGTACTTTTGTTTCATCAGACAAAAAAACATGTTTTCTTTACTGTGGTATATTGTTAGCCTAAGCATGATTGTAGTCCTCTACCCTACAATCCCAATAAAATAACCTTATTAGTCGCAATAATCAGTCATCAAACGATACAGACAGAAAATATATCTTTTCTCTTGTCTTACTTTGGTGTGTGGTCTCTCATAAGAAACAATGTACAATTGTTTCATCAGGCAAAAAACATGATTTTTTCGTTATGATTTGTTGTAGTCCAATAATATAAAGTTTGTTCATGCTAACGGTTTCTTTTTTTATTTTAAAGAATATTAAATGGGCAACTACGATTATTTAATAATCTATTAAGAAAAAAAATAGAAGAATCTTTAAATTTCATAAAAGTTCATCAATAAGTTCAAGGGAATAGAAACAAAGTCTTCACTGTATAGAGACAATTATTCAGAATAGTTGATTGAATTCCTTATGCAAATTCAAAATAAATATGTAGAAATGAATAGAAATTTTGTAAACAATGAAGAAGGACGTTTACAATTTTAACTTTTTTGGTCATGTACTTTAATGTCTCATAAATTTGATTAATTTCTAATAATTTTCAATTCCAAAAGAGAAAAGAACATAGAAATTTTTAACGAAAGACCACATGCACAATCTACAATATAAACTTCATTGATCCATTCTCTGTAACCATCAAATAGTATTGCATTATTATTTTTTTTTTTTTGAAATAGGTTCAATTTTAAGTTAAGTTTAAGTTAATCATGTAAATGGGTCTTAAATACTTTTAAGTCAGTTATAACATACATTTATGTAAGTTGTATTGTAGTTTTACCATTAAAATTATTATTGACTCGTTTTTATTTTTATTTAGAATTTGTCTTTTCTTATTTCTTGCATATTATTATTTTATATTTATTTATTTATTTATTTCTTTTTTTAATCTTTTTAAACGGCGGGAAGTACTATATTTTTTTTTTTTTGTTTTTATTTGAAGCGATGCTTTAAAATTTTTATTTATTATTTATCTTTTAATTTATTGTTGATTTTAAGTTGATAAAAAAATACACATATTTAGTTAGACTACCAAAAGAAAAAAAAGTATTTTAAGAAATGATTCAAAATGATTTATTATTTAAATATAAAGTTCTTGAGTTTTCTTAAATTTTGTAATACTTTTATTATTTCTTTTCATTCTGTTTTTTTTTTTTTAAGGTCATTTAAACAAAAATCATATGAAAGAATTTAAAAATTCGGGAATAATTTCGATTCAAGAATTCTATTATTTATTATTTTCAATGTAGTAATAAGTATCCTAGAAAAAAAAATCATTTAAATTTGAAAAAATTGTTAATTTTCTCATTGTCTTTCGTTTTTGAAAATTTATTATTATTTTCTTGAATAAATTTGTAATATGTTTTGTATTTTTGTTTTGTTTTTCATTAAAATTTTGTTTGTATATGTTTTTATTTTTCAGTTTTCTTTTTTTTTTTTTTGTTAGTTTTTTTTGTTTTTATAAAAAAGAAGGAAAAAAGTATCTTGTATTGTCGTTTATGTCTCAAAATTTCCCTTTTCAATATGAGTGTCGTCTGTGTGAATTTCACATTTCTCTATGATTTTTATTGTTGAATTTGCAAATGATGAAATTTAGTTTGAAGATGAAAATGTTATCGTACATAGGATTGCAATGAAAATGAATTGAATAAGGAGCAATTTGGGTGAGCCAAATCCAAAGACATTGAAAGCTCTGATTTACTCATTTCTTCTTTTTAGAAATAAAAAAATTATAAAAATATCTTTACAGATAACTACAATATATAAAGTAGGTTAATGCATTTCATGTCGAATAAAGAACAAACTCATATTTTTGAATTTTAAATTTTATTCAACGAAGTTTTAGATATAAATTTTTAAGGAATTGATTTTCTTTCCTCAAATAACCGTTGAGGCAATCTAGAATAAAGAAACAAAAAAAGCAAAAGATATTCTTGTAACTCCCTTTAAAGCATCTATTTCCTTAATCTTGTCTTTACTCTTGAGAATATTGCAAGTCACTGACGTAGACAAATTCAATGTCAAGTCCATGCCTTATTTCTTTTTTTTTTCTTGTTTAATCTCTCAACTTGTGTTTGAAGCGGATGCATCTTTGTAAGAATTCTTATATGTGTACTTTGTAAATAAAAATGAAACATTAAACTTGTATTTTAATCAACGTCTGGTAAAATGAGTGAACAAAAGTAACGCAACGATTCTACTGAAACGAGAGCTAAACACAGTTATATCATACGAGTTGCGTACCCTTCCCTCACAGTAGTAAAGCATATTATTGAGAAATATACAAAATCAAATCATCGTATAAAGAACTTAACGAGTATACAATGACAGAACAAACAATGGAATAAACTAAAGAAAGGAAAACCTAACATAAACAAATTGGCGACGACAAGGCATAAAAATTAGAACTCTTTACAATAAAAACAGTAGATCTAACATAAACAAAACCGTCAGTGACAATGAATGAATGCCCTTCTTTTGTTTATGTTTAATCGGCGACTTAAGTCTCTAAGTTTGAGAAAATTTAAAATAATCGAGACTAAATCATCATGAACGAACTCATTAAGCACTTAACACAGAATCTTAAAATTTGTAATGATTAAAATGAATCTAAAGGTTACTTTAAATATACTAATAATAAATACTATATGACATTAAATAAATAAATAAATAATTTATACAACTAAAGGTTCTAAGTGTTTTATTTAATACATAATTTTATAAATAAAAACCCCAAAATGTCAATCTAAAGATTCACTGAGCTTATGTGTACTTAATTTAAGCGTCATTCGGGACTTCCCCTTTCTTGTAACTCGAAATGTCACTCAATCAGCAAGGGTCAACTGTATTTATTTATTTAAAAATTATTATAAGTATAATATTTTATAATTAATATATGTAAAATGCTTATGAAGTCTTTAGTCCATTGGAAAAGCGTTATTAAGAAATTTTATTATTATTTAGAGTAGGAGAGTCTCCTACGGATTCAATGAACACAATTCATTGAGGCTCTGTGCTATTATAAACAGAGGAATTATCTTTAAAATTTAACAAACATATGAGAGAATCCTTTTGGGGAGCAAAAAAAAAACAAAAAAAATATTTTACTTGAAAGGAATTAAAATAAATATTTTGGGTATTCACATCATTGAGATTGAGCGATGAAAATATACAAAGCGTCCATTAAAATTTACGTTCTTATTAGAATTTTTTTTTTCTTGGTTTTTGTACTAACGAACTTAAATATGGGCATTATACGTTTCTTGTCTATCTCCACCAACTATATCAAGACCATAGGATTAGTGAATGTTAGAGCTCCCATACAAACCCAAATTCTAGTTCAGGTTCTTATTAGAAAAACTTTTTTGCTTTTCGTATAAATAAATTGAAATCTTGTTACAATAAGTGTGTAACCCATCATATTCACCAATCATGCAAATTTCAAGACCCTAGCATTATTGGATCGTAGCCCCCATACAAATGGTGTATGCGTACTAACTATGTTTCAATCAATCAATCACAGTAGCGTAGTCATTTTCTAGGGATGTGTGAAAGGTTTGATAACTTTGGAATATTCGAACTTAACCTCCCCCCCTTATTTCTTGTTTTCGTTTACAATTGGCAACGTGGTTTCACCTTTAAATCAGTTAATCTTTCATCAGGGTCTGGGTCTTTTGAAAGTTGATTAAAATTCAGAAAATAATATTTTCTTGTTGGAGATAAAACAATTTTTCATCATCTTATCTTTTCATTGTTTACTCTCACGCCGTGAATACCCTAATTGAAGAAAGCGACGAACTTATTGATATTTTCCTCATTTCGAGGCTTTCAAATGTTCTGAAATGGGCTCACCTCGTTTTTATACAAAATAAAAAAAAGCTGAAGTTATTTAAAATTTTAATTGAAATTATGAAATGAAAATTTCTTTTTATTTTAACATTTTTAAATATTTCCTATTTTTCTGATTTCCCATATTTTATTTTTTCAATTTATTGGATTCTTGATGTATGTATGTTATTCATTGTTCGATTGATTGATTAACTGACTGGTTGAATGATGGATGCATGATAAAAGGATTGATGATGTATGTCCGATGTATCCGATTATATGAAATCTATTTGTAGGTAAATAACTTGCATATGCCGCCTAGTAATTCCTTAACTCTTCATTCCACTTTCTCAATATCTCTCCATCTATCTATGCCTTAATTGTAGTTCTATATTAATGACAGTGATGATCTGATTAAATGTATGTATTTGTTGTTGTTGTTGTTGTAGTGTTTTGTTGCTATATTGTCAACTATTTACATCCCTTGTCTTCATATTTGTTTCATAATCAATTATTTTTAAATAGTTTTGTTTTGTTTTCTTTTTTATTATTATAAATTTATTAATTTTATAATTAAGTTCTGCTCTAAATAAGCTTTGTTTTGTTTTTATAAAATTTTTCAAAATTAATTTTATTATAATTTTCTCTTCATTCTATATATTTTGTATTGTTTTTGTTGTTTTTCTTTTTTTTTTATTATAGAGTATTTTTATGTTGGGGGATTTGGAAAATAAATAGAATTGTTTGTAGGTTTGTTTTGGTTTTATTGGAAGTTCTCTTGTTTACTTTGTCTGGTATTTTTCCATTTCATTTAATTTAATTTAATAAGTTTATTTTAAACATTTCTTTTCTTATCTTTTTGAGCTTTAATACTTTAATTTCTTTTCTTTTTAAATGCCTTATGATTGTTTATTCATATTTAATTAATTGAATATTTCTGTTTTATTTTTATAATTTTTTTTAAATGAAATTTCTATTTAAACACACGAAAACGAATGAAAATAAGAACCAATTGAGTTGTAGAAAATATATTTTGTTTAATTTTTCTTTTACTAGAGAAATTTAATTTTAATTTTATTTATTTGCTTCAAAATTTCAATTGATTTTTGTCTTGTTTCAATTTTCTATTGTATTTTTCTTTCAATAACTAAATTTTTTCTTTTTAATATTTATTTATTATTTATTTCTTTCTATTTTTTTTTATTAATATTATTTTTATTTCCATTTTTGTTTTGTTTTTTGTTTTTTATCTTTTATTTTTATAAAAAAGGATCGTCTTAGACTAGACTTTTGTTGATTTATTTTAATTAAATCTTAAGTAAAATTTTTTTCAAATTATTCTTAGTTCATAACATCATTAATTTATTATTATTATTATTATTATTATTATTTTGTTTTGTTTATTTTGGTATTTATTTTATTTACATTTGCGTTGGTTATCCGACAAAATTTTTGTTTATGTTGTTAAATTTGAAATATTTTGCCCAACGCTTAAGAGATTTGGGTACATGGAAATCTCTTGAATATACACCCTGCGCGGTGATGTCCACAATTTTAATTTGGTTGTTGTAAAATTTATACAGTCCTAGAAAATATAAAGGAAAAAAATATCATTAATTTGCATTAAAGTAGACTTTTTTAATGATTTCCCAAAGATTTTCTAATTTTCTCCAGGTGAAAAACAAAAATAAGGAAATTTGAAATTAGAAATTTAATTCCAAAACAAAAATTAGATTAATATTTATACATTTTTATGCTGAATGATAACTAACGTTTCGAAAAACTCATCAAACGTTGTAGAAAACTACCTTAGGAATAGATCTTGATTTCATTTCCCATTCTTTGGATTTGAATTTGCTTGAAAATCTCTTTGGAAAACTAAAGGTAATTTTTTTAGTTCGACGCTTTTGTAACAAAAAAAGATATCTTGGAAACCAAATAATTTCGAATTTTGTAATATCCCCCAAAACATAATTTCGCTCCACACATTGACTTAATTTTATTGCTCCAAAGTGAATTCGTATGTGCAATCAGTGTTAGATTAACCATATAAATAGGTTTTCTAGACAAGTGTCAATGGACCTCACACTGGTAACAAATGAATCAGAAATCATAGAATAAAAAGTAACTATTTCTAAAGGAAAGATGTAAGGAAAGATCATTTCAAAAAAACTTGAAAAGACGCACAAAATTGCATTGTCTTGGTTCCTGTGCACGAAATTTTCTTGCTCTTCATATATAAGAGATATATAAGAGAGGTTGGTATATTAGTATCTTCAGAAAATAAGAATGATGTTCGATTTTTTATTTTTTATAAAAAAAGCAACTACAATTTATTTCTTAACATATTTTACATTGTTTTTGAAAATCTCTTGACATCATTCGGATAAAAAAACCACAATCCTGTCTTCGTTTAAGTACTAAGGCTTCTGAGCAAAAATTTGGCGCAATATCGTTTTGCAGTCGTCTAGAGAATTTATTGTTACACTACCAAGTTAATTCATCCCAGCCGAGTTCCCTTAATTTTTTCCGGATTATAGTAGAAGCTTATAGCCTTTCTGTTGACCAATTACGGGTGACTTTCCTTCAGAGCCTCATTAAGCATTGTTTGCCATGTGCGAGTAGCTCATAATAAACAGGATCTTTGCAATCCCACCACATGTACAGCAACAACTTCTACGTAAAAAGTGGTGGCTCAGCAGGTTCAATTTTTTCGAACTATGACCTTTTAAAAGTTATTTTAAAATTGTTGTCATACAATGGACAGAAAAGTTTCTAAATCATTCACTTTCAGTAACATTTCGTAAATAGAAATGCTAGCAATAAGATTTTTTTTTCTGCTAAATTGTGTGGTTCCTGAACAACACTAAAAGTGAGTTACAATATATATTTTAAGACCCTAGAATTACAAAGTCATATTCTTATTAATACAAATTTTCTAAGTGCCTGATCCAAATCCATATTCACCAACCAATTTATTATCAAGATTCTATAGGATTACTGGATGAGTTCTGATAGTTCCTTGTTCTAAAAGTATGAGGATTTACGAATATTTTGTAGAAAAGTTGGGAAAGTCTCAAATACAAAAAACCTGTGATATATAGTATAAGTATTGACTTGAGTTTCAGTCAAAGTGCTAAGTGGAAGGTTTTTACTTAAAATAAATAATTGACTTACTTCATTTAATGCTCTGCAAATATCCTTTAAATTCCCTTAACAAAGTACAGTTTATTGTGCTCTCTCAAGTCAGAAATATGTTTTTTGTTTTGTTGTCTTTCATCTTCAGTTTTCTTTAAGTAAGTCTTTCACTTTGTTGACTGCGGTCTAAAGTCGCCTCTTTTGTTATTGTTTGTTGGTTAGTTGTTGGTTCCTTTATTTTTCGGTTTAAACAAACCATTCGTCTTTTTGTGCAGCTCCAACAGCGGCAGAAGCGGCAGCATTACCAGCTGTGACATTCGGATGATTGCCAACAGCAAGGCTAATGTTGGTCTGACTGAGGCCGGCTGAATTTTGTGAAAGATCTTGACCTAATTGACGGAATTTGCCAAGCACCAAATGGGACGGACTTTGGTGGCCATCTTCAAGTAATTGTGTAGAATGCGGTGGTACCCTGATGGTCCCGCAGGGTGATGCCAGTTTCCCGACGTCGGTGGCAGTTTTGTATGTTCACGCGTTAATGTGCCGCCACCATGATAATGATGATGATGATGCAGGTGTTTCGATGAGCCATTTGTCTCAGCATTATGATGTACTGCACGCACACACACGTAGAATACGAATAGAACATAATAATAAATAAAAGATATTAGTCGAATATGCCGTATGTTGGAGTACTTACATTGCATGGCGGTGGAATTTTGATTGGCGATGCCCTCGTCCTGTCGTCGACAGACGCATATCGCAATCCCCACAATGATTGCGCTAAGTATTAATAGAACACTGACGACAATCAAAACGAACCAAGTCATATCGAGTCCGAATACTGTACTGGAGGTTTCATCTATACAATGTGTACAATATTAAATATTATTTATCATAAGAATAAATAATGAAAACAATGTAAGAGTATGCAAAAACAATTTACTTTGACATAGATTCTGTACTGATTCATCTGAATTATCACCACAATGGTTGACGCCATCACAAAGCAGATCTGGATGTATACAGAACTCACGTGTGGCGCAGGTGAAATCCTTACAAGTGTGTTCTGTTTAAAGAAGACATTAAAATTTAAATGGAATGAGAAATATATTTTACAACAATATTTCATTATGAATTATGGCCTCATCTGCAATGCGTAATATATTTTTTCACAATGTGAATGTATGAAAAAAGTTTACTCACTTGGATCCTTTACCGATGTTATGACCAATTTGAAACCGTTAGCGTCCGTGCCCCAGTTATCGGTCACGTATTTCAGCGTCACAAAGTTTGTGCGCGTCAATATCGAATTGACTGTATTCTTAGTATTGCGACATGAGATATCGATCTATAGAAAGACATATAAATAGATGGAAAAATGTTATTAGAAAAATATGAAAATGATGAAGGTATGAAAATGACAAGCAGAGAAAGTTGAAAGTTGGAATGTGCATAATATATCTTAAAGACATTCATTCATTTCTTCCATCCCAAGATTTTTTTTTTTTTGTTTCACTTTAAACGATTTCCTTTTGTGATGAGGGACATTTATCAATCGGACCTTATCGATTTATGTACGAAGGATGTTTGATTAGATTCTTAACTGACCATTTAGATAAGATTTTCATTATTAGAAACTGTATTCATTTACGTGACAGTTGTCATAATTTGTAATAAATTCGTGGCATAATTCTCTTGTTATAGTACAAGTAGTCCGTGATATCGCTATGACTGATCAAAAAATAAAAGTGTCTAAGTGAGTACCATTTTTTCTAACATTGGAGCAAATATAAAAGCCATGTTTTAATGAAGTCCTATTGCATTGTAGTCATATATGGGAATGTCATCCCAAGGAGTGTCACCTCGGCCTCGCCTTTGACAGGCATCCCATCTGGTAACCTCACATTAACACCAATTGGTTTTGAAGCTTCTAAGAACGAATTGGCTTCTCAGTCATAAATCAAAGCTTAACCTACATAACAAGATGTTTCTTTATAAGACACTACTGAAGCCAGTTTTGGGGCACTGCTTCCAACTTAAATCTAGAAATTCTTCAGAGGTTCCAATCAAAACTACTGCGGAGGCTTGTCGGTGCGCCGTGGCATGTTAGAAACTCGGTCATTTAACGAGACTTGAAGATTTCAATGATCAAACACTACAACAGACATATCTCAGTGTAGAGGACCATGGTAATCAACTTGCTGAAAAACGTCAGTCATACGAGTTGGCTAAAAAGGCAACCACCTCTGGATATTCCGTTCCATTTCCTACCTACTGTTATCATTGACAAACATAGAAGAATAAAATTAAAAAAAAAAAAATAAAAAGGTAAGGTTAACTTTGATAATTAATTTGACTTATGTTCGGTTCAAATACAACATTTAACACTGAGACCGAAATATGTATAAGGGAGCCTTACGATCCAGTAATCATAGGCTCTGGAACTTTCCACGGTTGGTAAACAATTTATAGTGTCCAAATTTCAGTTCGATAACACAAAAAACAAAATAGTTTTTGTAATAGAAACCAGAATTTTAATGAGGATGCCCCCTAGTGGTCCGAATGTGGACATAAAAACTTCAACTCTCTAGCTCAATAACTGAGGGGCTATTTTGCATACTAACAGACGGATATGGCTAAATCAACTCGTCTCGTCGAATTGAACAAGAACATGTATTCTTTATGGGGCCTCCGATGTCTCCTTCTCTTTTGCGAGAAAAATACAAAACATAACTAACGCTAAGAATTTCAATTCTACTATCCACCATATTTCCAGATTTGATCGTTCTGTGACAATTATCTGTCTCCAAGCACAAAGAAATATCTCAAGGATAAAGATTTACAACAATTAAATAAGTTGAATGCGGAACTGAGGCCCCATTGGGAGACATTGGGGAACATTTTGCCTCAGAGGGTATCAAAAAGGTGAACCAACATTGATACAATGAAGTACTAGTGTTTTACGTGCTCACCTATTTGTGAAGACTTAAGAACACGGTGCCAAGCACATAGATTGAAAAACGTCATAGTACCAAATTTACCAAAATAAATATGACTCACTCCTTGGTGGGAAGCGAGGCCCATCTTAAACCTCTGCTGCTCTCTGAGTCACAACACCCGGTTGTATAACGCAACTCCACGTCGAGTTATTACTCTACCTGCATTTGGGTATTAAACCACAGCCACCACGATACTCCCACAAGAAGGCCGTACCCGCTGGCCAGGACGGAAACAAGTTCCGTCGGCTCCTGACCACCCGTGGTATCAGAAAATAGCCTCTGGTCAGATTTCGTACCCGAGGTACTACCAAATTCGAACTCCAAAACGTTCATGGGTTGGTGGCTCATATTGTTTTCATTCATGTAGTAGCCAAGAAATCCCATTTATAGAGGATAACCTAGATCACAAATTATAAATGAAAATAATGTTCCCTCCAGGAATATGGGTTCTAGGCATCAAGACTTATAGAACTCTTGAAGAATTTCCCAGAGGGGGAACCAATATTGATACAGGTGTAATGAGTAACGTATAGTTGAAAAATTGTTTTTGCCTTTGTCAGTTGAGAAACTTATCGAACTCCCCTCTTAAAAAGCTCGCCTCTTTTACCCTTACCATATTTACGACAATTTATTTTCATTTTGGTTACGAACATTGTTATTTTGTTCACCTTTATGATTATGGTTTTCGTTTATTGCATGCTTTCACGTTCCTCCCTTTCTTACAGTTTCATACGCGTAAATAAGTAGTAATAATACAGAAGATGTAAGAGCAGAAGAACTGTCCGCCCCCATCTAACGTTGAGCTCCCCTAATTAAGTTTTATGTGCCATGTGCTCCAGCAGACAGACGACGACGCTGTTCGACGACTGTCGTTCGTTGCTGGTTGTGACGCTGTAACATTTTCATAATTAGACACTTAAAAGTTGTTTATTCGTTGAACTTGTTTGTTTGATGCTTGTTTATTTTCGAGTAGCGGCAAAAGTTCTTAATTTTTTTTTTTTTTTTTCTACTATTTTCCTTTATATTTTTTTTTTTTTTAAATTCATTTATTGTTGGCTCATTTCTTTCTATTGTTATTGTCACCCAACTCAAGCGACCAACCCCTTTTTCATGATCCATTCCATTCCATTCCATTCATATTCCACAATGCGTTGTGATTAAAAGTTGAAGTTTTTTGTTATGTCTGAAGACTCAAGACTACGAGAAAAAAGCTTCTTTCGTATTGTTCAAAAAGCTTATTGGCACGATTTAAATGTCAATAAGTCATAAATTTCCTAAAGTGCTGCCCATGAAACTTGTCAACATTAAAAGCTGTTTTCGTTCGTTCGTTCCTTCCTTTCTTTCTGCCTTCATTCATTCTTTCATTCTTCGTCCGTTTGTGAATCAAAAATGTTTGTTTGGGGGGCACATAGGCATGGACATACATTCATAGGTAGGAAACCAAACCTGCTCTTGCTCCTGCTCTGTTTGTTCCTTGAATGTCTTGGCCCAACTCAACTCAAAGAAGCATTTTACGAGCATGTGCTCACATTTAAATGACATGATTTTTTATTATAAAAGTAACTACAATATATTATTTTTTACGATTTTATAACGAAGTATTTATGCAGATTTACAAGAGACATTCAAAACGACGAAGACTTTTATTTCTAATGAAGTCAATATTGAGTTGATTATACAATATTTTGCTGTTGCTTATCTTAAAAAAGATAACTTCATATAATATTGTATTTCTTTTCTTTTTTTGGTTGGTGTTAAACCGAAATTTCAGTGACTGAAGTCCATTATGACTCTTTACGACTTGTACTATACTTTATATTAGAGTATTTTCATATATATTTTGTTTGCTTGTGGAGGAAAATAATCTGAAAGGTCATGACATTAAAACTTTTTAGGTGGTATGATTGGGTAACAGACTCAGGTCCTTGGTATAATTATGCAATTTATTGATATTCAACTTATGAATGAACCTTGACAAATGGAATTGCCATGTCTTTATGGATTTCAAAATTGCTTACACACCAACGAGCAATTGCCATATTTTGTAGAGTTACGGAACTCTCTTTGTAACTTGGGTATAATATTATTATGAAAAAAAAAAAGAAGAAACATGGCAAAACATATTTTTTGCGCTCTTGTCACTTGGTTTAAGAAGATTTCATTACATCACTTTTTGATTTTGAGTACCTCCTATACAAATCCCGTGAAGAGTATTTCATCTTCGGCATAGTTCCAGTTAATTTTGTGATCAGCCATGGAAAATGTTCTTTCGTTTTGATATCAGCTGTTAGCTTCAGTGCTGCCAATAAATTTATACAATTATCTACGATTTTACAACACTGATCGCACTATGGTAAATATACATACATACATACATACGAGTATGTTGTACTTATATTGGTATATACTCTAGATTTTTGATCTAATTCACCAAATATTTGAATTGTTTATTATGTGATCACTTCAATAAATAAATACAAAATATAACATGACAAGCCTCCATTTCCATTACTTTTTTTCTTATTATCAATTGAACTTAAAAAGAGAAACGAAAAGCTTTTCCAAGAACATTGCAGTTGCTGTCAGATATTCATATGAGTAATTCGGTTTGTCCCCACAATACTGGATGCATTTAAATTGAGAGAAATATAAAAGCTCTCATAAAGCAATATACAAACATGACATATAAAGTTAAATTCGTCTTCACTGAATATTGGATGCCCTGTTTATATATTGTACAATGCATTGAAACGTCCATAAATCAAATTTCTATAACTTAGATTTTTGTATAATTCAATACAAACCGAGTTGCCTGTAGATTTTAGAGCGAAAATTCTATACAATTTTTCTTTCATAACTCGAACTTCAATTACACGAATTTCAATAATAATAACAAAAACAAATTGATACATGCAACTTTGTGTAGAATTCGTTGCCTAAATCTCAGATTATTTAGAACTTTTATTAAATAGGAAAACGATTTTGACTAATTTTGATAAAGATCGCAACTTTGCAGAAACTGATTACAAAGCGTGGGTTCGATTGACTCCTGATATAACATCTACTGCGACCCTTGATGATTTTATCTCAATATATGGACAACGAGATTTGCTTAGTAGATTTTATAAAACAACAATAATATACGTAATTTTGTATACATCTAAATTTTAAAGTCTTGAAAATTCATTTCTTATTTTTTGATTTTATAGATTGCTCACTTATTTAATCAGATAAAATTTATTTTTTCATTGATTCTTCAATAAACTCTAGTGAACTGAAGAAAGTGTCTATTCACTGTGTGCGAATTTCATTAAAATTTTAATATTCCATTCACTTAGCGAAAAATGAATAAAACTGAAAATTCTCTCACTCGCAAAACTAAACTCACTCTCCGCTAAAGTTTCTTACATATAAAAAAGTTCTAACAAAGCATCGATCGTGTTCATTTATTGTGCATTTGTCGAGACAGCAAGTTGCTTCGCGTATCGTTTAAAATTTTGTGAATTGTGGTGAATTGTTGTGAATTGATTACAAAAAAAAAAAATATGAAAGGTGCATGTGCTAAAATTGCCATAGAACCCGAAGAACGGCATAGTTTTCGTTATATTAAAGATGGCTCACATGGCGTCTTGGGTGGTGAACATGGTGCAGAGGCACCGATGGTCACTTTCGAAGTGTTTAATGAAACGCCAAGTTATTTCAATAAAGTCAAGTTCGAGATTTGGTGTCAAGTTTTGGCAGATGATATTTTCCGCGATGGCATGAAATTATCGCCGCATACTTTGGAAAAAAAGAAAACTACAAAACAAGGAAAAAAGGATCCATTACCAATGCACAACTTATGGCCTGTTCAAGATGAGATGGAATTAATGACCGACTATCAACCAACACCATATAAACGAAAGTATAAATTCTGTTTGAAAGATTATAGGATCGCAATGAGTAAATATGACGACATCAAACATCATTTGGAGGAAAAATATTCTGTCTACAGAAGACTTAATGGGCATTATCCTTTGCAAAGTTTAACTGATCGTACAAATGAGGAGTTAAATCGTAAGAAAGTTGACAAATTGAAAAGGAAACATGAAGAAATTCAAAAGAAACTAAACAGGAAACCAGAAGATGATGTGCTTAAAGTAAGTACATTTTTATTTATTTGTTTATTTAGAAAGGTAGAGAGAGTGAAAAGAGAAAAGAGAGGGGAAAAAGCTTTACAATTTGTTTATTTTTATTTATTTATTATTACTACTAGCGTTAACCGGCGTGCGTTGCTACACCCCCAATGCGTTAATTGGGTGTTTCTTATAAAAAGCTTTGTTGTTTGTGTAATTAATAATTTACAATATATTTTAATATTCTAAGCAACTTTAAGAATCATTTGTTCTTTTAAAGAAAATAGGTTCAGTATATTTTGCACCAAATAAAAAAAAAAATTTGAAAATGGCATAAAACTATCTATATCTGGACAATAGCGCTACCTACCGAATCCAAATGTAGCAAAGAACCTGACTGTAACTCCATGAGTACAACAAAAAAAAAAAAGACAAAATCATCGAAATTGGTCCAGCCGTTCTCGAGTTTTGCGGGGTCATACTATTTTTTGAGTGCATTTTTATATTTATAGATGATGAGGTGGAGGGAGAATTTCTTCTAAATTTGAATTTCAATACCAAGCAATGTTCACACACTACTGACATAGTACCTATTGATACTATACGATCGTCCTTGTAAGAAATCGAAGGATCGTAATTCATGGCAGAATTTTCTTTATTTACCCATGAATTAGTAACTCGTGATGATGATTCTCTCTCCCTCTTAGCTCTATATCTATCCCTAGCCTGACTGAGCGAGGCGAGCCTCACGTTCCGTTGACGATTCTTCATCTCTTGCTGAACGTAATCTTTTGGCATTGACTGTACTACGACCTATGTTCGAACGACGACGTCTTCCAGACATGACTTTATAATTTCTTGATAGTAATAATCAGACTTAAATAAAAAAAATCTAAAATCACATTTGAAGAAACTTTGCTGTGTAAACAATGAGAAGCTGGAATATTGTAGTGATAGTAAATGCTTTTTCCATGAATTATAACACTATGCCTACTACATTAATTTTAAAGATAGGCATATAGGTATATGTATAGTGAAAATAACAGTATTTCTGCACTATTTAATGGATGTTATTATAAATATTATAAATATAAACCTTCCTCTTCAATCACTCCATCTATTTAGAAAAACCGCATCAAAATAGGTTGCGTATTTTTAAAGATTGAAGCGGTTATAGATAGATATAGATATAGATAGATATAGATAGATTAATATTAAGAATATTAAAGCTAACAGGAGAAAGGTAGCACTGGCAGCTAGGGCCATAGGCTACTTATAGTTTGTCTTAGGAGTAAGGTGTAAGAGGTTTATTACCTCTAATAATAATAAGAGGGGGTACTTATTTCTATATGAACAAAGTGTTTTAATGGAAGGTGTGTAGTATATGTATGACTAACTGATAATATCTTAGATCTGAATTTTTATCTTTGCATGTTTTAATGATTTTATTAATATTTGTACATTTATTACATTAATATTACAAAGTATTGAGATCGGGTTACAATTTTTTAGTATTACCTTTCTGGAATGACTTAATGAGGGACAGGTGGTTAGGATATGTTCAATGTTAGTAGCTTGTAGTTCTTGGCAAATTTGAAAATACTTTTTTTTAATTTATTCCACATTTTGTTTTTGTCTTTTTTCAAATCCTCTAGCCTTTTGTTCCACCATGGGACATTACGTGGTTGTTGGTGCAGAGAGGTTTTTGGTATAGCTCTGTGTGAGCTTTGTAATTTTATTTTATTTAAGTTTGCTGCCTCCAATTGCTGCAATTTATTTTTCACAAAGCTCCCAGCAGTTTGCTTTAGCTAACTTGAAGTGGCTTCTTGGTGGTTTAATGGGTGGGTTATTTTGGTATAGAGTTAACTGGATAGGGAAGTGATCGCTACCACAAAGGTGGTCAGTCCGTTTCCATATTGTGAAGGGTTGGATTTCGGGTGAACAGAAAGAGATGTCTATGTGGGTCCAAATGTTGTGTGTAGTAAAGTGGGTGGTGTTTTGTTTGTTGTTTAGAAGGATTAAGTTATTCTGTGTAATGTATTTGTGTAGTATGTCACCTTTTTCAATCTGTTTAGGTGACCCCCAGCTATTAAAGTCGCCTGTGACGACGACCGCTTTGTTATTTGAGTCTATTGTGTCTTCCAAGCTTCTCGTATTAAAAGATCTATAAGGAGGTATATATATGGAAACTTTGTTTCCGAAATTATTTCTACAGCAACTGCTTCGATCACGTTATTAAGTCGTATTTCTTTGGACTGAACTGATTTGTGAATTAGTAGTGCTACTCCGCCAAAATTGTTTTGTGGTGTGTTTTTAAGGATGGTGTAGTTAATGGGAATGGGTTAACTGGAAAGGTGTTGTTGGATGGTTGTAGGTGGGTTTCTTGTAAGGATATGATATGGGGTGAATGTTTTTTGATGACTAATTAAGTTCAATAATATAACAAAGATACTTATTTATTCATTAAATTTACTTTAAAGGTTTATCTCCTGTTCACCATATATGAAAAATTTGACCAACATCCAGCAAAGTTGGCTGAAACTTTGATCTCAAAAAGTATTATGAATTTGGATCCAATTCACATTAATACTTTATGCACAACTCAAGTGCCCGTTGTGGGTGCCGATACCGGCAATGGAACTAAAATATATTTGCTTTTACGGGATGTTAAATTTGCATATAAACTGCAAATAAGGGAAATTGATCCCATAACAAAAAATAATTGTTGGTTCAGAGAAATAGACTACTGTGCTAGGGAGCCATTAAATAATGCCATGGCATACATTGTGCCTGAATTTGATTGCCCGAATCATGGTGACGATAATCGGGAATCTATAGAATGCCTCATTAAACTAACGCATGGACGTAGCGAAAGCAACGAGATGTTAATCTATTACAAGAATCAATTCACAGTATCATTAATTGATTTACCGGACATATTAACTAATCCAATCGATGATATCAGTAATAATGAAGCGACTATGAATGAGCAAAGCTATGAATCCGATCGGGCAATGATGATTGGACAAAATTTAGAGAGCCCCTACGAAAATGATGCTGCTGCAAGCTCATCATTAAGTAGAAATGATAATCAATCAGAACATAATGAACCTCATGCAATTGAGTATGTTGAACTCAAAATGGAAAATCGAGATGTCGTCAAAGATAAAGAAAATTTATTTAATATATTGATGGAATTGCGTGACATTTTATGTAATGTGACTACTGATGCAGATGTTGAACACATCTGGAAAATATTTTTGGATAAAAATATTCGTAAGTATTGTCATTTTCATTCATGCTTATATGGTATATATTATGGTATGATTAACATATTTTCAGAGTACTCGAGACATCAGAATAGCAACAATATCAAAAACACTTTATTCCATGATGCCATACGTTTTGATCAGTTCTACGAACTAGAACGCATATTATATGAAATGAAGTGTGTGAATAATTTAAGTGCAATACGAAAGCTTATCGGCAGCGTACGTAACTCACATGGGGAAACACTACTCCACTTGGCCTGCCAGGAAAATAAAATCGATTTCATACCATCATTATTAGGTATGCGATCGGAAGCATTCCTTGTGCAGAATAATGAAGGAGATACGCCACTGCATGTGGCGATTAAAAAACTTCATTCAAATATTATTAAAGAATTCACTCAAAGTGAGATCTTTGAAAATGATTCAGAACTTTGGACACGCATTTTACACATCCATAACAATGCTGGGAAAACAATTTTCCATTGTGCCATTGAGTATGAGGAATTTGCCCTTGTTGTATTTCTATTAATACACTGCAGGGATCATAATGTCGATGCATTCAATATTCGCGTCTTGGGTACTGGGGAATCTATATTGCATTTGGCTGCACGACGTATAGAAATGAGGAAATTTTTGAATGCACTTTTGCACTATTGTCTTGAACCAGAGAAATTTGTAGATTATGCTGGTTATGATATGTATGGCAATTACAAGGGACCAACTCCTGTAACAAGTGAGGCAGAGAATGATGAAGATGAAGATGAAGATGAAGATGAGACTCAATAATGGCAGTTAGTATCAAATTAACAATAGACAGAAATCTGTCCCATTATATATTGCAAGATTCTGAAATTCATAGATAACAATTATTTTATTTATTTATTTAATAGCTTAACTTATTACATTTTAAGTGAAATAGGTTTGTCTTTGGTTCCATCATATATGCAGAAGACTTTTTATAAGATTTTATTTTTTAAGACTAATATACAAGTTACGTAGTATGTATTGTGCAAGAACTGATTGTGAGCGAAGCGCAAAAATACGAGTTGATCCTAATCCAAGTCCTATCACGAAATTATTGTCCCTTATTTCAACACAAAACAATGTCTTCATAGGAAAGCAAAAATATGTTAAAATCATGTTTTTTTTAAAATAATTTTTATAAGTAAATACAATAGAAAATAACAAAAACTTTCCATGAGATTCAGACATAAAAATTAACAAAAAAACTAAATGAAATCTGTGGCCATCAATTATTCATCAAAATTCTTATTAAGTATAATGTTTGTTTAGTCAATTAATATTGCGTCTAGTCTATTTTATTTTGCTGAAATTATTTTTCCAACGAAATTCAAAGATCTCCCAGACGCTACTCTGCTAGTTGACATTGAATGACATTGAATTTGTCTATCCATACACTCAAGTTACTGGAGCCACTCGAATTGCGAAACACAGACATCGAACTTCTTTGGTAAATGAACATGATGCGTTCATCATCATCATCATCATAATCAACCAATGTGCAAATGATCATTACTTGTTGCTATCCCAAAGCAACTGACTCATACAAAATCCGAGTAAATAATCGTGTGTGCACAACATTTTCATACCCATTGATTTTTTCTTCTACTTAAGTAGTTTGAGATATGATAGCTGATAGCTCTGTCTGAAACAAGATTTTGTGCACTTGCTTCCTTAATTCGATCAATTAATGTATACAAGTCTAAAGCTGTTTATATAGAATATAATTTGTAAAGCAAGATAATTTCTGATTCAGTCAGTTTTAAATTAAAGCAAAAAAATTCTTCTAAATGTGACAAATCAATATGTGCAAGACAAACTTTAAATCGAACAATCTGTTTACAATATACAATTTTCTGATTTATACAAAAACATATAGCTATAATTTATTATTATTAAATATCATATTCCATAATTATTCCCATACTATTGTGCTGACAAATGCAAATTTTATACATTCGACATAAGCGCAAAATCTCGTCCGCTTACAGCACACAATCTGTCACGTATGCCATCATCATCATCATCCTCATCATCATCACCATCATCATCTAAATGATGTTAGAAGTAAGTTAGTTGATAATTTCAATCAAATAAGGCGCATCGCGCAGATAAAGATATTATAAATAAACATTAAAAGAGGCAAAGTGTCGCCATATAAATAAATAAATAAATAAAGATAAGAGTCAATTAATTAAATTGTTTATTTTTCTACTTATGTATGTGCAAGAGATCTGCATGAATACATTCGCTTCTAATAATTGAAAACTTCTTACCATGTTAAAATGAATAAATATATCAACAACCAATTTCCAGATTTTAACGAAATACATATTTTTGCAAAGAATCAAACAATTTTCAATGAGAGAGTATACTCTTTCAAACAAAAACAGAATATTCAAAATTGATCTACAATTGGCAGAGAATTAGGTGGAACACACATAAAAAATACAATACATAGAGTCGAAGACGGCATCTCCTCCTTTTTTTTTAAAGTCAGTTAAGAAACAAATAGCTTTTCTAATAAGAACAAGAATTTTAATCAGGCTTTGTATGAGAGATATATGCTCCTATAATCCTAGGGCTTTAAAATTCACATGGTTGGTAAATATGGGCCAAATACTTGTGGAATCAAAATTTCTGTAATACCAAAAAAAAAAAGAAAAGAAAAAATAATAATAAAAAAATTCTAATAAGAACATAAATTTGAATTTGGGTTTATATAGGAGGTATCCCTCCTAGTGGTCCGATTCGGTTCATTCCGACAAATTAATACTTAGAATATGATGCATGCAAAACTTGAGCTGCGACTCAAAAACTAACGGATTAGTTAGCACACATACAGACAGTCGGATATGCCTGAATCAATTCGTTTCGTCAAGCTGATGAAGAATATATAATCTATACTTATGTCTCCTTCTGTCCTTTACAAACTTCATGACAAAATTATAGAACTATTCACTGCGTGATGAGTTTAAAAATTATTTCTAGAAAATAGGTGAGTTGTTTGAAGAGACATAGCTATTTTTCTTTTTATTGAAGTATAGATTGAGACCTATTCAGTTGAGTGGCAGTGAATTGCATTTTTTTTTTTTTCTCTGTTAAAACTTTAATTATACTGTTATTAAACTTAAACAACTTAAATTAAACTAAATACAAAACAATAACAAAACAACTTATATTAACAAGTGGGAAGGAACAAAACATTTAATATGATCTAGTAGGGTGGTCGACAGGATGCGATCTTCTCAGCCTCCTCGCCACTCTGACCCCTCCTTTTCTGCGTCGCCTTAAAAGCCGCCTGGCTAGATCGTTTGGATGATTTGCCAACCGATTAATGTAGTCCTTGGCCTGACGATTAATCACGTCGCCAATTTTTGGTATTTTCAAGTCGTGCTCAAGGTCCGCTGTGCGCATGAACCAAGGGGCCCCAGAAATCATGCGCAATGTCTTGGCCTGCAGAACTCTAACCTTAGCAATATTTGTTTTTGCTGCTATGCCGTACACCTGTAAGCCATAACGCCAAGCAGGAGCAATTATTGCTTTGTAGATGTGTACCTTATTTCTTAGTGACAATTTATTGCGACTGTTTAGGAGCCAATACAATTTCCTAATTCTCTGCCCGAGCGACTTCGTTATGTTTGAGATATGGGTTTTAAACGTTAGCCGCCTATCCAAATATACACCAAGGTATTTATATCCCGAGTGATGCTCCAGCAACTGATTGCCAATAAAGACGCCCGGACAAACATTCGGCCGTAAGGCGTACGTCACATTGGCACATTTCTTTTCATTAATGCCAATGTTCCATCTTTTTGTCCAGACTTCAAAACTGTGCAGATATTGTTGCAGATTGTCCGTGGCTTCATATATGCACCTGTTTCTGGAGAGGATGGCCGTATCATCTGCAAACGTGGCGATGATAAAATCATCAGAATCTTCTAGCGGTAGCTTTAAGCTATTGGGCTTGTCGTGCGTGAACAGGGTATAGAGTGTCGGCCCCGTGAATTGCATGTATTCGAAATGGCTTATGATTGGATTCGTGCAAGTCTTCAGTATGTACAGAAGGAACAACAAGTATGTTTTCCATTTAAAAGTTTAAAAATACCATATATAATTTTTATTCCATGTTTTCCATAGAAAATTAAAACTATCTTTCCAATTCTTTAAATTTAAAGTTATATAAAATACAATAATACAACACGATGCTAATTATTTCTAATTAAATAAATAATTACCTAAATAAATATAACAGTAAAGTGACATTAAGTGGATCATTGATATCATGTACTAGAATGAATCGTATAAGAAACGAGATGAGTTCACGTGGCGTATGAGTGATGTGGAATATACAAACTCACATATTAAAATACTTACTTTCTTAGTAAGTATTATGTATGTACATATAAGTTTCAACTAAAATAAGAAATGAACAAACTGACAACAAAGTGTTGTCTAAGAATTAGTTGGCGAGGTGAAGGGCGGAAGTAATTTTGCATTTTTGTTCTTGTGTTGCTTGGGTTTATTACTGACTTTTGATGCTGCTTCTGCTTCTGCTGTTGCTGTTACTGTTGCTGTTGCTGCTGTTGTTGTTGATCCAGATCGCGGTGATGCTTTTGACATTTTAGGTTCAATCCTAGAGGGGATTCCTCTATACTCAGTAGATACATACATGCACGTGTGTATCTATCACATAATATGTTTTTTTTTTTTTCGTGTTGCTATAACAACAATGAAAGAGCATCAACAACAACAACAAAGTCAGTCGGCCTTTGCGGTTATGTAGCATGTGCCACTGCTGCAAGGCGCCTTTGATGAGACTGAAGTGATAGAGAATGACTTCAGCAACCCAGAGGGACGACAAGGTGACATAAGAATTGCCATAATGTTGAGTTGAGTTTAGTTTAGTTTAGTGATAAGGATGTGATTTTATCAACTTTTCCATTTCTCCACATTTGTTGTTTTCATTTTTTTTCTTTTCTTTATATTGTACTTTGTTTAGATTTATTTCCTTTTTTTTCTATTTCTGTAAACATGGCAGGGAATCAGGACATATATCCATGATTATGTATTTGTCAGTGTGTGTGTGTGTGTGTTTGTGTGTTAGTGTATGTATGCGTGAGTGTGGAAATCTATATATGTAGGTGTTTGTGTGTCGCATATTTGCGCAAAGTGAGCCAAGGAAAGTGGTACAAATGATGAAGCCACAAATGTTGCGCATAACCTAAATCCTTTATTTGTTGCAAATATGTAACAAAAACAACAAAACTGGAAAAAAGTATGGAAAAAATATGGAATAAGTAAAATAAAAGGTAGTAGCAACAACAGCAACAGCAACAGCAACAGCAACAGCAACAACAATAACAACACCAACAGTCTAGGATTGCATTGCGGAATAGAATATGTAGGAGGAATTGCTGTTGCAAATTGTAAAACACACATTGACAGGGACGGAAGTCAAGGGGATGCTGTAGAAACTCATGTTAACTCTTTCTTATTTTTATTATTTATTGTAATCTTCTCTTAAATATTTAACAAGTTTATAAACCAAAATCTCCATTCATGTAACTCAGCCAAGCAACAGGAGCCAAGATTGGAAATGTAGAAATGAGACATAAAAAATGTGCTAAGCGAATGGAATAATAAATTTCATTGAATTGTTTTTTTTTTTTTTAAATTAGATTTCCTTTTGTTGTCTTCACTTAATTCTTTAGAGGAATAATGAATGCAAATCTTTCCTCTACGGCGCCACTGTAAAAATCCCACTTACGCATTTGTTTTCAGAGTTGCAACGCTTTTTTTTTTTTTGTATTGTTTCTTCTCAGGGGAAAACCTTGAAAATAATATGAATGCTCGCTCATTGTTTTAAAGGAATTTCACACGAGTTGGTTCCTTTATATTCTTATAATCATAAGTTTTTTTTTTTTTTTTTGAAGTAAAGAAATATTTTAAGTTAAATGAGGCAATTTATTTTAAATTTGCATGAAACATTATTATTCTTGTTTCATTTATGAAAATTTCCTTAATTTATTAGTTCTTAGCCTCTGTAGGTGAAATTAAAATCTTTAAAACCAAACAAATAAAAAAAAAAAAAACCGTTAGTTACAAAGGAATTGATACTGCGACAAGAAAGGCTCTCCTGTAAAATGCTAAACATTACTAGTTCATAATACTCGTACTTCTCTCAAAGCCTGACAAACCTGAAAACGAATTATCATCCTATCGTCCTATTAGCTTACGGGCGGTACTCTATAAGATATTCGGAGAAATAGTCTTTCTTTCAGGCGTTCCATTTAGATATGCCGGATTAAAAGTGCGACGAGATAACCATATCCACCTTCATACTTAGATACTACAGCTTAAAGGCAGTTCCGGGGGGACAATAGGACATGGTGCGGTAGTTTTTATTGGGTTAAAGTCCCACACTCGGTTGTAGACCGGCTAGGCTTTCGATGCTTTTCTACCGATAGAAAAAAAAAAAAAAAACTTAGATAAGACAGCAGCAGTACATGCTACGTTCCCCAGTGCAAGAGTGGCAAAACAAATGATACACAGACTGAGAGATTTATGAAGCATAGTAAGTTCGTTCATGTTTTATTTGAACTTCGGTATAAAGTTAATGACCGAACCCTCTTGAACGGAGTTGTTAAGCCCAAATATTATAAAGTTTAACCTCGATTATCCGGACATTAGTCCGTGATTGATTTTTTGAACTCTATTAACCGTATTTCACCTCTTTTACACGTCACACACATTTATGCATGTGTTCATTTCTTTCCGGATAATGCGCATTGTCTAGCATAGCCGGTTGTAAGTGCTATGATATCTGAAAACGTTCGAATCTTTAAATAACATTGCCATAAATTGTTCGTTCAAAAACTTCTTTATGCAAATAATAGAAGTGTAAATCTTTTCGGACAGGTTTTAAGAAACGTTTGAAATAATTTACTATAATCTTAAGAAAATGAAGATGCTTTAAATAGCCTTGCTGAGATATAATCAGATATCTAACACCGCCTGGATTATGACAGATGCTATCTCAAAGTGGATAAAGTGATAATGCGATGTTGAAATCGCACCGTTTTTTATTACTTATTAGTCTATTCAAATAAACGATTTTACGGACGTCATTCCGAAGTTCTCAAGTTTAAAGAGACTGTCCAGCCAGATGATGACTCAAAGTGTATTTCGCTTAACACCCAGAGTTAGATGTCAACAATTTAGTTCAAGGACTGGCCAACCCAAAGTCTAGACCTCAATCCGAGCAAAAATCTGGGACCATTGAAGAAAGGGGAGGGTTCCAAAATCCAATTAGAGCGTCCACTATGGAATAAATTTCCCAGTACCCATGTTCATAAATTGGTAGAAAATATGCCTGAGAATGTATACTGATTTAAAAACCAAGAACTTTTGGACCAAAATATAAAAATTTTGATTTGTTAAATTAACCTGGTTTTAATTTTTTATCATCTCATCTATTTAATTTTTGTTAAAAATATTTTGGGTTTCTTTTTCTAATGATCCTGAATAGGAAGGAATACCTTTTAATTTTCTAATAGTTTTCTATTCTGTCGATGGCGTTCTACAAACCAAACTGTGTATAAGTGTTTAAGTAAGAGTCATTTACACATTCTGGTTATCTTTATATGCGGTCTATGTGAAGAACGGCTGCCTGCATACAAACCGATTACGGAGCTTGTTTTTTGTTATTTGGGTAAGGTAACGTATAGCAATTTCACGAATATTGGGGAAAAAATTACCTTTTGGCTTAAAAAAAATTTGCGATTAATTGTTGTTTCAAATATATCTTTCAAATTACTGTCATGTTTTTCTTGAATTTCATCGGGCAGCTCAGAAACGATGTCAATGAAAGGATTGGTGATCAGTTTCTGAATATCTTCGTCCTCGCTGTAAGAAAAATACAATATATAACAATTGAATTCATTTTTAAAATTTTTCAAATTTGACTCAGCGTATCAAATGCAGAAAATCTTTCCCTTTCGACTTTTTGATTCTTAGCTCGATTTTAGCTTTGAACGCCCTGATTTCATCTTCATATGCGAAATTATTGCTCGTGCCTTGTAAGTTTAAATTTCCTGATCCTTGCAGTTGAAGGTAGAATGTTTTAATTTCGCATAAAAATCTTATAATGAAGCAAAACATAATGAATTTTGGATACACAGAACTAATCAAGCAACTCTTTCTACTCCTTGCCAATTTGTATAAACACGATAGCATATTTCTTATGGAAAGCCAACACAGTTCCGTATGGAACAGCAGAGTTTCGTGTTCAGAGTTTCATATTAAAACATAACTGTTTGAAAAGACAAGTATTAAGTGCACTCTTTTTAATGAAGTTTACTACTTTTATATCGGTTTTCATTGGAACAGCAAAACATTCCATGTTTTGTGTGTTTTGGCAGCCAATGCTTGTCTAAGAATAGCGCAGTGTTAATTGAAGGCGTCGCTTGTCTCTAACTTATGTCTATGATAATTTTAAGGTGCTTCCAGGAAGCACCAGTAATCCGCGGAGCATCGTTTAAGAACCATTGCTTTATTGTTTTGGGTTAAATTTTTCTAAGTTTCAGTTCTAAAAAATTAAATAAATATATTATTATGAATTTCATATACTCGTAGTAGCCAAAAGGAAGCAACTAGACTCAAAAAAGCGCCCAATCCATTGATTGTTAGGTCGAAGTCTAGAAAATAAATGTACAGTGTCTCTACAGTGTGTGACTCAAGCATGTTTTAGCACATGGCATCCAACTATGCGGATGCGGAACAGGAAACTAATATTCGCCCCCCTGGTACATAAGTAATGAGAACATTCGCAAAGATTTCCTGATGCCAAAAGTCACGGAAGAGATAAATAAACACAGCAAAAGGCATATCGAAAGGCTAAACTTGTATGCCAATAATTTGGCCATAAGTCTTCTGGACAACTCTCGAACAAAGAGGCTGTTCAAGAGATTGTACCGGTCATGGCATAGAATTATGTTTAGATTAGTAATAGTTTAAGAAAGAAAACTATTTTTTAGCCAAAAGTGTTCAATGTTGATACTCAGTTTCCAAATGGAAGAATGTGATTTGTAAGTGAGATAATGAAAAATGCTAATCTGTTTTAATTTTATTAGCTTAAATTTATTTTCAATTTATTGTAATCTATAAACAATTGTTTCTTTAAAAACAAAACATTATCTCTTCTGCTTTTGCAGGTGCTCATTTTGTTTTTACAATAGTAGATACTTTACTTTATCTTAAAAGAATTTAGTGTTTCTGTTTAAAATATTTTTTTTTTTTTTTTTTGTTTACCTGTTGATTTCGTTTACTTTGAAACAACACCAAAAGAAAAACAAAAACTTCAAGTTTTCATCTGCATTTTACAAAATGAAGACTTCTTCGTTTGCCTTGTAATCTGTGTACTAACTTTTGTGCCGTCATTAGTTTTGATGTTTTCTACTACTTTGTGGTTAGAGAAACTTACACTTGCATTCAGCAGTAAGCTGCTTTGCCTGCCACAGAACAAGTTTTCATTTGATATTTCTACTCTTTTCTTTTTGTTCCCATTCTTTTTAAACTTCCTCAGGCTTTTCTTAAAAAAAAAAAAAAAATTAAGGAAAAAAGGAAATCCCAAAGTGAAAAACTTACTCATGTTTCGGAAGTCAAAAGGCAGTTCTTACTGTCCTTTGAGCAACTCAAAAATTGTAGTAGAATGAGAGACAAACAAATTTGGTAATTTTTACATTTTGTGGTTTTTTTTAAAAAGTTTATCATTTCATTTAAATTTGAAATGAAAAATCAGTATTTTCATATTAAATTGGTTTATGTTTCCTTAAAACATCAACCAAAAATGGTAATGGAAAACTGCTGAGAATAAAGAATAAAGTCAAACGCCAGGTGTGGTCAGCATTAAAAGTGCTTTGATGAAAATGTAAAACAAAGTGTCCACTTTTAAACTAATTTAGGCCGTCAAGTATTTCCTTTACGACCAGACCAGAACTACTACGTATAGTCCTAAACGCCAAAAGATGTGAACAAAATGCAACAAAGTGAATAAAAGCAGCAGCTGCTATAAAAGAACCGTGTGACATTCAAAAAAAAAAAAAAAAAGGCATAGCACAGAGTGATGATGGGTTTCGGGGCTCATGGTGCTTGGTGTTACTACTTATTATGCTATTGGTGTAGATGGTGATGATGATGATGATGATGAGGTAGCTATGGAAATTAAGTAAAACCATGACACAACATATTACAAACACGCCAAACCCATTTACATACTACTACTACTACTATACTTTACATAAAACTATGATGCGATCATCATTTGTTCATATGGAATGAGTTGAATCCAAGGACAAGACAACGAAGGCATTGAGGAAACCACAGAAATGCCTACAAAGAGTAATGCTTACTGCACAGCATAAATGGAGAGAACTTAGTACTCACATACATATACAGTAAAGCTTATGTTGCGATGGTCCGGAATGGATGGTGATGATGACACTGTGGCTCATACAACAGGACAAAATGGAGAAGAGACAGCACAGGCAAGGAATATCGTACTCATTATAGCGGTTGTGGCTGCTTCTGCTTGTGCTGTTTGTACTGGTGATGATGGTGATGATGATGATGATGATGTTCTATCTCATATACAGACACAGAAATCAAGCATTCATATATGTAAAAGTATGTTGCACACATACAAACAAACTATCTTTTACAAATGCTGTTGCATATTTGCGTGCGGGCGGATGTTTGTAAGTATGATGAAACAAAATCAAGAGCTGGTGACTCTATACAAAATATTCTCTATGTTACTTTAATATACACTACTCTATTCTTCTCAGGCTATGCTGAGACTGAGACTGAAACTGAGTAAGTTGTTGCAAGAGGTGAGGGGAGGGGCTGGAAAATTAACCGCAGCATTAAGTGGCGCCCAACAGTCGAGTCGAGTAGAGTAGAGTCGAGGCAACTTAACTAAATTCGTAGAGTATAGTCGAGACTGTATCTGACGAGTTGGTCAGAAAGCTTTGCTTGACCCATTCTATGTTGCTGTTGGTTCTTCATCTCGTCTTCTGTTCCCATGACTTTGCCTGCCTGCCTGTCTATCTTCCTTAGCATATGACAGCTTAGTTGCGGCCAATGTGGCTTCGCTTGTGGTTTACTCTCTGTATTCTCACTCCACTCTCCATGTTTCTCTAAACCATCGGTTTGCTATTCTGTTGGACACATTTTTGGCCGCGTCAAAGCATTTAATTCGTTGCTTAATTTCAACAAGAATTGCCCCCTTCCTTGCCAACGCCCAACGCCCTTTTTAGTGTAGATAATCTCGAAATATTTTTTGCAACATCACTGAAGGTAGTACAACATCGTATTACATAGAGACAGTCGTCTAGCAGACTAGGAGACTAGGTACTATGTTACTTGGAACACTTTAGATAGAGTTAGTGATGTCTGGTTTGTGCACTCGACCACATGCAATCTCCTAAATGTGGCTTATGTTGTCTCTCATATGAATGGAAATGATGATGCATGTGTGTGTGTATGAGTTGTTGCAATCATTTTCAAATTATTTGCTAAATTAATCATTACTCACTCTCCTACATTTCTCTCTAGTTTTATTAAAATTGAAACACACTTGGGAATCTTCTATTGGTTACACTGATGTAATGTAATGTGTCTTTATTGCCAAATGTGTCAGTTGAAATTTGCATTGCAAATAAATTTCTAACACTTGCACAGAATTTTCTATTACTTTTTAACCAAAATTACACGACAAAAAAAAAAGAAAAACACAAAACCTACCTCATTTAAAGTTAAAAATGTTTCTTAAATTTGAAATTCCTTTTACGTGAAAAGAAAATAACACATTATTACATATTTTTATGTGCCATAAAGTCAGGATATCACGTGCAATTAATCATTTAAAAATTCATTTAGAGAAAATCTTTGAAAATTGTATCAAGGGAGTGACAACATAAAGAAAACAAAAATAAATCCCCATTTTTATGAATGTATTTGCTGTAGCAGTCTGCATTCATGAAGGCGTCTCATGCGCGTTCCACACGACGTATGATGAATAAATATACTTACTAAAAGGGCCAAAGCGACGACCACATGTGGCATTAAGACACATCCTCAGGCACTCGGCACTCATAACATAAACGAATACATAAAGGAGAAAGCACCCACACACACACACACACTAAGTAAATCACCACCTAAAAATGGGGAATGTTACCATTATGAACTCGACAAAATTTCATGGTTTAGTCGCGCTTTCACTCAATATTTCTATATTTCTTTCTCCTACTTCACGCAGTGAATAGTATTAGAAATTTTTCATGAAGTCTGTAATAGACAGAAGGAGAACTCAGTATAAAGTATATATAGATTCTTGATCAGCTGGACGAGAAGAGGAGATTAAGCCATGTCCGTCTATCCATCTAAATCTATGCAAAGTAGTCTGTCATTTTGTAATGTAAAGACTTGAAATTTTGTTCGAAGTTCTCCTTTCATCAAAAGCTGTACATTTCACGGATCTAGCCGAATTGGACCACTACGAGGGGTATTTCCCATACAAACCACCTATTAAAAGTATTATGAAAAAGGCTTATTTCCGTTTTGTATTATCAAACTCAAATTTGGACACTATAAGTCCTTAACTCATGTCCACTAACCATGTGATTTTGAAAACCCTAGGATTACAGGAAAGTATAGCTCCCATACAAACCCAGTTTCTATTAAAAAAACTCTTGTGCTTTTCATTTTATCAAATTCCAATTTAAATACTAAATGTACCTGACCTATATTCATCAACCATACCAACACCCTAGGACTTTGGATCGTATATCCATAGAAACTCAAATACAAGTTCTTATTAGAAAACCTGTTTTGTTTTTATATTATCCATAAGAAATTTAAATTCTATTAGGTCTTGATTTATATACACTAACCGAGTGAGTTTCAAAACTCAAGGATTACTGGATCGTATAGCTCTCACACAAACAAATTCATATTCATATACCTAATAGAAAAACTCTTTTGTTTTTCATATTATCAAACTAAAATTTAAGCATTAAAAGCGCCTCACCCATATTCATCAACAATTTAAATTTTAAGAACCTAGGATTACGGGATAGAAAATCTTACTTGTTTCTTGTATTATACACCTAAAATTTGGGTAGCATAATTGTCTGACCCATATTCACAAACTGTCTAAATTTCTAGTTCCTAGAATTACTGGATCGTATAGCTCCCATACAAATATTTTGGCCTAAATAATATATTAGAAATGTAGGAAGAATACTAACTCCACTCAAAACATAAATCAAATCAATAATAAAATATTTCTGTATGCTTAATCACAGGAGCGTAGAGTATAACAGCTTCGGCTTAGTTGAAACTAAACTTATTTTTCCTTGTTCTTCATCATTTTGTTTTTATTATGCTTTGCTATTTTCTTTTCTTTTTCTTTTCTTTTTTTTTTATTTTGCCACTTTAACTTATTTTTATTAGAAAACATTTTTTTTTTTCTTCATTTTTGTTGGGTTTATTACCGTTAACTTCATGATATACATCGGAAGGTGTCAAGCGATTTTTGTTTTTTTTTTGCTTTTTATGCATATCAAATAGGGGATTTTTATTTCTTTGTTAGATAAACGAAACAAGTAAAATCACTTAAAGAAAGGAATTTGTATGTGAAGTGTACAAAGTAGAGTTTAGTTAGACTCACCTTGGGTGTGGCTACAGCATGTGCTCCATCATAGACCAGTAGATGATCATTACAATCCAATTGAAGCATATCAAAACGTAACATGAAACGCTGTAAGATCGAATGCGTTTGAAATGTTATAATGCAGTCCAGATTACGTTCGTTTTGTGACCAAAGAACGGCGCCATCGATTTTACGATAAAGTTGTTGCAGGAAGTGATTCTTGCAAAGCGATTGCATGTGATCTGGAAAGAAAGAATTGGTAACAAAAACATTAATCATGATTATTTTGGATAAAAATTATTTATGGAAATATCAAGAGAATATAATATTATTAATATGAGAAGTTTGGCTATAAAATAAGGAGATTGATAGTTTTACAGATGAACAGCAGGTGTGTTGAGTGATGCCTTCTTTTTGATGATAAATACATTCAACTTTCGACATTATTCATCTGACTTGACAAGTTGTTATTGTACTTTTAACTAATTTAAAATTGTATGAAAAGAAAAAAAAGGAAATTCAGACTATTGAAGCTGTGCAAGATAACACGGAACTTTCTAGGATAGAAGAGATGTTTATAAATATCTAAGTAAATCATTTACAACTAAAATTTCATTATATACCAGTCACTCTTTATATTACAGTTCTCTTTTCTATAGATTGGGGAATATTTTCTAGGGTTCAGGACCCAAAGGGTACCAAAAGGAACCCTATTGCAGAGACTTTGTTGTCCGTCCTCGGGTCATATCTCATAAACCGCAACAGCTGGAAAGTTGAAATTTTCACAAAATGTGTAGTTTTATCTGAGCATCACCAAAAAATACTAAACAAAAATATTTTCGAAAACTTAAAGGGCTCCTCATACAAGAAACATTTTGGTTTGTATGGTAGCTATACGATCCAGTAATCCCATAATATTGAAATTTGGATGGTTGGTGGCTATACATCAGAAACTTATATTCTCTAAATTTCAGTTTGATCAGATTACTAGGGGAGGTACCTCCCATACAAACCCCCATACAAAATTCAGGTTCTTATTAGAAAAATGTTTTCGTGTTTTGTTCTATCAAACTGAAATTTAGAAACTATAAGTTTCTGATATAGGCATAGTACTTCTTATATAATCAGCCAAATCGGCCAACTAGGAGGGGTACCATTTTTAGGTTTGTTATAGTATGTTCAATCAGTCTCCAAGTCTTTAAAGACTCTTATGCCCAAAGAATACTAAATATTTTTTGTTTTTTACGATTTACTTATTTTACTTTAGTACTTCTCCATTTAGGGCTGCGAGTTCCCAAAGGCACTCGGCATGATGGCATAAAATTTTACAAACTTTATATGCATATCAACTGAAAATCTTACCATACTAAATATTGTAATAAGATGAACAAGAGTCACCTTGTATTTACTGCATAAAAGCAATGAAGTTCAGTTTTAGGCACTCAAAAGTCTTCCTTTCGCATTTAGTAACGTCATCTGTTGGAGTTGTTGTTGTTCCTTTAACTACCAACAGTTAATGGTTGCTCCTTGCCTGCCTGCTTGCCTTCCTGTGCCCGTATGCCTTATAATTTTTATGCCGCCAAATGATACGCGTGGCGGAAAATGCACTTAAGATTTTAATGGCCCAAATGAGAAATTCATTTACGCTTCGTTTGCGTATTACTTGCACATGTTTCATCATTTACAGTGCATTTTTCTAGAATTTAGACTCGTCACCTCACCCACACAACCCACTGCAATTCACTTGTACTATGCTACAACATACGATTTCTATGCTAAACAGTCACTTTAAGTGCAACTAAAAGTTGGCCACATCACGATGAGACTCAAAGGAAAGAGCTTACTTAGTTAAGTGTAAATGATGTGCAAGCAACTAACTAATGCCATTTACAGTGTAGTAAATAGTTTTCCAGTGTTGGTTTAATGCATTTAACAAAAAAAAACAAAAAAAAAAAACAAGAAAAACTAAATACTAAATATAAAGATTTTTACAAAATAAAAACAAAAAATTAGAAAACAACCAACGATAAACGACTTAAGAGAATAATAAAATAAAAATAAAAACAAAAACAAAAAATTTGAAACTTTTCAAGCGTTCAATTCATTGTTACTTGCAACTTGACTTGTTTTTCAGAGATTGTCCCAATGGAAATGAAACGATCAAATTGAACTAAATCCAACAACTTGTACTTTTTTTCGCACATTGTTTTTTTGAAAGCACAATAGTTTTATATCTATATAAAAAAATTTGTTGTTATTATTGTAAGTCCAACATCAAAGTTTTTCTATATAACATAATACAGTAGAAGAGATAGAGAAAGAGGGAGAGAGAGAGAGAATAAAACAGTGTCGATAAAATATTAAGTTGGTAATCAATTTGAAGTTAAAAGAAGAAAAGAATGAAAAAAAAAAAGTTATTCAAACACGAAGCCCCCACATGATTTCAGTTGAAGTTGAAGAAAGTTCAATCTAGATTTTTTCACTTATTTTTTTTTTAATAATGTTTTTTTTTTGCACTACTTGGTGTTTTTATGCTCAATTGGGATCATCGGATAAAAATTTTGTGCAAAAGTGAAGTTTGAATAAAATAAAGAACAAAAGTTGACATCTTAAACTAAAAACGAATTGAAAAAACGCATCATTAAACTTTTGGACACTTGAATTTATAAAATTTGACAAATACGAAGAGAAATGTCAATCGGAAGTTAAAGTTCCACTGTTCTTTTGTATAAATCAAATCATGAATTTCTTTTTGGTCCTTAAAAAAAAATAAAAATCATTTAGTTTGTTTGAATTTTGATGTGATGTCTGTCAGATTAATCATATTTGCATCATTTTACTTTTAAGATCGGTTTAGTTAAGACAAAATTATGCAAAAGTTTCTTGGTTATGGAACATAGATTGTTTAAATTTCTGTATTATAAGTAAGATTATTCCAAGGCTTTTGATTTGATCTCTTTGGATAATTTTAATGTTACTCGCGCTTGCCGAATCATAAAATGATTATCCTCAATTGGGCAATGGGAACGGTTTTCACGTAGCAGTAGCATCGTCACAAGTTGAAATGACCATTCGAATTTTGCGTTTCTGTGTCTAATCAAAATAAAAAACAACAGTTTTCTAAGAGGCACTGCAA
Organism: Amiota minor; assembly: GCA_037043295.1. Taxonomy (NCBI): domain Eukaryota; kingdom Metazoa; phylum Arthropoda; class Insecta; order Diptera; family Drosophilidae; genus Amiota; species Amiota minor. The sequence continues at coordinate 1,627,605 of JBAMAW010001063.1, forward strand.
TAAGAACCAGTACATAAAAAAACGAAATGAAAACGGAATAAGATTGTAGGATTTTTGTTTAAGTTTTGAAGTAACAAACATTTTATTTTGTAAATCCATAATGTCATAATCGATCAAAAGCTTGTGCTACATCAAGAAATACTGATTAGCAATATTCACATAGTTCAAAGGCAGTTCTTATTTCAGTGGTGATTCCTTTGATTTGCTTAACCATTCCATGTTATCATTGAAATCCAAGCAGATGAGATATGGGATTATGTTATAAGATTGTAAATGGTGATTAAGGATCAAAATAAGAAAGACACTAAATCAGTATAAAGAAGCACAGATCTTGCATTTTTCGGGTTGTAAAACCATTATGATAATAAATTTCTTCCAATGACATGTAAAGTATCCAATGCAAGGGATAGTGTTGAAAAATTTTAAGAGAAACTCTAATGCCGAAGTTTGGAAGTTCATTTATCATTTTTGACACAGAAAAAAAAAAAATCATAACCTGTTGATTTTCACTTGATTTGGATTCTAATACTTGCATAAATTGTACTTGGATGCTGGGGAATTACAAAATTGTTTGTAGGTGGATTTGATTGAAACAAAAGCTTCAAATGATTGGCAAATACTTAAGCCTTCCCTTTATCTGAACGTATTCAACTACTTCGATTTCTAATAGGTGAATCTAATTCTGCAAGAGTTTTTGTGAATTGTGGGCACTCCAGATTGGTAAACTTGTCGTTGTGGATGAAATATATTCAAAAGGCGCTTGCCTTTGGGCATTGAACTGACCACTTTTTTATTGAAATTATTCTTGCATTTTTCAGCAGGAGATCTGTAATGTTGGCATTATCTTCTTAAATATCTTTTAAAAGCAATATATATAGCTGATATAGCTGACACCCTAAACATATCCAAGAAATATGTATGTTTTATTTTGCATGAGCATTTCCCTATGAGAAAGATGTTTTCAAAGTGTATGCCGCGTATGTTCAGAGTCGACCAAAAACAATAATTAGCCAATGACTTCGTGAGCGTGAAATAAAAAAGACTTCTTGTGTTAATACGTAACGATGGACGAAACTTAGATCCACCATTACATGACAGAGTCTAATCCGCAGTCAGCTGATCGGAACGCACCTTAAGCGGCCAAAAGCGCTACAGAGTAATGGCAAGATTATGGCGTCCATTTTTTGTGAAGCGTATGATAAACAGTTAAAAGCGACCGCTAGAATGCCGAGCTGGATCATTTGAGCAAATGCATTGCGAGAAACGACTCCATTTGCAAATAAAGACAGTGATGTCTTATCAGGACAATGCATTGTGTCACAAGTTTTTGGCTGCGATGGCAAAATTTCACGAGTTAAACTGCGAATTAATTCCGCACTCACCAAATTCTACAGATTTGACCACCAGCAATTTTTCGCTGATAGAGATTTGTATCGAATGAGGAGAGGATCACCGAAACAAATGCCTATTTTCAGGCAAAAGATAAATCGTTCTTCAAGAATGCTATCGAAATATTTGAAAATCCCTGGAATGATTGTTGATGAATAAACTTGTGACCTGGGACTTATCAGCTGATGTGTTATTGGAGAAACATTGATCAAGGCTTATTGATATAAAAACTTGTGTTTTCGTTTTAAACACTGGTGTTTTATGAAATTGCTTAATCAGATTTCCTATTTCATTGGAAAAAAAAAAACAGATCCAATAAATGAAAAATTCTTTATTTCGTTTTTTTTTTTTACTTCAGATAAATAAGTTTTAACCTACAATTATTATGATTTTGACATTAAGTAAGAAAGAATATTACAAAATTAAACATTTGAATTATGAATGGAGAAAAATGAAATCACAATCAAACTGTCAGATTTTTTAGACATTTCAGACATAAGTAGAAGCCAAACGGGTGCGACTAATAGAAGTCCCATGGTTTCTTGTATCTCTTAACTCCCTTACCAATCATATCAGTGTATATATGTGTACATACATGAATAAGTGTATGTATCTATGTGCACACATATAAATAAAATAACGACGAGCGCACGCCCTCATTACAAATGTCATTCGGGCAATTAGGGTTTCTTTTTGTTTTTGCTTCTTCGCCTCATTTCCTCCGCTTTCCATTCTTCACTTTTCGTGTTTTTATGACTCTTTAAGTCTGTTGAAGCCATAAAATTTGACGCGTTGAATTCCGTTCTCGATTACGTAGAAAAGAAGCAGAACCAGAGGAACATAAAGAAAATAAGGAACAACAGCAAAAGATAGTTAAGAAAAGCAGCGAAACAAAAGTAAAAAAAAAAAATTACAACAAAAAAAAAAATGATGTGAAAATAAATTAAAGAATGTAACGCCCGCCCATTTTCAAAACGTTTTCAGTTAATTTCCTTTCTTCCTTTCTGTTTTTTTTTTTTTGTTTTTGTACAAACTTTTTCTATTTTTTCTGTGAACTTTGTTGGGTTTTTTTTTGCGTTCTCCGCTTAAAGTTTTTAACTCTTTTTGTGATTAAGCAAAAATTTACTTCTTTCTAAGGGTTTTCTTCCTATTTCTTCTCATCTGCTATTATTTTTGTTTTATTTTATTTTATTTTTTTTTTTTTGTGCAATGACCAGCGATAAGATTTGGCGTGGCGTGTGTCAACTTTGTTGTTGACTACGCATTTCGTAGGATAATTTTTTTAATTTTCTCCCTTTTATTTAAAAAGGAAATGGCAGATGTCAAAAATGAGAAGTCAAAGGCGCATGCCACCATTGCACTGAATTGAAATGAGTTGAGATTTTCCATCTCAAAAAAAAAAACATAATCACATTTAATTTTGTTTCTTTAGTGAATTCATTTGATTTTTCCTACTCTTAAGATTACGTTTTACATTGCTGAATTGCAAATTGAACTCAATGATTTTGACATTGAGTGAGTTACTGTCACTGTTCTCATTTTTAATTAGTTTCATAATTTCTAAGCACAAGACTGGTTGCCCTGTTTGGTCACTTGTATCCTTCTGCTTGGTATTCATTCAACAATTTCTAAGATGCTTCTTACTTTCTTAGCAACTTTGTTGCTAATTAAATTCATTACATTCATTCTTGGTATTATTATATTTCCTTCTCTTATATACAATAAGGAGTCCATCTTTAGATCCAAGTTCTATAAAAACAACTACAGCCAACAGCTTTAGTAATTTCTTATTACATACATATTGTTTTTTGTTTGAGCGCATAAAAGTATGCAACGAAACTTTTAAGAAGCGCCGTCAGCTTTCAACTCATCTTCAGTAGCGGAAGTTGCGTACGCCATTCATTTGCGCTCAGTTCGCCATTTCCGTTTGCTGTGAGTGAGCAAGTGAATAAGTACTCATACTCTCTTACCTTCCTTCATCTGCTATTAGGACAACATCCTCTTTCATCATTTTATTCATGGCGCAATGAAAGTATTTTACTTAAAAATGATTTTTATTATGAATTTTTTTTTTTCCACTTTTATGCTTTTCTTTTCCTTCGAAATTTCTTTTCTTTTTTCTTTTCTTTTACTGTGAACAATACAAAGCAAGAAACTTAGTACATAGTTTTCTTTTCTTTTCTTTTCTTTTCTTAAAATTTCATGTTTCTGTTCTGTTCAGTTCAGTTCAGTTCAGTTGAGTTCTGTTTCTCTTCTTACTTTCTTTACATTCTTGGGCAGTTTATATCGTTCTTTTGTTATTTTGGTTTTGTCTCTTTGTCTCCTTTTGTGGGTTTTTTTTTTTTTTTTCTCTTTCTATACATTTTACTAGTAGGTAGTTTTTAAGCGCCTAAAATACAGCAACGGAGCAGATAATTTTTCCTATGTTTTATTGTATTTGTTTTTGTTGCTGGTGATGACTGGCGCGTGCATTCTTCTTTTCACAATTTTTCTTCTCATAACTTGGTTTTTTCTCATATTTCTTCTGAATTTTCTTATTCTCTTTATTATTCTTATATGTAATAGTACATAGTACTACCTTTTCTGTTCCTATTATTATTATTATTATTATTATTTGTTTGTGTAATAAGTAGAAAACTAGAGTTTGGCCTTATTCGCATAAGAAGTAGCTTTATCTGATTATTTTGTATACAAGAAACTGTAAAGAACAGAACAGGGACAGAAAGGAATTGGGATGGGAAGTGGGCAGTGGGCAGTGGGCAGTGCGAATAGTAAGCGAATTTCGTATTTTTTCTTTTCTTTTTTTTTTTATGAAAATTGTGTAATTTATATTTCTTCTTTATTATTTTCTTGCTTTTCTTTTGGTGGATTATGAAATATAATTGAAATTTTGCGTTGAGTTTTTCTTTCATCATCTTTATGTTTAAATAAAAGCTAGATCAACTTTATAGGAATCTAAATCGGATGAAACTTTATGATTTACCTTCTTTGTATGTATGGAAATGTAAGTATTCGGAAGATGGCAACTTGATAATAAACAGATTAAGCCCTGCTTATTATGGCAGACGTTCTAGCTAAATTCAATGATTTAAAGTATTTATTTCACTGAAAGCTACAAGCCTTTTTTCATCTCTCTAATCCCCACAGTATTCGAATACAGTTCATGAACCTGAAGACATCAATATATCAATAACCAATCACAATACTGAAGCAATTCCTTATTTTTTGCATTTCGTGGCTTGAATTGGGAGCGTACGGGTGCCATCATACTTAAGCAGACTTCTTCTTGAAAAATCGTCGAATAATCTTCTGTAATAATCTTTATTATATGGAGTGGCTAACAATTGGTTCTACTGAAATTAAATTCATTATGGACTGTATTTGATTAACAAATGCCACCAAGATAGATCGCAAGTAGGCTACTAAGTATTTTAAGAACCATAATCATACTCGTATTGTAAATTCTCATGATCACTTGACTATGTCATGACTCTAAATGCAATCTTTATATTCTTGACTAAATCACTGACGTACTATACTTATTTGCTCACCGCCGCCAGAAAAGATCGGAATTGCTACTTCATTTTATTGATTTATTTCTTAATGACTTACAAATAAATTATGACTCAAATTATGATCATTCAACTTTTCTTTTTCTCTTTTTTGTTTGTTTTTATTTTAAAATATATCCCACCTCTGGGTTTTAAAGAACATTCCTTAGAGTTCTCCCTACTTAAATGATGTATGAAGACTAAGAACATATTAGAAGTTGCCATTGTTCTAAAAAATTCTTTCTGCTGTATCATAAGGCATCACAGTATAAAAGTATAGTAATTTGAAAAATCTACAATATCTCAATTTCCTGAGACTATTTTTGACATAAAATTAGCTCGGGCTTGTCAGAGTTCTTGGATTATTATTTCTTAGAAACAATTGTGTTACTCGTTTTGGATTCCACTCCCATTTTTTTTATTAAATTGCACAGAGTTCTGCATCTTCTCCATGAGATAGACATTGGCTTAGTAGCTGTACCGTATAGATGAATACCATATGTCCAGGATGGCATCATTATAGACTTATAGATGGTTAATTTGTTGCTTAGGCTAAATTCATTCCTGAGACATATAAGCCAGTTCAGCTTCAGTAGTTTTTGGAAACAGGTTACAGCAGTCTCCTACCCGGGATGAACGAGTTGAGCAGCAAAATAGCTTGACAGAACCCTATCTGAAAAGCAAACGTACAGTGCTGCTTTTTTCAACTGTTGTCAGCAAAGTTTCAGCGCTCTGCCCATCTGCTGAAGTCATCTAGGAGTGAGCTCAGCTGCACTGGATCAGCTGGCTATGAAAGCAGTATGATCGCAATATACAAAATACACAATAACAGAGGAATTAATGTTATGAGATCTTGTCGGTCCTAGCACATTATGTTCCTCTTTCAGGCAATTTATATATCTCATTCCAAAAGAAAGTTTCATCATTCATCGAAATCTCTACACAAAACCTACTTCATCGAATGTTGTGTGGTCTACTCAGCCAACTGGGTGTGCCATTGATGGGAAAAAATGATAAAGTCTTGTGAATACAGTCAGTCGGATAACAGTTCCCAACCAAGGGCTAAAATTGTGTCTTTTACCAGTTTGGCTAATTCGTACAGCAGAGTTATCAACGACTTTGCCATGTCCTCTGGCCCATTGTGAACGTTTTTCAATCAACGAACGTATGGTTTATATTGACCATTGTCTTCTTTCCAAAGCAATCCCGATCTTGCACTCGATATCAATGGATGTCTTGGCATTAGCAGTGATTTTTTGCATTTGGATTCTTAAAACATCACGATTTTTCATTTGCTAATAACAATCCAACCCTTTCTCTTGTGGCTTTGAAGCAGCATTTCACACACAGTTGCTTGTCACATTTTCTGTGAAACCCATATTCCTTAATTTGGGGTTTTAAAGTTTTATTATCTTCTTTTTCCCTCTTGTCCTTGTGTTTATACTTAAAAGTGTGCATTTTCAGTCGAAAGATTGGTTTAGGATCAGTAATACTTAGCCTTTTGTTTCTAGTTTATTGTAAAGTATTTCGGAAAGATCTGGGAACCATGATACTTATATACAACTGGCTTCATAAAAATTATGAGCTATGTTTATTGTCTTAGTTCTGTATTTTATTAATTGCTGGTGGACATAACATAAAATCGAAAAATCTTAACTGAAGTATTAAGTGGCTTTTGAGATTAAGACACCAATAAATTGACTTTTCTTCTCGTGCTTGCTTACCTGGTAAATTTAAATTTCAACTTCACTTCATGGAAATTATTATAAGCCTTGAATCATAAAGTGAGCATTAAATCAGAAGAAAGATTATCTTAATGGCACACAGACACAACACAGTCACATTATAATGGTAAAAGAAATTGGTCTCTGGACAGGACCAAGGACAACATAAAATAACAATGCCACAAATCACATTGGAACCATTAACTATTTTAATTCACAAAAATTGTAACACAAGCAGACAAAACTTGATCTTTCATTTTTCTCTAATTAAGTGGCTTATTAAATAAAACGATACCAAATGCTTTTGCTCGGTTTATAATAAAATATTGTACCTTAAGGACATTTCGTTAACTTTGAAATGCTTAAGCAGCATTTTCAATTAAAAATATGCAAAAAAAAAATGAGACCACAAATAAATCTAAAGCCAGTGAGAGAAAGATTACCCAAAGGCGATTGTACTTTTAGTTATTGTGTAGCAAAAAAGGAACAGAAATTCATAAACCAAATGTTTTATATTTAAAAAGTCTTTAAAGCTCATCATCTCTCTGATTCGGTTGCTACTTTAGATTATCATCATCTCGGCATCATGAACATCATCATCATCATTAGTGTACCATATCTATTAGTTTTTTTTTTTTTTTTTGGTCTTTTACACACTTAAAAGCAACCACACACAACAAACCAAAATGAAACCAAACCAAACTGAATTGAACAGAACTGAAGCAAAGTGAACTGAAAAGCACAGCCGTAACCAAGTTTTTAATGTATTAGAGAGTTCTAAAATCGCTTTACTCAGCTCATCTCATCCCATCCCATCCCATCCAATCCCATCTCAGTTGAGTAGAGCTGAGTTGAGTTTAGTTCAGTTCAGATCTCAACTCCAACAACCAACAAACGCTTTGGGCAACAAATTTCTCACAAAACTTTTAAGCAAAATACGCTTTTTGTGTGTAAAATAATTTTGTTGAACAAAATAATTTTGTTACTCAAATGGAATTTAAGTAATTTAAGCAAAGGTTAAACAAAGAATCTCATATCGAATTACGTTAGTCAAGTGACAAAGGGAAGTAGTAGTAGAAGTGAAACAGGAGCAATCGTGCCAAAGGCCATTATTTGTGTGTGTGTGTGTGTGTGTGTGTGTGTGTATATTTTGATGTCACCAGTTGTAGTAGATAATAAAATCTGTGTGTGCACAAGGATTCAGGATTCAGCAATGAAGATTGGATTGAACGCAAGGTACGCAAAAGATCTTTGCACAAATTCAACTGAACAAATGGTTCAACTGTGTGCTGTGTGATTCTTCTGTTGCCACTTCTTGTTCAACCAATTCTCATTGAATGCGTATTGCGTTCACACGCTTCATTAGCGCAGAAAAATCTTGGACATTTAAGATGATGAAGATGTTACAATCGTTTGGTTGTTCTACTATCTATTTGTGTTTCAACTCTATGGCTTCATGTGATTTAGCTTCCAGCTTGGTCCAGAGACAGCAGATGTTTAATGAAATAATTGAAGCAAGTATTTAAGTGGAAGAACCTTTACCAAACAACCAACCAACCAACCAACCAACCAAAGGTACAGATAGAGTCATCATGTATTGTACGAGTATATACGGATGGGTTGGGTGTGCTTAACTTGGGTTTGCTTTTGGGTTGTGCCATAATGAGACCACGATGAGAACGATGAGGTGGTGGATGGGATGAAGATGTGATGACATACTTGCCTCATGGCAATGAACACGTATCCCAGTCACATAAACTAAAGAAGAAAAGATGTGAAGAAGTTGATGCCCAGCTTAAACGATGGCAACACATTAAAATGTGAAACAGCCAACATTAACACTTCGCCAAGATGTTGGTTGCTTCGTTGGTTGGTTGATTGCTTGGTATGGGCTTTGTCTCACTTACTATTGTACATGCAACATGCAGGGGGTCAAGGGGGGAAGCCAAAACCATCAAGAGCACGCACACACTTTCTTATCATATTAAAAAGAGCTTGGTGTTGTAGTTATATTATTTCGAGGCAGCAGCATTAGCAGCAACAGCAGAATCGAGGGTTCATTCCTGTTGTTAATATACGAGTATGTATCTTTTCATTTTGTTGTTTTCATTTTCCTTGTTCGTTTCGTCATTCTTTCATTCTTATTGCTTTCTTTCATTTTTGGATTTAATTTTACATTTTACAATGTCACAAAAGAAGCGGAAATGAAGCATCTTTGCCAGAGTTTGGAAGTTAAGCTGTTGTTTTCATAGTCTTTCGAAGGTGAAGCTTTCTTTTCATTTCATTCTTTATTACATTCTTCGTTCATTCATTCATTCATGCATAAACTTAACAAGTTTATTTTGTGAAAAGAAAAACATTTCATTTCATTTCTTCTTTCTAATAAAACATGAGCTATTAAATTCAATTTTATATAAAGGTTTTTGAGGCAAACTAAGCCACAGTTTCAGAAGACTACAAAATTTCGATTTTAATATTTTCTAAAATTTATGATTTTTTTTTTTTTGTTTTTGTTTTTTGTGGGGAAATTTTCCAATCTAAATGAACTCAAACACGGTTAAATAGTAATAACCGTAATAAATGAATTATTATTAAACGAACTACATATGTATCTTTGAAGAAAAGTAAAGGGTTTTTTTTGTGATTAGTTAAGAATATGAATATGGCAGTCAAAATAATGGATGATTATCACCAACGGGCATCTCCAAACTGGCAGCCGCGAGATATGAAGATTATGATAAGGATTCGCACTTGTTGGTAAATGAAGAGTCAGAAAAGGCAATGTCAAACCATAGACTGAATAATGTTCGAGGAGAATGGTTAGGAATTTTTGATTCGGAAGTGCTCGGAACCGCTATTGAGTTTTGAGGAGAATGGAAAGGAAACCTCATCGTGTACTTATTTCCCGAATGACAGACATGTCTCTTGATGTAGATTTCTGCGAATAATTTTTGTAGCAGCCAGCACTTTGGAATGGAAAGTTCGGTTTAGTTCAGTCATATTTCTTAACTAAACTTAATTATTGCAATGAAATGACGAGATTTGTGAAACATTCTGTTCCTTTTTCGTTTCATTGTCTTGTAATTACAATATTTATTTAGATCAATTAATAAATCTAATTAAAAATGGGTCAAGTGCGAGTCAGACTCGGACATGGAAGGTTCCGTACCAGACTGGGGATTGATTTGACTGACTCCAAAAAATATACCGCGCCTATATCAGAAACTTATAGTGTCTAAATTTCAGTTCAATAGGCCAAAATATAAAAAAGTTTTTCTATAAAAACCTGAATTTTATTGGTAGGTTTGTATGGGATTACCTCCTCCTCCTAGGTGGCCGATTTGGCTGATTCTAACAGATTTGACATCTGTAGTGTCTAAATTCAGTTCGATAAAAATAATGTATAGCCACCAAACTTCCAAATTTAAAGATCGTGGGGCTACTGGATCATATGGCTGCCATACAAACCAAAATGTTTCTTGTATGGGGACCCCTTTAAGTTTTTAAAAATATGTTTTATTAGTTTTATGCTGATGACCGAATAGAACTACACATTCTGTGAAAATTTCAAATCTCTAGCTATTGTGGTTTATGAGATATAACCCGAGGACGGGCGGACGGATGGACAACGTAGTCTCTGCAATAGAGTTCCTTTTGGTATCCTTTGGGTCCAGAACCCTAAAAAGGAAAAAATTAGACACATCATGAAACTACCTATTGTACAGGACGTGAATAAAGTTATGAACATGAGAGACATTAGACACAAGCATACAGCAATTAGTTTCAGAGGAATCAAAAGAGGAGTTGTGCTGTTCTCTTCGTAGCCTTCTGGTTTGAAGACTATTATCGAGCAGGCACAAAGCCAGTAATTGGGAATGATTCTCCACTCTATGTAGTCTCACTATACCGTTCTATTCCTTCTTTAACCTGATCTGAATTCTCATGAAAGCTACTACTTGTAAACTATTGAGCGATTAATTTATCATGTTAAAGTAATCTGTTGTATCCAAAGCATGCCGTAAGTCAATATTGGTTTAATTGAAATACAATATTATGCAAGCTGAGCTGGGTCCGGCATCCTAGAGATTGGGACACTGAATTTTAGTGGCAACACAATAAATCACAAATCACACCAGCAACCAATTCCACCTAGATGGCTTAATTAACTAGTCTCGTAGATCTGATTAAGAATATACAATATATACATGTCTCATTTTATTCACTGCATCAAAAGTATAAAAATTTTACTTACATCACATATGTACATTAATGGAAAAGGATGATCCCTCTACAATAGTATGGATAACATTGAAATTTTAATACTTTATGTATTGTTCTTTCCAAAAGAAACTTTAATAATCTGACACCTGACCTTTTATTGACAATATATTCCTGTAACTCACTAACTATGTACAATGTATCACATTAAATTAACTTCCCTTATTGTGTTTCTTTAATTCACACCACTGGCATTCATTGCCTATCTCTAATTTGAACAAACTTCGTTGCTAATTTTAACACTTATTGACACTACCATTAATGTGTCGCATCCTTTACTTCCACCACCATTGCCCAACATCGATCACCGCACTGTTGCCACGCCTTTGCCTTCGACAACAATGTGACACTTCAGGTGACGTGAATCTTTCTTGATGCAAGATCAAAGGAAAATTTTTACAAAAATTACCAATTACATGTAAAACATGCAGAGGATGAATGCGAATACCAACAGCAACTCGATAAAAGCCTACGACACACCACATTGGCCATGGATGTGACTGACTCTCATTGTGAGTGACTTTGCTAGCGTCGTTTTGCCGAGGGGTCGTCAACAAGGCATTCAATGGAACAAAGGACCCCAGACGCCGGTACCAAATCTATTCAATTGTAAATTCAATTTGAAGTCGGAAGCGCAACGAGGCAACTTTTCGTTTTCGTTATTTCAATTTTTTTTTGTTTTTTTTTTTTGTAACAATGCCAGGTATCCATCCTAATGAGGAAGGCCAAGAGTGCCAAGGAGGTAAGGAGGAGCTGGAAGGTAGCATTTCTAACCGAAAATGAGGCATTTGCGCAGACATTTTGTAAAAGTTGAGCTCATATATGGTACACTCACACACACACACTCACACACTAATGTTGTGTTTTAGTGTGAATCCTCTCCCCTATCTTTATTTGTGTAAAAGGCTTTTCTGTATGTTTTTGGTGAGACTTCGATTTCAATTGCTTGCTACCAGAACCATTCAGACTATTACGGCTGTTGCCAATATTACAACTGTTTCTTCTCCTTCTCCACATCATCATCATCATCATCATCATCATCATCATCATCACCTTCTTTCTTCTTCCTCATCGTCTTCATTTCATCATCATCTACAAAGTTCTTTATTGAAGCAAAATTGAAATAGTGCGACGACGGCAAAGGCGGAAGTGGTTGCTTAGCAGGAAATTGCCTGAAATCGGGTGCATGTAGAAAGTCCTACAAGGAATTTCACATGTGCCAAGCTCTCCTTCACTTTTCCATCTCTCACATTTGCTGTCCTCCACTCAATTTGAGGAAATAAAAAGCACTAAAAAATCTTGCTTATTTTTGTTCATTTTGTGTTGTTGTTATAATTTTATTTCATTAAAACCAAACTCTGATTAAATTTCAAAAAAAAAAAAAAAAAAATGCACGAAACGTGTCGCCATTTTCTTTTTGTTCTGCCATTATCATGCAAGACATTCCCGATTTTTTAGTAGTACAAAAGTATGAAACAAAAAAAAAAAAAAGAAATGAAAAAAGGGAAAATTAAAAACTTCTTAAAGTTTAGTGCGCACACGAAATGCAATTATAAAATTAAAGTTTTTTAACTGTTTTCCTCATTTTCTTGTTCTTTTTTTTTTTTTTTTTTTGTTATTTAACAAAACTATACAATAATTTTATTTTCTAATTCATTTAAACTTAAATTTATGCAATTAAACTTTCTAATTTTGTCTGATTGAGTTTTGGTATTTTGTATTTTTTTTTTTTTGTTTTGTTTTGGGTTAAATTTTTAATTGAATTTGTTTTCATTGGAGGGAAGAGTAGAATTTTGTCCAATTCTTCCAATTTACTAAGTTCAGTAAATGTACATTTAAATAAATAAATATGCGTTTACAAAGAGATAATCATTTGTTTTTAGCAAAGGATATAAAATGTTAAATAAAAGAACAAAATTAGAATCAATTTTAAATCAAAATAAGATCAAAACTTCATCTTCTCTTTCACTAAATTGTTTACATCATAAATTTGTTGAGATTCTCATTTCCTTGACAAAGTTGTTATAAGCAAAGTAAAGGAAAAGAATTGTCATAGAAATACTCGTTTAATTTGCTGAGAAGATATCTACATCTCTGATAAGTGTGTCAAAAATATACAGATTGCCGTGGAATCTAAAATATCAAATCAATGGGTAATTGTTATTCATGTACCTATAAGAAAAAAGTTATTTATAAATGTTCTAGTCAAAAACACTTCTTTATTCAAGTTATGAATTTTTAGTTTTTACCCTTTCGGTGGTTTCAAAAATCCGACATACCAATCTTTTTATTAAATCATAACTCAATCATAGATATTCTGCAATCTCATCATCAAAAATAAAAATGCACCATCTTCATACGTCTACGAATTGGATATATGTATGTAGTATCATCACTCACACACATCTTCTAAATGGGGAAATGGGGACAGTACATGTACAAGGTATCAAAAAAGTCCCTTTTCCTAGTTCCAAGCACGCAACATTCCTTTTTCTAGTTACAGGATCAAATATTGAAAATACATTTTCAGATTTAATATAACTGTTTTTTAAGAAGAGTCGAAGGATTTAGCAATTCGTGCTACAATGAAGTATATTAAAAGCTGACGTATCATCTACCAAATTTGTGTAGTGTTTTTCAGGAGCCAAAGCTAATTAGAACCTTGGAGGAGATTCCTAGAAGCATACCGATTTATGTTGACATCAAGGTTCTGTCGGCCCATAGCATTAAGAGTAAAGCTACCCGCAATACGGTGGCGGTTTTTAATCATGTCCATCAGTACTCCATTGCACTGATTTGGTATTTATCCATTTTGGCTTTTTATGTAACGAGATGGCGGATGAGTGCGTTAGCAGAGGATTGGTACTACTCGTTTCTCTAGCAGTTGCGGCAATAGGCTGCTGACCCTTAAAAGATATTCTTTCAGAACTGGAAGCGGATTCTTGATCTTTTCTTCTAAAGATCTTTTCTTCTAAAGAGAAAATGCTCTCTAGAGTCAAATGCGACACAGCATTGGCATTAGCCACTGCTTTATTAGGGTAATACTTCTCAATGTATGATGCTACAGTTTTCCATAAATGTTGTTCTTCTGCTACCTCTTCCTGAGACAAAGTTCCCTCTCCATCTGCTTCCAGTAATGTACAATGCAATTTCATAAGCTCTTCGATATTAATATTAATCGCTTCCAGCCGCATCTCAGTAGACTAAGATACAATTTCATTGATCACTGCATCAAGATCGTTCAAGTCACTTTTGACAATACTCTCTAACAAAAATTTCTTTCAGGAAGTTGTGATGGTTGTCTTCATTACACATTTCCATGCCTTTTTCATAATCTTAACACAGGAAGTGTCGTTACAAAACTCGTGAGATTGGTTTCTTCAGTCATATCAAAGCACAGCTGAAAAGGTTCTTTAGTTTGGACCATCTCATTACTAGAAATATCCTGCTGGTTAATAGTTTGAAGTAATGAAAAGGTGTCGGGAAGCACAAAGTGAATTTGAATTCTTCAATGAGGTTGTCTTGAAATAGCTCAAATTCGGTGTTTAATTGACACAATCACAGATTTGTACTTAATTCCACAGAGAAAATGACGAAATTGTGTCAATATCACCGTTTTTGACTCTGTGTAAACACCAACCACGCGTTTCTACAATGAAGTACCATTGTTTAACGTGCTCACCTGTCTAGGAAGACAGGCCAGTCAACGTCCCCTTGGATATATATCCGCAGATATCAAATTTGAGTCATATTTATATTAGTAAATATGACTCCCTCCTTGGTGGGGAATGGTGGGCCAATCTTAAACCAATCTTAAACATCTGCTGCTCTCTGGGTCACAGCACCCGGTTGTATAACGCAACTCCACGTTGAGTAATTACTCTACACGCATTTGGGTATTAAACCACAGCCACCACGATACTCCCACAAGGGGACCGTACCCGCTGGCCAGGACGGAAACAAGTTCCGTGGGCTCCTGACCATCCGTGGTACCAAAAAAAAAAAAGCCTTTGGTCAGACTTCATACCCGAGGTACTACCAATTCGAAGAATTTTACTTGTCCTACGCTTTCTACGCACACACACTCACTCCTCAGTTACTTGTATTTTGTAATCAGAATCAGCTGGTATGAAGTACTGCCGTTACCGTTGTGCCCGTAACTTTACCATCACAACATCATCAACAGCTGCTTGCCGTCGAAA
This sequence comes from Amiota minor, assembly GCA_037043295.1. Taxonomy (NCBI): domain Eukaryota; kingdom Metazoa; phylum Arthropoda; class Insecta; order Diptera; family Drosophilidae; genus Amiota; species Amiota minor. Next base: position 1,642,749 of record JBAMAW010001063.1, read on the forward strand.
TGCTAGAGAAAAGTAGTAGAATGTAGCCTAAAGAAGTTTTCATTTCAAAAATATTCTCGTTATACGAGGGTCCACTGTATCTCTAGTTTGTCTTTGTCTTTATACTCGTGATAAACTGATTTCGTGTATAATATTGTAATAAAAACCTTGTACAATTTGTAATATATAATAAATAAGTTTGCAAGCGACATTTTCTAACTTGTTCACACAAAACAAAATGATAAACATACGCAAGTATTGAAAACAATGCAAGCGTCTCTAATAAGATACAATATATCTCAGAAGATAAATAAATGTTACATAATACAATAAAACATAAAGAAAATGGTAGAAAAAAAAAATAAATGGAAGGAAGTGAAAGCGAAATAAAGAAACAACATTTCCTGCCCTGCCGATTGAGACAAAGAAAAATCGAATTTCTATACAATTTGACAATGAAACGACATTTGTCGAGTGCCCAAAACAAAGGACAGACAGACACACAGCGATATATTTATATATATATATATAGAGAGAGAGAGAGAGAGAGAAAGATAGTGAGAAAGAGGTATAGAGTGATAGGAGGGAAGAGAGAGTGTAACAGTGAAAAGGAAGAAGATATATGGAGACAGTTGTAAAATATCAATTACGTTGTCAACTTGATATAGAAAATAAAAAAATTTCATTTTTTTGTTTTGTTGTTCTTGTTCTATGTTTTTCTGTACTTTTATTGGTGTTGTGTTTTGTACTGCCAACTAACAACACTGGAAGACCTAACCAAATGATATTTATATAAACCCACACTTTAGATACACACACACACACACACATGTACGAGTAGAGATAAAGATATAGATTGAATAGAAGACAGGCAAAGATAAGATATACTTGCATTAAGTTGAAGTAAAGTGAAGTAAAAACAAACATACTCAGCGAAATCCTTCTTCAATCATTTCGCTCTTTCGCTTCAATCGTATTACTACGTACTACGTAGTACGAGTATATGCAAGTTTTTCTAGTTAAATGGAAGTTAGTAATACTCAGGCACAGTTTGAGCTTGTGATCCGGGACGTAAAACCGGGTAAGGCCGGGCTGCGCCGGGTTGGGCCGGGTTGGGCAAAGGAAATCGGCGACGATGCAGGATTATCTTGCAGCTGTATGAGCTTATTTTTTCTCTCTCTCCACCACCCAACAACTCAGTATTTCATCATTCCGTTGTTCGTCGTTTTCCAACTACAAGCTCAAATGCTTAACTAGCGACTGACAACCAAACAGATAGTGACAGAGTAAAAGAAATGAAATGAGAAAGATGAAGAGTCGGAGAATAGAGAATAAATGGCAAATGGTAAATGGTAAAAGGAAAATGCTGGAGGAAAGAGAAAATAGAGTAAAGAAGCAAATGATAGACACGCTATCAAATTGCTCTAGAGTTACGATAAGTTGGCGGGCGCTGCTACTACGTCATTTGCTTTTCACTAACTGAAGAAGTGAAGAAAAACGAAAGATACTTTTGTATAATGACAACGACGATGAATGTGTGATGATGTGACACTGCTCTACACTCATTCACCGTACACACATGTGTGTACACACTCACTCACTCACTCACTGACTCACTCACTGACTCAGTTTCTCATTCAAAGAAACGCATACATGCACTCATGAATAAATAACATATATTTTCTATAAATTAAGGCATTTTCTATGACATAAGTAAAATGCAAAATAGAAATTTATAAAAAAAAATGAAAATATTAAATCTGCAACTAAAGAAACTAAAGTTGTTACGGAAACTTTAAAGTCCTTTAAAAAATATAATCATAGCAATTTTTTTACTTTTTCATGGTCTCAAACTTTCAAGATTGTATTTGAAGGTCTCCCAGTTTTATAAAGAAACCAATTCAGATGAATGTGTTTTTTCCAACTTACTTTACACAAGCCAAAAATAACAAAAAGAATCTCTTTTTTGAAGTCCAAGGACTTTCTTCTTAGTAATATTTATTGTATGAAGAATTTTGATAGATTTGCACCAACCAGAAAAGCCAATATTTAGAATCTTTTAGCCATGATTTCTCTCCAAATGTTGGTTTAGAGAAAGCGGTCACATCAAATGAGTCAACTCAGTACACATATCAATAGAAAATCTTGTATTGCCTAATGTCACCTTGCGTGGTCTTTCAACTATCAAACATTGGCTATTTTATTTATTAATTATTACAGAGTTACAGTTTTTTTTAGGATTCCGTACCGGAAAGGTACAAAACGGAAGCCTATTACTAAGGCTACCATGTCTGTCCATCCATCATCGGACTCTATCTCATGAACCATAATAGGAAACTATCACTGAATGTGCAGTTCTATCGGGGCTACAGCAATAAATACTAAAACTAAAATAAAGATAAAAATTTGAAGTGGTCCCCATACAAGAAACATACGGGTTTGCATGGGAACCATACAATCCAGTAAGCCTACGGTCTTCAAATTTACATGGCTGGTGGAAATGGATTAGAAACTTATAGTATCCAAATTATAGTTTAATTGGGCCAATAGAAGGGTATTCCCATACAAACCACCAATTTGGCCGATTTTTTTATAATTTAACAGTTTTTATTAGTGGGTCTAATCCTATGAAACTACCATTTTTCGCCAAATTCAATTATTCATTTTGTAATTAAAATGAAGTCAATCAAAATGTTTTGCTTGGCTATCCAAATTTCACAAATGGCTTTTGGTTTCGAAGGCTCTTTTCTTCAATTCATGTGGCACCCAATTTTCGTCTTTTTGAATATTTTTCAAGGTTCGTAGGCGTTTAAAATTTTTTGCTTGACCAACATTTAATGAGTCTGCAAACTATTATTGTATTTGACATGTATCCACATCCAATAATATTTGTAATAGGTCGCCTTTGAACTTCTTCTCAGATCTATCATGCTTGGAACCAGTCTCTGCATGTTCTTTCTGAAAGAATAAGTTCACCGTGGGATTCCACAAGCATTTTAAGAGCTTTGGCAGCTGTTTTCTTCCAATGCATTCTTTTTGGCAAAACATATGCACGTGGTCAGGGTAATAACGCTTACATTTTGCCAGGTGTAGCACTTCGCGTCATTTGTACAGGCACCCATCATATAGCAGATCACATGTTCTTGATTGCTGCCCAAGAATTTGCAAACTTTGTTGACCAAAGTGATATCGAGCGTGGTTCCTTATATCCAACATTGGACTCAATTCGTGAAGTATCCATGAAAATTGCTATTGGCGTTACTAAGTGCGCCTATGATACTGGTAAGAAGAATAGTATGACTGTTGATTTCAAAACTGAAATTCATTTGTTTGTTGTAGGCCTTGCATCTACCTACCCAGAGCCACAGGATAAACGTAAATGGCTAGAAGATCAATTATATAATATCAACTATGAGTGCTCGATGCCAGTGACATGGGCCTGGCCAAGGATGCCCTACATAAAAACTCGTGAATAAGTGCCCACCAAACTTTATGGCAAAAAAAAGTAATTAATAATGAATTTTTCTTTCCTATTTTATTTTCTAGGCGATGAGAGTCCATTAATTGCTGCTGAAATGTTTTTAATTCTCAATGTTTGTGTGACTAAATTTATGGATGCCGGAGACCAAAACACCGAAGCCAAAGATTCTACGACTTATGATATACAATTTTTAATTTGAATTTAAATAATAAAAAAAAAAAATGTCACGAAAAATCTCGTGACCAAACAATGTATATGTATTGATATTTATGTTAGAGAAGAAAATCAAACATAAAAAGAAATTAATATATTTTGTTGTTAAAATATTATAGTATTATCTCTCTCTCTCTCTCTTTCTCTTTCTCTCTCGTTCTCTCTCTTTCTCTCGTTCTCTCCATATATATACACTATATATATGTTAAATGTATAGACAAAATATTAGTAACTAACCCAAATCTGCACAATGGGCGTGCATTATTTTCTGAATTTTTTTTTTTTTTTTTTTTTATAATAACAAAGATCACTTTAAAGCATCTCTGGCACAAATTTCTCTTTCTCTTTACCTCTGTATGCATTGCTTGAGATCTATTTATAAAGAAAAAATCTGTTGGAAAAATTTAATTGATGCATCAAAAAGACTTCTTAATACTTTCCTTTATAGAAAATCTAGTTCCAGAATATGAGATAATGTAAATCGTTCCGAGATACTATAAGATAATTGGATATATTCAGCATAACATTAAAAGGAGAATGTACCGCCGAGATGAGTCCATTAAATATCAAATTTGGTATTACTTGCTATGTCTATATCATTTATAGAAAATTTAATTTATTTTACCTTTAATTATTGATCTAGAAAGGCTTACGCCGCACTCTTTGTGTGTGTAGAGCCAAAAATTGTTGATATTCAAAAGAAGCTTTGTTAATTTAGTTAATGTAAATCCAAAAAAATACATACTAAAAAATAAACCCTGATCGATCGATTGATCCCAATAACATCGACCATAAATACAATACAAAATACTAACATACTTAGCAAATGTATTCCTGACAAATCAGCGAAAAAAAGAAAAGACAAAGATTTAAAAAACAAACAAAAAAAATATTAAAAATGTTTAAAAATTATTAGATTAGATTGATCAATCTTTTGAACTTTCAAAATTATCTGCGATATTTTTTATTATATTGGAAAGGAAGTGTCATTTATTGAACTTTGCTGCTTCATTTCCTGATACACAAAAGTGAGTCACCAACCAATTTCTATATAAGAGCAAAGATTTTACTTGTAATAACACAACACTCTCTTTTTTAAAATGTATTGATATACAAAACTAATATGTGACTGAAATTGATTGACTCAGATGCTCTCCATTAACTTTGTAGAATCTATAGATCTCACATATAAATCTTGAAGGCTGAGCAAGTTTTTAAGCAGTTGCGAATTAAGCTGCTAGCAATCGACTTGAAGTCCAACTGACTGTTGGTAGCATCTTAGCATCGTTTTGTTTTGTTTTCTTTTTTATAATCATTTGTGATGTATTCCGAGAAACACTGGATTTCGTTCCTGCTGATAACGTTTTTGTGTCCAAATCTAATCCGCGCAAGTTTGTTTTGATTTATTGTTGTGATACTTTGAAATGAATTACAAACAAGTTCATAATTTATAGGATACTTTGACGCTTGCATTACTCTGGATGGAGTGCGTGGAAGATGTGTTCCAATACCATCGTGTGCCAGTGTTGACAACCAGCTGCGTGCACCAAATTGGACTACCATTGGACTACTAACGTTTTTACTGTCTGTTACATACTGCGGCCAGTATGATGGCACGGTAAGTAAGCCATATGAATCATCAATAATTTTCGCAAGTATAACACAATTATACAATTTATTTAAATGTTTAGATTCATATTTGTTGTCAAACTAATCAGTTGCAGTACAATTCAATCACACTATCGAAGCTGCGCGAGTTGGATTGCGGCAAGACCAATGAGAAGAAAGTCTCTCACGGCTACGATGTTATTCTTGGTAAACGGCCATGGATGGCCTTGTTACGTTACAGAACAGCAGATGGTGATAAATTCGAATGTGACGGAACTCTCATATCTGAACGTTATGTGCTAACAGCGGCACATTGCATGGATAGCGAACACGAACTGTAATTTGATGACTTTCGATACTTCGAATTAAAGAAATAAAATATAATAGTAATCTTAATGTACTCTTTACAGTTATCAGGTGCGTCTCGGAGAGCATCGCGTCTCAAGAGAATTTGATTGCGTGTTTCAAGGTCACAGAGAAATATGCTCTGATCCGGTAGAAGATATTAATATCGACAAAATATTTAAACATGAGAATTATTCATCGGGTAGCAATTACAGTGATATTGCTCTCATACGTCTCAATCGACCAATGGAGAATAGACGTTACATTAAGCCAATTTGCTTGCCCATAACCGAGGAGTTAAAAAATCTCGGAAAAACAATAGAAAATTTCTTTGTATCGGGCTGGGGAGGAACTGAGTACGTACTTAAATCCGATGTATTACGCGAGACACGCGTCCAGAAGAGAGACCGTAATGACTGTTACGAAGCCTTCAAGTGCGAAATTCGTCAAACACAAATATGTGCCGGCGGTGTACAGAAGAGAGACTCATGTGTAGGTGATTCTGGTGGACCATTACAGGCGCTCGGTAGGTACCGTCCGTATAAAATACGTATGATACAATTTGGCATCGTCAGTAAGGGCTCTAAAGAATGTGGAATTGCTGGTTCGCCTAGCATCTATACAAATGTACTACGTTATATGCAATGGATTACTGACAAAATGGATAGCCCATGACACTGCTACACTGCTCGGGGATTCCTATGTTGAGATTTCGGGATTCCCTTTACGAAATATTGTAAATAAAAGCCATAGAAACAAAACAAAATTGTATACAATAAATAAAGTACTTATTTGTATTCTCTTGCCACTGCCATTGTATGGTCGTGCGCCAAGTATGATGAGTGAGTGATCACTTCAGTTGAGTGTGAAAATGCCACTCAAAAGGAGGTTTCCTGGCAATAATGAAATTCATGTTCAGTTTCGCTTGAACAAACGAGAGACTTTTGTTTGTTAATTGCATTGATACCCTACACTTGTTTTGTTGTCTTTCGGTATTGAATAGCGACTTAATATAGAAAAATCATCGTCAATGACGTCATAGCTAGATAACGGGCCTGCACCACATTAGACATTTTAATCTGTTAGCATTTCATCTTAATTGATTTTTATTCTTGAAAGTTTTGAGTTGTCATTACATAGATTGATTAATAATAAAACCCTATAAGATTCAGATGGACTTACGAAACCATAAGAAATGGCATCACACATTAACCTTAAAGAAATTTTCCTAAAAACAGCAAACATGCCTTTATGCACTTGATACTGATTCCTTTAAAAAATTTACCCGAATCATTATTTTTATGATATTCTAAGCATAGTATCTTCATAGTATTTCTTGGTTTGGATTGAAAATCAAAATCAAAGAAAAGTGCCTTTGAGCAAAATGATTGTTCCAAATAAGGCCTTAAGCATTTTTAATGATTTACAGAAAGAAACTCCATCGTCATGCAGTGGACAATCCGAAAAATTTGAAGCAAGTCAAGGTTGATTCGAACGTTTTAAAACACGGGCAAATTTGCATAATATTGCTCTGAAGGAGAATCGGCTAGCGCTGATAATCCAGCTGCGGAAAAGTTTCAACTTGAACTGAACGCAATTATCAAGGAAGGGGGATATTCTCGTAAGCAGGTCCTGAATGTCGATCCAACTGGCTTGTATTGGAAGCGGTTACCCAAAAAAACATACAGTGGGAAGGCAACTCAATCTCTTGCTGACGCTATACAGTGCTACAAAAATGTTTACTTGGAGAAAAAAGCAGTTTTTATTCAACAAACTTTGGACGCGTTTTTAAAAGAAAATGTAACTCAACCGGAAGAAAATATAGGCGATAAAAAACCTTTTTTTTGATTTTAATTTTATTAAATTCCTTTTTCTGAGATTCAGCTTTAATAAGAAGCATTGAAATTGTTGAATCATGTACATATGTGAAATAAATTTTCATATGACTAAAAAAAAGTTACACATTTCTTCTTCAAAAATTGCATTTTTCTTTACTCTGGAACGAATTAAAAATATTTTGCAGTAAGTATATGGAAAAATGTATTACGATTTGAGTCGAGGCTCTGGTGTATTTAATTCAGTATACGTAGTTGGTTCGTGTGTATAAAAATGAAGTATGTAGTCATCTCGCAGCTTATCTTAAATATCATAAGTATACTTTTTCTTCTGGTTATGGTTTCATTAAAAACTCTAAATAAATAACTCTTTGCGCTTGTATCTAGCACCAATTATACTTACTATTGTTATTGTTATTATTATATACTTGTATTATTATTACTATTGTTATGTATCTATGTATGTTTGGTCTTGTCTTAATGACATGTATAATAGAATATAATTCGGTAATAATTAATATAATATAATTCGGTAACAATTAATATAATATTCTTTGGGTCTGGTCTTAATGCATGACATGATATTTCATATGAGTCACATAGCATACCAAACATAACATAACATAACATAGATAACATTGATGTTGCCTCCGTGGCCGAGTGCATAGAGTGGTGTCTCGAAGTGCACTCCACGTGGGTTCGAATCCTGCCCAAGGCAATATTTTCCGTTGACTTATGATGTACAATTTTTAATTTGAATTTAAATAATAAAAAAAAAAAATATCACGAAAAATCTCGTGACCAAACAAACACATTTCTAAATTATTAATTCAAAAATAAAAAAGGAAAAACATTAAAGAAAATTAAAAAGTAATTAAAAAATTGGAAAATTGAATTTATTAAATTGAAAACTTAAAAGTAATTTTCAACTTTTGTTTTTTTGCTTATTAAAATGAAACAAAAATTAAATTTGATTATAATACATCATACACACTCACACACACACACACACACACACGCATGTATATATATATATATATATATATATATATATAGAGGAGCACTGGTGAAGTGAGAAGGCTAGATGAAAGGGCCTTCAGTATGGTGGAGTGGCAGAGGAGATGGCAAAACTCTGACAAAGGCAGGTGGACCCATCGGCTCATTAACAACGTGGAAGAATGGGTGAGCAGAAAATTTGGAGAGGTCAACCATCACCTTGCCCAGCTCCTGAGCGGTCATGGGTGCTTTAAGGAATATCTGTATAAGCGGGGATATGATGATGATCCCTTCTGTCCGACTTGCACAGGCGAAAATGAAAATGCAGAACACGTCTTCCTGCATTGCCCAAGATTTGATTTTGCTAGATCAATGATCTCATCTGCGTTTGGTGAAGTGCCGACTGTGTCGAACTGCATCCGGCATATGTGTGAATCACAGCTAAATTGGGATGTGGTAAGTCAGGCTGCAGCTCAAATCATGACAGAGCTGCGGCATATTGAACAATTACGACGAGTTCAGACGAACGAAGACGTGTTAGGTCATTAGTTTGATATTGACAAGTAGTTTTTAACGTAAATTTGTTTTGATTTACATGGGGTAAAAGCAGACTTTGAGCTGTTATGCTCCCTCTTTCCTCCTTGACATAATGCTTTGCGGTAGTGCCAGGGGGACTGTAGGACTTGGGACGGTGGGGTTTAGTGGGTGCAAGTCCCACACTTCGAATAGTAGATTCGTTCGGCTTTTAATGCTTCCCCATCGGTAAAAAAAAAAAAAAAAAAAAAACGCATGTATATAAATACAAAAAATTAAAAATTTAAACAAACAAATTAATCATGTGCAGTAAATAAGAAAAACGCAGACAAAATGGAACCATGAATGTTTAAAAATTATTAGATTAGATTGATCAATCTTTTGAACTTTCAAAATTATCTGCGATATTTTTTATTATATTGGAAAGAAAGTGTCATTTATTGAACTTTGCTGCTTCATTTCTTGATACACAAAAGAGAGTCACCAACCAATCTTTATATATATAATTCTTCTGTGAGTGTGTATGTCACTGAACTTCTCTTAAACGACTGGACCGATTTTGATGAAATTTTTTGTGTGTGTTCAAGGGGATCTGAGAATGGTTTAGAATCACAATATGTATGTATATCTATTATATAAAAATTAAACTTTGTTTGTTTGTTTGTTTGTTCGAGTCTTATGCGCGGCAATACCATTCTTCTGATTGCAATGAAATTTTTTGTATGTGAATAGTTGGTTCCCGCCTTGGACATAGGATAGTTTTAGATCCGATATTTGGGGCAGTTGTCGCGTAATTGGTGAATCAATTGTTGCATATAAAGCTTAGAGACATATTTTTAAATTAATCAGGTCGCCTGCGTTAAAACCCTAAGGATACTATGCCAATTTTTGAATTAAATTATTCGATTCGTCTCATTTTTTCAAAAGTATTTCAAGTGCTGTGCAACGCACTACAAATTGTTTTGAATAAATTGAAAGACTTTATAATACAATAAGGCCAGGTGTACGTTGCTGTTCATTTGTCAAGTCACTGGAATTTTTTCTGTGTCTGTCCGGTTGTCCAAAAAAAAAAAGCGGCAGGGGAAAGCGAGAATGAAAGACCAAAAATATAATTCAACTTTTCTATTCATGATCGTACTGATCACACAAGTTTAAGGATTTCGGTTGCCTGTGCGACGCCGGGCTGTGTACTCTAGTTTCTATATAAGAGCAAAGATTTTACTTGTAATAACACAACACTCTCTTTTTTAAATATGTGACTGAAATTGATTGACTCAGATGCTCTCCATTAACTTTGTAGAATCTATAGATCTCACATATAAATCTAGAAGGCTGAGCAAGTTTTTAAGCAGTTGCGAATTAAGCTGCTAGCAATCGACTTGAAGTCCAACTGACTGTTGGTAGCATCTTAGCATCGTTTTGTTTTGTTTTCTTTTTTATAATCATTTGTGATGTATTCCGAGAAACACTGGATTTCGTTCCTGCTGATAACGTTTTTGTGTCCAAATCGAATCCGCGCAAGTTTGTTTTGATATATTGTTGTGATACTTTGAAATGAATTACAAACAAGTTCATAATTTATAGGATACTTTGACGCTTGCATTACTCTGGATGGAGAGCGTGGAAGATGTGTTCCCATACCATCGTGTGCCAGTGTTAACGACAAGCTGAATGCTATACAAAATGATACTGTCTCACTGACCCCCGAATATAGAACGTTTTTACAGTTGCCAAACTGCGGCCAGTATGATGGCACGGTAAGTAAGCCATATGAATCATCAATAATTTTCGCAAGTATAACACAATTATACAATTTATTTAAATGTTTAGATTCATATTTGTTGTCAAACTAATCAGTTGCAGTACAATTCACGCACATTATCGAAGCTGCGCGAGTTGAATTGCGGCCAGATCACTGGGAAGAGAGTCTCTCACGGCTACGATGTTAATCTTGGTACACGGCCATGGATGGCCTTGTTACGTTACAAAACAGCAGATGGTGATAATTTCGAATGTGATGGAACTCTCATATCTGAACGTTATGTGCTAACAGCGGCACATTGCATTAAGGATGGCGAACACGAACTGTAATTTGATGACTTTCGATACTTCGAATTTAGGAAATAAAATATAATAGTAATCTTAATGTGCTCTTTACAGTTATCAGGTGCGTCTCGGAGAGCATCGCGTCTCAACAGAACTTGATTGCGTGTTTCAAGGTCGCAGAAAAATATGCTCTGATCCGGTAGAAGATATTAATATCGACAAAATATTTAAACATGAGAATTATTCATCGGGTAGCATTTACAATGATATTGCTCTCATACGTCTCAATCGAACAATGGAGAATACACGTTACATTAAGCCAATTTGCTTGCCCATAACCGAGGAGTTAAAAAATCTCGAAAAAACAATAGAAAATTTCTTTGTATCGGGCTGGGGAGCCACTGAGCAAGACGCTAGGTCTGATGTATTACGCGAGACACGCGTCCAGAAGAAAGACCGTAATGACTGTTACGAAGCCTTCGAAAAGGAAATTCGTCAAACACAAATATGTGCCGGCGGTGAACAGAAAGGCGACTCATGTAAAGGTGATTCTGGTGGACCATTACAGGCGCTCAATAGGTACCGTCCGAATCAAATACGTATGATACAATTTGGCATCGTCAGTTCGGGTTTTGAAAAATGTGGAATTGCTGGTGCGCTTAGCATCTATACAAATGTACTACGTTATATGCAATGGATTACTGACAAAATGGATAGCCCATGACACTGCTACACTGCTCGGGGATTCCTATGTTGAGATTTCGGGATTCCCTTTACGAAATATTGTAAATAAAAGCCATAGAAATAAAACAAAATTATTATATTCTCTTGCCACTGCCATTGTATGGTCGTGCGCCAAGTTTGATGAGTGAGTGATCACTTCAGTTGAGTGTGAAAATGCCACTCAAAAGGAGGTTTTCTGGCAATAATGAAATTCATGTTCAGTTTCGCTTGAACAAACGAGAGACTTTTGTTTGTTAATTGCATTGATACCCTACACTTGTTTTGTTGTCTTTCGGTATTGAATAGCGACTTAATATAGAAAAATCATCGTCAATGACGTCATAGCTAGATAACGGGCCTGCACCACATTAGACATTTTAATCTGTTAGCATTTCATCTTAATTGATTTTTATTCTTGAAAATTTTGAGTTGTCATTAGATAGATTGATTAATAATAAAACCCTATAAGATTCAGATGGACTTACGAAACCATAAGAAATGGCATCACACATTAACCTTAAAGAAATTTTCCTAAAAACAGCAAACATGCCTTTATGCACTTGATACTGATTCCTTTAAAAAATTTACCCGAATCATTATTTTTATGATATTCTAAGCATAGTATCTTGAAAAGAAAATCTTCCTTGCTTTCTTATTGATAATCTTTTATATAGTTTTTTTTTTATTTATTCATCATTTGCTACTGTAGTCAGATGATATCCAGCGAATTTTATAATGCACGATTATACTATCATTTCTTAACATTTAATAGCATTTAATCAAATTACATTCGTATGATTTTCCCCAGATTAACCAAATAATGCATGTCTTAATTTAGAACCATCTCCAAATGAATATATTTGCAAGAAACATCAATAAATTCACACCCCATATACTGGTCGTTTAGGCTTCGTCGGGCATCAATATTGTCATACACAATATCAATCGCGAGCGCGTATGGTTTTTCCAAAATATTAACGAAATTCCCACGCCAAAAACCATAGATAAGTTGGAATAGAGGAACGACGACGAAACAAGTTCGACGGATGGACGACAGGCGCATGGCATTACCACCTTTTAATTGAAATGATTATAATTATACATCTATGTATATGTATCTACTATGTACATTTTAAGTATCTGATATTATTACGGAGTGTGTGCCAGGTGAAAATCTAACTTTGTATAAAGAGAATGAGCGTGAATATGCTCTTTCAGTAGTATATTGAAGGGGGTTTCCTGGAATTTAATCGTTTCGCTCAGTTGCGTGCTATACACTAAATTGCGCGCTTAAAAGCAATTATTTGAAAAATAATAAAAACCGTGGCAATAAACTTAAGTCATAATTTCACAATGCATACGTGTGTGTCCAGAACTACCGGTACCAGTGCCTTACTGGCCCTTGCGTTACTCGCGCCCATTGTCAGTCAAGCCGTAACTTACCACCGTAATACGATCACCACATAAGCATTTCTTACCAATTTTATCGTCTGTTTCAGAATGGAAGATGCCTACAGAATCTTTAGCCAGAGCGGTCTGGACAATTTGTTGATATGGGAACAAATAAAATTCTTATTGAAGCGACAAAGAGACGCTTCAAATACAAGTATAGCCAACTTGAAGCTAACGCCACCACATTGGCAACCGGCAATTTCATAGGAATATACCCAATAAATATTCAATAAATTTACTTAAGGAATGCAAATTGGTCTACTTAAGTCTACCATAGATTTTTATACTCTAAATGGTAAGTGAAGTGGGTGATACCGTTTGAATCTTCTCGTATCACTGCTATGGTCTAACAGGTATGTTATTATAATTATGTTCCTAGCGATTTGTTCTTTCCTTCTGTTGATATGCAAAGATGACGATGCAAAACTGAATTTTTGATGAATTGAATTATTTGCATGATTTCAATATTGCATTCTGCTGCTGTGGCCCAAACCAAACATCCAGTTTAACATAAATGCCTTCCTAATGATTTGTTGATATTTCAATGTAACGTGCTCTTCTCAGGCGAGTCTATTGATTGATTAAATTGATTTAGCAGGATGGTAGAAGTATCAACCTTGAATTCTGAGGTGTCAAGTATCATCGGCATAGGTTGCAATTGTGATATAATTACTTATTATACCAATAGATAAATCAGCGGTGTATTTGGTATATAATAATTGAGCTAGGACTCTACCTTAAAAAAACTCCGGTTCTAATAAGCTTAATTTCCGACAACAAATCTTTACATCTCACAAGCGTAAGATTTTAGCCAGAAATAATAACAATAATAATTGATATCAGGCTTTTGAGTTTAAAAAGAAAATATGTATGCTAGACCTTATAAAAAGCCCATTTAATGTACAAAAGCATGATAAAAAATTAGAGGAAATAAACAACAATAACAACAACCAGCATTACCAACGAAGAAGCGTATAAAACGTTTTGTACTTGGTCTTGCAGTGATTTTTTTAAAACTTAATAGTTAAAAATAGTATATTTAACGTTAAAAAATTAAAAAAAAAAGTTTGTAATTTATTGCATTAAGATTCATTTTTTCTTACAAAAAAAAAAAATTGTTTAAATCGGTTCAGTATATTTTGCGCCAAATGAAAAAATGTTAAAAAAAAAAAAAACTACATAAAATTATCTCTATCTGGAGAACAGCGCCATCTACCGGATCCAAATTTAGCAACAAACCTGACTGGTAACTCCATGAGTACAACAAAAAAAAAATTATCACAATTGGTCCAGCCGTTCCCGAGTTTTGTTGCGTCATACTTTTTTTTGGGTTCATTTTTATGTATGTAAAGTTTAATGTGATGTTAATATCGTCTGTTTCGCGACCGCCGCACAACCGACCACGACTTGATACTCTCAGAATCCACTTACAACTGTATGCATAGCTTGTCTCGCACCCACTGTTGCCAACTCTGCTGCTGATCGATAGTTCGGCCGTCTATCAATATCGGTCGGTCCGATAGTCATCCCCGACCACCAGCTCACCACCACTTGTTACATGTATATAGGATAGACTAGTTTTGAAATGAATTTAAACTAACGGACAATATTACTTGGCTGCTGATTGCAGAAATTTGAGTTAGTCTAGGAGTTGGTGCGGCTTTTTGCGTTTCAGCCTTGTTTTCCAACCACTTGGATCGATAAGGCTTGAAGCTTTATTATTTATATGAACACTTAGCCTTTCCAAATGAAATCTCGTTCAATATCACTGCTACGGACGTACCAGGGTGCATTCACAACACATCTCAGAACTTTGTTACAGGGCTTAGAATTCAAAATAATCTTAGTCTACTTCCACTGTGATAGGCAGTAGCCTTAGATTGCTGTTGTTGACAGATGTAAATAAAAGCATTTGCACTTTGGGGGATAGGTGCTTGATTGTTGACGCACCTAGGCAAACTATGATTTTGTTACCTGCACTTCCGCTGAGTGTAAAGTCCTATTTCAGTTAAAAAAAAATGTTTCGTTAATTATTATTGTTAACTAAAGATATCGAGTAACTCATTAAATGAACTGAAATTCATAAGTCTCCTGCCTCACAAGACTAACTCATTTACTTAATAAAAATAAAATATAGTAAAAAAATTCTAATCTTAAATGATAAATTATCGAACTAAGTTCACTTACATATTCAAAATTATATACACTTTCATTCTCATTTAATTTATTTCATTTAAGAATTCATAGTAAGTTAAATTGAAAATTATTTTGGTAATATTAATCAAAGCTCTTCATGTTTTTTGTTTTCAGTCTTGAGATATTGTCATTAGTTTATTATTATAAAAAAAAAAAACAATTAGTGGCATAATAAGAATAAAACATTGAACTCAACTCAACTCAACGATTTTCATATAGAACTAGGGTATCCTGCCCGACGTCGTACGGCCAATCGGATTCCTTAAACTTCACTTTCAGTAGAACGCAAGTGGATTGGGCCATACCTACAGTTGCGGTTTCGCACCATCGCTATTAATAAGTTGAATTGCAATTCTGGTATTTCATTTTTGCTTCCCGCTGCACTTTAATTTGGCTAAATGGATAGTCAGTCACATTTATAATTCCAGTGACTTACCAAATCCACAACAATGCACAGCTCCCTGGTCTTGCCTTAAGTGTTATTGTATTATTGAGTCCTTTAATTTATTCAAAACTAACTGTAGTACATTGCGCAGAATCAGACAAATCAAATGCAGTATTTGATCCACCAATTTCTTGACAACAGCGTCACATATCGAATCCAAAAGTACTCTGTTATGTTCAAGGCTAAAACCAACCATGCACGCATTCACAAAATGTCATTGCAATCAGATGAACGAACGGTATAGCCGCGCATAAGACTCAATATGAACACACATAAGAGAAGTTCAGTGACATACACACTCACAGAAGAATTATATATATAAAGATAACATTATGAACCCAATAGTATCTTTTTGTTCATTTCATTTCATTTTCATTATCATTGTGATACATTCAAGCTCAAGGCATCAACATAATAAACAAAACACACACACTTTCTTGTCTTTGTATCTGAAGATAATAACAGAAATGCTAACGATTAATAAAGACTTAATTCGGATTTGGACCCGTAACACATTCATGAATTATAATACGACACACATATTTCTTTTTGTCACCAACCATAGAAAACAAAGTCAATGAAATTAATTAGGTTAATTTTAATCCTTTTCAAAGGGCGAATGACTGTCAATGTGCTAGTAAAATAGAAATGGGAGAGGCAGGGAAGTTGAGTTAAAGAATATATATATTTTGTAACAAATGACATTTCGACTAACTAATCCAACCATTAACCATCGAAAAGATGTACATAGTACAATAGTATAAACACACTCCTCACACTCCTCACACTCCTCACTCATTTTGAAACCAAAAATGAACAAAATGGAAGCGGAAAATATAAGAAGAAAACAATTTCGGAACTAATTTGCCATGCTTAAGCTGGAACAGGTCAGTTGAAGTTGGATTTATAGGTAGATGGTGTGTCAGGTGTTGGAGAAGCAAGAAAGAGGGGAAGTTGCAGTAAAGAAAAAAAAAAAAAAAGAAAAGAAAAGAATAAAGATGAACACGGATTTTGTTCAATTTGGAATTGTAAAAGATCCACACACACACATACAAAACTATAACAACAAAATCACCAACAAACAACAAAAACAAAAAAAAAAAATATGTTGAACAAAACGAAAGAGTGTTGGTAAACACTTTTTGGTAATGGTTTTCATGTTGTTGGCTTAGTTCCCGTCGTGTTGTTTCCACTGTCAACATGACAAATCACCGTTCGAAAATGCACAGGTATATGGACAGAACGACAGATAGAAAGACATGTCAAGCTTAAGGATTCACAAGGAAGATTCAGAATTACAAGCGAGTAAACAGACAATTTGCCTTTACTACACAACTTGCTTCACTCACTTCTATCACACGACGACACGACATTACACACACACACACACACACACATTTTCCACTCTCCATTTCACTTCATTTCACTTCACTTCTATCTGCTCTATCTTTCATGTAATCCGGTGCCTTATGGCGTGTGTAGAGGTAAACGTATTTTTAAAAGGGTCCATGTCCGCCGTCCTTGTTCTTACCCCCTTAATACTTCTAAAGTAACATAATCGAGCTAAGCTGAAGTATCTCAAAATTGCAACAAAACGCGCGCACGCCCGCCATATACTCGTATACTCGTATTTAAAAGACGCTTCGGGTAAATGTGGCATCATTTTGGTCGAAATTTTGTATTTGTGGGCGATATTTTGTTGCCAAAGTTAAGCAGCAGAAGCAGCAACAAGGACAATAAGAACTATAGCAAAAGCAGCTTCGTCAGTTAAGCTAAGCTGGCACAGGAAGTCAAGCAAAGCCAAGCCATCTAAAATGTTTGTACCTTTATCTAATGTTTAGTTGGTTTCAGTTCAGTTGAGTTGAGTTTGTTGAGTATATTTTGCTTTTACTCTTCGTAAAAATTTAATGGGTTACGCTGCTGATGATGTTATACGAGTGCAACTCGTACAATGGCGCACACTAGCAAGAACTTAATAGGGGTAAAATTACATACGTACATACATATATAGGTAGACTTGAATTTCTAATTAAGTATATGTGTGCATCATTTGAAGTTTACAAGTAAGTATCTCTCAAGTTCAGAAGTACTGCATGCAGCGTAACTATTCCTATTTGGTTGAATATTGCCAAGATTTATGTAAGAAAATTGAAAGATTTAGTGATGATGACAAGACAAGGTAATCAATCTACTCTAATTACATACGAGTAGGTAAGGTAAAGAAGTTACGGTTAAGTTTACTGACTACCAACAATTAAAACACTTCGAATAAATCTAACATTTTATACATTTGAAATCCTGTTACGAAAAATCAATGCATATCTGCACAAAAGATGTTCCATCTAAGCCAAAAAAAAGGCTTATTGCTCATCTTATTGTTTGATGATGTTTCTTAAATATTTATAAAGAGAATTCATATTCATTATATCAAATATTTTTAAGGAATCAAAGAGTAAATTTTTCATTTTGCATGATCAAAGTTTTTTCTCTCCAGTGAAACTCATGCTTATTAACCAAATTTATGTGAATTCAAGGATAAATCATTTGCCATTTCCTTTTCTATAATTTGTAAATAAGAAACAAATCCCAAAAGGGTGAAATGAACTCAATCACTCATTTACTCACTCACTCACTCACTCTACGTCCATGATTTAGCATGTTTTCTTTTTTTTTTTTTGACATTTTTCATTATTTTCATCTTTTTCCATGTTCACTTGGCTTGTTGCGATAATATTTCCGCTTTGTCCCCATGTGGCCATGTGAGTTCGACCGGAAGTGTACATTTGCTTTTTTAATGCGTTTGTCGTTAACTCAGCTCAGCTCAGCCACAAATTAAAACAAGTAACATTCAACCCATCAACCAAACAACTAGCCAACCTAGTAACCACATTACTGCACCGTGCTTGTGCTTTCTTCATTTAGTCAATGATGATGATGATAAGCAATCAGAGCCAAGAAAGGGTGGCATCATTATCGCCATCAATATCAGCATCATCATCATCATCATCATCATCATGATCATTATTAGTATTAATATTAGTATGATAGTCCTTGGCTTGCCTTGGCTTGTGTTTCCCCAGATGGATTTTCTTGACATTCCTTGTTGTACCTTAGTACCTCAGGTTTGACTTTGGAAAATTATGTTTACCTACGACACTGAAGCATATACGAGGATAACTTCTGCTGCACCAGCATCAGCATCAGCAGCTACAATCTCCCACAATCTGTTTTTTCTCTCCATTACAGACACAGACACAGACACAGATACAGATACAGTTTTCTGTTTTCCTTCATCTCATCAAGATTTTCCTTCTACTGCATCGTTCGCCATCCATTGAGTTTTCCGCTTAGCTATTCTGGTTATACATTTTTTTTTTGTGTTTTGTTTCACTCTTTCTGCATTCTATTTATAGTCAAACGATTATATACATACATATACTATATAGGTAAATATATACTTCTCCTTCCTTCCTTCCATCCTTCTTCCTTCTTTTACTTCTTTGCACTTACTACATACATTTCAACAATCTTGACTTGCGGACAGTTACTTGGCATCTGTACTTTATATACAAGTGAATGTATCCATGATCTCATAGTTGGTTGGTTACAATTGCCATCATCACCACCCCCTTCCCATCTCCAACCTCATCACCACCACTAGCTAGTAACGACTTTTGTATCAACTGCAGCAAAGAATCTCATTGCATTTGCTATTACACACTATTACTGACATAGAAAAATCACTTGTCAGCGTATTAGTCATTCTACACTCATACACTATGTTTTATCTTAAAGTATGTGTATGGCATGCCATCAGTTCATATGCATATCTAGATTTCTGTCTGTCTGTCTGTCTGTCTGTCAGTTTGTCTATCTGCTGGTAAACTTACCTATATACTTATACTTACTAGAGTATTGTATATTAAAATAAGTACATATTCACTTTTAGATATATGAAAAGTAACTAACGAGTGCAAATCGCAAAACCTATTCCCATTGAAGGAGTATCTCGATTGGAAAAGAAGATGTCGTCTGACAATCAGTCGGCGGTGTATTGCATTTTATTGGCAAGGTGTTGTATAACTAATTTCTTGATTTATTTCATTTTGTTTA
This sequence comes from Amiota minor, assembly GCA_037043295.1. NCBI lineage: Eukaryota > Metazoa > Arthropoda > Insecta > Diptera > Drosophilidae > Amiota > Amiota minor. The sequence continues at coordinate 1,662,715 of JBAMAW010001063.1, forward strand.
TTTTTTATATATTCTTTATTTTTTTCTATTCAAAATTGACCAATAATTTTATGTATTTTAATCAAAGGAAAAATCTTAGAAAAATGTTTTGCTTATAAAAAATTATCATTTTAAGTACTTTTTAATGAAACATAAATAATTCATATGAAAATAAGTAAACACACTAAAAAAGAAAGACTATTTCTATTCAATCTGCTCCTTCTTTAGCAGGCATATAGCAAAATGGAATCCTCGATGATTCGCTGAAATCTAATACAGCATTAGATTCCCATTCCCATTCCCATAGCAGATAAGATTTCAAATCAATTATGATTCAACCATTGATTCGAAACACATTCAATAACAATCACAAGAAAAATGACATCATTCAGGGAAATTGTTGCTGTAGAATATGATACATTTCATAGCCGCATCACGAATTGATTCGCCATGATTCGGATTCTTAGAAATGGTCACCCTTGCTGAGAGCTTTTTGATTATTTCTCCATGTTTTGTTGCGCTCCAAATACAAAAGCAGCAAATTTTATTGCGGCACAGACGTAAAGACATGATGATTAAAAACGCCGGCTTAAATAAGAAATTGAGGCATCGTGATTCTGTCCGGTATGAATATTATATATTATTATAATATATGCTATTATACTTTACAAATATGAACCCAATATTGTTTTTTTTTTTTTATGAAGTTCGGCACAGATATAAATGTTTTAACCAAAAATGTAAACCATGGCAATCCCTTGTATCTTTTTATAAACAATTCTATTTATCTTAGGTTAGGGTAGAGTAACAGGTAGCAAGACCAGCTCACTTAAGCCATTAAACCCCCGTTGTGATGCCACGGAAAGGAAGAGAGGGCGATCCCCAGAGCCTCGTTAACTTTATAATGGTTGAAATAAATACTGGACAAGAAAGGCTATGAAGACGTTATCACTATCTATTTAAGACTCTGCTGGCCTTACAGATTGGCAACTGACTTATTTAATTCTTCATAATAACTTAAGGACTAATATTATAAGAACATATGATGAAATATGTATTATTGTAAAATAAGAAACTAATGAATGGCGCGAATAGATACTTTGATAGAGATGCACACCCAACCATCGTTATATTGCCGCCCTTGTTATGGCACTTTCTCGATATATTGTTAGATTTTGTCATGTCACTATAGCCACATTGAAGGCTTATTTATTATGTATTTATTAACCCATAACATCTTACTACAGTATAAAAAGGTTCGTTTAGATTTTTATAAAGTTTTAGTTAGATTTGCGAACGTTACAATTAAGAATGGGATTTTGTAAATATGTTTATGTCTTAGGAGTATTAGGATATCGTAAGGGAAATGGAGAGAAACCAAAGCATTTAAGCAAAAGCTAAAACTTGATAAAGTTAACTGATCAGTTTTAGCTTGAGAAGTTCGGATCGTCAGTAAGGTTGTGACATACTTGATTTTTCAAATTTAAGTTTATTGCAACCTGAGAGATTATAAATATTTGCTATATTATTATATGGATTATTATTATACTAGCGACCCACCCCGGCTTCGCACGGGTGCAATGCTAATACTAAATGCACTACAGGAAAACTGTAAACGTTGTATATAAAAACATAGCGGCCCGCTCCGCCTTCGCACGGGTATAAATTATGTAGCCTATGTCACTCACTAAAAAAATGATTAAAATCGAACCAGTAGTTTTGATTTATTCATTACTGCCCGTGGCCCGCACGCGTTAAATTTGGAGTAAAAAAATTCCCCTTTCCCTATACCAATATACTCTCAATTGCAGTTTTGAAAGACTGTATGTAGCAATTATGAGAATGTAACATATCTTGGAAAGATCTAATCAAATCTCTATCAAATGACTGTGCAACACTTGAACACCGCGTAGATGCTTGTTTATCTTGATCTGCAATAAAATATATTTGCAGAAATTTGCGATCATCGGGTCGAAGTGGTAGCAAGCTCCCAGCTAAGTGGTACACTTGCCCTTGAATTTTAAACGTAGGCATGAACCCACACTCAACGACTTGCTTACTCTTAAAAAAAGAGGTCATTTGAAATGCATTATTATAACGGCGTATATTGCGCATGAATTGTTTGGATTCCTGATGATCACCCTTAAGAAGAGAGTGAAGTGGTTCAGGTGGAGGGAGAATTTCTTCCAATTTGACTTTTCCTTGTAAGCAACACATGCCTTTCGATTCGTCCTTGAATTTCAATGCCAAGCAATGTTCACACACCACTGACATAGTACCTATTGATACTATACGATCGTCCTTGTAAGAAATCGAAGGATCGTAATTCATGGCAGAATTTTCTTTATTTACCCATGAATTAGTAACTCGTGATGATGATTCTCTCTCCCTCTTAGCTCTATATCTATCCCTAGCCTGACTGAGCGAGGCGAGCCTCACGTTCCGTTGACGATTCCTCATCTCTTGCTGAACGTACTCTTTTGGCATTGACTGTACTACGACCTATGTTCGAACGACGACGTCTTCCAGACATGACTTTATAATTTCTTGATAGTAATAATCAGACTTAAATAAAAAAAATCTAAAATCACATTTGAAGAAACTTTGCTGTTGTAAACAAAGAGAAGCTGGAATATTGTAGTGACAGTAAATGCTTTTTCCATGAATTATAACACTATGCCTACTACATTAATTTTAAAGATAGGCATATAGGTATATGTATAGTGAAAATAACAGTATTTCTGCACTATTTAATGGATGTTATTATAAATATTATAAATATAAACCTTCCTCTTCAATCACTCTATCTATTAAAAAAAAAACCGCATCAAAATAGGTTGCGTATTTTTAAAGATTGAAGTTGTTAAAGGAAAAAAGCGACTTTGTTTTATAATATGTATAGATTATTAGTTCCTAAAAACATAGAGCGTTGGAAATTCCGTATTCATTCACATTAATAATGATCATAAAAATAGAAAACACTTATTATTAATCAATCAATATTATTTACTTATTTTACTTTAAATTGATAGTATAGCATAACTAGAATAATTAACAGATCAGGCAACATTTCCAAACAATTTAAAGACTATAGAATTGAACATTAAGTTTCTAATGGAAAAAATGGAGGGATAAAATTTTACAAAAATCCATGAAATCAATCAATATAGTCGCACAAATTAACTGCTATTATACGAAAGAGCTCTGCAGCTTCAACTATTGTTGATTCTTTTTTTGGTGTTTTTGCTTGAGTTCACACTCAGAGAAAACTATTTTGACATTTCTCATTCCTTCTCAGATCCCTCACTCTACACTCTTTTTAGTACAAGCAAAACAGCTACTCGGAAAGCCTCTTGTTTCCCTTCTCATTAAACACAAATTGCAAAGTTGTAAATTCATTTACAACTAATTTAAATTAAAAATTTGCAGTCCAAATTCATTTGAATCTTTGGAACTTTGATTAGAATAATAGGTCTTATGGTGGTGAGGCAAATCGGTATGTATTTGTAAACCCATTGCAACTTTCTTGGCTACAACTAGTGTTAAGTACAGTGGTGATGTGATCAGTTAAACTCAAATATTGGTGCCCACGAAATACAATCGCGTATGCCAGCTGAACACTCTACAAGTTGGTAGCTTATGATAATGACACGAGGAATTGTTAAATCAACGATGGCAAACTACATATAGAGCCTACATAGGACACCGATACCTGATCCCAATGAAATGGAAAGATTGATTAAAATTTCTTGCAGAAGACTTGTTTGTCATCAACCCCTATACTTCAGATATCTCAATGAGCGATCAGACCTTTAAGAAACCAACTTTTTGTCTTAGTTGTCATAATAGGCCCAGTCGAGGCCGCAGTGATGAGTTGAATTAGATCCCGGTCTTCCCCAAATCTAGTGTCTTTTAACTAAAATGTATAAAGAAATTCATTCTTTAAAAACCTTTAATGCAAATGGAATAAAATTACAAACTATATTTTTTGTAATGTAATCTCTTTTCTATAGAGAAACTTTTGATTTTGTAAAAATTTTTCATGTTTTCATTTTTCATTTTTCATCTTTCATTTCATTTCTTTGCTTTTTACTTATGTACACAAACATAACTTAAGAGGAAAAATCAAATATTAAAAGATGAAAATTGTCTTCGTTCATTCAATTAATTCAGTTCATTAAATAGAATAATAATTACCAACCAATCATTTTGATGAATTTGTCATCTTGCTTTGTGTGCTTTGTTTTGTCCCTAAAGTAAATCGAAAAATTATTGTTTAATCATTTTAAATCAAGAAACCAAATGAGCGAGCAAGCGTAAAATTATTTAACATTTTATCTATATTCCTTCATCCTTCGACGACGACAAATGAAACTGTAAAACTTAAATTGTCCCCAGCGATTCAATCTCGGTCGATTGATTTAGTCAAAATGAGAAATGTGAAATAATCGTTAAGATATTTTTGCTATTCATTCGTAGTCAGAGAGTATCTAACGAAATAGCTTGGCTTGGCTATACTAGATACTCGTACAAATATATACATTTACAGATGCGCGTTTTTGAGCACAAAGATTAATGTTTATTGAAGATAAATACTCGTATTGAAAAAATTGAGAAATACAATATCTACTATTGTGTGTGGGTGGGTATAAATGTAAGTATGAATTGAATGCATTTGAGTTTAGCCAACATGAATGCGAATAATAAATACCACTTTTTGCTAACAATTTCAAGTTAAAAATTGCTTTATGTCCACAATAGAAGATCAGAGAAGAAATAAAAGGGTTATAGAAGATTAGAGCGAGAAGAGAGAAGGATAAAAACCAATTGTACAATGATATCAACATTCCAGCCAACAATGTGAAATGGGAAATAGTGAATGAATGTTGTTGCTTAAACTATGAGCATGGGTAGTTTGAAAAGTTCTAAACTACAGTTTGCAATAAACAATTTAAAAGTTCAATAGATGATTGTCATACATAATTTCATTCAAAAGAAAAAGATAAGGAATAAAAAGTCCTTGTTCATAGCATGCATGGAGTTGCATGGCTAAAGTCTTGGATTGGTAAATTCTATCCAAATGGTGACTTCTTTAAGGTTTAAGTAGATACCTTTGTTAATGGCATTGATGTGTGCTGGTTTGGCAAATCCAAACTAGAGAGTGATTCCTCTGAAACACAAGTCGATACCATGCATCAAATTGATGGCTACACAGTGGTGGTCTTCACTGAACAAACACTATACAGTGTAAGATGTAACTTCTTATAGAGCAGCTAAACTAAATAATTAAATAAAGAATACATTCTAATGTCCTTAAAATTCAAGAATTTGTTTCACATAGATTTTTTTTTCTGCTTTATTGTAATAAAGTACATGAGCTTATGATTTCGCTAATCTGGATTCTTGGCCATTCTTATGTATAGGACATCGGCATTGCTTGTTTCTCCAGCAGTTGTTGATATTCATAGACCTCTAAAAAAAAAAATATATAGCAGGCATGCAATGGGCGTAAGAGTCCCTAGGACACTCTTTCCTTTCTACCAACTGAACCCCACCTCCGAGCTCTTCACTTTAACAAGAAAAGGATGCAGTTGATGATTGTAGGCCTACAAGGACACTTTGCAAGATGCAATCACGGTTTCTGTCGCAGCTGTAAAGATGAGGAAGAATCATTTCCTATGTGAATAATCTGCTCTTCTTGGAAGACTAATCTATCTATTCGGAAAACTTTTTATTTGATAATTTTGGCAGTTGCTACTGGGGGAACTGCCATCGGGTTGGCCTTAGAGGATGAGTGAGACCGCTGAGGCCAACTAAACATACTCTACTAATAAATGACCGTAATCTTCACAAACCTCAATCACTTTTTTCTACAATCAGGCATCACAATGCGTCGAAAGGCTTCTAGGTGAGCTCGCGTTTTGTGACAAGTTGCTTGTATAACATAAACTAACTTTATGATTCAATATATGTATATAATATACTCTTTATGTGAGCACTCCATGTTTAAGCATTAAAAGATGTAAAGATCTGCGCCTGAGGTTTTCAATAAATATGGTCTGAATAGGGTCTCAATTAAGTATATTGTTTCATATCTACTATCGAGGCATTGGAGCATGGAGCAGCCTTTTCTTTTCGATTACGGAATATTCACTTAAAACGAAAACTGATGTTTTAACAATTTACTCAAGGATAGAATACTATGATCCTCGATGTTTGGTTGAACATGCTTAGCTTCTAATATGTAAACTCAATTTTGAGAAATTGTACAATTTGAAAAGTTATTAAACTACCCTAACCAAAATGTTGAATAGCATCGAAGAATCAGTGTCATTGTATGCCCTCGAACAATAGTGAAATTGTGCGCAAATGGATCATTTATCAATATTTCCGGTTTAAGTGTTTGTTCATTGTTTTCGTTGTTGTTGTTGTTGTTATATTTGGGCATTTGTATCTATGAACAACACTTGTATGTGTGTGTAATTGTATTTGTATCTGTGTATGTGTATGTGTATTTACTTGGAAATAGATACTTAAATTGTAATCCGTTATTACTTGTGCATTGGTTGACTTGTTTTCATTTATCAGAATGCCAACCAATGCCCATGCCCATTCTACTAAATTGTACGCCTACTTCTAACCATATTCAATCAACACAAAATACCAACATTTTATTCAATTTAGTAATATAAGGACATTCATTTTATTGTACACAAAGCTGCACACAGAAGGGTAAACAGAGAGACGAAGAGAGAGAGAGAGAGCGAAAATCATGCTAAATATTGTTTATATAAATGCATGTAATTTTACAAAATTTTGTACATTTTTCTGTTTATTTTATTGAACTCATTTTGAAAATTAAACTTTTGTGTTTGCATACAACAAACAACAATAACAACAAGAAAAACAAAAACAACAATAAATTACTCATATTTGCTATATTTACTTTTATACAAAAACATTTTGACAGAATTTATTGTTTCTTGTTGATCATTTCAGTTTGTTGAATTTTGAAGTGAATTTTGTAAAATATTTTTGATTTGATTTTAATTTGTTAAAAGTGTGAAAAATACACAATAGCAGCACCAGCAACAACAACAGCAACAACAGCAACAACAACATCAACTATATATAATTGGATCCTTTCATTACTCTATCTTCCTTTAAATAAATTTTTGTAAACACAGCAGGATATTTTCATATAATTTAGTAAATAATTTGTACAAATGAAGAGAAAATTTCTAACAAATATTGAAATAAAATTTTCAAATATTTGAAAACGAAAAATAAAATGCCAATTTCGGTTTCAAAATTTTAAAACAATTTGTATAATTTATACCCAAACAACTAGGAGGATAGTTGAAGAATTTGAACATATGAAAATTGTAAATTTTAAGGCTGCAATGTAATGAACCCAAGTCAATAGTAAATATAGAGTTGCTAGATTTATTAATAAGTTCAAGACTAAGTCTAAAGTTAGCAAACTTTTTCTAATCTTAATCGTTGGTAAAAGTATTTTGACAAAACTAAGTACAATATTAGATCACTTGTTTCGAAAAATCCAGAGAAGTAACGGGTGACGGATGTTGCTAAAATATGCCCATAAATTGGGGATGAAGTGTTGTGGACTGATGAAAAATCCTTTCACTGCCAAGCGTTAAAAGAGAAAATTTTCTGCAGAATTCTTAAGAAGATGCATGGTAACTTTGGGTAAGCAAGTAGTCCATGATGGTGGGAGTGTTTGCTTTAATGGCATCGGGGACTTGGCAACAATTGATAGAGCAATGAATCAGGGTCTATATTTACTATAGTATGTATTTATTTATTTTAAGTGATCGGTTAACCAATTGATTAGACAGTCTTTTATTTTGTAACAAAACAATGCTCCATGTGAAGAGGTTGAATAATTTTCTAAGAAATTGTCCAACTCTAAACTCCGGTTTAAATGTTATTGAGCTGTGTGGGCTATTAAGAAAAGGAAAACAAACAATAAAAAAAAAAAACTTGTCACGCACAAGACGAACTGAAGGCCAACATCCGGCAGGATATAGCCGCCATATCGTCCGAAACATTGGCAAAAGCAATGGAAAATGTTGAATAATGAACACATTACGCCATTCCGGCTCGGAGTGACCATTTGCGCGATATCATATTCAAAAAGTGATGTAAACAAATCTTCTTGAACAAAATTAAATGACCTCTTACTTGTAGAGCGTTTGTTTCTCTAATGTCATTATTTTTTTTATTTTTTTTTTTGTATACAATATAAATGGATCCACCTAATATGGCCAATGGAGGTCTCCTTCTGTCCGTTAAAAACTCCATGACAAACTTATAATACCATTCCTTGGGTGAAGAGTATAACAACTGTAAGTTTGTTAGTGTAGTTGGTAATGTAATGTGCAATAATTACCAGTTTTAAGTTATTTAAGAGTCACCCTGTTTAGTTTTAAGAATAAGTTGAGAATTACTCTATTAAAAATGAAGAGGTACCCTGTGACAAAATTAAGGAGCATGTATAAGGGAGAGTGAGTTGTGCTCTGACCGCACCAAAGACAAGTCTACATTAGGTACTTCTTTATTTTATTTATCTTGTGACATGTTTTGATGTTTACCATTTAAAGAAGGTTATTTTTATGTTATTAATTGAGAACTTCAAGGGACACCATATAAGTTTTAACTTAAAACAACTTCAGTCGAAGTTCTCTCTCCTCAAAAATACTTTCCAATATATTTAGAGATCCAGCAAGGTTTGAAATATGTCAATTAATAAAGATATTCGTCGAAATGTGGGAAGATCTATTAGTATCCGCCAATTCTTCTTCACCCGCCAATTCTTCTTCATTATTATCTGAATTTAAAATACCTGGAATAGGAATTAGGAGGAGAACACTGCCGAGAAAGTCTTCAACAGACAGGTGGTCACAGATATATGTATGTAGGAAGATACCGACCACATGTGGCGGTTATCCATTTCAGCATTACTTCATCAATGTCCTTAAATTACGAGTATCTAAGGAGTATCTTACAGATTCGAAACCATTTACATTTAGTGCTTAATTACTCGCCATCTACTTTTTTTACAATCGCTGCCTTTTTTTTCTAAGTAATGAAGACCGAATTGCTTTTATTTTTTTAGCCCTTTTTTAAAATTATGAATTATCAATAAGCTTTTTTCAGGAGAAAATCTAATTCACGTGAAAATATTCTGTTGTTATTTTAAACTTTTGGATATCCCCTAATTATGTTTCACTATTTTTCCGGTACAATATTCTTAGCTTTTCAACTGCAAACTATGTTTTTATGTTTGTGGAGAAAACTGAACTATATAAAAATCTATCATAAGGAGATTAAAAACCACTGAAAGTAGAACACAAAGCTGTGTGATTGCATAAGAAGATCACTTCAGCAAATTTCGACTCTATAAACAATTTATTGGAAGGCCCTTTTAGACGGACAGTTCAGTCTCAGTCTCAGTCCATTATCGACTCGAAATCCGCACCGATAACCGAAACAATAACAAAAAATGGACTGTTGGTCCAGCTTATTTGTCAGTCCATTTCGATGACATATCGATAAAAGTAAGGTGCAACAACTTCGTAGACTTTTCAAAATGCATGCAGATATGGCGAACCACGATTTTACTGTGGAACTCATTGAAATATATCCATCAGTTTTTATATTACCACTTTTAAATAGATAAATATGAAGAATATGTATACAAACGTATTCAGTGTTGTACAATAACTCTGAAACGATTGACAACACTAAGATTTTGACTGATCGTGTAAAAACAAGCATTTTGTCAGTCCATTTCGATTTCTGAAGCGATAACATGGACTAAGACTGAACTGACCGTTGAAAAGGCCTTTAAAACAGACCTCAAATTCCTATACATTTCATATCAAATCTAAACTTAGCATCTCAAAAACTGAGATACAAGATTGCATAGTAAAAACATGCGGATTATCTGATGAGGTCTAATGGATGATGCACCTCATTGATTCTAGTCATTTCTATGTATATACTTTCTGCGTTCTTTATAAATTCACAGTTATATCAGATATGTATCTTCCTTTTTTTCTCTCTCTCTCTCTCCCTCTTCCTCTCTCGTTATTGCTCATCTTCCATACATATACTTTGTTGTTTTGAAATCATTAGAAGCCATTTAAAATTTTACTAAATTGCATAAAAAGCTAATAAAAGGAAAGGAAAAATACATAAAATATCGATACTTCAATTTTGTAAAAGATTAAATAACAAAAGACTTACAAAACATGTTTCTATGTACTAAGTATATGTACGAGTACATATTTGTAAATGTGTGTGTGTGTGTGTGTATCTCTGTGTGTATGTGTGCATAATAGAATTTAGTATTTGTTGTGTTTGGGAAATCTGTGTTTCTGAAATGTTTTTCCAAGCGCATGCATGAAATATAAATTATGAATAAACTTTAGAATTGCGAGACAAAAGCTTAAACACACACATACACAGAAATACACAATCAACCTATCAGAACAACAGATACACAAATACACACACACAGAGACAAACTGACACACATCCATTATAGACAATTTGTATGATTTTTTAAACAAAATTTCTGCAATAATATGCTTTTCTTTTGCTTTTGCTTTTGCTTTTACTTGTTGTATTGTTAGAATTTGTATTTGTAGTAAAAGGACACAGATACAAATGTGTTTTATAATAAAAGTCAGGCCGCTTCAACTACTCACAAAGAAAACAAAAAATATAATAGTAAAATAAAGGACTTTTCATTCAAATTTTCCTCTGCCAATAAATATGATTTTATAAGCATAAATATAAATAAAAAAAAAAATAAATAATAAAAAATTCCAAATCTGAAAAAAGGAAAAAATTCTAATTTTTACGCAAAACAAAATCAGAATTTTCACAAAAAAAAAAAAAAAAAAAAAATAAGGAAAAGGAATAGCAAAATAAAGGCAAAAACATGAGTAGAATAAAAAATGATTTTCTGTTGCGGTAAAATCAAACCAAAACAAACCAAAAAGGAAGCAGAATCAGAATAGAACTGAGTAGAAGCGAACTGAATCAGACCAGTCCAGACCAGTTGAGAACGGAAGAGAATAGAATAAAATAAAATGAAATGATTTTAAGTTTGTATTTCAGCAACAACTAAACAAAAAGGATATTGCGGTCGCGGGTCTTATTTAACTTTAGTTTACTTTACTTTGCTTTGCTTGGATTGGATTGGCTTGGGTTGGGTTTGCTTTGGTCTCTGTTTCATGTCCGTAAAACGAAAAAGTATTGCAAAAGGCAGCAACAGCAAACAGCAAGTTACATTACCGGAAAAGGAAGTTGTCATAATTTGGTCAACATCATACTGTCACCCACAGATACACACACAGATACATTCAGATACATGCACAGATACACTAATACAATTCACCCAAACATGCGCCCAAGCTGTTGTTGTTAGCTTAACTTGTAGTATATGAAAGCAATAAATTTTAATTTCATAAAAATCCAACCGCATTTCAAATAAGATTTTAGAACAAAACAAAACAAAATTTTATTACATTTTAAAATGTTCAAAAAAAAAAAAATAAACGTTGAACCTTAAAAGGTTTTAACGAATTTGTGAAATTTGATTTTTATTGAATCATTACAGTGTACAGAGAAACAGAGAAATGATTGAAAATAGTTTGTAAAATAAGTTAATTTCTATGAGAAAAATCACAATAGATAAAGATAAATTGTTTAAAGAAAATTTAGTAAATTCAATAAAAAGTTAAACGAATTTTAAAAAAATTTGTTAGGAAATATCAGAACAAACATTGGGCAAATATTAAATACAATATATAGCGAAGGGCATTAGATTACAATAAATTAGATTAGATTAGATTAGATCAGATTACCTTAAATTGGATTAGATTAGGGAAAAGGCGGGATCAAATTCACTGCGGCCTGTAGTGGTCTTATTGTGATAAACTTCCTTAATTACAGTTCCTCAGGGATTCTGGTATTCATCAAGAATTCTAAAAATTTCTTCGAATCTATAATTTCGGTTGATTCCCTGTACTACTGGTTACCCAGTAGCGGAGTTTGATCCAAATTAAGCGCTACCAGTGCCATAATAAATGGTCCACTGTCTCCCCTGCTTTATTCCACAGGGCAATGCCTTAGAGCTCGTTCTGTACACGCTGTTTGCTAGTGACATGTCAACGCTAATTAATGAGAACACTCTAGCTGCCACTTGTGCCGATAACACAATATTTTTATCATGCCATCTGCCACCTTTCAACGCATTCGAAACATGTTCCAGGTAATGGAACATCAGTATTAATAGTTCGAAATCGCAATACTGCTGCTTTTCGTTGCACTGTAAACGCTGTTCTCATGATGAGTTGTCGTTTGACATGGTCGAAACATGATATATGCATTTAATAATAAGCTGCAAAAACTACGATGGCTTTGGACTATATAATATTATATAATTTAATAAACCCAAAAAGCTGACTTAAGAAGGTATTTTTTACTGTCTAGATCTGTTGCAGCTACGAAAGCTGGAATTCTTCTTTATTTATGTCTTGAGGAGCTTGATATAAGTTAAGTTCATCCACGCCCTTAAAAAACATATTTTTGCATTAGATTCTGCCTCTGTTCGAATCATTCTCGAATTTCACCGTTACTCTGTTTATTGAAGTCATCTTCGTACAATAACTTAACATCTTTGCTTCTGTCGCCAAATATATATTGTACTTCCTCCTGATTCGTCTTGGGGGTTCAAAAGAAATTACAAACTTTACATCTAAACTCTTAGCATATCTTAACGAATTCGTCTCGTTTTACTTCCTTAAAGATCGTATTATTAAGCATTGATGTATACCTCTGTTTGCAATTAATTTTGAGCATCATTGACTTCACGGGGTACCAGTTGCCAGGAGGCTAAGTAACATAAAAACGAAAATGATTACATAGCGACTAATAAACTTCCTGTGTTCAAGCTTTCATTCATTTCCGTCAGTTCAGCTAAAGTTACTTTGAAATGATGTCTAATGAATTTTACAGCTCCGCTGTTGCACACCTGTGTAGGAACCTGCCATCGTGGCAGCATTATCATAAGCTTGCCCTCTATAGTTCATAATGTCGAGCCCATCAGCCTTAAGTTTCCTTACTATCGTGTCACTTACCCATAACTTCCACAGTTTTGCTTTTCGTTTCAATGAAAGCTTTGAAAGATTCCTCTACTCTAACCTCCAGGATTTCAATCATCACATATCGTAATACTCGTACTTGGCTTGTTTGATCTATATGGGAAATATCTGGGGTGCAAAATCATGGAATATTATTTAGCTTTTTGGGAATGAGCTATAATTATTTGGGGCACTTTTCCTAAAATTTATATGAACACGTTTATAATTTGTGGTGACATACAATATAACTGAGAGAAATGTTTTGCCCATGTTTCGCCGCCGGCCCTTTTCGTATGCCACCTGCGGCATGGCCCCCTCTACCTGCACCATGCTACGCCAATAATGGAAGTATCCCCATTGAATTTATTTGACTAATGCACAATAATTGCATATGCCACTTCTTATATATAAAAAAAAAAAAAAAAATTAAGTAGTTTGCCTCACCCTTATAAGCACAATATGGAAGAGAAACTTCTTAAGCGAAGGGAGGTAAATCCAAAAATTAGAAAATTTTGATTTCCGTCACATTTGAGATTCATATTTTTTTTGGGATTTACTCCCCTTCGCCAAAGAATTTTCACTTCAAAAACAACAAACAAATAAAAGTCACTACATATTTATAACACAATGATATTTTCGAAATGTTGACCATGGAATCTATCTGTTTTAATTAGTTGTCATGACATCACAACAATTCACTCAAAGTGTGACAAGAAAAAAGAAAATATCTATGTATTGTATTATGACAAAAAAAAATAAAAAACATCTGAAACAATTTGAAATTTGTGAAGTAAGAAGTAATTATAAAAAACAAGAAACTTTTATATGCATAAATAAGTGTCTGTGTGCTTGGGTATCTGTGTGTGTGTGTGTGTGTGTGTGTGTATGTGTGCAATATAGCACAAAGTATCTGGAAAACAACAAATTATCATAAGGACATACAAGCGAACGTGTGTACCTACACTTGTATCTAGTATCTACACACAAGTACGTGTCATTTAAAGTTACGCTAATCATGTTGAACATAAATGCACGAACTTACTTACAATCGTCAAACCAACACGGCGACAGACTAACAAACAGACCGACAGAGTGGCTGGTAAACTGAGCCAAACTGAAGGAAAAAAGGATCGTCAGTTGTCGTCTGGTGGGTGTTGCTTGGTTGGTTGGTGGTGGTTTAATGTCGCCAACAGGAGATGACAATTCAAATTAAATGAAGGCAACCACCGCCATCATTGGTGGTGTGAGGAATCTATGGAACACGGTTGAAGTAAGTTTAGGGCGATATACCCAACGAAAGGAAGGCGGAGACCGATTCACAGGCAACAAACTGACTCATTACCACTTAACATGAAATTAATTATGAAACTTTGTACAAAAATTTCATACATTCAACGAGTTCTACACTTTCCCACATTTACACAAATATATAGACTCATACAGATACATATATTTTGTACGAGTATATTCATGGTATGTAAAAAAGAAGAGACTCCATCAAAAGTGGAAACAAACCACACCATGGAAATGCAGTGAAAATATTGCCAGAAAAAGTTTTTTGCACCCGCTTAAAATTCTGGTACCGAAAGCTTTAGATGTTTGTGCACTAGGCCGGGCCGTGTTGGGTTTGAGACTCGAACAACTGAATCAAGTTAAGTTGAGTTGAGTTGAGTTGAGTTAAAGTTAGTGAAGTGCTAAGGGAGGCAGGCACATAATAAAGACCCACTAGAATAACCACAACAATTGCAAAAGAAGACAGCGACAAACAGACAGACAGACAGAAAAAACTGAAACTGAAACAGAAACAGATACCAAACGACCGACAAAAGAGAATCGGAGACTGGAAGAGTGAGAAAAAGAGTTTGACGCCAAGCCAAGCATAAAACGGAAATGAGTAAAAACGACTTCCGAATAGCGTAAATTGTGGCGTGACTCAACATTTTCAATTTGTGCAGCATCCTTTTTTGCTTACATTTTATCCATCCAATCCAATCCCAACAGCCATGCCACATCACATCATCATCCTTGTCATTATCATCTTTGGCAAATGCCTAAATCTGTTCACTTTGTACATACTACAATACTACAATATAGTAATGACAAACCGTGCTCGGACAAAGGGATGAAGAGTTGAGCTCACCTCCTGCAATGAACTTCATTTTGTTTTTGATGACTCTCCCCCACCACCCACACTCAATCACATTCAACCTCTTGCAGATTGTGTCATAAATGAAAGATGTTCTGATGTTCTAAACGATGACATTCTCGTTTATACTTACATTGGGGTTTGTTTGGATAACATTTGCAAATACTTTAAAATTGCTTTCAAAGAATATTGGATCTTCCTCCTCGAATTGTCAACATGAAAAATTCTTGTACAAGGATAATTTATTTGCCAAAGTTTTATCGCACATTTCAGATAAAAAAAATCTAAGCCTTAGATGAAGCACACACACGCACACAAAATGTATCTAAGTAAACTTGGAATGAAACCATAATGAAAGGTTTTTTGCGTATCACAGAGAAAACAAAAAAAAAAAAGAGGAAAGTTGAAATAACAAGAAAACAAGGAAAAAGAAGGTTAATATCGGCTATGCCAAAGTTGTTTTACTCTTCACGGATGCTTTTTGATTTGATTTAACATCAACATTGATACCGAAATATTTGTCTGCTTCTGTATGTGTTCATGAAGATACAAGAAAAATGTAGTATGAAATGTACTATAGTATGTTGTTAATTGACTTCATAAACTAATTGTCACATAAACACAATTTAATGATAATAAGGTAACATGAATTTCATGTTGAAAATAGGCAAATGTATAATAATATATTGCAAATGATGAGATAAACTTTTAAGTTAACTTTGTTTGATACCCGTGAATTTCAATAAAAATGGAAAAAAAATGAATTTCGTTTCCTCATAAGCATCCTTAAAACTAATGAAAGGTCTGATTCATACCATGGGGACACCATTAATTTTAATGGTTCACTGAATTCCTTTGTCGTCCTACCAGTACAAGTGACGCTGAACGTTCAAGTCGCCCAAACCAGAAATCATCCGCAAAATCACAAAATCATATTGGACTATCGGATATTAATAGTGAGTGAGGTGGGTGAAGTAGTAGACATCTCAACAGAGCATTTACATTGCATTTTGCATGGACATTTGGACATGAAATAAATTAAGTAGTGTGCCTCACCCTCATAAGCAGAATGTGGAAGTTGAAACTTCTTTAGCGATGGGAGGTAAATCCAAAAATTAGAAAATGAAATGTGACGGAAATCAAAATACGATAATGCTTCAGAGACATAGTGGGTAGACGAACAAAGCAATGCGTATTGTCTTGTGCGGGCTCGTCTGCAGCGTAGAGAATGAATGCTTATACATGAGTAAGAGAGAGATAAAAAAAGCTTTACTGATTGTGTTTACTTTACGAAAGAACGTACAAACAAATAGCCGAATGACTGAAAAATAAAATAAGTCTTTTGTATTGAAACAATATAACACTATAATATTTTGTATTATTGCTTGACCATCTACTTTAGAATTTTCACTTTCATATTTCATTTGCCTAAAAAACTCTAATATAATAATAACATCGTCAAATTTTGATTTTCGTCACATTTCATTTTCATATTTTTGGGATTTACTCCCCTTCGCTATGGAAGTTTCGCTTCAAAAATAAAAAATATAAAAAATATTCCCAGTGCAGGACTCGAACCCCACGCCCTTGGTTTACAAGTCCTACTCTGTAAGCACTACGCCACGGAGACATTTCAATTGTATTTGC
Organism: Amiota minor; assembly: GCA_037043295.1. Taxonomy (NCBI): domain Eukaryota; kingdom Metazoa; phylum Arthropoda; class Insecta; order Diptera; family Drosophilidae; genus Amiota; species Amiota minor. The sequence goes on from JBAMAW010001063.1 coordinate 1,679,665, forward strand.
TTAAACGGCTCCAATATAATCATAACCGTGAACAAAACATAAATCCATCGCAACACAGCAGCGACCAAAGAACATTCAAAGCAGTGGACTTCTTCGGATGAACATGCACCAAAGAAAGCTAATTCAGGCCTATCAGCCAAAAAGTTTTTTAGGCTGCATGCGGTTTCATGAAAATTGGTTACATTCAGAGGTTTGTAAATCTGATCACTAAAAAATAGAAGCGACTCTGTTTCGCACTGAGCAAAGCACTTAATTTGGTGAGCTTTCCGTCATGTGTTAACAGTTTAGCAAAGAACTACAACTAACAATTTAAAAGGACACTTTGGTCGAACTTTCAAAAAATAAGTGTTACTGTGAGACCAGATCAATAAAAGTGGAAAGCATAACTGTCTTATTGTTATTGTGGAGTGACAAGAGTTGAGTGTGTTGGAGCGAGAGAGAGTGAGAGAGGTATACACAATGAATAGCAAGCACATATGTTAGAAATGCATACATATACAGAAACACTTTTGAAATTTCTTTTCCATCAAAGGGTCCATGGAAAACCTGTTTGAAAAGAAACCGAAAAAAGTGTCTTTGACTTTGTGAAAAAACAAATAAAACAAAAAACAATGTACAGAGTCCTTTTTTCTCAACCATTTTCATTGTTTCCTCAAATAACTGGATGTATTGATTATTAGATATTTGCGACCTCTGATAACCTTGAAAAGAGTAAAGCGATTACTGATTAATATTATTCACAGCTTTTGGACAGTTTTGATATTGATTTGAAGCAAAAATAATCGCAATGGGTTAAGAAAAAGTTGCTCTTTCACCATGATAATGCAAAAATGTAAAGGTTTGTAGTCGCCATGGAAAATATCCATAAATTGAGAACGAGCTACTACCCGCTCCACTATATTTTGCTGATTTAGCCCGCTATGAATATTTCATGTTTCCAAACCTGAAAAAATGGTTTGGTGTCAATAAAACAAAAGCACATTTAGAGAACATTGAGTAAACCTAAATGTACCGAGGATTCACAAAGTCACTGATTTATCAAACTACTCTCGTATCATTCATAGTATTAAATTATTTTCTAAATGGGGAAAAAGGTTATATAAACAAAATATGTACTATGTATATTTTACTCTCTCTACAATAAACCTTTTTATCTATAATGTCCTTACGATAAAAATACAAGTGGTGCTGGATTGGTTGGTAACCAGTTATTGTATATTCCCTGATGGATAATAATGACTAATGTTACAAATGAACTAACCACAAAAGCATTAACTAAATCGATTCATAACAACTACATAACTTTATTTTTAAATAATTTATAGAAAACAAAATATGGACTTACATTGCATAATAATTCATCGGTTAGAATATTAAACACAACAGAATAAAACAGAAATATAAACTTATTGTATATTCCATATGACCTTTTGACTTTTGCATGCGTTCGTTTGTTGGTTCTTTTTTTGTAAATGATTCAAAAGAACTTTGTAATTTCAAATATTTATTAAAACATCAACGAACGTGCGAATAACCAACATAACTGACCCAACAAAACTTAACCAAACCAAACCAAACTAAAACCAAATAAAACAAAACCAACGAAATATTTGGAATGAGTGAGCAAAATATTGTAAACTGACTTCGATGGTGTCTCTATCTAAGAGTATCTATCTATCTATCTATGTATCTATCTATTGGTGGACATATTGTATTATATTATCTTTATCTTCAATATGAAAATTTACAACCTTTCGTCGTTGCTTTGAAGCCTCTATGGATTTGTGTATAAATTCCTCTTTTCAAAAACTTGTTCAAAATATTAGGGGCATTCGAGAGCAGGGGAATATAAAGGAATCTAACCAAAAACATACACATAACTGAAATGGTTTGTTCACGTATTCACCATTTGGTTTCACAAATTTGGGAATGTTGACCAAGAACAAACAAAATTAAAAAAAAAAAAAAACCAAAAAGGAAAAAAAGGATCACAACACACATAGAGAAAAAAAAATATGATATATGTAAAAGTCTGTCTGGGCTGTCTATACTCACAGTGTTTACTCTTCTCGGCTGCCACTTGATGCGGTGTTTGAGCCAAAATGGCAAAAAGCAACAAAAGCATTAGGGACCATTTGGGAATAACTTTGGCAGTACAACCAGAAGCTGCAACACCACTAGCACTGGCAGCACAGTCAGCGCCAATTTCTCTTTGTTTCCGCCCAATCTTCTTTTGTTCATGTTGATCCTTCTTCATCATTTCTTTTTCAGCTGTGGCAAAATTCATTGTTGTTGTTGTTGATGTTATTGTTTCTGATGCTGATGCTGATGCTGATGCTGTTGTTTTTAATATTTTTTTAGTGGATACAGCTGCTATTGTTCCTTGCTGTTCTTCTTCTTCTTCTTCTTCTTGTTTATGCGATTCTCTTGTTTTGTGGCTGCTGGTTCTACAGTTTCGGGTTATGATTAAACTATCATCATCATCATCATTACCATTACCATCAACATCAACATCATCATGATGATCATCATTCAAATGGCAAACATTCATTGATTTGCCATCAAATTCAAGTTTGTTACTTAATGGCGGCTTCGGTGGCCCAGGGCCACACGATGTCGGCATCAATAACATTTCCTTTCCCTTTTTGATTATTTCTCAAAATTTTGCGGTTTATTTATTTTCAGTTTTATTTCTTCAAATATTTTTCACTTTTCTTTTTAAATGTTATTTTAGTTGTTCATGTTGTTGTAATCGTCGTTGTTGTTGCTGCTGCTGCTGGTTTCCATTACTGTTCATTGAGTCAAATTTGTTGCCAACATTTTTTACATACGCATCCAACATGACGTATGCGCATTTTTACCCTAAAATTGAAAAAAAAGGAGAAATTATTACAATACTCGTTTATTTTATGGTGACTAATAGTTTATTTGGTTTATTATTTTTTATTCCATTGGTAATCGAATAGATAAATGGCTGTAAGATCTTTATAATCCAATAGCCATTTTTCTAAGATAATAGTGTTACATTTTATAAAACTAAGGTATCCAGGTCGCATCTGTTTGTTTGAAAGCAATAAACTCAAAAAGTACCGAACGTATTTTCATACGATTTTCACCGATGGAAGGAATGATTCACAAGAAAGGTTTTGTGTAAAATGGCTGAAATATGATGCTGATTATCTTAAACCATATAACCAAGGTGTCGATAATATTATCATAGATAGCAGAAAGCAGTGTAGTTGATAATATACAGGTGACTGCTTTGATTTTGACAGATATATAGCGCATTCCGTTCTCAAGATTCCGTTGCATTTAAATTAACCCGAAGAAACTACATCCAACATCAGCAAAACTTCTGGTATGACCAGTGTGCTTAAAAAGAGATTTTGAATGAAATTGTAAGGGATAATAATTTTCTAGGCAAAGCACTATGTTTTTTTTTCTTTAAGCGGATAGAAAAACATTGCAATAAGGCACTTGAAACTATTCATTAACAAATTTACCATTGAAAGGACGAACACACGATCAAAGCAGATACCAAACTGTGCAACCAGTAGAGTTACATATATTTACAAAATGAAACATTAACACACTTCTTATGTTGAACAAAAAGGATATGAGCGCTATATGGTTTCCTAGAAAGGCACAACAAGACATGTATGAAGATACGTTATAGACCAGGGGCCCCTTAGTTTTTGGTCAAGATCCAATAGTGGAGGAAACTATGCACGTAAAAGTAACCTACATTTGTAATCGACTTCCCTGATAGAATGATTTTATAAGCCTTTTGTTTTCAATTTTTAAAAATTGTGCCAAGTCCGAAACAGACCCATACACGGAGGGTTCCGTACCAGATTGAGGTTTGACTTGACTGATTCAAAAAATTTACCGTGCCTATATCAGAAACATATAGTGTCTAAATTTCAGTTTAATAGTCCAAAAAACAAAAGAATTCTCCGCAATAGGGTTCCTTTTGGTACCCTTTGGGTCCGGAACCCTAAAAAGCAAAATTTTAATTTGAGTTCATAAATCGATACTTGCTATTTACAATACTTTTTAAAGATAATTTTATGTATGGTAAATGTTTACCAAGACTACTTATCAAATGGTCCAATTTTGACTGAAATTTTGCTAATGACCCGTGAAATGTTGTCTTCGAATGATGCAATTGACTCTGCGCTAATCGGCATACACGAATGATGTCACATATGCCCATTAAAAATAATCTGGAGGCATCATATCAAACCACAGAGTTCGTTAATACTAGCGGATACAGCAGCAATATTTTCCTCTACAATAGCGTGAAATTGGTGTATAATTTGCTCTCTATGACTTGAATTGCTTGCTCCGTAGGTTAATTATGACGACCGTAAAAGTGGGTGAAAAACATTTTCCAGAAACTACGAATTTTGAGTAGAAAATTCTGTCATTTGTAAATGTTGTTTGAATGTAAGTTTTACCCATGGCAATGATAACTCAGCATATTTACCTTATTATATTGGTGATAGATTTCATAAAGGTCTCAGGATGCTTTCGACAGAACCTAATAGGATGAGGGTAGCTCCGCGTGGTATCACAGTAGACTTATTATAAGTCTAAACTAAAACCGCAAACTGTGGTACTACAAAAAGCCTCTGCCACCCAATTTGATCACCAAAAACAGCTAAGAAAATAGAAGGCAAATTTGGTAACCCATGTATAGCACAATATACACTGTAAATATTCATGGATATAACTTTATCACTGTTATGAGTGAGGTCTCTTCTCCGGAGCCGAGCATATAACTGGCGATCGGTTAGTAAATAGGCTACAACATTAACACTACTTAACCTTAACTAATCGAAAATCAAAGTAAAAACGAAAGATCACAGCCATTGGAAATATTTTGTAGAAACAACGAACGACAGGATCTAAAGGTGTCTCTTTATGTAAATGCATATTTATAACATTCAAACTATTGAATAAGCCCTCGTATGATGATTATCTATGAGAAAATGAACCAGATTTGCAAAATTTTAAAGCGAAAGCAAACACGCATGCAACAAAGCCAAAAACAAAAAAAAAACAGAAAAGGAAAATAATGGAAAATATTGCAATATAGATGCGTTGCAGCAGTAAATATTGTACATCCTCTGGGGAGCAACACACAAGGACGCCGCTCATACTATTATTCTCCTAGTCAACTAGGATGCAGTTGTATACTACCGAGTGTCGAGTTGTTTGCTGCGTGTTTGCGTTATTTAGTAGCGTTGCGGCTCGACTTAACTCAACTTGGTGTGTCAGCAACAGGAAACCAACTTGAAAGAGGAGCAGCGCAATTGCTTTGCTATTATGGCTACGAAAGTTTATCACATTAGAAAAATCAGAGGCAAAAGCAACAAAAAGAAAGGTATGTGAGAAGAAAGAGGAGAAAGCAAATGATGATGATGACAGCACAATAAGAAACTATAATACTAAACTCAATGCGAGCGGAGTTTGTTTAAATTGTAGAGCAGCAGCGGCAAGGGTAAGAAATATGTGCCCCAGCCACCACCGCCGCCGCCGCTTGAAGAAGAAGAAGAAGGACGTTCGGACGCCATATTATATTTAAAGCAAATAATAATACAATCGTTCGGAGACTTGGCTCAGTGGATGCAACAAAACCATTTTCCATTGCTTTCTCAGTTGGTTTTTTTTTTATTATTATTTTGTATTTTTACTTACTGGAAATTCATTTTGCTTTCGCCTTGTTTATGTATTTGTAAATGTCCTCGACTGCTTTTGATAGCAGAAACACACACACACACACACAAACACACACACACACTCACACGTAAACTCATTTACTATGTGTGTTTGTTATCCTTCGAGCGTCCCAATTTTGTCTTTAATTAAATTTTATTATAGCTTTCTTCATCTTTTATTTGTCCTTACGCTGACGCTGACGCTGATTTTGTTTGTTTGCCACTAGCAAACTGAATAAGCGTCTTATTTCTTTGGTTTCAGTTCAAATTTAGTTTTTGGTTTTGTGATTTTAGTCTTGTGTATTTTTGCATTTTTTTTTTTTTTGTTGTTTTCGCTTTAGTTAATGTTTAAGAAGGAGTTAAGAACAATCCGGAATGTGTTGTTGTTCTTCATTTGAATATAGTAATTTTTCGTTGTCTGCAAATTGTGTCCAACATTGTGACGCAAAATGTGAGTTGGTAACAAAATTACTAAGCACGCACAAACAAACAAGAAATCCAGACAAGTCAAGTCGAATAATGTCAAATGAATGCCAGCCAAGAAAAGACGCCAAGCTGACTGGATGACAAAGACAAAGTCGAAAACTACAGTCAGACAGGCAGACAGACAGACATACATAAGTGCTAAACTGAAGGCCAGAAAAAATATATTGTATATAGTAACAAAGTAAGTGAGTGAATGAATGTTCATTGCTTTTTTGCGTCAATCGTTTTTATTGAATTCTACTATTTTCTTGGAATGTCCTTGCTGTCTCCACTAATGTCCAAGTCACTTTGTTCGTTTGTTTCATTTGATGCCATAGAAATGGAGAGGCCCAATGAATAAGAATAAAAAAAAATATTGTAAAGGATTCTCTGACATGACACAATTGAAAGTCATTAAATCAAAAGAAAAATTTAATGATATTGGATAGATATATAGATCCAGATGTCCTTACTTTTGACTCTGATAGTTAGTATTCTGAACTAATAAATAATGGGTTCATCAAGCCTTCGAAGAGTTATATCGCAGTAGCGACTCCCTTGATGAAAGGAGGATACTTCTTTGTTTGTCCCCTTGATAAACAATTTCTCTGTTATTCCATCGATAAGTTATTATTGGTTTCAGCGCAACTTTTGGGAGGGGGTCGTGAAGCTTAAATCAAGCAACACCCTATAGTAATGACACATATTCATTTTGGTTCCGGGTAATAAAGAAAATGAAAATCGTTCAAGAGAGCTTCCTTTCTAGCACAGCGAGCTCTAACATTAGTTCACATTAATTGTATTAGCATATTAATTTAAAAAAAAAAAAATATGGACCTATACCGCCACCACACCGAAACCCACAAAATACAAGCTTCTGCAACAATTTACTAGAATTTTCTTCAGTTCAAATGAGCTTAACCGTTGAAGACAATTTCATTTATTTTTTCCTACTTTTACTATACTTTCAGTCAAATCATCGCGTTCTTCCCATACGACCCAGAGACCCAAAAGGTTTGGATATCCCTGCTTTGGATGATTTTGTGTAATTAATAATGATGTATGGCAATGCAACTCGTACTTTACATTTTTGTCAATTTCGATTGCTTTCTTAATATTAAAGCTTTATTACAGCACTCTTGATAGAGTAAGAATATCCAATATTACAACTCCCTTTTTGAATTTCACATGTCTTTCAAGGGACTGATCTTAATTTGCGACAAATAATTCAAGGCTTTTGGCGAATGCTGTTGAAACTGTTTGAAACTGCTGCTATTCGATTTTGATTCCCTTCTCATTATTCACAGTAATTTTAATCAACATTACTTTTTCAAAAGACCTTTACCTTCAATTGAATGAGCAAATTGTAACATGTCTTCTAGTTTGTGGCTTTCAACCACACATCAATACATCCGAGTTGATCCAAACTCCACTGTATATATTTTTTATATATTATGTATATTTAACTAAATCTTATATCAATTGTTTAAATTATAAAACTCTCCTCAAATTCTGAATTTAGTCTAATCAAGATGATAGATCTAAGAGTAACATCATCATAATGGATACGATTTCTACAACTTTGGTGCTTAAGTAATATGGATAATAGCTTCTAGACAAATATTTCGATCACAATTGAAATTCTGTATGTATACTGACTATCTACCCTAAGCTGTAGTCAAATCAATAATGAAGTATTATATTTCTTTACGAAGAGATGGGTGAAAATTTTTTTTTTAGGGTTCCCGACCCAAAGGGTACTAAAAGGAACTCTATTGCAGAGTGTTGTCCGTCCGCCCTCGGGTTATATCTCTTTGTTTTTTGGATCATTAAACTGAAACTTATACACAATAAGTTTCTGATATAGGCGCAGCACATTTGTTGGAATGAGTCAAATCGGACTACTAGGGAGAGTACCTACCATATGCAAACCCCAATCTGGTACGAAACCCTCCGTGAACGAGTCTGACTCGTACTTGGCCCATTTTTTCCTTTCTGTTTACAAATCTAAAATCTGCTTAAAATGATAAGAATCTATTCGTAGTCTCGCTATCTAAAACATTAGTAATTATCTCATTTTCATTTTCTCTGTGCTTCTCTCATTGGTATCTCTAATTTTGTATAGGATTGCATAATATTTTCAACTCTGAGAAGTAACAATGACCTTAACATTTTATGTTATTTAATTGAGTAAATCAAAACAATTGAGCGAAGCTTGGCAAAGGCAAATTTAGTTAAATTCATAGGCGGAATAAGTTTAACAGACCTTCATTTTAACATACTTAAAACTCTACTTTGCCTCTATAAATAGAAAGGAAAATAAAACAAGGACGGCAAAATACAGGAGCCCACGTTGTAAGTCCTAAAATTTTTTGTTAAAATAAACATAAAACACATAGCACGGATAAAAAAGGGAACTACAAATTAACGAAAATAAAAAACAGCTGTTCACATGTCAAACCAAACAAAAGACTGCGGATTTGGAGATTTAAAAATACAAGAAAATTATATAGGAAAATGGTCCCTGAAATTCCTGAAACCGAACAAAGAAAAGTGAAACGTCATTTTGACTAAATTTGCGGGTATGAACGTCTACAAGATCCTGAAAGCTTGTTTAAATGAATTCTATTGTTCATCATGTCATCATTATTCCACTGAAATCATGTTTCCTTGGATTGAGTGAATTTGTTTCCAATATATTGGAAAAGTCTTTAATTATATCTGTCTCGTTTGAAATGGAAATTCTCAATTTTCGATCCAGTTTTAGACACGAAATAGAAAAGTCATTTTCTATATGATTTATTATTTAAAAAAAAAAAAAAATACATAAATTAAAAGTTACTGGTAAAATACCTAATTATAAAAGAGTCAAAAAAAAAAAACCTATAACTTTGGTTCTGATTCTTTACAATGAAGAAGGGCCCTCTCCGATGAATTTGCCACGTGTCTCAAATGGCCTCTGGTTGCTATGAAAACACGTAGTAGTCAAAAGATTGATGTTCCCTTCCTAAGTCTTGAAGGCCCCCTAGAACAACTCTCTCTCTTATTACATCAGTGTTTGTTTACATTGCACTTATACTTGAATGATATATTGTATACAATACTTGCAATATTCTCTCCAATCAAGTATCTTCTATGAATGGAAAAAAAAAACAAATCGTTAAAAATAATTTAAATGACTTTGTCGCAATAATCAGTCGTTAGACACTTTTATTTATTGCTTTGCTCTGAGAGAGTGAACACACTTTTAAATTGGAATGGGGCCAATAGTACTGACATTATTGACCTTGACAGTTCTAAGTGGTTTGGTTTATACATTTCTCATCTGGAATTTCAATTACTGGACTAAGCGTGGTTTGAAAAGTGTTAAATCATATCCATTTTTTGGAAGTTTTCCCAGTCAATTCACAAAGAAACGAAATGTTGTCTATGATGCCCATGATTTCTATCGGTAAGTTTCTGAGTTTCAAAATTCAAGTGTCTAATATTTTGAGTTATAATATAGTCAATATAAATCTACGAATCACTTTGTTGGAGTCATGGCCTGCCGCATGCCACAGGTGCTTATTCTAAGTCCAGAATATGTTCGAAAAGTGCTTCTGAGTGATTTTTATAGCTTCCATGATAATGAATTTTCTATACTTGTAAGTAAAAGTGTGTTTTAACAATAAATGATGGATAAATACATTTGAGAAATATAACTAGGCGAATAAAAAGAGTGACCTAATTCTTGCAAATAATACATTTAGTTTAAGAGGTGACGAATGGAAGATGCGACGTTCAGAACTTACACCAGGCTTGACTCCAAATCGCGTAAGTTTTTGTCAAATTGTTTTGTTTTATTGTAGTGTGAAGAAGATGTCTATCATCAAATATTTAACATAGATCAATGCCGTTTATCCTGTAACCCAAGAAGTTTGTAAACGTTTCGTAGAATTCATAGAGAGGCAACAAAAAATGGTAACCAACAATGTAGGTATTAATGCAAAAAACCTCTGCCTCTGCTATACCACTGAGGTTGACTCCGATTGTGTTTTGGGTATAAAGGCACAAAGCTTTAGCGAGAAACCCACTCCCATTCTAAGCATGATTACACGAGTTTTTGATCAATCTTTTAAATCGATGCTATTCAGAGCTTTGGGAAATTTACTACCACAAATACGTAAGATTTATATGGCCCCATTATTTGATAAGGAGGTCCAGACATTCTTTTTCGATTTGATGCAAACTTCTATTAAATTGCGTCAAAGCACCCAAAACAAAGAACGAGTCGATTTCCTTAATTACATGCTCCAATTGCAGGAGAAGAAGCATTTAAGTTTACTAGACTTGACTTCACATTCAATGACCTTTTTGACTGATGGTTTTGAAACCACCGCTTCTGTCTTAGCACACAAAATGCTACTGGTGAGTTAGCTAGTGATGTATTGATATAATAACAATAACATTAATAATAATAATCATTTAATGTTGTACAGCTTGGACGCAATTGTGATGCTCAAACACGTTTGCGTGATGAAATCGGTTGTGCTAATTTGAGCTTCGAGGAGTTGAGACAGTTACCCTATCTGGATGCCTGCATACATGAATCATTGCGTATATTTCCACCACAATTATTGGCACGGAAACTTTGTACGGAACCATATGTGATGGTGAACAAAGATGGCACACGTGTCGAATTGCTACCAGGCAATGTTGCCATTATACCTTCATACTCCATACATCATGATCCCGAATATTATGAAGACCCGGAGGAATTTAAACCAGAACGTTTCCTTGAAAACAATGACGGTAGTGGCGGCTTAAAGAAATATCATGAAATGGGTGTCTATTTGGCATTTGGTGATGGCCCCCGCTTATGTCCCGGAATACGATTTGCATTGACCCAAATGAAAGCGGCACTTGTTGAAGTTTTGCGCAATTTTAATATCAAAGTTAATCCAAAGACGCGCAAGGATAACTACTTACATGATACTTTCTTTATGGCAGCCTTGCATGGTGGCATATGGTTGGATTTTGAAAGACGTAGTACATAATGTGTAACCAAAATGTAGATAGTCTTATTATTATAAGATAAATTATAATATAGTTTATTTAAATTGTAAATTCAATTTACTGTCTCATAGTATTTAAATAAGAGATGCGCTATTAATATTATAATACTTACTTTTTAATAGAAACAAGAAAAACATAAGGTTAACTTTGGCTATTCGGAAGTTGTCATACTCTTCACGAACCCCTACGCTACTGTGATTGTAGCAGTAGTACACAAACGGACATGGCTTAATCAAGTCAAGTCTGCGATGTCTCTTTTTGTGTGATACAAATTTAATGAACTTATAATACTATTCACTGCGTGAAGACTATAATAGTTGCTTGGGTCCATTTTCCGCATTCACATGGCATAAAAGTCTGGGGAAATGCTGCCAAATCCCAGTGCACATACGTACAAGTCTTCAAAAAACAAGGCAGTATTTTTATTTATGAAGTGATACTTCTTTAGCGGCGTTGGGCTAAAATTTATACTAATAATTTGAGTGAATATATACAAATCGTCACGTTTTGGAATCATTTGTATCTCATGAACCGCTCTAGGTAGGAAATTCAAATTTTCACAGAATGTGTATTTCTATTGCCATATCTCCAACATACAATAAGATTTTCGAAAATCCACCGGATAAGTCTCAAACAGAAAAGATTACATTTCCACAACAACCACATGCAGTTGTGTGTATAAAAATACCGAGGGACAGGCAGACTGACAGACTTTGAGATGATCTCACTCTGTCTGTTTTTAAGAAGTTTCACTTCTATCATGTGCACGATGACATATGATGTCATTTGGATGAAGTCTTTTTCACCTTCGCCTTACAATTGGCCTTCGAAACAAGTCAGAAGCCAATATGTAAGGGTGAGTCTATAGTTTTGTTGTGCCGACCGACTGCTATAGAGTTGCATTGTCTGTAACACTGTTGGTATTTTTAGATCATTTTGCAGCGTTGTGTTTCTGACAAACCACGGGGCATCCGTGATTCTTCTGAGAGCCTTGCTATGACATGCTTGCAGTCTGGTGATGTTGGAGATGGTGCCATGATGCCCCAGATTTGCACTGCATACCGCCATATTGGTGGCACTCTTTGAAGATAAATGAGACTGTTATTGCCTAGGAACAGTTTGTTTGAGGGATGGAGGAGCCATTTTTCATTTCATTGTATCTTTATAGCCAGACATGCACCTTTTCTTAAGATGAAAGTGCAGTTACTGGACTTGGCGGAATTGATCATTACATTCCAGCGCTTGTACAAACCGGTCGAGCTGCTTAAAGAACATTTTAAGCCTTCATTGATCTTGCTTTATGGGGGAATTTTAAGATGATTTTAAGTAATACAAGTAAGATACCTATTTTCTTGGATGTATAATATTCATTTTGCCAATAAAACGTTAAATTAAGGAAATAATAACTTAATTTTACATAGACATGATGAAGCCTATTGCAGCACACAATGTCATCAACTGACACTTAAGAATTGAAAGTTTTTTTCTATCAAGTTTCACCCATTGGCATTTGTTGGCCTATCTCTCACTCACCATTTACACCATTAACGCACATTTGAAAGTAACAAAAAACAATGATAAGAAGAAACTATTGTATTTAAACTAAAACAATTTAGAAAATTGAGCAAAAAACAATATAAAAATAAGAACCAACACGCAAGAGCGTAAATTTCAATAGCGAACGGGAGAATTGCAGATGAGGGTCGCATAAAAAGTCTTCATAAAAGTAATTGTAATTATTATAGAAGTTACTTTTTGCTTTTACTTTTGCTTTTGTTTTTGTTTTTGCCTTTGTTTTTTTCTTTACATAATTTTCCCCCTTTTTTTTCGCCATTGGGTTTTTTTTTTATGACAAACTGAGTGAGTAAATGGCGGCGACGCCGTTGCAAATAAAAACTGGGAGTACATGAACAAGTGGTGAAGGGACATGAGAATATGGATATGTGGGCGTCTGGTGGATGGGTGTTTGATGTAGTGCAATGTAAATTGAAGTAAAGAGTGAATAAAAACAAAAGGCATAGTGGTTGCAGAGGGGACAGGAGGAGGCAGGAGGAGAGAGCAAGCATGGCATGATAAACGAGCATGGGAAGCCGCATAAATTACAGTCATATCAACACAAAAAGCAAGTAACAGCCGAAGCAGGCAACAGTCAGCAAGCAGTACAGTAGAGCCTCCACATAAAGTATTGTACCAACTACTAGCAACCAATAGCAACAACTAAGTATTGTACTAAGTATTAAAACAATATGGAATGGGGAATAAGTAAAAAAAAAAAAAAAAACTAAAAATGAAAAACAGTCAAAAGCCATAAAAAAGAAATAACAAAAAAACAAAAACAAAAAAAAAAGCCTGGCAAGCAAAATGGCGTTGAATACAATTAATGGAATTTTACGGTTTCATATGAAACAAAATGAAAAGAAATTTTACTCACTAGTCCCAACTATTACTTTGATATGCTTTGACTGACTTTAATCTTTCTTCTCCTCCTCCTTCTCCTCCTCCTCCTCCTCCAGCTTCTATTACTACTCGTATATTATTTTTTTTTTTTTACTTCTTTTTTATTTTATTTTGTGTATTTATTTCTTTTCTTTAGAGTTTTTGTTTTGTATTTTGTAGTATTTGTTTTGTAATGTTGCTAATGGCATTAAATAATAACACAGTAGAATATAAAGTGGTAAATGTATGTACAATATATTGTAGAAATACTTAGATATATTTACTAAATGTATGAATATGTAGTGTAATGATGATGATGATGATGATGATGATGATGATGATGGTGATGGTGGTGATCAGCATTGAAGAACCATCACACTTTTATATATTTTTTTGTAATACAACTTTGTTTCTTTGTTTCATTGAAGCTTTGTTATTCTGTTTTGTTTTGTTTTGTTTTGTTTTATTTTCTATCTAAATACAAAGTCATTTATTTGTTTGTTTGTTTCTTTATTTATTGTATGTATGTATGTATCTTTGTAACTAAAATGTCGTGTCATAATCATAATTGGAAATCTGTTTCCTTTCTTCAACTATCATAAAATACAATAGATTGTTTATTCATAAAAGAAAAGAAAACACAAAATAAGCTAAAAAAATTACCACACAAATTAATGTCCTATACTTTACTTTTTCTACTTTACATTGAATAAAGTTTTAATGGAAATATAATGCTAATTTCTAAATGAGAATGTAATGTATTGTAGTACTCGTATTATTCTAACAATGAAACTCAGATAAGAAAATAATGTTGATGTGACACTTGATGAGATTAAGTTATTCCAATATGTGCATACGTATATATTGGGGGTGTGGAGAGGTTATATACTCGTATATACAATATCATCATGTCTTTATTATCCTACAATATTTTAAAATTTTCATTTAGTTCTTTAAACAAGACAACAACAAAAACAAACACTCAGGAAAATGTTCTTGGAAATGTTGTGTAGAAGTTAAAGCATTGAGATTACAGACGACGACGAAAAGGAGTCACATCCTCAATGCAACCAATTTTCATTGATGAACCTATTGCGCAGCAGGTTTAGGTGTTTTGGCTTTGTATTGCCGAGTGTCTAGCATTTTTCGGAGACATCTGGGCAACTAATATATAGTAATTTACTCCTTGACTTTCATGCCACCAATTACACGAGCAATGGTTACTCTTGCAGATAAATCAGTAATATGGACGTAAGTATCATTGGAACTGGTATAGCGACACCAAAAACCTATTCGCAATCACTACCTTGTGAGAGACCAGCGAAACCTGGACTTCTTCTTTTTGGGTTTCAGCCTTTCTGGAAGACATTCATATCAATTAAACAGCAATTAGGTGAAACGGATATTAAAACAGATGTATATGGCTTTAGTCTCAAGGTTTTAAAATTTAAAGTGAGTAGATGACTGAACAGAACATGTCTTATAGAAGGTTTGAATCTTAACTACTGTCGATAAGATAATGATCGATATTCATAGAAGTGGCATGTGATTAACCATGGAAAGCAAAAGTAAACATTTTCGACTTATTTATTTCCGGAAAAGGAAGAACTCAACCCAATATCAAAGGAAATTATGTGCCATATACGGGAAAGATGCCATAAGTGAACGCGAAAGTAAGCGCTAATTTGCAAAATGCCTTTCCTAAGATTTTAAGGTTAAAGATGCAGCCAGCACTAGGCGGCCATCAGAGGCTTATGACGACCAAATCAAGGCAATGATTGATGAAAACCGCCGATTATAGAAGGCGATAGATTACAGAAAGGCATGACGTATCAAATACAACAGTAAAATAAACTTGCATACTTAAACAAGCTCAATAGTGGGTTACGCATGAGCTAAATGAAATTCACCTTACTAAGCGCATCATTCACAAACGTAACGAATGATTCGTTTTTCAAGCGAATCGTAACGGGCGATAAAAAAAAATGGATTGTTTACAATAACGCCAACAACATGGAGTAAATGAAATTAACCACTAATAAACACATCCTCCCAGCGAAGTATCTAGTGACCGTTCCGGGGGACAATAGGTCATGGTGCGGTAGTTTTTAGTGGGTTAAAGTCGGTTGTACCCCAATGAGGCTTTCTCAAAAAAAAAAAAAAAAAAAGAAAGAAACTAAAAAAATATAAATTGAACAAAGAAATCAAAAAAAAATTATGTGGAGGTGATAAAAAAAATTTGGGAAAATGCTAAACTAAATGAATCGAGCTGAAAAAAAAAATATGTTTTCCTTCTTTTTTCTAAGGATTTATTGATCCACCCTCGTACATCACTTCATTACCCTTGCATCACAATGTTAATATTCAATTATTCGCAAAACCAAATTCTTCAGCGAAAAGGTTAACTTTATTTACAGTCATAATGTATCCCTTGGCCCACATAAACCAGAAAAAGGTCTTTTCACCTTAAGAAAAAAGAAAATATTTTAGCCAATCAAGTTAAATTTCAATATACAATATGCATGTGGCTACTAGAAGGAACATACGTATGGAAGTTTGTACTTGGACATGCATAGAATAACAAAAAGAAAGGAAAGAGTAGTGACTCAAAAAAAAAAATAATAATACTAGTCCCAATAAAGGTATTCGTATATCATTGAGGAGGACCTCCTTCACTGATTAGATTCATTTGGTAGTTTACCAAGAGCCCGAACTAAAACATTTATGGACCCCTAGGCTGAAGAAGTCTCACAATGATGTCCTGTACGATGATTACCTTTTTTATTTCAATTTGTATTTGATTTACAATCAGTCCTTAAGGTATATTAATGAAGAATATGTGTTGCAGTTAACTTCACTTTAATCCTGGCACTGGAATTATTAAATTTTAAGGAAACTAAGAGTATTTTTTTTAAGATTTTTATTTCTACTTTAACAATATATGTATGTAAATTTTATTGTACTCGTTCAAATCCTTGAATGACATAATAAACCAATTGAACTGCTACAACCATGACTAGAAAATTTATTGTAGTTTGTCAAGTAATAAATGACTCACCAACTCAAATCCTTGGTTTTAGCTTCTACGTTCGTAATTCTTACAAAACTATTCTGATTATAAACAGAAACCCATTTCATGCAAGGAGGACGGACGGACGGATAATTCTTTTCTAACGATTTACAAATGATTTACAAAGTACGAGTTTGTAAAATAATATTGAAATGAAATAAGAGCTAACGAAATGTTTCATTAATGATGGCAACTATTTTCCTGTTTGTTCATGTTTTTCTTGATGTTATTATTGTTATGTACGTCAACACCTTTTGTGGTTTAAGACTAACAAACTAGCAAACAAACAAACAACCCACCAACAACTCACCTAGATACATTCAACTGTAGGTAAATTGTATTTCTAAACAAAAGAAATTACGTTAAAATATAAATAGATTTATGAATATTCCTTGCAACACTACTAACTACTCCTCGTACTCCTTCCTTCCATTATCACTATCAACCATCATCGCAACGCAACTCACCAACACCAACACCACCACCACCACCACCAATGCTAACAGCCAGGCAGGCATCTTCCTGCGGATGTGCTCGACCCGCGTGCATAAAAAGAGAAGTTCCGCTTTATTCGCTTGTACACTAACGCTATTAACTTAACACGATGTCCTTTTGTGTTTATATCTGTGTGCGAGTGTATGCCAGTGAGTAAGTGAGTGAGTCTTTATCCATTTCCCCATCCAAATATAAGTCCATTCTTATGCCCGTCCATCTATTCGTCTCTCGGGCGGGATGGCTGTCTCTCTGTCCTATCCGTCTGTCTGAGTTTCTGTAAACGAACTTCATTCACGCTTGTCTGTCTATTTGTCTTTCTGTCTCCTTAGTAGTCCCTTTGTTCCTCTATCAGTTCAGTTCGTCTGTCTTTCTGGCTGCCTTTCATGGTTGGATTGTACCGGCTCAACACTCTGGCAGAGAGAGGGAGAAAGAGAGAGAGAGAGTTACTTTTACCTCATCACGTCCCAAAACGCTCGACACAACACTATGGAAGAAAAGTCATTCATGTTACATAGTTGTAAAATAGTCTCTACGTGTAAAATTGTCTCATGTGTGTGTGTGTGTGTATGGGGGTGTATAGACTTATGTACTTGTAAGTGAGTGGGTGGGTGTGTGGGTGTTAGCCTTCATTGCCGAATGAGTAATTTTCCAGACGAGTCAAAAAGCCGCACGCCATTGTTTTCGCCACTTTGCTAGTTCACCTACCAACGCCCCAACGCCCCAACGCCAACACTCCTCCTCATCATCATTCCATCATTCCATCACATCCTCAAACCAAATCCCCTTCGAATGCTATTTTTTATTTTTCCTTTTTTATTCCCATTCTTGTTTGTAGTTTGTATGTTTTTAAGCAATTTTCTCCTGGTTCTTTTTCGCACTTCATCGTTCTTCTTGTTTTTTCACATTTTTCTTTTGTTATTTGTTCGTTAGTGTGTGTTACTTTTTTCTATTCTATTGTAGTTTCTTTGTTGTATTTTGTTTTTTTTGTTTTTCTTTTTCTCTTTATTTGGTAGGTTCATTGTGGTCGTAGGATTGTGTTCTGGTTCTCGTACGCTACTCAACTCAACTCAACTCAACTCTATTGTGATAGCTTCCACATAGTAAGTAGTCCAAGGAATATGTATGTATGTATAGTATAAGGAAGGTCCTTGTTGATGAAAATTATAAAGCAAGCAAACGACAGCAAAACGAAGTGAAGCGGAGTGAGGGAACAACACTTTTAAATATTGATATAAATTGATTATGAAAGGTAATAATTCATTTTCTTTTTGGAAATGCTTTGTCTATAAAATAATGAGTGCTTTTTACTTCAATTCTTAGCTTCCTTTCTACTTACATTATTACTTTTACAATATAAGAAAATTGTTAAGTAATTTATGTTCCCTTCCGAAATCGATGCCTTCTTTGGAAATCTAAACCAAAAAAGTTCACCTACAGTGATATTGAAAAAAATAAATTATGTGATAGTTAAATATAAATTCACTAAAATCGTTTTGAATTATAAAATGCTTTAAATTTTATTTAAAGCAATAGGACAAATGGAGATCTTAAAACTTTAATAGAATCAACTGAAAATAATACATGATTTATTCAATTTTCATTTGAACTATTAACATGCCAAATAAGCCTGAACAGAAAACGAATCAATCCCCAATCTTGATGAGATCATGAACTTCAGATTCAAAAAAATAAAATTACTTCTCATCTGAGACATGACGTCACAAATTTTATTGGACAGTGGACTATCTATATATTTGTTTGTGTTGTTTGTGATTTGTCGTAGTCATCTTCTAATGCTAATCTTCAATTCGACTTGCTACAATATTTAGCTTAGGTGGACTACTAGAAGTTTCGTCTTTTATCAATGCTATCATTTTTAATATATCACTAAAAAGAAACTCATATTAAAATCTCTATAGTAATAGGGCAAAGAATGGATCAAATTTACTGATGTAGTAAGCATATTCATTGTTATGAAAAGTTGAAATTGAAATGGATTTCTGGATTTCAAAATTTAATATAATTTCTTAAAATCGTGAAGTAGATTTCAAAGATACTGAAAATAGTTGTAATGACAGAATGTTACATGATGATGGTTGGTTTTTACAGTTTAAAAGTGGTCGTACAAGCAAATGAACTACGTCCGACAAGTACAATACAATACCAGAAATCATTGAGCAAATGTATGATCTTGTTTGAAAAGATCCAAGTTTGATTAAGAAGGGAAATTGTTAATACCATAGGCATCTCTATATTTTGAATCAAGAATTCTATATGAAGAAGCTAATACTCGTTAACAATTCAACAAAAACTGAATCGAAAACAAATTGCTCTGCATAATTTAAAGCATTTTAAGCAGAATAAAACAGATTTTGTGGATGAGACTTGGATCTACCACCATGATCCTCAACAGAAACAAGAATGTTTACAGTGAACGGAAGTTCGAAAACAGTTAAAGTCAGAACAATCGGTAAAAAAGGTTATGGCATCAGTTTCTTGGTATGCAAAAGAGATTTCTATGATTGATTATATTGAGAAACACAAAACAATTAACTCTGAATATTATCACCTTTTACATTTTGCTTCAGCTGAATGAAGTCTCTACCTTGAGCGGTTCATGGTTCATGAGATACAGATGATTCCAAAACGTGACGTTTTTTTTTTTTTCACTCAAATTTTTAGTATAAATGTTTGCCCAACGCCGCAATGTCAAAATAAATGTTTATTTCAGTGATGATCTCTTCATTCGACACAAATCTTTTACTATTGAACCATTTCTTTAGGTTTGAAAACAGGAAATATTTGCAGAAGGCTTAATTTGGAAAATATGCTGGATGGGGTAGCACTTCGTAATTAAGTTAATGGATTTTTTTTCCATGGTGACTAGAAGCATGTATTTCTTCAACAAATGCGGTTGTTTTTTCTTCAAAACAATGTCGAATTCATTCAACAGCTCTGAGTAATATTCTCTAGCGATCGTTTCACCCTTTTCAAGGTAATCGATGTGAATCACACCTCATACATCCCAAAAAAAAATTTTGTCACGACCTTCTTTGATGCACGTTCAAACTGAGTCACAAGTCATGATTCACTGTCTATGACCAATAAAAGGACTTAGTGAACGATCCACATACTCATACATTAGACTATAAGTAGGCGACAAATGATGCTAAGTCCTTGTCTTTTTAGTTTCTTTGTCTTAATAAAAAAACTTTTGTAAACCATATCTTTTCAAACTTTCAAATTTAAGTTTCAAATAGATTCAAAACGAGCGCATTCAAGACACATTAAGATGACAATAGACATCAATCAATGTTTGATCCCAAAACATGACAGAATCATAAACATAATATCTCAACTTTCATCAACACATGGTTCTGTTAAAAATATAAATTTAGATGTAATGGATAAATGGTGTTATGTCATTGCTATCTAGGAATTCTTATAAAGTTTTTTCTGTTCATATCAAAAAATCAAGAAAAATAGAACAAAATAAATCAAAAAGTTTGTTGATGAAAACTTCTTTTAAAATTTTAAAAAAAAAAATCAAATAAGACATCAAAATTACTTATCCGGTTTATCCGAAATCTCAACTTTCATCACAATGTTCTGTTCTGTTCTATTCTATTCTGTCTGTCAAAAACTTAATGTAGTTGTTTTGTTTTGCTTTGTTTTGCTTATGAAATCTACTCACTCACTACTCAGAAACAGAAAGCAAGTGAAATTTTCTGGGGAAAAGTGACTGTCAACATTTGATTAAGTGCTTCCACAACACATAACATGCAACATGAGAAGAAACTTGTTTTGCTTTTTAGCGTAAACATGCATTTTCAAATTTTCTGTTGTCTGAAGCTACTTATAGAGCCATTTCCTCAACGGTTGTCGGTTGACTTTGGGCTTTGGGTTATGAGAATGCCACAACCAGAACCAGAACCAGAGTCAGTGTCAATTCCTATACTGAGTTCGATTTCAGTAGATTAAATGACGGAAAAATGGCAACAATCTTGGGTGATGTGGTGATTTTATAAGTGTGACATTGGTGGTTGATTACTTCTTGAAGATTGCGGTGATGGTGGTGATTTTGATGGCAACGAGACTCGTTGACAGCCTCAGCCGACGACAACAGAAATGATGATAATGCAGTCAACAAGAAAACTATCTTTTAAAAGTCAACAAAGCACTCAAAATCCGATGACATCATGAACCAAATAACATTAAATGGCATCGTGGGTATGAGGCCAAGGGCATCCCTGATGTATAGGGGAGGTGTTTGCCACTTGGGGATTTCACATAAAAGTCTGAGAATGAAGAGGTCATAAGAAGATTGTTTTCGATTTTCTTTCAACTTATTGTAAACAAGATACAAATAGTAAATAAGAAAGAAAAAAGAAAAAATCACGACAATGAAACATAATACAATAGAAAAGAAATCAACGGCAGATCTCAAAGTAATTTCTTCAATTTTCATGTTTTTTTTTTTTTTTTTTTTTCATTTACCCTCAAGAATTCCCAGCTGAAAGATGATTTAATTTAATATAAAGAAAGGAAAAAACACTTAAAATAGACAGTAAGAAAAACAATCTCACAACAACTTAATAAATGCCCAACTACAATAAGTTGATTTGATATGTGTAAGGATTATTTAAGCATCAAAAAAAAAAAAAAAAAAATCAAAAAAGGACAACTTCATGTTGACTGACAAAAACCAGAAATCTACTGTGACAAGAGTGGAACAGGAAAATAACAGATGAAAGTGTCAAGTTGGATTATAGAGAAGAAGGGAATTTGTCACCTTGCCACCATCATGGTCTCATTTGGGATTCAATGAGCAGCGCAAGTAGTGATGGGATTAAGCAAATCATGTCCATTTCACTTTCCATTTTACTGGAAAGATACATAAACCAAATTAAGTCGAATCTCTAAAGTAAAAAGATAATGAAAAACTGAATTCATGGGAAGAAGACATTTAGGTTTTGTTTTTGAGAAAAAATATAATATAAATTAATTCAAAGACATCAATCGGCTACTCAGAAGACGTCATATTCTTCTCACTAAATACGTATGTTAGTTAAATCTTCATGCCTACTAGATATCACAAGAGAACACAGGATCTACTGATATTGACACGGAAAGGTATTCGCATAGTCTTGGGCATCTGTATAACATGAGAATCAGTCATAATGTCGACTTTTGCAATAAAGAAGAGGAAACAGTAAAGCCCTTGCTATGCGCTTGTGAGAGCCTAATCTGAACCAAGCTCCGCTACATATTTAGATGACCAGTACTTTGAACATAATGAAATTGCAGACTTTCATCCAAAGAATATTCTGGAATTCTCCTGTAATAAGATAGTTTGTCACAATAGGTCCATTCGTAGCCGCATTGATGAGGTGCACAAGTTTCCGTCCTTACTCTAATCTAATATAATATAGAATAATATTGGGTGACTCCTTGTTAACTTCATCCATCATTTAGAGAAACTAAACAATTTTGCGAAAGAAATTGTCAATCAGATCGAATCAGTTGGAATATTAAGTATAAATGTCCAAGCTGCTTTTCATACGCAATGGCACATCTAAAACACTAAAACAATTCAAAGCTTCCTATCTAATAGTTTACTTCACATATCCATGGATGATTTCTGCTGGCGACCCTCAGGGACTTGTATAAGGGTCTGTCTTACATACTTATTATCTACACTCATGATATTCCAATATTTGAAGACTGCGTAACACAAGACTTAATCTTGCAATGAAATCCTTAACGACTGAGGAGTGAACCTACGAGGTGTGACAATTAAGTAACGGGACTGGTCTGTAAAACATACTTTATTGAAACTTATTACAAATAACAATTAATCTCCTTCAACATACTCCCCTTCCCTATCTATACACCGCTGCATGCAAGTTTTCCACTGGTTAAAGCAGTGCTGAAAGTCACTAAGTGTTAGACTCCTTAGCAGGTCTGCCGTTTTTGCTTTTACCTCTTCAACCGACTCAAAACGTGTTCCCTTCAACGAACTTTTGATTTTGGGGAACAGGTAGAAGTCGCAGGGAGCGAGATCTGGTGAATACGGTGGGTGTTCAAGCACGGTAATTGATTTTTTCGCTAAGAACTGCTTCACAGAGAGTGCATTGTGCGGTTTTTTGACACCATTTTGGCACACACTTTTGTCATTTTCAGATCTTCATGTAAAATTTTTCTCACTGTCTCTCTGTCTACATTCGACATGTCTGATATCATCCGAAGACTCAAACGCCTGTCTTTCCGAACAATTTCATTAATTTTTTACTTAGCTATTTTAAACAATAAAAAAGAAAGATAAATGCAGATGAAACAAGAGGAATTTACTTAACTAAACAGCGAAAGCAATTTTTTCTATCCAATTTTGAGTTATAACTCAATGAATGTAGCCTCTTCCTTGACAAAAAGTTTATCTACAAAGAGCTCAGAGGTAAAACCATCAATAAGGTTTCAGTTTATAAACCACAAATTCCAGCTATCAATACAAAATAAACTTATCATATTGTATTTAAAATAATTTTTGCAAGTATAATGTTGTATGGCTCAGTAATTTCTGCGTGAAAGTTTAGGAAGGAATAAATTACAAATTGAAGAAAATAGAATATTAAAAATGATTTTCAATCTCCCATTTTACTTTTCAATTACTCAACTGCATGTTGTGTTCTCTGCCGTCGCCTTTACTTCACAAATAAATAAAATTGTTTGAAAACATGATATCTTCTTTATATTTTTATAAACCTTTGAAAAATCCATCAAAATATTAATCATATATTTAAACGACACATTTTCTCAAGTCGTTCGTTTGTGTGTAGCTTACAAACAAAAAATTTATTTTATAAATTATATTTTTTTATATTAACACACAACAAATAGAAAACAATTATTTTACAAAATTTGTTGTAAAAAAACCAAAAGAAAAAAAAAAGAATTGATTATTTCTTTAGTGAATAAAGGCAAAAAAGGCGGCTAACGTGTAATGCAATAAACCTGATTTGGTAAGCGACGCATCTTCAATTTATATAGTCGGTCGATTCGTTGAGATTCTTGCAAGTTTTCTGCAGCGACGATGACCAATTTCATTTCGACGACTTTCCAAATATAAATAATAATTGCAGTAGCAGTAGTGAAGATAGTGAGCGTGAGGGTGAAAATGCCAGTGTCAGTGATTCTACAAGTTCCAACTCTAGCACCACCACCATATCATTTTCCTTTGTTGGAAATGATGACAGTAATGGAACCGAAGCAGATGTCATTGTCAATTGTAAGGGGCCTCCAAGATCGGGATACTGGTATAAACTTTGCAAATTATCATGTGGAACAATACGCTGAAGGTTTCTTATAGTATTTCATATTCGACGCCAAATATTATTGGGCACCCAAAAAAAAATATCTATTATATGATGATTTTCCGGTGACAGATATGCCAAGCCTACTTATAGCAACTGGTGACACAAGGCTTCATCGGGTACAACAGAGATACAACCACAAAAAATGCCAAGCAGCAACGCTGATGATTTTATTTTTCTGGTCTTTGAAGATTATACAATATTATTCCATATTTAAAACATTTAATCCTGTGATGCCGTTATACGGATTTGGTGCTTTGCCAAAACATTGATTTGTTAATGGGAAGCAAAAGATTTCCTTGCTCATCGACCTTACAGCGCCGTTTTATGCCACCACTTATGAAGATAACACTGCCCACTAAAACTATACGTCTTGAGTTCAATCACAGACATTTGAAATACTATACGGAAATTGATGCGGTTCTATTGTCGGGGGAAAGCGTCAATGTAAATACATCATCACATGCAATACTTGATGCAACAGGAATACAAACAGAAAACAAACTTATATTTATCTTAAATAATAAGGCATATGGCTACACTTGATTTGAACATTAAATTCACGCGACCATTGCGAGATGACCTTCATATCTCTCTCAAAGATACTATTATCACAAAAGCTCACATCCAACAATTTCAAATTGGGAGATTTGTTCAGTAATTCTCGAATTCGTTGTGGTGTTAAGGACAAGATGCCCATGAGATCCAGTTGTTCAAGGTTTTGGCATAAATTCCTTATAAGATTTAAATCCCTTTCAGTTATGCCATGCACCGTCGTCAAAAAAAGTTTCCTCAATTTCCAGCATTTTTAAAGTAATACGTACAGACCATCACCAAGTGGTGCTTCCCGCCAACACCGTTCAACATCAAGATCCTCCAGATTGGGACCCTGCGCGAGACACATTAGACCTCGGCCGAAAAGAGAATGAGACTTCCACATGTCCAAGGAAATAAGCTCTTTATTGTAGGTTCCAATGTGCTCGGCAACAGTGTCCATGTTAACGTTGACACCACAGAACGCTAAATTTAAATGCTTCAGTTTTTGATTGCTTCGAGCATAAAACTAATAGTAACTCGAATTCAAATGAAGTTTGGAAGAGATCCAAAGATTCTACATACTTTAAATTAGCCAAAGAGGAAAAATTCACTAAACGTGGATCGGTTGTGCAATTCCTTAGTAAGAGTTCTACCTATTTGGTTATCACAGACAATGCCAAGGATTTCAATGCAAGTGGCATTCAAAAATTTGCAAGAATTTAAACGTAAGTGGGTCAAATGATCGCCCCGTTGTGTTATAAATTTTTTAAATTCTGTTGATGAGATCGTACTACATACACCACACCATGAGAGATCAAGTTTTCATACATAGTTGCTCGTCATGCCAATATGCACAAGAGTTCTGAGCTGGCCACATGCCAATATGGCTTCAGATTGACATCACAATAAAGGAATTGAGTTGAGTTGATATTTCATAAAAGGTACGTGAAACTGCTCCAACAGTAAACAGATGTCCTCTATCAAGTTTTAATCCAATATAACTGACAACATTGTGGTGTGGTTATTTGTGGACAGTCACCTCCTCTCAAGCTAAAAGTGATATGCTTGGATTTGTCAGTATTTACCGCAATATTTCGGCAATAAAGCAAACATAATTAAGAAATTGTATATTGAGTTATGTTCACAACTTTTAATGGATGTGTTTGTGTTGTTTTTTTTTTTTTTTTTTTGCACAAATGTTTCTCTATTTTTAAGTGGTAAATTTCGACATCAAAAGAATGGGTTCTATATTAAAATTGTATGTGTATCTTATTGGCTTATTTTTGGTGATCAAGAATAAAAAAGTTTTACAATAAAATAATAAATGTTTCTGTTTTTCCTTGTAAATCTTCTACTTAATCTTTATTGATTTCGTTTGCACGATTAATCAGAGCAAAGTTTCCTTTATTTCCTATTTCATAGTTTCTTTATTGCCAAAACTTCTAATAAAGTTTTTATATAACAAAATGATGATTAAATTTAAGCTCCCTTATTATGTCTTTATTATGTATAAATATATTCATTCATTCATCTATCATGTTTAAACCACATAGATTAAAATTCATGTACTCATACACACATCTGAGTAATACAAACTCGTAAGTGAGAAATAAAAATCTATAGCATAATTTTAAGGGCTCATAAATGAAAACAGAAAGAAGGAAGGACAAAGGACAAGAAAAGCGCGCGTGAGTTAATGACGAAGGACACAATACTGACTGCAACCATGACTAACAAACTAACTCACATTCATGTATAAATGTTTGTATAAACTGAGAGTGTGTGTATGTGTGTGTGTGCGAGTATAAATGACTTTTGGGGGTCAACACGAAGGCTTAACTCAAGTGGCGTTAGGGGTCAACTATTGCATATTACAACAATAACAACACAATAGTAAGTGGCACAAGAGAAACAAACATAAAGAAATTCAAAAATATGCCCAACTTAAAAAAGAAAAAGAAGAAAATGTTGTATGTACAGGAATAATAACAACAACAACAATAGCAATAGTAAAAATATAAACTGCCAAAAACACGCAAACTCTCACACTTCGCACAAATACCCACTAACTCACACACACACACATATACATGGCAAGAGTGTATGTAACACACTCACACAGATTGAGAGAAACAAAAATAAAAAATACAAATTTCAACCAACATGATGATTTTAATTAATGATTTTTATATTTACAATGTACCCACGACGTTTGTAAAAGTAGAAATGCAAATTCTGTTAGCTTAACTTGTGAGAATCACTAAAAGATTGAGAGAAGGACTTCATCAAATAGAGAACATTTAGTTATTCAAAGAGAGAGAGAATGACTGAGACTGAGAGCTTAGATTTGCATATATGAAATTAGTGAGTGTAGTGTGTAGGGTACTTGGGTATTTTGTAATAGAAATTCATGACTCAGCTAAGAAATCTTCTAGTAGGGGACTGGAATTATTTCCGAGAGATTCTAAATATAAGTAGTAGATTATATCCAAACTATTATTCTATATATGGCGCAAGAAATTATTCGAAAAGTAATTAGTATTATATAACTGAAATATTGTATATAAAATACTACATTAATAAAGACTCCGATTCTATGGCATATTGGTACCATTTTTAAGCGGAAATTCAAGCAACACAAATTTTTGCTTAGTTCAATATTAACAATAATCGAGGCGATGCTTACTATTTCTATTTGATAGTTTAATTAGATATTAACCAAACCTTTGGCAGAGTACGGACAGATTATCTACTTTCACTTATTATTTATTTTTTTTTTTTTATTATTTATATTTCAATAAATTTCCTGTGTCTACTTCATACAATTACAATATTTATTGCTTTAAAGTTATCTGTTAGGCTGCTCCTTATGGATGTCCATTTATCAAAATGACAATTCAGGACTGGTGTAGAACTGGGCAGTGTTCTGGCACTGGTGTATTGTATACACCATTTACTACAAACAACATATTCAGATGACACATGCGGTATGTACATACTTTGTATCACCCACAGAAATACCAGAGTTGATGGACTTGCATGCTTAGGCTAAGCGATATATACATATATCTCCATAAAATCAAGCAATTCATCCAATTGTGATTTTATGCTGAGACGATGTTTTTGTTCATATATCGCATTCAGCTCAGAGATCATTCCAAGTCAATTATCTTTCCTTAGCAAACAAAAGATTTGGGCATCACTGCCGCTGGCAACATAAAGAAAGTTCAGGTTTTACGAAGCAAGACTTTGTTCCGAATAACGAAAGCCCCATTGTTTGTCCGCAACACCATCCTGCATAGAGATCTCAAAGTACCTACAGTCAAGCCTTTAATATCAACGGCTTCAAAGGTATCCTAAGTTACTTGCGACAGCACTCACCCAAAATGCGAGATGATGAAGACTGAAAAGACTCCACCCAAATGATCTTTTACAAAGAATATTTGCTTTCACAATGAGATCCAAGTTAGTCTGGGACTGCATAGAAAAATTAAACACTTATGACATTTTACAATATGAAAGACATAGAAATGAAGAAAAATGCAAACCCTGACGACTTAGGAAAGTCATCACTTTGCTTTTTGTGGAACATAAATCCAGAATTAATTGAGTCATGCTCAAAGAAATGAGTCTTGAATTAAGAAAATACGCATGGTTTTTGAGAAATTTTAATTCCATAATCTAATAAGAACTACGGAATTAATAGGCATATCAAGAAACAAGTTAATGATTCCCACGGGTTTTTTAAGTGTTCACTTTAGGCTTAAATACCATTTAAAAAGAAAGGGCAGTCTCAAATTCTATTCTTGATAATTTTCATTTAAAATTTCTCAGCAGAGAGAATCTGTGAAGTAGGGCTACATCTTGATCGTAGGAACTTATATAGCAAATCCACATCGTCATATAATAAGACAAATGTATTGCCAATTTTTGCCACAGATATAGGTATGTAACTAGGCCTAGAAAAAAAAGATTCTTCACTACAAGGATAAGTATTTTGAAACCGGTGTGGACATATGCCATGTAACTTTGGATCCCTGCAAGCAATTCTAATATCAAAATACTTCAAAAGTATTCAAATAAAGCATTCAGTAGAACTGTCAACGCCCCTTGGTACGTGACAAGCTACTTTATTCAGAAAGAGCTCAACATACATTTTGTTAGTAACAAAATATGCAAAATCACCGAAATTACATAGTCACAGCAATGAATTAGCTATTAATCTACTTGACAGCAGCGAGACTGCCACGGGGATTGAAAAAGTCTCATATCCTGGACCTACCTCATGGATTTTAAGTAGACTATAAACGTAAAAGTATTATATAAATAAATGTAAATATAATATATTGTACTTATGTACAATAGGTGGTCTCAGTGGAAATTATAAATTCCTGAAATTGTAGATATTAATGCCATAAAAATTCAAATTATTTGAAACAAAAAAAAAAAACCCCCCCGAGAAAATGAAAGTCAGACACATATGTCTACTGTTAAATTTTGATTTCGTTAGTACAATAAACAAAAAAGCTTTTCTAATAAGAACATGAATTTGGGGAATTGGGGGATTATATGAGAGGTACCTCTAGTACTCAGTGTTCCGATTTGCCTGATTCCATTTCAATTATCTAGCTTAAGAACTGAGGGACTAGTTTGCCAACATACAGACGAATATGGCTAAAATTAACTCATCTCATCGAGCTGATCAAAAATATAAAAAATTTTGTGGGAGTCCCCAATGTCTAATTCTGTCTGTTACCTACTGAATAAGGAGTATGACTTCTCTCGTCTGAATTTGAATTCTACATGCAATATGAATTTGTATGATCTGTAGGAATTCTTAATGAAATCTTCGTTTACTTAAGACCTAAAGAAGGCCACTGTTATTTATGCTAAACTAAATGAGTGTAGTGTGCATTCAATTATGTTTCACATTAAATATTATTGTTGTGTATGTTTTACATCAAGGACCTTTGCATAAGGATATTTTCTAATTAACATTACACAATTTACTGCTATGTTAAACTACACTAAACTACAAAGATAGAGAGATAGAGAGACAGAGAGAGAGAGAGAAAGAGTGAGTTTATGAGAGCTAAGTGATTGAATGAATGCTCTGTTAACAGTATGAAATGTACTGTTAACTTATGTTAAGTAAATGAGTAATAAATGCGCATGCACTCTGTCTAACTCGCTCTCTCTCTCTCTCTCTCTCTTTACACACAAATAAATTCACATTGTATTTGTAGTTGTGTAGTTGTATAGTAATCGTTGTTGTTGTTGTTGTTTTTATTGCTATTTAGTTGTCGGCACTTGCTCACTGAGTAATCATCATCATCATCGCCATCACCAACGTCATCATGATTGCAAATGCGAGTAGTGCGTATGATGAATACTATAAATTTCTACGTATACGGTAAAAGTTCTCTATGTATGGATGACTTTCTTGTATTTGCACATGTGTGTATGTGAGTGATTGTGTTTGTGTATGTAAATGTGCTGTGATGAATGAGATTAACCGTTACACTTCACATCTACATCATTTCTTTCTTTTCTACTTCTTCTTCTGGCTTTTTTTTTTTGTTTTGTGTTTTTTTGGTTTTTGTTGTTGATTTCTATGTTTTTTCTTATTGTTGTTGCTGTTGTTGTTGTTGTTGTTGTTGTAAGCAGAGCAACCCCCATGCGGCGTCATTATTATTTGATTGTTGTTATTGCTGCTGCTGCTGCTGCTGCTGCTGCTACTTCTGGTGTCCTTCCTTGGCGTCTCTCTGTCAATTCGTCCTGGTGTCATTTGGTCTGTCATTTTACTCGCTGTTATTTCCACTACTCACTCAATGTGTGTGTGTGTGTATGAGTGTGTTTTTTTTTTCAACAATTTTTAATACAACATACAAATTATGAAGATTGCATATGTGTGTGTGTGTGTGTGTGTGTAAGTAAATGAGTGTATCTATGTGTGTGTTAGAATTGTTTGTTGGTGTAAAAGCGGCTACAGGATATTCTTTTTTCTTCTTTCCTTTAACGAGAGGGGAGAGCTTTATAGTAAGTAAGCAAGGAGGTCTTTGCATAAGGGGGGGAGGAAGGAAGATAACCATGTTAGTTATTAAACTTTGATACACAAACAAATAATTTATCTATTTCATTCTAAGCACATTTTTCCCATAATTTTATTTTTATTTACATATATGGAATAATTTTTATATACCTTTTTTTTCTTATTTTATTTTTGCAATTCCAAATGAATTGAGAAAGGATTCACTTTTTGTTGTGTCACATTGTGCTTTCTTTAGTTTAGATTCGTTTTAATTTTCTTCTCTTCTCCACTGTGATTTCAATAGAATTTTTCCACATTTTCTTGTTGTTTGATGTTTTCCATTTCAAATTCAATGAATTTCTTTATTTCTTTTCACACAATTTGTGTAAATATATTTTATTGTTTCACCTTGAATTTTTATCATTATTTAATGTAATTTTTTTTTTTTATTAAATTTTCCCACCTTTTCACACTTAACACTTTTCTTGAAGTTCCTCAGAAATTTAGTATGTTATCCTTTTATAATTTTCTTATTGGATTTATTAGCTTGCGCCAGAGACACCACGTTCACACGTTTGAGCGTTCACAAGTCGAATACAACAATCAGAAAACTGAAATATATGAATAGGATATAGAATAGGATTTATGAGAGTTTGAAAGAAAAAGTAACGTGTGCCCTTGAAAAGTAACGTGTGCCTTTGAAATTTGTTTTAGTTGAGTTGTGCGCCATCTATGGGGAAAAGCATTTTAAATGGTCATGGACACTCGTTGTTAAGGCTTTAAACAATATGGTAACACTGTACATACACTTGGTCAAATCACTCAACAAAGAGTCCAGTTGCTTTTGTGGAATCTTAAAAACCATTTAATATCCGTAGTTTATTGTATTTATTTAAAAATTTCTTTTCTTTATTAAATTATTTATTTTTTATATTTGCCACATGTTCCGTGTTCCAATTGCTTTGCTGAACCACCGGTGACTGACAATGATTGTGTCGCATCACTTATCATTGCAGTCGCAGCTGACTTTACAAAGCGGCGTCGTCTCTGCTAAAGACTTCCCACCACTTTTACCACCGTCGTCGTCACCCCAACCAATTTTTTACTGAATACCAACCAACCGACCGACTATCGCCCTACACTTAATCAAACCAACCTGTGCAATAAGCTGCGTACTGTTTTCTTTTCAGTTGAAACTGTGCAATTAATTATAAATTTATTTAATTTAATTTTATTATTTTTTTTTATTTTCATAATTTCATGTCATTATCACATAACAGTAACAGTAACATTAGCTTCAGCAACAGCAACAGTGTAAAGCTTTATAATTCACCCACCCTTAACCATGTAATCTTAACAGAGTTTTAACAGAGAGTAAGTTCACAGTGTGCGTTTCTCTCTCTAAGTAAGTTAACATTTCATGCTAAGTTAAGCACACATAAATTAATTTCTCTTTGAAGAATTTTGTTTGTTTCCCCTACACCAACCCCCCAAGTACTATTATGGAAGGGGGTCTATGTATTGGGTATTGGGTAACAACTAACGTAATGTCTTAACTAACAATTTATTAAAATTATGAATTTAAATGTTGTTTTTGGATCAATAATGTGCGCTTTGCTACTTACTAACTTGCTACCCTTAGAAGGCGACACGGCGCCATATGTAACATTCATTGTTTTTTTATACGTTACTTTACTCGACTGTAGAATATTGTAATACCATAACTTAGTACAGTAGGTATTTGTAGTGCTGGTGCTGGTGCTGATGGTGATGGTGATGGTGATGTTCGTGGTGGTGGACATACCAGTTTTTTTGCCAACGAATAAAGTTGAGTTGAGTTTGGAGTTTCAGTGTTCTTATCAGATGGCAAGTTTAACATGAAACGTTACCCTTGCTTCACTTTTGCCAACCAGTGAATATTATTTGTGAATCCATTGGCGTAGTAAGAGCTGACAGGGTCACTTTAACCCTTCCACTTTGGATCTTAACAATTTTTTAATAATTTTTAGAAATTTTTTATAAATTTTGAATATATTTACAATATGAATTTGTAGGCCCATTGGATACACAGAGTCACTTCAACCTTATACTTACGACCCTTTCGATCTTTGATTAATTATTTTATAATCTTATACTAATCAAGCAAAGCAGAATTTCGGGGGCTACTAACCTAAAAAAAAGAACTCACATTGTTCGAAATCATAATTTTTTTTAGCAATAAACTGCAAAAATAAAGCTACATTGATTTGATAAGGCAAATATAATTTTAAAATACATTTTTTCTTCATTGGACCTTGCCTTCACCTAGCTCCCATACTTATCCGTCCATTTCCGAAAGGATTTTCTTTCTAATGAACAAATTTTATTAACATTTAATTCCAAAAAAAAAATCATTATTAACATCAAATTCATAATCGTTTATTTTAATATTATAATTATTTATTGATTCCTTCTTCTTTTTTTTTTTTTAATATTTCCATTTTTAATAGAGACACTTGATAAAAATGGATCTGATGAGTCCATGGCCTTGTGAAAAACATCAGTGATATTATTTAGACGGCTGTTTTGCATGGCATGTGATCTTCGTTCGCGTTTGTATTATTTGTTACGTACATCGGACACGTTTTCTCCAAGACACTCTTCGGGAAGATGTGCAAAGTCGTGACCTAAGATATGTCGAAGCAGTTCTTTCACAAAACACTTGAAAGGGGTTATTTGAAACTCGCAAGAGAGATTTATCAAAAATAATGGGAAAATTATGAAGAATCTGTTCATCGAAGTCCCATATTGAGCTTAACAGTTCAACGTTCGAAAATTGACCCTTATTCCCATCATTTGAATTTCCACAACCATTTTGTTTGCGTTTATTTATGTACATTCATATGAAATCCAAACTTTTTCAACAATATTTCTTCAATATTTTTCATGTTACAATTTAAATCGGTCCATATGTCAAGCATTTTTGAAGGCCTTTCTTGATATAACATTCAAACCAACACATTTTCTTTTTTATGCCTCATAGACAATATTTTCATCCGATGAGTCTTTTCATCAATGTCCAGTCCAATATAGATCTACTGTTCTGTGTATTTTCCTACCAAATTTCAAACATTTGTATCGAAGTTTTGTTAAACATTAACATCTGCATTAGATCAGAGTAGATTCACTAGCCAAATTTGAAAGATTTAAAAAAAACTGGCACAATACAGAAATCACAAAATAAAATTTATGACCAATTTCAAGTAGTTTAAGATAGTTTTAAGTGCTATCCTTAAATCCTCAATTACAATCTATTGGCCAGCGAGTTCACAATCTGCTAGTAAACTCGCCCAGTTACAAGTAGATTGTAAATTCGCAGCTGCCTAACTATAGATTCAAATTGAAAATAAGAGAGGGAGAGACTAATAACATCCAGCAAATTTTTTCTAGGTGTAATTCAGGCTTAAGTAAATCTTTGTTCATGTACCCAATCAGTATCTGGGTTGCGTCCCATTGGTTCAAATTGCAGGTCAAAATAGTGATAAGACAAGGCTAATATTCTCATATATGAAATAATGAAGACAGTTTATTTTGTGAATTCAATAAGTTTTTTATGTATCATTTTAAATACACTAACATAATCGTATCTTATGCTTTCATTTTTTCTAGCCAGCGAATTTACAATCTGCTTGTAAACTCGGGAGTGAAATCATGTTGAGTATAAAGTAGAATCGCTTACTAGCGCACAAACCAACTCGCTTTTAAAGTCGCCAGGTAGTAGATTATAAACTCGCCAAGTGTAATTCAGGCTTAAGTAAATCTTTGTTCATGTACCCAATCAGTATCTGGGTTGCGTCGCATTGGTTCAAATTGCAGGTCAAAATAGTGATAAGACAAGGCTAATATTCTCATATATGAAATAATGAAAACAGTTTATTTTGTGAATTCAATAAGTTTTTTGTGTTTCATTTTAAATACACTAACATAATCTTCATAAATAAACAAATTTACAAAATAAATTTACAAGTCCATTGGCATAGTAAGAACCCACAGGGTCACTTTAATTATATTAGGACCCTTTTGCTTTTTAGACGATTATTTTATGAGTTTATATAAATCAAGTGAGATCAGTGGCGTGTGGAAATCTTACACAGTAAAATTACATGGTTATAACTAAATAACATACACGATGGTAAAAATTAAAGAACTTTAATTCAACATCTTTATAGAGAGAATGAATTAATGTGTTGTATCCCCAAGGTGCCCAAACTAAATGAGGCGCCTGGTGTTTTGATTATTATATGAGTCAGCATTACTGTGAATGAGAAAACTCCACTCAATAGTGGACCACTTATCCTGTTTTCTTCCCAGAAAAAAGCGCATTTAAATGAGATAAGATGAATAACAAATTGGCAAAATCCACTGTCTACAATAAACAATAACTACAGTTGTAATCCTCGAATGAAGTCATTGGGTCCAGTGAATCACTTCTCTAAAGCAGTGTTTGAACTCATCTATTACAAAGACTTTGGTACAGCGGAGTTCTTTATAAAGGAGCCCGACTGTACTATATATATTGAAATAACGACTCACTTTAACTCCATGGCACAAGTACGCCAATGTTATTGTTGGCTGTGGCACTGCTGTGGTTATTATTGCCACCATCATCTTCGTCGTCGGACGATCTTTGACAGTGTCAAGTCATTTTGCCTTTGAGTAAAATCGATTTTATGCAAACCAAAAACCAAAATGTAAACGCAGCCGAAGGTGTTCAACCTTCCATTTCTATACTAAACTATACTACACACAACTACGAGTACCAATACTTTCTATCACAAGCAATGACAATGCCAAAAGAGAAAACTACAACTAATGCGTTATCGATAAACGTATTTAGTATGAGTAATTTGTCGCCCATATCGATAATACGAGTAATAAAGGTGGTGATGGTACCCATACAATTATTGTGGTACATGTGACTTCAGTTTGGGGCAGGCAATCAACCAATATAAGCACCCGGACTTTTACTTGCTCCTATCATCAAACACTAGTGTATCCCCTCCATATCTTTGTCTGTCTATTTGTCTGTTTCTCAGTTTGTCTTGTGCTTAAATGTGCACGTGTCAAGTGGCATTAGAAAGCCCTTGCATTGCAAGTTCATGTCTTGAACTTTTACTTTGAAACAGTTTAATTAGAAGATGTAATTACTTTGCACTTTGTAGAGTAGGGAAGTGGGACAAGTTGCGGTTTGCACTCCATCTTTCCATATGCAAACATAGGATTGCATAGTAAGTACAATATATAGTACTTCATATTAAGACTTTGATGCTTCTACTATAAATATGATCCCATTTTTTTAGTAATTTAATTTTAATTAAAAAAACTTTCAAATTAAACTTAAATATTTAATGTTATCTCTAATTCTTAACTTGAAATTTGATGACTTGAAGCTTAACCCAATGATGTCGCCATATATTTATTAGATTTTATTAAGAAAAGTCATCAATGATGATATCTGATTTAAATTCTTTTAATTACGGAGTTCTACTGAATATTCATGCAATAATTATTATTCAATATTTAACTACTTTATTTACTCAAAGTTTTCCTTTGAAAAAATATATTATAATATCCTCCTTATGTTTCATTTTTTCTTTCATTGCAGGCATCTCAGGGCATGGTTGGCATTCCTTTATTTTCATATAAAAACTTCCACCAGCTACCAGGCGAACAGAAATACTTAGCAGGTTGATACTACTACACCTATGTTCACATACAAACATTTATATGTCATTCATTTCAGTGAAAATTTTATCATATTTTACCAGTTTCAGAGGAAAACTTGCTCTTGAAATTATTAAATCCGGATCAGGATCCATCAAATGGGTTTAAAAGTGACATTCTAATCGTCGGAACTTGGACTTTGAATTTTTTTATTAAATGTAGTTTCATGAAAATGCAAAGAGTAGTTTCATTGATATAAGCAATTTTACTTATATAAAATATATATATATCTATATAAATAAATTCTGTAATATACTTTTTTCTTTTAAAATCAAAAATGTAGTTGTATTTCCATAGCAGATAATTGAATAAAACGCTTATATCTCGAGAACAGCTTAACTGATTTGTCTTTTCTCTTTATCAAATGCATGTTCCATAGGTAAACTTTTCTTAGAGACTATACGCACCGTAACAAATGCGTATTATATTCTATTATCCTTATATATAAGTCGAATTTTAAAACTATATGCACTCTTAAATTATTGATTGAAAGTAGTTTCATGGAAATCCATAATATTAGAAATTAAAACTTCACAATTCTTTTATGGGAAATCATATATTGAAGTGAATAATGCAAAAACCCATTGCGTGCAGAAGTGGGCTTCTTTGGCGAAACCATAATTCTTTGATTTCAATAGAAGAATTTCTACCAGCTACCAGGTGAAATGCACACCAGATCGATATTGTCATATCGTCAACTTAAAACGTTTATATATCAAGTCCTGTTTGACTGATTTCGATGAAAGTTTTACCGTAAGAAAGTTGAATGGTTTGACTATATTCAGAAACTATATTATCCGGAATCCGAGTCCGGAAATTTGGTTTAAAAGTAACAAACCCGTTTAATGCTATGACTTCTCTTCCATTAGTCCTATCTAGGATTATGATATCATTTTGGAAAAAGGAACTCTTTTTGTCTGTTAAAACAAAATTTTATTTAAAATTACTTGGGATTGCCAGATGGAATCAGTTTGAATTGAATCAAGTTGAAAACGAAAAAAATCGAGTCAAGTTGGAAAAGAAAAATCGTGTAATTTTGATTTTCATGCAAAAAATTTTTCCAGCTTCGGAAGAACAGAAATGTTCAGCTGGTCGATATTGCCATATAGTATAACTTGAAACAGTTATATCTCAATCCCCGTTTCACTGAGTTCGATAAAAGTTTTACCATAAGAAAAATGAACAGTTAGACTATATTCAGAAACTATATTCACCCGAATCCGGGTCCGACAAATAGGTATAAACGTAACAAACGCGTTTATTGGTATGATTCCTGTTCCATTAGTCCTATCTGAGACTATGACATCATTTAGGAAAGGCGAACTCTTACTAAAAATGTCTGTTAAAACAAACGTTTCAAATTATTTGGTATTGTCAGATGGGATCAATTTGAATGGAGTCAAGTTAAAAAAACGAAAATCTAATAATTTCGATTTTCATACAAAAAATTCTACCAGCTACCAGGAGAACAGAAATGCAAAGCAGTTGATTTTACGAAATATTTAACTAAAAACGCTTATATGTGGAGAACCGCTTGAGCAATTTTTATAAAATTTTTGCCATTTGAAAGTTCCAAAGGTAAACTTTTTACTGAAATTATTAAAGCCGGAACCAGATTTGGCAAATAGATTTGAAGGAAAGAAACGTGATTCATGATTTTCTAAGCATTCTAATGGTCAGATCTTGAATGTTGATACTATTTTACATGGAGGAACTCTTAAATTTTCCACTGAATATAGCTTCATGAAAATCTAATAAAAAGTTTTCCTGTTAAACGTAATAGAACTTTTACATATGTCCCATTTTTTATTTTTTTTATTTTTGATATATAAAAATTTTAATATGTTTCCAGATTGCAGATGTTTATTATATGAAAATAATTCTTGTACAAGTATTGCACAATAGAAGGTACTTATAATAATTATAATTTTTAACCAAATACAGCCATTAATTTAAGTAGTAACATATGTAAGTAAGGATAATTGATAATAATACTCTATTTATAAAAACAAAAAAAAAAATTTTCATCTAATTCTTTCCAACGCATTTTAAGAGGGTAGCATCAAACCTTTTTCCAGAAATGCAGTAACGAGTGATTAGCTTTCCATCTTGACAAACAAAGTACTTATTCTGTTTTCTTACTTGCGAAACTGATTCCATTGGGTTTGCCTTTACATATCTGTTTATGCAGTATGATCGTCTTAAGAGGTTTTGTTGGTATTTTAATAGATGGGATACTAACAGACTCACAGTTCTGACAGTCAACCAAAGCCGCGAAATTACAAACATTTGCCTTTGTATCGAAGTAGAGTCCAGCAGGACATAATCCAGGAATGGCCTTACCGTTCAGACAAGTATAATACTTATTACAATTGATGCTGTCTCTCAGGAATGCTCCGTTCCTGACTGAACTACAATCTGGTGAACTTGAATCGCATTTAGGTAATGGATTATGACCTGGCAAATGTATGATTACCTTCTTTGTTGTATTTTCAGTTCCGCAGGAAATGGTTGTTGTTAGAGGTGCCGCTGGTGTTGTTGTTTCTGGTCCACATGGTTTTTTGGACGAGGAAGATGGGCTTGTTGAGGATACAGTTGTTGTCTCTCGTGGGGCGCATGGAGTTGTTGATGTCGAATTTGCCACTGGTCCCGGTGAAGTACTAGAAGACGAACTAGGTGGTACACTGGGTGCAGTGGAAGATTCAGTGGTTGTCTCTCGTGGAGCACATGGTGTTGTTGATGTCGAATTTGCCACTGGTCCCGGTGAAGTACTAGAAGATGAAGACGAACTAGTCTCTGATGTCTCTGATGGGACAATTGGAGTTGAAGATGTCTCATTTCCTAAAGGTTCCGGTGAAGTAGTTTGTACGGAAGCAACCGTGCTGGTGGACTCAGTGTCTGGAACCGAACTACTTGAAGTTTCATTTCTTGAG
Organism: Amiota minor; assembly: GCA_037043295.1. Classification (NCBI taxonomy): domain Eukaryota; kingdom Metazoa; phylum Arthropoda; class Insecta; order Diptera; family Drosophilidae; genus Amiota; species Amiota minor. The sequence goes on from JBAMAW010001063.1 coordinate 1,719,543, forward strand.
GGTTCTGGAGAAGTTGAAGAACTAGGGGAAGGTGATGAACTAGATGGTGCACTCGATGTAGTTGAAGAACTAGGGGAAGGTGATGAACTAGATGGTGCACTCGATGCAGTTGAAGATTCAGTTGTTGAGCCTTCTGGAGCACCAGAAGTGCTTGATGTATCATTTCTTGACGGTTCCGTTGAAGTTGAAGAACTAGGGGTAGGAGATGAACTAGATGGTTCATTGGGTACTGTTGAAGATTCAGTGGTTGAATCTTGTGGAGCTCTAGAGGTACTCGATGTTTCATTTCGTGCTGGCTCCGGTGAGGTACTGGAATCGGGAGCAGAGGTAGTAGTTGAGTCAGTGGCTGGAATCGAAGTACTTGAAGTCTCATTTCCTAAGGGTCCCGGTGAAGTTGAAGAACTAGGAGATGGAGACGAACTAGTTGGGGCACTAGGTACAGTTGAAGCTTCAGTTGTGGAATCTTGTGAAGCACTAGGGGTGCTTGATGTTTCATTTCCTGAGGATCCTGGAGAAGTAGAAGTTGGCACTGTTGATGTACTGAGAATGGAAGCAACAGTGCTGGTGGACTCAGAGACTGGAACCAAAGTACTTGATGTCTCATTTACTGAGGGTCCTGGAGATGTACTAGTTGATGGAGGCGAACTAAGTGCAGTTGAAGATTCAGTTGTTGAAGCTCCTGAGCTACTAGAAGTGCTCGTTGTTTCATTTCCTGAGGGTCCTGGAGATGTACTAGTTGATGGAGGCGAACTAGGTGCAGTTGAAGATTCAGTTGTTGAAGCTCCTGAGCTACTAGAAGTGCTCGTTGTTTCATTTCCTGAGGGTCCTGGAGAAGTTGAAATACTGGGAGAAGGAGACGAACTAATTGAAGATTCAGTTGTTGGCTCCTGAGGAGCACATGGGGTTGTATTATTTCCTACTGGTGTTGATGAAGTACTGGAAGATGAAGATGAACTAGATGGTACACTGGGTGCAGGCGAAGATTCAGTAGTTGTTTCTTGTGGGACACATGGAGTTGACCTTGGCGAAGATGTTGAAGATGGTGCAGCAGTCGAATTTGAATTGGTTGCACATGAAGTTGTCGATTCAACTGATATTGGAGTACTTTCAGTTTGAGATTCGCACGGTGCAGTAGTTGGACGCTGGGTTGTTGTTTTGTTGCCTCCACTGCAAGTCTCGTTTTGAGGCACAGATGAATTTAAAAAAGAACTGCCCTGTAGATGTAAAAGATTCTTACTCAAAGAGAGTAGAGGCATGATAAGTGGTGCATTTAAATTTGGTTGTGCAATTATTATGTTTTGATCCACATTGAATACATTTTGTGGCAAATATTCCATATTCTGGTTTGGTTGAGCACAAGGACAACTTTCAAGATGTTCAATCACACATCCTTGGTGCTCTGTATTAAACATATATCCCTCAGCACAAAGATCTGAGTACTGACCAAGAACACCCAAACATATATAATAACCATGATGATTTTCTGGATCAGCAATTTTCTCTCCGAATTTACGTCCAACGCAGATATTCTCCGTTAGCACTAACGGAATAAGTGAAAACGTGACCAAAAGTATACTTCCTGTTGAAAAAATCAATGGATTATTAGTAAATTGTAGATTTAGAATGTAGAATTTTATATTTACCAATTTGCATTTCTACGTTTCTGGTCAAATGCACTTTCCTCTTTAACTTCCTACACTATTTATAGGTTTCTTAATTTAATTATCGAAAAAGCAAAATTAATACTTACAGTCCCCTTTAAAATGTTAACAAGAAATTTATTTTAGTTATATTACCAGATAAATAATATCTTTTCACCGAATAGTTGATAAACAACGGTAGTAAACAGTAGTTAAAGCTTGTAAAAATAGTAGCTAACATGAAAAGGTACTTCTATGTAATATTTACTCTTAAGTAAGATTGAAATTTTTTCAATTGCTTATATAACTCTCACTTTTCACCTTTCAGATGTGTATTACCCACTAGTCCAAGTTGTAACTATGTACTTAATTTGAAAAGATACTTACAATATAAAAGTAATATTCACTCTAAAGTTTCAAATATGCATAACCCACAAGACAGAAAAGTTCTATTTGTCTGTCTGTAAAATACATTATCAAATTTCTTATTCAGGTTCACCGATTCATTCCTCCATCCATCTTGGTAGTACCAAGGGCCTATAGATGATAATCTGATTTGAGTTCCATTAAATCAAATTGTAATTTCAAAATGGTACAAGAAAATAGAAACTTGTCATTCTCTGCATGCACCTTTTTTGCCTACGCTCCTGTGTTCTAAAATACAGTAATATTTCATTATTGATTTGACTTATTTTTTGGGGGTAGATTCAGTATACATATAGCATTTCAACATTGAAAACTAAATACTTGTATGGAAGCTTTATGATCCAGTAATCCTAGGGTCTTCAAATTTTGCATAGTTGGGAACATGTGTCAAGTTGTCTTAGTTTCATTACGATAATGCAAAAAACAATCTTGCACATATAATTATGATATTATAAAAAACATTATGCATACCTTGCTGTTTCTTTCCATGTATAATAATAATATTCGGTAAATGCTGGCAAAACTTTTTTTTTTAAATGATAAACAAAATCTAGCCTGGCACAAATGAATGGTACATTGCTGCACCACAAAAAAAAAAAAAAAAAAAAAAGTAGTGTGCCTCACCCTCATAAGCATAATTTGGAAGTGAAACTTCTTTAGCGAAGGAAGGTAAATCCAAAAATTAGAAAATGAAATGTGACGAAAATCAAAAATTAACAATGTTATTATTTTATTGGAGCTATTTAGGCAAATACAAATGAAAGGTCTCCGTAGCGTAGGATTTGCAAACCGAGGCGTGGAGTTCGAGTCCTGCACTGGAAATATTTTTTTTTTTTATTATTTTTGAAGGGAAACTTCTTTAGCGAAGGGGAGTAAATCCAAAATATATGGAGCTATTTAGGCAAATACTTGTATTAAATATTTGGTATGCATATAGCTGTAAATATGATCTTTCTTTTGAGTATCGTTTTCGCACCATTATTTAACAGTACTAAGCAAAACAAGGTCCGATAGTCACAAATAGATTTTATCAAAATAATTATGCCAACCAGTGTATTCCAGTCTCAATGACTGACTCTAGCCAGACAAAATCAGTCAAATCATAAATGATATATGTATTGTATTTCTGTATGTTCAATCACAAGAAGATTTACAATTGTACTGACGCCAGCGAATCACTGGATGTAAATATATATCAACTTGCAAATTTTAATGATTTTTGTCACTCGATAGATTTACTATTTCTTAAAGAAGATGAAGATGGTGTAAGCAAACTCGCCTTTAAAAATTAATTAAGTAATTATGAATATTGCAAAATAAAAAATAAGTATAATTTTAAATTCATAGAATGAAGTTAAATTAAAGCAAATGCATAAAAATGCTTCCATTGTGGTGTTTGGTTTGAGATCGAATGTATTTCATAATTTTAAACAAAAATATCCTTAAGCTCAAAAATAATCAAATAAAAGGTAAATCAATTCAAAAAAAGGAAAAATACAAGAAAAATTAATTAAAATTAAATTTCATAGAATGAAGTTAAATTAAAGCAAATGCATAAAAATGCTTCCATTGTGGTGTTTACTTTGAGATCGAATGTATTTCAGACGAAGATAAATATAAATAAAACAATAAATTAAAAATTTCAAATTTTAAAATGATGTCGCTGTATGACAAAAATACACAACAGTGGACAAAAAACAGAACAAAAAAAGAAAATAAATAAATAAAATAAAAATGGTAATGTTTTCCAAGAATAAACTTCCCTGTCAGACACAAGTCGCTGCGTTTTAGAAGGAAACATGAAAACCATTTAAAATTGAATGAAAATGTATTAACCCTTTTAGGACTATAAGATTTTGCAAGAAATTGCGCGTGTGCCATCGTACACGTGATAGAAGTGAAACTTCTTCAAAACAGACAGAAAGAGATCATCTCAAAGTCTGTCAGTCTGTCTGTCCATTCTTTATCGTGTTTAATTGTTGTTGTTGTTGTACTTATGTTTCCCGTAAATCAAATTATTTCATCAATGAGCTTCTGTGTGTTTCTCGTTCCTTTTTTTTCGTACATTCGTTTGTTTTTGTACAACACACAAGCTATTTGCTTGCATGTTGTTGTTATAAACATTTTTATGCACACAAACTGCATGTTGTTGTTGTGGAAATTTAATCTCTTTTTTGTGACCTTTCCGATGGATTTTCCAAAAATTTTATTAAGTATTGGGGATATGCAAATAGAAATACACACTCTGTGAATATTTGAAGTCTCTACCTAGTGATTCATGAGATAAAGAATTACCAAAACGTGACGATTTGTATTTTTTCACTCAAATTTTTAGTATGTATAAATTTTTGCCCAACGCCGCTAAAGAAGTTTCACTTAAAAAAAAAAAAAAAAACCCATATCGCTTAGTCAACTCGTATTGTCGATCTTCATCAAGGAAGTATATACTTTACGGGGCCTCCGATGTATAATAAATAATAATATACTTCAAAAAGTTTTCCTAATAAGAACATGAATTTGAATTTGGGTTTATATGGAAGCTACACGGTCCAGTAATCGTAGTGGTAAGTGAATATTAGTCAGACTTTATGGGAGTCTCTAATATCCAGTAATTGGAGTATACATATTCAATCATAACAAGTGCTAGTTTGTAAACTAAGAGCTTTTCATACTTAAGAACAAATGAACAAATGAACAGATAGACAGATGGACATGATTTACTAGATTCTCTATATATACTATGTATTAGACACTTTGTCTTGATGTAACAACATTTATTTCAATGAAAAATTTTCCGATAAACTATGTTTCTCGTTTTAATTTCCGGCGCGTAAATAATTAAAGATAATAGCTTGTGGCTTTGTTATTTTTTGATGATTACCGCGAAGACCAAACTCACGGGGAATTACAGCCGTTAACTCGCATCGCAGGTCCACTTGAATCATCGGTATGCCCAAAATCCGAACATCCTCTCCTTTGTACTTCTCCTTGATAATGGAGACATCCATGACATTGTTCATAAGCTTTTTCACAGCCAGTTTTGTTCCATTGCATGTCGATGTTACGCGACACGCTGATGTGTGACCCTACTTTCAATAGCAAATTGTGGGGTGTTAAAACAGGCAAGAGGAAATTCAAAATTTCTGTGTCAACCATTTTGATGGAAAGAAATTTTGAGATGAAATTGATTTGATTATGATAAACATTGATTGATTTTATATAGAAAATTTGATCCACTCTTCCATCTCACTTACACACCTTGCCAATTTCATTTTTCATTTTGAGTTTTCCAAGTTTTCTCTCCTTCTAAACTAGCTCAGTACTCAGGTGAACACAATAAAAAAAACAAAAATACTCAAACCGGTCGAGGCATTCTTGAATTTTAGCCAGACAAATGCACAGCAATTGATTTTCATATATATAGATAAAGTGTCTCCGATGCACGGTTCTATGCATAACAAAATATAAAAATAATATAATATTTCCCATAAAACAGTGATTATGATATTTTGAAAACGGGAATGAACAATGACAACGGTTTTAAAGTGAGCTACTCTTACTTACTACTACTTCCCGTAAACATCAAAATTCAAATTTTATGACAAATATAATCAATTCTCCACGTCAAATATATACTTTTATATTATGGGAACTCCCATGCATGGTTCAATGATCCAAGGGTTTATCATTCTACATTATCTCATGCATTCATTCATACCTATGATATTATAAGTATGTCGTTCTTAAGAGAAATACAAATTGTTCCATTCTATAAAACATTACTTAACCATATAAGAATGAGTAATAAGAATCAGCTATAAAAACTGAAAACAAGTGATAACAAATTATTTAACATGCAAATGTTCTGAAAGATTTTTAATTTAGATATCCCAAATCACGTCATATGATGGTTGGTTATAACATACATAACTATAGTCTTAAGTGTTCGATTCCATCTAAACTCAAAACTTATTTTTTAAACAGGATTACAATGTATCGATCCCTTTTGATGCATTCGCCGCCACTGAATGTTAACCTAATAAACAGTAACAATGGATTTGAAGACTTGACGATATGACGTACGTAGTACATATTGTACATATGTACATGATAGTCGTAGATAATGGAGCTTGATTAGTTGTTTAGATAAGATTCGGTGGGCTCTATTGTTTTTATTAACTCTTTGTTTACCCCTTCTGTTTCTGTTTCAGTTGTTTATTAGTGTTTCTATTTTTAGAAATTAAAAGTGAAAAAGCTCCACAGAAGTTGTAGTTTGGAAGAAGTAGATGGCGCTTTATTTCATAATGGCTCATTTTGGTTCTTGATGATGTTTTAGTTCGGTCTCTTATCGTAACTTGTATGGCTTCGAATGTACCTAGTTGAGGAAGAATCGTGTTGAATTTTATTTCCTCAGGTATTCGAGCCAATAAGTTCAGGCACGAATTTACATTTTATCTTTTGATTTTATTATTTTTAACAATTTTTTTTTTTTTTTTGTTTTTTATTATTATAAATTATTTTTTTTTTATAATTTTGGTTTGTTTTTTTTTTTTGTATCTTGGTTTTTGGAATTTTGAAGTGATTCTCATTGGTTAATTATGGTTAAGGTCACTTTAGATTGTCAACTCAATGTGTGTATGAGTAGTAAATGTTTGGGGTGTGAGAGCAATACAAATTAGGAGTCATTTGTTTCTAGATTGATAACAAATTATAATTGTTGTTTATTAGATTAATCATTTTATAATTTTTTAATAAAAAAATCTTTTTTATTATATCTTCAAGGGAATTATTGATTTGTTGGCTATTGAATATATAAAAAAATTATTAGTACAAAAGAAGAAAAAAGATGAAATTCATTCTAGAAATAAGGATCTCATGATTACTATAAAAAAAAAAAGATTTGTGGAAATCTTCACAGTTCATCTAGCAAAGCTAAAAGATAAGGATTATCTCTTATATGATTTACCCTACTTTATCCATAAGATAATTTTATCATTTTCTTTAGAACAGAGTCTTTAGTTTCATCATTTGAAGAATGGAAATAAAAAAAAAAAAAAATAAATGAAAATCATTTTAATATCTAATTTATCTCATTATATTGTACATTATTTACGATTTGCATATAATTGAAAATAGTGCAATGGATTAGAGTGGTCTCGAAACTACACTTCGCTGTACTACTAACGATCACGACTGCACCCAGCTAAATTGCATATTTTGGCATAGCAATTGCGCTTTAGTAGCACTCGACTGACGTTAGCTAACGAGACCTTCCAAACACGATAAGAATCTAACAAAAATGTCCATATCAAAGTGACAAATGCATTTTTATTTATTGTACGAGTATAATTCGCCTAATCGGTTAGTAGTCGAAAGTGCATTTGTACTTAAGTATATTCAGGCTTTATCATTTGCCATTAGAATTAGTGAAGATCTTTAAATTTGTTTTAGCTTTTTTGTAATTTGATGGAACCATAATAAAGCTTTATTTTAAGCCGATTAAGAAGTCAACTTTCTGAACTTATGTATATTAAGCAAAATTATACTGAATAATGGAATATTTGGTTGTTCAGAATGTAATTTATACTCTTCACACACTGAATGGTATAACAAATTTGCCATGAAGTTTGTAACAGACAGAAGGAGATATCGGAGACCTCATAAACTACTGCAATTAAGTCGTCTGTTGCGAAAAACGGAATTACTTTCCGAACAACCAAATTGATAAAAAAGGTTTGTGAGTATAAGACCCTAGAAAGTATATATGTACGTATAACTATAATACCTATATTCTTGATTACTGTGAAATAACAAACAATCCCGATACAATGAGTGAGTCTTTGATCAAGCCATGTTCATCAGTCGGTCCTTACACCTTACAGATTAGTTTTTCTATAGAGCTATGGAGAGTACAAATAAGTTTCCTCCCTTTGATAAAAGAAGACTCCGGCAGTTAGTTAAGGTAAAAATTTTCAAATATAAAAAATCATGGCAACACCATTACCGATTTTGTATGAACATTATATGATTTTTTTTCGTGCGAAAATGTCTTTCTTTTACGTGAATAAGCGTCATTTGCCCTAACTTTTGATTTACGTCTTTAAGTGCGAGAAGTTATCGTGAGTCGTATCAAAGGTTTAAGAACGGCGAGTTTTATGTAGAAGACAAAGAAGCCGAAAGTGTACGAAGGCGTTGACATAGTTGGAATCATTGAAATCATACGGAAGAAGAACTTGCACTTTCATTATGTGGAGGGTTGAGGGTATTAGAGTCATTTAAAAGTATGCCTAGTTGGTATGAGAGGTCTCCCTCAGCCTCTAAAACTAACATGAAGAAATCACTAGCAGAGCCAGGTCCCGGAAGTGGCAATTTTGCCAAGCTGTACCAGGAACATCTAAAAACGACTACATAAAAAGAGCAGGGCAGTCATATAGGTGTTGAATACTCTATAATTCTTTCTCATCTTCACAGCTGCATATCCTTTTCTTATTAATTCCGTTTGGTAGCAAGGCCAGAGTATCCTAGAAAGAGTGCAGCCAGGCTCATTCAATCACTTCATGCCGCCCGTTTTCCCTAGGGGTTTCGCATCCAGTCCTGAATGGATGTCTTGTAGAGCAGAAGTTACTTCCTTATTTTCACTTTCAAGCGCAACAATTGGGCCGTAAAGATTTAACTAATACGACTTGGTTAGTTTCAATTTTTCCAATTTCTTAATCATATTTCTATTATGACATAAATGACACTGATTTATATTGCAGTTTTGTTTATATCACAACAAATTGCATTGTATAATGAAATTGGTATTAAACAGCCTCATAATTGCACAATTTACTACTATTGATCCCAAAGATCATTGTCCACCTTAAGGCTTCAAAATAATTAAAAATTACTTACTTCTTTTTGCTTCCAAGAACATATCATCTCAATATTGTAATTATATGTCACACGAATGCTGTCTGACACTACTAGCCTAGGGTTCTGGCATTACAAATCGACATCATGAACTCGTCGTTGTGGCGAATAGCTTGCATATCCTATTGCCAATCCTATCATATTAGTTATTCAAATTCCATGTAAGGTTTTCGATTTCAGTATCACATTTTATTTAAAATAAATTATGGTATGATACTGATTTGTTCCGGATACTGGATTATATCACAACAAATTGCATAATGAACCATGAGTTGCTGAATATTTTGGATTAATAAAAATCACTTGCAATTTGCACTCAATAATTTAACAACTTACTTCGCAACTTGAAAAATTAAATTAAGTGCAAGTGTAAGACAAAAACCATTTACTTCACAAAAAACGCAAGGCCTGTTATTTTCTAAATTCAAATTTAAAAATTGAGTGATATTTAAATCAATATTTACACCTGTGATTATCCTGTGTGGCTTTGTTGTCTGTGATGACTGCGCAAACTCACACGTACAAAAAATAGTAGCTGCACAAAATAAATTGTAATAATATTGGATGTTCCGTAATATATCTAATCATATAAACGAGCAAATATCCATTGCTCAATGAAATTTTACCACCGACTGACTGACTTTTTTAGCCCTAGCTCCAGATTAGTACTTATATGAATTAGTCTCCAATTTCCATTATGACTCATGTAAATGATACTGAGTTTTTTTGCAGATTAGTTCATCTCACCTTGCACAGGCGAATTGTTCTCAATGCTTAAGAACCCTTCAAATCTTATAACTCACAATCATTGAAAGCTTGATAATTGACATTATGATTTTGTATTCAATTAACAATGATACCAAAATTTTAAAAGCGACAAATCTAAGATGATTGATAAGTCGTTCGAGATGTTAATTGTGTTATATAACATAAGCAATGAAAGTCATAATAATTTTGGAATTTTAAATTTGTTTCTTTAGTTTTTTGTTGCATAAAAGACTTTATCAAAACATATATAATATTATATTCCTTAATAAATTTAAGTTAAATATATTATTTTGTTAAGTTTACAACATTTTTATAATCCATTTTCTTTTTTCTTTGTTTATGAAGCATTTAGTTTTTTTTCTCTTATTACTTTTTTTTATAATATTTAAAAAAAAAAAAGAGTCGAGTATTATTTATTTTATTGAGTGTAAATTTGCTTAATATGCTAAATAAATTTTTTTAAAAATATATGTAACTTTATGTGTATTGCAATATTTGTATGTATGTTTGTTTATGAGTTTTTGTATGTACAATTTGTAGTAAATAATTCGTATTTAATTAATTAATATATAAATTTAAAGATTTGTAAATAAGAAACACAACGCACACACGCAAATCAAAAAATTAGATTAAAAAAAAAGAATAAGAATACAAAATAACAATAAAATTTGTGCAAATCCATTTTGGAATGTTAAATCACTTTTAAATATTTCTTAACTAAAATTAAAGTTTTATATATAAAAAATAATATTATTGTAAATATATTGATGATGATTGTTGTTGTTGTTGTTGTTGTTCATGTGCATGTGTTTTTTTGTAATATGTAATTAATTTATTTGATATTGATATTTCATCTAATCCACATTCAATTGAAATCAATTCAATTCAATTCCTTGGCATGGCTCCCAAGCGAAACCAGTCAATCAACTCTTTACGTAAATCATATTTTGATAAATCTATTTGAAAGCCACCAAGTAATTCATTCTCTTGGAGAGCATCGTGTGACCACACTGTGACAGTTAATAAACGATTCTGTATGGTCTCCAAGGGCATGCGATATTCCAGCTAAATTATAAAAACATAATTTAAAATCTTTAAAAAACAAATATTACAATAATAATTTCTTACTGTTTCCATGAAACTGGGTACACAGGTTTTTCGAACAACTTTGGTTTTACGTTTAGTCGCTTTCGTTGGATCTGGTTTCAGGTAGCACTTAACATAAGTGTTGGGCTCTTGACCCCCCTGCAGCATAGGTAAACTCTTAGCGTGATGGATCTAATAGAAATTAAGTTATAAATTTAGTATTCTTTATTTAAGACATGGTTGACATACCATCACAGTTAATACACCACGTCTATATTGCAATGATAATTTGATTTGACCAACGTCATTGGTATTATCACGAGTTGGTTGTACTTTGACTTCTAAATAAAATGATAAAAATATAATATAAGGATAAACTTCTTATTATCAAAATATTCTTTTCTACCTCTGACTTTTGACACATCCAGTTTAGCCTCTTGTTGATCACGTAACAAAGGATGAAAGAATGTATAAACCAAATCGGAATGGGCTATTTCATCGGCAGCATCGAAGAGAGAAATCAGGAATTTTTGAATCTCCGGTAGACGTCGTTCTGCCACTGATTTGACATTTGATCGTCCAACATGCACGCCACTAGGTAAACTGGAAATGGAAATGGAAATTAATATACTTAATACAATAGATTGAACATTTTTAAACTGTCATTATCCGTTTCACGCAGTGAATAGTATTATAAGTTGGAATATGGGAAACCCCATAAATTGTATACGTATTGTATATTGTTGATCAGTTCAACGGGACGAGTTGTTCTATGTATATACAATAATCAAAACGAAAAACATTTGTTTTATGTAAGCAATATAAATAGCTTTCGAAAATAAGCAATTTTATCAGCACTGTGAAAGGCTACATTAGCTTGATATTTGTGTTCCGCATGAATTGAAATAAAATCATTTAACGCAACGAATTTAGATTAGCGATAAACATTTCAAAAGCAAATCAAGCGATAGTATTTTTTTAATAGATTGTCTACATCAGGAGTCGGCCAACTTCTATATACCTCTTTTTTTCTAATCCGACTCGTGGTGCGAAGCAACCACTTTAAAGCAGGACCAAATAATCCTGTAGAAAGTAGATATGGGCCCCACGCAGCTTAGGGGTTCAGAGCACTGCGTGACAGTAACTAAGGGGAACGACTCTGAGACTTGCATTGCCCTTGCTTAAACAGGCTTCGCTTGAAAAATTTTAGCAGAACGACTATATCTCGGAATGTTTGAGAGACCAGAAGAACATAGGTATACAGTTTTTATTACATGGACAGAAATGCCGTAAAATGTATACGATCTTTACCAATCCCTGGTCTACATTACTACAACAGTAAAATGGAAAAAAGTCATAGAACAGAATGGCAGATTAGATTAGGTTTAAACTGGCTTTTGAAACACCAATACTCATTATATGTCAATCTTAATGCAATTGCTAGGAAAAGTATTGTATTTCCGTACTAGGGGCAGCTGCAATTCCACTATCAAGATATTTATACATCTACACTTTTTATGAACGGAGTGATTCATGAGAAAGATTATAGATATATAATTCATTAAGGTTTTTTGTTTCAATTAGTTGAAATATGACGATGATTGATGAAAATGTCAGAAAAAATAATGCCATGAACTGTGTTAACCACATAACCAAATGTCGTAGACAGCAGAAAGCAGTGTAGCTGATAAAACAGTGTGATGTGAGTTACACAGTCAAGATTCGTATCTTTAAACCTGAAACCTACCACAACACTACAGCCTATTAAAGGAATAAATAAAAAATATTGCTTCAATGTTATGTGGTTGTCATAAATTAAAATCAAATCTAAGTGCCGTTTTACACGTTGAGTTTTATGAGCAGAGTTCTCACATGAGTTACAAATTTGTTGTCAAAGTTATTTGAAGAAAGAGGGCAGGTTTCCAAAGAATTGCAATTGCATTAAAAAATCCCAACTAACAAAATTTATTATCGAAAAAGCTTTCGCATATATAGAATAAATACGTATACATAATTTGTTAGGTTGTACCTCAATTCTCACACACCCAAAATTAACACAATTTTATGGTATCAGAAATATGATAAAGTACAAAGAGAGATATAAGAGATTCATAGATAACACAACTCAGAGCAATTAATTAATATTAAAATTGATAAGAAATACTAAATAACCAAGAGAAACACTTAAAAATATAATTTGCAGCAAGTTAAGAAGTGAGTTAACAAATAAAAAAGCCCCTAGTGAGCAAGCTATGGAGAGAGCCAACTCTCTTTTCAAAGAGCAAAATGATAAAATGCTTTCCGGTTCAAAGCTAATGAATCTAAGAGATGCGCGAAATGAGCGTGAAAAAAGCCATTTGATTCGATAAACACTTCACACAGTTGAGACAATCGGTCAATCAGTTAACAAACTTCGAAGTGATACAAACATTTGATCGCGTTGACTAAAGTGAAATTGTGTGTGATTGTGTTAGTCCTCCAGTTGTTTTTCAAGACAATAACGAGGAAGAAGGATCAATAAAGTGACTAGTGACTATTATAACATGATGATGATTTTTAAATAAAAATTAAAAATACAAATGATGCATTTGGGATTCATAAATCCAGGTAAAGTTATGTGAAACCCTTAAATAATATTAATTGAACTGAAGTGACATGTCACCACTTCATGTAGAATTTGCAGGCTTGACTTCGCTTCTCGTTTCCTTGTGTCTGTTGTGTGGAATGATGTTTGCTATATTGGGAATTAAACTTTGGTCCTTTAGACGTCGTTTGGTTATCGAACAGGATGCTTCACGATATGAAGCCATGGGTGCCGAAACCCGATCTGATATTTTTACAACACAACGCGATACAAGTGATAATTCTTCAAAGGATAGTGAGGTAAGTAGAAATTAGTGAATAACCACAATGAACTAACAAAGAAAAAGGACAACAACGTGCAAGTGAAGAACGGCATTGTAAATTTATTGTAAATTACAAAAATTGCTCTTTGCCACTGAAAAACAGATAACGACGACAAATTTCAAACTTTCATATATACAGAGATATACTATAGATACCCGTACATATATGTATCATCGTATATACATTTTGTTGTTGGGCTTATTGTATCTCTTCAGTCAATTATTTTACTTACTTTTATATCGCATGACATGACGCATCTAAACAATCGCACGCATTTATTTAGTTGCACGATTAGGAGACACTTAAATTGGGGGGAGCGTGAATGGCAACAGCTGTTTTAAAACAGAACTTTTAAAATCTTTGATTTGTTTTATTTATTTTTTAATATTTGAAAGTGGGATATCAATTACAAGAGAGACTTTTTTCCAGAGAATTCATTAAAAGTTATCAAGCTATGACAAATATTAAAATGATTTATTTGTATTGCTTGATGAACCTGAATTAAAATCCATACTAAGACAAAATTTCTGTTAAATAACAAAAACTTTAAGATGATTGAGTCTTCTCCATTGCTATTGTACATTGTCAAGCTGACATGGTTAAAAGCCTATGCCAGTGATAAACCTAAGAAGGTCTCCCATGCCAGCAAGATCATAAGTGAACACCTAAGCCAAGAAGAAATCACAAATGATCAGTTAGGCTTCTTGGTGAACTCATTCCCTATAACGTGATTAGCATGTCTCGGCTCAAGTCTTAGTTTGTAAAAAATTTCCATCGATACAATCCAAATCAAAATTTAAATGCGTGTAGTTGTAAGATCAAGAGGCACATGTTTCGGGGGAACGAGAATAGCAACAGCTGTTTTGGACTGGAATGATAAATTTAATTTCTTTCAACAATGTAAAGTGTTTGTTGTAGTATGTACGATGTATATCAATTACAAGTCTATTTTCAGAAGATACTCGTACTTTATTAAAATGATTAAAGCTATGACAAATTTTGAAATGATTCGTTTGTATAATGAAACTGGTCTAAAAGTCTTATGAAGCCCAAATTCTAGTCAAATTGTAAAAGCCATTTAGTAGACGAGTCTTAGTATTGTATATTTTAGATATAATGCTCAAAATATTGTTTAAATTTTAAGAAATGAAAATCAATACAAGTTCCATTATCATGCCTAACCTTTGAAAGTTTATCAATATTTATGTTGGATGGCTCTCGAATTTTTTTTGTTGCCTGTGTGCGCCACGCCACTCCTTCTAGAATATGTTAACTGAGATATTGTAAGTTTCTCAATATCAAACACTCATCATGCACATGGTTCTTATCACAAACCACTATTCAAAATTTTTAAACATTTTCCAGTTACCCGAAGGTATTGAAGTCCAGGGTGTTTTTCGGCAAAGTCACGATGTCAAAGGGGATATAGTGCAACAACGTAAGTTATATATTTATTTATGTTAATTATACTCAAATAAATAAAATATATGATTTGTTTACAGCTATACGAGTATCAAGGAGTGCACCAAATCTGCTATTAGAAACTCAGACTTCACAAACGAATGAAGGGTCATCAATCTTGTCCAAGATTCGTCCAACACGAAAACGTAAAGAAATAAAGAGCAACATTTTTGTACCACCAACACGAACACCTCCAAGACCACCAACTCGCACTCCTCCAAGACCACCACCACCACTTCTAGAAGATGTAACCCAAGAAAACAAACAAAACCAATTTCAAGATACTGACTTTGCTTCAAGATTAGAAATAGTTGCCGCAAAATTAGAAGAATTTGCTGCAGATTTTCAAATGGTTGAAAAATCAATTGTACATAAAGAAGCGAAACAGTTGAGCATCGCAGACCAAGAACCAACCACTTCTGTGGCAGCATTTGTGACAGCAACAAATAAAAGTCCAGTAGAAATATTTCGTCAGACGGCCAATGCTAAAGCAATGACAGTAAATGAAACACCGGTCACAACTTTTGAGGCCCAACCTAGTATCGAAGGGTTTTTACCAATTCACCAGAATAAACTCCAAAAAACTACGGTCAATGAACGAGGCAAGCGTAACAGCTTTTTAACAATTGAACCGGGCCAATTCAAAGATCGCAATGAAGAAGATGCTCTTGCTAGATTACGGGAAGCTACGGTTAACTCAGGAAATGGACAAGCCAAGCGTAACAGCTTTTTATCAATTGAACCAGGACAATTCAAAGATCGCAATGAAGAAGATGCTCTTGCTAGATTACGAGAAGCTACGGTTAACTCAGGAAATGAACGAGGCAAGCGTAACAGCTTTTTAACAATTGAACCGAGCCAATTCAAAGATCGCAATGAAGAAGATGCTCTTGCTAGATTAGGGGAAGCTACGGTTAACTCAGGAAATGGACAAGGCAAGCGTAACAGCTTTTTGACAATTGAACCGGGCCAATTCAAAGATCGTAATGAAGAAGATACTATTGTTAGACTACAGGAAACAGATGGACGAGGCAAGCGTAACAGCTATGTAAAGTACGAAGAAGTCGATAAAATAGATGAGAATATAAATTATTTTCTAAACAAATGGGATACAATTGCTCTGGAAAATTTGAATTCGGCTCATACATTTGAGAAAAGTACTAATAGACCCAGTTATAAGTCTTCTTCTCTTATGTCAGTATTGGAACCACCAAATTCTTTCGATCTTTTTCAAAATCTGGAACAAGAAAGTCTTGACCGTAACGTGAAGCAATTGTGGCTAAAAATCGACAATCATAATAATGCTCAAACTCATGATACCCAATTCCGACAAAATCGACACTCCACTGATTTGCATGAAGCCGACATACTTGCGGATTTAAGTCCGAAATATACTAGGCTGGAAGAAGTTGTCACTACACCAACAGGTTTTGGCAAGAACATCGATGAGGATTGGGAAAACTTTGAGAACTTGAGTGTAATAACCAGTGCAGAAGAAATATTCGAAACAAAAATGAAACAAAAAGACACGACTTTATTAGACAAAGATATTACAGCTACCAATACAGAAGCCAATAATTTCAATCCATTTGTCCGAGAATTAGAGATGCCAGATACTGAAGAAGGTGCTACTGCACTTGACATCAATGAAATTAATTTGATTGATACAAAATTACCAGATAATAACTCGTTAATGGAGTTCGATACACTGCTGCCCAATTATGAAGATTCCAAGAAAAACGAACCAAAATCATTACGTGAATCCACTCCATTGAAAAAGGTACAATTTGTGAGCAGCATTGAAGATTTTAATAATGAAATGCATACAAATGAAGACACAACCATGCAATATGTCAAGGATATAGAAACCGATAATGATAATGTTCCTTATATAACCAATATCGATGAAATCTATCATGATTTGGGTTTGGAAAGCACACCGCCCCAATTTCCAAACGAAAGCATTTTAGATGAAATGGCTGAAAAACTCTTAAGCTCCGGCAGTATGCAGCAGCGAACTACATCAAATTCGAATCAAAATATCACGACTCAAGATCTCGTAAGCTCCAAAGGTATGCAACAGCAATATAATTCAAACTCGAGCCAAAAAATGATGACTTTAGAACTACCAAGCTTAAGCGAAAACATTGCGACTCAAGAACTCTTAGGCTCCGAGGGTATACAACCAATACCAAGCTCCAGCCAAAAAATTTTGCCTCAAGAACTCTTAAGCTCCGACGGTATACAACCAATACCAAGCTCGAGGCAAAAAAATGCGGCTCAAAACCAATTAAGCTCCGAGTGTATTCAACCAATACCAAATTCGACTCAAGATCACTTAAGCTCCAAGGGTATACAACCAATAACAAGCTTGATCCAAAATGTTGCGACTGAAGAAATTTTCATCTCTAAAGGTATGCAGCAGAAGCCTATGCCAAGCCCGCGCCAAAAACTTACGACTCAAGAACTCTTAAGTTCCGAGGGTATACAACCAATACCAAACGCGAGGCAAAAAAATGCGACGCAAGAACTCTTAAGTTCTAAAGGTACGCAGCAGAAAACTATTTCTATACTATAGTAGTGCTTATCAAAATTATACACCAAATTTTTTTTTCTTTTCTGTATCTCCAAATTTATTTATTTGTATTGTTTGCAATAAGAGAAAAATTTAAACAAAATTCTAGCATAAAAAAAAATACTTTTGGCTTTTATTGAAATACTCCATTTCTGCATGATTGTAATCGTATCAAAATTATACGAAACCTTGCGTGTTTTTGTTTGTAATGCAAAAACAACTTAAATAATTAAATTAACATAAGATTTAACCCCTTTTGGTATATATAGCTTCCAATATCCTCATCCTTAGCGAGGTAAACAAATTATTTGGAATGTTTGGCTCTGAATTGTCCCACTCTCTTAAAATGACTGCCTTCAGACCTGAAGAAGACTCGTATTCGATATTTTCCGCGTAAACATGTCTAGTCAGGATATCCCATACTTAGCTCCTCAATGGGGTTTAGATCAAGCAAATCCATGAAGTCAACGGAACACATATTCAAAAATTCATTTATTTGCCGGCTTGAAAGGATACGCCCATTATCATTCATGATTCTAAGTGCTACTTTTCTATTTCACCTAAAAATGATGTACTCTGTGATGTACATCTTGAAGCTCTCAAAACACAATTCAAGTAAACTCGTCTTGTGAATGGCAGGTAGCCCAAATCATGACAGACTTGCTACAAAAATTTCTCTTGAATAATATGCGCTGTTTCTTTTTCAAAAACTGCCAGTTAAAACTTAAACTTCATTTCGTTCGAAAAAAAGACTTTTTACGAAAACAAATTGTTAAAATGCCAAATGTTAAAAAGGCAATTAATATATTCCGAGTGAGTTATTGGTTCATAAATTATTTGTTTTCAATTGAAGCCTTATAATGTGCACGAATTTTTGGAGCTTACTTCAATATAGATCTAATAAGTCTTTTGGAACTGTTTGGAACTCGCCAAATCGTTGTTAACGAAAATAGCTTGCTGCAATGCTTGACAAGTTTGGGAAAGGGAGATTATTGAATTGCTTGCTTTCGCTTATCAGGATCCGATAGCTTAAGTCAAGTTTTCTATTTTTTTTTTATAAGTAACCGGGGTTTTCAGGAAGGAATCAAGAACACAATTTGTACGACTAATTTTGTCAGAAATTGAGCGCCGATTGATATAGTTTTTCCCCCTTTTTCCGTTAAAATCCCTCCTTCCTCGCTGCATTAAAAAAAAAAACAACCAATTAAAATATATATTTTGACAAATAGCCATTTAAGCGGTTATCGTACACTGTCCGGTTACAATCAAGCAGAAATTTATTTTTCCAACAATAACTAATTTATTTATTATTTATTTAATCCAAGCAACACTATTTTTTGTACGCAGTCGGATCGTGATGAATAACATCGGAGGGCAGTTGAAAGTGCATTAGAGCCTCTTCAGTGTTGTGTTAGAAGGCCGACCAAATGATATGTATAGACCTACATATAATAGCAAAATGAGATTTCCTCGTAGTAATCGGACCATCTTAACTCAGTTAATGGCGGGCTGGTCTCTTATCCTCCTCTCTACAGGGAACGTACATATACGTCTCTCTGGCAACACTTGCTGTCCGCACTGTGTTGGTTCTCCTCATAGCACTATTCACCTTTTCAACTGTCCTAATAAACCGACTCATTTGACTTCAATTGACTTAAGGCTGCGACCAATAAAAATAATTTAATTTATTTCTTCCTTTTTATTCCTTTTGTTACACACAAATCTCCGTTTTCTCTTAACCATTCCCATTACCATTTAATTGTATGCGTACCTCTACTTGCAGCCCCCTTACTGTTACAACAACAAAAACCAAAATCGAGCATTACTATTGACAATGAAAAAAGTGCTATCAACTTCTACTCTCATATCATATATTTGAATAAAATTTTCGGTGAATTAGAGAATCCAGGTATTCCACATACATGGGATCTTGAAGAAGATGGTGTTGAACTTGACATCAATAAAATTGAAGCTAAATATAATAAATTCAATACAAAATTACCACATGCTGACTCCTTACTTGAGGACGAAATACCTAAGTATTTGCTGCCGAATAAGGATGCCATGAAAACTAAATCAGAATCATTAAATGAGCCTACTCCATTGAAAACAGCACGATTTGTGAACAGCATTGAAGATTTATATAATGAAATGCATAAATGTAAAGATACAACCAAGCCAGTTGTCACGGACATAGAAACCAATAATGTTGCTGAGATACTCTTAAGCTCCGAGGGTATGCAGCAGCAATCAATACCATACTCGGAACAAAATATTGAGACGCAAGAAAACTTAAGCTCCAAAGGAATGCAGCACAAACCCACACCAAAATCGGAACAAAAAATCCCGACTCAAGCATACTTAAGCGCCGAAAATATGGACCAGCAACATATACTAAACTCGACTCACAAAATCGCGGCTCAAGAAGACTTAAACTCCGAGGGTATGCAACAGCAACCAATACCAAGCTCGGAACAAAATATTGAGCAGCAAGAAAACTTAAGCTCCAAATGTATGCAGCAGAAATCTACACCAAAATCGGAACAAAAACTCACGACTCAAGAATACTTAAGCGCCGAAAATATGGACCAGCAACATATACTAAACTCGACTCACAAAATCGCGGCTCAAGAAGACTTAAACTCCGAGGATATGCAACAGCAATCAATACCAAACTCGGAACAAAAAATAGCGACTCAAGAAAACTTAAGCTCCAAAGGTATGCAGCAGAAATCTACACCAAAATCGGAACAAAAACTCACGACTCAAGAATACTTAAGCGCCGAAAATATGGAGCAGCAACATACACTAAACTCGACTCACAAAATCGCGGCTCAAGAAGACTTAAACTCCGAGGGTATGCAACAGCAACCAATACCAAGCTCGGAACAAAATATTGAGCAGCAAGAAAACTTAAGCTCCAAATGTATGCAGCAGAAACCCACACCAAAATCGGAACAAAAAATCCCGACTCAAGCATACTTAAGCGCCGAAAATATGGACCAGCAAAATATACTAAACTCGACTCACAAAATCGCGGCTCAAGAAGACTTAAACTCCGAGGGTATGCAACAGCAACCAATACCAAGCTCGGAACAAAATATTGCGACTCAAGAAAACTTAAGCTCCAAAGGTATGCAGCACAAACTTACACCAAAATCGGAACAAAGAATCACGACTCAAGAATACTTAAGCGCCGAATATATGGACCAGCAAAATATACTAAACTCGACTCACAAAATCGCGGCTCAAGAAGACTTAAACTCCGAGGGTATGCAACAGCAACCAATACCAAGCTCGGAACAAAATATTGCGACTCAAGAAAACTTAAGCTCCAAAGGTATGCAGCACAAACTTACACCAAAATCGGAACAAAGAATCACGACTCAAGAATACTTAAGCGCCGAATATATGGACCAGCAAAATATACCAAACTCGACTCACAAAATCGCGGCTCAAGAAGACTTAAACTCCGAGGGTTTGCAACAGCAACCAATACCAATCTCGGAACAAAATATTGAGCAGCAAGAAAACTTAAGCTCCAAAGGTATGCAGCAGAAATCTACACCAAAATCGGAACAAAAACTCACGACTCAAGAATACTTAAGCGCCGAAAATATGGAGCAGCAGCCTACACTAAACTCGACTCACAAAATCGCGGCTCAAGAAGAATTAAACTCCGAGGGTATGCAACAGCAACCAATACCAAGCTCGGAACAAAAAATTGCGACTCAAAAAACTTAAGCTTCAAAGGTATGCAGCCGAAATCTACACCAAAATCGGAACAAAAACTCACGACTCAAGAATACTTAAGCGCCGAAAATATGAAGCAGCAGCATACACTAAACTCGACTCACAAAATCGCGGCTCAAGAAGACTTAAACTCCGCGGATATGCAACAGCAACCAATACCAAGCTCGGAACAAAATATTGCGACTCAAGAAAACTTAAGCTCCAAACGTATGCAGCAGAAATCTACACCAAAATCGGAACAAAGAATGACGACTCAAGAATACTTAAGCACCGAAAAAATCGCGGCTCAAGAAGACTTAAACTCCGAGGGTGTGCAACAGCAACCAATACCAAGCTCGGAACAAAATATTGCGACTCAAGAAAACTTAAGCTCCAAAGGTATGCAGCACAAACTTACACCAAAATTGGAGCAAAGAATCACGACTCAAGAATACTTAAGCGCCGAATATATGGACCAGCAAAATATACCAAACTCGACTCACAAAATCGCGGCTCAAGAAGACTTAAACTCCGAGGGTTTGCAACAGCAACCAATCTCGGAACAAAATATTGAGCAGCAAGAAAACTTAAGCTCCAAAGGTATGCAGCACAAACTTACACCAAAATCGGAACAAAGAATCACGACTCAAGAATACTTAAGCGCCGAATATATGGACCAGCAAAATATACCAAACTCGACTCACAAAATCGCGGCTCAAGAAGACTTAAACTCCGAGGGTTTGCAACAGCAACCAATCTCGGAACAAAATATTGAGCAGCAAGAAAACTTAAGCTCCAAAGGTATGCAGCAGAAATCTACACCAAAATCGGAACAAAAACTCACGACTCAAGAATACTTAAGCGCCGAAAATATGGAGCAGCAGCATACACTAAACTCGACTCACAAAATCGCGGCTCAAGAAGAATTAAACTCCGAGGGTATGCAACAGCAACCAATACCAAGCTCGGAACAAAAAATTGCGACTCAAGAAAACTTAAGCTTCAAAGGTATGCAGCCGAAATCTACACCAAAATCGGAACAAAAACTCACGACTCAAGAATACTTAAGCGCCGAAAATATGGAGCAGCAGCATACACTAAACTCGACTCACAAAATCGCGGCTCAAGAAGACTTAAACTCCGCGGATATGCAACAGCAACCAATACCAAGCTCGGAACAAAATATTGCGACTCAAGAAAACTTAAGCTCCAAACGTATGCAGCAGAAATCTACACCAAAATCGGAACAAAGAATGACGACTCAAGAATACTTAAGCGCCGAAAAAATCGCGGCTCAAGAAGACTTAAACTCCGAGGGTGTGCAACAGCAACCAATACCAAGCTCGGAACAAAATATTGCGACTCAAGAAAACTTAAGCTCCAAAGGTATGCAGCACAAACTTACACCAAAATTGGAACAAAGAATCACGACTCAAGAATACTTAAGCGCCGAATATATGGACCAGCAAAATATACCAAACTCGACTCACAAAATCGCGGCTCAAGAAGACTTAAACTCCGAGGGTTTGCAACAGCAACCAATCTCGGAACAAAATATTGAGCAGCAAGAAAACTTAAGCTCCAAAGGTATGCAGCACAAACTTACACCAAAATCGGAACAAAGAATCACGACTCAAGAATACTTAAGCGCCGAATATATGGACCAGCAAAATATACCAAACTCGACTCACAAAATCGCGGCTCAAGAAGACTTAAACTCCGAGGGTTTGCAACAGCAACCAATACCAATCTCGGAACAAAATATTGAGCAGCAAGAAAACTTAAGCTCCAAAGGTATGCAGCAGAAATCTACACCAAAATCGGAACAAAAACTCACGACTCAAGAATACTTAAGCGCCGAAAATATGGAGCAGCAGCATACACTAAACTCGACTCACAAAATCGCGGCTCAAGAAGAATTAAACTCCGAGGGTATGCAACAGCAACCAATACCAAGCTCGGAACAAAAAATTGCGACTCAAGAAAACTTAAGCTTCAAAGGTATGCAGCCGAAATCTACACCAAAATCGGAACAAAAACTCACGACTCAAGAATACTTAAGCGCCGAAAATATGGAGCAGCAGCATACACTAAACTCGACTCACAAAATCGCGGCTCAAGAAGACTTAAACTCCGCGGATATGCAACAGCAACCAATACCAAGCTCGGAACAAAATATTGCGACTCAAGAAAACTTAAGCTCCAAACGTATGCAGCAGAAATCTACACCAAAATCGGAACAAAGAATGACGACTCAAGAATACTTAAGCGCCGAAAAAATCGCGGCTCAAGAAGACTTAAACTCCGAGGGTGTGCAACAGCAACCAATACCAAGCTCGGAACAAAATATTGCGACTCAAGAAAACTTAAGCTCCAAAGGTATGCAGCACAAACTTACACCAAAATTGGAACAAAGAATCACGACTCAAGAATACTTAAGCGCCGAATATATGGACCAGCAAAATATACCAAACTCGACTCACAAAATCGCGGCTCAAGAAGACTTAAACTCCGAGGGTTTGCAACAGCAACCAATCTCGGAACAAAATATTGAGCAGCAAGAAAACTTAAGCTCCAAAGGTATGCAGCAGAAATCTACACCAAAATCAGAACAAAAACTCACGACTCAAGAATACTTAAGCGCCGAAAAAATCGCGGCTCAAGAAGACTTAAACTTCGAGGGTGTGCAACAGCAACCAATACCAAGCTCGGAACAAAATATTGCGACTCAAGATAACTTAAGCTCCAAAGATATGCAGCAGAAATCTACACCAAAATTGGAACAAAAACTCCCGACTCAAGCATACTTAAGCGCCGAAAATATGGACCAGCAACATATACTAAACTCGACTCACAAAATCGCGGCTCAAGAAGACTTAAACTCCGAGGATATGCAACAGCAACCAATACCAAGCTCGGAACAAAAAATTGAGACTCAAGAAAACTTAAGCTCCAAAGGTATGCAGCAGAAATCTACACCAAAATTGGAACAAAAAATCACGACTCAAGAATACTTAAGCGCCGAAAATATGGACCAGCAACATATACTAAACTCGACTCACAAAATCGCGGCTCAAGAAAACTTAAACTCCGAGGGTATGCAACAGCAACCAATACCAAGCTCTGAACAAAATATTGCGACTCAAGATAACTTAAGCTCCAAAGGTATGCAGCAGAAATCTACACCAAAATCGGAACAAAAACTCACGACTCAAGAATACTTAAGCGCCGAAAATATGGAGCAGCAGTATACACTAAACTCGACTCACAAAATCGCGGCTCAAGAAGAATTAAACTCCGAGGGTATGCAACAGCAACCAATACCAAGCTCGGAACAAAATATTGCGACTCAAGAATACTTAAGCGCCAAAGGTATGCAGCAGAAATCTACACCAAAATTGGAACAAAAAATCACGACTCAAGAATACTTAAGCGCCGAAAATATGGACCAGCAACATATACTAAACTCGACTCACAAAATCGCGGCTCAAGAAAACTTAAACTTCGAGGGTGTGCAACAGAAATCTACACCAAAATTGGAACAAAAAATAACGACTGAAGAATACTTAAGCGCCGAAAATATGGAGCTGCAACATATACAAAACTCGACTCACAGAATCGCGTCTCAAGAAGACTTAAACTTCGAGGGTGTGCAACAGCAACCAATACCAAGCTCGAAACAAAATATTGAGCCGCAAGAAAACTTAAGCTCCAAAGGTATACAGCAAAAACATATACTAAACTCGACTCAAGAACACTTAAGTTCCGAGGGTATGCAACAGCAACCTACATTAAACTCGAGTCAAAGTCTCTTAAGCTCCAAAGGTATGCAACCAATATCAATCTCGAGTCAAGTAACAACCGACAAAGGAGAGTCTAATAGCATCTTTAATCCACGTCCATCCATAATGCGACAACCCGGAAAAATTAAATTTGACATTGATAAATTACAATATTATGTAAATGAACCCGAAGAACAGAAACCAATCTCTTCTGATGAAGATGAATATTTCAAAATGAGTATAGCAGAAAGAATAAAGCGTTTCATGATATCAGATGAATATAATTATGAGTTGCCAAGCAAAAAAAATATGCAACAGAAACCTACACCAAAATCGGAACAAAAAATCACGACTCAAGAATACTTAAGCGCCGAAAATATGGACCAGCAGCATAAACTAAACTCGACTAACAAAATCGCGGCTCAAGAAGACTTAAACTCCGAGGGTGTGCAACAGCAACCAATACCAAGCTCGGAACAAAATATTGCGACTCAAGAAAACTTAAGCTCCAAAGGTATGCAGCAGAAATCTGCACCAAAATCGGAAGAAAGAATCACGACTCAAGAATACTTAAGCGCCGAAAATGTGGAGCAGCAACATACACTAAACTCAACTCACAAAATCGCGGCTCAAGAAGACTTAAACTCCGAGGGTATGCAACAGAAATCTACACCCAAATTGGAACAAAAAATAACGACTGAAGAATACTTAAGCTCCGAAAAAATCGCGGCTCAAGAAGACTTAAACTCCGAGTGTGTGCAACAGCAACCAATACCATGCTCGGTACAAAAAATTGCGACTCAAGAAAACTTAAGCACCGAATATATGGATCAGCAACATACACTAAACTCGACTCACAAAATCGCGGCTCAAGAAGACTTAAACTCCGAGGGTATGCAGCAGAAATCTACACCAAAATTGGAACAAAAAATCACGACTCAAGAATACTTAAGCACCGAATATATGGACCAGCAACATATACTAAACTCGACTCACAAAATCGCGGCTCAAGAAGACTTAAACTTCGAGGGTGTGCAACAGCAACCAATACCAAGCTCGAAACAAAATATTGAGCCGCAAGAAAACTTAAGCTCCAAAGGTATACAGCAAAAACATATACTAAACTCGACTCAAGAACACTTAAGTTCCGAGGGTATGCAACAGCAACCTACATTAAACTCGAGTCAAAGTCTCTTAAGCTCCAAAGGTGTGCAACCAATATCAATCTCGAGTCAAGTAACAACCGACAAAGGAGAGTCTAATAGCATCTTTAATCCACGTCCATCCATAATGCGACAACCTGGAAAAGTTAAATTTGACATTGATAAATCACAATATTGTGTAAATGAACTCGAAGAACAGAAACCAATCTCTTCCGATGAAGATGAATATTTCAAAATGAGTATAGCAGAAAGAATGAAGCGTTTCATGATATCAAATGAATATAATTATGAGTTGCCAAGCAAAAAAGGTATGCAACAGAAACCTACACCAAAATCGGAACAAAAAATCACGACTCAAGAATACTTAAGCGCAGAAAAAATGGAGCAACAACATATATCAAATTCGACTCAAAAAATCGTGATTCAAGAACACTTAAGCTCCAAGGATATGCAACAGCAACCTACACTAAACTCGACTCAAGATCTCTTAAGCTCCAAAGGTATGCAACCAATATCAATCTCGAGTCAAGAAACAACCGACAAAGGAGAGTCCAATAGCACCATTAATCCACGTCAATCCATAATGCGACAACCCGGAAAAGTTAAATTTGACATTGATAAGTCACAATATTGTGTAAATGAACCCGAAGAACAGAAACCAATCTCTTCCGATGAAGATGAATATTTCAAAATGAGTATAGCAGAAAGAATGAAGCGTTTCATGATATCAAATGATAATAAATATGAGTTGCCAAGCAAAAAAGGAAATCCACAGCCGTCAAAAGTTTTTGCCGGCGAATTTAAGCGCGTGCATATTTCGGATGACACGCATGAGGAAAAAGTGTTTAAATGTCAGGAACGATCTAGTTCATTCGTACGTCAACAAATTAGAAATCTAAACAAATGTGTAGTGGAAAAAGAGTTTCCATGTCAGGAACGATCTAGTTCATTCGTACGTCAACAAATTAGTAATCTAAACAAGATTGTAGTAGGCGAACATCTGGAATTTGTTAGACTAAAGAAATATGTACCCACCAATCTACAGGGTCAAAAAGAATAGATACCAGTTCCAGCAACACAAAAACCAAGTCTTGCCTCTACTAATCGGCACACATAAAGAAATTCATAAAAAAAAAAAAATGGGTGAAGATAGGAGTAGTTTTAGAAAATCTCTTTGGGTTTCACTTATTTAATCGAATTAAATTTTAAGTGATTTTTAAGTAAATATTTTGTTAATTTTAAGAATTTTAGTAGATCTCACACAAGAATATCTATCTAAATGTTGAATACATGGACTCCATTACTATTTCTATACGGATGCATAGATACATTCAAATGATACTCAATATTATTTTGTGACACAACAAATAATAATACGTGAATACTAAATACAAATAAATAGTTTGTAAAACAACTGTGACAGAAGACAGCATTAAGCTTGGCGAATTAGGCAATCAATTCCATTTGTTTTGCTTATTAACCCAAATAAAATGCTTCTGCTCTGTAACAAATATAAAATAGTAATAGTAATAAGAAACTAAATAGTCATTTGGCTCGGTTTTATAAAAAAGTGTTTGAAAATCTAATGAAAATAAGGAACGAAACTTTGATTTGGACTTGATCGCTCTTAAATTTGTGGAGGGGTCTCAATCTAAATCTAATCAAGATCTACGGATAAAATCGTGAAGAATTCCATAATAAGTTTAATTAAATACGTATATTTTACCTGTGTAATTTTACTAGAGGAAAATGTAGGCACAACTTTTGATGGAACTCAGTAAATTCTTTGTACGATCGAAACAAGTGTGTGGGATCCGGTTGCCCATGTCGTGTTACGCGTAAAATATATGTGTAATACTTCTCCATGTCATAGTGTTTTTGGCAACGTACAATTATGACGCTTTTCAGGCGACCATCCTGTTGCATTCTATAAATATAAATGACTTATTTCATACACCTAAAATATTATATTTAAGTTAAGTTTCTCTTACGTATATTTGCGTGGAACAAATGACAAT
The DNA here is from genome assembly GCA_037043295.1 of Amiota minor. NCBI lineage: Eukaryota > Metazoa > Arthropoda > Insecta > Diptera > Drosophilidae > Amiota > Amiota minor. The sequence goes on from JBAMAW010001063.1 coordinate 1,748,013, forward strand.
AATTCACCACTGCCTTCATCATTGGAAAAGCGCATTTGTGCCAAATTGTGTAAAAAGAAATTGAATTGGGTGAACCAACTTTTGAGTGAGAATTGTATCATTTTGGCAAATGTCGCTGCAGCTTCTGGATTTGATTGTGATGGCAACAAGGCTTTACGTACATAGACAACAGCATCGGAATTAACACCAGGAATGCCAGCTGTTGCCATCAGGGCCAACATATGCAAGAGTAAATCTCCATGTTTGCGTACAATATTAAAGGCACGACAACAAAGATCCACAAAATAATGAAACTCTGTTGAGGGTTTATCACCACCATTAATAACATAAGCCATGTCAGAGGTAAGAACAAAGGGTGTGCGATCTCTGCAAGATATGTAAAACAAAATTAATTAATTAATTATCACTTATAAAAATATTCTCAAATTACAGCAATCAAATACCTTTTAAAGTTGCCAAACATTTGCACATCACCAAGAAATTTACCAAAATCAATATGAAACAGATGCCCCGATGTCTTTAGCATAATATTATCGTTGTGTCGATCACAAATGCCAAGTATATAGGTTGCAACACTGTAACCTGCACAGGATACTGTAAAGTTCTTTACAGCCCGCTGATACTCCAATTGACTAGGATTTTGTTTTGCCAACCACTCGGCTATGGGGCGATCTTTAAACGATCCTGTCAGACCATATTCTACTTGGATTTTTCGCAATGTTTCTGCATCGGAAACAAGTTCAATCATGCCCTTCTTATACCCAGTTGGTACACAATTGAATGAGACTATTTTGAGATCAAGTCCTTCGGCCAACCACATTTTATTCATTACACGTATCAATTGTATGGTCAACATGTCCTGCTGTAAATCATCACCAGACTGCAAGAACAAATTCAAATGTAAGATGAACTTTCTTATATACAAATCTAAATTTTATACTCACTTTGAAAATGGCTGGAAGAAGCTCAGAATCTGGACCAATATAGGTGATCTTCAGAGGCAGGGTATTCGAATTAAAGTAGCTGCAATATCGAACATTGACACCGGTTACTTCAAGCTCTGGTCCCAAAGGCAACGAAGTGGGTTTATCAACAAGCTCCTGATGCACTTGATCCATGCCATAGCACAAAGCCTTCTGTCGATTTGATTCTTTGGCTTCTTTCACGGACTCTGCAATCTGAGCCAAATTCTGAAATGATTCGAAATTTTAAATAACTACTGGAGACAATTTTAAATAGATTCTTCTTACATACCTTACACATCATGTTCTGTCTTAGGAAACGTGCAAGTAATTTCTCTCCACACACAGCCAACAAGGCACGCAACATCATCTTATTGCGTCTATAATAACGCGCTTGGGTGATCTGTGATTCGACTAACTCATCTGATACAGATGATGCATCAATTGAGTTTTGTGGATCATCACCAGGTAAACTATGCACAAGCAACCAATATGTGTGATGTGCGATACGCGGAGATTCTAAGCATTTGCATAGAAGAAAACGTGACATGGACGAAGCCTCATATGTATCGTGCTTCAGTGACTGTAACAATTGAGGCAGATAATCCACTAATTGATCATTTGGCAAATGTGATATCCATTCGACTGCTTTTTCACGCACTTTGGCATCTGGGTAACGTGGCAAAAGTAACTCAAGAGCTTGTAGAGGAGAGAGAGGCGACCAAGAATGCAACAATGAATGCAAATCCATGAGACTGGCATAGTCCCAACTATGTGCAGCATGCAATACTTTTGGTAAGGCATTTGGAAAACTTTGCAAATACAAACGTTTCTCCCAGAACACTTCACGCTTGCCAGTGGCACCTGGATAACCTTGTTCAGCAGTATCAAGCAGTTCTTGCTGGAGATTTGTGTCCAATGAATTGAAGTCGTACCGTGGTGCCGGTGGTGGATGTTCCTGTGGCTCCGGAAATTGTATACGTCCACCATAGGGCGGGACTTCGATACTTAATACTGGACAAAGATCTGGCTGTGGATGACAGCCACGCGCCGGTGCTGGTCCCAGGAATTTATCTGTTGTCGCTGGCCACATTGAAAGCAAATATGCCCCACAAACCATTTCACGTTTGTAATCGAACAATTGCAGTGAACACCAACCCAACTCTGTAGTAACTTGTCTTCGTTCACCGTTCGTATCATTATTGGGTTCATTTTCAGCAATATGAGTTCCGTAGAGTACAAATATAAGACGCGCCTCACGTGGCAACGTACAAATTGGATTCTCCTCAAATGTTATCCAAGGGCGCGTGGAAAGAGGCCACCACTAGTGTCATTAGAGCATTTGGTGACTGTCGGTGATGATATTAAACGTGTACCATAGTTAATATGAACTCCCAACGAATAATCATCATATTTCCAATTAGGCGGTGGTCTATGAAGGCAACTAATGTTGACGACAATCGATTTGGATACACAAGAAATGGGTATCGGCGCTTGAAAGAGATTACCAAATTATCAAAATTGAAATGAAATTGTATAAAAATCAATAGACTTACTTGTTGCATAGTCAACCGTCTTGACAGAGAAACCAACACGAAAAACATTCGCATAAAGTTCTATCAATTCCTGCACAGCATCTCGTAGCTGATTGCACTTTAATTTGATCTGTTCAAGTGTGGAACGTGGCCTAAGTGTTACCTCAGAATAATCACCATAGTCACTGACGATTTCTGGATTTGATGCCGTACCCAAATATTTGGTTTGGGCATCATCACAAATCTTCTTAAGATCCACAATGCATGCGGCGATTTCTAGGGTATCAATGGAACCCAATAACGCACAAATTGCCTTCACACCTTGAACTACACCTGAACACGATATGGCCCGTGTATGTATATCACCTATTGCCGATTCCAGCTTATCAATCTCTGTTTCAAGGGTTTCAATAAGTATCATCATTGTCATATGTTATAGTTGTTGCCATTTCATTGGGCAACACATCTTCGGGTCGCAAATCAGCATCACGTGCATCATCCAGTTCTGTACGAGCAATAACCTTCATATTGCCCTCAGACTTAAGGCACAAACCCAAATGAACATCTTTCTCCAATTTCAGACTATTATGAACGCACTCCAGTTGACTAAGTTTTGAAGTTGGCGCCAGCCACTCTGAAAGTCCAATAGGCTATATATGGGTGAGATATATGTGATAGTGAATGTGAGAAATCATTTAAAATATTTGATTCTTACTTTAACAACATAATCCGTCACAGTGCCATTAACTTGCCCCTCTAAAGAACATAGAGCCTGGCCAATGACCATTTCAACCACAGAGTTTACTAAAAATCCATAAGAATTTACAAAGAATTAATAAAGTTCTGCAAATTATATAATCCATCTTATGATGATTACTTACTATCACAAGTAAAGACAACAGGTGTCCCATAGCCCTTAACCTGCTCCCCACCCACCATGGCAGCAGTGGAATTGGGCAGCAGAGTATTCAATGCAGGATGTACAACTATTTTAATGCTCGTCTCAAGTAAATAATGATAATTGAATTCCGAGGCAATAATGTGCCCAGTATTTGTGATTTCATCATTGAACAAGTAACGGGAACGTAAATCCTTTACCATATAATAGAATTCTAATAATTCAGTATCAACGGTACGTTGATCTGTAACCAATTCATAAAGACGCGTACAAGTTCTTCGACGATCAAGTACTATATGTGCTGGTATGGTATTCTGATCAGACGAAACTGTTCTCGCTGAGCTAAGCAGTTGCGCTTTAATTGCTTCCGTCGGCGCATAATTTGTTTCATAGTTGGCATTTTGTAAATTACGCGGTGGTAAAGGCGGCGGTGGTGAACACGTGCTTCCCCGTACTGTTAACCTGTTTGGATACTCATCCACGTGTGAAGGCGGGGAAGAGTAGTCTTGGGTAAGAAACTCATGACGCCAACCAATCGAAGAGACATTTGGACTCACTGCTGATTTGTCCAGCTTATTGACAGCTTCATAGACGGGATCTGAGTATTGTGTGCCATTAGAACTGTACAAATAATCGAACGGATCATACTCGGCATAATATGAGGTACAATCCGATGCATCATCGTTGCCTAAAAGTAACGAAGTCATATCACCCAATTAAACACTTTTTTTTCTTACTTTCACTTTTCAGGTTTTTAAAATTTTTTTATTATCTATGTCAATAAGAAAATCAAAATCAAAATAAATCTTAATCCAGATCACACGCAATTATGCAAAATTCACAGGTAGACGCCGCCGTATAAAGACGACTGACCGAATCGTTATGAGGGTCGGATCGGGTCTAGTAGCGTCGCTGCCCACTACTTGTAGCCAAAAATAAAGTCAAAAGAGAGATGACGAGAAAAACTTACGACAGACATAATAACAACAAACTCTACTCTATATATTTAATTGTGTATGTGTTTGGGATCTATATATATACATATCTAGATGTATGTGTACATAGGAGGTGACAACAGAAGCAACAAACTGAGATGTTTTAAAAAACAATTCTCATCGCTAACAAATACGTAAGCTACTAGCTACTGCGCGGACCTTCCTCGTTTTCAGTACAACACAATCAACTCGCTCGCCATTAGTCGTCATTAGTATTGTACGTTATACGTTATTAAAAAGCAAAGTGTTTAACACATACGGCTTACACTCTGACTGCACTTTGTCGTCTTCTTCTCCACTATTGTCCCCACTCTCTGCCTATGAATGTATTTATTTAAATTACTTCACGATCCCATAGCACTTTCGTTTCAAAAAACTGTTTACGTTGCTTTACAATATAGTGTAACAAAGCAAATCGTAAATTTCACAAATTCTTAAGAATTGAACAGAAAATGTTTGCCAATAAATTCATGTTGAAGAGATAAGAGCGAAACAGTTTAACGTGGACACTCAATGGATATTATTGTGCAGAATATACGAGGGTCCAACAATAAATCCTTAGAAGCATTATTTTTAGAGTAAAAAAAACCATTACCAATACCAAGGAAAGGCTTGATAAATACTATGAGGACTGTGCACCATCAATTTCATTGATTAAGAAGAAGATTGCTCACAATCACCGACGAATATTATTCAGAGCTGTTGGACAGACGTTAATTTCCTATTTCCTGTTTTCCAACCAGAAGAAATGGCTCGGTGTTTAGAGATTTGGATCGAATGGAGAGGCTTTTTGAGGACCTTGAGAAAATCTATTATTTGGAAGGGATAAAAGAACTCGGAAGGACTAAAAGAATTGAGCTAAAAGAAAAATAAAAAGACAATTATGAAAAACAAATTGTTTTCTAAGGATTTATTGATCGAACCTCGTAGTGAAGGTATTAATATATCACAAAAATGTACAAGAAATAATCAAATTGATGTAAAACATCACATAAGGGATTTTTTTTAACAACTTATATGTTTATATCTTATGGTAACTACTAAAAAGAGTGGACAGAAAGTGGAAGAAATCTAATCAAAATCTGTCATACAAAATAGATTATGAAATTGATTTCCCGGGAGTATGAATCACTGTATGTAAGTTTGATTAAATTAGATATGATTAGACAAGAACGACAAAAAAAAAAAACATATAAAAATGGGAATAACAACTAAAAACTGTATATAAGGGATCACACATTCTTCTATTATACAAGTACCCAATTGCATGAATCTCAGATCTTAAATTCTAAATTTTAATTGAAATAATTAAGAATCTGGGTAGATCTTAATAAAATATTGCTATGATAATAATTTACTTCAAGATCTTTATCTACATATACCCATCTTATAACTAGTTTAGCCCAAATCATTGTAAGCAAACTATATATTTGATGGACGAAAAGATTAATGGAATTTAGATTAAAAATACTAGGGAAAATTTGATGCATTCAGCGAAAATATACCTATGTATTATTGTATCTATAAGCTTAAGGCGCTCGTAGCTATAGCTTCTCCATTTAATTTATATTCTATTTTACAAAGCTTATAAATGTCTAATAAATATGGTAAATAAATAAATATTTTTTATATAAATAAATACATATATATCTATATCTATAAATTATTGTTATTATTATCTGTCAGCTGTGCGAATATTTAATACAGGTAAGATACTATATACTATACTATAAAATACTATATTTCAATTCTTTCAGTGAAATAAGAAATTAAGTAAGTAAGATAAAATTAAGGAAAGTCGGGAGCGGAAACAGTTTTATTTAGAATGGGTTCAACTGTTATTGTCAAGATTTTTGAGCCTCTGTTAAAGGTTTTCCTCCTGCTGTTCAAATGGCCTAAAATTTAAGGTACTTTCTATACGCTTCTCGCAGAAGACACGTATGACATCGTCGGAATAGTCGATGTTAAACTTCTTTTTTCTTGTTTTACTTGATTCCTTCAATAATTCATAAAAATTATAATGTTTCTATATGGAAAAATATAAGGTTTAAAAATAAAAGTGATGTAGGGAGGTGCTATACAAGTGAGTCTGAAATTTCTATAGGTTTTAGGTAATAGTACCGAATGACTGAGCTTTGCTCTGGGTAATCCTATGGCTTTAGACACTTATAGTATCAAAATTTTCATACAAATCTTTAGTCTTATCTGAGATATGTGAAATAAAGTTATATACAAAAATACATTAGATCTAGACGTCTTGATCTACAAGTCTGTTCAGAATTAGACCATCACAGTGGCAAAGCTTATGCTCTGCTGTTACTTATTATCTTCATTAAATATTCTACATTGGATTCACTAATATTATTAAATCTTCCATCAAGATCTCTAACTACAATAACCCTTTACTTCATAACTTAACCCCCTACTAGATTAATCAATAATAACCCTAGCATTCTATACATAAACACCTAAATACAGTACAATAATTTTTATGGGTTATGGCAAATTATCAGAAAAATCCTATATTAATAGAAATAATGAAATGAAATCTGGCCCCACTCAACAGAAGAATTATAAGAAATAAATATAATTTACATATTTAGAATAATATTTACATATTATTAAGGAAAGAAAATGGATAATGTTTGAAATCAAGAAAAGGTTCTCGAATTTATGCAGCAGCAAATCCACTAAAATGACGATAATGAAATAATAATGGCACACACACTCAGTCACATCGCAGAAAATATTGTACATTTGAATATATTGAATGAAATTATACCTACACAGTTTTTGATAGAACACTCTCGGGTTCGATATGATTCGGTTTGGTTTCGTTTCCTTCTCTTACATAATGAAACAATAAAAAATGCACATTTTTCAGTTTTTTGTTTTGTTATTAACATGCACAAAATGCATGAAAATAATTTATTTATTATTTCTTCTTCAATAAAAATTGGTCTCACAATTGATCGATCATCATCATCACACATCACAAATTTGTTCGTTTATCATCATAATCATTATTAAATTGTTATAATAATAAAGTAATACAGTTTTTTTTTTTTCTCAAGTTGTGAGGTCTGTTCCAGATATCTCGAATATTGTTATTTTTACTTGTTTGGAATAATTTTCAAGGAATTTTTATTATAAAAGAAATCAAAACAAAAAAACAAACGAAAATTTTAGGGTTTCGTCTAACTGTAACAGACCTACCACCTATGTAAATATTTAATATTGTAAATTATTCAAATAATGTATTGTAATATTTAATATACTCGTATGGTACTATATAAGTAAATATTGTAGAAGTCCTTTTTTGCTTCTTTTAAAAGGAAAACATTTTTCATTTTAAAATATTGGTAAAATACAATAAAATTTGTGTAGATTTGTATTCACTTTTGGGATTTCATTCATTTGGCCATAACATTGAATTTGCATCACGTTCTTTTAATAAAATACTCTCTGCACACCCCCCTTTGAGAGGTTTCGAGGCTCTAAAGGTCATTGTCAATAAACGAATCGAATCTGATCGGATGGGATCTGATCATTCGAATTCGAATATTTGCCACCATTTTTTATATTTTTTATTATTTTATTTTTTTTTTTTTACCACAAAAATAATTTTCTTTTCAAGTTCAAGGACCTTAATTAACAACAAATTTTCGATTTGTGAACAAACTTATTTATTATGGCAGCAGATTTATGCGAAGTAATCTGTTTGAGAATCCCGAAGTTTTTATTTATTATTATCGTAATACTTAATTTCATTAATTTCATTTTAGGTCATGTTAGAAGAATGGATGTGGTAGTGTTGGTGTTGGTGGTAATATTTTGATTGGTAGTGGTGGTAATACTAGTAGAAGTAGTAGTAGTAGTAGTTGTGGTAATGGTGTTCTTGTGAGTGGTGTGAAGTACTAGTAGTAGTAGTAGTAGTAGAAGACTTTGCTTGCATTGGTCTTTGGTTTATTTTTTCGACACTGCAATTATATAATAAGAAAAAAAAAAACATTTGTTTTTTGTTTAAACATTTAATCAATATTCTCATTCAAAAAAGAACTCTAGGAAGCAGGAGAGAATAATAGACCAGATAGATGTGTTTGTGAAATTAGTAACATATAATGAAATTAGACAGATAATTGGAATTGAATTAATCCGGGCACAAATACAATCAATACAAATTACATACATACATATATATGTTAATGATGTCAGAATATGTTGGGAAAGGTTTAAGTTTAGATGGTAGTTCTCGTCAAAAATATATTCAATTTATCATTTGTTTGACAAACTTGGCAATGTTAATCAATACCTTCTTGGTGCAGATTCAACCTTTGCAGGCAGCATTATGGTGGATCCAAATTTGATCTATTGTTGTTATTCAAAACACTAACTAACTCATACGTTTAGACAGTTGCTTATCACGTATCCCATTCGTTTCAATGGCACAAGGTTCTTAAAATGCATTAGGTGCGTCAATTTCTTGGATTTTGTAATCAGAAAACAGACAAAAAATCAACCCGCACCCACACTAAAAAATTCTACAGCTGTTTGCCATCGAAACGACAGAGAACACGTTGAAAGTAGCTCAATTTCTGCTTCTTTAGAATGAATATATTCACATTTTATTCACAATGCATATAACGCCATAGTTTCAAAAATCTAAGAAAAAACTTTGCTTTAATAGCCAACCGAATGACAGTCGAATCAATTCTTGTGGTAACTGCTGCACCCTCTGACGTTCCGGTAGGACATTAGGACAAAGTTGTCAAATTTATGTATTGTCATCTATCCTTGATACGAGAGCAAAGTTTCAGTTTAATCTCATTTAAAAATCCCATTACAAACATACAGGTGAAGCTAATAAAAATCATGTTAAAAACCCGAAACACATGGTATGTAGAGTGGCTTAAATGGAAACAACTGTCAAATTATCACAGACAAACACTCAAAATGTATATCACTTTAGTACCAGAATGATATTGACGAGCAACACCATCTGAATCTTATGGTGTAAATCTGACGATTATGAAATGAAACAATTGTTCAAAATAATAAAAAATGATTGTATTCAATGAGGATGATAAAGTGATCAACAAGAAATAAATATGAATTAAAATTATGGGGATTTTTTCTCATTCATTTCAAATTTAACGCAACTATATTAATGAGATTTCCCACATCTAAGTCTATAGATTACAAGACAGTTATTTTACTTATCAAAAAATTAAGGAACTATGACATGAAAGGCTTAAACGTAGTACAGTAGAAAATCGATTCTTGCACGCAATGAAAAACCAAGCTAAGAGTGTATTTTGAAGGATATGAAATCGATATTATTTCCTCAAACTTTATTGAACTCAAAACTGATTCAATTTCTAATTTTAATTAAACCGAACTTTATTCAGTTTAGTACATTGAGCTCAAAATGTTCGAATGTCGAAATTACCAAAAACTTAATGAACAACTTTTCCAGTGTCGCAAGATTCGAGTTTCTACTGATACTAGATAAATTCGGTTCAGAGAAAATTTCAGTTTGTTTTTCCAAAAACTAAGAAACTGTGAATTAAAAGAAATTATTCTATCGACAGAAAAATGGCGAAAAAGTCTCTTTTGGTATTAAAATGTTTGTAGGACTGAAAATCCTCTAATTAAAATGTTTTAAAGTTGTCAAATTTAAGTGAAGTTTTCCCTTTTAAAATCTTTTTATTTCTTGAATTTGCGAAATTTTGAAAAAGTTTAGAATATATTGTAAAATTCTAGATCAATCGATTTATAGAATTCAATATTAGAAGAGAAGACACAATTTCATCCGTGATCTGATAAGATTATTCAAAATCCAACATGGTTAAGAAGTTTTCCAAAATTGCTAATAATCAAATGTGAATTTTAAAGGAATTGTACTATCGTGCATTGTTCCAATATTTCAACTAATCAACTTTTATCATTCGGTGTGATTGGCGAACAAATATAAAAGTCTTTGGACTTACCACAGTCTGCTGTAGACAAAGGATCAAATGCCTCCAGAACGCTAACACGAGAGCTTTAGAAAAAAAAAAAGAGGAAAACTCAGTTTTTTTTATTAAAAGTTCTTTTGGGAAAGTATCTAGGAAACATACTCATCTTCGTGACTAAGATCAATTAGATCACTGCCAACGCGTGTTGGCTGCATTTGTTGTAGTCTGTTTGTTGGTGGAGTTTTGCGACGTGTAGCCAATGAAGACGATGAACCATTTGTAACTGAACCAGGTGGTAAGACATTGGAAGATCCACTAGAAGGAGCAGCATTTGAGGAATAAAAGGCAGATGCTGTTGCTGGTGAACTATTTGGACGTTGACCGAGATCCACATGAGTAACATTACTTGCAGCAGTTGTGGCAGCAGTAGCAATGCCACTTGGTGCATAAGCTGCACCTGGTAAGACACCAGAACCAGGTTGATAGATGGCAGCAGGTGTATACTGGAAACCATAAGCTTGTTGTGGATACTGAGGAGGCAAAAAGGCAGCTGAACTAGGCACAATTGGTGGTGAGGTATGCACATATTGCGGATAATAACCGATTGCCGATGGTACACCACCCATAGGCGGTCTAAAGCCCATACCTGGCCTTAGAGTAGGCATGCTATAAAGCTTTTGCAGTTCTTCATTGGTAAGCGGTACTCGTTGTTGCGCTGAGGGCGGTTGATAAGGCACCATTTGCATACCGGCAGCACCGGTCACTGTTGCATAATGAGGTGCTGCCACATAGCCACTGGCCAAAGGCGTTACTGGACCATGAAAACCCATCGGATGATGTTGCAAAGGTGTTGCTGCAGTTGGTCCCAAAGGTACGAGAGCCGTTTGTGGATTTGTTGTTTGCAGTTTTTGCAAATCTTCGATGAGTTTATCAAAAGTAGAATTCTCCGATTGTTTAGTTGATGTTGGACTACCAGCCCATGAAATCAGATCATTTTCTAATTGCGTTTGTTGCGGCGGCGGAGGCGTGGGTGAACGCTCAACACTTGTCGGCAGTACATGATTTACCTCCGAGTAACGACGCTGTTGTGTCATTGGCGGTGTCTGTCGTTGTACTGACACTCTCGCCTCAGTTGAGCTCTCGCGTGACAAATGTCTAGCTCGTAACTGAGCATAGTATTGAGCTCCATATTGCTCCTGTGACGAATTGCCACCACCAATGGAATGTGAACGCTCATATCCACCACTACCGCTGACCGTGCCATACTTCTTATTCCGTCGATACTCATCAAGCGCTTCTTGCTCCAAACTGAGTGCTGTTGCTTTAGCAAGATCCTCTTGAAATTGCTTTTCATAGTCAATGGCGCCGCCTTGATTCGACATTGTTACATACCAAAAGTTTATGGGGTTGTTGCCTTTGTTCTCTGTGGCTGACTAAATGATTGACTATCTGAAAAAAAAAAAGAGTTAAAATTATAATCCCTTGTTAGATACATAAAAATTCACTTAATCTTTTCGTTAAAAAACAAAAGAAAAACAAAATTGATTCGAACCATACCCGCCGGTGTCTTATTACTGATAATGGATACGTTGGTGCTTGGTAGTTATCTTTCGCCCATTTTGTTGATAACAAATTCTGCTGTGGTGAATTTGGGTAAGTGAACAGAGAACGATAAAAACGAGTAAAAGGTGTAAATATTGTTTAATGATAAACAAAAAGGCACAACAAACAAGACAAGAAGATATGTATAAAGAAATGCAAGTCAAATCAAACAGAATAAGTATTGGGAATTGGACGACTGCTATCAGAATTTATTCTCAGCACTCATAAAAAGCTTTTAAAAATAATTTTTCATACAAAACAAAAAAGAGATTTCTACACTTCCCATGCTAAAACTGATTAAAATTTCCGCTTCTCAAAGCTGTCGAACTAAGTCAATGATAACAAATGAGGTCACAAAACTCTGAAGCGTCCGTCACATTAAGAATAAAGGCATTTTTTTTGTGTCGAGTTGAGCAAAAGCTTATAAGAAATGGTTTGCAACTTTAAGATGAACTAAACAGTTTATCATGTATTTTACATAAAGAAATATTAATGAAGGGAAACATTGAAGTATCCAAAACCTCCTATGTGACTGCCCTGCTTTTCTTGGAAGATGTCTTTAAGAGAGATACATTTCTTCAAACATTTGGACTGTGCAGTAAAGTTGCCAATGATGGAAAGCTTTTTGGTGATCTTACTATAACGTAAACAAACCTTACCTACAGGATATACATATTTGGCTTAATAATGAACGATGTTTATGGCCACAATACTGTCTCAGCCAATTATGAAATTTCGACGTGAAAGATGCATTTCGCACAGGTCAAACATTGCGGTAAAATCGTGGAAATGACTAAAGCAGACCAGCACATCAGCAGCCGTGGCATTGCCCAAAAGCTTAACTTTGACAACAAAAACTTTTTGAATTTTAAAACCACATGCCACAAAAAAATATAATGGAACAAATTTTTTTGGCGAATTATTGGCCAAAATGAGGGAAATCGACCCATTTCTTAAACAAATAGTGAGAAATAGATCGTACGACAATCTTGTGCGGAAACTATCATGACCAAAGCGCATTGAAGCAGCTCAAACGGTGTTTAATGGTCTGGCAGGTTTTTGGTGGGACTGGAAGGGAATCATCTACCGTGAGCTACTTACTTAGTTAGGATCAAACACTGAACTCGGACCTCTACCGTCAACAATTAGACCGTTTGAACCTAGCGATTGGCCAAAAGCGACTAGAATTGGCCAATAGAAAAGTCAAGGTGTTTTATCGGAACAACGCCGAACAACACACGTTCATAATGACTTACCGGAAACTAAGGGTGCTGGTTTAGAAAATTTTAATGCATTCACCGTATATTCCAGATCTAGCGCCAAGCGTAATCACCTATTTTGGTCATTGCAACATTTTCTTGATGGCAAAAAATTGACTTCAATGGAAGACTGCAAAAATTGTTTGGCCGGGGTTTTCAGCGGAAACAATCAGAGCTTCTATGAGAGAGGATCATGAAAGAAGCCGCAAAATGACAACAAATCAATCAGCAAAACGGAGTATATTTGACATAAATCGGACAATCCAAATCATATTAAATAAGTAGTCAATATTTGTCTTTTTTATGTAAAATTTCCCTTACACATTCTTTAACAGATTATTGATTGATTCCAATTTTTTTTAGTCCGTTTCTGATATAAATGGACGACGAGAAGGACACCATTTTCAAAATCTTCACGATCATTTTGGAAACACTTAAGCCATGCAATAATAAACGCACATGATAAACATTCATTTCCATACACTTTATTATTAAAAAAAAACTAAATTTCTGTGGCATTTTTCCCAAGCTTCAAAAGAAATTTGGCATCTATATATTTGTTGATTTAATCCAATTTTATATAAACAAATGCCAAGACAAAACTAATATGTCTCACAGGCATGGGAGAGGGCTTCGCGATAAACAGCTTTAATCGTGGACCTATCACATCAGATTTTATCAACTAAAATCCATTAAACATGTGACTTCTTATTATTTTAATCGTTTTGATGAAACACACACGTGATGAAGATGCGATGCAATTCATGACTCTTTTTATTTGTGTTGTTTATTTAAAAAGAACAAAAGAACTTTAAAATACTGTACTATGAATACACGAGTATTGTATTGCAATTACTATGGCGAGGGTCATGCCAATAGAATATTGCATACAATTTTAAATAAACATGAAACATTGAAAGCTTTTGTTTTTATCAACTGAGAAAAAAAAAATAAATAAATAAAGAGAACGGAAAAAAACAATTGAAAAAGCAATCACATTCTTGACATGCATTCCAAGCAAAACAAGAATCAGAATCATGTATCGTATGAATAAAAAAAAAAATGTTGTTTCATCAATCGATAAATGAATGACGAAATGCTCGACCCACACCAATAAAAGAGTAGGCAAAACAGCCAAACAGGCAGACAGTCAGACAGACATTAGCAAACATATAGAAACAGAAGCCATTGAAGATCACCCCAACTATGATGTTTGACGAACCATTACTACCACTACACTATGCACGTATCTATGTAAGTAGGAACACTCCCACACCTAAGGTTATGAACTTGAATCTTAAAAATTGGTTATATGCGCTTCTCACTGGATTTATCTGCTTGGTTAAATACGAGTAATGACGTTGGTCATTGGCAGCAGTTAAGGGTAACAGCAGCAACAACACCAACAACAACAACAACAAACTCAATGTGAGCTCACAATTGAATGCATAACCAAATTTTATCACGTTTCACTACAATTGAATGAATTGCCGAAATATATTTTAAATGTATTTTGTGTTTTGCACTTCTTACTTCTTATATATTTTTTCCTTTTTTGTGGTAAATCTGACTTTTTTCGTTACTTCGTTTATATGCTTCTGCGTTTCTTTTTTTTTTTTGTTTGCCTTTCTTCCACAACGGCGGCGGAGCCCTAAACAGCAACACACACACACATATTTGCACACAATTTAAGCGAAAAGAAAACCTTAATGAGGCAATTTCTATTTATTTTTGTAAGTTTTTAATTCATTTTGAAATCATATTGGAATATTGTTTATTATATTATTATAAATACTTTTACAATTGCAAATTATTATTGTTTAAATTTTTTCGTGGGAAAATTAATAAAATTAAAGAATTATTTACACGCCGACAGAAATTTGGAATGCAACGAAGAAGCAACAGCGAAACGACAATGAGAAAACATATGATTTCACTCTCTCTCTTTTGGTATTAAGCATTGCAGGCAATAGAAATGAACAAACAACAATTTTATTTTCATTCTCATCATTTTCATAATTGATTGATAATTTTTTTAAAAACAAAACATTTACATTACACATTATTTCTTCATTGATAATTAATTTGGCTGATTCATTTTATTGGTTTGAGCGCGGGAGAAACAAACCAGGGCTAATCACTCAACTGCATATTTGTTTTGCGACTTGGCAGCACTGTTCGGTTGGTGAAACTTGGCAATACTGTTTGTTGTCAACATCCATCCATCCATTGTAAAACAAAAACGATACAAACGGGCGAAAAGTTAGTGCAAATTTTTTTTTAAACTCGTCGTTTGTTCGTATAATTTTAAGGCAAGTGATAATATTATAATAAATAAACAATAAAATATAATATTTATATAAATCAATATTCAGTAAATAAAATGACATTGAATGAAAGAAAAGAAGTGATTTAAAGAAATTCCTTTACAAGAATTCCTTCTCAAGAAAGAATTTGTTATTCGGTGTGTGTGCGTATGTTCTGTATGTGTACAGAGTTGACTCACAAATGTGTACTGTTTGTATGTGTGTGTGTGTGTCAAATCATGTATTTTTTGTTGTTAATGGGGGTGGTGGAATGCGGTGGTGATACAAAACCAGATATGGTGAAGGAATTAAACACAATGAATGACCAAAGACCACGGTTCATGTTTCTTTGTTGCCCCTATTATGCTTATTAATGTGTCTTTTACCATATTAATAATGAAAAAGGCTTGGCCTTTATTCGAAAATATTATATGCAGTAATCTCCACCACCTGACTGTGATGTGCACCTGTTTCTACAAAAAAAGATAAATATTATAATCTGTCGATCGTCATTCATTCATTCTATCACGTATCTAAGCTTCGTTGCGCGGTTCATTCGAGCGTAAAGTTTTCTACTTTGCATTGTCGTTTGTTTATTTTTTCTGAGTATTTGTTGTGTGTTCACTCATTCATTTCATAATGCGAATCGATACAGTCTCGTGCTTGTGAATTCTTAGGAAATTTGTTGCAAAAGCCGCTAATTATATTTGTGTATAATACACAAACAAACAAACAGACAGACAGACTGTGATTGCTAATGCACTTGTGCGTTTGTTTGTTGTTTCAATAATTACCTTTTCTGCACATGTAGTAGATAAAGCAATAATGTTAATTAGCCTGAAGAAGTTGTGTGTTGTGTGTGAGTGTGTGTGTTTTATTGTGCAGAAACCAAAACATTACAAAAACAGTGCTGCCACATGTGATTATAGTCTGCAAAATAATGTTAATTTTTTAAATTTAAGTGATCAACTAATAAAAACAACTCTTCAATATTATTTAAGTAATTGTTTGCTTTTTTAAAAAATACATAAATTTCAAATCAATTTTCTTAAAACATAACACAAATGTATTTGATTTGTGCCCATCTGGCAACACTTCAATCCCAAATTCTAGCCGCCGCGCTTTTTTTTTATGTGCCGTGCATTCGCTCTCCCACTCTGTACCTCACCGTACTTTTTCTTTCATTCAAATCACAACATATAAGTAGGTACATGTCCGCTTTTTTGAGCCCATTTTAAGTAAACAATGAAATTCAAATTTGGCATAAACTCAATAAAATTTTATGATCATCAAGAGTAAAATATTTTATAATTTTATTGCAATAAAATTTTTTGTTTTACATTGTGCCAAAAACAGCTGTGAGTTTTTCACTTCGTTCTCTCCCTCTCTCTTGATTCATAGTTGTTGACATGCTTGTACTCTCTCTCTCTCTCTCTCTCTCTCTCTTTGGATGTCATGCTTGAACTCTCACCAACGAAAACTTTGACACTTTTAAATTGATTTGGGTTATGTATTGCAATTGTGCGCGCCTCTGGTCACTCTCTCTCTCTCTCTCTTTGTGTGTACAAATGTTACACCACTCTCATACACTCAGTCAACTACGTCACTTTTGGCCAAAACAGACGATGACAAGGCGACGCCGTTGCCACTGCTGTCATTTGTTGTTGATTGAGCTTAATAAAAGGTCGCTTGTTCGCATTGCGTTAATAATGTAAACGGCTTAAACGCGACGTGTTAAGAATGAAATAATATAAACTAATATTGAGATAAAAAATTCATTATCATCAGCAGCAACGGATTGTGAAAGAAACAAAAGTGTTATAGATAAACAAAAACAATATTTAAAGTTAAGAATTGAGTTTTTTATGCCCTTGAATGTGTGCGTTTAGCTACTCAATAGCATAGAGTTGTGTGTGTTTGTGTGTGTGTGTGTGTGACTGACTGAGTGCGTATGTTTGCCTAACTTGGCCAAGAATCTTGTTACAATATTGAACATTTTTTTATTGTGTTTGTTGTTGTTACCCTTTGTCCATGCGACACTTACGTCGTTGTCGTCGTCGCCATCGTTCTGAAAATTCAATGCCGCGCATAATGTAAAAATAAATACATAAATAAAAATCGAAATGAATGGAATTAAGAAATAAAAAGGAAAAACATAAAATACAAACGAAAAAAGAATAGAATGGTGGGGCAAGTGTTGCGAACAACGGAACCTTGAAAAATTGTATGCTATTTTTAATGAAACATTTAAGTAGTTTATTTTTATTGCTTCTAAATCAATTGCTTGTGCTTACGATGGCCACTTTGCTCTGATCACAGGCCTATAGACATGTACACAGAAAGAGAGAGAGAGAGAGAGAGAGAGAGATAGATAGAGTGAGATGTACACTATACTACAATACTATTAATATTAAATATATATAGACAAGTTTGTTGACTTTGACAACTGATTAACAATTAAAACTAAAAAACGTAATCATAAAATTTATTATAAATTTTTCTTCTCCCTTTAGATACACGAGACTAAAGTAAATACATAATAAAGAATTTGCAGGTTACAAACGCACAAAAAGTAGTAGGAAACCTGAAGTTGTAGTCTAGTAGCAGCATCAGCAGCAGCAGTTAAAATAAATATAAAAACAAACTACAGTAAAGCGCCGCCCGCCTTCCCACGCACAAAAGAAAGAAAGGAGGAAGAAATCAAGAAATCAAGGTGTAAAAGAAGAATAATAAACAGTCAACAGCAAAAGAGAAGCAAACCACCAGGAATAATAACAAGAAAAGAGCAACAAACGAGACTCCTAAAATAAAGGAGGGGGGCTCAAAGGACAGAAAGGAGGAGGTTTCCTTTTCTCGCATGGCAATTTTATGCTTTTTCTTATTCGTGGTTTGGTGTTTTGTGCACATTATTAAGAACACAACAAGGTGCGGTGCGCTTTAGTGTATGTGTGTGTGTGTGACATATTCATGTGATAACTTGAGTTGAGTCTACAGTCCTGGCAGATATATTGTTACAAAACTAAACTAAAGCAAACTAATTAATGAAGAAGGTTAGTTAATAAATCATATGTCGTAATATGACATCATATGTAAATGATACACTACAACAAACAACATCAACATCTACAAGAAAAAAATATACCCTACAAAATACAACAGCAGCAACAAGAGCAAAAGTAGCAAAACAAAATGTTGATGCAACAATGCATGAGGAACTAAGTACAGCAACAGCTACATCAACTGCACAAACTAAAGTAAAAGCAAATAATAAAACAACAACAACAACAACAAAAACTGCCTTCAACAACAAAACTAATAATAATAATAATAAAATGTCAAATACACCAACAAATGATGATACTGTTTCTTGTTATGATGAAAACTCCTTCTCTGATGGTCGTGAAAAAACTGACTCAACACCAGAAAATATACAAAAAATTGATGATTTTATAAAAAATCATCATAATGAAACAACAACAACATCATCATCATCATCACCACCACCATCACCATCATCTAATGTACCAGAAGTGGCAGCGACATCATCAAGAAATACTGTGACAACATCAACTTTATTACTATCGCCGCCACCATCACCCGGAGCAGCAGCAACAGCAACAACAATAGCAGACGCATCACATCCTCCACCCCTTTCACCGACATCAACGGCACGTTTGGCTGCTTTGAATTCCAGTTCTTTAGTTGCTGGCCTCGGTGTGGTGATCGATGAGTCAAATGCGAAAATATGTCTTGCGAAAAAATCATTTGAAAGAGGTAAGTCAGAGCTAAGCGTTAATGAATACTAATGTTGTTGTTATGTATGTTTATTGTTATTGTTGTTATTGCTGTTATTGTTGCCATTGTTGTTGTTGTTGTTGGTAGTAGAAAGCAAATCAAAGTATAAAAGCCAACAAACAATGTACAAATAAAATAACAATTAAATGAATTTTTTTAACAATTTTTTATATCTAACATACATATGTATGTATGTACCAACAACAACAACAACAATAACAAAAACAACAACAACAACAAATAATTATGTATAGTGTATAATAGTTGTTCCTATTATTGTTTGTTTTGTGGAATTAACAATTTTTATTTTTTGTGTTTTTGGTTGAAATTTTATTATTATTTCATTTTATTTTGGTTGTTATTCTTTTTTAAAAATTTTAATGAAGTTACGAGTATTTGGTGGTTTTGTTGTCAACGGGTTCACTCCTCGGCCCCTAGCCGTGACCATTAAAATACAAAAACAAAAAAGTAGCACACTTATGTAGTAGACACATGAATCACATCAAGATAAATGACAACGAACGAACGAGGTGTGTTCAACAAATAAAGGGGATTGATTTTGTTTGTACCATCTAGCAATGTTCTTCGTTGAAACCTTGGAAGATTGAGAGGAAAGCAATTTTTGTTTTAAGCCTTTTTGGATCTTCTTTCATTAAAGGTAAACTCTCTGATCATCTTTTAAAAGAAATATAAAAACACTATAACAAATGGAAAAAAATCTTATGTACCGAGCTCTCATAAGACCGATTAGCACAAGGTACCGGGCTTGGCGGGGATTTTGTATTGAAGCTATACGCTACCACTAAATTGACATGGTTGGTAAATATAGATCAGGCACTTTTAGTGTCCAGACAACAAATGTAAAGCACCTGCGAATTTTCATACAAATATTTGGAGCCGTTTTCGAGATACGCGAATAATAATATGACACCAAAAAAAAACCCTTTTTTTTTTTAGGATTCCGGACCCAAAGGGTACCAAACAGAACCTTATTACTAGGACTTCGTTGCCCGTCCGTCCTCGGCTCATATCTCATGGACCGTAATAGCTAGGGAGTTGAAAAATTAAACAATAGGGTTTTACTTATTTTGTTTTTATAATAAATAATAAAAATTTAATTTCTATGCATTAAAGTCTCACAAAATTTCGATATTTTTGTGAACACATCTCGCGTAGATCGTGTATGATACTAGGAGTAGACATGGTAGTCGTGAATTGTAAACTTAAAATAGTAAAATTTGAACATAAAGGCGTAGGTTGTGCGTTAATTAAGTTTAAATACTACGACGTTTCTTTTCAAAGGGCATTTTGATTCCTCATTTTGTGTGTAAAGTATTAACACTTTAACGAAAAACTTTGTCGATTTAACTTAATCGTTTTTCAAACTGTTAGTGAGAGAGTGGGATGTTATGTATTTCATTTCTTCAGTTAGAGACTCTAAACTCTTTACTGAAACATTATTCGTTCAAATCAGAATGAATCCATTACTTATCTGTAACATAGAAATATGGATATTTCGAACTTTAGACTGTACATATGTATATGCTTTTTTTTTTATTCTTAGAGTACCCTTCTTTTCAATTTAAATAAGCTTAAAAATACAGTATACCCATTATTATATAAATTTATGGGCTGAATATTTAATGAGTTTCGTTCTTAGACTTTGGTGGGCGCCATTTTATTAGACTGAATTAGACAACAAAATAAATGGAAAGAATAACAACTGTATTCCTATAAAGAACACAATTAAACTGAACACCTACATTGTACTGACTACCATCCAATACATGATACAGGGGTTATAAGATAAGAGTCTGGCTTTGATAAGAAAATAACTTGTTATTTATAATACTATCTAGTGTCTTTTGCTACACTTGTGGAGACTTCAATAGACTTTCTGTACATATTTGATTCCATTCAAAATTAATTATAATTCTTCACAAGGTCTTATCAGAATTAAAGTTTTATTTTTAATAATCAATTTAGTTAAAATATAATGAAGAGGGCAATTGATATAATCATATCATGTCTGGGATGTTTCCATATTGGTGGTGATTGTAACAGAATCGGCAGAGCTGCCACCAAGAAAGGGCCTTTCCACAGACTGTAGCCCAACCTGCTTGTCTCCCTGAGTCACATTGGAAGAAGTTGTAGGGAGAGCAAAAAAAAAAAGTAAAAGAGTTCCTCAAATTAAGTTGTCGCGATCAGCGCTAACAAAAAAATAAGGTTTACGAACTATTTATGTAATAAACTTGATAATTTGAAAGAATTATTGTCATTTAAGATTCCTTAACTCTTTAAATCGGGTCCACATGGAATAGAACATCATGTGTCTATGGCATCACAATAGACCTTTAATAGCCTTGGTACCACCACTGAAGACAAGACTATTTAGTGTTTAGTTTGTCTTTGTTCCTCAAGAATACTTGATTTAAGTTTACCGGAACGCTTCCGTAACAAGACAATGAAACTGTGTGTGGTGGGAACAAAAGAGTGTTGTGTACTACTAGCTTCTCAAGCCTGGTGACACAGTTAATAATAATCGCTACCGGCACGAAATGATCAATTTGACCCATGCGTTGGTCAGCATAGCACAACATTAAATGAAGTAAAAAAATGGCTTGGTGAAAGAAATGGCATCCGTAAATTTCTTTGACAAAATGTGTAGAAAGTGAGATCCGATACTTTAAATACTAAATCCTTTGCCATTATTCCTAAATTATTGTGTATTTTTAATAAAAAAAGCAAAAAAAAAAGACATTTTAAATTGGTACACCCAGAATTCTATTAAAAAATGGGTTCAACTGTAAACAGAGACACAATTAGATATTGAAAGGGAACTAGAATGGTTAATGGTTTTGTGAACTTGACTTAGTTTTCAATTAAGATAACCTTGATAATATAAATCAATTTGAAAGTTTTTCAATATTTTTGTTAATCAGATTCTTGATAGTTTAATATCTAAAATTGATATTTATTCATTTATGCATTCAATTCAAATTCTATTATATTTTACACGGTATTCATTTGACTTCAATTTCATTATGATTTAATTATTTTTATTATAAATTTTATTGTTTCTTTTTATTTGAAATTTGAGTACAGGAAGTTGATCATCCTCCGTTCATCGTTCGTCGTTCGTCATTCATTTGCCGATTGTTCGATTTGTGTTCATTAGCAAAATAAATAAAAATAATTAACGCTTTGTTGAATTTGTTGATTTATTTATTCATTTGTTTGTTGTCTAAAAGTAAAAACTGAAAAAAATTAAAACCATAAATTGTAAATGTAAATAAATAAACACAAATCGGGCGAAAAACGAACATGGAATCTATTTAGATTTAGTTTTTTATTTTTCATTTGCTGTTGAAGATTCACATCTTCTTTAGTTTTATGGGAATTGAAATTTGTTTAAATAAAATAAATAAATTCAATTTGTAAAGCACGTAAAATTCAATATTTCTTAATCAATTCGTTTTTCAATGCGTCATTTGGTTGCGCTTTATTTGTGAATCTCCTTTTATAAAAATTTCTACGATCTAACCTTATTAAGATTTAAGTATTAGATTATAAAGTATTTTAAGTCTTTTATTATATTTGAGATTCATCAAAGTTTTATTAATCATTTTTTCCACCACTTTGATTCGATCGATGAATCACTTGAAAAGCCAAAAACCACAAATGTAATTTTTATGCAAATATTATTAATATTGATTCTTCTTTATTTATTATATTCATCATTTTTTATATATTAATTTTCTTAATTTTTTAAATAAACAACTGTTTATAGCAAAAAGAAAGTTGCAAAATTAAATGGACGCTTGTCTTGTGTGATGATGAGATCATTAAATTGTTTTGTTTTTTCTTAAAAGTCAAAAAAAGTCTAAAGAATATAAAATTTGATGATTGTTCTTCATTTCATGTTCTTTACATTTTATAAAAAACATTCAAACCACTTAATTTGTTATGAATTATTAAGACTACATGAAATCAATCTATCTTGTTAAGATAATCAGGCATGACCTTTTGTGTTCTTTGTTTTTATCTAAACTAGTCTCTGAGTTTCTTTGGTAATCGAGCTTACATTTTCGAGTTTCTGTTTGTTTATTTAGATATATATGTGTAAGGCCCCTTAAATAATGTCCATGTTGGTATGGTCATTTAATTTATTAAGTTAAAATTTGCTACAGACATGTACATAGATAATAAGCCGGGTTTACCCAATTACTGAAAGAGGTAATTCCCTTTTAAAAGCAATCCAAACAATAAACAAACTTGGAGTACAAACTGTATTCTTGAATTTTTACTTGTTTTCTTACCTTGGGTTTCTTTTTTTAAACAAGAATTTCTGTATTAAACTAGAAATGATACAATTTTCTATTAAGACATGGTTCAATGTCTAAAATTTGTCCTAAGGATGTTGTTAAGCACGACTGCGGGAAATACAAATAATAAGTATGTTTCTCTTTTTCTTGGGACTCTTGGTGTGACGGCATTTCTTCTTACACATGGATGCAACAGAGCTAGAACTTATGGCAGATCATCTTGTCACATTTGCATTGAATATACCACCAAGAAGACTGAGCACCAAGTGAAGGGTAAATTCCTTCTGTAAGTTCTAGTCGGAGAGTGTACAACCATCCTCTAGTTGATTTCCGGTGAATATCAGATGCTGTTAATCTTGTGAGATTATATTCTTTGTCTTAGCCCATTTATAGTGGACCATAATTCGAATCGATGCGTGATTCGACTATGAATTGAACTACATTCGACAAGAACCACAAGGGAAATGACGTTATTCAGAATGTAACTCGATTCATAGTTGAATCACAAATTGATTGGCCATGGATCGGATTTTTTAGAAATGGTCACTCACACAATTAGAATGCCTAGTGTTGAGCTATTTTTTCATGAAAGTTGGCAGCTTTTTTTGGTAATCTCTCATATTTTTGTTACAAACCAACATATAAACTGAAAATTTTGTTACACAACCGACGGATTTTCATGTTTCAGATTCGGCACTATAAACACCAAAACGAATCATCGTGTTTCATTGGCACTGTAAATGCTCTAAAATTGACTTGACAGTAAGAGTTTTCACAAAGTTTTGCTTTTTCTTGTATTTCCGTCTACATAAAGAAAAGAAAAATCATATTGAAACATATTCAATATAATTGACCCACAAAAAATTGACATAGGTCTCTTAAAACAATTTTCTAATTTATGCATAAGTTGTAGTTTGAAAATTTCGGTAAACCATTTAGGTTAATCTTGTCTTTGTCTTTGTCTTGTTCAGACATAAAGAAAGTCTTAACTTTCATCACACAAAAACAAAGACCCTAAAGAGGTCTGTTGTTCCGTTTTAATTTCTATAATTGTTCTATTGTCTGTCTGTCTTTCAAAATTGATTTCTAACATTTAAAATACTTCATTATTTGTTTGTTATTTACTTATGTAAACATGTATTTCAATTGCTTTTGTTAGGTTTTTTTTTTTGTTAGATGATTATAAATGAATGTTGTTCAAATAAATACCTATGACTCAGAAACCTGTTTACTTTAAACGTGCCAAAAGGCAGTTAAGCCTTATAATACAATACTTTTAACAATTCATTGGCTTTAAATAAAAATAAATAAACAAATAACCAAATGTAATTAATTTTGTTTGTATAACATAAAAATTATAATTAAAATTCTATGGTTAGAAGATGAAAACTATGTGAACCAAGTCCAAGTCTCTTGACTATGTTCTAAATGAAAGAAATATAATTTGTTATAAATTTTTATGTTATTTTTGCATAAATGGAAATTACCAATATTTAACCTTTTCTCCATTTCGTGTTGTTGTGCTTATGTATATTGATTAACAGTCAATCAATTATGTTTCATAAATACATAACATAAATATACGTAAATTGTATCAGGTTAATGTCTTTATCATTTCTTTATTCGCATGCTTGTATTTTTCAATCATTCAATTTTTTTTTCTCACTGTCATGGTTTGCAATATCTTGTGGCACTTATCCATTCATCCAACCATCCATCCATCCGTCGTCCATTCACTATTGTTTCATAATATGTACATTCACTGCAATCAACCGACCGATTGAACCATGTACCTTAATTAAGGTTCAAGCGAAAGTTTGCTGCGTCTCTATTCCATATTGTTTTTGTTTTGGTTTTATCGCATTTTAAAAACACATAAATATGTTTTAAAGAAACATATGTTGGATTATCATTTTGACTTAGATCATACTTAGGTTGAATTCCATTATATTTAGATGATATACAAATATTCACCATGTTTTCATTATTAAATTTTATAATACAATAAATATTTAAACTGAAGAGAGAAATGATTCTTCTGACTTGATTTAATTAATTTGAATTCAAGCATCAAATATAATACTTTATATAGAAGTCATTATATAAGCTAGTTATTAAGACCTGTGATGGACCCTGATAGTTAAAAATTAAGGTAGAACAAATTTAAAATGTTAAGAAAAAGGCCTAAATAGACCTAATAGAATGAAGAATAACTTGATTCATAAAAAAATGTTAGATGGGTTATTCACATCACTGTAATGCAGCGGATAGAAGATTTGTACATGAGTTTTGAATACAAAAACAACCCTAAAAATTCATTAACACATCATTGGGACGTTCAAAACTTTGATAAAAATGCTCTAAAATAAAACAAACCATTGAAACACTTGGGGCATCAAAAAAAATCTCTGCAGTAACCGATGGCTAATCGCGGATCTTTCAAAGGATCATAAGCGATAACAAGAGAAATTGGGAATGTTGTTTCATCCTGAGCTGTCCGAGAATTAAGAGTGCAAAACTATCAATTCTGTTCCATAGCCTGCAAAGTTACTTTGCTTAGGAAAAAATTGAAGGATAGGAGAAAATTTTTACTTGAATATGAAACCAACATTCTTCTGAGTGATGAAACGAAATGATTCACAAGACTAAAAGAATTCGGTATAAAAATCACTAGTTAAACACAATAATGTTACCATATTCTGAGGAAAATATGTACCTTATGTGGAAGTTTCAAAAGACAACGATCCAAAGCTTTCATCGAAGTTGGTGGGCGCATGGTTTGGTAAGCATGGTAAGTCCGATTCGGGTGATTCCGACAACTGTACTGCGTATGGTAAATAAAAAGAAAGGTTCTTCGTGCAAAATTTCAGCTCTCTAGCTCAAAAACTGAGGGACTAGATATAGATATTGAAAAATAATAAAAAAAAAAAATACTTCCAAAGGGTATTAAACGGAACCCTAAGACTTCGCTGTCCGTCCTCTGGTCATGTCTCATGAACCGTAATAGCTAGAAATTTGAAATTTCCACAGCATGTGTAGTTCTATCCGAGCAACACCAACAATTCTAAAACTAAAACCTTTTCAAAAAATGGAGGTCCCCATACAACAAACATTTTGGTTTGTATGGCAGCCATACGATCCAGTAATCTCACGATCTTAAAATTTAAGTAGTTGGTAGCTATACATTAGAAACCTATACTGTCGAAATTTCAGTTTAATCGGATCACTTGGTAGGGTACCTCCCATACAAACCCACCATTAAAATTCAGGTTCTTATTAGAAAAACTATTTTGGTTTTTAAACTATTGAACTGAAATTTAAACATTATAAATTTCTGATATAGGCTCTGTACATCTGTTAGAATCTGTCAAATCGGACCACTAGGGGGAGTACCTCCCATACAAACCCACCATTAAAAATCAGGCTCTTATTAGAAAAACTATTTTGGTTTTTAAACTATTAAACTGAAATTTAGACACTATAAGTTTTTGACATAGGCGCGGTACATTTGTTGGAATCGGTTAAATCGGACCACTAGGGGAGTACCTCCCATACAAACTCCAATCTGGTATGGAACCCTCCGTGTACAAGTCTGACTCGCACTTGGCCGATGTTCTTATTCTAACTTAATGTTTTTGATCTCAAAACTCATTTATGAGAACAATTCACTCTAAATACAAATTCTTGTTTTTGGTCTTTCTAATGAATTTAGAAATGATTTAAATCTAATTTTGATTATTAATGCTTTAATAGATCTTTTCCCCCGATCATCTGAATTTGAAAACTAAGTACAAATATTTTTAATTATCTTTTGCTTATTAAATTGAATTTCATAATTGGAATTTTGATTCAAATTATAAAAAAAACGAAATGTGTTCAAAATTTTGATTTGTCTCGAGATTACAAAAATATATTTTTTATGGAAAACAATTTAAACAATTAAAAATTTCATCGTTAGAAAACAGAGAAATTCGTTTATTTTTTCGAAATACAAATTTTATTTCGTCGTTGTTCGATTT
This sequence comes from Amiota minor, assembly GCA_037043295.1. Taxonomy (NCBI): domain Eukaryota; kingdom Metazoa; phylum Arthropoda; class Insecta; order Diptera; family Drosophilidae; genus Amiota; species Amiota minor. The sequence continues at coordinate 1,775,666 of JBAMAW010001063.1, forward strand.
ATTTATGTATTTGTCTAATGAGGAGACTACAGAGACTTTCCAAAACTTATATACTCATAGTACTAGTCTAGTTTGCTCTTATATAGTAAAGTACTAAGTAGTACAATTGACTTGTCTTCTGTTGTATTGTGTAGTCTTTTGTCTGTTTATATTTAACCAAAATTGTTGTTGATGAAGACGGCACGCGTGCCTATGAACAATGAACAATGAGCCGCGAACAACGAACAACATGAAAATCCAAAATTGAAAAGTTGCCAAAACCATAAATAGATAATGAAAAAGAAGAAGATGAAAGCAAAAAAAAAAAAAAATAGACCAATTTAGACGAACTTCAACCTTCACTTGTTGCTTTGTTGCTGCCTGTGCTTACACATTTGTTGTGTTTGTGTTTTGTTTCTTTCAATACATGATTAGATCCACTTGAGTTGCAATACATAGAAGCAACTGAATACAACTGACCAACGAACCAACCAACCAACCAACCATCGATTGCCATCAGTGGCGCACTGGTAGGCAAAGGCAGACAGAAGAAGGCGTACATTAAAATTGAAGCACATCGTTGAACATGAAAGCATAAATTATGCGTTTGGTTTGAGGTCATTTTTGTTTTTTTTTTTCTAATTCCTTAGTATTCATTCATTCTATTATTGTGAGTTGAAGTTACTAAATTTGTTTTCGTTTTCACCTGATGGTAAATGGAATAATAACGGTTTTATTAATGTTAATTTAATTGTATTGTTTTTTATTTTTCTCTCTATTTTCTATATTGCAGATACTTTAGTAAAGAGTAACAACAAAATTGTAGAAAGCAACGAAGCAACAAATGCTGCTGCTGTTGCTGGTGCAATCATCAGCAATAGTAGCAATAATTGTAATAATCATAATTATGATAACCGCAACAGTCATGGACAAAATAATGCGTATGTCGATGAGGATGATGACTCTGCATCAACAGCAACGACAACAACAACAACAACGACAACAGGAGGAAAGCAATCATTGGCCTTTACCATAGATAATTTCAATGATAAAGATAATGATTCTGCAGCACAACAAGCGCGCTACAAAAGTATGTTGGAACGATTTCAAAGTCGTCATCGTCGTGGTGCTTCAATGTCTAAGCTTGAGACTGATAGCAATAGTAATAACGGCATCGTCATTGATAAAGAATCAAGTGAAACAACATCACCAATGACTGCCAGGGGAGCAGCGCGTCAAACGCAACGTGAGGCGGCCTCACAAAATAATGAGACGACACCAACTGCCGAACAACCTAAAGTAAGAATGCGCGTGCGCGATCGTAGTACATCACGAGTACGTGATGCAAGCAAACGTCATAGTTGGTCGCCACGTTCATCGAGCAGCACAACTCAGGAATCGCAGCAACAGCCAACGCAGACATCAACTGCACGCGTCAGAAGCGCAGCAACAGCGAAACCTTCGCGTCTGCCACCGCCTTCAGCAACAAAAGGTGCAGCAAATTTAGTAGCGAATCGCACGCAATTTATGCCACGCTCCACTGCCATGCAATTGGCTTTACAGAAGGTAGATTTTCTTTGCCCAGAGCCGCCGTTAGAAGACTTCAAACATCACGAGATGAATGCAGACGATGCAGTCAGTGAAACGGGAACCTATACTCTCGATGGCGATAATTATACGGAGGAGCAGAAGGATTATATGAACATTGATCACAGTGGCTTGGGATCTAAGCAAAAGGTTCGACCCAAGGATTTGGCGGTGAAACGTGGCAGCGGCGGTGGTACAAATGGTCGCCGAGTCAATAATAATGTGCTTGAAGTGAGTTACTATCATGAGACGCCACTGCAGGAGAAACCCACGCAAAAATCATCCAATAAACATAGGACAAAAACGACTAACGAAGCAAGTGATCTCATTTTGGGTGCACATCAAACGGCAGGTGAATATCTAGAACAAATCAAATCACGCGTATTGCGGAACATGAGTAGCAGCATGGGTGCCAATGAGTTGAAGACTCAAACGAAGGCACCCACAACTGTCGAAGAGGAATCTGATGATGTTGGGTGCTTCACAAGCGTTACAACCAGTGGTGTATTGGCCAAACAAAGAGCCCTCGATAAGCATCCCAAATTGGCACGCTGCACTAGTCTATCGACATCACAAATTGATTCGTCCGAATATGTTAGCAATGAAGTGAAACTCAAGAAGGCAAATCAATTGGCTGCCGCTGGTGGTTTCACTGATCATCAAAAGGCTGAGTATCGTTTAAATGTGTTCAGCTCATCCGGATCAAAGGATACGAAATTTGCAGCAACACGTAAACTGATCTCATCACCACCTGAGACACCAACAAATTGTACTGTGGGTGAGACACTCATATCTGATACCGAGGTTCTGAAGACAGCACAGACGAAGGAGGATTGGATACAGCAATGGGCAAGGAATGCCAGAGCGCGCAGTTTGGCTACTGAATCGCATAAGCAGCAACAGGTGTCGGCACAGGTTAGTTGAAAAATGACTACATTTAATTATGCTTTAATATTTTTTTGTTGATTTTTCATTGCAGGAACTAATGACTCGAAGCTACACATGTGCTGAAACGGGAACAACAGCAGAATCTCTTACAGATGACAGTTTATGCAACCCACAGCAACAGTACAACGCTAAGCTGAATAAATCTCTCGCCGATCGTTATCGTTTGCTGGGGTCAGGCGATTATGATTATACTAGTGATCCAACATTAAATGCACATTCTTCTGATCTCAACTTCAAGCCACCGAAAAGCCCTTCGAAGATTCCCTCTCCCCTACACTCCTTAGGCCGAACACGTAGTGCAAGTCGTTCCAGGCCCTCGCTACAAGCACAACAAATGCTTTTGTCTGAATGTAGTTCTTCTGGTAATCCTGAGGATTATCTACAAAAGACTGCGGCAGTCATTAGCAATTTACAGCAATCGTTGTCACGTAAAAACTCCATCAAATCTCCGACCCACTCGTCAGCGTCGCCGCGTTCACATCCTCTTCATCCGGCAGCGCATATTTATACCCCAGACGAGTGTAGTCCGCAGCATAGTTTGGAGACTGCATCAGCAAGCAGCTATAGACGTTCGCCTATGCATCGGCGAAATCTTTCGCATGAAACAAATTACACTAGTGGCGGCTCCTATAGTGCACGTGAAAATCTTATGACTAGCAGCGTCAATGAATCACAGCTTCATCTTTTAACAAGTGGTGAATATTTTATATATAAAATGAATATGCGAAAGAACTCATTAGATGCTATAGCTTCACCAGTTTCTCCACAACATCCAACATATGATAACAACCGCCAAGATGACTCATCTATGTCACCACTGAGACGTTCCAGTTCATTTTCAACAAAACTTATAGCACAGCAACAGCAGCAACAACAACAACAACATCAGCAGCAACAGCAGCAACAACCACATGTTCCCAATCGTCGGGCACGTCCACAATTTCAAAATATTTATACACCTCCAGCTGCTCGTCATCAATATGCTTTTACAGCGGCACCAAATGCAAAAAATCCCTCAAATGCTGCTGTGCTCAAGAAATCAGCAAGTAGCAATAATTTTGGTCAAGCCTACAGCGATTATGATGATAATTTACAGTACTACATCAATGATGAAGATGAAATGGGCACAGGAGGTGAATATTATTCGAGTGGTGAAGAAGGAGAATACTACGATCAGCAATATCCTGAGGTTCAAGGCTCAGATGCTACAACAACCACTGCTCCCATTTCAAATACTCGTCTCAATAAAGTTTTACTTATGCGAATCGAGCGCAGCAAACAAAGACAACAAGCAACTGCATCAGGTGGAGGTGGAGGTGGAGGTGGAAGCGGCACTAGCAGCAAACCCAATTCTGCTCCACCAGGTGGTAAAACTTCAGGTCTCATTGGGAACATTGCTTGTCCTAATACACCCGAGTTGCCAAGGCGTGGTATTAAGAGTGCACCACGTGCCAATGCTGCTCCTCCGGCAGTAACCAAATGCCGTCAGTCAATGCCACGCGATACAAGTCTCAGTCGTTTGGCCAATCAGGTACCAAGTTCATTGGCTTCTGCGAAAAAACAATTACTACAAACTGCTTATGGGGTCCCGAATCCACACACGTCCAAGCTAAATCAACGAGTCCAACCCAAGTACTTGGATATCTCTAAATATAAACCAGCGCAATCAAATAATTTTCTACGCAAAAATGATGCCAAAAGTACACTTAAGTCAAACGGTCCACAAGAACATATGAAACGCAGTCCAAGCACTTCGTCCATTGGCTTGAGTCGTACTGATCCAACACGAACCAGCAATCGTAGTGTCCGTTCAGTTCAGTCGGTTATGAACTCCAGCACAATTTCCTTGACTTCACAATCGGCACGAGCATCATCCGCTGTTCGACGGGATGCTTCAAGTTTGTCTTATTTTCCAAACAAATATCTTCTTAAGCTTAATTAACCATTGTGTATTTTTACATTTAGTCAACAAACAAAAGGAAGCTGAGATGGCCATGTGGAAGCGTCGTTCAACCTATGATCCAATGAAGGCTGCCGCTGAGGATCGTCGTAGAAAGGAGGAAACCAGACGTTTAGCTCAGGCATCGAAGCAATCAATCGATTCGGATCAAGTGCCTTTTGAAAGGTAAGTTTTGATTTTGAAGATTTAGATTTAGATTTAGAATAAATGAAAGAAAGGTCTGTTTTATGTGTGGTCCTCCATGTATGTATGTACTGTACTATGTTTTATGTATTATTCCTCATTTATTATTCTTGATGTCAAATCTCCTCAGCAAAGAAATTATGTATTATTATTATTAAGATATTTGTGTCTATATTATTATAGATTTAAGTCAAAGGTCTCGGGATCTCGAACATTGAATTGATTTATAGTTCTCTTTATTTTATGTTTTGTTTACTTTTTTTTTTTTTTTTTATATATAAATATAATAAAATTCTTTTGAAATTCCTTTAGATCTAAAAATTACTTTAGTAATATCAAAGTCCTTGAACAAATATATGGCAGACCATGTCGCTTTTCAAATAATTCAATGCAATGGAAACCCTAATCAAGATGAAGAAATAATATTAAAATTTCAATCAATTGCAAAATGTTCAAGTTCCAACACAAAGTGGTGTGGATAGTGTAATTTTTTACTTGCTATTATGAAATGGTTTATCTTTTTTTTTGTCTTTCTTTTTTTTTTTTTTTTTTTGTTTTAAAGTGTTGAAATCGAAAAGTTTCTGATTATATTTTTATAAATTTACGAAAAAATAAAATACTAAAAAAAATTACAAAGCAAGTTAAAAAAATGTTAGTTTTAAATGGATAGAAAATTTCGGTTAAACGGAACCTGAAAGAATCCTAAACAGTTCTAGTCCCCAGTGAATTGAATACACTGTATATCTGGGCATCACAGCGGATCTTTAATTGCCTCAGCTGCCTGAGCTGATTGTGGTATCGACTACCACCTCTTAACTATACTAATATAAGAAAAGAAGAAAAATAATACCAATTTAAGTGTTAGTCATGCGAGAGTTGCTCAAATTTTGGTCTATATACATAGGTTTATGGAAAAGTAAGTTCAGAGAATGATCCTCATGTTTGAACTTTTTTTTCACATAACAAAGCTAATTTTCAGACCATTTCCAGTCAGGGGTTTCTGATAAAAAAAATGGTGCAATACCGTTTTGCAGTTGTCTATTGAATTCATTATTAAGCCACCAACATAATTCTGCATGGAATGGAGGGTCCGATCTATATCCATTCCCTTTCAGTAACATTTCGCAAAAGGAAATGAATCAATCAGATTTTTGTCTATCAAATTGTTTGCTATTTTTTGTTGCATAGCAGCCTTTTTTAAATGGTCTAAAACTGTCTTATAGTGGATAGCAAGATCTTTAGCGATGTCACGAGAACTTATGGTGTAAGGCGGACCACATCGAGACGGGTCTGTGACACCGAACTGATTTCCCGAACGAAAAGCGCAAACTATATTCGAACGTATGTGTACAACTTCGCTTAAGATTTTTATATAATTTTTTTGTTTCAATCGATATGGTCAAGATCGAACTATATATGTTTAACTAGATATCATGTAATCATCCATTATTGATTACATACATATATCTCTCTCTCCCATAGAAGATGAAACCAAAGTTAATAGTTCTTCTTTATATTTATTTTATCTGTTAGCTCCTCTAAGTTTTGAGTGAGAATGAGATCACCCAACCATTCTCTTTATGTATGTACAGATCTAAATTTCTAAGCTTTTTAAGTTTAGCTCTATGCGATTATTTTAAAATGATAATAATTTTTCTTTATTTATGTTTCTTCTCTGCGTAACTTTATGTATAAATTTTAATATGATTAATAATTTTATTTTTATATATTTATGGTATTTTAATTATTTATTTTTATATTTATTTGTTTTTTGTAATAAGCTTAAGGTTTTGGGTATATTCAAGGCTAGCGGTAAAGGTGCGTGTTTGATATAAGAAAACAACAAACAACAAGAAAAAAAAATAAAATAATATCACGAATATAATTTTGGCTTTATTTTTTGTTTCTTAGAATAAAGTATTTTGTATAAAAGAAGAAAAATAAAAACTTTGGATTTTTCTCTTAACACTTAAATAGAATATTGGGTAGATCTAAAGATATATAAAATTAAATTTAAATTAAAATTAAAATTGATTTCCTTTTTCACAATTTTTAATATAATTTTGCTAATTCTTATTTTTTTATTTTATTTTTTTATATTCAACATTTTAAACATAAAAAAAAAACACACACACACAAATACACAACAACAACAAATCAATATAAATTAAAAAAAATAATAATAATAATAGACCATCACGTTCTCACTACCGTCGCGGACTGTTCTGACCGGAAACGGAAACGGCTTTGGGATTGCTTGTAACAGATCTTTAAACTAGAATTAAAATAAAGATCTCTGTTTGCCGGCAATCATTTGAAGTCGCCACAAAATCAAATGAAATCCAACCAAACCAACTTCACTTCACTTCTACTATATTTCTACACCTACTACTACTACTACTACTACTACTACTAGTACAACTTCTTCTATCTACTTACTACTACCAAGCAAGAAACACAAAAAAATCAACATTCAACACCATTAAAACAAGAACAATAATAAATCTATTTATCTAACGGTGTTGGAGCTAACTTATGGAATCGAATTAAACGCCCGTTTTGAATAAAAATTATCATATAACAAAAAAAAAAAAAAAAATACAAAAAAACGATATAAAATATTAACCACAAATCGAACACAAAAAACGATAAACGCAACGAACCAAAACTCGAATCGAACCGAGTGCTGTGCATCATCATCAATATACTTTCAGGCAGGCAACATCGACAAAAATTGGGAACTCCCAATGATACCAAAATATACATATTCTGCTGCATCATCTACGAAATGTAAATGAATGAAATAAAATGAGAAGAGAAGTTGACCATATGTGTATCTATATCTTTACCATGCTACTACTACTACTACTTCATTCATATCAAAATATTATATAAATATATATATATATTGTTGGTGCGTTCGTTCTTTCGTCTCTGTTTGTTTGTTTTGTCTTGTTGAAGTTTTCTTGTTTTATTTGAAAAATTCAAAAATATTCAATTCAAGGATCTCACCTTTCATTTTGTGTATAAGCGTCATGTCTCGTATTCGTCTATTGCCGGTGTTATGGCTTTTCTCATAAACAAAATAAAAAAAGAAGCAACAAAAAACCATGATTACTCGATTTTATCGAATCATTGGATAATTAATGAATATTTAATTAAAATATTTTAATTTTACTATTGAATCCGTAGAGTGTAGAGGAGATAAATGATGATAAGAATCCAATTTAAAAAAGAAATTGTTAGAATTATAACAAAATTCTTTTGAGGTCTATGTTCTGTTCCAAAAAGCTGCTCTTAAAAAAACTGATTGATAGATGAATTGTTGGAGACAAAAAAAATATTAATTTGTTCTCTCCTGCTCTGTCTTGTAATCTAATTAAAAAGTCATTAGATGGTTAGTTACTTCAACACAACTTAACTAGTTGCCTAGTCATTCGGGACAACAACATTTTCTTGTTGACGTCTAGAAACCTTTCAGTAAAGAAGTCAGCAACTTGACTAATGTCAACTCATACCGCCATAGTGGTTTCGTATACAAAAAGACTGTCGGCATTGTTTCAACTGCCGATAGGAAAGACTGTGCCGCTGAGCTGAAGAAGGACAAGCAAGCCTAGTATTCTGCTTAGAACACCGTGCGTGTTTCCTTCAAAAGCTGACCACAAATTATCTTTGAAGAAGTTAAAGAACTTACTTACCACAAGGACTTGAGCCATGCTGCTCTCCGTCGTCGCTTTGCAGTGTTGCATTTTCAGGTTGTCGTGCAAAAAGACCAAATAAACTCTGTGTTAGGGTTATGTAGAATACTAAATGAAAGAGAATTAAAATTAAATTTTATCTAGGATAAAATGAAAGAAACCATTAATCAAATTGAAGTGGGGACATAATTCAACTGAAATTGTTTCTAATCCTGTTTGATATTCCCCATCATATTCTTCTTGTGGTATAAGACAAACTCCTATTTATCTAAAAAAAAGTATTGTATCGTAATTTTAAGTAGAGTTTAATGAAAAACTTTTCGAAATTTGCAAATTATGGAAAAACGTAAATGATTATTAAATTAATTTTGATTAATTCAATTATTCTCTAGATAGATTTTTGTATTCCACATGTTTGTAGTTGTAGTTTGATTTAATTGATCTCATAACAATTTTTTTTTTTTTTTTTTAATTCAAATCTACACAGATTTACACAGATATCACTCAATCAACATAGCATCTACAGCGGATTCAATAGATTGAAAAATTATTATTATTAAAAATAAATCTCAAATTAACGCAAACATTCCATGCAACAACAAAAGATCTCAGCCGGATCGATCATTTATAATAATAATAAACAATCTCACAAACATCACCATCACCACCAACACCATCATCAACATCATCATCCATCACCATAAATCCAAGAACATGAGTAACAACACACGCACATTTCTTGTAGGTTTGTATATTTTCGAAATCAATCATGAACTCAACACAACAACTAAAATCAACTCGCTCATAGAAAAGTGATGACGAATTGAAAAATTACTAATGTAAAAATGTTTGTCTTGTATGTACAATATTATTTTTGAAGATATGGGAAAAAGATTCTCGTAACTCACATCAACTTCGTTTTGTGAATCATGACTAAACTCTCTATCAACCTTCACTCAACTTCACTCACTACTCTACTCTACTCTACTTACTTACTTACCAATCAATCAATCAATCAATTAACCAACCAATTGTGTATTTGTATATACAACATAATATAAAAAATATTAAGTAATAATAATAATAATAATACTAATAATTTATTAACAAAAGCTTCTTGTTACTATATACTTACTTACTTACTTAGTTTGTACTGTAATATTATTATTGTATTAACAAATGAGAATTTCTATTTAGTTTTGTTTGTTTCTTTCCAAAGCAATGAAAATTACACAGAAAATGTATAACAAATTTAATTTATATATTAATTTTGCAATCTGCAACTTTAATTTTATGTAGTAAAAATGAAAAATTATTATAAGTTTCAGCCGTTTTTAATCGAAAATTGGGTACATTTAAAATATTTTATTAAAAGTACAATATTTTCCAATGTTAGCTGCTATGTTTTTCCATATAAATATAAGTATTTTCAGACAGTAAACGGATACCGGCGGCTATGCACGAATCAACTCAATTTTTAGCATCTTCATATGATGTGAATTTCTGCTCAAAGAGGCAATAAATGTGGCATAGATCGGCACATGTGACAACCGAAAGAATACGGGAGCGTGTATTCATTGCAGGAGAATAATTTTTTTGACATCTTGACTCAATATAATCAATTGCGTTAGTTAGACAAACCCACTAATGGTTCTGCTACCTGTGAGCAACACATAACACACCACACCAAGCTGATCTCATCAAATACACAAATTAAAGTTTATTTTCCATGGATCAATTTTCCATCACCAGTCACTTTCACATGTGCAAAATCGTCGTACAACGTTACTTAATTTCATTACTTTTCAAACATTCCCAATTTTTTGTTTTAAACTATATCCAATTGCTTGCCGAGTCAGACCTAATTGAAATGCATAAATCTTCCTCCAAAAATGATTCCAAATTCGCATCTGTCAACACACTAGTTACGTTCTTTGTCTTCGTCAATTTCGCCGTTCTTTAACTTTTAAAACTATTCACTACAAAATTCTCTCACTTCCATTCTTCTTCTACAAACCTTGGACGCGCTTCAGCTGAAGATTTCGTTAAATTAAACTAAAGTTACCGCAAATGACGCTTAATCAGCTCAATACTCGACATTTTCCCATGAGTCCAAAGATGTTATACAAATACAAAATCTCCAATACTTCAATGCTATGATATTGAAAGATGTACTATCTTAAATTTCACCCATAAATGTAACTAAGTTACTGGTCGGGGCCTTCTTTTTTTGTCAAACGGCGGAAACTTATATTAAAGAAGATTAATTCATTTAATAAAAGAATACAAGTATTTTGTTTTCTGTGCAAATCATCAAATGCTTTATGTAAATTATAATTTTTGTTTTGCATTTTGTTTGCATTTAGTTCTTATAAAAAATTTGCTTTAAAATTTTTAAATTTATTATTAATGAACAAATTTTTAAAATGAATATTTTATTAACAGTGCGCGCCCGGTAAATCAAACAACAATAACAACATCAAACTACAGTCCACGAAATTCCATCGAACCAGACAACCCCGACTGGATGCTTGGTGAATCTTCAGAATATGGCGAGGAGGAGGATGCAGAGGTGGACGACGAGTTAGATGGGGACATTGTAGAAGATTATGAACAACATGGTGATGAAGATCTTGATCTTAATGAAGTTGAAGATGAAGATCTTCTTAACATAAATGAGGAACAATTTGATGATGTTTTCATTGAGCCAACACCACCAACAGTAACAAAAGTGGGTCAAGATTTGTAGTTTAGTCTAGTGTAGTTTAATTAGTAGTTAGTTGTTTCTGTTGTAAAACAGCAAGTGATAAAAAATATTATTTAGCGAAATAATATACTATACATAAGTGTATATTATTGTATTGTAATTGATGATGAGATACTGAGATACCACAGGAAAATAATGAATAACTACTAAGGTTGAAACTATTGTATTTAGACGAAACTAAACAATGAATAATTTTGTTAAAAACAAATATAAATTATTAAAAATGAAATACAAAAAAAAATATAAGCACTCGCCGTTGCTTCTATTATTATTTAAATATATATAAAATTATTATTAATCTTATTTAATTTGTTGGCGCTACAGAATTGAAATTACTAAAGGTGGATTGATTACTTCCTTCCTCCTCTTTAGTAATAACAAAATTTTCATAACTTGTATTTATAAATAATAAAAACATAAATAAGCTTAAATCGACTGCTTAATGTGCAACAATTTTTGTAATTTAACAAAACAAAGCAGTAAAATAAAAAATAAATAGAACTCACAAGTGCGCGCTTTAGTTGATAGTTTAAAAAAAGAATAAAAAAAAAAATTATATAATTAAATGAAAAATATTAATGCAATTAAATAAATAGTCATTTATACTAAATATAAAATACAAACAAATATTTTTCAATTTTTTAAAAACATGCAGCTTTTTGAATACACGATTTTATTTATAAATTTATATAAATTTCATTTTTATATGCAATTAATGAAAAAAACTGTGCAGTTTAATTCATAACTGTGCAATTAAAAAAAAAAATGTGTGCAGTTTATGATATGATATGATTGTGCAATTTATAAAAGAAAACTGCAATTTGTAATAACAAACTGTGCAGTTTATGAAAAAAAAACTGTGCAGTTTAAATATGAAAATTTATTTAATTTCATAAATCCCTTTGAACTGTGAAAAACTTTAACTATTTGTTAGGAAGTAAAAAAAATTGTGTAGTTTATGGAAAAATATTGAAGTTTATAAAAGAAAACCTGTGTAGTTTAATAACAAACTGTGCAGTTTATGAAAAAATATTTGCAATTTATAAAAGAAGCCTATGCAGTTTGTGAAGAGAGAACTGCATTTTATAACCCAACTGTGCAGTTATGCGTAATAAAATTTGTGCAATTTTAAAAAGACAAAAACAAAAAATTGCTATTTATAAAAAAAAAAATGTGTAGTTTAATAAATACTGTGCAGTTAATGAAAAGAAAATGTGTGCAATTTATGAAAAAATATTGCAGATTATAAAAAGACATTTTCTGCAGTTTATAAAAACTAAACTCTGCAATTTATGAAACAAAACTGTACAGTTTGATTAAATTTTTTTTATCATAAATAAATCTCTTTGAACTGTGGAAATATTAAACTATATTTTATAAGTAATAAAATGTGTGTAGTTTATGAACATAACTTTGTCCTGTTTATGAAAGAGAAATCTTGCAGTTTATGGAAATTAAACTGAGCAATTTATGAAAAAAAAAACCTATACAGTTTCTAAAGAGAAAACTGCAATTTTTTAAATAAAACTGTGCAATTTATGAAAAGAAAACTGTGTAGTTTAGATAAAATCATTTACATTCGAAATTCCACAACTTGAATCACCATAGTGCACAGAAATAAGTTAGACTACTGGAGTCTTTAAGTTAAAAAATTACAGTCAAAGTTCCGTAACTCAAACTTCTATTGTTGCAGTGACTTTTAAAGCGAAAATTCTACACAATTTTTCTTACATAACTCGAACAAGAAAATTTACACTTGCAATTTTCATACAATTTTTTCCGTGAGAAATCACACGTTTTGTCCGGAATATCCAAAAGACTTGCAAAATAAATAATAATCTATTGAAGTGACGTGGACAAAGCAGCAAGATATTAAACTTGTATACCAAACCTACTTTGAAACTTGAATGTTTTTAGAGATAAACCAAAAATATAATACTTTATTATTTAGACAATAACAAATTGCATCGAAACAAACTGAATTTGATCAATATTCTTGTACATGAAACAATAAAGATGACTTTCCTTTAATCTTCTTGTCTAGTATTGATAAAGATGGAAATTTGATGAAACTTGATTACGAAACATGGATAAGTTTCAATAATAATTTAACGTTCACTGGTATTCTTGAGAATTATATTGATGTGTGCAAAGAGATTTTCACAGTAGGCTTTCTTTTAGATGACGACATTATTCAACATTATCACTTAAAGCTAGTATATCCAATTCCAAGGGACATGGATGGTTTGGAGGAAGAATTTATTCAATACATTTCCATGACAACTTTAAATTCAAGCGAAACTGATGAAAAATAATGTAAATGTTTAAATACAAATTACTGAATTATATTAAAGCGTTCACAATGAAATCAAAATTATTGTTTGTCAAGAAATAAAATTTGTTAGAAATCAACCATTTCTCTGAGTTGTCGTCATAGGAAGAGATTCTTGGCACTTGGAGTTTGATGATAATTTTCAGTAATGTTGTCATCTGCAGAAAAACATTGTCAATAAATATTCTCAAAAGTGGCGATTAGCCAAGTAAATTACATTAGGATTCAATGGATTATGTCATGTAATCATATTTCGATCTTCATCGATACTAGACAAGAAAACTAAAAGGCATATCATCTTCATTGAGGATAGGAAACATTCCATACTTTTACATAAAAAAATATTATTCATAATCGAGGATTTTCGCAAAAAGAATTTCAATTATGAAAGAAAAATTTGATAGAATCTTCACTAAAGAAAATTCGAGTTTTAAAAGTTTGAGTTATTGAAGTTGGGCGTTCTTTTTTAATAAAATTTGCCATATGTTGAAATGGTGATGCTGATGATGATGAATGACGCTTTGTGATTTCGATTTGAAGTTATGAGTTGAAGTCCCAATTTTGTGATAAAAAGAAGAATTTGCAAGAAAATTTTTTATATAAAATGAGTAAAGATACACGACTACGATGAATGGAATAGTTTATTTATTAATCCAATAATTGTTCGAATCTTTTAATACAACTAACTTGAAAAGTGACTTTATTTGTCCATATGAGAATTGAAGGAACAAAAGCATCTTAGGCTAATTGATTATATTTTAAGAAAATTTTATTCTAAAAATTTAGTTATTTTAATTGATGATTTTTTAAATTTTTTTCTTAAAATTATATAAAATCATCATCAAAATTTGAACAATTTCTTGCAATTTCAATTCATATCATCATCTCCCGAACAAGTTTTCATTATTTTGTAATTTTGGGGTCAATTGAATTTAATTTTTTCCTGAGGAAAAGCAAAGATTTGTACCTGACGTCGTTCGATTGAATTCTTGATTAAAATTTTTGTGAGACTTTTAATCAAAACATGCATGCATATCATCAATGACTTTGCTTTGTCTTGGCATTGGGAGATTTAGAAAATAATATATTATAATTTCAAACAAATTTATTACAATTATTATGATTATAATAATTTAATTAAAAAAAAGTAAAAACCGTCAATAAAATATTAAATTATATTAAACAATTTGATGAAGAACCGTCACTGAAGGAATATTTCTTCAAAAAATTATACAAATAATTAGTTATAAATCTGATTTTAATATACTTATGTATTGTAATTAATAACAGGAATGAGAACAAAAACTCTCTAATATATATATATATATATATATATAAATAATTATAATTAATTATATAATTGCGCTGACGAATTGAAATACAAATAACTAAACACTTGCAATGACTTACATACTTCTACATGTACACACATGTATATGTAAATATATGTAAGTAGTACCAATATAGTATTTTATCCGGGGTATATTCGATTATCAAATATTTAGCACTTTATTTCATATGATTGACAAAAAAAAAAAAAACTCCAAACACATGCATTTATAATTTTTTCTCAATTTGTAGATGAAAAACTAACTAATTTTTCTGTGAAAAAACTGTCTAGGAAAGGTTATAAATTTACATTGATATTAACCGCGTTTATGCGACAGGTAAAGCGTTTCACCCAAGCGCGTCCTGTCTTAGTACGTTTATTTTTTAATATGTTCTCAGCAAGCATTTGGAAGATTGTTCTAACAAAAATCACCTTGCTGGGTCTTATTCCAGCCCTTTTGATGATTCAACCAAGATGAATTTCATGTACGATTTAAAGAAGACTCGCAAATGACTCATGCTTACGCTTAAAATCTGATTTCTTAGAAGTACAATAATAAAATTAAATATTTCCTTTTTTGGAAAGCAAAAAATTAGAAATACTAATGAAATATGACTCAAAAAAGACTCGCAAACGATTAGAAAGAAATATGACTCGGAAATAATTAAAAATGCGACTGAAATATGACTCGAAGTAATCTCGAAAATGATTTAAAATATGACTAGCAAATGATTAGAAATATGATTCAAAAATGAGTCGAAACTGATCAGAAAAGCAGGTTATAAAAGAATCCTCAAGAAGAGTCGTAGGTAGGGTATCATTTTCTCCCGACAAAAGTAACATTTATGATCATAAAATTAACGCATTTATGATCAGAAATTTAAAAAAATTCTACCTGAGTTGGTGGTATAGGGAAGAAAACCACGATTAACAAAAGGACTAATGAGATTGACCAGGCGAAAAATTCCGAATCATCGCATATCAATTAGTGTTTCGACTTTGATTCAAACCACATACTATAACAACAACCCCTGAAACCGTCCTTCCTACCTTGTGGATTGCTGTCGAATGTGATTCGAATCAATGGTCAGTCACATCATGATAGATTCGAATGAGCCATGAGCCTTTGTGTAAATGGGATATATGCGTTTATAGTATATTTCATAGAGCATTCAAAAAATGAGGTCAGGCTTAAAATGAGAACATCGAGAGGATGCTTCCCACATACAAAGGCGCGTTGTACAAGTGTTTATGCAAGAGGTCTGAGTCAGTGAGCGCTTGGGTGAAACGTTTTTGTTGTCGCATAAACGGGGTAATTATTATTTTTTTGGAATATTGCAATGATTTCTACCAAATATTGTATTACAGGACATGACACTCGGTTTTTTCCAAAAGAACTGAACTTCAAAAACTGTACAGATCTATTTTGATTTTGATGAACATACTGAATTGATACAAAAAAGTCCATAGGCATCAGATTGTAGTACAATAATTTAAATACTGATAAAATATTGCAAAAATATGTAAGTTTATGATAATATTGAAAAATATTTTGATTTTTATTTAATGGATGTTCACAAATCTCTAGCAATTTACTTTCCAATATAATTTTTGATTCTTGAATAGTTGACACAATTAGCCCCGCAACATGAAAATCAAGAGAATATTTTCTTTAATTAAAAAATATCGCACAAATATTTAAATTAAGAAATTTGTTGAAAGTGCAGATTATTTAATTTTATCAAAATTTCACATATTAAATTTGAATAAAATGGCATGTAAACGATAAAAAAAATATCGCTAATTTTAATTTTAAGATAAGTAAAAACGAATAAATACAAAAACAATGTGTAGCACAACAAACGAATTAATAAATAAAATAAATAAATAAATTATAAATTAGAAACAATAAAATTGATTAAGATTTTATAACAAAAAAATAATCGCAAAATTATTTCATGTTTCTAAATTAAATTTAATTTCATTACTTTGTTTTTTTTTTTTTTTTTGTGAGTTTTGAATTTAAATCAAATTTCAATGAATTTTGGTGTAATTTTTAAGATGAAATTTTGTTATTGTTTCTTACAAGAAAAAGAAAAAATAAATTATTTTTAATACAAAAATTAATGGTGCGATAAATATAAATAAAATATATTGATATAATTTGGAAACAAAAAATGTTTGTTTTTCACATTGCCATCATTGGAAGCAAAAGGCCAATTACCTAAATATTCTATTCTTGAAGCAGATTCACGTAATAGGAAGATCTGAACAGTTCACTATTAATAGAACCAAAACCAAAGAAAGAAATTGTCGATAAAATCCATGAAATGCTATTAGACGATCGGAAATTATAAGTGCAAGACGATACTTTACATTTGGAACACCATCACTAATTAATTAACCATTTCAACCCTAAACATTAGTAGTATCTGATTACGGGCGATTAAATTGAATGAAATACAGGAATAACCACCGCAAACAATCACAATCAAAGGCCCTCCATAACTGACTTCAAAGCCTCCATTGACGTCAAACAAGGACTTGCTAATTCGGCCGTTTCCTCCGCTTGACCGCTAGAACAAAGCAATCAAGGAAAAGGGGCCAGAATTGGCCAACAGAAAAGCAGTTGTGTTCCAGCATGACACACATCTTGACGTAGCTTGGTTAAGAATTTTTGATGCATCCACCGTATAGCCAGGATTTTGCAACGTCTGACTACCATCTGTTTCAGTTTCACTGCAAAACTCTTTCTTGTCCGGACGATGGGTAATTGAAAATCACTTGGCTAAGCTTTACGCCGATGAAGCACAGCATTTCTACACCTTTGGAATTATTAAACTATTACAAATAAATTTAATCCATCATATGAAGAATAAACGAAACTAACAAAATTATATTATTATATTGAACAGGAAGACTGATTTCAAAATTTCAAACTACTTTATCAACTCAAAAAGCAATACACTTCTTTATCTTACACATTCCGGCACTGCTTTTTAAACATATTCAAACTATCGACGATGCCAATCGTTTCATTTATCGACTTTAGCAAGACTGCAATTATCAAAAAAAAACATACCATAATTCTATATTAATCATCATATGAATCACATAAAAAAGAACATTTTTAATATATAAAATAAACAATATTTGACAAATGGTAATTTTAGTTACTTACATTAATATCATCGATTGAAATCGACTACTTTGCAATTCACTGACATTATTTATTGCAGCAGTCTGGCAACATCTAGCCTACATAAATTTCAAGAAGAAGCACATTTGCGACAGTAGTGGACTCAATTTTGAGGCAAAATTATTTAAATCTATATTTTTGGTGCATAAATTCATTTATATTTCGTTATTGTGATGCCGGGAAAAGTTGCCGAGGTAGAACAACTTTTTGAAAGGGGCGAAATAGTTCTATGCTATAAGCCAAACAGTGCAAATGTGAAAATTCTCTACGACTCAAAGGTAAACATCGCAGATACAATTACCGAATTTTCTACTAGGCATATTATGTGTGTGTGTGTGTCAGAGTGTTGTGTGCTTGTATCTTTGTATCTTTATAATCACTCACCGGTTTCCACGTATTTTATTGTACTTAACCTTTCTTTGTTTAGTTCAGTTTAACATACATAAATATATAGTAAATATTTATGAAACTATTATTTCTTATTTATTATACTTAATTGCAGATTTGGGCCGTTTATACTGAACATGATGAGAAAGGCAATAAATATTTCGAGTATAAAATACATTTTCTAGGTTTCAATAGAAAAGACGATCTGCGGGTGAGTGAGGATTCTATACTCAAAGATAACGAAGAGAATCGCAAACTGCAACGGGAATTGACCAAAAAGGCAAATCTTCAATCACAACAACAAATTGACGTGACTTGTCCGAATAATCCTTAAACTAAAACTAAGCACAATTGTTTCATTTCATATTTTATTTTTTATTTCTATTTATATTTTTTAATTAAATAATGTTTATTTTAAATGAAATTTAAATAAAATATGACCTCTCAAATATTTTTACAATTAAAACTTTGATTCGTTTTTGTCAATACAAATGATATTGAATATCCTTCAATGCTAAAAATATTTTATTATGTTAAATAAAAATCTATTATATATTGCATAATGTGATGTTATTGAGTTAATCTTACCGTTGAAGTATCTATGACACAATACTCTCTCTCTATAAAAGAAACATACATAGTTATAACAAGAAAATGAACTCATGATATCCTCAAAGATTTAACTGAATGAATAATCATATATTTTTAATTTGTTTAATGCATTTATGTATCTATACTTGTATATCCAAGATTATAATAGTGATCCTAATCCACTAAACATACAACAACATAGTGAGTTAACATTATTTCTATCAAGAAAAATTAAAAATGACACTTCATTTTGAAAATTGGTATATTTTATTCAAAGTTTAGTTGAAATAGAAATTGAATGTTTTTCCCTCATTTTCAGTGTCCAACCAACCATATGTTATTCAAAAAAAGTAGATCATGTTTTGGACAAGGCTTAGTGGTTGGTAGGCGGATCAAGTGGTAATTAGAGGGTGCGAGGTCTGTTGAATATTTCGAATATCATTCGACATTCTGCCATTAGTTTCTACCTGCTCGCTCAGCAAATGACCGTGCATTGTTATGAAAACTAATGATATTTTCATTCCATTCCATTCCATTCTTTTTATTTATTTATTTTCCAATGCATCACTTCATCAGTTGAGTTGGTTACGCTTCACATTCATAAATGTTAATATAATTATATTAGCTGAAGGCCCTGGCAGCCATGGCTAATTTTCTGTTAACTTCTAGTTTTAACTTTAAGTTAGCATTATATAAATAAATAAATAATATAATTATGTATCTAAGTATTCTTGAGCAACAGTAAAAATACAATACAAAGAACACATCCCTTTATGTACAGTACTTCAAGAAGCGCCCTTTGATGTCTCTTGGTTTTAGTTAACAATGAACTCAATGCCACATAATCTGGTTCATACCCATGGTCCTCAGATGCAATGAATTTGCTTGTTCTATCATTACAAAAGTTCAAATGGTTATGTTAGTCTAGGACCAGATTATTTAGAAGATTAATGGATGATATCAGATATTCAGAAAATTCTTATTGAGTTTGTCAAGAATCTTAGTCAAGTGTTAATGGAGAACGTTCCCCATAAGCTTCGCACAACATTCGATGACTTTCTGCTGGCCTTTCTTCAAAAACAAAAACATCCCGCTCATTTTAGTTTATAGTTTAAGCGCAAAAACTGAAAGATTCGAAGCACAACGAAATTATTATGTCGTCTATAATTTGTGTTCCGAATTGTAATTGGTCGAGCATGTTTTCCATAAGCTTTCTATAACAGAGAATGACATTCTGACATTCTGTACTTTAAAAAAAAAACCCAATATTTCCTTACACCAAAAGCCGAGTCATCATTAATGTCATTTGTCAATTGAATGACAATTGGGCAGAATGGGAACCAAATTTCTGTGCATTCACACTATGTCAGCCAAAGTGCAGACAGTGCAAACAGTGAATGGCAAGTAAGGTTGCAACGGAGGCCATTTTAACGAAGGCGGTGGTCCAGACAACGGAACAGAGATGGGTTACCAAAGGAAAAAAATTCGGTTTCGAAACAACAATTTCGAACAATTTTTTGTGCAATGATGTTGTTTATTTTAGGGTCTCCAGACACACGAACAGTATTCAAGTACTGGGCGGACTAGAGAGATAAAAAGGATCTTAGTAGTAAAGGCCTCATTAAATTCTTTAGACCGTTTTTTAATAAAACCGAGAAAACTCTTAGCCTTATTAATAATAAGAAATATGATGGTTGAAACTCCATTTAGGGTCAAAATTACTCCAAGGTCACTGCTATACCTCTAGAATTGGATATGTCAGCTTTGTTACCTATTTTATGTCGGGGAACAATAAAGGATTTCTTCTACATTGAAGAAAGAGATGCGCTCTGAAGTGATAAATTGAATAGTTTCAGGAGCGGTTTACATAGAGAGTCAGCACAGTACTTAAGTATACAACAAAGTATTTTGTCTGGACCAGGTGAGTATGAGAGGCTTCTCTTTCGATTTTTAATGTGATGTTTTTAAGCAAACCTTCAGATAATTTTCAGAATAAATATAAAATATAAATATCTCCAGATTACCATAGAGGCATGCATCAAGTAACGGCACACACAAACCGAGAAGAAGGTTTCGAGGATTTTGCTAAAGCATTGTAGACCTAAAGGCGGACAAAGAACTAAGTGGTCATAATTAAGTTGGCATGGTTAGTGAAACAAATGATTATGAATTACAAATGGTTCTGATGAAGACCAATTAGAGTGAAAATTGGGTAAATATTTCCTTAAAAAAGGACCCAAATGTTAACCGAGCACTTCTATTTCAAAGAGATATTAATTAAAACTTAACTCAACATAAGGAGATCATTAAAGAGTTGATCACAAAAACTAAACCTAATTCTAAATAATTGAGGATTTCATTACCAAAGTTTGCCGATTTCATTCTAATTCATCAAACATAGAACTTGAATTGCATCAAGATTTGGGTGGTGAAAGTGACATCTGAACATACGAAGAAAGAAAACTAAAGTTGGATGCTGTCTAAGGGGATTTTCCAACATCTATGACAATCGTAAGATCGTGATAAGTTAAGTATGAAGAAATTGTCGGCCTGACGGGTGCCGCGATTGCTTGTGGTGGACAACGAGCAAATACGGTTACGATACTTGGGGATTCTGATGGAATAAACCTCATGAACGTTTTACAGAAAGGAAGATCGATCACGGGGCAGTACTACAATGAATTACTGGACCGATTCAATACACATGAAAGAGATACGGCTCCATTTGGTTAAGAAAAGATGGCTGTGTCCACACGATAACGCATCATCTCATTCATCCAAAATTGTTACGTCCAAGTTGCTTTAACTGCGTTACGAATTGCTGTCGCACCCACTGTACTCACCCTACTTCGCTCCCTACGACTGCTTTCTCGGAGTAAAAAATCAAGAAATTCGAATGACGTAATTTATGGGTGGTCCCTTAAGGAGATCGTTGGATTGTAGTTTTTTCTACCGACGACGAGATGTGTTATGAGTAACGTTGAGTTGCTTGAGTCATCTTTCATTGTATTGGATGTTAAGGAAATTAATTTCCTCTTTCACCGATGGCATCATAGGTGGTGTTTCTGTGCATATAGTTTGTAAGGCCTTATTTTGTGTTGCTGTATCTTTTGTATGTTATCAGGAGCAGTAGTCCCCATACATAAATCTGGGGTCAGTAATTGCTTATAAATCATTATCCAGTGTCAGTTTACTATCCACATGCAAGTACCCAGTCCAGTTTCCTCATATTTTAATAGCAGCACGGGGAGGCACTCTTCACATAGGCGCGGCAGGTAAGTCGCTTGTCGAGCATCAGACCTAGGTATTAAACGTGATTCACCTGAATCGTATTTATATTTTGAAAATATATGTACATATTTAGTTTTATTTTACTTTCAAATAAATGACATTTTAATATGTTTTAGCTTTACGCTGTTTTTTATACAAAAATTGACGATTTCGATAGACGTGATTTCCTCAGGTCTACCGCGCAAATTGGGTGATAGGTGTATTTCATTGCATTATTTGGAATTTAATTTATTTTCCATTTCAAATATACAATAAATTTATGAAAATGGCATTTTCTGTTACATTCGATTACTTTTCTTATATAACAATGGTAACACTTTTTTGTTGCCTCACTATGGCAACATTGCGAATGAAAACTGATAAGAAGAAGAATACGCCATTAAAACGGGGACGCGTTCTGAACGCAGAATTTCATTGATATTAATTTTTATTTTTATATTGAAATAAAATTAGTGATTGTGATGACGGATGACAACGTTGGCGATGAAGTGCCATTATTTTCCAAGGGCGAGATAGTTCTGTGCTACGAGCCAGATCCAGCTAATATTAAAGTTCTATACGATTCGAAGGTAAACACATACAGAGCACGAAGCATTTTTCCCTCCAGACGCAAACGAATGAACAACATGTTTGCTGAAGTTGGTTTGGTTGGTTGGTTGGTTGTGTGCGTCTGATGTCTGTACTCACTCACATTTCTAACATTTATTGGCAACACTGCGGGTGCCCTGCTCGCTCGCTCACTCGCCGGTTTATGTTGCGGTTTCTACGTTTTTTTTTTTTTTGTTTTTTTTTTTGCATTCAGTTTCTTATGCTTTTCTATTTTGTGCTTCTTTTAAATCAAAGAAATAAATGCATTTAAATATTTCATGTTGTTTGGTAATGACAACGTCGTTTATCGCAGGTTTTGGGCGTCTACCAGGAACGTGATAAAAGTGGGAAAATCTATTACGAGTACAAAATCCATTTTCAAGGTTGGAAAAGATCTTACGACCGTAGACTGAGGGCGCAATTCCTACTGAAAGAAAACGAAGAGAATCGTAAGCTACAACGTGAATTGGCTCAGAAGGCCAAATTGCAAACGTAAGTAACAGTGTGCAGCTTGCTGCGCGTATCTCTGATTATAATCATGAGTGAATGAGATACTAATTTTATATATCTTCACATGAAATATAGTGCCAGCTACTCATACAAAGCACCAGCGTCATCATCAGCAACGAAAAATTCTAAAAAACGGCGAATCGCCATCAATGCTGATGACAGTGCACAATCGGCAGATCTTGAGAGTAAGACTGGTGGTGAAGATCAACCCAGTCCAGCAAAACAAGCACCGCCAACAAGTGCATCTGCGGCATCAACTACAACGGGGCGTACACGTGACTCCAGT
This sequence comes from Amiota minor, assembly GCA_037043295.1. NCBI lineage: Eukaryota > Metazoa > Arthropoda > Insecta > Diptera > Drosophilidae > Amiota > Amiota minor. The sequence goes on from JBAMAW010001063.1 coordinate 1,799,302, forward strand.
GCCGGCGTCGGTGGCCGTGCGGAGAAACAAAATGCTCCCATAGCTGGTGCTGGTGGAAAGCAGCAACCGCAGCAGACATCAAAGACAGATGCTGATTATGAGCATCATCACAATCTCGATAAAACTGATCGTGTGCAATTATATTTAAGTGAACGTCTACGCAAGGTACTTGAATATGATTATGATATGATTGTAAAGCAAGGCAAGCGTCATGCATTACCCGCCAATAAAGTCATCGTGGATATACTGGAAGATTTTGTCAAATTAACGGCAGTGGAACTGGTCTTAAGCATCCAGCATACAAGTTCACGTCAGCGTAGCACGAGCCAAAATAATGAGAAAATGGAACGTGAATACCGTCGAGTGATGTCCGGTGTTTGTATTCTGCAAGAAGTTGCTGATGGTTTACGCATTTATTTCAATTTCCTCTTTGAACAATGTTTAGTCTACAAAGAAGAACGTAGTCATGTGGAACCATATTTGAAGCAACAATATTTAAGTGAATTTGAAAGAAGATTCGAAAAGAAACCATGGCAACTTGATATGGAATCGGACAATCAAACCATGAATGGTAACATATTCAAATTTGGGAATCCTGCATATAAAGCTGAACTAAGACATTATGTCACTGTCATAGAGAAAACAGCACATTCAAAGATAAAAAATGCTTATGCTGCAGCTGAACTCATAACAAAAAATATGCATAAGTACCTCAAGGAGATCTTTAGTTGGAAACTGCTACCGGAAGATGTTGATGCAGAGATATCAATGATTTTCGGTGCTCCCCATTTAGCACGTTTAATGAGTAAGTCAATGAAGTCAATGATTTGATCCAATTGACGAGTAAGTCAATGATATCAATGAATTGACAATATTGATCTGTTTTATTTTGATCAAAATTTGTAACTAAAGCTTTTCATCTTTTATTTGTTAGTAAAACTACCTCAACGTTTGAGTTATTCGCCCATAATTGATAAGAACTTAGAGGTATTACTCCCACATTTGGAATCGTTTATAAGGTAAGTCAATATATTTACATATCATGTTTCATAGATTTACAACGATTTTTCTTTCAAGATATTTGGAATCCAATGAAGATTGGTTTGGAGAGAATGTCTATGAGGGCATGTGTAAGGATCCCTGCCCAGTGTATGATACAAATGTTGCCATTACCGGTGTCAGTGATAAGGAATCATCTCAGACTCATATTAGGAAGAAATTAAAAAGAAAGAAACATCTCTCTGCGGATTTGAAGGAACTTCAACCTCCTGAGAAGCAACAACGGATTGTTAAAAGGCAACGTATACGTGTGGATGGCAAAATATATTATTTGGACAAGAACCAACGAACTCTTGAAAATATCACAGCGAGTGCCGAAAAGACAGAATTGAATAAAGAAAAACTCGAAGAGAAAGGGGAAGAAATGCCAATTATTAACCATAATTGTGCATTGGGAATGAAGAAGGCAAGAGTTGGAATCAAAAAGTTGCCAATGGATAAAAATAATAGGTTAATTTTACCGCCACCAAGAACACAAAGTCAAATGAAGGAATCTGCTGAAAAAGAAGAAAGGAAAAAGGCAGAGATAAATGCAAATGTAAATGGGTCAACAAAAACAACAGCAACAAAAGAATCAACAACGGCAATAAATACTAACAAGAATATAGGGGAGGCAACAGCAACAATAAAGACCAATCATACCATGGAGGCGATGTCGCCTACGAAAATAAAAGACGACGCTACGGAGTCACCTATATTGGACGCGACGACGTCACCTATATTGGACGCGTTGGAACTTAAGAAACTAAGAAACCCGATGGCACCTAAAAAACTAGAGGACACGTTGGCACCTAAAAAACCAGAGGACCCGTCGTCACTTTTGAAATCAAAGTTTCCAATATCAAGTGAGAAACCGAAGGACCCGTCAGCACTTAAAATATCAGAGGTCCGGTCGGTACCTATGGATCCAAAGATTCCGATATCAACTGAGAAACCGACGGATCCGTTGGCACCTAAAAAACCAAAAGACCCGTCGGCACCTATGAATCCAAAGATTCCGATATCAATTGAGAAACCGAAGGACCCGTTGGCACCTAAAAAACCAAAAGACCCGTCGGCACCTATGAATCCAAAGATTCCGATATCAATTGAGAAACCGACGGACCCGTTGGCACCTAAAAAACCAAAAGACCCGTCGGCACCTATGAATCCAAAGATTCCGATATCAACTAAGAAACCGAAGGACCCGTTGGCACCTAAAAAACCAAAAGACCCGTCGGCACTTATGAATCCAAAGATTCCGATATCAACTGAGAATCCGAAGGACCCCTTGGCTCCTAAAAAACCAGTGGACGGGTCGCCACTTATGAATCCAAAGATTCCGATATCAACTGAGAATCCGAAGGACCCCTTGGCTCCTAAAAAACCTGTGGACCAGTCCCCACTTATGAAACCAAAGGTTCCGATATCAACTGAGACCTCGACGGACCCGTTGGCACCTAAAAAAGCAGTGGACCAGTCCCCACATATGAGACCAAAGGTTCCGATATCAACTAAGAAACCGAAGGACCCGTTAACACCTAAAAAAGCAATGGACCAGTCGGCTCTTATGATGCCAAAGGTTCCGATATTAACTGAGGCTTCGAAGGACCCGTTGACACCTAAAAAACCCGTGGACCAGTCCCCACTTACGAAACCAAAGGTTCCTATACCAACTGAGAAACCCAAGGATCTATTGGCAACTAAAGAACTAGAGGACCAGTCCCCACTTATGAAGCCAAAGGTTCCGATAACAACTGATACACTGAAGAATTCGTTGGCACCTAAGAAACCCGTCGATCAGTCCCCACTTATGAGACCAGAGGTTCCAATAAAAAAGAAGAAACCGAAGGACCCCTTGGCACCTAAAAAACCAGTGGACCAGTCGGCTCTTATGATGCCAAAGGTTCCGATATCAACTGAGACTCCGAAGGACCCGTTGACACCTAAAAAACCATTGGACCAGTCGCCACTTATGAAACCAAAGGTTCCGATGTCAACTGCAAACCCGAGGGACCCGTTGGCACTTAAAAAACCAGAGGACCACTCGCCACTTATGAAATCAAAGGTTCCGATATCAACTGAGAAACCAAAGGTTCCGATATCAACTGAGAAACCGAAGGTCCTAATGGTACCTAAGAAAAGAAAGGACTACAATGCACCTGAGAAAACAAACGATCCGATGGCATCTACGAAAACAAAGGACCCGTTGGCATCAGCTACAATGGACATGGTAGATAAGGTTATTACGAAAGTTGGAAAGAAGGGTAAAAAGAAAGGTAAAAAGAAGGGTAAAGCAAAAAATAAAGACATTGTTAACACAAAAGCTGCCATAACAATCACTAACACCGCAAGGAGCATGGAGAAAGTAAATATTGCAGAGAAATTGGTCAAAAAAGATGATGTCATAATCCTTGCAGGTGATTATGATAAAAAAAAGGATAAACTTGTGGATAGTAGAAAGATTATTGAAATAAAAACAACAACAATTATAGAAACTATGACAGTGACCACCACAAAGGAAAATAATGTGATGACTTCAAAGGAAAATACAAAAGTAATTGAAGAAGGAGAAAAGACAGGAGAAAACATCATAGAAAATATTGATAATCAGGCAACACCAGCGATTAATAGTAACAATAACAGTGGAGAACACGATGATGTTGATGACAAGGCACTTGAAGATGATAATATTGTCATAACAATTGAAAATGAGAATATTGTCACAACAATTGAAAGTGATAATAATATGGAATTTATTGATGACGCAGATAATCTAATTATTGATGAATCATCAATGGATAATAAACTAATTATTGAAGAAACTATGAATGTGGTTGAAGATGATAATAACGATGCCACCGATCCATTAATTGTTGAAGTTAAGGATGAGGTTATGGAAGAGTCTGTTAATCAAATAGATGCTGGAACAAATACTGATCTATCAGTTGATGTTGGAACAAACACTGAGCTATCAGTTGATGCGGCTACATCGACGGAGGACGAGATTGGTGATGTTGAAGTAATAAATGATTCGACGGAGATTGGTGATGGAGAAATGAGAAATGATTCGACGGAGATTGGTGATGTTGTAGTAATAAATGATTCGATGGAGATTGGTGATGAAGAAATGAGAAATGATTCGACGGAGATTGGTGATGAAGTAATAAGAAATGATTTGACGGAAGGTGAAATTGGTAATGAAGAAGTTATAAATAGTTCAACGGAGGAAAATAATGATGATGTTGTAATGCATAATTCTTCACCCAAAATTGACACACCTGAACATGAAGCAGATCATATACAACATGAATTTCAAGAGTTGCTCGATACAGGAGATGTGGCTGAAAATGTTGAAATTTCATAATATATATATACCTATATATTGTATATATCTATTTGTATATATAAACAATAATTATCTTCAGTCATTAGTTATACATGTATGTATGGATACAGGGGTGCATAATTTATTATGTCGTGTCGGTATGTAAACATTGAATGTTAAAAAATTTGTGAACCGATTGACTTGAGTGGACACACGTCAATTCAGTACAATTTTAACCATAAACTGAAATAGTGACACTGGCATTAAAAATATTCCTTCCTTCAGTTGTGTTAACCTGCATACCATCCATGTCGCTTGGAATACAACCAAATAGTCACTCGAATGGTTGACACTGAACCAGATTTTTGGAAACTAATTTTGATGTCCGACGAGGCCCATTTCACACTCTCTGGCGGCGTTATTATTTATGACGTATTTATAATTTAAAGAAATTATAAACATAGTCTATTCACAATGTTAATTAACAAAGGATTGTAAATACACGAATCGATGAATTTTCAGACGCAATGGAAGATTAAACCAGAGCATTCTAGTTCGGTGGCATGTGTTAATGCAAGCAGGACTCCGAACTTGACAGCTTTGCTAAGTGTACCGTAATATTTCCTCTACAAACAAATATACCGCTGAACACTCGGTCGCCATTGCCTCATTTGTGGAAAACTGTGGACACCACGAGAATGTTGAGGTTAGCAGTTGTGTAGAGAGGTTATAAGAGATACATCATACACAATGACGGCGTTAATGAGCAAAATTGATGGACTTGAGGAAAGGAAAATTCACACATGGTCCATGATGAAATGCCATTGCATGACCAAAATGTGTCTCTTTGGGCCGAGGGCTATCCCAAAACCATCATTGGACCTTTTTCTTTTTAAGAGAAAATGAATGAAAAACGATATCGGTAGATGTTGGCTCAATATGTCTACCAGCAAATGTGTGAAAAAGGTCTAGATCGATACTGGTTTCAACAAGAACAACAATTCAGTTTCTGCAACGAAAATTCCCTGGACATCTGATGTCAATGAGATGCGACGATTGCTGACTAGCCAGATATCCATGTTTGACTCCTCTAGAATTGATTTTTATGGGGTTATTTGAAAAGAAAAAAATACGCCAGCAAGCCTCAGATCATTTCGTGCCGAAACTATCACTATACCGCCCGAGATGTTCGAAATGGTAATACAAAACGCAACAAAAAAAAAAGGGAACATTTTGCTGTGACCAATTTAATTGATATTGCATTCAAAAACTAGTCCAAATAAAATGCAAAGGATCGAATTGAGTAAAAAAACGTACGTCATATATAAAAATCTGTTGTTATATTTCAAGGTTATTCAATGTTACTATACCGACATAAGAAAAGGCGCAACCAGTATATTTTTCTATTTCTGCTTCTTTTTTTTTTTTGAGCAATTAAAGAAGCGAAGGAAGAGGAGTATCGGATATGATCTTTTTAAAAGATTACTTTTATGTAGAAAATAAGAGAAATTTTTTTTTTAATATGTTTTCGTTGTCCAACCAGTAAATTAAATTAGTACCTTGTATCTATGCCAATCTAGTTAAGTAGTCTGTTTCGAATCTAAGGATTAGGAGTAAAATCTTTTAATTTATCATAAAATTCCCTTGAATTGTCTTAGGGCCTTTTTTTTTTTTTAAATTTTTTTTTCTTGTTACAAATTACATTTCTATGTATTTTATTTTTAAATGAACTAAGATTAAGTATATTTTTTTTCTTTTTTTTTATTATTATTATTTTTATTTATAATATTTAAGTAAAAATGTTATACTTATAAAATTATTCTAAATTAATTTCATAGAATATAAAACAAAACAAAAAGAACTAAGTTTAGTTATAAAAAAAAAAAAAAAATTAACGAGAAGCAATATAATCTTCCACAATACTATTATTATTTTTTTTAAATTTATATATCTAAATGCGCATACAGTGGTGTATGTTTTTATTATTAAAGTGACTTAAAAAATAAACAAAAATTCTATGAGTATTTTGGGGGCGGCGTTGGTGTAGAGAAGAGCCGATTAATTTCACTTACTATGCGAGCAAATATTTTTTGTTGGTAGTAACCGAACCTCATTGAAGGTGTTATGGTATTGGAGGGGCTAACACTGCCAGTCAACCAATCAGTCAGTAAATTACGACTTCTTAGCAACAATGTCTTTAAATCGACATTACCATACTAAGCTGATTGGATCTCGAGCTTCTTATCATTGACGAAATATCCATGGTTGGTGCAAATGGCCCATATAATGCAATAGCGGGAATTCCAGAAAGGGATTTCTTTAAATTTTCCGAACTTACAGAAATAATTCGGCAAAGAAACGAACGCCAATTTGCCGAAGCATTAAACTGTTGTTTGAGGGTGAAGTCAGAGGGTTTTATGAAGGAAAATGATATTGCTCATATGAAAAGTAGAGTGGTTCGTGGAAATGTCGTTCCAAATGATGCAATCCAAGTATTTTAATCCAATGCTGATGCTATTACTTACAGTCACAGAATTCAAAGCATCGAAAACAGATGAAATATGCTTCGATTTGTTACTCAAGATAATAGCCAAGTATTATATGTACAATATAAATACGTAAAGGTCAACATCATTACCAGTGAAGTGAAGGACAGTTTATGCATGTTGAATCACGAATCAAAGAGGATTGTTACACTGCCATGGATAAAATTTTCTAATGAGAACATGAAAATCGGGGTTGTATGGGAGTTATACGATCTGGTAATCCTAGGGTCTTGAGTTTTATATGCTTAATGAATATATAGTGTAGTATCCAACTTTCAGTTCTATATTACAAGAATCCAGGTTTTTCTGATAAAAGCATGAATTTGAATCGGCTGTTTGTATGTTCCATTTGCCTAGTTTCGGCGTCTTGGGAAAAGAAATCTTTGCGAAAAGTTCAGTTCTATAGATCTGAAACTGCATACAAAATTGCTGCAGTTGGGAAACTGAAAATCCACACGAGATTCATGAAAATGGAAAACGATATCGGTGGATGTTAGCTTATGCGTGAAAAAGTTCTTGATGGTTACTGGCTTCAACAAGAACAACAATTCAGTTTCTGCAATGAAAAATCCCTGGAAGTCTGATGTCAAATATAGGCGACATTGACTGACCACACAGATCTCCAGTTTTGACCCCTCCGGGCTTCTTTTTGTCGGGTCATTTGAAAAGCAAAGTATACGCCAGCAAACCTCAGACCAACTCAAGGCAAATATTCGTGCCGAAATCATTGCTTTACCTCCCGGGAAGATCAAAAAAGGAACATTTTGCTGTGGTCCGATACAAACTATTGTACATGACAAAATTAAAAAAGAGTAGAAACATACAAAAAAAAAAAAAAGTGCCCCAGGACACTTCCTTCAAAAGAGAAAACCATCCCGTAATTGAATGAAATAAAATTGTTGATTTTATCTCAACATTTTGAAATTGAATTTTTTTATAATTTTTTTTTTATTGTATTTTGTTTTTTTTTTATTACTTTTCAACTTTTACACAGAGAAAAAAATGAATTATCATAATTATATATATTTGTTGTTGTTGTTTTTTCAATAATTTTTTTTGTTTTGTTTGTTGTAATTGATTATTAAAAATTTGTTAAATTGCTAGAATTTGTTAAGCGCTACTAAAAGTTAAATTTGTTTGTTGTTTTTCTTTTTGTATTTTTGCATTTACATACATTTATATTTATATTTGTATTTGTATTTGTATTTGTATATATATATATATATATTTAGTTATATAAGAGATATATAGAGATATTTGTTTTATTTGCTCATTTATTTTGCCATATGATTTTGTGTTGTGTTTTTGAAATGATTTTATTTTTTTTTTTTATTTGAATCAGCAAATGGTTTTTTATTTTGTTTCTTCTTGTAAATAATTTTAGTTTTTTTTTTTTAATAATTTATTTTCTATTTGTTGTTGTTTGATAATGAGATAGTGATAACTTTGTTGTTGTTGTTGTTGTACAATAATTTAATTAATTAATTAATTAATAATAATAGTAATAATAATAATAATAATTCATTAAAAAAGAGAAAACAATCTTATAGACTAAAATTCATTAATAATAATAAACTTTATAGATCATCGTCAATATCATCTCATCATCATCATCATCATTATCATAATGATCATAACCATTCTCATTACCATCTTCATTATAAGCTTGAAATCATAATCATAATCATAATAATAATCATTAACATCATCAGTTTTAGAACTGTGATTAAGTTAAGTTTAAATTGTATTTCATTTTTAACTTTTTAAATTTAAATTTCTTTGCTTTGCTTTGCTTTCCTTTTCTCTCTCTGATCTTTCCATACTTTCTTTCTTTCTTTCTTTATCAATCACATGGTGGGATAATCGTTATTTACTTCTTCCTTTTTTTATATTTTATTTGTAATATTTATTTTTTTATTTTTTTTTGTATTTTTTTGTTTATTAAACAAATTGCAAATGTTTTTTCTTTTGTTTTTAAAAATAATTTTATGCTACTTTTCTTTTGTTTTGTTATTTATTTAAATATTTCTTTTGCTTTTTATTGTTTACTACTATTTATCTTTGTTGTTGTTGTTGTTGTTATTGTTCTGTTTAAAAAATTGATTTTTATTATATTTATAATATTTATTTATTTATTTATTTATGATTTTGTTATAAGAAGAAAGCCATCTGAAATTTAAAAAATTTATTTTTTCTTATTTTTTTGTTTAGATTTAATAATTTTACTGATTAATTGATTTGTTTGTTGTTTGTTGTTGTTATTGTTGTAATTTGATTTTAATGCAAATTATGTAATTGGTTCCCTTAAACACACACATATACATATATATAATTTTGTTTTTATAATATTATTTTTATATATTTTTTATATTTTTTTGTTTGTTTGTTTTTATTTTATACTCTTCATCATAAGTCATAAGTTTATAATCATCATCACTTTGTCATGATGCTGATTGTAATGCATATTATATAGGAAAAGGAAGGAAGGGGAAGTGGGTCATAAGGTGTGAGAGTGATAAAACATGATTTTATTAATTCATCATACAAAAAAAAAAAAAGAATAATAAATTATAGAAATTCTCTGATTGAATCAACTTTAACCTACTATTGATGATGATGATTGGTTATGAGCTCATAGGACCAATGACTATTGTAGATTAAGAAGTCATTCAAGATGAAGAAGAAATTGTTCTAATATGCACCAGACTTCAAGATCAAGATGACGATAAGGACCTAGCATCCAATCGAATAGAATCAGGGAATATGTATCATATTTATCTTAAGATAGTCTCCGAGAACTCAAACAGAACAGAATTAACGGACATATCTTATTGTCTTGGAATGCATATTAGACTCTTCTATTAATAGTACATAATTTTATAATGTTCTTATATGTTATGTAGAGAGCAGCAAAGTAAAATTAGTCCCTTAGTTTTTGAGTCTAATGAAATGTTTTACGGATTTAGATCTCATGAAAAATCTTGATCTCCTAATTTCTCACCAATATATTGTATATATAATCTTATGTAAAGAGTAGAGTCATTATTCCCTTAGTTTTTCGAGTTAATGAACTGAAATTTTACATGTATTACAGACAAACATTCATATGTATCCCTTTATTTATTCACTAACACTCTTCTAAAATTTCATCAATATATATATTGTAATTACAATCTTATGTAAAGAGTAGAGTCATTAATCCCTTAGTTTTTCGAGTTAATGAACTGAAATTTTGTATTAGATTATGAAAAATCATGATTTGTTTATCAAAACTCTTCAAAATTTCCATTAATACAATTATAATCTTATGCAAAGAGTATTCAAAGTTCTTCGCTTTGTATCATTTATTTATATTATTTTATATTTTATATTTTTTTGTTTTTGTTTTGTGTTTTCTATCATATAATTTTTTTGTTTTTTTTTTGACATTTAAAATATGTAAAAATACTACAATTTATTGTTGTTTATTTGATGATTTTGTTTTTGTTTTTTGTTATTCTTTTAAATATATAAATTTTTTATTTATAATTTATAATTGTTTGTTTTTATATCTTTATTGTTTACAAAATACTTTGAGGAGCACTGGACGTGTCTGATTCATTCATTATCCCTTTTTTTTTGTTTTGTTTTAAATATAATAATTAGATTTTTCAATATTTTCCACATTCAACAAGAAAATTAAATAATTAAATTTAATTCATAATTTCTATTTATTTATTTTACTTAGTTTTTTCAATAAAAAAAAATACTGCAAATGAAAGCGCAACATTGAAAGCGTTTTTTTGTTTCTTTTGTTTTGTTTTGCTTTGCTTTTAATTTTTTTTTATATAAATTAAAATAAATTTCTTTTTTATTTTATGTATAATAAGAATTATTATTATTATATTTATGTTTTATTTTTTAATTATTTATTTGCTTCAACACACACATAAAGCTTTAATATTTTATAATTTAATTTTTATTTAAGAAAAAAACAACAAAAAAGTATTAATAAAATACAAATTAATATTAATTAATAAATGCTAAACAACATTTAGAAATTATTTATTTTATGTTTTGTTCTTTTTTCCTTTCCTTTAATGATTTAAATTAAATTATTTAAAAGCTTATTTTCTTTAATACTTTTTTTTCTTTCTTCTTTTTTATTCAAATTTCTTAAATTTTGTTTATAGAAAAATGTTTTGTTTTGTTTTTTTTTTAAATTAATTATTTAATTTTTTATTATTGATTTTTTGTTTTGTTTTATTAAATTTTTTTTTTTTTTGTTATTGTTATTTTTTTTTTGTTTTATTAAATAGATCACATTCATGGTTCTATTTTGTCTGCTTTTTTCTTATTTACTGCACATGATTATTTTGTTTGTTTAAATTTTTAATTTTTTGTATTTATATACATGCGTGTGTGTGTGTGTGTGTGTATGATGTATTATATTCAAATTTAATTTTTGTTTCATTTTAATAAGCAAAAAAACAAAAGTTGAAAATTATTTTTAAATTTTCAATTTAATAAATTCAATTTTCCAATTTTTTAATTACTTTTTTGAATGTTTTTCCTTTTTTATTTTTGAATTAATAATTTAGAAATGTGTTAATTTTTTACAAAATAAAAGAAGAAACATTAAATTAATTTTTCATACAATTTATTTTATTTTTTTTTTGTTTTGTTAAATTATTTATAATTTTTTAATTAACAAAATAAAAATTCTGTGGACTTTATTCATAATATTATCAGACAGAACAGTGGACAAGAGACTAAATCATACACTGGACAAATTATTTCCAAAATCAAACAATGGAAACATAATCTATTTAATTGTATAAGCAAATGTTTTTATGTCCAGTCTAAGGATTCATTCCATTGTCTTTGATCCATCCAACTGAAAAAGTCTTTACTGAATTTATTTATTATTAAATAAATTTTTAATATTGTTAAATATAAAAATGTGGGGAAAAATGAGACGGAAAAACCTAATTTTTTAATATTTTTTCTTTGTTTTGAAATGTTTTATTATTTTATTATATATATATAAATTTTTTTTTTTGATGAAGAAATATTTGAGATCTTTATTTGCTGGGTAGTTTTTATATATTTTTATTTTTATTTATTTGTATTTTTTTTATGTGCAATAAATTTTAATTTTTTTTGTTTTTTTTTTTTTTAAATAAAAATGATTAAACTTACAATGAGAAGACAAAAAATAATACTTGGTAATTTATTTTCATTAAATTTTGCAAAAATTAAAAAAAAAAGGTCACAAATTTAACAAATTATTGAAAATTTACAATTAAGTAATTAATTTTTTTAATGAATTTAATGAAAGTTTGTTTAGTAATTGTATTTTTTTTTGTTTGTTTAATTTTTAAATTCTATTTGTTTTGTATTTTTATTTAAGAACTACACTACGATTATTAATTAAATTTATTAACACAGATGACTTTATATATCCCGAAAAATCTTGATTTCTTTTCCATTTTTTTCCATTTTGAATTTCTTTCTTTTTTTTAAATAAATTTTTTTATTACACAAATTTAGATTATCCATTAATTGATCGATCGATCAATGATCGTCTCTCTCTCTGTTCCTAATCCAGGCCTGAAGAATTGTTAAATTTTGTTTTATAGTCTCTATTCATTTGTCATTTCAATTTATTTTATACATTTCACAAAGTGATAAATCAAAAATATTATCTCTTATCCCCAGAAATTCTTATTTATACAAGATTTCCTTCTAGGGGCTTGTTGCAATGAGAGCAATGCAGACGGTAGCTTAGATATTGAAGTTATAGAATTGAAATATTAAAAAGAATTCTTTTCGTTGAATTGGATGATTTTTAGAAACATTGATTACTTTTTTAATTTGAGTTTGAACAAATAAAATTTGAAACAGATTAAAATTTTAGAGATCACATCAAACAAGAATTTATGGTAAACTACCATTTACGATTATTGTATTGTAATAATTATTTATTGATAACAAATTTATTATTTCGACTTGATACACGCGCGTCGTACTTGTTGCCCTGCCAAGCCAAGCCAAAAAAGAAAATCAAGATATCGTCACCCAGAGTCGCTCAGACTCCTCATGTGCGAGTGAGGCAGGTGCACCAGAAACCAGCGTCAGGTAGCACTAAGGTAAGTTGCCACAAATTCTTCAATTTCAATAGATTTTAATACAAAAAAGGCGCTTCTTCTTCTACTTAATGTGAAATGTATAAAAATCTTTGGTAAAACCAAAGCAATTAATGCATTTTCTTATTTATTATATTAATTTTATTTTATTATTTATTTATAATAAAATTATTATTATTTCGTTTTGATTAATCCTAGCCAAACTACACAAACCACAAATTCTTAATTATTTTATTATTATTTATTTATTATGTTTATTTTATTATTTTTATTATTTATTTTGTTTCTATTTTTATTTTATTTATTAATATTTTTGTTAAAATTTTATTATATTTTATTATTGTTGTTGTTATTGCAATTTGATAGTAACAACTAAATTTGAAAATCCTAGAAAATTTCTTAAGAATTAATTAAATAAAATTAAATGAAATAAACTAAAAACGTTGATCAGAAAAATTTTTAAAAAATTTTAGTGGGAAATTTATTTAATTTAAGCCATTTATTTTCATAAAAAATTATAAAAAAAAAATGAGTCTAGAAGGAGAAGGGAAATAATGTTAAATAGCAAAAAGATTTTACTGAATTTTTTATTCACAATTTTATAAAAAAATTTTAGTGGGAAATTTATTTAATTAAAGCCAATTATTTTTATAAAAAAAAAATGAGTCTAGAAGGAGAAGGGAAATAATGTTAAATAGCAAAAAGATTTTACTGAATTTTTTATTTCATTTTTTATTCACAATTTTATAAAAAAAAATAAAAAATGAAATTGTAAAAAAAGGATTAATTTATTTTTTAAAAATTGAAAAAATTTATATTCTTTGCTTAATATTTTCAATATTTTTTCATAAAATTTTTCCTTTTTTTTTTTTTTTAATTAAATAAAATAAACGAAACACCAACTGAGTTAGTTTTGTCAAAAAAAAATAAAAAAATAAAATAAAAAATAAACTAATAAAATAAAAAATTATTAGAAAAATTAAAACAACAAAAAAAAAAAATAAAATTATTAGTAAAATAAAAAAAACCAATTAAATTGTTTTTTTTGAAAATTTTTGATACTTTTTTTAACAAAAATTTGTGAATTTTGTGGTTATTTTTATTTCTTTTTAAACATGTTTTCTTGACAATCAATTTATATTTTTTTTTAATTATTAATTTATTTGATAATAGTAATTATGATTTATATTTTTTATTATTATTATTATTATTTTGTAATATCACATCAACTTTGTTTTTATTCTTTTTATTTTTTGTTTTTATATAGATAAATATTTACTTATTTAAATTTATTCCTTTTGTTTTTAGATTAAAATTTTTAGATTTTTTTTTTGTGTTTGTTTTCATTTTTAAATGTTTGTCTTCTTCTTTAAACATACATTTATAAATTTTATTATTGATTATTGATTCAATTTTGTTTTGTTTATATTTTTAATTAATTACTTTTTGTTTTTTTATATATATTTTAGACTGAGAAGAAAAAAACACACATTTATGAATATTTCTATATAGATAGAGGGGAAAGGGTTGGGGGTTGATCTTCTATATATTATATATATATATAATATTTCTATATATAGAAATTATATGATTTGCCTTGGTTTTGTTTGTTGTTTTTTGTTTTTTTTTAATTAATCATATATAAATAAATATATTTATATATAAATACTTTTCTTTACTTATTTAAATATAAAATTATATTGTTGTTCTGTTATTATTATTGTTGTTATTGTTGTTGTTGTATATGTGCTGATAATACTATAGACGATGACGACTTTTCCAAAAAGATTACAGAACAAATCGTCGTTCGAATCAAATCAAATCAAAATTTTAGTCGCCTCTTTTCCTTTTTATTTATTTTTATGTATTTGATTTTTTATAAAAATTTTATTCTTTTTTGATTGTTTGATTTTTGTTTTCTTTCTTTCCTTGTTTGTTTGCTTCTTGTTTTTGTTTTTGTTTTGTTTTTTATGTTTTACAATATTTTTGAAATATTTGTGGTTTTGTTTACCAAAAAATTGTTTTCTTCTTTTTTTTATTTGTTAGCCAAAAATTCAGTCCAATAAAATTTGTTTTTGTTTTTGTGTTTTTAAGTTGTCTGCAACTGTGCAGTTGATTTGGTTTTTGTTTTGTAATTTATAATTTATTTATTATATTTTTATGTTGGGGCGGAGGCTTTTTGTTTTGGTGTAGTAGAGTAGAGAAGGGTTCAGGGGCTGGGACTGGTGTACAATATTTTTTATCTATTTTATTTTTATAGTTTAAAGCCACAACTTTTTCTTTTTTGTATTTTGTAATTTTGCTGTTGTTTATTTTTTGTTTTTATTTATATTTTTTTTATTGTTTGTGGTCCAAAAGTTTACCTCATTTAAAAAAAAGAAAGGATTTGAGTTGTTGATTTGAATTTAATGTTTTCTTTTCCTTTTCATCTCTCTCTCTTTTTGTCTCATCATTCTCTCTATTTTTTTTTTGTTTGTTTAATTTATTAATATTTGTTGTTGTTGTTGTTGTTGCTGCTGCTTCTTTTATAATCAATCGGAGGGATTAAATTGTTGTTGTATATTTTATTTTTAAATAAATTTAAACAGCAAAACAATTGACATGCCCCTTTTTTTCTGTTTTTTCTTGTTGTTTTATTATCGTTTTTGTTGTTGTTGTTATTATTGTATTGTTGTTGTTTTGTTGTTGTTTTGTTGCTTTCTTTACTCATCTGAATATAATTTATTTTTGGTCAAGGAAAAATGAGGACTTATCATAACAGTATTGCTGCGTGTAAGATTTCTGGAATTAAAGAGAAAAAAAAATTAAATAAAAATCAATAGAAATTCAATACAATTTAATCAAAATTATGATGATGAATACCCAATCTGATTCATCATTATTAGCGAATCCAGATTACTCAGTCAAAGTCAAAGACAATTGGTATTAACCCATTTACTTTTGTTCTCAATCTATTGATCCGATCGATTTTGATGGATTAAAGTTAATTTCTTCCAATAAATTTCGCTTTATTTGTTAGAGGGATTCTTCTGATTAATTATGGCCATCATGGAACACAAATTTTCAAGCACTTTGCCCACTTTTCCCTAAACAATTTGGACAATTTCGACGCGTTTGTTCTGTTTTAAGTGACCAATTGTTTGAGAATTGTTGGCATAAAGTTTATCATTCAAATCAGGTTGTTGAATCTTGTACATAGTAGGTTGATGCTACTTGCGCCGTCTTGTTGAAACCGAGATCGATATTGTTCATACCTCGATTGCGTTCATAATTCACAAACACATCGTGACCTTTCGCATTTTTTAAAATAAAGGGCCAATGAAGCCACTACTACCCGAGTAGTGAATGCATTGACTTCTGTATGACGACATGTGGATTTTCTGTTCCCCAATATCAGCAACTTTGCTATTTAATGTAGTCTAGTCACCGAGATGAAAATGCACTTCGTCAGAGAAAAGATGATTTTTTTCTTTTAGCCATAAAAGACCCACATTCATAATAAGTTTACAGTATTTCAAACCAAATTCGTTTAGCGGATGGTTAAAACTAAACTACTTTCAACAATTTATGGTGTCATTATCGACAAGTGGTTTCTAAATTGGAGTCATCTTATTGCATTAAAGACAGTTCTCTTTAATAATAATGGAACACCTTACGTTTACATACGAGACGCAGGAACAGACAAAATAAGGAACTCGTAACGGGTAGATTAGTTCCAAAGAAGAGAAAGATTAGAAAGATTGTAATTGTATGTATCATCACTTAGATGATAAATAACTAACTTACTTGATAAATTGTGGCAAAATTGAAGTCCAACCGCTTTTATCTTGTTTCAATGTCAAATACAACTCAAATATGGAGACAGTATTTGGATCCACTTTGAATGAAGCAATACGCCTGAAAAACAAATAGAGAAATAGAACACAGAAACACATTAGTATCACATCCAATTGATCCTTGATACTCGTAGTTAAGAAAGAGTATATGTAATCTCATTTATACCTAATATTATTCGGTTCACTTTCGAATTCAATGAAAATGGTGCATGCACGTTCGCCGCATGGTTCGCGCTCGGACATGCGTATTATTTCCGCTGCAATACGCGGTGTGAGATCAAATGGCAATGTCACCTCAGTGCAGCTGAGATGGCGACTCTTGGCGGCACGCAGCTCAGCCTGTAAACGTTGTGATAACTCTTGAACGGCAATACACGAACGAACATCGTCATCATCGTGCGACAATCTATTATTGTCCGTTGCAGGAGGTGTTGAAATGCCGTCGCCATTGTTGCCGGTTGGAAAAAGTGTTGTATGCAACATTGATGTAACACCGCCGCTGACACCAATGTCGCCACCAGAAACATGAACGCCATCTACAACATCCATGCCGGTATCTGTATGTAATGTATTAACAGAATCCACGAAGTTTGCTTCGCTAATAAACAGCTGATTGTTTTTGTTTGTGGAAGTAGTTAATGGTGGATGATAAGGATGCGATGCCGAAACAGGAGGAGTAGAGGAAATGATGCCGGTGTTGCCACTAATACGCCGTATGCGTTGTGTTAAAGACAATTCTTGTTTTGTCTTGTTCTCGTGTTGATGTTTCTGCTGTTGTTGTTGTTTTTGTTGTTGTTGTGTAGGTGGTACAGACAACGGTGGTGATGGTGATGTTTGTAATGGTATTGGTGCTGCTGCTACTACTGCTGCCTGTGTTGTTGTTGTTGTGGTTGGTGGTGGCGTTAATGGACTTGTCCAGTCTGTGTGGATATAAAACAAAAACACAAATTATTTATTTATTTATTCTTAATTATTTAATATTATTTATTTACTTTAATTTATTTAGATTCTTTTAATCAATTTTAATTTTAGTTGATTTTGTTAAGCCGATGGTTTGCACTAAAAAGAAATTTCACATGCACATGAAAGATGTTGATTTTCTCATTCAAAGCTCTTTTTCTTATGTTGGCTAAATACATTAGACAAAACACACACACATACATACACTTTCACATTTGCCATCCCAACTGATTTGCCGCTATACAAACAGAAAAAACATGTGTTCGATTACCCGAAGATGATTTAGGATGCCGACAATGACAACGCAACGTCGACGAAGCCAATGACAAAAACAATGTTTTTCTATATAAAACAAAGCGCAAGCGTTCCTATAACACACACACACACATGCACAAACAACAATTCTTAAAAGTTACCAGATGATTGATTAACTTTTCTTAAGCATGCAATAACAATAGCTGCACACACACACACAAAATATAAGAAAAGCGCCGAAGCTCAGCTGTGCAAAATCAGCCGTTCGTTTACCAATTGTTAGACAGAGAGTCGGCACAGAGAGCAAGAGCACGAATGCATGCTGCCATTGAGTAACAAAACAATTAGTAAGATTCTCCCATATGATGACAAGAAAGAGAGCGATATCGAGAGAGTTATTTGAAGTCACAAAACTCAAAACCGAACACATGTTCATCATGTTGTTGCTATGCCAGAGTACCAACTAACCAGCTGCTAATGCTTTTGCTGCTACTGACTGCTGTTCTTGTTGTTGTTATTTATACATTTATTATGTTGAACGTTACTTTTTGTCGGCACGCACATTGGCATCGTCTCACTTAATTTGGTTAATATTTTTTTTTATATTTCAATCAAATAATTATAATGATTTTTTAAAGAAAAAAAAAAACAAAGCAAAAGAAAAGACAAGAAAACAATAAAAATAAAATGTTTATAATAAAACCACAAACCGTGAGGAATTAAGCAAAACTAAAATTGGGTGGGAGGCAAATATTTCCCTTTTTTTTATAAAACCGGCAAAGAGAAAGGGAAATTTTGTGGTAGGTAAGGCAAGCAAAACAACAACAAAACATGGCATAGCATCCAAAGAAAAGAAGGACGACGAACATAAAGTAAAGCGGCGTTGTGAGAGGATAATTTTCTATGTATTTCCTTGATTTTACACTCTTAGTCTCTATTTGTAATGCTTTTGCTCTTTAGGTTTCTCTCTTTTGTTGTTTGTTTTTTTTTTTTATTGTACTTTACGAAATGAAAGCTCAATTACTTTGTGTATCTTGCGTTTCCATTACCCACAACATACAGGATACATTTCCCTCAACCCCTCCCCTTTCACCCACTCTCTCTTCTACAGAGTTGTTACTTGCACTTGTTTTACATTGTTTTGTGTCTTTGTTCTTTCGTCGTCTTCTTCTGCTGCTTATGCCACCGCTTCTCCCTCCTCCTTTGTCTTTGTCCTTTTCGGATTGTTGTATCGTGTTCGTTGTTCGTCTATTCAAAGTGACAGGATTAACAGGAAGTTGCATAATCCTTGACGCTTACTTTGTATTTAAGTCGTTTTTTTTTTCTTTTTGGGTATATTTTGTATTTTTCCATTACCCAAGAAGAAATAAATAACAATACGCCGCCCGTTAAGTAGACAAAAAAAAAAAAACAAAACAACAAAAAACTGAGCATGAGGCCGTAAAAAAAAAAACAATACAAAATAAAAGAAGAAATGAAAATGGTGAAAAAAGAAAAATAAAAGGAAAGGTGAGCAATCATTTTTGTTTTGTAGTCTGATGATTTGGATTTTGTCAGACAGTCATCATCATGTATGTTTTTAGTGTTTGTCTAGTAAAATAATGAATACTTTTCCCCAACATAACTGAGGTGACTTTAAGAAGTTTTGGACTCTACACAGAAAGTTTCAACATAAGAAATTACACTTTCCTATATAAGAAAAGTTACATGAGTTAAATTTAGAAGAGGAACTGATTCCCCAGAAAGCTTCAATTCAATTCAACTAGAGTCTCTCTTGCAACCGACTATGGAAAAATTATGGTTATCAGCTCAAATTTCTCAGACAACCTTTCTTATTCATTGTAAGATGTCAAGTTTCATTTCCAACTAAAGATTGTTTATAGAAAACCTAAAGGTCAAATTTCTTAAGTCTTAGAGTCCATTAATGAAATTTGTTTACTTTATTAATTCCTGAGAAATTCTCATATTTCTTATTTTTATTAATTGTTTATCGATTTTATTCGAAGAAGTCAAATTACTGTCTGATGTCTGCCTGATTCCCTAGAAAGTTTTGTACTTGATATTATTTCATTATAAAAAAATAGCAGACAAAACTCCCTCATGTGTATGAATCAAACATTTCAATACGACTTATTATTGGGAGTACAAATTAGTTCGGTACGTTTTCAAAAGATGGCTCCACCTGCAAGTTGTGGCCTTTCCATTGGAAAGGTTTGACATCTGTCAACAATAATTTATGGTGCAAATGAAATGAGAGATCTTACCCCACCCGCCGTATTCTCCAGACCTTGCTCCTTCAGACTACTGGCTTTTTCGACGGATGCAAAACGATTTGGGGCGCCATCGGCTCGGGTCTTTTGAAGAAATCGAAAAATGGCTCAATGATTGTATCGAGGCCAGAGAGGACTCATTTTTTAGAGATGGTATTCGAAAATTACCAGAGAGATGGTAAAAAGTAGTCGCTTCCGGTGGACAGTACTTTGAATGATGTACACTTTTTTGAACACAAAAAAAAAAACGCACCGAATTAATTTGTACTACCAATAGAAATTTTTATACGTTTTATGCCTTTAAATTTAATTTCTTGGTTTTATTAGATTTATTACCTTTGGCATTTGATAGAATGGAATAAAAAAAAAAAAAATTTGATAAAAAGTACATAAAATATTTTCTGTAATAAATCTAATATTTGACATTTACTAGTCTGTCTATTTTATTTATTTAACAGAAAAAAGAATCATCAAAATCGGTTTACCTAGGTAAGAGTTCCGAGGTAAGCCATATAAAAAAAAAAAAAAAAATCGAGACGAACTGATAACCTCTTTCTTTTTTGAAGTCGTTTATTAAAAATGAAAACTAATATTTAATATTAAATTAACAAGTGAGTTGTTGCTAGTTCCTAGGACTTTCTGTGCTCTAAATTTTCATTTACGAATTAGTAAAGTAAATAAATAAATTTTGGATATGTTTATTTTCCTAAAAGGATTTTCAATGGTTTTCAGGAGAAAAGAAAATTGTCTACAGTGAAGCTTGACTTAACAGAGAGGTAATGCTGGTGGAAATACTGATCAGTTGAGTACGTGTTGATGGGTATCCCAAGTATGTCCAATGCCCAAGATAAGTGTTTTTTTGTTTTACTCATTTGAATGAACTAAATTTTTGCTAGCGTGTTTACCAACAATACAAGTATATGCCCTCTCTTTAATAATTTTCCAACAGTTCAGCATCTATCCTCAAGCTGTAATGCAACATAATGCTATCGAAACCAAACCCAAATTAATTTGACAGAACTTCTGGGTAATCCATATGCAATCAAATTTAATCTAAAATGGAAAAATAAAAATAGACTGAGTTCTGTGCGCGAAATGCAAACTATGGATCAACAGCAAACTGTTTATATATGTAACTCGCCTGGCTATATGCCAATAAAACTGGGGGAATAAAACCCTGCACATCATATAGTTAATCGAAAATTCTACCTATCTTTAGTAGCCTTTAAAAGGATCGACTGCTACAACATCCTAACTTCCTAGCAAAGAGCCCTAAATCACAACAGAATTCCATAACAGCTAGAATGACTTCACCCAAACGACTTCCCACCAAAATGGAGTTCGTAAATACTTTAGATAACAAATTTTTCTAAGCACGCGTGTGACTATATTCTAAAAACTTAAGAGACTCATATATTTTGCTTGATTTAACGTTGTTCAAATAAAGTTGGGAAAAAACTTAATATAATCTTCTAAGTCCACCGAACTAAAAGCCTTGGCAGCTAGGATTCTTAATACTCAGTAGGTTAAAAATTTCATTGTTAGTTAGAAATTCTTTAATTAATAAATAAATTAATTTTTGGACTCAATTTTGTTTCTCTAAATTTTATTTTGAAGTATAAACACAAAAAAGAAGAAACAAGGGAAAAATTATTTTTTTGTAGAAATGGAACAGTTGATAGACAAATTTCATTAAATTTAATTAAAAAAGGAAATGAAGGAATTAACTTCTGATAAATATTTTGTCCTCTACATATTCTTCAAGATAAAAAACAAAATTGCTAAAGTTTTAGTTTTAATACTTTTTTAAATTTCTAAACTTTGATAAACCAAATGAACCCATTTTCTTTTCCGGTTTGTACAAATGTAAATGATAAAAATTCTTTTTTGATTTAAGTATTTAAGATATAAAAAAAATAAAATAAATAAAATTCTTTCCTTTGTTTCATTTTCTTTAAGCAGATTGCGTCGTAAACATAAAATTCAATTTTAACAAAAATAAAAATTTTATTTCCTAAAAAAATTCATTTCATTTTTTTTACTTTAAAAAGATTACATTAAATAGAAGTAAACAGTAAAAATACTGGTATACAATTTCTAAAGAAAATTATTTCAATTTTTATTGAAAGATGAAAATTGAACAAGTTTGGGTTTGTGGGAGACTCACTCACCTTTAACTTTTGTTGTACCGATGACACCAAATTGTCCCTGAATATGATTTTGTACTGAGAGCACTTCCATTTTCATTAAGAATAATTCCTCGTAGACTTGATCGATTTTGATCAAATCGTTGTTATCGTTGTTGACGTCGTCGTGATTGTGATCAGCTTCAGCTAAATCGGCATTTGAGTCGCTCTCGCTCTGCTCATGATCAGGCTTCGTCTCGTCGTCGACTCTCAGCTGATGGTGCTGATTTTGTTGGATCTCTTTAAACGACGACGTTTTGAAGGTTTTTATTGTTTCTTTCTTTTGAGAAATTTTTTGCTTTATTTATAATTTTTAAACGTTGGTTGTTTTTTTTCTCTTTTGTGAGTTTAATTATTACTTTTTTGAATTGGAAGTGTTTTTTGTATTTTATTAAATTTTATATTATATGAGTTTTGTTTTTTTTTAGTTTTAAATAAATTAATAAATATTTTGTTATTTGTTTTATTATATTTTTTTTTTTTTTTTTTGAAATGCACTTTAATCACAAGAATTTGATTATTTTTTTTTTTTAACAAATCTACTAAGATCGCCTCGCGTTGAGCATTTTATTGTTACTGTTCTTTTGCTCTTCTCCTCGACAGATTTCTGATTCTTTCTGCAATTGCTTTGCTGTTCTTGTTTCTTCTACGGCACGTTTTCTTTCTTATTTCATCGTTTATAGATAAATATGTATGTAGTTGTAGTTACACGACGATGACTTCAATTTAACAAGAGAAAATCATAATAAAATTTAATAAACATAATAATAAATTTGAAAAAAGAAACTAGTTTTGCATTTGTTCATTTAAATATAACAACTAAATTTGTTATTCTAATTAATTTATATAATAATTAATTGTTTTTTGTTTTTTTATTTATTGTATAGTGTTGTTGTTTTTGTTGTAATTACTGGTGGTGTTGTTGTTGTTGTTGTTGATTATTGGTGTAAAATTTTTAAAACAAAAATTAATTTGCGTACGCGTTTTATTTTATGGTTTTTGTGTGTTATTTTTTTTTTTAATTCATCACTGTTTTTTTTAGTTTAGCACTTTTTGCTGCTCCTTGTTCATTTTATGTCTTTTTCTCCGTTGGTATTTAGTTAATTATTTTATATTCTTTATAAGGAGCCAAGCCAAAGTTTGTTAATTTTATTGTTCATTTTTGACACGAAAATAAAACGATGATGATGAACGCAAATGAATGGCAAATAATTAACGCTTAATTTATTTAAGTTGAAATCAGCTTTTTATACTTTTCTGGATAGTTGAACTTAGTAGAACAGAGCGGCGATGGTGGTGCTAAATACAAATATGTATATGTATGTAACACAGACAGACAAACAGACTGACTGACTGACTAACTAACTAACGAACGAGACGACACGACCGCGAAACCACAGCAATTTTTGTCTTTTAATTTTCTATTATTTTCGTTCAATTGTTTCAAATTCAAATGACGGACGAAAAATGAATTTTCGTTTGGATCGTCAAATTATTAGAATTTCAGCTTGGTTTCGCTGCTGCGCCACGTCGTTACTCTATGGATGCAGACTTCTTGGGCCGACGACTGACTAACGGTGAATGCCGTGAACAAATTTTGCCGTTGTCGTTTGTGCTTTGTGCGCCCGCCTTGCTTAAGCTCATTGAGTGAAATTATGAAGTGTGTAGCAGCTCGCTCGTTCAGCTCAGCTCAAATGAAAGAGGTGCACAAAGCATCAGCAGCGCTCGCACTCCAAGGCAGCCGAGTGATGACAAAAACAACAATAAACAACGACGACGACGACGATGATGTCGGTCGGCTACTCCTCGCAAAGCTTGCGTCAGCAGTGAGCAGTGACTGAGTGAGTGAGTAATTGAGTAGTAATAGCTGTGTGTTGAAGAAGAAGAGCTTCGTCGTCGTACAGATGTTTGTTTGGTTGGGAGAGCTTTGTTTTTGTTGTTTTCTGTCTTATTACTTCGCTCGTTCGTTGTATTGGAAACTGGACTTGGCTGTTTTTTCGATGTTTGTTGTTCTTGTTTGTTCTTGTTGTTGTTGTTGTTCTATTGTTATCGATGTTCAGCAGTCAGTTTCCAAGTTTCCACAGACCCGGCCGGTAGTGAGCAACGCCTTTTTATAGAGTTTTTCATGCAGTAGCAGCGCAGTCACGATACAAATTTGCTCTGCCACAGATGAGTGCATTTTCATTTAAATGAAAATGTGTGAAAGAGCCAACAACAATAGCAGAAAGAGATGATGAGCATGAGATTTGAGTCAGATTTGTCAACGAAATGAAACAGATGATATGTCAGCTGTTTTGTGTGACACTCAAATGCAAAAGCACTCAAATGTGCGCATGGCAAAAGTGAAAATTGTCATCAAAAACCAATTGAGTGTGAGAATTTTATAGAAATTATTAAGGTTTTTATTTTTGAGAGCAGAGACTCAGCAGAACCAGAACTCTAAGTAACTCAACATTTTGAGTTTTTATTTAAATACTTGACGAACAGTTTTTTCTTATTTGAAATATTTCAGTTTCATTGGATTTAGTTTTTCTCATAAGAAATAATTGGAGTTTAATTTTATTTGGTTTCCTGCTTAAATAAGATTTTCTGTTATTTTTACTCATATTTGAGTGTGAACTCAATGAAACTTCTCTTATATTGTTTTCTCTTAAATATTCTTCTCTTGAGCTTTTTCCATATTCTTCTCTTAAATATATCATCTCCACGCTCTTGAGATTTTTTTGTTTATGATACATATTTCTCCTTTGGAACTCAATTTTGCCGACGTGACATTTTCAGACGATATAATAGAACATTCTACTCATATTTGCTCAGTTTTTCTATGCTTCTGTGCTCATATTTTGTTGCTGTTGTTGTTGTTGCATAAACCGGCTTATGCTCAGTGCAAATGAACATCAAACTCTTGATGCCATAGACCCCCCCTTTTTGTAGACAACCAACCAACTAAACTGAATCCAATTGGACATCACCTGATTTTATCAGAATTTTACATTTTCACTCTTTCAGTTTTCCATTTTCCATTTTTCATTTAATTTTTTTTTTGTATTCTTCGTATTGCAAATTATTTACTCATAAAGTTCAGAGATATAACGAATATTTAAAAATAAGTAAATAGTTTAAAAAAATTTATGACTTATTTCATTTAAATTTTTTTATTTGCTTTCATCTTAACACAATTCTTAGTATATGTAAATCAATTTTTTGATAACTTAAATACAATTTAGTTATTATTATTTGTTTGTTTTTTTAATGGGCAACTGGAAATTTACACTACGCTAGATTTCTGCATAAATTTCTTTAAAGTTCTGACTCATGTTTAAGTAAAGAGAAGATCTTCACAATTGGATCTCATCAATAACATTTGTGTAAATTGAAATAATAATATTTATGTAAATATTGTCAGTTAGTAAGAAGACTATAAAATAAGATACTATATTTATACAAATATACACACGCCAACAAAAAAGAACTTTTTTTATGTTTTAGGTTTTTGTTTTCATATTAAAGTTATTATTTGTTGACTGTGCCCCCAAGTCTTTTCACCATGGCACTTTTTCTCACTGCCGAAAACAAGACCTTTTTCTCTCATCACTTTTCCTCACTGGCAAAACAAACAAAAAAAAAAAAAAGTGCCCGCAAGCAAAATTGAATAGCTACGGGCTTATTGTTTATTAAAACATACATATATGGGTGCCTGTTTCGCAGTCTTTCTTGCATTCCGGTAAGTTTTTTTTTTTTTATCAAGGGTTGGTGTCCGTGTTCACAGTTCTGTCGGCTGAAGGTGATTGTAATCTTTTGGTAGCCATATACAATGCATATGTGGTTAATACTGTTGAGACTTTCTAGCAAATACTTTGAACATAGACTAAACAAAAGGTTCTCGTAACATTTGACAACGCGAGTTTTTTCGGGACTATATATAATTTGTTGCGAAACAGGAAAGCTCAAACCTCGAGAATTGATAATTAGGTGAGTGCTCTGTTTGGTGAGTTGGTTTGTCTAGTCTATGTATTTTCCTAGTCTTTGAACCTCAATAACTGGAGACTTGATTGAAGCCTTGTGTGTGGTTAATGCCGAGTTCACTTTCTATTTACTGGTGACTTCCCGACACTAAGGAATGAAAAACTCTGGTAGCTGATGTATGCTGACGACACTGCCGTAATGGTAACGGTTCTGTCTTGGTTGCTGCCTCAGGCATTCACCAAAGCCAACTAGTCCTCATTCAGCAGTGGATGAAAAAGTGGAACATGAGCATCAATGCTGAAAAACCCACACACATCACATGACTATCTAAAGAGTTCTCAGATTAAGTTATAAAAGTTCAACTTAAGTAACAAGCTGAAGCCGGTATAGCCTTAAGGTATATAGCATATAGCTTTGGGAAATCCTTTAAGGGTTTCAATGCAAACTGTTGTGAAGGTTTGTTGATATGCCGTGGTACGTCAGAAACTTGGTCATTCACCGAGACGAAGATTCCAACGATCAGAGATGAGATCGTCAGGCATAGCAACAAACACATATCACGGTTAGAGGACCACGGTAATCAATTAGCAATCAACTTGATAAGCAACAGCAGGCACATGCGACGCCGTGAATTTAAATATGGGTTTTTATGGATGCTATACAATCCAGTAATGTGGTTTAGACACTTACATATACTATACAAATTTCAGTTGAAATAGAATATGGGTTTGTACAGGAGCTATACGATTCAGTGACTCTAGGGTCTTGAAATAAACATGGTTGGTAGATATAAGTGAGGCATTTAGAATTTCCAAAAGTTAATTCCATAATAAAAAAAACAAAAAGTTTTTCTATTAAGAGCAAGAATTTCAATTTGGGTTTACATGGGAGCTATGTGATCCAGTAACCTTAGTAACCTAATAACCAAAGTTGGTGGACATTGGTCAAAAACTTATAGTGTCAAATTTTCAGCTCAATAGTACAAAACGCAAAAAAGGATTTCCAAGAACAATATGAATTTCAATTTGGGTTTGTATGGAAGGTACCTCCTAGCGGTCTGATAAATGTACAGCGTCTTGTGGAAAATTTCAGCTCCCTAGCTCAAAACCTGAGGGACTAGTTTGCATACATACAGACGGACAGATGGACATGTCTTAATCAAATCGTCTCGTTGAGCTGATCAAGAATATACAAGTATGTACTTGTCCTTTATGGGGTCTCCCATGTCTCCTTCATGTGTGTAACAAACTTCATGACAAATTTATTTTACTATTCACTGCGTGAAAAGTATAAATATACCATTACAATAAATCAAAGTTCCCATGTTAGATACACTTAAAGTATCACAAGTATTTGTGTTTTATTGAATTGGAACTCTCTCGAATTTTTTATCAAAACTATGCAGATACTTTGATTTGATTAAACTTTTGAAGATATTTAATAATCGCTAAGATGTAAAGAGATCTAACTGGCAACATCAATGTTTGATGGTATTCACGATTCTAATAAGCACCACATAGTCACAGTGTTTGAAATTTATACAACTTTGTATTAAGTCTTTAAGAGTTTGATGAAAAAATGTCTGAAAGTAACCCTAATTAAATACTATTTTTCAACTACAATTTAAACTTGATTATAATTTTTCATTTACAATATCCAATCTTTTTTTTAGTTATTGAATCTCCTGCCTTAAAATGTTTACATCCATAGATTACTTTATAGATGAAGGCAATGTATAACTTAATCGTGTTTAAAATGATGAAAGAACCAATCTACAGAGACAGACAAGGCAAACGAAGTGTCCCTTCGGACGGACAAACTAATTCGCATTGGCATTAGAAAATACATGCCATCGAAGAATATATATATTCTTAACTGAGATATTACTTCAAATACCAGAGATGGAAAAATGTGCTTAATTTCATTTGAACTTATGTCGTTTCATCAAGAAAATTTACAGCATTCATTCAGCTTCGAACAAACAACGAAGAAATAATAAAAATCTTTTCTTTTTTTTTTTTTTGTGAAAAGCTACCAAGCAACTGAGCAAATACTTACTTGTAATAAAAGGCAAAATGAGAAGAAGTTTGTTGTGGGCGGCGAGAAGTTTAAGTGTGGCAGGGAAGCATCAAGTAGTGCGTATAAGGACCTTCATAGTATTATACAATATTATATTAAAAAGGTTCAGTTAAAGGGACGAACGGACGTCGGAAGACAATTGAACATATTTTAGCGCAGCAGCGAATGCAATAAAAACGACACAGCTGCTGAGCAGCAGCACACTGAGTACGGAAAGTACTGAATCAGAATTGGAATGGAGCTGGGATGGAAAGTATGTAAGTACAATAGTAGGTCCACGGGGGTGTGTTAGAAAACTAGTTTGAAATAAATTTGATTTTGTTGGAACAACTCAAAAGGAAGTTGATGAACAAACGAAGAAACGCAAAAAACACTTTGGGGGTGACTTGTTGAAGGTGACTTCGGCCATTGGACACTCCGGGCAAGTCAATAAGAATCGCTAACTTTGGAATTTTTCCTTCCGCTGTTCATTGACCTTGTCAGCATTTAGCGTGGTTCGGTTTAGTTAGTTTGGGTCCTGTGAGGGTGGATGGTATTGTATGTATGTTAAGGAAATTGAAACCTTATTGAAGTAGTAATGACATAGCTGAACAATGAACACAAAAATTATTGAAGAATATTGGAAAAAATCAAATACTAAACAAGATAAAGTAATGTGATCGGAATGGGAATAACACGATGAAGATGAGTGAGATAAACAGAAGAGAAAAAAGACATTAATAAAAAAGTAAAAAAAAAAAAAAAAAAATCTGGTAACTGCAGATTAAACAAATACAAAACTTCTTGAATAGTAAGAAGAATGTTTACTCCCGAAGACCTGAATAAGACTTTGAAAAGTTTCTTGATGTTCAAATTAGAGGTACCTTTTTAAATTTAAAATGAAAGACTTAAATTGTGTTAAATTATTATTTACTTTTATTGGAAATAAAAGAACATTGAATCCAGTTAATAATGAAAAAGAATGGATTTCAATTGACCTCCTCTACTACCTAGGCAGGCTGTCATTCTTTTACCAAAATTTTGAATAACTTTTTCGCTTAGTGATGATTCCATTGATGATATTTGCTCGATCTTGTTGTTTGCATAAACTTTACTCTTCAAAACACCCCGTAAGAAGAAGTCAAATGGTCTTGGTGGCCAATTAACATTTGTTCCTTGCGGAATTATTGGGTGTATGCATATGATTCCGCCCTTTCCGATAGTTTCGCTAGTATCGCCGCTTACACTTGCACACTAAAATACTAATACTTGCATTCGATAGTGCCTTCTATCAGCTGTTAAACACAGTGTATAACATTCGGTGGAAGCATAAACAACAAATATTTCTAATTCATTGAAAATGTCGAGTTTTATCCCAAGTAAACATCATTTGCGGGAGGTTTTATTGCACTATTTTGTTGCAAAGAAAAGTGCAGCGGAAACTTATCGTTTGCTTGCTGATGTTTACGGTGAGCATGCTCCATCGAATACAACTTGCAAAGAATGGTTTCGACGGGGTCGGCTCTCTTCATGAGTGAGGGTTGCCACCAGACAGTTTGGATGGCTTTGTAGATGATGATTGCTGATTTGCAGGATTTCGTCACGTAACGTGGGCATCCTTAGGTCTCTGTGCAAGATGATGTTGCGCACCAGCCAAAGAGCACCAGTTGTGGGCCGAAGCACCTTGTTTTGACAAGCTTGAACTCTCTGAATGTTGCTGCTAGCAGCAGAACCACAAATTTGAAGTCGCGTAATGCCAGACAGGGGTCACTACTTGTGAAATAACTACCGTATAAGTTTCAGTTCAATATTTCAATTACATACAATACTGCGATATTTTATTATCAAAACATCTGTTAATAAGAGAAATTTGTATCTAAAATAATTACTCGAAAATAATTGGAATTTGCTAAAGTGTTCACTTCGAAATAAAAACAACAATAACCCATAGAAAATAATGATTAAGGATATTTTTTTTGTTTATTTGTTTTACCGATTGAACTTTTCCCATTTGTATTAAAATCCTATTCCATTTCTTTCCATTCCATTCCACCCACAGACACTCAGATTCTACCAAGTCTTAAAAGTCGTTCTGATAAATAAATGTCAACACTTCAGGCCATACTAACTTAGTACGATGAATCCGATTCAGTCGAGTTGAATCGAATTGAATGGAATGGAATCTAAATGTGTCGAATTGAATCCCCCAAGCTGTTCTGTTCCTTTTTGCTCAGTTCATCTGTTATTCTGGCATTAAAAATTCATTGAAGAAAAATAATGACGGCGCAAAGGTAGCGAAAACAATTATCTGCAAGAAAATGAAACATAAATCCTTATATCCAGAAGAGAATTGCAAATTTTCGTTTATTACTAAACGGAACGTTCATGATGTTTTGAAGAAAGAAAGAAAGAATGTATGGAGATGCTCCTACACATACATATTGTATTATATTTGTATTGTATATAGGTAAAATTTGTGCGGTTAAATCGATATTTTATGTTATCGTATTTATTATGCAAACACAATCAACTCAATTGCAAATGCCGTTGAGTTGCCAAAAAGTGCCACGCGTGCACGCACAGGTATGCCAACCGACCCATATCAATCTATACATACAATACTCGTACAATATTTATCCCAGAGAACAAATTCATCTCATAGACACGATGAATTTTTCCATAGCTTAAGTACACTTGAGTTATTGACTCAAACACCAAATACTAAGTTGTGAGGCAGGCAATGACAATGAAAGAATTATCTATCTGAGACTTCCTTCTTCCATTTCTTGTTTTGGTATTTGGTGGTAATTGCTCAAGTGTCAATTGTTTGCATTATTTTACCTTCATTAGATGATGGTAAATACTATGAGTGCAGGTTGGTTGTAGGGGATTGATTGTGCGTATGTGTGTGTATGTGTGTGTGTGTGAAGGCGTGGGACTTTGTCAAATGGCATCATTAAATTATATGACCCGAGAAAAATGGCAAATATTTAAGTTGAGTATTAAAAGAAATTTGCTCATTTTTAAAAGAAACAAAAAATTCAATTTTACCAAATGACATTTACTTAGGTAGATGATTGATATTACAATCTATAATATACAATATTAACTTTTACCAAATGTTGATAAGATGGGATAATGATTTAGATAATTAATATTGTATTGTTAGTCATTGATTGATTAGTCACACCTTCTATAATACTTTATTATATTTTCACTTACACTTAGTACAAAGCGTATAATATTTTAGATTACAATAAAATAAATATTGTATTTATATCCCGTCACTCAATAAGTATGCGGTCTGACACATATCTGACAACACAACACTGCTGTCAAACCCTTGTTATATCTGGACATTACCAACTTTCATACGACACGTGTTTCATGACATTCTGACAATTAGTTTAAAAGTTTTAGTTGTGGTTTTAGTGATCCCAGTTTTGTAATTTGCAAAAATAATGGAAGAAACTTATTTTCAAGTTTCGATTAGTAACTGTTTTTTAATGAGTAAAGTAAAGTAATGTCATGGCGGTATCATGGCTTGTTTAAAATACGAGTATTCCAGTAATCCATCGAACGTTAGTTTACTGTGTTTTAACATGGTCATATGAACAGAAATGTTGCTGAGTCTTCTGTTCTGAAAAGAGTTCACAATATAGTTTTGAAAGGTCATAACGTGAAGCTATGTGAGTTAGGTGGTTAGAAGGTAGTGTGTTGAGATTTTTACACGAGCATGTGTAAGTTGTTTTTGAAGTTGGTTCTGCGTTTGCTCACACCGGACCAAAAACTGCAACGTTTTGCCAATTTAGAACACTGTTCGGGCCTGTTCGAGTGAAATAAAAAGTCTGCTTCGTATGTGACACATATCCATTACTAGATACCGGAATCAAAAAGACCGTCAGCTAAGTGGACAACATCCCTAGAAATTGCCGAAAGCGACCAAAAACTTATATGTCAATTGGTCAGTTTATGACGTCCGTGTTTTGAAATACGAATGGTATTTTGCTCATCGACTATTTAGAGAAAAGTTAAATTATCTATACACGAAATTATTGGATCAACTGAATGCAGAAATCAAGGCAAAAACCCTTACATGCAAAAGAAAATTTTGTTGTTTCACCAAGACAATACCTCGTGTCACAAGTCAATGAAACAGATGGTTCAATTGAATGAAATGCGCTTGGCATTGCTTCCTCACTCGCTGAACTCTCCAGATCTGGTCTTCAGCTCCTACTTACTTTTTGCAGACATTGGAAAGGTGCTTTCCTGGGATACAATTTTGTCTCAAATGAAGAAGAGAGGAAAAAGTTAAGACTACTGACCAGATGACTGGTATGACCGTGTAAAAGGCCCTTCAAATTGAGTCCAAAACATTCGAGCAATGGGAAGAAAGTCTGGAAATCATCGAGTGAGCATTGTTAGTTCATGCTCAATGTGTGGTTATACGAAAAATGATTAAATGTTATGGAATTGATCACCAAATATGAATGTACTGGGCAGGTGAAACAGCGTTTCAGCATTCAAAACTTGAGTCAATAATAGGGTACGAAGTGACGAGCACAAGATAGAAGCCATTAAGTAATAAAAGCCGAAAACTTCTACAAAAGATACTATTATATTTTCAGTATTTAAGTCCAGTAAGAAACCATCATCAACCATTTATGGGCTCATCAATTCAGTATCCATAGATTTTGAGAGGAAAGGTGTTTCTAACAAGTACTTGGTGTGATTATTATTAAAAAAGAAAAGTGACTCGTTGGCCCAGAGGTTAGTCCGCTAGCTGACATTCCAAGAGTCGCGGGTTCGATTCATTCTCAAGGCAAGTCTGGTCCTGCACTTTTCTAATTTCCTCTTTTTCTTCTTAACTTTCCCCTGAGCTGAAGGCCCCTGTCGCTATTGCTCATATTAAATACTAGGTTATAATTTGTAATTATAATCTTAGTTCTAATAAATAAATAATAAAAAAAAAGCTTACATAAAATTTTAATCAAACGCCTTTAAAGTACTGTCCTTGGCTAGCAATGCATCCATGGCTGGAAGAATTTCTGAGTGGTTTTTTTCGGAGTATTTTGGAAACATTCCTAATCTGTTGTGGCTAATTCAATGGCAGAAATAGTGTTAAAACGTTTTCCTTTTAGTACAGTTTTTTTTTAATTGGGAAGAGCCAAAAGTGGCATGGTGCTTAATCTGGTGAGTAAAGCGGATGTAGACATGAAGACTTTTAGCGGTCAAAAAGTTGCGAATCAGAAACGACTTGGGTAGTGATGAAGAAAGCCGTTGGCCATTTTCTTCGGTTAAAATAGTGTATGACATGGTAAGTTCTTCAGTAAGTAGTCATTCGTCTGTTTGAACGAACAAGTTTAGTTTCATCTGTTTGTAAAGTAGAACCTATGAACTTTTAAATCGCTCATACCACATGTAAACAATCTTCAAAGTTACCACATTTTCATCAAATACAGATTTTATTCAACTTGAAACAAAACTTAATGCTAATGTGTTGTTCAAGATCCATGTCTCCCAATAAATACGGAAAACAAGACCTAATTGTATTGGCCCTTGTACATGTTCAAAATTGTTATTCCTTGTCTCAACACATGCGGCTATGAGATATACTTGTGCTAGTTGGAAAAGATGTAGCGTGGATGTACTAATTGCTGCTACGAAAATACTTTCACTGTAATTTTTAATTGCACCACATATTTAGGACTTTAAATTTTATTAACCATTGGCTATTACACACACCACGTCAATCGAAATAACCAGTCACTGTGGTCAATCGATTGACACAACGACTTACCACACTAACTTATAAGTGTTTACAGTGCTGGGCATGGCGCTAATTCAAAATGTGAATGACACAGCGATTGCTTAATGCCGGCGATCAAAGAGCCAAAGAAAAGTATTATTGCATATGCGACAGGATGTTAGCAAAGTATTAACAAATTCTCCCTATCCCAATTTTCATATTACTTAAAATATCATTCTACCTACTTAAAATATGCTACTTTCATAACAACATTTCATTCGGAATATTTAAGATGCAAATGCGTTTTGCGACGACACTTTGAAATCACAATTTTACTAGAAATAATCTCAGACACCTATTACTTACATACATACATATATGTATACATAGAGGACACATTCAACATAATCACGAAAAATGATATGCCCTGTGTTGTAGAGACACCAACCACACTCTAGGACTTATTCTTGTTTATGATGGAACGAACATTCCCCAAGTGTGTAAAGTGCAAATGTTAAAATAAAAATAAAGAATAGAAAAATGTATGCAAATGCAAAGCAATTCCTTGAGCACAAATAAAAATGTCATGTCAAATGTAAGGAGGAGCTGCTGGATCTCAGATGGAGTCTCTGAAGGAAAGTAGAAATGGAATTCTACATGAATGTCAACATATGTATGTGGTGCATTCGCGTAAACGATGATGATTTGAGTCCTCACACTTACGTAACTTGGTTGAATTGAATTGAGTTGCAAGGAGTTGCGATGCGTAAAGTTGAGTTTTGTTTGATTTTAGTCCGTGCTTGGAAGGGTCCTGGTCTGATTTAGCTTGGTTTGGTTTGGTTTGGTTTGTCATGGCAAGGCATTTAGTGTCTCGCGCTCCATTTCAATGACGCCAACAAAGTCGTTTGCGTTGGTTAAAATGCCACAATGGGACAGAGGAACAGCGACACCAATGACACCGGCACCAAAGTACAGTATAGCAAATTTTCACTTGGGGAGCTAATGACAAACGACCAAGCGACCGACGACCAAACGACCGACCGACCCACAACTGTCTAGATCTTTATGCATCTTTACTACAATTTGTATTTAACTTGGCTCCCTGATGTGTTATTGTTGTTGTTGTTGTTGTTGCTGCTGTTGCTGCTGTTTCCTTAACAATAATAAATATATTTTATTTTTCTTTCTATTATTTTTGCATTTTTTTCGCTTTTCTTTTATCTTTTTTGTTTTTGCTTTCAATTTGTTTAATTAAAAGGAATAGCAAAAAATAAACATAACATAAAAAAATGGAAAAGTGGAAATTGTGAAAAAAAAAAGTTTAAAATTACATAAATAGAAGCAGCAGCAGTAAAAACTTTCGAATCAATACCCGAGCAAAGACTATGCTGGTTGCCTTGCCTTGCCTTGCCTCCTCCTACTTAGTACAATATTTGGTGTATTGTATATTTTTGGGGTTTTGTAAAGATGGCAATTGTGTGGTTTATTTTATTTATTTATTTTTATTTATATTGTAAGTATTTTTTTCCTCTCTCGTTCGCTAAATGGCGCTGTTGCGATTAAATGACGCATAAAGATAAAGTAACCAGCATCAGCATCAGCATCAGCATCAGAGCAGCATTTGCCGTTGTGGTTATACCATTTTTTGGTAACATAAAAATTTTCTTTATTACTCCCAAGATGAAGAAAGCAAAGCTATTAGCAGCAATCAGTGATGTTGGCAAGTAAAGAGCGTGAAAATGTGTAACCACCGCAAGCTTTTAGTACAGAAATAAGAAAATTGGTTAAAGTCAAGCGCATGAAACCAAGCAAAAAAGAAAAGGAAATATGTACAATACAATACTCGTACAATAGAAAAAAGAAAGACTGGTTAAAATAAGCCAAATTTAAATTGTTTCCAACCAAGTAAATCAAGTGTAAACACACACAACAAGCGTTCGTCCATTTAACTTCGAGTAGAGAAAAAATTTCACTCATTTCTTGTTGTTATGGAGAAAGAAGCCACGCATCGCTTGAGCCTAGATTTATGGATATAGTTATGACTATAGTATGTTTTATAGTTTTGGATATGAAGGCAAGAACCATAGCAAAACAGATTGAGTTTATCTACTGATGGAAATCTTTGAAGGACACTAACGACACACAGTACATTTAATAGTAATTTACACAAATGATTTTTTCCTTTTTATTTTGATGGTTATACTTTGGTTGGTTGAGGCATGCATGGCTGTCATCCATGTATTGTATTGTACCATATGTAGGTTTTCTTATTATCTTTATCACTATCGATAACAATCACAATTTCTGGTGACAAGTTGTCGTTAAACTCAGTAAAATATTTGTATTAAATTTCTCCACAAATTCTGCATGAATGATTCCAAATTTAGTGAATTTCTCATAAGACCTTTTAGGTTTATTAGAAAATTTTATAAGTTAAAGGAGAGTAGAACTTCCTTTTCGTAAGTAAATACTTTTAAAGGTTGTATGTTCTTCTCAAATCCAAGGAAACTATTTAACAACTAATTTGGAAAGTATTGAATTCCATAATCGCACTATTTGAGGCCTTATAGGGGTTTCACGTGCTCAAAAACTTTGCTTGAAGAAGGAATGTTTGTTTCATAGACTCCACTCCATGCCAATGAGGAACTTGTATGACCCATTGCACATCACAGAAATTTTGGTACCAGCTGATGGATTTGAATTTACCTAAGGGATACTGATTCACAAATATCGATCATACTATGTGGTCATAAAAGGAATAGAGCAGAACCTAGAAAGGGAGCTATCTTAATTCTGTAATGGTTAACATTTGAAAAGATGGAGGTTACCAGTGAAACACGCATATATTCTCTATATCACTAAGGGATAAGGGAGTAAACACAACTTTGCTGGATCAAGGTATATCTATAAATGAACTTGATTTTACTGTCATCAACAGGTGGTGGAAGATCCCTCATCAAATTACCTGTTTAGGCAGATTAGGGGAAAGGGTGGGTACTAGTACACCTTGTCAGTGCGACATATTGTGACAGCCCCGTAATTACAGTTATTTCCAGATATTGGTATTTATCAAGAATTTTAAGATTTCCTTCGAATGTAAACCTCCAATTTTATTTTGTCTCATATACTGGGTTCCCAGATAGCGGAGTTTGGTCTAAGTTAAGCCCTCACAGTGGCACAGTGGTAAATGCTCTGCCGCCTACTCTTCTTGATAACATAGTCTACATTGATCATTTCGACTGATCCGCTTATAATGTATATGTTTCAACAATCTGTAATGTTACGTTAAGAAATACCTTTCCATGTTAGTCCCAGTAATTTATGTGTTCTTTTGCGAGATCTAGTTGGCATGAAGATCTTTGCGATCAAAAAGTCTTTATTTTGATTTATTTAATTTTTATAAAACTAAAAGGCAGCCCGTAGAATGGCTCCGGTCCAATGAGGATGCTTGCAGTTCCTTTCCTGGCGAGTTCATCTACCTCTTCGTTCCTAAAATACCCACTATGTCCAGAAACCCAGATTAGACTGACAAAATCATTTGGTGCTAGTCTTTTGAGTAATATTAAGCAATCTCAAAGAACATTTGATTTTATATCGAAGGAGTTGAGCGCTTGTAGCGCAATCTTGCTAACAGAGTGAATGAATATGAATTTATTGAAAGTGGCACACTCTATTGCTTTTCTAAGGCATAGTTCTATTGCATGGAAAACTAAGTTTTCTTGACCCATACTACTAAATAAGTGTTTTCCAGGGTTTTCCCCATAAACTCCTGTTCCGTTTTAGAGCTCTCCGTATACCATACATGGGAGCACGAATAGGCTTGGGTATGAACTGTACCCAGGCTACTCCGACTGGAAAATATACAACAAAATTTTGTTGAAAGTTTAATTTAGTCAGTAATCGTGAAGTTGTATGGTGAGTAAGAAAGTATGAAAAATATTTATTGCATGATGAGTAATTTTACGTTGAAAAAGTGTGTAATTTGCATTTCTATCAAACGATTGACTAAATTCAAACAATTTAAACAAATTCTTTGTAAAAAATATTTAAAAAACCAATTTTTATCTCATCCTTATAAGAACATACATGGTAATTTCCCTTCTAAAATAAAGCTTAAATATACATATTTTCGGACCACCAACTGATAAAGCTAAAAAGGCAAACCGCATGACTGCGGAACGAAGGTCCGTCAATGGTTTTTGGCCATAATCGTTAACATGTCTCGTTAATAAAACAAAAATAAAATATAAAAAAACATTTACAAATAACAAAAAAATAAAACAGCTTAGTAGGAGTACATTCAATAAAGTGGATAGGATAGGATAGGATAGGATAGGATGAGATAGGATGAATGTATGAATGTTTGAATGCGAAAAACCGGAAACAATAACTGAATTCAAATTTCACAAAACGGAAGTCATTTTCATTTCTGATTTTGTGCAAACGAGCAAATCGAACGAGACGGGAAGAGTCGAATCCAGACCAGACTAGACCAGACCGGACTGAACTCAAAACTCATTGTATATCACTTCTCTCTCTTTCTCTCTCTCTCTAGTAAATATGTTGTCTGCTGGTAGTTTGAATCAGAGCAAAAATCAAAGCGTAATATTCAATAAAAATTGTTGGAGAAGAGCAAAAAAAGAAAATTCATAATGAAAACAGTTGTCATGAAAACTGCATGCTTTCCTCATAACATATATTCTGTGTGTATGTAAGGGTATGAGGCACGTCGTCCACATCCTGACTATGATTGTGGCCATTGAAATTTGAGCACATTTCTATGATTTCGTGTTGATTCAGTTTTTTTTTTAACGGATATCACATTATATTCTATTTAGAAAACAACAAAGCCAAAGCAAATCGAATGAAGCAAAGCAAAAAGCAAAGTTAAGCAAAAGCAAAATGGCCGGAATAGAAGGACAAAAACAAAAAATATAAACATTCTGCCAAATGAATCCTATTGTATTTTTGACTGAATATACATAACACATCCATGTGTCTATCTATGTATTGTATATGGTGTGTATATATATTCACAATAAGTATATAACATAATAATCATTATTTGACTTTTGTACGATGTGATGTAAATGTGGCATGAAGAGTTAGTGACTGTTACTATTGTCCTTATTATTATTACAGTCCTTGTTCTGTTGGCTTGAAATCATTTCATTCAT
The DNA here is from genome assembly GCA_037043295.1 of Amiota minor. NCBI lineage: Eukaryota > Metazoa > Arthropoda > Insecta > Diptera > Drosophilidae > Amiota > Amiota minor. The sequence goes on from JBAMAW010001063.1 coordinate 1,838,799, forward strand.
TCAGTTTTCTCTTTGTAATCAAATCGCCTTGAATGAATGATCAAAATTTCAGTTGTTTCCATACAAGAAGAAATTTATGCTAAATATGAAATTCATATTTATCTCTTTATGCAAAATTATACTATTGTGTAATGGATATAGTTGAAATTTACTATTATTCTTTTCTTTGATTGTTGTTTGTTTTAACTGGAAAGCAGATGAAATATACAAATATAGTTGAAAGCGAATTTCTCAAGGTTATCAGCAGTCACTAACTATAAGTCCATTAGTATCACATCCGATATATTTAATTATATAAGAACTTACTTTATAATAAGGAAAATAATTAAGCTTCTGTTTGACTACAATCCTACAATCTCCACTTTCGTATTTGTTGAAATGTTAGTATTGTATGATTTTCATTGTCTCTTTTTCTTCCAAAAAGTACTTTTTAACTATCTTCTTTATACTTGCAATCTGTCTGTTACATGACGACAGAAATCAAATTTGAGTAGACTATCATCTCATGTTATTTTATGTTATCTTTGTGGAGTGATGGTATCCTTGGGAGCCGATGTCATCGATAAATTACTCGTCCGGGGGATCTGGACGGTGCTGCATTTTCTGACAGCGCGTATCTCTACTGATATCCAGCATGTTAATTGCTAGTTGATTACCATGATCCTCCAACAGTCATAAGATGTGTCTGTTACTATGCCTGACGATCTCCTCTCTGATCGTTGGTATCTTCAAGTCTCGGTCCAAGTGTATTATGTACCAGGGAGCACCGATAAATTTTGAATTGAAAAGAAATCTTTGAAGAATTTCCAAATTTTAGTTAGAAACAGAGCCCGAAAGGTGTATACCATAGGTCCATATCTGCTTATTATATTGGTTCAGCTTTGATTTCTGACTGAGGAAACCAATCATTCTTAGTAGCTTCATATCCAATTGTTTCATTTTGGCTTCAATGTGAGGTAGCCATGTGAGACGCCTGTCAAGGTTCAGGCCAGATACTTTACGGTGACTCTCCTTGGATAGAACTACAAATTCTGTAAAAATTTTAACTCTCTAGCTATTACGGTACATGAGATATGATCCGAGGACCGACGGACGTACAACAAAATCTCTGCAATAGGGTCCCTTTGGGTCTTGAACCCTAAAAAATAAATGTCTGTAAATGCTTATGAATTACCTGCATTTTTGAGTAGTTTAAGCAGTTCAAGGCCTACAAAATGGATGAAAATATTATATTAAAAAGAAAACTGACAATCTTCCTTTACATTGTTAAACATGGGAATTAGGGTCCGGTGGCAAACAAAAGAAAACAGAAATTTTGCTTGCCAACTTCAACCTACGACTTTTTTGTTTGGCGCCAACATTCGTGCGTTCCAGATCACCACGGCTTCTTCCCAGGGAACCAAAAAGGTTGGACACACCTCTTCTCAGGCATGTCTAATCTCATAGGAAGAAATCAAAATTTCAGGTTGTTTTTCTTGGAATGCTATTATGTTTTGTTTTGGAAAGGTTCTGGTTTATGGTTGGGAACATAAAGAAATATGTGAAGCTTTTCATTTTATTATGACCACACGAAGTATGTTGAGGTGCAATGAAATACGGACATATTTGATAGAACTGACTAAGTTTGGAGCCAATATGGGAATATATTTTATTTCTTAAGATAATTTTATGGGATTCGACATTTGGTTGAAATTCTCATGTTCAATGTATGACAGTTTGTCTTTTAAAAATTCCTAGAAGTTTCATATTTTAAGGGCAGCTGATTGCATATCTTAATATCAATGAATGAGATGCTATCAAACATTCTTAATGACTGAAACCGGAATCAGTTAACTCAGACTTGTTAACTCAGTCAAAGATAAAAATCTTTTATGACTTTCATGAGGCACACTTAGCTCCTGCTGTTTCCTTTATTCAGTTTTGTTGATTGTTGTCAATCAAATAACTCGTAAGTGACCTAGTAGCGTGTCAAAGAAGTCATCAATGGCACAGCAAGTGTTCAACGACGCCGTTCTTCGACAACTTCATTTATTGTACGAGGAATATTTCTTTAATGCAAATACTATAATATATAATATGTCCCAAAGAAAGAAGTTTTACCTGATATACTCGTACTATTGAGCAGTGATGTGCAGCTGTTGTAAACTCTGAGTAAAAAGGACGTTACTAAATACATATTTTCAGCTGTTTTTATTACCTTCAACCCAAACCTTTTCCTTTACTCCTCATTCTGATCAAATTGTTCACATTTGTCGCCATTAACTGTTTTCTTTATATGTTTTTTTTCTGTTTGTTTTTTTTATTTTTATATTGTCAGCATTGTCCGCCCCTTGCCTATGCAATAATACCATACCATGCCATAAATACCAACCCATACTAAACCAAACCAAACCGAACCAAATATTTACACAACTTTTGTTATTTGAATAATAGTACGTGTGAGTATACATATACTTACATACATAGCATATAGGAGGGTACTACTGAATGGCGTTGCAGATGAGCAATTGTCAGGCGAAATTTTGCACATTATGACAATTTGTCACACCACTGGGCCAACAACATCAACATCAAATATTGTACGAAACGAGTATGAAGATTGCGCTTTGTCTCTTCATGTCATGGTTCGACTCGGCTCAGATCACGGGTGAGTGATTTCCCCTTAGTTAGGCACTTGCAAATCGATTCACATTTCGCTAACACGCTCTGGCAACCGCAATCAACATGAAAATTATAAATTTCCATGAATCTACAATATGGTAGATACAATACTTTTGACATTTCAATTGTCATTATTACGGTATTTACTTTCTACCTCGATCTACATACTGTATTCTCTTATAGATACAGTGGCGTATTACCATTATAGAAAAAAAAAAAACTGTGTTCAACTAGGAAAAGTTTTTATAAGTCGAATTTATGCATAAATTTTAGGCAAATTGATTTGAGAGAAAAGTTTATACATATGTAAATGTTGAAAATTTTCCAACACTTGGACTTTTATTCAGGGATGCATCTATACTTCTATGGAATACTTTTGCATGCGCTTCAACCAATTTTCGAAGTACTTTTTCGACTCCAATTGAGGTAACTCCAAAATATGAATTTGGCTTGTCTTTGCTGTTCGATTGCTGCTTTATTTCAGGTTCATATGCATCGACCAATTCGTCGCCTATGTAGATGTTATGCACCGCTTTTGATCCACTTTGAACGTGTTTCCCTGCACCAATCGATACAAGGCTTATTTTGAGCGTTTGTCAGATTATGTGGCATCGCGAATAAATTTTATTTATTATCATACTAATTGATGACTAAAGATGCCTAAATCCATGTTACATGACTAGCTTGCATTTTAAGTCCACGCATAGCATAGATATTGTCTGGCAAAACAACCGATTTCAGACGACCTTCTCAGAATTCGTCCTGTATAGAACATCAATAGAATCAGTTATACCAATTTTTTACACTGCTGCAGGATGGTGTTTTATCGCTGTATAAAGCTCTCTTAAAGCTTCCTTGTCCTTTAAAAACTATGTCAAAAGTTATGAAAAATAATCCCACGAAAACGTTCTCGAGTCAATTCCACTTCCCCAACTCCCAAAATGAATTTTTCTATTTACTGTTAACAACATAAATCACTCTAAAATGGGAAAATGTTCTAAAGAAGTTATGATTAAAAATATCAAATTATCGTTTGTAAAACGTCAGTGGTCTCGTAGCAACACTTAATGTTGCCAAGGCCAGCAGCACTCATAAATGGAAGCCGAAGCCTGGCATTTACAAGAACTCATATAATGTGGGAGGAGCTTCAAAGTTTGATAGTCGAAGAGACATGACAAAACTAGGAATGAATTTTATTTTAATTAATTTTAAGTCTCTTAAGCAGTACTCGTACTTATTTGATTACTTACCTTACTACATACATAATTCACAAAGTATAGGCACACAAAGAAGGTTCTGTTTAACAGCCGTTAGTTCCCTTCAGAGTGGAAACAAAATAATGTTTGAAATGACAATTTAAGCAACATAAGTCCGAATTGGACTAATAAGAGTCCCATCTTGAATTTAGCTTCTTACAATGATTTTTTAAAATATTTTAACAAAATAAAAAAAAAAAAAAAAAAAACCCCACAAATAACACAAATTGAAGAAATGCGTTATTACATTGTTCTTCAAAATGGTACATTATACAATAGTATTTATGTTTCGAGGATGACACTAATGTGTGTCACCTTTTTATGGTTCCTTAATACTAAGCCTCCGCTGTCCGTCGTCATCGGGTCATATCTCATGAATCTTAATAGGTAAACATTTAAAATTTTCTTTAATAATAAAAATTAAATAAAACAAAAAATTAAGGGGGTCTCCATACAAGAAACGTATGTTCCAATATACAAGGCGCACAGTTAGCACAGCACTGTTAAGTAGCGAAACCCTTTTATCCACAGTTTTATAAGCATTGACAGCTGTGCCACTACTCAAATGTTAAGTGCCAGTTTAGAGAGAATAGATTCAGCACTGCTACTCAACTGTTGTTTCTTCTAACATCTTGTACGATGGATTGGAATTCTTCGTGTGCGAGTCCGCCTCTCACTTGGACAATTTTTATTTAAATTCTGTTGAAACAGAGCTAGGATTTTTACTCTTGTTGCTTTGATATTTTCTTCATACTAATATTTATCCCTAACATCACTTTTCATAATATAATTCAGTGCTATATTTAATCACTTTTAAATGTGTGAACTGCAATCCAATCGAAATGTTTAAACTCAAAGTTCCCTTTAAGGTACGCCACTGTTTTACATTTACTTTTGTACTTCCCACAACCCATAGACCCCTTATAACGTTTGTTTTCTCCTAACCAAACCTATGCTATCCTATTCTCACCACACAGTTTTATTCTTTTCTTATTTCTTTCACTCACTTTCTCTTAGGCAATATTTGTAAATGCTCAATAGTTCGTCGAGTGGAACCTCATTTAATAAATAAACACAATTTGACATTTTCTTCTCCTACTTCGACTTCGACTTCTCCTTCTTCTTTTATTACTTTGGTTGTGTTGAAATTTTATTTATCTTTTTTGAAACAGAATTTGCATAACAACAATAGTAATAACAAGAAAAAAGAAAAGTTAACTGCGTTCCAGGTACCGAAAAATAAGTAAACCTCATTACGATACCAACTTCGTCCAACACCTAACAGCTTTTACCCGACTGACCCGACTCCTATCTACGTTTTAAAGTAGAATAGAATCACTTTGTTGTTTAACAAGTTCTTATCATTCATTTTTTCTAAATTATTTTATTGCATTTTCCGTTCCGTCCTTCACTTTTGCTCGACCCTCACTTCCGGGTTTCTTGTTTTTTTTTTTTCATTTCTTCTTCATCAGATCTTCTTCTCTGGCATTCTTCATTCGCCACTATGACAACATTTCATGTAATGAAGCTTGAGAGTTCGTTGTTTCGTAACGCTTCCTTCTATCATATTGTACTTGTAATATTTTTTCGTCATTTCAATTCTTTCTGTTTTTGTCGTTTTGTTTTTCTTTTGAAAATTGCTTCAAGCAATTTTCATTTATTTTACCGTTGTTGCTGTCGTTTTTCCTTATTTTTTTTGTTTGCTTCAAAGTATCAATTTGTGTATCATTAAAATAATTTGATTTCATGTGGCAACCTAATATGTGGACCGACCCTTGGTTGATGTGACATAACAACTAAAGTTGAAGATACTCCTATACAAAATAGAAAATAAAGTAAAGTACATAGAAAGAAGAAAAGGTCCTGGTCCTGGTCCTGCTCTCAATGTTTACCCTTGAAAGTAAATACGTTTAGATCAAGTTACTTTTTGGGTCTTCTTCCTTTTGGAGGTGGGTTCTATAGCACCAACATCATCACCATCATCATCATCATCATGTTTATATCAAACTGGTTATGGAGGAAGGAATGTTTTTTATTCATCCATTTCTTTTGGTAATTTTCATAATACAATATATTCATGTTATTATTAATTTAACAAATATGTATGTAGGTAGGTACTTCAAAGTTCATAAGTCAACTCATCATCATTGACTTATAATTTCGAAAATAGAGGATGACAAAGGTGAGTCATCATTACTTGAGGGTTTCATAATGTCAATAAATATAAGACTTCTTTCTGTGGTTTAGTTGTTTGAATTTTCAGGTGTTTACTATACTTATTCTACGTGAGTACATGGGGTTTCCTCCATCCATCCATCTAGCTAATTTTCAGGATTTTTCAGATGACAAACGATGGTCAAATGGTCTTCATTCTCGTTGTGAAGCTATTGTCTTCCATGGCTGCCAAAATGACTGATTAACGAAATTTGATAATTAATACTTTATTTCCTCGATTTAAACTTCCTGAACTTGGCTTAGTATTGAAATTAATTTCGAAATGTTAACAGAAAATGGCGTGGTACTGTTTTTTAAAATGATTCTCACTAACTGGAAAATTTAGGAAAATTTTCATGAAGTACAATAATTAAAAGAACCTTGTTATTATCACAGGAGTTCTGGCAGATACAATGAGGTAATGATATATTAAATAGTATCATGCGAGTGATCTGCATTTGTCGGAAAAGATTAGGGGCAGCGTCTTTAGTACTAGAAGAAATATTAAACCTAAATTCAACAATTTATTTTGTGATCAAAATGATGGAATACATCAATAAAAATAATTGCCGCTACTGGTTATGATGTCAGGCAAAGCATGGTTTTTGAGGCAAATCATTAGACTACTCAATTTTCGGTTTCTTCATGAGAATAGAATTACTGATCCGACTGTCCGTGCTGTGTCCCCCTTTCGGGAAATTCTTCTGAGTTTTATAGTTTTGATGTATAGAACTCATATTCCAGGAGGGAACATTATTTTCATTTATAATTTGTGATCCAGGTTATCCTCTATAAATTGGATTTCTTGGCTACTACATGAATGAAAACAACTTGGGCCACCAACCCATGGACTTTTTGGAGTTCGAATTGGTAGTACCTTGGGTACGAAGTCTGACCAGAGGCAAATTTCTGGTACCACGGGCCCCTTGTGGGAGTATCGTGGTGGCTATGGTTTAATACCCAAATGCTGGTAGAGTATAACTCGACGTGGAGTAGCGTTATACTACCGGGTGCTGAGACCCAGAGAGCAGCAGAGGTTTAAGATGGGCCTTGCTCCCCACCAAGGAGGGAGTCATATTTACCAAAATGAATATGACTCTAATTTGGTACCTGCGGATATATATCCAAGGGGACGTTGATTGACGTTTTTCAACCCATGTGCTTGGCACCGTGCTCTTGAGTCTTTTTACAGACAGGTGAGCACGTAAAACACCGGTACTTCATTGTCCGTGCTGCATCGAATGAAACAAATGGTAATCTGAAGAGGCTGGATCTGGTGAGTGAGCATAGTTGGGTAAGACTTTTCAGCTTAGTGCTTTTAACGTTTCCTACGGCCGGGTATTGTCATGAAGCAAAATCACTTTCCCAAGACTATGCGTTTTTCTTTCAGTGCTTGGTTCAAATCGATAAGTTGTTATCGAGCCGATCAACCGTAACCTTTTCTGTTCTGATCAGATGCAGAGCAAACTCTTCATTCCATGTTCCGTTTTGCCTGCGATGTTGATTGTTGGCTAGGATCAAGCCAAGGTTTTATGGGTTTATGATTGTCAAAATACATGACGATGTGATACAAAAATAGTTTCTTTTTTTGTTTGGCAATAACAATTTCACGAATAGTTTTTCATCTTTCCTTCCTATGGCACCCATTTTATTTCATTTTGAATCTTTTCCATGGCTCGTAGAAGTTTGGAAATTGTTGCTTGATAAATTTCTAAGTTGCTTTTGCGTTTCATATGAATTCATATCAAATAATGCTTGTTGTCAGGATCAAAATCACTTATTTTGAATCAATGGAACCAACCTCTACATGTCCTTTCGCTAGCATTCTATGAGCTTCGGCAGCAGTTTTTATTTTTTCAATGAAAGGCAATATCAACACTTCCCGCAAATACCTTTTTTTGGCATAAATTTATGTTGTAAATTTTAGGTCAATAGTTTTATTATTTATTTTTATATTTTTATTTATATAGCATTTTTTAATTTAAAATTACAGAAAACATATGCAAAACATTAAGGGCTCTCATCCTTGAGACTTGACATGTAGCAATTTTTAAACAACCCTAAAGACGAAGTGGCGTCAATATTATCAAATAAAATAGATACAAATCTTACTTACTATGTTATATATGTACTTGTAAATATGTGATAAGTTTGTTGTTATTGTCAACTGTCAACTTCCGGACCATTGAACATTTAATAGAAGAAATGCGTTTTGATTATATGAAGACAACATTGTTGTATATGGTTGGTTGTACAATTATTTTGACATTTGATTCAAATTAAACGACAGAAATAAGAAAGGAAAAGGAAAAAATTGTGCACATATGTATTGTAGTTTGTTTCTCATTGTCAGTTTATTTGTTAGTGTAAGTACACAGATAAGCAAAGATGAGGTCAACTCAACTCAAATGTAACAATGCTACTGCATAGATACAATTCTCATTGATGTACAATAGTAATAGCAATAGAGTGAGACAGAGTATTGTAGTAATGTGATACAGAGAAATAGACAGTTTGTGACGCCAAAGAACATTGATTAGTTTCAGGCGGCCAACAATAAGAAAAAAAAAAAATAGAAAAAAATTGACATGTCAGTTCAATGAACTTCAATTTTATTTCAGATATACTTACATACAATGGATAAATTCTCTTCCTCACGCATAATAAGATTCTTTATACGGCGAAAAAAAAAGAAACATCAAAGTGTCCTTATTGTTTGGCAAGAGGCTTTTCTTCTCATTTTCGTTTTCGTTTTTGTTTGATAAACTCCTCTCCTGTAAGAAAAACATTCTTTATCAATTTGAAGTATATTTTCATCATCATCATCATTATCATTATCATCATCATTAGCATATCTACCCATCCTAAGTATATTAATGATATCTCAAGGCGTTTATGGTAGTACATTTCATCGTGTATTTAAATAGCACAAGACAAGACAAAACTTCAATAAACTGTCAAAGGACGCAAGGACAAGGAAAAATTTTAAATTTAAAAGAAACACCAAACTTCTTTTTCATACTCCTTGTTGCTTTTTTACTGTTCTCGCTTTTTACTTCCTGTTTTTTATGCTTTACAGGAAATGGCAGCAATATTTGTTAATATTTTTCTCTTCTTCCCATTGCTTTTGGCAACATTTTGCAACTTCCTGTCATTTTATTAAATTTATACATATTTATTTTTTCTTGATTCATTCATTTCATTTTTTTTGTTATTTTTTTTGAATTTTTTGTGTGTTTTACATTTTTTGTTGAGTTGATTTGTTGGAGGCGTTCGAAACTTAACTTTCCTTGTTTATTTGTTTAAAGTTTTTTGATTAACATGGCGGTGGAGGCCACAGGTTTCTTGGCTCTTTGCCATGTCTTATTATACAGAACTACTTACCATCATCATCATCATTATCATCATCATCAAACTTCATCAAACTTCATAACCACTAACCACAAATCACCAACCCACCCAACTCTCTTACCCACATCCACATAGAACACACGACAATTTCCTTTCCTTTAGCTGTTGTCACGCTAAGCATTCAAACTTTGTCAAACATTGCGTATACGTAATTAATGTCCTTGTGGCTTTTTCATAAACATGTTTCTGGGTTTCTCCAATTGTTTATTCAGTCGCACACTGACTCACTTACTTTGTTCGCTTCTTTATTTGTTTGTTTTGTGCCTTTGGGTACGATTTGTGTTTTTGTTTCTTTACGGTTGTTGTTTGTTCGTTTGTTTTTTATTGAATGGAATTTATTACATTTGACTAGGAAGTACAGACCATCCATTGTGGTGCGTTGTGGGGTTTCTGGAAAAGGAAAACATCCGACAGAAACAAAAAAAAAAAAAAAAGAAAATAAAATAAAATAAAAGAAAGTAAGAAACTCAAACTCCACTTCTAACTGTCAGTTTGAACAATCATCACACAATATATTGCACTTGAAGTTAAAGAAATTGTCGTCTTCTCTATGTTAGTATGACAAATTGCTACAAAATTCCTGCTCCTTGCCTTCGTAGTAGTAAGCACTCATCAGATGTGTGCGGTAGAATCTATTCAAATTTATTATGCATGGGTTTTTATGTTGGTTTGGTTGATATGTGATGTTAAATTTTATATCGTTGAAACTTATGTATGTTTGATTAATATTGAGAAATTATGTAGCGGAACTAGGTCGAAATAATGACATTTTTGACTTAATTAGGTTCTCTTTGATATGACAGTCAGTCAATGAGTGGGGGGACTGAGTGGGAAAATATCTTGTTTATTAAATTTGTAAGTGAATAATTTTATTTGAAATGGGCGGGGGTGGGGGTGGTGGTGTTGGTATTCAACAAAATGAGCTTTGATATATGATATGTGACTTGTTGTTTTGTTTGTTATTCAGACATTTGTTATGAGAATTCTTAACAATTCGTAAAAAGAACCTTTGTTCGTTTTTGGTGATAGATTGTACTTGTGCATACATATGTCATCACTAATGAAGACTCTCGAGGAATAATTACAACCATATTTTCTGTACTCTATAGTTTACCAGAATTAACTAGTTAAGCTTGTAAATATACATAGTAGATATTACGAGGGTTATTCAATAAGTAACGAAACAAATCGCTGTGGCTAAAAAACGATTTATTCAATCAATACAAAACTTTGACTACTTGTCCACATAGTCCCTAGCAACATTTAAACACATGTCCCATAGTTCTTTAAATTTCTGTATACCTTTGGTTGCTTGATATCGAAGCCACTTTTGCACATCATTTTTAACTTCTTCTTCATTGGATCGAAAGTGCCTCCCACGTAGAAGAACAGGAGTTCAAACAAATGGATGGCCGTTGGGTTATGTCAAGGCTGTAGGAGTGTTGCGGCATGGATGGCCGTGTGTGAGCTCGCTTTGTCATGAAGCGATAACTAGAATTTTTGCTGATGTGTAGTTTAAACGGAAGCTTGACTGCTAAGTGCGTTGTATATCCGCCATCGACTTGTGTTGATGTAATTCCCAATGATGCGACCAAAATCAAAACAGTCTACCATGTAACCCACATCACACTGCATTATCAGTTTAACTGCATTCTGCTGTCTACGGAATTATCGACACCTTGGTTAAGTGGTTAACACATTATTTTTTCTTAACATTTTCAACAATCATCAGCATAGTTCAATCAATTTATACAAGCCCTTAATGAAGTATATGCCTATGACCTTTCTTATTAATCACTCCGTTCATTGGTGAAAACCGTATGAAAATACGTTTGGTACTTTTTGAGTTTAGCGCTTTCAGACAGACACACGTGACCGGGAGACTCTTTTATAATGTTATGGACAATTCGAACACTCGCGTGAACTTCTTTATCTATCATTATTATTATTTAACAGTAATATGCCTACTTCCTTGCTCATCACAGACACTTACACTGCCGTTTTTAAACTGTTCACTACATTTGGTATTCTCAGCAAAAAATAATCTAATCGTTGTTCATCTTGTTAACTGAATAAATTTGAGGTTATTCCTACTAAATGCTCTTGAACAGCTAATGAGACACAAAGTACAAGGATGCCCATTTAAGGTACTGAGTAACATCGATTTGCCTTGTAACTTATTGAATGACCCTCGTATTTAGTAAATATCACAATGGTCGATCAAGTTTCAAAGCAGGTGACATTTCTGGGGAAAGTTGTTACTAGTTTTTGGTGATATACCTATGTATGTCTGTCATCATAAATGAAGAGTCTCTGAAAATAATTAATGGATTATTTATATTCCTTATTTTGCCATGCAATGTTATCTTTCAATCAAATTGGTTTCCTATTATGATCGAATATACTAAGGTCGATCAACAAGCTCCAGTGTTTAAAGACAAGTGACAGGTTTGTTAAGGGAAGTTCAAACAATATTCAATTACTGTCATCTATCAGAGACTTGTTAGAAGAATTCATAAAAGAGTTTTTATTAGTCTTTGTTGATATGCCGTCACTAATAAAGAACATTGGGAAATAATTACAACAGAAGTTCTAGTTTCTGAACCTGCATTCTTCAAAACTCCTGCTCAATGTTTTTCTCTTGGACTCCATACGATTTGGTTCGTCTCTCTTTAACATCAAGCAATAGTCAGCCATCTCGTTTATCTCGCCATTATCTTGCTTGATAACTGTTCTCCATAAGCTTAATGTCTTAGTGAAATCGCACCCCTTGTTTTTAACTTAGAGCACCAAGATTCTCGAAAGAGGAGTCAATATGAAATTGCAGAAAATGCAGCTTCATACTCAATAATTCAGTTTATGAAAATTATTCAGCTTGCTGTTGAATAATCAGGACATTTTTGTTCCATGTTCCATTAAAGGATTGATTTATTCATAGTTTTTTTTTTTCGAAAAATGGATTTCGATGATATCATAAAGATTTTACCTATAAATATCTCACTTGAATCTAGTTCAACTGTTCCTTATTGCTCATCACTCTTCAGAGAATTAATAAAGAAATTTTGAATATTAAAAAAAAAAAGCAAGTATCTTTATAGTGGAAATTTGTTTTTAATAGGTTTTATGTAGCGAACATTGTATCTTGTGTGGGTCAAATCTGGTAATTGAAAAATTTCTCCCTTTCTGTTCACCGAATGAGGTTAAATTTTGCATGCACCCTGAATTCTGATGACAAAACAATATGCGCAACTTTAGAATCTGGGGTGATTCGTTTATCTATTATCTACAACCAATCGCTCATATCATTATAGATATGCTTTGGATGCATCTTTGGACAAATTATGTGTGGAAAAAAAGTAAATCCGTCACTATCATCGGGCGACATCGCAGAATGATCATTTACATACAAATATTTATTCAGGGGACGCTATATATAATATCCTTTAACTCTGGTTTCAGCACAGAACCAAATAGTCGATTAGTTGGGTTTAAGTGGCAAAGTGCGTGCTTTACGATGTGGATTGGTTTAGATTTCCTAGTACTTTTTGATAAAATTCAATTGCCTGGGCAATGAACATACCAAAAATTGCTTGTTTATATTGCAAGTCTCTTGTTTCAAGTCCAACGACCACTTGTGAGAGATACTGCAATACTTTCTACTTCAAAAAAAATAACAAGGATTGTTCTTACATTCGATGCTCTATTTGTCCTTACCAGCTTAAAGTAGCTAAACTTTTGGTCACATCATCCACTAATCTCCCTCAACACAATAAACATCAAATAACAATCAAATCAAGGAGGAATCATGGGTAAGAGACTCCTTTCTCATTAGTTCCAAGAGATGTTGTCAAGAAAAATAACAGAAAATTAAGTGGCTTTACTTTCCAAATGATTTCATTTTATTATACGTATGCATATGCATTGTTTTCTATCAGTTAATCGAACTGTTTACATTTAATTAATAAACCCATACAATTACTGTCAGGGTTAAAGATATACTACTACACTGTCTATGTAAAGATACGATAAACTAAATTACACAGGCCAAGAAAGGAAAAAGAAAATTGGAATATTTAACAACGAAATATGGTTGAGTGATTTCATAACAAAAACAAAAACAATAACAGCAGCAACAAGAATAACTTGTAGTCACAAGATCCAAAATTATTCCCATTCGCATAAGAACAACACAAAAATCCCCTTTGCCAAACCAAAACGGGACTAAATCATGCCAGAAATAAAAACAAAAAAATATATATATTTATACTATAGGGAAAAGAGAAGAAGGAATACGAATAAATAAAATGTTAAAAATCACGATGAAACCAAGGACGGGAACGACACAAAACAACAACATGGCTAAGGAAAGGAAAAGAAAAATAAGAAAAGAAAAGAAAAGAAAAGAATGAAATCCAAAAACATTTCATGTGCAAGCCAACTTGGTCATAAATCTCCGTAAACTAGCATGCTTTGCTTTTTGTTTGTGTACGAGTGTGTTACTCTGTGTGAATTAAGGTATCCCTCCCTCACAACCCACTCACATTGCCCCCACACACAAGTTGCTGTGGTTTTGGTAGGACCGGGTCACACTTACCGCTTACTTTACTCTTGATCCGGGGCTGTTGCTCTAAGGGCATTCGCAAAAATAATTAATATTTATTGCTCAAGAATGAAGTATTATCAAATTGCATAATTGCTGTGTTTTTCATTCGACACGACAGGCGACTTCACTGACTTGAGTCCCTGGCATACCATACTTATGCGATGGATGGTGTTTTTCTTCATTTCACTTCAATTCCCCTACATCGCATCCTGCAGCCATTGCCATTGCCATCGCCTTCGTCATCCCATCCCTGTCAACGTAAATTGCTACTTCTGGTCGCTTGGTCTGCCTCAATGAACTTTTTGATATATGAATTAAGTTTGTGCGGCTGTTGAGACATTTTGGATTTACGTTGTAATTACAGGATTTCGTATACGGCCGCCAGTAAGACGTGCTACAATAGAAGGCCAACCAAGCCAACCAAACCAACCAAGCCAATGCGAATGCATATTCTATACTATACTATACTACCTAAGCTACTACTTGACTTTGTTGTGGAATCGTTCGCTCTTTTGGTCAGTTTGTAAGTTCATAGGTTCATCATCATCATCATAGCCATCGTCATCATTTCCTACCACGCCACGCTCAACTCAGTTGTGTGCTAGCTACACTTGCAATTCCTCTTTAGAGTTTCTCGTATTGGGTCGACTAGCCTAGCTTCAGTCTGTATACAGTTTGAAGATTATTTATTATGACATGTTATTTAAGTTTCATTTCAAAACTTGATTGGACACTTTAGATTTTGAGCGGAAACTTTTGCGTGTGCTCCGCTTTGCTTTCAGTTCAATTTTGTTTAAGGAGGCGTAAATTGTAAAATTTCATTGGCTTTTTTTAAATTTGATTTAATAAAAAAAAAAAGAAACAAAGGAAAATAAAGTGTAAAGCAAAAGTTTACTCCTTCATTTAGTAATAGAGGTCATAGATCAAGAAGTTTTTGGTATTCAGTATAGGAATATTTCAATTTCACAGTAATCATTCTCTTTATTGAAGAAGTTTAACTGCTTTGGGTAGCACATAAGGCTTTGGCTCATAACTTTTAATAGAATCGGAAATATTGTATATCTTTGGAAAGACTGTGAAAAGGAGCACAATCTATCGGAATTCGATTCGATAGAAAATAAAAAGTTATGGGCATTAAAAAAAAAAAACCTTGTCACTGCTTAGCCACCCCTAAAATTGTCGAAAAATGAGCTGAAATGAGAAAAAAAAAAATTACCTGCCAAATCAAATTTAATTCAATAAAAGTAGAATTTAATGAATTTTTTGAATTTTTTTTTTAATGATTTTAGCATACAAGAATTTTTGTCCACTGTTTCCTTGTCAATTTGGACAATATCGGCGCGAATGTTTCGTTCAAGTTAACAATTGTTTAAGAATTGTTGGCAACACTTTGTCTTGCAATGTGGCCAAATAAACAATTGTAGAAACCAAAGCTCATCGAGATCGACATCTTCCAAATCCTTTCACAAAAATCAAGTCATGTCTCAATAGCGTTTATCATTGAGAGTCACGGCGAGACCTTCCTCATTTTCGAAAAACAAAGTGCCAATGATGCTACTCCAAAATCGACACCACACAATGACACAATGAATGTACGACGATATGTGGATTTTCCGTTCCCCAAAAACTGCAGTTTTGTTTGTTAACGTAGCCGCCCTGTGCAGGACTCGAGCCCCACGCCCTCGGTTTGCAAGTCCTACTCTCTAACCACTACGCGACGGAGGCATTTCAATTGTATTTGCCTAAATAGCTCCAATATAATAATAACATCGTCAAATTTTGATTTTCGTTACATTTCATTTTCATATTTTTTGGATTTACTCCCCTTCGCTAAAGAAGTTTCACTTCAAAAATTAACTTTTGCCTATTTAATGACCAAACTCAAATCAGACCATTAGTTGGTCCACCATATATACTTATTATTATTCGTCGTCCAATGATGGCTCTTGCTTCTGCTTTCTTGATGGACCACATTTTGCAGTCGTCTTCGTTGGGATAGTTGTATGACGTTTTGTAGCTTCTAGCCTTTGCTGATTCTCGTAAAATAGTGAAATGTGCTCGGGAGTAGTTAAAATAGTGCTAGTGTTGTTTTTGTAATCAGTGCAGGGAACCGTTAGAAGTTAAAATGGCATGTGGCATGTGACATGCGTGAGGAAGGATCCGTGGAAGTTATGTTAACTGCAATAGCAATTGCAACTCAGTTAATATTTCAATCAACATAAAATTTTCAGATCCCAATGGAGATATTGGAACTAATAGAAATATAAATTTGGAATATATCAATGTCCTCGGAACTGCAAGTCACATTAGCATTCCATTCTCTTTAAAAGTAGAAGACTTAGATGACTGGGAAAAGGGAGTAGGTGCTTAGAATGATCTTTCTACCCAGAGCCACCGGTTTCGGGAGTTTTCAAATCACGAGAACAAGGCCTCAAAGTGTTGTATCAAGCCAAAATAAACAAAATATTCTAAAATTCATCATTATTTATTGTGCAAGCGAAGAAATGGGTGACTTATTTTACCTAATCTATCCTTATCTCAGCATTGTCTGCTCTTCGGCCTATTCGAGTTAGTAAGTAAGTAAGTATAGAGGCATAGTACATATGGTATGTGTTTGATATCTAAATATAAGATCAACGAAACTGAAGGGAACCAAATTTGTTTTCAATCAATGATTCTCTTAAATTCTTGCAACTTTTTAAACAGAAGACAATATGAACTCCCTTTGGCAACATTTCTTTAAGGGTTTCCTTTGTGAGGAAGTTTTTCTAATCAATCTATCGCTCTTTTACAATACATACTCTATACATTTCTATGTATGTATGAATACATTCTCGTGTATAAACATAAGAGTATCATGCTTTACAAAAGTTTATCTATCATCTTTTTATGTTCCCTTTAAAGAGTTTTGTTTTCGTGCTTAAGTGAAGTAAAAATGTTTTACATATAGAAAACAGAAAAGCATTTTGGGAGTGAAAAAAGAAAAATGTTAACTTCGATGGTGTGTGGAGTGGAGGAAACCTAAACCAAGTGGAATTCAATTTAATTTTGTTTTTATATTATTTTCTTTTTCCTTTTCGCATCCTGAAATTTGTTACATCTCTTTAAGCAAGGATATGCTTTGAGCGTGTATAAGGATGAGCAAACATGGTACTTTGCATATATGTATACATGCGAGTCTATGGTATGTGTAGGATATGAGCACATTTTGGCAATATTCATTGGCCTGAAGACCCTTTCAAAATTAAAATACTTCTGATGCCAAGAAAAAGCAACAACAGAAAAACTAATGGTTTGGAAGGCATTTGCCTCCTTTTATGTTTTGTACATGAAATTTGTAAAGACAATCTAAATAACAACTATGAAAATACTACAATACGAGCATGTGATATAAGTATTACACTTTCGATTAATGTAAGAATTAAGAGAACTTGTCACTAGCAGACTATGGAGGGCGGAGGTTGCTTCTAGGTATATCAATATCTCAAGAATGGAACTTTAAATTCTTGTGCTGGAAAATAAAATACAAAACCTATAACAGAAAAAGGCTGTGAAATGTTTTCTTGTTTTCATTTCATTTCAGTTTATAATATCAATTTTGGGAAATTTCTAATTAGACAGGGGCCTCCTATATGGTCCCGACAAGATTAGTCCGCTGCTGGACTTTCTAGATAAATCACAGCCCAGTAAATCTATGATTGCAGGCTTCAACCATAGTATAGCGACCAATATGTTATGAAATGGAAATAAAGAACCGCTTGACAGCTTGTACGTCCGTTTGTCTAGTCTTTGTCATCATCAACTAAATCAGTCATCTAGTGGGGTGAGATCATCATATCGGTATGGATAAGGTAGCATTTTGAGTTACCCTCAGTTGAATAAACTACAAGCCAAATATATACAAACAGAACACACTTACTAATGAAAATCCATGATTGACTGGCTGACTGACTGACTGATTCAGTGACTGAATGAATGAATGTAACGTATGCCATCACTGAGTAAGTGAGTGAAAGAGCGACAGTCAGTGAGACAAATAAACTGACTGACTACTCGTACTACTATGTATATCTATTTTCCTCAACGTTTGTTTGTCATTTTCGTTATTTTAAGCGAACAATGTTTGTTTGTACTTTGTCTATGTACAGAGTCCTCTATTCTGAGTGTCTGTATATATATTTGTCAAATACACATAAAAACCCACATAGTTTTACTTACATACGAATCTCATAATACACACACACAAACACACACACACACACACACAAAACCACATGCATGCATGGGTGTACGAGTATGTGAAGAACGCCTATTTAAGTCGCTGATGCGTTGCAAATGGAAAAAGGGTCCTTTTTAGACGCCAACGATATCATCATTGCCACTGCCGCCATTGCCATCGTCCTGTCGCCATCTCCGTTGCCGTCGCCGCATTTCTGCTTGCTTTATTGCAGCTTTTGTAGATTATACTTTCGTCTTCTATTTCAGTTTCACTTTCGTTTCAATTTGTTTTAGAAATGTTTATTCAAAAAATAGAGAAAAAAAAAAGAACAAAAACAACAACAAAGAAATGAAAAAAGTGAACTTAAAAATTTCGTTCAATTCCCCTAGAAGTCAATAGTATGAACACTAGATAAACTTTAATGTTGCATATTAAAGATTTAGATTAACACAGATTAACCTATCTGGTTGGCCTACCGAATAGACTAGATTATGATTTTAGTATTGTAATACCAGATATCGAGCCGTGTTAGGCATACATATATGTTAACATATTTTCATCAAATTTGGAGAGACCTTTTCAGATCCACTTATACTTACTAAGTTTTCAGAACTAAGTATATGAAGGAAGCATGCTACCAAGAATGCAGGACAATAATGTAGAAGATAACTCAGGGTTTCGATTGCCTCTGGACCTACTCAATTCCTATACTTTTCGTATTATCTTAGGCTCTTCTAGTACGTCATTGGCACTACTTATTAGGAGGACCCATTTACTAAAAAAGAATATGAAGATACTCATTTTTTGTAAATTTTGGAAGATGATATTGCGTAACTGATCGCCCTCAGCGCGAACGAAGTAAAGTGTCCGTTTTCCGAGTATTTTTCATTATATTTACCAATATTTTGGCCGATATGACAGTTATTTTCTGCCGATTGTTTTGCCTTAAGTTCATCTATGGTTTGTTGATATAAACCTTTGAATTCAAGTAGCTACAAAAGAAAAAGTGTCAAATGAAGTGAACATGGAAATCTCTATATTTTTATATCAAGCGAACGCGGAACAACGGCTTCAAAAAATCAATGTGCGTGGTGGGGTTTGGCGTCTTATTGAAACCAGAAGTGATTCATACTATTTTCATGAGCAATCGACACGAAAAAATCGATTATCATAGCCCCGTAACTCTCTTGATTTACGGTTGTTATGTTCCCAAATGTCATCTTTGAAAAAGAAAAAGAAAGGTTCGATAATCATATCCGCACGAATTCCGCACCACGCTGATACTTTTGTATCATGAAGAGTTATCTGTTCAATAATTTGGAGGTGTTGACTGGCTTAAAACCAACAATTACAATTGTTTGTTTGGCATTAGCCATCTGACGTTTCTTTACAAATTTATATTGTTTCCTGATGGATCCACAAACCCTGCTTATCTCTATTCCTAAATCCACGACTATACAGATATTTGATTCCCATGCTAAAAATAAACTTGACCAAATATCTCTCGACCCTTTGAATATTTGATGTTGTAACCAATGACTAAAGAATTTTGAAATAGCTCTTTATCTTATTCACAATCTAGTGTGAACTTGAACTTGGTTTTGGTTGGAATTATAAGCAACTCTTGAGAGTTTCTGACTACCAATAATAATAATATTATAATTGTATTATTCGAAGCCATGAAATAATGACGATGACAGTTTCTTAACTTAACTTCTGAGGGTCATAAGTATTATTATTAATATTTTTTTTCCATATTTTTGCCTATACCAATAAAAATTAAAGCAAACCCTTAAACTTAACCATCATAACTACATAATAGAACTTGGTATCTTGAAAATTGTAAAATCATTTAAATATTTAATTATACATAAATATTGTATGGAGAACGATGACTACGACTACGACTACGACGACGACTTAATAGCTCTCAAATTATTTCAACATGAATGATATAGTAAAGAATGGAATTTAATATTAAGAGAAAAGAACGACTAGATGATGATAATGATGACGATGACGATGGCGATGAAGACAGCGACGAAGACTAGTACAATAGTACACAAAGAGGAAATTAATTTGTTCCACTTCAGCCATCCACCTAACAATGATAGGAATATTTTCTTGATTTTTGTTTGTTCTACTTCAAATGTTGAACTTTTTTTCATTGTTCTATTCTCTCTTTTCGAGATTTTAAACTCCTACAACAAATGTCTATCCAAAAGTCTAAGCCATGACACATAACTTATGGGTTGACCAGAAAAAAAAAGAAGAAAATAAAGAGAAAAGGTTAAACCGAACAGTAAAAATATACAATAATAAAAAAAAAAAAAAAAACAAAAATTGCTACTAATTATCTAACAGTTGAGGTTGCGGTCAATGTAGGAAAACACAGATTTAGGAACCTAAAAACCAACACGAGACGAACACGAGAAAGAAATTGTATGACATAGCGAAATGTAGAATAAAAAAAAAAAAAAATCATGGTTTAATGTGAGGGAGGAACGAGTAATGAGAAAGACATTGTCAGTTAGGCAACTGAACAAAAAAAAAAAAAAAAAAAACTACTACACCAGAACACAGACGTCCGTAGAATAATAGAGAATGGTTATAGAATTCAACGGAAAAATGAGTTTTGTATACCTATATATTTTTTTGTTGCCCGATTCTGGTTGGGTTTGGTTTTAGTTAGATTCATTTAAAAAAATTAAAAAAAAAAAAAAAAAATGGTTCAATTTGGTTGAAATAAAGTTGCCTTAGACGAAAGGTTCTTCTTCCAAAAAAAATTTGTTATAAAGACTAAATTAAAATAACAAAGTCTATAAAAATAAGAGATAAATTGAATGTTCTTGCCTAGGCGGTTTTGTTCAGAATCCTTTTTTTGTTGAGCTGTTTATTTCGCACATTAACAATAACATTAACAATTGCATAAATAAAAAATACAGTGTCTCTAAAATGAATACTCTAAAGAAATTTATAATTTAATAATTCTCTTCTCTCAATCAACATTATTGACAATACCAACAACCAGAATCCATACTTCTCAGCCTTAAGAAATATCATTCTATGCAATAAATCTAAATTCAAAATCATTTGTGGGAAGGCTGACATTGAGCTAGCGAAAAAATCACACTTGTACTCGTTAATATACGAAAACAACAATAACATAACAGATATTAAAAAGTACATTACATCCGCACACCAAAATTACAGTATTCCTCAAACCACCACAAAACTTTCCACTCAAATAAAAATATCCATTTATCAATATATTTTCCGCCTTGATATTATCAGATTCTTACGCCTTCGCCAGGGGCACACCAACATTACCAATAGCCACTCCTACAACAAATCTCCCATACCAATCTGTCAATCATACAATGTTATCCTAACTACTATATCCCATATTCGCCTTGAATCCCCTTCTTTGCAGCTCCAAAGACACAATTAACTGCATTCCAAACCGACACAATTCCTTTCCGAACCTTCTGCTCATAAAACATACATACATATATCATGAATAATATCTTTTTTAAAATCTGGTGATGTATAACATTTAATATAATTAGATTGTAATAAAATACAAATAATACTATTAATAGGAATAATAATAAAAGTAAAGAGGCAAGTGACTGGCTCGTTGGCCCAGAGGTTAGTGCGCCGGCTGACATCCCAAGAGTCGCGAGTTCGATTCCCGCTTCAAGGCAAGTCTGGTCCTGCACTTTTCTAATAACCTCCTTTCTTTCTTAACTTTCCCCTGAGCTGAAGGCCTCTTTCGCTATTGCTCATAATAAATACTAGATTATAATTTATAAATATAATAAATAAATAAATAATAAAGAGGCAAGCTTCAGGCCTTAGTTTCTACTGCTTCCACTCTTTTTAGGTTTACTGTACAATAATTATAGACTTTACACAGTAAATGGCCATCTCTTTTAATAAAATAAATTCTAAGACCCTGGAATTACTAGATCGTACAGCTCCCATACAAACCCAGATTCATATTCATGTTTCTATTAGAAAAACTTTTTGTTTTTTTGGTGTTATTAAATTAAAAATTGGTTACAATAAGTGCCTTTCCCATATTCTCCAACCATGTTGATTTCAAGACCCTAGTATTATTGGATCCTATATCTTTTATACAAATACATATTTCGGTCTCAGTGTTTAAATGCTGTATGTATACTGACTCTGTAGGACGAATCATAATAGCAATGGGAAAAGAGTATTCTAGGGGTGCCTGAAAAGTATGACAACTTCGGAATGTCCGAAGTTAACTTTCTGTTTTCATGTTTTTCTTGTTTTACCTGGAGCGTACTTGATTATATCATCAATAAAAGCTATAATATTTTCAATCTTATCCAGCAGTATAATAATGAATAAATTAAGTCATGCAGGTCATTTAATACTTGTTTTAAGCTATTTCCTATGATGATCTCTTTACTACTAGATGATCTATTGAAACTATTATTATCTATCCAATCTTATAAACGGTGGAATTCTCGCAGTGTATTGTATCTAATTTTTTATCAAATTGACTAATCTTCAAATGCATACGTTTTGACTGTATACTCCGCATATTTTAGAAAGCTCTACCCAAATCTGTATGGCAGATCTTAAGTGAATCTCCTAAGTTACAAAATCATTGATACACAGTGTCTACTATTTATTTCTTTCTTACTAGACACCAAAACTAACAGTCGGAGTTACATAAACTTGTGTGAATGTGAATATCCAATCTAAAACAATTAATTAATATATTGAATCATAAAGTATTTGAATTATTTATTGCAGTAAAAATCTCGTGCCTTTTGTGTGTATAGTGGATTTAAAAATTTTCATTATACTTTGGTTTATCAAGCATTTCTGATCAATAAATGTGAAATGTCACGTCATAATTTTTTCATATGACCAAGTCACTCACTAGGTCCATTTACACTTTGTTCCATTAGCTTAATGCATTCTAATGTGCCATAATCCAGAACAGCAAAGGGCCTTTCTTTATACAAAATGAAAGAAACTACAATAAAATAAAATCTTAAATAATATTCTATTAAGTAAATACTCGTAGTACAAAATGTGAAAACATTTAATAACGACAACCAAAAACGAATGTCGTTAAAATGCGTGATATCATTGTTGTGAATACTCCCAGAAAAATTAAAAGAAAGAACACCCCAAGAAAGAAAAGTCATTCACAAAAAAGACAATTCAGAATAATAAAAGTTGCCAACACAATTTAATAGTCAACGATGACGATAACAAATGTGAAGAAGAACGAACACAAAATAAAGAAAAAAAAAAAAAAAAAAAATACTACTTATTGCTGCGATGAGATAAAAAACTATATAGCATTTTTAGTATACATAGAAAAATCATGAATAGATTCAAACCAGTATCCCATATAATACGTCGTTAAATCGCAAAAATAAAAAAAAAAAAACCCATACAACACATTTTTCATGTCATAAAAAAGTGCTCATTCAATCTGGTTCTAGTAGATCTTAACTCACTATTTGGTCATCGTTCGAAATGTACTTATGTTCTTGAGCCTCGGATAGGCTTAGTCAAGCATTGTCACTGTCATTGTCATTCACATGTGAAGTACTAAACTCATTCATTCATTACTCACTAAAATCCCTTCATCACATCATTTTTCCGTTTTTATATGCACACCTTCTTATTGTCTGAAAAAGCTAGGAAAACATAAAAACACAAAAAAATAAAAACATCTCATGAAATTAGAATGAATTTAAATGTGTAAATAAGTTAATGGTATAAAAATTACAATAATAGATGAGATTTTAAATTTAAATACAAACTTAAAAGTCATTCAAAAAATGTATAAATCATAGCAAGTATTGGTGGTCCATATACATTAGTATCTTGCCTACTGCATTTACAAGAACATAAAATCAAATTGTGTTTTGTAACCAGTTCAAAATATGTTAATCCATTCATTGTAAATGAAGTGCTAATACTAAGAAAAGTTAATATCCTCGCTCCACACCACTGCTCGACTCAAGCAGAACCAGAGGGTGGGACCTTCTATTTAAGGCCAGGAGAAAAACATACAAGTCAAAAATAACAATAATCATTAAGGTGGAGAGTCTTTAGTCGCTAGAATTGTAAGTAAGGGAAGTCGGCAATTTAGATGCGTAACTTCGGGATAAGGATTAGCTCTGATGATTGAAAAATATAAACTTGTTTGGGTTATGTGTTCGTTTTGCTAATCTATATGGGATGGTAATTTGTTCCTGAGATAGTTTGTTACACGGCCAAATGTGTCACTTTCTTGAAAAAAATTTTATTACGTATATTAAATATTGTAATTTAGCAATAAATAACAACAAACATTTTCTTAAACGATATTCAATAAAGATTAATAAGCTTCGCTGCCCTAGTACTACGGCTGGCTGGGTAACGAGGGGATACCACCAAGTGTGTTCCAATATCCGGGAACATGCTGAGGCCACGAGAAATACATCAGCAGACTGGGGGCTAATATATTTTATTTTTATTTGGCCTCCCTTTGATCAAATTCCATATTGTGACTGTAATTATATTTGTGAAAATGATTCGGAGGATGGGATTTTTAACAAGGCACTGCACAATTGGACTGATGACCCAAAGGTGACACGTTCCACAGCAAGACTTCTGTCGCAGCTGTTAAGATGAAAAGAAATCAGTAAGAATTAAAGAACTCCTATGTGTTTACCCTGCTCCTCTCAGTAAGCGACCCGTTTTCTCGAAGGACCTTTCTTTGAGAATTTGAGCAGTATGGCAAAAATCCCACGGGAGATCTGGCTCGCTTCGTGGGTTCTTCAGGTTGGTTTTAGGAGTGAACTTCTGAGATCAACTAGTACTACCGAATTCTAATATTCTAGGCGATCAACCTATCCCCTCCCTCCTCTAACCATTTACTCCATCCTTTCCCTTAAACAGGCATCACAATTGGCCGCAAGGCTTCTGGGTGAACTGGCGAGAGGCCTGTGTAATCTAACTTAACCTCACCTAACACTTGGCCATATTTGTCTGTCTTCTGCACATAGTTTTTAAAATATTATGTTTAAGAAATTGAGTACTGTTTTCAACATTAAATCTCTCAGGAGAACTGATATTTCTTGAAAAACTTTTCTAGATTTTTCAAGCTACACAGTTGAATGTTAAATAAGAGAAATAAAATAAAGAAAAATTCAGGCTGATTGGACCAATATGTTATAAGTTTATTTGTGCACTCATTCATAAAAGGACACCTTAAATTAAGTTAATATTATTAATAGGGAAAATAAAATTGAAGCGTTCCCATTTGATGTCAATTCTCTAATCAGCGATTGTCACTTTGTTTCCTATATAAAACTCAACAGGACATCAACCTCTAATTGAGGCCAAAATTATGAGTTCAACCAAGTATTCTTGATTTTCTTTTCACCTGCCTACTACACATATATTATGTTCTTGGTTAAAGACCAATTGTGTCTTGCACCATGTTCAACGAGGTCAATATGTTCAATGCATGTTCATAATCAGTCAAAAGGATTTCGGTTAGTTTCGGTTTGCTTAGGGTTATAGGGTATTGTACTACTAAATATGTTTTGTATTGTATTTCTTTTGTTTGTTTATTCATATTTCCTTTCGTCTTTTCTGATAATTTTTATTTTTTCATTAACCAAATTGATGTGTGGCATGCAACTAACCAACCAACCAAGTCGAGTCGAGTCGCGTGGAGTCGAGCTGAGTGAAGTCAGTGTCAGTGGCGACAATGAAAATTATTGTCAACGAAATTGTAAGTGTTGGAATTTCTAACAGAGAGTGGTTTTCTTTTTGGCCTGAAAGCATTTTTATCCTATGGTTCATTGAGAAGATTTGCATGATAAAGTGGCATTAAGGTTTTTTAATTTCCCTGCCACGGAAATAAGTTGTCACCTTTTGAGCTTGACTTTAGTATTTATAATAGAATAGTTTATTTCTGTTGTTAGTTTTGCTTTTAATTTTCATACTTTATGCGAGCTCCTCAGTACTAATTGGTTCCAGACGAACGAACGAGCGAACGAATAAAAATACACCCTAAATAGTCTTTTGATTTAAAGACCGGAAGACTTTCTTCCATAGGTTTTTTTTTTTCTCATTTCGGTTTTTTATTGAAATACCTGTCAAAAGTAAAACATGTTTACTACGAGTATATCGATGGTATCTTCGCATAAATTTTATATTTTATGATATCTTTCCAGCTACAAAATAAAGAAAGCATGTAAAATCGTTTTAGTAAGTTAATTTCGTCTATCAAATTCTCCAAAGGGTTTTATGATATGACACTAATGGTTACCAGCAGTAAGGCCTGACTGTTAGATCTTATTATGTTTTACTATTGGGATTCTTGTTTAGGCATCAAATTCTTATTTCGTCCTACTGGATTTTATAATTTTACCTATTTTGGGAAGTGGGTGTAAAAATAATTATCATAATGCTATTTCTTCCGACATAATAAAAGTTTGTTGATTATTCTGTCTTAAAAGACGAAAGCTTATATCCACTTCACACAAGATGGAAATCATTAAGTCTCGGCGTGCGCAGCTGCACCCTCCTTTTGTTCGTTTGTAAGTTTCCTAGAACAATATTTTTGATAAAGAATTTTATGTAAATGTTCTAAAAATAAGAGAAAAAAAATATTTTGAAATAAATCAAACCCATAATTATTAGATATTAAAGTAAATTGGTTCCGGTTAATCCACGACATTCAGGACTTCCTCTGCTACCCCGGCAAGCAGTCAATTTAATACAATAATATTATATTATAAGTAGAAATTGTGTTTTCCTATACAAGAAATTTACACACGAATATCTCGCGACAAGCTATTACAACATGTTTTTAAGTCTGTTTTATTTTGATTAATGTGACATTATTGCAAGGTCGCTTGCCTATTTATTAAATAGGTTAGGTTAGGTTTCCCAGGCGGCTCGCGATTACATACGAGTTCGCGCAGAAGCCATGCGGCCCATTGCGGTGTCTGATCATAAGGAAGAAAAGAAGAAAGTAGGTTGTTGACAAAGATTTCCCCTAAAACCAAACTTAAGACTCCATGAAAGCAGCCAGGTCCTTTAGCCAAACTGTCCACATCCTCATAAAACGGTTTTCCAAGGAAACTGGCTAGAACATGACAGTTAAAAAAGGGATGTAGAATGCTCTCTGGTTCTTTCTTATCTTAGCTACGATAGAAGTAGAACATTGGGGTTTATTGGGTGTGAAAAATAATAAAATAATAAAATTTTAATTACCTCTTTTGCCTTGGGAGAAGTACTTACGATCATGTTTATATATGATAGTCGTATTTTTATCTGTGGCCCGTGACTAAATCAGAACCAAACAATGTCGATTTATATTCTGCTATTTTGGAAAAAGTTTACAGTTACTTTAAACCTTTATAGAGAAAGAGTCTAACTAAAAATGGCTAAGAAATACTCAAATAATATATCACTCAATGGTGTTTTTCTTGTAAGTGGTTGGATTTTTTAAAATTTAACAAATTAATGGCGTTTACACTTTCTAAATGATACAGTACTTGATTCTAGTTGTATTAGCCAAAGCACAGGAACCCCAAGAAGATCTTTGTGGAGTTGTCAAGCAACTAATGGACGTTTTGCTTGCATGGATGAAACAACTTATAGTTTTTGTTATAATAGTAATGAACCAGATGTAACATCAACCCGACATTGTCCAACTGGGTACTATTGCAATGTAAATGCAATGAGTGTTTGTTCAAGTACATCAACATCAACTGTAAGTTAATTAAATTGTGAAAAGTAGTCAAAATGTAATAATTTTGCCTGAGCTGCAGCCATCATGTATACCAACAACGTCTACAACTTCCACAACTCCTGAGACTCCAGCAACTTCCACAACTCCTGAGACTCCTGCAACTTCAACAACTCCTGAGACTCCTGAGCCTCCTGTAACTTCCACAACTCCTGAGACTCCTGCAACTTCAACAACTCCTGAGACTCCTGAGCCTCCTGTAACTTCCACAACACCTGAGACTCCTGCAACTTCAACAACTCCTGAGACTCCTGAGCCTCCTGTAACTTCCACAACTCCAGAGACTCCTGCAACTTCAACAACTCCTGAGACTCCTGCAACTTCCACAACTCCTGAGACTCCTGCAACTTCCACAACTCCAGAGACTCCTGTAACTTCCACAACTCCTGAGACGCCAGCAACTTCCACAACTCCAGAGACTCCAGCAACTTCCACAACTCCTGAGACTCCTACAACACCCATAACTTCTACTACAACACCCATAACATCTTCTACTACTTCAGCACCTATTAATCCTCAAACATTTTGCTCCAATATTCAAAGTACTGGAAATTTTAAACTCGAAGGCGATACTACTTGTAAACGGTAAATCCTGTTTTAAGAGTGATAATTTTGATCTTTTGATTTAATTGCATTTCATCTTTAGGTACATTTACTGTTATAGACTTTCTCGTCAATATTTGGGTTTGGAGTTCACATGCGAAGGCTATTATAATTCATCGACACGGGAATGTCAGAATACATTACCCGACGACTGTTGATATCATTATGAAATTAAACTTTAAACACAACAATAACATAGAATTTTTGTAAATAAAAATGCATTCACGGACTTTAACTTTGGAAATGAGTTCCTGAGAATCAAAGGTTTTTGTTTTATACTTTTTTCATAATTTCGCATAAGCATTTTGGTCTCACTGATGGGAGATGATATTTCAAAGAAAGAAAAGTTTAAAAAATCTTTAAGCAATTCATCATTATTACATATATAAGGCAAAGTGGGAATTCCTGTCAAGCCCGATATGCAAAGCTTCTAAACCGCGTAACTGATTTTGATACGGTTTTCACTGTTATTGAGAGCATTTTTTGGCGAAGGTTGATTGATTCCACAATGAAAAGATTTAATTCATTTTCATTAATTTCTAATAAGAAGTTGAAATTTATGAAAAGAAATCATTCTTCAGTGTGGTAGAATACGTTGGATGTAACTGGTCGAAAATTAAACGTAAAACAGTCAACTGAATGGTTAAACCTATGAAGAAATGGAATAGAAGCTATTTATCAGAAATGGGGTTTTAGTCTAACAATATTTGTCTCATCATTGTTAATAACGCAATATTTGTTTTGCCATAAAATTAATATAATTATTTCATACTACATACTTATCTCTTGCTTGGCCTTCAAATTTTGGATGCATAAAAACCTTAATTATCAAGTCATTAAAATAAACAAAGAATATTACTTTTTATTTAATGTTGTGGTTTATTATACAGGGTTCCGTGTGCGTACATTTTGATTATTGTGACCTTATTCGCAACCTGCTGGTTTAACACTTTGACAAATTTTTAAGGTATCATCGAACCATTGGTTAGGATCACAGACCATGATCAGAGCTTGCCATGTGATTTGACGATAGCATCGAACGTAACTACAATACATAAAAATTTCAGAATGATAATGTTCTATGGGTTTGTAATAAAATTTGATTACTATTCAGATGGGGTATACCTTGTACAAGTTGGATCATCATTGTTTTTAAAACTATCGGCCTCTTGTTCAGTCTGGCACGTTTCGAGAGGGCTGAGTTGTGGTGCAACGGTGGTTGTTGTTGTGGTGGTTGTGGGTGTAGTGGTTGTGGGTGTAGTGGTAGTGGGTGTAGTGGTTGTGGGTGTAGTGGTTGTGGGTATAGTGGTTTCTGGTGTAGTGGTTGTAGGTGTAGTGGTTGTAGGTGTAGTGGTTGTGGGTAAGGTGGTTATGGGTGTAGTGGTTGTGGGTGTAGTGGTTGTGGGAGTGGTAGTTGTGGGGGCTGCTGTCGTTGTGATTGGAATGGTTATTGGAATTTCAGTGGGCGTTGTGACTACATCATTCAAGTTCCTACGGGGACAACTTCTGATGCCCTCAGTATTTGGATAGCACACAAAACTATCAGGCGTACAGTGATGATCTCTCGGACAAGTGATATAGTCCAATGTCGGAGCGCCTTTTATATAATAAATGCAATTTGTGTCAATCATTCATTTCTTATTGTTTACCATTTAAAAGTCACCTTCTATACAAAGCGAAAACACAGTTTCACTATGACAAGCCACAGAATTTCCTTCTTGACAAACATCACAATCAGATTGCGTTCCACCGATGAAGGCTACCTGTGTGTATTGTGTTATTCACTTTCAATAGATTTCGTTTATTATAAATTTTTCAAATTTTACCAGTAACAAAACTCCAATGTGTAACATTTTCGTTCTCCTGTTAAGCTTACAATTCTATCAACGACTCTTTTGCTTTAACTTTGTAATACTAATCTTTGAATGTTGTTAAAAATACTCTTGAACCGTTTTGGGAACCATAAAGCTCAGTTTTTATTTTATTCTTCAGCCTAAAATGTTATCTTTAAAGTGATAACTAATTTTTATCTAAATATTTTTAGCACATTTGCAAATTATCTTTTAGTTATTTATTATGGATTTTATGACTTAGAATAATATGAAATATATATTTGAATTTGAATGTTTACACGTGTATCAGGGTAAAAGGGGTCTTGAAAGTTCCTCAAGGTTACCACAGTCTACACCCAAAAAATTCAGTTTGTTTGCATTTCAACTGAATATAAAATTTTCTAGAAAGTGTTTCAAGGTGCTTTCTATTTTGTTTACGCGAAGCTTTGATCTCTAAGTATATAGATTAGATCTCAGTCGTATGGTATATGCTCTCTATATTGAACAGAGAAGATATGAGTATAATCCTCTAGCAGCTTCTGTTTCTCAGGACACAAGTGTCTTAAGTAAATAAGAATATGCCATGGGTTTCTTCTACCTGCTAACAAACCAGGTGTAGAAGTTTAAAATGTCTCTTGTATAATTACACAATAATTTAAGAATAATGGCAAAACATTTTTTTATTCAAATCATCGGCCGAGCGACGATTTCTACATATTTTGTCCATCTTTCAGGCAATTTATGGATACCATTCCAAAAGAAAGTGTCCCAATGATGAAATGGTATTGTGAAGAAGCCAATTTTGGTGAATACGGCGTGTGTAGTAAGAGTTCCCAGCCAAGGGCGGAAATGGTATATTTAACTAGATTGGACGAAACTACAGGAGGATCATTGAACATTTGTTGCCGGTACTTAACTGTTTCACCAGGTGGCTTGCCATTCTTCTTAGGTTAGTTGAGCTGCTCGTTATTAGGAAATAGAAATTTTGTTAGAACTAAAAACTGTTTTCTTTAAAATTTTCATTTCTTAACAATAAATGGAAACCATTAAAAACTTCTGTTCTTAGCTATTTTCTCTATTTTTGATTCTTACAAAATTGATGTAACACAAACTATTGTATATATTCTCAATAAAAACATTTGTTTATTTTTTATAGTTTCGTTCGCAAACATTTAATCATCTTGATACATTCTAACTTGAAACAAACACAACATCAACTATGCATCATCCAAAGATAAAAGGAATGAAGGGAGGCCAAGGAGGCAGAACATTGGCAATAGATTGCGATTCGTTCTCACCACTTTTGACACATGTGTCACTTCGAATTCACACTTCAATTTCATCTCCTTGTTGTTGCCTATTCTCCTCATACTCATATTCTTGGCTGTACTGTATTGTGCTGTGTGCGTTCTATCGCTCTGAGCTCCTTGGCTTGACAGCTGTCAGTGTCAGTTTACGTAATTTATAGATTTGAACGCATAAAAAAGTCATAAAATTTACAATGTTGCACAATTATTCCACACGAATCATGCTTTTTATGGGCATAAACTGAGCCGTTGAGCGATTTGAAACCGGAAAGCGAAATCAACTCCGGGCGGGCGGCCTTTCTTTTCCTTTTTTTTTTTTTTTTGTTGGAGAATCAAACTCAATCCTGCTACATATGTAAGTTGTATTGTACCCATAGAATATATAATAGTATTGTATATTCTTTTAATAGAAAAAGGCAACTTTTCTTATGTTTCATTTAGTTTTATTTTCTATCTTTATTTTTGTCATTTGATTTTCGCTTGATTTATTTCTTTTTTTTTTTTTTGGATTTTTGATTCTTTAACGATTCCTTTTGTTCATAAGATTTTAATGTATTTTTTTTTTGTTGGTTTAACTATTGAAACTAAATAGTTTATAGTTTGTAACATAAAATTACAAGAATGACGAAAGATAACAATAACCTCAACCAAACTGTCACGAAATTTTAGGTTATCCTAAATCTTTCATCATTTTTATACTCTTCACGCAGTGAATAGTATTATAAGATTATTATGAAGTTTGTAACAGACAGAATGAGACATTGGAGTCCCCATAAAGTATATATATCCTTGATTAATTTGTACAGGCGATTTGATTAAGTTATATCCGTCTATATGTATGCAAACTAGTTCCTCAGTTTTTGAGATTTCTTTTCACAAGACGCTGCACATTTGTCGTAATCAGCCGAATCAGACCACTAGGGGTGCCTCCCATACAAACCCCCCATTAAAGTGCAGGCTCTTATTAGAAAACCTTTTTTGTTTTCTATGATATTGAACTGAAATTTTGACACTATATTTTTCTAACTCCACCTCCACTAACCATGTAAATTTCAAGATCCTTGAACTATTGGATCGTATAGCTCCTGTACAAACTCACATTCAAATCCAGGTTGTTATTGGAAAAACTCTTTTGCGTTTGTATTATCGAACTGAATTTGGATACTATAATATAAGTTCACAATACACCATAAAAAAAGGAAAAGTCAAAGCAGTGGATTTCTCCAAGTGAACGTGCACCAAAGAAAGTCAAGGTGGGTCTACTGGCCAACAAGGCTATGGCGACGGGTTTTTGGTATACGAGCGGTGTCAGTCACATCGAATCGATTTTATAAAAGGTAAAATAATCATCATCAGAGCTGTGAGTCAGATTCGATATTTATTTGAAGCAGAAAAGTACGCATTTAGAGAAGAAAGAGTGTTGTTCCTACATGAAAGTACACGTGTGTAGTCACCATGGAATAAATCCTTAAATTATCCAACCAGCATATTCTTCAAATTTAGCCCTTTGCAACTACTATATTTCCTGTTCTCAAACATGAAGAAATGGGTTGGCTTAAAGTGATTTGGGTCGAATCCAGAGGTTATTACTAAAATTAACGCCTATTTGAAAACGATGAGAAAACCTATTATTTTTGAGGGGTAAAAAAAATGGAAAAACGCTAGACAAAATGTATCGGCTAAAGGGAGATTAAATTAAAAATGTATCGACCATCATAGTAGAATGGAAACAACATAAATTTAGGATATGAAATAATTCCTTATAAGCTGAGATGTGGGATAAGTGACCTTAGACAGAATTTAGGTTACATCTTCTGGACTGAGAACATTTCAAAACTGCATTTTATTGAAAAGAGAAACGAAAAATAAAATGTTAGCATATAAAGGTATTGTATCGGATGTGCTAAGTAGTCCCAGCAATGAGATATAGCATGAGCTTAAGTTAAAAGAGAAAGTCTTCTTACCTTATCTTATGACTTTTGAATCATGTGTACTAAATATTAATAGACTTAGTAAACTTTGTTTTTCTTCAATGATTTTGTATAAAAATCGGACCCTCTTTTTTACAATTTCCTAAACTGACAGCATTTATTTAAAGCTTTTGGGGGAGTCGAACGATTAGCCTACTCTACACCTGACCACTTAGGATTTCGAAGTTTAATTTTGCTTTGACCACATATTTTTCTCTTTTCATAAGCTTCTTCAACAAAACAGAAAGTTTCATCAGTTTCTAGACCACACACAGAATTTTTATTGTGCTTTGTTGGAATTACTATTAGCAAAAGTCAATCTCTAAACATGTCAGTCAAATGGTGGATTAAAAAATGCCTGCCGAACCCAGTCGATAAGGATGATAAAAATATTTTGTTCGTTAAAGTGTGCGAGAGGAGTGGAATGGACTGAAAAGAAGGCGCCAGAAATTCATTATTTTAGTATAATAAAAATAACTAAAACAACTACAACAAAAATACCAACAACAACAACAACAACAATGACAGCAACGCGTGACGCTTCTGTAAGGCAGTAAGGCAGTGAAGCACTAAAGCCGACAGGGTCGGCATGGGTCACCGACCATTTATCTCAAGTCGAGTGTTTTAGCAGTTTGAAAGAAATGAAAGGGCGGAGGTGTTACTAAGTAAGTATTGTGTATATAAGCAACAGTCCTAGCTAAAAAAGAAAACACTTCTTCCATCGACATCAAGTGTTGCTTTTTGTTGTTGATATTGTTGTCGTTGTTGTTGTTATTATTATTATATATCTTTCCGGCTTTCGTTCCTTCGTTTAGTGTTAGTAGTGTTTGCTTAAGTTTGCTTTGCTTTGCTTCGCTCGACATTTATGAAAATTTTGGTTTTTCTTGTTGCTATTGTTACTGTTGTTGTTATTGTTGTTGTTGTTATCTGTTATCTGTGCTGTGATGACCTCATTAATTTTCAATCTGACCATGATTACATAGAGTGGAAATATTCATCCACATCCACATCCACGCCCACGCCTATAAGTGGAAAGTGCAGCAGCAACAGCAGCAGCAAGAAATACATAGTAGCATGCGATGCCCAGAACGATGATGAATCATTTCCTTGATTTTACTTTTGGCTTCTATCGTTCGTTCGTTTGTTCGTTCGTTCGTCCATCCGTTAGTTTCTTGTCCTCTGTTTGGCTGCTGCTGTTGCTTCTAATTTATGATGATAAATGAGTTCCAATCAAGTGGCAAGTGGCTCGCCTTCTTTGAGACAAGAGTGGATTGGTGAACAGAGGACACTCAGCTTCTTAGCTAAAATTTATATAAATACTAATTTGATTTGACGCGTTCGCGCAGATTTCTTGCATTATTATCTTTTCTTTTTATCGATTTTAATGGTAAGAGGATTTTAATTTAAATATTTAGAAGTGTTTTTTACCCGATTTGCTTTGCTTTTATACAAAAATTTACTTTATGCATAGAAAATTTTGAGATTTTTTCAATAGATTTTCTTATTGTTAAGCGGATTCAAAAATCAAAAATTTTACAATTAAAATACATAAAAAATACAATATTTTTTTGAGGGTTGATATTGGATCCTCTTTTACAAAACAAAAAAAAAATACTGTAGGTATAGATTAATGATTTATATTCGTGAAAATAAATCTCCCACTCTCCTATTCTGATTCTACATTAATCATACTTTACTGACAATTTCGATGTTACTTTTTAATTAAAAATATTGTAGTAAAAAAAATGTCTATTGTCTCTTGTGATTATAATAAATTGTTATACCAATAGAAATTTGATATCGACATTAAGTCTGGGATTCATTTTTCGTTTGATCAAATGAACATTTAAATTTTTTAAGGTTTGCATATTTTAATTTAAGAAATATGTAAATATTAATCCATAACTGATTTGCTTTGAAAAAGATATATATTTCAGGTAGCTTTAACTGCGTTTTCATAGGGGCCACATGAGCAAATAACAAGGGCAAGGAATAAAAATGTAAATCTCTATATGCCGATTTATAAATGCATAGCCCTAGTTCGCAGCAAGTTAAGACTCATCATTGTAGTGAGTTTAATACAATACTTTTCATCACATATAATTTTCTATAAGATCTTGTACCCATTACAGTAGATGAACTTCTTCAATTATTGACCACAGTTGGTTTCGATATGTGATAATATTACTGTTCTCGTCAGCGGGAAACTTAAAGACTGGATATCAGATCTACTATACAGTTGTAATAAATTGGTGAAGAGAGATGAGACTAAGTTTGAACCCAAAGAACACAGTAATCTATATTAAAAAGAGACTTAAGACTCGCTTTAGGGAACCTTTTATACTTGTGGAGGAAAACACCCTTCTCTAAATAAGTGAAATACTTAAGTATCACACTTGATGAGAAATTGCGGTGGGACTGACACATGCAATCCACCATTACTAAGGCCTGGGCAACAATATGAAACAGCAACAGACTAATGGCTGCCGACTGAAGGATGTCAATGTGGTTCTATACAACTATAACTAAAACATTTTCGGTCTATACTGCACTATTTGATACACTAAATTAAACAGAATCACATCTCAAGATTGTCAAGGTGTAAAGAATGGCTTGTGTCCCTGAAGACAGCTCCAACTCCTGCCTACCAATCCATTTCTTTATAAAGAAGGATACATTGTTATTCATGGTAAAGCTTATCCTTGATAACAAAAGAAAATCGGTAGGGAACCAGTAGTCTCTATTCAGGGATGAGTTCAATCTAAGCAACACCAACTTCATCGCAAGTTACCTCTGTGCAACTAAAATTTAACTTCCAACTGGTTCTAAAACGGACACTGACGGACACTTTGGAGCAGGAAATTATACCGAAATTCCTAGAAATCGTCTATATTTTAGTATAGGCCAAGATATTTACATACGTGCTAGCAGA
Source organism: Amiota minor (assembly GCA_037043295.1). Taxonomy (NCBI): domain Eukaryota; kingdom Metazoa; phylum Arthropoda; class Insecta; order Diptera; family Drosophilidae; genus Amiota; species Amiota minor. The sequence goes on from JBAMAW010001063.1 coordinate 1,875,621, forward strand.
GAAAGTCACTTGAACAACATTCATTAGACGGAACCAATGTACTTTAGTTTTCAATAAAAATAAAGATTTGTCATATTTCATTTTTAATTTAAAATGTTAAAAAATATCTCAAATTTAAGCACAGTTTATGTAACATTCTCAAAAGCTTCTATTTTTCAGATCAACCCATAGTTGCATTTGTTATCAGAGAACCAAATTTATTAATTTATCGATTTCAATTAAGCTCCTGCAATGTCAAACTTTGAACAATTGCAAAGTAAATGGAATTTGGTCATGTAACACAAATGCAGATGGCGCACTATGCGAATTCATTCATTAATTCTTTTTGCATCACCACACCTGCCAGGCGACAAGAAAACAAAATATTCCAAGGCTTGTCATCTCAATATCAATAAGATGATGACGTTATTCTATATTCAACTCGTGGTGGTCGTCAGTCGCAGCGCGTGTGAAATTCTTGTGCGGGTTATTAAATTCGTAAAAAAATAATTAAAAGTGAATATTCAAATGAAATATTAATATAAAAGTGCATTTAAGTGTATTGCGAGTGATTTGTGCATCAAATAACAATCCTTAACTTTAATTTAATATTGTAGTAAATAAATTTGTGCAATTGTGTAGTTATAAGAACTGCGTCATTGGTTAAATGTGTATTTCAAGTTAAGAAAATATAAAACTAAACTACTAAATCCTAAAATAGAACAAGTGCAAGTGTTTTTTCAATGAAAATAATATTAAAATGCATTTAAAATTATGAATTTATTAATTAAATTATCAAAATTCGGTATTCTCCTCCTAAGCAGAGCTGCGACGTCGGCGTAGCTGTCTGCGATCAAATCGATCAAAGTTCAAGTGCAAAGACAAAATACGCAAAGTGCAATTGACAATAGCAGAAGAGTGTGAAAAAGTTTGTTGAATTGCGTTTGATCTCAATGAAGTGTGGTGACTTTTTGTGTTGTTATTGGTTTTAGTGTGTTGATTATAAAGTTTTGGTGTTGTGCCTTTCACACTGAATGTTAATGATAATGAAGTTTGTATGAAAGAGAGAATTCATTAAGTCATTCTCATCTGTCTGTGGTTGTTTCTATGCCATTGAGGTAAAATATAATAAAAAGTTTGCACATAAATATAATAAATAAGTTTTGACAGAAGCCTTGTATGATTGAGCTGCAGCTTTGAAAATCTATTGAATTATTGCAAGAAAGTTGTTGTCTGTTGAAATATGTTGTTGAAAAGAAATAATATTGTACTTAACAAAATCAATACATAAACATTACAATTAATAAGATGCTGTCAAAATTACAATATTTTCTTCATGCCTTTCTTAAGTTAAAGGGATGTCAAACTTCAATGAAACTTATAGAAGGGAGTGGGCGCTGTATTCTTTAAAATTGTTTGAAAAGCTTATCATTTTGTAAATTTGGCTTTATGTGTGACAGGTACGTAAGCTTTGGTGGATTCAAAGTTCTTGTTTTATAATAAACTAAAATTTACATGGACACCGAAGAGTTAAAGTTTCATTATTTAGTGTTTAATCAATTTAATCATATTGACATTTGTGTTTTAAAAATACAAACCATATTGATGGCAAAGCGTTTGAGGTAAGTAATTTTTTGATTTTTATATAAATATGTTTACTCTGATATTTACCTTTTTCTATTTGCCAATGAACTTGTAAAGAAAATTTAATATAGTATTGTAAAATTGTAAAAGCTTCCTAGCCTATTTTATATCTGAGTAAATGGTTATGTAGTTTAGGTAGACGTAGCTGGTACCAAAGACTACTTTATGAATATTGTAAAAACTGGACAAAATACTCACCAAAAAAAGCTTTCTCTTTGCTGGGTATCCCGATATTTCCCAACATCAAATTGTATACAATCTTGAAATGACCAACAACAAATTTAAACTGGGTACCCCGTGAATCGAAAGCTCAGTTCTCGAGAATTAAAAGTTCAGAGAAAGCCACGAATTCGTGAGCGATTTGCTAAGTTTATACATTGTATTGTATAAAATATTCATAGTCTTTGCCGTTACCAAGACTTGTTTAATTAAGGAGCATTTACATTGAACATTGGCAAGTTGGCATTCATGATTTGCCTTGTTTGTGGATGAAAATGATCACTACGAAGCGACACGCCGACTCTCAAATTGCTGTCATTCGTGAATAAAAAGATTATTTGATTGTCAATAGGCGAATGATACTATGATACTTGGGCATTTGTTGTTGTCTGTTGCTGTTTGTTGCTTGCGAGCTCTCATCCTCTTGAACTACAAACAAGGCAATTGATGTACGGTAACTTGTCGTTCAGTGTAAATGCACCTTAAGGTCTTTAAGGGCCCATTGTCAGATGGTACAGACACAGTGTACTCCTGGATATCCAATCTAAACCAAAATTGAACTAATTTTTGTGTTTAAATAAAGACAAGTTTTTAATGGTAAGTGAGTCCTAATGATTTCTTTATTATTACTATATATTTTTTAAGAATTTACCTAAAACATGATAAACAAGTTGAGGATTTACATTAATTTTCAAAGCCATTAACTCTTACAGAATATTATTGACAAAAATTTATCTAATTTGTTGATTGAAAGTCCTTTCACTGAACATAATTTTCTAATAAAATTTTATTTATTTATTTATTTATTCATAGCTTCTGGGACTTTCAGTTGATTTCAGGAAAGGTAAATTTTGAGGCTTAGGCAAATTTTATATTTTATTAATTTCAATGTTTTAAGTTTAAAAAATAAAAAAAACCCTTGTCCAATAAAATAGCCGTTTTAACCCGCTTTAGTTCGGTTTCTCGCATAAATATAAAATTAATAGCTGCGAGCCTTTTATGGCAGGGAATATGCTGTGAGTGAAGAGCAGATAACCCGAACATTGTTGACAATATTTCAAAAGCTCAAGGGCGACAAAAAAGGATAATTTTTTTTGGTCATTGGTGATGCCGTTAAACCTTTTTTGTTCATTTATTATGAATGGTATTTTATATAGACAGACAGAGAGAAAGGTATTAAGAGATAGAGAGAATATTTGCGATACAGAAAGAGATACAAAATTATTTACCTATATGCATATTGTGCCTCATACCTTGGTATTTTTGTACTTCGGTCATATGTTGGCGACGCCAAAAAATAGCATAACAAATGACAATAAATTACAGGATTTTTCTTTTTTCAATTCTTTTGCTAGGCATATGATTATGTGTATGTATTGTATTAAGAGTGTGTGTGTGTGTGTGTGTGTGTGCATTGGATATGAATATAAAGCCAAAAAGATACAAAATTTACAACAAACGAAAAAAAAAAAAACAAGAAAAAAGGAGGTAACTTCTGTTGTGCCGAAGTTATAATACTTTTCACGCACCCCTACTAATTGTTATTGCCTACGCTTCTGTGTTTTAGGATACAGAAATATTATACTGATGATTTGACTTATGTTTAGGGTAGAGTCAAGTACTCATACTGCATTTCTATATTTAGACATATTTGTATGGTCGATCCAGTAATCCTAGGGTCTTGAAATTTACATGGTTAAAGAACATGAGTTAGGATCTTATACTGTCGACATATGAGTGTGACACTAGTACTGTGAAATTTTCAGTTTGATAATACAAAAAGATAAAAGTTTTTCTTATGAGAACATGAATTTAAAGTGGTGTTTGTATGGGAGCTATACGATCCAGTAATCCTAGGGACTTGAAATTTTTATGTTTATTGAATATGAGTTAGAATCTTATACTGACCAAATATCAGTACGCTAATACAAAAAAACAAATAAGTTTTTCTAATAAGAACATGAATTTGAATCTGGGTTTGTATGGGAACTACACGATCCAGTAATCCTAGGCTCTTGAAATTTCCATGGTTAGAGAACATGAGTTCTCTGATACAAAAAAAAAATATTAGGTTTTTTTTTTAAGCCCATGCATTTTAATCTGGGCTTGTATGGGCTGTAGGATCCAGTAAATCTAGGGTTTTTGAAATTTACATGATTGGTGAGTATAAGTTTGACACTTATAAATAGGGTTTGTCCAAATTTCAATTCGATAATACAAAAGGCCAACAAATTTTTTCTAATAAGAACGTGAATTTGGGTTTGGGTATGGGAGGACTAGTTTGCAGACACACAGACGGATGGACAGACGGATGGCTTAATCAACTCGTGTCGTCCAACTGATAAACTTTACTTTATGGGGTCCAACCCTTCCAAAACACCTATCCATTTCCCTGACTCCTGCGATCGTCCTACTTGTTCCTTGTTAGTACCATTGAGAACGGGGCACAGTCAACTCACTCACCAACATCTCCTCGAAGGCAAAAGCCAACCTCCTTGTCCATTCTGTGGTGACTACTTGTCAATAAGACACCTGCTAGATGATTACATAAATCACAACATCACTAGAACACAACTCTTTGGAGACATTCTACCTTCCACATTAATTCAATTTCCTTCCTTAATCTAATCTTTTTTACTTAAGACAGACGAGTCGAAGGCCTTGTAGCTAGCACTCATTAAAAACTTAGGTTATATATTATAAGTAACTAAATGTATATAATCTAATCCTGTAAATAAATAAATAAATAATACTTTATGGGGTCTCTGATGTCCCCTTCTGTATGTTACAAACTTCATGAGAAATTTATAATACTATTCACTGCGTGAAGAGAATAAAAGAAAGTGTTGAAATATTTGGGTTTGGGTATAAAGAGGGAAGGGGGATACTATATCAAGTTAAAAGCACATGTCCTGCAGTCATACATATGCATACATATGTCCACCTAACGGTCAATTGTATAAAAACCACATACAAAAAAGGACAACACAAAGTGAAAAAGGACAAAAATTGAAATTGAAACCTTTGGCGACAAAATATTTAAAAACTGTCAGTAGCAAATATTCACACATAGAGAAAGAAATTTAGTATATGGTAATGGGAGCGAGAGTGCGATTGTATTGAGATAACGATAGAGAAAGTCAGTATCCATATACAATACATAAAGTATTATGGTTTTTCTTTCACACACCAAGGACATTGAAAGGACATCATGAGTGAGTGTTATGTGCACAGCATGAATATTTTTAAATTGTCAGCATAATCATCGAATATAAATTCGCTACTAAAAATTCTTACTTCAACTATAAAAAGATTTCCCAGCCAAAATTTTAAACGAACATTTATAACCGACCAAGGCCATACAACAACAGAAACAAGAACAGGAACAGCAACAGCAACAGCAACAATAACAGAGTCCTTGTGCGTCATCATTATCATTTTGCATTATTTTGCATAAAAATTGTTTAAAAATCCAATCCTGCTGTGTGTGTTGGGAACAAACACTACTAACTGGTTTCCTTTTTGCGGTCAATTTTTGGTTGCTATTAGTATTTAATAACACGAACCCATGCAGTAAAACTTGTCTTTTACTCAGACTTTGAAACACAACACTTAAATTGAAAGGTGACCAAAACTTACAAATTCTTAAGTTCGAATTCAATGCTTCTGGTTTCATTGATTTTATAAGTTTAGTTAGTTTCTTGCAATTGCAAATTCTTTATAAAATTGGAAAGGGTAACGCGTTGCATCTGATCAATATGCATGAGAGGATGAAAAAAAATTCCAACAAAATTAAAATATCATATATCCTATATATTTAACGCACAATTTCGTTTGCCCAGAAGCTAAGCATTAAAATGAATTACAGAAAACGCACCTCAAAGATGCGTTGCGAATCTGATTAACAATTCTTTTATCTGAACACTAGTATTTTTTCAGTTCCAGTTAATTCAAAAAGGAAATCTATCCATTATGACAATTTAATTACAATATGATTTTAAAGTTTAATTAAGTTAATTAGCCAGTATAAAACAACAAAATATATTAAATTATTATACAAATATTAATGTGAAAATAATTGACCTATGGAGGCAGGGAAGAAGGCGTGGTCCAATTGATGAATTTTTGTTTAAAATTCTACTTTAATAATAGTATTCATGCGAAATTTGAAGTTTCTAGCTTTATGGTAGATGAGTATTTAGAATTTATGCACAAATAATTAACTTTTTCCCATAGTTTTGTATATCAGAAGTAGTTCGATATAAAGGTGCCACACAAGTTAACACAAAAAACCTCATGGACTGAGTTTCCATCTGCGAATCGATGTTGAATTGCAATAAAATCGACCTATTTCTGAAGCAGATCATGACTGGTAATGAAAAGTGGGTCACTTATAACATAATCAAGAGAATATAGTGCGAACAATGACCAAGCCAGAATTTACGGTCAATAAGGTTTTGGTTTGTTGGGATATGCAGATAATCTCAATGAGGTGCTTACCTACAGCCAAACTCTTTGTTCGAACCTGTAATATCAACAATTGGACCATGTGAAGTACGAAATCGCCCAGAAACAGCCAGTTTTGGCCTTTAGGAGAGGAACTGTATTCCATCAGGACAATTCCAGGCAACACACATCGATATTGATGACACGGCAGGAGCTCCAGGTACTTAGTTAGGAGGTTCTTGTTATTATGGTTCGGCCTTGGCACTATATGATTTGCACTTGGTCTTGTCTATAGTATAATAATATAATTTTTCTGCTGAAAAATTTGCCTGAAGTGAAGCTTGTGAAAAGCGACTAGGGTCGAAGGTCTCTTTGAGAGTGAAATTATTTCAAAAGGGTTACTGCACAAAATCAGTTCAATTTCTTGCAAAAATAATGGATTTCTGTTTATTATAATATATTCAACACTCAATTTCGTATAATGTATTAAACATTTAGTCCAATGTTTCTCTGATTTTTTTAATTCCTTTCTATCAACCATTTTATGCTGGCTTAAAAATGAAGAAAAATCACAGCGACCTAAACCTGGCACACATACAGAAACGAGATGTGATTCTTAGCAAAATTCAATGATTTAAGCTGTTTGATCTCAGTATCAATAGTCACACTGTTTGCATCATCACTTTCAGAAATTAACTTATGTGATGTTGAGAATCAATGATCTCGTTAAATTTATTAACAAAGCAAGTGTAAGTGCGAATCATACCAGAAGACAAGAGTCGCAAGACAGCCTAGATTCCATTCAATAAGTCCGCAAAGTGAATAAATAAAATGAGTTGAATGACTCCATTCAAGAACACACACTACTCGTTTTCATAGTGTGAAAAGTGTTGTTGCCGGCTGTTAACACTGCTTAGCCTGAGCCTGTGCAGGGCTCTGATCTCTTCCATACCGGAAGAGACCGATAAATGGTGACGTTTTCCTTTAAAATTAATTGACACAAATAGTTTAGATGATACCCATTGGATGTGGATTAAATATAACAATGAATTATTTATTAGTATTGTAAAGTGTTTGATTTAAGTGTGTTCTATGTTTTACACTAACTTTTTGGGTGTTAATTATAAGACAGAGATCAATAGAAGCTATATAGTTTCCCAGAATTTACCATATTATTGCAAATCTCCAGTAGCGTATAGCAGCAATAAACATGGCCCATGAAAATATAAGAATTCCACAAATCCAAATGACAGTTTGATGATTTGGGCAGAACAACAGGAAGAAAGTAACTTTGATTTTCATTTGGTTTAATATAAATTTCTATAGAAATTTGTTTGTTATGTATATTTTATTTACAATCAGTTCTTCAAGACATTGAAGGAGAGAATAGGATAAGCACATGGGCGACTTCACATAGAAGCTTCACATGACTTGAATGAATGAATTTGAATCTGGGTTTGTATGGGAGCTATATGATCCAGTAATCTGAAAGTCTTGGTTACATGGTTGGTGAACATCGGTTAGAAACTTAAAGTGTTCAAATTTCAGTTCAGATGAGTTCAGTTCGAGAGCAAAAAAGTTTTTCTAATAATGGGTGGTTTGTGTGCTAGTCTATTCTGCTGAATCCAATAAATGTTCAGCGTCTTGTGTACAGAAATTTTGTACAAAATTTCAGCTCTCTATCTCAAAAACTGAGCGATTAACTAATAACGTTTGTATGTATAATGTACACCCTTTTTATGCACACGAACCGTATAACAATAAGAACGCAAAGAAGTCGCAAAGAATAAACACTTGAAAAATAGTCGTTGTTGGTTAGATCAGCCTAATAAACAAGGTATAAATATACTTTAAGGGGTCACCGATGTCTCCTTCTGTTTGTTACAAACTTCATGACAAACTTTTAATACTATTCGCTACTCGTGAAGAGGATAATGAATTCGGTTTGCAGATAAACTTGTGATGACTTTAAGAAAAGTAAGTATAAGATGATTTAAGTTTTTATGTTGAAGATGGAATCTTTGGCTCCTTCCGTCTTCCTGGTAACAACAACATGAACAAATGAGCTGAGTCCTATATAAATGTTTGGTAGTAAATAGTAACACAAATGATAAGCTAAACGAAGGCCCAACAAGCAAAAATCACGTTTTCACCAAATGCAATTAAGGTTTTTTTTTTGTTTTGTGTTTTTTTCCAACTTTGTTATTGCGACTGCCATCCGAGTATCGCAGTACCATGGTAGGTAGAAGTAAGTAGTAGTAACTTGGAAAAGATTTTGCGCTTTACCATTATGTCTTGCTGCATACTTTAAGCTTTGTTTAACACTCCATTCGGTTGTCGAAAAAATAAACAAAAAGTAAAATTGGCAACAAAAACGATAAAAAAGAGTCATGTATGGAAACATGTTTTTTTTCAGTTTCAGTTTTGGTTTCCTTTTTTTCAGTTTTTGTTTTTGTGCTGAACAAGTTTATGCTGCAAGGAATAAAGAAAAACAATAAAGAAAAAACTGAACACGAAAATACAGAAAAGAAAAAAAAAAATCAAAAAGTCAAAGAAACAAACAGTGGCGGGCAACAACACATTGTGGCTTTAGCCGGGCTGCGGCGGCTTGTTGTCGCTGGGTACCACCGAACGAACGTTAACATTGTAATTACTTTTAACTAAATGCACTGCAACACGCAACAGACTTTGGCCTCCGAATCGGGGCCTGTGTTGAAAGCGCGGCGCCATGTATGCATGTCGAATAGGGAAGAAAAAAATTAAACGAAACGAAACGAAAAGAAAACACAAAAACAAAACTTTCAAACAAATAAATTTAAGCATAATAATTACAGAAAACGAAAAATAAAGAAAAATATAAACAAAAAGTAAACTCTGAAAACAGTAAATGAATTAACATTTTACGAATTCACATCCTACATATCCTTTGTTCTTTTTGAGGGCCCAATTAACAATATCCCAATAATCCCATGCAAGATAAAAATTACTGTAAAGAATAGTATGTAAGTATAATAAGATTGTAAGATAAAATATTGGTTATAATTTGTAATACAATATAATTTTCATTAGTCATTAGTTTTATGATTGTCAGAGTGCAAAACATTAAAACAGTTAGATAGACGGTTCGATAGTTAAGAAGATAGCAAGCGGCTACATCAGTCCCATGGATCATCCGCGTAAACAGTTGCCCTGCAACCTCTTTGCTTGAACTTTAAAAGAAAGTGGTTGCAAACCAGGTTCCAAGGAAGAGGAAATATAACTCCCTACTGTAAACCTTCTCTACGCGATCTTCTTTTTAATAGTCGCAGTACAAAGTTTGTTAGATTTCCTGCATGTTGCGCTCTTTAAGTTCCTTAGTCTTCAAATGTCCTTTGTTGATTAGGTTTTGATTTGACTGCTGTAAGATCACATAGGTGAAAGCAACCTTCTAACGATAAACACCATCCGAAGTGTCTTCGATACAGTGTAACCAACAAAGCTTCTTCCTCTTTAATAACATTCCAAATCTCTAGCATTATAAAGAACACTACTAAGGAGTATCCTAATGTACGAGTATACCAACAATGTAACAACAACAAATTCATTTTACTCTTCATGCAGTCAATAGTACAATATTATAAGTTTGTCATGACACAAGGAGACATACAAAACCCCATAAAGTATATATTCTGGATGATCCCGATGAGACGAGTTGATTAAACCATGTGCGCCTGTCTGTCCGTCTGCATGTATGCAAACTAGTTCCTCAGTTTTTGCGCTAGATAACTGAAATTATGGGCAAAGATTTCTTTTCGTAAGGCTCTGCACATTTGTCGGAATCAGCCGAATCAGACCACTAGGGGAGTGCCTCCCATACAAACTACCCATTAATATTCAGGTTCTCATTAGAAAAAGTTTTTTGTTTTTTATTTTATCGGAACTGAAATTTTAACACTATAAGTTTCTGACCCATATCCATCAACCAAGTAAATTTCAAGGCACTAGGGTTAATGCATCCTATAGGTCTCATACAAATATTTCGGACTCAGTATTGAAATGCTGTATGTGTACTTACTCTTAAGACACAATCGCAGTAGCGTAGTCAAAAAGTTCTAAGGTAACACATATGAAAATAATACAGTCGAATTAATAACCTCTTTATTTTTTTGAAGCCGGTTAAATGTGCGTGAAGAGTATGACAACTTCGGAATAGCCGAAGTTAATTCTCTTTTTTCTTGTTTTTCTCTATTGTTGTTTCCATCGCATTTAACTTCTAATTGTTAAGTGCAAGTAGCGGGATCGATTAAATATTCTAAACGACAAAAGTCCGTTATTCGGGAAGCTGATCAAAGCTGATTCTCTTTTGTGTATACTGAAGCATGCAAAACAATACACATGTTAAGGTTTCATAAGCTTTTTAGGGTTCCGGACCCAAAGGTTACCAATAAACCCAATTACTAATGCTACGCTGTCTGTCCGTCCGTCCGTCCTCAGGCTATATGTCATGAACCATAATAGGTAGAAAGTTGAAATTTTTACAGAGTCTGGACAACAGCAACATACAATATTATGTTTTTCGTGTGTGTTATGGTATCTCCCATACAAACCCCAATTTGGTACGGAACCCTCCGTTGTGAGACTGAAATTGTTTTGACTTGTAACTTCACTTGCCTTCTAACAGCTGAAGAGATCGACAGCTATTTCTTATAATTAGGAACTAAATTTATATGAACTTATAAAGAATATTATTTATAATTTTTTGTATATAATTAAGTAGATTGAAAGAATTAACAAGTATAAGGGCTTCAAAATTATTCAATACCTTCGCTGTCATAATGGAATCAGATTATACAACAATTTTGGATTTAAATGATTACATTCTGGTCATGATTTTTAAAATGGTAAAATTAGCTGATTTAGTGAACGTGGCCCAGAGTTGTGAACGATTTCAAAATATATGCAGTGGAATATGGAATCGTATTCCGTTCTTATATGAGCTTTTATACGAACTTCCAAAGGGAGAGAAACTAGCTTTCCTTCGGAGAGTTTTCGCTGATGATGATAATTAATATTAAATGTATTCAAACCAATGACTTTAAGTAAAATTTATTGTAAGTGTTTCAGGTCGTAAATATTAACATTAAAAGGGTTTTTTTTAAGACAACAACAGATGACATTCTCTAATCTTTTATATGCTTTTCCTATATGTATGTAGGTACTTGTATCTTTTAAAGATCAATTTTATAATTTGGTAAAAGAAAACGTAAAATTGTTGCCTATAATAAAATTGCCAAAAAAGAGAAAAAGAAAAAAAAAAAAACGATTTAATTGAGAAACGCTTTTATTCAATTAATGGCAATCATCAGAAAAGAGGCTATTAAATTTTTGCAACTGTGCTCGTAGTTGCCCTGTGTTTTCCAGTAAGTAAGTTTCATCCACCCGCTGTATGCAATTACGTGACCGTAAAGAGATTCACAAAAACAGACAAAAAAGAAAACCAGAGCAATAATTTAATTTTACAGAAACTTAAATACCCTTTCACATGAAATTTTTGGTACATGGTAGATTAAAATAATATATTTTGTGGGGAAAATAAATATTTTTTTATAGGAATTACATATATGTAATCTTCCAATAATATAATATACAAATTTCGTAAGAAGCATTAAAATGTGTCAGTAGCACAGCTCGGTAACCCAAAAATTGAGAGCATCGGCAGGAGAAATCTTTGAAGTGATGATAGGGAACTATAAATTTAAGTTATCCCTTAAAATTTTTCATTTCTTTTGATCAGAAATTAAAGTTATAATGAAAGTAAATGTATCTTCCAATTGACTCCACAAAGAGTTTCCAATCATCTCACGATATCGTACTCGGTTTATAAAAATTTATAGATCCATAAAGTAATATTTGTTTCAACAATTTTCTTGGATTTTCATCAGATAAGATAATTTCTTTCTCATTTTCTTCTTGTTTTCCTGTAGCTTTTTAACTTAATTGGAATGTACTTTCTTCATACATAAAAAAAAAACAATATTGGTTCCTGTTGTAAAAATGTTGGCAAATTTAAAAATATATCTCCAATTTGAACTTAATGGATTCTCAGATGCACATCTCTATGCGTTTCAAACATCAAGCCATAGTGATCACAACTGTTCACACTTGTAAGAAAGGTATGAACAGTTACAATGATACTTGCAAATATACAATATGCATATATGTATGTACATAGTATGTGTTGGATACATGCATACCATATGTATATCTAGATGTACATATGTTTAAAGATACAATACAATACATACCTAGTTACATAGTATGTGCATATTGCCCAAAAGTGCCGTGAGCGAACCGAACGAACGGTCCGAATACGCGGAATGACAATACAATGTACAATACTACTATACATACTCGTATGATATGATACGCCAGGTTGTTTGCATCTATATCTGCAATTGTAATTGCGAGAGTGTTTGTAGTATCTGTAGATTGTTTTTGCTGTCGTCAATTCAACGCCACACGGCGCCGCAAAGTTCGCTGGCCGTTCATGAACTACAAAAGCCGCTTTTGCCAGGCCTCGATGCGGTTGTTGGCTCTTGCCATCGTTCGCATTGCTTTCTGCAAGCTAGTTAGTACATACATATCTACATACGTGCATAGCTGCAGATATATATATATATATATATATATACAATATATATTGACAGTGGCGTATTCATAGATTCAGTTTTCTTCTTAAATATCCAAAATGATTAACTACAATTTTTATAAAAATTTCTTTTGCTTTTAAGTTAACGACAATTCACCCACATTCAAATTTAATTTCAAAATCCCTCTGCGCTTCTATGGCTTTTCACAATCAGATAAAAACATACTATGAGGCCTATAGGCAAGTGAGCGCAAATTTTTTTGTTTTTTGTTTTTTTTTGTTTTGGTGCTTGTATCTAGATACTTGTGCCAAAAAAATAAAATAAAAAACACAAAGGAAAATAACAAAACCTGCAAGAGAAACGAGTGCGTTGCATTGTTTTTACTATGCATATGTAAAAAGATACTTTGGCAATGTTTAGGCGACGACCTAGAACAAAACTCAAAGACAAAACAAGAAACTTTATTACTATTTTTTTGTTTTTTTTTTTTGTCTTATTGTTTTATGTTTGTTGCTATTTGTATGGCTCTCGAAAATGTGGCACAGCTCGTCGTTCGTTTTGTTCGTTTCATCGAGGTTTTTACAATAATAATTTTTTTTTTTGTGTGCTTTCAAAAAATTGTATCTATAATAAATAATTTTTAGTCTACGAAATAATTATCTGCATTACTTTGCTAACTCAAAATTCAATTCATAAATTCATTTTAATATACAATTATTCAAAATCAAATTGTCGTACGCACTAAACACACAAAACGTACTCTTGTGTATGAGTTGCCCAAATAACAACTGAAGTACTGAAGTTTCTCTGTATCTGATATATCAAGTACACACTTACATACAATACAATACAATACAATACATATGATTTGTGTATCTATCTAGGTATCTTCATGTATGCAACTTTAACACGTTCTTGTGCCAATGCCAAATGTTAAAGTACATAAGTCTTAAGATTCTGTTGTTAATGTTACTGATGACGATGCTGATGTTATGATGATGACGATGACGAAGTACTTGGTTCCCAAAAATCGAGTGTTAGTTAAATATTTGGCTTTAGCTTTTAATGTATGCACCCTTTTGACTTTGGCTTCAATGATTTTTATACCTTTCACGTATAGATTTAATGGACTTATATATTTCTCGTGTTGTTTGTAACATATTGTAAGCAAGTAGATAGATAGATATTATGGGGATATAAAATATAGTGAATTACCTCAATTTTTGACCAATCTATGTTAAATTATTCAGATTCGTTGTTTATATATTTGAGTTAAAGTTCCCTGATTAAAGGAAAATGTTAGCCAAAATTTATAAAGCGGACTTATTGGATCAATTTCTCATATAGAATATTTGCAATGAAAACTGTCCTTAAAATTATTTTTATTGAATTTTATGACTAAACCTAGAGTTAAGAACAAGTGGATTACTTTATTTTTTAACTGCCATAATTTTATTTTATGCATAATCTTTCTTGAAACTGAAATACCCAAAATTATTTTTTTTCTTCTTACAATATATTATTATTTTCAGACACTTAGAGTGGAGTCCCATATGTGTATACAACCCACTTGAAATATGTATGGCATAAGCATACTTATCTTCATCTTTATTATCATATTCTTCTTTCATTCCATTGTAATCATTATTATTTTCAAAATCTTCGGATTGTAACAGCAAATAGCATGCAAGCATCACAATCAAAATGGTATTAAATTGTATCTACTGCTAACTTCATTAGCAGATCATTAAGAAACTATAGCTGCCTGTCTAAAGTATCTGTCAATGTCTTGACGTCATATGCCAGCTAAGAGCTGACGGGAAGAATAGGCAAGCGTGCTAAGCTCTATTGGAAACAGTTGTGGAATATTAATTTAACTCATCTACACTTGAGGCTATTGGACTATTGGATTGAATGGCTTCCATGAAATTTGTATTCAGATATTTTTTTGTTTCTTCTCATCTTTGCACATTTGTTGTAATCGCTTATTAAATATGTTTATTTTGGTTGATTGCTTTGTTATCTGTGTTATGATATTCTTTTCTTTTATGCCTATTGATTTTTTCTATTCAGAAATTGATTAAAAAGTGTGAAAACTGTCACATTTGATGATGCTATCATATAATAACCGCTTTAGATCTACTTATTAAATTAGAGTCAAAATTAGTGAGAAAGATTTCTTATTAATTTCTAAATGTGAAATCAAATTTTTAGAGTTTTTAATATTTTTATGGCCCTATGGGGGCCTTCGATTCGCGATTTAGTGACATCGATGGGCTAAATTTTTATCTTGTGTATACATAGGTTGGAAATGTTTATTGGTGAGAGAGTTCTGAAAAGATGGGAACCAAAGGGGATACCGTAGTGTTCTGCAAGTGTTGGTTGTAGACCAGAAGATGGTCGGCGGTTGGGGTAAGCCCCGCAAAGATGGTATGGTGAAAGTACTGCTCCTTTGAGGAAGTGTTGATGCTTGATCTGAACGTTTGGTTAGGTTGGAAGATAGACAGATCTTTTTACACGTTGATTTGATGGTCGAGTATCGGGGGATAAACTGCATCCATTTTATAAATTTCTTGTACCTTGGTAGCTGGGAGCCCAGAAGATGGTGATTTTGTGGTGGTTGAGACCATAATTTTCGGATTTTCTGAATGAATTTTTACTAAAACTATTAACATATCCAGGAAATTTTAATCTAATTTGAATTTTTAATGTCTCCCGATTTAGATTCATTTATGTTTCTGTTCCTTCACAACTATAGTAGGTATATTGTAATTAAAATTATCAACACCCTCCTAGAATAGTTTTGAAATTTTAAAACTAAACTTACAACTAAACTTAATATTAAACTTTATTTTTATAATATCTAATTGTTTCATGTAAGACGATGGTAGGTTGGTGCCATGGATGGCAAAAAATCAGCATAACTGAGGCCGCATAGAAGATTCTTAATTGAGAGACTGATCTGTTTTCAATATTCAATCGAGTGATTCTATTTATAAAGTGATATTATATTCTAATGGTGAATTTTACTCTATTATTGATATAAGCGATATGTTCCTTATATATGTATGATTTTTGGGTCTAAGGCAACTCCCAGGAATCGAATCATTTGCTCCCAGCGCATATCAACGTTGTGGAGTTTTATATGCCTGATGGTTTAAATATTCCTTTCCGTTTCCTAGTTAAGTAGATGGCCATTATCTTTCATTTACTAAAAATAGTTATGATGGGTGAGATATCATGTCATGTCGCTATATCAACCATAGAGAGATGGGAAGCCAGAATTGTATATGTTATACAGTAAAGGTTATTTAAAATTATATCTATTCAAAATATTTATCTTTTTAGGTAATTTTTATATGGTTTCTATTTGCATTTCTAGCATTTAAAGTTGGTCAAAATTTGTGTTAGATCAATTCTTTATTTAAGTGACTTTTTAATCCAAAGCTATACTATATATCAAACCACTGGACCTAAAGTTCTGAAACTTTGTTAAAAGAATTCTAATGATTGCTTCACTGTTTTGTCAGTATTTCGTCTAATACCAGATTTCTGGTAAAGTCCGAAAAAAAAGAAACTTTCAAAGAAAGAAACATCAGCAAGGCACTGGTTATGTGGAATAGTAAAATTCCTAGAATGACATACCTATACCACTCGACCCGAGTATAAAGTCACGGGCATAGGTTTTTAATTTACATTGATAATATTGTGTTAAGGATTAATTTATTTATTTCGGGATTTATTTCATTATTCAAGCCTCCTAAAAACTATTGTATTTTCAATGAAACAATATTTACAATATCTTATTGTTTATCTCCTTCCACGTGTGAAAAGGTAATTTAGATTAAGGTTACTTTATCTATGATATTTACATATCATATATCCAAACAAAATAAAATAAAAAAAAACAAACAGCTGAAGAGGAGCCGAAAAACAAAAGTGTTTTCATCAAAACTTCTCGTAATTTTTATAGTTTCTTATTATGGCCAACAAATTATATTTCCGGTGATTATAAATAAAATAAAAATTTGTTTTCTTTTTAATGTTTATGGTTTTGTTGTTCTTTTTTTTTTTTTTGTTTTTTTGTCTTTGCTGCTTTTGATATTTTTTTATGCAAATGGGTTTACAACATTGTAAGTGAGTGAGTGAGTGAGTGAATTGAATTACAAAGTTGAATGTGTTGTGTTGTGTTGTATTGTGTGAGCTGAGCCCTTTTGGGTTAATTACTTTTAGCTTTTATAGTTCCATTTATTACTGGATGAATGTTTGTTTGTATAGGCACCTTGAAATCCAATCTTGATTTTTTATGACTATTTGTTTAAATATATTTATTTATTTATTTTATTGTATTATTGTACGAGTATTGTTATTGTTGTTGTTGCTGCTCACATCACCAAAAAAACATTGTGGCTTTATGCAAAATAGCCCTTAACCACTTCCGCCGTGTGGTCAGTCAAATGTGCTACTATTAATATGGATTGTGGTTTTGTGGATTCAAATTTCAATTGGACACCCTTTTTATTTTATTTTATTCTTCTTACAATAAATTATAATAATAAAAAATGATCTCACCAACTAAAAGCTTCCCATTGCGAAACTATACTACAATATTATGAACTTAATCTTGAACAGAGGAGGTGATCATTAATTGATTTGTGATGCCGTTTTCTAATGTCATGTCTGTCTGTCTTTTTGCTATTGTATATAACATACTAGGTATATGCTGATCGCTGATCTCTCCATCCGTTTGTTCATTTTACCATTTATTTTTCTTATTTTGTTTTTGTGCGAACTGTCATTGTTCGTTCGGTTAAATTGATAAATCTTAATTAAAGAAAATCCAAATACAATGTGTCAGTGTACAGTGTACTAAGTAACTGATGTGTTTGTGCGTTGCTTTCTTTGCGAAAGCGTGTTGTCGCTTCACTGGTTCGTCGTCGTTATTGTCGTTTTGCGATTCTTTTGGTTTTGTTTGTTCTTTGCCGGTATTTTGTGCTCTTTTGCTTTGAATTTCTGCCGACAGCATTTATTCTTAGCCGGTCTTGTTATTACCGATGAGATTGTTGTCGTCGTCGCCGTTGTTGTCATTGTTGTTATTCTTGTTGCAGCACTACTCTTTTGCAGTGTCCAAGCGTATCCATTGCCCACTGGCCACCCTTTGTTAAACGTTGACCATTGGCTTCGGTCGACTACACTATAATAGTTTGTTTTTTCAATTCATTTCATTGTATGTATTTCTTTTGCCAACTTTTTGTTGTTGTTGCTGTTAACCAAGTTGACCAAGTTGACCAAGTTGGCCACGTTGGCCAAGTTATCTGGACTCAACCAAGTTGTATGTTGTTGGCAATGATTTGCACACGTTGTTTTTTTTTTTTTTTTTGTTTTCTTTGCAAACTAATTCAATTTATTTTATTTTTTGTTTTCTTGTTTTTAACAGTTTTTGTTGCGGTTTATCAATAACAATACTAGCGGCAAGTTCAAACCAAATGAAAAGAGGGTATCAAATGTATAACTATAGGGTGTCCCTTAATAAGTAGGTGTGTCTGGTATACAATATAAAAACTTAAACTGAAGTCTTTCTTAGTCTCTTCTATAGAATACGAGTATTTTAATCTTTGTGTAAATTCTTAGTGAAAACTGCTAATCATAAATCGCTTGAATTGTTTTTGTTTTTTTTATATTTCACTATAGTGTCTGATATTTCTAGGAGTGAGAGGAACATTATGATTCTGATATTGTATATCAAAAAATGAATTTAATGATTTTTTTCGTAGAAAACTTCTAAGGATGGTTATGATGCCAAGTAAATTGGACTTGTAGACTTGCAGACTTGTAGGGAGAATTTGCATTTACTACTCCTTGCTCTTAGTTCGTGCTTTGATCTTGTAACCATGGATGGCAACTGAAAGTAAACTCGAGAGCTAAGAAGTTCGCTTTTTTTTTTCGTAGTCGGACCAAGTCTTCTAGGACAGTGCATTGCAGAAATGTTGTTATAGCAGTAATGTGACAGCATTCGATGTAACGTGTATTTAAATAATTTTTATATAAATTTAGTCGTCAAATATGAACTATTCCCTTAAATTTTGAAATTTGGACTTGAAAAAGGGTTTCTATTTTGATTTCCATTTGTCAAAGATACAATGATTAGTTCGAGACGTAAGACATTTTTATTTGGTAAATCGATCATTCAAACTTAAAATAAGGTTCTGTTCCAATTTAAGCAGAATTTAAGTTTTTTTTATAAAAATTTTAAATTGACAGTTCAAACGGCTTGAAATTCGTTTTCATATATAAAGACGAACAGACGGATATGACTTAATCAACTCATGCCATCGAGTTGATCAAGAAAGTATATATGTTATATGGGCTCCCCGATTTGCATACATACTCGTATACACCTTATGGGATGGATCTCCGATGTCTTCTCTTGAGTGTTACAAACTTTATGACAAATTTATAATACTATTCACTGAGTGAAGAGTATAAAAATACTTTGTAATCCTCAGTTTCTCAGGTATAGATGCCCGTAGTCTAACGAAAAATAAGTTGGGAGAGATAATAGAAGATAACCATGTCTTATCTCATAAACCGTAATGGCCAGACAGTTGAAATTCTCCCAGAATGTGTAGTTCAAATATTTTCGAAAACTTAAAGGGATCCCCATACAAGAAACATTTTGGTGTGTATGGCAGCTATACGATCCAGTAATCCCACGATCTTAAAATTTGGACGGTTGGTGGCTGTACATCAGAAACTTATATTGTCGAAATTTCAGTTTGATCGGACCACTAGGGTGGGTACCTCCCATACAAACCCAACATTAAAATTCAGGTTCTTATTAGAAAAACTTTTTAGTTTTTTCGACTATTGAATTGAGCTTTAGACACTATAAGCTTTCAATATAGGTACGTTAAATTTGTTAGAATCAGTCAAATTGGCCAATTAGGGTGGTACCTCCCATACAAACCCACCATTAAAATTCAGGTTCTTATTAGAAAAACTTTTTAGTTTTTTTTTTTCCATAGTTGGAATCAGTCAAAGCGGATCACTAGGGCGAATACCTCCCATACACACCCCAATATGGTACGGAATCCACCGTGTTCGAGTCTGACTCGCATTTGGCCGATTTGTCTTTGTTTCTATGGGTTCTTATACCTTTATAAATCATCGTTTTTTATTCTTTAACTGAACAACAATTTTCATATACATAATTTCCTAAAGGCAGAGCAGAAGAAAAATGTATAAAATTCACATGGCAACAAGCAATTGTCATATGATGTTGTTCATAGCTTTCTATTGTGCTTTCTCAGCACTCAGCTGATGTCATGTCTATAAAAGATTTGTTGTTTCACATAATAGTAAATGTATCTGTTTTTGCAATTTTGTATCTGTGTGTGTGTGTGTGTGTGTTTACAGGTAACAAGTGTGCGAGTACACGTGTGTATTATGTACCAACATAACATTTCAGATTGTTGCGCACTTACAGCTGTTTATATAAACTAAACTAAACTGAACTAAAGCTGATGATGCACATGCCGAGCGAGATTTTCTCTTCACCTACTAAATATTATTGACGTCAAAATTGCTTATGTTGTTGCTGTTGTAGCTGTTGCTGTTGTTAAACTGAATTGAAACGAACTGAACTGAGTTGAAAGCTGACATTGCAAATTTTATTTTCTGCTTCGGCAGACAATTTGGCACCAAGTAGCACAAAACACGAGACAAAAATGTTCACGACACCAAATGAAGAGCAAAAGCAACAGAAAAAGCAACAAACAATTCAACAATAACAACAACAACAACAACAACATGAACGATATAAAATGAAACGTGTGAAGAAGCAACAACAACAACAACAACAACAACAACAAAAGAAGAAGAAAAAGCAATATCAGCAGCAGAAGCAGCAAAACAAAAAACAAAAAACAAGCCTTTATAGATTCATATAACGACGAATGAACGCATTGTAGATACATTTGTATCTTTGTGTTGTTTATTACATATGTCGACATCTGTAATATGTCAAATTTATTTGTTGTTGTTATTGTTATTGTTGCTTTTGTTTCTTCTTATTGTGTTTTTTGTTTTGTTGGTTGAGAATCTAAAACGAAAATGACAGCACAATTTTGTTGTTATATTATTATTCAGTCACATGCAATTTGTTGTCATGTTCATGTGAGATAAAAGAAAAGATGATGTGCTACTTAGTATAGTACAAAATATATAAAAGAAAAAAACAAAAAACAAAAAAAAAATGTCTCAAAAAAAAAATTGTAGTATAATAATTTTAAAAATAATCACATTCCCACAAGGTCAAGATCAATAGAAAGATTTTGTTGTTGTGAGCAGAAGAAAGAACAAACCACAAAATAAAAAAAAAAAAATATTGGTAAAATACTTTGGCAATAATCAATCTACAATCTCTCAAAGCTCATTAAAATAAACAGTTTTAATGATATAATAAATTCATTTTCAAAGTTTCACACATACAAAAACCAATTAGAAAGCCAGCATAGAAGAACCAATAAGGAGTTGCGACTCTTGTAATGACAACAAATAAATTTAGAAAATCATAACACATATTCGTACGACAATCGTAGTATGAGAAACTATGGCTTCTCTTTCTCAACATACGTCGTGTACAGACATAAATATTGTATAAACGATTTTGAGACTAGATTGCTTTTTTGATGAACGTACGAACCGGAGTAGATCTACAGTTTAGTGTTTAAGGCATCTGGTATGGCGCTTTGTACTCGTATCTATCGAATGAGAGTAGGTTGTCTTTGTAAATTGGAGACAAAATTCAATTGACGTACAATAGCAACACCACTACTGCACACTGATTGGAAACACTAAAAAAAAGACTCTTTGCAATTAAAAGGTAAGGAAAAAACTGAAGATCTAACTGAGATAACATTTTATTGGTCCTAAAACCGTTTCTTTGTATAATCATTCAACAATGATATATTATATTGTAGTTAGAAAGGTAATGAAATATTTTACTGGTATTTTGACTGGTCCTTATTAAATGCCCTGGATATTGTCTCAAATTCTATTTGAAGAATCTACAGTAAGACATCTCACTTCACCTGTTACCGCAGGCGCTTGGATCAGTTGCGGTCTTATCCCATTCGTTTAAAATCTTTCTGACAATGGAGATATATGTTTGCATGATCTTTGATCATAAAAGAGATAGGAATAGCCCATGAATATAGGGAATACTGTGCCATCTTTGTGTTACCTAACTCTCAATATACTTCAAAAAGCTTTATTTAAATTTTCGGGCACTGATCCACGAAGCTACGAAGTCTGAATAGTTGCCTTTTTCTGGAGCCTACAGAACTTGTTTCCTTCCTGGCCAGTGGTGTAGGCTCCATTATGAGAGTATTGAGGTGGCTGTGGTTCTTACCCATAGAGCAGCAGAGGTCTAAAGTAAGCCTCAACTTCAAACAATTGATATTTTTTGAATGACGTTTTTCAATCCTTGTGCTTCACATCGTGAGACCAAGTCTCCATGATAGGTCTTCATGTTAAGTAAAATCGTCTTTAAACTATTACCAAAAAGTGGAGCAGAAAAGATTCAAACGGATGTTACATTCTTTTACTGAAATTCAAAGAAATCTTATGCAATGCAGGTCTCTTTCACCTATCATCCATTTTTAACAAAAAGACATCACAATAGATCAGATCTTATGGTTATAATGTACATATTCTTAGTCTCTTTTGTATTCAAAACTTATAAAGATAGCACCATATGGTAATGATATATGCAAGAAAAGATTGTTTTGATGTATGAGTTTCTTTACGTACAATAATTTTTATCTTTTTCTATTTGAAAAAAGTTCAATCATTTGTGAAAATTTCATTTTGAATGTTAAGCTACTGTGCATTACTGTAAGACTTGACTTCTGTTTGTCATATGTTTAAATGTAGGTACATAATTGTGTTGCTGTACATGTTGTCCATTGTTGTTGTTGTTGTTGTTATTGATGTTGTTGGTCCAAATGAAATTGCATGAAACACGTACGAATATGATGGCTCTGTACAGAAAAACATGGCGGCAAATGGTCACATGAACAACGATAACAACACAACATAACACAGCACAACTTACAATATATGTATGTAACAACAACAACAACAAAAACAACAACAATATTAACAGAAGTAGCAGATACAACAATAACAACAACTGGGCTCACATGAACGTGTCGTACATGCGAATGATGCTTTTTATAGGCCAGACAACGAGATTCAGGCAACATTGCTGATGTTTTCATGTCATAATAAAGAAGGAAACGGCTTGAATTATAGTATGACATGAGAAAATATTTTTTTTTGAAGTCTCAGTCAGTGTGAGGATAATTTAAAAAAAGATAGAGATAGAGAAAGCAACAGGAAACGAAGAGGAGCAAAAGCATTCAAAACTTAAAGAAAATGAACACAGTTCAGCATTTACGTACGAGTAGTTAAATAAAAAACATTGAAAAATTGTCATAGCAGACATCAAATACAATATCACGTATGTAACCATACATATCTGTAAAAATATGGATTGCCTGCCCTAGGATGCAATACGGGTATAATGAATTTTTTTGTCGTCACCTGTGACTTTATAAGATGTTTATCTTAAAGTGGAAAACTATTCATATTGTTACTCAGGTAAAGTGTGAAGTCACTAATCCATCCATCCATCCATTGAGGATTGGCTTAAACCGCCTACGTACTAGACATTCCTAACTATACCAACTTTATGTGTCTCAGCTGCTTTGGTACATTGACATTGTCTTATACAACACTTATATAAATCTAAACACGTTACACGACCCGACTGCTTAGGTAGAGTGTACACACTAATCTCTTCATTGGGATCTCTTCATTGGGGTCATCGCTAGCGCAAATGACCTAGATTCTTAGGTGGAGAGAACTTAGTACAACTTCTATTGCATGTTGCCTTGTAATACGTAAATAATAGTCAATCCCAGACAATACCGGCTCTATATGAGTTGAGTGAATACACTAATCCCTTCGTTCTGGATTGCCTAAACATTCTCATTTATATCTTGTGACACCTAAATCATAGTCAATCCCTGACAATATCAGCTCTATATGAGTAAAGTGGACTCAGTAACCTCTCTATTAAGGATTGTTATGAAGCGCCTACAAACCAACAAGTTTTTTATCTAAGATCTCTAAGAGCAGAGAGAACTAAACAATGCTATAAGTTTTGGATACCTAGTCGTCGCGTAGGAAATTAGATATGTGTAGACGTTTTTTTCCTATTAGCAGCTTGGACAAATAAAAAGGCCTCTGAACAAAAGCAGGCCTCATGAATCTTTTGTTGGATTTTTGAAATTTAAAGTATTGTAGTAAAACAAATTGACTTTATATAAGCAAAGTAGTCTATGATTCTATTTTTATTTTTATTGTTTAATTTAAGTTCAGAGTTTTAAATGAATTTTTCAAAATTATTTTGTCTAAAAGACAAATAACAATTTCAAATGCAAAGTTACTACTATAAATATATTTGCGTACAAAATTTTTAAGTTGCATTTTATTATCGAAATATCATATTTAAGATGGCTACACGATTCTACTATCGTCGTAGAACCCAACAACTAAATGGCGATTTTGAAGATCCCATAGAGAGTGGCATACTCCGAAAGAGTTCTTGTCATCACTACCGCGCAAAGTTGCGTTCCAAGCGTATTACAAATGTCATCCATGGTTGCATAATTATAATTACATTTCTTATAATATTATGCGGAATAATTGTCTATAAATTCGGGGAACTTTCCGAATCGAAAGTTGAGACCAATTTAGGTGAGGAAGACAAGAAACCAACGACACCATTTTGGAAATTTGACATATTGAAATATTTAGCCGATATGAGAGAACCCAATCTTGATGATGAGAAAACGGTTCTACGTGATTCTTACTGTACTCAGCCATTAAATACGAAAATGATCTTACAAAAAATACGCGAAGAAGTACTTAATCAAGATCATGCTCTACAGAAACTGGAGTTTACTATGCGGGGAATGGATAACTTCAAGTCTGTGGCAATGGTTGGACCATCGGGAGTGGGAAAATCTTTGACTATAGAGGTATTGCGCAAAGTATATCCTTGGCCAGAAAATGTTCACATCTACTCGTGGAGTACCTTGGTACCGGATGAAGCAAAGAAATTCAGTTTATTACGTCAATACATTCAACAAATTTCAAGTTGCGGTCAAAATCTTCTCATTATTGACAATCTTAGGTTTTGTGACTACAATTTAGTGCCGATCTTCAATAATCTAGTACAAGGCCGTGGCGGCGATGGTTCTGTAACAGCACCCATTCAAAATGTCCTAATAATCTATGTGTTTAATTTGGGCACGGAAAACTATTGGAGACAATTTGAGCTGCTGCAACAGTTGCCCGCAGAGACAACTGTCATCAGTTTCCGTTCTTTTGGTGAGGAAGAATTGGCTGATTGCTTGTGCCACATCCTGAAGCTGGAGAATCGTGTTGCGGACAAAAAAGTTTTCACCGATATAATGAAGAACATCAATGTGTGTAAGACAGGCTGTAAGAATGTTCGACGAGAAGTCATATCACGTACTGATGTTCGCTTGAGCTCAGAAGAAGAAGAGAGTTAAAAAATTCCTTGTGTGTACAATATTTAAAATTTTTAATCCCAAGTTCTTGTTTAGTTTATTTGTTTCTAGTGTAAAATAAATTTTAAGTTTCATTGTACCAAATTTGAATCAGCTTTTATTTTTGTATTCCTTGCTATCAAATATCAATTAAGAGGTAACGCAAATGTTGTGATTTTTAATTGGAAATACTTAAAACACCGATCTTGTGGAAAGATTTACCCTATCCAAATTAAGCAGCTTATAAGTTACTCTATATGCATTCAATACTAGGTGTCCATAATCTTATTCAATCTGTGGCGATTATCTTTCTGTCATCCTTTTCAGTCCTTTTGTCATGAAGTTTGTAACAGACGGAAGGTAATATCGGAGACCTCATAAAGTAAATATTGTATATTCTTGAACAACTCGAAGAGACTAGGGACTAGGAGTTTCACTCAGTTCTTGAGATAAAAAGCTGAAATTTTGAATAAAGACTTCTTTCCGAAATGCTGCATATTTGTTGGAATCAGCCGCATCGGAAAATCAGAAGGGTTTCACCCATACAAACCTTCCATTAAAATTCAGGTTAATAAACAAACTTTTTTTTGTTTCTTGTTCTATTGAATGGAATTTTGGAGACTATAAGTTCTGCTCCATATCCAACAACCATATACATTTCATTTTACTGGATCGTTTAGCTCCCTTACAAATCCAAATCTAAATTCCTCTGTTTTTATTAGATACTATAAGTGCCTGGCTTATATTCACCAACCATGTGAATTTCAAAATCCTAGAGTTACTGGATCTTACAACTCCCTTACAAATCCAAATTTAAATTCAAAAAAACTTTTTTGCTTATTGCTCTATTGAACTGATTATTGGACACAATAAGTGTCTGACTTATTTTCACCAACCATGTAACTTTCAAGACCCTAGGGTTACTGGATCGTGTAGCTCCCATACTAATATTTCGGTCTCTGTGTTAAAATTCTGTATGTGTAAACTAACACTGTATGAGCATACATTATATTACAGAAGCTTAGGCAAATATATTTTCTAGGGTTACGTGAAGGTTATGAGAACTTCGGAATAGCCAAAATTAACTTTTCTATTCTTGCTCAGAGCTGGTTTTCTTCTTAAATTTGTTCAATGCTGAGCAGATGGTAATGTAAGCTTTCCTCATCATGCTTTTCGTTTTCAACCTTGTTGAGTCCATTTATTGAGAAGAGACCCTGTAATTTAGGATATGTCATACTTCCTAACTTCTTGGTCATATCTTCAACGTAATGATTGCATGAACTTAAATCAAATCAAAACCTAGTAAGACTACATTAAAATCGACTGAACGAATCTTTTGTCACTTTTCTTTGTTTAAAGGGGGCTGCGAATGGCTTAGAAGCGCAATTGGACCCGATGGTGCCAAGATCCAGACAGGTTTTAACACTGTTTTTACATATTTTTATTATATACTGAGCCAATATTCATTTGTTTAACAACAAATGATTACCAATGAAACAAAGTTTTTTTTGTTTGTTTTCAAAAATCCACCGGAAAAGTCAGAATTAGTGGTTTAAATTTTGCACATAAAGCTAAGAAACAAATATAACAAATATAACAAATAATTAATATAACAAATAATTAATGAAGTCGTCATTGTTATCTCTTTTAAAAATCTTTAATTTTCTGAGGGCAGATAATTTTGTCAATATTAAATCAATTTAATTTACAAATTTTAAAAAGTATATAATGACTTAAAATTCAAAATTTTAAAATTTTACTAAATCGATCAAATGAAATAAGAATATTTTCCATAGTCTCTTCAATAATTTAGATTAAAGATACTTTCGAATGTTTAAAAAAGAAAGTTTATCAAACCGTTTTTCTTTATATCTATGTATCACTTTTATCTGGGGGTACTTAACAATAATAGTAGTAGTACCAAAACAACAACAATAATGACAACAACAACAAACTAAAAACAATCTCAACTTAAACGCAGTACTCTCTTTTTCTTCTACTGACATTCTCGGCATTGTCAGTTGAGTTAACTTCTGTTCTGTTCCTGTTCTGTTCTGTTCTGTTACGTTCTGTGTGATTCGATGCGGTTCTCTTTCCCCCCCTATAAATGTACAATAGTATGCTTATTAAGGTACTTATCGAGGCAACGTGTTAAGCAACAATTAACACAACTGACAAGAAATGTACAAACGTGTCTTGCTAACTTTAACACAAAAAAAACAGAAAAAAAAAAACAGAGTAACGCATAACCAACATAAACGAAGCAAACAGACAATGAAAATTGTTGTTGTAGTTGCTTCTTGTTACTTTTTACCCGTCCATCGTCGTCATTGTCATCGTTGTTGTCGTACTATTGTATCTTGTATCTTTTTGTTTTTTGTTTTTTTTATTTTCTGCTGTTCGCGTTCTACAAACGCTTAGCAGCAACATTGACTTGACTGTCTTAAGGTTTATCGCTCGCGCGATCACAAGAAAGTAAACCTTGTAAACCTTCCGCTTGGTAACATGCAAACATTTCGCCTTAACTAAACCAATAAGTTGGAGATACATACATACTATAGGTATAAGTAGTGCTACCAGTTAGGTAGAAAACTTGGTCGACTTTGAGGTGGTACTGTTATTACTCTTTAAACCACCCTCCTCCTCCAATCTTCATTTCACCATATAACAACCAGTCAACCAAGCAGCCACCCACCTATCTCTTAACACATACTAACTGACTGAACTGACAAACAGACTGTTAGACTGACAAACTGACAACGAAAACAATGTTTGTTGCTGTTGTTGCATGACTGTTTAGTGATTATTTTTTTTTTTGTTTTTATTTATTTATTTAGTATTGTATTTTTTTGTAAGACGGTGTTTTTGCTGTTGTTTGCCATCTTTATTATAGTTATAGCTGCTACCTATGCGTTTATTGTTAACGATAATAACGACGATGATGGCAGTGATGATGATGATGATGATGATGATTGTGTTTGTGCTGATGACGCTGATTTCGCAACGTTTCAAATTCATATTTAAGTTGCCAAGTTGCCAAGCGAACCAAAGCGAGGCGTACCAAGTTTCTCTGTTGCCATGTTACAAGTCATTTGTTCGTCGTTGTTGTTGTTGTTGTTGTTGTTGTTGTCTCTCATTCATTATTGCATTATTATTAATTTGGAGATAGTTTTTCGCATGGCAACAATCGAGGAAAACAGCAAAAGCAGCTACAAAAATAAAGAAATGGAAAATACAAGAGAAAATAAATAAAATTGTCTTTGGAAATACGAGTAATTACAAAAATGAACATTGTATTATTATTATTTTTCGACTATTATATTGCAGTATATATTCACTAACGTCGATTTGATTTGATTAGATAAGAAATAATATTAATCAGGCAATATTTCAAGATTAGAGATTAATCATCATCAATTGAACAAAGTCTATACTTAAGTATTATGAAATATGAATTGTTTTTCGTTGTCAACTTACCTTTTATTCAATTTATTTCAAGGGATAAATATTGTACTAGAATGGTTATAAATGTTTGACTTATCAAAGTTGCTCAGACAAAGTGTCATAATCAATTTACTAAGCATTATGAGAATAGTCAATAACAAGGATTTCATAAATTCCAATCCAATTCTCAATCGATGAACAAAGAACACCAGAAACTTGTGTTAGAAATATGCATCACAGAAGGCTTTAGACTTTATGTTAGAAGTTTTCATATTTCCATATACTCAGACAGTCAAGCAATTCAAAAAATAACTTGGCTTTTTAATCAACTATTCTTGTTGGCTTTGTTTATTTTTTCTGTGTGGGCCCTTAATTCCAGTGTCGCGATCTGAATTTCGTTTGCTCTTGAGGTCTTGAATCGTCACTGGATGGTTGATGTAGACAAACGAATTCAAATATCCCTAAAGGTAAAAGTCTAACGCTCATCACCGTTTACTGAGATCAATTCCCTCTCTGTGAAATTTTTGGAGTTCTATAAGTCTTAATGCCTAGAACATATTTTAATGAAGGGAACATTGTTATTCACTTATAACTTGTGATTCAGGATATCCTTCTATAAATTGGATTTCTTGGCTACTACGTAGGTGAAGACAAAATGGGCCACCAACCCATGAAATTTTTGGAGTTCGAATTGGTAGTACCTCGAGTACGAAGTCTGACCAGAGGATTTTTTCTGGTACCACGGGTTGTCAGGAGCCCACGGAACTATTTTCCGTCCTGGCCAGTGGGAGTACCGTGGTGGCTGTGTTTTAATACCCAAATGCAGATAGAGTATTTACTCGACGTGGAGTTACGTTATACAACCGGGTGCAGTGACACAGTCAAATTTGGTACCTGCGGATATATATACAAGGGGACGTTGATTGACGTTTATTAATCCATGTGCTTGGCACCGTGTTCTTAAGTCTTCTCAGATAGGTGAGCACGTAAGACAATGGTACTTCATTTACTGACATCAATCGATCCTGAAAGTGTTCATGCAACAGATCCATCCGCCCTACATGTCGCACCACACAGTTATGGATGCTCCCGCACACTTTCGGCCGTAGCAGCGATATTTTCGGTCGTCCTTACTTCACGTTGACGCACAGGTTCTGGAGTGTAGAGCAATGAATGATTGATGGCTTCAAATTAATCAATTAAAAGAAAAGTTTACCGCTTAAAAGCGAGTATATTTTATAAATAAAGTGCGTTTCGGTAGAACTCGAATTATCGAACGATTTGGTTACGTTGTTGAGTTGTGGACCTACCCATGATGAAATTGATAAGTCTACTGAGCATTCCTAAGAAACCAGATGCCTTTAGAATTAAATGATTGGACAATAAAATTGTGACCTACTGGAACAACTGCAATGACAGAAGATTTTACAAAAACCATGGATGATCTTAGGATTCTAACTAGCCAGCTTACAGGTCATTGTAACTTCACATATTATTTTAAGGAAATGGGCCTATTTAGACACTGAGAACTGCAGATTCTGCAAAAAATCACATTTTTTTTGCGATGAACCTACAATTGTCATGAAAAGATGAATGGTTTTATGATTTCATGCATCATATGGAACAAAAATTTTTAAAAAGCTATAACTTTTGAGGTACGAGTATCATATCTAAAGCAAAAAAGATATCTTTAGGTCACAGTATAATCAAAGCTAAATTAATAATAATAACAATAAGAAAGTATTATGAGATACACATACAGATGATACATACAATACATACAGTTTCTCCATACTCATTTGTACAACAATACTACAATCAACTATTTGCTTGTCTATGTCTTAAAGACGTCAACCATCTATCATCATACAAGTAAATACCAAAATCCGTTGAGCTAAAAGCCCGAGCCGAGCTCAATAACTAAATGGCTTAATGATAATGTGATTAAGAGTTAAGACTATTTTATTATAGTATATACTAAGTACCTTTGCTACTGCCACAACAATAACCTTTTGAGATACAATACTTGTACAATACAAGACAAGACAAGAAAAGACAAATTTCTTAATAAGTAGTAAGTAGTATGTGATGTATAACAAAGTACATACCATAATACATAGATGAGTTCGAGTATCTCAAGTCAGACGAAAATATGTGAGAGAACCATTAGGTAAAGCTGGCGAAATAGTTAAGAAACCTTATGACATATCGGAAAAATACCAAAATCGAAATGAAAATATTTCATGATACCGATGATGACTTAAGAGTGAGGGAGCTTTTTCATGTACATTGTATATATTGTATGTACATATGTACAATAACAATAGTATGATGTATGTATTTATCTATAAACAAATATGTATGTGGCATGTGTTTGAATAAAAAAGAAAATACTTTGAATATCACTTTGACAACACAACACAATACAATACAATAGAACAGAATAGAACAGAACAGAACACAAAATAACGAAGCGCACATGATAGAATTTTACTGTGAAACCTTATAATGCAAAAGAAATTCCAAAGAAAATGAGCAATGAATGCAATGTCGACTTGACGCTCACTCTGTTCTTTTAATTCTATTCTGGACGGTTGACAATGGGGGAGTAATAATGGTGCAGTAAAACTGGGATAAGGGCTGACTGAGTTCTTTGAACAATTAAACAAAATCCAACGTCAATTGAAATGCGTTCATTTTGTCATTCGTCGTCGTTGAGATACTTAAAAGATACATTCGCTTGTTCTTTCGTTTATTCATTCATACATTCACTCATCCACTCATTTATTCGTTCATTTGTTTCAGTTTTTTTTTTTTTGTTAATTTAATTAAATGACAATAAAAAGGCAAAAGAAGAAGAAGAAGAAGGAGATGACAAACAGACATCTAAAGCAAAAGACGACTACACTGTATACTTAGTATGACGATGAGAACAAAAAAAAAAAAAAGAAAGAAAACCAACATCGACGATGACAACTGGCATAATTATGTAGCGCTATAGAGCGTGTATCTTTTGCTTTATATCTATGGGCAACATCTGCAATTCATATACGCGAGTATGTTAGTCTATCTGTCTGATTGTCTAAAGTAGGAAATGTCTATGCGATAAACGTCAAACTAATTTTGTATCTTTGGTCAAACGTTCTCAGCCGACTTTCAGTTAGTTTACTTTAGCTTAGCTCAACTCAACTCAACTCAACTTAACTCAACTCAGCTCACTTCACTTCAGTTAAGTTCAGCTTTATTCAGCTTGTCTCAGTTTTCAGTTGATTTGCTGCTACATGGCATCTTCTTTAGTGTTGTACGACGTCGTCGTCATCTAATGTTCTCCTAATGTTGTCCATAAAAAAGATAAAAAAGTAGCGCAATGTGCGCTCAACATGACAGCGTTGATGGCAACGGCAGCAGCATAAATTAAGCACAAACTAATTAAATGCGTTTCAATTGAAGTCGTCGTCGTCGTTGTCGTCAGTCGTTCTTGTCGATTTCGAAGTGAAGTTGTTGGTTGACTCGTCGAGACTTCGAGTCCAAAGACTGAGGCTGTGTCTGTAACTCTGACTGTCTCCATCCAGTCAAGGGATCAAGACCGGACCAAGACTAAGACTAAGACCAAGACAAAGACGGGTTCGTTTCTCGCACAAGCTCTCTCACATTACAAAATCTAAATAATGAACCAGAGATACTAGTTTATTTGTACGTTTATTTGTTCATTTGCTTTATATTGTACTGTAGATACATAGATACAATAGATAGCTAACATTAGATAAACAGACATTGACGATCATATTGCGAGATTTTTTCTTTTCTATTTTTATGGCGCTGCAAAATTTGATCACGACTTCGACTCACTTTGACAGAGTTGTTTTTTTTGTTTTGTATTTTGAAGTTTAGCTCAGCTTACAATTAGTTTTGCGCATAAATGTGACATTTTGATTTCCATGAGCTGCTGCTGAAATACTAGATACTTACTGTATTCATCGTTTGCATCATTTGCATGGTTTGTTTTCTTATACTTGTACAATACAATATAAATATATCACAGTTACTTCAAACGTGTTACATTAAAATGTAACCTTCGATTTAATGATTTCAATTCGAATTGTTCATTAATATATTGTAATTCAATAAATAATGCAATTTATTGATACATAAATAGTATAAAGTTTCAATGATAGATACATAGATTCTTATACAATGCAATAAGTACAATAGTGATCTTGATCATAGATGTTGCAAATGCAAATCATTTCAGTAGCTCTTTAAATTGATTACGACAGTTCGGGGTTAATCTAACATCAATTGAAGGTCTTCTATAGGGGCAAACATATACTATATGTCACGCTATTGTTGTCAAATATGGGAACTACATATGTCTAAAGTAATTAATAAAAAATATTTGATTCCCACTGTGTTGAATAGATTCATAATTTTCAATCTACAAAATTCTTAGTTCAATACTACTTACATTCTTTGTGGGTTATTTGAACTAAAAGGATTTATTTATGAGTCACTTATCAGGGCTCTGGATGCTCTATTATACGCTTTGCTTCTGCGTACAAATATCTTTAGGTTTTACATTCACATCATATAGGGTATTTATTAAAAAGAATAAAAGTGATCAGTGTTTAGTCAATTAAGGCTTGTGGAGGACTTGCAGCTGCCTGGTGCGCCTCATGCTTTGTCTGTTTCATTACAGTAGAGAGCCAAAGTGTAGCGTTGTAAGCCTCCGAATTGGAGGTGCATCGGTCAAAGGTCTGATCAAGTAATTATTATGTACCAATAGATGGCCGTTAGGTCGCCTAGTGTGGAAGGTGAGCCGGTCCTTAACAATCGCTATGTTCATGTCTTGTTCTGCCAGACGTGCACTCTTCTGTTGCATTGCAGCAGCGGTTCGCCATATCTGGATGCCGTACCTCCATATAGGGGCAATAATTTTGGGGTAGACTGGTCGTTATTTTCCTAAGAGAGCAAGCTTCTTCCATTCGCCAGTGAAGCCTGTTTGTTTTGTTTCGGCAACTAAGTAACACAAATGTAATGTGCTGACCAAAAGTGTATCTTTGATAAGGACACAGGCTATAGGTATTTTACCTTCTTTGGTTGGGCGAAAGATGGCGGAATATACCTCCTCAGTGTAAAGCACATGTTAGCGCATTTGGTGCTATATATTCTCAAGTTCCATCGGTTCAAGATATTCTTAGATTATATCTACAGTTTCGTACTAGTAATGGAAGCTGGAGAAGATGTCAACTTCGTCGCCGTAAGTAGCCAACATCAATGCACATCTCATGAGCGGAAGAGACTGGCATTTTTGCTGAAAATGTATATTATAAAACAATTAAATATAAATATAAAATCAAAACAAATTACTAACTTGCGTCGCTCTGAAAAACAGCGAAAGACTACAGCGAAACCATGAGGAATGGCTGATCGTACGAAAATTTCAAGGGTAGCCATAAAAAAACATCCAAAGTTGCAATTTTAGAGTAGAATATGGGCACAAAAAATCACATAAAAAAAAAAACAACAATTTATAGACTTTTAATATGAAGAAAGGTCAATACCTTTTATAAACCAAAGAAACTGAATTCAATACTTGAAATTCACTTAAAACTATATTGACAATCCCATAACATTTTGGCTTAATATAATCTGGTCTCATCTTATCAGTCTTTTTAGTAGTAGCTACCAAAAAAAAAAAAAAGAAGTGATTGTTGGAGAAAACTCGACAAAAAGCCATGGTAACCATGGTAGCTGCATTATTGTGTTCTGGAGGTCAATTTCTTTTAATGACTTTGGTGACTTGGTTCCGGTTGTCCGTTTGATATTTGAGCATTTTGAATGATCAGCATTTAATTGACTTTATTTCACTTTAGGCTAATCGAAAATTCTATCTAGAGAATTTTTCATATGAATGGAATAAGTTTCCCCATAGAGGCAGGCGCAAATACATGAAATCTTAAAAAAAACCTAAAGATTATTGCTAACACAAAGTAAAATCGTTAATTTATTTCACTTTTAAGTGAAAATGTTTTAAAAGTTGGTCAATCTATTCAGAATTTAACAATTCATTCATTTAATTAAATCTCAAAAAAATTAAATTAAATATATAGACAACATTTCGACAGTCGCCATATAGATATTCTAAAGAAAATAAACGACAATTTTACTTGATATGAATAACAATTTCTTCTACTTAAAGTGAAGTCATTGTTATACTTAATTGTTGCCCACATAAACAAATTGAAGATGATTTTTTTTTTTTGCTTTTTTAAAAAGGAAACCCTCAAATTATAATTTAAAAAATAAAAAAATCTTACAAAGCGTAATTTTCCCCTCAAAGAAAAGTAACAAACATACGTGTGTGTGTGTGTGTATCGTATTTTAAGTATGTTTGAGTCGCTTCAAATTCACAAAAAAATTTCCATAATTACAAATCGTTCACAGCTATCGCTGGTTATTATTTCACGATTTCATTTAACTGCAAAATTTTCCACACAATTTGTATAGATTTTCCAAGTCACTTGCAAAACTTTTCACCAAAACGACCAACAACCAATAATTGAGTGAGCGAGCTTTAGTGAGCAAAACGAACAATCAAACTTGCTGACTCATAAATACAATACAATACAATACGAGAAGATAGTATATAGTACTTGTACAATAGCATTGTAGTATAGAGAAGTAAAGCCAAGGAGTCAAGCTATTGCACGTAAAGTTAAAGAAACCAACGAAATCAAAAGAAATCAAAGCTAGGCAGGCTATAAACTAAAGTTGCATTGTTGTACCAATATGAAACTAGTGGAATCGAGTGGAGTGCTCGTGAGCTAAACTAAACAACAAAGTCGCGAAATGAAGTCAAGACAGGAACACAATTTTGAATTCATTCAATTCGAACTCTGGATACACTTTACACAACTTAGGAATAAAGGTAAAAAACTCAAGTATGTTGCTGTCAGTTTCCAACTTTGCTTCCCATTTCTCGTCTGCAAGCATATATAGTATTTGAACTATTTTTAGACTCTTTAATTAAGTATATACAATACTTATAAAATATTTCGATTTGATCTATTTAAATAAGTAGAACTAGTTCCAAAGGTGTTTAGTAATACTTGTATATGTATGTTTGACTTCTAGTTCACTGCTTTGCTTCTAGTTGCTTGAATGTTTTAGAGAAATGTACGAGTACTTGAGCAGGTAATTCTTTATAAATTAAGTAGAATAATTTGAGTACTAAGTATAAACTTGTCTCATACTGACAATTGTACAATGTTCCCTAGTTACTCGTAGTTATTTAAATCTTTTGATTTACGTTATAATGTTGATATTATTATTACTTCATATGAAGTGTACTTACAACATGCAAGCTTATCAACAGTACAAAAGTGTGGTGAAGGAAAATTGCAGATAGACAAGAGGAAAAATTATACATAATTACCGAAGATTGTGCAAACCGAAAAACCTAGCAACGAACTAAAATAAAACCAAGTCGAGTCGAATGAAGTCTAGTAAAGTCAAGTCAAGTTAAGTCAAGTCGAGTCGAGTCGAGTCGAGAGGCGAAGCTGAGCTGAGCCTAAGCTTACTCATAGTTGTAGCTCTATAGCTGTAGCTATAAGTATAGTTGTATCTGTATCTCTGTACTTAGATATTGTTGTTGGCCCAAGGCAACTGACAGTTGCGAGACGCGGCGGTGACTGATTTATGAAGACACTTTTGCAAGTCGCCCAACTTGATTTTAAAAACCGTTACGGCAACGATATATATATTTTTTTTTTTTCATTAATGTATATTTCTTCTTTTAGTTTTTTTTTTTTTTTTCTTACCTACACGTACAATACAATATTTTTTTTCCTCTTATTTTTTCTACTATTTTATTTGCTTTTAGGTTTCCTCAATTTTATGTACACACTTTAATCGTTTTATTTTTTGTATTTATTTTTCTGTTTATATTTTTGCTCTTTTTTCTCTTGTTGTTGCCATGATGTTGCTGCTGTTGTTGTTGTTGTTGTTGTTGCTGTTGTTAACGTACATGTTTGTTGCTATGCAATCATTTTGTTGCGATCTCTGCATCAAGAAACTAAAGTCGAGTTAAACTAAAGACAGCAGCAGCCAACACCAACAACATCAAATGGGCAACAAAGTGAGCCAAGTGAAACTTTTTTTTTAGTATCTTGTAGCTTTTAATGTTGCTGAGGCTGAGGCTGTTGTTGC
The DNA here is from genome assembly GCA_037043295.1 of Amiota minor. Lineage (NCBI taxonomy): Eukaryota > Metazoa > Arthropoda > Insecta > Diptera > Drosophilidae > Amiota > Amiota minor. The sequence goes on from JBAMAW010001063.1 coordinate 1,912,834, forward strand.
TGGTGATGGTGGATGCTGTTGTTGCTTCTGTTGCCGTTTCAAGTTGGTTTTAAGTTTTACTTCTTCGTGAGGTTAATCGTCGTCATAATGATCGTGTTTCTTGCACAGAGGCAGCAGCAGCAACGCTAAATAAAAAAAAAAGAAAAAAAAAAAAATCAGCTGATTGCTGCTGTCTGATAATGATGAGTAAGCGAATGGAGTACGCCATAAACACTCGCATAAGTGCCTAAATCGTTAGCTTTGGCTTCCTCTTTATAATTTTGAATTTTTCTTTTTATTAACATAAAGGAAAAGAAATTGACGTTCAATTTTGTTTTTGTTTTATTATTCTTTTTCTTAACTTCAATTTAGATTCAGATGCGTCGAATTGTAGAGGGCCATCAAATTATCATTCATTAATTTAATGGGGGAAAACCAAAGGCCCTTTTTAGTGCAAGTTCAATTTCCATTATTACAATAATAAGAAATTATGTGAATTAATTTAAGAAAAAGGCTTGCAGCTGACCTCTCAAATCTAAGGGGTGAGAAACTCTCGGTGACGACACTGCCTACGTTGCTAGAGGGGCATTGATCCTGTTGCTGACTCAGTCTGCATACAAAACCAACTAGTCATCATAGAGCAATGGATGAAAAGTCCACCACATAAGAATCAACGCTAAGAAGTCGACACTTGTGGACGTTAAGCCACATGATATGTCCTCCATTACTCAAAAACGGGAAGTCACCATGAATTATTTGGGTCTGATGCATGATAGGCGTCTTATCTGGCAACCTCACATCAAAATCAAAAGAAAGCAATTAGATCTGAAATTTCTTAGAATGATGTGTTTCCTCTTCGAAATCAAAGCTAAACATAAGTACAATATGTATGCAGTTTGTGGGTACTGCTTCCAGCTCATATCTAGAAATTCTTCATAGGTTTCATTTCAATTTGTCGGTGTGCCATGCACCGTCAATTATCGAGACTTGTAGATTTCACGATCAGAGAGGAGATCATCAGATACAGCAACAGACACAAATCACGGTTGGAAGACCATGGTAATAAACTTGCAATCAACCTGCTGGAAACACATATACGTGGCCTGCAAGGCAACCCCCACTGGATAGCCTTTAAGATGTGCGATTCGCCGATGACATTTTTTACTAAGAATACCCTCACTTAAATACACATAATGTTGTCCTTTGACAGACAGATTGCAAATATAAACATGAAGAAAAAGTTGATATTCTTTGTATAATAATAATGGGTTAATCGAAAAGTCTCTGGTAGTTCGATTGCATTATTATTTCACAATTTTTCAGGGAAGAAAAATACAACAATAAGAACAACCAAACCATTAAAAGCATTCTGATTGGTCTTGCAGTGGTTTTGAAAAACTTAATACCTAAAAATATCATATTAAAAATTAAAAACTGAAAAAAATAAGCATGCAACTCTTTTCATTAGCATTCATTTGTCATTTTAAGAATTTAATTATTAAAATCGGCTTAGTATAGTGTGTGCTAGATAAAAAAATGTTAAAAATTTGCCAAAAAAGTGCCTGTATCTCGACTACAGCGCCACCTACCGTGTCTAACTACAGCATAAATCATATTGGTGACCCCATAAGTAAAACAAAAGAAAATTTATGAAGATTGGTCTAGCCGTTTAGGAGATTAAGAGTCACAAAATTTCGTACCCTTGAATTTTATATATAAAGATATTCCGATTAACTTGATATTATACCGGGAAAAAGGAATCTTCTCCTTCAGTAATAACTGACTATCAACAACCATTGTTTAGAAAAGAGACTTTTCCTCCCACCCACAACTATTTATTATCATACACATACTTAATAATATTTTACTATGCCCATGGATTCTCTTAGGTTACTAAAAATTACTTTACTTTACTTCATTCCATTTAACAAGATGCGATGCAACTAATTCACAACAAACATGAGTCAGGCAAATGGAGTGTGGAGATACATAGATACATAGTAGTAGTTTTGTAGTATAATACATGCAAACGAGTATCTAGATATTCGTTGAATTGAAGTAACTACTGGATATACGTAACTATGGTATTAGTTTAAATAACATTCTTTTTTGATTCTCCTTTTTTGCTTTTTGTTTTTTTTTTTTTTTGTGATATTGTTGCCTGTTGCACATTTTGTTAGTGGTGTTGTTATTGTTACTGTTTCTGTTGTCTGTTATTGTTGATCGTGGTTGTTGCCTTGCCATACATGCCTTTTAATAAAACGTTCTAAATTTTTTGTTCTGCACCAACTTTGGACAATTCGAGTGGGGCAAGATACATAGTTAGATAGCGAGACACACTTTGCGTTGTCGTCATCGGCATCGTTGTGCTTTCCAAATTCAGCGACACACACGCGCATACACACCAATTCTCACATACGGAGCGAGCCACTAACGGTTCTTTATAGATACATAGACTAAGATACATTTTGTTTTTTTTTTTGTTTTTGTTTTTTTTTTGTTTTGTATTTTATTCATTCAATGTTCGTTGCCTATGCTGCTAGCCTCACTACCACTAACCATAATTGTTGGGGCAGCAGATACTTCACCTACTGAGGCTGTTGACTGCGTCTGCCATATGGCGTGACGTGACAGTAAAAATGCCAATTTTGGTGAAAAAAAAAAAAAAAAACTCCCTACTACACTTCAATCCACCAGCGAAACGAATCAGAAATATATATATATATATCCGCATTAATTATATTTACTTTGGTTTATTTGCGAATTTTTAGTGCGAGATGAATAAAGTGTTTCTCCCTCCCCCATTCCCATTACAAGAAACTTACTAAGGGGGATGAGGGAAGCTTATATATGTATATTCAAACATGGTGAAATTTAGTTTGTATTGAGTTCAGCACAGCTGCGCAAATAGAAAGAAAATCATCGTAACTTACTTTACATTTCATATAAATGTATGTATTTTAAAGATTTGTACTTTGTATTTTCAAATGAATTTCATTATTTTTCTAGTTTGTTGTGGTGTGTCATTCTGATGTTCTTTACAAAACGTACAAGTTTTGTGGTGTTGACTGCCTACGTGTTACTTCGCAAGTTGAAGGTTGCTCACATTATTGATTCAAATGCATTGACTGTGTTTGTGTAACCAACAAATACTTAATTGAACAATTATTTGATCGAACATTCTATTCGATTCGTGTTGAGTTAAGTTTAGACTATGCGTTACGTGGCTCTCTCTGATAATGATTATACTTTAATAGCGCTATTATTTGCCTTGCAGCAAAAAAAAAAAAAAAAAAAACAGAAACAAAAACAAAACCCGTTAATATCACAAACAAGCCCTGCCTGCAGTCACCAGTCATACAATACAATCAATCAGTCTCACAGTTCACACTACAGTCAGTAAGTCTGTCAGTCAGTTAGTCAGTTAGTCAGCTAGTTGTTAAGTCAATCAGGCAATGGTGTGACTCACTCAGTATGTCAGTCTGTTAATTTAGCCAAGTTAGTCGCCGCCACATTGTCTGGCCCGTTCACTGTATCGTCGCCGGTACTTGACGCAACACGACTCAACTTGACTTCATTCGACTCAGATCGGTTCCGTTCCGTTCCATTCAGTTCAGTTCAGTTCAGTTTAGTTTAGTTCAATTCGTTTCAGTTCTACCTTAATAATCTCCGTGTACCCCCTTTGCTTATGTACAATAGCAAAATTAATTGCACTTCATTTGATTGATTGATTGATTGTTATTAGCTTGCCAACTTGATTCTTTCACTTTACCTCACTTTTTCGCTTTCATTTCATCTTTTACCAACTGCTGCTGCTGCTGCTGCTGCTTGCAATTGAAAATTTTCCACTTGAAAGTTTCTTTTCAATTTAACTTTTTTTTTTTAAAGTAATGCCGCTAGGTATATAGATACATACTCGTACATATCTGCATACAAATGTATCTACTACTACCTTCATATGTATTGTCTATAAAAAGAATAGAAACAAAGAAACTTTTTAAATCGTTTTGATTACTTAGTTTGAGGTATAAGAAGAGTGTAGTGTCGAGGAGAATCAAAACATAGATCGATAGTTTAAAAAGTAATTAACGTGTTCTACAAAACCTTATACTTATACTTTGTATTCTATTCAATGAATTGATATCTTGACTTAACCCATTTTTGTTGATTATTTAAAGAATCTAAGTATTGTTTGTATTATTTGATTAACATGTGATTTTTGAAATACAATTAAATTTGAAATTTAAATGTTAGAAATTATTTTTACTTGCTAAGATTATTTAATAAATAAAAATTGTACTACTTTCCATTCCCCCTTCCCCATTCCCCCTTCCCATTTTTCATTGTTTCTTTTATTAAAATATACAATATTTGAATTTAATGTTTGCATGTTACAATATTTTGTTGTAATTATTATTGCTACCGCATTCTATTTGATATTTATCTTTTACTAGTACGAGAATGTCATAAATACATATCTTTTTTATATTATAAATACAATAAAATACAATATTATTGTAATTATACAACTTGGAAAGAAGCAACTGTTTGTTTGTTTGTTTTATTTACTAATCATTTAATTTTACAATGAAAATATATGAAATAATTATTCGTACAATTTTCTATGAAAACTTTAAATATTTTAAATATTCTCATTGTTTGCCATATAATTTTTTTATAGATACTGATTGCAATTCTAGATTTAATTATTTTTAATAAACTTAAGAATTTGAAAGTTACATAGATTTATTAGGTCAAACAAGTGCAAAACTCTCTGCCCTCCAGGTTCGAGATATAATTTGTTTATTGCTGTTTTATATCAAATCAAAGACGAGTATGCTAAAACTTCCAGCAAATAAATGAAACTATATATTTAGTTTATCGTTTGAAAGTTGACGTCTACTATGTTCGATTATACTTTCTTTATCAATCGATTTAATCAGATCGATTGCATTTTGGAAGTTAACTTTTAAAATTAAGGTTTATTATAATTTGTTCAGGAATGTACACTAGAAACAAGAACAAGAAAAAATGGGCCAAATGTGAGTCAGACTCGTACATGGAGCGTTCTGTACCAGATTGGGGTTTTTGTGGGAGCTACTCCCCTAGTAGTCCGATTTGAATGATTCCAACAAATATACAGCACCTATATCAGAAACTTATTGTGTATAAATTTCACTTCAATAGTCCAAAAAACAAAAAAGTTTTTCAAATAAGAACCTGAATTATATGATGGGATTAGATGGGAGGTACCCCTCCAAGTAGGGCGATTTGGTTGATTCCAACTCATGTACCGCGACTATATCAGAAACTTATGGTTTCTAAATTTCAGTTCGATAGAACAAATAACAAAAAAGTTTTTCTAATAAAAACCAGAATTTTGATGGTGGGTTTGTATGGGAGGTACCCTCCCTAAGTAGTCTGATCAAACTGATATTTAGACAATATAAATTTTTGATGTATAGCCACCAACCATCCAAATTTCAAGATCGTGAGATTACTGGATCGTATAGCTGCCATACAAACCAAAATGTTTCTAGTATGGGGACCCCTTTAATATTTTAGTTTGAGTATTTGTTGCTGATGCCCGGATAGAACTACATATTCTGTGAAAATTTTAACTCTCTATTTATTCTGGTTTATGAGATATGACCCGAGGACGGACAGACGTACGGACGGACGGACAACGAAGTCTCTGCAATAGGTTTCCTTTTAGTACCTTTTGAGTCCGGAACACTAAAAATGAAAGATATACACTTCACGCACGCCTCGAAAATGTTTCTGCCAATGCTCCTGTGATTGAGCATACAGAAAGATTTCATTATTGATTTGACTTACAATAGATGCTTAGGTAGAGTCAGTATACGTACATACAGTATCTCGACAATGAGACCGAAATGTGTGTATGGGAGCTATCCAGTTATCTTACGGTCTTCAAAATTACATGGTTAGTGGATATGATTCATGTACTTATACTGTCCTAATTTTAGTTAGGTAATACGAACATGAATTTGAATATGCATATGCATGGGAGGCAAGGTAAGGGTTGATTCCAGATATATAGCTCCTCTTTCAAATACTTGCATTCGGTGAAGTACAGGAACTAAGGGTTTGTATCAATTCTGGGATGTTTGTTCCATCAAATGCTAATCCAGCAGTTATCGTCAGCATAAGAGGCTAGCGTCCATCGTTTCTTCGAATCTTAGCATCATGTCATAGAAATTCAATATTATAATTAACAAATTTATATCATTATACACACAGCTTGCATAAGTAAAGCTAAGATATATAATAATTAATTCTACGCGGGCTGCTAATTATATTTCTGACCTTGACAATACTTAGTAAGTGTTTCTTATATTAAATATGCTTTATAATATTTTGCCATTTTAGCGAATTTGGTTTTAATTGAAAAACAAAAAAACATCTCATTATTTTTCACAACGTGGTTTATCGAGACAAAAAAACTTCCATGAAGTTAATTCTTTATTCAGCGAAAAGGCATCATCCTGTAGCACTGTAAATAAAAAATGGTGTAACGAATTCAATCGTGCCTCCGTGAAGGCAGTCAGTCCAAAATCGGTTGTTTTGCCAGAAAACTTTGATTCTGTACGTGAATTGATAATGCAAGATAATCATGTTACATACCGTGATATTGAGGCATCATTGGACATTAGTCTACCAAGCATCAATAAAATATTTGTTTACCTTGATTTTCGTAGTGGATATTTTGTAAAAAACAATAAAACCAATTTCAGTAATAACAATTTATTGTTTAGGCCAGAAATATAAATAGCAACCCTCGCATAACAAACTCAATAGGAATAAGAAACATCAGATGTCGTCAATAAACGAATACAATACTAAAATATTTGCCGACATTAACATCAAAGACAATTTTAATGTTTATTATTCCAATTTTTCATTTTTCTAACATAAAACTTTATTTACTTTCTCTGTTTCTTTAGCAATTTCTTATTCCATATCATCATATCATCATTATTGTTATCATCATTAAACTTAAGTAGAGAATTTTGTTTGTATTCATGCACACTTTCATTTGCAGCAGGAAAAGATGATTTTGAAGTTTACTTCTTGTTCATTCTATTTTAATGAATAACAATCATAAATAATTTTTATGCATTCTTGCATATCTTGATCTTACTAAGTGTTTCGTATGTATGTATGTATCTTATAGATACATCTGCATACATATTATATATTGTACATAAATTTTTCATCATTCATCTGCAACAGAACTTGTTTTTTTTTATGGGTACACGCATATGAATGCATCCATCTTTAAAGAGCCAAACAGCTAGCTACTCTTTGGTTGGTTTCCTTGGTTTGACTGCTACCGAGTTACTCCCGCAGCGCAAGTTTCCTGTTTCCCCATTTTGATTTTGTTTTTTTTTTTTTTCTATATTATATTTTGTTATTTTTTACTTTATAATTTGTTTGTGTTTGTGTATTGTTGAACCCTTTGCTTTCTTGTTTACGTTTATCGTGGATTTCTTCATTCTACGCTGGTTTGTTTTGATTGAAGTGACCTGGACTGGTCTGGACGGGTCTCTGGACTTAGAGGTACCGAGTACAATATATTACTATACTGTAGTTGTAGCTAGTAGAACTGGCTTCTCTTGTTTTACTTTTTTTTGCTGGTTTTTTCTTCTTAACTTGGGAATTTAACTTGGTTTTTGCCTTTTTTTTTTTGTTTTTTATTTTATCTATTATTATGATTTCGTTTGTTTTTTTTGTTTTTTTTTGGTTAACATGAAAAGACCTTTGTTTGTTTATTTGTTTGGTTTTATTCTGGTTGGTTACGCAGCCTAGAATAACAAAAAACAACAACAAATAGTAGCTACAAATTAAAAACAAGAATAGCACAGCACGGGTACATTAAAATATTTGTTCTTAGATACTCATTACCTCGTTTTTTTTTTTTTTTGTGCTTTTGATGATGTTTGTTACCTTCTTTTGCTTTTTTATACTCAGAGTAGATACAAATGTCGTGCCTAAATGTCTTCCATTGAAATTATGTTGCTTTTTAATGCTTTTGTGCTTTTGTTCTTTTGACCTTCCACCTGAGCAACAAAATGTATGATAAATAGCAATAAAATGCTTCAGTATGTATCCTTATTTTTTTTTTTTTGTGTAGAAGCCTTGAGCCGAATTATCCAGGTACGACGACAACGATGAGGACAATAAGTACCTTGAGCCTTTTGTATTCTGGCAGCTTTTTGCTGTCATCATTCGCAGCACAAAGGCTACTAATTTTTGCATCTCTTGCCTCTGAGCCCAAGCCTGTTCCTGAACTTGGCTCCTGGTTGAGTCTTTTGAAAAATTCCAATATGTTGTAGATTCCTTTGAGTTGAGTTAGTACAATATAATGACAATATACAAGATAATTGCGCTTTCAGTTTTGTTTAAGGACAAAAAATTGACAGCAACTCAATCGAAAAAAATAGCTTAGTCACATATACTAAGCCTTTGGAGAAAAACTGATATTTGACAGTAATTTTTGTTTAGTCAACAATTAAAATGAGAAATTATTCATAACATTTACAAATCCTTAATTTTATGTATCTTTGAAATTAATTTATGTGAAATTGGATATTTTTATATTAAAATTTATGGTAAATATTTCACATTGCTCATATCAAATCCGAACTCCTTCCACTCTCTTTCCATTTTCCATTCATAATCTACTTAGAAAAACATGCCTAATTGGGAAATTATAATTACTTATCTTAATAAAATAAAGTGGGCCGCCCTTTCAAGTACATAGATACAATACTTATGTATGTAGGTATATGTTTCCAATCATCATATTGTAATAAAGCCTTGATGCTCTATGTAATCTTATCTGCAGCTAATTACACGATTTACTCATGTGTAATACGCACTCCTGTGGCATCCTTGAAGCTGTTAAGGACTAGTATGTATTGCGTAGCATAAGCATCTTAGTATGACTCTTCTTTTTGACGAGGTATGAATATCAATTGAAAGCCACTGAAAACCACGAGTCAAAAAGCTAATAATAAGTTATGGATATAAGGAACATGACACCGCGAAAATTGTGGGATAAAACCTGATGTTGCACGCTGGGCACGTTCGTGCCTTAAGTGGGTTCTCTGTTATAACAAGCAGCAGCAATGTTTTTAACGATAACGTGAGTAGGTGGGTCAGGATATAATACTTGTAAAGCGTCATGATGGAGCTGAGTCACTTAGACATTGCACTCTCCCTCTCTTTCTCTCTCTAAAAGGGTGAAACGCAATATCCTATTTGGCACTGAATGATAAACATACCAATCAATCAAACCAAACTAAGACGCATGTGGTATACAAGTATCAGAAATATCAATTTTCATCGAGTTGAATTTAAAAAAAAAAAAAAAAAAGAAAGAATTTTCACTTCTGCCTTTTTACTTTTATGAGTTTATACCACCGCCCTACTACCCTCTGCAGCTTTGTGGTAGTGGAAATTTTCCATTTAGTTTTAAATTTCCTTTAAAAGGTGCTGAAATCATCCAAACAATAAATGGCTCTATGCTTGTTGGGAAAAGATGAGTGGTGGTGTGATACACCACCCCAAAATATTGTTTGGCAGAATTTTGATTTTACTCTGAGTATTAAAAATAGAATAATTCTTTTGTACAATACTTAAAGCGGCACGCAAAATATATTTTTGCCAATCCATAGAATGATATCCTGCCACATACTGGTATGTACAACCCTGACTGCCTGCGTGCCTGCCTGCCCTTCTGCTTGTCTGTCTGTTACAGAATCAGTCTATCATTGAAGGTGGGTTAAATGGAAAAATCCATTACTTGCGCATCGAGAACCCTTAATTGCTTCAACGTTACCGGAAATTATGTTTTTGCCTTTTTCGTCTGCTTCACGCATTTCGCTCAATTTTGATTTTGTGTTTTATTTTTGGATTGACATTGATTCTTCATTTATCCTAAAGGTAGCTATAAGTGAATTTCTATTTATTATTTCCCAAAATAAGAAGATAATGCATCTTTTAAACAAACCATAGTCTTTCAAATACTAAAATTGTGAAGTAAATATGCGAAATCAATTAAATTGATTCTAAAATTTTGGTGGAATATTCGAGTCTTTCATTTACGAATTGATAGTTTGGGAATGTTACAATATTAAAATCATAATATATTTGCTTTATAAAACCGATGAGCGTACATCAATAGAACAGAAGAGAGTGACACACAAACTTTTTTATTCTTCCATTCTACTGCACTCACAACATCAACGTGTCTAGAGAGCAAGAGATGTGCAACGGAGACAACGTTTTTTCATTCATATAATTTGTTCTTGGGTATGCCAAAATTGGTAATAAGAAGAAGAGCTTTCTGTTTAAAAACTAAAAGTCTACCATTAATATTTGGATATTATTAATTGAACTCATCAGTTTTCTTTGAGGCAAAGAAAGAGAAAAGACCAAACTCCATTCACCGACACAAGCGCCACACCACGCAGTAGGTACGTTAGTTTCTTGTATTTGATAATCAGAAAACAAGTAGCGTAAAGTACCGAAATTAACCCCTTATCCGTAACTTAACCATTCAATAATTATTTGCGGCGAAACGCCAGTGAAAAGTTGAAAGTAACTTACCTTTTGATGACAGCTCCGCACGATGGCTATGAAGATTCCTTCATAAGAATGAATACATTCAACTTTTATAACCGAGGCGCTTAACACTTAAAGGCCTCAAAACGCGTGGTGTTGAGTTTTGCCTTAAAGAGGCACGATCTCCGCGTCCAAATGACTCCTTTAAAGCCCGAAATTACACGGCGAGGTAACCTTTTATGCAATAAGCATGTGAAGGTATCCTGTTGAACATGTTGTTCATATTCATTTCATACAATTTACGCCACCAAAAGAAGATTTTCATAATTCAATACCTTCGAAGAATCCACACCGAACAGTGATTTCTTGCTGATATTTTGAGGTCTTCATTATTTGCTACAGATTCTACTCAAATAAAATGCAAAAATTTGTTTGTTTATCTAAATATTGAATATGCCTCGATTCGGTTGAAGCATTCAATTTGGCGAAATCGCACTTAACACACCAATTTTTGGACAAAATATTGAACTATAATGAAATGATGAATTTTGTTTGAACTAAAAATTTCTATGAAAATATTGTCGCACAGTTTGAAGTTGTTAAGTTGCAAATGAAAGATGTTCAGGATGACCAAAGTTTTTTGTATAGAACAGTATCCTCCTTCAACTTTGATTGAGTTTCAATAAATACAAATATTTTATTCATTTTATTTCGATGAGACCACAAGTTTATCTTTTATTGTGAGTACTAAAATGTAAATTTAAAATTTCTTGGATTTGCTTAACAAATAAATTCCCTTTAAAAAGAAAAAAAAAAAAAGTCCAAGATTAATTAAATTCGCGGCACTTACTTCCCATTTTTTTTTATTCTACTTTTTTGTTATTTTAATTTGATGCTTTGTTCTATTTTTTTTTTATTTTTTTTTTGTTATTTTTATTTTTTATTTTTTTGGCTTCGATTTGTTTTAATTTGGACCATTAAATTGCGCTCAAATTGCTATTTTCTTTAAATAACTGCTCCCATCCCAAGTGCCACGCCTCATTCGGGGCTGATGGAAAATGCGAAAATAATCAAGAACATTGAGTGAAACGCACGTTTAATGGCTTTCAAGTGTAAACATTGAATTTATGTGAATATGTAAATTTTTATTATCATTCTATGCAAATTCAGAGTATGAAAAACAAAAAAACCCAAAATAAAAATAGAATATAGTAAGTAGAGAGCAAAATTTAGTGAAGCAAGCTTGAACAAACAATTCATCGAATGAAAAACAAATTAAAAAATAACAAAATCGATTTGTTGTTCAACTGAAAAACAAAAACCCAAAACAAAACAGAAAAAGTTTCGCATTAATGACGAAACTTTTTCATTGGCGATTTGTGTTGATTTTTCATTTTATAAAGAAAAAATTTTGTTTGCTTTAACGCGTTTTTAATTTTTTAGGAAAAATATCACATCCACACTCATCCATCCACACTAAGAATTATTGAACTCCTCCATTTTATTGAATTAAACTCATGTGGAATAAATCTACGATGAGTATGTAATCGAAGTTATTTAATGTTAGGAGTTTATTGGATTACTTTTTGCTATGTCATTTTTTATTGGCTTGTACAGAGGTGTGAGATGCATGTAGGTTACAAATCTGGTATTGCCGTCCCTTATTCTACAGGAGCGGATTAAGACATGTAGAAGCCTTCAGGCAATACAGTCGTTGGGGCCACTTAGTCATTTAGTATTAGGTTAGTTCGTCCTGAGAACATAGGCAGTTCTCTAAATTACACAGAACAGAATAGAATTGGGGAGAGCAACATATTGTACGTCATACATTTTAATTTTTAGGGTTCCGGACCCAATGGGTACTAAAAGCAACCCTATTGCAGAGACTTCGTTGTCCGTCCGTCCGTCCGTCTGTCCGTCCTCGGGTCATATCTCATAAACCATAATAGATAGAGAGTTAAAATTTTCATAGAATGCGTGTGTTCTATCCGGGCATCAGCAACAAATACTCAAACTAAAATATTTTCAAATACTTAAAGGGGTCCCCATACAAGAAACATTTTGGTTTGTATGGCAGCTATATGATCCAGTAATCCCACGATCTTGAAATTCGAATGGTTGGTGGCTCTATACATTAGAAACTTATATTTTCAGTTTGTTCGGACCACTAGGGAGGCTGCCTCCCATACAAACCCACCATTAAAATTCAGGTTCTTATTCAAAAACTTTTTTGTTTTTTGTCCTATCAAACTGAAATGAAAATGGATTTAGATACTATAAGTTTCTGATATAGGCGGGGTACATATGTTGGAATCAGCCAAATCGGACTACTAGGGGGAGTACCTCCCATACAAACCCCAATCTGGTAGTGTCAGAATTCATTTCAATAATGAGACTGAAATATTTGTATGGGACAGCAGAAAAATGTCAAAAGTGCTTGTCTCTGTTTCTGTAGCGAATATTCAAATAAGTACTATTTTAGTTGCCAATGCTCGGGAGTCGATTCGAGAGGAAATTTACAGAAATCTGATTTTGTTTCTGTTGCATACGACTCCCGGGCTTAATGGCTTTGCTACAAAGTTTTCTCTTTTTAGTTCAAATGCACTAGATTCTGGGTCTGTTACTGTTGTATGTATATATGTTTCTATGCTCTATGCGTCTTCCTGCGTTGCATGTCATACATATAATCATGCGGAATACCTGGGTTTGTTGCATAGTTTGATATATTGTTAGCGAATTCATGGAATATTTTTCATACTCTCAGCAAAGTTTTCACACCTTTGCTTCTTCTATTTGTAATGTATGTCAAACTTGGCGAGTCAGACGGCCCATCATCTGTTTGAAATTATCATTCTTAGGTATCTCATTCTTTGCTATTTCTGATAAGTTTACCAATGTTCACAAGTCAATTACAAGGTTCATGGGTCAAGTGATTTGCCTTTTTTGATACAGTTTATTTTAATATAAAAAATAAAGAATCATTAGACAAATCATAATTCCGGCATAAATTAGTCCCCATTGTTTACAAAAATGACTTATCAAACTCCATGAAATGATCAATTTAACATTACAATCGCATTGAATATTCTAATAGTAAAAATAACCCAATCAACACCTACCTACTTCGATTCAATTGAATACAATGTAAATGCAAGAACAAAAGAAGAAGTTTCATACATTCATACATACTCGTACATATCTCACTCAAGTGGAACCCATTATAAAACTCAATGATATTCTCGAGCATAAACGAATGAACAATCTGTTCATCATATGGTTTATGAGCATTAAGAGATGAATCCCGTAATCAATAAAACATGCTCCAACACTTGCCTGGTGGTGCCTCCACCTCCTCCGTCTGCGTCTAGAAGTGAAAAGCCCACCCTCTTATGCACATGCACACACTAATGATTTTATTATTGTACATTTATATGAATGTGTACAATTTATAATGCGTTCGTATCTTTTGAATTGTTGCAACATAATTGCTTTATGCTCTCTAAAATGTTTTGCCACCAAATTCAAGTAGAACGCATCATTGCATTGGGCACATGCAACCAACAACATAAGAAACAAAACATCAAAACTACTACAATAATAATAATAATAATAATTCAACATGCCCAACAAACGTCCCTCGATATTATATTGTAAATGATGTCTATGAAAGGCAAGAATCGGCAACGGCATGTTTACGCATAAAGTGAAAACATGTGGAGCACAAACTCGATTTGTTCTTTGGTGGTGCTGCATTTGCCAATGCAGATGCGTTTATGGCAAGTGCAGCAACAACATGCACATAGAAACACGCTTGGTCAGCGGCAGTTCCAACAGTAGCTGTTCCATACTAAACGTACCCACGTTGCCGGTCTCCGGAATCGGCATGGCTCAGCGTACGAGTGAGTACATACATGCCACAGCTGATTTCATGCCATAACAAAATGCATCGGTCTTAATGCTTGAGTGCATTTGATGGTGGCACAGCTTGTTCAGTTTAGTTCAATATTGTTGCATGTAGAAGCTAAAATGTTGCTGCCTTCCACTTCTGTTTCGTTGTATTTCTTTGATTTACGAGCCATAAACAACATATGCTGCTGCATGTGGAAACAAAACAAAAGTCTTCAAAATTTTGTATGCTCAGCCCAAAAATACTCGAACATACCATGGAATGCTTCATTAAAGTCATTAATAGCAATGTGTTCTCTTTTCGCAAGCAGTTCTACATACTTATGTCTATGTGTTTGTTAGTGGTGGTTGTCAGGCGGAAGAATATTTAAGTATTTACTATTTCAACCAAAGAAGTTGAAGATACCCAGAAGATTTGTGGAATTGTACTGATACAAAACAGAGCAGAGAAATAGTAGAATTGTATCCGAAAATACTTTGGAACTATCATTGCTAAGTAAATATATATAAAAAAAGGTCATCACATTGGTGACAATGGTGACGTGGGTCCTACTAAACGGGTTCCTAGTCTAGCCTATTGGACTGTAGAAACAATTTCTTAAAATCTACTAGATTAGATAGTAGAATTGTATCCGAAAATACTTTGGAACTATCATTGCTAGGTATAAATATAAAAAAAAAAATGGTCATGACAATGGTGACAATGGTGACGTGTGTCCTACTAAACGTGTTCCTAGTCTAGCCTATTGGACTGTAGAAACAATTTCTTAAAATCTACTAGATTAGATAGTAGAATTGTATCCGAAAATACTTTGGAACTATCATTGCCAGGTATAAATATAACAAAAAATAGTCATGACAATGGTGACGTGGGTCCTACTAAACGTGTTCCTAGTCTCGCCTATTGGACTGTAGAAAAAATTCCTTAAAATCTAGTTTATTATATCATAAGTTGTGAAATTTATAATTAATTTTTATTTATGAACATAATTGTCTACTCAACAAATATCGTATTGGGACTATGCATTAATTTTAAAGGTTGCACACAGATGGCGTTATTTACAACAGTATCGCATCTGGCAATACTGTAACTATATTCATGTCAAAGCCTCATCATTAGGCTTTATTTACCAGTATCTGTCATTTCGCTGAAGTGTACACAACATAGTTTTTTTGTGCTCCGAGTATGTCAACTTTCGTGCCGTCAAAACGCAATTTGCGGGAAGCCTTGCTTTTTTGCTTCAATTTGAAGAAAAATACCACCCAAGCCCGTCAATTGCTGTTGATGCCTACCCGAACCATACTCCATCGATTTCAACCTGTGAGTACTGGTTTCGACGCTTCAAAAGTGGTGTTTTTGATACCGAGGACAAGGAGCGACCTGGCCAGCCCAAAAGGTTCGAAGACGCAGAATTGGAGGCATTGCTGGACCAAGACCCGTGCCAAACGCAAGAAGAGCTCGCCGAAACGTTGGACGTTGACCAAGCAACCATTTCCAGACGTCTCAAAGCGATGGGAATGATCCAAAAGCAAGGTAATTGGGTGCCATACGAGTTGAAGCCGAGAGACGTCGAACGCCGATTTTTCACGTGCGAATTGCTGCTTGAACGACTTGGCCGGAAGGGTTTTTTGCATCGTATTGTGACTGGCGACGAAAAGTGGATCCATTACGATAACCCAAAGCGTAAAAAAACATAAGTCAAGCCCGGCCAACCGGCGCCATCGACGTCCAAGCCGAATATTCATGGTTCGAAGCTCATGCTCTGTATTTGGTGGGATCAGAAGGGTGTGGTGTACTATGAGCTGCTCCAACCCAACGAAACCATCTCTGGGGAAGTCTACCGACGTCAATTGATGCGTTTGAGCCGAGCATTGCTTGAAAAACGGCCGGAAACGGTCGAAAGACACGACAAGGTTATTTTGCAGCATGACAACGCTCGGCCGCATGTTGCACAGGTCGTCAAAACATACCTTGGAACGCTCAACTGGGAAGTGCTACCCCACCCGCCGTACAGCCCAGACATTGCTCCTTCGGATTACCACTTGTTCCGGGAGATGCAGCGTAAGCTGGCTGGACACCGCTTCTCTTCATATGAAGAGACCAAAAAATGGATCGATTCATTCATAGCCGCCCAGAAGCCGGAATTTTGGAGAAACGGAATCCGGAAATTGAAAGAAAGATGGGAAAAGGTTGTGGCTAGCGACGGACAGTACTTTGAATGATGTATCAATCCATTTTGAAATCGAAATAAAGTCCCATTTTTGGTGAAAAAACCTTTAAAATTAATGCATAGTCCTAATATAATAATATTTGACATATCCACGGAGAGTAGCGTTTAAACAAATTAAATTAATGAAAATAAATATATAAGGAATCCTTATTGCAAATAATTATCGGCCATGCATTTGCGGAATGCATCATTATAACCATCGCATGCTGCCTCATCAGTTTGATCTTGAGTGCAGTGCATGAACTCCTCCATTTCCCGAGAGCATGGTCCCTTTTTTATATCATCTAGGCGATTATTATAATATTTAGTGGCTGACGATGTGGAGCCCTCAGCAGCAATTTCTTTACCACCAAATAGGCTATTGAAAGCGCGTCCAATGATATTTCCAACTGAGGAACCCACGGCTACGCCACTAGCTGTGGCTGCCATTTCTTGAAAATCTGAAGGTTTTTCTGGGCTTGCTGTCATATTGTTGTTATTTTTTGTTGATGTTGCAGTGCGTGTTTCAGATGTTTCCCGTCTCACCATATATTTATTATATACAGATTTTAATGATCAAATAATATACAATATGTAAAATGTATTTATATTTTCAGCTGATAAAATTTTAAATTTGTTTTTAAAGATTTTCAAATTCTTTGTTGAAATGTTATCTGTTCCAATTCTATGTGAAGAATGAAATCATTTGATTTATAATTTCACAAATTTGATTTATTATTACCATAGGTTGCTCAGTTTTATTTTCTCTAAAAAAGAAAATTCACTGTTGACATTAAAATCTCTTTTTGTATGACTTAAAGACTATTAAAATGCCAAGGAATCTCTGCTTTATTCAACAACCAAAAAGTAAAAAAAAAATAAATAATTTTTGTTGTTTGTGTGAAAAGCACAAAAAATAGAAAATAAAAATGTTTGAAATAAAAATATTTTACATTCACACAGTCATATATTTTAATTTCCATTTACCATTACGAGCACATACTAGGTAGATACATAGATAGATAGATAGATAGATAGATGGGTAGGTTGATTGGTGTATGTTTTTCGTTGTTGTTGTTGTTGTTGTTGCTGTTGAAGTTGTGAACTAAAGCTGTATTACGAAGAGAACTCACAACACAATCAACAACAACAGAAAAAAGCAGGAAAAAAAAAAACAGCTACAACAATCCACTTAAAATTGTATTCCTATAGATACAACCTCATCTATATATCTACATAGAATATTGCGTTGATGCGTTAAATCTCCCAAGGGAGAATGATATTCGTAACGACAAATAGGTACGCGAAATTGCGAACATCAAAAAAAAAAAAGAATCAACAGCATAAGGAAACTAAGGTTCGCAGTTCAACACCCGGTTTATTCCTCCAACATACCCGCTCCAGAGTTGTTAGAGCGCGATGGTGATGGTGATTGCGTTGGTGACGATGTGGAAGTGAGCATATTTATGCAATGGATTTCTCATCGTTGTTGTTCCCTTTTTTTTTCGGTTTTTTATTGTATTTTATTTTATTTTTTCTTATTTTTATAAATATAGAATACAATTTATGTTCTTGTTATTGTTGATGGTACAGTATTTGCTGTTCAAATTTACATATGGGAATTTGTACGCCCTCGACACCCGAATAACAGAAAAAAATTGAAATAAAATTCAAAATGAGTTTTGTTTGTGGCATGTTCCATGTTTTTGCCTACCAAGCCATGTCCCTAAGGATCCAGGATGCTAAGTCAATGTTGTGTTGAGTCTGAATCGGATTCACTTTTGTGAAATTAAAAATTATTGACTAAAAATTCCTTCCATTTTCAAAATACAATAATGTAAAGAAAGCAATAAAACAAGTGAATATTTGTTTTTGTTATTATTATTTTATTTTTTTGCTATTAAATTGGAAAAAATCTTGCAAAATTATTGTATGATATGCAATAATAAAATGATGTAATGTAATGTATGTACTCACTCGTACATATTAGAATAACTTTTTGTTAGTAGTTCAATCTAAACAAATTTCTTATCGTTCAATCAAATTTTGTATTTATATTCTCCAAAGCTCTAAAGATACATAATTTGATTCTTGAAACGATTGGATTATTATTATTTTTTACAATAGAATAGGCAATTTCGAAGAGAGCATATCTCCAATTATTGAGTAATGTGTTTTCTTTTAGAAATGTTATATTTACAATGTTCCACATCGTTTTGTGCGACAAGGGTATGAGATTTTTCTTCAGAATTTATGGGTATGGGTGGGTATGTGGCATATAGAAATTTCGGAAAGGGCACATTTTCTCTGACATAAAAAAAAAACAACATTTTGCATGTGTATATTTTAGATAGTTGATTATTTTAAGGTGATTTCATTTTACATAGTTGAAGCCCAACTTATTACAAAGTGAACTAGCAACATTTTTCAGAATATATGTACATATTGTATTTACCGCAACAGGACTTTGATATCACAGAAAAATATCATCAAATCATCGATTTCTGAACATGATCTCTTTTAGGTGAGAAGCTTTGGGAGGAGTGTTCCAAAACATAAAAAAATCGGACAAGTGCGAGTCAGACTCGCACATATTCTGTGAGAATTTCAAGTTAGAGCCCGAGGACGGACGGACCGGTACGGAACCCTAAAATTGTAATGTTACAATTGTCAATCTACGTGCTCGATGCTCAATATGTTGGCATGGTAAAAGGCTCTTAATAAGATCAGTTAAAACCCTCTAGTTTTCCAAAATCGTGGTTGGACATAGCAGTATCAGTTACATATGTGTACTCTTTCTTTTTACCGACGTTTATACATAGAAACTATCGAATTATCGAAAATTTTATCGAACTCAACTAAAGCAATTATGTCAGATCAATTATCACTCTCATTCTAAGTTTCAGTTTTTGCTTTTTACACGTAGGGAAAACTTACAGTTGAGCTGAGACTGAACTGACCGTTTAACAAGCCCCATACTAACCGCAAAAATATATCATGCGTTTTTCCTTTCTGAAATAATAGGGGTTTGTGCCGAACCACCATCTCTGCAAGACACTCCTGCATACAAATAGAAGCTGCCAATCAACTATCTCAAAGTCATGGACATTATGACCATCATGTGCTTGCTAAATTCCATAGTTTCTATGATGAAGTTATCCATTGACCAACTTCCAGTGAAAATGAGAGATCGGAAGTAGTTGGTTATCATATTTTCTTTCACTACTTTGTAATTTACAGCATTTGTATAACATTAGACTATCATGAAAATAAAGTGGAATTTTGTGATTTACATCTCTCTAAAATCCTGAAATATTCTTAATTTTCGAAAAGGGTACTTTGCGGAAAATTTAATGGGAGCCTGATTATAAAGTAAGTACCTATTTCGATCGGCAACAAGTTCTCGTTGATAAGAAAAAAATTCACTACTTACCTTCTTCGACGATTATAGATGAAATTCCATTCTTATGCTCTCCTGAAAAATTTACATTTTGCCTATTCAATTTTGGTATAAAATCTTGAAAATGATGAACCATGTTGCATACCAACTCAAAATCACTATACAATAGATTATTTTGTTTTAAAATTGTGCCTTTACTTCGGATGGCCCTGTGTACTGGAAGAAGTAGAACCCTTATAAATCATATTATCTTGAATATAACGGTCAATGTCTCGCTGTTAATCCAACTTAAAATTTTGTAAGCGTTGCTACAATCATTTCTTATTCCGATTATGCGTTGATTCATAATTTTGTAGCTCTACGATTTCTTACCTCTTGACAACGGTTTTCAGCAGACTTTCATGATGGTATTGCCAGATGATACGAAGAAGTCAAAGTTCTTCGATCACTGAAAGAGATAATCTCTGTAAAAAATTCGGTTTTCCTTTTATAAATATATTTCAGCCATGATTATTCAATTTTTCCATTCTTCTTTGTTTTTTTTTTTTTTTTGAAGCTTTATGATTAATGAAAAGGGTCCATTCATATTACTTGTAGTATTGTATATTGCATTTGGCCAAGGGTCTTTTACTCGTATACACTACTATGTGAATGCTTTATTTACAATCATCTTATCATGATATCATCTTCATCATCATCTTCCCAACAGTCCGTTGATTTTGCTTTGTGTGTCAATTTTCATTTGTCACTAATCCTTACATTTCCGGCGCCAACTGATTATGTAAATACTGAAATCCATTTATTACTTTGTATACGTCAATTTCACTTCTTCTAGCATCGCTTAGAATTTATGCGACAATACTTCAATATCTCTGTCATCGTCAACGCCATCGTCATTGCCATTGCCAACGACGGACACATTATTTATGTAAATATTTCAATTTGCCAAACTAAAACTTCACAGCTTCATGCTTAACCAAGCAGGCTTTCGAACCAACTGACTGACTGACCAACCCTAGACAAAACAAAAAACAAAAAAAAAAAAAAACATAAAAAAAAAGATAGAAGAAAGGCGCCAGCACCTTGCTTGCTTTCTATTTGCTGTATATCCTTGTTAGTTATTAGTGATTGCAAGGCGTTATTTTGTCATTACTTAGCACATGCCCTCCCTCTTTGTAGTATACTTTCTCTTTCATAATACTAAAATACAAAATTATTTTTTCCAAATCTATTGACAACACTTTGTTCGTGAACACTTGCCGGCATTTGGTCGTGTTACCCTTTTCAGAATCGGAATCAGGAAGGAGTGAAAAATTTTTGTATTTCAGATTTTTTCGTAAACAACGACGAATACGAATAATAAACTTAATGGCGCCTAGTCCTTGGTTCGAGGCAGAGAATCAGAGCCATGCAAAGATGACATAATACATTAACTTCAGTTCGAGGAGTAGCATCAGTTTGCTGGACAAACAATTTACCAAACAAGTGAATGGCAATCCAGGAAAATGTGTCGCTCTGTTGCTGACTTTATGACAATGTTAGTCCATACATCCGTCGAACCGTCCGTTCTTCTGTCCAGAATCCATTGGACTTATTAACATAATGAAGCATTCGCCACGCATCAGCATCGCACTTTGTCTACGCATTATGTTAATAAATCTACTTTACCAAAATAGTCAAGTCGACTTTGTCCTTGTCGTTAATTCCTTGGTTTGGTTGTCTTTACTTTAATGAAAACACGAATTTATGCGTTTTCTTACACTCATTTCCATCTTATTGTCTGCTGTTTACTTTGCTTCTTCATGTTCATTCTGTTCTTTCTGCATTCTCCATTCTTCATGGCCAATGAAAAATATTTCGTGCAAGTGTTATTTATATCGATACTTAAGTAGCATTCTTCCAACTCCATCCAACTTCAACTCAATCATCTTCTTCTAGTGGTGTTACCTTACTTAGTTTCCTTACTGAGGTGGAGGCAGGTTACCTTGTTCTGTTCTGTTCTGTTCTGTTCTGTTCTGTGAAGTGCGGCTGAGGCATTATTCTTCTTCAATATTTGTTGTATTCAATTGTTTTCTTTTTTTTTTTTTGTTCTTCTTTATTTTTCTTCTGCCACAGGGTGAGTAAACAAGGGAACAAAACCACTTTGCACGTGTGCCTTTTGCTTCATCATTCGACACGTTTCCTGTTTTTGTCCTACGGGAATGCTACAATGTCCTGTGTTTCGTCAAATCTCGCATGGGCTGTTTGTTACCATACTGTGGCAGAAGATACTTGCACAAAAAAAAAAAAAAAAAAGAAAAGAAAGTAATCCATGTGAACGATAAAATAAAAGCCGGATACGTGGTTTGTTCTGGCATTTTCGAAAATAGTATTATGATATATGAAGGACATTGCTTTTTTTCCAGAAGTACATGAGTTCTATAAGTATATTAACACTGAAAGAAATTTTCAATAATCTCTGTGTGATGATACATCATTTTAAATTGTGATACTTGACTTCGATTGATTATTTGAAATGTAAAAGATTTCGTAATTTATTTAATTATACTAATGATTTTTAAGGAAAGGGTTCATCTCTACAATCTCTTAATGAAAGGATTAATGTACAATCTGTGACCTAAAATAAAATATATTAATCATCTTATATTTAGACTTTGTCATCAAAACAGTTTTCCCCCCCAATCCCAAAATAAAAGAGCTTCAGAATAATTTGTCCTTCTTAAGTTTTCTTTCATAACCAATTTTCCACTTGATGAATTACATTGAATTTGATCTCATGATATATAGATATTATATATGTATGTATATAGATTTAACCGTCTAATCAAATTTGTCAAACTGATTACAAAATTATCATCATTGATGATTGGGACTTTCTTCTTCTGTTCTTTATTTCTTTTTTTTTTTGTTGTGTAAGAACTTTGTTTTTTCTTTTGATTATATTAGTTTTACCTATTTTATCAAGCAAATTTTTCCTAAAGAGCTGACAGCTTTCCATCGATAATTTGTGCGTTGTCTCTTCCGTCCATTCGCTGCGTAATCTCTTGATTTTGCCTTTGTCATCTTCATCGTATCCGTCATCGTTTTTGTTGACGCGCATTATTAACAACAAATTGGCTGAGCCCAAAGGAAAATATTGTATTTATTATACCGAAGAGATACATCACTAGATAGATGAGACGAAATATTGTATTAACTAAGTAAGGCGAACCGTACCAAACTGAGCTGAACACAACTGAACTGAACTGAATATACCAGTTTCATAGCTCGTCAAACAATATTTATTTTATTTATGATATTTTGCTGGCGTTCTTGTCTCCATTGGTATGGTATGGTATGGTAGGCTTTTGTCGTTGTCCTGCTCCCTGCTATTTTGCTTCCAGTTGGCCAAGTATGAGTTACTGTCTCCAATCAGTTTAATGAAGAAAGTAATGCGTAGCCATAAAACGGGAAATCAATTTTGATTGCGCAACGAAGTGTATTCAGCATAAGTCGAAGTCACATTCCTCCTCCGGCTCAATCACAGTTGGTGGTTTCCACCCTCCCAGCCACTCAAACACAAAACTAGTTCGTCTTCTTCAGTTTTCTTCTATTGTCGTCTCTTGGTCTATGGAAAAGTTAAATCATTTGGATTTATAATGGTCGTAATTCTCGCAAGTGGTAACATATTTTCAAAGTAAACTCTCTCAATGTATTAAGGCTCATTTTGCAAGTAAGTTATTATCCAATTTGGGATATACAATATTTGTAAATATATAGGAAAGAGAAATCCATAAGCAAACTGTGGAAATTGAAATATTTACAAAAAAAAAAAAAAAAAAGTTATCACAAATTCAAACTAAATTACTATCCAAAATAATAAATTTCTAGGCCCAAGTAACAATTTTCCAATGATTAAAGAAGAGATTGTGAAATGGAATTGATTGTGTTTGTTGAAAATTGTTTAGTTTGATATATAGATTTCTGGGATGCTTTACTTAATTAATTAATTGATTTTGACACAAACATTTCACTGCGTCTAGAATATTCACACAAATAATGAGATTACCCGGGCCTTGTGTGATCAAGAATAGATAAGAAACGTCTAAAAGAGATTTTCATTACTTCCAGTAGAAAGCAATTGTGCTATACCTTCTCTTCCGTGTTCGCATCAATGCTATTAATAAGTTGGACTAAATTTCCAGTATTTTATTCTTGCTTCTCGTTGGTCTTTTCTTTGGACAAGTGGACTGAAACATAAAGTTCCCGAGTGACTTACTAAATGAACAAAAATGCACACCGCCCTGGCCTTGGCCTCATAATTATTATGGAGTCCTTTTTATGCGAAATTTGATCCAGCAATTTCTCGACAACAGCGCCACATATTGGATCCAAAAGTATTCTATGTTCATGGCTAGGACCAACCATACAAATGCTCAAAATTTGGAATCAGATGAAAGGTATGGCCGCGGATAAGACTCGAACAAATAAATAAGCAAACAAATAAGTATTAATGTTTATATGTATATTAAAAGATTAGATATATCAAAAATTAATTAAATATTGAATATACAAATTTTGTATAGTATTTTTTCTTGATATATTTGAAATATATAATAGTAATTTCTATTACATCTATGACTCTATGAAAGGCAATCGTCGCTTCTAAAAAATATGATCCAATAACTTAGAAAAGTAGAGTTTAATAAGATGTTAGATCATCTCGAATTTGTGCAAATAACTAACTTACTTATAAAGATCCAAATTAAGACTTCCATCACTAATGGTATATTATCCATAGATAACACTAAAATCCCATCTACAAATAATTGAGGGCAAATGATTCAAATGAATATATCCACAGGAAGTGTCTTAAGTGTGATAAGATAAGTGTGTATATATAGTTGCTGTTGTGTCCTGTATTCTAAAAAACGGTATTATACTAAATTTCATACTACGTCTCTCTGATCTAATGTCCAATGATATCATCAAAACACAATGTAAAATTTTTATGACTGATTTTGTCAATACATCGCCTGGGTTTAAAAGATTTGCAATCCATCATAATCTAATTCAAATTGGACTACATCTATGAGAAGGAGAATGACTAAGAGAAACCACAAGTAAGACGTATTTTATACAATATATATGTGTGTAATTAGACAAGCAGCTCTTCAACCCCTTGTTGCCTTCAACAATCTCCTTATTAATTATAAGAAAATGCTTGATTCAATTCACTCTCGCCGAAGGAATGGAAACAATAAAATACTATATAATTTACAAACATAGCTCCTGATGCACACCTTATAAGCACCAAACAAAAGTAAAATAGATGCAGACAACAGTCCAATGCCATTCAATATACCTAAGAGCCAATTGGAAAAGCAAATTCCTAGATATCCTATTATTATCGAACCAGTCTTAAGGTTAAAACAATAGCAAAAACTATCAACTACACAAATTATGAATCGAACAGTTTCTTCGCTGACATATTTTTGTAAGTGAAATTGATTGATTAATAGATTTTACAAATCAAAGAAATAGAGTCTTTAAATAAAATCAGTTATAGAACTCGTATTGAGATCGCAAGGGACAGTAATAGAGTTCAAAGAGCTTTTCCTGTATCTAACATTTGGTGCTCCCGATTGGCATAAATGTGGACCAGATGACCAAAAAGAAATTAGTATAACCTTTTTTTTGAAACATGTAGCATCAAAACAGATCTAAATTAGTAATTTTCACAGTCACTTAACCTAATCTAATCGTGAATTCGTCGTAGAATCAATTCTTGGAAATCAAATGGAATCATATTATTTCTGTCAAATTTCAGACTGCTTGCTCTGAGAGGCTTGATTGATTACTACATCTGTGCACCATAGTAACTTAAAGGCGTATAAACGTGACTTATCTATTGTATATTGCATCGAACAATAAATCTTTCTAAAGTTAATTTTAGATTAGGAATGTCCAACTCGCGGGCTTCGTGCGGTCCAAAAGCGGCAAGCACAGTGACCAAAATAAGACACTATTTCCTTTTTGTTGCTTCTAATTCTAAATATCTCTATTTTTCAGGCTGCCAATATTAAAAAGGTTTTACATTTCATCAATTAAGCAAGCAAAAGCAAAAAAAAAAAAGGAAAAATCAACAAAATTATTATTTTCATATAATAGAAATTTCAAAATGATTAAAATTATGGAAATTTTTTTGTGTTTATTATTATTCTTGTTCTTATTTTTAACCAGTCCTTTTATGCAAATTGAACTAAGAACAAATTAGCATACAAACATAGTAATGCATTGTGTTGTAGTCGAGGAGATCTGTAAATTATTCCTGGCATGTTTGGTTAGTTATAATGGCGATATGTTTGTGATGTGTAGAAAAGACCGCAATTAAATTTATAATAATGACACGTAACAAAACTATAATTATAAGGCAACTACTAATTTGTTAAAAAACATTTATATTGTATTTTGTTATTTTGTTGGGGCCTTGAGCACTCGAATAATGTTTCGGGAAATGGCTTGGAATTATACTTACTTAAGCTGGGTTCTGTGCTGTGTTGTAATGGATCAAAACATATTTATAATTTAACATACTGTTCCCTGGTCACGGCCTGGTTTACATGGTGGGTTGCGTGTTACCCACCGAATTCGAAATGTGTTCATTTTTTTTTTTTTTTGGCGGCGGCAGTGGCACAGATCGCGTTATTGGTGCTCATTTAGTTTTGGGTTTTCAATGTTATGTTAAAATTTACATTTATATTATTAATGTTGATTGGGTTACTCTTTCTTATTCCATAAATTCGTGAGCGCTGTATTCTTTTTATGTATAGTTTTTGTGTTTAAACAAATTAATTTGATATGCCGTTGACATCGTCAAACGTTACATGTTTATTAATTTAACAAGCTTTTTTTTTTGTTGTGTATTAAGTGAAAATATTAAATTAAAAATTAGAATATGAAATAAGAAATGCAGCTAGCTTTGGTCTCACTTAATGTTATACACACTTCATCTTGAAATGAATTATGTTGGATTACTGATTTGGGACTAAACCAAACTAGGTTTGGATGAACTGAGCTCGTTTTACATACAACATTTCACTTGCAATGCCTTTATAAACCATAGTGGAAGTCGCATTTTTAGGAGTTTCGAGGTGGTTATGTCACCAATATGCGAGTGGAGGCATTATGCAATTGCCTATAAAACAGTTAAGGTTTAGAATAGGCTTCAATTCTAGAATTCTAGACAGAGAAAGGAATGTGACCAAAGAAAGGAAACTAAAATAATTGGAACTTGAGGATATTATTGATGCTTAGTATGCTGAGATAAGGCCTTCTTGTTAGGTGTTTAACTAAAACCCTCTCACCTTTAATATATGGTACAATACTTTGTGGTATCTCCAAAACATGGTCAATGCCTACTGTCACAAGCATTTGGCTACAATGCAACTTACATCAGTTTCCTGAAGTGTACTCGTATATAATAAAAAAATATCTACATATATGTATATTTTTGATTGCGTAGAAAAACAAAAAATTACATATTAAAATGTTATGCACGTTTCACGTATGGGCTACGAAATAAAATCGTTCGTTTGTGAAACTCTAATTGAATCAAATATTATTTTTTGTATTATAAAAAGAAGAATAACTGTGATGATTATTGAAATTGGCAGAAATGGTTTTAAATTTCATTTAATATTACAATAAATATTCAAAACAAACAACACATAATTTTTGATCAATATAAATATAATACTTAGGTGTATGGAAGTAAATCTATCAATTTCCAAAATGGAAAAGTGTCGGTATAAATGTTTTATCTAAGTTAAAGAAAAGAAAGTGTTATATGAAAAAAATAATTTCTAAAGGTTTTTTATTTTATATATATAAATAATAAATCATTTTGGGAGTTTTGTATAGTGACAGTTCTACTAGTAAAAAATACTGTTAAAAAATACTGTTTCTTATAAGTTACTTAAAATATTCGAATGTTAGTTTTACTATTAAAGGTTATGCTAAATAAATACTAAATGATAAATATAAAAATTTTCTCTATAATATTCTGTCTATTAAGTTTCATGGTATTGAAGTTGTTAAACTTGTGATTTTCAATAGATCGTTTAGCTGGGAAATGAATCGTTTAAATTTATTACGAATGCCACAGCCGGACTATCATCCTCATCTCATCGTACAAGTATTGGACTTCTGACCGACCGAACCGAAGTCACTCTGTCACATCAACATCACTATAAAAATTTACATTCAATTAGGGAATAACTTGGTGCCCAAGCCAAGCGTAAAATGTATTCAAGAAATGCTGCTTCTGATGCTGATGCTCTCCTACTTTACTCGTACATAAACGTGGTGCTATACAATCCAATTAGTAATGAAATACAATGCCATTTTTCACAATATTTCCAGTGTTCCTAGTTTTTGTCCTGTCTTGGTTCGAAGCCAAATCATTGCCGTGACACATTTTGAGCGTTCGCTCACAGCTCAAATAGATGTGTAATTTAAAACTCCCAAAGGATTTGAGCGCTTTTTGCGATATTTCCATTTTTAATAGCGTTTTCCTTTTTCTATAGTAGCATATTATATTATAGTTTGTAAAAGAAAAGTTATAGGAAAACAAGAAAAAAAAAGGGGAAAATAAAAAATAATAGAAAGAAAGCGAAACGATAACAAAGACCAAGACGACGACGACGACGACGACAACAACACAGATCCATCATAAAATCCAATTTGATGATGTTTAGAGCGCTATTTTGTACTCCGTTGGACTAGTCTCCCATCTCATCTCGTTTCGTTTCGTCCCGACTTGACTAAACGATAAAAACGTAGAGTTGAGTTGAGTTAAGAGCGTCGACCGAAGAATGGAAAACTAAAGTACAATAAAAACTAAGTTAACGAACACTGACACCACCACCACCACCAGCACCAGCACCACTATCATCAACATCATCGACAACGCACGGATTTAATGAACAGGAAGAAATACACTCTAAACTAAAAACCTTTGAGAAAAGGAAATGTAGGAAAAAAAAAAAACTGAAAATGATAACAATGGTAGTTGGGAATGGGTTTGAATGAAATTAGGGTTAGGCAATGGCAAAATTGCTCGTACATAAACATTTAAGTTTAAGTTTGTTTTATGGTCAAATCTTGACATTTCGTCCATTAAATGATATCCTAAAGCATTTTTCAAGGCAATTTTCAGTTATGAAAAGGAGAGTGAAAAAGGAAACAGCCAAAATCGCAATGAATGACAGAATGAATGAAATGGATGGATGTTTGGACGCATGAAGGATTGAATGATTGAATGAATGAACGGATGAATGTCTGAATGAAGTAGAAACTCGTGGCATTTTAGAGATGAATGATTAAAACGGTTCGTTGGTTGGTTGTTTAGTTAGTTGATGGATTTGGATAGATCTGCTCGTTGTTATTGTTGGCGTTGCAGGCATGAATTTTACGCACATTAACTGATGATTCCTGATGTTGATGGATTACCACTTTCCTCCATCATCAGAAGAAGAGTGACGCCGCCGTATGTGTGTGTATGTTTTCCTTTTTTGGTTTTTCTATTCGCGTTGCTTTTGGGTTCGATTATCGCGCACACACACACACACACACACACATCAAGGCCCGGCATGTAAGGGGAGATTAGAAATGTTTTCATTATGGGAATAGAAAGCAGCAACGAATAATTCTTATTTGACTTAAACCAACAAGAATACATAAATATTTAAAAGCCAAAAAATTCTGTCTTGCCAATAAATCTTACTCAGCTTTTTTTAAACAAGTTTTATATTTACAAGAGATATAATTTTTTATATTTTTAATTTAAATTTTTAATATTTCTCGAAGTCAATTGAGCTTCAGAAGAAGTCCACAATGAAATTGCTTGTCTCAAACCAAGCA
Source organism: Amiota minor (assembly GCA_037043295.1). Classification (NCBI taxonomy): domain Eukaryota; kingdom Metazoa; phylum Arthropoda; class Insecta; order Diptera; family Drosophilidae; genus Amiota; species Amiota minor. The sequence goes on from JBAMAW010001063.1 coordinate 1,942,825, forward strand.
AATCTCCTGGTTATGACGAATTAGATGCTCTCGCCATCTGAGTCCTGTCTGTGAAAAACTTTGTTGCTACTTGTTGAGTTTTTTTTATGAAATCTTGAGGCCTTGATCAATGGAAGTATTCTGATGGCCAAAGCAGGGAAGCCAGCACACAAAGTATGTTCCTCGTTATCAATTCTTACCTTTATAAGAGAAATTTTATGTCACATGTAAGGGTTTGGTGACTCACTCTGATCCAACCGCCACGTCATCAATTTTGCAGAACCAGCTTAACATAATAGAGATGGAACTTTGGCGTTAACAAACATAAATCCACACATTAGAGACACAACCTTTCCGCCGCCACAGCTAAGCGGGAACAGCATACCCATCAACACCTCAAAAGCACCTCGGATTGACACTTGATAGGCGGTTGTCTAAGGAACCCCACTACTACTAAAAATCCAGGATAAGCTGGCTCTTGTGGCTCAGTTCTAAACTATGCTCAAGAAATAAGATCATCCTCTAGAAAACAATTCTTAAGCCAGTATGAACTTATGGCATTAAACTCTGAGGAACAACTGCAAAATCAAACGCCCAAATTATACAAGATTTTTGGCTCAAGCTCTTAAGGAGGCATATAATATAATATGTTCGCAATATTTACAGAGACCTTCAGATAACAACGATGACTGAGGAAATTGAGAACTGCAGCAATAAAGGATACATATTTTGGCTTGAATCACACGAAAAGCATTTTTTCTTCAATATGTTGGACAAAAGCGTGTACAGTCTCATGTTAAAGTTTTACCATCCCCTGGATCCTTCCTTATAGATGACCGGAGGTTTGTCCTCCGAAGGACTGCAAAAAAGAAACTTTAAATAATGTATTAATTTCTACTCAAAAAAATTGCTCATTATCCTTTTTTGTACAGTTGCTTATAAAAAATATAGTTAAAAGAAGTAAAAAATATATACTTCTCGGATGACACATAAATAAAAATAACCTACAAAAAACTATTTTTGTTTAAAGCTGCATGAAGAATACAGATTAGATTAGAATTGATCAGCACAACTGCAGGAGCTAGTTACCACACCAAGAGTCTTTTATAAAATAAAAAAGTTGAGAATTTTTACAGATATATTTCAGTTCTTTCTGAGATAAATATGAAGGACTTTACCATATTAGATCTTGAGTGTAGCATAACAAAGGCTCAATTTTCCATCTTTTTTTTTTTTTTTTATTTGGCTGCTTTGTCCACTTAAAAAGAAGACTAAGACTGTAAGGATACTCTAAAGATCTTCTCTGAGATCTGTGTGTCATGAAGGTTTTCGCTACCCTAGTATCTTTTGTTTTCATTCACTCTAGGTGGGATTTTTGGCATCCATCCATTACATGATCTTCAGTTTTTTGAAACCCCAAAGTATTTCAAGTCCAATAAACCTACTGGCTATCTTTTTTTCCAAATTCAATGGCGCTTTTACTTTAAATATACTAACTTGCATGGATATGACTGCAACTGTGGATTTGCTGTTCTTTTTTCATGAATTTCGTCCTTAGAAAGTGAGCTTATTTGATATATGATCTAAATGAGCGCAATAAATATTAATAATCATCTATGGTTTATAATATTTACATATACATATATTTTTTGGTGACTTGAGGAATTAATGAAGACTTGTTTAAAGAAGAGACCAACCAAGGATTACCTTTAAAAATATTTCATTATTATTTTTGTTTTTGTTTTTTAATTTAAAATAATTTTCAGGTATTTTCTTTTTTTAGATTTTCTTATACTCGTATGCTTATAAAATAGAAGGTAGAGAAAATTGCGTATACGCGCCGTGGGGCGTTCAACTGAATTGATGTCAGAAGAAGGTTTCATGCTTGCCCACATTGAAATTGACAATTTGAGTGAAGATAAAAATACAAAAAAAAGAAAAACAATAAAAAATGATGCAAAAAAGGACAAGACAGGACTGAACAAAACAAAAATGTAAAAGAAAATGTTCTTCTTTGATTGACGTAACAAAATTGCGGATAACTAAGACAAGGACACACACACAACGCACAAGTAGTAATATCTTTGACGATAATAATGAAGATGATGTGGATGTGGATAAAAAAGAACCTTGATGATTGTCTAGTTTTGGGGAGCTTTAGGTAACAGTAGCAATAGTATGGTGATACTTTCTGTAGTAATGGTTAAATCTTGAAGTCTCTCATCCATTCTCTCTGCGGCAAAGGGCAATAAAGATAAAGCGCTTTGCAAAGCAGTAATGTTAGTGCGGCCGGCCCTCATTGTCACATCGCCCTGAATGTCACAATTCTGTGTGACTCTGTGAAGGTTTGCCATAAACTTGTGTCCAACTTGTGACAGACACGTGTTGTTGTGAAGCAAATTCTTATTGGATGTTGCTGCGTGTTGTTGTGAAGTTAAATGCCCAAAGGTATTTTGTTTAGAACTTTATGTATTTTTTTCCATTCTACAATATTTTCCCTGATTCACAGTTGATTTTGTTTGACTCGCTTTACATCTTCGCTTTATCAACTCTCTTCCTCTGTGTTTCTCTCTCTCTCTCTCTCTAGGCGTATTTGTCCTCAGCTCAATGTGTTTCCTTGGTTTTGGATTATCTGCCATGGATTTAATTTCCGTGTAAATATAGTACTTTCTTTTCTTCCTTATTTACATAGAATATTGAAATGAATAAAATAAAAGGGACGCGTGCGATAAAAATCTTTATATTGCGACTTGGTTTACTGGAATCGGAATCGGGGTAAAAGTAAAAGAAAAATTGCTATGGCTTTGGTGGCAACCTTTTTTCGCTTCATTTAAAAGAAGATATTTTCTCAAAAAATTCAGGTCTGTTTTTGTTATAAAAGATACTTGTTAGTGTTTGTGAAAAGTTTTGCGTAAATTGACCTTAGGCTGTGAGAGAACAACAACATCATCAATGTGAAAAAATAATTATCATGTAATATTTTAAATCTCTTTTTTTTTTTTAAATTGAAATTGAATTAAATTTTTTTTTTTTGTCATCTTACTCACCCATTATTAGAAAAAAATTAATCCCATAGTTGACATGGAACCACGATGGCATGGCAAATTTGGGAAATTTTCATTTGTGATCTACAGTTGAGGCTACAGTTGAAGTTAAACTGATTTTTTCGAGCAATAAAACGAAAGCTTCATATTAAGGTTCGTCATTTCATTGGTGTTCAATTTCAGACTTGACTTATCAAGCGTGTTTAATTTGATATTTGAACAAATTCTCGGCAGCGGGCGTCAATAAAACACCACGTGCAACCATTTTACGAGTTGTACATCCATGCAAATAAACACGGACAGAGTCATCCATCTATTGAAGAATGGCGCATTGCCTTTTTGAACAAACTAATGATTTACTTAGAGTGTGGCTTTGACCTTCTTGGTTGCTTCAATAAATGCCAATATTTTCTCTTTCACTTTACACTATACAATTTAAAATAAATGATGAAAAGACTTTTCCATTTTTATGCAAAATAAACAAAAACTAACTTCAAAGTTGTAAAGAACAGAAAAAGATGCCAACACCACCCTTGTTGTTGTATTTCCAACAAAGAAGCCTTCCTTCGAAATATTATTAAATAATATTATTTCATTCAAATACATTTATACACAGTACACTTATCAGCAGTTATAAAGCTTTAATACTTTTATGAGAATTTATTTTATGGTTTCATCTTGGTCTCTTCTGATAACAAAATTAGCTTCTTACTCTTTTTCACTTTGTTTGATTTTAGTCCCTCCGACCATTGACTGTCATTACCACAAAAAGGGAAACCTGCACCCACAATACACAAACTTTGATTCTACCAAAACGAAAAACCAAAAATGAAAGGAAAAAAAAAAAATTAAATTCTAAATGCCACAACTAATAAAATTCTATGAAAAGCGCTTTTGAATGTCCAACTTTCTACGCCTAATTGTAACACAAAATGTACAAGTTGGAAAATTGAATCGAAAGTACGAGTACAAAGAGTTTTTGTAAGGAAGAATGAAAAGAAACCAAGAGAATGAATGAATGAATGAAAGCAAAAAAAAAGAAAAATTGGCTTTTGTATGCCTTTATAGAAACATTGACCCGGTCCGGCTAAGTAAAACTAAGGAAGGCAGCCAGTCAGAGGTTTTCAGAGGCATTCAGAGGCATTCAAGGCATTATCATTAGACCCACTTTCAGTAAACAGCACACAATCATTCTGCTGATGCTGCTGCTGCCGGTGCTGGTGGTGCTGCCGACAAATGATGAAGTTTACCAAAGCGGCAAAGCAGATTACTTCATTAATTTTGATTAAAATTAAAATAAGTTTGTCCATTTGTATGTTATAAAGGACAACGACGCCGATAAACAAGTGAACTTAAGTACAAACGAACGAATGAACGAGGAACTAAAGACCATTTGCCATTGCTCAAAAATGAAACTCAAAGCGAACAAGCGAACAAGCGACCAAAAGAAGGGCATAAATGAACAAACGAGCATATAAATAAATAAAGAGGCTTATGTGAGTGTATAAGTTTGTATGGGAGTGTGTATGAGTATCTGACTGTGGGTATTTGTGAACAACCTGCCCAAGTCAGTCTGATTGGAATTGTATACACTGGAGACTATTTTCTCAGTTTCACGTTGTGGACTTTTTGTATTAAAACTGAGTAGAAACAGAGGCACAGAACCGACACTCAACCATTACATCATTCTTGGTGAATAAAAAAAAAAAACAACAAAAGAAAAAAGAAAAAAACAAGAAAACTTGATCCCAATGGAGCCTCTTAAAATATGGAGAGAATGAAGATGAGTGATGTTATTTTGGGATAAAAAAGAATGATTTCGAAACAAAAATACACATTAAATTCATTTATTGATATTGATATCTCAGTAATTACTCAAGTAAATAAAATATTTATACGTATATGTATTAGACAAATATTACTGTCGCTAAATAACAGAAGGACAATTTCAATTTGGCGTTACGCGATACAAATCTTGAGTATAACGGCTGCCAGCAACATTCAGAGAGATCAAGCCTTCCACAACAAGGCATTACGCCGCAAAATCTTGCACAGGGACCTGAGAATGTCCACGGTACTCGATGGAAAACCCCCAAAACAGCAACCGTCACCATCCAAGGCTGCAAAATCATCCAAATAGCCTGACGATGGTACTAACCCATGATGTAAGGAGACGTCGATTGAAGAAACTCCATCCTTACTATTTTTTAAGTAGAAGGTCACTAGCTACATAAATATTCTTTATTCTATATATAAGTTTTTAATGTAATTTTGTGCTAAAATATGATAAAAACTTGAACCATAAAAAAAAAAACAACTTTTTACTAATAAAGGTCCCCACAAATTGAATGAACATACTGATCTCTTAAAGATTATATACACCATAGACTAAACAACTCGCTCATCAACTTGTGTTTGCTTTCATTTTGAGAACGGAAATTTGTTTCCCTCTCCAAAAATACAATCTCAAAAATTTAAAAATGAAAACGCAAAGTTTTGTGAGTGACTTGTTCAGTCTATAGATTTATATATACATTGCTGATCTCCTCTCGGCTCCAATTTATTACTGTTCTGCTCGACCTTTTCAAGTTATTTCTTCTCGAAAGCCTTGAAAATAAATATTTTTTTCTAAGGACCATTGGACCATTTGGAATTCCTGTATTAAGTACATGTTTTGTTTGAATATAATATATACAATATTTTATCATCTTCCACTTTTAGTATATTTTCACTATACTTCATCTATACAAATATTCTAATTCGAATAGAAGAACTAAACTATCATCGGGATGTGACGTTCTCTATGAAAGATCGTGTCTCTATGTATCATGCGGTATCATCACCACTCACAATTCCATATATTCATATTACACATATAGCATTGAGACCGAAATATTTGTGTAGGAAATATACGATCCAGTAATCCTAGGTTTTTGAAATTTACATGGTTGATGAACATCCCTCAGGCGCTTATAGTGTCCAAATTTCAGTTTGATAGTGTAAAAACCAAAAAGCTTTTCTAATAAGAACCTGAATTTTGATGAGGTGTTTGTATGGAAAGGTCAGTTTGACTATTCTGACAAATCTAGATGTAATATTTCAGCTCTTTAGCTCAAAAACTAAGGGAACACGACAGACAGAGAATTTCGACGGAAATGTTTTAATCAACTCGAGCTGATCCAGAATATATACTTATATAGTTTATGGGGTCTCCTTCTTGAAATATTAATCACTGCGTGAAGATTATAAGAAATCATATCGACGCCACTGGTTTTGTTCTGGGGATGGTTGGTTATTTGTGGCTGTGAATGTTTTTCGTGAGCGACAGCAGCTGTGTGTGTTGTCTTTTCAGTGGACACAATTTGCTACTTCTTTTATACATTATTTTTTTTTTTATAAATATTTCATAATTCTGCACAAAACTTGACAATGACGAGAACAAAAACGTAATTTAAAGTATTTCTTTTTATTTTCTCCTGACTGGACCTTAGTTTGGGGACACTTGATTGGCCTCTGGCCGAGCTTAATAATTAAGTTTTTTTAAGGTGTTGGATTTTTAATATTTCATTTTAGTCCTTAGTTCACTCAGCCAGTCTCTTCCCATTTTTTTCTTCATATATTTTCTCTCTTCTTTTAATTTTCCCAATTGGTTTTGACACACACACACACTCAATATTTTCTTCACATGTCAATCAACAATTGTTGCAATCGTATATATTTTCCGGAACTTTTCCATTAAATGTTTTAAAAATTCTAAACACGCAAAAGTTGTTTCTTTAAACTTTCCTCTTTTAAATGCTTGTTACACTTCATTTACGCCAGTTAAATTCGCTCTGGTATTCTCTGCACTGGATGGATGGATGGATGGATGGATGGATACATTTTCACCTTGGTTGGACATGGCATTTGGGTCTATCTGTTGGTTCTGGTTGTATTATCGTCATTTAGCCGCACCTATGACGACAACCTTCTCAAATGTATTTTTGATGTTGTTGGTTAAGTGCGTCATAATAATAAAAATAGGAAAAAATTTATTGTATTTCTTAACGTTTCTCATAGATTTTTGCTTTGCTTTCATTTCTTACTCGTAAATGTCTGATTTGGATTTTCTTTACAATATTCTTCACATGCATTGCGTGCTGCGACAAATCAAAAAAGTATTACAAATTCAGCTTAGTCGATGTTGGTAAAAATTTACTACTGGCTTAAGCCTTCTTGTTAATATCATAAGGATCGTTGTATTGTATTATGAAAGTGAGTTTCTTACCTATATCAAAGAAAGCTGTGAGGTCAAATATATTATTTTTGTTATGTACTTAGAGAAGTTTTGTTACAAGCTTCCGTTTAAAACTAATATTCTTTCCCTTCTCTGTGTGTACTACATATGTATGTAATCGGTTATAAAAGGAAGTAGAAAATATTGTAACTCATCCTAAAACTGTCAAGAACTTTTAAAATGTCAACAGTGAGGGTTCCAAAAGGTCATGGGTTGGGTATGATGTTGTGTGTGATGGGCATAAACATCGTTGCATGGTCATATATCGCTCACAAGATATAAAAATAAAAAAGATAGGTTCCTCAACGGAAAATATGATTTTATGTTAGGTATGAAGAAAGAGAGAGAGTGAGTTGTGGTTTTGAAAAGTGTTAATAAAAACCAATTTGTTAAACTTTGAACTTTCGTTCTAGTTTTTAACTTATGATTCCATTCGTTTTTAATATCCTTATCCTTAGGAGCACTTAACTTTTCCATTTTGATGAAATTATGTGTAAAGCCTTAACTTTATTATGAAAGGATTGTATTCTTAGAAAGTGTATTTTAGTATTATTAGCTTAGAGAATAGATTATCTGGAATCTATTGTGTCAGGATTTCAAGCCATAACTTTTACTCGTTTTGTATAATAAAGGCATTCCTCAAGCAACACTGCACCATCCAGTTAATGGTACAAATATCCTCAAAGGCTTTTGGTTTCGTATATGCACAGAAAGCATTTACTACCTCCATGGTAATTAGCCTGCACTTTTTGAAAGACAAATTCATTTTCTTGAGAATCCCTTCTTTGAAGAGTTGGCTCTCCCTGAGAGATCTGACACCTTTCATCCATTAATAACTGTGTTTTAATTTCCATCAATCTCACATTTTCAAGCATCGCAATGAGCCTTAAGCCCGCCCCCCTAGTGAACCTGACTGCAAGTAAAGATTCCTTCTCGTTTTTTTTTTTTTTTCTTTTCTGGGTTCTTTGATTGATGAGCTTATGATGTTAAATAAATATTTAATGCGATTTCAAAATTCATTTTAAAATGTAAAAAAGTAATAATTCTATCATTTCCTATGCGTCCTTATCAAAAAAAATTGTTTCATGTTCTTGATTAAAAACATCTCCAAACAACGTCATCTTCAATCAGCAAGACAGTACCTACAATATGTTCGAGTATGAATAACCTTCAAGATATAGACGACAAGGACATTCAACAACTGAAACAAATATGTTCAAGAAATATGAAAAAAAATCGTAAGTACTCTTCTTTGAAATCAATATTTATCTTAAAGCAAATGAACCAAAAGTAAATTGCGTATAAATTTCACAAGTTACAGCATTAAATTATTCCATGATGAAAGCGATGACGGTGATGGTGATGGTGATGTTGATGTAGATGTCGAAGTCGACTTCTTGTAGCGGAAATGTTTTCCTCATTTATATATATATATATATTTTTTGTTCACGCAGTGTCACAACAATCGCATCTGCCATACGCTTTGAACTCCACTCCACAGTCCAATCCACCCTATACTTCACTTAGTAGAACCCACGGGGAGCTCATGAGATGTTTGTTACTACATAGAAGGAACGCATCAGTGCAAAGTACACTCAAGTGTAGCGGAAACAATTTTAACTACACTCTTTTGCGCAAGGAAAACCATAAAAAGAAATGAAAAACGATAGCGATGATGAAAAGGAGGAAACGAAGAACGAGAAAAATGAATGACAAGGAGCTGGGCGGCATCAAAAATTTTGTGTAGGGTAAATTTGTACTACTATGTGCAACAAGGACTCAGCTGCTGCTGAGGTAGGATGTTGTTGATGTTATAAGGCAAAGAGTGTCGTCGTCGTCATCATCGTCGTCGTAGAGAGAATAGTAAAAGAACTGAGAATCACTCAAACATCTGTGAAAAAATAATTCATGTTATGCAGTCGCACATACTACATAACCCAACACACCACACCACCCTCATCCAATGTCCTTCTCATTCTCATTCTCGTCACCGTCATCATTATTACCATGAAAAGAAGCTGTAAAAGCAACCAAAGTGCTGGCACCTTCAGCTTCTTGTTTAGCCATGCACTGCAACGGCTGAATCGCTTTTCCCCCGTTCTATTGGTCCCCCATCCCATATTTCGAGAACCCACAAAAACCAAGTAGCAAGAAGCGTAGCACAGTGGTTGGGTGTTTTCTTGTTCTAACATTGCTGCTTTAGCACATTTGTAATTGTTTCCTTTTGCTTTATGAGTTTTCTAAGACTTGCGTTCTTTCCTATGCCATTCATTCACTCAGTCCCCGTACTCTACTTGTGCTCTCTTTTGTTTAACTGCTTCTTTGAAAGCAAACCGTTACCACCGACTGACTACCCACCAAACGAACGAACGAACGACCCACCCACGACTCCTTGGAAAGCCACAACATTCGCGCATACTTGAAATGCTTTTTAATCGCCGTCATTAACATGCCAACGCGTGCAAATTTTCTTTCATTATTTTTTTATGTGTGTACGAGTACAAGTTCTTTCTAAGCAGTAATGAAAGAAAAAGTATTACGAGTACGAGAATGAAAGGAACTCAACGTCGCGTCAATTCAAGAAACGCATTTGAAAAAACGACGAAAAAATTGAAATAAATTTTAATGCAGTCACAAACGAACACATTGCCCAATTGCCTTCCTAGAGAGGATGGGAAGTAGGAAGTAGGTAGTAGTAGATACTTGTTAGCACTCAAGGTTTTGCATTACTTTGAGACCACTTAAATATTGTCCTGAAGAAAATGACCAACTTTGAGTTAGAACATACATAGTCGCATAGTAAAATTACATATAATAATTTAGGATCCTTAAACCATGAGAAGAGTATGATTTCATCAACCATAAACACCATACAAAATGCATACAAATTTTACTAATCTTAAATGTTTTTAGAATAACATGACCAAATTGAATAAATCATCCATTTTCTTAAAAAAAATATCCAACTTTAAGAGTCACAATGAAATTTAAACAATTCAGGATCCGTAAGTCTATTAAAATGCACAAAAATATTGTTACGTTTTACACAAACTTGGATCCATTTATGTTAATCTTTTGATTATGACCAAATCTAATAAAAATCAAATTTAAAAGTTCTATTTGGATGAATATGAAGGGAAGTGATTAAGGCATGTGGGTGATTCTGGGCAGTTTAATACAATATTTCTTGTAAAAAATTACACAGTATTGATTGGGAAACTATATTTTTTGAATTCCTATTTCATCAAACCGTCATGACATATGTTGATGACCTTGAGTCCACTGAAAATTTTGTTTTTCATTTTTTTAAGGATTTGTATAACACAAATTTGCAATCAGTCCTAAGAACTATACTATATACTAAGAACTACTTCTACTACTACTACTAAAGGTATGAGGCCCACTAGACACATCATGGAGCCCACAAGCCTTATGCCTATGAATAATCTAGCGTTGGGTGCAGTGAAGATGTTTGCCCATTACAAAAATATGGCATTAACGTGGTATGACTTCTGAAAATGACAGGAAACTGTCAGTTGAAATTCGATAACTGACGTTAGCTAAAGTTCGAGTTCATCTTTGTGAGTGATTTGTATGAGTCATGTTTGTAGCAATGTGCGAAACCGAGACGTTTTGGCGACAAGTCATTTGCGCCTTCTTGTTTTATCATCAATGTAATCATCATCAACATCATCATCATCATCGTCATTGTTATCAACTCAATCATCATTGCCATTATGATTATAAGTAGCACTCATTGTCAGTATTATCATCATCATCATCATCATCACCATCATCATCATCATTAACGCTTGTTGTCTGCCTGTCTATGGAATCCATGTTTGTTTGGTATTTGATGAGCGCCTCAGACTCAGTCTCAGCCACCCCTGATCGTAAATTATAAATTATGTTTGTTTTTGTATGTTACTTTTTCCACTGGGAATTGAGAGCAAATCACAAATGTTATAGGCTGAAAGAAGGTTGGCTGTGTTTGAGCGGGGACATTTTTAGTCTTGATAAATGGATCGTTTTGTGAAGTAACAAGTACATCTTGTTTTTCGATGCGTGCGTGTTATATGCGCGACGTCTACATGTGTGTGGCTGTGGGTGGCGTTGCTAGTGCTAGTGCGGGTGTCTATGACTTTGTCCAGTAAAACGGACAGGGGAGATAAACGATGACATAATTTTGAGGCAGTTTTTTGTGTTTTTCTTTTCTTTTTTTGTTTGTAATTTTAGGCAATTTGGTATTGTGTAGTGTGTTCTTTGTTCGTTTACATTAGCTAAAAGCAACTTAACGCTAAAAGGAATAATTTATTATTATTTTTCATCTATAAGAGCATTTAATATGATAGTCGTCAGTGGAAGAAAGATTTAAAATCAAGATCTCAAGTATAATTGACCTTTGAAAAAACGGCTCCCAAAAAGGTCCAATTTTAAATATTTATCAATTTGTTTTAGATGAATAGTGGAAGTAAAGTGTGTTAAGTTTTTTTCAGTAGATTGTTAATTTTTAGGAATTATACTCATTAGAACACACAAATTAATTATGTCTTCCTGTCCAATTGGATTCTCTTTGGTTAGAATAAACTGTACAGTTGTCATCGTTTTTCAGTCATAACAGCACACCTTAAGTTCTGCGTAGTTAAAGTGACAGTGAAGGAGCTCAAGATTAGACAACATTAAACCATCTTAACCTTCTAACGTTCTAAAAAAAAATGAAGTAGTATGCCTCTCCCTCATAAGCACAATATGGAAGTGAAACATCTTTAGCGAATTGAGGTACATCCAAAAATTAGTGAATTAAATGTGACGGAAATCAAAATACGATGATGGTTCAGGGACGTAGTGGGAAGACGCAGAAAACAATTCGCATTGTCTTGTGCGGGTTCGTCTGCAGCGTAAAGAATTAATGCTTATGCATGAGTAAGAGAGAGATAAAAAATGCTTTACTGATTGTACTTTACAAAAGAACGTACGAAAAAGTGGGCGAATGACCGAAAAATAAAATAATTTTTTTGTATTGAAACTATATAATACAATACAATATTTTGTATTATTGCTTGGAAGTTTCACTTCCATATTGTATTTATTTAAATATCTCCAATATAATAATAACAGCGTTAAATTTTGATTTTCGTCACATTTCATTTTCACATTTTTTGGATTGATTCCACTTCGCTAAAGAAGTTTCACCTCAAAATTACTTTGACAAGTTAGAAAGAAATATAAATAATTAAGAGAGAAAAGTTTGATATATTCAGAAATGGAGCCTACGTCCTCTGGAGTCTCCTCCTGAAGGTGCGAATCTGTTGACATGTGTTTTGAGCCAGTTCATTATACCGTCTTGTGTAGAGCAGAATTCTTTGTCTTCTGGATAAGACAGACATTAGTTTCAGCAGCACTACCCCTTAGGGGAATGCCACATTAGACATATGGCACGGCACCACTATAGCCTTATATTGTAGGTGGTTATTTTGTTGCTTAGGCTAAATTGATTTCTGGGCCACATGAAGCAGTTCACTTTCTACACTTTTTGGCGACAGATTACATCAGTGTTGACAATATGCTTGCGCCAAGTCTCTTATCCAGGTAGCGGGCTGTGCCCACCTAACAATGTTGTGCAGCGAAATGGTTGGAAAAGAGTCTGTTCTAAGCCCTTACGTACAGGGCTGTGATTTTCTACTTTTTCCAGCGACAGCCCGCCTGCTGAACCCATTCAGGTACTGATGAGTGAGCTCAGCTGCCTCGCTGGGACTGGATGAGGTAGCGTTGCAAGCAGTGTCAACAGCGTATGTGGTTAACAATGTATTGTATTATCGGCGACTGATGTTGGCATATCAGTGGTGTAGAGTGTGTACTGGACAAGCCCAAGGACATTGAAGTGACATATACTTGATTCAATGCGGTGGACACTCGATCACTCGTTCCGATCATCAACCATAGAACTGCGTCCAGGCAAATAAGACCTAAGTAGGAGGTACTGGGTAGCTGGGAGGGGAAAAATTATATATATAATATAATAATAATATATAATCAAACGCTTGCTGAACACCCAGAGAGATGGCAGAGATGCCGAAAGACATAAACAACACTTTTTTAAATGACATCGGACTTTTGACAAATTGAGCTCTAATCGCTGCAACAATTTCGTCATTCATATTCAGTGGGACAAAGTTTTCAATGGCCTGGAGGATCTCGTTCCAGACGCGTCCGTTAATGAGTTACTCTCTGATCTATTCTGGTTTATAAACTGTAGTATGTATGTATTTTATTTTCGATATGTGACCAAATCCCATCTTTTAGTTTATATGAAATCTAAATGGAAGTTATGTTCTTTACACTTTTTTCTAAGTGTTCGCGGAGTTACATTGGTAGAGTATGTGTTGTTACTTTCCTGCTTAGTCGATTCTTTGCATTACCTTTACTCCAACCTCAATTAGATTGATTTGATAATTTGTGGTATTTATTAAGTACAATAGTAAAGTTAATTGGTAAGTATTAATTCTTATAAATCCTTCTTTATATTTTGAATTTCATTTGAATCAATAAAAGTAATAATTATTGCGAAATCTTTGAAACAATTCAGTTAACTTTTTTAAGAATCCGAAAGAGAAATCATGCAATACATAAGTATAACAACATTTGAATCTTTTCTTTTGAGTAGAAATCGTAAAGTGAAGTGAAGAGAAAAATGAATAAAAATGATATTACGAATATAAAAGTTGTGAAAAGGTTTCAAACTTAATTATGAGTTACAAAAACGTGCATTTAAATAGAGAAAGTAAAAACCGAAGAAGCAAAGAAGGAGCGTGTGTGTATTATTACAACAAAGTAAAGGAAATGCAAAGTGGAAACCAATTTCCTTTTTTAAGCCCACTTACTTACATACTCGTACACACAGTATGTGGATGCGTGTGGTAGTGCGTGTGTGTAAATGTAAGTGACTTTAATGATGCCATAAGCGCAAATGAAACTTTTATAATTAAGCTGCCTGAAGCGCGATTGAAACAGAACCAAGTCAAGCCAGGCAGAGTCAAGTTGAGTCGAATCAAGTCGAGAAGTCGAGTAGATTTGTGACTGCCAGGCAAGCAGGAAGGCAGGAAGGCAGGAGGGCACTTAGTTACGCATCCGTGCGTTTTACAGGTTTCCTGGTTTCCAACCAAAGCTTATATCTACTACCTACATACACGTATACCTACATCGTCCTCGAACACATGCATATGCACACTTTCATAGTCACATAAAAAGGGATTAATTGCGCGCAATTAAAGAAAATATATTACTTTATTCACAAACACACACACAGAGACACACACACAGACACATATAGTGTACTATACTTGTATAGTACTTACGCATCCTGTAAGCTTAACATATTTTACACTTACAAGGATACGTACACATGTATGGTATGTAAATGGGTATCCTCCGATACCTAGAGGTTGGTTGGTTGGTATATGAGCCAACTAAAGGCAAAAGTTAATGCATTGAAAAGTCTTTTCAGTTTTAAGTGTAAATTGTTTAATTGTTTAACTCTTATAAGCTTTGCAAAGTTTTATCATCATCAACATCAACATCATCATCAACATCATCATCATCATCATCATCATCATCAACATCAACATCAACATCGTAATCGACGTCATCCTTATTGTTGGCTTGATAGTTTTGGAGTTAAATTTATTGAATTTCGTAAATTTTTAACCTTTCAGTTGTACAAAGAGATTTTATGATAGTTTTCGTTTCTAAATAAAAAGCTTGGGATACAGTTTCGAATGAGGAACGAACACATCATTCACCATTGTTCCAGGGAGCGTTAAATAGAAAACTACTTCAATATATGATACAAATCTCTTTCTTTGGTAATATTTTTTAATTTTTTTTGTCGATTCAGACTTCTTGCAACGACTGCTGTGCACTGATGATTCCAGAGTGGAAATATTGATTCCTAATTCATTTATTGCCTCATTTGAAATAACAAAATTCTGCTTATTATGCACAAACATCGATGCTTTGCTGTTTATGAAAATAAAGTACCTAGACTGGACAAATCGCTTGAATCGAACCAAATCGAAGTCTCTCAACTTGTTTGTTTATTTTCGTCAATAATTGCTTATTCCATGAAACAAATCACATAAATTGTTATTGTTTGAGAATATTGTTTCTCATCATTAAAAGACACAGAAGAGGGTTTTCTAGTGTAACTTTATCAATGAGAGTAAAATTGTATTCAAAGAGAGTATGATTTCAAAAAGAAACTAAAATCGATTATTTTGCCGTCATTGCCATTTCAAATCACTTTGATTTTAGAAAATTGAGATCGTTTGAAAGTTGCTAAAAAACTTTATGCTTTTTCATTGCTATCTCATTCGCACAGCATTCTATCATCTAACTACAATACAACACTAAAGGGTCTCCGACAGGATCATGCATTGAGCTTCAGTCATTTCGTATACGTGTGTGCATCATGCTGCATAGAAGCATGATGATCATTCATTTCTTGTTATTTTTCGAAGTGAGCAGATGTACGGCAAACAATGCCGATGACGACGACGTCGGCACATTGCAAATATTTCGCATGCCATCTGCTTGGGGACTCACGTCAGTTCATTCCAAATATTTCATAAATCTGTACACTTGCCTATATTTGTCTCTTTCACACGTACTTACTTCATGCATTGATAGAATGAAAAGCATGATGAAATATCTAAATCGATGAGATATTTCATCTTATTTCACAAACACTATGATCAATGACTGATAAAATGCATAACAATGTCGTGGGCCCTTAACAGGACGCAATTCTTCTTTTTTCATTAATAGGCCCGTTTCTAGTGAGTGAAAACAGCATTGTCGTTCAACACTGTGTGGACATTGGTATTTTTCTACTACAATAATATCATTATCATCTGCTGGTTAGTTTTGTATAAGCGTCCACTCAGTGTAGAACGCCAGTACTGCGCAAACGCAGCGTAGAAGGTCAATACTGCGCCAACGCTGCGTAGAACGGCAATACTGCGCCAACGCTGCTTAGAACGCCAATACTGCGCCAACGCACATCATAGTGCCAACTATATGGCAAGTATTGACACTCTTTTTTACTATTGTGGCAACACTTTTTCACATGTGGTTGAAGTGGAGAAGAAAAGTACTGACGCTCTCAATAAAACACGTGCTGTGAACATTTATAAAATAAACGATATAAAATAACAATATAAATAAAGTGCATATCATTTTTTTTTTAATAAGACTTAAAACTTATTCCGTGATATTTGAAAATTCTAAAAATCTTATAAGGTTTGTTGACACATCAAGCAAAAACATATTCAGAAATGTATGCAACTGTGGTGTGGTGGTTCTGTTTCTTGTATGTTTTTGTTATTTGAAGTGTTGCAAGTGTTGCCTTTTTGTTGTGTTTTATGGCCAAAACGCCAATATACTATTTATTCACTGTGTGAAGAGTATATAAATGCATAAAATCTCAACAGAGAAATGAGCGCGCATTACCAATTTTTGTCCATCACATTGCCGCCGGGACTAGAAAGTTCAAGTACACCGAATGCTTTTTCAGTTGGTAATGCAGTAAACTTTTTCCTGGTCCGGTGGCAATTTGGATGTCAAAAAATTAGTCATTCACGATAATTGTTTGCTTAGTTCTCAAGTATTTTCAAATTTGATTTGCGTTTTGACCTCAAAGCATTGCAAAATGTCCAAACAAAAAAA
The DNA here is from genome assembly GCA_037043295.1 of Amiota minor. Taxonomy (NCBI): domain Eukaryota; kingdom Metazoa; phylum Arthropoda; class Insecta; order Diptera; family Drosophilidae; genus Amiota; species Amiota minor. Next base: position 1,959,847 of record JBAMAW010001063.1, read on the forward strand.
AAAAAAAAAAACAGAAAAAAAAATGATTAATTCAAAAATGCTGCTGGTTAACATCCCAAAAAAAGAATCCGAACAGAAACAGATCCAGATATATTTGTACCCGGCCTTTGTGTGACAACCAGCTTTAAATTCTGTTTTAGTTGCTAATGATGCCTGGCAACACGGTACCCTAGTTCAGTTTTCAATTGCAAATGTTTTAAAATCTGAACACTTTTGGGGTTGCGGACCCAAAGGGTACCAAAAGGAACCCTATTGCAGAGACTTCGTTGTTCGTCCGTCCGTCCTCGGGTCACATCTCATATACCGCAATAGCTAGAGAGTTGAACTGAAATTTAGGCACTATAAGTTCTTGACATAGGCGCTACACATCTGTTAGAATCAGCCAAATTGGACAACTAGGGGGGTACCCCCCATACAAACCCATCATTAAAATTCAGGTTCTTATTCGAAAAACTTTTTTGTTTTTTTTGACTATTGAACTGAAATTTAGCCACTATAAGTTTCTAATAATGGCGCGGTATATTTTTTGGATTCAGTCAAATCAAACCCCAATCTGGTATGGAACCCTCCGTGTACGAGTCTGACTCGCACTTGGCCCATTTTTCTGTTGTGGTTGCTGCCACCACAAACGCTTTTGAGCTTTTGACATAAAAGCCACCATTGCACGCACACTCATTAAATAAACAAGAAAACTAATTAGTGAAATATTTAATTTTCACACTAAAGTTGACAAAAGTCTTTCTTGTCTTCTGGTAGCTGTAACCCTTCTTTTTCTTCTTCCTTCTTAAGTTTGAGTTGCTTAGGCCGCCCAGTGACAGGATACATGAAATGAAAATCTTTTAGACACAAACACTTTGTTGCTACTACTACTACTACTACTACATTGTTTGGTGAATCAAAGATGTATGTATAGATATGTTAATGTTAAATGCCGTTAAAGAAAGTCTAGTAAGAGTATCTTAAGTTTTTTGCCACAAGTGTGTGGCAATTCAATACAATTCCATTTCTTGCTTTCGCATTTTCGAATTCGTTGTCACTTGTTGTTGTCATATGAATACTCGTACACTGGAAAAAATTGCGAATACTTTGATATCCCAGAAAACTCCAATTGGATGCCCATACGACCTTAGCAATGTTACTGTTTGGAATCGAAAAAAAGATCAGTAAGATTGTTAAAAAAAAAGTTTGGTATAGTTAAAATACTTCTAAGTTGGTCTCATTTTTTTTTTTAAATATACACACCTGCATATTGTTTATTTTTTTTTTTTTTTATTAGTGTATCGACTTGTTTATATTTGTGTGTTCCATCGTCCGTTGTCCTTTCCAAAGTTGTGTGCAAAGTTGATTACATAACTTTAGACAGCTGAAAAGAAACTGATGAATGTCGAAGCTTTGTTGTATGTATTGCATTTGTTGTCTTGTCGTTCGTTGTTAATGTTTTTCAACCACCACCACCATCATCATCATCATCATCATCATTGTCGACCAACTTAAAGGCAATTTATATGGAACACACTTGAAGAATTTTTAATGGCAACTTCAAACAACAAAAGTGTTTTCCATCTTTTTGTTGTTGTTCTCCACATAGTCGCCATCGCCATCGCCATCGTCGTTGTCGTTAATCGTCCTGCTTTGCTATTCTGTTTGTGCTTTGTAAATTTGGTTTACTCATTAGCGCGTTTAAACGTTTCATAATGGACCGCTAAGCATCTTAGAAAACATCATCTGCAACATCATCATCATCGCCATCATCATCATCATTATTAACATCATGAACATCATGAACAACAACATGCAGGCGCCTATAGACTCTTTTTAACAGCTTCCAACTGTCAGTCAATTATGACAGACCGCATTACCCCAACTTCAACTGGAGAAAAGCATCTCTCATACTCCAGTTAGTCGCCTCAGTTCTCGATGTTTAAGAAAAACATGAACTGCTTATGTTAGGTACTTTTTATCCTGTTCACCCCCCCATTCACTCTCCTTCCATTTGATGGTTTCCATTTTAGCTTTATTTATTTGCACAACTTCCTTTTGTTCTCAGTTCTAAGTCTCAGTCTCTGTCTCATTCTCAATCTATTCTATTGTATGTTTGTTTTGCGTGTGTAAATTTGTTTGTTTCTTTGTTGTTTCTGGTGCCCGAAATGAAAATCCGCTATAATCCGCAATCACTAACTAAGCAACATTTGTTCACTGTGGCTTAAGTCGTTTGGTGGGGCTTTTTCCCTTCTTCTTTGTCATGCCTTTTTTGTGTGTCTTGAAACACTGATAAATTTGACATATAAAATTCGATTTTTGCATAAGTACATTCATTTAATTCACCACATTTTGTCATTTTCCCCAACCTTTTTTTAAGTGTTGCCAGACTGTTGATTCTGTCCTTTAAATTGGGTTAACCACCAAAGTCAGCAAAAGCTCATTCAATTAATATACAATTAATTTAATAGAATTTAATTTTATATTAATTAATCAATGAAAGTTTGAAGATTGATTGCAAAATCAATCCCACCTGATTTGCTTTTGCATATGGTCATTTGTATATTGATTCAGCTTGTATTGTTTCAAGTGTAAGTAAGTGTTCGATATACAAAGATGGGATGTATTTATTGTTTATCTATTGATACTGATATTTATCGGTCCAACTGAATGTCATATTTTTATTTTTTTGTAGACACATACATATGCATATTCGTAGTACATACATGCATATGTAGATTTGTTAAAAGTCCCTCCGAGCAATAATCAAAATTTGCTGATCAATCGAATCAAAACAAACCAAATCAGTTTGTCTCTGTGCGTTGGCTTAGCTTGTTGTTTTTGAACATCACTTAAATAAGGAGTTTATTATTCTTCAAAATGTTAAAACTAAATCAAGGAATTGAAAAAGTTTTAAATATTGTTCAACTTACTGAAATCGATCATAAAGCATTTATGTCTGATGTAATGACAATTGCAAAAATAATTCAAAAAAAAGCGGACGAGCTTGGCTCCATTTTTAAAGACATGCTTAAAGATCTTCCCAAAACTGGTGAGAACAATTTGTATTCTAATTATGGTATATCATTGATTATTAATTTTTGTTTTTTTGTTTATAGCTCATTATCGTAAGGGTTTGTTTTTTGATATACCAGATGACTTTTGCTCTCATCTTATGCTGGAGTTGCCTTTCGACGATATTGATTTCTGTTTCAGTGATCCACATTTTGTTAAATTCAAGACAAACCATGAATATCCTATTGTCTTTGAAGGCTACGTTGATGCATTTGTATTTGCATTAAAGTTTTATAATGCTCTGTCAAAAATTATTTCGGGAATGTGCCCTGTCTTGTGCGGTGGACAACGAATTTATTTGGTCAGTTTAGGTACTGATGCTTTTGATGGAATACGAGACTGGCCACGAATCATTGCCAAGGAAGTTTTTAATATTGATGGTCCTCCTGGAATAATAACATTTCAATTTTATCCCATACTTAAATTTCTGGTAACTGGTAAATATTGCAATGCCCTTAGAAAGGGCCATAATACATACTGGACAAGTACAAGTCCATTTCCTGAGTCAATAAAACATCGTAATCGATTCCGTCACTTCGTACCAAAGTTTCAAATGATGAATTCCGTCGATATGAAAAAGGCACGTAAGGTTATAATACTAACGCATACTCTATTAGTATTTGGAAAAGTGTCTCAAATATCGCCAGTGGTGGAGAATTTCGTATACAAGAATGTCTATTTTGCACTACTGCAAGATAAAAGTATTGAATATATGCGAGATTCTAATTTAACTTTAACATTGATAGATGTAAGTCAAATGAAATTTTAATTATGATCTACTCGTGATTGACTGATTGATTGATTGATATGATAACTTCTTTTGTAGATGCTTTGGAAAATAAAATGCCATGTTCGTTTCTATGAGTTTCCGTGCAAAGATGCAGTTTTTAAGAACGTAGAAGGAATCTGTCATATTTTGATCGCTATGAAAATGGTCGATGTGATTCCATTCGAAGATATTTTGGAATTGTTTGGACTAAAGTAATGTCACATCATATTCCTACCATATCATGTGCATTTTTTGTTTGTTTTTTGTTGTATTATTTTTTTTATAGTTTTTTTGCAAACCACATGAACAAAAACCGTCCAAAGTGACAGGTAATGAAATAAATGAATAAATATTTTGTTAAACTTCTCGAGAATATATGACTGTTAATAAATAATAAAACATTTTCCTATTTAGTGGGAGTAGGAAAAAGGTAGCTTTCCTGTATTCAGATGATGATTGCTTCCGGCACCTATTCATTTCAGCAATGTAATCTCGTATGACAGTAAGACTAGACATTGGTCCAGTAAGGGTTCCTACTCGTGGTCTAATATGTAGTCTATTAAACTTGATGGCATTTCAACAATCTGTACGACTGCTCCATCTTTGATTGGCAGTAAGTTAATGTTTATGCTATATTTAATTTCGAACGGATTGAGATAATCTATCTTAAGGGACTGGAACATTGCAAGTGCCTCCTTTTCGTATATTCAAAGTGCTTGCAGAGTCAACCCTTTTTTTAAGGTAAAACTTATGTGTTGGTCTTTTTATTATAATTTACTTTTGTCAATAAACTTTTGATAATATAGTATAATATACAATTTCATTTCGATTACAGAAATGTGACTGGAGTCATTTGTTGCACGAAATTCATCAAGAATAATATTATCTTTCTGCACCTCAGCGCGCACTGAGGCTACACTTAAGACGATTTTGATTTTTTTCAAATAATATAGAATATTTACATAGTTTGTAGACAGCACCTAAATTTCATGGGGTTATAAACTGGTCACTGACTGAAGCGTTCGAGAAGATCCAAAGGATGGTAGCACTTCAGTCTGCGGTGTTGCTGACTGATGTCCAGGAGTTGCACTGCGAAGACATTTATATGGTTCGCAAGACGATAGTCGGATAGTCTCTGCAGCCGTGGCGATCTTAAAATCCCAGTGGAGCCCCTTAGCTGATGTTATAGGTTTAGATTGGCCTTAGAGTCGCATTGTTGAGCATCAGCTTGATGTGTAGTGAGAGCTGCGATCGAGACCTAAGTAACCAGTACAGACACTTGAGCTTAAGGTTTAGCTGGGTTCGCTTGTTGAGCATCTTTTTTTTTTTTGCAGTTGAGTCAATATACGAAGACAGAAGTGTAGGCTGCGTAATATACTGCAATGCAGCCAATTTTTTGGAGATAAGGTTAATTTCAGCAGAGCCGGCCAGGAGTTGACAATACTTTTGTGTGAGCTACGCAACAATGCAATTGCTGAGGCAAAATCTGGTTGTGTTAATCCAACGGCTAATACTATTGACGCTCGCTTTAATCAATTGCTATACATATTTTGGATTTTGAATTCCAAAATCGATAGAAATGAATATACAAATGATGCTTATGAACGTGTCCCTCGCCATAGTACGAGTATCAAGAATAAAATTGAAAAATTAATTCCAAATTCTATCACTCTCGCTTTCAATCATAACATTGAGTTCTCGATCGCATGTTTTCAGATCATTTAGGTTGTTTTGTTTTGTCCAAAATATTTCACTGCTTTTTTTGTGAATTATGGATCCACCGCGGATATAATTTTACGTCTATTCGATTTGAATTTACATATTTTCAGGTTATAGTCTTTTTCTACCGCTTGATGATATGAAAGACAGTTGTTGATGATATTATTTGGTATAGGCTTTTACTGCTTTCTCTCCGCTCAAGTGATGTGTTAACAACAAACTCATAAAACATGACATAAATCACACAATTTAACGACACGAATTCATTAATAAAAAAGGTTGGCTGTAATTCCAAAAGTGTGATTGCCATAATGTGAAGAGTTTTGTTGATAAGAAGTTTAAATTAAATAATACAGAAATCCTTTTTGTTAAAATTTTTGTACTGTTACAAAACATAGAAATCCCATCTGTTCTATTATAACTTTGAGCCAAGTGAATTGAATATTTAGTTTCACAAAAAGGTGCGTCGATTTCTTCTTCAATTTGTTAAACCTCAAAATAAATATAAGAAATAATTGATTATTTTCGATAGAAAAGTCAATTACTTCCAAATGCTTAAACATTAGTTTTATTTCCGCTTCACTTCAAATCTAATAATGTGCACACACACTTTGAAAATAATTGAGGGTTTTTTCCAAGTACTTGCATCATTACATGGTGTGTATGAAAATTTAAATCTGATCCAATTCTGGCAAAATCATCAAACAGTTAAAACGAGTAATTTTCTTGAACCCTTCAATTTACCAAACAATGTTTTACGTATATTTGATATTTGAGCAAAAATACAAAATACTAAAACAAAATATTATATGTACGAGTACGAGATGATGGTTCCAGAAATACACACACACACCCACAAACACCCAGACACAACTGTTTTGAGGCCATGAAAACTTGCAAAAAGGGAGTATGTACATACATACATAGAAACCAATAAACTGATGTTGCTGTAGTATTCTGTTGATGCTTTTCACTTAATGAGTTTTCCACTTGCGGTTAGACGAGAAAATTTTGCGTTTCGCTAACCACAAAATACAAAATGGTTGAAATACCTTTGACTCGACTCTTGAATATAATCAAAGGTCGCTTGGTTACCGGCATCTATCTAGTACTTCTATTACAAGTATTTGGGTGGCTGCTCGCAAATGTGTGTGGTTTATGTTGATATGCTTGATGTTGTTGCCTTAACAGAATGAAAGTACTGCTGCTGTTGCCGATACCGAATTAATCCATGAGAGGATGAGATGAGGTGCACTAGGCAAACAAACTTATGTGGTTGGAAGTAAGTTTTCTGTTTTTCGGTTTGATTATTATTTTTTTTTTTTGTTTTTTGTGTTTTTTTTGGGAAGGGAAAACTATAAAAGGTTGCAACTTTAATGAAGCGATTTATTTGCGGCATCTTTTATTGACGATAAGACGAAAATCGAATCGGTTGTTTAAGAGTAGATGATGGATGGTTGGATGGATGAATGGGGTTGAATATGTAATTGGTTTTCTTTCTTTAAACTGTTAAAATCAGAAATTGACCTCTTTGACCTTTTCAATACAACATTTAACTGTAACAAAAACAAAAACAAAAACAAAATAAGAAGAAATATTCCAATTTGTGTGTGTGTGTGTGTGTGTGTGTGTGTGTGTGTTTTGTGATGGCTATCAAATGTTTTTAATTAGCATTTCGCACTTGCTATGCTGCCAGGCCCTTTTCTTTTATTCTTCGCTCCAATATATTTATACTATGTATGGTATGTATTCCATCCAAGTTATCCAAGTTCCATGCTTTGATGAGATTTTGTTTGCTCTAATGCGTCGATAATAAATTCTCGCCATTGCCACTGTGACTGTGCCCGTCTTGTCTCGCCCGCCTCGCTTCATTCAATTGCCAACCAAACCCAAAACCATCATCCTCCAGTAAATACCAAAACTCGTTATAGTTCGTTTGTAACGCTTTGGCCATTTGTTTCGTTATGATACACTACATTACACTACTGAAGTAGAGTGAAATGTTTTATGAATTTAGTTTGATATTTGTAACTTATAATAATTTGTTTTAAGCAAAAAAAGACAATTAAATTGTAAAGGCAATAAATTAAGACTCATCTGTATTACAAGATTGTAGGCTAGAGTCTCTGGGTCCAATATTGTCAAGAATGATAAAGTAATAGGAGTTCTTAGTATATTTGCAATACATAAATTATAAATCTTAAGATGATGATATTCACCTTATAAAATTATCTTCAAAACAGATCGCAAATGTATTTTTACAATGAATATTATAAGAGATCTATGCACTCACTGCCTTGGGCCTGATACATACATACCTTTCTGCTTATCTGATATCTAAGCAGCCATGGGCTTGCCAAGAAATTGTATAAAATGATTTATAATTTCAATGACAAGATCCTTAGTAATCAGTGCTTTATCTTCACTTACCATTAGTTTTTCATATTAAGTTAATACAAGACATGATTTTAATAATAAACCAAAAATCTGAACAAATTACATTCTAATACTATTTACGAAGTGTATCTTACTTTTGATGAGACCAAGATATTTTTAGGTTTTTATTTGTTTTTTTCTAAGATAAACCCGGGCAGCAGTAAATACATGAATGCAAACATACTATTGTACTATAATATATTGTATGTACGATTATGTTTGCATGAATGTTTGGATGAATGTTTGGATGGATGGATGGATGAATGGATGATTGTATATAAGAATGTATCTGGAGTCAGCATTTTTGTGCCGGCTGTTGGATACATAAAAATAAGGCCCAAAAACAGCTGAGCTCATGAAATAAATTTATAAATAGAAGCAAAGGCAAAATCAGAAAGAAAGAAACAAACAAACAAACAAACTATAGAGAAAACAGTTAGTTATTGGGGTGAGAAAGAAGGCACGAAGTAAAAAGGACGAAGGAACATGATAATTGGTGTTTGTAACTGTGTAAGTAAGTGTGTGTGTGTGTGTGTGTGTGTGTGTGTGTGTGTGTGAAGTCACAGTAGCTCACTGCTGTTCACTGTAGATTGTTAAAGTTTTTATATATGAAAAGAAAAAACAAGAAGGAGGGAATGACATCAAACTCAGGCAATAAGAGAGGAGCAACTGGCTAGTCAGCTGGAAATTGAAGTAGTTTGAGTTTGGTTTTGTTGTTGTTGTTGTTGTTGTTGTTGTCATTAACTAAGCGAAGCAAAATAAATGAATGAATGAACAAACCAACCAACCAACCAGCCAACGAACGAAAGAACGAACGAACGAACGAAAGAATGAATGAATAAAGAAAATATCTAACAACCATCAACGAAGGCAACGGGAAAAAGTGTTGAAGTGAGAAGAAATTCTTTATTGTGGAGTCAAGGGGGTGTAAAAGTGCAGACGTGACAGGCTAGAGGGTTAGATAAAATTGTAAAAAAAAAGTAAAATAGATGCATGTGTATCTACAAATACTATTGTACATACAAGTGTATAACGATTGCATTTCTGAAGAGAAATGAAAAGCTAGAAATAGCGTAAATTAGAAATGTGAAACGAAAGCAATTTGTTTCAAATCGATTTAAGAATTAAAACTTTCAAATCAATCTACAATACAATAGTAGAAAGGTGTGACTTTGAATCACTTCACGTCACGCACGATTACGCATTGTGTCAATTATCCTCAGTTGTTAGTTGTTAGTGTTTGCTTGACTTCAATGACCTTGACCATGATATTATACTCGTATCTAGGTATAATTGAAAACAAACAGATATGAGGAGATCTTAAAATTTTGCTAAGAATTAAATTAGAATTCTTCTTATTCTTCACGAGAATGGTATGAGACAAATAATCCCCTCCTAATACTATGTACAATAATTGACATGCTGCTACCCTCTGTAGAATGGAATAGTGAAAGAAATTCTAATGGGGGAACTTTGAATACTCGTAGTATTTTCTCCCTCCAGAGACTAAAGTTAAATCTGCTATGAATAAGAAGAGTATTTATTCCCTTCATTATTGAACAAGTGTCAGTTTAAATTTTAAAGGCATTTCCCCAATAAATTATAAGACTAAAATGTTAAAAATGTTGTTTTCATTTCGGAATGTTGTTGTTGTTGTTGATCACTTGAGAAAGTGGGAATTTTTTTTTTTTTTAGGGATGTTCGATGATAAAGGAAACATACATACATGGGTGCTTTTAGAAATATTTTCTAGGGAATAATTATGTGTGCTCAAACAAAGATACCATTGCTGACACTGTAAAATGTTGTACAATAATTTCAAGTTCAATAAGAAGTAAAAAGATATTTATTTTCTTCTTTAATTTAAAGGAGTAAACATGACAATGATAATAAACATAATGTCTAGCGAGGAAAGAAGCGTGAGAATCATCCAAGTAGAATATCTAAATATCATTAGTAGTAATTGATTTAAGGGGAATCAATGTATAGAAAAATCTGTGTTTGAAAATGAAATCCTGAATTACTACTACGATTGTGTATTGCATTTCTTTTGATGTACATACATATGTATATTTAATAAAGTATCTGTAGTATTTATATATGTATGTATGAAAGTATCTTTGTATCTGTGCGTACAGACGTCAGCAAAATATGACATTGAAATATAAGCAAGTGCAGCAGCTTGTGTTCTCCTGCTGTTCTCGCTCTTTCGCTTGATCTCTCTTCCATTCTTTCTCTTGTTCAATCTATTTTCTCATTACTTTGCACGCACTCTGTTCATTTAAAGCGACGACGTGACGAAGTTTGCGGTTATGCATATACATATATATATAACTTTGTATCTGCGTATCTGTGTGTGTATGAATCTGCAACAGTGTGTATCCTCGCACTTGCAAGGCGAAGGTGAAATTTCATCAGATTTTTTTTTTTTTTTTGTCTGCTGTTCTGTTCTACTCTATTCTGTTTTGTTGTTGTGTTGTTGCAAAATTCAAGCAAAATAACCTTCAAAAGCTACACGAGAAGTACAACGATGAGTATAAAATGTGCAATATTCGGGGGTGCAGCCAACTCAGCTTAGTTCAGTTCATGTTGCTGCCGGAAGGCGTTGTACCAGGGCGTTGTTTATGACGACGGTGAGGATAGGGAATATGCAAGCAGTAACAGGGACAGGGACAGGAACACAGGCACGCACAACATTTGCTGCTTTTACTTTGTTTTACAAAGTCAGGGTAATAATCATGATTGCTTTTTATTTTTTGTGTTTGTGTTTGTGTGTGTGTGTATGTGTGTTTCGTTTCAATTTGCCCGTATCTTTTTTTGTTTTCTTTTATTTTATTTTATATCATTTGTGTTTTTTTTCTTTAAAAAAAAGAAGTGCAATTTATGTGGAGGACAAACAAGCAAGAGTACAAATGCTGCTGCTGCTGCTGCCGCAATGCTGCTTGAAGTTACTCGTTCGTTGTTGTTGTTGTTGTTGTTGTTATTGTAGTTAGCATTGGGTATGGTTAATGACGCAAATGCCCTTCAGACATCCTTTATATTCAATTTGTTATTACTCTTAGTTTGGTTGTTCTTGTTGTTACGTTGCAATTTTAGAATTTACTTTAAAGAGCTGAAAGAAAGGGTAGAGATACATATGCATATATTTATGTATATACTTACTTTTATGTATGGGAATGGTTAGCATTAGCATGGGCATAGGCATAGACATAGACATGAGTATAGAGGGACAAGAGAGGGGGGGCATAATCATCATATTTAATGCTTAAAGTAGCATTAAGGGGGGCATATGAACATTGATTTTAATGTTCTCAAGGTCTGTCAAATTGTCATCATTTTATGCTTTTGATAGAAAATATTTTACTTTATCATGTGCAAAGTAAAGTTAAGTATTAATTTTATTATTCAATTTCTTCATATGAAAAAAATTATGTTACACATTACAATGAATTCTTAAGAATTCTTGTTCGTTCTACTTTATTCTAGAATGATTGATTTTTGTTTATAAAAGAAACAAAAAACATTCGCAATTTGAGTTAAAATACTCGTGTATAAAATGCAACTACAATTTGATATTATTGGCTTATAAAGAGTTTTTCTTTCTTTTTTTGTATTAGAAATAATTGCAAAATCATCAATTTATGGATTTAGTATTGGGTCACATTTCCTGCCTTTATAAATCATGATTTTTCTTTTCTTTTCTTAACTGTTAATTAAATTTTTATTTCCATTATTAATAATTATTTGCTAAGCTTATTTGATTGATTTAATATTGATCCAAGAAATTGGTCCTTTGATTATAAGGAATATTACCACATCATCGTGTCATCTTCATATAAGAATAACAATAATTGGTCTGGTCTTTGAGTTTTATTCCATATTCCATTGGATTTTTCTTCCTTCAAGCTCAACTCTTAAACTTCTTGTCACATTGCCTGTCTTTACAGATAAAGAAAATCATGATTTTTCCATTCAATACTCTTGAATTATATCAACTTTTATTTCTTCATTTTTATTAAATATTTTCTAACCTAATTCGATTGATTTAATCTAGATCCGAGCAGTTGGTTCTTTGATTTTTGTTAGGAGACTTAAGCAATAAATTAAAATGTGTATAGTTAAATAAAAAGTAAAAACGGAGGTTAATCACGGAATGAAATACTATAATAAGCTATAAGCTTTTGTACATCATGTGATTTTTTATATGTTATATCGCATAGGATCTGGAGTACGCTAGTCAAGATATTCAAGGTTAAATATCTTGATTCCTTTAAATTATAATTAAGGTTTTCATAAGAGTTGTAGAGCATAAGATTTTCTATAGATTTCGTATTGTGGCAATTTTTTATACAGTTAACCGTACTTAAGATAGAGCGTGAAGAGTAAAATGATTAGATATCCATTTTTACACATTTTGGTATATAAAAAGCAATCAGATGAATAGAAAAATGAAAAAAGAAGGTAAACTTCGGCTATACCAAAGTTGTTATGCTTCTCACGCATCCCCAGAAAACGTTTTTACCTACGCTCCTATGAGTGAGCTGAACTTATGCTTATGGTAGAGATAGTATTCATATTGCATTTCACCATTGAGATCGAAATATTTGTATAGCAGCTACTTGATCCAGTAAGCCTATGGTTGTAAAATTTACATGGTTGGTGGACATGAGTGAGAAACCGACCTACAGTGTCCAAAATTCAGTTCAATAATACAACAAATAAAAACGTTGTTTAATGAGAACATGATTTCAAATCGGAGTTTGTATGGAAGCTATACGATCCGGTAATTCTAGGTTCTTGAAATTTATATGATTGATGAGAATTGGCCAGACATTTCCATTGTCCAAATTTCAGTTCAATAATACAAAAACGAAAAAGTTTTTCTAATAAGAACATGATACGATTTAGTAATCCTAGGTCCAGTCTTGATATTTCCATGAATGGTGGACATTGATCCGAAACTTTTACTGTCCAAGTGTTAATTCGATAATGCTAAAACTAAAAAAAGTTTTTCTAACAAGGACATGATTTTAAATCGTGATTTGTATACGTTCCAGTAATCCTAGAGTCTTGAAATTTATATATTGTGGATATGAATATACATTGTTCAAATTTCAATTCAATTATATACAATCCAAAAAAAAAATGTTCTTAATAGAACATGAATTTTAAACTTGTTTCTTAAAGAAGCCATATGATTCAGTAATCCTAGTGTTTTGACATTTACATCGTTGGTGATGACTGCATGAAACATACCATGTATGGCGTAGATCTTTAGAAAAAGGTCTCCAAAGTTATTTTATCGAAAAATATGTGAGACAATTATATAAGATATAAACCAGGATTTATTGAACATGATCGAAATTTTGAAAATTATTAGTATTAAGGCTCTTGTTTTTTTATATTAGTAGCATTTCTCAGGTATAATTTGTGGACTATTAGGAAAGAAATATGTATATAATTAATATTTGGTAAATCTTTGTGTCATTTTCATATAAAAGTAACTATCAATAATTTCATTGGTTTTGTGATTCATTCTATCAAATTGTGCTTAAAAATTAACATGGCCTTGACTTTCTTCAAGCTAAACTCTTAAATTTCTTGAGCAACTACATATTACAGCAATATTTCGAATATAAATACATTTTGATTGTGAATTTTAAAAATGAGATGAGACCTTGGAACATCACATCATCAACATTTATTTTTTTGTCAGTTTTTAGGTTGTCATGGTTCAGCACAATAGACTTTTTTTTAAGGTCCTAGTCCAATCGTGATCATGATTATTGGTAATGAAGTACCAGTGTTTTACGTGCTCACCTATCTGTGAAGACTTAAGAACACGGTGCCAAGCACATGGATTGATAAACGTCAATCAAGATTATTGGTAATAAGAATGATCTCGGTTTAGCTAGAGACTTGAGATCTATTTACCTACATACATGTGGTAAGCATGTACATTTTCAGGTCTTCGGCCAAATACTAGAATTCAATCTAAACTTTTATTTGTTTGTTGTAAAATATTTTTTATTTCAATGTATTTCGAAAATTTATTCTGTTTATTTTCCTTTAAATTGTTTTAAATATTAAATATTTTAAGGACATTTATTTCTTTATAAATTTACATGACTTTGAAGTTATTAATCATAAAATACATTAATATTTTTTTTTTTATTTTGATAGAAGTATTTTCTCCTTGCGTTCGTTAAGATTTTTATTCAAATTGTTTGTTTTATCACTTTTTAACTTGATTTCTCAGTTTAAAAATTTATTATTTATTAAATTTTCTTTTATTCTCGTAATTTTTAGTTTCAATTAAATTTTTGATTTTATTATTTTAATTTATATGTTTATCATTTTTATTTATTATTTATTTATTACTATTTTATTTCACTTGAATTTTTGTTTAACAACATTTTCCTTTTCTTTTGTTTTCTGCCTAAAATTTTTAATGCCTTTTGTGTTAGTTTGGTTGCTGTTTCTTTTCCATACATGCGGAAAATGTGTGTTTGTGTATGTGTTTTTATTTCGTTAGAAGAAGAAAATGAAAAGCACAAAACAAGCAAAAAAAAAAAATAAAATAAAAATAATGAACGCACAAACAAACACACACAGTACGACGACGTCGAATGGATGGAAAAGCAACAACGCAACAGCAAACAACAACAAAATGAAGTATAAAAAAAAAGAAAATTAATTTTTCGCTGAGAACGAAGTAGTAGAAGCAGCAAAAACAGAAACGTCGTCGTTCGCTATTAATGCCAATGCAACATTTCGAAAAGAGAGCCAGAGAGCGACTATCGAATTGAGCTGAGTGCAATAACTTTTATTGAATTTTCATTTTATAACAAAGAAACTTGTATCTTTTCTTTTTGCTTACACTCAATTTTGGCTCTCTCTCTTTCTGTCTCTTTCTCATTGTGTTACAAGAGTTTTGTAAGAGAGTCTGTGAAAGAGAGAGAGAGAGTGGAGCAGTTGATTTTTTTTTAAATTTTGTTTCATGCGTTTGTTGGTTTTGAGTCTTTTTTGTGGCAGAGTTTTTTCCTTGGCCATGTGATGATTCTTTTGAGTAATTTTTGCTTTTTGCTCCGTGAGAGTGAGAGTGCGCATGTCATGCCGGCCGCTGTTTTCAGACGTCAACGTCGTCGTCATCACGTTCGACACATTTTGAGTATTTTCGAACATCTGTTCGGCAATTTGTCAGTCAGCAGGTCTTGAACATGTGTGTGTATCAGCTGTTTGTGTTTTTATTGTCTTTCATATGGAACTCCTCCGAATGAGTTGAGTGATTGCAAGAGAGAATCAATTGAGTTATTTTCCTATACATTTTTGTATGTTAATAAAGAGGAAACAAAATTTTCTAGCAAACAATATGAGAAAGAAACAAAATGCATATAAATATAAATTTATAAAAATCTTCCTTCATATTAAATATTTTTTTTCGATTTTTTCATATAAAAATTATGTTCTTCTCTTTCATATACGGATGAAGATGTTCTCTTAAATTTACTCTTTATTTATTGAATGAGTAGAGAATGTATAATTTTCTCTTTGAGTGCTTTTTATTTTATAATTCTCTTAATAAATTTAAATTCTCTTTTAGAATTTAAATTGAGTTTTAAAGCTCTTTGAAAAAGGTACTCAAATTTATATAATTCACTCATTTGAAACACACTCAATCAGAATTTCTCATTCATTCAGATTCTCTCACTCACTCACTTGCCTGAACTCACTTATTCTTTTTCATGTTTATTTGAGTTTTTTTTTTTTTATATCATTTCATATTTTGTTTGTGTTTTCTTTTTGTTTTACAATTTTTGTCATGTTGTCTTTCTGCGTTTTCATGAAAATGTATCTATGAGTACATTGTACTATCATTGTTCACGTATCTATACCATATTCTTTGCTTTCTGTTGTCACTATTTTATAATAGTATTTTCTTGTCAGATATTCGAATGTATGTTTTGTAGTTCTATCGCTTGATTATTCATTTTGTGTTCGCTCTGTGGGGGTCTGTTGTTTTATGTTGTTGTTTTGGCTTCTGATATTGTTTCTACAAATAAATGTATCTATTGAATTTCGCATGGAAACAAATCATTTCTCATAACAAATCATTTTGTAATACAAAAAATATATACATATGTATAACAATATAAATGAAAATGAAAAATCCAATCAAATGTAAGCGCCGCCAAGGTCTGCGTGTTTTCACTAAAAATTGTTATACGCGTTTTCCCTTTATCATTTTCATTTTTGTTTGTGTATCTGTTTATGTATTTTTCTTTCTATTCTATGCTTTTATTGTATTTATTGTATTATTTCATTTGATAGATGAAGATGTTGACAGTTGTCAGTTGGAGGTGGTGCCCAGGTTGATTAGGTGCTATATTGCAATCACTTTTTTTTTTTTGTGTTTCCGGGGGGAAGTGCAGCCAACTAGAAACAACCCTTAAACCGCTGTGAAACTCTTTCATAAAGTATCTACAACTATTTGTCTTAATAAAATACTGGATGATTTCCATTTAGTTCCACTGTAATAAGCTTTTTATTCTAATGTTGATGATTCCTTGTTGTTATAATGGAAAGTGTTAAGTGCCGAGTTCAAAGCCTAAAAACACGCTCCACCTTAACATTTATGTATGTGCAAACATTTGTTGTGTATATAGTAATAGAAAAAATATGAAAGGCAAT
Organism: Amiota minor; assembly: GCA_037043295.1. Taxonomy (NCBI): domain Eukaryota; kingdom Metazoa; phylum Arthropoda; class Insecta; order Diptera; family Drosophilidae; genus Amiota; species Amiota minor. The sequence goes on from JBAMAW010001063.1 coordinate 1,976,516, forward strand.
CATTGTTTCATTATTTTTTGTTGATTTTTTGCAATTTCATAGACCATGTTGTCCGTGTGTCTGTCTCTCGACTCTCTCAAGTAAGTGGAAACGTATGTATGTACGGAACCTCTAAGCAAGTACGAGTAACATCAACAAAAGCCGCCTTCAACAATACCGACCGACATCGTTCCAAAGGCCTATCTATCTATCTCTTCTAAGCATGCATATGTATGTATGTGTATATATGTATGTATCTATGTTAGTGTATGTACATACAATTAGTACGCATACGTATAATGTAAATATTTAAATGTGCCCGGTGTTGTTGTTGTCGTTGTAGTCGTCACCCCATCTTATCATCAGGGAGCAGAGAAATAAACGTTGAACTAAACTGAACGCGCCTCAAAACGTGCTGAACCCAAACGAACCAAAACGCCAGCGACAAAGTCAACGAGACGCAGTGATTTTGACATCTGTAGAGCTTATAAGCAAGCGCTAACATTGTCCCGTCCATTGGTCTGTTTGTTTTGCACGCCACATCGTCTAGCAATAAGCAAGCAAGCCTAAGCTTTATACTATTTCGTACTTCTAGTACATACATACATAAATGCTATGGTATCTTCAGCCCCAGATGGTTAATGGTTGGTTGTACATATACCTGATAAGCCCACAATAAGGGTCTACCTAGGCTTGTTATTTCATTTGATTGTTGAATATAAAAATGTACTTAGTTTTACAACATCAAAATAAAACACTTTATTTTACAAAATTTTAAAGATCATCTTTACTTACAGACGAGTAAGTATCTAAAAACAAATTTCTCTTTCATTTGCAAAATATTGTGTGTTGTTCACATCAAAATTCATGAATTCTTTTGTCGGAGGAAACAACAAATGTGTCAAAAACTATATAAAAATTACTATTTATAGTTGCCATATTCAATTTTATGGGCGACATCAATCGATCGCTTGAACGATTTTTTTTGTAGATTTCATTGTTTTTGTTGTTCTCAACTCAACTCAACTTGACTTGACTCGAGTCTGTCTGATTTAATTGATGATATTCATATTATTGGAAAGACGGCGACACGAGGCATGAATTTAATTGCCATATTTAGCAAGCTTCATAATAGGAAAGGCTTCTTCTTCTTCAATACTAATTTGCGTTTTTTTGCGTATGCATATTTCTTATATTTTGGCAGACTATAATAATTGAATATTTAAATAAAGAAATTATGAACGTGGGGATTTAAAAACGTGTTAAGTTCACACATTATTTAGTAGGTGGGGTGGATTTAAGACGTAAGTCTTAGGAAAATAGTAAAAGCATATTTATAGGGTGAGTTCGAAATGTGTCAATAAGGAAATAAAACAAATGCCACGTGTATGGTATCACATAATGAGACCTCGATTTAGTATGCATTTCAAATTAGGTAAGTCTCTGAGCTCATAAATTTAATTCAAGCAAGGCGATGATGGTTCGAGTTTTCGATATAAGATTTAAAGTTTCTATAAGAATGGATATATGTTGGTGGTATCTAAGACGAAAATAGAGACTACAAGTTCATCATGGTGATTGTGAGCCTGAAATGGTGATTAATCCTAGGTCTGAGTAGTCAACCTTCAGATGTAATATACACAGATGGTTCAAATTTAAGGTATCTTTTTAAATTTTTCTAAATTAGAATGACAATTTTCCATGTATGAAGCAAATATTCAATTGGACAAGTTACAATACATTGAATTGGACTTCTTCTTATGGGGTTTCTTGAAGAGTAAAGTTTATTTATTTTATTGTGAAAAATTATTATTACTTAAAAGAAAATGATTATAAACTTAAGATTGTAAAGTAAAATAATAATTAAAAATGAAGCTTAAAAATAATTTATTTCAATTAACCCGTTTCTGACCTGATGGAGGAAATTTATTTGCAAAATAGCAAGCGATGCTTCTATTCACAGCCATGTGTGGTAAGAGACATGTAATCGAACTGGTGCCATTGACTAAGCGGCAGTCAGGAGCCTATAGTGTATTCAAATACCCGAAGGTGATGATATTAAACGCAAGATCTCAGGCGAGAGGACGTCATAGAGCTTATAATAAAAAGTGCATAGAACTCAGAAAGGATAATGCAGGGCATTGGTGAATCTCTTCAAGACTAAAGGAATAAAATTTCCAGTAGAACGATTGGGTAAGAAGTGCCATTTGTTTAACGTGCTCGCCTGGCATGGTAAACTTAAAAACACGGTGCTAAACACAAGGATTGAAAAACGTCAATCAACGTCCTCTTGGGTATATATCCGCAGGGATCAAATTAGAGTCATATTCAATTTCTTTGGTGGGGAACGAGGCCTAAATTAAACCTCTGCTGCTCTCTGGGTCCCAACTATAAATTTATGAAGAAAATTAGTCCCTAGAACTATCCTAATGATATGCCAAAGGTGGAAGAATGATGAGAAGAATCAGAGTTCGATGAAAAGTGGGATTTAGGATTCCACGAAGGACAAATGAAAGGAATCGCTAATGAACAGATTCAATTCGATCTTGATACTTTAATTTTCCAACTATTCAACTCTTTCAAGACAACATCATCGAACAAATACGACTAATTGAATTATGATTAACGACATATATCACTAATTGAGTCATCATTAATCGAAAAATTTATTCAGCCTGCCAAAGGACGTAATTTAAACGATGTTTTCTTTTTCATTATTAATAGGAATCAATTTAATTTACTTTAATTTAATAAAGATGTAACACAATTTATGGTTTTTATTTTAAATTTGAACACTCTTGATTCTGATTTGCATTTGTAGTGTTTTCCAAAAACATTTAAGCTTCAATTACATAATAAAGGGAAACTATTTACAATATTATTATCGCATTCCATTTTCTGTTCTACAAAAAATTCATGAAACAAATCTATATGACTATTAATGTATTAAAATTAGAAACATAAACGATAATAATAAATATGAGTATATACTTCACATCAATGGTGTGTCATGTATGTAAGTACATCTTATCACGTTAGTCAGATATTTGTAATGATGAAAGCTATGAAATGTGCATTGAAGACCATATATAAAAAGTGTTATGATCCTCTTCGCTAGGGGAAACGATTGGGCATTCTCTGTTAGAAAATGATTTTTTCTTTAAGTTTTTGAAGTAAGGAAATGAATATTTGTTGTTTTTCGCAGATAGATAGATTGAAGTCATTAGTGGATGGGGCACATAGAGTCAAACTAGTGAGGAAATATTTAGTACTTAGACTTTTTAGCTAATCCTTTTTATTGGGGATTACAAAAGCATTTTCTTTTTACTTTTTTTGTAGACTTGAATACGTGAAGTGTATGCAACTTTTGATGAGGCTTTTGGTTTCTTTTCTTAATTTTATCTACAAATACTTATTTCTATTACATTTCAAATGAACAAATTCTTATCTTTGTTTACTACACATATTGCCTTCTATTTATAACAATTTTTCTATTGAAAGATTTTTAATATTTTCTTATATGTATTTCACTTTTCCTTTTGAAATATACATAGATATACAATACATATATAAGAATAACTTCTCTTTCTATCCACACTACTACTACTGTTTTGTCTTTCATTATCAATTAATTAAGATTTTTCTATTTTTAGATACATTGCTCTCAGTGTAGATAGATGGATGGATGTGGATGGATGTGGATGGATGGATGAATAGATATGTTTGTATCAACGAATACATCAGAGACATACAAAAAAAAAAACAGAATGTAAGTGTTTATATGATTTTTCTGCTATCAATTGTAACATCAATTGACTTTTTATTGTTGTTATTATGATGTTGTTTGTGTTACTTTTGCTGTCGCTGTTGGGCATCGTCGATGCAGACTCGTTTATTCCAACAAAAGAGATGAGATTATCAACTTGAAAAAATCAACAGTAGTCATGACAACAACAACAAATAAGCAAACAACATCAACAACAACAACAACAACAACATTAACAACAATAATAATAATGAAACAAAATAAAAGTAAAAATAAACACAAGTCAAATACAATAAAAAAAATTGCACATTGTTGTTGCTGTTGTTGATTTAATAAATTAAAACTTGTAAATTGACTGTGAAGGCAAAAACGATGCACAACAAATCAACAAAGAGCGACAAGTGTTCAAAGGGTGTGTGTGTGTGTGTGTGTGTGTGTGAGACCCCAAAAAGATATACAAGTACACATATGAAAGAAATTAGCAATAATAAAAAAAAAAAAAAAAAGAAAGAAAGAAGAACAGAGAAACAAATAAAGGCCTATGTACATATGAACAAGTATATAGATACTATGTGTATATGTATATGTATATGTATATAGTACATACATATACAGAATTGTACATATTAAGAGTGAGCGTATCTCACATGTATAATTAACTGATCTTACACAAATTTAATGAAATGAAAACAAAGTATCTAAGTACATAAATTGAAAATTTGTAGTTGTTTTGAAAGTGAATCTCATTGAAAGCCATACAAAACTTTTATTCAAAAAATGCATGTATGTAATATGTACATAGCTATATTCTTTCAGATTCATGCCATTCGCCATGTGAATGACAATGCGTTCAAACAAATTTCAACTAAATTGCCAATCACTGTTCTTTCCAAATGTACATCGGTTTTACTATGTGAACGGGATATGTTTTGTATTCCAATCTATACATTGATGATAAAACGGGTTGCCAATCGAATTATATTGAATGGTAGATCGAATGACAATGAGAATGTGACGTTTAGTGACAAATTCCGGCCAAAAAAGATGCAATGGGAAGTAGAAGTGCGAAGGTTTCACAGCGCATTTTCTCAGAAGAAAGCAAACGGCATATACCAAAGTATCATTCGCCGGATTTCCACAGTGCCCATTTTTCTTTCCAATCAAAGATGTCAATCATGTTGCTTGCTGCTTACTTGTCAGAGTGATTGGTAACTGTTTATTCACACTATGTCAATCATCTTATGCCTAAAATACGAGTCAACTTATCGTGTGGTTTAAATGCACTTTTATCATTGAATTTCACTTATTTCTTCTTATTTTAAATGACTCTGAACACACAGATTACTAGGACATGACAAGGTGGTATGGATATTTTAACCATCTTTACTGTATTCTTGTAACGAATGTTATAATTAAATATGCTAGTAGGGGGCGTTCAAGTAAGCAAACTTTCCATGATTTTATACTCTTCAACCACTCTGTATAAGCGCAAATAAGAAAATAGAGAATTAAATAATTGTGTCTATATGTAAAGATTGTTTTGAAAAAATTTTCATTAGTTTGTAAGTTTTTTTTTTTTTTTATCTTAAGTAAGAGGGTACCCTGCTCCTTGCGACAGGAACTATTTATTAGTGAATACATACTTTGTAAAAATTGGTCAGCCCATTTCGGTGTCCTAGATCTTGGATTTTTTGACAGACATCGCTACATTAATTTACTTCTTCATATATGCAACTTCTGACAATAAAGTACCCGGAATTTGTTATTCAAATTGCCCGTGTTAAGTATTTTTTTTTTTTTTTTGGTTTTTTTTTCTGACTGTCCTTAATTACTGCGCGATGTGTCAACCAGTTTGTTTACAGCATCTGGTTTAATCAGTCCACCTCAGTAGTTCCCGGCGAATTTTACAATGGAAAAAAATATTAAACAAAGAGTTTTGAAGAAGAAGAATTTTGTATATTGAACGAAATTTCGTCTGCCGAATCGATTCGAATAATGGAGAAGGCTTACGGTGAGTCTGTTTTATCGAAAACTCAGGCTTAAGAGTAGTACAAAGCCTTTAAAGACGGTCGGAAGATCGTCGAAGACTGGCCTCGTTCCGGACGGCCATCGACCTCTGGCATTGACTATAAAGTCAAAAAAATTAAAGAAATCGTCCTCGAAAATCGTCATGTTAGTATTAGAAAGATAGCACGTGAACTCAACATCAATCGTGAACCAGCTCGTTTAATTTTGGTCAACCATTAGGGTATCTAGCGCGTCGACGCTCGGCTCGTTCCGATTGAGCTGAATTTCTCCAAAAGAGTATCGGCATAAGGTCGCTGAAGACATGCCGGACGCATCATATCTGGTGACGAGACATGGGTCTACGAGTACGACATGCTATCGAGCCAACAATCATCGGAATGATTGAAACAAAAAAAGAGCCGTAGAGTGGTTCACCATGAGTACGTTCCGGAAGGCCAGACGGTCAATAAGGACTTTTATTTAACCGTATTGAGGCGTTTGCGTGACAAAATCCATCGTAAACGGCCGGAATTGTGGGCATTGCATGATGATAACGCCACCAACCATCTCATCGGGCCACGATTATCAACGATTATAAAGGCAAAAACGCGATAAATACCATCGTCCATCCGCCCTATTCACTTGACTTAGCACCGTGTGGCTTTTTCCTGTTCCCCAAACACAAATTTCCACTTTGGGGAACCCGGCATGACTCCATAGACTCCATCAAACAAAATTCGCTGAAGGAGCTGAAAGCCATACCGGAAAAATGTTTTTTGTAGATTGGAAGAATCGTTGGCACATGAGTATCGCTTCAAATGGAGCCTATATTGAAGGTGATCCAATAAATATTGATGAAAATTAAAAATTTTGCGTTTTATTTACAAATTCCGGGTACTTTACTTTCAGATGATATGTTAACTGTTAGTAACATATCTTTGTATAATTTTAAAGCCCAAATTTATCATTTTGTTCTATAATACATTAAGAATTTTCTATAGCAGACTTATGCAAAATCTGAGGTTATAATTTATAATACTTTTTCATTTCATTTCATTTAGTAGGTAGATCATCATTAATACCTAATCTTATAAATCTCATAAATAATCAAAGAAAACTGTCATATATCATAATCCCTATTAATTTCCACTTTGTTGATTTCTTGATTGAGTTATGTTTGTTCTTCCCTCAATGCATACCTACAGTTGCAAAGAATGCAAGTTATGTATTTGTTTTTGTTCAAAGAACTGAACATTTACTGTTTGCGTTTGTATGTCCATAATCCAAGTCATAAATTTTTAACACTTGATTTGTTCGAATACTCAAATTGACAATAAAGTAAACAATTGTCTCTTGCAAAGCATTAATGCTGCCTGCCCTGCCTGCCTGCATGCCTGTCTTAGTTTCTATAAATGTGGAAGTCATACACCCCATACAAGGATAGAAAAATACTAAATGACAGACAGAAAGACATAAAATGAATGTCATAAAGGCAATAAAATCTTTTAGAATTTAAAATTATTCTTGGTAATGTTAATAAATTTTACAAATTTTAGTAAAAGCCTAGCAGAGCAGTCACTGCAGTTTTCTGTTTTGTTGTTCTGGGGTCAAAAAACCTATTGCCCCAAAGGGGTTCTTCGATATCAAAATGAAAGTTAATACAATCAGTCAAGTGCTTTCTAAAATTAGAAAATTTTTATAGAGTTAAATTAAATTTAACAATCAGTTATCATTATCAACTGCAATAGCAAGAAGCACTTAGCCGGTCATACATTACATTATATGATTATTATTGATTGGCTAGCATATTGATATGAGTGAGTACTCATAGTAAGTAGTATGTAAGTACTCAAGATCTCATAATATTTTAAAGAGAAAGAGACATAGGACAGGTCATGGCAAAACATTGCAGTATTGTGAGTATGTTGGTTGTTGAGTAGTTGCAACTCGCAAATGCAAACCGAGATAAGATGCATGGGGTCTTATCAGTACAATGTTTACTCTATTTGATGTTTGTGTTCTGTGTTAAGTAAAACCGACTTAAATCTTTGTAGGCGCAAACGACTTCCTCAAAGCAATAAGTTGTATGTAAATATAAGTATATAAGTATATTAACTTTGATAAGCATTCAAATATAAACCTCAAGTAAAGATCAACTTGAGATCAATTTGAAAGCAATGAAGCGTTAAGAGAACTGAACCAAACTGGTAACCCAGGCACGAGATCTAAGAAGTTTTTTGTAGTTATGCTTGAAATCATTTGCAAACAACTGATTATGATTTGAATAGATTAGAAACAATGCATGTTGTACTCATATGTATTTATATAATACTACATCGATTATCAGATCGAATCTATTAAATATAATTTTTAACAAATTAACATCTGGGCACACGATGAATGGATTACTTACTATATATGTACAATATTTTTTAAAAAGTTTTATTTGTTTTAACTGCTTAATGAACACAGAATGATATCAGAGGACAGAAAATAGAAACTGGGAGTGTCATTGAGTTCGCTTAACTTGATAATTGCCAAGGAAAGAAAAATAGAAAAAAAAAAAAAATATTGAAGAAATATACTGAAAATAAAGAAATAAAAATATTGTAAATAGAAAGGCAAAACCAAAAACAAACAAAAATATAAGGAAAAACCAAAGTTTGACAAATTGCATTTTGTTAAATGTCAAAGAAAAAGAAAAATTAAAGCAGCGTTGATGTGGAACAAAGCGTGACATGATGATGATGGTGATTGTGATGACGATGATGATGACGATGAACTGAAATTGGATGGGGCTCGCCAGAGCGAGCGGCATGACAGATAGACAAATAGACCAAACTAAACTAAACACACACACAAAACAAACCGCCTCACAAATACAAAAATGAAACCTAAAGATTCATATAACCGAAACAGAATTCATTGTTGCACTTGCATGACAGCGAATGACACAAACATAAGTAAACCAATCAATCATTGACATCAACAATTAAAAGTGTGAAAAAAATAATGGAAACAAAACCAAATAACATACTTAGATACATCTATCGAAAATAAATTAAAGGCAAAGTACTGTAGTTTTTTGTAAAAAAACAAAATAAAAAAATAAAAAATAGATAGATGCCAAACATTTTCATTCATTATCTGTCATTGACATCGTCGAACAACTTTATTCTTCATTACTTTTATTCTACTTATTTAAGTATAACAAGAGCCACGCGTCATTGTCATTTTCTTTATCTTTAACATGGGAGAAATTATGGAACGAATGGGTTGTCATCCTCAGAGGAACCATTTGGCTTATAACATACATATGTATTATAATAGTACAATATTTTGATTTATTTCATATGCATTTGAAGTTCATGATATACGAGACTAAAACTTTGTTTTATCTTTACATTTATATAGTACTAGCGTAACCCAGTGTGCGTTGCTGCACCTCCTATGCGTTAACTGGGTGATTCTTTTAAGATTAATTTTCTTCAAAAAAAAAAAAAAAAAAAAAATTAATATTAATAAAATCTGTTCAGTATATTTTGCACCAATTAAAAAAAATGTTGTAAAAATGATATAAAACTATCTATATCTTGACAACAGCGCCACCTACCAGATCCAAATGTAGCAAAGAACCTGACTTGTACCTCCATGAGAACAAAAAAAAAAAAAAAAAAAAATCATCTAAATTGGTCCAGCCGTTCTCGAGTTTTGCGGTGTTATACATTTTTTGGGTTCATTTTAAAGGTTCCGGATACAAAGGGTAGCAAAGGGAACCCCATTGCAGGGACTTTGTTGTTCGTCCGTCAATATTCGGGTCATATCTCATGAACCTTAATAGCTACAGAGTTGAAATGTGTAGTTCTATCCGGGCATCAGCCACAAATACTAAAACTAAAATATTTTCAAAAACTTAAAGGGGTCCCCTTACTAGAAACATTTTGGTTTGTATGGCAGCTATACGATCTAGTAATGTCACCATCTTGACATTTAGATGGTTGGTGGTTATACATTAGAAATTTAGACTGTCGGAATTTTAGTTTGATCGGACAACTAGGGAGGGTACCTCCCATACAAATCCTTATTAAAATTCAGGTTCTTATTAGAAAAACTTTTTTGTTTTTTGTCCTATCAATCTGAAATTTAGACATTATAAGTTTTTGTTATAGGCGGTATACATCTTTCAGAATCAGCCAAATCGTCCAACTAGGAGGGGTACTCCCCATTGAAATTCAGGTTCTTATTAGAAAAACTTTTTTGTTTTTTGTACTATCAAACTGAAATAGTGTCTAACACTATAAGTTTCTGATATAAGCGCGGTACATTTGTTGGAATCAGTCAAATCGGACCACTAAGGGGAGTACCTCCCATACAAATCCCAATCTGGTACGGAACCCTTCGTGTACGAGTCTGACTCGGACTTGCCTCATTTCTTTATATATATTTAGATTAGTAATTGTATAACAGGAACTTGCCTTTGAGAGGTTTAACTGGCACCTTAAATCTCAAGCCGTGTTTGAGGAAGTAAATGCTTTAATTGCAGGATAATAAGGACACTTGATGATAATATTTTGTTCCAATTTCTTACAATATTGTTTACATTTTGCTTATTAATGAAATATTGTACCTATGTTCTGAGGTTTTGTATCAAAATACAGTCAAATCAAAAAATATTGTTTGCATGCTGTGCAACTAAAATTTGAATGAACTTTCCATTACTTTCTCTTTCTTTGAATGATCTTGTATGTAACTGAAAATTAGAAAGTATTTATTTATTACTTAATCTTCTTAAGCAATCAAATGAAAATTTAAATATATTTGAGCAATTGTATTAACCCACACTCGATCAAAATTTACTACTAGATTATAAATAATCTTTGAGTAGTTTGGTCAATTTATTATATATATTGTATAACTAAATATTTATTTGATTGATGCTGCTGTTTCTCGGATTACTTTCTTTAATATGGTTTCCATTTCAATAGTCCTAGACTTTTTAATATTGTAAAACAAAATGAAATTGGTAACTAGAAAATCACTTCAATTAGCATGAAATCAGACGAAAAACTTTGGTTAAATGAGAGTCTCTATCCCGCTAGATACAATATGACAATATTATTATCATATAATCTTAAGCTTGTTATGTTTCATATTCCACAATGTGGTAATTAACTAAATAAACTTATTGAACCGTAAGGCAAATATTGTACTTAATGAATTGTTGACATAAAGGGTTAATAGCTTTTAGTCAAGAGGCTTAAATATAAAATCATAAATCGAAGTTCAAAACGGCTAGACAAATGTCATAAACACAATGACAATACAACACACAAAATCACAAAATATCTAGCAATCAGTAATCTGACATTATGATAGAGCAACGTCAATATATTGATGTCGCCTAAATGGATTCCATTTTTTGTAAATTTTTGTTAAGCACACGTGCCATATGCAGATAGTCAATCCAAATATATGTACTAAGTATGTTAACCCCTCATAGACCTGAATACTTATAATGGATATACTCATTCACGATGGGCAACCTAAACATTTGTAAATATTCTGGCTAGGGCGACCGGGTGCCAGTCACAGTACGTCAGTGCATTAGTGCAGATGGAATGTGTAGATAAAAAATACAAAATCAAGGGATGACTGCGGTGTGTGTCTATTGTTTGAAATAGTCGCTCTTAGACGCTCAATAAAGTTATCGATGCAAACTCACTCAAGTTAATAATGCAATGCGGGCGGACTTATGATAATCATGGGGCTTATTTTTGGTATGCACACGTGTGATGATTTTCAGGCTGATATTATTGATTATTATTGTATAACCATAAGAAAATATGTGTTTACTTTCAAACATTTATTGATGGGAAAAGTAAAGTTTCTGAAGTATAAAGAAATTGCTTTTAGTTTGTTCCTACAATTTTAAGTTACTAATCTTTTGATGAAAAATGGACCACTTTTGTAGGTAAAGTTATCATTTTAATTTAGAAATAGTGTTTTTTTTTTCTTGTGTGTCTTAATATTTGCAATTTGTCTGTCAATGAAAACAGTAGGCTAATTTGAATGAAAGAAAAATCACATGTTCTTAAGTTAAGTGGACGGGAGATCCATATGATGTTGCCTTTTCTGGCGACTCGTGTGTCTGTTTTTGTCCAGCATGTTGATTGTGTGTACCATGGTCCTCTAAACGCGAGATGTTACTGTTGCTGTGCCTGACGATGTCCTCTGTGATTGTTGGAATCATCGAGTCCCGGTGGATGATTGGAATCTCTGAAAAATTTCCAGATTTCAGTTGAAAGCAGTACCCCAAAACTGTATACCCTATGTCTATCTATACCGGTTTCAGCTTGTTGTGGTAGGTGAGCCACCTTTGAGTTCAAATTCAATTGCTTTCTTTTGTTTTTGATGTGCGGTTGCCATGTGTGACACCTGTCAATGGTCATGTCCGGACACGGTGACACCCCTTGAAATACAATAACTTCTCCTTTTATGTGACTACAAGAGGAATTGTGATGTGGTTTAATGTAAATATACGTGGGTCATTCAATAAATACTTAACCTACAAAGGAAAAACGTAAATTTTGGAAAATGGGCAATTTATTTTTCCACATAATCTCCTTCTGGCCCAGCGATGCTGCAACTTTCCAACCCGTCCAAATATACGTTTTCTCGAGGTCTGTAAAATACGCCTCCGTGGAGGCGATGACCTCCTCATTCGACCCAAATCTATTTCCAGCGAGTGACTTTTTTAGGTTTGGAAAGAAGTCACAGGGGGCCAAATATGAAGAATACGGTGGATGGGGCAGCAATTCGTAGCGCAATTCGACCAATTTGGCCATGGCGACGGCGGTTGCGCTTGTTGTTCAGTGTGAGCTTTCTCATGCCCAGTTCTTCGTGTAGAATATGATGCGCCATTCCTTCTGCGATGCCTACAGTCTTAGCTATCTCGCGAATCTTCAATCGGCGGTCTGCCAACACGAGATCGTGAATTTTGTTTACATTTTCCTCCGTAAAAGCCGTTTTCGGGGCACCTGGGCGTGTCTTATCAAAAACCGACGTGAACCAATTCTTGACGGTCGCCATCAAAGGAGAAGAGTCACCATACACAGCATCCAAGCGCACTTTGATTTCGCTGCGCGTTTTCCCTTCCAAAAACAAGAATCGAATCACCGAATGATATTGCTCTTTTCCCATTTTTGTAAAACTGACCGATACGCTCGCTTCCAAAGGCTATCAAAACAAAACTAATGAAGGGAATTGGCTGAAACTTTGACAGTACGCTATTAAAAGAATGTACTGTATTTGTTGATTGATAAATGTAAGTGGACTTGACGCCTATGTTCCAACTCTTCATTCACCACTCAGTGAGGACTAGTTTGTTCACGAAGAGGGATGATGCTGTCCTTTTGTAGAGATGTGACATAAACACAAAAAATGCAGTACCAGCCGCAATTTTTAACCTTAGGCGAGGATCAAGTTATTGACGCACATCTAAGAAAGAAGCCGAACAGTGTTTCTTGTCTTGAAGACTATTCATAAGTTTTTATGCAGGGATCACATGTCATCTCCTAAAATCCAACATGTGATATTTTCGTTGAATATTTACTTTAATAAATATTTTTAATGTATGTAATAATATTGTATCCTAGGTAGGAAGAAGTAAACACCAGCGTACTCATTTTTCCTTTATTGCAAATACCGACATTTCTCTATTCATCGCTACCCTACTTTGAGTTATCCTTAAATGAGAATTTAAACATAATTTGAAGTTTCTTTTCAATAACATTAAATATACATTTTGGAAGCTAACAATGCTTGTGTTTAATTCATGAAATTCACATCACTAAGAACTGAATTACTTGTAATATATCTCTACTCAAAAACATACATACATCGACGGCGAGTAGATTGATATCATCTACTTTTATGCTTTTGGCATACTTTGATAGATACAATCCTTATCATAATGTGATTTTGTAGTTGAATTCTACTTGATGTTTACCACTTATGTTACTCAACATCAACATCTCATACTCAATTATTCGAATCCTTGTGTCATGTCACTCGATTTAAAGATGCTGTCAACTACACTTACATAATAAAATAAATCAACAGCAGGCATTATTCTAATATCCTACTCCATCCATTACAACAAACATACATACATACATACATAGTACATATGTATGTACAATAGTACTTTATGTCCTTTTGAATTTGTTGTTGGTGAGCAGATCAAAGTAAAATCGCTCTCTAAATATTTTAGCACATGTAATTGAAACTTGAAAGCCAGAGGCTGAGTGAGATACATACTAAATAAGAAATAAGACGAAAAGAAAGAAGAAGAAGCGAATAGAATGAAACGAAAAATACCATTTCCTGTCAAAACAATAGATTCATCTTCAATTCAAATGACAGGACTTTGTGTGAGTGGTGAGTGAAGTGAAGGAGTAAAGCTTCAACTATTGATGATAAGATATTGCGCTGCGCTGCTTGCTGACCTTTTGTGTTTTTCTTTGAATCAAACAAACTTTGGGAGTTTTTCATTCAGTTTGTTTTTTTTTTTTTTGCCAGAAGGCGTGAAGTTGTCTTTGGCTCCATTGTGTTTTTACAAGAATTTTAGTGTAAGTTGGTTGGGTGGGGGCATTTGAAGTCGAGAGACCCTAAAGATGTTTTTCACATATCCAACTGTGATCCATTTACTTTACAAGTGCCTAATTTAATTTGAAATTGTAAAGAACAACAAGAACAAGAACAAGAACACAAACAACAACAACAAATACAACAGCATGTTTTTCTAATGTATTTTTTAAATAGATTTGTATCTACTACTCCTCCTATTTCAAATTTCTTAAACTTTGTTTTTTTTTTCTTTTTTTTGCTTATATTCTTCGATTCTTTCATTTATTCTTTGTCCAGTGTTCAACTTTTAAAAACTAATTAAAGTCTCGAATATAACTAAAGTTTGGCGCCTAAGGATATCTTCTTGTTTTGACTACTTTAAGTGGTTCATTCTCTAGTTTGTTTGTTGTTTTCCTCCTCTCTCGATTTCTTTTAGAGCAAATACTATACTTACTATAAAATGTGAAGCACAAACGTGCTCAGCATACGGACTCAATTAAGTATTTTATTATTTGGCCCTTGTCGAGTACTCAAACTCAAGTAAGAAAATACAAAAATAAGTATATAGGCGTATCCTAGAGCTCTTGTTGTTGCTAAGGTTATTGTCAAAATCATGGTGATGCTGCTGCTAAATTTAATGGATTTTTATTTGTTAAGCTGACGCGTTTAGTTTATTTTTTATTAGAAAAGTTGTTGTTTTGCTGACATTTAACAAAAATCTCTGATAAACAAAGGAAATGGGATCATCTTAGATAGCCGCCGTTGGCCATTTGAAAAGTGTCTAATGACATTCCACAATTATAAAAAATATCAAAGGAAGAAAATACTCGAAGATAACAAACAGATTTTATGAATTTTACAATTGTTCACTCTCAGTTTAACTGCGCAGTTAAATTGTATTATAAAAATAAATTTACCATAAATTGAACTAAAAATGTGGTTTTGTTTTTTTTTTTTTTTACTTTGAACCATTCAATTTCATTCATTTCTACTTAAGACTTAATTCTAATGTTCTTACAAATATAATATATTTATTAAAAAATATTTGTTAATCTGTAATCACAAATTCACAAGAATTTGCAAAATCGCAACAGCTGCAATGTCCTTTTTTCATGGAAAAATGAGCTACGAATCATTCCAACAAACAGCTGATGCAATCTATTGAATGGTCTCATGAATATAAGTATATATATTCTTTAAACTAACATGACACACTTTTTCAAAATACTCATATTTCTAATTGCATTGAACAGGATAGAATTTCTTAAGGTGCATTGGCTACTGACCGGCCGACCATATGTTTCATATTTGGTTTGCTATTTCTATTCTAGTGGACCAAAGTGCAATTAAATATGCTGTGTACCTATTTATTTGTTTCTTTCTGTTGAAATGTGGTAATTATATAAACTGAAAGTAAACACAATTAGACATAATATAGAAAAAAGGAGAAATAGTCGCCATTCTAACAAAATATACTATAATGAATGACAGCCCTCATCAATTCTGGCGGCGCCTACCTATGAACTAGTATCATCATGTATTTATGATGCAACCCTAGGTAACTTTTGATAGCTACAGGCTTATTCATTCTCTTGCCATACAAGTATCATAACTTAACATGCCAAGCATAGCGAATTCGATTATGGGAATTGTTTTATGTTTCCGGTAATTAGCACGGTTGGAATGGTGCTATGCGTCGCGTCGCGGCTCGTCTCGGTTCAAATTAGTTTAGATCGGTTCTTTTGTTCTTGCTTGTAATATATTAAGGTCTTGTTCGGCAGTTATCTTTTGAAGTTGGTGATGTGTTGTGTCCTTTAGTGTAACTAACATATGTTCTAAAGATTACCGTTTTTAAAGTAAAATGGAAGCTGTGGTTTTTCTTTATTTATTTCATGAATTTGAAAAAGGGAAAGTGATTTCACCGAGATAAAGTGGGTGTGTACCCATTTCACAGTTGATGATTTAACTTGATTATTTTGATACAAAGAATATTATTTATTTATACGATATACGAGTTTATAGGTAACATCAAAGATTTTATGTTCTGAAAAATTAAAGTCTTTCTTTATTTAAAGGAATTTTATCATTCATGTCAAATTTTCATATTTCTAATTCCATTCTAGGTATTCTATTAATAAATTTTACCTATTTACATTGTTAACTGAGAAATGCTTTATTAGATAGAGAAGAGATTTGAATTTTCTAATGGCAAACACACATTAATTTCATTAGTATAAAACCAATGGAGTTTGCATTCACAGTTGTTATCTAATATGACTATTAAATTTTTATCAATATTTAATTAACACCATTATTAAACTTCACTTCAAAGTACTGTTAACTGTCCCTTTCTGTCCTACGTATGTATTTCAAAATGTTTGTTGACATTAGAACATTGTGTCAATATTTTGCTAATAAATCATAGCCGTCAAGTCGATTTGTTGAATTATTATGAGTATCATTGAACCAAGTAACAAAAGAAGCACAGTTGTTCGCTTATCGAAACGGTTGGATGGTATTTTGGATAATACCACCACATGGCATAGAGAAAAATATATATGTATAAAAAAAAAACAAGTAAAACGAAAGTGATCTTCGGCTATGCAAAGGCTGTAATACACTTCTGTTTAGGGTAGAGTCAGAATTCAGATTGGACATCGATATATTTTTATGGGAGTAATCCAAGGATCTTGAAATTAACATGCTTTATGAAGATGAGACAGATACTCATAGGATCAAAAGTTCAGCTTGAGAATATAAAAACACAAAAAGATTTCTAATAAGAACATGAATTTGAATTTTAGTTTCAGTATGGGAGTTATACGATCGAGTAATCCGAGGATCTTGATGCGTCTAATGAAAAGGAAACTTCTTGCGAAATTTCAGCTCTCTAGTTCAAAAACTAAGGGCATAAATACAGACGGGCAAAGGGGCATAGCTAAATCAAATTGTCTCTTTGAGCTGATCAAGAATACTCGTATATGTATGGTATATACTTTATGGGGTCTTCGATGTCTCCCTCTGTGTCTTACAAACTTCATGACAAACTTATAACAAACTATTTACTGAAGAGTATAAAAACGTAAACACATTTGTAAATCATAATATCGTAGAATGTGATTGATTGGATTATTTTTTCCATTAATTTTGTATATAACAAGAAATAATTCTAATTTTGGTTATATAAAATGGTTCTGGATTCACAAGATATGAATAGCATGTAGGTACAAATCACCGGCTGATCAAACAGAGTCGTCACACTTCCTATTGACGTTTAGTTCGAAACGCCTAGGTATATGATCCTGGCAATAACATTATTTAAAGCAAAAACTTCACTAAGTAATCGGCTTAAGCGGTGGCTATGTCTTCCAAATGTCAAACTAAAACAAAAATTGTGGAAAATTTCAGCTCTTAACTTCAAGATAGACTAGTCTCATTTGATTCTCTCATTCTTTTTATATGAAGTACAATATATAAAACTGGACTTACCTACTTACATGTAGTACAATATGTACAAAATTCTCATACTCCAAATTCCTAACTTCTCAATTTACATCAATTTAGTATTCACAAAGAATTTCTAACATAACAAAAACCCTTTTCTTGTACTAAATCAACAAATTACTCGTAAATAATTTAAGCTTAATTAATAAAAAATTCGATATGAGAAAACTTTTTCATGTCTTGAGGTAAAAAAATACTGAAATTCTAACAAAAGTTTTTTAATTAGCCTTAATATGATGTAATAAATTATTCATTTGGAAATTTGCAAAAAACTCTTTATTACTGAAGATTTAATTGAACAAAGTCTGCAATTTAACACAATTTAATTATTGCTGCCACTCAAGAAAAAAGTAGTCTTCAAATGACTCAATTAAAGTTTAAATTAGACAAAGTTTAGTTCAGTAATGGGCATAAATAAATAATGAGAGAGTAACATCAGCCGTCGTGACTATGATTTGCTTCATTCTAAATGCAATAAGGCACCACCGCCGCCGCCACCGCCGCCTTATGTGAAATCAAACCATGAAGATGGGTGGATTGGTTTGGTATATAGACACATATGCGAATGTGTGTTTGTTGGTTGTTCTTTGGTTAGTCGAAGAAATGTACACTCCCTGGCCACTTACACATATTGTACATACGAGTACAATAGATTCTTAGGTAAGCAAAGACAGTCACATACAAAGATATTAAACCACAAATGGATGCACACACGCGAGTTAAGTTAAACAGTACAATAAAATTACTAACATATGCGTAATGTAGTACGTAAGTATCAACCTCAAAATGTATCTTGTACTATGTATTGTACATTATTGTGTTATTATTTTATGATGGAGGGGCTATCTATAGTGTATTGTATCATACACACACACACCTACGCACATTTTGATTGCGTTTTCTAGTGGTAAAGATAATTATACAATACAAACGCCCGTCGAAATTGCCCATTTTAATTTGTTTGCTTAACTAGACCTTTTGCTTTGAGTTTTGGTTTTTTGTCCATTATACAAGTACAATTACCAATTATATGACGGAGTCATTAAATATGATTTACATATTAAATTGATTATTTAGAGAACGCATATACATATGTATGTAACTGAAAATAATTACAGCAGCCGTCGTTGGTTGTGTAACTTAACATAAATTCATTATTTGGTAAATTTTGTTGTCAAATAGAAAACTGTAAAAATCAATTATAATAATTCATGATTGCCAGCTAAGTGAGCTGAAAACAGGGTTCCAATTTACACTCCGAGTACAGTACTTATTTCATTAATCAAATTATGTTTTATTTTCATGTTTTTAAAAGCAAACAAAAAAAAAAAAACTATTCTCATATTTAAATTGATCTACATAAACAACAAAAAAGCAAAGTCCAAACTTTTCTCTTATCAAATTAATATGTTTATTTCAACCATGATGTCCAAGATAAGTAATGCATTAGATTTGTTAACACAAATGAAGGAAAAAATATACATATGTCACTAAGTTCTTACGTATTTCGTAATACTTAATATATCAAAAATTTTTTAAGACTGGTTATTGGTAAAGTCCATGATACCTTGAAAAGGAGATTTAACTTTTCTTTTTTGTTAATATTATATAAACTTTTGGAAGATACTATACTAAAAGTTTTTATCAAATAATAAGACCTTCAATTATGCTTATATAATTTTTTTAAAAACCTTTTTTAAGTTTCTTTAAGCTCATTGAATATTTTAAGATATTTAAGGCTTTTTACGGGAGACTTCTAAATACCTATAAATAATTATGTTATCGATTCAAAACTAGTGTAAAATTAATGATTTTCTTTCTTTAAAAAACTGGAATAATAAATTAAATAAAAGAATACATTTCTAATACCCTTCATTCTTAAATTAAAAAAAAAAAAACAATATATATCGTAACTTAGGTATATTCACTTCTAGACATGGACTTTAATTGCTGCGTTCGCCAAAAGGGTTCTTAAGGCCAAGAAAATAGACTTCGATGCTGCTCAAGCTACTCAATTGGGCATTTCGCCAAGACCAAGAATAGGATGTAACTCGATGAAGCAGGGAACACCGCAAACCACAAGGAGGGGTCCCTTCTATACAAACCCAAAATCTACTTCATGTTCTTGATTTTTCTATTATTGAACTGAAATTTGGATACATTAAGTGTTTGAATCATATTCACGAACTATGTAAATTTCAAAATTCTAGGATTACTGGATCATATAGCTCCCATACAAAAACCCAGATTCAAATCCACATTCATATAAAAAGAACTGTGTTTTTGTAGTATTGAATGTGGACTTTTAGAACCTAAGATTACTGATCGCATAGGTCCCATACAAACCCCGTTTTAAATTCAAGTTCTGATTCATGATCTCATTAGAAAAACTCTTGTTAGGGTTCCGGACCCAAGGAGCACCAAAGGGAACCCTATTGTAGACACTTCGTTGTCCGTCCGTCCATCCTCGGGTCATATCTCAAGAACCGTAATACACAGAGTTGAAATTTTCATAAAATGTATAGTTCTATCCGGACATTAGGAACAAATACTAAAACTAAAAAATTTTCAGAAACTTAGAGGGGTCCCCATACAAAAAACATTTTGGTTTGTATGGCAGCTATACGATCCATTAATCTTACGATCTTGAAATTTAAGTAGTTGGTGGATATATATCAGAAACATACACTGTCGTAATTTCAGTTTGATCGGACTAATAGGCAGGGTACCCCCCATACAAACCCCCATAAAAATTCAGGTTCTTATTAGAAAAACGTTTTTGTTTTTTGGACTATTGAACTGAAATTTGGACATTATAAATATCTCTTATCGGTGCCTTACATTTGTTGGAATCATTTAAATCGGACCACTAGGGGGAGTACCTCCCATACAAACCCCAATCTGGTACGGAACCCTTCGTGTCCGAGTCTGACTCGCACTTGGCCCATTTTATTTTTTGTATTATCGAACTAACATGTATAGACTTTAAGTGTCTGTCTATCATCCATGAAAATTTCAAGGTCTTAGGTTTACTGGATTCATGCATACCACACAAATATATTAGTCTCTATGTAGAAATGCTTTATGTAAACTGACGCTATCCTAAACTAAAGACAAAACAATAATAAAGTATTTGTGTATGCTAAAACACAAGAGCGTAGACAAAAATGTTTTCTAGTTGTTGTTTTTATTATTGAATCAATTGTATTATTTTAACAAAACGTATACATAAACTTTTCGGAAAAAATTCTCTAAGTGACAGTGAAAACCCGATCAAAATCCATAGCATGGTTTAGAAGAAGTAACCGGACATACAGTTGCGAATGTCGACTTTGTTTTATACTCTGTAATGCTAATGATATTTAATTCAAAATTAGTAGTCCTAAAGGAAATTGATTAAAAAAGTTATAAGTATTTAATAAATAAATTGACAACTATAGTGTGGTCCAAGAAATTAAGGGAATTCAAATTGTAGGTTTAAGTGGTGTGGTCTCTTATTTGTTCTTATCATTACCTAGCAGAACTTCGATGTTATTATTAAGGTGAACATTAAGTTGTATTGCGTCATTGCGTCTTTTGCTTTGGAGAAGGCACTCTGTTTTTTTTTTTTTTTTTGTTTTGGCTTGTGTTGTGAAAACCTTTTTGTTAGTAAATACGAGTATATCAACAAAACTCTTCTCCCTGTTCTCCCTGTTTCACTTTACTTAATTATTTACATTATCCATATGTACACAAACTCACATTTGGTAAGTTAATTAAGTATAAGGAAATTGTTACGAAGTTAGTGGCAGTTCCTTTGACTTTACCAATCGATCTTCAAATACATTGCAATGTAAGATATTCTCTTCTGTGTCTATCTATGAGTGTTTATATATTTGTAGTGTGTGTGTGTGTGATTATTTGCTTACGATTTGCCACAAATAACACTTAATATGATTCTATCGAAAAAAAAAGAAACCGAACTGAACCAAGCCAAAAACAAAGAAATACCGCATACTCGTACACAAAGATTTTATCCATTCCAAAAGATAAAGACGTAATAGCCGCCATATTTACTTTGACTTTTCCTTTTGCCACACACATACAAAAACAAACACACATGCTTACGACTACAAATATTGTAGAAACAGCTTCTTTTCAGTTTCATTTCCATATACATTTTCATTTTTCTTTATTATTATGCCGACGCTTATACACTTCTCATGCAAACATTTTACTTAGTGTTGCAAGGACAACACAATAACCAACCAACAAACCAACAAGCGAAGGAATAACAACGGCAGCAAATAAAAGAAATATAAAAGAAATACGAAAAGAAAATATAGATGTGCTATTTGTTTTCTTATGATACATTTTTCTTCGTCATATGTTTCATTTTTTCATTACATTTATTTTACGTTTTGTATTGCTAGTTCCTTTTTGTTGTTTTATTCCTTTCTCTATACATATTTGTCTTTATGCTTAACCCTTCCATTTTCTTCTTCAATGTTACTCACATGAAGATATTACTTGCTGCGTCTCTGCGACGTGTTTACTTAGCATTTTTATGCTACGCACATTCCACATTTATGCCTTTTACGTTATCAACGAAATTGTGGAGCAATTTGAATTGTCCTTCCGGACTCCTTTGCAATGACACTTTACATATTTTGTCAGGTGCCACAATAACAAAAAGCACACACATTCATATTATTTTGTATATCTTCTTCTTTAGATTTTTCATAAAAATAAAATCCTTGCTTCAATTGCTTTGGAAAATTTATTCGTATTTTTTTTTACCATTCATTTCATGTGAAATCGATTTGTTCGAAATATCCAAATGCATTATGGTACATATTTTTACTTTACTAAAATAATAGATAAGGGGGGTGACATACACGTGCATGCATCACCATTTGATTAAAAAAATAAAGAAGAAGAACAAAAAATACAATATAAAAATGTTGATGGATAAATTTATCTTCAATAAAAATTGACAAAAAGGATTCAAACTGATCTAAATGGAAACATCTACAACATAACTTCGTAAGCCTTTCTCTCCTAAGTAAGCTGATTAAGTCAATTTGTGCAAAGGCAAAGTACAATTTTTGCATTGAAATTGGAATTTAAAGGAATTTTAGGATTTATTCTATTCTATTTTATATTTTCAACTTTTCAATTTTTAAATGATTTTTGGTTTTATCAAATTTTATAAGACAAATATTGTATATTAGATGAAACAGAACTTGAATTTATGTAAGATATTGTAAAAATAAAATATAAGGGAGGACCTAGTACTTGTTCTGCATATGTGTGATTCTTGATGATGACTCCATATATTGTTTTGTATATTTTCTATGTTTAATGGCAATCGTCACCTCACCACCAATCAATTGTGATAATAAAAGTAAAGGTTATAATAAATTGGTTCAGAAATCGAAAAGTTCCCAACAATTTATTCAAGTTGTTGAAATACGATGACAAGTAAATCAGTGACTTTTTGAATAGCCCATGTATGTATGTGGTAAGTTCAAATACTTACAACACTGTTTTTGTTATCTACCATCAGTGAAATTTTAAACAAACTGCATCATTTAGTTTGTGTTTGATAGTCATTTCCATGAAAATGGAAAAAGGTGAATTTCGTGTGCTCATCAAGCCTTGTTTTGCGTTAAAAAAAAAACCATCATCAAAACCAAGGAAAGGCTTCATAAATACTATGAGGACTATGCACCATCAATTTCAATATATAAGAAGTTCAGTTCAATGAATTTCATTGTGGTAATGCCAGTCCAAGTGGCCCTAATGTTCAGATCGCTAAGAAGAGTTCGTCACGCCAGAAATCGTCGATAAAATTCAAAAAATGATATTGGACATTCGCAGAGGTGAAAAGGTCGAGTGATGAGGTAGCTTAGGCTGTAGATATCTCAACTGGGCGGGTACATCATCTTTTACTTAAATATTAAACCATTAAAAATCTATCGGTGCGATGGGTGCCGTGATTGCTTACACTTGACCATAAGCGTAACCATGTGACCACTTAAAAGGAGTGTTTGGCAATGTGCAACTGCAATCCGAAGGAAATTTTCTCCGTTTAACCTTGGACAAAACTAGCATCCATCAGAACATACCAAAGACCAAGGATCAGACAAAGCAATGAACTTCTTCTGGTAAATATGCAACAAAGAAGGCGATGGCGGGTCTGTCGGGTTATTATGATGCATGTTCACATCAATTAACTTGAAAAGGATAATAAGATCATCGTAGGATATTATTCAGAGCTGAACAGATTCGACATTGATTTAAAGCAGAAACGTTCGCAATGTTCCCAAGAGTCACCATGTCAAAAATATTTAAATTAGGCCCCAATCATATATCTCCAGATTTAGCCCTCTGCGGTTCTTTCTTGTTCCCAAAACATGAAGAGGTTTGTACTAAAAGAAGATTACGTTGAGAAAGAAATGCTATTATGCTTTTATTCAACTGCTTTCTAATCTTTATATATAAAATTGGAGTGTATGCAATTTTGTAACTCTTAATCTCCTAAACGACTAGACCAATTTTGATAATTTTTTTTTTTTTTGTTTTACTTATGGGGTCACCAAGATGGTTTATGCTTCAGTTGGATCCGTTAGCTGGCGCTGTTGTCGAGATACAGGCACTTTTTTACCAAATTTTCAACATTTTTTTATCTACTAAGCTGATTTTAATAATTTTTTTTTTTGAAAGACAAATGAATGCTAATGAAAAGAGTTGCATAATTATTTTTTCAGTTTTTAACTTTTAATATAATATTTTTAAGGAATAAGTTTTTGAGGCCAAGCATAATGGTTTGGTTGTTGTTATTGTTGTATATTTCCTCTCTGAGTACGCACTTTTTGCGCTCTGTATTTTATGTTCATTTAAAGTGGGTCAAGAAAGAGACAGTTTGTTTCGTTGTTGTACTTTTGACGCAGTGGATAGTCATGAAGTTTGTAACAGGCAGAAGGAGGCATCGGAGACCCCATAAAGTATAAAGTATATTCTTGATCAGCTCGACGTGACGAGTTGACTAGGCCAACTCAGTTTTTTTTAGCTAGAGACCAATTTCGCCAATTAGCCGAAGTGGACTTTATTTTTTCTTGTTGTTTTTTTTTTTTAATCAAATTATATGCTTATTTATTTATTTTTTTTTTCTAAATCGAAATAGGTACTTAGAAATAATCTATATTTCATGGAGTTTATTACTAAAAAATTGACAACAGTAAATGTTATAAAATTATTAGACTTACAATATTTACAATAGTTTGTTTGACGCATGATAAATACATTTTGGTTTCGGAATTTAGTCGATTATTTGAGAAAAAAAAAAAATACTAGGAAATATAAAATAAAATTATAAATTATTATAATTGTAATGGAAACTATCTGAAGATTGTATGATTTGAATAAACAATAACCAGTACGAAACACGCAAATCTGTTGTTCGTCAGCCGTTTGCTTATATCAAGAATTTCTGATCATGTCAGCAGTAGCAGCTCGATTCTACTCCAATGTACGTGAAATGATTCCGTGGCATTTAGTTACATTCGGAATTCATCTAACGGGTGCCATATTGTTCAATTATGCATTATATTATGATTGCAAATATATCAAAATACCGGATACTGTGATATCGACACGACTTCGGACAACATTTGGCGGGCGATTTAAGTATCTAACATTCTGGGATCTTATTGTACAAACGATTTACTTCAATATTGCGCTCGCCGATGATCTTTATGAGCTTTACAAGGAACAACCTAATTTGGGTTTGCGCAGAATACGAGATTGCTTGTTTGCATCGATCGCGTATCCAATAGGACTGTTTGTGTGCACTTTCTTTTGGACTCTCTATATTATCGATCGCGAACTTATATTTCCTGCGGTTTTGGATGAGATCTTTCCCAGTTGGTTGAATCATTTTATTCATACAAATGTCGCGCTATTTCCAATTTTAGACATTATTACAGTGCCGCATGTGTATCCCAAAAGGAATGCGGCTTTGATTGGGCATCTGACATTTACATTGACATATGTCATCTGGGTATATATTATACATTATAAAACTACCTTTTGGGTTTATCCAGTTCTAAAAGTAATGGATAATCCGGAACGTTGCGCATTCTTTGGAGCAGGCTTAGCACTTGGAGTGTTTTGGTATTTTGTTGGCGAAACCATAAATCGTAAACTATATGGAATTGCACCTGAGCCAATTAAGGAAAATTAATGAGTTGACTTTCTTTTTTTTGCAAAAACAAATAAATTAATATTATATATTTTTTAAAATGAACCAAGTATGTGTTTTATGTTTCTTTTTTTATTTTTTTTTTTTTTTTTGTGGTACTATATCATCTTTGATGCAATCTTATTCGATACCAGAGCCCGTTTCTTTTTTTAATTCTACAAGGTCTTTCGCAAAGTAAGCGAGAGTTCTTCAAAGTCTCTATATAGAGTGACGCCATCTTTTGACGTTTACGAGTTAGAAAGGTGCATCCTTCGTTCTGTTAAAATTTCATGACCAACGAACAATTAGAAGCCGAGTTATTGCATTACGTGAATTTTTAAAACAAAAGTTAATAACCGTTTAAATCTATTTAAATGCTATTAAGAGTATAACTAATATTATTGGATATAGATGACATGATTAAGCTAACTAGCTAAGTATAAATAGATCATGATAAATGGGTTTCACTCATATTGGAAAATAAATCAATAACAATGAAAGGTTTCTCTATTGCTCTCAGTAAGTTGCAATTCCATAGATAATTTATTTATGTTTTTTTATTTATATTTTGTTTGTTTTAATATTCCTAATTTCTTATCCTTTTTTTACATTTTATAGTGGGAATTATTGGCTTGTTTGCTATTTTTGGTGGTTGTGATGCTGATCCAAAACCGAAAGCTGCTTTCTCCTTTGGTCCTGGAACCGCGATGATCCCACAATTCTAAAAGTAATTTTTCTTTTTTTTTTTTCAACTATAATAATGTATTTATTTGATAAGAAGTTTTTAAGCCATCCAGTTTAAATTAGGTAGGGTCTTATTGTCCTATACAGATCATTCCTCGATTATTGGAAGAAATAGCGCCTCTGTTATAAAACTCTCATCTTCCATATAATTTCTTATCTGCCATAATTTTTCATTTTTTGTCATTTCAAAAAAGTTTGAATCTTCTTCTTTTTCAGTTTATATTCCTTGGCAGTTTGGCTTATGGCTCGCCGAAAGTCTTTCATATTCGTAACAACTTTTAAATTCTAGATATTGTAGATTGTAGATGTCATTTTCTAAATTAAATTGTTAACTGAATTTTAATAAAAATAAATTTCCATATAAGGAAAGGAAATGAATATTTAATTTAATGTTTTTAGCAACTAATTAAATTTGTAACCCGTACCATGTATTAACTTCCATAGTTGACCTAGTGTTATCACAGCGCTGTGCACTCTTTGTGCTTCGTACCCAAAGGGCATCAAAAGGAACCCTATTGCAGAGACATCGTTGAACGTCCGTCCGTCCTCGGGTCATATCTCATGAACCGTAATAGCTAGAGAGTTGAAATTTTCACAGAATGTATAGTTCTACCCGGGCATCGGCAGCAAATACTAAAACTGAAATATTTTCAAAAACTTTAAGGGGTCCCCATACAAGAAACATTTTGCTTTGTATGGCAGCTATACGATCCAGTAATCCCACGATCTTGAAATATTAAAATTCGGTTCATATTCGAGGAAATTTTTTATTTGTTGGACTATTGAACTGAAATTTAGATACTATAAGTTTCTGATATAGGGGCGGTACATATGTGGAAATCAAATCGGATCAGTAGGGAGAGTACCTCCCCTATAAACCCCAATCTGGTACGGAACCCTCCGTGTACGAGTCAGACTCTCTCTTGACCGATTTTTTCCCCTTATATGACTTTTTTTTTGTGCCGTATGATGTGCAGTTATGAGACCATCAACCGCTTATGAGGTAGAATTGGTAAATTGATCTATAACGGTTATATTATTATAGTTTTTATGCTCTCCTTCTATGGAGATCATTAAGATGTAGTCTTTTGAGACATCGGTATGACGGATTGATTGATGGATTGAGGCTTCCAATTTGAATAAAGATGAAGTCTTATGATATAATAATTTGTTGCTGACTCTTTCATCTACCAGTCTTGATGACTTTAGGTCTTGGTGAATCATTGTGCTACTCAGATACTACGATTTTTTATTTTGGCAAGCTTGGATCCTACGAACATAAGAACCACCATTTGCTTATAAACGAGAGGTGTTTTACTTAGTGATAGCTTCCTGTAAGTGCGCAATAGTCATTTAAGTCTACATAGCTTCTGATGGGTTTGTCCATGACGAAGCAGATTGACCTGTGGGATGATACTTGAATCGTATTTTATAATTGTGCAAACATGAAAGAATAAACAAAATTGTAAAAGCAAAATTTCTATACTACGGGAAGGTTGGGACAGTTGGAAAGATGGTTGAGTTCGGTTCGTGTTTTGTAACACTAAATATACTAAAAATCATATTCATTGACTTTAATTCTTTTATGCTAAAATCAATAACTTGTTGGAACTTCGTCTTCAGTTTTCGAACCTTCGTCGTTCGTTGAAAAATAGCCAGTAACTTATTTAATTTCAAGAAGATAAGTAACATTTCGTAAAACACATAAGACAAACATATAAATTATTATGAGTAGAACATGTAGACTATATCAAGAAGCAAATACTCGTATCGCAAGAAAATTCTCAATGAACTCCTAC
Source organism: Amiota minor (assembly GCA_037043295.1). Taxonomy (NCBI): domain Eukaryota; kingdom Metazoa; phylum Arthropoda; class Insecta; order Diptera; family Drosophilidae; genus Amiota; species Amiota minor. The sequence goes on from JBAMAW010001063.1 coordinate 2,005,167, forward strand.
ACTCGATTACACACACACCTAGCTCTACTACCATCACCTTACACTGCACTGTGTATGCTGGACTCAGTGAGAAAGATGCTGGAGCATATCATATGTTGACGTCTTGAACAGGTTACTGAAGGTCCAAATTGACTACATAAAAGCCAGAACGGATTCAGGAGGAATATTAATATCATCGATGCAATAAACCGAAATCCCAATTGATGATTTGGGAGAATTTCCACGTCACTTCCAAACATGATGAGCTTATCTTTGGTAACCAAATGTTTTAGTTTAAAATAGAAAAATCTGAAAGTGGACTCTCGCTCGATGTGTTTAGTATTTTGTGTTTCTCTGTCAATTAATGTCAAAATGAAATACCAAAAAGGAACTACGAAACAACAACGAAACAACAAATCAGTCGCAAATATTTTTGTATTGCATATTGTCTTTTTATTAGATAATAATTTCTTAGTTAGCATTTAATTTCCTGTGGAATTTCATAAGCCAACCAACTCTCACCATAAAGTTTTATACAAATATAGATTAAATACCATTCTATTTTAACTGAAGGTCGCTGACATTATTTAAATTGCCATCAGGTTAAGACGGGCAATAAATTCGGGCACAGCTGGCGGCAAAAAGGCTGTGGCTATGCATAAAGGTAAATAAATTTCATTCCGGTTTCTTTCATTTTCATCATTATTATAAACAATAATTTAAACTGCGACATAATTAAAAATGTCACTTGTTTTGTCTTTCTGTTTCTCTGTTTCTCTGTCTATCTGTTTGTGTTTTAGACTGTCACTTTGACCAAGTTTTTGTTTTTCTTTTCTTTTCTTTTACTTGTTTTTTGTTTTTTTTTGTTTTCTTTCTTAATGGAAATGGAATGGAACCAGGTTGGTGTATAATGGAATAAATGGAAATAGAATGGGCGAGAAGGATATAGAATATATACAATAATAGTATGTCAGTACTTTGTATACAATGACAACCAACACCTGTGAACTGCAAAGAAAAACTTTTACTGCGGTTCGTGGCAACAACAGTGGCATAAGTAAAGATGTATCTACTTCATTCCCTTACCATTTTGCCTTTACCATGAGTTTGGTTTGGTTGTTTGCCCATAATTTATAACAAAGTGGTATGCGTGTACGAATGTTGCCATGTCGAGAGTCGCAGAAGCAACCTGTGGCAATCACAGAAAAATGGAATTTCTTATAAGCAAATTCAGGACATTCTTAAGCGAATGCGTGAGCACGCTTCAGAAATCCCTACAATGTACGCTTGTCACTCTGAATTACTTTATGCAAAGCATACAACGAATGTCTCAGGACGTCAGGACCATGACGATGATGATGATGATGATGATGATGATAATGTTGGTGTTGGTGTTGGGGTGTGAGAAAGCGCTGGATTTGGATAGGATCAGCAAGTTGTCTAAAAGGAACAAAAACACGTTTGCTTTACTTATATTTTTTTGCTGATTTGTTTTCTTCTGAAGTAGATTACTTTCTTTATTCATGTTTTTTCCCTGTGCCAAGTGGCAGGCAAATAACTCTACCATATTTTGCCACGCGCCGCAGCTCATACTCATATTCATGGATTCTTTTGACAAAGAAACAGTGAGTGGCACTGACTGTCATTGCTTCGTTGCGGTCTTTTGTGAGTAGCGCATATTGTTTTACTAGGTAAAAAGATTCCATTAAAAGTTTAAATTTATGAAGACTCTAGATTTATTATGAGTAATGAAATACTCATATGCAATCTTAATGCACTTTTCCACTCTTGCTTCCCTTTGCTCGTGTGCGATTTTGAAATAGTTTCCAAAATGGAAACTCTTTGTTTATAGTACAAGAATTAAATTACTTTAAATTTAACATAAAATACTTGTACAATATTTAATGAAATGAATGAGAAACTTTCAATCTTCCTGGATGTGAATAAATACATTTTGTCTGCACTTTTATTGCTCTGGCTGCTCTTTCAGTTTTTACTCTTCACAATTCTTTGCTTATGTGAATAAATATTTCTTAAACTTTCTCTTGATTGTCTTTCTGTATCACTCTCTGTTTCTATCTGTTTACTTTAGATTCAGTTCAATCCTTTAGCAGCAATATATTGTACCATTCTGTTTGGAATAACAGATTTTTCTTCCTGCTGCTTTCACAGGTTTCCAAATAACAACACATTTCCCAATGTTTTGCTTCTTATCTACAGTGTACTGATATTCTTAATAAATTTATAAGGTTTGCTTATTCGACATGGAATTGGGAAAAGGTGCCATGGGTAGAATTGAAAACCATCAACCTATTTTATCTGCAAAAATAAGATTTATATTCAAACAACTTTTTCCATGGTCTGAAGTTGGGGCCTATCTACTTATAATATTTCCACCGAACGAAATCTACAATATATTTTTGTTTGGGGCTATAAATTATCTCATAGGATCAAAATTTCCTCAAACTAATCAATGATTATATGTAGGGTGTTTTTTTAGAGTTACACAACTTTAAATTAAAATAAAATAAAGAAAAATTGGATACCTTATGACATGCCATGCCATGTGGCCTCGACTTCTAGCGCGTACAAGGTGCAGCACTTGCGGCCATATTTCGCTAATAAGTCTTCGAATGTTGATTTCCAGGTGTTCAATTGTCTCTGGTTTATCGGCAGAGGCAAGTGAATTTACATAACCCCAAAAAAAATAATCCAATGGGTTTAAGTCACACGATCTTGGTAGCCAATCAATATTAATGCCAGTTAAAAATATTGCTTGCTTCTAATATAAAAAAAATTATAAAATTTTAACAAAACGTTTAAAATTTTAAACTTACTAAAATCAGCTGTTTTGTGTTCACGCTCAACAAAAAGAAAGAAGAAAATAAACAGTAATTGCGAAACTTTGGCAACACTGGCAGCACTTTCAACAGACCGCATGATCAGTCTCAATAAGCAGTTTAAAAGTGATTTTTTTTTTTTACAACAACACCCTTTAATTTCATTATTTTTCCTGTTGTTGTTGTTCACTTTTGAGCTGCTTGCATATTGAAGCTGCTCAAGGGCCTATGAAATATTTTTGATTTAAGCAAATTTTTTGTTGCATTTTATAATATTTCGTATCAGTGTAGCATAAATGATATGTACAACAACATAAACGTGTACATGTGTGTGTATTTTTTTCTTGCTGAAGCGCCATCAAAATGCAAACATTTCCACGCATATGATTTATCTTCCTTGTGCTTACCCATGAAAGTTTGTGTACAAAAAATTTACAATTTCCGCTGCGTTTATTTTGAATTTATGTATTTTAGTATAAACGAAGGGAAACAGTGTTTTGCTCCATGTAATACCCTCATATTCACTCCCACTCAAATGACTTTCACTGTCAGTCAGCATCTTCATCTGCATATGATACTTTAAATAATATTCTAGACGTCACCCAATCAGGCAACTTCTATCCATGATGCTGCTACCTATCCATCTATTCATCTATCCATCCAGCTTTCCATCCATTCATTCGTACATTCATTTAAGCAACACGGTCTGGTGAAGATGCCTTCATCTTCATTTTCATCTTTTTGCAGAGTCATGCATTGTACCTCGTTTTGACTAATGAGGTTGCCGCTCCATTTGTTGATTGCCGCATTTGTTACCCTTTGCAACCATAATCCTTTAGCCATCACCACCACCATCACCATCACCATCATCACCAACCAACCAGCCACATCTTCAACAAGTCTTATATATTGTTTCCTGATCCGATCCCCCTTTACTAGCTACCACTTGTATTGTATTGTATTGTATTGTATATAGTCAGTCAGAAAATTCCATGAATTCATGTAGAAATTCACTTGAATTTTAAATAGTACAAAGTACTTTCCGCCACTTTGTTTACTGAAGACGACGATGACGATGACGAAGATGTTGCCTTCTTTTCTACCGTCTACTACTGTTTGCTGCCGGTGTGAGCCGGTGCGGTACAATGTGGCATAATATGGCATCAAAAGCAACTCCTGACTCATTGTCTTATGTCAGCATTGATTAAACTCTTGGTTTTCGCTCGCATTGCATGCGTGAAATGTTGTTGCTGCTCCATTTCCATGTTGCACAAATTGACGTTGCATGTGTATCTTCGTTCCACCAACCATTCATTTGTTCGTCCGTCCGCCCATCCATCCATCCATCCATCCGTCCGTCCGTTAACTTGTTCTGCAGTTCAACACTTTTTGTTTTGTTTTTGTTATTATCTTCAGTGCTGACGCCGCCACCGTCATGTGCACTTCATGCGCTATCGCTTTGTTGGTGGTATATTCGCGAAAAGTCATGCAATTCCTTCTGACATATACAATTAGGGGAGATTTCTTGTCACTACTTGGTTGGATATACATACATACATAACTTTAAAATGCGAAGGGTTGAATTTCGCATGATTCAATAAAAAAACAAAAAAAAAAAAAAATTATTCTACACTGGGGCAACTCATTTGCAAAAAATGCTATCAACGCATCCCATTAAAATTTATTCTTATTTACATAGAATACTCGACAAGGCTAACACAGTAGAGTAGTTCAATATCCAGTGATATAGAATTTCTATATACCTAAATATCTAAATGAAATTAGATATAAAACTAGGCCAGTGGCACACAATTTTCTGAGAAAATTACAATTACAAGTTTTAAACTTTTAAACTCTTTAACGAAATACAATACTTAGCAGTAAAGTAAAAGGAGATGATCCTTTTAACTGTCTATTTTAGAATTCTTGGAGAGTTTTATATGCTTTTGTGATTATATTGTATATCACTGATGATGATACCCTTTCAAAATCCCTTTGGGCATTGACTTTTATACTTATTTTGTAAGCAACAAAAAGTTTCACATCTTTACTTAGTTTCATTTTTAATTTAAATGCCAAGTTGCTTTACAGAATTTTAATATTCTTTAGTATATAGTATTATACAATACTGCAAAGGAATAAAATTTGTCATAAAAATGTCACAGTTTGACCCAAAAGTATAATTCAAGTCATAAAATAAAATGTTGTCATGCACAAATATTATATTACTTACAAATAAAAGAAAAAAGAATTTAAAAAATTTAAATCAATGTGTCAAATATACATACGAGTATAAAAGACATGAAAGGAATAACTCTATAAAATGACATTGACTGAGAGTAGAGTAGAGTAGAGTATCCTTTCCCATACATACTTGTAGTAATACAGCACAACAATATGCGGTAAGGACCTTTTGTTGAAGTAATTTTGTGACATTTCATTCAACTCACTTCACTCAAACATCATTTTACTCTTTTTCAGCTCACTTCAACTCACTTCAGTTCAGTTCAGTTCAATTCAGTTATGTAACACATATGAACAAATTTATTGCGAGCATACAAACTTGAATATCAAATTAAGTTACAAACTTTGAATATTAAATTTGAAGACAAACTACAATATATTCATACACACATACACATGGTGATATACTAGTACGAGGATAATTTAAGAGAAACCACATTATGGGCTAACCCTAGACGCATATTGGACATGAGTGGTTAGTCAAAATGTTTAAGTACTTGTATTACGACCGTAAAGAAGAACAACAACAAAACCAAAATCAAATAAAAATCTGTACAAAATTTCATAAAAAAAAACCACAAGACATTAATTGCACTCAAACTGAAACTCAAATCAGACCAAACCAGAAATAAAACTATCACAATCTCAATCTCCATCTCAAAAGCAGCTAAATGACATTCGAGTGTAGTATGCATGTTAAGGAGTTAGGTCGACCGACCATTTGATGACTTGAAACTTTCGCCAAAAAAAAAAAATAATAATAATAATATCGCCATTTTGCTTATTGGGATTGTATAAACTCTGTTATGTGAAATATTCCTTCCCAAGAACCCAAATCTCATAAACACACAAAAAAAAAAAAAAATAAAAAAAAACGAAAAAGAACCTTCCCATTCCTTGTTTTTATATATTCTTTATTTGATCATTCTTTTTCTCTCTCTCCTTCCTCCCATTTCAATGGACAAATATTGAAATATTTGCGAACATAGTCATAGTCAGTCCTTAGTCCTTAGAATGAAAAAAAAAAAATAAAATAAAGGGATGGATGGATGAATGGATGAAAAAAAGAAAGGAAGGAAGAAGGTCCTTTGGTCTTTGTCTATGCCATGATATAGAAACTTTTGTACTTAACTTCAAAAGCGACACAAAATAGACATCAAGGCGAACAGAGCGACACATTATCATGTGATAAGTTCAATTTTCCTTGCTCTCGAGTTGATGTTTTGTGCTTTGTCAGTATCTTTTTTTGTGGACTCTTTTCTTCATTTTTCGCATTTTATTATTATGATTATTACTTTCTTATATAATAATGTTAAAGCAATAATCAGCAAAAGCAAATAGCAAAAAGCACAAAATACTAATAAGAAAATCATAAAAAACAAAAAAAAAAACAAAATGCAATACTTAACAAAGAAATTGTGAAATGAAGCGTTTGTAAATGGACACACTAACCAAAAGAAAACGGGGCGAAAAAGAAGAAAACAATAAATGAAACAAAACAAATTGTTATACGATAGAATGAAATTTCATCTTTGGATTGATTATTTTAACCGATGAATTGATTTATACAGTTTAAGTTAAAGAAAAATGGGCCAAGTGCGAATCAGGCTCGTATATGGAGGGTTCCGTACCAGAATGGGGTTTGATTTGATTGATTCCAAAAAAAATATACCGCGCCTATATCAGAAACTTATAGTAACTAAATTTCAGTTCAATAGTCCAAAAAACTAAAAAGTCTTTCTAATAACAACCTAAATTTTAATGGTGGGTTTGTATGGGAGGTATCTTTACTAGGTCGCCGATTTGCTTGATTCCAACAGATGTACCACGCCTATATCAGAAACTTATAGTTTCAAAATTTCAGTTCGATAGAACAAAAAATAAAAAAGTTTTTCTAATAAGAACCTGAATTTTAATGGTGGATTTGTATGGGAGGTACCCGTCCTAGTTGTCCGATTTAGCTGATTCCAACAGAGATGCAGCGCCTATATCAAAAACTTATAGTATCTAAATTTCAGTTTGATAGCACACAAAACAAAAAAGTTTTTCTAATAAAAACCTGAAATTTAATGGGAGTTTGTAAGGGAGGTACCCTCCCTAGTTATTCGATCAAACTAAAATTTTGACTATATAAGTTCCTGATGTATAGCCACCAACCATCCAAATTTCAAGATCGTGTGATAACTAGATCGTATAGCTGCCATACAAACCAAAATGTTTCTTGTATGGGGACCCCTTTAAGTTTTTGAAAATATTTTAGTTTTAATATTTGTTGCTGATGCCCGGATAGAACTACACATTCTGTGAAAACTCTCAACTCTCTAGCTATTGCGGTTTACGAGATATGACCCGAACGAAGTCTCTGCAATAGGGTTGCTTTTGATACCCTTTGGGTCCGGAACCCTAAAAAAAGTAATGCTTATTACTAAATTGATCATCTCTACTTAATCAAATATAAAAGAAAATTCTCAAGTAACCATGTAAAAAAGGATGTTTTGTGCATCTAATAGATTCAAATATAGGACTACAGCATCAGCTGTTGAATAGCCGAGCAGTAAATTGCAAAAGGTGACCGCTATTAAAGGCAGGATCATACAAAATGATTATGTTTCATGACTACATGTGTTGAGAGCCAATAAGGAATCGCTGGAAGCACTTTTCCGAAGTGTTCGTTCGTTCGTACTAATTTAGTAGCATTGACTACTTCCGATTACCATTTGTTTTAGTCAATGGCTCATTGACTTTCTAAGGAGACAATATTGTTTACATTTGAACAACAAATCATAAGGATATTAACCATCTACGAATACTCATAGAATTCTTAGCGAATCATTGAAAATTGTGAACAAAATTTTAACTCTTTATGACTCTTGCCATCTGGCAAAATCATGCGATTAAATATGTAACTCTCACATCTTTGTAAAATAACAAGAATTTAAAATACTTTCCTAGATAGAAGCTAACAAGGATTAATGGTTTTGAACATCCTGTAAATAATTGTTTTCATTTCCTTTGGACAAGCGAAAACACCAAGAGAACCGAGCGGAGGCAATGAGAACGAGAACTGAATATAAAAGTTTAGTAGAATTTAAATTGGTTTTTCGTTAGTTTGCTTAGTATGAAGTTGGTACTTTGTTGTAAGCAGAGATAACACAGACTCAGTTAAGTTCAAATTTGCTTTTCATACAATACTATTATATTATTTGTTCACACACTGCAGGTATGTAGTACTTCCTACTTGGAAATAATCATCTGAAATGACTCAAATAGATGGAATCATCTCAAAACACGCACAAAACTTTATGATGTGTAAATGGCGAATTAAAGCCAACTGATGGCCAATTTTTATGTGCAAAACATGAAGAGAGTGAGACAGAGGAGATTTCTGGGTTGATCCTTGGCCAAACACCGGAAATGGCAGGTCATAAAAATGTAGAACGAAATGCAGATATAACAGATGCGAGTATCAGCCATCACACACCACCACCACCACCCTATAAAACAAACAAAATGAAGGGTATGGAATATTGAATTTCTGTTGGATTTTCTTAACACAAAATGATAACCATGTCAATGATGGCGATGCTGATGATGAAGATGATGATGGTCTGGCATGACCATTAAAACCGCACGCGTTCTTCTTTTATGATTGTTGCAAGAATCTCTTCCTTTTTCTCCAGGAGACAAGCGGCGGCAGCAATTACAGATTATTTCAATCTAGCACCGTTCGACTGATTTTTTGCGCTTATGTACAAGTAATCAAGTGCAATGATCTGTTAACAATTTATGACATTTATTACATTTTTAATATCATACTTTCTCTCTCTTTGGGACAACAATATAATACTAGTATGTACGTAAGTACTACAATTTCTTCCATCATCATCAGTTTACTCTCATCATTTGTTCACAGGCTTCACAGACATAATAAAAGGACATTCGTTCTTCGTTTTCTGGCCATTGACAACTTTGTTTGTTAGTTGAAGGGAAATTATGATTATTACATCGTTGGTTTTGGCTTTTGTTATTATTTTCGTATAATAAATGTGATTGCTTTTCTTTCATTCTTTATTTCTTCTTTCTTTTGTGTATGGTTTCTTTATACAAACTTAATACAATAAAAGAAATTGTACTAACAAAAATGAATACACACGAGTACAAGTATATGGGACAAATGAGCATATTTGTGGAGCCTTTTTTCTTTCCTTCACAGGATCACAATGTAGTCCAATACCAATACCATTAGGTCATTTAATACACACAAAACCCAAATGTCAGCTAATTTTGTTTTTATTGCTTCATAAATTGTGAATTTTGTAACAAAAAAGAAAAAATAAATAAAATTATGTATTTCCATTTCTCACTTGATAAAAATAAAATTTACTTTTGCAATCAAATCGAATCAAATGCCTACAAATTGTTGTGAAACTTTTTATATTGAATATATCAATGGATGTTGAATGATCTGTATAGATTTACAATAATTATAATTGGTCACTAGTCATGTCAAAATATTTTCAATTTTTAAAGATATTTTCTTATTATAACATGTGAGAAACATGTAAAGTTGCTTATATTGCGAAATATTGTACTAAGACTAACATAAAATTAGATCGCATTGAATATGTTAAAAAAAAAGCTGACAAGCTCTGGATCTGCACAGAACTGTCCTATGTACATCAATGCAAAGAAAACACACATCAAATTGGATCAGTTTCAAGATTTCTACAACTCCAATATTGAACCAATATGGACAATTATGTATGAACGAGGGCAGTAGATATTCAATGAATTTTTGAATAAAAGATACTTCGTTCAGAAAAGAAGCGTTATTAAATTGAAAATTCTTTAGCGAAGGGGAGTAAATCAAAAAAAATATGAAATGGAATTGTGACGGAAATCAAAATGAGCACAAGATAATGCAGCGCAGAGAATGAATGTTTATGCATTAGTAAGAGAGAGAGAGAGATAAAAAATGCTTTACTGATGTGTGTTTTTACGAAAATCGTATGAACAAGAAGCCGAAGACCTGGCGCGCGTTTGTTGAGAAAGGAAGTACGCGGGTTGCTTGTGTTGTTAACGCTTTGTTGGTGTTGTTGTTGCTGCTGCTGTTTGGTTTTGTGTACAATATAACAACAACAACAGAACAGCAATGCTGAACTGTTGTGCATCATCGCACTTTGATTTTCGTCACATTTCCGTTTCATATTTTTTTTTAGATTTACTTTTCTTCGCTAAAGAAATTTCACTTCCATATTGTGCTTAAGAGGGTGACTCACACTTCTTAAATTTATTTTTCAATATAGTCTTTATTTAACACGATTGTTATCCCTTCTAAACAATAGAATTTCTCAAGATCTTCAGAATTGGCTTTTGTTTCGGTGCTGACCTCTTCATTCGACCCACATCTGCTACTCTAGTTACACTTAAAGTTACCACTCACTACATGAAGAGTATAAAAAAATGCTCAGATCACTTACTGTCGCTCTGTATATCAGAAATGAAGACAACCTAAGATCTGAATATACTCTAACTGTCGAAACTCAAGTGTACGCACAAGAACTTGTTCAACATTTTGGACATCTATGTAGAAAGATCTCTTATTACTACTAGAAACACATCTCGTCCATTTTACAAAACTTAACTAGAGTCACAAAGTCTTAATTAATAAAATTTCATTTTTTTTTTTTTTAAATTGAAAAATCATTTTTAGCTCAAAACACAAATAATAACAAAAATTCTATCAAATAAAATTGTATTATATTTTTTTACATCTTAACATATCGCAATAAATTTTGGTGCATCGTTGAAAAAGAATAGTAAAAATAAATCACTTGACTATGGACCAACTCAAAGGTATAATTAAATTTCTATTATAAAATGTAGTCGATAAATTCTGGAGCAAAATTTTGAATAAAAGAGGCAGTTTTTCATTATCTCGGATGGTAAGTAAACAAAATATCTACATAGATGTGGGTATTTAAATATACTTATAAAAATATATTTTGTTTTCCAAAAGTTCTTGAGCCATAAAATATTGTAACAAAATAAAAATTTATTTTTAATTAAATCAAATGGAACAGTTCATAAATTTTATTCTTACTAAAGCATTTAAATAAAAAGGAATGAAAAGATATAATAATTTTATGCCATACAATTGTATTCATAACTAGAACGACATGTGTGCCATTATTTATTGTTTTCACCCCATGTTGAAGTTGCCATAACCTAAAAATAATTTCATTTCATTTAAATAAGTATGTAGTAGCAAGATGCTGAAGGAAGAAAAAAATCAAATTAAACAAAATCATTTCAGAGAAAATTATGGAAAATATGCACATGTGATGCGGGCGACAGCTGCCGAAATCCAACGGAGGCCACAGCGGCGACATTGAGCATTGATTAGCGCAGCGGCGTATGGTAAACGAAATAAGGATATGGCACAACACACCACACTACACTACACTACACTACACTACCCTACACTATACTGAACGACACCGTACAAACAACCATATTGCAGACGCTTGTGCACACTTCAAAATTGAAGTTCTCTAGTGAGCAGAGAGTAAATTCAGAAGTACAATATTACTATGATTGAGAGGTAGATGAGGCACACTTTGCCAGCTGTTGATGGAATTCATATTGGTTGTCGTTCTATCGATTGTCAGTTTGTCTATCCCCTGCATGTTAAATACATTCAATATAGAAATCTGCTGAGATTGTATGACTCAAGCAATCCTTTCAATGCACTAGAATATGTGTTGTGGTCTCTGCATTCATATACCACCCGCAGTGTCCTGCAACAAAGAAGTCATATGCCCTAACTGTACTATACTAAGGGAGGGAGGAAGCACACTTAGAGCTCACATATCTTCTATTTAAATCCGACAATCGAAAAGATAAAAATACCATACACTGCAGAAACAAAAAAAGAAAAAAAAAAAACAGCTGAAAACATAATTTTTTCGTGGCAGCCGGAACTAGTTCAGGAAACATGTTTCACATGGTAACTGAGACGGCGCAGCGTTACCAAAAGGCGGATGTCCTATTCTCGAGAAACAGCAAATCATAGAACAGAAAAAAAAAAAAAAATTAAACTAAAATTCATTCTACTAAGGCGCTTCTTTTAAATTTATTCGATTCTATCTCTTTTGGTTAGAAGAATCCTTTTTGCAGGATATTCACACAAACAGATAAAATAGTATAATACAAAAAAAACTATTGCGCTTCCTTTTCTTGTTTTATGTTCTGTTCATTCATAAGTTGGCACTTTTTCGTTTAGTCATTCATTCCTTTATGTTTTTATGTTATCCTTTTCCTTGAAATTCAGCATGTGCATTTGGCTGGCTGGCATGTGCGCATCCTGCTACATGGTTTTTGCCGGGAGCGCACATGCAAATGGCAAAAGGTGCGCACGTTATGCTCGATCTGACGCGTGCGTCCTTTCTTTCGATTCCTTCAATGCATGTATTTATTGGCAAAGTGTTTTGTTTTGTATATTGTTTTCCCGGTGTTGTTATCCTTTTGCGGCTGAATTAAGTTATTTGCCTGCCTTTGACGACCTTTGCCGGAGCAAGAGCACAACTTCCAGGAAACCAGTCAGCTGCCGATCGTTCTCTACTTCATTCACTCGATTCTATCTATCTCTTCGTATATGTATCTTAGCTCTTTGTATTTCTGGTATGTGGCGGCAGTTCACTTTGTTCCATTCCCTAAAGGCATATGTATGTTCAAAAGTCGCTATTTCACACATTTATTTACTTATATCATTCGTTTCTTCATTTCATTTTATTCTATTCTATTATTTTTTTTTCTTTTTTTTCTGGTATTTGCACATTTTTTCGCACGATTGCTTCAATTGACGATGCGTGTCCTTAGATTGTTATTTTATAAGGCAGTAGAAGTCGTGGCAGCACCCCTTAACAATCATACAGACTCGTACAATATTTCTCTTTAGTTCAAGATAATGAAAAGTATCTGTTGCAATTGTTATATTGTTATGTATGTATTGTATTATTTTCCCACACACATGCATCAGCACTTAGAACAATGCGAACAAAACCAATTGAATTGTGAAATTTTTACACAAATTGTCAATTTGTCACATGAACTTGAACAATGTGAAAGCAATGCAACCCAGCAACATCAATATGTATATCTTTTTTTTGTTTTTATCGTATGCTATATATTTATGTATCTGTCAATATCTGTCTATATTACAATACAATGGAATTGCGCTAGTTACAGGATTTTCAAATTTTCATTGTAATTGTAATTAAATTTTACGCTTAATTGAATTTAAATGTCATGTCAAGATTTTTTTTATTGTTTGTAGTTTTGAAATGCAATCCTATGTATATATCTATTGTATTTCCTTCTGCTCATATATCCTATAACTTTCAGAGTAACGCTCTTCTTAACATCACTTTAATAAAATCTTATATCCACAGTTATGATACATAGAAGTCGTCGTTCATATTAAAAGTGATTCAATCAAATATTGGGCGTACAAATAGAAAACCGCCGTTTTCCCATAGATGGCGCCAGCGCCGCTAATCGGTCGATATGTACGATCAGAAACATTACATAGCCAGCTGAGGTATCGGTCAACAACTCTACATAATCTCGCTTGTGTATTTTGACTGTGCTTTGTCCTGTTCGTTAGCGAAAATGGCAAAATTCGAGCCTACAAAGGGCCATTTGCGGGAAGTGTTGCTTTTTGCATATCATTCAAAAAAAAAAGGATACTCAGGCGCATCGAATGATTGTAGAAACTTATGGTGAAAGCTATATTAGTGAAAGAACGTGTCGGGAATGGTTTCAAAAGTTTAAAAATGGCGAATATGGCGTCGAAGACAAGGAACGTCCCGGTCCCGTTAAAAAGTTCGATGATGCAAAATTAGAGACTTTGCTGGATGAAGATTCGTGTAGAACGCAACAGGAACTTGCAAGTTTATTGGGCGTGACTCAGCAAGCCGTTTCTCATCGCCTAAAGAGCTTAGGAATGATCCAGAAACTGGGACATTGGGTGCCGTACGAGTTGAATCCGAGGGACATCGAACGGCGCCTTTGCATGTGCGAACAACTCCTCCAACGGCAAAACAGAAAGGGTTTTTTGCATCGCATCGTGACCGGCGATGAAAAGTGGATACACTATGACAACCCGAAGCGGAAAAAACCGAACATTCATGGCTCGAAGCTGATGCTGTGTATCTGGTGGGACCAGCTCGGTGTAGTGTACTATGAACTCTTGAAACCAGGGGAAACCATCACAGGAGCCCTCTATCGGACTCAAATAATACGTTTGAATCGAGCATTGAAGGAAAAACGCCCGCAATACTCGGAAAGACACGACAAGGTGATACTTCTACATGACAACGCTCGGCCACATGTTTCCAAGGTAGTGAAAACATACCTGGAAACTTTGAAATGGGACATCCTACCCCACCCGCCGTACTCTCCAGATATCGCCCCTTCTGATTTTTATATATTCAGATTGATGACGCATGAACTGGCAGGACACCACTTTCGTTCTTTCGAAGAATCCAAAAACTGGATTGATTCGTGGATCGCGTCAAAAGACGAACAATTTTTCCGACGAGGAATTCAAAAGCTGCCAGAAAAATGGGAAAAAGTTGTGGCTAGTAATGGAAATTATTTTGGAGATTGAGTATGTAACGAGTTTTTTATAATAAAGCCTCAAATTATGAAAAAAAAAACGGCGATTTTCTATTTGTATGCCCAATAGATTTACTTAAATCTGAAAAATTTCATTTTTATCTCTTTATTTTGTATAGGTTGGTATCTGTAATTTTGATAAACATAAAACATATAAATAGATGATTTCAATTTTAATAAAAGTAAAACTTTATATAAAGTCATAATTCCACCTTAAAGAATCTATATACCAGAAAAAAAAAAATAAAAAATCATTATTAAATCTCGAGTTGAAGTTTTCAAGTTAACAAAAAATAAACAAATAGCGTCGATAAGACAAAACGTGCTTAGAACGAATATCCTAAAAAATGCCAAACTTCACGATGGAAACGTCGGATCGTGAAAACTCACGTTTGTTAGAATCATAAAAAAAATTTGTTTTATGTTTTAGAACTGAAATTTTGAAAAATTTAACTTCAAATATTAAAGCAGTGGCTCTTAACCTATGTTCCGCGGATCAATGGTTATTTCTGGAAGCATCTTATATAAGCAAGCATTGGCTACCAAATGCTCCCGGAATGTTTTGCTGTTTCAATGAAAACGGCTATAAAAGCAGTATGCACTTAGTACTTTTATCTTTTGAAACAATTATGCCAAAAGGAAATCTTTCAAAAAATATTCTAGAAATTTCTAAACGTTACCTAACTTTGTCATCAGGGGTTCTTATCGCTTCTAATAACTAAATCGCTTGGATGCCAATACCGACATGCATTTCACTTTGAGTAGCACTGAGTGAAGGATTCAGAAGTTAGTAAAGAGTATACAGTCACAAAACTTTGATCAATGTTATGCATGTTTTATTTATAATAAATAGTAAATAAATAAAGAATAATATAATAAATAGTTAGAACATACCTTTATTTATTAAATGGTCCCACATCAGTGAAAGGTTAAGAATAATTGGAATAGTTTAATAAAAATATAATAATTTAATATAAAAGAGCAAAACATTTTTTTCAAATTAATCATGCGGTTCCACGTCATTGTTAATTTCATCTTTCACTACAATTTTCGTATCAGCAATTTCATTTGCAATATCGTCAATGGAGATTTTCGGTGATTCCTTCAAAAACACACTCCAGATCCTTCATCATTGCTTTATGAAATTCGATTTTTATTTTTTTCAGATTCCAAAATCTCAAGCTCAAATTGTGTTTTAATAGAGTGAAATAGATATTTTGCTTCTTCTGCAACACAGTTCATGTATACAGTTCCTTTCAATAATGGTATCTTCCAATATCGGCGACCCTTTTCTATGGTATTGTAATACGGCAAAACTGCATACAAGTAAGATGTAAGAAAAGAAGAATTAAATTAAATGGTAGTCCAGCTACAAACGGAATATGACACATAAACAAGAGGGTATAATAACTATGTATTATACAAGTAAAGGTATTGTATAAGAGGAGTATTTAGTTAACATATCACAAGACCCAAAGTCACCTTGATTTTGTATTATTTCTAGGTTAAAAACTTTTATACGAAGGTTGTCATTTATATTCCCGGCTTTGGAAACAGTAAATTTTGCTAGGCGATCTCTGACGTTTCCAAAGAATAATTTGATAGGGTTGCTCAATAGGGACGTCCTAACTTTAAAATACTGCCTTCTGGCAACCATCTATAACTTTTTTTACATCTCATTTCCTATATTCAATTCTTTCAATTGTCATATTGAATCCTTTCTTCATCACAAGTAATAATTCGGTTCACAAATGGATCGAATTTATGACGAGGAAGAGCAACGGAAAACCAAGCTCCTCTCATTTTCATTGAATTCATGTGGAACCGACTTAAAGTTTGCATCTTAACGATTTAAGCCAGGTGAGTTAATACTGTTTGTTTGCAAACACCAAATTTAAGTGACAATTTCTGTCTACTTTGAGATAAGTCAAACTCGTAATCGGTTTGATTTTCCTTTAGCATAAGATTTATAAACGATTCTCATCTTCAAGGACATATATACAAATGATTGATAATAATTTTGTACCATGTAATGGGTCCTTTAATCTCTATATTTTTTACAATTCTAAACATTTGCTTTAAAAGGATCACAATTCTTGAATCAGTTTAATCACTTTTTTCACTCTTCACAAAAACTGAAATTAAAATTCAAAATAATTTCATCATTTTATTAAATTTATATTTCCCTCTAGAAGAAACTATCTATGCATTAATGTCAATGCATGGCAACTTATTATAATAAAATATCGTAACTTTAAATTGTTTCTTTAACCAAATGTCTCAATGAAAAGTTTTGTCCTTAACTAACCTTGCTCCAGGCAACTAAGTCTTTGGGTCTAAACTCTATCCTTTTTTTTTCTTCTCTCTCTCCCTCTCTCTCTCTCTCTCTCGCTCAAAAAGAAAACCATATCAAATTATTCAAATGAAGCGTAAACAGATCCACAGATACTAGATAGACTGAGAGAAGGGTAAACAATGCAAGGAATCGGTGAAATGGATCGGATCCGAATAAAACAAATCGAGTTAACTAACATTTAAATGGAAAAAAGTTGGCAAAAATTGCGAAAAAGCTAAGCAGTAGCAGACAAAACAAAATGTAATAAAACAATTTCCGGAATTACATAAAGACACATAAGTAGTATCGTTTGTTCATTCGTAGAGTCATGTGAAAGAAAAAACTAAGGCGAATGAATGGCAATAGCAGCAGCAGAATTTACGTATACCTAGAAAGCAATTTGTGTTTTCGAAAACAAAGCGATACATTCAAAGTCAAAGACTCCAGTCACCAGTCAGAGGCGGTGACAACAATACTTAAGCAGCGGGTCGGTCGGGTCAAATTGGTTCGAGTAGAGTAGAGTAGAGTGTTTTGTGCAGTGTTGTGTTGAGAGTCGTATAGTTTAGAGTTTTATATGCATTTTTGTGAAAATTTTTGCAAATTTGCATAGAAATGTCAACGAGAAGTAGTAAGAAAGCAAAAGACGAACAAAAGACTATCATTAACTGCATAGCAACGCGGGGTTATACAATAGATACACACATACACTCACTCACAAACTACAAACATTTACTTCAATGAATGAACCGAGAAATGAATGAATGAATAAAAGAAAGAAGGCTGGATGGCAGGAAGGCAGGAAGGAAAAGAAAAAGTACAAATATAGTAGTCTCAGAGCATAACCTCGAATGAACTGCAATGACTCCTAGGTGTGGCAACAAAGTCAAGATATGTGACAAGAAAAGGAAATCCACGACGAATGTTACGCAAACAAGGGCAAAACTCTTAAGTACTCGTACAATAGCAGAGCTATAAAGTACATAAACCAAGAGTTAGAGATGCCGGAGGGGCGTCTTAGTGTGTTCATTGCTCAAGGCGGAAATTGAAGCCAATAATAATGACAATTGACTTGTCAATATGAAACACAAAAAAAAAATAATGTATATATATATAAAAATAACAGAAGAAAACCCTAAAGGGAACCTGAAAAATGCAGACAAAAGCAAATAGTGTAACACTTCCTTGGGATTTCCAGATATGTACGAATATGTAGTTTTATTCGTTTCTTCTTTTCTTTTCGCATGCCGCCCTTCAAATATTCTTTATTGCGGTCGACGAAGCATGCAATTAACACAAAATCGATTTCCCTTTGTCATTGCCCGTCCAATTCGCTATCCGGGTTACGGGTTACGGGTTACAGGGTAAGTTAAGTAATACAATTGTATTTGTTTTGTCAATTATGAAAGTAGAGCTGCTGTTGCCTATTAGGGTAACTGAGTCAGCAATCCATTGCATTGATTACTGAGACAATGAGACAAAGAGACTAAAACCAAGGAAAATAACTGAAATTTTTATTTAAGTGTTGCAAGCTTGAAAGCTTCACTTTGACTTTGAAGACAAATTGGAGGTCTACTTAGTGTATATTTTAATAATTCACAAGGTAGTGATACTTGGAGATGTAAATTCAAATATAATTACTTTGGCCTTGAAATTTTAACTTGAAAGACAGAAGAGCCTAGTAAAATATTTGCCATATAACATACACTGTGTGACAATTAAGTGTTAGTCTCAGCTAACAGTCACGCCATCACATTCTCTGATAGCAGAGGCTTATTCATTCCAACTAGTTAATTTATCACTGGATATTAATACATAAAAGTCTTGAAACAATTGATTCAAGGAATACGTTGCATTCGTCCAGAATATCGCGTTTCCGATAGCATGCAGTTTATAATAATTGAACGCTTCTGTACTCACTTGATATAGTCCCTTATGAATTCTCCTTGTTTCCAATGTTAAATGGACCTTTTAACCAAAACTGATAGTTTTTACATCATGTACAATATGAAGGATTTGCTACACTATATTTCAACTAAACTCTAATCTTGAAGTGCTGTTTCCAAAAAAGATACAAATTTGTTTGCCAAGTGTATGTTTGGTCAAAGATATTGGGCTTGGGCATATAAGGAAACAAGCAAGCCCCGGCGTGCTTTATTTACGTAAATATATTTAAGCGACAAAATAAAAATCCAATGTGAACGCCTGGCAAAAATATGTTTTCCTCTATTTGAAGAAAAATTATTTCCAAATAGGCAGTAGTACGAGGTAAATGGGTACCCTAACCTAACTAATTTTTATAGGGAACGTTTCAAATTGCAGCCTCTCAACTATTTTGCAATACATTTAAATATTTACCTACAAATAAAGTTGTAGAGAATACAATTTTCTAGGCGATGTTTTATGCAGTTAACCGTTCATGAGATAATGAGCAAAGAGTGGGAAGCGCTGTAATAATGGTAGGTCAACTGTGGAAGTTTATACATGATACGGGCTACAAAATTAATTATTGCTAAAACATTAAATTAAGCATTCTTTTTATTTTCTTATAGGGAAATTTATTTTTATTAAAATTCAGAAACAAAAATTTAGATTGTAGATCTTAGAAGTTGTTACGAATATGAAAGACTTTCGGCGAGCCATAAGCCAAACTGCCAAGGAATATAAACTGAAAAAGAAAAAGATTCAAATTTTTTTGAAATGACAAAAAATGAAAAATTATGGCAAATAAGAAATTATATGGAAGATGAGAGTTTTCTTCCAATAATCGAGAAATGATCTGTATAGGACAATAGGACCCTACCTAATTTAAACTGGATGGCTTAAAAACTTCTTATCAAATAAATACATTCTTATAGTTGGAAAAAAAAAAGAAAAATTACTTTTAGAATTGTGGGATCATCGCGGTTCCAGGACCAAAGGAGAAAGCAGCTTTCGGTTTTGGATCAGCATCACAACCACCAAAAATGGCAAACAAGCCAATAATTCCCACTATAAAGTATAAAAAACAAAAAGGATAAGAAATTAGAAATATTAAAACAAAATAAAAAATAAATATATATAAATAAATTATCCATGGAATTGCAACTTACTAAGAGCAACAGAGAAACCTTTCATTGTTACTGATTTATTTTCCAATATGAGTAAAACCCATTTTCATGATCTATTTATACTTAGCTAGTTAGCTTAATTATGTCATCTATATCCAATAATATTAGTTATACTCTTAATAGCATTTAAATAGATTTTAACGGTTATTAACTTTTGTTTTAAAAATACACGTAATCGTTCTTACGATTATCAGAATGAATTCTTAAAAGGATGCTGGCTATCCTTTTTATTATATTAACAACTGTAATTTTGTATGTTCTAAGTAAATTCTTTCGTTTGAAACTAATCTTAAAATGTTAGTTGCAAACAATTTCATGTTTAGCACTATTCTCCTGTTTTGATCTTATAATTTTTAGGAAATCTGTGTAAAACTATTCCATGAATTGATTGCTTGCTTAGAAGGGGAACATTTATGGTTTCTTCAATTCTCCTTTAAGACGATATATATTGCCTTACAAATCACCAAGGTGAGAATTAAATTATAGTCATAGCATAAATTAATTGCTTCTCATTAGTTCTTCAAGAATACTGTCAACCACCACTTCTTAAATATGTTGGCATTGTGAAGAAAGAACAATATTTAAGTATTCCTAAAGAAATCATTTTCTAGCCTCATAAAGATATGAACCACGTTGCACAAGTGGCTTGGACTAAAACTCAAAATTACCAAGTGATGTAATTACTCAGAATGCACTGAGCACAGATGGCCAATAGATTGTATGTAGGTGCATATGAAAATCCTTCAAAAAAAAAAGTACCTGACAGAGTGGAAAGGGAATTGGGCAGGAAACGATCCAAAAGCTGAAAAAAGCAAAACAATAAAACACAAAAAAAAAAAAAATTGATATTGGGAATTGTCGTGCTTTTCGAAATAGTCATCAAGTGCCGACTCCAGCAATTCATTGTTGACAAATCTTTTTTACACTGAGCTACATGTATTTCATTATATTTTATTAAAATTTGTTATGAAATTTGTAACAGATAGAAGGGGACATCGGATATCCCTAAAGTAAATACGTATATTCGCATGTCTTATCGAGCTGATAAAGCAAATTCCGTACAGCTAATAAGATTCAATTACAAACGTATGGTTTCTATCTTAGTTATTATAAAGAAATTGTTTCTACGATGAAACAAAAAACACTCATGTTCCACAAATTTGTTAATTTATACACGTAAGATACCTCTTTATCTTTTGTAAATATTAAACCATTTTTGTTTTTATTATTAAACTAAATTGTTATAAATTTATTATTTTTTCTTCATATCAATTTGTTGTAATATGAAGCTAAGAATAAAGGAAGTAGCTGCTAGGATAAAACTAAGGGCAGATTCGAAATCAATCAAATCCTTAATTTGAAACAAAAAAAAAAAACAAAAAACAAAAAAACGATAAAATTTTCAGTGTTGACCTATGTTATATTTGTAACTACAAGAATATTATCCTGAAAGTTTATTTTTTTTTTATAACTGCATAATTTTATTTTCAAGTAGTTTTCTTATTGTGATACAATTCTACTTATTTTATTTTCCAAAATATGGTGGTATCTGTTTATCAAACCATCCACCATTATTTTGTGCGGCACAGATGATGGAAGCAAATGCGCTTACTAATAAAACTGAAATAAAAAAATAATAATAATAAATATTTTATAATTTTTTGTTTTTCTTTTTTTAGAAGTTTAACTTACTGATTACTTTGGTTAACACACTCATTTCGACTACTCTGTTCTATGAACTTTGAATGTTTACAGCAAAATTTGTACTTTATAATGATTGAATGGCTCTTAGTTATGTGATCTATACCAAATTACGTTATTTAATCTAAATCCACCAGAAAATTTCATATTTAATATTATTATTAGAGCGTAGCTCTTTTATGTGCGTTACGGCATGAATGAAATTTCAAAAATGATCCTAAAAATAGAAACGTCAGATTTTTTTCTTTGGCTTAGAGTGTCGGGCTGGCAAACCGATGCCATAGGGTTCGAATTCTGCTTTGGAAATGTATATTTATTTTTATTGTTACATTGAAAATGGTTGTTTTTTATTATATTAGATCTATTTAGGCAAAGACAATTAAATTGTCTGCGTGGTGTAGTGGGTAGAGACTGGCAAACCGAAGGCATGGGGTACAAATCCTGCATTGAGGATTTTTTTATTTTTATTTAATTCTGTCTTAATAGAACTCTCATTCTCTCATTAATGCAGTCATGAGCGAAAACATCCTGGGTCCTCACGAGTTTGCTAAATAGCAAAAATTCAATACTTTACTACTCAGTGAGACGTGGATTGGGGGTAAGGATCAAGAGGTGCATATTCCGAATTTCGATTGCATTTTAAAATACTAAGACCAGATTTTCGTGAAAATTATAACATAAATTTTTTAATAAAAAAAAATATTTAAAATTACAAATTTTGTGCAGAATGGAGCTGTGCTCTACACGGGTGTTCCACGACACCGCTTCTTTTTTGTTAGTTTTTTTATAACTGCATAATTTTATTTTCAAGTATTTTTCTTATTGTGATATCAGTATCAATTCTACTTATTTTAAGATTTAATATATTTTGGTCTTCCATCAGGATAAAAACCTGTACGCTTCAGGATATATATAGGGTGGTATTTGTGCGGCACAGATGATGGAAGCAAATGCGCTTACTAATAAAACTAAAATAAAAAAATTATAATAATAAATATTTTATAATTTTTTGTTTTTTTTTTTGTAGAAGTTTAACTTACTGATTACTTTGGTTAACGCACTCATGGCGACTACTCTGTTCTATGAACTTTGAATGTTTACAGCAAAATTTGTACTTTATAATGATTGATTTGCGCTCAGTTATGTAATCTATAACAAATTACGTAATTTAATCGAAATCCACCTGAAAATTTCATATTTAATATTATTATTAGAGCGTAGCTCTTTAATGTGCATTACGGCATGAGTAAAATTACAAAATATGATCCTAAAAATAGAATCGTCAGATTTTTTTTCTTTGTCGGGCTGGCAAACCGATGGCATAGGGTTCGAATCCTGCTTTGGAAATGCATATTTATTTATTTATTTGTTTTTGTTACATTTTTGTTTTGTTACATTTACATTAATGTATTTATTATTTTAATAAATTATATACGTTAGTTTGTAGTAAATAATAAATAAAATGAATCAAAAATAAAATTAAAACATAAATTTTTAAATAAAAAAAAATATTTAAAATTACAAATTTTGTGCAGAATGGAGCTGTGCTCCACACGGGTGTCCCACGACATCTCTTCCTTTTTTTTTTTTGTTTTTCGTTTATAACTGCATAATTTTATTTTCAAATATTTTTCTTATTGTGACACTGACAATTCTACTTAGTTTATTAGTAAATACGTGATGGTCTTCCATAAGAACCTGGTACAAGTTGAGGATATAATGAAAATTGTGCGGCACAGATGATGGAAGCAAATGCGCTTAATAATGAAACTGGAAAAACTAAACAAAACCAAATATAATAATAATAAATATTTAACTATTTTTTTAGAAGTTTAACTTACTGATTACTTTGGTTAACACACTCATTTCGGCTTCTCTGTTCTGTGAACTTTCAATGTTTATAGGAAAATTTCTATTATATAATGATTGATTGGTTAGTTATGTAATCTATAACAAATTATGTAATTTAATCCAAATCCACCTGAAAATTTCATATTTAATATTATTATTAGAGCGTAGCTCTTTTATGTGTGTTACGGCATGGGTAAAATTACAAAATATGATCCTTAAAATAGAATCGTCAGATTTTTTTTCTTTGGCTTAAAGTGTCGGGCTGGCAAGCCGATGGCATAGGGTTCGAATCCTGCTTTGGAAATGTATATTTATTATTATTTTTACATTGAAAATGGTTGTTTTTTATTACATTAGATCTATTTAGGCAAAGACAATTAAATTGTCTGCGTGGTGTAGTGGGTAGAGACTAGGACTGGCAAACCGAAGGCATGGGGTTCATCAATCCTGCATTGAGGATTTTTTGTATTTCTATTTAATTCTGTCTTAATAGAACTCTCATTCTCTCATTATTGCAGTCATGAGCGAAAACATCCTGGGTCCTCACGAGTTTGCATTAATAGCAAAAATTCAATATTTTACTACTCAGTGAGACGTGGATTGGGGGTAAGGATCAAGAGTTGCATATTCCGAATTTCGATTGCATTTTAAAATACAAAAGACCAGATGTTCGTGCTGGAGGAGTAGAAATTTATAAAAACCACAGTGATACAATCAACATTGATACGAAGGTCAAGTATTGACGACATTTGTTTCGCAACACGCAGGATGGAGAACGGTATTCAAATAATAATAGCAGTTATTTACAGTTCAGTTCAAGACATAACGTTGTTCATCTATACATCACTTTTGGTGTTAAGTGAGGGGGGACAAAATTACCATAAACTTCCACTTATTTTGGCTAGTGATTTCAATGTAAATTTTGCTGAAAGAAAATCAGAACCACTAAAAAGTTTTCTTTTCGAAAAGTTTAATCTTACAATGACACAATCCACAACAAAATATTACACGACAATTGATGCAGTTTTTTCCCAATTTTTGAATAATATCGAATCAAAATCTTTCATGTCTTACTTTAGTTACCATGAACCAATCGTGTCTATAATACAGATACAATACGGTACATAAAATTTAAAATTACACATATTTGGTTTTTGGTACATTTTTGTTTTGTTACATTTACATTATTGTATTTATTATTTTAATAAAATATATACGTTAGTTTGTAGTAAATAATAAATAAAATGAATCAAAAAAGAAAATTAAAACAAAAATTTTTTAATAAAAAAAAAAATATTTAACATTACAAATTTTTTGCAAAATGGAGCTGTGCTCTACACGGGTGTCCCACGACACCTCTTCCTGTTTTGTTGTTTTTTTTTTTTTTGTTTTTTTATAACTGCATAATTTTATTACAAATGTGTTTCTTATTGTGACACTGACAATTATTTTAATAGTAAACACGACTTGGTCTTTCAAAGGGACCTGGTGGATATATAAAGGGTGGTGGTTCGGCGGCACAGATGATGGAAGCAAATGCGCTTACTAATAAAACTGAAAAAAATAAACAAAACCAAAAATAATAATAATAAATATTTTACTATTTTTCTCTTTTAGAAGTTTAACTTACTGATTACTTTGGTTAACGCACTCATTGCGACTTCTCTGTTCTGTGAACTTTGAATGTTTACAGCAAAATTTGTACTTTATAATGATTGATTGGCTCTTAGTTATGTAATCTATAACAAATTACGTAATTTAATCGAAATCCACCTGAAAATTTCATATTTAATATTATTATTAGAGCGTAGCTCTTTAATGTGCATTACGGCATGAGTAAAATTACAAAATATGATCCTAAAAATAGAATCGTCAGATTTTTTTTCTTTGTCGGGCTGGCAAACCGATGGCATAGGGTTCGAATCCTGTTTTGGAAATGTATATTTATTTATTTATTTGTTTTTGTTACATTTACATTATTGTATTTATTATTTTAATAAATTATATACGTAAGTTTGTAAAAATATTAAATAAAATAATAATAAAAATGAATCAAAAAAGAAAATTAAAACATAAATTTTTTAATAAAAATAAAATATTTAAAATTAAAAATTTTCTGCAGAATGGAGCTGCGCTCTCCACGGGTGTCCCACGGCACCTCTTTCTTTTGCGTTTTTGTTATAACTGCATAATTTTATTTTCAAATATTTTTCTTATTGTGACACTGTCAATTCTGCTTCTTTTAATTTGGAACATAGCGTGGTCTTTCATTGGGACCTGGTGGACGCTCAGGATATATATAGGGTGGTAGTTCGGCGGCACAGATGATGGAAGCAAATGCGCTTACTAATAAAACTGAAAAGAAAAAATAATAATAATAAATATTTTATAATTTTTTGTTTTTCTTTTTTTAGAAGTTTAACTTACTGATTACTTTGATTAACACACTCATTTCGACTTCTCTGTTCTATGAACTTTGAATGTTTACAGCAAAATTTGTACTTTATAATGATTGATTTGCGCTCAGTTATGTAATCTATAACAAATTACGTAATTTAATCCAAATCCACCTGAAAATTTCATATTTAATATTATTATTAGAGCGTAGCTCTTTTATGTGTGTTACGGCATGGGTAAAATTACAAAGTATGATCCTTAAAATAGAATCGTCAGATTTTTTTTCTTTGGCTTAAAGTGTCGGGCTGGCAAGCCGATGGCATAGGGTTCGAATCCTGCTTTGGAAATGTATATTTATTATTATTTTTACATTGAAAATGGTTGTTTTTTATTACATTAGATCTATTTATGCAAAGACAATTAAATTGTCTGCGTGGTGTAGTGGGTAGAGACTAGGACTGGCAAACCGAAGGCATGGGGTTCATCAATCCTGCATTGAGGATTTTTTGAATTTCTATTTAATTCTGTCTTAATAGAACTCTCATTCACTCATTATTGCAGTCATGAGCGAAAACATCCTGGGTCCTCACGAGTTTGCATTAATAGCAAAAATTCAATACTTTACTACTCAGTGAGACGTGAATATGGGGGTAACCATCAAGAGTTACATATTCCGAACTTCGATTGCATTTTTGTTTTGTTACATTTACATTATTGTATTTATTATTTTAATAAATTATATACGTTAGTTTGTAGTAAATAATAAATAAAATGAATCAAAAAAGAAAATTAAAACAAAAATTTTTTAATAAAAAAAAAATATTTAACATTACAAATTTTTTGCAAAATGGAGCTGTGCTCTACACGGGTGTCCCACGACACCTCTTCCTGTTTTGTTGTTTTTTTTTTTTTGTTTTTTTATAACTGCATAATTTTATTACAAATGTGTTTCTTATTGTGACACTGACAATTATTTTAATAGTTAACACGACTTGGTCTTTCAAAGGGACCTGGTGGATATATAAAGGGTGGTGGTTCGGCGGCACAGATGATGGAAGCAAATGCGCTTACTAATAAAACTGAAAAAAATAAACAAAACCAAAAATAATAATAATAAATATTTTACTATTTTTCTCTTTTAGAAGTTTAACTTACTGATTACTTTGGTTAACGCACTCATTGCGACTTCTCTGTTCTGTGAACTTTGAATGTTTACAGCAAAATTTGTACTTTATAATGATTGATTGGCTCTTAGTTATGTAATCTATAACAAATTACATAATTTAATCCAAATCCACCTGAACATTTCACATTTTATATTTTTATTTGCTATTATGGGGATATACAATAAATAAACTCTAAATAAAAGCGTGAATAATTTAATTTAGTAATTCCGTTTCGTAAAAACTATTATTTCAAGCAACATTCTCTTTAAATAAATGATGAATCTTTATATTATACATTTTTGTACCTATGCAATTGAGTATATACATACATTTGTACGAGTTCTATATGCAATCAATTGATAGTAAAAGTTTAGAAAATTTGATTGACTAATATTTGACAGACAATATGACATGACATTTCTTAGAATTAAATTCCTTAGAAGATTCCAACTCGGACATCTACAGGGCCAGGATTACAGACTTAGGTATTGTGCTATATATACATACTCAACATGTCATCTTTCACATATCGTATATGCGAAACAAGGGTTGGTTTGTTAACATCATCATCACTGGAAGAGGGTGTATCTCGCTTACAATATAAAATATATTGATCTAGAAAATTTGTTTAGCCAAATGAAGTTCTGCTGACATTGCACAACCAACCTGAGGCATTGCAATAAATATAATGTTTCAAGATGGGAATCCAATAAATTGAGTCCTTAATGCTGAAATCTGTTTCGTTAATATTGTAGAACAGAACAAAAATAAAATAAATTCTAAGCCTTGATGAACTAAAATTTGTTACTAGCAAACAAGGAGAGACAAACTAATTGAAGACATATTACAGAGTACAGGATACAAACAACAGGTGATTAGTTGCTTCATGAAATAACTCTCTTGATGCTCTTGGGTATAATAACATAAGTTTGAATTGATGGTGTCAGAAATAAATAAACTTTTTGATGGAACAATAAAGTTCGTTTCTTTTTTGAGTAAAAAATTTCAAAAATTAACCATTAAACTACTGACTACTCCTTTATTGATTTGATTTATGAATTTGTTTGTATTAACTTCAGCTTCCTTTGGTCTTACTACTATTTAACCATTTAACCAAGCAAAATATGTAATATAAATCAAAGAAGAATTGATTGATCAATCTAAATATATATAAATACTATATATCAAGATTCCTTAGTAAATTCATAAAAAAAGAATATAAATTCTTAAAGCCTTTATCTTCAAAAGGTACAGAATTGAATGGAAATATAAAAACAAGAACTGTGCTCAATAAAGTAAGCGAAACAAATTTGGCTAATATATAAAATTCAATATTTTTCACCATGAGGAAATATAATCTGCAATTGAAACCGGAACGGCTGACGAAACTGGCACGTCAACTCAACTTTTTACGCATCACATCAAATATCAATTGTGTGTGGGGTGGTGAGATGAAAGAAAATTTCTGAATTTCTGTAGGAGGGCTGTTTTGATGGGGTTTGGTCCGGAAGAGCCATCAAAATAAATAAGTTATGCAATTGTCAGTATTTTATGGTCTCATCAATTTCAGCCTTCTTTATGTGATTTCACATAATTCGTAAATCTTATTTTCTCTATCCCAATTTTTTTTTTGTTCCCTTTCCCTTTGTTACATACCCTTTTATATGTCGTGCTGTTTTCTACGATAGAAAGATGAACTATTGTTTCTTCTTATAGATATAAACTCAGATTATTTTCTAATCTGAAGGTTTCAGTCCACATATAAAGTATGTATAAGTTTCGTTCTAACCGATTTAAGATTTATTTTCTGATTTCTTGTATTTGGATTGGATGATTCCGTCTCCCATCTGTCAGTTAGTTAGTTGTTCATGTTATTGTCATTGTCATATGGTCCACTTATTCACTGACACGATTTGCAAGTTCATGTTCATGTTAATGTCATTCATTCGTTCGTTCGTTCGTTCATTTATTTGCATCAGAAAAAATTGCCATGCTTCGAAATTTTAATAGAGAATAATAAAATATCCTTGGCATTTAACACGCTTCAACTCATGCTCGTCTGATGTTCGTTCGTCATCGCTTGGTTTGGATTGTAGTCCGTTCAGTAATTTTACATCTTCATTTATCTCAAGTGATTTACACATTTGTGTTTTATCCTTTCCTTTCCTGCTACCAACAGAGCCAACTTCCTGCAACTTCTGCTCCATTTCAGCTCCTACACTATCATCATCATCGTACTGTAAACGCAAAACAAGTCCTTGCGGTAAATGCAAAGTACACATGAATAATGCATTGTAATTTAGAAGTATTGTATGTTGGTTGGTTGGTTGGTTGGTCGCCCGTCAGCCTGCCTTTTACTTACAATACTCTCTCGTACTTTACTTGTACGTATAATTCTCAGCTCTTCAGCTCCTTTTTTACACTTCATTCTTCAGTTCCCTACCTACATCCACATCCACTTCAATTTGCACATTTAAGCGAGCTTCATCAGTTATTTAAACTTATTGAATTACAAATTTATTCTAAAGTTTTGCGGCATTTTATGTTTCTCTTACATTCATCCATTCTTCATCCACAATGTTTTTTTTTTTTTTTCTCATATATTTATATCTTTAACACATTTTCAGTGGACTCGTATGATGTGGTAAGTAATATGATTTTATAGTAATGTTTGTCACACATTTCATCACATAAATAATGTAATAATGATATTTGATTTAGAAAAAGGTTTATCCCTGAAAATGTACTTTTCATTTTTGTTTTTAAATTTTAATACAAGAAATTCAAATTCTCCTCATCTGGTGGATTATCTGAAATTTTTCATTCATATTCTTCTAGTAATGACCTCTAAAGGACCAAAAGTAAAAAAGAAAAAAACCTCAAATCAGTCTATAGCATTACAATTTTTTCATCAAGTTCAACCCCCCTCCCACCTAATGAAATAAGCGTACACTCCTCTATTTCCAGAATATATAAATTACATGGCGTTACGACTTTTGAGTCAAGAGATATATTACATTTTTTGATTGCACCAAAAGCGCTTGGGTGTAACGCAGCGTTAGATTTTGACATGACTATGGAACCCTTTTTAAAAACGTTTTCATGTAAAAAAAACCTCAAAATAGATTCAGACAATGTTCTCAAAAATTGTAATCATTGGGAAAAAGATATTTTATAGTTATAAGTATATTCTGTTCTGAAATTCTTATTTTCCTTGATTCCTGTATTAAGGATTGTTCACATTCCTATATAAACATTTATATATGCATTGCAATAATCGGAACAATTTTACAATGGAAACTTTTTTTGTTTCTCGTTTTGTCTGCCTTAAATTAAACTTATGCTTTCATTAAAGGGTATTTGATTTTGTGGAGAACCAAACTAAAAGGTTTTTCTTATTATTCCATTTATTTTCGGTTACCACAAGATTTGTGTTTGCCTTATGCCTTATAGAGTATGAGCACTGAGTATGAGCGTGCATAATTTATGTAACTGCAAAATACAAGTTTTGCAACCAAAATTTCTTCAACCTAGCAAGCGAGCATTGTATTGTTGCATAATGAGTCTAAAAGAAATAGAAGTAGAACCTAAAACGGATGAAGATTGTTAAATTTCTTTGAAGAGACTTAAATGTTTATAGAATGTTTTTAAAGTATGCACATTTGAACTTAAATTTAGCATAGTATATGCGAATATAAGGCGAGTTTGTACCAGCTTTGGGTGATTTGAAATATTGTAAAATGAAAACTATGTATTCGAATCAACAAATTTTAATATTAATGAAACCTATAGATCCATTGCTATAAAATAGAAACAGTAAATGGCATCTTCTTCTATAAACAAAACAAAAATTAATAATTTTTAGAGTTCCGGAGAACTCAGAGACTTCGTTGTCCGTCCGTCCGTTCGTCCTTGGATCATATCTCATAAACCGCAATAGCTAGAGAGTTGAACTTTTCACAAAAAGTGCAGTCCTATCCAAGCAACAGCAACATAAATATTAAACTTAAGTTCCTCATACAAGAAACATTTTGGTTTGTATGGGAGCTATACTATCCAGTAACTCCACAATCTTGAAATATGGGCTTGGTTGGTGAAAGTGGGAAGTGACACTTATAGTGTCGAAAATGCAGTTTGATCGGAACACTAGGGAGGGCACTACTCATACAAATCCGCACATCTGTGACAGTACAAACTCGCCTGATTCTATTTAGTACCCCTTCTGCCTTGGAGGTAGTTATTTAGCGGACCTTAATAGCCACCGACAACGCGTGTAAATAAAAACAATTGATTCTAACGACTTTTTATTATTCGTTCAGCGAAACCGACACTCATAGTGAATGAATCGAGCGAGCTAACGAGTCAAGACAAATTTGGGGCGTCATCTGTTGGTGTAATACGAGTATTTCTATTTTTCAAAAACTATTAGAATAGTAAAGACTGGTATAAAATGTATCATCACTGATGGAATGTTTTCCTCCATTTTTCAAAGCAACCCGTTTAAGTATTAAGAAATCACTCCAATAAATAAACTTGATTAACATGACAAGGGGAATCGAATGACCCTTGTAACCGTAATATTCCCTCAGTTTTGGGATTACATGGATATACAATGTGACCATTAAAGGGCTATGCTCAATTCATAAGAGTCAATATTACCTTAATCTAGCTACAGAAACATATTGCCATCATATAAACCGATCATTCGAACTCAAGTATTGTATATTTCACATTTTAAAGTTTGAACCTGCAAACCTTTGCCTTTATTAACAATTTAATCAATCAATGATACTAATCCTTCCACAAAAGATTACTCTTCACAAAAGTATGAATGCTTCTTCAAATTAAAATTATAGGCGTTTATGAAAAAATAAATATAAAAACAAATACGTATGAGGAAAGTGTTCATAAGTTTTGGTGAAATCAAAGAATGATTTTCTAAAATAATAACAAACATATTTTCTCTTTAAAACTGCAATTATCCAATAACCATTAAATTTTTTCATCTGTGACAATATTCTTTAATAATATATTTCATGAAATCAAAACTTTAGAAATTCTCCATTTTAAGTAAATTACCATAACTCATACTTTTCCATTAGAAACTCGATATATTCGTACTTGTTTGTACACATAAGGACACAATTCAAAAGAGAACATTTTGATTGATTATTGCAAACAAATTATATGACCAAATGTTGTTGCTGGGGAAGCATAATAAGATAAAATATATAAATTTCAAAAACCCTATGATGACGTCATTCGTGATAAATAGCTATAGCTTAAACTATCGCCGGTGTCTCCTTTGGCCTAGGAAAAACTGAAAATTACTCAGTACCAAAGTGAATAAAGGCAAAATAAGTTAAATGAAGATGATGTCGATGGAGATGGAGATGGTGATGGTGAAAGTGTTAGAAGAAAGGGTCATTTTGAAAAGGAACTCAATTTTCTTTCATTCATATGCCCATCACACAAAACGGGAAACGAAAAAGGACAAGTTGCGTAACGAAGAATAACAACAATGGGCACATCACATCAAGCACAGGATGAGAATAACTGACTATGGTCAGTCATTTATTCATTCCTTTATAGTACATTGCCAGAGTCGACCATTCAACCATCCATCCATCGATCTTTCATTCATCCATTCATTCATTTATTCTTTCGTTTGCCCGTTTGCCCGTTGGTCCGTTTGTTCATTTATTCATTTATTCGATGGTCTATAACTCGTTCATTTTGTTCCTTTATTTTGTTTATTTATTTTCATCCTTGCATGATGAAGGGTAAGGTAAGGAAGCATACGATAAGCAAGCAAAAAGGGAAGATAATTGAAGTGCGTCATCTGAAAGTATTCGTTGGGCATTTTTGTAGGCAAAATTACAATCAAAATGCAAATCTTACGTAATTTCGAAGCGATAACAAAAACGGGAGTGGTACGAGTAACAGCAAACCAAAGGTTTTTGACTGACTTTGAGGGATTCTTATAGACAGAAGACTTCATCCTTTGTGCATGTTTTTTTTTTTTTTTCTTTTTGTACTGTTGTTCTCTGTTACCCAACAAAAACAAAAGGATTATTGTTATTGTTTTTGGTGCTCAACTTTATCATAGTCGAAACGGAACAAAACAAACGAAATGACTGAAGAAATGAATGAGTGAGAGTGAATGAATGAATGAATGAATGAAAGGGCATACTTGGGATGGAATTTTAGATGGGAGAGTATAGTATACGGTAATGTTATGTAATGTAATGTAATGTAATAGAAAATTATATCCTCGAGGATGCTTTGTGCGCAAATGTAAAGCACCGATACGAACTTTGTTCGTTCCATTTTTATCTGATTTAAGTCACTAAACACACATAAGTTTCTGTTCTTTACCATATTGAATTGCATGGATGGATGCCTGGTAGGATTGGCTGCTTGGGCTTTAAGAAGTTTCCTTTCGACTTTTGTCTTAAGATGAGGAATCCTGTGCGTGCTCATCCGGTTGCCTGTCATTCTGGATTTCTTCCTCTTGGCCCCGTTCACAATTGCCATAGCCTAATAAGTTTTGCAACCCATTTAAGCTCATCTATTATTTAGGGCTTTCCTGTAGTTGGTTTCTTTTCGTTATTGTTGTTGTTGTTGTTGTTGTTACTTCCTGAGGCATTTGCACTCACATACTAGTATACACGAGTATTTGGTAGCATATTTCATACATAATACAACGTACATACTTAATTCACCTAAAGTCAACAAAACTCTGCTCAACTCAACTCAACTCAACTCAACGTAACTTCGATCTAACTCTCAACTACATTCCACTTAATGTTCCACTCTGCTGTGTTAGTAGTAATAAGTAGTAGCTCCCTTTGTCAATAAGTCCCCCGTGTAGCATTACATAAAGTAAGGAGTTTGCGCTTTACATTTCTATTTTAATAAGAATTATGAAAATGTTGTTGAAATATGCATTGTACTAGGTACAAGAAAAATGAAAAAAAAAAAAAAAATTATAGAATAAGAAATGTAAAAAGTAAAGAGAAAAAAGCTGCTTTGTGCCAGTCAATATTGTCGGTTTGGGATACATTTAGAAAGCATAATTTATGATTTTATTTTGACATTATGTTGTATCATATCACATCATGTGTGTTCAAGAAATATAAAGGTTTGTTTTGATGAAGAAGTACATATGAGAATCTACAATTTGTATTTTCTTATCACTTATTATTTACGAAAAACAAAAACGTAAGATGGCGACTTCATCACATTTTAACTGGTTGATATTTCACGATAACATCGCTTTCTTGTTGAAGAAGTTTAAACGCAAGGAACCTTTCAGTACTGATGCCAGCAAGTTGACCAATGTCAGCTCATACCGCTACAGTGGTCTCGTACACAAGAAGACTATCAACTACCAATAAAAAAGGATTCACCGCTGTACTGAAAAAGAGCAAGCGTCCATGTCCAGCGTCTTGCTAAGAACACCGTGTGTGTTTTCTTCAAAGATGGCAAAAGACGCTCTCTGAAGAAGTTGAAGAACTTGTTCACCAGATCCAAGTACCACAAGGACTTAACCCAGGCTGTTCTCTGTCGTGCATTTCTCTAACTGGAACTACAATAATGTACAAAATACAAAAAAAAAAACACAATTTTTGGAGATTTCAAGTTATGAAAGAAGAATTGTACAGAAATTTCTAAAAGTTTACCATGTATATATAAGTATAATTTTCATAAACTTTGTAATACACAGATGGAGAACTAAATCCTCAGTTTTTGAGATAGAGAGCTGAAATTTCGCATAATTTTTTTTTTTTACCGCATACAAACCCAGTATCATATTCATATTTCTAGTCAAATTATAAGTGTCTGATGCATATTTACCAACCAAGTAAAATTGAATTTGGATTACTAGTAGTACTTAACTCCCATACAAATATTTCGGCTTCAGTGTTGAAATGCTGTATGTATTCTGACTCTACCCTAAACATAAGTCAAATAAAAAATGTAATATTTCTGTAAGCTCAATCCCAAGAATCACGTGAAGCGTGAACCTTCTTTTTTCTTGTTTAGGCTTGCTCTAGGTGATTGATTGATTCAGTTGAAGAATATTAAAAATTACATATATTTATATTTTTTACATTTGAATATCGCCGCCTTTATAATTTTCCCAATAAATAAACTCAATATAAATACATATGCAAAACAATGGCATCACAATTAACCAATGCGATTGTTGTCAATTTCCTATTAGCAATTGTATGCAACATTTGTATATACATATAATTCATTCATTTCACTGACTGACAAACACATACATATGTATATTAGAGTACCAAGAACGATGAGTTCAGTTGAAATGTCAAAACCAGCAAAACCAGCAATTATCGTCTCGTCGAAGTGACTTGCAAACATGCGAACTTAGGAAATACATTCCCAAAAGCAACGGCCCACTCCAGCCTCTCTCTTTAACAAATATTCTGTCAGTCGTTCAGCTAGTCAGCCATTCAGTTGTCAGTCGTCGATGCGTGAAATCTGCAACAAAATGTTACATTTTTCACAATTTTCACAAAGTATAAAAGAAAAGAAAAGTAATATGAATTGAATTGAGAGAATTGAATGGAAACATTGAAATACAAGGGAAGGAGTGAAAAGTGGTTGGTAAAAAGGTTTTTTTCGTTGAAGCGAAACAATAAAAAAAAAAAAAAAAAAAATGGAAACTTAGAACGTCAATTATCCAAGATATTTTATCCCACAATACAATATACCTACACATCATACGTGCGAGCTGTGCCGAATATGCATAGTACCACAATTGGAAGTATTGTATTAAGAGCTACTATAAAGAAAAGAGGGAAAAGAAAGAAAGAAAGAAAGAAATGATATATAAAGAGGCTTCAAACAACAACCAACTAAGGAAACCAACCCAACCCAGATCGGTGGATTCAACTCAGTTCAGCTACGTTCTATCATCGTGTTATGTTTAGCCCAAACCCCCCCAAAAGCATTGTATCGTAAAGGGTTTCTGTGCGTATTAGCCCGGTTTATTGCTCACACACCATTAGAGAAATGATGCAAGAAGAGACAAACAGAAGACCCAAACATTTACTTTACTAAACTACAATACACACCAAGCCAAACGTCGCGTTCCATTTCAAGATCTACCACAATGATGACTATGATGATAATGATGATGATGATGATGATAACGATGACGGCAATTTTTAGCTAAAATGTCAATTGGGCAAAATATGTGTGAGTTTGTATGCTTATTTGCTAAAGACATAATGTAAAACAAAACAAAAATGGAGAAATGAGGAAAATTGGAAAAAATTCAAGAAGAAAATGTAATAAAGGTCTCTTTTTTTACATTGAGACAAAGAACAATAGAAAAAAAAAAAAAAAGTAAAAAAGAATCAGATAACAACAGAGAAATGAAGCGAAAAACAAAAAATATGTATTGTCTTCTTCAAAAACCCGATGAGTGTGAGATTGGGATTGAACTCTTGATTATGGTAATGGAAATATCTTCGGACTACTCAGAGTGAAAATTTAAATATTGGTAGTTCTAAAAATGAGTTAAGGGAGATTTTTTAAATTAAGAATTGGAAAGAATTTAAATTGGTTTGGGTTTAGGATTGTGTGTTGAGGTTATTTTTGATTAAACATTGAAAATTTTAGGGGTTTAGGAAAACTAATTTCGTACTTGTACATTATGTGTGTAATGTTGTCTAAGATTTGAAATAACAATTGTGTGACACCAGGTTCCCACCTAAGTAGTATAAAAGAACATTGCAGTCACTTGGCGACTTCACTTGATTCACAAATGCCCATGAGACCGATTACAAGTCAGTTACTATAGGTATTATGAACCATATATTCTCAAACTCACTTGAAAATGTTATGTAGTGGGGACATATGCTCACCTGATCTTGATCATATAAATGCTGCCAATTGGCGGAAGAGGTAGGAATAGACCTCGCTCCCAACAGTGAGGAAGCTATATCCATGAGCATAGCCTTATAATGTGCCATCTGTGGGTTACTAAACCTGCGTTCTATTCTAGAGAGCCATGTTCAAATTTGGGCCACCAGCCATGAACTTTTTGGACTTCGAATTGGTGGTACCTCGGGTACGAAGTCTGACCAGAGGTTTTTTTCTAGTACGGCCCCTTTGTGTGAGTATCGTGGCGGCTAAGGCTTAATACCCAAATGCGGGTAGAGCAATTACTCGACGTGGAGTGGCGTTATACCCAGAGAGAAGCAGAGGTTTAAGATGCGCCACGCTCCCCACAAAGGAGGGAGTCATATTTACCAAAATGAATATGACTCAAATTTGGTTCCTGCGGACGTTGATTGACATTTATCAATCCATGTGCTTGGCACCGTGTTCTTATGTCTTCCTAGACTGGCGAGCACGTTAAACAATGGTACTTCATTGACATTCTTGAATATCATACGACTTATTTTGCTTACTTGCTTACCGAAACTCGTAAAAATCGGACATTAATTTCGTTATTTCCTTTATTTTCGGTTTTTAAAGAATCTTGCTTAGGGGTAACCCCTTGAAAATCTTTACAGTATACTTGTGCGAAATATTGAAAATCTTTCATGTGTTCTTAATGCACATTATTGCTTAGTAGTACATATTTAAGATTTCATCTAGATTCTAAATTCCCATATTCCTAACTACTCACATCATTAAGTTATAAGCCCTCATTAATATCAGCTCTTCTTGTTGATGCTTTTAACAATTGATTCAACTACGAAATACACTTAAACACTTGAGCTGAAAGTGAATGGCCATCAATTAAACCCAGGAAAAACATTACAATTGGGGTTCTACATATAATGTGGATCGCAATTCACATAGAGTAAATTGCTCATACAGCAAGTGCTCCTACATTTGAGTACCGTGCAGTGTTCCACTGACGCTGAGTCTGTAACTCATCCAGAAGCTTTATTCGGATCTTTGCCAATCTTTTGCCTTAGTTTTTCTTTCTTCAGAGATGTTAGCAAGTCAAGTTCTTTTCCATAGATTCCTTGATAAAGAATAGAAAAAATCAATCTGGAGGAAGCATTAAAAATGATTTACTTACCAAGATAGAACTCTTAGAATATAAACTTACAATAGTATTGTCAAGGATTCCAGCGGAACAGAAGATTAATAATATGGTAAAGCTAAATAAATCTTATGGTTTATTTATCAAAAAAGCAAACTACTTTTCTCCAATCTGATATTTCTTCATCCAAGACTTTCTGTTGCAAATTTTTGACCTGTAAAATATAAAAAAAAAGGTATTATTTCTTTATGAACTCATTAACTGCAACTGTTCGATACACAAAATCTATCAGCTTTAGAAAAAGAAATATGAAAATAACATAAATTTATCAACACCATCTTTTTAAGGGCGGTTATTTTATAGTTTCAGGCCATAATTAGGATAACAAAAGGCATATGGATAAGGGAGAAAGTAGAAAACACAATAACAAGGATTAAAGCGCGCGCCAATTTCTTTTCTTTCTTTCTGTTACCAAGTTTCTCACTGATCTCGCTAAAAGTCTGGGAAAATATATATTTCAATGTGCCATAAAAACAGCAAAAAGGTCAAAAACAATTTGAAATATACC
The DNA here is from genome assembly GCA_037043295.1 of Amiota minor. NCBI lineage: Eukaryota > Metazoa > Arthropoda > Insecta > Diptera > Drosophilidae > Amiota > Amiota minor. The sequence continues at coordinate 2,044,074 of JBAMAW010001063.1, forward strand.
TAATCCTGTTGCAGGTATTAAGAGACTTAATGAAGAATAGGAGGACAGGAGAGTATAAAGTAGAGACTGCAGGTTTAGCTCGCTTCTTGCACGCAGCAGGAGTCATGCCGGGTGTTTGGAGCGTGGGAAAAATGCAGAGGCTCGGCTCAGGATGATAAGAGAAGCCTGGAAGAACATGTGCAGAAAATCCATCATAATTTTCACAATGCACGTAGTTGTCAAACAATCGCCAAGTGTAGTCCTAGTCTTTCTACAGACTCTCATATTTATGAGAAGAGAAAAAAAAAAAAAAACTATAGAAAGGTAGGCAGACAAGAAAACAAGGACATTGCAATAAAAAGGGAGCTCAATTCAAAGAGAAAACAAAAATGAAAATGAAATGAAAACTAAGGTGGAAAATATGTATTTTACAAAGCCGAGTAATTGAAAGGCCGTTGATGATTGTGTGCGAATAGTTTGAGACTCAAATAGATGAACACAGGCGTCGATAGACACACAGACGGCAGCCTAAAAGGCGAATACAGAAGAAAAAAAGGTAAAAGATGCTCAGAAAAACACGTGCACTCATAAGTCAGGTCAGTCAACCGCTGTTGACATGGGTCTAATGCCCTTTTATTGTCACTCGGTCCTGAGCTGCTGTTGGATTATGTTACTCTCAAATTGCCGCTGATGAAACTATGTTAAAATCATCTATAGATGGGCTACGTGCAATCAGACAGGTTTTTTCATCTCTCTCTCTCTCTCTTTTTCTCTCTGTCTTTGTGGGATTCTGGTATTTTACAGCCATCAAGGAAATAACAATGCTTAATCCATTTACCATACTAGTATAGTCTATCTGACAGATAACAAAGTTTATTAAACATTTTACAGAGCCATTTTGAAATTAAAAATTTCAATGCGGATCCGGAGCTTTTGGCTTGTCACTATCGATGTGTGTGGCCTGGCATTACCCTGATGGAACACAATTCATCTCATTTTGGTCAAAGCTGACCGCTTTTCGGTGATTGCTTCCTTTGGATTTGTATTTATACTTACAACGCAAGATACAAATTACTAAAGTCATCTATGGTAAAACTAATGGATTTCTTTTTACTACACATTTAACTAACCAATCTATGTATTGTAGTAATTACGTAAGATGGTTTTAAACAACATAAAATATTTTCAATTATGGAAGTAATTTGAGAGTTTATGCATTCAAAAAAATGAAGCATTTAAATTTTTGGTTAGAAAAGTTGCATAACAATAGAAACTATGACTATTAAATTTTTATGCTCGTACAGTACATAATATTTTATGATGATAAATATACATAATGGGTGTTTTTTTTTTTTGTTTGTATGTGAGCCATTTTCATAATAATTTGTTTTTAATTTGGTTTTCATCACGAAAACACTGACTTCTGAACAACACTTTCAAACTGTGCAGATATTTTATGAAAAACGTGATTCAGTAAGGACAACACGCATCCTCAGAGACGACGTACAATGCATGCCGAAGAAGGTTTTATTGCTACAGTAACAAAGAAAACCCAAATTGTCGGCATCTTACTCAACAATTGAAGCTATTTTCATCCATTTTATGGAAGATTGGAAAATTTTTGGTTTGCTGGCTTACAAAATTCAAATCACGCATGAGTTAAAGGCGCATGACCACCTGCCACGCCTTACTTTTGGTGAACAGGCTCAAAACACAGTTGCTATTGATCCCACATTTCATAGGAAAATTTTGTTCAGCGGTGAAGCTTATTTTTCGTTGAATGGATACGTCAATAAGCAGAACTGCCACATACGGAGTGAAGAGAATTGGCACAACGTTGCATCCTGAAGTCACTGTTTGATGTGCGTTATGAGCCGGTTGAATCATTAGTCCATAATTCTTCAAAAACAATGTCTCCCGGAACGTTATTGTTAATGGTGACCACTACAGGGTCATGATCATTGACATTTTTATACCACAATTAAATGTCTTTGATGTGGTGGAGCAAGATAAATGCAATGTAACGCTGCAGGACTATTTTTTGTGGGGCTATGTGAAATCTCTGGTAGAAGCCACAGACGATTGATGCCTTGGAAGACAATATTCTCTTCCTTTGCTGCAAAGAATGATTGAAAATTCGACTTTCCGATTGGACTTCTTGTGAGCTTGCAGAGGTGGCCATATGCCGGAAGCCATATCCAAATAAGAATAGCAAAGAATTATCTGTCGAATAAGGCAAAATTCAAATTAACGACATTAATTAGTATTTTATTTCTATTTAAAGTTTTATACATCTAAAGATACTATAATTAATATATAGGAAACATCTTTAAACGACAAACATATCCCTTTGTGAAGACAATCGCAATTAATCTCATTAAAATGAGATTTTATATTTATATTAATCATAAACGTAACAGTGAGTGATAGATATGTGACAAGTTTCGTTCACAAAGTTATTTGTAAAAGTATGAAATATAAATGCAATCAAATAAAAAAAAAGATACATATAAATTATGCATATCAGATGACAGATGTGTACAGTATTTATTGGAAATTAGAAAAATATTATTTATCTCTAATCGAAATTGATTAATCAATCATTCATCAATCATAACGAATTTATCAAAATGTCTCCATTAATTACCATTGTTTCTGTTCAACGTGTGACTTCTTTCTTTCGAGCTTTTGTATTTATGTATTTATTCGTTTTAGTTTTCTATTTTTTTTTATTTTTTTTTTTTTTATTTTGGTTGATCATAAATCTTCAAACATGTCCACGTGTGTGTTTATATGTGAAATTTGTTTCATTTACCCTTGCCAACTTCTTGTAGTTTAGCTTTTAGCAAAATATTCCTAAGAATTTCGTTGCTATGTTTTTAGTATGGAATTATGGTTGATGGTTGATGAATCTATTCAAGTAAGGATGAGCAGATGTGGATAAATGGTTGGATGAATGACAAAAGAATCAGCAGCAGCTCATCAATGTTGAGTTCAATTCAAGTCATTTCAGTTTACTAATCGCTTAACAAATCCAAACCGAAATCGCTGTCATGGATCTGTCAAATGTGTTCAGGCACATTTATTGTCCTGTACTACGCATTTCCCTAGCCAAAACTTAGTAGCATAGTATTGTAGTTACCCAAATACAAAAGCCCCATCATCCGATCTATTAAGATTTTTATGTGAGCAACATACAATACATAGTTATTTATTCCTTTACAAGTCTCGTAAAAATTTAATCTTTTGCTTTTAACGCTCGCTCATTTATTACTTTTATTGTTCTGTCAGTCAGTCAGTCAGACAGTCATTGAATGACGTCGTCATACAAGATTTAAATAAAATTTCAGTACTCTTTTTTTTTTTTGTTGTCTATTTCGACATTTTATTGATGCTGATTTCAATGGATTCGTTATGCTCGTGTTTATAAGTATTTTCGTACATATTCCATAGGACGTCGTCATCATCATTCGTGTCGGTAAGTAGAATAGAATTCATTTAAATCAGTTTCTTGCCACAATCAACATCATCACTAACACTACTAAACGTGCTGAAAAACCGTAACAATAATCTTAATTTACATAAGTAGTTTATATCCACCTAAGTAGACATAGGTATAGGCATATCTAAAAATTGATCTATGCCTGAGTTGTTCAGATACGATTTACTATTAGTATATGCATATAAAAAAAATCTTCCTTTATTCATTCCATCAGTCAGTCATACGTTTTTATGACAAACATAAAAATTTTAATGACTAATTCGTCGTCTTCTGCTCAACTATTGTCTTGTCCGAAATCTTTGACGAAGGGCATCATTGTCGAATGATTGCTTTTTTTTTTTCTTCCAAACGTGACTTCATCAACAAAAAGGAGTAAAATCATTAAATTTTTATATAATTCAGCAGTTAAAAGCATCATGGGGTTTTAATTTTTAATTGAAATTAAATACTAAAACTGAATAAATATAATAAAATATTCACACAAAAGGCCACCTTTTTTATTTCTTAACCGGATCAAGTCAAATTAATCAGATAATCGTTAAACAAAAGATACATGGAAGTCATTGTAGTTGTATCATCTACACAACTATAACCGAAACTGATGAGCGACTATCTAAAATTTTGGATTCTCATTTGTGAAAGTAATAACAATACAACAAATCTGATTTTAACTAAAACTTTTGGCTGAAATTTTATATCAAATTACCAAGATATAACCTAGATTCTTAAGGGCAGTTTATATACCAATTAATAATATATGTATATATTAATACCATTCAATCAATTCCGACTGATCTCCTTAAAGTATGAAACACGTCATGCCAATTCACTCTACAGTCTTCTTTACATGCTTTACCAACATATTTCTCGCGGTAGTCTGACCCCAAAACATTAATCAAGTAATGAATGTGCATCAAAAGTTGGTTTCATTCATCAGAAAACAGTTTTTGCTTAGCAAACAAAATTTCATTATTTATTATTTTCAGAATTTTAAAAGAGTAGCGATGGCAAAACCACTGTAATATGGGAACTAACATTAAGAAATTGTGAAATTGTCATATATCGTTTAAAGTCTGATTTGTAAATATCATATGCATTTTGTTTTGTTATTTAAGTTGCGAACTATCTATACAATTACACCTTTCAACTCTCAACTTTCATTTTCAATTTTAACATAACTAACATAACTTTTATACTCAATTTCAACATTGAATTACGATGTTCAATTGCTAAGTTCAACTTTCATATTCAATTTTGACATTCATGTTCAATTGCATGTTCAATTCCTTAATTCAACTTTCGTTTTCCATTTTAACATTCAACTATCTTATTCAATTGCTTAATTTAACTTTTATATTCAATTTCACCATTCAATTCTCAACTTTCATTTGCAATTTTAACATTCAGCTCTTATAGATACAATTTTATTTGATATTTGTCCAAATAACTAATCGCAGCATAAAAAACAACAAAAAAGGCAACGTGTTTGCATGTTTGCATGTTGTTCTGTAGTTCTTATGTACTTATGTATGTGCATGTACCTAAAAAAAATATATATATATATATACTCACAAAGTTAGCTATAACGAAAAGTATATACATATGTACATAAATACATAAACATACCCATGAAGCACATGGTCAAACTTGAAATTTTCAATATTTACATATACATATGTAATTGTTTTATATAAATTATTATCATTCACGAAATGATGTCCATGTGATCCGCCAATTTCATATCAAATGTAAATCCTTCACAACTCTGACAAACACATTTAATTAAAAACATTTACTATACACTAAAACCTAAAACCACTGTCTTGAAAAACAAAGAAATTAGCAGAAAACGAAATTGCAATTCAACTAAAACTAAATTTGGCAGTCACCATGCTAATCAGCTGATCAGTCAAAAGTTGAGAGAGAGAGCGCCATCGTAGAAAGAAATGCGTCTTTTCGCGGCATTTACAAAACATGCGTTTTAAGCTGCTAACCTGCCACTGTTTTGGTCAGTGTGGCAGCCTTTTTTCGCCAGTGCTGCCAAGTGTTTAGGTGATTTTTGTCTATCTTCTTCTTTTTCGTATGCAAATATAAAACAGCTGACATAAAACAGCTGATGATGTTTTTAGTAAATTACAAATTGTAAAATTTTTATGAAAATTTCAATAAAACATGTAATAAGAATGAATACATACACTGCAAATTGTTCTAAACCATGTATTTTCCACAAGAATTAATTTGAAACTTAGCCCAACGTTTGCGCCACTTCTCATTTGTTTGTATAAACAAAACAAAAACCCGCATTAATAATGCAGAAAGGGCCACTGTTACCGGCACTCTTTGTTATGAACAGCCTATTAATCTTTAATCTTTCGACCACCATATTTTTGCACAAATCATTTTATCCATTACTTAGCTTAAGAGACCATCAATGCGTAAATTCCATGCCATTAGAAATGCTTTTGATAAAAGAAACCAAATCTCAAATGCAATATCAAACAAGTAAAAAGAAGTTTAACTTCGCCCCTGCCGCAGTTGATATACTCTTCACGCACCTCTAGCATACGTTGTCATATAGTATTTTAGCATTGAGACCAAAATATTTGCATGGGATCCTAGGATCTTGAAATTTAAATGGTTGTGAATATGGGTCAGGCAGATGTAGTATTTAAATGTTAGTTTGATAATACAAAAATCTGTTAATAAGAACCTGCATTTGGGTTTGTATGGGAGCTATATGATCCAGTAATCCAAGCATCTTGAGATTTGCATGGTTGGTGAAGAGGGACTAGAAACTTACCTATAGTGTACAAATTTCAGTTATGTAGTACATACAACAAAAAAGTTTTACTAATAAGAACGCGAATTTGAATTTTGGTTGGAATTGGAGAGATACCTGCCCTAGTAGTCTGATTCGGCAGATTCCAACATATGCACAGCGCTTTGGGAAAAGAAATTTTCAGATGTCAAGCTCAAAAACTGATGGGACTAGTTTGCATACATACAGACGGACATGGATCTTGTCATCGTCGAGCTGATCAAGAATATACTTATGTATTTTAATGTGGTCACCGATGTCTCCTTCTGTGTGTTACAAGCATCAGAAAAAATGTATTGTACTAGGCACTGCGTGAAGAGCAATATAAACCAAAGTTGTCCATCCCACAAGTCGCAGATAGCCATAGCCGCAAATCCTAATTGTATGTTTAATGAATTTTGTTAGCTTAGATTAATTATAATTAAATACAATAAATTAAAAATCATTAATAATCAGATGCCAGAGGTTAGAACCTTCTATTAGTGTGAAACTTTTAATTGCTTTATTAAGAAAATCTGTTAAAAGAAATTCTATGCAGTGTTTTTGTTTTTATGGAAATAGTTTGCTTAAGAGATCTAAGTCTAATAGATATAAATATGTACTTAGAATACTATTGTCTAAGGCTAAGTTATTAAGGCGGTTGTTGCTCCGACTGTAAATTACAATTCTTTAAAAAATTGACAAAAGACACGCAAATATTGCTGCTTTTAGAATTGTATTCAACTATTCCAATTTATCGAATATAAAATACCCTTCACACAAAGGGAAACAGAATGAATTGTACAATGGATTGCTACAGGCAACAGCCAAAACTTATATAGTTTTAATAGGAGAAGTAAAATCTCATGTGTAGTCTCAAGAGATTATTGAATTTTTCCTGAAATCTAAACAATAGAGAGTAGAGTATAAATATAATGAATTAAATTCTATGAACAAGGAATATTTTCAATACCACATTTCGCGTGATTTCCATCAAGAAGCGTCAATTGAAATATCAAAGAAATAAATGAATGTGGATTTTCTGCTCACTCATTCACTCACTCCCTTGCTGAATGCACAAACCCATAAGGAAAATCCAATTTTATATCTGATTTGCTTTTGTAATGTGATTGCTGGTCGGTCATAGATGAAAAGCAAAGAACCGGAGAAGGGAAAGGGTAGTGCAACAACAACAGCAACAAGGATGGTGTTGACTGCCATTAGCAGCGGTGCTGTCACCTATCGCAACTTCCTGCATTCCTGCCTGTATAGCTACTTCCGCTTCCGTTGCTATTCATCGCCTGCCACACGCTGCTGCTTCTGTTGCATGTTGGTTGTATCGTTGCATGTTTAACGGACATTTTCAGATGCGCGAGTTGATGTCGTTGGCTTGTAGATTTGCGTTTGAGGAATGACTAAATGGGGACCCGACGACGGTACCATTCGGTTCGATTCGGATAAAACGCTGCGCCATTGTTATATTTTGTGGCTGTTTATTGTGTTGACATTACGCTCGCTGAGAATTTATTGCCTTTTTACATGACCGGCGTTGCTTCGTTCCTTCATTCGGTTTGGTTTGGCCATCCATCCATCGCCATATTGTTTTGTGCATGAGCCAACTTCCGCCTTCTTCCTTTGTTGTTACTGAAACGTAATATTATGTATTTGCTGGAGGCATACAAGCACACAATTGATGGATGCGTTTTGCAATTAACGGGCTGAAACAACATCATTCAATTGTGGTTCGGTTCACCTTTGTCCGAGCGTCCCTTTGACCATTCGTCCATTACCTTCTTTCTACCTGTGGCAATTTATCATAGAGCACAGCGTCGCAATTAAAATTAAACAGGTTTTCAGTCTCTATATTCCTCCCTCCCTTCAACAACATCATAATCATATGTCCCATTTTTAGTAATAATTTAGTATACCTCTGTAATAATGATTCCTTCTACTAAGCTTTGTATTTCTGCATACACGTGTTGTAGTGTTGTTCTCTTCCCTGGATAACGTAGCCTTCTTCCACTACCATTTCCGCTGCGTCATCTTCCGTGTACATCAGATATTTAATTAGTAGTGCGCCTTGCTTAACATATTGTACCACCAGCCAGTTTATCCACGACAAATATGATTGTTCGGTTGTTCGTTAGTTCCCGGTGCTCCCGGGTTAACGCGTTTGACTGAAAATGGTAAGTGAATGTGCTCCAGACATGAAAAGCATTTCACATTATTCATGTCCATACACATTTCAGTACAAAGACTCTACATACTTACAGCAAATGTCTGAGTAGGTTTGGCTTTATACCCTCTACATCGATTTTCAGTTTCCAGTTAATACCAAATGTCGAATAATAGCAAAGAGACACGTACTTGGGTTTTTTCCATTTCCGTCAATTTACTTTTCTTCTTTACTCTATTTATATAAGTATGTATTTAAATTTTCAGAATATTAAATTCCGAATAGAAGCTCTAAAATTACTGAAAGAAAATTTGCGTGTTAAAAAACAAGAAAACACAAATATTTAGCACGCTGAGCGATTTTCTACCACAGTTTCGGTTTTTTAATTACAACAATAAGTAATTTACATAAAAGATAATTTAATTTGTGTCTCTCTTATGTACGCAACCGCGGCAGGCAGGCAGCTCTTACTTATGGCGGCGCTTCTTGGAGGGATTCTTTCCCTTTTTCTGGTGGTTTTCCTTATCTGCATAACACTTCTCCTCCATTATCTGCTCAACGCGTAGCACCCGTGCTTTCATCTTTTCGCATGCAACGTAATATAATCCGCAACTGCAGAATTGGAACTCTAAATCCATATTTAGATTCACACCGCCATGCTTCTTCATACGCCAGATGCGCGCCTTTTCCATGTCTTGTAAGGTGACTTCCTTCTCCTTGGCGGCAATCGGTCGTGCTTGCATGGATTTCCAAATATTATCTGCCATTTCTCAATAGGTTGAAAAAAAAACTCCACAAATATTTTAAAAAATCTTTCTCAAAAAAATTTAAAAAAATTCCACAAATAAATCTTCCCTTATCTTAATATCGACCAGCCAAGCTAAGCGTGGGTAAAAAAAGAAAAAATAAAAGCATTCGTTCCGATTACTAGATCCAATCTGATTACTTGAGTAACCATAAGTGACATTATAAACCATATGAAAATCAGTGTTGTCAACTCAAGAAATTTGAAATATTAACCAATTATACCAGAATTTTTTTGAGATGTTTTAAATTAATATTAATGATTTTATTGTTTGTCAAGTTTGAATTTAATTCTTTATTATAAAAAAAATTAAGAGATCAATCATCTAATTCTCACATCATGCTCATAATGCTGGAGTATAGTGGCGTTTACGTTTATTGGTAGTTGTCGCTTTCTCCAGACTTATTTCGCGTGTTCAATTTCATTTTCCGCATAAATGCAAAACTCGTGCATTTTGATTTTTATATACTTACTAATATACACATTGGGGTAATGCGGTGTTTCGGTGAAATGTAAATGAAATGCCACATTATTTTAAAACATCTAGAGTCGTAGGCCCTGGTGCCTAGTACTCTTTTATTAATTTTAGGTGTAGTATTAAATATTATACAATATATAAATATTATAAATTAATTAATTAATTTTTATAACAATCGCATAAAAATAGGGTTGTTTTTGTAGACTGAAATGCGACGTTTCACCGAAATGCTGATTGGGCTACCAACTTGTTAGGCATGTGAGGCACATTTTAGTAAATTTCAAATTGTAAATTTTTGGTTACAATTTTAAGAAAATTTATAGCAGAAAAGCAAAAGGAAATTGCAAGAATTATTTGCATAGGGTGCAAATTTTTCTACATCATGTATTTTGCATAAATTTGCATTTGAACTTAGCGAAATGTTGTTGCGAAAAAATAGTTGCACATTTGCAAAACAAGATAAAAAACCGCATTCATAATGCAGAAAGGGTCACTGTGAAATAGGCTTGGACATATTCGTTCGCCTTAGGGATCGGGATTCACTTAAACTTTAACCAAACACTTGAAAAACTTTAGTAAAAAAAACCCAACACTTCAAAAACTTTAGTAAGAAAAAGCAAAAGAGAATCACCAAAAAATATCGAAAGTCTGGTTGGCGCCAGTGAAAGAGGGGTATGGCAGAAAATTAAATACAAAATCATCATAGTTCACATACATAAGAAACGTATATCGAACAATGTCGTTCGCGAACTACTCAAGTTCGCATAGTTGTCACATGAACCAACGTCTTTCGTTCGCGATATACCTAACACTAAAACGAACTAAGAGCGAGATCATCGACGAACTAGTTCGTTAAGTTCACCTAAAAGAGCGCTTTTTCGAACTTGGTTGTTCGTGAACTACGCAAGCCACTGTGAAAGCGATTTACATTATTAATGTATATTCGTAAAGCAATGCCACTGTAAAAGAATTAAACTGTACATTTAAATACAAAAATTGCTTAAATGCAAATGTCTGTCTACATATTCCATATTCCACATTCCACATAATCGATATGTACTGTACTTGTTAGAAAGACAATCAAACTAAGTCATAGCTTATGCTCACTTATTACATACATTATTTTACCCCATTTGAATACGAAAGAGATAATAGGAAGCTCATGAAAAATAGTGTTGCAATCGATTGCAATTCAGTGCGCCTTTGTTTCAATATTCATTTGCAGTAGTATGTTTCTATGTAGACACTTTATCTTATCATTTTTATATATGGAATAATCGATCATTTCTTTCATGTATTGTATATTTTTGAAACTAAACTATTAACTTTTAATAAATAAATATTCTCATTCTCTCACAGTTTAGTGTTTTGAAGGTGTTTCGCTTCTAACGTGTGTGTGTGAACTGCACACATAATTTTTTTTTTATTTTCTTCTCTATCACCTTTGACTTAAAGTACTTTAAAATTATTAAAATTCTTTTATCGCAAAGTGACCATTGAAACTAAAAACAAAACAAAAAATGTTACACTCCAGTCAGAGATCAGAGTGAATAACATAAATACGCACTTAAACCATTTTAGTTGAATCCAAAAGCCAACAGCAAAATCTTCTTAAATTTAAAAAAAACTGCACTCGAGTGTTTCACATTCGCCCTCAGATAACCCGAAACCATAGCATAAAACTCGACCGTAACTCTTTCTTTAAGCTTCAACCAGCATGTGTCCGACCGGAACCCAAATCATCACATTTTCATTCTCAGTGGCCCTGAGATAATTACCCATATACCCGGCGAATCACACAAACACCCTTGCCCGTTCTAAAACAAGATATTGTTGGCATACAAATTCGCAGATTTTCGCAAAACAGCATGAAAAAGCAATAAATTAAGAGATATTTTTCAATGGCTGAGACCGACAGACAAATGTCTCAGTAAAGAAAACCTCGTCATTGGCGTTGGAATCTATAGGAAAAGATGCGAGCTTAGGAAATAAGCAAATATAGAGAACAAAAAAACAAAAAAAAAAAGGGGTTTGTCACATTGGCGTTTACTCATGGTGCATTATGGTTCATTTTTATTTGAGGGAGCGACAAAGGCCCAGAAGTGTTGCTATTGTTACAATATAGCAAAGTTGCGATTCATTATGCAAAGCACACAACTGAAATGCCAGCAATGCCATTAACAAGGAAAACAGCCATCATTGTCGCCAACCCAGTAATAGCCCCCACCAAAAACAAACCATTTGTCCCAGTTCTGTCGAAGACATTTGTGTCTTACTGTGAATGAAACAACGCACAGACCCCAGTCAAATTGAACATCCTTCGAAGAAGACAAGTCAATGAAAGCATTATTTTGAAAACTGTCAACATGGAGATTCCTTATCTTTTTAGTTCTTTGAGTGGTGAAAATATGGGTTATTTGATAATATTAACTGTGATATTTTATATAATTTTTCTTATCTACTAAAGATCCCAAAGTATATGGAAACCCATCTATTTGATCCATTATTATGGTCAAGAAAGATCCACAAACCATTTAGATTTTATTAATCATTGTCACAACAAAATAAAAAAACAAAAAAGAAAATAAGGTAGAAAAATTGAAATATTTTTACAAACATTTTTTGAATGCCAATAAGATAGGATAGTTTTGTCCCACATTCAATAGAAACCAATTCAGCCGAGTGAATACTATTGGCAACTAGTATTGCCATCCTAACCAACAACTAACGTCTAACAGCCAAACAAACAAACAAACAAACTCATGCCACCAAAAGCAACAGAACACTGCATGGAACATTAACTTATTTAACCCTATCACCATCTAAAGGAAAAGGAGATAACCTCACGTCCACGATGATGCTCCATTATCCCGTTGCTTCCATTCGTTCCATCCGTTACTTCTTATGCTCTATTGCTGCTTCTTACTGATTTCGGTCGGTACATTTTTGGCATTGTCCTCGTGCGATATCCGCACATTTATCATGATTCGAATGAATTATTGAGAAATATTCCATTGCCATTTGTTATTGTTCAAAAATCTGTCGGACATTTGGACCAAACAAAGCTAAAATGCTTACGCCATTTATCGAGAAATGGGTTGCCTGCCTGCCTGCCTTTCTTTTCCTCTTTTCCTCTTTTTCTTTCCTTTCATTGCCTTTACACTTCCCTGCCATGCCTTAGCTGCGCTGGCCTTCTTCGGAAATGTGCCACAATTGAACTTTGTTGCTTTTGTGTTGTTGTAGTTTGATGTAGAAAGTTGTCTTTGTTGTTTGCCACATTTCCACTTTGTAATTTTGACCAAGTGAATGAAGTCAATGGCAATGGCAATGGCAAATAGCAAATCTAGCATTAAGCGCTGCTGCGGTCGGGAGTCTGTGAATGTCGTTTCAGAGTCCCCTGTCACCCTCTCTTCTGTTGCCCGTTGCTCGCGTATATTCTTTTACAATACTAAATTGAATGCATGCGGTACACCACATCCAAACTCCATGCACAAACTCCATCCAAACCATATGCGAATAGAAAATAAAGGCTTACGTCTGCTAGTTGTGAAAATTTATTAGTTAGTTAAATCACCATGAACAAAGTGAACAATGCTCGGTCACACGTAATCGCAATCGGTCAACGTTACGCATCCTTTGAAAACTTCCGACCAACCAACCGACCGACCACCGAATGACCGCATATGTGCGTGTCAAAGTCAAGAGGAAAGTTAGGACTAAGTAAGTAGTAGATGGAAAATCAATGAAAGAAACTTGTTACAAAAGTTGTAAGCCATTCACAAGTATTAATTTCATTTGGTTTACAATTTACTCAAGTCGTCGCGTCGAGTTAAAAGCCATTGAGAGATAAATGCATAGCTAAATTACTCTTTCTTTGATCATTTGAATACATAATCTATATCTATATCTACATATGTATGTACATGCTCAATTCTTTAATGGTTTCCATGGCATGGCATACTTCAAAGTGTTCTTCCGCCGTTTATTCTTTGATGTTTTGCTAATCTTATTATTTTTATGTTAAATGTTTGTATGGAAAGAAAAGTTGAACTTATCTGTAAGCAAAAGAAAACTATTGTAAAAATCATTTCATTTATGCATGTGAATCTTTTGACAATGCGAAAGAAGCATTTGTAAGATTTAAAAAGATAAAATGTTAATACTATGCGAGCAAGTAAGACCATCGGAACATCAATCGAGCATGTATTCTTAAAGTAGAAAGTACAATAAGTGTGGTAGTTCTGAGCCACCATAGAATGATTAGGCTACTAGAAGATCTTTAGGTATATATATCAGGGGATATATCCCCTGTTATAACAAATTAATTGAAAACTACTTTTGCTCCTTTAGTTCATTTATTTATTCCTTTAGAATAATAATAAGAGCAAATACAGTTTCAACAGAACTTTCGTCATTTCTCTTTGATTATGCAGTTGCTGTCCTTAGAAATATTGTCAATATCTTATTATTATGTACTATGATCGTATAAAGGATTTGTTCTTAATAAATAATTTTATTTTGGCACAAATAGATTCAAATTAAAGATCTAAAAATAAATAAAATGAATACCCCTTCCTTAGAAGAAAAATGTAAAATAATGCTTTATATATAGACTTATTAGACAAATGTCGCACGCACTCAAGATTTGTCTTATAACTATACATTACAACCTTATAGAAATTCTACAATCAATGGGAATAGATGACAAAGAGATTCGTTGCATAAGAAATTTTTGTACGGACAACAAATTGCCCACGTAAGCATCAATGGTGATATCTCCGATATTCATCTCACGAGAGGTGACACAGGAGTGCATTCAATGACTTCTATTATTGAACATATAATTGAAAAATTGGTGTATTTGTCTTCAAAATAATATATTCAGATGACACTAATCTTATAGCCGACAGCTTTCTAGGTCTACAAGTAATATTAATTAACAAATACTACGAGTAATTACCCATAAAACCAAGTACAGTGGATCCATTTGTTTAATCGTGTTTGCCAATGTTTTGTATGACTTAGCAGCTATTTTCTGGCTGAAGTTTGTCTTAAATTCGCCTGGAGTTCTTGGCTTGTTGATATAAAAGTTTGACTTTGACAAATAGCCTAAGAGGAATAAGTCCTGCTATATAAATTCAGGTGGATGTAGAGGCCAGCCAAATTCTCTTCTTTTGATATAAGCAATGGCATCAAAAAATCGATTGTGGTACGAGATTTGTGAGGTGGTGGGCCGCCCTGTTGAAATCAGAAGTATTCCATACCACTTTTATGAACAAACGGCATAAAAAAATCGGTTATCATATTCCAATAACGCTTTTGATTTCTGATTATCTTGGATGCCTTATCAATGAAAATTGGGATTGCTCCAAGTAAATTAAATGCCATATGTATTCAACAGCCATAACTTCAATATGAAGACTAAAATTAGCTTTCTAAAATGCTAAGTTTAGCCAAGGAAACTTGGATTCTGAAAATAGCAGACATTAACAAGATTGAGTTATTTGGATTATGGTCTTTTGCAGAATCCTTAAAATACCATGGACAAATCATGTCACCAATGCTAAAGTTTTGAGAAGAAAGCGCTGTGAACAAGATCTCTTAACAATGGTTAAGAGAAGAAAACCATATACTTGGGACATGTTATGAAAAATCCCAAATACGAGTTGATACAAGGCCTAGTCTTATGGATGGAAAGCGGTGAATCGGCTAATTTCATGTGCCTAGAAATAGAGTGCAGTACGCAGAACTAATGATGAACTTCAACTACAACATTGTCGCCCATCCCTCTAACGGTGGCAGCAAGAACTATATTGCACGAATTGCATTGTATTTCTCAAACAGAAGAACAAAGAATCTTACGGCCCTAATGTATGACGTCTTTTGCGGCCCTCTTGGCAAGTGTCTTATGGTTGTCATGCCGTTCTTATGTCCACATAGAAAACCAATTCGCTAGAATTGTCTTGAGATCAATGTCTCTGATTGCAAACGGAACTATGTATACTTTCTGTTCTGTTCTTACTCTCCCTTCTGCATGTCCCGCTATAAGCTGAGCTGTCGCCGCTACTATTGCTTTGAATTCAATGTTTTCTTCCGTCGAAAGAAAGTTCTTTACTAAGCCTTGGCACTTCTTGTTCATCGTCAAAGGGATCAGTTGTCATTCACTCCACTTTAATAATGAACACTCGTGTAGCGATCCATTTTCACTGACCGGAATGTAATTACTTCACACTTGAAAAAATATCATTGTAATCTAGTGGCTGTAAAAAATGGCGGAAAATTTGAAAAGATACCTCAAATTTGATCATCTTATATTTATATTTTTTAATTTTTATGACATTTTATTATATATTTATGTTCTAATCTTATTTAAAAACAAGTCAAACAAATTTCGTTATTATTATGTTATCACCAATATTCTCAATCGAAATTGTAAAAAAAAGAAGACTACGAAACAAATGACCTTTGGCAGACTCCATACAAATATCCTTGAAAGGAATAGAAATGATTTTATAGAATTATTTTAAAAAATCAATCCAAAATAATCAGGTATCCATAATTTCTTCAATTTGTTTTTCTTTTTAGAGCCAATTTTTATGCATTATTCTATTTTTATTATAGTCACTTTAACTTTCATTTTCATTCTCAATCTCATTCCCATTTCCATTATTCAAGTTGGAAACTCAATAAAATTTGCAATTTAATTTGAAAAACGTTTTCTTCAATAAAAGAAAATTTTTTTTTTTTTTTGCTAATAATTGCCATACATAAATTCAAGGGAGAGAAAAATAAAAATCATCTAAAGAAAAATAAATTATGCGCAATCTGGAAACATTTTACTGGTGCTGGAAGAACCCAAGCCAAAACAGGAAAATTTAAGTAGAAAAGAAATGGTTGTTGGCCTTCAGTGAAAGGAAGTAAAAAAGCAGAAAAATTACAAAAAAAAAAACAACAGGAAAAAGAACTTAATAAAAATTTCGTAAAAACTCTTAAAAGTGTTTGAACATCTTAAAATAAAGTATAAATAATTTCAAGGCTTTCGTAGTACTTTTATCGAAGGGTTACAATTTTAAAAGTTACTAGTAGATATATTTTTCATTATACTTAATAGATTTATTAAGATTTTCTATTAAATGTACGTTATTTATAATTTTAGATCCACTATATAGATCCAATTTTATAATAATTCTATTGATTCAGATATCAAATCATTTATGTAAATGGAATAATTGGAACCTTTAATTATATCTCTTCAATAAATCTTTAGTTAATCAAAGTTATCTTAAGTTGGTTAGGGTTTTTAAATACTCAAACTCCATGTGAAGGAAATATAGTACTTTAGTTGAATCTATTAATTCCATCTCCTTCATACTCTTATCATCATCATCATCATCAATTGGTTAAAGTGAACCGAAGTCTATTTGTAATTTACTACTGTTAGAAGAAAATTCTATCCATTCAAACAAAGTTTTGGCAAGTATTACCATGTCATTATTACGTACACACTTAGTAACTTTGAAGAGATGTTAACACATGTATTATATGATGAGAGTATCTTATGTGACTCCTTGTGCTCACTCTGGCATATAATCAAATTGACAAATTATTACGGCAACGTGTCGCTAAATCGTACAAAATCAGTCTTGTACAATAGTTCAAAAACTACACATACAAAGGCAAGGCAACATGGTTTGGTTGTTGATGTGGTTGTGTGGATTCCATTTCTCTAGGCTAGATATGTATGTATGAATAGTTCTTTTTCCTGTGGGCATCTTTTATAAACATGTAGATAGTAGTATATTTAGTACTATTGTATGCCTCGTTGAGGCATCGTCGCACGTCTTTTCAAAGTTTCTTTTCATTTATGTTGTGTCTTGTGTTGTTTTTATGTTTTGTAAATTCTCATCTTTCTTTTTTTTTTTTTTGATGTCGTGAATAGTAACTTTTCTTTTTTTTTTTTTTTGCACATACAATATTTTATCAAGTAATGTTTATCTTGGTAAAAATGCTGATGTTGTTCCTGCACGTGTGTGTATCTTCTTCGGCAGCAACAAAGGCTTTGCTACCCTTGCCCGGAAGTAGCCGCTGTACACACGCAAAGAAATTAGAAAAAGAAACCAGAAAACAGCAAAGAAATCTGAAAAACAGAAAAAATCAGCAGGAAAAGCGTTGGCTCAGGAAATTCAATAAATCATTTTAGTTTATAGAAAATTTACTTGAAACTTAGCTCAACTTAACCAACTCCTAACCCGACGACTTAAATAACCAACCAACTCAACCGGATCTCTTGTTACCCATCCCACCTCAAGCAGCCACCGTTTTCACCGTTCAGCGACATTTTCTTGGCTTTTACTAAGTATAAATATGTATAACCTGACCCTTTCTCAAACATCGAACGTTTTTCAAAGTATCTTTAGGCTATTCGCATGTATTGACACAAACAAAAAAGAAGAGAAAATAAATGTGCCTAGGTTTTTCCTTTCGTTTATTTATTATCGTTTATTAATGTACTGAAAAAGGGATTCAGGACAACGATTACAATTCGTATAGATTTTATTAATATTTATTTTTTTCTTACATGAATTTCGTAAAGGAAAATATTGTAATAATAAATGGATTCTGTTTTCTGTTCTGTTTTGTTCTTTTATGTTTCCATGCAATATTAATTTTTGAATCAAAATCAATGAATCAGTTTACAATGAATATTGCTGTGTATCTTTGTTTATATCCGTTGGCAACAAATCATATTTTCATATGTATGAGTCTGCGAATTTAATGGTTCATTTCTATTATTGTAAAAGGGATTGGGATTGTAAGTTCAGTTTTGTCTTTATGTTGTCCTTTAGTAAAAAGGAAGATGAACCAAAAAAACAAAAAAAAAAAATAAACAAGTATGAAGAGAAAAAGAAATACCTTGTCGAGTTTTTAAATTCATTTACTTAGTAAGAGTATCTATGTACTTTTGAGAAAGAGAAGAGAAGTGGAAATCAACAGATTGAAATAGGCAACTGACTATAAGATAACCAAAAATGCATTTAATTTACACTTTGCTTTATTACTTTCTATTCTTTGCAACTGGAGATTAAAAGGCTTAGTTAGCGAGGTACACAAAAGCATAACAATTGGATGGCATGATGGCAAAATACCATGTGACCCCAGCCGGAGTTTGGCGCCAGGGCCTTAAGGGACATCAACACAGGAGAATACTAACATTTATTTTTTATAGAAATACAAACATTTTTTTGAAACTTTGCAACAACTTTATAATTTTTTTTGAGCAGGACTTTTCGATGCCATTTTCCTTGAAAAGTTCGGTTTATAGAAGTTCAAAAACTATTGTAATAAATTCCAAATCAGATGACAGACACGAATCTATTTTACTGAAGAGAAGAAGGTCGAAAACTATAACTTTATTATATGATTAGTTAGCCATTGGAAAATTTTAAAGACCTTTGACGCGGCCTCTAAAGGACTTAAGTCTCAAGCCATTGAATTTGTATGTGCCTCTAAGCGTTTGTAAGTCTGTCTGGAAGATCTTGAAAAGTATCGAAATGAATTTAGAGTTTTAAAAATGCTAGAAAATAATATAGCAAAAAATGGTCTATGAACCCTGAATTTCCTTTGATGAAATTTGCGATGATGAAGATTCTGAAAGTTTGTTTAAAGTCAACATATTCTAAAATATTCATTAATCACTTAAGATCGCGTTTCTTTAAAAATTAATGAAACTGTTTCCAACTTCCGTGTTTTGCATCCTGGTATTTTGTAAAATTGAAATGATGCCAATTTATTGGAAAAGGCTTTAGGGTTGGTGTTGATTTATATAAAACATAGAAATATATGTCTCGTTTGCCATGGAAATTCTTAGTATTCAATCCATTTTGAGTCACGAAATAGAAAACTCATCTTTTATAGAAGAACTTACTTCTTCAAGTTCTGTTGAAGTGAGCACTGCATTTCTGTTATATGCCAACATTCCTTTAACTGTGTCTGGTGCCGAGCAACTTAACTATTCTAACCATTGAACATTCCATGGCCGGAATTTCAAATTTGATGATGTCATTAACACTTTAATTGAACAGAAATCCCAAAACAGGAATCTCAATAATTAAAACTTTGTACTACAACAAAAATTGTGATTTCAATCAAATACCTTCTTTAAATTGAATGTTACTACAAAATTAAGTACCATAATTAAAATAGCGTTCGTACGTCTCGACTTCAGGTGGTGATTTAATTTAAAAAAAAAGGGGTGTGGCTATGCTATGGACACGGCCATGTGTTTTACGTGAATATGTGTACGTTACGGGTTATATTTTCGTTGAGCGTATTATATTTATGTCATAATAATTTTTCAATACTAAGAATTTCCATGTTTTGTATGTGATGGCAACATTTTAATTTCGTCGGGTTCACGAAAGAAATCAAGTACACATATTATTATTATGTTATTACTTTACTTTATTAATGATAGGCCTGTGTTACTAAAGAAGCGATTATATTATCCACATGCATAGTCTCGGTTGACCCAGCTGTAGATGTACTGACGTCGCCATTGAATCGCTCAGATGCCTTCATTCTTTTATTTTCTCGGCCTCAATTTACTCTATCATATGATGTTTTATGGGTATCACTGTATAGCTCTTGAAAAGCCCTTAGACTGATAGTTCTATCGATAGATCTTGATGACAGCTGGTTCAGCGAATCAAAGTCAAAATGATAGCGACGTGAGGAATGCATTTCAGTCCTCAATCAACGTAACAAATTCTATCATCCCTTTCCTATTGAGTGATGCTATCATTTTTGGAACGAAGATGATGGATATAATATATTCATAACACCAAGCTATATCCTCCTATTTTGTTGGATTGCACTTCTCAAAGATCATTGAAGTTATGCAAAGCCTTAAAAAACATAAATCTTCCGGATTTGACAAGATAAAGACATATTGCACTTTACGGCGATATACAACGTTATACTGAGGCTTAACCATTTCTCCCTCTCAATGGAAGTGTGCTGAGATTATCGTGATCGCTAAACCTAGGAAACCCGAACACAAATTGGGCTCCTACCGTCCAATTAGCTTGCTGTGGTAGTATTCCCTATAATATTCGATTATTACCAATGCTCGACGATACTCGTATGATCAGCGATCACTAATTTGGTCTCAGGACCCCCGAGTAGTGTTATCGCATTTTTCAACAAATCCTCAACACTCTCTAAGACAGATACTACTGTTTAGCCACTTTTTTTTGCACAGAGTGTGGTATCACGGAATCTTGTTCAAACTCAAAACAAAGTCCTTCCTTCACAGAAGAACTTTTTCTGTTCTTAAGGTTTGGTATTCTGTTAACACACTATAGAGCACCTGCACATCCAGCTGAAAGCCTTTTGTATAGAAACGTAGCCCATTTTTTTTTTACCAGCTCAGCATAGCCTAGGGTCATAGGAATTATATAAATAGCAATGTTTTGGAAGTCCGTCACAGAAATAGTATTAAATTGAAGAATTTCAAAATGTATTTTGAAATAACCTTAAGATTTTAGAGAATTCGGATGCTTTATATTGTAAATAGTTTTGGTATGAAGACATAGTTTGATGTTACTTTAGGTTGATTGATTGATAACTGATATGATTTTAAAATCTTTAAAATGATCAATGGAAACCATGCTATGTTGCTAAATTCACATCTTATTTTCTTAGCCGGACAATTTCTCTTACCTTTGTTACAATTTGAACTTATCATTTCAAATTTATTGATGCGAGACCCATCCAGGGGTACATGACTGCATAGATTTTTTTGTATAACTTAGAACTAAAAGAAAAAATTCAATTTTCACTATTTTAATTTCAATTTGAAAAAATTACAAAGAATATAAAAGAATGAAAGAGACTGGAAAAGAGAATCTAATAAAATAAATAACACATTAGAGGCAAAGAAAATAAAGAAAAAGAAGCAAATTCATTTCAAATAAACTCGTAACGAAACAAACAAAAAACGGAAATTATTTAAATGCAAATGAAATGAAAAGATACAAAGGAAAAAACTAGAGAAAAGGAGACTATAGAAAAGCTAAAGGAAAAAGTTTTTTTTTTTTTTTTTGTTCAATAGAAATAGAAATTTAAAGAAACGTGAAGAAAACCAGAAATGCGAAAAATCACACGAGCGTAACCAAATAACTTTGCCATCATCGTGAAGCCCTGTGATGCAAATAAAAGAGCATAAGAAAATGAAAAGAAAATGAACTCAATTCACGAGAAATATACTACAATATGTAAATAGAATAATGTATACTTATGGATAAAGTTTGCATTCGATCTGTTGTTTTTCGACTCTACTTCTATTCCTTCAATTCTGGTTATTAGCTTGTTGCCCTTCTTTGAAATTTGCTTTCCATTTCATTTAAGAAAAGCAAAATTTTCAGAACCTAAAAAAAGGAATATCATTTTTAGATACTGTTCTTCATTAAACTTTAGTTAATAGAGTATACCATAATATTGTAGGATATATTTTAAAAGATATCTTGGCAGCCTCACATAAAATTGAAAAGAAAACAGCTCGACCGAAAACTTAACTAAGCCTGAAAAACAAGTTATTACTCTATAAATCCATACTTAAACCAGTTTGGACTTATGTCAGACATAGGCTATGGGATCCTTTAAAGTTTTCAGTACAAACTACTGCGTAGACTTGTTGGAGTTCCCTGGTACGTGAGAAACTCAGTCCTACACAGAGATCTACAGACTTCCACGATCCGTGAGGAGATCGCAAGAATCATCGACTCATATATCTCCAGGCTTGAAACTCATGTTAATCATCTTGAAGACAACCTGCTTGACAACAGCCAGCACATCCGAATATTGAATAGGCGGCATCCACTGGATTTGCCGTTCAGAGTTTATCATTAAGATTAAAATAGAAACGAAATAAAAGTGCTCAATCAAATTCGCTGAATATCGTTTATGATAGATGGCAAAAACAAATTAGTTTAAAAAAAAAAACAAAAAAAACTTTTGTGCTTCTTAATTTTATTAATTGATTATTTTGTAGAAGAGGCGCTCGAGGCTTTATTGATTTTATAAGAAAGCAAAGCAGAGAAAATGAAATCTAATTTTTTGCGCTCAAGTGATCAAAGATTTGATACTGACGATAAATTAATGGATGTTGGCTGGTGAAGGTGGTAAAAGATACACTTCATTTTTCAATTCAAAATATTATAAAATAATTTAGTTTACACTTAAAATCCCAGAGAAATACAAACTTTTGCAGGAGCATAGAATGAATGAATGAATGAAGACAAATCCTTATTTAACCCAACTCATTTACTCACTGATTCGCTGAGAGGCTGTTTTCATATTTGTTTCGTCTTTCTTTTTTGGTGTTTCTCGTCTTCATGCACCGTTAAGCGTAAAAAAAGTTACTTGATTAAATCAATTCACTTTTGGTTTTCAGCGTGTGAGCAAGGAAAGTCCTACGAGAGCCTTGGAGGGGGGAGGGATTTTGGATGAAACTTTGTGCGTGGGAAATTTGGCCGCGAATCCTTATCCATTTTGTACGAAGAAGGAGTATTTTATTTGAATCATTCCTTTGTGAGTTGTTTATTTGTTTGCTTTCTATGAAAAGAACACTTTAGCTAAGGCCAAAGACTATTTTGTGGTCTCCGATACTTTCTTCTTGTATTACGAAGCAATGAATGAAAAAGTTGTTATTTGACAAATTCGAGTCATTCTGTAGCATACTTTGTGGCGTAGATACACGGCAGTATGTATGTAAATAAATTGCACAGAGACCAAAGTTTAAGTGGTGAACAAAAAAAGGATTTTATTTCCCACTTCTATGGCATATTTGTTCTTTCTTAGCACACATTCATGAAGATATTTGCTTGCCACTTAATCATATCCACGATTCACCATACAGTTGGACCCTTGGGTTCTACAAATTTCAACTTGTAAAAACTTTCTTGCATCTACCGTTTGCAAGAGTACGTACGATGAAGATATGATAAAGGTGAAAAGGGTTGTTTGGTCTTTTGGTAACTCACTTATTTTTTTCTTTGGGGTTACTTCAATACAATACAATTTCATTGAACATATTCCTTCCTCCTAACATGTAAAACACCCAAATGAGCTGTAAACTTTGAACTATTGACACACAAGAGAGGGAGAAAGATACACGTAGTAGTATATCAATCTAAAGATTGTTTGCTTTATTGTGATTTTATCTTGATTATCTCATAAATGTCTCTGCTAAAGAAAGAAGGAAAGGAAAAGAAAGGTGCTGCTACCTTAAGGGAGGAATTTCAAGTAGTCTTAAGGTATTGTATCTATGCAAATGAAATATATTTGTGTATCTATATTCTATATTATTAGGTTTTTAAGATAAAATGTGGATATCGAATACACATGATTGATGGGTTGGTTCCCTTTATTAAAAATGAAAGTTCTTAAATTGTTGTTGTTGTTGTATTTGACAAAATTTATTTTCATCTCATCTCAAAATTATATTCATCACGCCTCTTTATGATTTCGTTTTGTTGTGAACCAATTCAGATAAACAACTTTATTATTATTATTATTTTGATTATAATTTCTATAGTTTGTAATTGTTGTTGTTCTCTTCAATACACAAAACTCATAAACAACTTAATTTATTCCATCATCTCGATTAATTCATTTGTTGTTATTTTATTTGTGACTTTCTGCTGTTGTTGTTGTTACTGTTGCTGGTAGCTATAAGTTTGTCAGTCTCTCGAGTGTCTTTCCATTGCCAGTCATTAGTATAATATACAAGTATGTCTGTGTATCTTTTGAAATTAATATGCTGCATTTAATCATTATTAAAATATACAATACTTGAAACAACACACTAATGAGACCATTTATCTATATTTATATTTAAATGATGAAACTATTTAATTGAAAAGAATTTTGATTAATTTTACGCAAACATGGAAAATTTCTTCAATTCCATCCATCCTTCTTTTTACAATAGATAAGTAATAAGTACAAGGGTATTAAATTCCTTCTTTAGTCCCCTTCTAACTATGTTCAGCACGCAATTAATAGTTTTGTTTATTTGTTAGGCTTTTCTCAACTAAACTCAGGTGATAGTCGCCTCATCTCTTCTATTTTTTTTTTGTGGTTGAGAAAATAAAAAAATTGTTAAAGGAAAGAAAAGCGCAAAGTCAACCCTTTCTCTAACATTAGCAATAAAATTGATTTATGACCAGTCAAAGTGGGTTTTTTGTTTTAAATATAATTTTCTTCAATTAAATATTATTTATTCTTTGGAGTCAGTTATTCTATTGAAGGTGATTTTCATTAGTAGTAAGTTTATCAGATGTAAGTAGTATGAGGTTTTTTTTTTTTGACAATAAATTATGTGAGATTAAGGTCGAAACTTCATAATAAAACTCATTCCTGACTCCTTTTATTCTGCTTCGTTTTTTAAAGGTGCCCGGCGAGTTTATTTGAATGATTTTCATTCACATTTTGGCAACAAAATCATCGTCAGCGACGAAGCGCATTTTTGGATCAATGACTTTGTTAATAAACAAATCTGTCGTTTTCGGGGCACCAAGAATCCATAGCAAATATTGGATGTGCTTTTATACCAGGAAAAACTAAATGTATGGTGCGGTATGTGAGCCGGCGAGATCATCGTACTTTTTCGAGAATGTGGATGGCCAGCCATTGACGGTCAATGAAGAGCGGTATGGAACGAAGCCGGCAATGATGCGGACGACATATTTTTCCATGTTGCACCGCATGGCACTACAATTACGAAACAATGGATTTGTTGTGTAAAAACTTTCTGGATGGATTGATCTTAGTAAATGGCGATATCAAAAGGGAATATTTAAAATTGCTACGCCAACATTCGCGCCGAACTTCAGATCGTGACATCGGAATTATACGTCTTAGTCACCCAAAATTGATGGATTTGTATGAAGCCTCGTTAGCGCACACGTGGCGTCCATTTCAACGATTTCCTATTCCTTTACTTATTGAATCAATTATACTTTCAGTTGAAAATAAAATTTTGGTAAAAATAAACATCAGTTACCTGTCATTTTTTAGGGTTCCTGTTCCAAAATTTACCAAAGGGAACCCTAATGCAGAGACTTCATTGTCAGCTCGATGAGACGAGTTTGATTAAGCCATGCCTGTTTGTCCGTCTATTTGTTATTCTTTATGTGTGCCCAAGTCGTTCCTCAGTATTTGAGCTATAGAAGTTTTTTTTTTTTCACTAGACGCTGTAGATTTATCGGAATCAGTCGAATCAGGCTACTAGTGCCTAACCCCATTTTTACAAATCATGTAAATTTCAAGACCCTAGGACTACCAGGAGGGGTAGCTCCCATACAAACTCAAATTCAAATTTATGTTCTTATTAGAATGTGTTTTGTCACTCCATGCTATGGTATTCCTGATGTACGAGTATGTATTGTATATACTGATTCTGAAGGTTATAAGGTAACTTAGACTTTGGCTTCTTTGAAAATTGTTGCTCGCCATATTTATTTATATTTACCAAAATCATAAAAAATTAATTTTTTTATTAATTAAGAAACTTTGTTGTGGCTTCTTTCTCTTTTGCAAACATCTTTCATACTGTTAAGAATTTGTTTGTTTAGGAATTCTTTATTGTTACAACGTTGGTTTTCGAAATCACTCTGTTGTTCCAGACATTACTCTGCTTCTTTTAAAGTTTCCACTTTATTTTTTTGGTCATCGGTCACCGTTTTTTTATTCACAATTCATAGGCAGCAAACTTTTTTTGAGCAACCATAGCCATATAGACTTTTTACTTCACTTCCTTCATCATCAGTCCTGCAGCTGACGCCTTATTGCAGCAATACTAGTCTATATGCCTTGCCTCCTTCTGAGAGCTTATCAGGCTTTCCATTTTGTTTTTTGTTGTTTCAAAATTTCGCACTTATGTAAATTTAATTACTTTCATATTCAAATGCTACAAACTTAAAATGTAAAATGTGCAAAAGTTTTTAACTCATCTAATAGGGAGGAACATTTTCCATAAATTGTTGCATACGAAATATTTTCGAGGGGTTGCTTGGAAGAAGTTTCTATGCCTAGCATGGTGTGTGTAATTTAATTATGTTTAAGTACCCACAAATATCAAAATTCCAAATTTGCAAATAAAGTAACCATAAAATATTCATTATTATGTAAAGAGAAATTAAAACAAAAAAAAAAAAAAAAACGTTTGCCAAAACCTATTTTATTGACCATTAAATTGTGGATCAAAGAGTCGCCAGAGTTTTTTTTTTTTTTTGGTAATGTGAAATACTAAAATAAGAAGAAATCATATATTCAATTTATTTTGCTTCGTTCGCATTTTGACAAAAATGAAAATAATAAAAAAATAATAAAGGGAACAAAAAGGACCACCAACTGTGCAGTTTTAGTGGAAGAAATGTCTTTTGCCAGTAAATGTTTATGGCAGATGATTTGGCAAATGAAGAAAGTACAAAAAACGAAATATAAAAAACAAAAAATGGAAAAAGAAAAGTAAGACAAAAAAAAAAAAAAAATATAAAGATATAAAAACAAAAGTTCCATCCCTCAGTGAATTTCTTCATCGTCGTTCGCTCATTGTCAGTTATAAGCAGTAAAGAAAGAAACTGGAGAATTGATAGAATGGTCGAGAAATGACAGAACAAAAAATAAACTAAACTGAAACGGGCTAAAAGCCAGAAGCTTAAAAATAAAATTAAATACAGAAAAAAATATGCAGAAAATGGTGATGGAATGGATGATGATGAGAGGAGGCCAAGAGAACCAAATGAAAAAGAAAAAACAAAACGAAAATGGCGCAGCAGGAAATTTACGCATTTTATGCAAAATAAGCGTACACACAAAATGGCGGCAGCAATAACATCAATTCATATGCAAGCAACTTCCGTTTGTCAAATGGAAAGAGGAAATGCGCACAAGGACTCTTCGCATGTTGTTCCCCTTCACAGCTCTTTCCCTCATCTCACATACTCATTCTCACACTTTTATGTTTGGAAAAACAAACCAAAACAAACAAAAAAATATGTAAGTGTGTAGATCAACCAACCAACCGTTGAAAAAAGAAAAGGACAAACGCAGCAACAAAATGGACGAGTAATGCACGCTTGAGTGAGATTTCAAAAGCGGAAACGCGCTTTGCAATCAAAAAGCAACACAAAACCAAACACACAGAAAAACATCCTCTGGTGAAGAAAAACTCAAAATGGCATTAGAGAAAAGGAACAGCATCAGCAGCAACACTATTGGAAAGCAAAGCTGGGTAGGAACATGGATGCACATTTGGCTGACGCAATGATTTTAGCCATCTTATGGTGAAACCGGAAAACGGATGTTTGTACATTCCTTTGTCTATTGCTTATTCGTTCACTAACACCATCACCACCAATCCTACTACCATATTCCAGACAGCAGGATTCATCCGAATATGTATGTGTGTGTTTTGGTATTATGAACTTCGCTGAGCTGCACTAAAACGCCAAACGAACTGCAACAAAACAAAATGAAGCGGAAATGTGTCGAAATTCGCCTTTCAAGTCAGCTGGCATTCGTTCTCCATTCTTATTTCTTTCCGATTCTTTATGGGTCGTTTCCCTTAACCTTTGTGGGGTTTTAGCATTGAAATTCAGTTTTGTTGCTCTTGATTGCGTCATCACATGTTAAGAAATTTAAAACTTACACAACAAAATGTGTTTAAAGATATTTAAATGGGTTTTATTTTAAATTTTTTGAACTATGATTTCTATTCTATCAAAGTTTAATCAAAAAATGTTGTTGTTACTTCGGTTGTGTTTAAAATACTGTGGTTCATCACCAATAAACCATTTAATTGTCTGCATTGTGGGACATCACAGTGAACATTAATAGGGCAAGGTAATATATTTTTATACTTATATGATAGGGAAATCATTTCACTTGAGGTTAAATAAGAGAAAGTCTTAAACTGGGTAAACAAAAAGGTTTTGTGGAATTTACAAAAAATTATGTATCTAGCATTTAATCACATGGAACCATCTGGTGACTCTAAACATGTTAAGGCATCATCATTTTTCTTTAAAAATCATTGAGTTCAATGATGTTTTGGCAACCTTTTTGCCAACAAAATGCAATTTACCGGAAACGCTGCTTCTTTATTAAATATGAAGAAAAGTGCAGCTGATGGACATCAATTGTCTTGTAAACTATATACTCAATCAATAAAAGATATAAGAGTACTGGTTCTAGCTTTTTAAAAGTGACGATTTTGACACCAGCGACAAAGAATGTGAAAGGAGCCAAATAAAATTCCCGACATGATCATGCAATTATGATGCATTTTATCATAGTGTTAGTGAAATAAGTATGTGTGCATGGCATGACGAAATATCTAATCGATTAAGATATTTCATCATACTATTATTATTCTCTCATCGCTCTGCTTATATAAACAACATTCTCTCTTTGGTCATGCTGTCTCAGCCTTCTCATTTAGGTCTTCAAGTACATGTGAAAGAGACGAATATAGTCAAGTGCTCACTTTTATGAAATATTTGAACAGAGCAGACGTGAGCACGTTAGCGGATGGCATGCGAAATATGTGAAAAGTGCCGACGTCGTCGTCATCGGTATTGTTGTCCGCACATCTGCTTACTTCGAAAATTAACAAGAAATGGACTATCATCATCAGCTTCCATGCAGCATGATGATCACACTTATACGAAATGACTGATGCTAAATGCATGATAAAGTCGGGGCACTTAAGGGTTGTTTGCATCGAATTGTGCCGTGTGACGATAATTGGATCCATTATGATAACCCAAAGCATAGAGAATCGTGGGGTAAGGCCAGTCATGCATCAATTTTAACAACTAAACCGAATATTCATGGCAAGAAGATAATGGTGTGCATCTGGTGGGATCAGCTCGTAGTGAACTCCTATGTGCTAATTCAGCCTAATGAAACCATCACTGGGAAGCTTTACCAATAACAATTGACGCAATTGAGTCAGCATTGAATCTCAAAAGTCCCATTATACGAAGTTCAACCAACAAGTACTTGGCTTCAACGCCTGATGGCGCTGCTGTTACCATCGTGCAGTGCATTCTTCTTATTTTCTACTTTAAAAGTTTGAATCAATTCCCTTCATTAGTTTTGTTTTGATAGCCTTTGGAAGCGAGCATGTTGATCAGTTTTACAAAAATTGAAAAAGAGCAATATCGTTCGATGATTCGTCTCTGGAGTATACCAGTGGTTCCACGTTTCGTCTATGGTCACGAAACGATGCAAGAACTCCGCCGGATTGCACATAAACAGCGCCAAACACACCAGAGACCGAAAGATATTGCTTCATTTTTGTAAAATGTACCAAAAGCAATGACAAAGAGATCTTTCAGCATGACAACTTTTCAAAAGTTGCATACGAAGCTTTAGTCCGCTGAACATTGCCCTTTCCATCAACCAATTGTTTCTGTCGATGACTTATGGTATTGTTGAGTAGCAAAACCGCTTTTTATGAAAAATTACAGAAATTGGGTTGATTTTTGGATCAACTCAAAAGAGGAGGAAGTTTATCAACGCTGTATCCGTGTGCTGCCTGAAATAGATAGCTAACGATGGACAATACATTGAGTAAAATGAATAAAGCTTCAAAGTAAACTACTTTTAGTCTTTTAATCCTTATTATGGTCGATCTCAATAATGTCAGCCTAAGAACGAAACGATACTATTATGCAGTAGTAACATGTAATAATTGACAAGATACTATTTTTATCTAATAAAATCATTTTAAAAAGAACTGACTGAATACTCTCCTATGAAAATAAATTCTAAACTAAAGTAAGAGTTTCTTTTTTGATTTCATTCCTCATGTATGTATTTAGTTACATAGTTCGTTATACTACAATAGTTGAATGGATCGATAATCAATTACTTGACTAACGCATTGCATGTAAAACTTCTTCATCACAATAATTATACATTTTACAATAAATTATATGAAACTTGCCTTGACTAGGATAAGGGTGAACCTTTCTACAATGAATATATGTACATACTTGTATAAAGTTGTTATTATTTCCTGCTGTAAGCTCTTTGCTTTTGTTTTTGTAGAAAATAATATTGTCATTAAATCTGTTGATCTCTATTATTTAGAATATAATCTGTAATTGGATTTGCTTGCGGGGTCGTTCTCATGGTACCAAGGCACGCAAATTATTTTGGTAGTAAAAAAAGACCTTAAAAACTACATAACGCAATTCACATGCAATAAAAAAAGTTCAAAGTTCAAATTGACAAAACCAACATAAAATAATAAAAACTCAGGAAGATAGGCAGGCAAGGAAATGTGTTTACAGAAAGACAGACAGACAGGCAGGCAGTTACATAGATAAATCTAGACGTGCATTTAAGTAGAATGATGTAGCAATATAAAGGCTACGAATGCAATTACTTAAATGAAACGCCCCAAGAATGTCGTGAGCTGAGATACAAGATACATAGATAGATACTTACTCATACTTCCCCTATACACTCACTTACACACTCATACATACTCGTACATACATCAAAATAATATGCACTTAATAAAAATATAAACTTTTTACAAGGCAAAGTTTTTCACTCTTATTAGTTTTCCTGATAGAATCAAAACAGAGTAAGAATAACGACAGAGGTGGAAAGTGGTGTGATGACAATGGAATGGTGAGAAAAGAGAAAAAGGGAAGGTAATTCATAAAATTACTAAAACTATCAAATTTGACTTTGTTTTAAGTTTTTGTTTGTGTGTCTTCCATTTCTGTTTCTGGTCGTTTTCAGAAATGATGAGATTACTTTTTAGTCCTTTTTTTCAAAGGGCAGTCATAAAAAAAAGGCTCGAAAATGTTTAAGGCGTAACTTGTACTAACAACCATAACAAAACAAGACAAGAAGAAAACAAATAACAAGCAAAATAAAACAGAGAACAACAAACAAAATTACGATTTATAACTTTACAGTACATCATAAAAGTTTACAGCAAATGGTGAACTTGTTAGCCTGTTTGCCCGCTTGTATGTCTCTCTCTCTCTCTATCTTAGTCTTGTCAAGTCAGCCTATGACAGATGCCAAATAAGGATAAATAAGGAAAATGTTTAACGACTCTAAAGTCAACAGAGGATAATGATGACATTGCATAAGTGGGAGTGACAGCAGTTGGAGTTGGAGAACTGAAATGAAATAGAAAGTAAAGAAAAGAAAAGAAGGTGTGAGCAGCAGCAGCAGCAGCAGAAGCAGCAGCAAATGTAATCAGTAATTTTTGCTAAATATTGGACGGACAGTGCTATTAGGATGAAAAAGGCTTAATCTAATCAAACTATAAAAAAGCTACAAAAACTTATTGTGCAAATTAATGAAAACTGATTACGAAATACCTACGAGTACCTACTAATAAAAGGAGCATTACAGATCTTAGCATCAGATAGAAAGAAGGAGAGATCAGGAAACGAGTTGATTTTGATATTATGAAGAGTTATACACTAGTATAAGAAACTTAATGAACACCATGTCGTAATTGGTACTTTTGTCACATTTTTGTTCGATGTAGACTCATTTTGCCATGTACGTTTTAATAGAAAGTTACTTTGAATGCTGAACATGTTTTATGGAGTCTCGTAGTATTTTACATAGGCGCGTCATCAGGAACCTTGAGCAAGATTGAGAGTGTCATTTACAGACGCCTTTCTGCATCCTGAACACATGTTTTTTATGTTGGTTATACACCCATCCTTGTAGTCAGATTCGGCTGATTCCGATAAATTTAAACAAGAAATTAAAAATTTAAGTAGTGTGCCACAATATGGAAGTGAAACTTCTTTAGCGAAGAGAGGTAAATCCAAAAATTGGAAAATGAAATGTGAGGAAAATCAAAATGCGAAGATGCTTCAGAGACGTAGTGGGGAGACGCACAAAACAATGCGCATTGTCTTGTCATATTTTTTGGATTTACTCCGCTTTGCTAAAGAAGTTTCACTTCCAAAAAAAAAAAAAATTCCCAATGCAGGACTCGATCCCCACTCCCTTGGTTTGCAAGTCCTACTCTCTAACCAAATGCCACGGAGACATTTCAATTGTATTTGCTTAAAAAGCTCCAATATAATAATAACATTGTCAAATGTTGATTTTCGTCACATTTAATTATCATATATTTTGGATTTATTCCTTTTTCGGTAAAGAAGTTTCACTTTAAAAAACTGTCAGCTCTCTAACCTGAAAACAGAGGGACTAGGATATCACGAGATTTCACATAAGAATCGAGTATTGAAAGTACAGAGAAAGAGACACGTTTCCATAAGGGATTTATCAAGGCTTTATTCATTTTAAAGTCTTTACTACAATAATATTTTAGGAGTCGCCTTACAAAGCAAATATGAATCAGTTGCATATGAAACGGTTGAAGTTCATATATTTTTACAACCTTTTATTTCTAATTCTTCCCTTTACTCCAAATGATTCTTATAATGATGATCATGTTTCAAAATTCAATTTTTCTAAACTTATGAATTCAATGAATTGTCAAGTGTTTTCAACAATGATTTCGATGATGAGAAATCTTATTATTCACTCAATGGTCAAACGCATAAAAGGGACTCTCGTTTGTAATTTCCGTTAAATTTTATGTGGGAAAATATAAAAAGTTCTTTTTTTTTTTCATTTTAATTAATTTATGGAAGGGAAAAGTTGTGAAAATTTTTTTTTTTTTTTTTTTTTTGATGCGTCCCTATTCAATCGTTTTCTCTATACAAGTAAAACGAACGTGGTAATGGGAGAATAAATGAAAAGGTCTAAAAGGATTGCCGTGAATTTGGAATGGAGAAAATTGAGTCGATTTGAGTCCATTCAATGGGTTTGGTTGGTTGATGTTTGGTATACAGAAAACAACCTCAACTTAAATGCAACACCTTAGCAATCAATCATGTACAAAACGAAATAATAAAAGTTTCTCCCCGGCACCCCTTAGAAGGTTTCATCCCTTAGTCAATAAAAAAAAAAAAAAAAAACAAAAAACAATCGTCGATTGATTCGGAAGCAGTTCATTTTCGTATACACTTCAAACTTCCTTCCGGCTTTCATGTCAAGTCAAGCAAACATACAAAGAACAAAAAACGAAAAAGAACGGAAAGTAAAGAAATGAAACAAAAAAAAAAAAAATATTGACTTCAAAGGAGCTTTTCCAATGCTTTTTCCATGGAAAACTTTTAAAAAGAATAAGAACAAAAAAAAAAAAATATAAAATAAATAAAAATAGATGTTTAGGTACACATTGCACAATATCGTAATGAGGCCAATAAGGTTCGCCAAAGGGATGCCATGGCACCATGGTATTTTTTGCGGTGAGGCAATGCAGATTTTTCCAATAATTGATGAGTTTATTAGAAGAGAGAAGAGAAGAAATGAAATGATTCGAAAAGCGATGATGAAGTTGATGATGGCGATGGCGATGGCGACCAACTCCAACTGAGTTCATTTAACAAGCGACTTATTAATGCACTTCTTCAATTATTTCACATTTTAAGCGTAATTAACAAAGTTTTACTGGCCTATGGCATTTTTTCTTTTCTTTCCTATTTCTTTATACTTACTTTGGTTTTCTATTTGTATTTAGGACTAACAATACTAGGCATTTGGGAGCGACACTCCACTCTCCTAAATGGAGCTTAGTTTTTGTGCGTGATTAATCTTAGTTGTGTCTTTAAAAAGTACACAAAAGTGACCATTTGTATCTTATGGTAGCTTCATTGGTTTTGGAGTAAGGGAAAACGGGTAAAATAGAATAAGTGAGAGTGAATAGAAAGCTTTTTGATCCCCGTCCAGTTTATGTATAGTTTCTTTGAGTTTTGTCCCAGCCAACCAACCAACCAACCAACCAACCAAACCAAACCAATGAAACCAACCGACTTACGCATCATTTATCAATGTCCAGTTTTGGTGTTGGACAATTACAATGCGATTAATGACAATTTCACGACAGTTTTCTAAACATTTGTTTTGCTGCTGATTCTATTCTTATGTAGTTTCCTTTCTTCAAAAGGATTCATTTTTCGTATGGTTTGGTGATGTTCTTCGTCCTAAATCCTTTGGTTAAATTATAAAAAATGGTCTAATATACTAAACGAGTATGTAGTCCTTCCTCCTTTTCAGGGCTGTTTTCCATTAATCGTTTTCATTTTACAAGCTGTGATTTGATTATAAATGTGGGTGGATGTTTTATGAAAAGAAGTAAAGAAACAAACATTGATCATATTGGGTTTTCTTCTATAAGATTTTTAATCTTGTTAGTTTTACAAAATTTATTGTTTTTTGAGAAATAAAACAGAGTTTATTGGTTGCTGAAAAAATTACTCATCATTAAAACTTAGACTTAAAATCTTAATTTTCTTAATGGGATATTATTTTAAATTATACAAAATTATGGTGACATTGTCAATTCATTAAGTTTTTCACACAAATTTTTATCTTAAGCAATAAATTCAGCTGCAAGGACTTAAATAACCTTCAAACGAAGCAGCTGACAGAATGGGTGCACTGATACTCTGCCATCGATCTGACGTATTCAAAACTCAGTTTGACATATACTGAACTCCCATCAATACCTTCTCAATGGATCAGTTCGTCCATCATGCCATCTCTGCGGAGTCAAACTCACTGTAGACCATCATCTGTACTCTTGCCAACACTTGGGGAGCAGCTAGTTACTCGCTAAATTATAGCATACAATTGTTAACTTTGCCTTGGGAATAAAAACATGATTATGTAAAGTTCGTATGCAATCTATTCAATCAGTTATAAGATATTTCTATTATTTTGGCTAAACAATAATTATGAACCACAAATCAAAGGAAACTCATTGAATTTCAAATAAGAGGTTTTATCTAGTTCAGAAGGAGATGAAAAATTCTGGGTGGTTGTGGGCTGACACTTAAAATTGATTACCATAGCGACATTTAATTTTACAGCTCCTGATTGCCGTTTTAGGCGGCAATGTAAGATTAAGCCGGACACTTTTTGAAGTTCTAATTGTTAATATCTCATTATAAATTCTGATCAAAGAATAAATAAGAACTTACGAAACAAGAGGAAATTGACCCTTTTGAGTGAGTAGTTGTAGCTCTATACTCACATGAAATTTGGTAACTGAAGAAAAAAATTACTGGGAGCCATCTATCCTATAATGAAACCTAGGTTCCAACGTTGTGATGGCTTATAATCTTAATATATTTGCACTATGATGCGACCAAAATTGCTAATTGGTTGCAACATTTCCTTGCCACCGTTTCAAATGGTTAATTTTAAAATATAGTTCTGTTTCTTTTGACATTATGTGCTCTCGTAATTGATGTGAATATGTCTTTCAATTTGCTGCTATAGAAAAAACTGATAGGGGGATACAGTTTTGTATTGTCTATCATATATCAAAAATTTAATTACTCTACTACATAGTTAAATGCTTAAAGAATTGGTTACGTAGAGTGAGGACTGTGACGCATCGACAAAGGAAAATGTTGTCATTACAAATAAAACATGGAAATCTGAAGGCCTTCTTCTTATAAATATTTATTTATTTCTATCATACCCTAGTTTTTTGATTAGTTTTTATAATCAATTCATAAAAGATATTCTATATGAAATTGTTGGACAAAATGCGTGTTCCTGTTTGAATCTCACAGTTATGAATTAATTTACCAAAATTCATGGAAGCCACAATACAAAACTTATTAAATACAATTAGGCAAAACATACAAAAAAAAAAAAAAAAACAGAAAATAAAACGGAAATTATAACGCAAAAGTACATGAATGAAATAACTTTGGATGAACTATTTTATTTTGTGTCATTTTGTGATTGTCCTCCTTAGAATCTTATCGATAAACACTCAATTGGACACACATACACAAACTCCCACACAATTGTTGTACAGATAAACATGAACATGAAGTGAAATAATAAAATAAATGAAAAGAAAAAGCAAAGCAAAATAGAAAAACAAAAAAAAAAAACATGTTCATTTTGAAAGTTTAGGATTTGTTTGTTTGAAAGGATTATTAGGAGATTTTTTGTTTTTTTTTTCTTTTCTTCTTCTTTTTCGATGGTTGGTGGCTGCTGCTGCTTGTGAATCAAAAGTTTTGTCATTTTCATTCGCTCAAACTCAATAATTTTCACATTTTATGGCAGAACTTCAACAACAAGAAAAATAACATGAAATTCTTCTTCATTTTGTTGTTTGTTTTTGTTGTTGTTGTTTTTTCATTGCTCTGTGTATTTTTCTTTTTCCCTTCATCGTGGTGTTGTATTCTTCTTTTAAACATTTTAGTTGATAAACTTTTCACTTTGACCAATAAAATTATATAAATTAAGGATCTCGTACTAGGAAACGAAACTGGAATAAGGAAGGAGTTAAGGAGTTTAGAAGTACATGGATTAAGAGAGGAGGATTCTGTGGGATTTGTTGATTGTTGGTTCGTTGGTTGGTTCTATGGTTATGTACATGGGGGAAATATTGTGCGGAGATGTGAATGAATTTTGTTTTCAAAGTGAAAAGGAAGCAATTGTCTTGTAGTAAGTAAAAACAATAACAACAATAGCAATGGCAATGGCAATGGTAATGACGATAGCATTGGCAATGGCGATGGAAATGATGGTGAAGATGACGATGACGATGACGATGAAGATGAAGATGACTATAACGAACGATAATAACAAAAAACAATCCAAAAACAACAGCAACAACAACAAGAACAAAGTCAAAAGTTTTCAAATTTCAGTTACAGATTTTCATTTCACTTAAGTGCTCTTCTTTGTGTCTTCCCCCGCCTTCACCACTTCTACCATAAATCCCTTTGTACCATCAAATGCTCTGGTTTGTTTACTTTGAGATTTTTCATACGCCGCGTTGGTCTGCTTTAGTCACCAGTGAGATTCTTGTACCTCACTTTATCCATCACTCTGTTCCTTTCTGTGTGTTTTCCTTTTTCCTTTTTCTTAAAATTTCCTTCCGTCATTTCGCCTTCTTCAAAATTCACTTGATTCGGTTCAGTTAGGGTTCACTCTGTGACTTGATCCATTCATGTATTTTCATTTTCTTTCTTTCTTTTAGCTTTCTTTTTTTTTCAGTTGGTTTTCAGCTCCTATCTTCTTTAAGCATCCTCCATCCCCCATTCTATCTCATCATCCAATTCTCTTAAGTATAATCCTTACGCTTGAGCTTGGCAGTGCCTTATTGTTTGCGTCATTAAAACTGTTTACTGTGAGGAAAATTATTTTTCGGGACTTTTCCCTTTTATTGTTTTTTTGTTTTTGATTTCTTCTTGTGTGTCTTTAGCCGCATTTAAGAAAACTTTAACTGCTTCTCCTTCTTCTTTTTTTCGTTTCCATACTTTCCAATGGGGTTTTCTTGTCGTTTTTGTTATTGTTGTTCCTATAATGTCTTTGTTTTCGTTTATTCGGTTGTTGTCGTTGTTGTTGATATTGTTGTTATTATTATTGTTGCATTGCTTTAATCCTTTTGGTTACATGCAGTAGCCTAGTGAGCCCCACTCTTTGGCAATATTTTTATTGGCTTCACTTGGTTTTGGTGGCTTTGCTTAACTAAACTAAATGGAAAACTGTCTTCTACACATTTTGATGTAAAGGGACCAAGTAATGAAAATGAATATAAATCAGTTTTCAGGTTTGTTTGTTTCACCATTTCTTTTTGTTTTTGATTCGAGCCATTAAAGAATAAGAAAATTGAATTTACATGTACGATACTTATATATTTATTAAAAGTTATTACATCATAATTTACATTCATAACCTTTTACTTAGTGCTCTGAAATTTGGATTATAGGCTTTAATGTAAGTGTCATCTCTGTACATAAGTAGGATATCCATTATCGATACAGTTTATTAATCCATTTTATACCAAAACTCAACCAACGTTAAAATGTTCCATAGTTTCTTTACCAAACTGAAGAAAGCTGCGCCTTGTAAAGAGTATGGTATAAATTTGCCCAACGTTTTTAATCATTTTTAGGATTCCGTACCCAAAGGGTCCCTGTTGAAGAGACTTCGTTCTCCGTTCGTCCGTCCGTCCTCGGGTCATATCTCATAAACCGCAATAGCTAAAGAGCTGAAATTTTCACACAAGGTGTAGTTCTATCTGAGCATCAGCAAAAAATACGAAAACTAAAATACTTTCAAAAACTTAAAGAGGTCCCCATACAAGAAATATTTTGGTTTGTATGGCAGCTATACGATCCAGTATTTCCATTCTTGAAATTTAGATGGTTGGTGGGTAGACATTAGAAACTTATATTGTCAAAATTTCAGTAAGAGCGGACCACTAGGGAGGGTACCTTCCATACAAACTTCTAATAAAATTCAGGTTCTTATAAGAAAAACTTTTTTGTTATTTGTTCTATCGAACTGAAATTTAGACACCATAAGTTTCTATTATAGAGGCGGGATATTTGTTGGAATCAGTCAAATCGGACCACTAGGTGGAGTACCTGCCATACAAACCCCAATCTGGTACGGATCCTTCCGTGTACGAGTCTGACTCGCACAAGGCCCATTTTTTTTTTTTTTTATCAAATGTTGAGTAAGAAAGCAACAAATAAAAATTCACATAGAAAATTTGAAGAAACTAAGGTGCGTAACCAATTTATACGAGTATTTTGTTTTTCCATTTTCTTTTTTATATAAGAAAATATGTTAAAGGACTATTGCTTATATAAAAGCTAAAGCCTTTAAAATTTAATGGTATTTTAAAAAATGCAAAAAATTATGCCAAGTGCGCGTCACATTTGCACATGAAGGGTTCCGTACCCAACAGTGGTTTGGAAGGTACCTTCCCTAGTCGTTCGATTTGGCTGATATCTACAGATTTCTAGGCAATATTAAAAACTTATAGAAGAACCTGAATATGAAAGGTTTGCTTGTATGGGACGTACCCATCTTGGTGGTCCGATCAAACTGAAATTTGAACTCTATAAGTTTCCAATCTATTTCCATCAACCATGTCAATTT
Organism: Amiota minor; assembly: GCA_037043295.1. Taxonomy (NCBI): domain Eukaryota; kingdom Metazoa; phylum Arthropoda; class Insecta; order Diptera; family Drosophilidae; genus Amiota; species Amiota minor. The sequence goes on from JBAMAW010001063.1 coordinate 2,083,865, forward strand.
TAAGACCCAAGGGTTACTAGGTCATATAGCTCCTATACAAACCCATAAGTGAACCCTTTTAAATTTTGATTTACATTTTAGTATTAGTATTTCTTGCTTCAGCCCCGATAAAACTACACGTTATATAAAAATTTTCAACTTTTTACTTATTACAGTTGATGAGTGGGAGCCCGAGAGTGTACAAACGGACAGCGTAGCCTTGGTGATAGAGTTCCATTTGATACCCTTTGGGTCCCAAGCACCCCCAAAAAACTATCGATACTGTCAATAATGCTATCGATAGTTTGCCAACACTATCTTACACACACATTATAAATACAAAATGCCATGCAATCAAGTGCGTCATTTCACTGCGTGAAAGGTAAAAGGTGCTTCGGTGAATTGAATTTAATGTTCTATATATTTATTTAGTTACATGTTGTAACCTTTAACAAAAAAAAACTATGCGGTATATTTGGTAGAATAGTAGTATAACACAAAAAGATCTTTGATATATAATTGTTGACATTTAAATGCTTTGAATGTTTGTAAGATATCAGATTGATTATTTTATTTCCATTTACGGGAACATATAATTGTACTCATACTTGATTTGGTATTAATTGCTATTGTAACTTTAGTTCCCTTTTGTTTTTCAATGATTCATTAACTGACCCACTTATGAATAATGTAACGAAAATACCAAAGGAAGAAGAAGGTTCTAAACTTGGTAAAATGTTGCGTTGTAATTGTTGATAAAGAAACAAACAACAACAAAAAAACATCATAAGCAAAAAGAAATAATGAAAGAAATTACTTAATCTGCTGTCAAACAAAATCTAAAAGGACAACTTAGGACAACTCTGGCCCAAAAATAGATAGAAATGCGTATTTCAAATGAACGCGACAATTAAATAATTAAGGAACAAATAAATTTTATTTAGAAATGCGGGCGTGAATATTTCGTTTGTCATGAAGTAATGGACGAATAAAATACAATAAGAATGACAAAAGGATATTTCCATATTCTAATTTACTTTATTCAAATCCACACCCAATTCGCTCAAGTAAGCTTACTAAGTATATGTAGAAATAAATAAAGAAAGAAAGAAAGAAGGGACAGGGTAGGACAAGACAAGACAAGAAAAAAAGGACAATCATCAACGAAAAAAAAAAAACACAATAAAGAGTAGTGACAACTTAAGGCAATCAGTCAGTTGTTTATTTTGGAACCGCTTGCACAATCACCTTCCTCCCAAGCTCTCACCATTCACCATCATTGACACTTTCACCCACTCTCAATGTTCACTAACTGTCACTTGCACTTACAAACTCTGAACTGCAAGAAAACGTGTTCGATTTTACTAATTAGAGTAAATATTTGTAACGTACTTATAAGGGTCCCCCATCCCCCTATTTGCTCCTTTTTAACATCAAACAATATATACATATAACATTGTAATGGGCAACTGGATGGATGAATGGATGGATGGTTTAGTTTGGAATCGGTGGTTGGTTGGGTTGGATGACCACCCGCAGAACTTACTAAACGGCGTCAGTTTATATACAACACATCAAATGGTGGAATGCCAAAAGAATTTAATTAAGGAATAAGAAAAACTTTACAACAAAAAAACAAAAAGAAAGGAAAGGACAACAACGTTACACAATAAAAATCCGTTAGCCATTTAATTTTCATGAAAACACATAAAATGTGAATCCAAAAAAGCATTGAAATGGCCAGTTAAGGACATCGACATTGCCGTTATATACTATGTTTAGTGAGAGAAAGAGATTTAGGAGAGGTTGAGAGAGAGAGAGTAATAGATTGGAGTATTTGAAATCAGTTTTCATAGAGTTGTTTCGTTGGCTAGTGGTTGTTAACTTATTGGAATCCTTGTTTAAGTGCTTATTTATCTCAATGATATGCATACAAGTTGTGTCCCTTTTTGCCTTTGTAGTAATTAAGTTTGAACATCCTTTTTATGTCATACATACGCACACCCATAAACACTACAATGGACCAAATGACACAAAGATATACAAAGAGATATACAGATACATACAGTATACATATATGTACATACATGTCCTAAGCGGACACACGTATGGATATCATAAAGTTTTAGTTGCTTCAAAAATCAAATTGACATTAAGAGTTCTCTATCCACTTTATCCGCCCGCACACCATATCATATTGTCATTCTTGTATGATCTTTGAAAGTCATAAATGTTGTTGTTATTTGTTTATTTGGTTTGCTGTTGATTTGATAGTCTGTCAGTCCCGTCCAATCCAGTCCAGTCCAGTCCAATCCAGTCCAGTCCAGTCCAGCCGAGTCCATCAACATCATGTGAGAAAAGGCATTACGTAACTGATTTATTTTTAATTTTTAACTTTTATAGGTCTCCCTTACAATTTTAATGACATTTCATTTTATAGTCACCATCATAAAAATCACTTCAATGGCCATTCTTCTGCTCCTTTTTCTTTTTCTCTTCTCTATATCTTTTACTTTTCATTTGTTTGTTGTGTAGTATCTATCACTCTGCGCTTAACATATCATACAAACAATAATAAAAACAACGATGAAAACAGAATAAACGATAAGAATGATGCGATGCGATGCGATGCGATGAGATGCTTTTCTCTCTTCTAATCCAGTAAAAATGACTAACTGACTTTGGAGTGGAAAAATGTTATGAGAAAACACAACATTTTTTATTGACTAATTTAATTATGACTTTATAGCCAAGTCAACAAAAGCGAATTATTTCATGTTAAGGATATCTGTGCGTATCCTTGATGTAATTAAACACAATGACAGTAGCTTCTTAATGCTTTTCAAGATAGCCCATTATTCCGGTTTAATCTATTCGAAAGAAAGAATTTCTTTATGAGTTTATCAATGAGACTTCTTTTTTCTCATTCCCACACAATCAGTTAATTGAAAGTCTACAGCATTCTAATCTATTTCCATTTTTGCCCATTCAAAAAGTTAAGTCGGACTTTTGTTTACAATTCATCGCCACTATTAACATGTGAACATATTAAATGATTGTGATATGTTTGAATTCATTTGTTGACAACTTCTTATATAAAAAGAAGAACTATACATATGTAAATTTAAACGCATAGATGTCATCAAATTATGATAATGTTAGAACTGATTCCATAATGGTGAATTTTTTAGTTCAAGATGCTCATCTGTTTGGCTGGCATTCCCATATTGACAACGATAAAATAAAGCATTATTGGAAGCATGTATTGCCACTTTCATTCGTTAAGAAACTCGAAACTTGTCATATTTAAGTTAGATATTACGTATTGGGGTTTGTATGGGAGCTACTCCCCCTAGTGGTCCGATTGGACTGATTCCAACTTATAGTGTCTAAACTTCAGTTCGATAGAGCAAAACTCAAAAAAGTATTTTTTTTTTAATAAGAACCTGAATTTTAATAGGGGTGATGTATAGCCACCAACCATCCCAAGATCGTGAGATAACTGGATCGTATACCTGCCATACAAACCAAAATGTTTCTTATATGGGGACCCCTTTAAGTTTTTTAAAATATTTTAGTTTTCGTATTTGCTGCTGATGCCCGGATAGAACTACATATTCTGTGAAAATTTCCACTCTCTAGCTATTACGGTTCATAAGATATGACCCGAGGGCGGACCGACAATGAAGTCTCTGCAAAAGGGTCCGGGTCCTTTGGGTCTGGACAATAAGAATAAGAATAATAAGAACATAAATTTAAAATGGGAGTTTCTATGAGAGCTATACGATCCAGTGATCCTAGGATCTTCAAATTTATATGGACCTGTGTAAGAGACCTACATCGTCAAATATTCATTTCGCTAATTCGAAAAGCAAAAAAGTTTTTTCTTAATAAGAACATGAATTAAAATCAGAGTTAGTATGGGAGCTACACGCATATATGATCTAGTAATCCTAAGGTGTTGTTGTTTACATGGTTGGTGAATATGGGTCAGATACTTATAGAATCAAGAGTTCAGTTCAATAGTACAAAAAACAAAAAAGTTTTTCTAATATCAACATTAGTTTGAACTTCTGATTCCGACAAATGTATAGAATATTTTATGGGGTTTACGATATCTTCTTTTGTATGTTATAAACTTCTTTTGCATCCAAAATGAATCACTGGAAAGGTACCCATAAGTTGGCAATTTTATGTGTTTCATTTCGTCATGTAAGAATGAAATGAAATGATTATAAAACTTTAATCCAAATCGCAAATCTCCTTTCAGTTGTAAAGCCTATTACATTATAGGCTTAAGATCACACATCTTTTAACTGATAAATGAATTAATTTGTTGAATTTAAAAACGATATCTCAACTTGCCTTCTGCCTGCCTTTCACATTTTTTTAATGTGGAACAACTTGAAGATAAAATTTGATTTATGTAAATATTTATTTAAGAAATCTAAGATTCTTTTTTAAAAATAGAAATTTACTGAATGTGGATTAAATAATTTAGAGTGATTAGGCCAATTAATGATTGACTTATGACAAAATTCATGTCAATCATTTCAAAACCAATTAACCAAAGTATTGTATGTAGAATTTGCATAAAAAATTCTTAAGATCAGATACGCAAATTTGTCCCAATTTAGAAATGCGTGAGCTCTTAAACAACTAAGTTCTTTTCTTGTCGTTTGGCATAAACTTGGTCAAAATCGATCAATGAACTGATGAATGAAGTTGCAATCGAATTGTATTGTTTAATTATAAAACACAAAAATTCAAGTGTTTGAACTGAAAACGAATTTCTCTCACTAACAGATACATTTACATATCAAACAAAGAAGATTAGTTTTGTATTAAGATTTCTTTAACTTGAATATTATTCATGCTTCTTACAATAAGAAGAATTTCTTTTTAATATATCAATGGATGATATACTTTAGACTTTTAATGGGACTTTGGAATAAAATTAGCAAAAAAAAAAAGAATAGAAAAAGAAAAATTCACCAAAAGTTCAAGTTGTATAAAAGCTAACGAATCGATCAATAGATGTAACATTAGCAAAAGAGAAATGAAGCTGCAAGCATCACTTTTTGGATTGTGTAAGTTTTATTTGCCACAGCGAAACCTAGAAGGCGTTGATTTGGAAAGCAGCTGTTTTATTTATCTTTTGTTTACAGGTGCTCTTCTGGCACTGCTGAGCCATACGGAATCCGCACGGCCACGTGTTCTACAACTTCAATCCCCAAGTCCCTCGCCACCTTCACACCCAAGACCATCACATAATTATATAATACATGAACCATCGCATCATTATCCTGCGCCATCACCTCAATTCTATCCATACCCAGCGCCACCACAGCATTGTAATTGTCCACCTGGACCTCCAGGTCCACCAGGGCCACCTGGAATTCCAGGTGCACAAGGACATCCTGGTCCTCAAGGATTCAAAGGTGACAAAGGCGATAGAGGTGAACGGGGTCGTAGAGGTCATCGTGGTCCTTCAGGTAATCCGGGTTCCCCAGGATATCCTGGTGCACCAGGTCCAGTTGGACCACCTGGACCGCCTGGTTATTATGGTTATAATAATCAGAGTGATCCACCTAGAATACCTGGTCCACCTATCCAATCATATCCATGGTATCCCCCGGTAATTCAAGGTCCCCGCCCGATTGATATTGTTAATATCGGTAATGCTGGAAATAATGACATAAACAATGATGATGAAGATGAAGAGAATTCAGAAGAACGAGCTTTAGAAATGACTTCATCGGAAGTTACCGATAAAAGTAATGAAGATGAAACTGAGTCTGAACAAAATGAAGAGGCCACAAATGGCAAAGTTTTGCTTGCTGTGAGCCCTTACTATAATCCCCTGTATATCTACGCAAAAGAGAAACCGATTTCTCAAGTGTTGAACTGATTACCGCAAAATAAACAAAATAAAGAAATGATTGAAGCGAACACATTATTTCTTTTTAATTTTAACTTTTTTTTAGGGTTCCGGACCCAAAGGGTACTAAAGGGTTTTGCCGAGACTTCGTTGTCCGTTGGTCTGCTCGTCCTCGGGTCATATTTCATGAACCGTAATAGCTAGAGAGTTGAAATTTTCACAGAATGTCTTATTCTATGGAAGCTATACGATCCAGTAATCTCACGATCTTGAAATTTGACTAGTTGGTTATGTACAAAAGAAACTTATAATGTCGAAATTTCAGTTTGATCGGAACACTACGGAGGGACCATCCATTCAAAAACCCACCATTAAAACTCAGGTTTTTATTAGAAAAACATTTTTTGTTTTTCGTCCTATCAAACTGAAATTTGAACACTATAAGTTTTTGATATAGGAGCTGTACATCTGTTAGAGTCAGCCAAACCCGGCCACTAGGGGGAGCACCTCCCATACAAACCCTAATCTGGTGCGGAACTCTCCGTGTACGAGAGTCTGACTCGCACTTGGCCCATTTTTTACAATAAACTAGAGTAGAACCGGAATCCTTGCCCTGGAACTAGTACGATCCAGCAACAGAAAAAAATTAAAAAGAGGTTCTTCACTTTCAGTAAAACGAGAATTGGGACAGTTCGCACATTCGCTATTAATAAGTTTAATTACATTTTGGGTATTTCTTGCTTCCCGCTGCCCTTTATTTTAGACAGTATCTCATGTCTTTGGCTCGAATCAACCATACACAAAATTTCATTGCAATCATATGAATGGTATGGACGCATAATACAGATATTAATTTTTATATTTTCGATTAATATGCATCCAGACAATTGCATCCTCTGTTAAGCAAAGGCCTTAAATACATTTGACGATTTTCTCTCCTACTCTTGATGGCAGCACAGTATGTTGAAGGTAAACTCTGACATTTTTTGTAGTCTTAATTCCAGGATCCGTTTTGTCCACCGAATATCGGACCAATTTTTTTTTTTTTTGTTACTTATTTCACTTTGTTGGTGGAAATTGTGTAAGGTAATCAGATGCAAATTTTATTGTTTGCACTGAGAGCCTAACCTAACCTATAAACCACAACACAATAATTTGTCTTGTACTAGATGTTTGTAGAAAGACCCCAGTATTTTTGAGAATTTTCTGAGTGCCCAGGTGGACGCTTACGATAAGTTAGTGGTTAGTTAGTTATAACCATTATGCCTTTTAATGAGAAAGATAAGCACCGAACAATCATAAACATTCTAGAATCTTATAAATCTGAGTTTTGGCTGTCTTATCAACAAGGGTTCAAACTCACACCTTATGAAATCCCATTACCCGGATAAAATGTACCATCATCCACACTTATATACTCAATGAGGATACACGCCATTCTTACTATCTATGCAGGTATACGGAGGTATCAAAGATGCACCTTTTGGACCAATACCTCCATCTTCTAATTAGACAATTTAGATAAGATATTCTTCTTCCTAAACAACTTGTAACCTCTTAGATTCTTAGGGTTGAATGCCTAATAACTAGTCCACTAATCTTAATAAATTTTATTTATTATTTGATTTGTAAAATGTGTTATTAATTAATTTTAACAAATGATAAAATAAATAAAATGATTTTAATTTTAAATAAAATCACAAAGAAGAATCTAAAAATAGGAAAAATTATTTGTTGGAAAAAATGAGATGTGAGTTTTTATTTATTACCAATTTCCTTAAAAAATTGTAATAAAAAATTTAAGAAAAATCACAAAAAAATTAAGAAAATAAAGAAATGAGTTCAAGAACTGCATGATGAGGATGATGATGATGATGATGATGTTGGCACGTGTGGTGGATCACTGCCCACTTAAAACGAATATACAAATCACTTCACCATCAGGGAACATTAAATTAATTTTTATTTTAATTTTATTATATTTTTTTCTTTTGTTTCTTTTATTTTATTACCAAGACGAAGGTGACTTTTTTTTTTAAATTATTTTAATGATTCCGCATGTTTCTCTTGATAACACTTCCAGAGAGTCAATCAGTTGGTCAGTCAGTCAGTTCCGCTTGATTTCAACACCTTCAAATAACAAGCGGCATGTGTCATTATTGTTATTTTTTTTTTTTTTCTTTTGCTGATTACCTTTCCCATTATATCGTACAAAACAAGTTCCATTTCTAGTATCTTTGGCAAAACTATTTAATAAACACATCTCATTAGCACACTACACTATAAGATACAATACACTAACAACAAATATTTTTAATAATGATGCTAATGCTGACGATCAAAAAACTAAAAAACATGAAGAAAAACAAAAAAAAAAACATATCTTGTAATTGATTTAAACATTTTGCCAAAGAAATTAATAATAAAATTAAAAGTAAAATGATTAATATTTCTTGTCGTTGTCGTTGTCATTTTTGTTTTTTTGTTTCTTCTAAATTTTTGTTGATTTCTTCTTCAATGTCTTTCTCTTTTCATTCTGAATTTGTATCTACCAAAAGCACAACCACATAGATAAAGATGAAGAAGTCCCCGAACTGTCTGTTTATGAATATCCATGATTTATGTTAGACATAAGAAGAAAAAGTGAAAAAAGTCTTTGTGTTTTCTTATTAGAATTTAACAAAAAAAATTTTGTTATTTTAATTTCATATTTTTTTATATTGTAAAGAAACAAAAATAGTAAAAAAATAAAAAATGAAAATGATTGATTTCATTAAATACACGTGCTGCTGGCTCATGTTCACGTACAAGAAAACAAAATTTAAAAAAAAAAATCTAAAAAGCCAAACAGATCAAAACAAACTAATGGGGGTCAATATCAAATGAAACAAAAATCATAATTATCAAACGAAAATGAAATTATTTATTGTATTGTATATGGCGTAAGGCAATTTTGAGCAAAACACGTGGCTTTGTAATTTTTATGCCAAGATTCTCTCAAAAGTAAATACTTATAAGCATAAATACTTGTATACCAAATACAATAGAAGATTTTCTCTTTTGAGAATATTTTTGATAAATTGCGAATATTTTGAGTACAAGAAATTAGTGTTCGGTTTAGAATCACCAATCTCCCGTTCTTTACGCAATTATATCCAAACTACAGGTTACAAGTATATGAATGGAGTTGAGAAGAGTATTTTATAAAAATAAATTTAGCTATTTCTTTTATTCTAAATTCAATATGTAAAGTTGAGAGAGCAATACTATGCATATAGATAAATATTAAGCTTCGGAAATCTTTCATTAGGATGCATCCATGAATATCACATGTCCACTGATTGCATTTGGTTAAGCGTACAAATGATGCGTTTGCAATGATCTATTCATCCATTCCATTCTGTCAAGTTGCAAGAATTAGTAACACCATACCTAACCACCAATTTGGCTTTAGATCACAGCTTGGCACGCCTGAACAACTGCATCGTTCTGTTCAGCATATCTTCGCTGCATTTATGCTGATGTTAAGGAGGCCTTTGACAGGGTATGGATCGACGATCTGCTCCACAAGATGAAATGCCTCCTCCCAGCTGAATAATAAACCCTATTACAATTTCTATTAAAGTGCACGAACCTTCTTCTTCAACGTGCGGTGCCACGAATTCATCGATAAGGAACAACAGAACCGGTGTGCCGTAAGGCATCTTACTAGCCCCGTTTCTTACTATACGTCAGACATCACAACAATCTATGAAGTCACCATCGCTACATCTGCGGATGACACAGCTTCATAGTTACTACAAAATTTCTTAAGAAGCTTACGCCCCTCGGTCAAGCGTTGGAACTTCGGGATAAATGCAGAAGTGTCGGTGTATTGCGTATTTACATTGATGCATGGCACTTATCCAGTTGACAACTATTACTTCAGAATCATCTAGCAGGTGGACTTAGTCCATTACCTCCCATGGCGAATTCACTTTAGAACCAACACCACAAGCTACCAAGCAAAGCTGCATAGGCTTGGGTGGTTACTACGGTCGTCCAGTAAATCGTCGCTTAATAACAAAGAGTACAATTTCAAGACGTTTGATTACAATACAAATATGGGGTACCGCTGGTATCAACAATATTCAGAGAGTGAAAGCCTGCCAAAACAAGACACCACTTCGCATAAATTATGTCAACTTTAATCTACAATATTCATAGTTTGGTAAACCATTTCAAGTTGTGGCGGTGTGAATCAATGATATTGTTTACTTTCTCACATCCCAATGGCATTATGTTATTGAGTCCCTTATTTTAAAAAGCCGTTCTCTAACAAGAATCAACTGACTTTTTAAATTATTAAAGGAAGCAACATTAGCATTTTATCTTGTAAAGGTATGTACACATTAAGTGAACTAAGTTGAATTGAGTTACACTACTTTGTGTTCTACTAAGTATAACTGAAAGGTGACCGCATGTTTTCTTGATGTTATTCTCCTTAGCGAACCCTAACGCATGCGTTCGGGAATGTTCGTACGCACAATGAGTGATTATATGGGTTCGCTCTTGTATGGTCGTTCATTTCGCCTAGTATCTACAAACATAACTTAAAGTATTGCTTCACAGACTGGCTCGTTGGCCCAGAGGTTGGTGCGCTGGCTGACTTCCCAAGAGTCGCGGGTTCGATTCCCGCTCAAAGCAAGTCTGGACCTGCACTTTTCTCATTTTCTCCTTTCCTTCTTAATTTTCCCCTGAGCTGAAGGCCTATGTCGCTATTGCTCATATTAAAATACTAGGTTATAATTTGTAATTATAATCTTAGTTCTAATAAATAAATAAATAAATATTGCTTCACACTTCTAATGCATTTATGCGTTAGCATGCGTTTGGGAATGTTCGTACGCACAATGAGTGATCGATCATATGGGTTCGCTCTTGTATGGTCGTTGATTTTGCCTAGTATGTACAAACACACCTTAAAGCATTGCTTCACACTTCTAATGCATTTATTGTATATCGATAATTGTCTTTCTTGATAGTGTCACTATGACGACTTTTTGACTGACAAGAAAAGGGAATGTTGCTTCGGGCTGTGGGTGTGGGTGATTAACATCTAATTTGTTATTTCATTTAAAAAAATATAATATTAAAATCATTTTCAAAATATACAAATGGGAAAGCATGTATTTGCTTTATAAAAGTAATTTATTTTTATTTTATTTATTTTATTTTTATTTTTTTTTATTGTGTATTATAATTTTTGTAAATTTAACAGAGAGAAAGAAATTTATACATTTGTAAAATTTTGTTTTTGACTTTAAAAATCTTGATAAGTAAAGGAATAATTCTTTTTATTGATTTATTTGGAGTTTGATTCATAGGGATTGAGATGGGATCTTTCAGCTGACAACGAACGTTTCAAATTGTTTTGAAGTTGGCTACAAATATTAAAATAAATACAATCGTTCACCATTTCTATCGAAACTTACATTTTCTTTTTAAGTTCAGCAATTTTTTTAGTTTTCTTCTCAATTTTTCTCTTTTGTTGAATATGAATCACATATTCACCATTATTAGCTTCCTTAAGCTCTTCCACAAGAGCTCGTTTCTCCAGGGATTGTTTATGCAGTGAAGCCATATCGGACTTCACGGCACGATATATACCTAATTGTTTAGCGAAATCAGTTGATAACTAAATAATAAATATATAGAAATGGACAACTTTTTCAATACACTAAAATATAATGTAATCATACTTGTTCAATTCGTGTTTCTGTGTTAAGTTTTTTAGATTTGATTGTTTCCATTTGAGTGCACAATTCAGTCTTCGTTGCCTCCAAAGATTTCACCATTTCAGAGCGTAGTCCTATTAGTCTATTCGATCGGTCAAGCTCCTTTTCACATGTTATCAGTTCTTTTCTAGTTCCTTTCCATTCCTGATATAATAATTCAGTCTCACAAGCAACACGGTAAGCCTCTCTGGGTGATACCTGCAGATAATAAGAATAGATATTTATAAACCTATAGAGTTGAGTATTGTAGAATAAATAAAACTACTAACATTTGGTGTCTTAGATATTTCAGCAATTTCTGCTTGCAGTTGTCTGAAGAATAAAACATAAAGATTATTTGTTAAATTTCTTGAATCTGGTGTTTTTCTATTTGAATTCGATTTACCCGATTTCAGTTCTATTCATTTCGCGCTTCTCCTTCAGTTGAGTGATTTCTTCTTTAAATAATTTATCACTATCCTTGAGTGATTGGATGTCATATTTTAACTCTTGAATACTGCAAGATTTCGTGAATTGGTGAATGTGATGTAAAAGTTCTAAATGGATGATTAATTTCAAATTACCAGTTTTTCAAATTATTAATTGTATTATTACACAACTTGTAGCATTCGTCTATCTCACTCACAGAGTAGTTCGCATTCACTTTTGTTAACTGATTTAATAATAATTTAGAAATAAAATAACTGTCATCATTTATCAATTAAGATCTTATCAGAATAGTTGTTTGACGTACCTCTGACATGGTTTTTTTACGGTTTTCATTCTGTTTAGCATTGAGATTCAAACTATTAATATGTGTATATCCTGCGGTTTTGCTATTGTTATATTGTACTTACTTCAAATTGATGCAATGCATCGATGTACAAGGATTTGATAAATTCATCTCTCTGGAACAAAAAATATTCTGTTAACTTAATATATTTCGATTGAAGGTCTAAGCGCCATTTCGTCGCATTCATCGGCATCATAATATTCTTCAAGTTTTGGTCCACAATGCCTACTCCATTAGTTAAACAGTTTTTAACATTTTGTTTAAAAGTTTCGAAGGCTTCACTGGCTACAATCATAGGTAATAATGATCTCTATTGGTTTAAATAGCTTTTCTTTGAATTTAATTTTCAACTTACACAACTTTGGAGATCTCCATGTAGGACTTATAGATGTATAAGAACGTTTAAGGCTTGGGCTTTTACAACTTTCATTGAAAACATCCAAGTTGTTTTTATTAATAGTTTGTTGTATCTCGTCATTTAATTTGTGGTTTCCAGAAATTCCGGTGGCTAATAAAAAGATGATTAGAAAAGTCAATTCCTAAAAGCTAATTAACATGACTTGCCACGCGTTTGATCATGTGGAATAATTGTCTTCTTAGCCTGCATTTTAGATACATTCTGCATTTTGGTAACTGGTAAAACTGAACTAGGTGGTATAGATTGTTTTTTGGAGTTATCACCATGAGAATTAAATTTTGGAGCGGCTTTCTTATGTAAACAGATAAATGATTTGCTAGCTGCAGCTCTGGTTGGTGAACCTTTAAAGGATGATATTTTGAGTGATGGATATTTCATGATTGAAGCTTTGGTTAATGTAGGCTTGGTTGAAAGGCATTTGATTGGGCTTTCGACTGATGGAGCTGTGGCTGAGCCGCCTTTCATAGCTGGACCTTTGTTTGATGGAGCTTTGGTTCCAATTAACTTAGGAGCCTGAATCTGGTTTTTTGTGGTTTCAAGTGGATATTTGGTGATTGGAGCTTTGGTTAATGTAGGCTTGATTGAGAGGCATTTGATTGGGGCTTTGGCTGATGGAGCTGTGGCTGAGCTTGCTTTCGTAGCTTGACCTTTGTTTGATGGAGCTTTGGTTCCAATTAACTTAGGAGACTGAATCTGTTTTTTTCCGGTTTCAAGTGGATATTTGATGATTGGAGCATTGGTTAATGTAGGCTTGATTGAGAGGCATTTGATTGGGACTTTGACTGATGGAGCTGTGGCTGAGCCGCCTTTCATAGCTGGACCTTTTTTTGATGGAGCTTTGGTTCCAATTAACTTAGGAGCCTGAATCTGTTTTTTTGTGGTTTCAAGTGGATATTTGATGATTGGAGCTTTGGTTAATGTAGGCTTGATTGAGAGACATTTGATTGGGACTTTGACTGATGGAGCTGTGGCTGAGCTGGCTTTCGTAGCTTGACCTTTGTTTGATGGAGCTTTGGTTCCAATTAACTTAGGAGCCTGAATCTGTTTTTTTCCGGTTTCAAGTGGATATTTGATGATTGGAGCTTTGGTTAATGTAGGCTTGATTGAGAGGCATTTGATTGGGACTTTGACCGATGGAGCTGTGGCTGAGCTGCCTTTCATAGCTTGATCTTTGTTTGATGGAGCTTTGGTTCCAATTAACTTAGGAGCCTGAATCTGTTTTTTTCCGGTTTCAAGTGGATATTTGATGATTGGAGCTTTGGTTAATGCAGGCTTGATTGAGAGGCATTTGATTGGGACTTTGACTGATGGAGCTGTGGCTGAGCTACCTTTCATAGCTGGACCTTTGTTTGATGGAGCTTTGGCTCCAATTAACTTAGGAGCCTGAATCTGTTTCTTTGTGGTTTCAAGCGGTTTTTTCTCCGGGGTTGTTGCATTTAACTACAAATTTAATAGTGCTATTGTTACAAGGTGTTTGAATTAATGTGAAAAGTATTGAGACTCAAAAAAAAAATCATTTAATCTTGCACTTTAATTTACAATGCCATATTAACATCAGGAGGATTACCAATGCTACTGAACCCATAGAGGTTATATAATGTGGTCGAAGTGTGTCTAAGAGAATGTTGAATGAGTGTGTTCTGTCTGACGGGCAAATCAAATGGGACAATACTCAGTGTAGACGGGTAACATAGAGGTTTATTTAGAGTGAAACGTTCGTTGGTGGTCGACCAAACTTTGATTTCAACATTTGGCTGGGATTCCGGTTAACTAGTCTTGGTGTAATGCTTTTTTGCATTTTTTGGGGCCTGAATGGCTGGACGGAATAGAGTTGCGTTATACGAAGTGGTGCTGTAACTCATAGACGTTAAGATAGGCCTCAACTCGCGACCAAGAATTGAGTCATATGACCAAAATAAATATGAGTTGAATTTGGTACCTGCGGATATATATCCACGGGGACGTTGATGACGTTTCAAACCATGTGCTTGGCATCGTGATATTAAGTCTTCATAGACAGGTGTTCATTTCATTAACATCAGGACTTCCTACCAATGTTTACAATTTTGTCACAATTTTTTCGTAGTTCTTTGTTTTACATTTTTAAACGAAATAACAAAAATGAAACTTTATACTTAATGTTTGCAAGAAAAATACATGTGTAGAATAATAAGATTTTGCGAAAATAAAATGAGCCAAAGTTTTTTTTCGTGCTCTGTGATCGTATTTTTTTAAATTTTACCGGGAAGTAAATGTAATGTGAAAGCATTACTTACCTTGGTACGTTTAGGTGGAAGAACTCTCTTCTTTGGGTTTTGGGAAAGTGGTGTTTTTATCCTTTTCGTGCAAGCGGACCTTAGCACTAGTGATGGCTATACTTTCAAAATAAATATGAATAAAATGCCCACAAATGAAATATAAAATCATTTCTTACTTTTCGAGTCATCGGTGCAGCCACTATTTTCGGAAATCGTTCAAATGATATTAAAGAACGAGGGGTGCTTTGAATGCTTGTGCTATCTACATTCCCAATAAATAAATAACAAATATCATGTTGCTGCACATTTTCTACTCGTACTTACCTTCGTCGTGGGGTGTGTTTTGACACCTGATGCAAAACAAAACTATTAGAATAAAAAATCAAGACCAAATTCGTAATATTTTTCTTACCTTGGCTGATCACCTATGTAATTTTGCATTTCTGCATCAGTTCTTAACTTCTATTTGAAATTAATGCACAACAAAATTAAAACTTAAAATAATATTGTACTAATATTTTTAGTAATATGAATGAGTAAAATGTCGAACCAAATCAAAAATGTTATGAATGGGTTTTGTCTTGTTTCTATTTTGATAGTTCAGTGTTTTACTAAATCTTTCTCTCTAAGCTAAGTGTATGAGTATTCAATTGAAATCTTAATATGACAGAATGATTAATAAATAAAAGCATTGATTTCATTTCAAAATTGTGGCAACTATGATTTATCTATAAGAATTCTTTCTTCTGTTAAAGGGAGAACTCTGGTTCCTAAACATTATCAATATTCTTGTATATATGACTACCGCATAGAAACAAATTTAATATAAAAATGCAGTATTCTATGTTGATCAAATGTGCAATCAATTTTTTTATTTTTTAAAAAATTATTCTAGCAAAAATGTTGATCTTAGTAGATGTTCCCTTTAAACCACGACTTTGTTGCCATAAATGCAAATTCTCAACTCATGACATATTGCTAAATATTCCATGTTGTATAATTTGCTATTTTCAGTGGACCATAATTCGAATCCATCGTGATGTGCGCATTAATTTGTATCCAGTTCGTCAGCAACAACAGGGAAAATGACTTAATTGAGCGATTGTTGTTGTAGGGTGTAATTCGAATCAAAGTCATATAACAAATTGATAAACCATGATTCGGATTTTTCGAACTGCTCACTCACATTAGTGTTGGGCATCATGAAAGTTGCCAGCTTTTTGTTAATATCTCTGAGGTTCTGTGACATCTTCTGAACCCGAAATAGTGGCCCAGCACTGTCACAACTCTACCCAAAAGCAATCTTTCGAATACTTTGGATATTATTGCCAGCAAGCTTATTAAAGGCAAAAATATTTCTTAATTCAACTGGGTGTAATTGATTTGTGATCATGTTTCTTGTTTTTATCATAAATGTTTTACATTTCTTAAGATTAAGATGAAAGCTTCAATAAGAGATGATTGTCAAATTGTTCTAAGTATTATATTTTATTGAATATTTCATTTCATTGAAGATTTGCGTTCATAAGTATAAAGGGTATTCATTATGTCTGTAATTTGTATTTATTTGTGTAATTGTTCCAATTCGAATTAATAATTCCATAAATATTGAATATCTTTAAATATATAAAATTCGAGTGTACGAAATTTTGTAACTCTTAATCTCCTAAACGGCTAGACCAATTTTGATAATTTTTTTTTTTGCTTTTACTTATGGGGTTACCAAGATGGATTATGCTTCAGTTGGACCCGGTAGGTGGTGCTGTTGTTGAGATACAGGCACTTTTTTACCAAATTTTTAACATTTTTTTATCTAGCACACACTATACTAAACCGATTTTAATAATTATCTTTTTAAAATGATAAATGAATGCTAATGAAAAGAGTTGTATACTTATCTTTTTTAGCTTTTAAATTTTAATATAATATTTTTAAGTATTAAGTTTTTTAAAACCACTTCAAGACCAAGCATAAAAAGTTTTGTACGTTTTTAATGATTTGATTGTTGTTATTGTTGTATTTTTCCCCTCTGAGAACGCACTTTTAAAGTGGCACAAGTTGTGCTTCGTTTTATTTGTGTTTCGTATTTGAGGCTATTGATCAATTTTGGTTTGTTGATAAGGGAAAAGAAAAATCGAGTACCAAAAATCAAAATGTGTTCTTCCGATTTTTTTTTCTCTTCTTTTTACGCGTATTTAAGTATTACAAACATATTCGTACGAATTCGCGGGCACAGCTAGTAACATTTAAATTACATATAATCTTTCTATTGTGTTAAGTTCCCTCATGCAAAATAAGTTACATCTCCTATTTTAATACTCTACATAGTGAATAGTATTATAAGTTTGTCATGAAGTTTGTAACAGACTTAAAGAATCATCAGAGACCCCATAAAGTAATTATATTCTTAATTAGCTCCATGAGACGAATTGATAAAGCCATGGTCGTCTGTATGGAAACTAGTCCCTCAGTTTTCGAGCTAGAGTGCTGAAATTTTGCACGACGCAATACATTTGTTGGAACCAGCTGAATCAGACCAGGGTACCAGAATCAGGTCACTAGAATCAGGGTACCACCCATACAAACCCACCATTAAAATTCAGGTTCTTATAAGAAAACTTTTTTGTTTTTTTATCCTATCGAATTGAAACTTGGACACCGTACATTTATTGGAACCAGCTGAATCGGACCAATAGAAGGGTAACTCCCATACAAACCCACCATTAAAATTCAGGTTCTTATAAGAAAAACTTTTTTGTTTTTTATCATATTAAACTAAAATTTAGATACTAGAAGTTTCTATTCAATTTCCATGAAATGCGTAAACACTAATCAAGACTCCAGGATTACTGGATCGTATAGATCCCATATAAACCCAAACCCAAATTTAAGTTTTTATTAGAAATACTTTTTTGTTTTTTGTGTTATCGAACTGATATTTGAACAGATTAAGGGTCTGACCCATATTTAACATCCCTTCCGTATGATTACTGGATCGGTCACAGTGTTGAAATGCTCAATCCTAAACATAAATCAAATCAATAATTTCTGAATAGTCTTACACAGAGCGTAGGCAAAAACGTTGTCTAGGGGGTGTGTGAAGAGTATATCAACTTCGGCATAGGCGAAGTTAAATTTCTTTTTACTTGTTTTTCTTCTGAATTTATCATATTGTAATTTACAATAATTTTAAGAGTAATTTTTTCTTGTGTCTTATTTGTGTTTCAATATTTTAATTTGAGGACCAAGTTTTTTGAGCTTGTCAAGCATTTTGTGTGTCAAACAACTTACACAGCATACAAAAAAAAAAAAAAAAAAAAACAAAAAAAGAAGAGAGAAACATAAAGTAAAAACAGAAAAAATAAAAACGCGAAAAATGAAATAAAAAGAAATAAAGTATCTAAATTGGTGCGGCCGTTGACTTTAAATGTTGCATTGCTTGAATTGTTGTTATTTTCTGTCATTTGTTATTGCTAGTTTTGTTTGTTTTCATAGTCTTTCAATTATTTCGTTAGTAGTGTTTTCATGTTATTTTGTATTTCACTTTTTGTTTTTTTTGGTGTGGTGTTTCTTCTCAATTTTCCGCACGGTTTTTTTTTTTTTTGTTTTGGTTTTTTCGTTTATATTTCGTTGCTTGTTTTTGTTGTTTTTTATTAGGCGCAACAGTTTGTTGAACCTTGCAAATAGTTGGCAAACGCACTTTGTTCATTTGCCGAATTTCGTAATTGTTGCAACTCGCGCAACTCAGCCATCGGACGACGCACGACGGACGACGATGCTTGGTTTGTTGTTGTTCAGTATTTAAGTTATTATTTTTTGAATTTTTTTTTTTTATTTGAGTTTTTGTTTTTATTCTTTTTTATGTGTTTTTCTCTGTTCGATGCGTTTATTTGCACAACACGACGTATACGTAACATGAGTTTCTTTGAGTTGAATTCGCATTACGTGTACGCAATTTTATTTGATTCATTTTCAGCCGCCTGCTGAAATGAAATTTTTTTGATGATTGTAAATTTCTTTTCATTTCTTTCTTTATTCATACATTTGTCTTCAGTTGAGTTGAATTGAAATTATGAAAATCGTTTTTGGCATGAAATTGGCAAACGAACAATCGAACAAATCTTTAATTTTTTTTTTTTAGGTTACAATAAAAAATTATTAAATTAAATTAAAGCTGCACCTTTGGCAATTTACAGCCAACAGAAAAAAAAGCAACAAACAAGAGAAGAAGAAAACAGAAAAACAACAGTAAAAGCAACAACAACAATAGTCTTTGTAGGTCGCAGTTTCATTACAAGTTAAGAGTCTTCAATCGTTTAAGTCAAAAAAAAAAAAAAAATATGTGTAATGAAAAGAAAAACAAGTAAAGACACATTGTCACAGTCTTCTAACAAATACCCTACTTATATTTGATGTTAATGAAAGAAATTTAAATTGAAAAAGCAGTTGGAAATGTCTCGTGTTTATGAAAATGCTACATTGAATCATTTTGCGGTTTTAAGAAGCATACAATATTCATATTTAAGAAGCTTCAGATATAAAAAACTTAATCAATTTTTGATTAAGATATGCAAAGAGTAGAGTCAAGAGAAACCATAGAGCATCTCCTATGCTTTTCTCTTACATTTTTCCTGGCGAGTACGTAACGGCACATCTGTTCCGAAAGTTGACAGAGGTCTAAGAAGTAGTAGTAATAGCCAGAAATTTACTCGGTCTATATGGTGAAGCTAGGTCAACCTGATTAACCTAACCTAAGTGAACTCAGAAAATTTTATGTTACTGTCATTTTATGAAGGATGATGAAGAGATTCTTGATGTGATGAAACTAGGTTGAAAAGATTGTATTGTACTATTTTGTCTTTAAAATATTGGAAAGACAAATTCTGCTCAGATTGCTGCCGATACTGGATGAAGAGTCCCTGTTTCCAGAGCATTCAGATCCAGTCACGGGGCTCGGGAACAGTGTCACCGTGAAGTATATCACATTATCAAGACCTTTCTAGACAATGAAGTACTAGTCAGCCATCATCCTGGACATAAGACAGGCTTTCGATAAACCCTGGCAGTCTGGACTCTTTTTCAAGTGAAAAAAGTTTTTACCGATGCCTTATTACTTCTTCCTAGTTGATAGGGCCTTCTAAGTAAGACACAGTGATGCTAGTTCTAGAATAATATGCATCGCTGTGGTAGTCCCACATGGTAGTGTATTAGGTCCTATCATGTACAGACTCTAGTTACAACATAACCAGATGACTGAACGTTTCTAGCATCCGCATGGGATTCCCACGACGCCTCGCGCTTGTTGCACTTCTTTAAGACAACAAAATTTAAGTAGTGTGCCTCACCTTCATAAGCACAATATGGAAGTGAAATTTCTTTAGCGAAAGGAGGTAAATCCAAAAATTTGAAAATTAAATGTGACGAAAATCAAAATGCTATGCTATGCTTCAGAGACGAAATGGGGAGACGCACAAGACAATGCGCATTGTCTTGTGCGAGTTCACCTGCAGCGTAGAGAATGAATGCTTATGCATGAGTAAGAGAGAATTAAAAAATGCTTTACTGATTGTGTTTACTTTACGAAAGAATGTACGAACAAGTGGCCGAATGACTAAAAAATAAAATAATTCTTTTGTATTGAAACAATATAACAATACAATATTCTGTATTATTGATTGACCATGAACTTTAGAAGTTTCATTTCCATATTGTGTTTGCCTCAATAGCTCCAATACAATAATAATATCGTCAAATTTTGATTTTCGTCACATTTCATTTTCATATTTTTTGGATTTACTCCCCTTCGCTAAAGAAGTTTCACTTCAATAAAAGTTAATCGAAGAGAAAAGTCAGGAGAGTATTACATAAACACCGCTCAAGAAGGCTTAATCTCACGGTGCCACGCACAAGATTGATGAGCATCAATCAATGTCATTTTTGGAGTTCTATTTACATTTAGCAATTTTAAAATTAAATACTACTTTGATCACACAAATTCTTCTTTGATTTGGAGCTCTATAGATCCTAGCACCTTGATGTATAAAATATTTCCATGTCAAATGAGGATAACAGCCACAATAGTGTAATGTGTATGGAGAGCCCTAATCTTTATTTCCTTAATAAAATTTATAAATCAAGGAGTTTTTAGATAACTGAAAATATTATTATTAAATCTGTTAACATTTAGACAATTGTTTCTATGAAATAAGAAGCTAATTCATTTTAAAAATCTAGGGTTAGATTACCCATACGAAATCATATCTTATCTTGTAAGAGTATCATATTCAAATTTAAGAATATCTCTAAGATTTCTTTATCTTTAAGAAATATTTGTTTTGATGCCAATCTAACACTTCAATAATTTCAGTGTGTGTAGTATAGAAATCTTTGAAACAAAAGTACTATAGCGTATGACAAAAGCAAACAGAAACGAAGGCAATGAACACGTTTGCCAAAGTATCTTTTTACACAATTTACGTGTTTTTGTTTTTTTTTTTCTCCTTATTGACAACACAAGAACAACACAGCAACAACAACAATAACAACAATAACAACGACAACAAGAATTGCAAGCAAACACAAAAAAAAAGTATTTTTTTTGGTTTGTTTTTTGTGTGTTTTTGTAAGCTTTGGCACTAGTTACGCCACAATGTATCTAGATATGTTGCCATATCCAGACAACCGCAGCAACTGCGAACTATGAAAACGATGAAAACAACTTTTCAAGTGTGCGTACGTGTGTGTATCTGAGCTTGTGTGTGGATCCCAAGAGGCAACAACCGCAACGAAAGCCAAGCGCAGCCGGCGAATGAAACGAAATCGGATGGATGGTTGGACCGAGAGACAGACAGACAAACAAGCGTACAAAGAGACTGATAGACAGACAGACAAGGCAAAGCTAAAGTCGCTTTTGTAGTTCATGAACGGACAGCGAACCGCAGAGCTGAACCAGCTGAACAGAGTAGAGCAGAGCGCAGTGCCTTGATGCAATAATGATATCGTCGCAGCAACAGCAACAGCAACAACAACAACATCAACAACGATGGAAACTTAAACTCGGTTGCACGTTGCACTACACACATTATATTCGTCTGTATACAAATGTATCTACTGTCTGATGTAGGTGACTATAGCTGCGAGGGAACTAGAATGCGGTACGTTAAACTTATACGTTCGTTTCGTTCGTTGGTTCATTCGTTTGTGCTGAGCTTTGCTTGCCATAATTTAGGCAAAGTGCATGCAACACTCGCATTTGGATTCAGATTTGGATTTGGTTTTGGTTTCGAGTTCAGTCAGCAGCATTGCGCGTTGTGTGCTCTAAGGCAAATGCAAACGACAACGAACCATGGCACCACCACCTTCAAGCGGCACCTCTAACATCTTCCTCCATCGCCACCACCATCACCATCAGCATGCCCATCACAACTATCATTTTGTTATTGATGTGCGCATGGTACACTGCACTGAATGTTTGTTTAGAATTTTCCTTTTCGTTCTTTTACAATAATTTAATTTTATAAATAAAAATAGTCTCCTTTCCAATAAAAACATGGAAATCCTTGAGGATTTAATTCAAATTATTCAAGTTTCAGTTCATTACAATGATGAAATGGTGTTCAGTTACCTAATTCTTAAAATATTGTGCCAACAAGAACTCTTATTAAAGACTTAGTCTCGCATCTAATATATTAGTAGTATTTGTACCTACTGCTTAGTATTTAGTTCTAGTCGAGATTCCCGTTTTATCAATCAATTCCGATAACCTAAACATAAAAAAAAAACACACTCCAGACTATGTTAGAGTTTCCCTGAAAATTTCAACAAAATCAGCTCAGCAGTTTCGGCGTCCATAGGATGCATACAAACATATAAACAACAATACATCCAATTTTATATACTTGTATATAAAGATGAAACCAAAATTCCCAGATGTGCTTCAATTATAAAAATGTTAAAAATTCAAATTATTTTCCCTTATTTTTTACCTACTAACGAAGCACTGTGCATGTAACTGAACTAAACTGAACTGAAAAGTATTGAAACGAGTTGAATGGGTTACTTTAGATTTTGTTTCTTTATGATGATTTTTTTTTGTATTTTTCCCCTCATTTTGTTTTTGTTTTTTTCATTATTATAATATTATTTTTTAGTTTTGAGTGGGTGTGGTACCTCGATGCAAATGTATCTTTTTGTTGTTGTTGTTGTTGTTTTTATTGTACAAGTATATTGTGTTGCCTTTGTTATTGTGTTTAATTTGATTCGAAAGCGCTGCGTTTATTCAATTCGATTCGTTTCGCATCGCATCGGTTCAGTTTAGTGCCCGGTCACGTTGTGCATCATGATTTGTAATTTAAAATATTGTATATTTATTCTCTTTAACAAAAACAAAAAAAAAAAAAAACAAAAAAAAGAACTCTATATAAAACAAAAAACAAAAAAGAAAAAATATTATAAGAAATAATGAAAAACAAATTGAAATAGTTGAATCGAATTGAAAAGAATAGAATTAGATGTTGGGTAATACTATGAAAGACTGCTGAGTTAGTTAGTAAGGCAAATTCTATTGTCGCGTGCATCAAAATGTCATAACAAAACTTAGATTGATTTTGAAATATAGACAGAGAGTAGCACCCACGCCAGAATTTAAAAAATACATATAAATTTATTGTTTATTTGTTGTAACAACCTCTAATAACAAATGTCTATCCAAATAATCATAAATCGTTTTGATATTCGTTTTGTGCACAAATTTAATTCTTTAAAGCAAACTTGTTTTTTCTCTTTCAATTCAAAATTTCATATAAATTCTTCTATTTGTGGATTCTCTCTTTTGATTGAGGAGTATAAGTTGTAGAAAACATCAAGTATAAAAAAAAAAAAAAAAAAAATACTTCAGGGTGCCATGGGTCATTTCTGGAGTCCAAATTTAAACGTTCTAGAAGGAATAAAAGTTCTAGAAATTCGAGTATTTCGAGTAATTTATACTTCCTCTAACAGAAGCAGGATACCGCCACGAGCCTTCTGTTTACACAGATAGAAGATGTTGGCGCTGCCATATTTTTAGACTAGTTGGCATTTCAATAAACGAAGTTTATTGCCAGCAAAAAATCTATGCATTCTGTCAAGCAGCAGAGCTGTTAAACTCCATGGTAGAGGCCTCTAGAAACATATCGATAACTGTTGACAGCCAGACTGCTATCAATGCTTTGTCGGCCCTCATCATCAAAAGCAAAGTACTCCATACTCCTATAACAAAGTTCGGCTGATGAGTGTCCTAGAAGAGGATTGGCAAAGCTTTTTTCTCCTGCTGATATTCACAGTCCTCTACAAAACATCATTGAAATAGAGAACCTGAAATTCAGTGGGCAATTGTGCTGTCGACTGTCCGATCGATTTACTATCAACCGGAACGGACTCACTAGCTCCGAAATCTTAACAAGAAGAGGGATTCGGATGATGACGGTGTGGAAAGGATGCATGTCCCACATCAAGAAATCTGTCGCAGCTTTGGAGATGAAGAAGAATCAAAAAGTATTCAACGAACCAGTTTTCTCGGAAAAACTTTCATCGATGCTTTGAGCAGACTGGCAAAATTGCCAATGATATCCTGACTTTACTCATTAATTCTTCGTGTTGATTCAATAGGCTGAAGGTGACCTTAGTGAACCCGCGTACCTGCAGCGAGCGTCCTGGAAAGGCCTGCGTAGGGTAGCCATAATTACTCCATTTAACTAAATTGTTCATTTATTAAATGATTTACATATCATTTCTAGAATCCTAGTGAAAGATAATCAATTAAGAGAAAATAGGAAGTTTAGAGTGATAACTTCTTTTAAAGGATCTCCAACTTCTAGCATCCTATCATAATATTTTGAAAGAAATTATAAAATATACTTCTTTTAGTGTAGCAGAAAATTTATCTTTTTAGGCTTGCCAAAGAGATGTGTATGTACTTATATGGTACACAACTACAGAAAATATCTTCTGTCTCATAAATTTGTTGCATTTTTATATTGAAAATGTGTATGTACTATAGATTTCATATTAAACGATCTATTGATTTTAGCTGGTTGACATGCAACTCAGACTGTTGCAGCAATTACTAATCAGCAGCACCGCATGCAATGTTTGGCAAATCGCAACAGCAACAACAACAAAAACCAAGTTTTAGCTGCTGCAACTTCTCAACAACATCAGCAGCTCTATGTGAGTTTGTGGCGCAACTTGTTGCAATTTTGTTGTTATTGTTGCTGACTAACGACAGGTTTAGCTTAAGCATCCTTAAAAAAAAAATATCAAAGATTTCTTATCAAAAACTTGTTTTGGTGTGCAAAGGCAACAAAAAAGCAAAAATCAAAAACAAATTGAACTTTAAGAAAATGAAACTTTGGTAAAAATACAACAAAATTTTCATGCATTTGAAAATCTTTGTGAATTGAGATGGAAACTGAATTGTGATCTTTCTTGGTTTTATCATATTTTAATTAATTTTAAGGGAAGTTAGTTTGGATAATTAAATCTATAATTCCACAGAGACGTCTAATACAAATTTCGTTCTAACCTATGTCTATAATGCTGTAGTAAGCTAAGTCAATGGAAATGCGCTGAAGTGCTTAAGAAACCTAAGCCGACCAAGTGAATGAAGTACTTGGGGCTACATCTTGAAGCACATAATATTTTGGCTGCTTGGATCACACAGCTAATCCTCGAAAACAAGATTCTCATCTACAAAGTGATATTGAAAGCGAAATACTTACGTCAATTTTTAATTTGTCTTTTTTATCTTTATATATATAAAATACGAGTGTACGAAACTTTGTGACCCTAAACGGCTAGACCAATTTTGATACATTTTTTTTTTCTATTGCTTATAATATCACCAAGATGGTTTATGCTTCGGTTGGATCCGGTAGGTGACACTGTTTTCGAGATACAGGCACTTTTGACCCAAATTTGTCAAATTTTTGTATTTAATGCACACTATACTAAGCCGATTTTAATAATTTTTTTTTCTAAAATGATAAATAAATGCTAATGAAAAGAGTTGCATTCTTATTTTTTCAGTTTTTGACTGTTATTATAATATTTTTAAGTATTAAGTTTTTTTGAAACCACTGCAAGACCAAGCATGATGCTTTTAATGCTTTGGTTGATATTATTCTTGTCTTTTTCCTCTCTGAGAACACACTTTTTGCGCTCTTCATTTCTGTATTTTGTGTTTCTGTATTTTATGTTCATTTCCCTTCTTCTTTCGCGTATTTATGTACTACAAACATATACTTCGAACACCACGCGTACGAAGTTGCGGGCACAGATAGGATTATATCCTGTTCATTACACACCAAAGTTCTGATGTAACATAATTATGCTTTGTAACGAAACAGTTTATTAGATGAAATACTGAACTAATTATTTGTGTAGGTATTCTAGGAAGGGTTGTTAGTCAAACCCGAGGTCCCGCATTCGTGCCCTTGCGTATCTTTCTCACAACCTTCGTACATTGGTATATTCCGGCTACTTTCGAGGGTTGTAGGCTTGTGATTGTCGTTCAGAAGTCAACGTGTACGTAGTATCTCCCAGTTTAGGAGCTTACAAGCTCGTTTCCCAACTACTAGCCACTTCCTCACATATCATGGTCCACTTCAGCGGAGAATGACTGCTAATACCTTTCCTTAATTTGAAAAATGCTTGTTTGAACTCGGTTTCTTGTAACTTTATAGGTGACATTTCTGCCCTTCTGTGACGTAGATATTCTTTCTTTTTTCAAGCGCCAATATTATTAGGTACTCACAAAACCATCTTATCGTATTTTTGGATTTAATGCTTCCGTTAAATTTGCTACTGCTTATTTTTTTGTTGATTCCTTTGTGCTTTATTTTTTGACCAACCTGTTTACTTACTTCAAAGATATCAAAATAAAGCACTCAGCAACGCTCTTTGGTACGTTAAAAACTCTGTATGTCATTCACAAAAATCTCAATATACATTTTGTTTGGGACGATATAGGCAATATCACGGAAAAATACATAGGTAGATTACATAGTCATATCAATGAATTAGACACTTGAAAACAGCGAGACTGTCTAGGAATTGTAGATGACCTCCATCATAGATATTAAATAGGCTTTACACATAAAATTTTACAATACAATACAATATAAAAATAAATGTAAATGTCTCTTTGGAGACCAAATATTTCTGTGATTGTAAATCTAAGTCTAAAGGCAGTTTGCATATCAAATTATTAACAAACGAAAAAAAAAGAGAAGAAAACAATTGACAAAAACTTAAGGTTTCTTGCTATAACAAGAACTTAAGAACTTTATTAAATGGATTTTATATTTAAATTTGATATTCAACTGTTAAGGTAAACTGTTTTGCAGAAAAATAACAATCTCTTATCTCATTGAATCTCTACATTTTTAAACCGAAAATTTATTCATCGACTATACTTAATCCAAAGTTTATGATATTTCAAATATGGTAAAGTGTGAAGATTTATAAAATCAGCACGAGTGCTAATATCTCATTCAAATGTTTTGGATGAGCTCATATTCAACCAAATAAGTGAAATCATAATAAGTAATACGATAATAAAAAAAAAGCTACTTCAACTTCTTTTCTTCCAAAATCGGCTTTCTGCTTTGCATAATTTGTTTACTCTCATATTTTTTTATTTATATTTTTTTTTGCAGAATCATTCTTCATCTTTTCATTTTTATGACTTTCCTATGTCCTGTGCCTCTCAAGGGAGTATTAAGTTTATGCTATTGTTTGTAACAATCGAAAAGGTAAGTGAGATGTAACAATATAAACATGAATATTTAGAATGTATTTTAGATCAGATTAAGAAAGCGAATCAATCTGCCTGTCTGTCTTTCCATTCAAATGTCAATGTCTCAAAATTTATAAGTCTCTGTTAGTTGTTTCCATCTCCTATTTGTAGAAAACTTGTTTTCCGAATTCAAAAGAGTTTGATTGTCTTAGAAAATATACAACTGAGGAAGTTTAATTTTGAATTTTTGACTATCTCCAACATAGGATTTTACATCCTATGGCTAAAAAAGGAGCTCCAAGTTTGGGAGATATTAACTTGCAATAAATTACTCTCTTAATAAATGTTACCTATCCTTTTAAAAACAAATTGATATTATTCCCTTAACCAGTTTAAAGGATAACCATTTTTAGGGATTTTTAGGGGAGTGGAATTTTCAAGTTTTTCTCGTTGCCTCCTTAATTAAAAATATAGAAATTTTGTTAGATACATTTTTTATCATTTCATATATCATTATTTTATTTCCCTTTATAAACTTTGAATTTGCTTGATGGGTGCAGGGTACCCAATAGATGAACTCATCCAATTGCAGCGCCCTTTCTTTCTTTTCTAAATATTGTTTGTTGGCTACTTTCAAAAAGAAAAAATCACCATCATTGTGTTTTGTTGTTGGTGTTGTTGATGTTGTTGCTATTTTGTTGGTTGTTATTATTCAAACAGTTGCTATTCATCACTGACAACCGCCGACAATTAAATATCATTAAATAAAACGAAAATAAGAAGAGAAAATGAGAATAGTACAACAATAATACAATAATAATAACAACAAAAAAGAATAAAATACAATAATACAATATTGTATTGTAGATTGAGAGTGGAAGAAAGAAGTTTTGCTTTATGTTTAGTCTTCGTCGCTTAGTCACTCATATGTTCTGCATGTTTGTCGGTCTGTCTGTCTGTTCATCTGTCAATCTTTCCATTCATCCATTCATCCATCCATCCGTCAGTATATTTATCCATTCATCCGTCAGTCGGTCGCTTGGTCAGTTGAACACAAGGCATGGCTTTGCTTTCATCATAATACTCTCGAAATCTGTCTGTTTGTTCACTTCAAACAAATAAACCAAGCCAAAAAAATAAAAAAAAAAAACCAAAGAAGGTTAATTTCGGCTATACCGAAGTTGTTATACTCTTCACGCACCCCTTCAAAATCTTATCAATTACGTTCCTATGTTTCAGCATATAAAAACATTTCATTATTGATTCGACTTATGCTTAGGGTAGGCCTAGTAATCATACAGCATTTCTACATTGAGATCGAAATATGGTAGCTAAACGATCCAGTAAACCTCGTGGCTTCAAATTTTCATGGGTTGTGAATATGAGTCAGACTGTCCAAATTTCAGTTCGATAACACAAAAAAACAAAAAAAAGTTTTTCTAATAGGAACATGAAATTGAATTTGGATTTGTATACGATCCAGTAATACTAGGATTTTGAAATTTAAATGATTAATGGATATGTCTCAGACACTTTAAGTCTCCACATTTCAGTGTGATAACACAAAAAACAAACAAATTCTTATAAGAATTTGGGTTTGCGTGGAATGTATGGGACCTCTACTTATGGGCCAATTCGGCTCATTCCGACAAATGTACAGCGCTCGTCCAAATTTTCAGATCTTTAGCTCAAAAGCTGGGGGACTAGTTTGCATACTTTCAGACGGATATGGGCTAATGAATTCCTCTCGTCGAGATAATCAAGAATTTATATATTTTACGGGGTCTCCTTCTGTTTGTTACAAACTTCATGACAAGACAACTATTCACTGCATGAAGAGTACAAAAAAGAAATAAACAACACAATTGGAAAAAACTAAACACAATGCTATGAATGAGTTTGTGAAGAGAAAGAGGAGATTGTAGAAACGAGAACGATGAACGAGAACTTGTTGAAGTAGAATGAATAAGTTGCTTTTGCTATAATAAGTATTGTATGATTATTGTATTAACATCTTGACGAACAAAAGATAACTTAAATTGAATGACTTTGCAAAGAATGGGTGAGGTCGAAATTTTAAGATGTGCAGCATCTAATTATGTATGTATGTATTAAGAGAAGCTTTAAGTAATTAAAGTAATTAAAGTGCCAAGAAGTGGTTCAGTGGCTTCATATAAGGGAAAATGAAATGCATAGCAGTCTTAAGTTTCTTAAACTTATTTGACCCTTCCTCAGTGCCAGATTATGTACATTGTAGGCAAGTTCCTATAGCAAACACTATGACTGGAAAAATCACTCTAGCAATATTTCATATCCTGAGATTTTTTGGAATTTTACAAAAAGAATATCTCGGGATTTGAAATTAAAGATTTCGTAAGCGATTTGTCCACTCTATACGTGAAACATTCATGTATATTATATGTAGAACTGGAAAAATACTATTTAATAGATTACAAATTGTGATCTCGAATCAATGCTTTCCGTATTTTAAAACTTTCTATGGATGTTGTTAGGAACTGGCTTGGAATAAGTGATTACGTTACGCTTTTCTCTAAGTCATCTAACGTCTTATAAATATTGTAGATACTAGTCAATTATAGATGTAAGATTGTTAAGATGCTAATACGCATTTTGTGTTCTTTCGATTTGTTTTTTGTTTGGTTTGGTAGGTTTTTGTTTTTTTTGTTTTTGTATTTGTATTCACATCTTTTCAAATTCATCCATCATTGACTGTGTTCTTTGGCAACGCTTCAACGCCAGGCACGCATTTATTATTGGATTATTGTGTCATAAGTGGAAACGCTCAACTGGAGACTGGAGAATGAAGCCTGAAGTACTTCAGGAAGAAACATTGAGTGAACAATGGCAATGGCAAACACAAGATATTAACCAAAAGAGAAAGAGAGAGAGAGATGAATGAGAGATGATGGGCAGACATTTGAGCCTTATGTTCGTACCTGTTATTAATAAGAAACCAATTGCCTGTTTGACCATTAAATATTGAAAGCATTCATTATAATACACTACACTATATAGAGGAGATGGGACAGAGGACGATGCTGATGATGACGTTGATGATGATGATGAACATGCGAATAACGAAAGCATATTGTTAACTAATGGTAGAAACATGAAATCTACATACTCGTATATGATGAATTTTGTATACAACTTACAGAAGATTCAGTTGGAAGAAAGAGTCTGTCAGTGGCAACAAGAAGTGGCATATCATTCACATAATCATCACCAAACGAAACCAAAACACATGATGATATATCATAAAGACACAGCCACCACGACAACGATGAAGAAAAAGACCAAAGTGATAATGATAGTGATGATGATGATGATAATGATGATGATGACGATGATATTGTTGATGGGGTTGTTGGCGATGATGATGTTAATGATAGCATTTCATGCTGACTAGTCGCGAGACCAAAACATATGTTCTATGGTTATGGTTAGAGGGTACAAACATATTTCTTGATTAGGTGATGAGGCAATGTTGCAACACAATCATCACATGCAATATCTTCATTATCTCAAGCACAAGCACAATTCTAAATCCACAACACATCTTTAATTAATTTGTTCAGTTTTCAATTTTTATTCAGAAACAATTTGATTATTGAGATCAACCCCAAAATTGTTATACTTAAATAGATAGTATTTGTCCCTTTATCAAAATGATAGTAATGATGGAAATGCTGAAAATAATTGTGATGGAAAATATTAGACTACTAAGGCGACGTGATATTTTACCACTAAGGCGTGTCACGATGATAATCATTATTCTCCCTTCATCCAGGAATTGTTTGTTGGTATATTTTCTAATCTAATGGTAACGATTATAACAAGTTGTCCATAATAAGTAGTATAGAAGGTAGGTGAGGTGAGGTGAGATGTTAATGATGCTGCTTTGTCTTCAATGGGAATGAATTCGATGTCAAATATACTTTGATACTCTAAGTATTTATTTTATTTTGTTCATTTCCATTGTCATCACATCATGAACAACAACAACTAAACATTGGAGTTGAATTTCTATTTAGATTTGAAGCAAACCTTCTTAGAATATCATTGCCATTGTATTCATTACATTGTCTCCTTTCTGAATTAAACTTTCTGTTCAAGCATTTCATTTAATTAATAAAATTAAATATTTGTACAAATGATGAGAATTATGAATTACGATACTTTTTCACTTGAATGAGTTTTTATACTTGCAGTAAATTACTTTTGACGACGACGAATATCATCAATGATAAAAGGTTATCATTCATCTAATTTTATAACCATCCAATGGATGAATGGTTAACTTTTAATGGCGACAATTCAAAGGGCTTTTGTTTAAATGTAGGTACTACTTATATTAAATGTGTGGGGGTAGTTTATAGAAGAGAATTATAAATAGAAACATTAAAATAAATGCAAAACGAGGGGCGAAACAAAATTTATTGTTTTTATAACAGTAATAAAAATCTCACAAGGTTGATGTTTACAAGGACAACTTAGGTTAATTAGAAGCCTAGTTCTGATTAAAGTGTAGGTGCTTGAATGACGCTCTTAATTGATAGCTTGTGCCTAAATGCCTGAGATGGATGGCTCAATAATCCTTAGATTTTATAATTACTTCTGAGATGATGTCTTAAAATGGGCTAAAAATATCACGATAATCCAATTCTAGAGCCCTCGACCATCTCGTTACGTGCTATGCTAGATTAATCAGATAAACTGTTACTATGTTGTGAATTAGCTTGCTTATGTAGTAATTTGACATGTTTATCGAACTTTTTCTCAAAGTATTAATCTATTTATTTCTGCATAGACATCTGCCTGAAACGTACTGCGATTGTCTGGTATGATAGTTGAGTGGACAGATCCTCCAAAGAAACGTCACATCCGTCACATCATCGTTCGCCCTTGACCCATATGCGTAGATTGAAAGCTAATTTCTCGCTTGCTATATTCCTTCTCTTGAATTTGTTATTTGGCGACCAAGGCATCTCTCTATTCACCTACTGCTAGGTTTGCCACATTTGTAGCCAGCATCATGTTTTAGGCTCGTCACCTCCCACAGAGTATAGTTCTTATTCAGAATTCTCATGCCATTACTTCATTGTTATCTCATGCATTTATTTGCCAGCACGGTATGCTGCGCCGCATTTCGGAAAAAGTGGAGTCATCAGGCCCATAATTTTTGCTGGAAGAACCCTTAAGAAAACAACAAAGAACCTTCTTTTCAATTCTGTCATTGTTATATGTTCTTCCGGGAATGTAATTCATTGATTTCCCTTTGCCTTCTGAGGGTTTAATGTTGTCTATCATTAGATCATTTATAAAGCGATCTAGCTGGTTGCAAATACATATATCCGATTTCAGTTGTGGTAACAAAGGCCTTTACGTTGTGTGTTGCTTTTGACTTCAATATTCACCAACGACTTTATCGGCTTGGGAGGCCTTACTAATAGGCAACCTCACCACCAAGATAACAGTCCCCATATGTTATACTCACTTGTATGAACACATATATTTTTTTTTAGAGTCTCATTCTTACAGTGTGCTTATGTCATTCAAGAAAATAAATATCTAAGCTTGCTTAGATACTTAAACTTAGACTTAAACTTTATCACGTCTGAAAAGATAACGTCATATCAGTTTAGATCAGGTAAAATTGTGGATGGGTATGAAATGGAAAAGCTTTTCTTCATTTTTTAATTCATGTATCTATTTAGTTTTCAAAAAATGACATCCAATAGGCTTACATTAACACCATTTTTCTCCTTTATTTTGTCAACTAAGTCGTGGGTATTTGAGTTATTTTCCATATTTGTACTCATTACAAGAGGCCAACAATTTAAGGAACTGTGTTTCAGTTGATTCTTGCGAATATTATTCATATACAATAAATTCAATCAAAGTTCCTATTATATATATTTGTTTTACATTCATGACATAACGAAATATGCTGGCATGTAAAATAAAAATCAAGTCTGATTTTAAAAAGAAATTATCTATTCAACTGAATAACAGTGTACGAGTAAAACTTGATGTTTATCTATACAGATATGTAAATACGTACAATATAATTTAACTTATATCACACAAATTGGTGACAAATCAAAAGTTTATCATTTTAATATTTCACGAACAAACAAATGTCACGAAAGCAACGAAAAAATGCTGGCAATTTTCCAATGTTAATGATAGACCAGGACCCGCTTAATGCTTATTACTTTAACCTTAGACCCGCTTCGCTTTAGTGTAATGTACTTTTAAGAGTTGTCCAGCAGTTTGACGAATCATTCATAAATGAAAATTTGAAAATTGTCTCGATTGCTATGTGTGTGTGTGTATGTGTGTGCGTGTGACAAAATTAGTTCGAAAAATACTTTTTAACAGACCGTTGATTGTGATTTAAATGGAGGATGGTTGTTGTTGTTGCTGATGCTGCCGCTGGTGGATAACAACGACGAAAATATAAAAGTACAATAATTTGAATTTTGAATTGCCGACATATAGAAGGAAAGACTCTCAACTCTCAAACGTCAAATCAACTCAAAGATTTAAAAATAATTATGAATAATGATGGGAATTTTTTTTTAACTTTATTTTTGTGTATTTTCTTTCTTTCTTCGCTTTGATTTTGCTTTGCTTTGCTTTGCTTTACTTAGATGAAAGACGTTAGCCGTTGACCAACAAACAAAACAAGACAACAAAAATGCAAAGTCAAGTCAAGTCAAGACAAATTTGAAAACAAAGTTTAAGTCTTCTTGCTCTCAGTCCAATGTCCAATGATGATGATCATGATGATGATGATAATGAAGAGGTTTAACATGGGAAACGGATGGGATGGGATGGGATGGGATGAGATGGTGGTTGGTTAGTTAAGTTAAGTTGCGTCGAACGGCAGCCACATTTCTACAACATAACCTATAATTTTCAACGATAATTTGAATGCAATTTTCGGCTTAGCAATGTAACAAAGCGACGACGATGACGACGTCGACGAACATTGAGTCAAATGAACAACTGAATGAATGAAAAAACTGAAATGAGTTTTTCTCTTGAAGAAAACAAAATAACAATAAAAAAAAAGTTCAAAAATAATTATATATAATTTGATGGTAATTTTGTCGCCTAAATGAGCAGTTGACTTGGAATAACTACTGTTGACTAGAATCTGTATACGATTGTTAATATGGTAGATACAATACAGTATACAATAGAGTATTTGTGAATCTATACAATGTTGATGGGGTGATTATTAACCACGTAACTATGATTGGAAATGATATTTTTAGTTTTAGTTTCAGTATTTTGGCAGTTGCCCCTAGGGAGGCGGATAACTAAAAGACTATTATTATTTATATTTTAAGAAAACTTGATAGAATCATAAAAAAGAATCATCAATTATACACTTTAGGTATATGGTTGGGAATATAGACATCTATGGAAATATACATATGAACATATTTAGTATAAGCATAAGAAGTAAATTAATCTATCAGTTTATAAGTAGAAGTTTCAGATTTGGTACTACCTTACTACCTTTGGTTCCTTACCATATGACTATGTTGAATTAGAAATCTTTTGAAAGCATTAAATTTGATTTTTATCATTGTGTAGTGTATTTAAATTATCATCATGTCAATATAGATTTTTTTTTTACTATATAGATATTTATAAATCATAGATATTTTTACCCGATTACAATACAATAATCGTAGGTAATGGCTCTAGGCTTCTATTTTTAGTAACGAAAACAAAATATATTACATCTTTGACATGTTGATTAATTGATAAATAAATACTTATAATTTTTTTTTTTTTTGTTCTAGACTTACAACTAACCAATTTAAGTGTCAAAAATAGAAGAGTCTAACAAAGAAAAACAAAGTATTAATTTTGATTTTACTGAATGAAGAAATTATTCAGAAATAACAATAACAAACAGTACAATAACTTAAATTTGATCATAGGGTTCCAAGTTACAACGATTCAATCCTTCAGATATTAAGACATAAAATTTAAGGGTTTGACGAAAGTCAGCTTGATATTTGTATTTGAGATTACACTGATTGAGTAATACGAAAGCATGGAAAGCATAGCTACAATCTTGCTTAGTTCCTTCTGGGGCATGGTTGGCTTCCATGACAACACAAAGCAGTACTAGAAACAACTTTAAGTTGATGATACTTTTTAGGATTCTGGACAAAAAGTCTAGGTTTCATACCAAAGTCTCAAAACGCAGCGTTACTCCGAAACTCCTTTGATGCCGCCACAAATTTTAATATATCTCGTGTCACAAAGGTTGTAGCGCCAAGTAGTTTATCTAATCTGAAAATAAAAGTGGGCGCGTTGACTGTTAATGTGTTTATGCCATTGCAAGCAATGAAACAAACAAAAAAAAATTAATATTTATTTTTACTATTTAAATTTAATATAATACAAAGAAATACATTTATAAAAATTATATCTGTTAATTCACGAGAAACGATTTCATGCGGAGAATATTACAATAGTATAGCGATGGCACTTAACTCATTACTTGAAGATGTGCTTATTATTTTGTTCATGAGTGTAAATGTCATTACATCTCAGTTGTTGAGATGGAATAGACATAAAAACAATATGATCAATTAAATTAAACTCGTGCCAAGCAAATCTTACATAATATTAATAATAAACAAGATTCTTTCAATGACTAACTTTATAACTCACGAAATACTATTGTAAAGTTCTAGTACACACACACACATGTGTACAACAATTTATTGTAGATACACTTGGTCATTCTACTTATAAAAGTAGACATTCTAATGATTCGTTGTCCGTCTTTTACTATGAATATTATAAACAGTAATTCACAGAAGTAAAAATGAATCCATTTTAATGCTGGCATATATTTATAAATCCATAAATTACCAGTTTTTTTTTTTTTAGTCTTATGGGTAATTTAAGAATGCGGCTCGTGTTTATAATTTCCGACTCATTTTTAATAGCGTCGTCATATAGTAAAATACTATATATTTTATGCTTTTTTTCTCTACAATTTGACTACCATTTAGACTTTGGAATAGTGTCCAGATGGATGTAGAACAAGAATACAAAAGTCATGAGCCATGAGCCACAATAAAATGAGCCAATTTGAGGTGTAAAAACCAAGTTGCTATTACAACATGGGCCTTCATTTATGTTTATGTTTTTATTTTACAATATTTTTTTTTTTTTTTTGTGTTGTTCTTATGAGTTCTTTTAATTTGTGTTTTTAATTAGTCGCCTCACTGCTTATTTATACCACAAATGTCCGGCTTTATCACGCCCAATGTGAGTTTGTTTGTTTCATCATATTCATTATTCTTATTGTTACAGTTTTGTTATACACTATGCAGCACAAATGAGCCATGTATTATAACACTTTGATCCAATGTTTGTCATGCATAGAATCATCATAACATACTTGTATGTAGAAGAATCTATAATATGTGATATACTCGTACGGAAATGATTAAATTGATAAAGGGAATCAATGTAGTCTTATATATATTATGTAGATCATTGCCTTACTTTTAGGTTGCCGGAACCAAAGGGTACCAAAGGGAATCCTATTGCAAAGACTTCGTTGTCCATCCGTCCATTTGTCCTCGGGTCATATCTCATAAACCGAAATAGCTAAAAAGCTGAAATTTTCACAGCATGTGTAGTTCCATCCGGGCATCAGCAACAAATACTAAAACTAAAATATTTTCGAAAACTTAAAAGGGTCCCCATACAAGAAACATTTTGGTTTGTATGGCAGCTATACGATCCAGTAATCCCACGAACTTGTACTTGATTTAGATGGTTGGTGGCTATACATTGGAAACTTATATTGTCAAAATTTCAGTTTGATCGGATTACTAGGGAGGGTACCTCCCATACAAACCCCCATTAAAATTGACCCATTTTTTTGATGTTATGAGATTGTGCTTGGTATTCTTAGTTCCTTCATCATAGTATCTTTCTTCTATGAGACATAACCACCATACGAAAATAAACGGAACCTTGGTATCTACGCTACAATAAAATTTTGTTTAGGATCTTCTTTTTCCTCTGGACTTAAGTTTAGGCTACTTAAAACAAGTGCTGAATTAAGGCACAATAGCAGTGTAAGTCTACTTCTTATGTGGACGGTTTGGCCAGACCATTGTGGTCTTTGAGCCGATTTTGAAAATAAAAAGCATTAAACTACAGCTATGTGAATCCAGATCCAGCCTCAATGGTCTATTTTTGAGTATGTTAGTGAAAACAATAATAAAAGCTATTAAGTGGAAGTGGTTGATATGGGCATTTTAAAATTTGTTATCCTCTAAAAGACATCCTATGCAATTCTATACGTTTTGTATAAATTTATTTCAATTTTTAGCTATTAGAGTCACCA
Source organism: Amiota minor (assembly GCA_037043295.1). Classification (NCBI taxonomy): domain Eukaryota; kingdom Metazoa; phylum Arthropoda; class Insecta; order Diptera; family Drosophilidae; genus Amiota; species Amiota minor. The sequence goes on from JBAMAW010001063.1 coordinate 2,122,151, forward strand.
TTTCTAAGGAAGATTTTCTTTGGGATAAAGTGCAGCAAAAATGGAATATAATATTTATAAATTACTAGAAAATATGCCTAAAAAGTGCATACAGATATAAAAAACAAGGGCTTTTTCAACAAAATATAAAAATGTTGACCATGTTCAACAAAATGTATATAATGGAATGAATGCACGTAGCCCTGGTTTTTATTTTTTATTATCTCAACTATATATATACGTTTTGCTAAAAGAACTTTGCGCGACTTTTACTAATACCTGGTATTTTTTCATATTTTTCTGTTTAGTCGCTTGATTTCTACATATCAAAATGTGTAAAAGTAACGACCAATTACACATTTTGCTTCCCACTCTTCGCACTATGTAAAATTTTATCGACCAATTCCAGCTTTTCCGGTGGTTCGCTTCAAGCTTCATAGAAACAGTCTCTGGACTCTGCTAGAGTTTTGCTGAAAATTTCATCAAAATCGATCTATCAATATTCCATAAAGATCCTTGTGGTCTGACACGACTATGGTGTCCTTTGAAATAAGCCACACAGGGGTTAAAGCATCGCTATCGATAATTGTCTTTCTTGATGGTGTCACTATGACGACTCATTGACTGACAAGAATGTGGCGTACCAGAAAGAGGAATATTGCTTTGGATTATGGGTGTTGTGGGTGATTAACATCTAATTTGTTATTTCATTTAAAAAATAAAATATTGAAACATATGAAGCCATACAAGTACAAGGTTGATCTAAAAAACTGAAACAAAATATCAGCACGATCTCGAATTATTTTCAAACTATACAAATGGGAAGATAAGCTTTGCTGTACTTAGATCCTTACTTAGAAGATGGGAGTTTGATACGAGTACGTCTGTGTTTATCATCGCAACATTGTCTGATGAATGAATGCTGAATGAATAATTTTGGTAAATTTTACCAAGAAAGAATATAGAAATGTACCCTACTTATTGCAATAATATACATGTAGGTTGTATCTTCAATTTGACCTTTGACGAATTCTTCAGATCAAAGTTTCTCTTTTCTGCGTTTTATAAAAGTAAATATTTTTATGTTTATTTTCATTTATTTATTTTTTTTATCGTATTTTTTGTAATTTTATACATTAAAAAATATTGTTTTTGAGCTTAAAATTCTTGAGAAGTAAAGATATAATATTTTTTTTTTTTTATTGATAATTGATTTACTTGGAGTTCGGTTCATGGAGATTGGGATAGGATCTTTCAGCTGATTAGCATATTATTTTGAAGTTGGTTTTCAAGTTTTACTCGTAAATTCAGATTCTATTATTATGTTATGCTTAGTTCAAATTGTTGCCACAAAGGTGTCAATTTTGTGTCAGCACTGAGCGGTTTATGCAATGCATCGATATACAAGGACTTGATAAATTGATTAAAGATTTCGAAGGCTTCACTGGTTACACTCATAGGTAATAATGATCTCCATTGTCTTAAATAGCTTTTCTCTGAATTTAATTTTCAACTTACACAGATTTGTAGATCTGCATTTACAACTTTCTTTGACATGACTTGTCACGCATTTGATAAACTGGAATAGTTGTGTTCTTAGCCTGCATTTTAGACTCATTCTGTATTCTGATTATTGGTAAAACTGTATTACTCCTAGTAATAGATTGTTCTTTGGAGACATCACCACATGAATTAAATTTTGGACCGGCTTTTTGATTTAAATAGGTAAATGATTTGCTATCTGCAGCTCTGGTTGTTGAACCTATAAGGGATGATTGTTTAAGGTGATGAATATATGTAAATTGGAATTTTGGTTAACGTAGGCTTGATTGAAAGGTATTTGATGGGGCCTTTGACTGATAGATCTATGGCTGATGTAGATTGGATTGATCGATGCTTTATTGATAGTTCTTTGGTTGAAGTAGGTTTCATTGATGATGATCCTTCGATTTTTCGTTTAAATGAAGGGATTTTTATTGATTGACCTTGGGTAAATGAAGCTTTTGATAATGGACCTGTGATTGGGCGCTTTATTGACGGAATTGCGGTTGTTAGACCTTTAAAAGATGGCGGTTTGATTGATTGTTTTTTTATTAAGGCACCTTCGGTTGATGTAGACTTGGTTGATAGACCTGTAACTGTTAGGCATTTGATGAAACCAGGTGTGGCTGATGGAGGATTGATTGATGTCGGGTCGGTTGATGGAACTTCAATTGTTGAGCCGCCTTTCATAGCTTGATCTCTGTTTGATGGAGCCATGGTCACAATTAACTTAGGAGCCTGAATCTGCTTTTTTGTGGATTCAAGTGGTTCTTTCTCCGAGGTTGATGTTTTTACCTACAAATTTAATAGTTCTATTGTTACAAAGTATTTAAATTCTTAAAAGTATTAAGTATCGAAAAAAAAAGTAAAGGCTGTAAAATTGTAAGTCATATCCTTTTTTCACGATGCCTAATTATCTTGCATTTTAATTAAACTCTCGTTTGAAAATGCTATATTACCATCAGGAGGATTACCAGTGCTACAGAATGGTGTCGTTGTGGAGAGCTTAGGTCGAAGTGTGTGTAAGAGAATGTTGAATGAGTGTGTTCTGTCTGACAGGCAAACCACATGAGACAATACTGAGTGTGGCCGGGTAACATGCAGGTTCATTTAAAATGAAAGGTTCGTTGGCGGTCGACCAGACTTTGATTTTAACATTTACTGGGGTTCCTGTTGACTGGACTTGGTTCCCTTAATACTTTTTTGCATTCAAGGGGTCTGAATGGCACTGCGGAATACACTTGTGGCTCCACTGAGGAAACATGGCAACATGTTCTCTGTGAATGTTTCAAGTATGATGAATTGAGAGGTTTAAATGAGTTCGGTATTTTGAGTGTTAGTCGGGTTTTGATTTTAGTCTAATAGGGATAGTCTTAAGAAACTGAATGTGTTCGCACGTGCAGTATTTTTGAGACTTCGTCCGCTTGTAGTCTGATGTGTGTGTGTGTGAATGTGGGGTGGGATAGTGATCTTCCAGAGTCACTTTTCCTTGAGCTCTATTCTACTCTAGTAACTGTATTGCACTCTACCAGTGAACACAGAATCTTAGTACGAAGTAATAAAATTTTACAGGGATGTAAATGTAATATGAAAGCATCACTTACCTTTGTACGTTTAGGTGGAAGCGCTTTCTTCCTTAAGTTATGGGGAGTTACTTTTTTTGTCCTTTGCGTGCAAACGCATTTTATCATTTGTAATGACTATACTTTCAAAATAAATAAGAATTAAATGCTCACAAATGAAATATAGAATCATTTCTTACCTTTCGAGGCCTCGGTGCAGCCACTATTTCCGGAACTGGTTCATTTAATTGTAAAGAATCCGGGGTATCCTCAGTGCTTGTGGTGTCTATATTCCCAAAAAATAAATATCAAATATCATGTTGCGTCACATTTTCCATTCGTACTTACCTTCGTCATGGGGTGCATTTTGACACCTGATGCAAAACAAAACTATTAGAACAAAAAATCAATATCAAATTCGTAATATTTTTCTTACTTTATTTGATCATCCTTGGAATTTTGCATTCTGCATCAGTTCTTAATTTCTATTTGAAATTAATGCACAACAAAATTTAAACATAAAACAATATTGAACTTAATATTTTTAATACTATGAATAAGTAAAATGTAGAACCAAATCCAAAATTGGATGAATGGGTTTCGACTTGTTTCTAATTTAAATAATGCAGGTAATTCTGTATGTTTCTATAAATCTCCAAAAACTATTTCACAATTATTTATTCTGAAGCTAAGTTTATGTATTCTATTCAATTGAAATATTAATATGACAGAATGACAAATAAATAAAAGCATTGATTTCATTTGAAGAATCTTGTTAAGTATGATTTATCATATTCAAAATAGAAAAAACTTTGAGGGCAGATATGCCTATAGTCTTTGATTGAAATATTACTACTTTCCGGTGGTTCGATCCACACCAAACAATTCACAGAAACACTCTCCAGGCTATGCTAGAGTTTCCTTAAAAATTTCATTAAAATTGATCCATCAATATCTTCTACAATTGGTGTGGCCAGACTATGTTGTCGTTTGATCCTAGTCTAGACTGGTCTCCACAAGGGCTAGAGGCGCCTCATAAAATTATCAACAAAGAAGTGTCAAATACTTTCCAATGGGGCATTTTAGGATAACAAGGAGACTATCATTTTAAGTCCGCAGAAGATTATCATTTTTTGTTTTAGAAGTCCAGTCCTCTTTTGATTATCGAAAGAAAAACTTTTGACTTTGCACTTAGACGGCTATCTTTGTAAATACTTCCTAAGCTTTGAAAGAATGCGAAATCTTATAATATAAAACACAAACTTAAGTAAAGTCTATGAAAGTTTTTTGTTAAGACTCCTCCATCTATAATATTTCATTTCATTTTATTGTATATTGTTTTCTTAAAAACATTCAACTTAATGTGTTCTGGTGAAAAACAAAGTAAAAAAAAACTTAAAAGCAGAAATAGAATTTCATGCAAATTTTCTTTTAATTTTATTTTCTTGCCCTTTGCTAATTATAGCGTGTTCTCCTCACTTTGTTCATACACATTTTTAAAATTATTTTCCCCCTAGTGTTTTCGTTTCGTTTTTGTGAGTTTTATGTGTTAATCAAGTCATTTATTCATTTGTTGTTTTAGTTGTTTGTTGTTAGGTTTGTTTTTCTTTTTTTTTTTTTTATAAACCTTGGGGTCGTTATGGCTTAAGAGCGTTTGCTAAATGTGACGAACTGTTTGTTTTTAAGTCAACAAAATACTTATAAGTACGAGTACGAGTGTGGTAGGTATAGTTTGTGTGTTTTTGTTTTTGTTTTTGTATTTTATAGGACAAGTTAAAGCTGTTTCACTGTTCATTTTTTTATGTTATGTGTTGTTTGTTGTACTCTGCCTTCGTTACTATGTTGTTTACTATTGTATTTTTATTAAACCAGGGCCTAAGACCCAAATGACAGGTCGGTATTTTAATGAATGAAATTTTAATTAGTTTCAGGCTAAACAAAAAATATAAAAATAAAAAATATATCATTAAAATCCTAAATACAATATATGTATTGTATATAAAAACTTTTGAACTTGCACCCTAAGTCAAATGACTCATTAAGTTGATCATATGTAAAATTGCTAAGTACAATATCATCAACCAGTTGAATCGTTTCATCGGTAGTCATCAGGTCATCCATCATCATCATCATCATCATCATCAACAACAAAACTAAAATCTCTACTTATTTACTTACTATGATTTTATCAAAATATACGAGTATATTATATATAATAAAGGTAGGAAAAAACCTAGACGGTAGTTGTTCGGTTATTTCCCGGAACTTGAACTTGAACTTGAAATTGTAAGTTGCTATTATTATTCATGCATTTCATGCATTTGTAATTGAAACTGTTTCTAGCTCAAAAATCTAAGGGAGGGTTTGCATACTTTAAAGACAGACAGACGGACATGTCGCTGTACAATTGTAGGAACCAGCCGCCTCGAGCCACTGGGAGGGATAGCTTCCATACAAACAGAAACCCAAATTCATTTTCTTATTAGAAAAACTTTCTTGTTTTTTGTATTTTCGTAATTGAAATGTTGTCTTTAATCAATATCCACCAATCATATAAGTTTCAAAACCCTATGATTACTGTATCGTAAAGCTTCTATACAAAGACAATTTGAAATTCATGTTCTTCTTTGTGTTATCAAAACGAAATTTGGACTCAAAAAATATGTCCAACCTAAATTAACCCACCATACAAATAGCAGGGTCCTAGGATTACTCAATCGTATAACTCCCATACAACCTCTAATTTAAATTCATATTCTTATTTCAAAAACATCTTTGCTTTTCCTATTATTGAACTGATATATTAAGATAGTATAAGTACCTGATTTATATTAACTCACTATGCAAGTTTTAAGGCCCTAGGGTTTTTGAATCGTACAGCTCCCATACAAGCCAAAATTCATACTCATAGTCTTATTAGAACACTTGTCTTCATTTTCGTACTAACGAAGTAGAATTTGGACACTTTAGGGTTTTAATCCATTTTCTCTAGCCATTTAAATTGCAAGATCCTTGCATTACTGGATCATATAGCTCCCATAAAAATCAAAATTGAAAATAATGTTTTCTTATAAAGAAAATTATTTTACTTTTCGTATTATAGAACTGCAATTTAGACAGTATAAATTTCTGATCATGTTAACTAACCATAGAAATCTCATGATCCTAGGCTTATAGGATCATATAGCTCCCATACAAACCCAAATTGAAATTAATGTGCTTAGTAGAAAAACTTTTTTGTTTTTTACATGATCGAACAGATATTTAAACACAATAAGTCCTTGACTTATGTCCATTAACCATGTCAATTTAAAGACCCTAGGATTACTGGATCGTATAGCTTCCATACAAATATTTCGATCTATATGCATTATGAATACTGAATGAATACTGACTCTACCCTAAGCATAACTCAAATTATGTAATAATGAAATAATTCAGTATTTCAAAACACAGGAGCGTAGATATTTTCTTAGGGTGCATTGCCTTCTTTTTTCTTGATTTAAATTAGAATTATGTAGCATACTTTAAAGCGAATAAAGTGCATCTAGTGTCGCAAGATTAGACGATTTCACCTTATCGCCATTTTGTGATGTCTTAATTTAGAAAAGAGAAAGAGAGAAAGAGAGAGAGAGAGAGAGAGAGATTTGCTGGTAGTTGGTTTCAAAGGTCACTCTGAGCCTCTGGAACCAAACCGAAGTCATTAAAAATATTTAATTTTGTTTTTAATGTCATCACACATAAATCTTTAAACAAAAAAATGCTTTGCCTTTAATTTATCATACAATTCTTTTTAAAAATCGAAATTCATTTACATATCTTTTATTGAGGCTGAACGAAACATCAATAATTTTTAATCACATCAAATTCTTTGCATGATGTTTGTTCATGTAAAATAAATTCAGTTGTAAAAAAAATTAATTTATCTTTTGTGTATTTCTCATCAGTAGAAATCAGAAGCAGCATTTTTTTTTTGTTTTATGTTTTTTTTTTTTAATGTGATAATTTTCATAAAGTAATAATTTTTGTTTACAAACAAACAAACAAAAAAACAGAAGCAGCCCAAAATGAAAAAGACAAAAAACACGAAAAATAAGATCAGAACAACAAAAACCCATAAGGGGAAAATTAAAAATTTAAATTATCGTCAGCAAGAGAGAGGGAGAGAGAGAGACGAGTGAGAATAAAAAGCAATATAGCAAGAAGCAGCAGGAGAAGCAAAATAAGTAAAAGATTGTGCCATTAATTTTATGCCTAAATGGCACCACAGCAAAACTGACGACCAAAGAAACTGTAGATATTATAGATACATTACAAACAGATACATGTACATATGTATCTTGTAGGCTTATTACATTAATGTAGGTTTTTACACACACAAACACACACACACACACTCACACTACAAAAAGATGCTTTCATATTTTCATTTTGTTTGCTGTGTTTTTCTTTTCTTTTTTTTTTGTGTTCATGTACATAATATTTTTGCTTTTAATTAAATCCATTAATTGCCTACGATTCCGAGATACCGCAACAATTACGCGGTTTTCTTGTCGTTGTATGCTACGATATACAATAATAAAAGATACAATACAATACAAAAACTCACCGATACGCAGATCCAGATACATATACAAGATACGAAGACAGTGGATAATAGCAGAGACAACAAAACAACAATATTGACTATGAAATGATGGCAATGACAACAATTGTGGTGGTGAAGTGCAAGGTGTGGGGTGGAGATGATGATGATGATGACATGTAACTTTTTGTGTATTTGCATTTTGCAGGCTTTTTTCATCATCATCCATTCGTTTTATTTAATTTCACTCATTCAACATTCGCACAAAATATGAAATAAAATTAATAAAACTGAATATGAAAATAATAACATAAATTTGCATTCGCGTTGACAATTATGGCTTCCGTAAGTGGCTTAAGGCTGTCGAGACAATTAATACAAGAAGATCCACATCATCATTATCATCATAATCATCATCGTCAATAAACAACGAAGGACAACAAACCATAATACTTCATTTCATAAATTTCAGTTGATTTCAAAACTTAAATTGTGTTTTAAGTTACAAAATTCATTTCATTTCAGTTTTGTGAATTCAATAGTAAAAATTTTATGCAACCGAAAGCAAAATAAGTATTTATATGAAATTGAAATCTGAAATCATTAAAATGAATCTTTAAACAAACAATCATATTATATCTACTATATCTTTGTATCTTTGTAATTTATCTTATATGCTTTTTTGTTAAATTTGCATTGTTGTTGTTGTTTTTGTTCTGTTTTGTACTTGTGCCAAACCCAAAAAAGAAAACCTGTCGTCAAACATACTCGCTTAGATACAAAGATACTCGCGTAACTAAATATACACAGATATTTACATATGACAAAAAGAAAAGCTAAATAAAACAAAAAAAAAAAAATAAAACCACACAATATACAATAAGTATGAGTATGAGTATTTTTAAATATGATGTAGTGTCATTTTATTTAGTTGTGCACGTTCAACATTAAATTTATTTGAATAGACAACAAAAACAACAACAACAACAACAACAATAGCAACAACATTGTATAATATCTATGTATCTGAACGAAGGAGAAAATAAGCTAAGCTAAACTAAACTAAACGAAACGAAACGAAACGTGTATCTGTCAGATAGCCTGACGCTCTGCCTGTGGTCGGTCGTCCAATAGTCTACTAATGCTACCTCTAATTGAGTCAATGCTGCTGCTGCTGTTTCTGCGATCCCCGCTCGCCTCACCACTCCCTGCTCGCTAAACTGGTTAACAACACACAACACACAATACAATTATTTATATTCATTCTCATTTCGTTTGTAGATACAATACATAATTATCTGACACAAGACAAACAAACAAATAATGGCAATAATCAAGATTCAACTCGACCGCAAAATCTACAAATACAAAACAACAAAGCAAAAATGCTTAAACAAAACAACTAATCTTTCTTCACAAGCTAAAAAAAAAATGTTGACAATATACCAAAATATAAACAATATATTTTTAAATATTTCATAAGAAAAACCTTTTTCTTTTTTTTGAAATTTTTATAAAATTTTCTTTTTGTTTAAATAAATTATGATTTGGTAAATGAGGGGAATCCAAATTCAAAATTTTTGAATATACTTAGGTAAATACAAACTTACTCGTACATGATAAAATTCAACGTTAGCCAGCCGAGTTGGTAAAGGAGGAAACATTATTAGGTTAGTTAAGATGAGATTTCCATAAAGGAGAAGATCTTACAAATTATAGTTGAAGGTTTGAATTTATTTTTGTTGAGTCTAGCAAAACCGATTTCGAATCATAAATAATTTTATAAGAAATAATAATGATATCTTTCTGATGTCAGATGTCATTTCGATACAAAATAAGACTCTCTCTAAAGGTCCCTGTTAGATGGTCATATATAAGTCTTATAAGAAGTTCAGTTTCTCGTTTCATTTCAGTTCGAAAAAAAATTTGTTTTTCCAGGATCCATTCAGGTTTCATTGTCCTGAGTCGATTTAGTTGTTTCTAGAGCCCTGAACAGATTGTACTCATCTTACGCTTTAAGTTCAACACATATTTTAAAGAAATCTAACATGATCGGAAGGGGCGAGACACGAAGTACTTGTTCATAAGCACTGAAATTAAACAAAGAGATCTGGCCACCTCGTCAGTTCTCAGTCACTGTTTCAGGTCTCTGTCCCTGTTTCAGTTCTCTGTCCCTGTTTCATTTATTTTTTCAGTTTTTTAAATGTAGAAGAAGCTGATAGTGCGACTGAAACTGAACTGAGAACTCGTATAAAAGACCCTTAATGGAAAGAAAAATCTTCTGTCACCGGTCTTAAAAAACCTTGAGATTTTGATTGGAAATTTTATTATTTCTGTTATAATAAGATTCACTAGTTCGTCTTAGAACTCTTGGATGAACATGAAAAATATACACTTAAATTATAGTCCACTATAACAGTAAGAATGCCGCTCGCAGAATATTCAAGAATGAACCTGGAAAACATAATCATATAAAAATAACATACAGTTCAGTCCACTATATAGAGTCTATCGAAGGAAGCTCATGCCGGCACAGAATGTTCATGAATGGCTATGGCTACTACACTGACGGCTCTGCGACTAAGCAACTAATAGGATATACAATGTTATACCAAAAATGCACAAAGAAAGAATAATATACAATTATGCTCTATGAAATAAGGTTTTGAAACATATAGAAGACCATCAGAACAGACAAAAGCCTATTGCTCATGGGATTTTCCAAATAAAAAAAAAAAAAAAAAAAATTAATTATTAGAGAAAACTCATTACGGTTTCCAAATAAAGGACATATACTATTGTAATTCATAGAATAGATATAATTACGGGCAGGTAATTAGAAACACACATAAAGGATTTGTCTTCTATTCAATTGACCTACATGGTAATGCAAGTCCAACGGGAAAGAAGGGAAAAATTTATTACAATAAACTCGGTAGTAAATAGCAAATGAAATACTTTACCGTGCTCTCACCGTGGACTTATGTACATACTCGTACTTACAATATTCCATTCAGAATGAATATAATTGGCTTGAATGTTGGAGATTGAATTTTAATACTGCTTACACTACAAATGTGTTCAGTGTAGGTTATAACATGTTGATCTCATAAAGTTATTTTATGATTAAAGAGACTACGACCATCGGTTGGATCATGTTTGACCGTATGTCTGTTTTTATTAAAACTACAATAGTCTCTTGTGTATTGACCTTTCGAAATTTTTGTTGAGTCGACTTATTGCCGTACATGATTAATAACAAAACTATTCGATTATCAGAAGAGATACCGAGATGGCTGGTGACTGCGCTAAAAGAGGATCGGGCACTGCACATTTCTCTAGCAGTTGCGGACCTAACAAGACCCTTATAAGATATTCTTGCAGGGCTTGAATGACGATAGCAGAGATACTTTGTCTTTGCTACCAGCAAAAACAGACCTCCAAACTCCTAAACTTTAACAAGAAAACGATTCGGATGATAAAAGGAGTTTTTAATGGGGCACTGCACAATTGGACTGTTGGACCAAAAGTTGCACTTTCCACATCAAGAGTTCTGTCGCAGCTGTCAAGATGAGGAGGAATCAGAAAGCATTTAGTACCTACAGTTTGACTGCCACCGGCTCTTTTCGTTAGGCCGACACGCTTTCTAAGGTGACCTTTCTGTGCTGATTTGTGTTGCTTTTAGGGGTGACCTCCCGAGCACAACCAGTACTACCTATTTTTATACCTCTTTGGATATTATTATTTTTACATTACTATAATCTATCATATATTCAAAAGTCAAAATTCTTTATACACTTCTGATTGCATAAAGGGTACTTTGTTTTCATTAAGAATTTATCTTATTGCTTTCTTATAACATTGAAATGTTTTTTATATTTTCTTTTTTTTTAAATTTTTTTTTTATTTTTACAATTAAATGTTTACATCACACAACATTCAATATACTCAAACTTGTCGGTATCTAAATTGAAAGATCTTTCTATCTTTATATCTCTCTCTCTGGCAACTTTGAATAATTACAAAATCAAAAGTAATTTGTTGAACACAAAATACAAAAACAAAAAATAAAAAAAAAAAAATAAAATGGAAAAAAAAATTGAAAAAATAATAAGTTAAAAAATAATGTATAAAAAATTAAATGAAATCTATTTATAAAAATCTTGTGCAAATTGCTGGTAGCTCATTTGTTTGCATAAGACTGAATCTGAAGCTGTCGCTTGAGTCATTTGAATCACTTATTAATTGATGGGATCAGAATGGAATCAGGAGAACAAAAACGATTTGTTGGAAGAGGGCGATGAAGGAACTTGTATTTTGTGTTGCCAGTGGGCGTAATTGACACGAGTAACAGCAGTAGATACATTTGCCCCGCCACCTGAACTCTGATCTATCTATTTATTCACAATACAACAATGCCTTATAATAAATATATCTTATAATGTAATTAGTGTGTGTATATCGTTCATTATACCACAAGTGTAGAGTACAATAGAAGTATCTGAGTATCTAAGCAAGTAAATAGCTAGAAATGCAATCAAACAATCAAATTGAGTCGGCAAACAACAAAGCAAAAATCTATCTTCTATATACATAAATGTGAGTTGAGTTCAGTTGAGTTGAGTTCAGTTGGTTGAGTTGCTGATGCTGAGGACTGGAGATTGGGACTGAGACTGAGACTTGAACTGGGACTGGGGGAAAGAGAACAAGCTAACAAACACTTGTAGTATGAACGAGTATCTGTACCTGGTTGATGTTGACGACGTGCTTATTTAATTAAAATTTATTATTATTACAAGGAAATTGCGGTTAGCGCAAGCGTATGAGGGCGCACATTGTATTTTATGGTGTTCAGGAGATTGGGTGGGGGTTGGGTTTGATATCTTGGGTTTGGAAAACAGGTTGAAACACCAACACCAAAAACAACAAATGACCACATCAAGCGAATATAATCAACTAATCATTTTGGTTGCAAATAACAATGAGCTTGCGACTCTTGAGGGGCAAAACAGGTTGAATTGAATTGAATTGAGTTGAGTTGAGTTGGAGTAGATTGGATTGCCTCCTAGTGGGGGTCTGACTGAATGACTGACTGACTGAATGAATGATCTTTTGTGTGTGCACCCAAAAGGTGGAACAAATCAACTAAATGGCAATAATCCCAACACTGAAAAATTGACAGACTAGACGTCGTCAGTCATCGGTGCTTTTGCTTATTGTTCTTGTTGCTGTTGATGTTGTTATTGCGCTAGTGAGCTCACGTAGACCATTTGGTCGCATGTATCTAGATACTTAGTATCTATACTGATTGTATACAGTATACAGAATATTGTATATTGTTTCTAAATGAACAATAGGCGTTGAATAATGGATGAATTTGGGTAAAATAAAAAAAAAAAAAAAACCTCTAGAATTATACAAATAGAAAATTACAGAAAACTGAAAACCACAAATGCTTTCAATACTTCAAACAAAACAATAAGCAAACAAGCAGCACAAAAAAATTAAAAAAAAAAAAAATTGCAAAATCAAAAAAAAAAAAAAAAAATTCAAAAAACTTATTGAAAATTAGTGAACCAAAAACAACAAACAAAAAAAAAAATAAAATAATAATTCTTCAAGTTAAATTATTGTTTCAAAATGATTTTTCTATTGGACAATTTTTTATAATATTTTTTTTTTCTTTTTTATTTTATTTAAGTTTGTGCTGTCACTATTTTTCTCTTTCATTTTTCTTCGTTTTGATTTTGGGTTATTTTCCATTCCAAAATGTGAACGTAGAGTTGAGAACATGCATGCAATAATACTCTATTTTTAACTCAAAAATTAATATTGAAAAAAAGACTTAAAACATACAAGAAAAAAAAAAGACAATATTTTAAGAAAAAAAAAAAAAACAAAACAACTAAAATTCTTATGATTAAGAATAATTGTAAATGACTTGCAAATTTGTCTACACATTAATTATTCTTTCTTTTTTTATTTCTTCATTTTTGTACCATATTTCCGTGCCAATGCCAAGGAGAATGAAAAGAGATAACCAGGTGTAGTACAATACATTCTAGAACTATGAAATAAATTTAGTGTGGTTAGAATGAATAAAATGCTAAGTAGACTATAGTCATTGATGGATGATTGATCATTAGAGAAATAAAAAAAATATGTAGACTTAAGGCAAAAAAGAAAGGACATTCAGCGAATATGTATATTGTATTTAGATACTTTCAACTTTCTATTATCCTAAGCCTACCCTCTTGCAACTTACAAAGCAAACTTCACGGATGCGCAATGCGTGCAAATCAGAGGCAGATTATCGTTTCGGCAAACGAGGCTTATGGCTAAGGGCGCTTAGTTGCAATGCCCCAAATTGAATTTTTAAGTATTTCATTATTAATTTGACTTACTCATACAGCATTTCAACATAATCTTAGGGTCTTGAGATTTACATGGTTGGTGGACATGGTTTAAGAATTTATGGCTATCCAAATCACATTTCGATAATACAAAATCGATTTTCTAAAAAGAACGTTAGTTTGAATCTTCTTTTGTATGGGACCCAGTAATTCAAGGACCTTGAAATTTTGCACGATTCGTGGACAGACACTTCTACTGACCAAACTTCAATTCGATGATACAAATAACAAAAAAGAACCTGAATTTGAATCTGGATTTGTATGAGAGCCATTCGATTCAGTAACCCGATGGTCTTGAAATTTACACGGTTGGTGAATATGGGTCAGACTCTTATAGTGTATAAATTCCAGTTCAACAATACATACATAAAACAAAATGGTTTTTTTGTAATTGGATTTGTACGAAACCCCTTTTCGTCTTTGAAAAAGTAGATTTTTTATGAAAAAATCCATTTAATACATGCAATTTGTAAAAGTAGCATTTCTTCAATTGCCAAATTGTGCACACTTTTGAATTTGAAGTTTGAACACCCGGTAGTATGTGGGAGTGTTGAACAGTAGTCCCCACCCTTTCCACAGTACTAAAGAGAAGGATCCATGCCTATATCTATACAAAGAGCTTCTTATTAACATTTGGGACGGGACTCTTCAACGCCGACATCTGAAATAAACGAAATCCTCTGCGACATAGAGATAGAGATGGAGAGCTTAAACCTGGCAATTTGAGAGACAGGGGGAAAAAGGACCAACTTTTTTTGGAAAATTTGAGTAATCCCAGAAAATGAGGTAATTTGATTAGGCAAGAGAGCAAGGAAATAATATCTTTTTGTTTAACGTACCTACGATTCAACCATCTTACACCAATTATACCAACGAAGTAGCAAATAATTCCGGCTGGGACTTAGATTTTTATGGGATAAATTCCAATGCAGCTCATTTTAACATAATATGTTTTTTTAGAATGTAATCATCATAATGTAGTTTGCAAACGTAACATTGGATATTCAGTTAATCCATTACAAAATGATATCTTTGTCAAGGTTTCATCCATTTCACATACGTATATGGTTAAAATTAGACTGCGGAAACAGTATGGATTGGATTGTGATCTATTCTAGTATTTAAATTTCTATCGATTAAATAAAACTGTTAAAACTTGTTAATTCATAGATATATATATATATATATATATATATATATATAACGAGTTTAATCATGTAAAAAGACTAAGAACTGCTTTCATTCCATTAAAATTTACAATATTTAAAAACCCATTGAAAAAAAATGTTGCATACCGACGGGGTTTACAAAACTTTTTCGCCAAATTTTGCTTAAAAATTCTATTAAAAGAAAACCAAAAAAGAAAAAAAAAAAGGAAACCGAAAAGAAATGCACAATTTGTGGATTTAGTCAATTCAAAAATGTTTGATTGCTTAGATGATACGATTGAATCAATTTAAATGTCTATTTAACAATGGATGGGGTAACAGTTCCTTTTTCATATCATGGGTCAAGTGACTTTCATTTGTCATTTGAGGAGATCAAAAATTTAAAAATTTTTGTATTTAATTCATTTT
Organism: Amiota minor; assembly: GCA_037043295.1. Lineage (NCBI taxonomy): Eukaryota > Metazoa > Arthropoda > Insecta > Diptera > Drosophilidae > Amiota > Amiota minor. The sequence goes on from JBAMAW010001063.1 coordinate 2,137,809, forward strand.
TAAAGCAGTTTCAAGTACTTTATTTTAAAATAAAGACAATGAAAGATTGATGGACTTGTTCTCGAGTTATAGCATTTTGTATATTTATTGATTTCATATAAAACTCAAAGTCTTAATAGTAAAACTTTCACTCTAATCGGTCTAACAGTTCATTCATGAGTTATGAGTTATTTTGCATCAGACTTTCTGGAAGAAACACCAGACGAACAGAAGGGAAGAGAAGGTGGACACGCAATTTTCAAGCGATTTCCTTGATATTAAAAACCAAAATCTACACTGAATTAAATAAAAAAAAAAATTCTGATTAAAGTATCAGGTGAATAAAAAATCGCAAAAAGTGGCTTTGATCAAATCAAAAAAAAGTTTAAACGCTTCTGTATACCTCGGGAATGATCACACCGATTTAGATGAATTCGATATACATAAATGTAATGCTTAAGAAAATTGATTCTTTATTCATTAACATGAATCTAGAGCCGGTTCCGGTAAAAAAACGTAACAAATATATACGGCATATCATATAGTTTTAATGGGCGGATTTTCGAAAACTTACAAGTTCTGGTACATGGATTAGTTCTCCATGGATATATTCGAACGGTCATTAAAATCTTTCCAACCAGTCTGCATATATACTTACTTAATTAAACATATGCATTTAGTTACATATTCACATTGGAAATTTAATATCTTTATTTAATATTTAATTTAATATATTTGATATCAAAAAGTATTGCATAAGCACGGGGGGCAATCGATCAAAATTTTAGTACAAAATTCGGCTGGGAGTATCGAATAAAAAATGCACAGAAGGTGAATTGTAAAGATCTCATTAGTTATATTTGGGGAACTACAGAACCGATTTTTATGGGTGAAGTTTCATGGGAAAACTTAGAAGACATTGGTTCATTATTTGAGCTATCCATAGAATTAAATTTGGAACATTTATACAACCGGCCAATGAGGATATCTTCTTCTATTATTAAATATACTTTTCATGACAATCGAATCAATCCTTATGAAGTATGTACAATAATATGATGTCTAGTAAATAGAGAAGCTCGTTTGAGCTCAAAAACTGAGGTACTAATATGCATACATAAAGACGGAGTAAGATGGACATGGCTTAACCAAGAATATATATACAAACTTTATGGCAAACTTACTATTCACTAAATATTGCAACTTTTCATTAAATTCGAATTCGACTCAGAGTTAAATTGAAACTGAAATATTTCTAACATTAAGTTTTAGTTGCAGAATTACTACGATTGTATTGCACAACAAAGTTTACAATTTCAAATGATATTATTACAGTTTATTATTCTTTTAACTTTTGACATTTCACACATCAAATTAATTTTGCCTATTTTGTAAAAATGGAAATAGACATTTTAGTCATAAAATCTAATCATCGAATCAAATTCAAATTATACAGTTTTTAAATTTATTTTACACGAGTACATAAAAATCAGTTACACTTTACTTTATTGTTCATTCGTAATGCAGTCTGAGTCTGAGTCTGAGTATTTCCATGCACAACATAAAGTTATTTTCACTGAAGCTAAAAATAGCAAAGATTTTAGATTTTCTTATATTTAATAAACCCAAACAATCACATTTTTTGTATAGAAATTGATAAAATGGAAAAATCTATGGTTAATGAAGATAAAAAAAAGTAATGATGAGGAAATACTAGTGCAAGGATTGGATCAATTGGATCATCAAAAAAAGTTAAATGTTCGTTTCTTCATGATCAGTAAACTCGAAAATTATTTTACTGATTGCTTTAAAAAATTTGATACAAAACATTGCATTTAATTATGAGTCAATTATTTTAAATTTCAATGTCTTCAATTGAAATTGAAAAGCAAAATTATTAGATCTCCTCTTGAAATGCCAGTGCCTTACACACACAACAACTTTTGTAATTTGGTAATATCAAATATTGAAATCAATCAAATCTTAAGGCAAAGAATGAAGATATTGGGGAACTTAACAATATTATAATTTAATAAGATGCATTCTCATACATAAGTTCAATAACCCACATCACAGAATAAATCCAATTTTTATATTTAAATTCTAGAACGTTCAATTTTTTTTTTTTAGTACACAATAAATGAGAAAATGTTTCAAATATTTGTATGCCGAAAATGAAATTACTTACCTTTAGTTACTCGTTGTTAAATGAAATTAATTGAGATCTAACTATTTTCTGAGTTAATGAGGCATTTCTACAAAATGTATACTCGTATATACAATACTACATAAGTATAGACAATATTATATTGTACAATAGTTAGAAAATCACATGTAAATAATTTTCTTTTTTTTTTTTTTTTATTTCAATTGATTTCTATAATTGGATAGATCGAATGATCGATTGATAAATATCTAATTACACTACTATGGTTAGTTTTTGTTAATGTGAATGTAGTACAATAATAACAAAAACAATAAACTATATTGTTAGTAAGGTAAATTCTATCCACTTTTTCTATTTTAAGATGAAAATTTTAACATTTCAAAAGAAGAACCAATTACATTTCTAAAGGTTTTGAGTTTTTGTTTTTTTGTTTAAGTGAAAACCTCATTAGGCACAATGATCCATTTCTGAAAGGAATTAAATAAAAATATTTGTTTGTATTATACCCACATGGTATGGATGTTCTTTCTAAACTATATATCGATATTTATTCGAGAATTATTGTATATATCGATTTTGTAATTTATATTTTGATTACATTGCCAACGCTATGATTCTACCTATTCCAATGGCACAAGATTCACAACAAGCGTCAGTTGCATCAGCTTCTTGATTAGCAAAACTCTGTATACTAGTCGATAGACACAATTCCAACAAGTAGAATTCCTTTTGTCACTTATTTGGAGGTTACCATTTAATTTCGTCTCTGCATCCTTAGAACTTCAAAACACAAACAACAGCTGGTCGCCTTTAAAATGCCGCAAAAAGTTGATAGGTGTTCAACCCTATTACTAGTTTTAAGTTTTCACTTCGGTCGACCCCATGAGTGCCTCTTTCAATTAATTTTTAAGAGTGCGAGATAGGGGGGAATCCCTTCGGATTTATAGCTACTGACGTGACTACGTCTGTGGTGTATCCACCAAACTTCCTTCCTTTAACTATTACTTCAGTGTAGGCATTCAATGACTACATTCTACGAGCACTCAAAACATCCCGCTTAGAGCACCAAACTCATTCTCTGAGTCTACCTATGACTACGATCGCCACATTTTTAGCCAGCATCATACTTTAGGCTCGTCTTCTCCCGCAGAGCTTAGTTCTGCTTCAGTATGTCGTGTCATCACTTCTTTGTCATCTCATGCATTTATTTGGCTGCACGGTATGCTGTGGGCAATTAACATGCCCATTGACTCGAGGAACTCAGAGTCATTAGGCCCGGACTCTTGTCGAGAGTCCCACTGTCTTTCCACAGTTTCCATGCACTTTTATATTTTGCATGCTCAATTGGCTGTCGGGGAGCATCGTGAGTCTGGGAAAATGAGGTTGTCAGGCTCATGTCCACATATTCATGTAGAATGTGATGTACCGGCTCAGATTAGATGCCTACATCATAAGCCACCATACGTATGTTTATTCTCTGATCATCTAATGTCATCGGCAATTTCTGGCGTGAACACTACGGGAGGGGTTTGGTTTGTTCGAAATAACACGCTGCACGGAGATCTCAAGATGGCGACGTTAATCTGATAAAGCTGATCAAGTTATACAGCAGTCGTTATCACACAAAGCTTCTAATGCATCTTAATCCACTGGCTTCACCCACACGATCCCTCGCTAAAAAAGAAGTAACAACCTTCTCTCTCCTCAAATAAACGATAACAAAGTCAAGCACTGGGCACATTTAATTACATATTCTTATAACCATAGAAATATAGAAATGAAAGAAATGTTTACTGCGATAAACGTTGAGAAATAAAATTAAAATTACATGAAATATGAACGGTTTAAAAGGCAGTTAATATTCAGTGAAACCAAAAGATTTCAGTGATTATATTGTAGTTAATTCCCCTCTTATTGTATTAATCTACTGTGTTGTTATTTTACTTGTACTAAAAAACAAACAAACAAAATTAACAATGATGATGTTAGATACTTTTTTTTGTTCACATTTTACTCAAATGTTGGAAAGTAAAAATTATAAAATAAAAAAAAGTATCTACATACAATATATAAGTTTTTAATTCAACATTTGCTTGCCTTTTATACAACAACATCATTTCATTCTAGCAATTAATTTAATTGCATGTCATTTTTGCCGGAGCGGTTTACAAAAAAATAAGTATATATATATATATATATATTTGTACATATATATACATCAAGATACAAATGTAAAATACTCATATGTACGTAAATATACCATGTAATATGTATGAATTTGTACAGTGGGAAGCAAAACCATTCGGATGTTTGTCACTTTTGCCCTCAAATTGCTTTAAATACTTTACGGATATTTGAAAATTAACCAAATTAATGTCAAAATAAATAATAATAATTTATATAAAAAAATTGTATTTAAGAGTAAACATATGGTTCGTAATAAATTATATAAACATACAACCAAGATTCCAATATTAAGTTCACAGATCTTTATGGTATATTGCATTTTCAATGCGTTTCACCATATTTTCAACCACATTTTCTATAGGTTTTTTTTTTTTTTTTAAGAAAGCTACTCCATGCAGCTTCCAGCCTTTCCCAAACCTCATCAGTATTTTTTGGTGCTTTGCCATAGGTTCCCAAACTATTTTTTACGATTGCCAATAAGTTCTCGTTCGGATTGTGGTCTAAGCCTTGCGCTGGCCATTTCAATATATGAAAACTTTGACTTTGTAACCATTCGCTGTTGAAAAACATTGGATTAAATAATACATTTTCAATCCTCTGCAGTCCAATTTCTGTGGTCTCAGACTAGACTTCAGGCGTGCTATTATCTTATTTTTTAATCTATAAAGAAGGTTTCTTCTTTTTGACGGCGGAAACATGACAAATTCTTCACAGTGCTCTTCTATTATTTAATTCACTCACAACTGAGTTAAGTGGGTCTGGGTATTCTGAAACTGATAGTAGAAGAGAAATAAATGCATCTCTTATTAAATAAATATGATAATTTGAATATTATGATATGTTACAATAAGGTGAATAGCATAAAAACCTTCTCCATGCAAGAATACATACATGTACCAATTTTTATAATCATCGGTCAAACGGTTTCGGAGTTTATCGCTCACATACTGTTTATTCTATCCATTTATATTCAATATTTCGACTAGCGTACCTGGGAGGCGTTACAGCGCCACCGACGTTATATTAATGCTTGATATTTTAGTATCACACAAGTGGATAAACAATAAACATTCAGCTAGACATCAAGAATTTATTAATTCTTTTCAAAAAAATATAAAAACTGGTGAGTTCCAATAAATTGGGTTCCATGAAAACCTTCTCCATGAGAAAATAAATAAATGTGGCAATTTCCATGTAAAAATTTGATGCATTTTCAAATGCCAGTAAAGAATTAAACTTAAAGATAAAAGTGACAAACATCCGAACGGTTTTGCAGGCCACTATATGTACGAATATGTTTGTTTCTACACTCATATGAACACACTAAATGAACTAAAATGTGATTTTTTGTTTCATTTAAAAGACTTGTACTTGTATCTATGTACATACATATGTACTTATCTATCTATGCATAGATGTATGTAAGTAGATACTGACTTACATTGACAACATCATAAAAAGTTATGGTTTTTGTTACTATTTGTTACTATTCCTATTGCTTTTGTTGTTGTTGTTATTATGATTACCAATGCGTTTGTTTTTGTTATTGTTGTGATTGTTGTTGCTGTGGCTATTGTTATTGCTATTGTTATTTTATTTATGTGTTCATTCGTGTCCTAAAGCAAAACATGTACCATATATCTGTATCTGTATCTGTATCTGCATCTGTAACTGTGAATTTGTATCTGTTTCTCTATATGTTTCTGTATTTCTTGTATATAATTTACATTTAACTTGGCAAACATACAAATTGAAATGTAATGATTATATTGTATCTGCTAGTAAGTACATGCAACAAGATACATTTCTACAACAGAAACCATTATTATATTGTTATTGTCTAAATGAAACAAAAATTCATATTATTAAATCAAAAAATGAAGGAGAAGGTGAAGGTGAATGAGTACATTTATTTATTCTACAAAATAATGAATAGCTTAATTTCAATGATCATATCTTTGTATATAAATATGTATAACATTGTAGATATATGGGAACATATGTGAAATGATATCTTATACAATAATATCACGTATGTTACTTGTGGTCCATCGATCAAAAACTTCTGGTTCAATTGAAAATGATGATCGATGAATCAATTTGATGACCAAGACTAGTCAGCCAAAAAATAAAAGAAGTAATATGAAGGTTCTATCTGGCATCACTGTTTTCAAAATTCACATGATTTCTGGGTAGTACCAACCTTCCAAAGACATGTGTCAAAAATTCATAACATTTTGACAATTTCTTTACAGGTTACAGTCGTTTTAGAGGCCCTTGTTTTGTAATTTTCTAAATAATGAAACAAACTAATTTTTCGAGTTTTGATTAGAAACATCCATAAAGCAAAGCACGGCGAGTGTCCCCAATCTATCAACATGAACCAGTGAACGTTACTTTATTGTGTTTTAACATGGTCATGTAAGCACCAATGAATCTGAACTTTCTGTTCTCACAAACTCGACATTTGTTCCGGAACATATAAAAAAATGTCCAGAAAATAGTTTTAGGATGCATTAAAGTAAAGTCAAATGAGATAACTGACACCTAAAGGAGATCAGAAATTAGTGTGTGTTTACAAATTTACAAGAAAATTTAAACATGGATCCATTACTCGACACCAGAATCAAAAAAATTCGTCACATGAAAGTCTTACAAAGTCCTCAAATAATGTTGGCTAGGTTATGGCATCCGTATTTCGAGACAAGTGTGGTATTTTGTTCATTGACTATCTTGATGAAGGTAAAGCAATCAATAGGGAATATTACAAGGCATTATAGGGTTGATAGAGTGTGATATGAAACAAAATAAAAAAAAAAAAAAATCCTCACATGCAAAAGAAAAAAGTTCTGTTCCACCAAGACAATCCTCGTGTCGTGTCAGTCGATGAAAATGATGATTGTATTGAATAAATTATGCTGTGCCCTCACTTACTAGACTCTCAAGACCTGGCTTTGGAGCGAATATTTCACTCTAGAAGGTAAAAATTGGGTTTCTATGTTAGACCAGTGACTTATTAAGTGAATGGTGACTTATCTAAAACGATACCTCAAATTTGAAAACCATTTATGAAAAACTTATTAATTATTGATCTTTTAATATGGTAATGCTGTCTTCCGGTATCAGATTTGAGAAAACCATAATAAGAACAGAATTTCAGCAATATTTTAGCACTCTACGAGGAGCCATTTGTATGGTGTATGTCTTATTCAATAGTGATGGATAGACAGAAGATGGGACAATGAATAGGTTGTGTCCCCTCACAGTCTTTATGATCCTTTTTGAGGTTTCCAAAGCATGAATTTATGCTTCACCAACATCAATCTAAAATGATATTACTACACCACACAAGTGTTGTAATGAATTTGTATATGAAATGTGTGTTTTCTTTTTCTTTTTTTTTTTTTGTATAGAAAATTATGTGTGTCTTAAGTTTTACTAAATGAAAATTGTTGGAAAAACTCACAACAGACCAAATTTTGGTTTCATCACACTAACCAACAATTTATTATAATTTATTTACAAAGTACATATTCTGTCCCAAAAGTTAAAAGTTTTTTACATGACAACTTTTTCATTAGCTTCTCAATTGAAACTTTTCAATAAAATACAAACATTTTTATACAATATTTATTTAAATTTGTTGAAAATGTTTAACGATTTTTTATTTTTTGTTTTTGAACTTTTTTCCTTTTTGCTTTGCGGTTATTAAATGAAAGGTTTAGAAACTTGGTTAGAACCAAACTTAAAATTGTTCTATCTAATACAATATTTGTTTTTGTCGTTGTTGTCGTTGCTTTAAAAGCAATCTGCGGTTGGCATTGTTTCGTGTATCTTATCAAACACAGCAACAAGAACAAACAAACAAACAAAAAGAAACGAAAAAAAAAATTAAAATCAATGAGAAAAATGAGGAAGAAAAAAAAGTGTTGAGAGAACAAAAATCGAATACAATCAAAATTAAAACAAATAAGAACACAAAAAAGAAAAAAAAAAACACCGGTGCGAATGACAATAATTACAAAAGTATCTAAAACTATGAGTAATTACGTATACCAATGCAGAGTACAAAAAAGTAAACACGATGACATATTACAATAATTAAAGCGAAAAACAAAATAACAAAAATGAAATGAGAAAAGTTGACAACCAGAACTAACTAACACAACAAGTTAAAGTGCGAGGGTTGTTATGTATATTTCTGCCCTAATAATAAAAAATAAATTTATATATGGGAAACTAGAATACACAGCCCGGCGTCGCACAGGCAACCGAAATCCTTAAACTTGTGTGATCAGTACGATCATGAATAGAAAAGTTGAATTATATTTTTGGTCTTTCATTCTCGCTTCCCCCTGCCGCTTTTTTTTTTGGACAACCGGACAGACACAGAAAAAATTCCAGTGACTTGACAAATGAACAGCAACGTACACCTGGCCTTGTCTTCAGTATTATTGTATTATAGAGTCTTTCAATTTATTCAAAACAATTTGTAGTGCACAGCACTTGAAATACTTTTGAAAAAATGAAACGAATCGAATAATTTAATTCAAAAATTGGTATAGTATCCTTAGGGATTTAACGCAGGCGACCTGATTAATTTAAAAATATGTCTCTAAGCTTTATATGCAACAATTGATTCACCAATTACGCGACAACTGCCCCAAATATCGGATCTAAAACTATCCTATGTCCAAGGCGGGAACCAACTATTCACATACAAAAAATTTCATTGCAATCAGAAGAATGGTATTGCCGCGCATAAGACTCGAACAAACAAACAAACAAAGTTTAATTTTTATATAATAGATATACATACATATTGTGAATCTAAACCATTCTCAGATCCCCTTGAACACACACAAAAAATTTCATCAAAATCGGTCCAGTCGTTTAAGAGAAGTTCAGTGACATACACACTCACAGAAGAATTATATATAAATATAAAGATTGGTTTTATTATTTTTCACAATATTCTCCACTTTTGCATGCTTTTGAACTAATTTTCTAAGCAATTTTTCCACTCCATTTGAGGCAACTCCAAATTATAGATTGGTTCGTCTTTGAATACCCATACAGTCGATTGCAGATTTGTTTCGGGCTCATAAGGATCGATCCATCCATCATTCGTCAACTGTATACTGCGGACATATGTTTTAGTAATATTGTATCTTATTGATGCTTGTCAAACTAATGCACAAAGATCCCTCAATCTCCATTAAGTCACATGACGATCTTACATTATCAGTTCACATATAGCATCGATATATTTCTGGTAAAACAAGCAATTTTAGACGACCATCACGGGATTCATTCTGAAGTGAACATCGACCTTATACTAGGTTTTGAAACTGCTTCAGAATGGTACTATATCGCTGTACAAAAGAATAAAGTTCATCGAAGAACTCTTCTCTCGATAATCCAAAAAATATGATAAATTATCGTACGCATATGTTCACGAATCAATTCCATTTCATTTTTCCCCCTAAGATGAATTTTTCAATTTATTGTAAATAAAACAAATGACATTAAAATGGCAAAATGTTCTAAAGAAGTTATGATTAAAAATATTAAATTATTAATTAGAAACATCACACTTGGCATTGCCAAGGGCAGAATTATAATAAACAACCCTCGTAATGTGTGCGTTTATTATTCTTAGAATTCGAAGGCTTTTAATGGGGCGGAGAACCTTGAAAAACACTTAAGACTACTTACAAAATATTACACACAAAACATAATATTTCTTAGCCAGTTACGACTTAGCAGTAGAGTTTAGGCAAAAGTATTGAATATAACAACAAAAAAAAAAGAAGTTCTAATATTTACTCGTATTAAAACAAATAACTAAGTTCATACAATATTAATCAGATTTCCATTGCTGACATACATATGTGATAGTTTTTTTTTTTTTTTTTGGTTATTGTAGGTCAGGTCTCCTATCATAATTTCATTGTCAACGTTTCTGAGGTTCCAGATGAAATTCAAGTAGAAGTATTTAAATGCAACTCGGCATTAACTTGAAGATACATGTGAAACAGAAATTAAGCTCGAAGATTTTTGGAATTAAAAGACAATTTCTTTGCCAAATATTTAAGAAATTTCCTAAACATTATTTAACTTTGTTTTCATTGACAAATCTATGCGAGCAGGGGTTCCCGTCGCTTATGATAACAGCTAAATCGTTTGGATGCCAATACCGACATGTGTTTGACTTGGAGTAGCTCTGAACCAAGAATTCAGAAGACAGTAAAGAGTATGCATCCATAAATACAGTTCTATTTACTTAAATTTACTGTTGGTGGACCATGGAAACACAGGAATTATGTCAAATGGTCCCTCATCACTAAAAGGTTAAGAACAACTGCATTAAAGCTTAATAGAAATAAAACTTTATTAATTTAAAAAACGGACAATTTGTCATAAAAAAAAAAAAAACAAAACATTGTTTTAAATTCCACCACACAAACTTTGTCAGATTATTCATGTGGTTCCACGTCATTGTTAATTTCTTCATTCCCTTCAATTTTCATATCGGCAATTTCATTTGTAATATCGTCAATGGAGATATTCGGCGATTCCGTCGAAACACGCTCCCGATTCTTCATCATTTCTCTATGAAATTCGATTTCTTCTTCAGATTCCAAAATCTTAAGCTCATGATGTGTTTTAATAGATTCAAATAGATAATTTGCATCTTCTACATCACAGTTCATGTATAGAGTTGTCTTGAATAATGGTATCTTCCAATATCGATGGCCCCCCGTTTCTTCCAATTTATTTTCTTGTAGATCTTCCGCAAAGCATGCATGAATACTATTGCGTTTTATTTCCTCCAATTCAAGACGAAATTTTTGCTGCTTATTTGCATCGCAAGATTGACTTTTAGCACTATCCAAATCAATGGAATTAATTTCTTCCATATTTTATGTGCACGATATTAAAATAAAAATTGTACGATATTTTAAGTAAAATTATTTGTATTTTTTGTTTAAAAATTTAACTTTTTGATGTGAATGTTCGAGCTACTAGATGTAGAATATTGTATAAACACATGGGTTATACATAAATTAATATTATTATAATTTATAAAAAATATCCGAAAAGGAGGCCTTTAAACTTTTTGCCGAAAATCTTAAAAACCTGGAAAAATACATATGTCTATGTTTTCGATCAAACTTAGCTTATAAAACCGCCTAATTAGACTATCTTGCATCTTAAAAACTATCAAGTAAACATTTTGTAAGAAGCTAAGATAAGATAAGGTAACACACACACTAGGTTTAGAGCGATGAAAGAAAAGAAGTATGCAATAGGCAAAATGTCAGTCCCTGTCCGAAAGGAAGATGAAGCCGAAACAAGAGAGTATAATAACTATGTATTGTAAATAAGAGGCATCTTCAACCTTTTGGATCAAGTTAAAATAAAATATGACAAGGGCCAATGTAACCTTGACAACAGTAAATTTTGCTAGAGGACCGCAGACGTTTCCAAACGATAATTGATATGTTTGATCACAACTTCTTTGAAATTTTTGCCATTTTAGAGTCATATCTTTCAACGTGAATTAACCAAACAGGACTTAATTCTTTATGTAGCAATATAGCACCATCCTGAAGCACTTTAAAAACCAGGTACATATAATGAATTCAATCTTAGTCGAAGTTAGCTCCGTGAAGGTTGTCAAAATTCTTTTGTTTGCCAGAAAAAATCGATGCTATGCGTGAACTGATAATGCAAGATCATCATGTGACATAACGTGAGATTGAGGGAATTTTGAGCATTAGTACGACATGCATCAATAAGATATTATATGAACAGTTGCCCGCATAATCTGATAAACACTCAAGAGCAGTCTTGTGACGATTGGTGCAAGAAAACGTTGAAAAAATTCATTAAAGGTACATACATCATATTTGTTTATAACATGTATACCGATGACGAATCATGAATTTTTGCTAATGAGCCCGAAACAAATCAGAAAACGACACACGAACCAAATCCATGTTTGGGGTAACCTGTTGGAGAATATTTTGGAAAACAATGAAACCAATTATGAGTATATAAATTTGTTTGTTCAATGAAATTAAATAATAATTCGGTTCAAATGAAAGAATTCAATTCAAATGAAAACTAGAGATACCCAATAAACAAAATATTTGAATTCACGTTTAGAAGAAACGGCAATCCATAAGTTCCGAAACTGATTTCGACCACCACCCACTTTGATATGTATAAAAATTCTAAAGTCGCCCAAAATGTTTCACTTTAAGTCATCGGGATTAAGTTGGGGAACCAAAAAAAAAAATACAAAAGGAAGAAGCAAGTTATCGGTTTAAATTGGAGTTTAATGGAGATTGCCATGGGAATTGGTTGTACAGCCCTGGTTTCGAAAATAAAATTTTTCTGTCGTTGCCTATTTTGATTGCTTTAACTCTTTCTATTGCTCTTTGAGGTCTCTACTACTCTCTGAGAGCATCCAGCGCCTACAAAGGAATGTTATTGGAATTCAAAATACGAATATTTCTTCAATTTTCAAAAAAAAAAAATGTTGCTGAAATAGCTCTAGTTTTTGTGAAGGATATTGAAAGGGCCTTTGATCGCGTGGGGTTACATGCAGTGCTCAATCGGCTTGAACTTTGGGGAATTGGTCCAAGGCTTTATAACCTTATAAAGGCTTTTATGACCAATCGTACCTTCAGGGTTAGAGTCAACAACATCATCTCTAACACCCACAAACTGATGAATGGCATCCCCCAGGGTTCTCCACTTTCAGTGGTTTTATTTACAGTAGCGTTTGAGCAAATTAACTCCATTCTTTCCAGGTATAAAAACATTAACATATCTATCTACGCCGATGACGCCATCTTCTATACTAAAATCAGTAATACTGATACTGTGAAAAACGTATTCTATAAAATCCTAAATGATTTAGAATCTTGGGGAGCCTACTCGGGAGCATCTTTATCCATCGATAAATGTCAACTTTTGCACATATGCCGGAAACACAGATGTAACTTTCCGGATATGTACCTAAACAACAAATGCATTAAAGTTGTTAAACAACTAAAAATACTTGGCATAACCTTTGACTCCAAACTACTTTTTAAGCAACAATGTATTATTTTAAGAAAGCAATTAGAATCTAGATTAAACATTATTAAATTTTTAAGTTCCAAATACTCCAATGTCCACATAAACACCCTCGTAAACATCACCCGCGCCCTTATGCTCTCCAAAATCGACTATGGTCTCCCTATCTTTGGATGGTGTGCTAAGTCCCATATGAAAAAAATACATCCACCATATCACGCAGCTGTTCGCAGATCGATCAACGCTTTCCCCACATCTCCCACTGCCTGTATCCTAGCAGAAGCCGGGCTACCCAGCATTGAGGAAAGGATTGTGGAAACCACGATGCAGCTAATTCCCAAGCTCTACACGACACCCAATCCACTGCTAGCAAAGGCTTTTGTCGGCATCTTCAAACAAAAGCGGCAATATAAATGCATTTCTACTATCAGACGATGCGTCAAGTATAGTACGGAACTGGAATTGCCACCACCCCAACTTTCCAACTTTGTAAAGCCCAAGCCAGATTGGGCTCGGAATCAGCCCAGCATCAATACCAGTCTGCATGTAGCAGCCAAAAACAATACTACCAGCTCAGAATACCAGGCGAGATTTCTAGCGCTGAAAGAAAAGCTCGGGGATATAAATTGGCTCTACACAGATGGGTCAAAAACACAACATAATACTGCATTCGCTGTTATCGACAATTCGGAAAAGATCATAGTTGGGGGGTCCCTCCCACCTTATAATTCTATATTCACCGCCGAAGCCTTTGCCCTACTAAAGGCTTGCCAATTTGCTATAAAACAAAGCGGGAAATTCGCTATATGCTCAGACAGCCTATCCTCGATATTAGCCATACAAAATCGAGAGCATAACGATCACACAATTCGGGAAATCCAGAAAATTTGCACCATACACCACCAAAAAATCACCATTCTTTGGGTTCCCAGCCACCAAGGTATTTGGGGAAATGAATGCGCTGATGAGGCAGCCCGGCACATCAGCTCTGCCCCAACATACGTCTTCACGCCAACCAGCTCCAGAGATTTAAAAAACCTGGTTACTCGTCATCTGCATATGAAGAAGTTGACAGGATGGGGACAGTTCCTCCACGGGTACTCTTCCATCAACCCAAATTGCGACAAAATCGATCTTCCTACAAACTCATCCAGACGGGCATGCACAGCTTTCATTCGTCTGCGTATTGGACACACTCAAATCACGCACCAACATCTCCTCAAAGCTTCAGATCGTCCACCATGCCCGTTTTGCGGAACTGATCTCACCGCAAAACATCTACTTGACTCCTGCCAACATTTGAAGAGCCTAAGGGTCTCCCTTTTTGGTTCCATATCCCCATCCCAACTTTTAAATACTCCTTCACCATTAAATATCTCCAACATACATAATTTCTGTAAAAAATCCAACCTTACAATTTAATCATTACATTATTACATTATTATTTTACATTAAATCCCTTACAAACTATTATGAAATCGCGAGTCGTAGGCCCAAGCAGCTAGTTACTCGTTAAAATTAGTATTAAGTTTAGTATTATATATTAGATTTAATTATGATAAATAAATAAATAAATAAATTATTGAAATAGTAAACACTTCATTTCATATTAAGTCGATCATATGAAAATATAATAAATCTTTTATGAAATACTTTACACTAAGATGAAATATTTTACGCATTTTAGTCTGATATTGTAAAGTATTGTAAGTAAAAGTGTGATTTGAAGCTCTAGGGAAATTTAAAGCTCATTTAGAATTTATGTAGATTATATTATTATTAAAGGTTTGTGATGAATTTCGTACGCGGATGAGTTGTCACAGCTATTATGAATTCACCCATCACTTGAAAGCAAAGCCACCATATCACTCGAAGTATTAAAATTGTTCTATTTTTGTCATAAAGGAATCATAAGAAAATACTATGATATACACTTTTTTGACTGACATTAAATAAATTAAAAGTCCCATAATGATGAAATCACCATATCAAAGGCTTTTGATCTAATTCTAGTACGTGACATGCAGTCATCACCAAACACATTTTTTTAGCTATTGAAAACACTCACTTGGAGGTTTTTTTAATTTTACGAGAAATTTTAAATTAATTCGCTGCTCGATTTTTAAACTAATCATTTTTCCGGCACTTCTATTACACAACACTCTACTCAAACTATGTTTAAAAGCAAACTAGACTAGACAGAGTGGCGGGATCAAGTGGATTCTGCGCAGTAGGAATCAAGGTCACTCACCATCCATCCCCACTCTTAAAGCTAAAGACAGACGACTGTGGTATACTCAGTCCCGTTACTTAATTGTCACACCTCGTATTTATGATTGTATGCCTGAATATCCACATCGTGTCCATCTAAAACCTAATACCTCAGTTAGGTCTAACTATTTCTAGAAATACGAACAATTGTCACAGCTACCATGAAATCATCACTTGATGTCGAAATCACCGATCATTTGAAATACAAATTATTTCTCAAATTCAAATTTTAAATACTCGTATTACAAACAACAAACTGAGCCAATCAATTCATCAAGCAAAGCACTCATGATTTCTTATGTAGATGACGATCGATGATCATATTGATTTTAATTATAGGTTGCCATTTATATGAAAATAATTAAAAAATATTTAAATATATTTTATTTAAAAAAAGAAAACAAAAGTCATGTGAACTTTAGCATGTTTTATTTTTGTGTTCTTTTCTTATTTTATATAATAAAAATTAATTAAAAATTCTTCTTCATCTTCAATACAATAAATGTATTTTAATAAATATAATAACTAAAAAAAAAAAAATTTGTTAAAATCAAAAACTTTCCATTAGTAGTAGTTTTGGGTAAAACCCACATAATAAGAAACCAACCTATCATTCCTTATTCAATCTCTTCCTCCTTTTATTATACAATAAAATACAATACAATATTTCGTGGATTTTAATTTGGGAAACATCTTTGCTTTTTTTTTTTTTTTTGTTTAATATAAACTGGTTTAGCATTTGGATTTTGGATTGGATTTAATGTTACCTCATTCTCAAATCTCATTTTAATTTTCGGTTTGTTTTTTTTTTTTGCAAGATTTGATTTCAAACAAAAAAGTTTATATCTTTTGGCTTGGATTGCTGGATCCAAATCTACATTTAAGAATTATTCTAAAACATTTTGATTTATTTTGTGTTTTTGTGTTCTCTGTTTGGTTTTGGTTTTTTTTTCAATTTTTGTTGTATATCATTTTTTCTTTATATCTTGTTTTGTAACAAAACAAATGCCCAACAACAATTGAAGCTTAACACAGCAAATGAATGATGCCATGTCTATTTTCTTTTCTTTTTTTAGTATCTTTTGCTTTTTTGCAATATTTTCTGTATTTATTTTTTTTATTTTTTCACATATTTTATATTATTATTATATTATTTTTTGCGTTTCGCTACGGTAATTGTATCTGTACACATATGATTATATCTACATATTCGTACATATGAGTATAAGTATTATGAGTGTTTATGTGTGTGTGTGTGTTTGTGTATGTGCTAGTGTACTTATCAGACCGTTTGTATCTATATCGCGTACATTTATTCAATTTTGCTTTGGCAGACATGTTGGCACCAAACAACATCAACATCAGCAGATGGGGAGTAGTGGGAAGCGATCACGGGAGCAGAGCAAAGCAATGGCAAAGTCAGGCAACATGCAAGCGAACACTAAAAAAACAAATATTATATATTGTATATAGATAGATAGGTAGGTAGGTAGGTAGATATACTCGTACATCATCATGACCAGACTTAGATTCACAATATATGAACATAATATGGATGAACGGTGGACGTTGAAGAAGAGTGGCATGGATGGTTGGATGGATGGTCGAATGGACAACTAAAGCGTAAGTACAAAACAACAAAGATAAATGTATCTATGTAGATTGGAGACAAGCAAAGCAGAGCAGAGCAGAGCAGAGAAAACACGGAACGGTTGGAGAAGCCAGAGAAGTTAATTTAACATTGTAACAAACAATTTTTTTTGAAACCCAAAGCTGTTGTAGAATCATTTATATGTATGTATGTATGTATGTATCTAGATACAATAATACAATACCATACCATAGCATACCATCATGTACTGAATGTACTGTGTCGTGTATGAGTTTAATGTTTGTGTTATTTGTGTTGATTTTCTATAATATTTTTTGTTTCATCTCATCTTCATCTTTTTTCCTTTCTGCTTTTTATGTTATTATTGTTGTTGTGTTGTAGTTGTTGTTGTTGCTGTTGTTATTTTAGCACCCACGTCAATTGCTATCTATCGTTTTGACGTTGAGCTTCATGCCAAATAAATAAACACATGAGACAAAGTGGCAACTGCCAACAGTAACTACAAACCATACATACTAAGTATAAAGAGAAGACACTCAAAAGATACTCACTCACTCACTTACTCACATCTCTGTACTGTACCTTATCATATCTTTACATACAGATACTTTTGTACTGCACTGCATTGAGGATGAGGAGGATAAATCTATCGATATACTATAAATATATGATGAACATGCGCTGCTGCTGCTGCTGCTACTGTTGCTGTTGCTTGTGTTGACCTTGAATGCTGATAAATCTGTGAATGCTCGCTCATCGCATTCATCGCAGTGGCCCTTTTGCCTCATCTTCTAAATCCAATTTCAAATATTCTTTCCTAGTACCAAAAACATACCAATGGATGCGGGATGTTCCTGCTGTTATACTCGTATATCGTACATACATACAGCAGCCTTAGGGTACTTTATACTCAGAATTGTAGTCGATATGGTGTCGATAAGTTCTGGTTTTTGTTTCATGTATCTCATTCTCATGCTTGCAAAACAACTTAGCAAAACGAACAAACGAAAGAATAACAATGAGAAGAGAATACTATATACAAAAGCACAAAAAAAAAAGAAAACAAAAAAGAAAAAAATACAAGAATAAATGGATAAAAAATCTCTGCTGTTCCAAATGGTTTACATCCAAGTCAGCTGGCACATATACGAGTATCTTACACACTTTCATCCATCCATCCATCTATCTATCTACATACGAATGAGTATCTTTCGTCCAAAAGTCCAGCAGCAGCATCCATTGAAATCATCAAGATTTTGTGTACATAGAACGAAAGACGACACACTCGTCGTACAAAATACATAATGCTATGATTGTCTTCTGTCCTTCCTCTTGTCTGTCTGCATCTCTCTATGTATATTACTATACATTTTTGTGTATCTCTGTTGTCTGGTTGTGTTGTCAGATATTTGTTTGGATGGTTTCAGTTACTCCTCCACCACCTTCCTCATATTCTGCTCCATCATCTTTTCTTCTCTTTCATTTTAATCGTCTTCACAGTCACTTCAGCTTTTTATTTTTTATTTTATTTTTTTATTTTTTTTTTTTCAGTTTCATTCGTTTTTGGGCGCTCAACAACAAATAAAAAAGTATCTCAAATGCTTCATCAAAGACATTTTCTTAGCTTATTTTTTATTCATCATCATCATCATGATTCCCCCATCTTCTCTTCTCCCCTTTCCACACCTAATCATCTTCCTATGTAATATAGTGTTTCGTCTCTATTTCTTTGGTGTTTGTTATGATGATATTTTGCAGCTTGAATGGAAAATACCCAAAAGTGTTTAAGTGACATGAAGTATATGGTCGGTCGATTGAATAGCATCATACACAAACATACTACTACACAATAAGATAAGAATACATAAAAAATATTGTACAATATTTAAAAGGAAAAAAAAAAAACAAAAAATGGATTACATGTAAAGAGTTTTTTTTTTTCATTCTATCATATTCGATTTTTCATTTATTCTTTACTCAACTAAAAAGAATGTAAACATATTTATTTTGTGTATTTTACATTTATAAATATTTGAATAGTTTAGTTCAATAATAATTTTGTGAAACCTTTTTTTCATTTTATATATGCAAATTGTATTATCATCATTTCGCTATGCCATTTGCAAGATTTTTAAAGGAGATCCAATAAGAAGAAAGATCCATCCAACCCCATTGTCAACACTTGTGAATGTTTGTAAAGAAATTGAATTGATAATTGAATCAGTGTCTTCTTATTATACTGAGATTAGGTGGAAGAGTTGGGTTACATTTTATAGCATTAGAACAATTTGTATAGAACTGAGCATCGAAGACCCCAATTAACATGGTCCATGATAATGCAAAGAGTATAGTTATGGCCCTTTCCACCTGTACGGCTCAGTAATAAAACAAATCAATGTTTTAAACTCATTTTTCCTTATTATGAAATTATTTTCCATTCATCTGTGTCACCATTTATATGAATATACCTTCTTTTTAAAAATGTTTTTAAAAAGTCTTGATAAATAAATAAATATATACAGAAATTACTGTATTTTATTTTTATATGGTTGAGCAAAACTGGCCTATTAGCAGTCCTGATTATTGCTAAGAAACTTAATATCGACAACAAAATACTTTTAAGCAGCGATTATTTGGATGCCACATGAATTGAATGAAAAAAATTTAATTGACCGAATTTTGGAAACTGGACGAAATTGAACTATTTTTGAAGCAATTTGTAATGGTTGATGAAGTACTTGTATGAATAACATACGAGACTGTTGAAGCTCCGCAAACAATAGCAATTAGTAAATAGATTGGTAGGGTATCATCCATAATGAGCTACTAAAGTCTGGCCAAACGATTGATTTAAATATCTACTGTCAACAAATAATGCGGTTGATGCCAGAAATTTGAAAAAGAGGCTGCAATTGATTGACTGTAAAAGTGTCGTGCGTCATCTGACAATGCTAGACCACACAGATCTTTGACGACCAGGAAAAAACATGGTTGGGATGTTTTAATCCATTCACCGTATAGTCCTGACATTGTAAAGTGAAATTATCATTTGTTAAAATCACTTTTCGCAGGTTCTTAATAAGAAACCCCAGAAATTCTAGACTGATGGAATAATAGAGTCAGTCAAGAAATGGCAGAAGGTGGTCATCCAAAGTTTGTAAGTAGTTTTGAAATTATTTTACCATGAGTCTTTTCTAGCAAATGTTTTTCGAATCAGAACCTGAATTTTAATGTTGGGTTTATATGGGAGGTACCACTCCTAGTTTGCCGATTTGGCTGATTCCAACAAATGTATCGCGCCTTTATCAGAAACTAATAGTGTCTAAATTTCAGTTCAATAGTCCAAAAAACAAAAAAGTTTTTCGAATAAGAACCTGAATTTTAATGGAGGGTTTGTATGGGAGGTACCCTCGCTAGTAATCCGATCAAACTGAAATTTTGACATTATAATTTTTTGATATTTGGCTACCAACCTTCCAAATTTCAAGATCGTAGGATTACTGGATCGTATAGCTGCCATACAAACCCAAAGGTTTCTTGTATGGGGACCACTTTAAGTTTTTGAAAATATTTTAATTTTAGTCTTCGTTGCTCATGCCCGGAGAGAACTACATAATCGGTGAAAATTTCAACTCTCTAGATATTAAGGTTTATGAGATATGACTCGAGGATGAACGAACGGACTGACAACGAATACTCTGCCCTTTCGGTCCGGAACCCAAAAAAATCAGCAATAATCAAATCCACTGACTACATAAGACTTCCTAAGTTTAAGGAAGCAAATGAGGCAATTGAGTTTAGAAGTTCTATTCAAAATATTTTATTCATTCTTATAATTTTCATAGGTCACTGATGACCATCACTGATGAAAGCTCAAAACGATTAAAAGTTTATGATCTCTTTATCCATGAATGAGTGTGGTTTCTTTTTTTAATACTCAAAGTGCAATAAAACGCCACGAGACACTTTTTGGCAACATCCATAAAAAAAAAAACAAAGAACATGAAAAGGACGCCCACAAATGCAAATTCTTTTCTTTATTTTCTTTCATTTATTGGTGTTTGTCTTTTTTGTATACATGCCACCATCGCCATCATCATCATAGTATATTTTCTTAATAATTTAATTTATTTTTATTGTTTTTTCTATTTTTTTTTTTTTTTTTTTTATTATTTTCAAAAGCACAACAAATTAATTTGCAAAATAAAAATAAAAAAAGAAATTTGCGAGAAAATTGCTGGGTTGAGTCGGATGTCTGCAAACATAGAATAGATAAAGCATTCATAATTATCATGATGATCATTAATAGATTCAGTCACGGGAGACGATGAGCAAACGAGGTCATTTACCCGAAAGATGTGAGTCGATAAAACCTGCCCCGGAATTAAAATCGGACCGATACACACCCATAATAATCCCAAACGCCCACTCGAATGATTATTACGCACCTGGGCGCGCGACTTTGCTGCGTTGTTGTTATTGTTATTATTTTATTTTTATTGTATTTTGTTGTTTTCATGCCAAAATAAAATAGATGAAAATACAAATAAAAAAAAAATATAATGGAAAATAGAGAGAGAAAACATTGTCATAGAGAACAACAAAAATATCTCATGATAAGTACTTTATTAACAAATACAATGAATATTTGGTTGGAGTTCATGTGGAGCAAAAATATTAGAGTAAAAGATGTAAACTTCATAAAAAAAAGATACAAGAAAAGACAGTCAAATAGATTAGACATTAAATAGATGGATAAAAAAAGAAAGATACAGAAATATACATTCAAGTATGCATTGGATGGTGGAATGGTTGATTGGATGAGATGTTTGTTGGGCTATCAGCCGGATGAACGAAAATATATACAATAAGTATACAACAAAAAAACACAAAAAAATGAAGAAAATTGTTTATATTGCACATTTCCTTTTGCTAATTAAGGTCACTTTGGTCTAATACGATGAAAGCAAACGACGAACGTCGAATGAATGAATAAACAAACAACAAATGAGTGAGTAAGTGAGCGTCCAACAACAAAACCAAAGCCAAAGCAAAACTCAACTGTAAACAAATTTAATTGCGCTTATCTAAATGTAGGTGAGTGAGTGCTTTTGTCTTATACCAAGTTAGACAGACAAACAGATAGATAGATAGATATATAGATATCAGACTTACCTACATAGACATAGTGTTATGTTAAGATACAATTTATTCATTTGTTTGTTGGTTAATTTTCCCTTCTGTATTTTTTTTCGTTTCATATTCATTCATTAATTCATTAATTTGCGAATGAATTTTTCTCGCCTCTTTCTTTTGCCATAAATTATTGTCGATTGTTAATAAACAAATGTGGAAAATAAGACTAAGACTGCCTCAACACTTTATCATTGCCATCAAAACCACAATCATTCTTAAGTATCTATGTATCTTAAGCTCCTCTATATCCTCCCCCTCCCCTTTTGCTTTGTTTAAAATCAATTCATTTATGTTCTTGTCAGAAAGAATTGTGTGTTGAGTTTGGAAGTGTGAAATTTTTATGAAATAGAAAAAAGGTAACAGTGAATGAATGAAAATAAAAAAAAATAAAAAAAATTGTAAAAATTTGGAAAAAATTTAAATATTTCTTTGCCTTCACTTATTTTGCTATACATATGTATTTCCTTTCTGCCTTTTATTTATAATAATTTATACAAAACAAATTATTTACAGCATTTATGGCGCAATCGAAATGAATTGAAGTGAAAGAAACATAGATGGATGGATGGGGTCTTAGAGACTCTTACAAATCGAAAGAAATATATATATGTAATCCATTAATTTCATTTCGATTGTAAACAAACATTCTAACAATCATTTTATATGCCATTAATGTTGTTGTTATTGCTATAGGTCACTTATAAATTAATGTTCACAAGAAAATCAAATTCAATGTGTCAAAAGGAATGAAAATTTATTATGAAAAAGTACAGACCTCATCTCATATCATATCCCTATGAGAAAAGGTGCTAAAATATTGTATATTTCAAATAAAACAAAAACGAAAAAAGAAAACCTTGAGATACAATACTATTAGAACTAAAATGTGAAAAGTTTAATTGAATATGGAATTTTTCATAATTACAATATTTATTTATTACTAAGATGGCATGCTGAGATTAAGAATTGTACATTAAAAGACAACTGATGAAAAATGACCTATGCGTATTTTCTTCTACCTATGCAGATATAAATAAGTACATATATATAATATAAGTGAGGGGGATGAAAACATCTTCAGCCAGAGATAGCTTATACTTAGCATCTTTGATATCAAAAATGATGACCGGATGAATTCATGACTTTGATCTATCGTTGGCAATCATTATATTTAATTGTAAAAAAAAGAATTGTTTCCATTTAATAAATACAAAAATTCTTGTCTATCAAGATAATCATGAATGAAGCATTTGCCATAGATTTAACGACCTTCAATTATAATATTTTGTATTACCACATTTACTTGATGAAAGTTGAGAGAAATAATGTTTAAAAGATATAAAAAAATCTTATTATTTGGAAAAGATTACAAACTTTGAGCAAAGAATGAATTAAAGTAAGGGTGAGAACTAATTCATCCCATCAGTGCGAACTCAATTGGATATATTATGACAATCGCTTCCTTTGAGATTTCGTTATTTATCAAGAATTCCAAAATTTTCTTTCAAAATAAATCTGCAATATCATTTGGTTCCATGTACTAGTAACCCAGATAATGGAAATTGGATAAGCCTTTACAGTCCTGCTGTCTTCTCTTCTTCATAATATAGTCGCAATGTCTTGTTAGGAAACCTGAGATTGCATGAATACTTTTCCATCTAAGTATCAGCATGTCTTGTGTTCTTTTGCGCCATCTAGAAGGCATGATGGTTTCTGCTACTCTAATCTTTTTTGTATCCAGCCATTATTGGTGCCATTCAGCAATAAGCCATTCATTGAGTTTTTAAATGGAAGCCCAAATCTAATACAATGATTAAGATTTCAGCACATTTTATGGCGAGTTCATATGCCTCTTCGTTCCCAAGATACCCACTGTGGGCTAACACATATATAACATATTTTTTTTTTATACTCTTCACACAGTGAATCGGACTACAAAGGGGGGGTACCACCTGCACAAACCCAAATTTAAATTCATGTGCTTATTATCATTATTGTTTTTCGTATTATCGAACTAAAATTTAAATATTATGAGTTTCTGAGCCATATACACCAACCATGTAAATATCTAGACCCTAAGCTTACTGGATCGCATAGCTTCCATACAAATATATTTATTACTAAGGCTACGCTGTCCGACCATCCGTCCTCGGGCCATATCTCATGAACCGTCATAGCTAGAGACTTGAAATTTTCACAGAATGTGTAGTTCTATCCGGGCAACAACAGCAAACAGTAAAACTAAAATATATTCAAAAATTTAAAGGGGTCCCCATACAAGAAACATATGGCTTTGTATGGGATCTATATGATTCAGTAACCATATGATCATGAAATTTGCTTGATTGGTGGAAGTGAGAAGTGAAACATATAGTGTCGAAATTTTATTTTGATCACACCACTAAAATATTAAAATTCTGGGTGTTATTAGAAAAACGCTAGCCACTATGAGTTTAAGGTATAGGTCCTATAGATCTGTTGGAATCTGCCACTAGGGGATACAAATCCCCATTAAAATTCAGGTCATTATTAGAAAACTATTTTGTATTTTGCATTAAAGAGCTAAAATTTACACATTAAAAGTTTTTATTTTAGACGCTGTTCTTCTGTTTGATTCAGCCAAATCGGAACACTAGGGGGCCACCTCCAATACAAACCACAATTTGGTACGGAACCCTCCATATGCGAGTCTGAATCGTAATTGATCGATTTTTCATACTTTTAGATTACTTTTTCTTGTTAAGGCTGAAAGTCTGTGATCTGAAAGATCTATTGTGCCCTTAGTTTTTAAGATGAAGGAGATTTAAGGTTTTCTATAAGATGTGCACTGTATCAATTTAATTTTCGAATAAAGTTGGTAACAATGTATACTCGTAGTAAAAATTATATCGTTCAATGGTTTTCAATTCATAATGAAAATGCAATGAATTCTATTCCATATTGGTCAAATTTAGCATTTTATGACTCTTTTTCTAAATTTCAAACCCAAAAAATTTCTTAAAATGCTCTGATGATTTACAACGAGAAAGTCAGAATTTTTTAATGAAAAATTAATTGTTATAAAACTTTTATAGATCAGAAATTATAAAAATTAAAGATCTATTCTATCATGACAACAACAACACACAAAACACAAAAAACAAAGAATAAACCGAGAAACCTTCAAAAAGAAAAAAAATATCATAAAATTTCAAGAGATAAACAAAGTTTTTCTCAATGACAACGCAAAGCATTAAATGGAATCACAATCAGTGGAAAATATCATATTTATTTTATGGCTTCGTTTTTATTCTTTTGCTTTTCTTGGAGAAATAAACCCAAACAAATAAAGAAAAAATAAAAATAAGAACAAGAAATAGAAATAGAAAAATAAATAAATAAAATGCTGAAAATTTGATAAAACTTACATGTTTATGGCAAAGAATAGAGTGCGGCCACGCTTATCACGATGAATTTAAATACAATAAATTTAATGTTGCTATGCTAATAAACAAATAATTCACATCGAAATGCCATTTATTCCGAACTAAACCAAAAAAAAAGGAAAGAAAAAAAAACACATAGAAATATAAAAATTAAATAAACAAAAAATACAATAAAATAAATAAATACAATAATAAAATAGGAAGACAAAAAAAAGGAAAAAGGCAACAAAATTGATTTTGTTTTTGTTGAAGAATAAAAGCCAAAATAAGGGAAAAAAAAAAGAAAAACAAAATTTGTTGTATATATTTTTTCCGAAAAACGAAAAATCAACAATAATAAAGCGGACTACTGACGTCAAACGTGTACCAGGCTAACGTACTACGTACGACAGATAGACAGATAGAAAGATAGATAGATAGACAAAAAGACAGTCCAACAGACAAACAAATACGAGGAGTAAATAGGCAAAAGAACAAACAGACAGACAGACAGACAGACAGGCAAACAGCACAAACAGTCATAGGCAAATGGAAATGATCATCATCATCCACGACTAAGGCAGGCAAGCACAACATTTCAGAATATTGAACAGAAAAACAGATAGAAAATTATTGCCCCCAACTGAATGAAAGCAGTGAAAGTTTATCAAAAAAACAAAAACAAAAAAAAATCCTACTTAAAGACAACAACGACAACGACAACAACGACGACGAAGATGCTTTTTTGGGTTTGTTTTTGCTTTTTGGTTTTTGATTTTTTTCCCTTTCTTCTTGTTTTATTGTTGTTTGTTTATTTTGAATGCACAAAATCAATTTTGAGCGAAAAACGTGTATTGCAGATACAAATGTATATTATTGTGTACTAAGTACCATATACTATAAGCGACATTTGTATGTATTTTATGTACAATACAAAATGTACTTGGCCTTGAATTTCGAAAAATTACAAAAATTAAAATACAGAAATTGTAAACACAGCACAACACAACAAAATTGGCAAATATTTATGGCATTGAAAATTTTTACGATCAAATCAAAAATATTGCAATACAAAAAAAAAAATACAAAATATAAAGAAAATAATTAGAAAATTTATTCATTTTGAAATCACTTGAAAGTGAATATAAATAAAATTAAAAACATTTTCCTTTTGTTTTATTTTTTTTTTTAAATTAATATAAATTGCATGCATTTCATTTCAATTGACATGTTCAAAAGGCATCATCATCATCATCATCAACGACAACAACATTTTGACATTAGACAGAATGAATTAAATGTTTACTAAAAGGTTTTCCTTTGTTCATAATTAATTCATGGTCCTAAATCATTATTTTATATTGTATATCATTTTGACGGGTTTCCATATTATGTAGATGCAATTTTAATTATTGTTTTATTCCACATTTTAAAGTGGATTCAGTGTAATAAGTAATGATGATCATATGCAAATTATTTAAAAATAAATTTATAAAATATATTTTAAGTTTATTACAACTGAGTTCATTTTAAATACAATTCAATATTCCTAGGAGTCTTCATTTATGTTGATTTAAGTTTATGAAAATGGATTGAAAAATGGGTAACAAAAAGTAGATTTCTATCCATGCACCTTCATCAAAGACTTGAAGGATTTCCATTTTATGTAAAAATATACAGTTTTGCATCGATATCTTCATAACCCACAGTGGTCTATGGGGCACTGAAGCATCCCCAGAAATTTATTGAGTTTGAGATGCAAAGGGAAATTCCTAGGCTCTGGAGGGTTTGAGTCCAGCACATCATATCAAGCAAACAGTCGTAAAAATCGTAGAAGGTGCAAACATTTATGAAAACAAATTAAACGATTGCAGCTCAAAAACATATTATTTTGTGGCATAAGAATTGTTCTGTGTTCTTACACAGAGTTGAAAACAGCACAGATTACACTTGATCAAACGAAAAAATTCAATAATGTCTTCCCGAACGTTGCAATATTGTATCCCCAGTCCAGAGTCCAGGCTCAACTGGTTAGCGTTGGGCAAAGATCACAAAGAGATCGAAATTTAAACTAACTTGACATGTTTTACAAAGTCAAACCCCGTCATCTTGTAACATTGAACTGGATATTCGTGGCTTGATTTAATCTGGATATCTAGTATTTATATTTACATGTATCTTTATAAAATTTAACAACCATACAATACTAGAATAGATTATTCATTAATGTAAATGAAGACTCATAACGTTTTGCGAAAATTTTGTTGAAAAACCCTAGCTCTTCCAAAGTTGTATTCTAGAACCGCCACTGGTTATTGTATATACTTGTATTATATTTTCAGTTAACTCCTATACTATGTCATTTTATAACCAAACTTATTCAAGTGTTTGCAAATGGTTTTTTTGTGTAATATTTAGCTCCTTGGCTATCAAAACAATGCTTACATGACTGACGTGACGATTTCCATGCTTTCATTGATATTTTCAACTATTGGACTTCCAAAAAATATGAAAATGAAATGTGACGAAAGTCAAAATATATTGGAGCTATTTAGGCAAATACATTTGAAATGTCTCCATGGAGTAGTGGTACTAGAGAGTAGGACTTGCAAACCGATGGCGTGAGGTTCGAGCCTGGGAATATTTTTTTTTTAAGTGAAACTTCTTTAGCAAAGAATATTGGAGCTATTTAGTCAGATACAATATAGAAGTGAAACTTCTAAACTAGATGGTCAAGCAATAATACAGAATATTGTAGTGTTATATTGTTTCAAAACAAAAAAGTTATTTTATTTTTCAGTCATTCGGCCACTTATACGTACGTTTTTTTTGTAAAGTAACACAATCAGTAAGGCATTTTAATCTCCCTTTTACTCATGCATAAACATTCATTCTCTCAGCTGCAGACGAGCCCACATGAGACATTGTTTTGTGCGTCTTCCCACTACGTCTCTGAACCATCATTGCATTTTGATTTTCGTTACATTTCATTTTCTAATTTTTAGGATTTACTCCGCTTCGCTAAAGAAGTTTCATTTCCATATTGTGCATATGAGGGTGACGTAGACTACTTAAATGTTTTTTTTTTTAATTTAAGAAGATTTAAGTAGACTATTTAAATAGTCACAATTATGCACTTTCTAATGTCGATGAGATGACTTGCGTATAAACCTGTCGGTTAATGTAATTCAAGCATGCAGTCTTCGAAGTTGTTGTTGTTTATTTAGGTATGTGTTATTTCATTTGTGTGAACATTATGAGCATAGTCAGTTAAAATTGATAAGAACATGAGATAGGAATAACAGTACCCTTATTGACTGCACTTGGGTATTGTATTTTGTGGGTAAATTAATACAATATTTTTATTTAATTTTTTTTTTTTATTTTTATTTACAAATTTTATTTGTTTCTCACATTTTTACTTAAAACTTATTTTGAAAACCTCATGCAGATATTCAATTTTAAAAAAATTCTAATGAAAAACAAATCTTAGATTTTGAAGACTAAAGTTGATATGCAGAAAACATTTTATACATCTAAAGACTTGTTCGGCATGATAAGATTTCCTACTCTTCCTTACCTTTAAATCGTTATCTATCTCTATCTGACACTTAATTTTTGAATCATTTCAGCTAAGATTAGATCAATAAACAGAATTATCTTTTTATCCCTTGCAAATTTCTTCCAAATTCTATCCTCGCTAGATTTTATTGTCTTCTAATTTTATCTTTAGTTGTTGAATAATAACTTTCTAAAAGATGAATAACAAACAGTCTAATATGTGCATATGTATTGTATATTTTTTTCCTGTAATCGTACAACAATTGTTTGTTTTAAGTATTAAAGTTCTTTCTTTCCTTTCTCCTCCTTTCTCGAACATACGATGTCAATTTATATTCTATTATCACAAAAAACAAAACCATAAGTATAAATATATAAACATATATAAATTATTGTTAAATCCAATAAAAACATAAAAACAAGTTTAATCACTTCGCTTTGCAATGGTTCAGCTGAACAAGGTGAAGAGTGTGTGAAATGATTGCTGATGGATAGTGTTCAACCTTTAGCTCTGTTATTATTGTAGTCTACGTGGGGCCTGACGCTGTTGATAGATGATGATCAAGTAAGAATTGTATTGTAGATAGATAGATGAGTTGAATAGATAGATAATTTGCTAGGTAAGTTTGAATGTGTTTGTAGTGTTACAATGTGAGTGTGTGAGCACTTACGTCGCTTTGTTGGCCATTAGATCATTTTTAATAAGAAATTTCCGTCAAAACAAATAAGCAGAACAGCAAAATAAACTCAAAGAAAGAAAAGAAAAAGTATCTTAACATAAAGATTGGCAAATAAAAAAAAAAAAGGGAAAAAAAGAAACAACAAGTCGAAGAACATTAACTTTAGTTTTAACGAAAGTTGTAATACCTTTCACAAAAACTATCTAATTTTATAAAGTTAAAGAAATATTACTCATCATTTCTAGTCTTTGGAAACATAGTTCACCACTATAGTTTCATAACTGATAAATTAACTTGCATTTAAACGGACAGATGAGTTTTGCTTCGGCAGGAGCATTCATAGATTACAGAAATGCAAATGTCATTAAAAAGAGACTATGCCAAACTGCATTTATAGAATAGATTCAAAACTGAGAGATTAGTTTATATAGAAACTGAGAGATGGTAGCTTTGATTTTTATATGGATTTTCCATTAATTTCTCTATGATAGATAGAAAATTAAAAGATTAGTTTACACAGTAAAAAGCAGTACATTGATTTAAGGTTTGCCTGGTAATTACCTCTTCCAACTAATTCTGAAAGAATCATACACGAATTAATTCTCTTTTTTCATATCAATAGATTAAGAACAAAGAATTTATGTTGCATAATAGATAAACGGACATGACTTGTTCTGTTCTTCTTATTGTGCTGATCACTTCCTCACATCATCAATTTAACTATAAATTATTCTGGTGACATTTTGATGTGTTACAAACATCATGACAAAATGATAATAACCAAACTTATGCACACTATGTGTTTTTAATGAAAGAAGGAACACATCAAAAATTTAAAAAAATAAAAAAAAAATAAAAAAAAGCAGCAAATGAAAAGCATCTAAGAAGAGGGAAAACTGCGTCAGCAATGCAAATTTTTGTTATTTTATATTTTGCTGTTGTTTTTTCTTTTTTGTTGTTTTCATTTTGAGTTGTTTTCAAATTGTGTTTTTGTTTTCATTGTGTTTTTTTTTTCTTCTTTTTTTTGTTTTTTTTTTGTCTATTGTTGTTTATTAGTCTTATTTCTCAGCGTATCTAACGCTATTTATTTTATCTATGTATCGCATCTAAATTTCAGTATTTATATCTGTCTGACTGTCTGTCTATCTATCTAACTTTCTGTCCAAACACCACCCAACCACCACCCGATCGCTTATTCTTTTGTTTATATTCCCGCTGCCTTCCCCTCTCTAACGCTCTCTCTCTCTCTTTGTCTCTCTGATATTATTGTGAGCTATTTTTTATTCGCTTGTTTATTTGCTTAGGCAAAAAGGCTTTTAACCTTTAAAGTTATCTACAATACAATTTTGTCTATCTTATTTTTATTATTATTATTTTCTGTTGTTTAAGTTTAAAAGATAAAAAAAAAAGAAAATAATAAGGAAAAAATAATAAAAGTATGTAAGTACTTCAACTGAACATGAATTAGTCGTCCCAGGTTGGATTGGAATGGGCTCTCCTCCTCCACCAACCAAAATATTTTTTTTTTTTATCTAAAAATATTTTTTCTATGCAAAATTTACGCTTCACAGTCTACTTCTATCTTTATTTTTTATTTATTTATTTATTTTTTTTGTTTTTGTTGTGATACTTAGATACTTTTCTAGTTCGCTCGTTCGTTCATTTGTTTGTTTGCTGCCTACTCATCTTAATCATCCAAGCACAAGCAACCTCAACCATAAGAAATAAGAAATAGCAAAGGCAAAACTAAAGCAAAGCAAAGCATTGATTTTGTCACGTAGTCAAATTGAAAGTATCAGAACCAACGAAATATTCGTGTACCATAATTTTTCTTTTTTTTTTTTGTTGGGTCCTAGTTCTATTTACATACAAAAAATGAGAATAAATATTGTCAAATACACAAGTTCTTTAGCGGTAAATGACTACTTCATCTATTGACAATAAACTTATGAATACTCACTCATACAATGTCGTCTATGTAGTTCATTCGTATCTCGTTATTGTGCTTTTGTTGTTGTTTGTTGTGCTGATAATGAAAATTTGTACAATAAAAAAATTAATAAAATTTTCTCAAGGCAAACCAACAACTACAACAAAACCAAAATACAATAAAATATAATTTGTGACATTTATGTTTTCATTGTTGATTCTATTTTTCTTTTCAAAATTGTTTTTACACTTAATGCTAGTCATATCACTTCAGTTTATTTTGTTTATAATGCTTAGAACATAACCCATACATACATACAAACGTGCTTACAATAGTATCATCAGAAACCCAAGGGAATTCGTTGCCATCTGGATGCCATGTGCCTATTCAACTGTTGCTATGCGAACTAATCTTTTAGATTTTAAGATATCAAACGGGAATTTTACACATGGTTTTCATTTCTTTAGCAACAGTGTTGAATCACTGATAATTACTATAAATAGGTGTATCAATCCAGCTATTCAAACAACATTCTCTATTAATGAGATGCCATATAATCGATACAGCTATGTCTTTCATCTGTTTCTTAACAAACCAAGCTCCCAGACTTTTAATATCAGAATGATACAAATATAAATTTCTAAATGCATTTATCTATAGCTCAAATGTTGCGCGATTCCACACACATTTCCACATTTGTCATCTTTTGAACAAAGCATTGCCGAGCTGTTGCAATGGCCAATCGTTGTTTTTTACCTATCGAAACACTTCACGTGTTTGAGGCTAGACTGAGTAAAAGGCAAGAAAATGTGTTCTATTCCAACACACACCTAGCGGAACACAACAAGTCTCCTTGAATTTGAGTTTGGTATGAAATTCTTGACAAACTTATAATACTATTCACTATATGAAGAATATAATGTTAGAATTAAAGGCGAAAGTGTTCAATGACAGCCGTCACAAAGTAATGAGATATTAAACAGAAATTTTGCATATGTTCCACAGCAATATAAGCAAATTACTTAAAAAGTCTGATTGTCTTTAAGCAAACTGATCTCCAAAGGTTTGAGATATCAAATTGTAATTTTGGTTATTTTCATCTTTTTATTAGCTGCAGTTTTTCAATCAATAAATGAGGTGAAATAAATCAATCTATATTCCTATTTGACTGAAGCTTTTTCTGCCACCACGGGAGCCCAGCCCATGGAACAAGTTTCTTCCTGACTAATGGTGGCTGTGGTTGTTATCCAGATGCGGGTAGAGTGTTGAAATTTTCACAGAATGTGTAAGTTCTATCGGGGCAACTATTGCCGTTACAAAAATTAAAACATATTCAAAAATTTATAGGGTTCCCCATGTAAGAAACATATGTGTTTGTATGGGAGCTATACGATCGAGTATCCCCATGATCTGATCTGAGCTGTGCGTAGTTGGTGGAAGTGGATTAGAAATTTATAGAGTCAAAATTTCTGTTTGATCGGACCACTTCCATTAAAATTCAGGTTCTTATTCGAAAAACTTTTCTTTTGTTTTTTTCACTATTGAACGGAAATTATGACACTAAAAATTTTTAACATATGAGTGTACCGTGTTAGAATCAGCCAATTTTTAAATTTTCCTGAATAATCTGACCATTCTAGAAAACCATAACTCATAGGTAAGACCTTTTTATCATAAATATATGACAAAATCAACACTAGTATTTATTATCATCACTTAAATAAAATGTAAACAAACAACAAGAAAGTACCAAGGTTATTTATAAAGTATCTGCGCGGTATTCCAGAAAACAGAATGAACAAAATAATCCAAAGTTTAGTTTAGAAGGCAACTCAACCCAAGCCAACCCAATCCATTTAATAAAGCAATCTTATTGATCTAAAAGAATATAATATTTTTCTTCTTTCGCAACACAGATGCTTTTTGATCAGACCTCGTAATTCAAATAAATTTGTTTTTGTATGTAAACTTTGGTTATCTTTTCTTTTTTTGTTTTTGTTGTTTGTTGTCTGGTAAGTGAGTAGAAAAAGTGATAAGGTTAAATCTAATTCAAAAACAATTAGTAACCCAACAAAAATTCTCTCTTGTAAAATAATTCTAAAGTTGAAATTTAATTTTTGTATAATTTTTTAAACAAAAAATAGATGAAAAAATAAAAAAAAACCCAATTTAACACTTGAGAAGGTTTTCTACTGAAATATTAACTCATGTTTGCATGTGAAATTTTCAAAGTATTTAGTTCCGCTTGTTATTGTTATTGTTCTCTGTGAAATATACAATAATACAAATTTTATATGCATTGTTTACTATTTCATTTTGATAATTATTTATTTATTTAATAAATCATGAAGCTGATTTGCCGCCGATTGTAATCAGTTGACGTATTAGACTTTTGAGTGTAGTTGATGTGGGGCAGCACGTTTAATTAAATAGCGCGCGAGACTTCAATTAAATTCCTGAGATTGTCTTGTGTTTCCATGGCCTATCAAACGTCATTGAGATTCAAGACAAAAGTTCATCAAAAGGTGTGTGTTTACTACTTAGTAAGTAGTATTGTATTAAATTATTTGTCATTATTTTTATGATGTAAAACGAGACAGTTGTGTCTAATACAATTGACTCTAAGTAGTAGTAGAGGAGCAAATTCCATTAATTTCAATTGATAAAGAATTATATTATCAATTATGTCAAAAGGAATGTTATTATTTCATGTAGAACTAAATTACTTAACTGATGGAAATATCTTGTTGTTACCGTAAGTCAATCACTTCATAACCTCGACAATGATATCTTCATTCAAGATTCATTCAATTCTTATACAAAAGCAAAATATGTAAAATTGTAAAGTTCGCTTACCTTAAAAATTAACGTCATTGCGCTATTGTGACACATTTGTATCCGCATTGATCATCGATCTTCATCATCAACACCACCATCATAAACATGATCGTCATCAACAGACGGATCAGATCATCATCTCTCATCCGCCTTCATTCGCCGTAAACTTTGTTTTGATCTGCAGACGTGAAACTGTAAAAAGTTCAAAAAACCGCATTTAAAATTTTAATCAATAAAATTATAATAATGTAAGACACACACAAAAAAAAAAAAGGGGGGAAAAAATCCAAAACAAAAGTTCGTTGAAACCGCGAATAACCAAATTTGCATCAAGCGCAAAAAACAAAAGATACAAAAGTATATAATTAACATAAACAATAAAAAACTAAAGCACAACCAAAGCTAAAGACTATAAAACAAAAAACACAATAAGAAAACAGAGATGAAAGAAATGAAATGAAACAAAAGGAAAGCATCAGCGTAGGATTGATTGATCAATTGTGGATAAAAGTGGAAAAGGGGACGAGGATGAAGTATGTAAAGAGGCAATCAGCAGCAAAACTGGCCCCAGCAACAATATCCAATATGAGCAAACATTGCAATCAATCAAAGCCAAAACGAATTGGATTTAACAATTCGAATGATGACTACATGTAAAATGTATCTGTGTATCTCTGCGGCTGCAGTTAAATTAAATACAAAAATCAAACAGAAGGAAAACCAAAAACGAAAATGAAAAAATGGAATTGGAAGCGAATTAAAAACAGAAACAATCATAGCCACGAACGATCGAAAAGGTTAACGAAACTCTTGTGGCGCCAATGCAAATCTTTCGAGGCTACTTTCTTTTAATTCGATTTTAGTTATCGGCAACAACAACAACAACAACAACAACAGCAGCAAAACAACATTGACAACAATGAGATGATGATGATGGTGGCAGGAGACAAGAGCAAAAACATGAGCAGCGGAAGAGGAAAAACGTTTAGAGTTTAAAAAAGTGTTTCAATGGATGAGGGAGGGTGGTAAGTATACGAGTACAATACATAAATAAATGGAATAAAAACTTAAGATTACGATTTAAGATCTTACAATTCCGGAAATCATTAAAACTGATTTACATAATTAATTGTTGGAAAGACAAAGAGACAATTAACGACATAACCCCAACGAAGTTAGGGGAGCATCATAAAATTCTTATTGATTTGACTATATACTTATAGTATGTCATCCCATTAAAACAAGTCATCAATGGCATGAATCCATTTTTTCATGTAATCCTAAAGTCCTTTCTTGAGAATAGAACTTTCATGGTGACTATCCGACAGATGAAAGCAGGGGTTCCCCGAGGCAGCTTACTCGTTCCAGTACTGTACACAATGAATAACAGTGCTGGTGATCGCCAGATATGCTGACGGTACTGCAATTGTGGCCTCTTCCAAATGGACCTCTGAAGCCATAACACGTAGAATTTCTCTTATTAGTGATTATTGTTAATAAATTATAATTCAAATAGTAAAAAAGTAGATAGGAGCTAAATATCATGAAATTTCTTAAGATTTCATTAGGTTGGATAAGAAATAAAT
The DNA here is from genome assembly GCA_037043295.1 of Amiota minor. Lineage (NCBI taxonomy): Eukaryota > Metazoa > Arthropoda > Insecta > Diptera > Drosophilidae > Amiota > Amiota minor. The sequence goes on from JBAMAW010001063.1 coordinate 2,174,313, forward strand.
TGTTATTAGGTTACTGATTGAAGTGGGAGGAAAGACCCAAAACAATGGTATCCTCTAAGTCTACGGCGTTGCTTAATATTGTCCAGACTTGGCACTGCGAGATCTTTAACAAGATTCCCAAGAAGATGCTCGTAGCGGCGGCTATAATTAATGATGGTCTGTACAACCGTAGCGATCTTGAGTTCCCGATGAATTACGTTGTTATGAACACCTATTATAGTACGACGAACTTTAGACTAAAACCATTATTGGTGTGAAGCCCCATAGTTGAATGCCTTAGGTCTGGATTGAACTTAGGATCACAGACTAGAGAGCTCCGATCTCGGCCTGAGTAGCCAGTACAGACACTTGAGCCTAGGGTTGGCCTTGGTTCACTTTTTGGATGCCAAAAATGCTGTGGCGCCTGTGTATTTAAAACCGGCATATCTGCAGCATGCAGGGTGTTTACTATAAGACCCAGCACACTGCACATCTTTCTAGATGGGGCTTATCTCAACTACATAATAAGTTAAAAGATAACCAACTAGAGACTAGAAATCTTGTGGCAAAACCGAGTTATTATATAGTCTTGAAGATTTCCACTATTATCATTTACATCTTTATCCTTAGTTCGAGTTGATACTTATTTATATTGTTATACTAGCCTTACCCGGCGTGCGTTGCTACTTCCCCTGTGCGTGCCCAGTTATTAAAAAAAAAAAGAAATAGGCCAAGTGCAAGTGAGACTCGTACACGGAGGGGTTTGTATGGGAGGTACTCTTCCTAGTGGTCCGATTAGACTGATTCCAACAAATTTACCGCACCTATGTTAAAAACTTATAGTGTCTAAATTTCAGTTCGATAGAACAAAAAACAGAAAAGTTTTTCCAATAAGAACCTGAATATTAATGGGGCTTTGTATGGTCCGATCAAACTGAAATTTCGACAATATAAGTTTCTGATGTATGCCCACCAACCATCCAAATTTCAAAATAGTGGGATTACTGGATCGTATAGCTGCCATACAAACCAAAATGTTTCTTGTATTGGGACCCCTTTAAGTTTTCGAAAATATTTTAGTTTTAGTATTTGTTGCTGATGCCCGGATAGAACTACACATTCTCTGAAAATTTCAACCCTCTAGCTATTGCGGTTTTTAGGACATGACCCGAGGACGGACGGACGGACGGACGAAAAAAAACCTATCCTATCCTATGTCCGTCTCCTGGTTCTAAGCTACCTCCCCACCAATTTTCAGCCAAATCGGTTCAGCCATTCTTGAGTTATAAATAGTGTAACTAACACGACTTTCTTTTATATATATAGATAACAGCCTTGAATGAAAGCGATTTATGCGATCCACAATATAATCTCAACTTAGTTAAAGAATCATCAAGCAGTTCCCACTTAGTCACATTGAAACCAGACCTGATCTAGGGACAATTTCCACCTTTTGAGAGTCTTATTGCCATTTCTCTTGTAATATACAATATGTTTGGTCCTTAACCTCAGACCTATTTTAATTCACCTAAACTAACTTTCTATTTCTATTATATTGTATTAAAATACATAAAACAAGTTTTAATAAATTATTGTAGCAGATCGTGTATGGTTCCGGTTCGTTGAAGGTACCAATGAACTATGCTCCTTTAATCCAACTTCAAATATAAGATTGGTTTGTATGTACATATGTACAATAGTACATAGTGTACTTTTATGTTATAAAACCCAACTTCAAATGCAGTAATAACAACAACGACGATCCAATCCAATGGGATCGATTAAATCGAGCGCCTGCCACGAACGTGTTTTTGTGGCAATTATTGTTGTTGTTATTGTTGTTGGCTTTCATTTTCTTGTTGTTGTTGTTGTTGTTGTTATTGTGGTTATCATGCCGATTGACTACAACAAACAAATACAGTTTCATACTTATACTTACACAAGCTTATTTTGTATCTGTGTAAATACGTGAGTAATTGACATTCATTTCCTCCTTCACTTCGAGAAAAAAAAAAGAAAAACACAACTTGAAACAAACAAACAAACAGAAAGAAAGACGAAGAGACAAATAGATAGAAGGACAGACAAACAAATGAATGAACAAGAGGAAGAGAAAGAGAAAGAAGAACATGTTGTTTTTGTTGTTTTTGTTGGTTGAAGGCGAAACTGAGAGGAAAAACCATACAAATTTTACGTTTGAATAAGTTCACTCGTTACAACAAATACAACAACAACACCACCACCACTGTGGTATATAGAAAAAGAGAGAAAGAGCAACAACAACTGTCAACTGTCACTAAGCGCCATGCAAACAGTCCCCCTCCACCGCCACCTTTTACATTTAACCAGCCATGATGTTAATGATGCCAGCGGTGCCGCTAGCAACAAAAGCGGTATGATCAGTGAAGCGAATGAATCGTGGCGCTTAGCAACAACGTGATCGTCGTACATATGAGAATGCGATGCGTGCGTGAGAGAGTGAGTGTGTGTGTGTGTGCATTATACATATGTATGTATAAAAGTAGATTGGTAGAGAGAGTGAGGATGTGAGAGGGAGTGATTGGGGTCTATTTAGTAGGCATAAGCCTAAAATGTTGCTAGCCACTGGCAAACAGTACGGAAGCAAAATCAAAATCAATACATTAAAGACGCCAACACTGATTCATTGTTGCCAGCATTTGCTTTTGTTGTTGTCAATTCTACTTCATTGGCAATGCAGATGAGGCAACGACGACAGATCAAGCGGAAAATCTGGCGACACAAAGCGGACAATGACGTTTCATTGTTGCTTCTGCTGCTGCTGTTACTGTTGCTGTTGCTGTTGTTATTGATGGATACAATCATTTGTTGTTGCTAGGCTTGTTATTTACAGTAAAAATAAATATAAAAAAAAATAAATATCAACATGTTTCCTGAAATTCCCTTCCCTTCGCATACTTTTTCTCCCCGTAATTACTGAAATGTTCAGTTAATCAACAGCCACATTTTCATTAGTCATAATTTTTACATTTATTTTTCGCTAAGTAATTAAAATCTTATTAAATTCCAAACGTCATCAACATTAACCAATCAACAAACAAACAACAACAGCAAACGTCAGCAACATTGAGCGCTGCAACAGCAATTCAGTTATTTAGTTGGCTGATGTTGCTGATGTTTGTTGTGCTCATTTCTTTATTCAATTGGCTTTCTTTCTCACTGTTGCCAAGCATCATCCTCCTCATCAGCATCATTCGACGTTCAACATTTATTGCCTTTTCATGTTTGGCAACCAGCTTCATCCATTTCCTCCCTCCGTCTGTCCCTCTTCTGTATGTAATCAACCAACAACCGACCAACCAACCAACCAACCAACCATTACTTATCATTCCTAATTACTTTGACATTAACAAATAAGTACAACAGCAACAGCAACAGCAACAGCAAGAAAAATTGTTGTTTGTGTTTGTATAAATTAATAACTTAACATGCGAGATTTGTAGCTCATCACACTAAAAGATACTTAGTACATACATACATACATAATCTGCCCGCCTGCCTGCTCTGCCCTGCCCTGCCCCTTTCATTGAACTCATCATTATTATCATCATCATTGTACTCTGCTGGTCGGTCGGTCGGTCGGACTTCATTTAATTTAACTTTTCATTTACACAAATAATAATAATAATATTTTATTGTTACATTACTTTTGTATTTTACTTTTTTCCACTTTGGTTTTTCTCTTTTCATTTTTGTTTAATACAAATTTTCCATTATGATGACGTATTTTTTTGTTTTTTCTTTCTGATAATAAAAAATATTGTAAAAATGTTTACATATTTTATTTTTTAAATGAATTTTTATTGATTTATTTAAAAATTACATTAATCACAATTTCTGCAAAATATTCATAGTAAAAAATATACAATATATTTATAAGATTATTGACTTTAAGATAAATTATGCCTACTAAAAAATTTGTATTAAATTTATGTGATCAACAAACAGTTTAAGTGCTTTTTGTGCTTCATTTGAATTGTGTTGCCGTTAAGTGAAAAGTCATAAAAAACAAAACAAAACAAAAACAAAAACAAATTCATAAAATTGAAATGCAAAATTTGTGTTGTTTTTTTATGTGCGAAATGAACGAAATTCAAATCAGGGACATTTTGATTATTAAATTTGTTATTTATAGTTTCACAGTTTCTCAGTAAAAAGTTTCTATTGCTGTCGTCATAAATGTCGTTAATGATAAATGATTTTCATTTGTTTCAATTATTTCAATTTTCCTACAAAAGCAATTTAGATTTAGAGAACAAAACTTTGAACGCTTTGAATGGTTCAAAGAAATATATATGTACATTCATAAATAAGATTTAAATTTATTTATAGAGACGACAAATGATGAATTTTAAGTATAATAATTATGGAGTTGAGATCCTAAACAGAATATTAGTTACTTGACATTTAGTGGGAAACACTTACTTTCTTCATTTGAATAAGTCATCGTTAATATTCTGTGTTAATAGCCAAGAAAAATTACAAAATTTTATTACTTCTTTCTGTGACTGTATATATATATATATATATATATATATATTTTTTTTTGTTATAAAGGGAAATATTATAATAGTCCAAGCTATTAAAATGCAAGATTTGTTAACTTTTAGGTCTGGCGCCTATAACATAATATTTCAATACCATGCCACAATTAATTGTAGGCGTATTTAAATCATTAAATAAATAAATGCTTTTGTATTTTAATTAGAATGATGTATTTAATGTCTAGAGATTGATTAAACTTCCACTTTCTAATGACTAATATACATAAGTTACATAAAAGCAGTTTCAACACATCTAGAAGTCTTTCATATCAAAATAAATTCCTTTTAGGCTTTTTAGGGTTCCGGACCCAAAGGGTACCAAAAAGACCCCTATTGTCCGTCCGTCCTCGGGTCATATCTGATAAACCGCAATAGCTAGAAAGTTGAAATTTAGAAGTAGTAGTTCTATCTGGGTATCAGCAATAAATACTAAAACTAAACTATTTTCAAAAACTTAAAGGGGTCCCCATACAAGAAACATTTTGGTTTGTATGGCAGCTATATGATGCAGTAATCCCACGATCTTGAAATTCGGACAGTTGTATAGCCATACATCGGAAACTTATATTTCCGAAATTTCAATTTGATCAGACCACTACGAAGGGGCCCCTCCCATACAACCCTACCATTAAAATTCAGGTTCTTATTCAAAACACTTTTTTGTTTTTTGGACTATTGAACTTAAATTTAGGCGCGGTACATTTGTTGGAATTCAGTCAAATCGGACCACTAGGGGGAGTACATCCCATATAAACTCCAATCTGTTACGGAACCCTCCGTGTACGAGTCTGACTCGCTCTTGGCCCATTTTTCTAACTTAATGTGAAATGTGTGATGCAAAATATATGTATATGTATATGTATAATATATGTAAGTTGTAGATTTAATAATAGCGTAAAAGTATAACTGTGTTTCAGGTCCAGTTCGAAAGGGGGTAACCACTTTAAAAATGATTGGAAGCATCTGAAAGTTCACGTAATAAACGTTCAAAACTTGAGACATTGGTCATAGGCAATGATTTAAACTTTTCCACAAGCAATTGAGTTTGGAAATACTATGATTTTTTTTATTATTTATTGTATTCATTAAAATTAACAAATGTTATAAAACTAAGATTAACTTAATGGCAAGCAATGGCTACTAAGTATGACCTTTGTCTCACGGGTAACTAATATATTCAAGAGAATTTGTGGCATCTTGCCAGCAATATCCATATAAATATCATTATGTAGATGAGACAAATCGACGAAGTTGTTTAATCAAAACAATAGTTTCCTTGTATCAAGTTGACATTCTTGAACTTCGTTTCTCATCAGTTGTTCGATATTATTTGTTAAGCACATGCTCCTAATGTATTCACTTCACAATGGCGATGCACCAGGTATCAAAGGTAGTGAAGTCCACGAAAGAATTTTGAAGGTGTGTGAAACTATTGTAATTGTTTCATTCTTTCAACGTTTACAAATGGGGAGAACAGTTTAAAAGCGACCCTCTGAGACGGGTTTTCCCTCTTGAAAGATAGTCAAGACCAAGCCGACTACTGTTAAGGACATGCTTACAGTATTTTGAGATTCAAAGGGGCCTATTTATTGTGACTATCATGAAGTTTTTTAGTGATATGCTCACAAACAACTTAAAGCCTGGCATTCGAATGATCCAATAACACATTTATCTCAAGAAATATATCATAAACTGGGTTAGGAAATCCATCCACCCTATCCATCCATCCCTACAGCCCTGATCTCACCCCATCGAACTCCCATTTGTTTTCTTCATGGGAGATATTTTCAATACAATGATGAAGTTAAATACGAAGTGCAAAAGTGGCTTCGAGATCAACACAAAAGCCAGAGGCATACAGAAATTAGAAAAACTATATGAGAAGTGTATAAAAGTTGCTGGGAATTAAGTATGTTAAAAAGTAGCCAACATTTTCTATTGGTTGAATAAATCATTTTTTAGCTACAGCGATTTGTCTCGTTATACTTGTAAATATATTGAAGTGGCCTCGTTTATTGATCAACTTTCATTAAAAATCGAAAACTATCAAACAATATTGTCTTCTTATCCAAATTTAGTCCACTCTACGCATATATTGTATATTAAATTAAAGTAAAATAATCTTCTGTAATGGTCATTACACATAGTATTGTAGTTTAACAATAACGAAGTCATCAGTCTGTTGCAACAAAATAGCAAAAGAAGAAACATGTTGTTCGGAACGTGTCCATGTACAAAAGGAAAATGAACAGAATAAAAGCAAATGGAACACAGAAGAGAAATGAAATGAAAAGAAAAGAAATAAAATTGCATGTGAGAATCGGACACGTACACGAAATTTGGTGACACTATCCCAAAAACATATGAAAACTTCAACTCAGTGAAAATACTATTGTGTATGCATACAATATGTAAAAAGTAGAAACACAATCAAGTGGGTTGAAATGATGATGATGATGATGATGATGTTGGTGGACAACATACTATAAATGCATGAAGGCACATGGATCGTGTTATACCGATAAAATGCACAATTTTGAAGAAGACAAGAACAAAAAACGAATGAGATCTAAACTAAATTCATATCCATGTTCATGTTCATGTTGTCCATGCCACCATGTCCATGGAACCCACTGTTGTTTTTACCAACCAACTGGCTTGGCTGACTGGGTTTTATGTGAGTCTGTTGTTGCTTTTATTGTTATTAAAAATAAATTTAAATAAACATTTAATAATTTACAGTTAAATTGTGACACGAACGAAAAGTCACGTAGTCCGGTCAGGGAACACGCTCAAACCCACAAAACCGAACCAGAGTCAGACGTAAAACTGGGAAATAAATACAAATAATGACGAAAGAAAACTCAACTCAGCTCAGCTCAACTGAGACATGAACGATTTGGCGACAACAGGAAAAAAAAGTCTCGTCCGAAATCCAACGTCGATGGCACGTTGTCAAAATAACATGAACACGAGCCAGATCACCCAACGTAGTTACTATATATTGTACAAAACATATCCACATACTCGTAAGTTCATGTGCATGCACGAGTATCTATGTATGTATCTACCTTTATTGGATCTGTAGTATGAGTATTTATGGACAATATATATCATTATATATATTTCCATGAGTATGCATATACTACTTACGTACACATATCGTCATAGCCCATAGCTTAAGTCTACAGTTAGTCGTTGTTGTCGTCGTTGTCATCAGCGTCATAGTCTCTTGACTGCCTGCCTGTCTGGCTGCCCGCTTGCCTGTCTATCTGTTGCTCTGTCGGTCTTTCTGTAGTATCTGCACATTGTCAAATGCAAATTTGAAAGATATTGAACATCGCACATGCACACGGGTCATTAGCAGAAAGCGGCTACACGCTTGATTAACGTGAAAATAACGTCAGTGAAGCGTAAAGCAGGACGTGTCGACGTGAAAATAGATACATTACTACAAGCTTGACAAACAGACGGACACAGAGTTAGACAGGCAGACACACAGACAGACATAGACAGCGACAATAGCCAAGAGGCTACTACTACTACTACTACGACAGGAGTACAATTTAAAATAGAGTTTAACTAAGTGTGGAAAAACATATCTAATATTGATTACGGCAACAACAATAACAATAGATTATAGTTTATTTTAATCTAAATTGATAAGAATTTTGTGGTACTTTGATATACTCGTCGTATGATAAATTCAACAAATCATATTTTAATAGATCCTTGACACTAAAATTTAAAAAAAATGTGCAAAGGAGGGGATTAAATGGATCCAGTAGAATCTTTAGCATTTAGGTTACACAGGCCGCTTTCTACATAAAGCAAGTTCACCTTGTTGCAATGCCTGATTAAAGAAAAAAATAGAGGATTTCGAAGAGGGATGATGTAAAGGTACCATCTCCTTTATTGGTCTCAGAGGTTTCCCTCAACATCTAAGACAACAAAGCCAGGTCCCACAATAAAAACTTTGCCCAAATCATCAAAGAACGACTTCCCGAAAAGATGGGTTCATGTTCCAAGAAGAGCAATGCAGTTACATGAGAGGTATTGAATACTTTGTGATTCTTCCTCATCTTAACAGAAATCTTGATTTCCAACCTTTGCGTCATCAACGCAATTGTGCAGCGCCACCTTCGGACTACCGAATCCTTTTCTTGTTAAAATGTAGGAGCTCGGAGATTAGATTCAGTTGGTAGCAAGGCCCGATTGTCCTATCAACAATACATTCTGTCTCATTCACTTACTGCAAGCCTGCTAGCTCCTTAGTTTTCTCTTTCATACCTCAATGTAGAAGTCTTTGAATATCAACAACTGCTAGAGAAACAGAGTGCCGATCCCGTTCTAGCACACTCATCCGCCAACTCCTTACCTTTAAAACCAGAATAGTCAGGTACCCAGATAAGCGAAATTAAGTTCTACAAAGCTTGGTTAAGAGTCGCCGCCGCGTTATGGACAGTTTTGGTCTTAATGATATGGGCCAACAAACTTTGCTACTAGCCAGACCGAATAGATCTCTGTCTGAAACCACTACACCAGTTTTGTAGGCAATATGATTAGTTGGGCTGCTAGCACCTCTGATAAATAAATTGAACACAATGTGTGTAACCTTTTAGAACTAAGTATAAATTCCAAAGATCAAAATATCAACCAAATATATTCAGTTTAGGAAAATCGTGAAGTTTTTATACTTTAGGAATTATGACTTTGCCTTGGTAAATCATAATTCAATGGAGGACTCATACAAAATATATAGAAATAATCAATAAGAGTAGGAGAATCAAATAAACCTAATTCATCAACCTCAATGCTCGTATACCCTCAGTTAAAAAGTGTAGTACACTTCATTACTGTCTGTTGTAGAAAACTGGTATGTCAGAGTTGGAATTCTGTGATTACTAGAAGACGTCATCCCCTCACAAAATTGTTTGAATGTTTAAAGTCTTTTTTTCATAGTCTGCTACACAGCTTATATGTGAAGCTTTTATCAAATCAAAGGTAGCTTTATTTATTAAAAAAATAAAATAAAATAAAATAAAATAAATAAGAAGCCCTTTGAGAAATTACGAGAATTTAAAGAAAAAACTTTGGCATTTCTTAAGATATTCAAACGAATCTTCTAAAATCGATATGAAATGATAATTAACACAATAAATACAGAAATTGGGGTGAAAAGTATCATGACAGCTTCGATGATTCGAAGTGAATGCTTCTCTCTTGGTTTAGAAATTTGAGAAAATGTCACCTTAGGCAATATGTACAATTTTTTCCTCTTTGTTTCACATTTAATAAGTTTACAAAAAAGAAAAAAATAAAATGAAATAAATAAAATGGAATAAAAATAATGAAGCATCTAATTGCAAATCAAGAAACAATTTTACAACCCACAAATGGTTAACATACGATAAAAGTCATGAGCCACAATTTAGGAGCACAACACAACACAACATACAACACAACCAGAAACAAACTTTCCCCGAACTATTTTCTTCTTTCAGTTTTTATTGTTGATTTTCTTTTATATTTCGTTGGAGGCAATAAAAATCGAAATTATGATCATGGCACAAGTTAAAGCCAAGCCAAGCTAAGCTAAGCCAAGCCAAGCCAAGCAAAGCTATGTTAAGCTGAGTTGAGCCAAGTTTTGAAGTCAAGCCAAGCAACCAAACACGCCCATTTAATGTGAACTGAACTGTGGAGAGATCTTGAATGTGCCGCTGCTCTACTCCCAACTCCTATGTAGTATATAATATGTCAGTTAACTGCACCACACCACAACAGTTCACCGGAGGTGAGATGCAATAAAAACTTTAAATCGCGGAGTAGTAGGAGTAGGGAGTGAGAAAAAAAAAGGCAATGGAAATGAAGAAAAATAGCAAAAAAAAAAGAAAGAAAGAAAACTTATTGTGCCTAGCCGAACCGAACCGCTCTGAACAAATAGAAATAGAAAAGCGTGTTTGACAACAGCACTAACAGCGAGGGCTGTCTTAGCTTTTAGCTCGGTTTAGTTTGGCTTAGATTCGCTTGGATTGGGTTGGGTTGGGTTGGGTTTGGTTTGAATTTCAGTTTGGGTTTGGGTTTGGCTTGGGTTTTGGCAGTCTAACGGATGGACGCTTGAAGAAGATGAAGTGACAGCTCGAGCCATGTTAGATTGTCATTGGATTGAAATGACAGCATTGTGAGGTTAGTTAACGGTAACGACGCGAACGGCAATTTGCGATGGCGTCTGACACAAAACGAAGATACATTGGAGGATGCATGAATGCTGCTGATGTCCAGTTGTCCGTACAATCTATTCTTCTTGGTTTAATTTGATAAATGAAGGTACATGAAGGTGATGCATATCTCTGAAGGAAAAAAAAGCACACACACACACACACACACACACAACACAAATATTGTATTAGAAAAAACAAAAGACCTGCTCTATTTCTCTATAGTGAGCAGTAGATAGATAAAATACAATAATATCTATGTGTATCTAGGTTTTATTATTCGCTTGACGGTTTCTGATATGTGCCAACTGAGCGTGGTTCATTTATGGCAATCTTTCTATTACTGTAGCTGTAGCTGTAGTTGTTATTGCACTACTTTTTTTTTTTTTTCAACACTACACTACAGAAAAAACAATAACAGCCATAATATAACCTGGTTGGGATATTTCTGTTGCTGTTGATGTTGCTGATTGTGTTTTATATGCTTGGGTGCTTGAAACGCACCATAGAGTGACAATAGCAACGCATATCTATCTCGATGTATCTAGCAATTTATCTAGATGTAAGTACTCGCGGCAGATACACAACATAGTATGTATGTAAGTATGTGCAATGTATAATAGATCGGTACGGATGCGTTCACTTGGTAACAGAGCAGAGCAGAGCAGAGCAAAGCAAAAGCGAGCAAAAGCAAAGTGAAGCAAAGTGAATGTCGGATGCAGACAATGGGTGCTTTGGCGTTAATGGAAAAGTTTTTCACCCAAAACAAAAGCAAACAAAACATAAATTGCTCCATTGTTTTTCGTATGTGCGTATGTATGTAGATGCTTTTGTCATCAACAACAACAACAACAACAACAACAAAAGTTAGCAGCAATTAGTTTCAACACACGAGATACAAATACAAGAACCACCAAATACTGCAGATACTTTTCCACATATAAAGTGAGTGAGTGAATGAGTGAGTGAATGAGTGAGTGGTGGTGAGCTTAATTCGCTGCAACATAAATCGATGATGGCCTAAAACCGGAGTTCAAGTGTGAAAAGCTGATGACTGTCGCATTCGGTATGTGGTAAGCGGAACTTGACATGTCTTTTTTTTCTCATTCTTCTATTATTTTGTCGTTCGCTGTTCGTTGTTGCTTATATTGTTGTTAAAGCTTCTATTTCTCTTGTTGTTGTTGTTGTTGTTGCTATAGTATGTTAAGATCAAATCGGGTCGGCTTGAATTTCCACAGACATGTCGTCGTCGTCGAGTTCATCGTTGTCTTTCGCTCTCTCTCCCGCTCTGTTCCCGTGTTTCTGTGTCCATCATCATTGTGTTTCTACTTAAATTGTATGGATACGACGACGTTTGACTCTGACTGACATTCATTTAGCAGTAGAGAACTTGGTACGGTTTTCTATTCGACATGGTCATCGTCATCATTGTTATACGGATTTTCCTTCTTTTTGTTTTTTTTTTTTTTTACAAATTTTGTCTTTATTCTTTTCATGTCTCGGTTGGTTTTTTGTTTTTCTGTTTTTTTTGCTAATTTGACATGTGAAACCCAAAAAGGAAAGGAAAGGAAAAAGAGAAAGAAAGTATGTACTAGAAATTAAGAGAAGGGGTGTGAAGTGATAGAATATGAAAAGTGCTACCAAAACGAGATGATAACCAAAAGTTTTTGTCTTGAGGTTAAGAAAATCTTTAAACAAATAATAATAAATGAGATCAACGCGCACGGATCCTTCCAATATATTGACAAAGTCTCACAGAAAGCCTTTAATAGAAATTATAGAATTTAATTCAATGGGAATTTTAGATACCAGTTCAAATCAACCTTATTTTAATACAAATAATCCCATGAATAATAATATTATAATGATAAAGTTTCATTAAGATACATGGAGTCAATATGAGTAAAGGAAAGTTTGCATAGAACAAAACAATTAATGCAATATATCATCACAAATTTTTATATTGTTCATGTTTCTTTGTAATTCTCTATTGTTGCACCCATGTGAAGAGTGTTAAGAAGGGCCTGTTGGTATCAGTAGATGAGAACACTGGACTGGCAACTGTGTGCGGACAGTAAAATATCACTCAACAACAAATGGATAATCCTTACAGAAGTAGAGGTTACAGTTTCACGATGTGTGAGGAGAGCGCTGCTCCTTTCAAAAAATTACAAGCAAGGCAAAATAAGGTCCTACGACGCATGACTGATCCATCGGGGTTTGTTAGGAACACCATATTGCAACATAACCTTATGATATCATTGGTGATCGAAGAAATTAACTTATTGAGTTTCCGATACAATATAATATTGCTGAAGCACTAAAAATCCCTAGCAAGGTCTCTTACTCAGAGGACATCTGGCTGTCGGTAGAACAGTCTTTATTCCAATAATCTCCTTAATTGGAGATCTTAAAGTTCCTTAATGTTCTCTGAGCTCTTGTAAGAATCCGTGATGATGATACAAATGTAAAAAAACCATCCAGTTGTTGACATTATAACATCTGAATAATCGACAAATAAAAACAAATAATCCTAAAGAAAATTATTCTACTACTCTTGGGTCGGTACAACCTAATTCAAGATCATTGATCTTGAATGGGTATCTTATCAAAGGAATTTGTAGATATTGTTCAATATATCATACTTTTGAAACAACCCTACAGTTGTCACACACACACAACAAATAAAGTGACAACAGTTTAACTGACAAGCGCATCGCATTTATGTTTTATACTATGTATGCCTGCAGTTCATATCGATATAGAGATACATAAGTATGTGGACATGTGAGACACGAGTATGTATGTATGTGTATCATGTATATCATGTATTATATACAATACAAAAAACATATATACATTGTTTGTTACCTGAGGATTTTCGTTGATAAAACCACAAGTGAACCTAAAACTGACAACAGAATATGACTGACTATAGACAACTGAGACGACGACAACTTTGTTGTAAGTGAATACATTATCTTCGTCATTCCCGCGGTCGGTGGGGGCACAATGGGGGATATACTACGGTAGTAGTAGTAGTAGTAGTAGTAGTAGACAAACGAGAATAAAGACAACGATGACAAAGAAGAAGCCCTACAAATAAAAACAGTGCACAGTAGGAGATCAAAACTGCTGCTGTGGCATTGGTGGCGGCAAGCGGTTTGGCCGTGGTTGCTTTTAGTGAATTGGCAACAAGCCAAAATACGAAGAAATCAATGTATGGGAAGGAGGAGACCAGAGGAGATTAGGTAGAGCCATGCAAACAATTAAACAATTGTAAACCAATTGATACGCGTTCATTAATTAAATTAATTGAGAAAAAAGACATTGCGCACAAGGCAAATAACGTTGAAGTATTAGAGGTGCAGAGTTTATAGTTGCTTAAGGAGGAGGAGACTGGGGGGCTGATGTATCTACAGAAAGTGAAGCTATGGCAAGTGTATTATAGTGTGGTGTGTCATGTCGTGTCTTGGTGGTGCTAAGTAACAATCAATCTTGTCAATTATTCTTTGTCTTCCTTTAGCCACGTCGCCAACGACAACGACGGCCATGATGATGTTGATAATAACGTTGTGACACAGACAGACATAGCATGGCGGCAGTTGAGGCATTTAAACGATTTTCTGTGCTAAAAGCCCTCTCACATCAAATGCATGTGCCCATTTTCAAAACAAAAAACAACAACAGCAACATTAACATCAACAGCAGTAGCAGCAACATCAGCATCAGCTTTAGTAATTATATTGGCGATCGTTATAATAGTATCGCAGCATACATATAATGATGATAATGATGATGCTGTTGATGATTATGAAGCGGATGATGCGGATGATGGCGATGAAGAAGAGCAACTTCATTTGGTTCATGTCTTCAACGCGCGCTACTGTGCGGCCCCAAAGTGCCCAACCAGCTGAGGGCACGGGGCCAGGTTCGGTGGTTCCTCGTATTTCGCCTGCAGCGCTGAAGTCGTTAATTTCGCGCGGACCATTGCTACCGGCCCCCTGCTGGCTTCATATATGTCAGTATGTACATACATACGTACAATATATGAAAACCAAACCGAACTGATGATGACTCGACTCTGCCGTGGTCGCAGTCGCTAGCAAATCTCTTTAGCAGTTTTGGCTTTTTATGTTGGCCATAAAAACTGTTAAAATAGTATAAAATGTGCTCTGACTGACGACATGTAATAATGGCCCACAGAGCGTATACTATTGGAGTGGGCTGCACAGTGGCCTAAAAGCCAAAGAACATTTAATACAATTTTCCAAATGAGAATCTAAAATATATCTATATACATATTATAAAACAGTCCCCCGGTTGTCTCTGTCTGTCTGTCTGTCTGAAAGCGATAAACTCAAAAAGTACTGAATGAATTTTCATACGATTTTCACCAATGCATGGAGTGATTCATGAGAAGGGCTATAGGTATATAATTCATTAAGGTTTTTTGTAATTTTGAGGAGATATGATGATGATGATTGTTGATAATGTCAGAAAAAGAAAATGCCGTGAACTGTCTTAACTACATAACCATGGTATCGGACAACAATGGACATATAGCGCTTCCGTTGAATATAAACCAGACCCTAAAATTTACATCCAACATCAGCAAAAATTCTATTAAGGCTACAGTCCTTAAAAAATCGTATGCATATAAAAACGAATGTTTGTGTTTAATCAACCAAACCAAATGGATCTAATAATCTACACTTATAATTTGATAGTGTATTTTTATCGAAGATAATAAGGTAATTAGGATTTTTGATTTATTTTAGCCATAAGAAGTTTTAATGATGCCTTAAAGTTTGCATATAAAGTTTACTTGTAGATGAAGATCTTCAAATGTCTTTTCATCTTTCTTCGATTTGCTTATTTTAAATGATTGATATGATACTAAATTAATGGCGAAGGATGTACAAAATGAAATTGTTGGTCACTGGTCATGTGACAAGATACTGGGGTATGCAAATAATAGTGTCGAATATTTCACTGATCTTTTCGCTGGCTGACATCCCAAGAGTCGCGGATTCGATTCCTGCTCAAGGCAAGTCTGGTCCTGCACTTTTCTAATTTCCTCCTTTCCTTCTTAACTTTCCCCTGAGCTGAAGGCCTCTGTCGCTATTGCTCATAATAAATACTAGGTTATAATTTATAATTATAATCTTAGTTCTAATAAATAAATAATTTCACTGATCTATCAGAAAGATCGCTTATCTTTCAATGTGGAACAAGAGTATATAATTAAGAAAGATCTAATAGAAAATGACAGAATTGAATTATTCAAATGAACTAATTTACATTTAATAATTTTCAATATTTCCTACATCATTTCCATAAAGTATATTTTCTTGAATTTCATTTTCATATATTGATTCTTCTTTAATTTTCAGAGGACTCTTTACATAAATTTGAACCATTGTACTCTGTGATTCGTGTAGATGTTTATATTGATGATGATGCTGATGATGATGATGATGAGATGATGGCTATGATGATGATGACGATGTTGTTGATGTTGGTTTTTTGTATGTATTTGAGTACACAATACTATAGTTTCTGTTTTGCTGTTTCTGTCGTTGTTTTTGTAGGCAGCGTAAATTAAATACGCGCAATTAAATGCAATTCAACATGAAGACACACAAATGATTGCAGTTTACTCTAACGAACATGGTCTGTCTTTCTGTCCATTTGTCTGTCCACCCATCTGTCGCTGTCACAGTTTACTATGTAATGAAATACATTGTCAGTTGTTTGCTGTTGTTGTTGTTGTTGTTGTTGTTGTTAGTATTGTGTTATTCTTATTATTTTTATTGTTGTTGTTGTTGTTGTCGGTGGAAAGAAATTGTTAGCAAACATGCAACTTACAATATGCAATATATAAAGTAAATGGAGAAAACTTTGGCCACAACTTAACAGATGAACAGATCAACAAAACTAATAAATCAAGAGGAGGACGGATAAAACGACCAAGAGTTCGTGATCAACATTGGGATGAGTTTGTTTTTGTTTCTTTTCGTTTTTTTTTTTTTTTGCGTAGCAGTATGAGAGAGAAAGATGTGGATGAATTGATCAGATCATATGACAAATGGATAGTTCGTTCGGACAATGGCTGTGGCCAATTGTTAAAACATAACATTACAAAAACAAAAAAAAAGTGGTCATTCGATCGATCGAAGCTTTTGAACAAACAAAGCTGTATAAATATCTTGTGTGGGTGATCTATAATATCAGCAAAAAATATGGGTTAATGAACCACGACTAATTGGAAATACTTTATAAACTTACAGGAAATAAGTATAAATAATTGCAATGTTGTCTATTGGAATCAATTTGTATTATAACTGAATACATAACTGTACAAAAATTATATCAATTTCATGGTTAAAATCAACCTAATACTTATTTATAAGTCATTAAACTCTACATACATTTTCTTTATTAGAATATCATAATAGTACAATATCAATAAAGAAAACGATCTCAAACAATTTGTACAGCTGTTAGAAAGAAACTAAAGTCTTTTCTTAAGCTTTCTCTAATTGCAAAATGAGGTCCACACTTTTCAAATTCTATTTAAAAATAGACTTCTTGAATTAAGCATTCTACAATACGATTATTTGAAAACAATTCTACCGAAGAGTGCATTGCTCTTTGAGGTACTTGAAGGTTATAACACCAACGCAGAAATAAAAGAAAGAGCATTACGAGTTCATTGTACGAAAATTTCCAAATCAACAACAAAACCAACAATAATAAAAGAAATCGGTTATAACTGCATATAAGTATGTACATACTTTTATTGTAGAATCATGATAAAATAAACCTTCAACTTCATTTCACCGATGCTATTTCATACTCCAATGTTTACATATATTGTACATATACATATTGTGGGAATTTCCATTTCAAGTTTTCAATATCCTAAAGATTCAAAAATTCTGCATATAAGAACGCATTATGAGTATTTACATAATTTTATATAGCAGAGACATGAAATATTGAAATGAACTGCCACATATCCCATAAACAAGATTTAAAACACAATAAATTGAATTGAATTTTGTATGATACTACTACCTCTTCCAGTAATTGTGAGACTCTCTTCTATACAGCATTTTTACCACATATCAGAAACTCACGGACTTCATCCAACCAATTTTCAGTTCCATATAGTATGGAGTCTCTGATGCATGGGGACTGTCGTATACGTGACAAACATCACGACCATCCCGCAATTCCTATTCACAATGCATAGTGTGAAATGTACATAGGTATAATTAATAAAACGAAAAAAAAAAAAACATTTAACAAAAACAAGAAAAAATAAGGCTACTTCGGCTATGACGAAATTGTCGTACTCCTCACGCATGGCAAAACGTTTTTGACTACGCTCCTGTGTTTTAGTATACAGAAATATTTCTTAATATATTGTACATACAGCATTTTAACATTTAGACCGATATATTTGTATGGGAGCTATAATATCCAGTAATCTTGGGGTCTTGAAATTTCAATGGTTGGCAAATATTGGTCAGACACTTATACTGTTCAAATTTCAGTTCGATAATGCAAAGGTTTTCTAATAAGAACCTGAGAATGATTTACAGTTTGTATGAGAGCTATACAATCCACAGATCCTAGGGTCTTGACATTTACATTGTTGATGAAAATGGATAAGAAACTTGTAGTGGTAAAATTATAGTTCCATAATACAAAAAACAAAACAGTTTTCCTAATAAGGACATGAATTTCAATTTGGGTTTGTATGGAAGGTACCCCTTCTAGTGGTTCGATTCAGCTGTATCCGAGAAATGTACATTGTCTAGTAATAAGAAATCTTAGTCAAAAATTTCAGCTTTCAAGCTCAAAAATTCAATGACTAATTCACCTACAGACAGACAAACAGACGATCACAGCTAATTCAACTCGTCTCGATCAAGAAAATATATCTACTTTATAGGATCTCCGATGTCTCCTTCTATGTGTCTCCAAATTCATGACAAACCTATAATACATACTATTTATTTACTGCGTGAAGAGTATATTGATAAAAAGTTAATGAAATTAATATGTTTTCCTGTTTTTAATCGGATCAAAAATTTAATTGATAAGAAGTTTTTGTTCTATTTCTTTGTGAGGTTATTGTTTAATGGGGTAAACAGGTTTCTTGTCATTAAGGAAAGTGTTCTTATATGTGCTTTAGATAAATATTGAACTACTTTGAACCATAACACAATCTTACAATCTCGGTACAACTCTCTCTAGGACTATGAATTTCTATAAAAAAAAAAAAAAATTTATTTTTAAATGCATCGGAACATTTTTGCTTCGATTGAGGTCTGGTTTTTTGGACCACTCTTAAACTGAAATGGTGACTCTGATAGCAAACTTTGTGTTTAACGCGCATTATGCTTTGGATAATAATCTGTCTGGATCTATGACTCTCTCTCTCTCTCTTGGGATTTAGAAAGCCTCCACAAAGACGTTTAAAAATTCCATAGGTGAACTTATTTTTTTATGAGACTGTGTGTTCTGTATAGGTCCGATTTGAGAATCTACAGAGACAAGCATAAATTTCTATGATTCTAAGGAAAACTTAGTTTATTTGTACTTAATCTTCTACCAAGTTCTTTCAATTCATTCATTAATTATAAATTATAGATAAGAAATTCAATTCAAGTTGATTACCGAATTTATTGACTTTATCAATAAGTGAATCTGATTAGGTGCTTTTGATTATCAAAGACTTGTTGTCAATTCAATAAAACTTATCAAAAAAATAGTCTCAATGAAAATAAGATAGCTTCTTATTTTTAACCAAAAGAATATGAGCAATTTTTGTGTTTAAAAAAAGAAATGACTGTAAACAACAAAATCATGTTCAATATTTTGTATAGACAATTTGGGAATGTCGGTATTTTAGACAGTTTTAATGGAAGTCGGGACACAAAATATTTATTTTCGCCAAACAAATAAATATTTTTCAAGCAATTGACATTAATTTCTTATTGTTGAAATAACAAACAATTTAAATAATATTTTTGAAAAATATGGGCTTTCCCAAAACAATCTTAATAAATCTAAATGGAACACAGCTTTTTCCAATCAATATTTGTTTATTTAATAAATATTTTCTATTAATATTTTGGGTAAAAAACTTCAATAACAATTATTTCTTTAGCTAAGCTCATTTCCCCAATGAAGGTTAAGCATTTATTTATTAAACATACATAAACAAAATATTTATTATTATTAAGAACTCTGGTTCTGTTGAACAGAGCAAAATATTTGCACAACTGAAATCGAATCTTAAAATTATAAGAATTTCAATATAAATTGGGAAAATTTATGTAGACAGTCACCACCATCTGTGCTATAAAGATCTTCCCACATATGTTTTTGGCAAATAAGACTTTCTGGAATTTTCCCAATTTATACTTATTCTTACAGTAACATGATTCATAGGATCGACCTTCCTGTACTGTGCTGTGCTGTGCTGTTGTTACCAAAATATTTTGCATTTCTCATAAACAAAGATTGGTGAAATGTGTCATAAATGTGACACATATAAGTTTTTATTTGCTATAGATACAACAGATAATGAATTTGTGCTTTGAGTGGTGACACTACTAGAATAAAAGATATGAATAACCGGATTCAAAACCAGTAGTCAAACACTTAATATTTCATCAGATATTGAATTTATTTCAATAATAAATTTAAAAATAAAATTAATAATTTCATCATTCTTAAGGAAAAGCTTTTGCAAGATTTCATTTGAAGATTCTTATCATCATTTTTTTTTTACAAATATTGTAGTATAACTGATGTACTGATGTTAGATATTACTTTGTTGTGATATTTGTAATGCTTACAATTTTATGAATGCATTTCAAATTAATTTATGTGTATTTGCCTCTTCAGAATTGAAAAGAATACATGATATATCAAAAAAAAATTTAAGTTGCGTGCCTCAACCTCATAAGCACAATATGGAAGTGAAACAAACTTCTTTAGCGATGGGAGGTAAATCAGAAAATTAGAAAATGAAATGTGACGAAAATCAAAATGCGATGATGCTTCACAGACGTAGTGGGGAGACGCAAGAAGCAATGCGCACTGTCTCGTCTCAGCGTAGGGAATGAATGCTTATGCATGATTAAGAGAGAAATAAAAAATGATTTACTGATTGTGTTTACTTTACGAAAGAACATACGAACAAGTGACCGCATGACTGAAAAATAAAATAATTCTTTTGTATTGAAACAATGTGACACAACAATATTCTGTATTATTGCTTGACCATCTATTTTAGAAGTTTCACTTCCATATTTTTTTTTGCCTAAATAGCTCCAATATAATAATAGTTTTGATTTTCGTCACATTTTATTTTCATATTTTTTGGATTTAGTCTTTTGCTTTTGAAATAACCCCTCAAAATGTGTCCGGAGGGGTCAAATCTGGAGTTTTCGGTGACCTTTTTTTACCATCAGATTTCTAGGCAATTTTCATTGTAAAAAAAGAATTGAAAAATGCTAAATAAGTTCTTTGGAACGCCTTAATCGTTGATCATTGGACACCAGACGTTAAATAGTGTTGTCAGACGGTGTCTTTTGGCCACGATTTTAGAGACTATTTTGCATAGAAACAAACTGACCGACTTGATCTAACCAATGATTATCAGACGGTGTCTGTTGGCCACTATATTTTCGATGATATGCACGTTGACGTTGCAACTGGATGATTATTTTTATGTACATCATCACTATTTTGGATAGTATGTTTCGGTATGAAGCGGTTCATGGAAAAATTTCAAAGACATGTCTAGTCAACTCAATCGATTGACAAATGTCAAAGTTAATCAATGTTTACTTACCGACATAAAAGATGGTGTGCCCTGTATATTGATGACTGATGCGAGAAACATATCGGCATAACAAATTTATCTTAACTTAGATGAGGACTGTCTAATCCATGGCTCAAATGGGGCCTAAGTGATAAAGAAAAGAGAACAAAAATTTGCTTTTCTATGAGTAGAAACCTCAAAACGTTCAGCACAACATACTTATGACTACCTTGAAACTGACACAGAGACTTCTAATTGCTATAAACTTATGGAAAAATCTCAACCAAAATGCACCAATTACTGGAGATATTTTCTCCCATTAAAAAAAAAAAAAACAAACCACAAACAATCGCGATATGCTAAATATGTTTTTATACTTAAAGTTTAAGTTTAACATCCTCAGAGTTTCATTATCTTATTAATTATATAAAATCATACTTGATCCAACATAATTAAAAATTTATCTGATCAAAGCAATTGATCTATTGGTACATACTTATATTTATCACAATGATTTGTTTACATATTTATTTCTATATATTTATTTTGGTGTAAGAAATGCAAGCTTCGTTGGAACTAAAGTTATTTTTTCTATATATTGTATCTTGTGTCAAATTCTGTTTTTACTTTGTTTTTTTACTCCAATTACATTACAAGTAGTACACGGTTTGACTTTCAAGAGCAACATTGTAGATACAATCTCAACAAAAAACAAAAAGCAAAAAACACAGAATACAAACTGAGGCAACAGAGAAATAAAAAAAAAAAAAATAATAAAAAAAAATAAAAATGATAAAACAAAGGTGGAAAATGAAAACTAGTAGCAACAAACAGTCTGAGATACATAATAAAGATACAGATACTGATACCGATATACAACAGCAAAAGCAACAACAAAAGCAAATTGTAATAAAAATCTCACTCGACAAAGTTGTACATTTCGGGGTCGTCTTACTTACTTTATATAGAAGCATAGTTTTTAGATAGAAAGATACACATTCTCGTAGAACATTAAACTTCATAAAGTTTAAATAAACAATAAAAAAAAAAAGAAATAAATAAATGCAAAACAAAACAAAAAATAAAAAACACTAAGAATGAACGGTGAATGTCTTTCAAACGGATCTCACTGAGGTAGGTCTTCATAAAGTATCTAATTGTGTAAGAAAAAAAGGTGAAGCTGCACTACACTTCACCACACAATGTTGAATAGTTAAATACTAACAGTAACAAAAACAACAACAACACGAGGAACAATCTTAGAAGTCATCGAAAAAACTAGAGTAGATGTTACTGTTGTTATTGTTGTTGTTATTGGTGACGTGTTGTTCTTGTTTGTTATTTGTTGGAGAAAACAAGCAACAATTCAGTCACTCAAAGATACATAGATAGATACATACATAGGTGTAGTATAAAAGATACAAACACCAACAACAAACTAACGAACATGAAAAACAGTTACTCATCATATCAAAGAGCAGACATCAGCTGTTATAGCTGCAGATACTTCTACTACTCTACTGCTGCTGCTGCTGCTTTTGTTGTTGCTTTTGTTGTTGCTGTTGTTGTTTTTGTTGTTGTTACCCCACCAACAACCAACAAACGATCGTTAACAACGATTACAAGCAGCAAGCGATTTAAGCAGAAAAAGCAATACAAAAAAAAAAAAAACTTAGTATGTTAGCAAAGAAAGAGTCGTTCGTTCGCAGCAACAAGACATCGAGTGGAAAAAACCACACTTAGCAACAACACAACTTTAGTTCAAGTAACAGATACATACATAAATACAAAGATACATGTATGCATATTATGCTGGGTAGCCCAACTCTCTCGTAGCAAGTTAGCAAAGCAAATCAGAAGCAAGTATTTAAAATGATTACTAAGCGCAACATCCAACGCTTGACAACAAAATTGCTAAAACAATACAATACTCACACATATATTGTACATAGAAACACACACAATTACAGATACACAGATACAAAATGAACTAACAAAAGGTACAAAACAAAAAGTATTGTTTCACTGAACTGGTTACTATTAAACAAAAGAAAAACCAAAAATAGTATGATAGTATCTTTATATCTACAAGTATAAACAAAAAAAAAAAAAACTGCAATTGTGAGTCAGATTTTAATCATTTCATGTGCCTATTTCTCCTTATATTGGGTGTATGCATATGATTCCGCCCTTTCCGATAGTTTCGCTAGTATCGCCGCTTACACTTGCACACTAAAATACTAATACTTGCATTCGATAGTGCCTTCTATCAGCTGTTAAACACAGTGTATAACATTCGGTGGAAGCATAAACAACAAATATTTCTAATTCATTGAAAATGTCGAGTTTTATCCCAAGTAAACATCATTTGCGGGAGGTTTTATTGCACTATTTTGTTGCAAAGAAAAGTGCAGCGGAAACTTATCGTTTGCTTGCTGATGTTTACGGTGAGCATGCTCCATCGAATACAACTTGCAAAGAATGGTTTCGACGATTTAAAAATGATGATTTTGACATTGAGGACAGAGAACATGGAAAACCACCCAAAAAATTTGAAGATGCTGAATTGGAAGATTTATTGACCGAAGATTGTTGTCAAACACAATCAGAATTGGCAACAACATTAAATGTTGATCAATCAACTATTTCAAGACGTTTGCAAGCAATGGGAATGGTTCAAAAAGTCAATAACTGGGTGCCACATGAATTGAAAGACCGAGACAACGAACGTCGCAAAACCATTTGTGAAATGCTGCTTCAAAGACAAAAAGAAAAGGTTTTTTGCATCGGATAATCACGGGAGATGAAAAATGGATATATTACGAGAATCCTAAACGCAAAAAATCTTGGCTGAAGCCAGGTGAGGCCGGCCCATCACAGCCAAAGAAAAATATTCATTGTACCAAGGTTATGCTCTGTATTTGGTGGGATCAGAAAGGTGTTGTGCACTATGAGTTGCTGAAACCGTCTGATACTATCACTGGCGATGTTTACAGACGACAACTAATGCGGTTGAAGGTAGCTATAGAAGAAAAACGACCGGAATGGGTGAATAGGCATGACAAATTAATTCTTCAACATGACAACGCCAGACCGCATACGGCAAATGTTGTGAAAACATATTTAAATGGACAAGACTGGGAAGTGCTACCCCACCCGCCATATTCACCAGATATAGCCCCTTCAGATTTTCATTTATTTCGAAGGATGCAGTCTGATCTTACGGGAGAGCGATTCACTTCTTATGAAGATATCAAAATTTGGCTTCATAATTGGATTGCCTCAAAAGACCAGGACTTCTTTATGCAAGGAATCCGTAAATTGCCTGAAAGATGGGCAAAGGTTGTAGCTGCAGATGGGGCATACTTTGAATAAATAAATTTTCCTTTTTCTAAACAAGCAAATTTGTTTTGTTTTCACAAAAAAGGGCGGAATCATATGCATACACCCAATATTAAGTAAGTTTTCTCGAAATAATGAATATTTAATATTTAGATCAGATACTTATCATTATATTTTGTATGACAATTTTTTTTTTTTTTGCCTTGATGTTGCACTCATAATTTAAAGAAGGACCAAATTCTGTCAATCAATTATTTGAAAATAGTTTTTTTTTAATATTTTCTTAGAATATTTGAATAAAAAAAAAATATTTATTTAAACAAGACTCATTTTCATCAGAGGAGATCATAATTTGGTCATAAAAGGACACCAAACGATTTATTTCCACATGTTTACAATCCCTTTATAATCCTTAAGCTCAATAGCCTTTTTTTCATATGATTCACTGTGCATATTTGGTAAGTTTATTATTTAGAGCGAAGCCAATAGTAAAATTTCAAAAATCATCACGCTAAAATCATCATTGTTTTGCGATCACGAAAATTAAACAAATCTGAGTTGCTGTACCTATTCAAATGAGTGACCGGTTGCGGACACTGAGAGGATTATTATTATTATTATTATTATGTTTTTGAGCTGTCACAATAGTGGTGACTATTCACTAGTGGAAGTTATTGATCACACCATATTTAAAAGCCTTTATTAACTTGCTTTGTTTGACTCCTTTTTAGTTTGATTAGATCAAATCATGCATGCTGAATTAGAACCACTTCTTGACATTCAATTGAGCTGAAATTTTTCATACATCTTTAGCTCTAATAACAATACAATATGCAATAATAAAAGACAAGCTGTGGATATTGGAACAGCCTGTTGAGAAGTTTGCGTGACTCTACTATAAATCTTCAAGGGCCGAATCCCATCTAGCATTCTCATTCTCTTGAAAAGATTTCCAAGGCATAGATCAGAAAAGAAAACCTTTCCGATTTATCTGGATGACTTCGTTTCTCTTAACAGGATTAGCGCAAGGCCCATATTTAATAACAAACGGATACTCGACAGGTTGCGGAATTGAAACCGTATGTCATCTTAGACTCCTGTCAATAACAAAAGAGACTCTGCCAACCCAGTATGGACGGTATAACCCTACGCGGCAGATTAAGCGACGTTAGCCTGACAACCCACTCGCCGAAACTATTAACTGTCATGCAAGCAACACAGGATTAACAAAATAGAAGATTAATATTTGGAGAGAGACCAAATACCAAATGCAGCTAGCCAAAGCTTACATGGATCTGTAGTGCCAAAGGTGATGATGATGATTTCGCTACTTTTGTATCCTATCTTTATTCATTAATTCATTCAACAATTGAAGTACAAGACTTTTATTATTTATATCTAATGACTAATCTTAAAGCTTAATTAGTCGATTATGTATGATTATTTTTATGCATACGAATATCTTTAAAAATGATTAATGTAAAAGTTGCAATCATATAAAATTTAATATACTAAAATTCACTATAAACCATTTTTATATGACCTCATATTTTCATTGTTAGAGAACGCAAGAAAATAACTATAGTTTCTTTATGGTTAAGAGAGATTAAATAAATTATTTCAGCTTCGAGAAATATTTTTTCTTTTTAAATTACTTTTTTAGAAGGAAAATTACCTAAACATAAATCTCAATTAAGTAATAACCTTTCTCTAAATATCTATCACATTACAATAATACAATATTATTATATGATCTTTAAACTTTGATTGGTAATAAACCAAGATTTACTCGTATTTCCAACCAACCTATAAACTATATCCCCCCAAGATAAAAAGAATGTTAAAGGCTTTTTCTTTTTATGTCATACGTATGCCATCGTAAATATTCATCTTTAGAAATTTCATATATTGTAATTTGTATTTTATCTTCTCCATACTCGAATAAATATCTCTATTAATATTTTCATGGATCATAAAAACGCAAAAAACTTTATTTCAATACACAAACGCAACATTTCTTATGTTTGATGAAATTCATCTTTCGTCATTTTTTTATTATTTGTAGTCATAAAAAATTGTACGTAGTGTAGTCTTCTTTTTTTTATGTTGCAAAAAACTCTGCACTGATTTTCATCATCATCATCATCATCATCATCATCATCATTATCATTTCGAAATCATGAAAATGACTAAGTGGCTCTCGCCTGAAATGACACATTTTCGTTTGTTGGATACTCACACTCTATAGTAAAATATATAGTACAATAAAATGTGCTTATCAAAACTTCATAAGATTGAGTATATGGAAACTTTAGTACAAACAACAAAATTGACTTCACTTCATTACACAACCTTGACGACAGCAACAGAGGAGACCTTCAGCAAAAGCAACAAGTACAATGAGCATACAAGTAAAATAAGAACGCTGAGTCATTCAACGACCAAAGACCAAGCAACAGAACCAACGAACTATTGCAACTCAATCAAAAGTTTCCATTCAACACCTTTGCCCCCCTACCTGTGTCTTTCCAACGGACCAACCAACATTCTGCAAACTAGGTTTTTGCAAGTTTTTTTCTGTTTTGTTCTGTTCTTGATGGTTATGTTATTCCTAAATTAGATCATTACTACAATTTCATTTCAATTCTGATGAAATTCACACATCACAAAATAAATTTTTTTTTTGTTTTTTTTTTTTGTTTTTTTGTCTTTTGTGTGGTTTATCAACGTCGACAGAAACAGAAGTATAACACAAATAGAAGACAATGAATGGTCTGGTCTGTCTTTAAGACCCCGGTTTACTTTCTTACTCAGGCAACTTTAAATGAAGTCTACTACTAAGTAGTATGCATCTGCGTGACTTTTTTTGTTCAACAGATCCAATTACCCAGTGATTGAACCGAAATTATAATAAGTACAATATTATTTCAGTAAGAAATGCAAATGAAGACAATAGTGATGACTCAAGTCAGTTAGTGAGGAATTGTATTGTACAATAGTAAAGGTAGTTTAAGGTCATCTCTATAGGGCGGGCTAACTGAATTCATTCAATTCTAAGTATTTAGTTTTATGGATTCTCTTTGTAGAATTTCTATTCTTTTCCGTATATTTTCTTTGTTTCTGTAATAATGACTTCGTGATGATACTAACTACAATATTTAGTATCGCTGATGACGATGACGGAGATTGTTTGCTTTTTAGTGTTGCCAATGTGTCTAATACGTTTACAATCGATTTCTTTACATTTACGTGTATTAACATCTATGGAACTTAATGGTAATTTGATTTTATATTGTGAAATCAATAACCCTGAAGGAATTAAAACAAAGGCAGATTGATTATGGTAAAGAGATCTCAGATTCAAATTAGTTGAGAATATCATTATAAGTAGAAGGAAGATAGATTTATGCTAAATTGAGGAATGAATAGATTCTATAATACAATGGAAATAAAAGGTTTCGAAATGGACATGTTTTGGTGTCTATTGTTTATATTCTATTTATTTCAGTTCTGAATACTATTTGCTTATTCTAAAAACTGAAATTAAGTCTGCAATGCTATGAAGAATAAAGATTTTTTTTTTTTTTAATTTTACACCATTTGAATTTCTTTCAAGACAAACAGATATTTGTTGTTTAACTTTCTTTAAGATAGTCATAACATTTGAACTTAATTTCTACTTCACATAAGAATAATATAAAAATAAATTATGAAAAGGAGTTTAAAAAGTTTAGAAATTGATTTAATTGCCTGCCTTTCTATGTTTTAAATGGTCATGTGTTTGTATCTATTTATATTTATTAGATGTTAGCGCATTGTTGCCTCTACTTTTATTGCATTTACAGGCCACAACTTGGCTGCTAAAGACAATTGCTATAATAATAATAACAATAATAATAATAGTGACTAATAAACAAACCGACCGACTGACAGACAGACGGTCTGAGTCGACTCGCTCCAATCGATTTCTTGAGTAATTACCTGTTGAACCTTCAACGCTGTACTTAGCAAGCTTGTTGCCAAGCCGCATTGTTTGACTGAATGACTAACTGATTAACTTGGGTAGAGACTTCACTTTATTCAGAGTTGATTGTCGTTATTGATTGCTAAAAAAAGCAAGTCCAACGAGTTTATTTTGTTCGTTTCACTGTGGTTTTTTGTTTTTTTTTTTTGTTTTCCTTGTTTCATGTTAAAGATTTTGATGATGATGGCGGTGGTGATGATGATGATGATGATGATGATGATGATTAATCATCAATCATGCGATATCATTAAATGTTGGGCATTTATTTGTATTTGTGTATTAATAGCTTAACAACCGTTCGAATCAAATGTTCCATCGTTCGATCGCTCGCTTGCTTGCTCATTTTGTACTTACAATAATATTTTGTTGCTTCTTCGTTCGATCGTTCAATCGATCGATTTGATCTAATCGCATTTATACTTCATTCAAAATGCACACAACTAACAACAATAATGATAATAATGACAATAACAACAACAACAACAATAACAACAACAATTGAAATAATGAGGGCTTGACTGCCTTCTCGCCGTCTTTTGTTGAATAATAATTTTAGTCATCACGGTTCATTGTTGATTTTATAAGTACTAAGTTGCTATTGCTTTTGCTGCTACAATATTATTATTGTTGTCATTGTCGTAGTCATTTTGTCGTCAGTGAGTCTGGTGCGTTCATATTTCTTGAAATACAGTACAATAATAATCGTTGGAGAAATATGTATCTATCTCAGTATACAATAAGAATCGCTTGCACATGCTTGTAATTGCAAATACTCTCACATTCATCTACATATGTATGTAGGTACACCATTATTCTATTGTATATGCAAAAGTATTGGCCTAATGCCCAACACTTACTGCCCTCCCCCCTTATTGCTGTTTCCCTCAATAATCTTTTATTCTAGACCTAGACTTACTTACGTAATGGCTAAAGGCGGCAAAAATGAAATGGTTGAAATTGTAATGAGTGATTTCATTATTGCTAACTTACACGCTACAACAAGGCCCCACAAGCCATGCCAAAGTGAAACAAACTAAGCCACATCATCACCACATCACCACATCAGGCCAAGCCAGGAAAGGCCATACAAGTATGTATTGTACTTAGATACATATTGTCTAAACATATAGACGAATAATATGTTGTATGCATATTGTAGTTACTTACTTTATATTGTGAGAGTATGTGCGAGTGTTTGCCATAATTAGAGCCAGTTTGTATTTATTATAGTCCACCGTCATTACACGCAATATTTAATAGTATGTTTATGTTGATTTAATGCGAGAAGAACGTGTTACAACAGACATAATGGACGTACTACAAATGCACACATAAAAATACATAGTATATATATATATAGATATTTGTATATAGTATACATATATTCATAATACAAAGAAGGTATAATCACAATAAGATGTATCAGAGAAATATAGGATGAGAAAGATTTTGCAGACACATCATATTGACAAGGCAAGCACACAGCACAGTAAGTACACAAAGTACCGTCAGTCTAGGCGAGACATTAAGACAGACAAAGATAGACATGATATCAGGTTAAAAGCGAAGGGTTGAATATAATTAAGATTGTATGCCTTTTTATTTGATTAAAGCACATTTTAATTAGTTTCAGTCGACAAAGAGGATTTAATATACATAAATTTAAAGAATAAAGAAGAAAAAGAAAAATCTATTAATAGAATATTAAGTAAAAATCAAGGTAATAATAATTTGTATTGTATATAATTCCAATTCAAATACAAATTAGAAGCCAAAGGCGAAACTGTGCTAAGTATGGCTACCTTCCCCTATAGTTCTATTTTTGGACTGATTCTAGGGTTATATTCAATATGTCTTTTAATATTTTGGTTGTCCATTTTTTTATACAAAAAATGATTATTCATTTAAGCTTGGATTTACTTCTTAGCAGGTGCAGTGGCCTTATAGCCACTCTTACCCTTTTGGGCTCACATAGTTGCTCAGATCTGATCTTCTGCAAGATACGGTGAAGACCGTCAGTCTTGATGCACTTCTTCAGGCTCCCCCTCCGGGAAATTCTTCTGAGTTTTATATCTTTATGTATAGAACTCATATTCCTGGAGGGAACATTATTTTCATTTATAATTTGTGATCCAGGTTATCCTCTATAAATTGGATTTCTTGGCTACTACATGAATGAAAACATAATGGGGCACCAACCCACGGGTTAGGAGCCCACGGAACTTGTTCTGTCCTGGCCAGCGGGTACGGCCCCCTTGTGGGAGTATCGTGGTGGCTATGGTTTAATACCCAAATGCGGGTAGAGTAATAACTCGACGTGGAGTTGCGTTATACAACCGGGTGCTGTGACCCAGAGAGCAGAGGTTTAAGGTGGGCCTCGCTCCCCACCAAGGAGGGAGTCATATTCCAAATTTAATATGACTCTAATTTGGTACCTGCGGATATTTATCCAAGGGGACGTTGATTGACGTTCAATCCATGTGCTTGGCACCGTGTTCTTGAGTCTTCTTACAGACAGGCGAGCACGTAAAACTCCGGTACTTCATTGCACTTCTTCAGGGCATTGAAGGCGATTCTCAGAACCATATTGCATTGACGCTTGCCGAAAAAAAATTTAAAGCGAGCAAATTCAAACGATTGAGGGAGCTTGCAAATGTTCTGTGCCTTGAGTGACCATGGGCTGCGGTGTAGAGGATGCAGTATATAGTCAAATGCAGATTATTCAATCTGTATTCCTGACGGGGAACACCGATCAAGGGATCATCAGCCAACAGCCTGGATTGGTCGATTACGTCGACAATGGTTAATGGTCAAGCATTTGGTAAAGCGACCAGTTTTTACGAATTTATCAAAGGCAAGACGCTAACCGCTTTTTCCACTTCGGTTGATTTGTAAATTTAATTTTTTAGTTTTCTTTTTAAACACAGAAAAATTATTTGTACTATTTCAATAATGTTTTAAACACAACGTCCATGTGAACTTATATTATAGTCAAAGCAAGGTTTTTTATAAACGAGGTCCCGTGACTTGAACGGTACTTTACTGACAGTCAATAGGATTAGTTGGAAATGAAATGAAATGACATTTTCTTTTTTTAATTAATTGTTACAATATTGGCGCAAAAATCATAAAATATTCTTATGATTTTATAGAACAGCGACATGGGGGCGATTATAAGGCAATGTATATTTACCTTCTGCTTAGAAGGTCATTAGGGTGAAGCCTCCTTAGTCGAGGTTGCCTCATGCCTGAAGGGAGAATAAGTTTGTAGCCTTTGTTGGTAACAGTTGCAATGGAAATGAAATAAAAAATTCTCAACTATATTGCACACAATAATGAAAGGTTTGCTGAAATCCAATCGATATTTTTATTTTCTTTGCATAGGTAAAATGCTGTAAGTGCCCTGCATATGGGTAGTCATAATCCGGTTCTCAGCATATTTTCTGATTTTTATTTTTATTATTGAGTTCTTGGTTCTTTGATATTCGATTACATTAACATCCAGAGAATTTTTGAATACCCATTGTAATAAGGTACATAAGTATTGTAAATACAATAGTATTTTATTGAGATTTTTATTCAACTGCAATATCCAACACAAGTGAAGGTGAACAATTATGTGGTGTAATTGGTAAAATAAAACCAAACAGATTTCCCTCATTAAACACATGTAATAAATAGTAAGAAGGCTATTTGGTATTTAACACAATTTCATTTTTAATTTCCGCAGAAAACTCAATAAGCATTTTGATTTATATTTCCTTTTGTGCTATAGCAATTTCTTTTTTTATTATTTTAATTATTATTTTTTTATTCAAGGTTGGTTAATTTAGTAATGCACAGTAAAAACGTGAAATAAAATAGTAAAAAACAAAAAAAAAATAAAAAAAAAATAACAATAGAAAACTATTTTTTGTACTATTTGCAATGCAATAATGCAGCGGAATGAATAAATTAGTTTCAGGAAATAAGATTCGTAAAAAATGTTAAACTGAAATGCTTTTGTAGTTAATTATAAATAGAAATAATCTCTTTAAAGGCTAATAAAGAAAACAATAACAACAATTTGCAATAATATAAGCATCGGTATTTTTTTTAAAAATATTTTTATTGTAGAATGACCTCAATTGGAAAATCATTTTCACAATCAAATAATACTCATGAAAAGCTTACTCTGATTTGTCTTATTAGAATGTATCTTATTAACTTAATGCAATGCATACTGAGAAAATAAAAATAATTTCCACAAGTCTTTGCCATAACTTAATAATCATCTTATCTACCAAAACTCTTCTATGTTAAGTCGAAGAAGAAACTAAGACTATCAAAAATTGAAATTTATAAAAGTTTCGATCAGAATAATGGCAAACTAAATAGCAAATTGTAAGTAGATTGTCATAGCATAAGAGATACCCCAGCTGCTTAAATCACAAATCAACCGAAGAAAAAGTAGATGCCTTGACCTTGCAATCACTTAATAATCAGCAAAATTTATAACGTTTTATTATGCATTCAATGTAGAGTCGATTTATAGGTTAAAGTTTGCTTATACTGAGTCTTTGCCTTTGGACAATGGTAATAGAAGATTTTGAACCAATGCAACGCTGGAATGAGTATGAAGGCATAGTAGCCAAACGCATATGAATACCAAAAGTCACGAAAAAACAATGTGGCTCAAAAAGGAACTATTTCTTATTTCCTTACAAGGATGGTTGTGATTATATAAGAAGGCCCAAAAATTGCATTATTCAGGACCTCCTACGACAACTATAAAGGAATGAAACATACTTTGATCCTCCAGATCTAATTAGAGGAAAAACTTGTTCAATCTGTTTATTAAACATACTAACATATTTACCATTCTAGAATCTGATTGAAAACTTCATTAAAATTTTGAGAGTGCAACATAAGCAGATGGCGCAGCAATAATTGCATCGAATGAAAACAGTGTCATTGTAAGTTTATGTAAAAATGTTGCATCAAGCATGTTGCAACAAATTTGAAGAATTAATCATGTTGCATCAAACATGTTGCATTAAACATTTTTTTCTAGTTTTTATTGCTAATGCATTGAACATGTTGCATCAAACATGTTGCATTAAACATTTTTTCTAGTTTTTATTGCTAATCCTAAATTATTTATTGCTAATTCTGTTACATAAAACTCGTCAAACATTTTGTATCAAAAATGTTCCATCAGACATGTTGCATGAGATATGTTGCATCAGTCATGTTGCATCAAACATGTTGCATTAAACATTTTTTCTAGGTTTTATTGCTAATCCTAAATTATTAAACAAAAAAAATGCTGTTACATAAAACTCGTCAAACATTTTGTACCAAAAATGTTGCATCAAACATGTTGCATCGAACTTGATCCTTAAAATATGAGTGATAATATATAATTTTGAAACTATCCACTCTTTTTTTTTTATTGCTAATTCTATAAAGGTAAACAAACACAGCTGTTATACTAAACATATTGCGTCCAGTTAATATCTTATAAATGTATAAACTCAGAGATTATTGATGAGAAGATTTTAGACAAGAACAATATATTATATTTTACTATCGAAAAACAGAAAACATAAAAAAAAAATAATTCCCATCAAAATTGTTCGAAAAATTGCAATAATTAATTAGACAAAGCAATGAACAATCTGCGAATCATCCAAGATGACAACTCTGTCAGAATTCGTATAAATCGAATATGTAATTGAAAATAATTAACACAAAAATCAATTAACCCATTGAACTGTAAAGAATGAACGGTGAAAAAAGTTGGGATGAGGAGAAGAAAAAAGATCAAGTGAAAAAATAAACAAATAAATAATAAGATAGAAAAATTTGAAAATGTTCATGCTATTGTCAGATGCAAATGCAATCATTCACACTGTGAGTCTCTAAACAACAACATACAATACATACTCGTAAGATAGAAAAATAGCAAACATAGATAGATGGACAATGAACGAATAAATCGACGTACAGACAGATTGATAGATAGTAGATGGATAGATAGATGGTTGATCCACATCAAGCAATGGGATGGGGAATACAGCTAAGAGTACATAGTACATACTCGTAGTAGTAATCAACTTAATGAATAAACACATAAATATTATATACATTTAATAAATGATCGATTGAGGCGAGTTAAAATGAATCTAATGAATTCTGAATGTAAATCTGAATCAAATTGAATCAAACCGAATCGAGCTGATGCAATTGGGAATGAAAGTTGCCAATTTTGAGTGCAAAAGTTGCGTCAAAACGACAACAGCAACAACAAAATGTGCATAATAATAATAATAAAAATAATAATAATAGAAATTCATTGTAAAAACAAGAAGAAAACTAAGAGAAAAAGTAGAATCAAATAAGATTTGTGTAAATAAAATGCATGCATATTCCTCTGCCTTTCTATTTTCACAAATTTCATTTTGTTGTTTTCAGTTTGGCGTAAAAGAAAATTGTGTTTTGTTTGCCAACTCGTTCACAGCTTTGTGGATTCTCTGTATCTTTTTTGTTTTTCGTGTGTGTGTTTTCTATTTTTCTATTTCTTAGTGTGTGGTTGACAGCTTGAAAAACTACTACAACAAAGAGAATAAAAGAAGATCCAATGTTTGTAGTATCTTTCGCACCATACAAAAAGTTACAGCGCAATCAAACCAAAAACAAAAACAAATCTTTATTTTCTTTTCTTTTTTAAGAAAAAAAAAAAAAAAAAAGATATACGCAGCCATAAAAACTAACAACAACAACAACAACAACAATAAGAATAAGAAACATAAACAAAATGACAAGCCAAGCAAAAGATCAAAAGATTTGGCTGCACTTTTCTCTACCTTTTTCCTTATGGTATATTAACCTCCTCCTCCTTACTTACATATGTCTCATCCACCATCACCATCACCATCCTCATCATCATCATCATTATCATCATCATTGACGGTGTTCTTCATCATTTTCTTTGCTTACTATGTAGTAGTACAAAAAACTTCATGATGATGATGATGCCTCATCCATCGGTGGCAAGTTGAACGAATTGTCATAAAGGCAGGCGGCAGGCATTCAGTTTTTGGAAGAAGCACCAGCAGCAGAAGCATTGATTTTATCTAAAATAGAAAAGCAACCGACAATTTTCATATATAAATTTCGTTTATAATTTGCTTCTTTTCCTTTTGATATTTTTTTTTTCGATTTTAAAAGATTTTTATTCTGATTTTTCTGTATTTATTCTTCACCGCGTTTTGTTTATAAAATTATTTAGATATTCTTCGTTTATATGAAAAATGAATTTTGTACGCATCGTTTTTAGTTTTCGTAAAGTTTTTTTAATTTCTTCGATTCATTTCATTCGTTTTTAAGTTTATTTTTACAATAAAAACAATAAATTTAATAAAGCATTTCGTTTTATGAGTCAAACAAGTGTGGTGGAATCGCATAAAGAAAGCGTGCACGACATGTGAGGGTGAACTGATTCTAATGAAAATTAAATGAATTTTACAAGTATTTTTGTTCTATACTTGT
The DNA here is from genome assembly GCA_037043295.1 of Amiota minor. Taxonomy (NCBI): domain Eukaryota; kingdom Metazoa; phylum Arthropoda; class Insecta; order Diptera; family Drosophilidae; genus Amiota; species Amiota minor. Next base: position 2,210,844 of record JBAMAW010001063.1, read on the forward strand.
CACATAATTTTGCATTTAAGAATTAAGAGATTTGCTTAATGGCATCAATGTAATATTTCCGTCTTACAACTGCCCCTTCATAGACAAAGTATTGTAGTTTTCATGACTTGGGCTTATCCACAGAAAAATATCAATGTGATTTGTTGGAAAACTTTGCCAAGTTTTGCATATTTTTCAATAATAAAGAGAGCCTGCTCAGTCAAATTATTAGGACCGTTTCGTAACTTCTGTTTTATGTATAGATAACTTCATTATTCCAGACCATGGATTCAGGATTATGATTCTTTTAAACACATTCTATATTTTAGGTTATTGTATTGTATATAAAGTCGTTTAGTATTGAATGGGACTCTTATTTCTTAAATTTTCATTTATTGTATTGACAAAACTCTTGGCTGCAACTCTTACTGTGTAGATTTACGAATAAAAAACCATTTTTCTTCAAAAAGAAATTGACATTAGGAGATGTAAATAATCGGAATAGCATCGAATTGTATAAAATAATGGTCGAAAGACAATTAAACTTCAATTGTTATTCACCAAGAAAAAACTTAATCAAACAAATACATGATTTTGGATTATCTGAATACTGAATATGTTCAACACTTTTAAACTATAAAAGGCAATATATATTATTTTCAATTAACCGAGGTGTTCGTTGGATGTACGAGTACATATTTCTTTTCTTTTTTCATAATATGTACTAGTTCTAAAGTTTCTTTTAAAGGATCATATCAGTCTTCAATTTAGTTTCACTCAAACTGTAAGTTTTTGCAATTTGTAAAATTACTGAAATGAGAACTGACATGATATGGAGACAACTCTCTATATGTCCAATGATCACGATTTTCTTGTTGATTTCATTGAAATTTATACCGTGTTTATGAAAGAAAAGGCTGTACAAAGAACTGAAACGATTGAGGGCAGTGAAAACTGAACGGATTAAGTAAAAAAACAAATCTTCTTCCTAACTGAAATGAAACGAGAAACTGAACCGACGACTGACATGACCGTCTAAACTGACATTAAAGCTGATTACGCACTTATTCCTTTTAAATATAAGTTCATGACTTGTACGCTATATGGTAAGTGATCCGTATTCACCAAGACCCTAAAATTACTAGGAAAGGTGCCTTCCATACACACCCAGATACAAATTCAAGTTCTTATTAGAAAAACTCTTGTTTTTTGTATTATCAAATTGAAATTTAAACACTGTATGAGCCCGACCCATATCTACCAACCATGTAAATTTCAAAATCCTATTGGATCATATAGCTCCTTTTTGTTTCTTTTATTATCAAATTGAAATTGAAACACTCTAAGTGTCAAGTTTATTTTCACGACCCATGCAAATTTCAAAGTCCCGGGATTACTGGATCAAATAGATCCCATTCAAACCAAGATTGTAATTCACGTTCTAATAGGAAAAACTTTTTTGCTTTTTGTGTTATCAAACTAAAAATTTGGGCAGTATAAATGTTTAATAATTATTTACTAACCATGGAAATTTCAAGGTACCAGGATTATTGGGTCGTATAGCTCTCATACAAGCTAAGATTCTATTTCATGTTCTAATATGAAAAACTTTTTTGCTTTTTGTGTTATCAAACTAAAAATTGGACAATATAAATGTCTGTTTATTATTTACTAACATACATAGATCCCAGGATTGTTGGATCGTATAACTCTTATACAAATCGCGAGTAAATCTCTAGGACTATTTATACGTAATAAAAAATTGTTAATTGTTGAGGTTAGCTTAGATAACAGGGCCGCAAGAAATCGAATTTATCCAGACGTCAATTACCCATTGAGATGTCGGAATTTAGTAAGGTGGGATGGCACGAAGAAGTCTAGGGAAGTTGACGTTGAGGCAACCCGAGTTGATCTCACCCTCAACCTTTGGAAAGTCTGCTGAATATAAAAGTATACTTCTATAGGAAGGATTGATTACATACAATCTCTCCTTGTCTGGGACAAAATCTGACTATCCAAAACTGTATACAATGTGCCTTAATAGTAGTCTTGCACAATGCAGAAAGTATAGTTTCCTTTGCAAATATAAATATTATTATTATTTCTAAGATTTCTTAATATGACAGCATTTAGAAACATTGATTAATCATCTATTATCGTCTAATATTTTAATTCCAATAATATTTCACATTCAAAATGCAAAATTAATTCCCTCACAAAATCTTAATTAACAACATTAATAATTATTTTATTTACTTTATAACCTCAATTACTATTGTATTTTACCATATTACTGTATATTTTATTACAATCATGTATCTGTTTTTATCATTCATAGTACAATAATCAACAAGAGAAAGTATCTATTATAATATACAGAAAAGATACTACAATACTATTGTACATTTACCTAATATAATATTTCGTTCACACAATCTAACAAATAGAAACTGCAACAAAAACAAGCACATTAATAATATTTATCGCATTCTATATTTAAATATATAAAAATGCAAAAATTTAACTAGATGCACTTTACTTATTGTATTGTATTTTTCAATAATATAAAATTAGCAATTTCTAAAGCGTAATAACCAACACAATGAAGCCTGCAAATTATACTACACAAGTACAATATCTGAACATCATGTTGTATTCTGTTATGTTGTGTTGTGTTGTGTTTTGTCGCCAGTATCTTTAGTACAATACGCAGCATTCGTTTACTATAATAATAATAATCATAATAAGTATATATTGAAGTAGTACAATACAATACTACAGATACAAACGCATATAGTACAATACTTACCACATACAATAATTAAATTAAGAAACAACAAAACCGTTTTGAGGCAGGTCGCAAATATATTTTAATTTAATATAAGCAGCATAAACATCAACAACAGCAACAGCAACAGAAACAGTAGATACAACTAAAACAACTCGTAGTTAATGCGAATGTGAATCTACTACACAGAGTAGTTTTATCTTTTTATTTGATTTTTAATTTGTTTTGCGCAAAAACAAAAAATTATAATAAAATAGGAAAATATAAAGCTAAGTTTGGTTTCACCAAAGCTTACATACACTTCGCTCATCCCATTATATAATTTTTAAAAAGAGTCTAGCAAATCTTGCAAATGGTAAAATATTGTATGACAAGGTTATACATACATAAGTATATTCATTCCATAGATTGGATAATCTTTGCTGATTAATAAGTTAAGAAAACCTGTAAAAAAATTTCTTATATTTTCTTTGTAAATGGAGAAAGTAAATCGCTTTTGATGCATTGATTTCATATCATTAATAAGAAGTCTACTTATTGTAAGTAATAAGTGGTTTGCATCAAATCAAGAAATTTTGATCTGAAAACCTTAAAATTCTGAGAGATTTTTATTAACCTCATGCAGCATCATGCAGACGACTGAACACACAAATAGAGAACTGGGCCCATTTCATCATTCCCCTCACAATACTCTGAACTTGCTAATAATATATATCTATATCATAGAAGTATCTTTATGAGGTTTCCCATATCAAAAAGATACTCTAAACTAATAAAACTACAATATAAAATGTGAAGTGTATAAAAAAAAAAAGTATAGTAAATTATATGGGTAAAAGAAAGTATAAAAAATGACTTTGCTAGTTACTAGATAAATTTAATAACATTTAATTAAGATGGATAGAGATAAACTGTTTTCAGTTTATTATGAAAAATAAAAATAAAAAAAATAATGGAAAATATTAAACTGAGTGCACACATTTCAATGATAATCAAATAATTTTGCCATGTATGAGTTTTGATCAATCAATGCAGCATTCACATTATGATTCGAAAGTCTAAATATCAAAACTATAAAAACCTCAGAAACATTAATATACAATAGTAGATACTAGTATTAAAGTAGCATTACTTTATTGTTTGATCAAATGATTATTTGTAGGATCGATCAAGATTCATTTTTTTAGCTTTTACACTGTTTATCAAGGCAAGGCAACAACTAACTGTGAAGGGTATTTTTACAACACAAAAAGCAGCCAGCAAACAAACAAATAAATAAACAAATGAACAAAAAAAATTAAAAAAAAAAAAAATGGAATAAATAATAAATGTAATTAAAAAATCTGTTGTATTGTACAATATAATGTGTGCTCGCACTAGGCTGCGGCGATGTGCTGTGACTTTAGTTGAATTGTGTTAAGTAAAATTGAGTTGAGATGCATGCGTTGTATCTATTTGTCGTAAATAATTATACATACATACATACATATATCTATGTGTATATTTTTTTTTTTCCTTACTTGTGTATTTTATGACTTTTATTACTTGCGCATACATACAAGATTCATATGAATAATGTACATGCATATGTATGTATGTATTTATGTATGTATCTTTTAATATAAACAATTGAGATACATATGTATCAGCGGCAAATAAACGAATTACATGCTTATAAACGAACTCATATAAATTAAAGAGAGAGAAGAAACATACAAAATACTAAACTCGTTTGTTCGTTGATCAACTTGAGAGCGAGGCTCTCATGTAGATTTCAAAAAGAGTAACACTCTCAGCAGTTTTTCACTTGGCTATTGAGAGAGAAAAAGAGAGAGAGGAAGAAAAAACTCAATGTTATGCGGGTGTTGAGTGGCATTCAAATAACTCAACTGTTACAAAAAAAAGAGAGTATTTCAGTTGAATTGTTGTGTTTTTTTTTTTTATAAAAGTACAACTCAAACTCTCTTCTTAGTTAAAAAAAATACTCATATACTTTGTTTTTGTGAATCTACTCAAGATCTTTAAGTACTCACTATAATTCTTATCTCACTCACAGAGCGAGAGAGAGAGAGTGTATCTACTTATGCTCAAACACTCTTAGTTGGATGGAATTGCCTTTTGAGTTTTTCGCACTGATCTACCTCACTTTTTATTAGATTTTCGTTCTATTAAGAAATTACTCACTGAAATGAGTTTTATTTGACTTTAAATTGATTTAATGTATCTAAGAGATATATTTTTTTTTTTTATTATATTTATTAGAACTAAGATTTTAATAACAAATTATAACCTAGTGTTTAATATGAGCAATAGCAACAAAGGTCAGTCGTCTAGAAGATAATTTTTTTTTGTTTATATGGAAAAAAAAAATCCTATGAGAAACTTTTTATAATCATTAAAAAAATCTTTATTCACATTTATTTATATTTTTTTCCATTTAAAATCATAGATCAAATTCATAGATTCAACAAACCTTTGTACTGATTATAAAGATACATATTTATATTTTTCTTAAGCATAAATACTCATATCTTATTGTTCTTCAATTCTTATGAGATACTCTCACACATTTCCAATAATTTAAACTCATCTATAAAGAAACCACTCAAACTCATTTGTTTAAACTCATTTGATCTTTTGCTTTAAATCACTCCAATGATCATGAAATGTAAGAGCACAGCAAAGAGACCATTTTTCTCTTAAATCTGAATTGAGTGAATACATTGTGTTGAGATACTTTTTAAAAACTCACTCGATCGCTCTTTTGCCAGCTCGCTCACAAGTATCTATGAGATATATTTTGAGTTATTTGTCTGTACTCAGCTGATTTTGATCTGCTGCTGCTGCTATTGCTTGCTGCCTTAAACGTGTTGAGCTGAGCACATGTTTTGATCTCGTTTTCTTTTGCTTTTGCCTTCATCTCAGCTTCGCTGTTATGTTGCCATGAGTTTTTGTTTTTTTTTTTTTTTTTTTTGTTTTTTATCTGGGCATAGGAAAACGAGTAATGAAGAAGAAACGTGAACGTGACTAAACGTGCTCGTGCTTGTTTTAATCAACAATTTTATAGAAAGATACAGCGAGCGAGCGAGCAAGGCAAAGCAAATGGGCAAGAGTCAATTGTACTAAACTCGTTCCTACTCTTCCTTTCGCATGACTCTTCTAGTATAAACTAGAAACAAATTCTACTATTTCATTTTCTAGCTCATACTTCTCATTTCTTACTCTTTAGCAACGATGATCATCGTTGTGTTCGTCGTCAGCGGTTGTACTAAGATGTATCTGATGATGATGATGATGTTGAAGATCAGAAGATCTCTTGCACTCAACTCAACCTCAGCGCTGCTTGGTTGCTTACCCCACAGCCGCAGCAGCAGCAGCAGCAGCACAGTTAACTCCTCCAACGCTTTTTCTTTAAACTGTGTTGTTTTCTTCGTCTTTTTTTTTTGCCTTGTTGCTTTATTCGTTACTTCGTTTGCTTGTCAGTCCATCCCACTGTCCAACTGTTGGTCGGTCGGTCGGTCGGTCCGTCGGTTGATCTGTATGACAGTCCAATGGTCGACAGTTGGCCGTTTGTTTGTCTTGGGCTCTAGTGGCCAACTCAACTATACGAAAAACATAAATAAAAAAAAAAAAATTACTTGAAGTGCTTAAGTTGCTTTTGCTTTGCTCTGTGGCTTTGTTTTTTACTTAATTTTGTTTTTGTTTTTTTTTTTTGTATCTTTTGCCTTGTTTGAGTAAATGCTGTTGTTGTTGTTGTATATTTTTCTTCTTTTTCGTTGATTTTGTTGTTGTTTTTTCGCTTTTATTTATCATGGATTTCTTCATTTTACGCTTGTTTGTTTTGAAGTAAAATTAATCGGCACAAGAAAATAACAACAAAACAATAACAAGAAAATAAATTAAAAAAAAAAAAAAAATCATATAAAATAAAATAGAAAAAAAAATTATAAAGAAAAAAACAACTGAAACTCGTTGCGAGCCCTCTTAACTCTGACAAAACAAGTCAGTCAGGCCATGCCAAGCAAAGCCGTGTGCCGTGTCAACAACGGATAGACGGACGGACGGACGGACGGACGGGACGACAAACAAGACTTTGTTGTTTATAAGTATTTTATATGCATTTGCATACAACGATAGATGCACAAATTCAATACACAGATACATCTTATATTGTTTGTTTGTATGTATGTATATATTGTATAGATACTGTGTATCTAGTATGGAATCGCCTGACTGACTCTAAATGTTGGTTCATTTTCAATTCGATACGCTGCCGTCGCTGTCCAATGACTGAATGCTCTGAATGAACTTAGAAATTTAATCGTTTGATTTTATTGAGAAAAAAAAAATAAAAATAAAATTAATTATTCTTGCAATAAAAGATTCCCATTGAGATACATTGACGACACATTTATGTAAATTAAGTATCTGACAAAAGCCTCCAAATTTTATATTGAAAAAAATATACCATAAATATCAGTAGTAAAAATAAGTAAAATATTCATAAGAATCTATAATTTTCAGAGATTTTGTAAAATATTAATAAAAAAAAAAAAATATTTAAAATTTTGTTTTCTGTTTTTGCTTCCTTTGTCTTAGCATAAATAAGTGAATAAATATATCTAATTTCTTTTGAGAAATATAAATAAATAAATATTAGAACAATAGTCAAACAAACTCAGTCTTTTGAATCACATTACAATTTTATATATTCAACTTTAAGAATGTGATGGACTGCGATCTGAAGGCCGCTTGCCACAGAAGTTAAATTCACCTAACAGCCTTAAGGTCCATTGTGATACCTGAAAGTAAGTGAAGTGAAGTGAAGCCTCTTTTAGTTTTCCCAGAGTTTCTTTGACTTTTTCATTTGGAACTAACCCATAGAATGGAGAAAACCGAAACTTTTGAGACAATAAAGATGACATACGATCATTGTATTGTACATGTCTTTTAATTTTCTTGACTAATATTGACGAAGATTGAAACTTGATGAAAGCTTATTATAAAGGATATATAGTTAAGATTGAATTCGAATATAACTTCAAATGATACTCTTAAGGATTATATTGATGCGAACAATGAGTTTTGCACAACAAACTTTCTGTCAAATATCGAGATTGTTGAACATAATCGCTTCGTATCTCTAAAACCCAACCACAAATGCCGAGGAAGATGAAGACGAAAGTTCAGAGGAAGAATTTTTTTTTTAAACACAATTCCAAGAATAATGTAGTGGATTACCTGACTATTTTCAATTCATATGTATAATTGAATATGTTGGATACAACTGATCAAATCATTAACAACAAAAACTACTAAAAATAATGTAAATATTTAAACATATGAAATAAGTGAATATTCTAGGAAACTGAAACAAGGAAACTGGGTGATTTCTAAGTGTTAATAAATAATTCTATAACTCGATGTTTCCATAAATTTTTTTTTTTTTTTTATAAGTTTAGTTTTATAGTGTTTTTAATTTCGAGTGTTCAAATTTGAGGTATCTTTTTAAATTTACAGCCAATTGTTTTTTGCAGCGAAGTTTATTCCATGTGTAAAGTAAATACATTCCAGTTTTTGTGAAATTATATTCACAGATAAAACTCATTTTGAAATTGTCATCTATTTCAAAAAACAAAAGTGTCGCTTTAGGGCCTGAAGAAAAAACAAAAACACGACGGGTTCCGTACCAGATTGGGGTTTGTGTGGGAGGTACCGCCGTAGTAGTCCGATTTGGCTGATTCCAACATATGTACAGCGTCTATATCAAAAACTTATAGCGTCTACATTTCAGTTCAATACTTCGAAAATCAAAATCGATATCGAGAAGCTGATTAGAAAATTTTCCTCCTTGTTACCAATTTACTTTAATTTTCAATACACATAAATAAAGATTTCACACACTTATAATCAATATTTTAAGATAATAAACTGTAAAACAATATGAAATTAGTATAAAAGTATTCGTTAAAGTATCCTTCTGTGTGATTTGATTAACATTGATCCAAAGTACAAATTCTTTATTATGTAAAAGTATTTCTTTTCATCAGTTTGAAAATTTAGAAACAACATGAACAAAGGAAAAGTTGTAGACATGACAAAAATCGCATCACATTTTTATATTCTAAATTACTTAACTTTGTATCTTATGGTGGATTATTTTTGTCTAAAACATTAATCTTTTAATTTAACTTAACTCAATTTGAATTCAAAATAGTAAAAATTTCAACTTTAATATGAAACTCATTGCACAACTTTCTTAGAAAATAAAACTTCAGTTGGTTATTTCGTTTCGCTCTACAACTTTATAAACTTTTATTCTTGTAATTTGAAAAAAAAAAAAAAAACGTAAAGAAATATTTCTTAATTATGAAATTAAAGAAGTTATTTTAGATAAATTTTAGGTTAAAAAATGAAAAAATATCTGTTATCAAGTTTGGGAAGTTAAAAAGAAATATGTACATACGAAAAGTAACCGAACTTTTTACTTAGAGAATAGAATAAAATAAGCATGTAGTAAAGATTCAAAGCTAATATTTATACAAAATAGGATTCATTTATCACAACACAATATTTGGAACGATTAACCAATTTATCCATAGAGTTTTCCAACTCGGTTTTTGGATTAATCTTTAGTACCTGTGTCACACGACTGCTTGAATGACTGGAACGTTATCGTATAAATATCCTTTCATTGCAATTTTCAGTTTTGGGACAAGAAAATAATCACATGGTATTAGATGAGGCGAATACGGAGGGTGGTTAATGACATATATCCGATTTACCTATTAAAAAATCATTGACTAATTTACTCTTGTAGGGTGATGCATTGTCACGCAATATCCCTTTAGGATTTTTAGGTCTAACACAAACAACTCTAGATTACAAACGATGTAAAACTTATAAATAGACAGTTTCACATTGACAGTTTCACACTCTGCAACAAATTCATTGTGAACAATACCCTTCATAAAAAGTTAACAACATTGTCTTAAAGTTTGACTTCTGAAAACACAAGTTTTTAAGTTTTCGCTTGTCTTTCAAGTTCCATTCTGCAGATTATAGCTGAGTTTCAGGATTATGTTTAAAGCAACATGGTTAATCACCAGCTATGATAGAATCAAGAAAGCCTGAATGATATTCAGATGTTTAAATGATGGCTTTGAAATGCTATACACGATCGGTTTTTTAACTTCATTTAACATGCATAAACCTTTCTTTTATCCAAATCTTCTGTTCTGCCAGCATTCTCACAGGGAAATTTACATCGATAGCGATTTTATCACGTTCTTTTCCCCAACTTACTCACCACGATTTGATGCTTCTGGGTCGTCCAGATCTTGAATAATCATTTAAATCATCACGGCCCCTTTTAAATCGTGTAAAACACGTATAAACTTGAGTTCGACTCATAGGTACAAACATCGCCAAACACTTTTTTTTTTTAACAATCCGTCAGAAACTTGTCTATCGAGTTTAAAATAACATTTAATATTTGCTCTTTGTTCCAATATGTTTCTTACGACATAAGCACAAAAACTGCTCGTATTAAAATAAGCGTAATTCTGCTGCGTTTGAATGATGAATAAAAATCGCCCATGTCATGGAGTCAGACTCCACAGTAATAGGGTCGCCTTAGGTACGCTGTGAGTACGGCACCTTAAAAATATACTTTACCAGCACACCTTGTATGTAGATACATCATCATCATAAGATCTTGTCAATTGCTTTCATTATTTCATTTCAATAAAATAGATTTAGGATTTAATATTGTAAAAAATGTTAGGCCATGAAGAATTTCAATTTCAATCATAAGAATTTTAATTTTATAAGTTCTTTTAAAAAAAAGAAGGTCATCAACAATTTGTTTCCTTTCATTTATGACTCTCATCTTATTGTAGATTCTCTCGACAAAAAAAAAAAGAAAATGTTACTGTTTGGTCTTGTCTTAATGACTTGTATAATATAATATAATTCGGTTGTTTGGTATAATATAATATAATTCGGTATAATATAATATAATTCGGTTGTTTGGTATAATATAATATAATTCGGTATAAATCAATATAATAGAACTTGGTAGTAATTAATATAATATAATTCGGGTCTTGTCTTAATGCATGACATGACATTTCATATAAGTCATATAGCATACCATACATAACATAAAAATAACATTACAGAGCTGTTTGGTTATACGGTTGATCGAACTATAGTTGTATGTTCGAACTTTGTTGTCTTCGATCAAACCTACATTGTATGTTCGAACTTCGATCAACAACACATATCATAAGTTAAGCGGCGATATTGAGGTTGCCTCCGTGGCCGAGTGCATAGAGTGGTGTCTCGAAGTGCGCTCCACGTGGGTTCGAATCCTGCCCAAGGCAATATTTTCCGCTGACTTATGATATGCAATTTTTAATTTAAAATAATAATAAAATTGTCACGAAAAATCTCGTGACCAAAATTGGTGACCCCCGACGTGATATAATAATAAAAAAAAAAAAAAAAGTTGATACCTGTTGAAAGCCATAGTCTTTCAACGGGGGGAATATGTTTGGTCTTGTCTTAATGACTTGTATAATATAATATAATTCGGTTGTTTGGTATAATATAATATAATTCGGTATAATATAATATAATTCGGTTGTTTGGTATAATATAATATAATTCGGTATAAATCAATATAATAGAACTTGGTAGTAATTAATATAATATAATTCGGGTCTTGTCTTAATGCATGACATGACATTTCATATAAGTCATATAGCATACCATACATAACATAAAAATAACATTACAGAGCTGTTTGGTTATACGGTTGATCGAACTATAGTTGTATGTTCGAACTTTGTTGTCTTCGATCAAACCTACTTGTATGTTCGAACTTCGATCAACAACACATATCATAAGTTAAGCGGCGATATTGAGGTTGCCTCCGTGGCCGAGTGCATAGAGTGGTGTCTCGAAGTGCGCTCCACGTGGGTTCGAATCCTGCCCAAGGCAATATTTTCCGCTGACTTATGATATGCAATTTTTAATTTAAAATAATAATAAAATTGTCACGAAAAATCTCGTGACCAAACAGTTACAAATTATAAAATGAAATGAAATGAAATTGTTCGCAGTAAACACAACAATTTTCAATGTCTTCATTTTAATTTGAATTCAAATTGAAATTGTTTTCATTCTTAATACAAAAACAAAAAAAAAAAAAAAACAAAAATGTATAAAATTGAAAATTCCGTACATTGAACCAAGTATATTATATATGTACGGAATAGTAAGTATGGTACAAATGAAGCCAAATCGGAGCAAAAAGGCAAACGAAGCGCGGCCTTCGTCAGTATTTAGTCACATGGCAACATTTTGTGTGTTTCGAAATGAAATGAAACTCATAAAATATAATTTAAATTTCTTATTTTTAACTTAATGTTGTTCTTTTTTTTCTGTTTTTTTTTTTTTTTTTTGTTTCCCTTTAAATGATAGAAAAAGTAACAACAACAAAATACATACAAACATACATTGAAAAAGATACACAACAAATCGCCTTCTAATGTGTCTCAATAACAATAAAGTGAATATTTTAATTACTTTTTCAAAAAAAAAAAAAAAAATAATAATATTATAATAAAAGAAAAGAAACAAATAAAGTTTATTGAAATTTTGAAGTGAAAAATAAAATTTTTTTCACATAAAAATTTGTTTATTTGTCTGATATTTTACAGATTGAAGCATCTAACACCATCAGCATGCAGCAATGATGATTTCAATGATTTAGATAAAAGAAAAAGCAAAAATTCTTTATTATGAATTTTGTTTTTGTGTCTCAAATTTATTTGCTTGCACCACTGTGCTGCTCCTTCTCCTATTTCTGCTGTTGTTGCTGTTGCTGTTGCTACTCTTTGATTAGGACATGACTTGACGAAAAGGTATCTCAATTTTTCACGCATCTTCTTCCTCATCGTCGTCATTTTCTTCGTCTTCGTCATCGTCATCGTCATCAATGTCAGTCAAAGTCAATTCGACAAGCATAAAAAAAGAGACACACAAAGAAACAACATGAAATTCTTTGTCTTTTACTTCATTCCCATCTTACTAGAGAATATTTCTCTAATGAAAATGGAAAATTTTGCAAGAAAACACGTTGCCGTCACCGTCAACGTCGCCATCGTTGTTGTTTTTGTTGTTAAAAAGGAATAAAAATAACAAAACTAACAAAAAAAAAAAAAAACCAAAACGAAATGCGAAATAAAATTGATGCTTCATAATATGCGTTGCGTTGCTTCATTCAAAATTGAACTCACTACAGGAGTGCAAGCTCTATGCCAAGAATGAGGGTTCCTGGTGGAGAGAACAAAGATATCATGCTGACGCGAAGGGTTGATTTTGGTTTATATTCAGATTGATTTGTGACTCAGATGATTTGAAGAGAGACAAGACAGACAGATAGACAGTTATGTGAAAGATACAAAGATAGACAGATACTTCTTAGATAAATGAATAGTTGATTGAAGAATGACACATTTTGGAAACAAAAACATATGACATTTGTACCTTTGTGGTTATGGGAGTAAATACTCGTACTTATCAAGTGATGAAGATGGTGGTGGTGGGGAAGTGAATCAGTGGAGTGTCAGAGTTGTAAAATAAGGTCTGATAATGATATTATTATGTTATGGTAAGATGTGGCAAGCAGAAGTTGAAACAAACAGTTATGTTAATCGTAATGATGATAGATTACATAGATTATACTGAATGGCCAAAACGCCTTACAAGTATTGTAATAGATGAAATCCTTCGGTTGATTTGTTATATCAAGAAGGAACTTTGGAAACTCCTAAGTCCTTGTTTCATGTAAATTATTGTCAATGCCAGGCAGAAGTATAAGGAATCTGCTAAAGTCATAGATTTCCTGTTCTCAAGCTGGCACCTCTAATATGCTTATTACTCTTCCTCTTCCTCTTCCTAATTGAACCCTATAACATTACATATTATGTTGATAATCATAACAACCAAAAATTAAAATGGAAAATATGTCCATAGAAATATCAATGTGAACGATGGTGGCGGGGCTAGTCACTCATATAAATCATAAACACTAAGCCTGAAAAATTATGTGCAAATTTTGTAAATTAATGAAATGAGTTTTGACCGGAGAACTATGAGACCAATTAACTACCGCCCTTTTCTCCTTTTTTTTTTTTTTTTTTTTGGTAATTATTCATTAGTAATTATGCAATAAACAACAATAAGAGAGAGAATCATGAAATAAGAGAAGACTAAAAAAGTCATCCTACTGGGAAACGATGACGTGACATTAGAGAATAACAAAGGGTGACTTCAAAAGAAGGATGAATGATGTTTTCAAGCATAAATTTGCTTCCACTAGGTACAATATTTATTCCTTTTGCTTTTGATATTCTAGTTTTCTAGAGGTGACATACAACATATGAAGAAATTTTTAAGTAGATTTTGTTTGTTCCAAGCATCATACTAAGTTGAAAGGAGAAATTCATCTTTCTACTTTTACATAAAACTTTTGTTTTCTTTCTTAAAGAAAAAAATTCATGTTCTTTTTTTGTCTTTCAGCAATCCATCCATGTCCATGTTTTTGTATTATAAATTTATGTATGCCAAACAAAATACACCTTGAGTGCACATTTGCGCCATATGAGAGGTTTTCCGGTTTCCGTTCCGTTCCATTCCTTAAATTCATCATTCATTCACTCATTCAGTTGTTCAGTTTATTTGTTGGCTTAATGAAATTAATTGTTGGCCATAAGAAACTTGCCAGAATAACCACCATAACAACAACAACAACAAGAACAAGAACCACAATGAGATCGACATGCAAAACAACGAAATTGAATCTTTTTACAACAGTTTTCTGTTTATATAATATTTTGACCCTGTTGCGTCAAATTTACTCATCCCTTGGCATCGCATCAATGGTTACACCCTTTTACTATGGTCCCTTTTTCGGAACTTTTTTCTCCCCCCCCCCCCAGTTTTATACACTTCACGCAGTGAATAGTAGTATAAGTTTGTAATGAGGTTTGTAACGGATAGAAGGAGACATCGGTGATCCCATGAAGAGACGAGTTAACGACTCAGTTCTCGAGCTAGAGAGCTGAAATTTCAAATGACGCTGTACATTTGTCTGAGTCAGCCGAATCGGACTACTAGGAGGTGTACCTGCCATACAAGCCAAAAAATCAAATTCATGTTTGTATTACAGAACTGAAAATTAGATAGTATAAATCTCTAATTTATATTCATTAACCATGTGAATTTCAAGGCCTTAGGATTACTGGATCGCATAGCTCCCACACAAACCCGTATTCAAATTCATGTTCTTATTAAAAAAACTTTTTTGTTTTTTATATTATCAAACTGAAATATAAAAAGTATAAATGTCTAACTGATATTTACTAACTATATAAATTTCAAGACCCTAGGATTATTGGATCGTTTAGCTCCCATACAAGCCAACCATTAAAATTCGGGTTCTTATTAGAAAAAATTTCTGTTTTCTGTATTATAGAAATTAAATTTGTATCATATAAATGCCTCATTTCTTATTCATGAACATAGTTAATTTCAAGGCCCTAGGATTACTGGATCGTATAGCTTCCATACGAACCCTGATGCAAATTCATGTTTATATTGGAAAAACCTTTTTAATTTCCCTAATGTAAAACTGAAATCTGGAAAGTAAAAGTAAAGTCTGAACCATATTCAACAATCATGTAAATTTGAAGACCCTAGGATTACTGGGTCATGTAGCTCTCATACATATATTGCGGTCTGAATGTTAAAATGCTGTATGTATACTGACTCTTAATTAAATATAGCTCAAATAAATAATGCTCAATAACTGGAGCTTAGGGAAAAACTGTTTTTAGAGGTGCGTAATGGGTATAAAAACTTCGGCATGGCCAAAGTTAAGTTTCTTTTTCTTGTTTTTTGTTGTTTCATTGTGGGTCATATGAAAGTAAGCCTTTTTATGAGTGCAATTAATTGGTTGCCTCAATTCTCTTACAACTGCCTAACTAAATAAACAAAAAAATAGACAGAGGGATCTCGTCAATCTATCTAACTGACTGACTGACTGACTGACTAGACGACGGACGAACTAACAGCATATGAAACTATGGCAACTGGAATAAAGAAATCTTTAGGTTGCTTTGGTTCTTTGGTCACCACTCTCCTTCTCACACACACACACACACACACATTCTTGGATTTTTAAGGCTCAGTTTGGTCCAACTGAGTCAAATCACAGGGGGCTGGAGCGTCATGTCGATGACGAGTCGGGGGCAAAGACAAGGGCAAAAAAGGCATTTGTTTGCTCGATTTGTAGCAAAAATTGCGTAACATTAATTTAATTGCGGATCGACTGTAAAACAACGTCGACGTCTGGTATTTTTAGCTGATTTTTCATTGTCTTCTTGTACAACTTTGATTAGGCGAATTAATCAGATTTCGTGTTTGTTCTTCTTGTTCTTGTTATTGTTCTTGTTATTGTTCTTGTTATTGTTCTTGTTATATTCATTATATTCATGGAGAAATTATTAAAATACAAAAAACGTAAATTATGAATTTTTAAGACGCGCATAAATTAAATTATTGAATTGATGGTTCTGTGTATTTTTTTTTTTTTAAAGCAAACAGTAAAAAAAAGATTTTTGTTTTTAACAAAAATTGAGCAAATTTAAATTTTATAAATACCCCAAGGGGCGTCATCTGTTAGCAGGCAAACACAATACTTCAAACACAATGAAGGAAGAATGTATTTTAATGAAGACAATCAGATTGACAGAGAAACCTAACAAACTTCAATTTTTCGTAAGTGAAATATCTAATATTGCAATTTATTTAACAGAAAACAGATTTCGATATGTCAAACTTACCATTCTGATTGATTTCTGAAAATAAATTTAAAAATAAAACAATCTTTAAAATGGTTGTCAATAGTTTAAGTTCAAGATTATTAAAATTTATGGGAAGATGTTTTTTTTTAATGCAAATAGTTTTCTTAGTTTTATACATGTCATTGAAAATTGAAATGAAAAAAATGTGAAACAAATATTGATAAAAAAATTCTTAAAATATTGTTGATAGATTTATGAAAAGATTGATCAAACCAATAATATGTACCATAAAATATTACTTGTTATTTACATAGCATGTTACCATAAAATCCCAGGCAGGAGGACAATCTCTTTAAAAATCATATTTGCAGAACTCTTATAAAAAAAAGAACAATTATTTTTATCTCACATTTATTGAGATGAGATGTAATGAGAGTCTTCCTATGAAACTGGAGTTCTTCCATTGAATTTAACCATTTTTTTTTTTAATGGAAATCAAATAAATCCTGGACTATCGATTGGACCACTCAGTTTTTAGATTTTTCATAAGAATGGAATTGCTTTTCTCAAAGTTCATGCTGAAATGAAGGAAAGAAATGGGTAGTCTGAAGAGGATAGATCTCATGAATACGCAAGGTGGGGTATGACTTCTCAGCCAGCCTAGTGCGTTCAACATTTGATAGACTGGTTTAGTCACATGCAGCCGTGCAAAATAACTTTCCCATGTCAGCTCGCCTAACCTTCACATTTTTTTTTCAGTATTCGATTCAAATCAATGAGTTGTTGTCAACAGTAATCAGCAGTCAATGTTTGACCAGGTTTTCGGAGCTCAAAATACACGACACCCTTCTGATCCCACCAAATGCAGAGCAAACCTTTGTTTCCTGGGATTGTGTTCTATATATAAGTATATGATCAGATTGTACATTTGATGTTACCCCTATGATAATCACCATTACAATTCTTTTCTAATCATTACTAAAATCTACAACTTTTTATGGAATAAATGCAAAAGAAAATTCTTGATGTTTCGATTGTCTGACTGGATGAAAATTTCTGGTGTAAAAGATTTAGTTGTTTAGTTGGCTGAAGCTCAAAACTATAGGGTTGATTGATTAGATCTCTTTAAAAATATTTACCTTAAGCAAAAAATAAACTCTTCAATAAGAATTTATTTATTGACCATTAAAAGTTCTTTAATATTTTGCTGTGTGTGCTTATCGAGTCTCTATTATATATTGTATGTACCACCTATTTGAAACTTATATTTCTTGTATGTGAAGGGTAGGAAATCTTAAGCGAAACCGAAGTTCTTATTTCAACTTTTTTTATTTTGTCGTTTATAATTTGATGTTGCTACTACTGCTGATGGTTTCTGTTGCCGTCTTGCACTAAAATAAAAAAAAAAAAAAAAAATAAAATTATCGCTTTGAGGATAAACGCAGACCCAAACATACATACACACACATATATATACAAAGCCATATATATATATATATATATATATATATATACATATTTACATTTGTATGTACAATATATACCTAGAAGCCAGCAGCGGTGGTTATGCTCGGATGCAGGCAGCAGTAAGTATATCAGATACTCAAACTTAAAACTGAAATCCCAAAATGAATTCATATCCATGCGTTTTTGTATCTTTGTATATTTTTATTATAAATGCGAGTATTATAACTGAATGTTGGTGTTATGGATGTGTACGAACGACTATGCAACAATTTATGTAATTTTATTTTTAAAAAATTATTATATGCATATACACACAGATATAGTACATACATGTGTGTGTGTATATACATAAGTATGTGTATTTATGGCCGATATATTTTTCGATTACATATGAACTTTTAGTGTATGTTTTTAGCATGCATGACGAATCGATTTTTTGAACGTTGCGCATTGATGAACGTGATGCATTAAACACGATGACGATGATGAAGACAATGATGTTGCTGCTGCTGCTGATGATGATGATGATGATGATGCCGATAATAATAATAATAATGCTGAAGATAATGATGAAGTGGGCGTGGATTTTATTAATGCAATCAAAAGCCAAATTTAATGCAGTTGCTTATAGTTTACATACTTCAATTAAATCAAAGGGAGGTTTGCGTGATAAATTCTTCACATGAAGAGGAAATGAAGGACGAAACCCCATTGGCAATTTTTACAATTTTACACATAACAAAGCAATGGATATAAAAGAAAACAATTATATGCTGTAAACAAAAGTAGAATGCGAATCCCTTATTCTTGTTATTATTATTTTTTTTTTTTTTATTTTTGCCTCTCAGCAGGCGACAATATTCAATACTTTCATTAGTCATCATCATCATCGACAGTCAACAGTCGACAACCAACAACCGACATCGTCATCGTCATCATTATCATTTATATTGTTATCAGCATCAACAACATCAATAGCATATCCTTTATATCCTCATAAGCAGTGTCAACATCATCATCATCATCATTATCATCATCATCATCTGCTTTAGCATGATCATCATCATCATCATCTGCACATGGGCAAATGTAAAACCAACCCTTTTATGGTAGACAATAATGCAACAAACAACAACAGAAAAATATATTTGCAATGTGCAAAAAGTGAAAAACACTTCCTTTCATACATGACAGGGTGGCGGCATACAGTTAGTTAGTTGCCTATATATACAATGCATGTATCTAGATACACATAACATGCCTGTATGTATATACACATATCCATGCATGTCAGTATGGTGGTGAGCAGTGACAGTTGACTATGCAAATTGTAATTGGGCATGTCCTTGAATAAGTGAAATGCATTCATAACAAGCGGAGTAGGAGGTAAACAAAAAGGAAGAAGCAGTTGCAGGAGACATCAGAGTAGGAGGAATTCAGTCATCATCAGCTGCCACATTTGCTCAGTTGATATTATCATTATCAATATCACCATCATCATCATCATCATCATCATTGACATCATCATCATTTCTCTTATGAGGCTTTTGTTTCTTTGGTGCACACCTTTCCTTCTGTCGTTCATTTCATCATTTGTCTGTTCGTTTGTTGTTGGTTGGTTGATATTAATGATGTTGGCTTGCAGCAATAATCTGCATCCTTTTTTGGCTTTGTGTTTGTTGCATCCTTTATGTGCCGCTTCATGTCGTAGGACATTTGCATTTATGCATTCCTGCTTTGTCTATTCCTTATCTCTTTCTCCGCTGTCTCCTCCTCTATGATTTAAGCACTTGCTTCGGTTGGTCCTGCTACATTCATGGCATCCATGGCATTCATCATAGAATCATTTCCTTTACTTTTTCCTTTTATATATGTAAATGTACATATGTATATGCATACCCCCCCATAAATGAGTACCGTGTATGTGTTTGTGTTTCCTGATGTTTGAATTGACTTTTGTGTTTGCTGTTAACATCATTTCACAACATTTTGTAAAGTTTGTCATTGATGACGACGGCATGCACTCATTCGTAAAGACATCTGAAGAGTGGTTTCGTTATAGATGAAAAACACGTGCGGTTTTTGGTTAACAAAAGAAGAAATAAAGAGATTTTTAATCAAAATAAAATTCTTGCTTTCTTCTTTCAATTACTTGTGATTTAACAGCAGTGCACACATGAATATTAATAAACATTGTAAATACAAATTTATTGTAATTATTTGGTTGGAATCTTTTACCACAATCACCTTATCCTTTAAAATGTTTCAGTTCTTGCAAATGGTGAAATGTTTGCTTTTAAAGATTTTATCTAATTTTTAATTTTAAGAAAATGTATTTTCTGTTATTATAATTGTGATATTTCTTCTTACTAATCATAACATTCAAAAAGATAGTTAGGTAGAGACATCAGTTAAAAATATAGTTTGCATCATCACTGTCAATGAAAATGGATTTGTTAAACGCAAAAAATCTATGGTTGATCCAGGCCAACCATCAACATCGGATACACAAAGGAATATCTATGGAAAGAGGGATTTGATCTGAATCTGTTGGGATCAGAAGGGTTTGAGCTTCTAAAACCTGGCCAACAACAAATCTTGAGTTGGAATCGGCAAACAGGAAAAAGTCATTTTTGCTTCATGACAAGGCCCAGCTGCATGTGGTTAATAAGTTGAAGAAACCTCCCCACCTATTCACCAGACCTAGTTCATTCAGACTATCATTTGTTTCGATCAATGCAGCATGGACTACTGGAACAGACATTCAATTCTTACGAAGATGCTGATAATTGGGTGGTCCAGGATTTCTTTCTGCGAGGAATCCGTGATTTGCCATGACAGATGGATGAAAACCATAACCAGCGATGACATTTATTTTGATTGACGTATTCCCTTATTTTAATTATAAAATAAATTATTAAATTTTTTATAAAAATGGCAGTTTCATAGGAAAAGACCTAAGAGACAATTCCAAGATGATATTTCATTGAGATTCATCAAATCTATGTATGCTTTGCACCATAAGTTCTCCTTGATACATAAGACTCTTTAAAATTTTGTATCCAATGCTATAGTTTTCAACAAATTTAATTAATTACTAATGAGCTCATATCTGATCTTATATACTTACTACATACTCATAAGTGTGAAAGGGTATAGTTAGAATTAATCAAATGATCTTAAGGTTTATGTAAAAAAGAACAGGTTTTTATATTGAATAAAAAAGTTGAAGTAAAAATTGTGAAATAAGAAACAAAATCTTTGTTGAAGGTCTTCTTTAGATGCTAAGTATGTTGCCAGATTGTTAATTTATACAATAATATTTTGTAATAAATTATCATATATATTCAACTAAGCTTGCAATTTCACTAAAAAACAGAATACAATTTTGTAATTACCCTTTTAAAAAGTCAATGACTTGACCATTTAAATTTATGATTAAGGATAAGAAGTAATAATAAAATCCATGTGATTTTTATGAATAGAAATTCAAACTTTAATTTTGACTTGAATTTTTTAAAAAATCATTTTTAAATAATGACTCAATCAATCTGGCAACACTCTTGTGCCACTTGCTTTGACGAAAATTTCTTTCATTCTGAACATGTCTACATCCTTGTCACGCACTTGTTCTCCTTCAACGACACCTTCTTTCTTCAAAAATCTCTTGTTTCCACTTGATATCTTCTAATGTTCTTAAAATACATGCCCCTTCACATATCCCTTTGCACTTCTCGTCCAAAAGAGAAGTTTTTGTTGAGATCCAAAATAAAATTTTATAGTGATTTTATGCATGATTTTCAAGGTCTACAGTGTGACTCTTTTGGAACTAAAGGGAAGATACAATAACACACCACAATACAGCTATAAAAACAAGGGACACACATAAATATACGAATATGGTAGATACAGATTCAGATTCAGATACAAACACAGCAAGAAAGACAATCAGGCAGACTGACAGACAGACAGACGTGCCTTTATTTTCAAACGCATTTTCGGTTGCGCATGCAGCTGCATCAAATTTGTAATTAGTCGAGGGCGGCAACAAGGGTGGTGGTGACGGTGACGGTGGTGATGGTGATGGTGACGGTGGTGGCACCGAACACCGAATGGTGTTGATTTAGTGCTTCATTCTAGCGACGACAGAGTAAAAACAAAAAAAAAAAAGTCTCACATAAAAATCTTTCATACAATATGCACGATGTTCAGATTTAAACGGAGACAGGGCAGAGCAAGGCAGCAAGCAAGCAGGCAAAAAGACGATGAAATGGTGGCCTGAACATAGTCTGTCTGAATGGTCGATGTTGCTGCTGCTCATCGAGTCTAAAAACCAAACTAATAATCATAAACAATTTTATATCACGAAAATTATCAAATATAAAAACAAAAAAAAAAAACAAAAAAGAAAAGAGAAAAGGAAAAGACCTGAAAAAATCAACGACAACAACAACAACAATAACAACAAAATCATATTAATGACAGCAAGAAATAAAGAGCATAAATGAAAGATGCAAAAGCCGAGGGTTGTACAAGAAGTTAAGATCAAAAGGCAAAAAACATAGCTTTAAAATAAACATCATCTTCAATTCGAAGAACCAATTTCTTTTCTCAATGATGTTTCCGAGAACTTTGCATACCAAACTCTAATAAAATGAAATCAGAAGCAGTCGAGCAATGAGAAACCAGATTGAGAACACATTTAATGAAAAGAAAAATAACATGAAAAAACATATTTCTTACTCTATAAGTGAGAGATCCTTTAATTTAGTTTAAGGAGATTTAATTATAGTACGTTTTGAAAATGATATCGCCCAAGTAGTCGTCCTAAACTCGATGTACCCATCTTGCGTCATTTTCCAATGTATTTGCCAATGGTTCGGAAGTCATGAAAGCTATTTCCTGGCGGTTGTTGTCCTTAAGTTCATCTAGGATCCTTCGCTTGTTGATATAAATCTTTAACTTTAAATAGCCCAAAGATGTCAAATCATGTGAACTCGATGGATAGCCAAAATCTCCTTCTTTTTTTAATATCAAGCGACAAAGGCTTCAAAAAATCGAATGTGACACGGGCTGTGTGATGTGGTCCGGAGTCTTAATGAAATCAAAAGTGCTTCATACCATTTTCATGAGCAATAGGCATCAAAACTACGGTTGTCTCCTGATTAACGGTTGTTTTACACTTCGAAAAACTATGGTCCAATGATCTTATTCACACAAATTCCGCACCTTTACTTTAACGTTATGAAAGAGGAAACTTTTCAATAACTTGAGACTTTTTGTTAGCATAGAACTGATAATTATTTTGTTCTTAGGCGGTACACTTTTCACCTTTTCCTTGTTCTCTAAGCACGTTGAGTTTTCATAATGGAGAACTAATTTCGAATGTATAGTCAAACAATATCTCCGAGTTCGATTGGTCCATACCTTCGCATTAGTCGATCTGACGTTTCTTGGCAAAGTTATAGTATTGCCTAATGGCCAACCCTGTACTCTGTTGATTCCAGTTTTTCTGTGACAAATCTGTTCACTTGAGCCTGTATTAAGAAGGTAAATAAAACTGTCAAGCAGCGGGAACCAACACTGATAACAATTCGCCAACAAACTCTGCACGCCAATTTAAATCTTCAGGCATGAATTCATTATGATGACTAGTCTCAATTTCAAATTCAAGACTACATCAATAATTTGCTATGAAGATGAAAAAGTGAAATTCATAGTTCAATTCATGGATCGAGTACTAAATCACGGTCAAAACTTTGTTTTTTTTTTGTATTTTTCCAAAAGAAATAATAATTATTTCTATGAATTGGCAAATATTTCTCGATACATTAATAATTAAATATGCACTTATTAAACTACCCTCGTAGATGGTGGTACTACTCCAATGTATGTATGGATGTATAGTATATTCCATACACGTCTTACATATTCATGCATCTTATAGTCACGAAGATTGTTTTGTATCTAAGAGGTTTATTCATTCATTCATTTATTTATTCGAAGCAATGAAGAAACAAATTACCACAAATCACTCTAAGGAAAATAAAGTTTAATTGCCACTTTGCGTTGCTATTGCAACAAAATCTTTTGTTGTTGTCATTAGTATTGTTGCTGATGATGATGATGATGTTGTTGTTGTTGTTGTTGTTGTTTTTGTTGTTGCCAATGCTTTTGTTGTTAGGTCATTTGCCGGCCTGTTTTGACTTCAGTTTCAATTTGGCCGCGTATCGATCACTTTAAGACACTTTTATGTGTCCCACACCACGCCACATCATAGTCCACAAAATCAGACCTCAGTGTACAGTAAAATTATGATTATAGCCATGGAAAACAACAATTACAATAATATGTAACTCTCAAGTACAAGCACAGATACTCATACATACATACATGTCTCTATGTACATAGATACTCATAGTCATATAATTGGCCAAAAGAGAAAACGGAAGTAACTTAAACTCCCCAATGCTTAAATGCGTTTGTTTATATGTAATGTACAATAAGTAGATATATTTGTATCTTTGTATCTTTCATGGCGAGTATAGTATTGTATTGTAGTTTAAGTATTTCTGTGTTTTCCGCATGCAATTAAAAGTACCACGCCTACAACGCCCATTGCTAACATTAAGTACACGGATTGTGATGGTGGTTGTAGTTGTAGTTGTACTCCTAGCATTGTACTTAGTAGTAAAGCTGGCCACCGCTGCATGTAATCTTAATGGGCAACATTTTTATAATTAACGCTTGCCAACAAAGATTTCCCATACAACATTGTTTTGCTTACGGCTGCACTTGGGAATGGTCGTGGGGGCTGCACCTCCTCCTCAATGGGGAGTCATTAATTTTCTTACTCAATGAACGCGAAAAAAATGCATGATGAACATCAAAGTAACACCACATCCGAAAATTTTTTAACAATTGCGGAAAGAAACTAAACTAAACTACTTGAAAATTATGTTTTTTATAGTTTTTTATGATTATTTTCTTCTTTAGTTTCTTTTATTTTTATTTCCATTTTTTGTCTTAATGTCTTATGAAATGTTTTTCTTGATAAGTAAAAGTAATTAATTGAAATTTTCAAGTGCTTTTTATCTACAATATTTGTATGTACAAACACATCCCATGCTGTTGCTCCCTAGACCCATAGACCCATTTAGAGAGTGTTGTGTCTCATGTCGGCGGCTGCTTTTTAATGGCGCATCGATTAATTTCAGCACATCTCTTAAGGGCCAGCCACCACACCACATTAATGTAATCTTCGGGACTAACTGGTAATGGGTCGGTCCCCCTTCCACTTGAGGATGTTACGAAATTACGAAAGTGTCTCGAAGAAACTGCCTGGCGCTTATGGGTGAATTGGGGTGGCCGAGTACATATTGTGTTGTGGTTACTCAAGTGCTCTACTTATGTTATAAGTTGTAGACAAATAAAACATATGTTTTTATCTGTTTTCTTTTTTTTTTTTGGTTTTAAAAGAGGCGACAAATCATTCAAATTTAATGGTTGAAAAAAACCATATGAATGAGGAAATAATGATTCAATTGAATGAATATTTTATGAAGGCATATGAGAAATAAACAATTTTATACGCTCGTATTAATCACACTTTCTATAGAGAAAACAAGTTTATGGAAACGCATTGTTCCACTTCAAATACACAATCATTGCATGCAAGTATCTAATGGGCTCTCAACATACCTTAAAGGCTGAACCAAGGGGCACCTGTGATTCTTTGGATGGCCTTGTTATGGCACTTTTGCAGTTTGTCAATGCTGAACCGCCAAAGTGGTGCCGTCACTTGCATGTAAATTAAATTTGTATTAGTTAGAGATAGTTTCTTTGCAGGGCGGAGGAACCAGTCCAGATTCTTAAGCTTTTGGTAGCAGCGCTCCGCAATTATATTTTTGCGTGCCATTTTAGGCAGACCGAGATATGGAATTTGATCTATCTGAGAAATAATGCTAGAGTTGTAAGTTACAACTGGACAAATGCCCAATGACCAATACAGTTGTTGTATTTGGTGGCTTTGATAGATATTTTCCAGCGTCTGGCCCAGACGTGGAATCTTACTAGGTAACTGTTCATTTTAATCCGCCGCTTCGTTCAGTGAACCAGAGTTCAATAGGATTGGCATGATGCCCGCATAAGTAGATTACTGATCGCTTGGTTGTCGGTATGTTGGAGGTATATAAAGAGAACCGGAGCGAGAATGCTGTCGTGAGGGACACTGGGCCCCATACGCCTGATAAAGGACATTTTGTCTCTGACAGTAACAGAGTAGTTACATCTAATCAGATCCAATCAAATGCCTGCTTGATATCCAGGAAGACTGCGGAGCAATATTGTGTCGATTCAAACGAAAATAATGCCGAATTGATGATCAGGAATGCTGTGCCGAAAGACCGGTACTGCCAACATTCTACTTAAAAACATTCTTAAGAGTACTTAAGTCAAAGCTTTTGGACTCATTCTTTGCAAAAAAAATAAAAAATTAGACCCTCATAAGCACAATATGGAAGTGAAACTTCTTTAGCGAAGGGAGGTAAATCCAAAAATTAGAAAATGAAATGTGACGAAAATCAAAATGCGATAATACTTCAGATACGTAGTGGGGAGACCCACAAAACAATCTGCATTGTCCTTGCAGGCTGGGTTCATGAATCAATGAACTTTAATAGAAACATAATGAATTCTTGTCGCAATGGTAATCATTTCCATAAATGTATTTAAGCCTTATGTGTTTCAATCCAAAATATTCTTTTAAAACTCGAAATTAATCATTTCATTTTTCATTCAAGAACATATAGATTACAAATATTATGTGTAGTTCTAATGATCTAAGGTAATAGTACAATAGTTCGAAAGTCAAATTCATAAAATTAATAGCAAACAGTTCCAGAATTCAAAAATACCTGGGTATGTTATGCCTAGAACCTGAAGTTGCAACTTGAGAGCAGCAGAAGCAGCAGCGGCAGCTGAAAAATGACACGCTTGACCTTGAAATTTCCTGCATTTGTGGCATTTAGATACAGATACATACATATATGAATGGTTTAAATGGTTTGAGGCGTTGTCGTCAGCTAGCTTCGGGTGGTTAGTAAATATGATGAGCAAGGCAAACGGACAAGAAATATATAAGTAATAATATAAAAGGTTGTGTATTCGGAACGCGTGACTACGAGTTAAGTCCTAATTATGTCAGTAACTCATATGAGATTGCATAAGGAGTGGCAAAAGCAACGACCATGATCAAGGCAAAGAACGAGTGAGTACATGCGAGCAGCACAAGGGGAAAACCAAATTGAAGTGAGAGATGAGATGAAATGAACTGAAGATGAGGTAAGCCTAGCAAAAAAAAAAAAAAAAAAAACAACAAGCAAAAGCAACGCAATACAAAACAACCAACAACAACAAAAAAAAAAAAAAAAACAAAACGCAATTTTCACAAAACTAATCCACTGAAAAAATATGAGTGGCACAAAAAGGATTTGCCATGGCAGCCCAGTGAGCTAGCAAACACTGAACAACTGAATGAACAAATGCAAGGAATCATGCAGCGAAAGGCACAGTAGAGGGGAGCAGACGCAGGCAAGCGGCGCACACAAAAGGATGTTGATTTGAATGGTGTGCGCCAGGCACGTTCGCCGCTTAAGTGCTTCTCCGCTTGTGTATATGACGAAGGGAACGAAGGAAGGAAGAAGGAAGTAACGAAGAGTAAAGGACAAAGGACGAATAAGCGAACGAGCGAACAGCAGGCAGGCATTGAAGATTGCTTGGTAACAAAGAAAGCTACCGATGCCGCAAAAGGCTGTTGGGATAATGGTGAGTGAGTGAGCCAAAATAGGAAGAGGCAGAAGAAGAACAAGAAGGTGTAATGCGCAATATCAGTCGAAAAATAACAACATCATTTTGCGATGACGCAATTTCGAGTATTTGCACCCTACACTTTGGCATGCAAACGTAATTTTGCATATGAAATGATTGATGGACAAACATTTTAGAGAGTCGAAGTTAGACTTACTAAAAATTATGGTACTTTTTAGTTCCTTAAGTCGTCTGCTAACGTACAATGTCAGAAGGTTTATGATCACCATAGTTTCTGGAAGTTTCAGATCAGCCCTAGACATTTCTAAAAAAGTTTAAGTAGTGTGCCTCACCCTCATAAGCACAATATGGAATAGTAACTTCTTTAGCGAGGGAAGGTATATCAAAAAATTAGAAAATGAAATGTGACGAGAGAGAGAGAGATAAAAAATGCTCTATTGATTGTGTTTACTTTGCTTGACCATCTATTTTAGAAGTTTCACTTCCATTTTGTATGTGCCTAAATAGCTCCAATATAATAATAAAATCGTAAAATTTTGATTATCGTCACATTTCATTTTCATATTTTTTGGATTTACTCCTTTTCGCTAACGAAGTTTCCCTTAAAACAGAACAAAGTGTACCCAATGCAAGTCGAATTGCATGCATTTTATGACGAAAGTCGATTGGAAGTTCGTTGGAACGTGATTGAAAATGTATGAGGCCGCCAGATTCTTTAGTATTGTTCCACTCAATCGAGATTCTCTTATTAACATATGTCTAATTCTTATTTCAATATAACATTGAAATAATTTGTTTCGGTTATCAAATAATTGATTGTTCAGTTTGATTGTCAATCATCAAAGGAACATTTGGGAGTATGATGCTGTTATTCTTATGAAAGGTATAACAAATTCATGCAAACCGAAGATAATTTGTTATTATTCGTTATATTTTGAGTTTTGTTTGCTTTTTTGAGCAAAATTTTTATTGTAAAAGGACGTTCTTTGTTGTGTTGTGTTGTGTTTCTCGTTGTTGTCCTTCCGTGGAAAAATAAAGGGCGAAAATTTCATATGCAAGGCATATTTTCGAGGGTGCTACAGGCGGCCTTCGCATATTTCAAAGCATAACATATTATACTTGGGGGGTTGCAATTGAAACATTCGTTCAACCGTTTCACATGTTCATGTGTTCATTCAGACACACACACACACACTTTATTCACTCACTCACTCACTGAATCAGTCGTTCATTCGATCATTATTCAGTCACACATTCACTCATCCATTCACTCACTCACTCATTCATTCAGTCATTCATTCAATCAATAAAACTTGTAGTCACTCACGGGCGTTTAATGCGTCATTCTGCATTTCATTTCAACAGATTTTAGCTATTAGAAGAAGGATGCGATTTTATTCAACCCCCAAAATTCCACCCCAAGCGCACACAGTCATATCAAACATGCGTCGCTGTCATCATCATCAGTAGCAGCAGCAACAACGACATCAATTCACTCACATACCAAACACCCATACACACACACACACATAGATACAACACACTCACACTGATAGATAAATACACACTGACATTTACTCGTTCACTCGCTCAGTCAGTCACTGAGTCAGTGGGAAAGCCCATTCACCCATTTAGTACACATTCATCCTTTGTATGTACTTTGTGTCCTTCTGTCAGCAGAGTTGTGTCGTGCATAGCAACAAGCAGCTATAAACTTCCTACACTCGCTTAATGAAAGGTGACTTTGCATAGCATCTGGTGGCATAGTATAGTATCTCACTCTTCACTCTTCGCTATAATATATTGTACTATTATTGTATAGTATTTCAACCCCCATTTTGGGTTGATTCTATTGCGTTCCATTCCATTCTATTCTATTCTGTTACCGGCTTTATCGCTCGCATGGAAAATTCCCAATGCATGTGGCATCTCTTGTTGGGAATCCCTTAATTGTTTCTATATTTATTTATTTATTTTTTTTTTGTTTCTTTATATACTCATATATTATAGTAGGTTAGCTGCTTGTCCATTCATTTTTGGTTTGGTAATTCCTCTATTCATACATTGATTTAATCGAAGGATACTTTTCCCATTCCAAATGTGCCATTTATTCTTTCTTTTTTTCTAGGTTATTTAATAAGTTATAAGGTTGTGTCTTTGAGTCGACGGTATACATATGTAATTTTTCAATTTGTTATGCTTGAAACCAAAAAGTTGTATATTGTTACTTAAGATTTTAATGGTCGGCCCGGTAGATGGCGCAATTGCTTACGGTGTGCAGCATACGGACAAGAGTGTCAATGCCAAAGCAATGCTTGGTCCTCTTCAAACGAAGTTTATACAAGGTTTTGTATTGAGTTGGTCACCTTTAATGATGAAGCGTGGATCCCATTCATTATTATAGGCAAAAGTCAAGCGAAAGTCAAAACAATGGACTTTTCTGGTTGAACTGATCCGCAGAAGATAAAGACAGTCTCATCGGTCGGAAAGGTGACTTTTTGGTATTCCAAGGGAATAATCATGATGGACTCTATGCAGAAAGGAAGAAAAACTACGGGACTGCACTACAGTAAATTATTGGTTCGATTTGATACAAAATTTATAGCCACATTTGGCTAAAAAAAGTCTATTTCAGCATGATAACCCAAAATTGTTAAGCCCAAATTGCATGATCTACAATACTAATTGTATCTAAAATGAGGATGTTTTTGTCAGGATAGAAGGTGTTTTTTATAAGGTTGACAAAAATGTGTGAAACATTGGGAACTTACCTCTTCATTCTCAACACGGTTACTTATTGATCTGCCCTCGTAGTTTGAAAGAAATGAAAATTTAATAAAATAGTTTGCAGTGATGCAAGTGTCTTAACACATGTAAAAAATAACTGAAAAGAAACAAATTTTTATGGAAGATAAACTGAATTGTGATCTTGAAGCGATGCTTTAATTTCTCTATTTGCCTACAAGCAGAAGTAACTTTAAGTCTTAAAGAAGCAAATAAAGTGTTTTGTGGCCCAGAGATATAATAGAATCAAACAAACAAACAAATGAATCCAACAGTCTTGGGGCAAATCTTAATATAAAAATGGTTTTAAAAAAAAAACAAATAAATCTTCATTGTTAAAAATGCTTTGTTGTGAGTGAATGACCCAAGTTTTATGTTTATATATATTTACGTACAATACTACAATAGTATAATAAATGGTGCTTTTCTCTTCTCATTCGCTTTCAAATTTTCCTTAAAATGACAATCATCATCTACGAGTATTGGACATTTCCCAGTTCCCCCTATATGGATCAAATCCCAATCATGTCCAATTTTGCTGCTTTGTGTCAGACGTAACATTCATTACCTAACCAGATGAAACCATTAAAATAAAATGATAGCGTGCCAAGGTAAATTCATCAAATGAAGCCCCTGAAACCTGAAACAATCGAGAGTCAACATCATAAACAACTACGACGAGCTTCAGATATTGTCAGACAGACAATATCAAAAAACTTCAAAAAACCAACATACTCGTACAATTCAAATTTACATATTTTGAAGGCAAACACTAACCATTTTCGTAGATAAAAACTAACAACGGCAGTAGATACAATACAATAACAGCAAAACACCACCAACAACATAAGCAGCAGCAGCAGCAGGCAGCAGATACAAATGGAAATGAGCAACAATAACAAGAGAAACAAAAACCAGTAACAAACCGTTAAAGCGACAAAAGCCGTTAAAAGCACGCGCAACACCCACACTCCTACAATAGAACTAATAGTTGGAAGTATCTAGTGGTGTGATCAAGCACCAACAGGGTTAAACATACTTACTACTTTACTACTATGAGAATGAAAGACTTAAGACGAGTGTGAAGAGCCAAAGAGAAAGAGTTTTTTTTTTTTTTTTGGTGTTTATCGCATGAGGATGATGATGATGATGAAAATGGTAGTGTGTCGATAACCATAAATGGGATTCACTATAAATTATGTCGACTTATTTTGTTGTTGTTGTTGTTGATTGTTGTTAGTGTTTTGTGACAACGCGGTGTCGTCGAAGAGTTAAGAGTTTTGTGTTTGATTTGTGACGCTTTACCCAGCCAAAAAAGAAAAAAAATAAAATAAAATACTAATAAAAGAATTTATAAAATAAAAATTTATCGAACTGACTGACTGACAGTCAGTATTTTAGTAGAAAAACGATAACAAGACATTGTACAATATGTATGTGAAACTAAAGACGACGAATAGAAAAAGTCATGGAATAATACTGAATCCAACAACAACAACAACAATAACAATAACAATGGCATTGCAGCATTGTGTAGTAAGTAAGTAGTATATCGTCAAAATGTCAAATCCATAAAAACACATCTGACAATTTTCTTCTGCTTGAGCTTCTTTTGCCTTTCTTTGGCTGATTGAATGTTTGTCTTTCTATTTGACTGATAGACTGACTGACTGACTAACTGACTGACTGACTGACGAATGTCGTGTGTTATTTGTGTGTTGTTGGAGCTCAAAAGTTACGAGTTTTTACTTTCGTTTCAATATCTAAGTATATTTTATTACCTATATTTTTCTTTCTTTATGATTTCCACTATTTTTTTGATTACCCATAAGGGAATTAATTATGTTTCAATTGATACCCTACACAAGATATTCATCACAAATATTATATAAAAATACAATTACAAAACAATAAAACTATATATAAACTGTATATTAATTTGAAAATATTTTATTCTTCTTGGAAATTATTTATTTTCGAAAACATTTATTTTCTATCAAAATTTGAAGACTGAAATGAATTGGGAAATTTTTTGGAACTGTCAACTTAAAAATAATAATAAGAATATTTAAAAATTAAGCTTAAAACTAACTGATTTTAATTGAATGCATCTCTGACCCGATTTGCGAAATATCTAGATGTGCCCCTATTCACAACCCTGCGTTTTCAGAGACATACATACATGTAATGGAACTGGTGCCGTTGAAAAACAACAGTCGGGATGGGTGAGCGACATCCAGTTCATCTAGCCTGCATTGTATTCCCATTTCCGAAGGCAGCGAAGGACGATGATGTTAATGCACAAGAGGAGAGATTTAGAAAAAAAATTACTGGATAGAACTTATTACAAAAAATTAAGAAGTGAAACTCCTTTAGCGAAGGGAGGTAAATCAAAAAATTAGAAAATGAAATGTGATGAAAATCAAAATGCGATGATGCTTCAGAGACATCTGCAGCGTAGAGAATGAATGCTTATGCTTGAGTAAGAGAGAGATAAAAAATTATTTACTTTATGAAAGAATGTACGATTAAAAAAACTCTTTTGTATTGAAACAATAGAACATTACATTACATTCTGTATTATTGCTTGACCATCTTCTTTTGCTGTTTCACTTCCATATTGTATTTGCTTAAATAGCATCTATAATATAATAACATCGTCAAATTTTGATTTTCGTCACACTTCATTTTCATATTTTTTGGATTTGCTCCCCTTCGCTAATGAAGTTTCAATTCAAAAGTGCATAAATCTCGGAAAGGACCATGTAGGAAATAGTTAATTATGCATCTATTCAGGACGAAATTTCTAATACAACAATTTGAAATACAAAAGCTCATCTAATTTAAGAGATCTGGAGAATCTATGGCACCAAATATAAGTTTATAAAGAAAACTAATGCCAAGAACAATATCACTTTGCACCAAAGATGGAAGACTGATGAGAAGTAAACTATCAGAGTAAGAAGGCAAGCGGGAATGGGGGTTAATTAATTAACAGTTTCATGGTTTATAAAACAAATCAGATAAGATTAGGATGCATATATTTGAATCCCTGCTTTGAATCAAGTTTTCTCCGTGAATGTACTCGCATGCCTAGCAATCTATTTAATGCCAAATTGCAAGTATCTAAGTCACCTAAATTGGTCTGGACAATTTTCAGACCTTAAAAACTTTATTACTATATGAGATTTATTAAAGATATTGGAGATTGTAAGGTCCTAAGGATTAGAAATATCTTCCAATCTTACGCCCTTTGCATTACCAATAACAACAATTGACTATACTTAGGAGGTTATCCAATATCTACCCAAATCTATGTACTTAGGTATCAAGTAATTCGATTCAAGTTATTCTTCCTATGCTTCTATATGAGGTTTTTCATGAGACATTAAGAAAAATTACATTTACAGAATTTTGCAAGTAGTGTACAAATGTTTAGTAAGTCGAACCAAAGCCCTTTGGTATTACTTTTATTAATATATGTATGTTTATATTTTTATTTCATGCTTTGTATGCTTTTCGTTTTTTGATTTTTCAGGTCCACTTAGACGACATGACTATGGAGGAGTAGAGGTAAGAAACTACTATGGTTCCAATGAAAAGTAACAAACAAACAAATAAACCAACGAACGAACGAACGAGAAACTAAACGAATGAATCGACAAACAGTTTGGACAACTGACGGACTTAGGACAGCTTGACGAACAAACTAACAAACGAACGAATGAATAGTTAGGTGCATGGTATCTGGAAGGACAGGTGAACTGAGACGAGTAGAAGGGACAAGAAGCTTTACAAAAATAAAAAGACACAGACAGAGAGGACAGAGGACAGACAGTTGGACAAACAGACAAACACATACATGCGAACTCCTAAAGGCAAACGCGTAATGCTTAATGGGCTTGGTTCAATTCATTTTGATGTGGCATGGTTCGATTGACTTGGATGGGTTTGAAGTTGCAAGGCAAGCGCACACTGTTGTGGCCCTAAGACTACTACTACCACTACTACCACTACTATGACTACTAACACTACTCCTAATACTATATAGTATGTCGCGCTTGAGAGCTGCTAAGAGTTTACTTTTGCCTTTATCACTTTATGATATTTTGACGTTTTCATGTGACAGTTGATTGAAGAGCCTAAGAGCGTTTGAACGATTGAACAACAACAAACAGTCAAATGGATAAATGGGCAGGCAGACAAACTGACTGATTGAGAGAGAGAGAAAGAGAGAGAGAGAGAGAGATTGAGAGACAGACATATAGATAGACAGACGAGCGGATATGGAGGCCAAGTCAAGCGTAGCAGTGATGGTTAAGACTTGACTGAAGAGGAGATGATTAGGAAGTTTAAATATGTCTACTTAGATATTGTACATAGATATTTAGAAGCATATGAATGTATTTTATGTTGTATGTTAGTATGTACTTATGAATATTGGAGTAAATGTGACATGTTTGTCAAAAAATTTAAAAAAAAAGAAAGAAGAAATATATTGATTGTTGATGTTTTTCTTATTATTATTTTTCTTGTTGCTAATGGAACTTTGCTATTTTTTTCGTTGTGTTGCGTTATGTTATTTATTTCTTTCACAATTTTTATATTTTTCGGTAATGGAAGTAATAGATGGATGGATGGATGAATGGATGGATGGGGCAACAATA
The DNA here is from genome assembly GCA_037043295.1 of Amiota minor. NCBI lineage: Eukaryota > Metazoa > Arthropoda > Insecta > Diptera > Drosophilidae > Amiota > Amiota minor. The sequence continues at coordinate 2,246,234 of JBAMAW010001063.1, forward strand.
CTAACACCAACACCAACACCAATAACAACAACAACAACAACAATATTAATAATAATAATAGCAACTAGAAGTCGTCATTTAATGGCGTGCTGCGTTTTTATGCTTTCAACATCAAGTGTCAATATATATATGTGTGTATGTGTGTATGTGTATGTGTATGCTCAGCTCAGTTTACTTGTCAATTGTTTTTGTTTTAGTTTTTGTTGTGTGTTTATTTCTTAACATTTATATTGTTGTTGTCGTTGTTAGTGTTTGTGTATCTATGTGTACATAACTGCACTTGACAGTTGGAGCGCATTAACTTGATTCAATTTAGCACTTCAATGCTGTTGATATTTTTTTTTTATATTTTTTTTTTTTTTGTTTTTTTCCACGCATGTGAACAAACATTAAGTTACATTAAAAAACCCCACCCACCTCGCCCACTTTATTGTCACTATTAATCAAATTAAATGTACCGCAGAGTTAACTTTTTTCTTTTTTGTTTTGTTATTTTGCTTTCATGCTTTTCTTTTGTTTTATTAGTTTAGCTTTGCTTTGTCATCATCCTTGTTACTAAATTGTATAACATAGGCGTAGTTAAATTTATTTGGAAAATTTCATGGAAATCTTATAAATAAATGGACACTAAATAGCCACTAAATAAGAATATAAATTGTTATTTCTTTATATTGTTAATTCATTGAGATCTAAATATCTGAGATTTTATTCAAATTTGGAACGATAAATGTTATAAGATGATGATTCAAGCATGATAAAATTGTGGAAAACTGCTTTGAACTTATGAATATCAAGTGCTTGAAATTGCTCTACGATTGCAGTCAAAACGCTTGACAGGAAGTTCTTGCAAAGCTGTAGAAATAAAGTGACAACCTTCTCTGCTCGACATCAACATTTTATACATAGAAGTAGATTCAGTACATTTAGATCAATTTCTTGACTTAACGTGACTGTTTGAAACATATGACAGTTACATTGTTTACAAGATTCTGATTCTGGTTCAAGAATCAGAGCGTAAACTCAAAACTGTATGTAAGAAAGCGTGCTTATCCGTGACCTATACACCAGGGCGACCCAAGGCACCTATCAGTGCGGCCCAAGTGACAAGGAACGAAGCAACAACTTACTTGCGATCGCCAGGATTTCTCCCAATGTGGACCAGTGAAACAAAAAGGTTGGAGAGCCCTGCTATACACCATGTTTACTGCTGATATGCCATTAGAAAATAAAATCAAAGTTGCAACATATGCAGATGACATAGTGATAATTGAATCGAATGAAACCAATGTGATTGCATCACAGCACCTGGAAAATCAACTTTTCATGGTCTTATCGACCAATGGAAGTTAGTGGTCAATATGCAAAAGATGGATCAATCTATTATGATACAGCTTAAAGGGCGGAAGCTGTCGCCCAGTAATATTGAACGATACCACTAATCCACGTAGAGATACTGTCAAATACCTTGGAGTGCGTATGGACTGGAAGCTTACATGGAAGAATTTACTATAACAACTTAGCCCAGAAAACAAAATTCGCAGTTTTGAAGCAATTGTCCTATATGCGATCCAACTGAGCGAAACGGCAAGTAACTCCAACATTGAGATTATTCAAAATTTATCAGACTATGAATCTACATACAATTGGAAATGCTCCCTGGTATGTGAACAATTTCCACCTTCATAAATACCTCAAAGCTATTATTTGCAAAAAGCAATAAGTCAATTTTAAGATTCCTGAAAAAGTTTCATTTATAAAAATCTTCTATTAGATTTGTCTTTGTCTAATTTTATATTCGTAGAGTTCACTGGATCCTCACTAATCCAGTGTTGGTATTAAAATTTATTGATGAATAACAAATAAAATTTTAAATTTTAAAAAAATTAATTGTTATAATATTCTTTGTTTTTAATATCTTAAACTTAATTTAGCTAAGAATATCATTGATTTGAGAAATTCTAATAGAAAATTGCTCATTTCTTTCTACTCCTTTCAGAAAAGTAATTATGTCCTTCTAAAATATTCAGCTTGATATTATACAAATTTCAAATTCACTGAAGTTTTTTTATTACAAAATCTTTTGCTTTTCATGAATTTTCTTCTAATCTAAATGTTTAATAGAAAATCATTTTGAAATCTCACTCTCCCCTTGCTTCATTTTCCAACTACGCTACATTTTGTCACTGTATTTAATTACATAAAAAGAAAAACAAAAATAAGAAAAACAAAATAGAATTCAATAGAAAGGGAAGAGAAGCAGGCAGGGAGGCAGTCAGGCATGGAGGCAGTCAAGTAAGCAGTCAGGATATCTAAAATGATATTTTGAGGCGGCAAATGACTGAACAAATGAAAGAAATCAAGAAAAAGAAATGAAAGAAACGCAAGTTGTGAAAATTATGAGCACCTAATTATGTGCGGAAAACTTTGCTTTTATTTCAATTTCATTTTTGTTGTTTTTTGTTTTTTTTTTTTTTTTGTTTTTTCTCCCATTCTCTTTTAACTTTGCTTGCATTTTGACTTTTATGAAAGCTAATCGAAAACGTTTTCTTTCATTTGCCATTTTGTCCGAACATTAGTTGCAGGTGACCTTTTTGGCTTTTCGCTAATTAGGTTGCCCAACACTAAAAGTTTTTCTCGATTATAGTATTTTGCTGTTTCTGTTATTTTTCTATTTTTGTTATTTTTATGTTTGTATTTAAGTTAGCAACACATTCTCATCAAATATTTTACAAGTCATTGCTTCTAGGACTTATTGGTTGGGCGGATGGATTTTGGATGAGTTGAGTTTGCCAATGTTTAAAAGTAGAAAGAAGAATTATGTGTTGGAAAAGTTTGTTGCATGAAATATGTATGTAAGTATGTTTGTATGTATGATAAGATCAGAATGCGACATACTACTATTTTATATGTATGTATGTGTACTCGTATCTATGAATGCCCATGTGTATGTGTGTGCGTTAAAAGTTCATAAAAAGGGTTAATGGCAAAGTACAAATTTACTGTAGTTTAGGTTTCTGTTCAAAGTTTTTCTTTTCCAATTTTCTTTCTTTTATTTTTTGTTTTTTTTTCACCAAATTTTAGTTTTTACTTTTTTGTTTTAGTTTTGATGGAAATGTTTGGTTTTTCAAATTTCTAGGGTGGCGTTTCTTTGAGATACTTCTATGTTGATGCGATGGGATGCTGAGGACTGTTAGTTGGGATTGTTTATGAAGTTAAAAGTTTCTTAGTTGAGTTTCAAAAAGACGCATTTCTTTATTTGAGTTATGTATAACGAAGGACAAATGCTTTCTCACTCTCTCTCTCTCACTCTAAGTCCATTATGTGCGAAAAACTTGACGGAAATCCATTAAAATTGATTTACTTACACAGTTTTTGAATGGAAAAACTTCAAAATTTTTAAAATACGCACTGCATAACTTATTATATTTTATGTCATTACTTAAAATAACAATAAAGTTTTAGAAAAACTCATTTCAGTTCCAGGAAGCAGTTGGTGCTGGAGGAAATACTTAGGATTTTGTGAACAAACATATATTTTCTAACTTGACATATTAATGTGCAATTGTAGTCAGCAAAATTTAAAAATTTAATGTCATGACAGAAATTATTTAAAATTTATATCATGGGATTCTTAGGAATGGTCAATGAATTTATTTAAATGCAGAATAAAAATGAATTTAACAAAATACCACAAATAAAGAAGTCGAATAATAAAAAATTTGACATAAATGCTATATATCTACATATGATTGATTCAAATTATTATATCGGCAAGTTAAATATTGAAAGCCTATACGAGGGCAGTGAGATAAAGACTTGTTGTCACATAAAACAGAAATAACTCCAGATTTTATTACATTTGCGACTGAAAGCAAAACAGAACAGAATCAGAACTAGGATTCGAATCAATGGTCGCATCATGATTGATTCGAATCATGGTCCTTTGTGATTAGATTCGTCAATTAAATCCATGGAATGATATTAGACGATCGGAAATATAAAGTGCATGCAGAGACTGAGACTATAGGCATCTCAACTGAGCGGGGATATCACATTTTCCATGAATATTTCAACATGAAAATAATATCCGCGCGATTGGTGTCACGTTTACTCTCACTCGACCAAAACCGCAATCGTGTGGCAAAGAACTGTTTGACGATGTTCAACTGCTATCCGAACGAGTTTTTGCTCATTTCGTAAACGTTGATGAAATATAAATCCATCACAACATACAAGATCTCAAAGGACAATCAAAGTAGTGGACTTTTCCTGGTGACCATGCATTAAAGAATTATTCAGAGCAATTGGACAAATTTCACAATGATTTAAGGCAAAACTGAGCGCATTTGAAAATGAAAAAAGTGTTCTTCCACCATGGTAATTTACGGGTGTAGTCGCCAAGGCAAAAATCAATCCATTGGGCTATAAACTGCTACCCCATCCAGTATATTCGCTAGATTTAGCTGCTCTGCGACTATTTCTTGTTTCCCAACATGAAAAAATTAGGTTTGAGTGAATACGTCATCACTGGCTTGTATTAAGGACCTTGAAAAAACCTAATATTTGGAAAAACATTAATCTAAATATGTCGAGTTAAAAGAAAACTATATACAGAGCTAATGGAGCCAGGCCTGGATTATTCATAAACAAGACTGTACAGACTGTAGTAAATGCAAAATTAACAGAGGGAATAATCGTTACATTCTGACTTAGAAGCCTTTACCAAAATAACTTAACTAAACGTACATATCATCTATATCACACATGACAAAGACAAAAAATTAAAAAATTATGGATAAAGGACCACTGAATTTTTTGTCATTCTTATGCTTATAAATAAATAAATTGACCCAAGTCATCATCATATGAATTTGTATTATCCATTACCTTTTCAGTGAACTGCATACTCTTTCAATTCAAATTCTAATGCAATCATTGTGAAATAAGTTTTCCAAGTGTTTAAATATACTTTCATACTTCTAATGGTAAACCCGCTAAGGTCTCATAGATTAAAAAACAATGAATTAGTAAGGAAGCGCAAGAATCTAATCTTCAGAAGGAGCGTAAATTGTAATTACTCTAGGTAAGCAGCTATGTAGTTTAAATTAATCTCTCTGGCAAATTCGAGATACCAACTTTATCGATAACAGTTTGGAGTGGCTGAGGATGGCGGTGTTTTAAAGTTATCTCCAAATAAAAACTTCATAAGCCTCTTTAGCTGAGCTTTAGCCACAATGAAACCTGCATACTAATAACCCGGACTATTTGTACCTTTTAGTCTTTTGAAAAATTACAACTGTCATTTTGAAAACAAAAAATAAAGTGAAAAGGGAAGGACAACAAATAATGTTTTATTTATTGAAAAGGCATATTTCCCAAACCCTCTTTAATTTTGTAAAAAAGTTTGGTGCGAATTACGTAAACACAATTTTTTGACAAATTTACTTATCAAGATTTTGACATTTTTCTAATTGAACATTTCAAAACCAATGGCTGACACAGCAAAAAGGAGAAAAACACAAGTGGAAGCAAAAGCAGAAACTTATTATGAGTAAGATGATTAGAGTTTTTTTTCTGGGTTCTTTTATTTTGGATGAGAAACAAAAAAAAAAAAAAAAATGGAAAATGAAATTTGTTAAAATGGAAAAATTGATAAATTGTGACAATTGTTCAAAATGCATTCATTATGACAAAAAATTCAGTATTCAATTCAAAATATTTTGGGTGACTGAGTTTGAGACTAGAAAATGAAAATGAAAAGAAAAAGTAAAACAAAAAATATGCCAAATCATGACGCAATCGTCAATTATTTAACTATTTTTCTTTTCTTTATAAATTTTATAGGGTAAACGAAAATACTTAGAATATAAGAAAGGAAAGGAAAGGAAAAAAATATTTTGTTCGATAATCAAAACCGAAAATGTGCACAGCTTGAGTCAAAACAAAGATGAGATATTGAACTGGGAACACAAACAACTCCTCACAAACTCAACAAGAAGATAAGAAATAAAAACAAAAAGCATAGAAGGACAATTGAAGTGAATGTAAAAATGAGAAAAGAAAAGTAGTGAAATACTAAATGGGGTAAAAGAAAAGAGAACGAAAAAAGGTCATGAAAAACGGACTTTTAACCGCAGCAGGATATGCGTACAATTTTGGCAATTTGCCACCCGTGGACAAAGTGTGACGACGCTAGGCTAGGCGAGGTGGCGACGGCGATGGCAACGACAAATGTCAGAACGTCAGCCATGGACGCGAGTCTATAATTAAATTATGTTTATGTGTTGTCCAAGTTGTTATTATAAATTTTCTGTTTTGCTGACTTGCTTCTTTTACGATCCGCTTTGCCTACCACCAACCCCCAACCACATCAATATCCTTTTGCTGAACTGAACCCAAGCAGTGAACGCACTTCCTTCCGGACACACGACGACGACGACAACGACAACGATGAACGGGTAAAGAACAAAAAAACCCAAATGAGGAAGTGACAGCTCAAACAAAAACAACAACAAGTAAAAAGAAAACACAAAAACAAAAAATGGAAAAGGGAAATGCCAAAACAAAAATAAGTAAATATAATATGTAATCACAAAAATTTGTTTTTATAATTTAAGTAATTACGTTTTTATTTGGCATTAAGTGGGTAAAAGTTTGGAAGGCGATTGCCTAACCAACCTATAAACTAGAAATGTTATACAAACTAATCATAGCCCATGTCCTTGTCCATAAAAGTAAGTACAATATGTGGAGTAAGGAAAACACGCCCAGAAAACCCAATAAGAGAAAATGGAAAATACAAAATAAAAATTGGCCAAGTGCGAGTCAGATTCGTACACGAAGGGTTCCGTACCAGATTGGGGTTTGTTTTGACTGATTCCAAAAAATATACAGCGTCTATATCTGTTCAATAGTCCAAAAAACAAAAAAAAATTTTCATATAAGAACCTTAATTTTAATGGTGAGTTTGTATGGGAGGTACCCCTCCTAGTCGTCCGATTTGGCTGATTCCAACAGATGTATAGCGTCTATGTCCAGAACTTATAGTGTCTAAATTTCAGTTTGATAAAAGAAAAAATAAAAAAGTTTTTCTAATAAGAACCTGAATTTTCATGGGGGCTACCAATCAGATCAAACTAAAATTTCGACAATATAAATTTCTGATGTAAAGCCACTAACCTTCCAAATTTCAAGATCGTGGGGTTACTGGATCTTATAGCTGCCATACAAACCAAAATGTTTTTTGTATGGGGACCTCTTTAAGTTTTTGAAAATATTTTAGTTTTAGTATTTATTACTGATGCCCGGATGGAACTACACATTCTGTAAAACTTTTCAACTCTCTAGCTATTGCTGTTCATGAGATATGACTCGAGGATTGATGGACGAAAGTCTCTGCAATAGGGTTCCCTTTGGGTCCGGAACCCTAAAAACCACCTGAAACAAAAAAAAAGTATACCTTTTTCCAGACTTATTGACGTGTGTGTTACGGTTAATCTGCCACGGACCGAGAGGACTCGCAGTTCTCATTACACTCGCACCAAGGTGCGTTCATGATCTGACGAAGGGTAGAGTTCTGCATCTTCTGGATGAGATATGTGTAGGTTTATACTTGAAAATGGTTATTTTGTTGCTTAGGTTAAGTTGACTTCTGGGCCATAGGAGCGAGTTCAGGTTTTGCAGTTTTTGGCGACAGTTGTGATAATGTACTTCCGCCAGGCAAGTCTCCTGTCATGGATCATTTGAGGTATGACCAAGTTATGCAACGAAATGGTTGGAAAAAAAGTCTTTCCTAAGCGTAGAAGTACAATGACTCTGCCTACTTGTTGAATATATCCAGGAACTCCAGAGTGACTAACATTATATTATCAGCAACTGAAAAATATACTAATAAGAGGGAACCTTATAACCGACGATACTTTGTACATTCCCAAGACTCTGTACTGTAGTATGTAAGTAGCAGTAGAAGTCCTATTCTTACATAATAAATTTATTAATAATATATTATATTTTCCCAATCATGATGTCTTGATTACATTTTGCCCCATCTCTATCTACTTATATTTCTCTGGTCCCTTCCAACAAAACACCATCATATTCCTCATACAGGAATTTTTAATTTCATACAAAATGAAAATATCTCATGTAGGGAAAAGGAGAATAAGTCTGAGTATATGAAAGTGGAAAAGGAAAAGGAGAAGGAGTGAGTAGGTGGAGGAGTAGAATAAGGAGAAGAAAAGTATCTCATTGAACGCATCTCATGCGTGTTGTTCTTGTTGTTTGTTTTTTTCCCTTCCTTTGTTGTTATTGCTGTGATATTTTCATCTTCTTTTTTTTTTTTGTTTTTTTGTTCTTTTATAGTAGATAGTAGCTTGTGTTCTTTATCTTTACTTTTTCAATTGCGTTTCCTTTTTTTTAAATCTTATATGCTTTCCCTCCTTCATTCATTCATCTCCTTTGGCGCACACATAATGCGTGCCAAGCGGATTTTATCAAGGATTTTCTACTTAAAATTTATTGTTTTCCATTGAAAATTTTTGTGCGATTTTCTTCATTTTTAATTTTCGTCTGCTTTGAAAAAATCGTTTGTATTTGATATTTAATCTTTTCTTTTTGATGTTTGTGTCTTTCATGTGAATGAATATTATAAAATAAAGTAAGTATTCTCATTCAACAAGTGTCTAAGCAAGGCTAATCCTCAAGGAGAAATCCTTGTTTACGCTTTGTTGTTATTTACCGGAGCCCTTGCTGCTTTGTTCGAAACAAAGGGTTAGCCGATTTGAGAAGGTGAACTATTCTTCTTTATTTGTTATAATTTCATTGTTATATTGGAAAATTTCTGAAAATTATATACCAACAATTGAATGAATGGTAAACACCTGTTTTTATTAAGCAAAGAATTTATTCTAATTTGAATGGAATAGAAATAAGAGCAAATAATAAGGGATGATTTACTGAGAGTTAGATATTTGCTATTAAATTCACATTTACAAATGAAATTGTTAAATCAAACACTCAGAAAGTCTCATACTTCCAATCATGAGTTGATAAGATGAACGAACCCATTAGGAATTGTAATTAAAAGCAAATGCCAACCGTCCGCCTGACCCTTTATTCAATAACCCTCTATCAATATGAAAACCCATTATAGCCTTAAGTGCAACCAACTTCCGGATGCAATGATTGTTGCAGCAACAGCAGCAGCAGCTTCAGTACACTTTATATTCTGTAAGTCCTTGATTGGATTACTCTGTGGGGGTTGTCCTAAGCGGAGGAGGAATGAGAACAAAATGAAATTGTTGCGTGTTAATGTCCACCATCGTTGATAGAAACGTAGTCGTTCAGTCGTTCGGTCTATTCATTTTATGTAATATGAGTAGGAGGAGTAAGGGTTCTTTTATTTCAACACAATAATATTTTGCAAAATTGCAAAAATGTATGCCATCAGATACATAATAACGAAAGGGAATCAATTCATAATAGAATAGAATATGAGGGTGGTGATTGAAATCAATTGCAACAAAATCGAATTGAATCGACTTCTTCAATCGCAGCAATGCAAAAGGAAATTATCTATTGACAGTTGAATGTTGGTGGAAGCATCAGTAAGAGGGTGAACGAATAATTGCCCAAAGAGAAGCAACAACAAATACAAGTAGAACAACAAATCATAATCGAATGCAAAGTAACTTTTTCAATTTGAACGCCCACTGATGACACATCCTGATGGTATATTTTTTGTAGAAGGAGGACCATAGACCCACCACAGTTTACCTGAGTTACACATTTTCAGGTTTAATTATAACTTTGTTCGCCCAAAAAAACAAAAAAACAAGAAAAAAATGTTTCCAATACTTTTAGCCATCGACATTTCTCATACTTTCTTTTATCTTCTTGTTGCTCTTGTTGCTGATTTTGTTTTGCCTGCCTCGAGGGAAATTTAATGCGTATAAAACCAAATTGGGCCAGAAAAAGCTTTTGAAGTTCAATTTTTGGCAGGAAAATGCGCAGATAAAGACAAAATATTAACAGAAGGAGTATGAAGAGGACAAAGTAGAAGGCAAAACTGAGGTGGAGCATCGAGGTTGCTAAATTGAATATTGATTGTGAAAATAATAAGCAACGAAGACAAAATGAATATTGCGTAACAAAGCAGGCTGCCGTTGCTCTTGTTTTGTTTTGTTTTTCTTGGCAAGGAAGTTCTTCTACTTTTGTTGACTTTATTGCTGAACTTGACACGACACACGGCGTATGAGTAATTTCATCTATGTGCCTCAATTGAAGGCTTCAACTTCAACATATCCGTCTTCATCGTCGCGACTACACGGTTGCTAATCAAAGAGGAGCGTGTTAATTTTCCCAAAGGAACAAAGCTTCAAGGCGTTCCTGACACTTAATACACCGTCGTCATCATCAACATCAACATCGTCGTCTTCGTCTTCGTCTTCGTCTTCTACACTCGCATTTCATTGGAAAATTTTGTATGCGTCAGAAAATTGACAAATAATTTTCCTCACTTGTTTTTCTTTCTTTCTTCCTGACTTTCATGTACGTGGAAAAAATATATTTTTGTTGTTTAGCTAGCGCTCATCCTAGCCTTCATCGTTTTTGATTTGTTGCTTGGCTTGCATATGACAGCCATTGGCAATTAGATACATTTTTGTTTACTAAAGAAGTTCAGGTTGGGATCACATTACTAACAAAGTATACAAAAAATATATTGTATGTCAACAAAACTTAAAACAAAATAATGAAAAAATAGAAAATCAATAATTTTTGTAGGAAATTCGGAAAGAAAAATCCATTATAGTGTCCTTACAAATGATCCACAATATGCCTTGTATAATAATTCATATTCAGAAACCAATAATAAAACAACAGAAAACATATTCCTGTTTTACCTAATCACCTGCAACCGCTCCTGTTTGTAACAAAAAGTTATCATCATACATGGGAAAACTTCTTTATAAATAATTATTTACATTAAGTTCCTGACAACGGGTGCATGAATGAATGAATGAATGAAGAGTCACGTTGATTGTTTTTCTCAAGTCCTTGACAGACACACGTTTTCATACAATTCATACTCCCTTCACTCTACTCACAAAACACCACCCCATCAAATCAATTATGAGTTAAGCAAAAGTGATGGAATATTGTAGCTGGAATACTGGGAACTCTAATTAGCACACAAGGCAGAAATTTGATAAGATTCTTGAACAAGAAGGAAAACAGAAACGAAAACAACAGTTACAGTCCCATTTAAGAAGGATAAACTCTATAAAAGTTGTGTAATGTGTATAAATTATGTAACTTTGTAGTAAAAATTAATTAACACCAAAACCATCAACAAAAATAAATTATAATTAAAAATTTCATAAGTACGTGTATATATTGTATTGTATGTACAATATATAAAAGAAAAACTTCATATATTTAATAACATTTTCATGTAAATTCATGAATAAAATTGACACAAGTCAAGTCAACTTCAAAGTTGTGTCGCTGGGTCTTAGGCTAAAATATTGTACTCTCAATATTTAATGAAAGCAAAACTCTCTTGGGGGCAATGTTATATTCTACGTGTATTTCCTTAGTCCCCGCATATTTTTAATTTTTTTTTTTTGTTATAATAATTCTTTAAGTAGCTTTGAGCCAATTTCGAAATTAATTCTGTCCATCTGTTTGTCTGTCTGTCTGTCTGTCACTCAGCGTCACCTTTGAGGTAAAAATATTCCATTTACTGTAAAGCAATCAAACATTTATTCATCAATTAACATAATCTCCCGAAAGAAACCATGAGACCAAAACAAAAAATAGGAAAGTTAAAACAAATAGAAAAATATTTGTTAAAATCTATTGTCAAATACTCATATACGTGTTTATACTGAGAAGAAGAGAAGAGAATAGGAAATTTATTGTAATCACCGTGGCCCACAATTGAAAGCTCACTAGGTTAGTCACAAATTTTAATGAGGTTGCCGCTAGGGAACAATTTAACGATTATAAAAAATAAAATATGTTATATTGTATAACGTGATCAAAATATTTTATGTCTACAAAGTGTTTTCATATAAAAATTCAGATATTTTTAAGGGAAAAAATAAAGCAAAGTAAAGCAAAGCAAAACAAAAAACAATTAAAGTGCAAATAAGGAACAACAGAATATTATGACTCAATAATTTTGGAAACAACGAAATCTTAATGCCCTTCTTCAGTATATTGATGAATGATGATGATGATGATGATGATGATGTTTAAAACCCACATTATGAATCCAGTGAACTTCTTCAAACACATAAGCTCACATTAATTAAGATAAAATTCCTTTTCCTATTAAAAATACTTCTTAAGCCTTAGGGCCTTAGTAACCTGTGATTTGTCTTGAAATAATTCATCAGTTTTTTAAATTAATCCAATTGTTATAAATAAATAAGAATCCTTCATAAATTCCATGATTATATATATATTTTTTTTTTTTTAATATCAAAGTGAATATTCTTTATCTTATGTCTGAAGTGTAACATCAAAGCACCACGCCTATAAAAATTAGGCAAGAAAAAAGTCATAAAAATGAACGCGTTCTTCTTAAGTTCGTAAAATTTTAATAAGATTTTCATTAATTTTTTTTTTTCTTTTTGTTTTATTTTTGTTATATTTTCTTCTTTTACGCATTTTTCATAATGACTTTGAAAATTTTAAATTCAAATAAGAAAATTATTGTCGTTCAACAACAAACTGTATAACAACAAAGTACTTACTAAAAAAAAAAAAAAAAAAACGAATCAAGAATAATGAAAATAAAAATAAAGAAAGAAATTAAATTCTGCTTCCATGGGAATGAGGACGATGAGAGGAGAACAGAGCTTCATAAAATCGCAAGGAAAATTGCTCGGAAAAATGTTTATGACATAATTTGTCGCATGCGAGAAATTTTAATGAATGCATTTTAAGCTTTTTTTTATTTTTTTTTTTTTGGGTATACATTTGGAACGTGTTTGTCTGTCGCAGGCAAATGGATTTAAAAGCTTAGACATGATGAGCCCATGACTACTCATTCAATGCGAAAAGGTTTGAGTTGATAACAGGATTTTTGTTGGCAGTAGATTGTGTTTTCATTCTGTGTTTCAATGTTTCTCAAATTGTCAACAACATAGATTTGATGAGACTGGAAAAAGATTTTTTTTTTTTTTTTAGTGTCATATAATTTTGTTATCCACTATACTGGTACATAACATAAAAACTCGTTAAATCTAAAATGTTGTCTTATCAACTCACTCAATGGATTAGAATGAGAAAGCAAAAGGTAATATGCAATAGAAAGCTGCTGGAAAAGTTCCGAGAATTTTGCTACTTGTAGGTCCTTTCCTTGCTAAAAGACAATATTATATTTCTAAAGAAACTATACAATACATTCGAATTAAAATTTTGAATTTAATCAAAAATTAATGAATTAAAAGTTTTTAGTTTAATTTTTATCGAATTTTCAAAATGAAGTGTGCAAACAGCAATCAATAATTTCTTGAAAAATTCAGAACGATATGACACAAAAAATTTAATACTGAACGAAAACCGAAACTCATCGGTGGTTTGATGTCAATTTACTGCATATAGCGGCATTCCAGTGTCCCTAATATACGTTTGGGGGGAAAGAACGATTTGATTTATCTTTAAAAACTAGAGATCTGCATGAAAACAATCAAAACGGCATAGCAATACATTCATGCAGGCCTCTAATTCATATATTTGCTGATACGCGCACAATTCCACTAAGTCCTGCTTTAGTCAACACTACAATAGTGTTAACAGTCGGCAATCATACTGTACACACTATGAAAACGAGTCTTGTGTGCTTTTGAAACGAGTGAATCAACTGATTTTATTTTATTTGCTTTGCTGACTGATTGCCTCGAATCTATACTGCCGTGTGATTTGTGTCTTCGGGAATGACTCGGTGTAACTTGATGTGACCCGGTGTGACTTTATGTGACCCGGTGTGATTAGGTATGACTCGTTTCTCTAGATATGACTCGGTATGACTTGGTATTACACTGTTATGAAGATGCAATAACAAGGCAAGTGGGAGTGCGAGCGAACATAAATGAGAGAGCATGCATGCGATAGCAATAGTGTGCTAAGTTCTTTTTTACTGTGCACATTTTGAAAAACGAGTCAAGTGTGTTTATAATTCGAATCATTCAACTCTTTTTCTCTATACCATTGTGCCAACTCGTGTTTTCTGCTATGACTCGGTAGCATACTGTCTTTGTTGATACGAGTACATTTGTACGCACAAGTAAATTTGTGAATGTGTCGTAAGGACAATGTGACTATAGTGTTGTGTGTAGCACATGATTTGTTTGAGCGAGAGATGGTAAATTTTGTTTAGTGTTGACTCGTGCACGGCTTTAATTCCTACATACATACATGTTCAGTGAGTGTATGTATTACACATTTGGAAATATCCATTCAAATGTCATTTTGAATGCATTCATGCAGATCTCTAATAAAAATCTTGACACGCACTGGGATTTAGTAAGGAATTATTTTTCTTGCAACCAGCATGAATTAGAAGTATTTTAAATGTTTTTTTTTTTTTTTTTGTATTTTGAGAAAAAGGTGTATATTTTATAGGATTTTCGAAACTATTGGTTCTGATATAGTGTTGGGAGCAGTTACTCCCTTTAACACATTAAACACAGTTTTGTAACTTGAAGAATGACTATCCAGGGGTATGTGTAAGAGTTGCTCAAGAGTTCCCCACTGTTTCTGCAGAGAAAGTGATAATGCAAGGATTCATATGAAAAGTAATAGGAATACCTTCTTACTATCATACTCTGTTATTACTATAGACAGGACTACGCGATCTCCAGATCTAAAATATCTGGGGAATAGTCGCATTTACCCCTAAATAGGAAGTACAATAGATTTGGAAAACTAAAACTTGCCATTTGGAGAAAATTGGATCATTTCGAGCAAATTCTTTTGACAAATTTAATCCATTCCATGAAAGAAGGTTATTTGATTAGGGAAAAGAACAAGAAATTTATTTAATCTTCACTTATATTTTAAGGCAAAAGCAGTCATAACATTGTCTTTTTCTTATTTAAATGTATCTTAATTGTGTTCATTATTGAATATCAGTATAATCTTTATCATTCGTTTAATTTTTATAACCAAATTTTATAAATAAACTCCATTAAATCATGGACGAAAGGTTAACGACTATCAATGAAAGGAAGGGATTGCCTTCTAAGATATAAATAAAATCGTTTGACAAAATCATTTGCCTATGGCAAATTAATTGGGCCAACATCTTTAAAAATAAATATGTCAAAGCAAATAAAGGTAGGAAATAACCTTTTTCATTTAAGACACAAGTTTGCCTTTAAAATAAATTTTTAATCATTAAACTTGCACGTTTCACATCAAAAGAAAAATTTTAGTCTTTCGTTAGGATTTTTTTTGTAAAGAATTTCCTTTTCCAATATTGCAATTTTGTATAATTATTTTAACAAAAATCTCCTTTAATCAATTCAATATCCCTGAAAAAGCTTTCTTTTATTTTCAATCGAAAATTTCCTATGACTAAAGTTCAACCAAACTTTGAATTCCTTTTAATTGAAGTCAAAATGTTAAAAAAAAAAGAAAAAATACTACAATATAAATAAATGAAAAAACCAAAATCGAAACCAATCCAAACCAAACCAATTAATGGTCAAACTGACTGATGGGAAAAAAAAGAAAAAAGTAAACGTAATAAAGGTTAATTAGATTGAAACAGAGTAAAACAACAGGACCAATAACAACAATTAAGGAAAATAATAACCACTTTCGACTGTCAACGTGACTTCACGTCAGTACTGTTTTGTAATGGAAAAAGGAGGGTGGTGGTGGTGGTCTCAAAGTTTATTCTATTTATTTGATAATGTGAAAGCCACAAACAAAAAAAAAAAAAAACCAACGGAGAAAGAGAGAAACAAATGAACAAACATTAATTTAATTTATTTGCGTGTAATAAACCACAAAACAATAATAACTACAACAAACAAACAAACATTCATTCATCCATCCAGCCATCCATCCATCCATCCACCCCTCCCACCAGTTGGCATTCTTCACAAATGACTCCTAGGTCACAAAACACATTGTACCAGTAATGAGAGTATGACCAACGTTCATAGGATGAAATGAGCGAAAAATCAAAGAAGAAATTTGGTAGGATGAGAATAGGAAAATAAAACAAGCATGTAAATGAATCACATAGAAAAGGAAAATTAGATAGAATTTTATATATAAGTTTCAGTTTACTCGGAGTAGAGAAAAGCGGTTTTCTGTTGATTTCTCATACGCCGCACATGGACATCAGCACGAACGCGATGAACTTACATTACATGCTGACAACTTGAATAACAACAAAACCAAAGAAACAAAAAAAAAAATAAAACACCAAACAAGGACAATGGCGCATTATATTCTATACTCTCTATTAGTAGCGAAATCATGTTTTCTATATGGCGGGGTGTTGGGTGAAACGGGAGATCTCGAACCATTGCCATCGCCACCCCAAAATGATGCTTATTACGCAACAACAAAATCACATACATCAACGTCAAAAGCAGCAACAACAGCAAAAGCAACAACGTCGACAACAACAACAACGAAGTGTTGAAGTGTTGCGTATTGTAGAAACAACGCAAATTGTGAACTAATCCAGTGGTTCTTTAACTTGTCCATGGTATCCTTTTAGATCAAAACTTTTTTTTGCCGATCTCATCTAAAATCCATATGGATTTACATATTTGTTTTTTATAACAAGGATTCTGTTCAGATTTTATTTTAGGATTTGTTTTTGCATAATTACATGTGTAGATCTATTCCGGATGTCACTTTCCTTGAATGTAAAATATATTGTTTAAAATTGTGAATACTTGAAGTTTATGAAATTCGATTTTATTGAACATGAACATCTGTTGTGAAGAGTGCCGAAAACAAGGATTGATAGACGTCAATCAATTCCATTCCCGCATTTATGTAACAACCTTGGTAACAACGATACTTTCATAAAATGATATGTATACTGTATTATGCTGGACAGGACGGAAACAAGTTTCGTGGGCTACTGACCACCCATGGTACCAGATCTGCAGCCTCTAGTCATACTTCGGAATCGTTGAGCTCCCAAACAGCTCAGTGTTGGTGCCCCGAAAATTAAACATAGCTAGCTGGAATAGGATGCAGGTTTCGTAAGCCACAAATGGCACAGTATGGACATAGCTTTCTCATTGTTAGGAGAGAAGTCAAGTTCTGCCTTTTCTGCATAAACATAATTTTTTATAATCGAAATCAGGTGACCAAACATACTTAAGCAAATACAATGCAATATTTAATCGAATGGTTTTTTGTTGTATGTATATGAATGTCACAATTGTTTCTCACATTTCCGGTAACCACAGCACAGCTTAGTTTAAGAACCACTGAGCTACTCTAAGCAAAATAAAATTGCTATGGTTGTGATAGAAACTGAGTATGTTGTAGGCACTTCTTCTACTTCTATGCTCACTGTCTCTAGAGCATGGTGTAATACTCTATCCTTCCTTTCTTCTCTATCTCCTCTGACTCTAATATTCTCATAGATACTTTACAAACTCACTGTACACAAACACTTCATCATCCCCCTTCATCTTACAATGTTCATTCACACATTCACTCAGTACCTTCAAGAGAAGTGTTTGCGCATTGCAACAATATAATATTTGTTGTTATAATTGTTTTTAACTGTTTTCCCATTATAAGTACTACTATTGTTCTTGTTGTTGTTGTTGTTGTTGTTGTTATTTAGTTCTATATAATTTTCATTATATTGTTCTTACGAATCCAACTAGCAACTTTCCCATTTAATCATATCACATTTTCCCCCTTGACAACATCCAACATCATCGCCGCTATTTTGCTTGTTGAGCGCTCAAGTGTCTGTGGCAAATGCGTTTTAAATGCTTTTCTACAACAACAAACACAATTTCCTTTTGTCCTGTTTGTTAATACATAAAAAAATATTTCATTTGTTTAGATTTTCATGAATCACACACACACACACACACATTTGAAATGAGGAATGAATGTGTGCGTATTATTTTGCACTCCGGGTGGTGGTGATTCATTTGAGTTCATTTCAATATAGAAAAAGTTTTGCGATTAATGGGAAATTAAGAGGTCACGACATATAAAGACAGAAGGTTCAAGAATGTCATGACAATAGCATTGAACACAGAGTCTCTTCTCTACTCAAGTGACATTAAAATGAAATTCAATACAAAACAAGTTCACATATATGTATGGGATAAGATTAATCTACAATATATGAAAAGCAAAGGGTAAATTCAACTATAGACATTGTGATAGAGCAAATAAATCAAGCTTAAAATGACTTGTAGTCAATCTGTAAAATACAAATTATCGAACGGCTTCATTTTCCTATTTATCATAACAATTATCATGACAATGAAGAAGTTAACAAATAGTATTCGATGAATACATGAATTATTGGTATTTTATAGGGTTCCGTACCTAAAGGGTATCAAACGGAACCCTATTGCAGAGACTTCGTTGTTCGTCCGTCCGTCCTCGAGTCATATCTCATAAACCGCAATAGCTAGAGAGATGAAATTTTCACAGAATGTGTGTTCTATCCGGGCATCAGCAACAAATACTAAAACTTAAATATTTTCAAAAATTTAAAAGGGTCCCCATACAAGAAACTTTTTCATTTATATGGCAGCTATACGATCCAGTAACCCCACGATCTTAAAATTTGGTTGGTTGTCTGGTGGCTATACATCAGAAACCTATATTGTCTAAATTTCAGTTTCATCGGATTACTAGGGAGGGTACCTCCCATACAAACCCCATTAAAATTCTGGTTCTTATTAAAAAAAAAATGTTTTGGTTTTTGCACTATTGAACTGAAATTTAGACACCATAAGTTTTTAATGTAGTCGCTATACATCTGTTGGAATCAGTCAAATCGGCCAACTAGGGGTACCTTTCACCATTAAAATTTAGGTTTTTATTAGAAAAACTTTTTTGATTTTGAACTATTGACTAAAATTTAGACACTATAAGTTTCTGATATAGGCGACACAGACATTTGTTGGAATTGGACCACTAGGGCGAGTCCCTTCCATACAAACCCCATTCTGGTACGGAACCCTTGGTGTACGAGTCTGATTTGCACTAGGCCGGTTTTGTTAAGGTTCCGTTGGGTACATTATTACTAAAGCTACAATGTCCGATCGTCCGTCCTTGTGGTCTATGTCATGAATCGTATGTGTAGAAAGGTGAAGTTTTCACAGAATATGTATTTCCATCGGGGCAACAACAACAAATCATAAAAATAAAATAAAGTTCTAAATTTAAGAGGGTCCCCAAACAAGAAATGTATATATATATATAATATCCAGTAATCCTAGGGTCTTGTAATTTATATAGTTGGGGGGAATAGATAAGCAACTTATAGTATCCAAATTTCAGTTTGATCGGACTATTGGGTGGGGTACCTCCAATGCAAACCATCCAATAAAATTGAGATTCTTATTAGATAAACTTTTTTGGTTTTTGTACTATCGAGAAGAAATTTAGAAACTATAAGTTTCTGAATATAGATGCTAGGAACTGGTGGGAAAAACCAAAGCGGACCACTAGTGGGGGTACCTCCCACACACAAAACGCCCATGTAGTACGGATCCCTCCGTGTTTTCTTTATCTTTTCTTCATTAAAAATTAGTTTTTGTGTTTTAATTTAAAAAAAAAAAAATATATCCATATTCTCCATATTACCGAGAATGATTTGAATGATTGCAGAAGGAAGATATGGAACTATCCCATTTCGATAATCAGGCTAATTTTTTTGATCTCAGAACATATAAATCAAGCAAAACAGAATGTATTCTGAATTTGTACTGATTTGCCGCAATATTAATGCTACATAAAAGAAACTTAAATCAACCCATCTATCAAGAAGTAACTTAGTAATAATTGATCTATTGACAGGTTGATACCATGTAAATTTACACAATATACTTGTAAGAAAGTTCAATATTCAAAGATTTCAATATTTTCCTTTCAAAATCCCCCATGAACAACAACAATATTTTTCTGTCTGTCTATCTGTTGCTAAGATCTCAATGTTATGATTTCCATATAATCAATTTCAAAGTGTTAAACTCTAACTTTCATCTCGAACTATTGCTGTAAGCACGCTTCTCATTATTATGATTATTATTATTATTGAAGTTGTTGTTGTTGTTGTTGTTGCTGTTGCTGTTGCTGTTGCTGTTATGTTGTTATGCACCAATGAAAGTATAATCGATTTTCTGTCAATTTTCCAAGCCAAGCCAACGCGTTGTTAGCTGGCAACATTGTTGCAACGGATCACTTAAACTCAAAGACCCACATAAATGAAGTTGAAAAAGAAAATACAGAAAATACAGAAAATAAAACAGCAACAGCAATAGCAACAGAAACAGAAACAAGTAAAATGGGGCGGACACTCATCACAGATTAAGCAGCTTTTGCTGATGCCTGCTAAATGCCAAACATCAAACTCAAAACGAATTTTCTGCACGAGAGCGCTTCAAAATACAATAATTTGCTAGATGAATGGAAAGCAATGGAAATCAATGGATACGATCTATGGAACGGAATTGAATCAGCAAGAAAACAAAAACAAACCATGAAATGGAAGAGATTCAACTGAGCATCGATCGATCGGTTGAATTGTTGGATAGATGGATGGATTCGCTTTTGCATGCCATCAATTAAAGTAATTTAAAGGAATCAGACATACAAGCGGACAAACAGACAGACAAGCAGAAAGCAATACTTTTTGGGAAGGAGAATAGAAGTTGAACTGAAACTGAAAATCAATCAGCCATGAAACGAAACCAGTCTGTCGATCGGTCGGTCGATCGATCGATCGTTTGGTCGTATTACATTGAGTCTCTAAAACTCGAGAAGACGTTGAAAAGTAGCACAAGACACAGCTTGGCTCAGCTCAGCTCAGCTCAGCTCAGTTGAGTACATAGTCAGATACTCAGACTAAACCTATTAGAAAACCTAACCTAAGGCGCAACCAAACGACTTCAAATTGGATGAACTGAAAAAAGCGAAGAAAATAATTGATGGAAAATAAAAACAGTAGCCACGAAATGCGCACAAATCGATTGAATAGCTAAAGACTTTGTTAACGATGATGACGATGGACAGGCTGTATGACAGACGGACAGAGAGACAGACAGACAGACAGACAGATAAACAACACGATGGGCTGAAAGACAGATAGGCAGACGAATTTTAAGATATTGGAACCGTAAGATCGACCATATTTCGATGAAGAAAACGCTTTGAGGCATAAGAAAGCAACAAGCCAAAGAATACAAACAACAAACAATATGAAAGTCATTATAAGCAAACAGTAGCAGCAAAAGCAAACCAGAAGAGGATGCAGACACAGAAACAGCAACATCAACATCAACATGAACAAAAGAAGAAACAACAACAGTCACGGTTTGAGACTCTTCTTTCTTACTTATAAATTTATAAAGACGGAATAAGAGAAGGGGGAAGAAATTGAGCCACACTTTGACTTGGTTGGTCTTGGTGGGGTATTAGTTCTTGGGTATTGGTCTCCAAAAATCAAACTCGAAATCAACTTTAAGACAGCGAAACATGATTAGAGTGGATAAGCGTGTCTGTCAGCTATAAAAGTGTAATATCTGTAGCTCATTAATGATAGCAATTTAAGACCTACTCTACTCTACTCTACTCTACTAGTAGGTCTCAACACAACTCAACTTAACTGAAATGTAGAGACAACACAATACTATTGTACTATAATACAAACCAAACAAAATCAAAAAAAATAAAATATAATAATGATGAAATGAAGTGGCAGCAGAGCAAAGAGAGCTTAAGAGTTAAGACGATTTCATATCATTTGAAATGCTTCCAAAAAAAAAAAAAAATTAATAAAAAAAAAACCATACATACGAGTAGGAAGTATTGAATCAAATCATATGAAAGACATCACAGAGCCTAAAAACAGACCAAAGACCAGATCCAAAGTTAAAAAATAGTCTAATAAGTCAAAACAAATAAGATAGAAAAAAATATCTTGGATATTTTAACCTTTCAGCAATAGAAATGTTCAGATCGGCATGATAAAGTTAGTTGCAATCGCTGGGTCCCTCAGTTTTTGAGATACAGTTCAGTACATGTGTAATCCTACGGTTTTTAAGATTTCATTGTTGGCAATTTTTATAAATACTTATAGTTCCCAATTGTACTGGGTAAGGAGAAAGACAGATGGTGAATTTTTTTAATTTAGAACACTTCTAGGCATCAGTTCTTACAACCTTCTGATCAAAGTTAATATGCCAGTCATATTTATGGAACCATATAATCATGTTAAAAGGCCAAACAAAACCAAAAAAAAAAAAAACAAAAACAAAAAAATAAACACACAAAAATCGAAGTTAGACAACCAGACAGACGATAGGACAGACAAGCGAATGAACAACATGAGTTATAGAGATATGGAGTGGTCTTAAAACTAAAATTAATGAACAAAAAGACAGACTGACAGACAGATGGGAAAGACAGACAGACGAACAACATACGCTGACAACGACGACTGGTTCCAATCAACTGCCACTTAAACTAAATGACGCCGACGACGACGACGACGACGACGACGACGACTATGATGAGGATGATGATGACTGTTTGTTGTACGAGTATTGTATATTTATTTGTTGAAACGAACAACAGAGAGAACGACATACAGACAGACAGTCAGAAACCAGGCCAGACTATAATCATAACGCTGTTGTTGTCTTTGGTCCAAGACCATCTACTCTACTCTCTTGACTGAACTGTTGTCTGCTTGCCTTCTTGCCGGCCTTCTTATTTTGTTGTTTTATTCCTCTGTCAGTCTGTCTGTCAGTCAGTCCGTTTGACCATTTGTCCGTCGACCCATCAGCAAGCAAGCGATATTATCACGAATGACTGATGAATATGTCATTAAAGAAATATATACACAGATACATTTAAGCTAACGTACTGATTCTCTTTTCTTTTTTTAAATACTCATACATATAAGGTAAACACGCTTTATTATGAATGTGTGTACC
The DNA here is from genome assembly GCA_037043295.1 of Amiota minor. Taxonomy (NCBI): domain Eukaryota; kingdom Metazoa; phylum Arthropoda; class Insecta; order Diptera; family Drosophilidae; genus Amiota; species Amiota minor. The sequence goes on from JBAMAW010001063.1 coordinate 2,269,423, forward strand.
TACATACATAAACTAAAAACAAAGAAACTACTACAATAATAAGTGCTTCCAAAAGTTACTTAAAGATTTAAAAGAGATCAATGTGTAGACAAATGATCAACACCGATAAAATAAATTAGACCATATTAATTATTGGCATTATGCATGAAACGGAGGAGGACTACAAACTCAACATGCATGAACCAATGGAAATAAAAATAAAGAATTAATGTTGAGAATAAAATGCAATTGATCACTTTATAGTGCCATTAAAAACTTCATTTATGTTTTAGCAAATGACTCATATTTGAATAAAGAACCCTAAGGATCTATCTTAGTGGATAATAAACAAAAAATATACTTCAAATCAAAATAAACCAACTTATACCTCGCATATGGAGCAATATTTTAAAAAAGATTCGCTTAACAATAACACAAAGTTGACTAACAAGAAAACCACAAATTTATTAAAATTCTGCTCCCAAGACCACTACTCTAAATACTTCAATAAAAGTATGTTATTTCTAGCAAAGATTATGGATATTGTAAAGACTAGACAAGATCGCTCCCAAATTTGTACAAGATTATCTCATTCCTTGATAGAAGAAATAATCTACAATAAGTTAAGTTTCTTTTTTATGTTGGTACATATTTCCTTAACATATCTTGACATTGTTAGCCATGTTGGTTTTTAAGTTTGCTTTTGATAGCCATAAAGGTGACAAAACTTTTTGAATTTTGGCAATTTGGTGTAATCTAAAAAATTGATTAAAGAATTTGTGTTACATTTTCTGTAAAAAACAAAATAATGTACTCCAGGGTACTTGAAATGATGACAGTGGCATCTGGCGAGTTTGTTTTGAGCTAAATAATATGTTTATAAGTGGTACAAGCTATTCAGAGAAGGTCGAGAAGATGTCGATCACGAGGACCACTTTGGACGCACAAACAAGCGACGAAAGCTTTGCAGCATTGAAGAATATGGTTTTGAAGAATCGTCAAATTTCCATTGGAAAAGTTGCTGAGGATATCGGCATCTTGATTGGCTTATGCCGCGCATATTTTTCGGATCCATGCGTGAGCATCGCCTAGAAGCTGTTACATCCCGTCATCGACGATCTAGCTTTGAGCAAAAGAGTCATATTTGATGAAGAGACCAGGCAATGATGTCGAAACCAAAGAACAATCGTCCCAATGTGAAACCTTTACTCACTATTTTCTTTGATTACAATGGCGTGGTGCATCATGAGTTCTTCCAGAATGTCGTACGGTCAATAAAGAATATTACCTTGAAATCCCAGAATTGTGGAACAATCAGACATGCTTTTTGTACCACGTTAATACGCCAGCTGTTTGTTTGTTCATGATTTTTTGGGTAAATGTAGAATCGTAATCATGCCTCAGCCGTTGTGACTATTTACTGTTCCCAATATTAACAAAAGACCTTCAAAGGACGGAGATTTATAACAATTGGAGCTATAAAGACCGCATCGCTGGAAGACAATAAAGGCGCTTAACTGAAGTGCTTTGAGGAGTGGAAGAAGCGCTAGACCAAGTGTATTTTATCTAAGGGCGAAAACTTCGAAGGGCCAAAATATAAATTGAAGAATGAACAAATATTTAATGAATAAAATTTGAAATGACTTTCTTTGACTTGGAAACGCATGATAATCTTTTTCATCAATTTATAAGGAGCAAGTGATTTCGCATAATGTGAAATTATCTGGAACGAATTATGCTCGCCATCCTAGGGTCCACTGTATATGCCAGGGCTGTCTAAACCGCGACCCAAGGCACATATCAGTCCGGTTCAAGTGTCATAGAATAAAAAACTCGCCAAATGAAACCGAGGGAACTTTTTCTGTGGCTCACCATCTTAAAGCGACGACATTTTTGCTTTTGTGGCTTAGATCATGTGGCCCAATGAAACAAAAAAGTTGGACAGCCATGGTATATCAAATAAAAGAATATAAAATAGAAAATTTCATTTCAGTTTAAGAAAAAGACTCTACTCATTTTGCCAAAACACACGTTTTACCAATTCAAAATGGCAATTAAAAATGAAAGCAAAAAATATAAATAAATAATTGAAAAAAAAAAAGAAAATATAAATAATGATAAACGTATCATTTATGGATTACCTCACAAATCAACCAACTACAACAAAATAAGTATGTTACATCTTAGGTCTACGCCTACCAGACAACATGAACATTGTTGCCCTTATGTTTTGAAACAAAAACACATCTCAACAATCGGACAGTCTCAGGCAACTCCTTAAGATACTTTTGTATGCATGCATGTATAAACTAACAGATACATGGTTATAATCAACCACATGAAGGAACATAACATACGAGTAATAATGACTACCGTCCGATGTAGTCTGCTATTTTGTTGTTTTCATTTGCCTTCCCCTTTCCTTAAAAAAACAATAATCACTTTTAATAAACCAATAATGAAAATGGAGTTCATCGGAGGCGCATGGTTACTGTTTTTTTTTTTTTTTGTGATTTTTTCATTTTGGTTTTTGTTCAATTTGTTTATTTATTTTTTTCTTCTTCTCTTTTTTGTTATACTATGTATCTTAGTTTTGTTGTTGTTCTTGTTGTTACTTTGTTTGTTTTGTTATTATGAAGTGTGCCATTAATTGTTTTCTTAAAAGAAAAAAACTTTCAAAATTTTATTTTGATAAATGTTGAACCGTTTTGAAATATTAATTACATTCATTTCTAAAAGTTTTTTAGTTTATACACTTCACAGTTTTGTACTTTTCAATGCGTTTTAAATTCAGTCTGAGGTTTGTAACACATAGAATATTAATACATGGAGGAACCCATTGCCGGAAAAGATAGATTTGTAACATTGAATTTTATGTATCAATATTCTTTATTTTCTCTACCATCAAATTAGATCACAAAATACCAACGCGTCCCATTTAATTTTCAGTTTCTTCCACACTCACCATTCCCTACGTTTTTAAGATTTTGAGATGCCATTTCCACATTGAAATTTTTGTTTCTGCCAACAAATTCAAACAGATCATATGTTTGTTTCTCGGCTAAGCCACCAACAGATCATTTAAACTTAAGTATATTCCACAGTAAATTAGAACCATTAAATTACTTCATTTGGAAGACTTGTTTGCCAAAATTAATTGCATATTCAGTAAAAATTGGATTAGTCGAAATGCCTACAATTTAGAAAAGCAAAAGCTATGAAAACCATTTTGTTAAATACGTCAACATACTTTCCTTCTCCTTGCTCCTTTAACTTTTCCATGCCTAGAACGATTTGTTTTTGCTCTCAAAATAGACCTCAGTTTCGGCAATCACTTCTCCATTTGAGCCTAATTTCTTTCCCTGCTTGAGGTATGCTAATTTTTATATAAAATTGTAAACACAACACCTTCTGATATCTTACTTAACTTCACTTTACGGACTCTCTAAACTATTTTGTGGGGTTTTTTTTCCGAACAACATCCGATTCTTGGCCGAACAGAATATTCTGCATAATCTGTGCTCATATGATTTTAAAAAACAATATACTAACGTTCGATGATTCCTTTTGATAGAGCAAAGTTCCAATAACACTCGCCATGCCATTGCCGGTGCTTAACAGATATTTGTCTAAACAAAAAAAGAGTTTCTAATCGAAACTGGAAAATCAGATTCTTATATAGTTTTGTTTATTATAAAACTGGGTTTGACATGATATGATGGCTATGGAACATGAAACAATCGAAGTGTATTGAAGTTTTAGTGAGACCAAAGTTATCGTTTTTCATGTTTCTAGTTAAAACTAATTTTATCAGTTTCTTGTTTTTTTGTTTGTATATTTTTGTATATTTTTATTTGATTTGACTTAAGCGTCAAGCATTACATATTCATAGATACATCCAACCTCCAAGCATCATCCCATTCAATCGCATCCCATCTATCTCTAACCATTTAATAAAAAGTTTGTTTTTCAATTTTGAAAAATTATTCTATTAATCGCATGTCAAAGTTTAATTTTTAGTTTTAATTAAAGCAGCTTAAGTTTAAGCTCTCGAATTTCCATTTAAACTTGAAAAGCGTGTTATTTTTTTAGTTGAAATTTTTGACAAACAACAATATTATATTGTATTTTGTAAATAATCAAAAATAGAGTTGTTTTTTTGTTTTGTTTTTGTTTTTGTTGTTGGAAACTGATACGATAACAGATAATTAATCTTAAATTGGATTGGTTATAAATATAAATAAAGTAATTTATTTATTTATTTTATGTTAATGCATGTCTAAAGTTGATTGATTATGGAGCTAAGCGATAATAAATTCCATAAGATTTTGATAAATATATCAAGATGACATAAGAACTATCGATAATACAATAATATTACAAACATATTTGCATTTGTAATTTAAAACATGAGGGATAATACAAGTATTTCTATTATTTTTGAAAACTAAAAATCATTCTACATTTTAGCTATCTCATCTCATCTAAAAAAGGAACCAGTAAATCTTGATTACATAAAAGTTTATGGCATAAAATCACATAAATCTTTATTATGAAATAGTAAAGGCTTCATGAAATTATTATTTTAACATATTTTATATTTCATCAGATGTCAATTGTTTTGTATTTTAAGAACTTATATTTTTACCCTTCTTCAATGATTAAAATTGACAAAATCTTGGAAAATCAGAAGTATAATTTGACAGAAAACGCATATGTCGAGGTCTAGTTGCCATGCCATATGACTGTACCACCAAGTGGACCACAATGACGGCGGCACAAATGACTAGTTTTAGATGGACAGACAGAAAAATGTAAGGAACTAAAGTCACACACACACACACACACAATGAGTGAGTGAGTGAATGAGTGTATGAATAAAAAGGACATTTCATTAAAACCGGAAATAAATGAAATGAAACCCAAAATACCGCATGACGTACTGACACACATTCGACAAACAAAGGACTAAATAAAATACAAAAAAAAAAAAAAAAAAGCAAAAATAAAGAATAGAAAAAAGGGCGACCAGTATACAAAAGGGAAAGGTTAAGGGGAAAATTAAATCGACAAAAAACAAGTAGAACGAAAAAATAAAATCTCAAAAATAATAAAAAGCTCAAATAAAAATGCTTTTGTTAAACAAAGAACCAAGCACAAAACTAACCACTCAACAAAAGGACTGCGACACTAGTAGAGCAAGAAGAATGGTAGGGTCGGGTACAGGGTACACAGCATTTTAGTCACCCTTAACTCCAAGGAAACAGGACCCAAATAAACACACATATGCATTAGTAGTAGTAGTAGTAGCAAAGGACAAAAGGATATGCACAATATGAAGAACTGTGCCTGTCGAACTGTTGCAGGCTAATAACAAATGATGGACAAAAGGAAGCTGAAGTGATGATGAAGACCTACAAAAGAAAAGATTGCCAGAGAAACGGACAATGCAGAAGACGGAACTGTTCAGATCATTTGAAAAACTTGAAATTCAAGCGACTCAAACCTGCCATGGCCGGTTAGTTTTGACATCGACATGCGATTGCATCATCATCATCATCATCATCACCATCATCATCATCATCATCATAAACACAACAACAGCACTCATCTCACGTCTCACAAAAGGATAATAACACAAAGTGAATCATCAAGAAATGTTGAATAAAGCGTAAAGGAAAATAAATAAAAATTATGAAATTTGCATTTTTTTATTTGCTTCGAACATCTAAACGATGTATGAATGAATGTATGTATGTATGAGTAAATGTATCTGAAGGATAAAGGCTAAACAAAGACGGACAGAACAAGACAATCAAGTAGGAAAGGCAGACGACAGGCGGGACAACATGAAGGCAACACAAACAGCACCAAACAATGATAGACACGCATGCAAAAAATACTCAGGACGACGAAAGGAGAGGCAGAGTGTAGAAGCTAAATGTAGCAAGGATATGCGTGCGTGCAACTTGGAGTGGCAAATAAACTTTACATGGACATCGCGCACGCAATGCTCCACAAACAGCACTAAAAACAACAACAAACGAACCAAGTGGCGTGATTAAGTGATGGACGTACGTGAGTGAGTGAACGAGTGAGTGAGTAACTGAGCGAGTGAGTGTGTGAATGAGTGTTGAATACACATACACTCATACGAGATACATACTAATAAACTTAGATATATGTATGTACAAACACATTTAACTTTGACAGCGCGAATGAGCGCAATGAGGATATGTCTGCTGCCACCATTCACCTACCGCCTAGCCGATTTTATAAACACTCTACCAATGCAGAGTTCAGTTCTCCATGCGCTTTTTAATCATAAGCATGCTTAAGCCAAACACAAACAGATACGACAACGACACTCTCACACTCACACAGACACTTACTAAATACTGAAAAAACATACGAGTCATGGAGTGAACGTTTTGTTGCGCTTTAGCAGAGCCTTCCGTAGAACACGGTGAATTCATGGATTCATGGCTCATGGCTCACGGCACAAAAGGCAAACGGATTCGCCTGTTGCCCACTAAAGCCGTGGACACTGACGCCCAACTTTTGCAATGCCTTCCGGTATTGAGTCAACAACAACAAGGAAAAAAAACCAAACCAAAACCACCACCATCATCAGAGAGAACAGAACAGAACATTTTGCCTTTATAGTGAACGCATAGCAACAGGATATGCGCTTCATTTTGTTACTTTGTTCGAAGTTAAACTAAATACACTGAGAGAAAATATCCGCAATTATTAAAGTTAGTTTTGACCTTCCTAAAAGAAGATGAAATGCAGACTTACAAGACAAAAAAAAACTAATTGATGAATTCAAAGAAACTTCTAGAATATTCTTATGGATTCATGAAATTATGTTTATGATTTGAAAATATAAAAATTCTAAAAACAAAAAATCAAAACTAATAAAAAAAAAAACATCCAAAATAAAAGGGAAATCTACATACAATATTGAGAAGTTCTTTGGAAGTTGAGAGAAATGAGATTTATCATCCAAGAACAGCCGAAACAGAAGTCCTAACAGGAAACTCTATCTACCATGGGCCTGACAAACCACAGGGTACATGGTCCCCTTAAGTACTTTGCAGATAAAGAATAACCTGTAAGCATCCAACATTTACTTTGCATTTCTTGGTAGACAGAATCATCTCATTGAAACATCTTTCTAGAAAAACGTTTAGGAAACTGCCTTGAAATAACTAAAATACCATCCATCAAAACACAATGCAAGGTTTCGTGATAAACACGGTTTTGAACCAAGTAACGAGTCAATTCAATCCTATACAATTTCATACCATTCTATCAATCTAAAGGATGAATGAAAGGATAAAGATGGGTACTTCTTATTGTTGGACCCTTGTATTGTCCTAAAAATGTATAGAAATACTAATACTAAATATTAAAGTTTAGTGAATATTTTGTTCAGTGTATTAAGTCCTTCTTTTGGCTTTTGAAGTTCAGTAAAAAAAAAAAAAAAACCAAAAACAAAATCAAAGAAAGGAAGGAAGGAAGAAAAAAAACACAAACTGCGCAGTTCTTGCTGTTGCTGTTATCGTTACCGTTGTCGTCGTTGTTGTCCAAGCCCGCATCCATGGCGTAGTTTTCATTTGTTGTCGTTGCTTTTGGCTAAGTTTACAACACTAACAATACTAACAACAACAACAACATTTACAGACAGCAAAACACTGTTGCTTGTTTGTGTACAACAACAACAGCAACATTAATGAAAGACTATCACCATCGCCATCACCATCATCATTATCATCAACCTCATTTAAGTCCTTACCATGCCATTCATATTCTGTGGATTTGAAACCATTTCCACCACATCCCATTCCATTCATCCAACTGCGTAGAACCAACCAACCATCACCCTCTTCCTCCGTACATGCAGCTAGCTAGGAGTCTTCGTTCGTTCGTGCTTTTCTATTCTGATATTAATAGCTTTGGACAGTTTTATAAACGCCTTTCGGGGTTAACATGTTCAAGTGGTATTCATATTTTCCACTGACCGACCTGTCGCTTTCCTGCTTGTCACAAATGTTAGTCAAGTACTATGATGTTTGAGCAATGAAGGGACTAACAACAACAACAAAAAAGAGAACAAAAAAACAACAAATATTAATGGAAACAACATTAGTGTGGGTCAAATAAAATGCAAAAAACATGTTCATTTCCGGAGCAGACCATGTGATTTAACCAGCCAACCAACCAACCAACCAACATATTACATTATTTTATGCATATACTCACTCGTATATTGTACGAATGAAGGAGCGTCCATGTTTGACTTGGGAAAAAAAACCCTGTTGCTTTGATTTAATACCAAAACAGCTTGAGATTTATTTAGATTTGATTCATGCGTTCCTTCTAAAACATCAGTGGGTAAGAAAGAAGGATAACCCAATCCAAAACAACGAAAAAGAAAGAAATGAAATGGAGAAACTTAGAACCTACAAATCCAATCCCAAAATTCAAAACAATCAAATGATGGATGATTGATGGTAAACCATTTTCTATAACAAACGAGAGCAAACGAAGAAAGACTAGTTAAAAAATAAATATTTGATCGATGGATCATGGATTTCTAAATCATTTAAATTTGCATTTCTTCTTTTTTTGATTTCATTTTTTATGAAAATGAAACCCATTTGTGAAATTAAGACACATATGTATTCTACATATTAGATTGATTACGATTACCAAATTGGAGATGAAAAAAAAAGAAATTTTATTATCAGAATAAATATATATTAATTTAATGTAAATGATTTCAATTCATTAAGATTTATAATTGTATGGATTTTGGATTGGCATTTCTATTAAATAGAAGAGTTTTATATTAAAAATATGATGGATGAATGATTGCTCATCAGAGCACTGAAGAATAATTTGCCACAGAAATTCATATTTTAGTAGTATAAGAAAATTCAATACAATTGGAATTTAGATTTACCAATTTAGTTGAATTTCTTAAGATCGATATTTGAAGACATTTAAGTCTAGATTGACACGGCCAGGTATAATTTATACTTTCAAACAAACAAATGTTCTTTATAATGGATTTTGAACATAACCTATGCGGATTCTATTGATAAAATGCATGTGTGTCTGAAAGAATTTATTCCATTAAAGTGCAATCAGTTGGTTCATTTTTGTTTAAAGGAGATCAAACATTCCTTAAAATAACTGTTGTTGTTTTGCACTCAAATCCTTGATGAAGAATTTTAGATTGAAATTACTGTGAATGATGTATTAAAATCGAATGAAACCTTTGGAAGATGTTGAGGCTATAGCAAATGTTCAGTTCAAGAGCTGGCTTAACTCTGAAGAACCTTCTAGAGGGTTTAGCCTTGGCCGAAAGTAGTGAATCAATTTTCCTAAAAAAAAAAATACGCTTTTCTTTCCAAAAGGGAGTTAGAAAAATATGTCACGTCATCATGAATTCTATGAAAAAACAAAGTTATTAATAAACTATTAGTTTTTTGCCCCAAAAAGGATGCATTGGAATAAAAAGACAGCGACACTTAAATTCTTATTTCAAATAAAATTTGTAACTCAAAGAGGATTATGATCTCTGTTGTAAGATGAACTGCTCAAATTTAAGATATCTTTTTAAATTTCCGTAAAATCTTTTGTTATTTTTATTGGAAATTAATTTACATTGCTTCCGGTTAATAATGAAAGAGTGAAAGAGCGTTCAAGTGACCTCCTCTGCTAGAACATTAATATCTTCCAATTGACTGCACAGAAAGTCTCTAGTCATCTGTCGATATCGAGCTCCATTCACACTAATTGCATTACCATTTTGATTTTCGACAAAATATGAACCAATTACGTAAGCCTCCGTACCAAAATCCACTCCATATAGTCAGTAACTTTTTTTTTTGGTTTTGTTGGATTTTCAAACATTTCTATAGAATTTTCTTCAGCTCAAATGCAAAGCGCCAATTTCATCGGTGAAGATAATTTAAAAAAAAAAAAAAATCCATTTTAAATAAGCAGCTTGTATTTGTTTATGAAAAAACATCGGTGTTTTCTTTTTTAATTTTTAACCCACTTCAAAACAGAGAAGGTTCTATATTTGACTCTCTGTATTTTTTTTATATGTGTTCACCTATTTCTCCGTCAAATAATTTTTTTGCTAGAAAGGGTATACTCTCGAGGAGGTTTAGAAATAATTAGGGCATCCCATGGGTATCGAGGGAAATTCTTATGAGTATTTTATATTTTTGACCGAATTCATTGTGTTTTAAAATTCAGTTATAAGAGTTGAAGAGGTTTTTTCGTTTTTTGTTTCGTTATAAATTTATGAAATAATCTTAGTTTTTTGTTCTAGGAACGTAACGAGGTGTATAGCAACATATTTATATGCAATATGAGATAGAAAAGTCTCATTCGAGTAATTTCTTTAGGATAGTTTTTACAGAAAAGTGATGCCTCAAGTTCGTGAAGGTTAGGAGGAATCAAACTCTTTTACTTTTCAAGTATTCAATTAAAAAATGGATACCTGAGAAGGAAAAATATTTCTTCTGCCAAGGTATTCATATTTTACTGAAAGCTAGTCCAAGGTCATTTGTAAAATATTTGATTATCAAAGGAATTGTTCACTATAATTTAAATAAGTCGGAATTAACTTCAACTAATGTTATACCTACCCCATGATTCAGAAATTAAGCTACTGCATTATATAGTTAATCTCATAAATTAATTAAGATAAGAAGAATATGTATTAAGAATAAGTGTCCTTCAGCATAAGAAACATAACCCTAAGACATAGTGTAAGTGATCTATGTACAATATATACAAAATTTACATATTTCCTCATTATATTTGAAACTGTCTATTACCAATGGCTACCCCTTATCCTTAATCTCCTAATAACTTATTGTAAATTATGTTCATTTCAAAATAACTTGTTTCGTATTAAAAACTTTAATAATGATGATGATGATGATGCTTCTGGGGATGAGAGATTTAAATGAGTTAAAATTAACCTAGTGGGCATCATATGGAAAGGATTAGACCGAACCATTATTTAATTAGAAAAAAAAAAGGAAAATTCAAACTTAAATTCTTGAAATATGATTATGGTCACTAAGACTTTTGGTTATGTGCAATTTTCAGACCGAAAAGGACTTAGTATAGTACAATATTTGCTTTTTCAGCAAATCCAACTTGAGATTGTTTGTTCATATTATTTATCTTCTACTGTGTTTGTTCTTAGTTTTAAAAATAAACACATTTATCTTAAAAATCCCCCAAAATATGCCCTAATATATCTACATAATTTCTGTTGAATTACGCCATAAGGAAAGCCATTTGTTCCATAAACTGTACCACAAGCGCTGTTTTACCAAAGCAACCACCACCTTTTCTCTCTTCTGTGAACAAGTTTCTTCTTTGTTTTTTCTTTTTCCTTTCTTTTTTATTTTTTATTTTTGTTTCTTTGATTAAATTTAATTTTAGACAGCAAAAAGAAAATCCTGTATACAAAGATATATTTACCAGGAAGAAGATTACAAATAATTTCAAGTGGAAAACTGAATTTACTTTTTGACTACGCGTTTGTTGGCTCATTGATGTCTGTTGCTTCTCAAAAAGGCAAAGCCAATTCTGTAAGTTTGGTGTGGTGTGGTGTGGTGTTGCCAAGGGCAATTGGACTCAAGCAAGGACGATGACGACATAAAACGCCATAATATAATGCTTACGGCTGTTAGCATTGTTCTGCCTGCTGCCTGCCTACAATACTCACTCATATGTAAGTCAACGAGGGTTGAAAAGTTCTTAGTTCCATTCATTCATCCATCCATCCATCCATCCAACCATCCATCCATACTATGGGGTACAATTAAGTGTTAAAGCCGCCCTTTGGTGCTTCAAGCATCGTTTGTTGACTGCCTGCTCTTTGCATAAGCGCCAATAAACGCAGCATGTAATCTGCCAGGTTTTCTTTGTTTTCCTTGTTTTCCTTGCTTTCCTTGTTTCCCCCCCCAAAAGAAAATCTGCGGTGTACGTTTTTCCAATTGCAAAACAGTATACAATGGAACCACCATGAAGTCATGGCGTCGTATATCCTGTTTCCTCTAAGAAAGCCAAAAAGGCGCTTCATTTGTGGCATGAATTACGCATTACGCATTTATTTCCGGAGTAGTTTCTACATTTTCTACGTCGCAGTTTATTTCTCATATGATTTATGATCGCAGCCTGCATTTATTGCATAAAGGACTTTCATTGTCGCTCCCACTTTCTTTGTTATTGACAATTTAAGCGTAAAAGACGCAGAAAACGACAAGATAATCATAGTAGTATGAGGCCCCTGGAAAATTTTATACAAACGCACATTTTTTATATGCAACAAATTAAGAAGGCGAAACCGTCAATGAGCCGTGAGTCACCCTTTCTTTGTGAATTCATTGTACCTTCACTTGTATCTTAGTTACGCATGGAAAATTGCAAAACAATAATGGCACGCAATATTTTCCTTCATGTAAATCTCAATTCAAATACATAGGTATTGTACTTCCACCAAACAAACCCATGCTCAAATCGAAATCATCCACTCTTCCATGTTCATGTTCATATTTGCATTTGGACAATCTTGTTACTCTTTAATTTGCCTTGCATTACATTGCATACATTTCTTTAAAAGGACTTTATTTATTAATGTAAATTTATAGCAGTTTGATATTTTACACTTTTTGCGATTATTCATTTATTTGTGTCCTGTGTCAGGTAAATTTATTATGAATTCTTTAAATGAAAAGTGCAAATTGGAATTGCCTGGAAAATCTGTTTGTAATGTGGTAAAGGAGATATATATAAATATAGGTTATGAAAATATTATACAAGGATCATTTATCAAATGCAAAGTCCGAGATTGTTTGCAACGATTTGATTTGAATGATTAAATATTAAAATTTTTTTTCTTTTGCAGAAACAACATGGAAAATCATTTTTTACAACTCCAAAACCACTGTCATGGTCCTGTTGAATATAAGAGGAATATTTAAGTCAGTTTGGGTCGTTTGTTGTCAATATTACCAAGGCTCAATCACCATCTTTCGATATAAGAACAGGTTGCCATAACATTCTTGTATTTCAAACATCCTTCACAAATTCGGAATTCTCAACAATACCTTAATCTTTAGTGATGCTATAGCGGTTATGTTTCTGTCAAGGTCCAGTCCATATAGCTTTAGACTTCTTTGTTTTCCATTTCGCGAAGTGGAAAATCCAAGCAAACTCGGATGAAATGCAAGCCATTTTTTCCCCAAGAAGCATACATGCACCTCCCCAACAGTCATATAAAGCTAAATAGGAAAATTGCGATAGATATTTTGGATTAAAAAATAAAGAACACAATAATTTCTCCAAAAAGTATTAGCATCAACACTCTATACCCCTTTCATCAGCAGAATATAAAATATACCTATTAACATACAAGCAGATTGGCAGGGTTGGCAGACAGACGCACTCGGATATACTTAAATTTTAGAAATAAGTATGTCTTAGATGTAAGTTATAATTATTAACAATATAATTATTATTATACAATAATTTCTTTAATTTTTGCTCACCTTTCTCCTTCAACATATTTACTACAATATTATGAGTGAACTTATTGTTCAATCCCAGAGATTTACATCCTTCATATGGTATTATTGTACACGAATTACATGAAACGCAGCCTGATCTTTTAATTATTCAATTAATATTAAATTACAAACATATTCATATCATGTATTATTAATTTAAATATTCACTGACAAAGTACTTGCTCTTTTAAAAGCATGTATTGTACTTATATAGGCCCACGCAAATAGGGGACGTTTGTCAACCATTACAGCGATACAGAACATAATAGTCCACATCTGTAACTTATGCATAAAGACAAAATTTTGTTATTTTGGGTGCTCAGTTATTAAGATTATTTATTGTTTTTTAACTCAGATAATACAAACTCCTCTTCTTGTACATCAATCGACACTATAGACAAGAAAGCCCTGAAAAAAATATATTGCCAAAGTTATCTGCACAAGGACTTTGCCAATCTGACCAAGATTCTAACACTAGTATACGAACCTCAAACTTACGCGAATCCATGGCATTCATTTTTCACCAAAAACCACAAAAAAAAAAAAACGGTGGTCTATGTTGGGTTCGTCTACGTATTGGACATACTCAACTCACACATCAATATATTCTCAACGACACAACGCCGCAACTCTGTTCCTGCGGAGCTACGGCCACAGTCTCGATGCCTATTTAAGCTTTAAGAGAGCTAGGACAATATTTCAAAAAAAAAATATTAAGCCATGCTCCTCTTATAATATGGACTTTAGTTTATAATTTCTTTCTCCATTGTAATTTAATCCACATGTTCTAATCATCCAAAATGTATCTCATCATAAATTGAAAAAATTAATACCTAAATGTAATATTATACTCTGTTGGTGACGGTTGCTGTTTTAAAGGATTTCATCGAGCACCGTGAGCATTTGCAGATCTCTGTGCAAGATCATCCATGCCTCAATATAAATATGCAGTTCGCCAATTTATCTGCATTTAATCCTAAGTTCCAATACTTGGCCCATGCGTGAAAACTACTCAAGAATTCATATAGTAACCCTAAAGCTTCTTGGGCCGAGTAGTAGTTTACTATGATGGCTGTGTTCTCAGATGATGCGGTCAATTGTCTACCATATATAGCGAGTTCATTGTTTACGTTTGACATTGCAAATCTGTGGGCCAGAAATACACTTTTGAAATCAGTTATCCAAGTCCTAATTACAGACACGGGGCCCATATGCGTTTGCCAAAAAAAGGTCTCTATGCAAAATCTAGTGCTATTAAACCTTCTCACTATGGAATTGCTTGATTTGATCTTTATCTTTATGGGTTGGTAATGTTGTTTTTTTTTTTATTTTTTTTTTTTTGGTTTGAAAACAACTGTACATTAACTACAATTTCATCCTACAGTCAAAAGGGCATTTTCTTATGTGATGTCATAAAAACTTATTTCATATTAATAAACTTATTTTAACCTCTTTACATTTTCTTTCACTCTAAAAATAGTCAGGTTAATGGTTTTGATGGAGCGAAAATTTTACTCAAATTCAAGCACATACAAGCAGACGGAAATCTGAAATCTGTTGCACCTTGGCATTTCAAATACAATATAAACCTTATCACTACAGATTGCGCCACGAATGCGGACACTGACACGACTTCATAACGACATGCGTCACGCCTGAGCCACCCATGGTTTATTCCAAAGCCTTTGGGAGGAGAACGATGAGTTTATGAAAGATGGTATCTCTGTGTGTGTGTGTATATTAAAAATTAAAATGAATTTTAAATGGAAAAATGTCGTATACACTTTTTTGTCGTCATGCGTGCAAGTGTCAGTGTGTATTCGAGTATTTTTGTTATGCAACATTTTAGCAATTACACATGAGTTGACGTATCCATGTATCCAAGAGTGTTGTGTGTTCTTGTCTGCATACAATATTTACTATACTGCGAGTGTCAGCTACTCTCACACGTAAGCACAACACCAACAACGTCAATAACAACAAGTGTAACTGCTAGCATATGACGATGATGATTGTATTGTACGTACATATATAGAATTAAAGCAGGACCCTGACTATAATATCATAACAACAACGCGCCCTATGGAGCAATTACATTAAAAAAAGAAACCAATGTAACAGCAACAGCAACAGCAACAACTGCTGTGTTGACGTCGTACCATAAATAATACATGCAACAAACGTCCTCACACACACATACAAGCACATATATACATGCTTCCGTGGGTGTTTCTTAGTTGACTTTATTTTTAACCCATCAGTGTCACATAAAATATCAAAATAAACAAGGGGTCACAATTTTGATTAAAATGGATCTAAAAAAAATAAAACAAAATAAAGATTAGAAGAATTTGAGGTATCATTTGTTTCATTCTTAGCCAATAGGTAAGCAATTCCTTAGTGCCCTCTGACTTTGTATTTGTGTAATATGAATTAATAACATACAATATGTGGTGCCCCATGTCATGTCCAATAGAAATGTGACGCCACTGGCCTACACCTTTCTTGGGTAGTGGTGATGGTTCTTTTAGCACCAAGATAGATAGCAAGAGACGTTGCAAGCAGTGGCGGCACGTGAAAAAGCAACGTGACATTTCGTACCATGATATCAGCTTACAAGGCGTATGAGCAATAAACAAACGAACGAGTGAACGACAACGAACGAATGAACAACAAAATGTCGAAATGACAAAATACCAAATATAAAATGAAACAAAAAGAAACCCAAATAAAAGAAAAAAAAAAAAAAAAAAAACTACGAAAACAAAAAGCAATAACCGACATTACATAAAAATCTACTTGCCTTAATGTGTGTGTGTGTGTGTGTGTGGGTATGTGACACAATATTTTCATAGTCATTCTGGGTCCGAACGTCATGTACTCGTATAGTCCTTGTTATGCGGTCGTATGTGTATGCGTAAATAAAACATGTAGGTAGCTACGTGTGTATAGGTCGTCGCTTCAATGTGCTCGCGTATGACCGGCGTCACTTCCGCTCGGCATGTCGCTTATGTCGCTGTTGTTGTCGTCATTTCCGTTCATAGTATACATATTCAATATATATTATAGTCATTGTCCCGCTTTATGTCTCTCATATATTGTAATATATTATAATATTATTGCTGTTATTGTTGCTACAATTATTGGACACGCATTATTCCGTGTTGATCCATGTCTCTTGCCCCACTACCACTACCACTACCACAACCACAACCATCTACTACTACTCCATCAGCACAATCACTATCATCATCGTCGTCACCTCCGTCAATGTCTGTCCTTCTCCTTTATTATGTGACCATAGTCGGTTTCCTTCCTTCCGTTCGTTCATCGCTTGTTTCATAATTAATATCCTTTCACACATTATTATAACGGAAATGAGTTTTGGGACACAGAAATCTATAATTACGCAAAATAGGTTTGCCCATGGGTTTGTCTATTGCATCATAGAATAGAAACAACAAAACAAAAACAACAAAATTTACAGGTAAAATGATCCAACTTCATATGGCCACCAGCCATGGCATGAGATTCAATTACAGATGAAATATTAGGTTATACAGATAAGAAAAGATACATACATATGTATGTATGTACATATGTACTCAATAACAAATCAATATTATTGAAATCCTATGCTTAAATCCTCTAAGCTGTTTTAATTAAAAATGGCATAACACACATCATGGGCAAGGGATTGCTATCCCAAGCAAGGGAAAAATAATTTAATTTAATATGCCAATCAAAATGATAAAATGATAATAACAATAATTAGAAATAGAAATGGAAATGGAAAATGTTTAATGAAATCATAAAGTAGATGAGAAAGTATTGCACTGCTAGGCTGGTCAACCAACCAAATCATATTAAAGAAACCTTCAAAACCTTTCACTTCACTTTTTACCACCTAAACGCAATCCAAAGTACTTAGCCTCATTTACCATAAACCAAATGCCAAATAAAAATATACTGAACATAAACAAAAAGCAATTGTAATTTTCCATTGACCAGAAATTATTTATTTGCCGACCGCATTTAAATTCACGTTAAATTAAGAAAGAAATAAAAAATCGAAACAATCAAAGCACCAAACTAACGAAGATACACACAATAGGCAACAACAGATACGAGATACATATACATATACATATATACACAGATAGATAGATACTCATACTAGACGCAAGAGAAAGGGAATATGATTTTTTCGTAAATTTTCCTAAATTTAGCAAAACTATTAACCATGGTACGTTAATTTCATTAGCATGTCGTTTGCTTGCTCTTTCGGTTTATTTTGTTTCTTCATTTAAACTTTTTATTTTTTTTTGTTTGCTTGTTTTGTTTTTTACAAAATACTATTGTATATATTGTCTTAACATCACCGTCGCCGTCGACGTCGTCATCGTCATCGTCTGTCTGTCAGTTTGTCGTTTATAGTCTGTCTATCTATCGTTTATGGTTTGCCTATCTGCTGTCCATCTGGCCCCCAAACCACCATTAGTTTACATTTACTATGTATATGCCCCCTTCTAATTGTGCTAATTAGTTGCTTGATTGTAAACAACAATAAGCCTACTGCTGTTGTTGTTGTTTGTGCTGTTGTTGTTGTTATTGCTATTGCCGCTAGTCACTCTTGTATTAAATTATTGTTGAAGTTGAGGTTGATGAGTTCGCTTACAACGCTTATGTTACTTACAACTCTTACTTGAGTAGAGTTGAACCAAAAAAAACTTTGATTGATTGTTGTCTCGATTATTTGAAAAATATAATTATTTCGCTTTATTAATCAGATTAAATCAATGTGTTTTGCCTCATTAAGGGCACGTTTAATTAATGGAATAATGCGTGATGAGCGTTTCATAAACACACAACACACAGTAAAAATTAAAGAAATTTTTTAATCAATTGGTTACCAATTTCCAATTATTATGGAGAACCATTTAAAAGTGGTTCAAACAAAAATTTAAAAACAAAAAAAACAAAAAATCAAAATCAAACAAGAAAGGAAGGTTTTAAGTAAATTAACTAAAATCAATAGTTTATTATGTATTTGTTCAAAAGAAATGTGTGGTTCAATGGATTGAATACTGTAACATTTGCCGACACGAGAGTGACTGCCTATTAGATTGACTTGAATGGATACTAAATGTGTTCTTCACAGTGATAATAATCAAACTGCAGTAATTAATTTAATGTTGATTTTAAAAGAACTTTGTAAAGTGAAACTTCGTTGATCTCGATATGGCCTAATTCGAAGACTTTTGTAATCCGGACAGAGTAAAAAAATTAAAAATTTCTATTACCTCTCTTGTAGTTCGGACCAACCACAGTTTCGTTAAACCTGATCGCATTTTGTATAATGTAAATAATCGATACTCCATTAAAATGAAACACGTTTAGGTATGTTTCATTCGCTAAGATGTGTTCCTTGTCCCTTAAAAGCGGTCGTAGGGGAACTATATGGCTACTAATCTGCCAGGCAACCTTTTCCTTATACTGTAAATGACAAGGGACCATGATTCGAATCACATTCGATAACAATAATAAAGAAAATGACGTAGTTGAGAGGTTCTTGTTTTAGATCATGATTCGAATTAAAGTCGAATCACAAATTATACTCCATTAGTGAGCCGTCCAGAAGACAATCTCCTAAATAAAGATCGAAGATTAAAAGAGTAACTAAAAGTACATACATATATTCTCTCTTTCAGCAGAATTCCAGCATAATGGAAGGGAATATTCTTTCGCACAACTTAGTATTTGGTACTGACGAAAACATCCAAGGTTTACTACTGCCTCCAGAAGTTTCTGTTGTAAATGAAGATCGAAAAATGAAAGGAAATTTGGAACAAAATTCCTTGGGAGCTAACGAAAGAGCACAAACTGCGAGAATAGCAAACAAAGCAACAAATGGAAAAACTAGGATCAATTGATGCCCAATTATTTCTTCATTTCATATCTTGAGGTCTTAGACGAGTGTAGTGAACTTCAAAGTAAAGTTATGATTCATTATTCCCTCCACAGTGCAAATGGAAATAAAAATCGGCCAAGTGCGAGTGAGGCTCGTACACGGAGGGTTCCGTACCAGATTGGGGTTTGTATGGGAGGTACTAGTGGTCCGATTTGACTGATTCCAAAGAATGTACCGCGCCTATATTAAAAACTTTTTTAAATATATTAAATGCTTATTTATAAGGGTTCCCTTTGGTACCCTTTGGGTTCAGAACCCTAAAATGAAGTGAAAAGTCAATAAATAAAATTTCATAGATTAAAATAAATTTTGAGGGTCTCATTTAAAATAAATGACAATTTAATTATAAAACAAACACTAAAATTTACCAACAAAACCATAAAATTAGTTTTTCTGAATTATCATGAATATCAAAAATATATACATAAGGAAAATATCTCATTACATAGTAGTATTTGTCTCCTTATTTACCATTCACAGGTTAAGATTACCATCTCTTTTAAATATTACGAAGAAAGTGCAATTTCGGCGGACGAATCTCACCAAAAAAGTTACGATAATGTGCATTGGCGTTTTCATAGGCTGCTAATTCTTGGAGACGCTGTTGGATGAGACGGTCCTGCAGTAGACGTTCCTCAATTTCGGCTTCTTTTTTTGCAGTGTCTACTGGTTTGGCCAATCCAAAGATACGCCTCATGGAATCCGTGATTTTCTGAGTAGATGACGACGAAGATGAACTCGGCGCATCTGTGGATGGTGTTTCTTTAAGTAATTTTTTTGGTGTTGAATTTAGTTCAGGAAACTGTTTATCGAAATCAGATTCCGCCTGTGAGCTATATTCAGCAGCAGCATCATCACCGCCACTACTTGACCTCGGTGATGTTAACACAAGTCTTTCGTTCTTACTGAAAGATTTACCAAAGCGATAGGATGGTAAAAAATCAGTACAGTCACTAAAGCTTGCATTATTCATTCGCTCCAAGAGGTGTGAATATCCATCGCGATCATTAGACGCATCTATTCGTATACGGCGGCAACGTAATAGTGGTTCCTTCATGAGCAATACTGTGATCAAGTCTTCACGGTTCTCAAATTCTAAGTAGGCAAAACCACGAGTTCGGTTGAAAGATCGTCCCTCACGCGGTAAGCGCAAAGATTTAATATTTAAATCTGGAAATAGACTTCGAACTTCCTGATCATCCGCATCGAATGGTAAATTATTAATGAATGCAACATAGGGTGGCTCGTGTGCTATTTTAGCCTCCAATTCCAAGCGTCGATCACCGCTTGGTGCTGTTGGTAGTGCGATTAATTTTTCTGCTTTAACCGCCACATTGTGCAATGACTTAGATAGCGCCGACAGATTATTCGACGATTGCGACAAAAAATCACCTAATGGCACTGGCGGATTTTTTCTTGATTTCTTGCTTTTCTTCATTTGAAATCTATTTGAATTCTATGGAGATTGTTAAGATGCAAACAAAATGGACAAATTTCTTGATTGATTTAAAATTTTCGCTTACCTCACTTTTCCCTCAAGTGCAAAATATAATTATACGAAAATGATACAATATTCAAATTCAAATTTTTTAAAATTTTGGATAAACTTTTCAAGCAAAGCTCACTATGTGAGATGATTATGACTATCAAGGAATCATTTAAAGTTCCCATTTCTATTTAAAGGAGACCAGAACAAAAAAAAAAAAAAATAAAATTAAATTCCTTCGTTTTTTTATTTTTCTCACTATCAATGAATCTATTAAAGTTACCATTTCTGTTTCAGAGGAGACCAGCCGTTTTTGTTCGTTAGAAGAGTCTCTACAAGTACTCTCACCCACAACTTACTGGACAAACATTACTGAAAACTATCAAAATGTTTCGACTGCATTACCAATTTGAAAAATTCCTCATCTAGAACACCATAAAATTTTCCACTTGACTGCCCTCAACTCACTCGAACTCTTTTCATTACCTGAGATGGTTACATTGTAGAACGTAGTAGTTATCAATGTGAAATGGGTGAGTGGGTTCAAGGCTTGTAAGAGACTTGTGCGTGAGACATTTTTGGATGGATAATGAAACGAAAAAGAGTATTTGAAAAGGGCACGTGAACTTACAAAAGCCCCAAAGCCACGTGAACACAATTAACTCGACTTGATTTTGATTGATGCTTTCCAAATCAGCTTTTAATGACGTTTAATGTTGAAATTAATTAATTTTAAATTAGCTCGCACAACAACACACACGCACAACACAAACACATTCATAGAGATAATTCTTGGTCAAATCCAAGCCAATGAAGCGACAAAATGGAATAATGTCGAAGTTCATATACGATTACATACATATATACAAACTTAGGAACAGTCCGTTTACAGTGGACCATGACTCGAATGTATGTGTGATTCGACTAAGTACCGAATGACATTCGACGACAATCACAAGGAAAATGACGTCAGTCAAAGTTCATAGTTCAATCACGAATTAATTGGCCATGATTCTGATTCTGATTACAAATTGTCACTCTCGACGAGAGTGCCTAGTGTTGGGCAATTTTTTGATGAAAGTTGGCAGCTTTTTAGTAATGTCGCCTTATTTATTGCGCATCAAAATAAAAACAACAAATTTTGATACTCAACCGACTTGAAAAATGCATTTCATGATACAGAATCGGTACTGTAAATGCCAAAACGAATCATCGTGATTCAGTGCCCACTGTAAATGCCCTATAAACTAACGAATTGAACGGAAAACCATCATTTGTCTCATTTTGAATTCAAATGAAGGAAGTTTTTCATCATGTTTACTTTGGTAAGAGATTGGAATACAAATGTAATTTGTCTTACGATGAAGTTGGCCATTGCGGTTAGGAAGATAGAAGCATTTTGTGTATACATACTTAATAAACTCAATGTAGGATTTTCTGTCATTTTGTTTTGTTGTCCTTAAATTTCCGATCAAAAATTTGTTTGTCCAGTCTAATAGTAGTATGCGGTTTTTTTTTAGGTACAGATAAAGCAATATCGATCTGTTTTGACCAATTAACTTGCTTCAATGGTCTACTATGGTGGCTTGTCTCAAACATAAACTATGAACAATTTTACTTTGTTTAAAAAATTCAAGTAGTATGCCTCACCTTCATAAGCACAATATGGAAGAGAAACTTCTTTGGCGAAGGAAGGTAAATCCAAAAAATTGAAAAAGAAATGTGATGAAAATCAAAATGCAATGATGGTTCAGAGACGTAGTGGGGAGATGCACAAAACAATGAGCATTGTCTTGTGCGTGTTGTGCTTATGCATGAGTAAGAGAGAGATAAAAAATTCTTATTGCATTTGTATTGTACAGAACTGTACATGTTGCCCGTGAATGTAAATTAAGGATTGTAGCTCAGTATAGACATACCAAGGTTTCCCTTTATACTCAGAAGGGTAATACTAAAAATGGCCTTACTTAAAGTCACAATGGTCCTCCTTATACTAGTCACAATGGTCTCCCTTATAGTTCTAAAGGTCTCCTTAAGCTGAAAAGGGAGTTTCTACGGCTATATTACCTACAGAGACAACTTTGGCCCATGGAGTCCGCTTTGGTTTTATCGTGAAGTAATAAATGTTCTTTAGGAACTGGATAAAAATATGATAAAAAAAACTTAAAGAAAAGAAAGACAAAATAATAATGTTATAAGGAGTGTAGGGCCATTGCCTAGGGCCACAACAATAGCTTAATCCAATCCTAGTGAACTGATCTTTCTGGTCACCTCGGTTAAAGGCATTAAGTAGAGTTGTGGGTAACATAAAGGTTTTAACAACTAAGATCAACTTTAAGGTGAAGCTAGTAACTTTTCAGAGCTTATTGATTCATTCATGGAAATCCCCAAATCTTTTCAAAGAATACCAATTTTTTCCTCATAAAAATTAAAACCTGTAAGCCAAAAATTTATATACAAAATTCGAACACAGTTTTTGTTATTTTACAAAGAAAAAAGTTAATAAATTTCAAAATATCTTCAGCACGCAACACTTTGAATAATCCCAATAATCCCAGACATTATCACTTTGAATGCATCTCACATACACACACACACACACACTAAGAGAGGTATTGTAATTTCAAAATAATCATTGACCCATAAAATTATTAGAAACGTTTGTTTTTTCCTATTTACTTATTTATTTATATTTTTTTTTTTTTTGTGCCACAAAAGGTAAATTAATATCAAGATGAGCTCAGTTAAACAACAACAGAAACGATAGAAAACCAAACGATGGAACGTGTTTGTACAAGTAAAGTATCTATGTACAATATGTATCTACTCTGAGTGAGCGAACGCAAATGCTCGACATGGAAAATTATTTACACACGTTCTTATCGCCAAAATCTAAATCCTCAAAATTAATTACATGCGAGATGTTGCACGATGCTTTGTGGTGAGTGAGGAAAGCAATAAAAAAAGGGGGAGACAAATACTAAAGCAAACAAATAGACAGACAGAAAGACAGACAGACGGACGAATGGAGTTGTGGTGTGGCTTGGGCTTGAAATGGATTGGTTCCAATGGGTCTAATCTGCACGCACGTTACTTTTATATTTTTTCAATGAATAGTATCAGACAACAACACCAATACGAGAAAAACAATTCAAGATATAGGCAAAACAGAAAACAAACTATATCATAGAAGTTACTACACACCCAAAAGTATCTCGGAGCAGATAGAGCAGAGCACACATAGATCGCACGTTCGCATCTATCTATGCACAAAGATGATGATAAGGATGTTGGTTGGTTGGTTGATGCGATACTGGGGCTGACGGTGGCGGTGTATAGGGCGTCTCAAGCGTACATGTGTATGTGTGTGTGTGTGTGTATGTGTGTATATTTACTTTTTTAAACATGTAAATTTTTTGGAAATATAATTGGCCTAATATTTTACCTGTTTTTGTTTTTTTTTTTTTTGGTTTTGTGTGTTTTGTCTCTCATTTTTCCACATCGTGACTCGTCGTTGTGTGTTGTGTTTATTTCCCATATTCATTTTCATATTCTTCCTTGGCTGGCTTGACTCTTTGTAAGATTTTTATCAGTTTGTTTTATTTTTATGTTTAACTAACGCACCCAAGTTTTCTAGTGAACCACACAACACGTAGAACCGAACCAAACGAATATGGGTGTAGCTATGTATCTATTGCTAATGCTATTGCCAGCTATGTAACTAGCTGTTGCTCAATGCTTGTGGCTTGAACCACGACGACGACGACTACACCAGACCAAACCAGACCAGACCAGACCAGGCCAGGCCACAATGGTGACGACGACTACGATGAATGGACAGACCATGGTGCTTGGAGCATTTTGTTAGAGTTAAGTTAGTTTGTTAACTGAAATAAATAGAGAAAGAGAATATAAGTTATACGATATTTGGAATATTAGCTTGAAGTTTTGATATTTACACACAAACACATATAGATACATATGGGGACATAAGCATGAACATGCATACATACATAAATTAACTGTAAATTGGTTGGCAACTGTTGGGAAGCCTTGACATTTGTTGGTTTTTGTCATGCAGTAGCATGAGAATAATTGGATTCGTGTGTGGTAAATAGTTTCTAGTGTTTAAATTAAACAATAGCCAAAAAAAAATAAATAAATAAATAAATCTACTACTATTTTAATTTATCCTTTAGTGGTAACTGGAAATACAAGGAATAATATATTCATTTATATATTTTCTTGTATTGCAAGTTTAATGCATTCACTTTATATGGACAAATGTACATAGATGGACTTTTATTTCTTGCTTCTTTTCTTCAATCAAAACTATTGTAAGTACTTATTTCACCTGAGATCTTCATACTATTCCACTTGAACATTTGAAAATTATCTTTATTAATATTATATTATTATTGTATCCATCAGTAATCTTAAATTAAAAAGTATTTTCTATTATTAGTTAATTGAACTAAGCATAAAGAGACTGTCAAACAGACTCCGATTCTTTTCTTTGACAAAAAACCTAGTTAAAACATAGTTTTTGAAATTTGAAAATTAAATTAATATTTCATCATGATTGGGTCACTAGAATCCATAGTCATCAAACAAATCCATTTAAGACCAAGCTCATTGGGAGATAATACTATGATAAACTCAAATGAAGAAGGATCAAAAGAAATATTCCAATGCAGAATTTGCATTTCTTATCTAGTGACTTCTTCATCAATACTAGGATTCAATACCTTCTTCTTGTAAATATTAAAAATATTCCAGATCCGGAAACCCTACATCTCTGCTACTGATTGAAACCAAAACTCGAAATTTTTTTTAATTTCCAAATTTCGAAAGTAGTATAGATTAATATTTTGAAAAGAATCTTCTTTTACCCAAACTCATTCTACATATCACAATAATTTGACTTGAAGACAAGACATTCAAAGTCTCTTTCTTCTTTAAAATTTTAAACTTAGAACAGAACCTTGAAATTTCTATTATACAATTTAATGATCCACTTTTTAATGAGCGTTTAAATAAAATTAAATTAATGGAACATAAATGACACACAGGAAAGATACTTTAGAATTTATTTTTTATTTTTTTTTATTGGCTTCCAAAGAAACAAATTAAAATGTCCATAAAACGAAAAAGAAGAAGAAAAAAAAACTAGAATAGAAAAAAACTAATTTATAAGTTCCTTACTTAAAATGAAAGATTTATTAACTAAATTAACATTCATACTATTGTATAATATTGTGTCAATGAAGTATATTTAAAAGGCTATAATTAAATTTCATTGTATATAAACATAGAGACAGACAACCTGTTATTTGCCGATGATGATGCTGACGATGATGATGATGATGAAGCTATTTAATCAAGACTTTGCATATGTAAATATTTTTAAATTTAAATTAAATTGATTACTTAAAGAAATAAACGAAACAGAATCGTGTCAAAGCAATTGTGGGTGATTGAAAGCTTGAGAGTCTGACGACTGATCTATGTACCATATGTACATGAGTAGAGGTAAGTATCTCCTCCATCTAATACTTACAGATATGTTAAAAATGAACGTTTACCGTATATATCATATATAATTACTATGTATATTTTGATTTCAATTGTTATAAAAATACTACTACAATACAATACGGAAAGAGTCGCATGAATTCAAAATCAATTAACGTAAAGTGCTACTGGGCATGACGTGAACGTCAATATTTACTATAACAAAAGTAATGAAAGACGACAACGACAGAAAATGTCAGCGACACTGACGCGACTGACAAACAAATAATCAAATAATCGAACCAAAGAATAGAGAGACACAGAAGAGTCAAACAGATGGACTAAATGTCTTACATAACAAAAATGGATCCAATATTCCCAAAATATTGTATATAGAAATTCAAAGTTGTATAAATAAACCAAGTAAAAATAAACAATAAAATAAGAGAGGAAAGAAACTGGGAAGATGAAGATGATGTAGTTAAATAAATAAAAATTAAATTGATTCTCTTAAAGAAAATAAAATCTACCAACCATATAATTGTTAAAATACAAGTAGACTTACAGAAATGGAAAATCCTACAGACAATGAGTCTCCAACCAATAAATGAATATTAAGATGAGTTTGAAATGAAATGAGAAAATAAAATTTCAATTGAGTTGTTATGGTTGAGAAATATTGATTGTGTTTATCTAAATCATTTACATTTGAATAAAATGATGAAGTTATTTCAAAGTTGATGCTGTGTTAACATTTCTTATTGCTTATTCTGGAACCATACATTTCGGTAGATATTCTTTAAATCATAATTTGAGATTATAAAATCAAGCAAGAAGAAAATAAAACCATAACAAATAAACCACTTAAATTTAAACCAATTTACGTTGATTTTATATAAATAGTAAATATATTGTGAATATTGTCTTTAAGATTCCGGACCCAAAGAGTTCCAAGGGACCGTCCGCCCTCGGGTCATATCTCATAAACCGCAATAGCTAGAGATTTGAAATTTTCATAGAAGGTGTAGTTCTTTCCGATCAATAACGAATAGACAGCTATACAATCCAGTAACCCCACTTCTTTAAATTTGGAAACTTATATTGATGAAATTTCAGTTCGATCGGATTGCTAGGCAGGGTACCTCCCATACAAACCCCATTAAAATTCAGGTTCTCATAGAAAAACTTTTTTATTGTTCGGACTATTGAACTGAAATTTAGACACTATAAGTTTCTGATATAGGCGCGATATAATTTTTGGAATCAGTCAAATCAAAACCCCAATCTGGTACGGAACCTTCCGTGTACGAGTCTGACTCGCCCTTGGCCCATTTTTTAAGTATGCAAGTACCAGGTATGAGATATTCTGTGCCTTAGTTTTCTATTGTTGGTCATGGATTCTGGGTATCGTATCTATCAGTAGTAAAGCCTCAAAATTGCATGGCAGTATTTTCTAAACTGTTCAATCTCTTATAGTTGACTTAGAAATAGGTTCCTCGATGAACATCATTTATCATTTTCATATTCTTAGAGTTCCACGATAAGTTCTACTGTGTGGTGTTATGAATGCGTTTGATGCTGATACTTCCAAAGAAATAGGCACCTGAATTGATAGATTATATGATTTTTTTTCTGTGTGTCATTGACCTTTTATCAAGGTACAGGATATACTTTTATAAGTTATACCTAAGTCTAAATAGTTTAGTATCCTTGTAAATATTACATAAAAACGGCCTTTATCCCAGATATCATAAACATATAGAAATAAAAATAGAGTAAACAATGAATGATCTTTCATTTTGTTCCTCGGAAAACCTGTTTATTCATTCAGAAAAATATTACTTTGTCCACCCCTTGGACAATGTGCACACAAAAGACGTGAAAATTTAAAGATTTTCTATGCAATGGTTTTTTTTTTTTTTTTTTTGTTAAATATTTATGCATTCACACCTAACGAACAATTCCAACAATTGCATTTGCATCTTTTGAAACATATTTCTATAGTTCAAAGGCAATAAAAAAGAATTATTGCCTTGCATTGTTTTTTTTTTTTTTTTCTCTTTATTTGTTATAAGATTCAAAGATTTCTTTACCCTTGAAGAAGAAGTTTATTGCAAGTAAACTAAATGTAGCACAGAAGAAAGAAAAATGGATTTCCTTTTCTCTTGAATGAGATTATGGAAAATTTATGAATGAAAAAAATATAGAAAGTAAGAGATGAAGAGCAGGTACTATATTAAGTACTAGAGCCAACTACGTGTTCCCGTATACCATTTGACCTTTTTACTGCCTTCTTTGAACTCTCTCTCTCTAATGCTTTAAGATTTATTTACCTTATATTCCGTTGAATGTTCATCCATCTTTGTAACTCTTAAACCAAAAGACTTTGAATTTTAATGAAAGTTGCCTGTAGTTCTTACTTATAATTTAATAGTTTTCTCTGGAAGCTTTAGTATCTTTAAGATTATAAAAACCAAAAAAATGAAATGTGTAATTCACATTTTTTTAGTTATGAACATCAAATAATCATTATGTATTTTTTTTTTTTGTGTTTCTTAATTATTTTTTAATTAATAGAAAATAACAAGAAAATAAATGTAATACAAAGAAAAATTGTTATGATCCAAATAAGCGTAAATCCGCTTATAAATTTAATTAAGGTTATTAAATCAGTTTTTTCATCATTTCATGTTCATCTTAAACTGACAATTTCGTCGCAGTCTCTCCGCCACCACTAGTAATGCTTATAAATTGATTGAATAGAAGTTGTTTTTTGGTATTGTTATACATAATTATAAGAAAAAATTTACATAAACAGATATGTTTTTTTTTGAAGAATATTACAAACTTTTATTTCTTTCCGTACATAAGCAAACTAATTTTCTCTCACCTATGGTTGATTTTTATAAGCAAATACCTTTTATGGAAAGAAAAAAAAGAATCTACTCATTTTGATCAGAAATTTAAATCTGCAAAGTTTCCAGTATGCGCAGGAAAAATATTTGAGAACTTTTATATTCCAAAATCTTAGTTTTGTATTCGTATCTCTTTGTCATAAATATGCTAATCTTATGTCGGTAATTTATTCTTGGCTTCCTCAACTTGATGTTATAGTAGAAGATTGGTATCAGTACAGAAACCATGAGAGTGGTAGACAGTACTGCAGATACATATGTCCAACGATTTTAGTTCCCTGAGCCACATGGTTATTTGGGCCTTAAGCATAAGTCTTTGCCAGTGTAAGTGAGCGACGATCGAAAGAGATTTCATTTCTCTGTTCTTTGTCAAGCAACTTCAAAACCTTTAAATACTTACGGGCCGCATTGATACTTGTCTTGGGCCACAGTCCTGATCGCGGCATGATAGATTATTTTAATCTAACTAAATTTACAGCCTATTAGTTTTCAATCTGACATCAATATATAAATTGGCTCCAATTATTTAATTAGAAGTATGGAAAACTTAACTTCATCTCCATTTTTCGATTACTTCCTCACACAAATCGATCTCTGTTTCACCGCAAGAAGAAACAGGTTGACACATACCTATATTAATTTTTAAGTCTTAGACTTAGAAACAAACAGTCTAGAGATGTTATAAAATCTACTTCTGGTAGTGAATTGACAATTTCTTCTGGTAAAGTAAATTCCAGTTTCTGTCTTTTCATCATGAACCGCAGTGTAATTAATAAGAAAATGTAAACAATTTTGAGGTTGCGAATATATCTAATATAAACTTTTGTGACTCAACAAAAATCAAGTGTCCCTAAAATGATGTAATCTATTAGCTTTAAATCCCATTCTCCATATTCATTATTTTTAATATATAAAATAAAACAATTTACTTTCTATTGTTCTTAAATTTCAAATCATCTTGAACCATCTTCAATTTGGTGAGGTATTAAATATTCTTTAACCATTTTGCAGTTGCCTTTCAAGATTTTATTTATTAATATCATTTCTTTCCTTTTGATATCACGTTATTTGTATACTCTTCACGCAGCGAATAGTATTATTAGTTTGTTATGAAGTTTCGGAGACCCTATAAAATATATACCTATATTCTTTATCACCTCGATAAGACGAGTTGATTAAGCCATGTTCGTCTGTCCGTCTGAATGTATACAAACTAGTCCCTTAGTTTTTTAGAGAGAGAGAGAGAAAGAGAGAGAGAGAGAGAGAGAGCTGAAATTATGCAAGAACTTTCTATACCGGACGCTGTACATTTGCCGGAAGCAACCGAACCGTACCAATAGTATCTCCCATACAAACCGATATGTTTTTTTGTATTATCGAAATGAAATTTGGACACTATACATCTCTGATCCGTGTCTACCAACCATATCAATTTCGTAACCCTAAGATTAATGCATCATATAACTCCCATACAAACCATGTTTTATTAGAAAAACTTTTCTATTGTTTGTGTTATCGAACTGAAATTTAGACATTGAAAGTGCCTGATCTATATTCACTAACCAAGCAAATTTCAACACCCTAAGGTTGCTGGATGGTATAGCTCCCATACAAATATTTCGGTCTCAATGTTAAAATACTGTATGCATATTGACTCTGTCGAAAGCATAAGTCAAATCAATCAAGAAATATGTCTATATGCTCAATCCCAGAAGCGTTTTGTAGAGGTGCATGAAGAGTATAAGAACTTCGGCATAGCCTAAATTAACCTTCTTTTCTGGTTTCTATCGTTGTTTTGGATGGTTGGTGAAAGATTTTAATATTCCAAAGGTTGTTCATATTTCTTTTTTTCTTTTTATCATCGCTTTATTTTTGCCTGAAGAAGACATTAATGGCACATGCTACATTATCTGTCATCAATCATCGCCTTCACGGTTTCATCTTTTTTTTTTTTTCATTTTAAATAAAAGATTTTAATGTTAAACCAGAGATTGCATCCACACATGGATATGAGGGTTGTTAAGCCCAAATCTTGCTATAATGCTTGACTTCACTTTAAAGTTTTTTAATATAAAAAAACTTTTAAATTTGCAAAACGATTTTCTTATCAATTTTATAGTTTTTTAATCTTTTTAAATTTTCTTAAATTTTGCACATGTTAAAAGTATCCATGAAATATCACATGATTATGGCGGATCAGTCTTGAAGGCTCAGTAAAGTGATACTTAGTATTTCAAAGCAAACATTTGTTCCATTTAAAAGTTTTATCCATTTGGTTTGGCATCATCCATCCCTCAAAATTTTTGTGTATCAGCTGGAGGTATCAATTGAAAAACATTTTTAAACTTTGCTATCATTACAGGCTTCCCATCACATCACGTAACATCAATTCAATTAATCATTTTTGTTAAGTTTTAGCTGACATTAATCAAAATCCGCGAAAGTTAAGGAGAAATGACGACATCAGAGTCACTGGACTTGTATTAAATTCATTCCTGGTTTGATGTATGATAATCTATAAACATTTTAATGTAAAATTCTAAAAGCATCAACTTGTGTAATTGGATTCTATAAGTTAGACTTTTCAATCACTTATAAAGATTAAATTTTGATGACTTCACTCATAACAATAGAGGGAAGGTTTTTGATTTTGTAGCTTCTGAATACACTGAATTTATTGTCTTAACTCAATTGAATATTATATTAAAAGATTCTTGACTTGAAGAGCGTTACCATTGATACTAATATCTATAGAAGATCCAGATATCCGTAGCATTCTGTTTTTTAAGTTACTCCTTCTTTTCTCTTAAACTTATGTTTATGTCCGATGGCTGCTTTCTTAAAAAAATATTCTTTTTTCAGACCCCCATACCAACTATAGTTCTTGTAACTTCATTGCTAGCCCAAAGGAATGATGAACACATATTGATCTTCATGCCCCAGAATATTTTAATTGAGAACATAATATTTCCAATGACTAAGTTTCACTGTCATAGTGACATGGTTCATGTAATAAATGTTGGTAAAATGTTGCGGGGATATAAATTTAGTTTCACTTTTGCTTTGCAGACCCCCAGTAATGGCAACACTGACCCCAAAGGTTGCACAGATCTCATGTTCAGTGGTGCTACAGAACAAATAAGTTTTAAGGTATATCTTAGTGACTTTGAAGCTTTATTCATATTATAGTTCATCATTAGTTACGACTTTTTTCCATCTTTCAGGTTTGAAGCTATCCAAAACTCGACCGATATTTTGGCTTCTTCGAAAGAAGTGAAGTGCTGCTCAGCCTGGCCACGAGTCATCGACCGGAACAAGTGGTAGTCGGAAGGAGCAATGTCTGGAGAGTACGGCGGGTGGGGTAGGACACCTCATTTTAGTGCCTCCAAAGTTTCCTTAACGACTCTTGCAACATGTTGTCGTACATTGTCGTAAAGCAAAATCAATTTATCGTGTCTTTTGGCATATAGGAGGCGTTTGAGTTTCAATGACCGGCTCAATTGTATCAATTGTTGTTTGGAACGATCCCCAGTGATTGTTTTGTTAAAAAAAAAAAAAAGAATTATGCAGATTCCTTTGGAAAAGTATAATCTACCCATTAAAAGCAATGGTTTAAAAAAATGTTCGTATGGGAAAAAATACTCAATTATCCACACTAAAGAGGATTCAAAAACTCCCGAAAGAGTTTTCTGTGGCACCAAAAATCAGAAATCTGGTGGAATTGAAAAGGAAGAGTTTTCTGTAGTACCCCTGATTAAGATTCAATGGTATAGTGTCAGTGTTATCTGCGTTCATGAAATGTTGTAGTTTTTCCCTACTGCAACCTTTTCCATATCTGATCTACTGATATCGAGTACCAGATTCTATTCATATGACTCTGGAACAATAGCTTAATACAGTAAAGGGTTTTTTTATCTTAAAAATAAAAAGCAATGCAATTTCTTATAAAAACAAAACTATTTAAAAAGGGTAAGTTGTACGTAGAAACTTGACAATATTCATTATTCATTTATTTTCATCCGCCACTGGTCAGTTGTATAGTTAAGTTTGTTATGGAGATGGACGCATCATAGTAGAATTAACAAATCACGCATGTGATATAAATTCTTGTGTTCTTGGGAATACAACAATGGTGAATGGATATGTTTGTAAGTAGAAGACTTGTGAATAACGACCCTATGCAGTGGATGAATGCCGATAGAAGAAAAACATCGTGTGTAAGTAAACGTGGTTTCCTTTTAATCATTTTTGGAATTCCTGGCTCAAAGGGTACCAAACGGAACCATATTACTAAGTCTTCGTTGTCCGTCCGTCCGTCCTCGGGTCATATTTCAGGAACCGTAATAGCTAGAGCGTTGAACTTTTCACAGAATGTGTAGTTCTATTCGCTCAAACGCAACGATTACTAAAACTAAAATATTTTCAAAAATTTAAAGGGAACCCTGAACAAGAAACATTCTAGTTTGTATGATCCACTAACCTCACGGTCTTGAAATTTGATTGGCTAGTGGGAGTGGATTAGAAACTTACACTCCTACTTACTTATTTACTTAAACTCCCGTACAAATCGACCATTAAAATTCAGGTCTTTATAAGAAAAACTTTTTTGTTTTTTGGACTATTGAACGGAAAGTAAAACACTATAAGTTTCTGGTATAGGAATCAGCCAAATCGGATCACTAGGAGAGGTGCGCACTTGGTAGCTTTTTTTTTTTGTGAAGTCAAACAAAAATTATGAATCTAACATATCACGAGTCCATCACTAGAATAGCACACCATTGGGCACCACTTGATTGACGAACAGTGTGCGTGCGAGCAAGCGGGTGGGTGGTTGGTTGGATGAATTATTGAATAAATGAGTACGTGTCTTATGCAACCAACATTACATTTGTATATTTGAGTTCATTGCCTGCATAGCACCCAATCACAACAACAACTGCAACGACAACAACAACAATAATAGAATAAACTATTGTAGAATGTTGTTGGAACCGACGACTACTACTGCTGCTGCCACAAAAGCCTCTATTGCCTCCATAGCCTCCTGCATCATCATCAACATCAACATCACTGGTCTCATCCACCCGCAACGTTTCGTTTCGGTTTCTTCATTGTTGCTGTCACTACTATTGGTGCCCTCTTAGCAGTGTAGTAGTAGTTGTAGTAGTTGTTGCAATTGTTGTTATTGCTTTTTCCATCTCTGCATTTTCTCTATTTTCTCGCTTGCATTTTACTCTGTACTCTCGTTTGAGCTTTTGTTTCGTTTTCGTTGTGCATTCGCTGCCGTTGTCGGCGTCGTCGTTGTTGGTTCAGTATTGTTACCCACCATCTCATCATCATCATCATCATCATCATCATCATCCTCATCGACTTTCAATCGTATGTACATGCAATGCAAGGCGATGACTTTGTTACCTTCTCCTCCAACGACCACTCTCTGACCAAGCCAAATACTGGCAATGTCGTCGTCGTCGTAGTCATCGCTTCTAATGCTTTTTGTTTCTACGATAACCAGAAGAGCGTTAGTCAGGTCGGAAAACAGAGAACAACTGACAGACACATGGACAGAGGGCTGAGGGACAGACGGATCAACCGACCAAATGATTTTGCTCCACATTGTTGTTGTATGCCGCCCATAGCTTTGGGTCGCCTCCCTTTATTTTTGCACCTTCGTTTGCTTCTCTCTATCAACTCCTGTTCCATATACTGTACTGGTTGTTGTTCATACTTTCTGCTTCGCGTTCATGTCTTTCTCAACACTGCCTTCGTTTCGTTTTCGTTGTTTGGCATATTTTGTCTTCTTCTCTTCTTCTGCATCGACCATGTACTATGTATTTCTTCATTTCCTTCTTCTTCAGCTGATATGCCAAGCAAAAAAGCAAGCAACCGATAGACAGACCGACCGACCGACCGACCAACCGTAAGACTACCGACCAACCCAACTAACCAACCAACCGGTCGTCTATTCTTTTTTGTTTTGCTTTCTTTTTATTGTTGTTTTAATTTTTTCATTCTTTCTTGGTTTGCTGCGCTGCCTTTTGCTTTTAATTCTTATATCGCCCGATGCCGCTCCGCTTTCTTCTACCTTCTTTCTTCTTAAGCACAATTCATTCACTCACTACATTTATTCGCTTTTACTTCAACGACGACGTCTCTGCATCTAGTACTTTGTTGTCTGTTGCTTCTCTTGCTTGCAAAGCTTTTGTTTTTTTGTTTTCTTCTTTTCTTACGTTGCTTTTTTTTTTTTTTTGGATTTGTTTGTCGTGTTGCTTTATGTATGTTTTACGTTGTTTCCTATGGTTCGTTCATTCGTTCGTGTGGCGCTGTACGCAACTTGCCTGCCTCGCATCGCACTTGCCTCCCTGCTATCCTATCATATGCTCCTACAACTCGATGCCAACAAACTTTTTTTCTTTTTTCATTTTTGCTGCTTCTTTTTTCGTTTTGCACATTTTGCCTGTTCTCTCTTCTCGCGTGCATTTTGTGTATCTCATCTCGTTTCGTTTTGTTTCGTTTGTGCGCTTTTGCCTCTTACGCTGCTCAGGGCCCCCCTCGAGACCTTACTCTTGGTATACTCTGAGTAACTTTTGTGTGGCGCTGCTGCCGGCTTCGTTGCCGTTGTCGGTGTCGCTGTAGTTGTTGTTGATTTTCTCTATTTTCCCCAATCGTTTTGTGCCTTTTCATTTTCGATTCGTATATTTTTGCAAACTCTACTTTCAGTTATTCGCCGATAATTGATGTCAAAGGACGCAAGAGAGCGCGTTTGTTTGTCTCTAGTTCGGTCTTTGGTCGTCGGTCGGTCGGACAGCATCTACCGCCGATATCATCACACTTTATAATAAATTGTATTAATTACCATCATAAAACATTCATAAATTATTCGAGTTCGAGTTCCAATTGTCTCAACTCATCTCAAAGTAGAGTAATTTGATTAACACGCTTAGTGGCTGCGTCAAAATGCCTAAAGAAGATCCATTTGTAAATCGCGCGCAATTACTGAAGGCGATCAAAAAATATCCAGAAATCTGGGATTCTAACAATAAACTACACATGTGTCGGAGTGTAACATCACCCATGTGGAGTGAGATCGCTGAACAATTTGGCGGCAATGTTCCTACCGGTAAGTCAAAACTCTTATATAATAAAACCTATTTCCCTATTTACAAATACAAAATCCAGAACAAAGTACAACACTATTTTCTTCCATTTCTTAAGATTTCCTTCTCTTTCTTTCTCTATAGTAAAACTCCAATCGATTTGGAGTCAAATGAAATATCACTACCACAATCTGGTACATCGTCAAATTCTACATAAGGATCGCTTTACAACCAAATGGGAACACTTTGAACCAATGTCATTCATGTACAATATCACAGTATCAAAAATATTGGGTGCGGCTGCAAATAACGGTGAAGCCGGACAAGATTCACCCCCACAACCGCAACAACCACCAATATCAGAATCAAGTAGTATGAGTGGAGTACCTCCCCCACCGACACCACCAACACCTACGTCCAGTCATGGTCGTGGCCGACCAAGTGGTAGTTTTACGTGGCTACCGCATGCTTTATCACCATCACCAACACCACCGCCACCACCACCTCCAGCAACACCTTTGCCAGAACACCATCATCAACAGCATCATCACCAGCATCTGGATATCGAACGCGCACCACCGCCAGCAGCTCCACAACAACATCTATATACAGCTTTCACAGGTCTAGTTCCACCAGCTGCCGTAACTGTTGAAACAACAACGACACCATTGCGCAAACTCGGCCGACCCAGTTCATTACATAACAGCATGCGCGGTCGTATAATTGATGCCATCAAAGCCCGTCCACCCATTTGGGCAGGAAGACAACGTGATCAGCGTCAGGGACAAAATCGTACATCGGCAGTATGGAAGGACTGCGCTGCTGAATTGGGTTTAACGCCAAGTAAGTTCAATTTGGGGTCAATGGACCCATCCATCCAATACCTAACGTATTACATATTTCAGCTTTGGTTCAGACTCGTTGGTCCATTATCAAACAACGTTATGTCGATGAATTGCAAAAGGAACGCCATGCGCAATATTCACAGCAGGATTTCCGCTCCAATTGGGAGCACTTTGAGCGTATGTCCTTCATGCGCGAAATTCTTATCAAAAAGGTGGACGAACGCGAACAAACACGCGAACAAATCCAAGAAATTGTCAGCGAACATCATCATCAACAGCAGCAGCAGCAGCAGCAACAACAACAACAACAACAGCCGCAACCTCCACAACAGCAACATCAACCACATCAACAGCTACATCATCACCATCACTTGCAGGTGGCACCACATCTTCAGCACTATGCCCCACTTTCCCTGGCACAACCACTACCATTGTCACATCATCATCGTGGTCTTGCAGAACACGCACAGGACATGCCCATCGGTCTGGTACATCATCCACCGCAACCACCACATGTAGCTGCATTACATGTTGGTCGTCGACATCGGCTCAAGCACGATTCTGATCTAGAATGGGATCCCTTCGAAATGATTATGCATGTACATGGCGCAAATGTTAGTGCTGGCGTTGGAGTTGGGACAGCCGGCAATGGAGGAGAGCCTACAACCAATTGAGTTAAGACTGATACGACGAGTAATAGGACTGCATACTATGTACTATTTTCACATCATATTTTTACTATATAGACTCTGAGTCAACTTTTCTACATCTACGAGTATTAATCCTAT
Organism: Amiota minor; assembly: GCA_037043295.1. NCBI lineage: Eukaryota > Metazoa > Arthropoda > Insecta > Diptera > Drosophilidae > Amiota > Amiota minor. The sequence continues at coordinate 2,307,631 of JBAMAW010001063.1, forward strand.
GCGAATGAATAAATGCTAATTATGCAAACGAGTGACTAGTTGATGTTTTTCTTTCTTTTTTTCTTTTTCTTTTTCATGCTCCGAAAATAGGTGGCTGCCCGCTTTCATCACTTGTCATTTGCAGTCGAAGATTCCACCAAGGCAAAATTAACTCGGCGTATTTCTGTCTTTTAAATCGAAAAGTGAGTGTACACGGACGTGACATTAGCTCCGGGTGAACGTGAAGTTTACGTCACGTTCATATGAAAAGTTTTCAGTTCGCTATCAGTAGCCAGACTACTCTGCTTCTGCTTGCCTGAAGTTCCGCTCTGCTTGACTTTTGAGTACAAGCTTTTTGCCAGGATGATGATGCTGATAACGTCACTATCCCAGCCAGTAGTAGTCATAACAAACGCAGTTTATTCTCGCAGTTTACCGCATTTTGCACACGTGCCTTAAATAATTCACAAGTCACATTCAGTGGCTTTCGTGGTGCTTTTTGATGGTGCTCCCTACCACATCACTTACAATGCTTCTTCTTTGGTCGATTTAGGTCGGTTGGGGTCGGTTTGGATTGGTGGCACTATGCCAGGTTAATAGTGTTTCAAATTTGCCTAAACTTGTGTAGTTTGTATGAAGTTAAGCGCGCTCATATTTATCAAAGCCACGTAGCAACATAAGGATGAACCATCTCAGGAGTTTAGGTGTGGGAGTTCCAAAAAGTTTCTTGGGCGTGAGTTGACAGTTTACCATTTTTTATGAAGGAGAAAAAAAATTTAGTTTTACACAGACAATAGTACAACATAGGCGAGATATTCTTCTAAAAGATAAAAGGCAAATACTAGTTCTAAGTTAGAAAGGATGGGAGAATTGATAAATTCTAGACAACAAAAAACAAAAAAAAAAAAAAAGAAAAAAAATTAATTTGAAAGAATAAAACATTGCGTCTAAATTTAATAAATAAAAAAGTCTGATCCCATAAATTTCTTTACAATTTGATTTGATTTTCGATAAATATTAAGTTATCCCAGATTTTTAGCATAAAAAGAAAGCCAGGAATTACATATTTTAAGAATATATCTTTCTTATCATGTTATGCAATAATTCATTTATGAATTCTTCTGTTTGGAGTAAATAGTATTAGATATAATTTTTTGTTTAAATGACATGAAGAAACCTTTTTGGGAATTACATTCTTTCTTGATGATGATTTTTATGAAGGTTCTAGAAGATATGCAAACCTTTTTCTTTGACTGTCCTTTGGCATTTTACACTAAAGCAGAATGTAAGTAAGTGTCTATTCAAACTTTTTATGTCTAAATGCTTAAAGGCAAACAGTTACACACACAGTTACCATTTAAGAATGAACAATACGAACAAATATATTTTCCACATGTGTTCACAAGTGGGTTGCTTTAAAAGTTTCCAAACGTGATATCAATTTTTATCATTTTCACAATAAGCATTGTCATTTATTGCTCAAACCCATGAATAGGAAATTGCAAAAAGAATAAAAGGACCTCAGAGTTCCCAAATTACTGACACTGTGTTCTCGTACTTTTTCAATCACCTTTTTGTCGAAATGATTTGAAACAGCAGAGCAGAGTATTATTGAATATACAACAAAGATCCTATAAACTCCTCTAAATTTCTCTATGGAAAAGAATTGCATATCTTCAAATATTAAAAACAAAAAAAACAAAAAGAAATTAAAATGATCATTTATTTATTCAAAATTAAACCGATCGGAAAAATATTTGATGTACCAAAAAAAATACATAAAATGTTACAATCTCTGAATAAGTTGGGGGGCTTGGATTTAAGGAACCAAAGTTAATGTTCCTTGAAATCTACAAATCTCACTCAAATACTTGTGAATCAACTTCCGCATGATAATGCAAATTACGGTACATTTTTTTGGTGCCTTCACAACCAACCAACTTAACTCTAACTTACCACCTACGGAAACTTGCCGAATGCGCGCATATCTTTCAAGACAATCCGGTAGACAGACTGACGGACAGAAGGAATTTACGGACAAACCTATAGACAAACCTACAGACAAACTTGGCTCAGAAACTTTTAAATTTACTTTTGCCAAGAGTTTGTTCATTCGTTCTGCTTCTTTCATATGTTATGTATTTCGGTATTGTTTTTTTTTTTTTTCTATCTCAGCACACATTTTGCCATATGCATATTCATTTCAATATTTAGACTACTCCACCGCCGACAACAATCACATGTGTTCTTTTTCTTGTTCTATGTTAGGCAAAACTTTATTCCAACAAAGTTATCATCGTCATCATCAACACACACACACGCACACACACACACCCGTACCGCTGCCATTTCCAGTGTCATCTTTATTCATCCATTTCCCTTTCCCCCCACAAGACCATTTCTCTACTTAAAAATCATAGAAAGTTCCGGCTCATAATAGAGCTGCCAAAAATGTTGCCTCAGGTTGCCACCATTGCTGCTGCTGCTGCCTGCTACTTGTCTAAATGCGTTATGGAGAAAACTTCTCTACGACATGCTCTGCCCATTCACCTAACTCAAACGTAGCGAACCTTACTAAATGCTCCTTAAAACGCCATCGACCCCACCCATCACACCATCATGATGGCCTGCCTAGGCCTAACATATATGGATTAACTGTCTATCCTAGAGTTTAGTTCAATTGAGTTAAGTTGAGTTCACTTTGGTTCAGAATCGAGTTTATGTTGTTAAATATTTTCACGTATCCTGCAGCAATTCGTAAACTAATTCAATACACACTTCTGTACGTGAGTTCTTTTCCGGTTCGGGGTTTTTTTTTTTTTTTTTGTGAAATATCAAAATCGGTTTATACATATTTTGTTTCCCTCATAATCAAACCCAACCCCACCAAACCCAGCCAAAACCAAATCGAAACAATTCAAGTCATTCATCCTTATTCATTTCTCTTTCCATATTTACCATTCACTTCAACATTCGCAAGTCATTTCAAGTACCTACATGTACCTGACAGGCCAACCAACGACTATGGCAGTTTTGATTGCTGACGTGACGTACGAGTATGTCTCAAAAAAAATTATGTGAAAATAATTCCCTACTTAAGATTTGTTGCTGTTGTTATTTTGCCTCGCATTGAACGCAACAGGATGAACTTTATCAAATTACATTTAAATTGCCTGTAACCTTAATTCCACCATATGTACAAGTATGATGGTTTTCTAAAGGACTTAATTTATAACTTAATTAATTGATGTCCTCTAAAATGCATTGTCAAACGAAATATTATTTCAAGGGTCTTACATCTGATTCAATAAAGAACTCTCCTTCACTTCTGATAAAATAAATATATTCCTCAAGTTATCGCGTCACTCATATTCATTGAAGATCTATAGATCCAAAATTTTCAATTTAGAACTGCATAATTTATGATTTCCAAAATTCAATTTTTATTAAGTCCAATCTTTGAAAATACTTCTCCCTTCATGTGTCTGACATTTCAGGCTACATTTTTTTGTGAAGACAGCTGTGTAATTTGTTGCTCGTGTTAAAAAATATATTGATTTGAATATGAGTGAAATATCTGAAGAAATACGCTAGGCGATGCTTTTTGACTATAAAAAAGGGAAAATGGCAAAGATCATAGATTTATTTTTTATTTAATATAATTACAAATTATACCCTAGTATTTAATATGAGCAATAGCGACAGAGGCCTTCAGCTCAGGGGAAAGTTAAGAAGGAAAGGAGGAAATAAGATATGTGAACCAGACTTGCCTTGAGCGGTAATCGAACCCGCGGATCTTGGGATGTCAGTACAGCGCACTAACTTCTGGGCCAACGAGCCAGTCAGGTCATAGATAATAGTGGGCAATATGTACTTGATTGAAATTGATTTTGAATAAAGAAAAATTTTGTTCAAAAATGTACCAAAAAACCATGGAGACTTTTCATATGACCCAATATAAACCTTCACTTCAGGAAAAATCACAGATTACTTTGTATTCTTAACTAAGAACAGAACAATTTATCATCTTCAAAATATATTGTTAACTTTATTCCAAAGACATGGAAATCCTCCTTTTTGGAATCAGCCGAATCGGACTACTAGGGGTGCCACCCATACAAACCCCCATTTAGTACGGACCCATCCGTGTGGGAGTCTGACTCGCACCTGGCTGATTTTTTATGCATTTTACATTTTATACTATGAAACGTTTTATAAAAAAGTCATTCATTCATAAAGACAGAAAATTGGCTCATTCAATGAGAAAACAATAATTGACGTCATTCAACGTAAGGGAGATGTCACCAGATATTAAAACTTACATATGTATTTTCAAAAACTTATGTACGTAGAGGGGTACATTTTTGTCCTTTTTGGGTTCCGTAACCAAAGCATATCAAACAGAAGCCTATTGAAAAGTCCGTCCGTCCTCGGGTCATATCTCATGAACCGCAATACCTAAAGAGTTGAAATTTTCACAGAATGTGTAGTTCTATCTGGGCATCAGCAACAAATACTAAAACTAACATATTTTCAAAAACTTAAAGGGGTCCTCTTATAAGAAACATTCTGGTTTGTATGGCTGCTAAGCGATCTAGTAATACCACGATCTTGAAATTTGGATGGTTGGTGCCTATACATCGGAAACTTATATTGTCGAAATTTCAGTTTTATCGGTCCACTAGGGAGGGTACCTTCCCATATGAACCCACCATTAAAATTCAGGTTCTAATTCGAAAAACTTTTTTGTTTTTTGGACTATTGACCTGAAATTTAGATACAATAAGTTTCTGATAGGCGCGGACCTCCCATAAAAGCCCCAATCTGCTACGGAACCCTCTGTGTACGAGTCCGGTTCGCACTTGGGCGATTTTTTATAATTAAAGCAATTAAAAATGCTATTGTGACCGTTAAAAATAATTAAAAATATTTGTAATAAAGAAAATTGTTTAAAGAATAATTTTAAAAATAAATTGGCTCAATATCTTTTGTTTATACTATGTGGTGAATAGTTAAAATTGAAATTATATGTGTATAAATTTGATAAGGTCTACGATGTATACACTACCAGAAAAGTAATAGAAATGCATGGAAAGAACTGAAAACTGCATGTACTCATTATTATATATAATAATATAAGTACTCGTATGTACATGTAAATTCCTCAAGCCCTTGAATTAACCCACTCTTCCAAGCTTATAAGGATCTCTCAACTTAGATCCCCTCAATATTGATTGGTTTGTTTGATTTCATTTAATGTGAATTTGTTTTCATAAGGAAGATTGAGGTTTCTGTAATACTACTACTTATTCACTTCAAAATCACAATCCTATTTCAAATTTCACCAAACAAAGAAAGAAAGATACAACATAACAAAATACTAAAACCAAACATTAAAGACAAACAACCAAACCAAAATCAAACCAAACCAAACCAAGCCAAAGCGCTCCAAAGCCTATTCAACTTTCCTTTAAAGCTTATTGTTAACGCTTCATTGAATAAATTAAAGTCTGACAACAAAGCTACAGCAACAGAATAGCGACATCCGACACAAATGCATGGGGCTTTTGAGAAACAATAGCAACAATGTTTAATATACATATAATAATATACAATATATAAAAACAATCCGAAACAATAACAAAAATAACAACAACGACAACGACAACGACAATAACAGTGATGTCAATCAGCTTATCTTTACTTGAGTGTCTTTTATAGAAAAAAAATAAAAAACAAAAAAAAAAAAAAGAAGAAAATAAAAAACACAATTCAAAACAATAAGAAGAAAAAAAAATCATTGACTGAATAAAAACACCCAAGACTATTAAGAGGAACTGAGTTGATGTAAAGAGGCTTTTGCCAAGATTCGAGTATTTCGCACTAAGTCAACAAAAAAGATGCAGCAGCAGCAGCCGCAACAACCAAGCCATGGTAAAGAAGATACAAGATACTATATACAATATACAATACATCCATAGGTACAAACTTATATACAAAGTACTTCGACTAAAAGAAGAAAAAAGTAGAGAAACAAAAATTGAAAGAATAAGAAAAGAAGCTCCTGTGAGTACACAACACTCAATACTTTGCTTTGGCTTTGGCTTTGGCTTTGTATTTGCCATGACAGCAGCAAAGACTCAGAAGAAGTAGAACGAACAACAACAGCCACAGCAACAAATGATACAATCATAGGAAGATGCCAAAGGAGATGTAAGCAGCAGCAGGCAGACTTAACTTGGTACTAAGATTTTGCTGGTGCATTTCAAAATACCCTTCACACTTATCCTTCACACTTATTTGACATAAATTATTATTTAAATGATATTTTATTCGAATTCATTTATATGAAGTCCAGAATTCGTTGATACTTTGGATCTATAGAAGATTAAAGAAGGGAAACTTATTGTAAAATTTTTAATTATTAATATTTTTTACTAAAATTTTATTTACTATATTTCATAATTGCATAAACATTGTAATGGTCCTAAACACTTAGTGTAGGGTGAAGTCGTTGAGGTGTATACATTGTATTTTATGAACAAAAATGAAAAATAAATGGAGAGAAAATATTAAAAAGTTGCCTTAGATGACACGCTTCTGATAGTGGGTTGCATACACTGAAACAAACATTAAGAATCATCTAGAAACATTGTAAGATTGTTTGATATTCTTGTGAAAGGATTGATTGATCTGTAACTTGCATATGGGAATATTATCGTATCCTCTTTTATATGACAAATTTCTTTGTTTACCATATTTGTAAGTACATACTTTGGCTACACAAAGTTAAAATATTCAAACTTTTCCCTAGTTTTCTAGCAAAGGAACCGCTAGAAAGCGGGAAAAATACTACACGCTATACTACCAAGTGCTAACAGAGAAGTCTTTTAAGACTACACACCATTAACTAAAATAAGTCTATTTAAGAAATATTGCATGTCATATATCATTCTCACATACACCATATGTTCGCAAGCTTATATCGACCTCTACACATTTTGGGCTGTAAAAAGTTCCAAAATTTTCAATTTTAATTCATCAGCTTATGTTGGCTAGCCTCAATGAACTGCTGGTTGGGCTTTCAAAGATAGAATTTGTCTGCTGTTGCCTCTTTTGATTGCCGTCCGCCTGAAAGCTTTCAGCGTCCAGCGGAAACCTATGTTCTACTATGAACTAATGTTATAAACTTTCAATACAATTTGTATCCCAAAAGTGTAGGTTGGGGATTCTTGACCAACAAATTCAGATCCTTTCAAAATGCAAATGATATTTCTAAGTAAATAATATCTTGCATAATATCAATAACATCCAATAATGTGTCATAATAATGTCTGTCTAATGTTTTAGGTAGAGATAGTAACCGGCTCCTTTAAGCCACTTTGTTTACTGAGGTTTTAGTCTCAGATCTAAACATATTGTATATTGGTATGGATTTGATGCTGATTTATAATTTTTTTGAAGACATTACTCTGATGCTTGAAGGATGGTCAGAAACTTTTTATCTACAATTTAATTATCATTCTTTGTTTGTTAATTTAAAACTTTCATCAACATGGAAGATGCTTAATTAAGACTCTGTAGAATATTATTTTCAGTGCTACAAACGAGTATTAAACTTTTTTTTATATTGTTTTATTTTATGATTTTTCCTTATTATTATTTTTATTTTTTTTTTTTTAATTTTATTTTTTTTTTTGTTGTTTATTTATGTTTATAACGTGAGCAACGTATTCGATATCAATAATAGCAACAACAACAACAACAATAACACCAATAACAACAAGAACAAAAAGGAGAAATAAAATATCGTAAACAGGAATGATGCATTGTTGTTGTTGTTGTTGCCATTGTTGTTGTTGGCATAATAATTGTCTTTTGCTTTTCTCTTTTCTTATTCTCGCATAGGCCAGGCAAACTAAAGTGGCTCGATGCTGGTCTTGCCTGGTCTTTCTTGGCCTGGTCTGGCCTGGCCTGGCCTGGTCCAACGCGGACAGACTGTATAGGCCAACATCTGATGCCAACTTCATTGATGTTGTTATTTGTTGTTATTATTATTATTGTTGTTGTTGTTGTTGTTGTTGTAGTGGCACTATTAAACCAGCAAGCAAGACAACAAAGCCCCAACTAGCTTCATTCCTCCATTCTGTTGCTGGCTGTTCATAATTTCAGCCCAGGCAGGCCACATCTGAACTAAAGCTGACGCTGACTACTATGATGGAGCCATAGTCGTCGTTGGCCGCATTCGTTGGCTTCGTGTTGATTGTGTTTACAATGAGCAACAAAAGCAACCAAAGCCAATTGGGTTTCACTCGAAATGGGCACGTTTTAATGCCTCGACACAAAGTATAACAAACGAATCAACAACAATAACAAAAACAAATTTACTAAATGAACTGAGCTAGAAAAGAAAAACAGACCCAAGTCTAAGAAAACAAAAAAAAATTATCATATCGGTTTCACTTAAGCTATAATATCCTACCTACAAAAAACAGTGAAATCAAGCTCCAATTGAAATACAATACATTAGATAAAGGTAAAATATAATATAAGTATAAAAGAGACCACTACAATCGTGCATCCGTTTCTAGTTAGGTAGATGGCCTAAAGTTATGAGTTATATTTATTTAATATCACACATTCATTACTATAGTAAATAAAATGCATGACAACACAAAAGCCAAGTTAAAATGAATGCCACCATTTAATCAATAACTGTAGGGTATCATATATACAACCGATATCTATATCTCTCTGAAGAAATATATAAATGTACAAAACGTGAGCTATCTATAAGCAATCCAATCTCGAAATCAAAGCAAAGCCTCATTGCCTAAACTACTCAACAACTCCTATACTATAAAATCTTGTCTGTCTGTCTGTTTGTCTGTCTGTCTTTCTGTCCATCTCTCGTTGGTAGTAATAGTGGCAAATTTTTGGTGGGGAATGACGTTCAGGAGCTGGCAACTCTTGTTGTATGTCAGTTGTGTCCATACTTATGGTTACGATGAGGTTGATTTGTGTCTATGCTTCTTGGTTTATGTATAAACATTCATATAAATATATACAATATATTTTCAATTTATAATACTCATTCGATACAAAAAAAAAAAAAACCCAACACATGGTGATTACTTGTGAGGGTACATAAAATTTATGTTAATGTTGTTTTGCCTAAAGTTTTTTTTTTTTTTACAAATTCAATCATTTCTTTTGCACTCATAATAGAAAATAACCAAGTTGAACTCCAAATAAACCCAAATGCAAAATTTCAGTTGTTAAGCCTCAAAATTGAGGAACCAATTTGTTCAGAAAAAAAAAGAACAGATGAACACCCATAACCACTTCCAAAACGTGAACAAATAAACGTTATCAGTCCTCCGATGTCTCTTTTACTATTGTACTTTACAAACATCAAGCTACAAGAACGTAATCACAATATATCGGAAAGTTTCATAAAAACTAAACATGCTGGATAGTTTCATACCTGATTACTTATAATTGTAGATTCAGCGGATGGAATGACACACATGACATGACAACAGAAGGTAAAACACAATTGCAACAGAGGTTCAAATATTTTAAATCAAGTGGGAAAGATTCCCGTTGTTATGTGAATTTATAAGGAATAGATGTCTCATAAAGGACTACTTGATATTTACATCTTCATTTTAAGAACTAAATGGAGATTCACAATGAATTAGACTTTTATGTAAATAATCCACATCTCTTTTCTTTGTAGTCTGCCTCATGTTCTACACAAGTATACTTTAAATTGGAAAATGCATTTATGGTAAGTTACGGTCCACAGTCGGTTTACCGTAAAGACGCGAGTTCTCCCAGAAGCCCTACGGCCCATTGTGATGCCTCAATGTGAAAAAGGTGCAAAGTGATTTAGGATAATTTACGGTAAGATATACCTAATTGGTCTTAGAGATCACTCTCAGCCTCCGGAACTAACCTAAATAATCAACGATGAAAACCAGGTCCCCCAATGATAATTTTTGCAAAATACCCAAATCATCGAAGAAATATTTTTGTAAAGAACATATTGCTTGTACATTTACGTAATAAAATGGGCCAAATTCAAATCAGACTCGTACACGGAGGGTTCCATACCAGATTGGGGTTTGTGTGTGAGGTACTCCCCCGATTTTACTGATTCCAACAAATGTGCAGCGCCTTTATCGGAAACTTATTGTGTCTAAATTTCAGTTCGAATTAGAACCTGAATTTCAATGGTGAGTTCGTATGAGAGGTACCCTTCCTAGTGGACCTATCAAACTGAAGTTTCTGATGTATTACTGGATCGTTTAGCTGCCATACAAACCAATATGTTTCTTGTATGGGGAATCCTTTAAGTTTTTGAAAATATATTAGTTTAAAACTACACATTCTGTGAAAATTTCAACTCTCTAGCTATTCATTTATTAGATATCCGAGGATAGACGGATGATCGGACAACGAAGTTTTAGTAGTAGGGTTCCGTTTTGCTACCCTTTGGGTACGGAACCCTAAAAAGACGAAGTTCACAAATTAGAACCACTGTATTTTTAAGAAATGTTCTAATAACTAGGCTTTGTTTTATGCATATAAAAAATGAGAACAAAATGTAATTGTAATTAATCGTTATTACGTTTTATTGTTTAAAATATTGAGTTACGTTTCTTTGCTTTTTTGGTTTGGACAGTTAACAATTTAACTGTTAAAATGGCAAACCATCACCGCTGTCTTATTGGTAAGAGTCCCAATTTAGCAATTTGGACCAAGCGTCCCTTAAAACTCTTCCCAATAAGCCTCTTTCAAATAAACTTATACATTCCGCATAGAATGACTTTTTAAAAAACTTGTGAGCTCACCACCTTCACCGATTAATTCAGTGAGTAGCTTATTTTTGTGAATAAGTTTTGTCAACTTTATGAGTCCATTGATGGTGCACAGCTGCTGGATACCTTAGGTGGAATGAAATATCTCACCACAAACTTTAAAGTAGGCCATCACTTGCTTGGTATACTTCAGCAAAATTGATTTAGCTTTCGTCTTTAATATCAGTCTAAGTTGATTTAAAAACTTTGAAATAAACGGTTTTCCATTTCATGATATTTAGCACAGTGTAAATATTTTTTTTCCTCTCTAGTTAGACTTGGAAACATCAGCATAAGTACATACTATCTTCCTCCTTCGATTTTGTGTTCTTTATGATGATTTTATTACTTCATAATGTTGAGCTAAACGGTTCTCATTAAGTTTTTCTAATATTTGAACTTCAGTTTCAATGTGTTTTTAACGTTCATTTGACATTTTAAATTATTATTATTATTGTAAGAACATGTTTCAAGTTCAAATTTCTGGACAACTGGAATTTGTTCGTATTCGATTTTGTGAACGCCTGCTGTAAACTCACTCATACATTTCATTAATTTTTAAAGTACTACTTTGTCTTTTGTAGGTGTAAATCTGTTAAATAAAATAATCAAATTTTCAATAAACAGGGTGTGTCATTTTTATTCAAATAAATTCGATGAATAATAAATACACAAATATTATATTGTAGAATATTCAATAATCGTGCTTAATGGTAAGTAAAGGTTTTTTTTTTTTTTTTTGTTTTTTCTTTTTCAAATTTTCATTAAAACACATTCATATAAAGCTTTGCATAAAAAATCTATAAAACTTGACATCGACACATAAATCGTCTGTCAGAAATCGTGTTGCAATCAATTGTCCCTCTTAAGTAGTCATAGATAGATCGTTAAATTTTATAATTCAAACACTTGGGCACCTCATATGAATGGATTTCATAGCATGTCCCATGAACGTGTTTGGAAATTTTCATTACTTTCATTCGAATCTGAAGAAACTAAATTAGTGGTAAGTTTTGTAAGTAGTTTTAACCGCGTGCGAGTACTTGAGATTGACACTTTGGTAATTAGGTAAATGTCTTTAATGTTTTAAACAAGTCAAGTTTACAAATTCAATATAACCAATTGTTTCAAAAGGTAGTCAGTCGTCAGTCGGTTATCTCTTGTGCATTATTAATTTTATGTTGAGAGAAAAGTTGCGTGGGAATTATTTTTTTGTTTTTGAAAATTTTTAAGTGAAATCATGTAACAAAAAAAAAAAAAATTGTATTTATCGAAAGTGCATAATTATGATTTTTTCCATTAATATTATTTATTATTCCTTTAATTTGAAATATATGTAAATTTTATGTAATTTTAAATCGAAATATGGAGGAAAAAACTTGATAAAAGTATTTTTAACAAAAAAAAAAAAAAAAGATTAAGCCATACGCTTTTCATAATATGAGGGTAAATCCATACCCATACCCATATTAGAAATGAAGAGTCAAGTTTACACTTTTCCCAATGTTTTTGTCATTTCTTTATTGTTGGGGAATAGAAAAAAGTCGCATGGAGCCAAGACAGGCAAATACACTGGGTGCCCCAGCAATTCGTAGTGCAGTTCATGCAATATGATTGTGACAATATTGAATTAATGTGCTAGTGCGTCACATGGGGACGTGTCTCCATCAATTTTGTAACGAATCGGTTGAATAATTCAATGTACCCCTTGATCGTTCTTCCTTGCAACAAAAAGTCATTGAGAATTATTCCCTCGAAATCTAAAAAAATTATGGCCATAACTTTCTTTGCTTTCTTCGGAGCAGATTCATCCCTTAAAGTCTATTGTTTTGGTTGTCGGTTGGTTTCTGAAAAATAATAGTGAATTCATGTTTCAACAAAGGTGACGAAGAGATGCAAAAACTTGTGCGAATTTCGCTTAAAGAGGTCGAAACACTGATCGACTTTGACAGCCGATTTTCTCAGTAACTTGGGACTTGGGCGCTCCTCGTTAAAAGCATATGGACGACCATGTATAAATTTGTTGAACCAATATTTTGCGGGTATCATAGATGGTAAAGGGTCCTCATGGACAGCATTCAACTCCACTTTAATATCTTCGTATATTTTTCATACAAAAATAAAAAGCGAATTACGGAGCGATATTGGTCTTTTTCCAAATATCACAAAAAAAATAAAACAAACCCAAATCCATATGATGCAACTGGCTGCCGGTTAAAAAGTAAACCAGAATCGTTTTGAAATTTAGTATAGCGTCGTGTGACAGATTGAAGTATGCGAAGGTAATACCAACTTCCATCAGCAACGCCACCTGTATTCAAATACGGGTACTTATTGATCTACCTTTGTAAACGAAAAAAATTTTCGGTAAGCCATTATAAATTTTAACAAACTGGGCGCCTCATTTTCATAACACATATTTCTAGTAAAATATTTAATATTTAATATCTATATTATTTATTGATTAAAACAATCAATTTTCTAAAAAAATTTATCTTTCGTTTGTCTTAAGTCCATGTCCTTTAACACAAAGGCAACATGATCATCTTTAATCTTTGATTTATTTATACTTTTCTATTTTAGGGATACAAAAAAAGGAAGCATATTAAATACCATTTCACCATTTTTTATTATTGTATTTCACTATCAAATATTAAGACCCGAATGAACTCCATTTGAGGAAGCAACCCGCATGTCACGACAATGCCATAAAGAGATCTACCCGCGACATGGCAGACAGAAAGACAGACAGACCAACAGACAGTGATGGTCAAAAACGTATGCATTACATTAAAATTTTATTGTTTAAGCATTATACATTTTTATGTACTTATTCATATATGTCCAACATTTTGTATTCACACCAAAATGGGGGATCCATTAATGATGGCGAAACGTGCACATGTTTGCGGTGTTGCAGTAAAGCAAACAAGAAAAACAAAACAAAAAATATAGAAATAATGATAAAGAATTTGTTAAATAAATTATATACAAAATGTTGCTTACAAAATGTTTGTTCGTTCGTTCGTTCGTTCAGTCGTTTGTCTGTTTGTTTGTTTGGTTAGTTAGCTCTGTGCGCTCGTTAAAGTTTTGTCTTTTATATTTTATTGTTATTTTTATTGGCTACTACTGTATTACTGAATTTATATTTTAACCCAAGGGATAAAATGAACGAAGGAAGTACGAGTAATCTATCTATGAAGAAGGATGGTTGTTGCACTGATGAATTGTCTTTGTCATTTAACAACTGCCTCCTAGCATCCACCAACCCACCCATCTATATTCTTGTCATACTGTCAACCATACATTTTATCTGTGGTTTGGATCGTCAACCACCCTGAAGTCTCTTCACTCACCCACTCACTCACTCACTCAGTCCAAAAGTCATTAAATACGTTTATGTGCGCTTAATTTTTATGACTGCATAAATACGCGTTACTGGCCAAAATAATTTCCTAGATTAGAATTAATTTGCCTCTTTAGGATTGTCAAATACACAATTTTTAGTACGGATAAGACTATAACAATTCAAATTACCAAAATAGGTAGTACATAAATGTAAAAGGTTTTTCTTTGATGAGCTTAATTACAATAAAAATATCTTTAGTGAAGCAACGCTTCAAAATACTCTTGAACTATCATAATACAAGTATAATAGTTACAATTTTATTACTCCACATGATTATGAATTATTTAAATTAAGTCCCAAGTTGAGTTTGCTAGCCTATCAAGAAAGAATTACTAAAGACTAATTGCTTAAAAGGAATCCGAAAAGAGAGCCAAGAGAAGATATTGGGTTCCTATGACCAATAAAGAATATGTAGCAGTCAAAACACTGTTTTACAATTGGACTTTTCCTCTGTGGTGGAGGTCATAAGTGGCCACTGCCTAATTGGTAGATAAGATACTAGGCGGGAGGTATTCACTGATGGAAAACAAACTGTAAAAACTGTAGGAATAAATAATAGTTGATATATTAATTGCTCTGCTCTATTCCAAGGCTTTCAAGAAATATATACACTACATACATAAGTTCTAGAGCTCTTTGAGACCTGGAAAAATTTTTTTTTTGTTTTTGTTCTTCTGCAAAGTGATTATTCAGCACATGTCTGGTCTGCTGAAATGTATGGTTTTATGGCAGAACAGCTTCTTCCACGGTGGCCGTTTCGGATCCATGTTGCCATTTTTGGTAACAGCTTTGGTAATACTATGTAGTGCTTCAGCTGTTGTAAGTCGAAAACTAAGCAGGTCTTACTTATCCTTTGTTATGTACAATTTCTCGACAAGCATTTCAGTATTCCATCCAAACATACCAACAAGGTAAGTATATAAAATGGAAATAAAATGGAATTGAAAGATTGATATTGATGACAGAAGTTTTATGTGATTCGTTAATAGCTCGGGTTGAGTCTTTACCGACCTATTCTCAAAATTATCACAAAAACAGCCTTTTGTGATTCTCGCTCAAGTTGAAAGCTGCACTGTTAAGAAAACTTTATGTTACATTTATTTTTTCATGAGTTCATTATCTTCTAAAATTTCCGCAGGCAACCAACAATCCATTTTACAGAGCGATAATAGGGCCCTAATTATTATTTTTTTTTTAATTTATCTGTGACTTCCTCATCATAAATTGTGTTAGTAAGAGCTTTGCGTGTGGTACCAAATTTTTCTTAAAAATTAATTATGATACTTTTGAGGCAATTTCCGATAATGCGACCAAAATTAAAGCAGGCAACTATGTAACCCATATCACACTGCATTATCAGCTACACTGCTACACTTTCTGCTGGTTACAACATTATCGACACCTTGGTTATGTGATTAACAAAGTTCATGGTATTATTTGTTCTGACATTTTCAACAATCATCCTCATATCTTAGTCGAATTAAAGAAAACCTTAATATACTTATAACATTTCTCATGAATCACTCTATCCGTTGGTGAAAACCTTAGGAAAATACGTTCCGTACTTTTTGAGTTTATCGCTTTCAGACAGACTGGGAGACTTTGTTTCATAATATTCGATACAATATAGGTGTCAGAGATAAGAAAAATTTATCGGTATGATAACTTTAAGATTATATTAGCCTTATTAAAGGTGAAATAAGATATTTTATAGACCAAAGAAAAACGAAAGAACTGGTGTCCTTAATTTGAATGTGATTTTAATTTGATGATCAACATATAAAATCCGATTTTGGATGGTCCCATTATGTGTACGTAATCGTATTGCAATTAATTGTCGCTCTTTGCTTATGCTTATGTTTATTTTTATGCTTATGTTTTTGTGCGATGATTTTGTTATTTTATTTTGTTGTTATTGTTTTTTTTTTCTTCTTGTTGTTGTTGCTGGTACATAGATATGTATATACATACATACATAATATATATACTTAAGCGTTTTATGCAGATACTTTAAGTGCTTCATTATCTTTATTTCTGCGTATTCACCCTCAAGCCACAAAAGTAACGCGTGCTTAATGCAAACAGCTCAAAAACGACAAACAACGAATGAACGAAAAAGCAAAGTCGAATAGGCAGACGACAGGCATAAAAATGGATAGATGGACGGACATATAGATGGATGGATGGATGGACAGATGGATGGACGATTCTTCGTCAACATCATCACGTAGTATTAGTATGAGAGTATGAGGAGTAGCAGCAGCAGCACATAGTCATTGTTGTTGTGTCTCATCTGCGTAGCTCTAAACCAAACCTCGAACAAAAGTTTAGCTTGTTTTTATGTTTCAGATACTTTTACAGAGCAAACGACAAGCGTGTTGTTGTCGTTGTTTGTGGCACACATAACAGAAAACTTAAAATATAAGAAAACAAAAAAAAACTTGAGACAACGAAAAAAAATATCAAAGCCAAACATGTTTTTTCTCGTTCACTTCTGTCTTTGTTGTTGTTGTTGTTGTTGTTGTTGTTGTTGTTGTTGTTGTTGTTGTTGTTGTTGTTGTTGAGCATCCATCCATCTATCCATATTTATATTTACGGCTTTGCAAGACCCACATTGCCCTCTTACTCACCACCTCTAGCACAACCATACACATGCTGAGATACACAATGCTGCTGCACCCAGTAACAATAACAACAGCAGCAACATCCACAACAACTTCGTTTCTCCAGTAACCGTTCCATGCTGATCCCACAAGCGGACCTTATATTTTGCAAGTATCTCGTGGTGATTTTTTTAATGCTTCATTTATGAAAAAAGAAATCACAAAATGAAATCTCTCCCGTATACAAAAGGCGCGGCAACGTGCAACACCACCATCACCAACAACAACAACAGCAACAACATCGACAACAACGGCAGCAATAACAACGACGACAGTCGACAGTTTGATCTCCACATCCTTCCACAACATGGAGCTACGAAAAGAGAAATCATACTACTACACTACTATGGTGAACCATAGGCCTCTGCTTACTTGCTTGCCTGCTGTACGGTAGCAAAAAATTTCGACAGTTATTTACGATTAGCACATAAGATACGACACACGACATGGGTCGAGAGACACATACATAGTTACATTCATGTGTGTATGTATGTGTCCATATACTATAACAATGAATCTGACTTCAACTCCGATTCAGACTCAAGACTGGACTGGACAGACAACTAACTCCATTGCTTACTTTATTTTTAACTTTGGTTGTCTTTACTTTTTCTGCTGCTGAATTTCTTTCAAAATTTTCTTTTTTTTTTTTTTCTCCATGCGATTGCCTGAGCCTCTACACGCATAGCCACGGGGCAATAAAGTTGTCGAAATATCGGTGAAATTATGGTTGTTGGTTGGACGCAGCAACACATCAACCAACCAACCAACCACATGCGACATTTTAAACCTAAAAGTAAAAAATTGTGGAGGGGAACCTTTATACAAATCTGTAGCAGAGACTTTTAAATGAAGTGAAACTAGTTAATTGGTACCATTTAAATAACAGAAATAGTAAGTATCTATCATGGTGAGATTATGAAATGCTTATGCCTAAAAAAAAAATAATAAAATAAAAAATAGGGGCAACCATAAACTAAATAAGACCAAACTAAATTTATAAACGACCCATTTGGAAATATGAACCCGCATAAAATTTCCTAGAAGTTTGAAAAATATTCATAATTTCTTATAATTGGAAATGGGATTGAAAATATCAAGAATTCTTTATTTATGAAACTAATTGTCACTTTCCCATGAAATATTGTAGAAATTATACTATGTACGTATGTTATTGCAAGAAAAAGCCTACTAATGTTTTTGTTGAACCGAAATCTTTCAAACATTTTTGTTGAAGCTTAAGCAAAAATTACACAATTAATCAATGTGAAAATGATTGAAAAATATGTTAAGGTAGCCAAAAATTGCATGCCTCTTTCGTAAAAGAACTGAGGTTAACTCGGACAAGTATCCATTTAATCGTCTTAGGTTTCTTTACTAAACATTTCGTTGCTATAAAAAAATCTAATATAAAATGCAAATAAGTCAAAAACTAGAGTAAATTTTCCTGTAATTTGCACTGTATTTTTATTTATTTTTTTTTTTCTTATTAGGCGTTAAGTCATTGCTGCTGGTGGCCCCGCATCATGTCTAACCAAGACCTACTTAATACAACCAACGACTTCCAATTGAGCTAATCAGTAATGATGCGTTGACGATTTGGATGGATAGGTCACACTTTACGCAATGATGCTGGTGAAGTGTGCAAGTCAGCACTCTGATGGAAGATTTGAGAAACTGGGTAAGACCACAAATATATTGGTGACGTTTGATGGACGCTGATTTGAGGAACTCCAATACCAATTGCAATGCTGTGAAACTTTTCGCACAAAATAGGAAAGATTTCAATTCTTTTGTTTCGGCTGCTCCAACCGGCAAAAGGAATTAAAATAATTTGTGCTCAAAATCTTCCTAATACTGCATTTACACACAGAGTTTCTCTTTCGACTCTACGGCAGAACTCTTTATCTATAACGACCCTCGTATTTTTCTTCTGCTTCTCTTATCTACAAACAAAAAATGGGAAAGAGAATTCTGCCGCAGAATTGCACCAGAATCGCTGTGTTTAATATACCGCTTCTGCACCTGACACATAATTTAGTTATCGCCAGTTTCTATTCAGAAATAGTTATGCTAAATTTTTATTGAGTATTTTGTATGTAGAGTTATTATATTATGGTCGTCGCCTCAGCCTTCTTAGAGGAACTGCATTGGGCCAAAGGACTGGCTAACCGGTTAATGTACCTGCTCAAATAAAAAAAATCCAATCTGATCTCCAGCAGTAGCATGATTAAGGTCATGATGTAGATTTAAGTTGCCAACAAACCAAACGCATCCAGTCGGAAGACGCAAGCGCTTGTTTTGCAGTGTCTGGACCCATTGGCGGTTTGATTTTGCAGCTATACTACAGATTTTTATATCATATAACCAAGGAGGTGCAACGGTTTGCTCGTACAGTATTCGTTTGTTGCCCAGTGTCAGCTTACTTTTACTGTTAAGAACCCAGAAGAGCTTTCTTAGTTTGGATCAAGTTTCAACTACCAAGGTGATATGGTCCGTTTTGTCGATGAGGAGCTCAATGTATTGCGTGTTGGTGCCTTGACGCATTCGTGTGCTACTAATGAAGCATACGTTGCTATATTTATCCTCGTTGAGCTTTATGTTCCATCTTTTAGCCCATTCCTTATAGTATGAAAGTCAAACAAATCAGCTTTCTATCTGACACTCTACAAAAAAAAAAAGGCATCTTATAGAAAAAAACTAACAACAGTGAACACTATATTCAAAAGCTTCTAGAGTTATCTGTAAATATCATGCAATCAATCTCCTGGAGAAAGTTTTCAGTTTGAGGAGAGGTTACTGTAGTTGCATCCATGAGTTCTTAAATCTATCAAAATCATCAACATTTAGGTGGCTTGGTCCAGCACAACATAATTCCTTAAGGCTCAGGGCAAACATTGCCACGCTCTTGAGAATATAAGAAGAATCTTCGCAGCTCTTATAATAATATAAGAAAATATTTGGTTGTTCGCAAAGAAAATATCAAAAATACGGAACAAAGTAATACAGCGATTGCTGTGGCTAAATCTTATTTGAAATTTATTTAAACATTCAGAAGATCTATGCTGAGATTAATATAATCCAAAATACATACATATTTACATATTGTATTATTTAGTTTGAATGTAGAAATATTTTCAATTATTCAAGCCCCCGCCTCACATCAACATCAAGTTTAATCTTAAAATTTTGATTGTAATTTATTGGTTACTTTCACTAAGCCAATAAACTTATCACTCAACAACAGAATACAGAATACCTACATAGCTGGAAACCCTCTAAGTATGTTATATATGGCAACCTGCATCCATACATCTATCTGATCTGATGATGACGGAGTCTTTTTGTTGATTCTTAAGTTTTCTTAATATTTTTTTTTTTTTGTTTTTTTCTTACTTCAATTGCTTCTTTGCATTTTATGAATATCCAAGACTCAAAGAGTGCGGAAATCTTTATTTTTTTATCATTAAGCATTATATGTACAATATTATTGATGTTGTTGTTGTTTATTTTATACTTCTTACTCATGTCAGCTTTTTGTTTAACGAAGAAATAAAAAACTTAATTTCATGCACAGCAGGGGAGCAACTTCTTGATTACGCGAAGCTGCTATAAGATAGGAAAAAAAAATCAAGATATAAGAAAGAAAATGGAGCTCAAATGAGTTGGCATTAATAACAACCAAACATCCAAGTAGCAACCATCCAACGAGACAAAAGAATATCAAAAGTAAAAGAGTCACTGGCAGTAAAAACTTAAAAGTAAAAAAAAAAACACAATAATAAAATTGTTTTTTTATGACAATCCAATTGGGATTAAAAATAAATACTTATGTATATACACAAATATCCATTCATTCAAGTAGACAAATAAATAGCAGACAGACGGATAAACAAACAGGCAGACAGATAGGCACAAAAACACCCAGTCATATTTTAAAAAAAAAATTATGCATATTGTAAGTGCTATTCGTATGTAGAATATGTAAACAAAACCAACAAACAGTTTTTAATTTATACTTAAATTATTTTAGATTTCAAGTGAACTCACGCCGAATAATAGTCCCCAAATAAATACATTTCAATGACAAAAATTCATAAACAATTTATGCAGTTTTAAAGAAGAATAATTAAAGTTGTTTACAATTATTTTTTTTTTGTCTCTTTTATTGTTATTTCCTCATTTTTGTTAATTTATTTATTGTTCTTTGAATTAAGACAATGTTATTCGTTCAGAGATCGCAGCTGGGGGGTGATGATCCAAAAGTAACATCAATTCAATCAAACCAACAATTTTTCTGCTTAAGAAGACAACTGTAATATTTAAAAAATATCTAAAAAATCATTCAGAACTCCTGCATTAGTAGTTTAGTGGTACGTCATGATTTGTACGATTCATCGAGATCTTCAGTTTCCGTTCTTAATAAAAGGAACAGAGAGATTTAGTCGACAACATACAGTAAAACTTAAGGCTTTTTATTTAATTTACTAGCGGAGTTCACGGCTTCGCTCAGGGAGATGAATATAAGATTATGTGTTTGTTGAAATTACTTGAATTACTCACTCTCCACTTTATATTTTTATTCACTCACTACAAGAAACTTCACTGGTAAGAAACTGACATTCGAACGATCTTGCTTTATATATCCCATGTTTTGAATGATCCACAATGTTCCAGAGCAACATTCGAGAATGTTGTGGAATGATCCACAATGATTTGAGATGTTCGGGGATGCTTTGAAATGTTATGGAATGCTCTTGAATACTCTCCAATGTTCTGGATTGTTCCAAAACTTTCTAGAGGACAGAACTTTCAACTCTTATATCAACAAAAACACGCCCTTCAGGTAAAAATGGATTCTTCTTCATGAAGAGGGGATATAGGGCGAGCACACCAATATATGTAACTCCCTTGATAGTACCGGGATGCATTTCTGAGTTTAAAGGCAGGCACATTGTACACTTTCTTTTATAACATACAAGTATGTATTTTCATTTTATAGATTCTAATAAGTACACCTGCCCACTCAAGAACCATCAACCATATACTGAATTAAAGATAGTTCTCACCTACGTTAATGGCATAGATCTCAATTTATAACTTAAACTATAACGGGATAACCCTAATAATTAAAGTGTACGTACATTATACTCGGCTTTTCTGATAATGAATAGAATTCTGACAACTGTAGTATTCCTCACACATACAAAATTTCTAATGTTTTTTGTACGAAAATTTTCACACTATAAGTGTCTGACTCGTATTCAACAACTATGCAAATTTCAAGATCCTAAGATTTCTGAACCGTATAGCTCCCATACAAACTCCGAGCAAAGCACGGTCGCCTGATTCTTTTCAATAAATAACCTTAAACATATACAGGAGAAGTATTCGTTAGAACTGCATATATATTGCCATGTGAACAACGATTCCATCTGACACTTCCCCTGGATTTGTCATGTAAAAAAAAACTTAATTTATTAAAATACATTCTTACTTGTATATTTTCTGTAAATCAATTGTAACTCAGTTAAATTGGGAAACATTTATCTTTTGGACAAACTTGCCAAATCATAACAAATTCGCAAAGTATTCAGGCCTCAGTTTCAGTGGTTTAACCTACTCATATGATGCTGAACCTTGCATTCTACTCATTTTTTTTTCGCGCTTCAGACTCAGATGGCCTTCACCATTCTGTTGCTGCCAAGCAAGAATCGATTCTTTGTTGAATCGACCATTGAATCGGACAACAACCACATGGAAAAAAGTCAGTTATTGTTGTAAAATGTGGATCGATTCTGGTAGATTCAACAATGGAATCGGAAACAGGGCTAGCAAATTTTGATTAATATTTGAACAATCTTAAAGAAAGTCATAACTCACTTCATTCTAAGAACTGCATTTAAATTTATATAAATAAATTGAGCCTTTTTATTGAATGTATTTTGATAAACAACATAATTTACAGAATATCAATAATTTTTTATTTCCCCCAAGCTAAACAGTGTATATAGTGTAGTATAATGGTCACCGTGGCCGATTGTTTTGCAAATTCTTTTATTCCCTTTTCAGTAGTAACGTACGCTCTCGAGCGTTTAAATAGACAAACGAACATGTTTGAACAAACGAAAATAAATATGTCGGAGAGTGGCTCTCAAACCGACAGAAGCAAAATGGAAATCGTGCGCTAACATCGACAAACTTCGGGAAATACGTGCGCATGACGACAGTTTGCTAGTGACTTTAGACGTTTGTAAACGTCTAAACGCAGTTCACTTGTGTGTTCGCTGAATTTGAGAAAACTGCTTACCACCAAAAATAAAAAATAATTAAGATAGAAAAAACAATAAATATGGAACTAGAGTGGACCAAGTCAATCATAATAAAATTAATTAACGAGTATAAACGTCATGACTGCCTCTGGAATAAAGCAAATTTCGAATATAGAAATACACCTTCGAAACAAAATGCATGGAGACAAATCGCAGCAACCTTTGACTGTTCTTACTTTGAAGTAAGGAAAAAAATGAAATCGGTATTGACTTCGTTTCGTCGCGAACGACGTACATACCGTCGTCATCTTAAGGAATCGGATCAAGAATTTCAGTCACCGTGGTTTGCATTTAAGCATATGAAATTTCTACTTGATGCAAAATGCAAAGAGGTAAGTTCAATTGAAAAACAAAAACTCTCCAATACATTACCATCTATGCGAATTGATTTACTATAAAAATTATAAATGAAGAATTTCAGCAAAATGTTTGTCTGGGGGTGATACGATCCAGCAATCCTAGGGTCTTGAAATTTATAAGACTGTTGAATATGGGTCAGGCACTTATAGTATCCAAATTTCAGTTCGATATTACAACACAAATTAAAATTTTGGTTTGTATGGGAATTATCTGTCGTAGGAGTCCATGTTAAATGTTTCAGACAGCATATACAGCTGTCAGCATGGCCGACTATGTTACAATTCATTTTATTTTTCTGTACCATGATACTGTACTCTACACTGTCGAACGCTTTCAAATGTCTGACTGTAGAAGCAAACGAACATGTTTGATGCTCTTTGAACAAAAGAACATAACGACAACAACAAAACAAATTTATTCGTCAAGAGGGATGAACTTTGGGTATTTGGTTCGCATAACGATAGTTGTTTAGTTGAAACTGTACGTTTTAAATTTATTAAAGAATATGAGGCTTATCTCTCGAATGCAAAGCATTTCTAATATTCGAATTGCAACTCAAAAAAAGTAGCATGGAAGAACACATTCACACATTCACATTCAATTGTAACATCAATGATATAAAATGAAAACTGAAATCATT
The DNA here is from genome assembly GCA_037043295.1 of Amiota minor. Classification (NCBI taxonomy): domain Eukaryota; kingdom Metazoa; phylum Arthropoda; class Insecta; order Diptera; family Drosophilidae; genus Amiota; species Amiota minor. Next base: position 2,331,879 of record JBAMAW010001063.1, read on the forward strand.
GATGACACAATATCGGGGGGAGCGACATTAAGTCCAACAATATTTTGAACTAACGGGAAAAAAAATTTCTTTAATGCGTAAATACGATGAGGTAAATAGAATTCAGTAAAAAGAAAATTAAGAAATATATAAACAACAGCAAAAGGGAAAAAGAGTAATTTTACCCCGATATAATATTCTCATGTTAAAACACATTTGCCCGACTCCTGAAAATATTTTCTTACAAAAAGAGTATTACGTTGTCATCATGATCGAATATTTTGCATTTTCTTTTGTTACTCCTCTCTCTCTCACTATTTTAACGAACGCTTCCTAATGTATGGAACAAACATGAACGAACATGTTTGCTGCTTCTTGAATAGAATATGAGAGAATATGAGAGAAGCAACACACGAATATCAACGAAGACTAGGTAAATCGCTCTCATGGCAACAGTTTGGTTGTGTCTTTGTTCGCTTGTAAACGTCAGTCACATGAGTTTGACAAAATTCCATAAATTGATTACAAAAACAAACAAAAAAAATAGAAACGTGTAAAGCAATTAAATTCAGAAAATGAGTTGCAGCCATATTGAAATAGAGTGGACGAACTCACTGACAATTAAGTTGATTGAAAAATATAAAGAATTTCCTTGTCTCTGGAAGCCTATAAACTGTGACTATAAAAATTTCACTTTGAAAAAAGAAGCGTGGGAGAAAATAGCCGAGTCTTTCGGATCTAGCGTCTGTAAAATAAAGAAAAAAATGAATTCGCTGTTGACGTGTTTTCGGCGCGAACGGCGTACATACAAGCGCGTTTTAGAACAAAAAGGAGAGGAATTTACCTCAACGTGGTTTGCATACAAGCATCTGCACTTTTTACTTAATAAATTTGAGAACATTGATGAGGTAAATAGTAGAAGGGTAATGACGGGTATAAGTCGATTTATTGTAAATATCCTAAGTACATTACGATATGTCAAGGTATTCGGGTTAAGGAAACAATGGTCCGAACTTATCAAGGATGGAGAATACTTAGATTTGCAAAATATTTCAACTAATTTTAACAAATTATATTTTAATGAAATTTATTAATAATAGAAAATTTCTATAATTTCTAGACCGAAAGCGTGACAATAATCGAGGAAGATAAATCAAAATTACGTGTCATTAATGAAGCGGAAAGGTCACCAACAATTGACTTAAAGAAAAAAAAACCCCCAACCCACATAAAGAAGACCTCAAAGAGAAAAATTGATGTAAATTATCTGGTGCCACCGTCTTCAAAAGTCGCTAAAATATCAAATAGTTTTACCACACCAAAAACTGACGACAGCCGTCTGACTGAGGTCCACAAAATGGTAAAGTCTGTTTTCAATAGACACGATGAATGTAGTGCCTATGGTGAACACATTGCCTGGAAAATGCGACAGTATTCAAAACAAACGCGAAACATACTCCAACATCACATTAACAACTTAGTCTTTCAGGCTGATATGGGCCAATTTGATGATGCTGATGATAAGGAGAGCGAGGAAACAAGTGAAGATGAAGATAGTGAAATATCAGATGTAGTAGAAGTTAAGGAAGAAACTATTGTTGATAATGATTTATAAGTGAAATGTCAACTGTAAAATTATGAAAAAATTTCTGCAAAGAAGTAAATTTAATTAAACTTTTGCTCAAATTTTCAATACTTTAAAGATGATAATTTTTAAATCCAGATAACTTTCAATCTATCTGGATTTATTATAGATTTATTTTATTTTCTGTACGAGTATAGTGTCGAACGCTTTCAAATGTCTGAAAAGAAAAACGAACATGTTTGATACTCTTTAAACAAAGAAATTCACGAGCAAACCAACATAACGGCAACAACAAAACGAGTTCGGCAAAATGAAAGAACTTCGGGTAGTTGGTTCGCATGTCACACAGTTTAGTTGTGACTTTGTACGTTTTTAAACGTCACTCATAAATGTTCCGTAAATTGATTTAAAGTGTGAACAAGAAATCCAAGTAAGAACGATAACAAAACATTCAAATGGAAATAGAGTGGACAAAAGCACTGGTATTAAAATTTATGAAAGAGTATGAGGCTCACCCTTGCCTGTGGAATGCAAAACATTTGGAATATACGAATCTCAACGCAAAAAAAGTAGCTTGGGAGAAAATCGCCGACACACTCAATTGTAGCATCAATGAAGTGAAGCGAAAAATGAATACGCTGATGACACAATTTCGCCGGGAGCGACGTTTAGCCAAACAATATTTTGCACAAACGGGAGAAAAATTTAAATCAACATGGTTTGCATTTAATCATATGAAGTTTTTACTTCATAAATACAATGAGGTAAATAGAAAATAAAAATCGTCCAAGTGCGGGTCAGTCTCGTACACGGAGGGTTCCATAACAGATTGGGTTTGTATGGGAAGTACCCCCTCTAGTTGGCCCATTTGGTTGATTCCGACAAATGTACAGCGCCTATATTAAAAATTTATAGTGTCTAAATTTCAGTTCAATAGTCCAAAAACAAAAAAGGTTTTCTAGTAAGAACCTGAATTTTAATGGGGGTTGTAAGGGAGATACTCTCCCTAGTGGTCCGATCAATCTGAAATTTCGATAGCATAAGTTTCTGATGTATGTACATCCACCAACCATCTAAATTTGAACATCGTAGGATTATGGGATCGTATAGCTGCCATACAAACCAATATGTTTCTTGTATGGGGACCACTTTAAAAATATTGAGAAAAAGATTACAATAATAGAGTGGGATGAACTCACTGATAATTAAGTTGATTGAAAAATATAAAGAGTTTCCTTGCCTGTGGAATCGTGCACAGAGTCGTGGAAGAAAATAGCTGAGACTTTCGGTTGTAGCCAGTGAGATAGAGAAAAAATTGAGTTCGCTGATGACGTCATTTCGCCGTGAATGGCTTATATACAAGCGCATTTTAGAACAAAAATGAGAGGAATTTCACTCATCTTGGTTTGCATTCAAGCAAAGGTAAAAACAAGGGTAATGATGGGTATAAGCCATTTTACTGTAAATATTATACACTATGTCAAGTTAGTTGGTAATCGTTGAACTAATGATCTGAACTGAACAAGGTCAGAGGGAGAAGTAGTAGATTATTATCATGATATACTTAGATTCGCAAAATATTTCAACTAATTTTAACAAAGTGTATTTTAATAAATTTTTTTAATAAAAGAAACTTTCTGTCACTTTTAGAAAGACCACGTTCCAATGAGAATAATCCGTAAAGTAAAATCAAAATTTCGTGTGATAAATGAACCCTTAAAGAAAACACCCATTACAACCTCCATCAAAAAGGCCACAAAGAGAAAAAATGATGTAAATTATCTGGTGCCACCGTCATCAAAAGTCGCTAAAATATCAAATGGTATTACGGCACCAAAAACTAACGACAGCCGTCTTACTGAGGTCCACAAAATGGTAAAGTCTGTTTTCATTAGGCACGATGAATGTAGTGCCTATGGTGAGCACATTGCCTGGAAAATGCGACAGTATTCAAAACAAACGCGAAACATACTCCAACATCACATTAACAACTTAGTCTTTCAGGCCGATATGGGCCAATTTGATGGTGCTGATGATAATGAGAACATGGAAACAAATGAAGATGAAATAGTGAAATTTCAGATGTAGCAGAAGTTAAGGAAGAAACTAGTGTTGATAATGATTTATAAGTGAAATGTGAACTGTAATTACCTATGTATAATAAAATTAATTTATTTAGTTAAACTATTGCTTCATAGATGATTATGATGATGTTGATCTATCCAGGTAAATTTCAATCAATTTTCGGAAAATGATTTATAAGAACAAATGTTAGGTCATGGCGACTTGGAATCTTAAAACTATGTTTTGATGAAAACGTTTAGAAATTATATACCCATAGACGCCCATTTTTCAAGCGACTGAAGTCACGTTTGCATTGCTTTAGAATTCGAAACCGATTTTGGGAGTCTCTTTTTGTGTTGATATTTATGATTGGACCTAACATATACGTATGTAGACCTTTGCTTTCTTAAAAATATTAATACCAACCATTGTACTTGCAAGTTTATCTAATAACCTCGAACGATATTGATTATTCTTACGGCATGCGTAACATTCTATTCACAAAGAATTTAAAGAAAAAATATCAAAGCCACAATTTTAAATAATTAATTAACATGTGCAGAAAATTACAATATAGCACACCCAATAATTGTGACAACCCTTTTTACTAACTCTTTAAACAATCAGAGAATGACCTCTCACCTCTCATACCCCTTTGTTTATTCCCAGGGAGCTCACCTGCTGTGTTGCATACAAATAACTCGAGCCAAGGAACAAACAATTGCACATTTGTCAAAGTGACAATGGAGAAAGAAAAATAGCAGCAGGTGGGTTTAACTATAGGTATATTCCTATTGTTATTGTTGCCGCCCAGGTGGGTGGCATGACAAAGAGAGTCGGGCCTGGGCGGGGCGTTTCATTGGATGCGATGTGAATGAACGCGTAAGGTGCGAGTCAAGTCGATCTGATACAAGCCATGCCATGCCTTGCCATGCAGAGTGGTAAGTAAAGTGCGATTGTGTGAGGAGGCTCTGGGTCTACTCGTATAGTTGCATAGTCGTCGTTAGCCGTTGCCGCATTGCGTTGCATGCAATTATTTATTTAGTTATAAAAAGTTGAAAAAAGAAGACTCATCGAAACGAAAACACAATAGTAAAAGGCATTTAATTATAATTATCTTTATTGCGTTGCCAGAGAAAATTGCAAAACTAGAAAACTCAAATAACAAAACACCCGGACAGGTAAAACGGCATACACAAAGTGACTGGTAGACAGACAGAAAGACAGACAGACGGACAGAGAGCGTAGACGACAACAAGCATGAACTGCAACAACTGACGCCCACACTTTAGGTGCTGAACACGCAACAGGACGCGCAGCTCGTTAAAATTTATACCGATATTTGTTTTGTATTCTAAATAATTCAAGACTTAACTATAATTGTGCATATTTCATTGAAATTCTAACAACACAAATAGTTTTCTGCTTCTTCCATTTTTCAACTGACATGACAAATCCACATTATGACGAACGATTTTGTAAACGATCGATCGATAATAATGAATGAAAAATGAATGGAAATTGTAAAGTTGCCAATTTGCCAAACAGGATTGCGATTGCATTGGTGTGGAATGATCAATTGAAGAAATAGAAAAACAAACAAATTATGCAATTATGATTTGACATAATGATAAATTTTACCACTGAACCCTCTATTCTTTTATTTGGGGGGAAAAAATGAAAGAGGAAATTTGTTGTTAATGTAGATTCAGTCAAACACTTTTTCAAAACAAAGAAATCACTCAATTTATATATCCTAAGGGTGACTCCTCACAACATATAAAAGATTCTTAAATTTGATGTGAATTTACTCTTAAAAGTGAAAGCTTAGTTGATAAAATAAAAGGGAAACGCATCTTGACTTAATAATGAAGAAGAGGCTACCCTTATCCAAACAAGTCATGTTTATAAGCTACCCTGATAGATGATCTAAATACAATATATAAAGTTTGTAACAGGCACAAGGAGACAAAAAAAGACCACATAAAGTATATATATTCTTGATTAGACGGATTACTTAATTGGGGCCTCCTACACAAACCACCCATTTCATTTCAGGTTCTTATTAAAAAAAAACTTTTTTTGTTTTTTGACCTACTGAATTAATATTTAAACACTACAAGTTTCTTATCAATTTCACGAAATACGTAAATTTCAAGACCCTAGAATTACTGGATCGTATAGATCCCATACAAACCAAACCCAAATTTAGGTTTTTATTAGAAATACTTTTTATGGTTCCGTACCAAAAGGGTACCAAACGGAACGCTATTGCAGAGACTTCGTTGTCCTTCCGTCCTCGGATTATATCTCATGAACCGTAATAGCTAGTTTCAAATTTCACAGAATGTGTATTTCTTTCCGGGAATCAGCAACAAATACCAAAACTATTTTTCAAAAACTTAAAGGGGTCCCCATACAAGAAAAAATACTATCGAAATTTCAGTTTTTTCGGACCTCTAGGAGAGTACCTCCCATACAAACCCACCATTAAAATTCAGGTTCTTATTAGAAAAATGTCTTTGTTTTTTTGTCCTATCGAACTGAAATTTAGACCCTATAACTTTTCGATATGGGCATCTGTTGGAATCAGCAAAATCGGCCAACTAGGGGGTACCGCCCAAAAAAAACTTTTTTGTTTCTTGGACTATTGAACAGAAATTTAGACACAATAAGCTTTTAATATAGGCACGGCATATTTGTTGGAGTCGGTCAAATCGGACCACTAGGGTGAGTAAGTACCTCCCACAGGAAGTCTGACTCGCACTTGGTGCAATTTTTTATTTGTTTTTTAATTTTTTGTGTTATCGACCTGAAATTTGAACAGTACAAGTTTCTGACCCATATTCAACAATCATGCAGATTTCAAGACCCTGGGATTACTGGATCGTAAAGCTCCCATACCAATATTTCGGTCTCTGTATTGAAATGCTGTATGTCTACTGACTATACCCTAAACATAAGTCAAACCAATAATCAAATATTTCTGAATGCTCTATCACAAGGCGTAGAGAAAAACTTTTTCTAGGGGATACGTGAAGACATAGGCAAAGTCAAACTCCTTTTTACTTGTTTAAATTATCAAACTGAAATTTGGCTGTACAACTAAGCGCCTGACCCCACTTTTACACCAACTTGGTCGCCTGGTATTACAATATTAACTAACATGTCCAAGTAGAAGTTTTGCTTGTCTGTCACTAAACTTTATATGGATCATTTTCCTTTCTTCTATTTAACTGACTGTAAACTATAAACACTTTATGCAAAGATAATTTGAAAAAGTGACCTTTATTATAAAAATATGGTTTCTTTTGAAATTGAACAGTTCCAATTTCTGAACATTTACAAAGCATTTTGACAATAAAACCTTCGATACAATGTCAAGAATTAATATCAAATCAATTATTTTCTCAATCTTACGACGACGACGAAATACGTATGTACTATCAATGTGACCTTTAGGTTAATTACCATAGTACAAGACACCTTACTTACATGTATTATTACAGTTAATTAAATGAAAAGGTTGAACTAATTTAACATGGTGTTTATGGTCTTGCATGCCACTATTAACATGTGTGTACGATTATTGTTTTGAATTCCTTCTTTTCTTCTCTTACCAAATAATATTTCTGACATTTTTCCTTTTTGCCATTTGTGGGTTTTTTGACTTTTTGCTGCTGTCCATCGAAGGAAATGCCACAAACATTTGAGACAAGAAAAATGGAAAACATGAAAATGTGGAAATGTGGCGGAAAAACTTACAAAGTAAAGCCTTATAATATATGCATAAATGCCACGCAAAGGTATCAAGTCTGAAACAGAAGTGAGTAGGCAGAGTCATCGGTAAGAACGCAACTTTGGCTAATATTAAACGCACTTCCTTCTGCTTGAGGGATAAATAATGGAAAAAGAAAGGAAAAATAATAAAAATCGGCCAAGTGTGAGTTAGAGTCGCACAAGGAGGGTTCCGTACCAAGTTAGGGTTTGTTTTTCCTGACACTAGAGTTATTGGAACGTATAGCTCACATACAAACCCATATGTTTCTTGTTGTGAACATTTCTAACTATTATGAAGATGGACAGACGGATAATGAAGTCTTAGAAATAGGGTTCCCTTTGGTACCCTTTGTGTCCGGAACCCTAAAAAAAAAAGTGAAATTCTTGGTTTGAACACGTTAAATTTTATTTTTATGGCTTTTGTTTTTTCTTTAATTGAACGGACATTTTGCGTGTTCCAAAGTATACAAAATCAAAAGCAAAGAAATGAAAATAAAAGAAAGGAGAAAGAAATGAATTTTCCTGTTGTTTTTATTATTGTTGTAAATAATGGCAAATAATTCTAATTGCGTGAGGCTTTGGCACAAAATCAAATATCGTCATAAACGACATTGCAACTGGCAAAGAATGAGAATTGAAAAAATCAAATTACTGAAAAGGAACGCACAAGAATTGTATTAACGGTAGCAGTGAAACATTTAACACCCTTCATCCTCACAAGAAATCAAACCAAGAACCAAAAATGTTGCCATGAAGTTGAGTAATGAAATTAGAAATATTGTAGTACAATTTATTATGACTCTCTCATATAAAATCAATAAAATCAATGAAGGCAATTTGGAAAATCATTAGAATTTTGAAAGTCCTCAAAAAAGTCAGACGAAGTTAAGTAGCGGTGAAGGCGTAGGAAGTCTTGGGTTACTTTAAAGAGAAAATATTTAAAAAAAATATAAAATTGAAATAAAATTAATTAAGGTTAAAAATTTCTGATTTTGAATAATTTGGGCTTGTAGTTTATTGAAGTGAGCGGAGGATCTGTTAGTAATTCACGAAGAAATGAGACGAAATTGAAGAATCGATAGATGTTCTAGGGTAGAAAATTATATAGAACCTACAAGGCGTTTGAACTCTTCCTAGAATTTGGACTTGTATTTAATTTACAACTTGTTCTCAATCCGTGACACCTGATTCTTCTTCTTCCTGCTTCTTTTCTTTAATCGGCGGAAGATCTTCCAGGCCTTGGGTTCCCTTAGGATTTACAAGCAACAATTGGCTGTATTGCCACCATAAATAAACTGTTCCTGAAGAAAAGCTTCATTTTATCTGTAACAAACCTTCACAGCAAGTAAATAAGCCAATCAATACGAACTACTCAGAAAATTCGTTTAATAAAAGTTGCATGCAACGGACGACTACTTCAATGCGACCACATCCTCAGTGCAATCACGATGATGATGCGATGATGATGACGACAATGTGCGTGCAAAAAACGCATTAATTATGAATTTATTTTGTTGCGAGAATGTTGTTGGATGGTGTTGTTGTACCAACAGCTTGCAGCAGAAGCAATCCAACAACAACAGCAACAGCAGTTTATGCAACGCATGAATGTTGCATGCAACAGTTATATGACAGCAAGCAAGCAAGCGATCGAAAGACCAACCGATTCGATCAATGATATAAGCATGACAAGGGGCTAGCTAAGCTGAGTTGAGGTAAAGGCCTTGTTGAGTTGAGTTGAGTTGAGTTGTTGAATTGAGTTGAGGCAATGGACTTGCACTCAATTTCCTCATTGCCTGAAGAAAACAAACAACTTATAACAAGAGTTGCAAAGGCTTTATTATTAATTAGAAATATACGAGGAGTATGTACATACGTACGTACACTGTGTATGTCATTGTATCTACGCACTTGATTGCGGCATTTAATTAAAGCAACAATTACAGCAACAGTAACAACAAAGACAATTCTGTGCCACCAATAAGTAAGGCAAAGCCAGCCAGGCAGGCAGGCAACAACAACTAAATGTTGTCGAGATATTTATGCGCAACACTTGACAGATTTATTTATTTAATTTGCAGTAGCAGCAGCAACAACAAATAACAAATCCACATCCACAACATAATGAAAGATACAACTTCAAGATAGTTTTTGGTTTAGGTTAACGGGGGCGATCTCTGAAGCATTTGGATTGGTTCACTTATGTTGTTGCTGCGAATATTAGTGGTGCGAAGTTGCATGCATGACATTTTGTTTGTTAATATGTTGCAACAAATTTCAAATTAAATACATTTCTTTTTTCATCTTTTCCATTTTTCGTTGTTACAATATTTCAGTAGCAAATTCCAAGAAAGATACTTTTTCATCTTCTCCTTCTGTTGGTTGCTGTGTAATGCGATTCGGTTCAGCTCTATTGCTCTTACTATGCTGTTGCAAGCAGCTGCATAAATCATATTAAGATGTGTACATTTGTTTGTACTTGCCACCACATGTCGGTCGTGTATGTTGAAGTAGTGACACTTGCTTCTTCACACACTCACTCACTCACTCACTCACTTACTCATCTATTTGTGCCCTTTTAGACGGCATTCCACCACAACTCCTACACATCCCACAAAAAAAAAAAAAAAAAAAAAAAACCTCGATCAATCCACCCGGGGAGTTTATTCCCGAAACACATTGATTTATTGTCGTTTCTAGTAATGTGATTACCATCCATATAATGCCACAGAAATATACTAAAGAATTTTTGTGTTCCGAGTTGCCAAATTTGGTTTACAACCGAAAACATTTCCATTTCCATGAGTTTTTCATTTACTATGAGCATTTCTTCATTATCTTCCTAAAGCATTCTAATTAAAATCGAGTTGACAAAATGTGTGCAAGTGATTAATGGCATTACGAAATTGAAATATTTATCTACTAGTTTTCATTCTCTACTACAATACTTAAAATGAATAAACACACAAACGTATGTTTGATCTGCCAATAGACGCAAATTTATGGAATGAGGTCAATTTTATAATTAAAAGTCAAAGTTGATTAAAAATCATTGTTGTTCCATTTATTTAATTTTATTTTATTTTTTTTTCTTTTTAAATCTATAAAAATCTGGATTATTCTATTGAATTTTAATTTAAAGTCAAGTCATCAAGTCATTTGAAGTCAATTTGTGAAAAAAATAAAATAAAATGTTTCAGAAAATCTTTATAAGTTTAAGTTAAATGTTTAACTTGTTAACAGAGTCTTCTCGTTATTTATATGGAATCTTATTTTTAAGTCTAAATAATAATAATTTTTTTTTTTTTCTAAGACATCACCCAAAAAGTCCCAACTGTCACATAGATCAGGGTCTATTAAAACGAATTCTCATGATTTTTTTTGAAAATTACAGTTTTCAAATGATTTTTGATATTGTATAATTTTTGTTCATTGAAATAAAGTTAAGAATGCGGACTTCTTTGGAAGTTGTCATACTCTTCACGCACTCCTAATAAAAAGGTTTTGCTTACGCTACTGTGATTCAGCATATAGAGTCAGTAAATATTTCAACACTGAGACCGAAATATTTGTATAGGAGCTATACAATCCAATAATCTTAGTGACTTGAAATTTATATGGTTGGTGAATATGGATTAGGCACTAGTAGTATTCGAATTTCTGTTTAAAAGAACCCGAATTTGAATTTGGGTTTGTATGGCAGCTATACCATCCAATAATCTTACGAGTCTTGAAATTTATATATTTGGTGAATATGGGTGAGGCACTTATAGTGTGCACATTTCAATTTGACAGTGCGAAAAGCAAAAAGTTTTTCTAATAAGAACCTAAATTTTAATGCAGGTTTGTATGGAGGGTCCCACCCTAGTGGTCTGATTAACCTGAAAGTTGGACATCATGAGTTTCTAATTCACTATCACAAACCATATAAATTCCAAGACCCCACGGTTACTAGATCGTATAGCTCTCATACAATTCATCATATTCTTGTAATAATTTATACGACGGTCTGCAATCTTCTTGTTTTCTTGATTGATTTGGCAAATTCTCCAACACAAAACCACAACTAGAAATCAGACTTAATGACTCGACTTTGACAGTCGTTTTGTATTCTAAGCAATTTGTATTGTTTTTTATAGTATATATTTTCATAAAAGCGTTGAGACTAATAGTTAAAATAATTACAAGTTCTGTATAAAACTAACAAAATGATTTAGCTTACTATAGAAATATGGTTGGATAAAATATGATACCACAGACGACTATTTGCCATGGGAGCAACTTTACCAAGAAGCCTGGCAACCCAATGTGATGCCCAGTTGGGACTGGATTTAGGTTTAGAGAGATAAAAATAAAGTAAAATTGATTTGCATGTAGTAAAAAAATTAATAAAATTTCATAGTATTAAACAATCTTAAATTATACTTAGTTAATAATATTAAAACCCTACAATTACCGATTTCCTGACCCTGGACACCCAAAACAAGAAAAAAAAAACAAAAAACAAAAGAAAAAAGAAATAAAACCCTTTCAGTTTTCTACTTTTATCGTTTCGACTAATTTGTGAAAAGTCGTCATTAAACCCTTTAGGCGGCGGTGGCGGCGTTGACTATCAGATAATATTTAATTGCCATAATTAATTTTAACATAATTTCGAACAAAAAAAACAAAAACAATAAATAAACGACTACTGTATGCTTTATATGGTAGAAAGATGGGTAGATAGATAGATAGATATATATTAGATATACAAACATATAAATTTTCCACTCTGTTTTTTTTTTTTTTTTTTTTGTTATTATTATTTCTGTATTATTGTTTGCCTTTTCCTGTAGTATGAATATCGTTCGAATGCGTTAATTAACATAATTTCATAATATACAATACAATATATTCAAATGGAGAAGATATACTAGACTACATACTATTGTTCGATATAGGTATGTAATACTGCTTACACGAAGATCAAAGATAATAGTAACATAATAGTAAATAATACAAATTGAAAGTCTAGTAGTAGACTAGTAAATTTGGGGCGAGAGAGAGACCGTCATAGTCATAGTTAAAATTAAGATGGATGAATATTTGAATTCGATTACAGATCAATATCGGCGGCATCCGGTTAATAGTTACTAATACCACCAAGTTGGAGTGACAGATAATGACGAATGATGATATAGTATACAATAGTATGGGTATGTGATATGTGTGAGTTAAGAGAAATTGAGAGAGTTGAGAAACAAAAGGGAGAATGGGTGTCATAGCGTTGATTAAATAGTAGCCACGGCTACTGAACTTGTTCATTCTTTCCCTTTGAGGTCTAACGCATTTTGAGGTCTATTAACACACACATTGATTGAGGCTTGTCTCATACGAGTATGTGATCTAAGAAGATTTTTTCCATACTTAATTTTTTAATTTGATTCTCAGGTAAAAATTATAACATTCCTTCTATAAAATAAATACAAAAAAAAAAAAAAAAAGAAAGGAAAGGAAAGGAGTGGTCAAATTTTGTTGACGCTCCCAAAAAAAAAAGTCAATTTTATTGGGTGTATGCATATGATTCCGCCCTTTTTTGTGAAAACAAAACAAATTTGCTTGTTTAGAAAAAGGAAAATTTATTTATTCAAAGTATGCCCCATCTGCAGCTACAACCTTTGCCCATCTTTCAGGCAATTTACGGATTCCTTGCATAAAGAAGTCCTGGTCTTTTGAGGCAATCCAATTATGAAGCCAAATTTTGATATCTTCATAAGAAGTGAATCGCTCTCCCGTAAGATCAGACTGCATCCTTCGAAATAAATGAAAATCTGAAGGGGCTATATCTGGTGAATATGGCGGGTGGGGTAGCACTTCCCAGTCTTGTCCATTTAAATATGTTTTCACAACATTTGCCGTATGCGGTCTGGCGTTGTCATGTTGAAGAATTAATTTGTCATGCCTATTCACCCATTCCGGTCGTTTTTCTTCTATAGCTACCTTCAACCGCATTAGTTGTCGTCTGTAAACATCGCCAGTGATAGTATCAGACGGTTTCAGCAACTCATAGTGCACAACACCTTTCTGATCCCACCAAATACAGAGCATAACCTTGGTACAATGAATATTTTTCTTTGGCTGTGATGGGCCGGCCTCACCTGGCTTCAGCCAAGATTTTTTGCGTTTAGGATTCTCGTAATATATCCATTTTTCATCTCCCGTGATTATCCGATGCAAAAAACCTTTTCTTTTTTGTCTTTGAAGCAGCATTTCACAAATGGTTTTGCGACGTTCGATGTCTCGGTCTTTCAATTCATGTGGCACCCAGTTATTGACTTTTTGAACCATTCCCATTGCTTGCAAACGTCTTGAAATAGTTGATTGATCAACATTTAATGTTGTTGCCAATTCTGATTGTGTTTGACAACAATCTTCGGTCAATAAATCTTCCAATTCAGCATCTTCAAATTTTTTGGGTGGTTTTCCATGTTCTCTGTCCTCAATGTCAAAATCATCATTTTTAAATCGTCGAAACCATTCTTTGCAAGTTGTATTCGATGGAGCATGCTCACCGTAAACATCAGCAAGCAAACGATAAGTTTCCGCTGCACTTTTCTTTGCAACAAAATAGTGCAATAAAACCTCCCGCAAATGATGTTTACTTGGGATAAAACTCGACATTTTCAATGAATTAGAAATATTTGTTGTTTATGCTTCTATCAGCTGTTATACACTGTGTTTAACAGCTGATAGAAGGCACTATCGAATGCAAGTATTAGTATTTTAGTGTGCAAGTGTAAGCGGCGATACTAGCGAAACTATCGGAAAGGGCGGAATCATATGCATACACCCAATAATAGAAAATCTCATATAAAACAAAAAAGTTGGAAAACTAATTGTCTAAAAAAGACTTTAATGGTGGTGATGATGGTGAGAGAATGCTGATGATGGAAGGGAAAAAAGGGTACACAACCATCTTAGAGGGAGACAATCTTTTGTTTATTGAAAGAATAACAAAAAAGAGACACTTTAGACGTCATCATTGTCAGCACAACAAAGTTGCTTGGATGCTTGGTTGAAAACCCTTAAGAAAGTATCTACAAGATATGTACTATGCGACAAACAAGTAAAAGAAGGAATTGTAAAAAAACAAAAACAAAAAGAAGTAAAAAAGCAGACGTAAAAAAAAAAAATCTTAAAAAAGAAATTGGGAGAACATGAAAGAGGGTAAAGAAAGGGGAACCTAAAACAAGACAGGACAGATTCTTATTTTGTATCTATGTTGTTTTAGCGTTTTGGTTTCATCAGATACTTTTTTCTTTTCATTTTTCTTTCTTTTCTTTTTTTTGCTGTATATTTGCATGAAGCGTAAAATTTTGTTTCAGATACTTAAATACACACACACGCACACATAGTTACATAAGTATTCGTGGTAAAAGTTCTTCACTTTGAAGTACGTTAATTGTTATTTCTGGTTATTAAAAAAATAATAACAAACAACAAAGCAATGTGAAACGGGACAAATGAATCTTAAAGATGATGATGATTATGATGATGAAGTTGGTTGTTTGGTTGGTTGGTCTCCCTATTCTCATTTTTTCTTTAACAACATCAAATAAGACTAAACACACAAAACCAAATAAAACAAAAAAGGTAAGCAAAGAAAACGAAAGAAAACGACACCAAAGTGGTGTTCATAGGATGATGTTGTTGCATCTCTCCTTATGAGGATCGAGGGGTGTAAACAACTTTATTGATAAATTGCAATCTCTTCTTTTCATGCCACTTGAATAGAAAGAAATGAAATGAGGCAAGGCAAGCAAACCTAAACAAAAGCCAAAAGTTTACAATTACCTTTTGTTTATTGTTATGATTGTCTTTCTTTCTTTCTTTTTGTTTTCACTATTCACTATTCATTGTCATTGTCTTTTTTCTCTTCTCCAGGTTTTTTTTTTTTTATTGTATTTTATGTTGTAAACCTTTTTCGGGGATTTACTTACTGTAGAAATTTGCCTAACAAAGGCGACACAATACTAAATTTCTTTAAGCATTTTCTTTGATATATCATCGTAGATCTAAAAAGAAAGAAGAGATTTTTTTTGCGCAGGCGCAACTAATGTTTTTCCTAGGGACGAGGATCGGGAAAATCTAAACTTGCTTTTGTCATATCAAATAGACATTTACATGATAAAAGCAGCCACTGAAACATAAATTATAGTTCCAGTTTATTATTTCATCATGTGTGAATTTTAATGCACTTTGTTTTTTTTTTTTTTTCTATTATATTTCGATTAAAGAAAGAAAATGAAAAGCGGCACACTACGTAACATTTTCTTTTCATTTTCATTTTCATTTTCATTTCCCTTTCAATCTTATGAATGCTTTTTTGCTAAATACAAGTTTTTTCCTTTTGTTAATATTTTGTTTTGTTCAAAAAATATATAAATTATGAGGGCATAGAATTTATTGTGTTTGCATTTTATAAACGAGTTGGATTTTATTATTAAACAATTGTTACTCACTCTACTTATAAGTATTTCTAATCCTTTGATAAAAGAAAATTTCAAACTATGAATGATTTCAAGAATAAAGGATTTCCTAAAGAATCAAGGTCCCCGTTTTATAGAAAATTAACAGTGGAAACATTTAAGAAGTGAATTTATGCGAATATTAATGAAAAATGCGAGTAAACCATTAAACAAATCTTTAATATCCTCGATGCTATAACTTTACCAATAGGTCAAAATGAACAAGAAAGAACGTTATCTTCGACTATGCCGAAGATGAAATACTCTTCACGGGACGCAATGTAGTATTCAAATGGGTGGTTTGTATGGGAGGTACACCTCCTAGTAGTCCGATTGAGCTGGTTCTGCAACTTTCTTGGAAACTGATAATGTCCAAGTTTCACTTTGATAGGACAAAAAACAAATAAGTTTTTCTAATAAGAACCTGAATTTTAATGGGAGTTTGTATGGCAGGTAACCCTCCTAGTTGGCCGATTTTGCTGATTCAAACAGATGTACACCGCTTACACCAAAAACCTATAATATCTAAATTTCAATTCGATAGAACAAAAAATAAAAAAGTTTTTCTAATAAGAACCTGAATTTTATTTGAGTTTTGTGAGGGAGGTACCCTCCCTAGTAATCCGATCAAACTGAAATTTCGACAATATATGTTTCTGATGCAAGACCACCAACCATCTAGATTTGAAGATCATAGAATTACAGGATCGTATATCTGCCATATAAACCAAAATGTTTCTTGTATGGGGGGACCCCTTTAAGTTTTTGAAAATATTTTAGTTTTAGTATTTGTTGCTAATGCCCAGATAGAACTACACATTCTGTGAAAACTTTAACTCCCTAGCTATTGCGGTTTATGAGATATGACCCGAGGACAGGCAGACGAAAAACGAAGTCTCTGCATTTGGCATCCTTTGGACACGGAACCCTAAAAAATGGAACAAGGTGAATTTCATGTGCGCATCAAACATAACATCACCGAACCCAAGGGATATTTAGATATTGTTGGGGCTGTGCACCAACAACTTCAATGGTTAAGAAGAGGTTTACTGAATTCTTTATGGTCCAGAAATCGTCGATTTAATCCATGGAATAGTATTGGAAAAAAAAAGTAAAACAATCACAGGCGAATATTATTCAGATCTGTTGGACAAATTCGACATTGATTTGAGCAAAAACGACCGCATTTGGTGAAGCGAAAAGTGTTTTCCCATCATATTTTCAAACCTAAAGAAGTATGGCTCGACGTTTAGAGATTTGGGTGGAATGAAGAGGTCATCACTGAAATAAAAGCTTATTTTGAAGACCTTGGTATCTTTTGCTGGAAAGATTATAAATTTTTAAAACTTATCTCTGAAATTATTTCTCAATTACTTAACTTCTTATTAAACATTTCTTACATCACAATCTTTACAATATAAAAAAAAAAAAAAACTAGAGATCAAAGACAATTTATTTTTTCCTAAATTTAAAGATTTATAAGGCAATGAGATAATTTTCCTTCAACTTTTAATTGAGTGTATTCTCAACATATGTAGTTCTTTTTTCATTTGCGTTTTGGGAATTTCAAATGTGTCAGTTCATGTAACTTCAACACCATGACAAGATGTTTTACAGCCTCCTTTGAACTAAAAGACAACTTTTTCGACAAATTGTCATGACAGACAGACAGACAGAAAGACAAATACAATAGTTTCTGTTCATTAAAATATTGTAGTGATAAGAATAATTAAGTATTTATGTACCAAAAGTCTTGTAGTCTCATTATTTTAGTTTTTCCTTCAAGTCAATCACAAATGAATTATTTCATTTTTACATTTGAGTTATTTACTAGATACAAGTTTTTCTTTTTTTTGTTTTCTTTGCTCGTATAAAGAAGTTGATTGTTAGAATAGAGAATAAAGAATTTGTATTCTAGTATTTGACTTTTAATTATAAAACTGACCTTTGGTAGTAAATTATAAAGGAATTGACAGTTGAACTAAATTACAAAAAGTTTTGGTTTTTTTTTTTTTCTACTTTTGACTCTTAAAAATCAAATCAACATATAAATCATTTATGCAATTTTGTCAACAGTTTTTAATTGAAATAACACTTGCTAAGGCAGGCAGGCAGGCAGGCAGGCGGGTGGATCAATCGACCAACCCATAAAACCAACCCATTTCGATATAATTTAGGATCAATATTTTTCTTTATTCTTTGTTTTTTTAAATTCTACAAAAAGAAGTACAAAAGTCTACATACAATTTTTTTCTTTCTTTAAATATTTACGAATTAATAATAAAATTGCTGTAAAAGACCATAAATCAAAATGCCTTTGATGCTTGCACAAAATTGTCTAGGGATTTTGATTTCGATTCGAAATATATACTTGTATTTATGTATGTGTGTATGGCTTTTGTATATGTATACCAATGAAAATGTGAATGTGAATGTGGGTGTGGCGATTATCTGTCTATTGGAGCAAGTGTGAAATAAAAAAAAAAAAAAAAAAAATCTTTAAACCAGATGAGAAAACGAACAAATTACAATACATAAAAAATGCTTATATTTAGAGGCGGCCGGCATTCAGAGTGTTCAGATAGTGTTTTTTCTACAATAAAAAACGACACTGGACTACTATATATTGTAAATGACCTAGAACATATTGTATATTGTATATTATATGTTGTAAGTATCTATGTAAATTCAAGGCGTTTCTATGTATGATTTGATGATTTGTGTGTAGGAAGATAGATTACTGAAAGTTTTATAGTTCACAGATCAAGAGATCACAATGATTTATAAATATAGTTTTTTGATAATGAAAGAAGGTTATTAGACAATACAATAATACTTACCTATGATAATTCTTAGTTTTAATGATCTACTTTAAAAATGCTGACAGAGAATGTGATCTACATATGTATTGACCTCCAAAATTCATCAGTACAAGTTTTATAATAAAATATCATTAAAATTGTAATAAAAAGGGATTTCAAAGTTATGAAATAAGTAGTAAATAAAGATTTCTTACCTTACCATGTTTTGTTTTTATACTTTTGATTTGAAAATATTGTTCATACAATATAAACTTGATTAATGGAACACACAAAAGCAATAAAAAAGAATGAATGTGTTCAATTTTCACATTAAAATGAATGAAATTTTAAAAATATTAAACACAACAATAATAAAAGTTATAGGAAGAGTCTCTTTTTAGTACATTTTATGTCTTAGGTATGATGAATGTATGAAGTTGATCGATATGCAAGAGATTTTCATCAAATGGTTTTATGTATATTTCTCCCAATTTTTCTAATTATATTATATTTTTTTTATATGATTCAGATGTAGTCAATTTAGCTCTGATTCTGTATATTCACACAAACTTTGTTAGAAATAAATTATTCTTTCAAAGTTCCCTTCTCCAGAGGCCAAAAAATTACCATTTTTGTTCACATTTAATGATTGGTAAGACCTCCGAGGATCAACAGTTTCTTGTTGAATCACTTATAGATATTATGAATTACTTAAATCCGATATATTGTATATATGGATATAACACACCACTCAATAAGAGTCCGTAATGACACATATCTGGCAATACTGTTGCATTTCTGTATAGACTCAACCTTCAAACGGTTTGTGTCAAATTTGCATGACATTCTGACAATTAGTTTACATGTTAGAGTGATTTCAGTGACCACAATTTTGTATCAAAAGAATGAATAAAAAGCATTGAAAGTATTGCCTTAACTGGGTTTTTTTTTTTTTTTATTGGAAATAAAAATGTTAAAGGCAAAAAGTGGATTGAAAAACGTTATGGGGACTCTGGACCAGTGAAATCTACTATTTATTGGTATAGGAAATTTTAATGCGGTAGTAGAACCTCCGATAATCCTAAATGCTCTCATCACCCAAACTAAGCAGTTGTTTCGAACAACATAAATCAGAAAAAAAAGAAGGTTATGAATGACCGTAAAGTGCATGAGATGGCTGAGAGCTTTAAGCTATCAGAAATCAGTGTATTTTCAATTTCACATGACAATTTGATTACGCGTAAGTTGTTTTCAAGGTGGATGCCGCATTTGTACACATGGGACCAAAAACAACAATGCATCGTTAATTCAGACTTCTGTTTGAAGGTTTTCGAACGATATAAAAATGATTTTTTGTGTCAGTTATGTGACAATAAATGAAATATTGATCCATTACTATACAGAAAAATAATAAAGATCGTCACCTGAGTGGACAGTAGCCGCTGAAAGTTGTCGAAAGCGCCCAAAGAACTTAAACTGAAGCTTAGCAGGGTTAAGGCGTTCGTATGTTGGGACACGCATGGTATTTTGTTCATTGACAATGTTGAGAAAAGTATAAGCGAATATTACAAGACAATATTGGATCGATTGAGTGCTGAAATCAAGGCAAGCAAAAATACCTATATGTGCTGTTCCACCAAGACAAAGCTCCGTGTGACAAGTCGATGAAAACGATGGTTGATTTGAATGAAATACGCTTCGAATTGCTTTCTCACTCACCATACTCCCCAGAACTGGCCTCAGCGACTACTGGCTTTTTGCAGGGAAAAAAGTTTGGATCAAGTAAAGAGTTGATTGCTGAAACTTAGGCTTATTTCGAGAACAAATACAAGTCGTTCTACCAAGAAGGTATCGAAAAGTTAAAGGAGCTTTAGAATGAATGCTGATGAATACAGCAACAAAAAAAATGTAACTTGAAGTTCATAATAAATTTTCGATACACCCAATAATCATAAATAGTTTTATCTTTGATATTTTATAGCAGTTTTATCTATTGTAATTTCTCATAAAATCTCTCATTATTAATAGAACAAAATAGTATATTTTGCAACTTGAAATTAAGACAACAAATGCACTAAAAGGAAACTCGCCTCATTTATGATTAAACTTAAAATAATCAACTATCGATAAGAAAAAAATTCAACACTGCACTTTTTTTGTTTTTTACTCTTCACATGTTTGTTGTCTTTACTTATGCACCTTGCTTGCACTTGCTTTGCTTTTGTCTGTTTACTCTTTGAGCTCCAGTCGATATGACGTAATTCGATGCTGTTGCGCCGACAGAGAAAAAATATGCAAGCAGAGTTTATATTCAATTAACTTTTTATCAAATTTAAATAATTTGAATTCACTTTTCACTTGATAAAAATTATTAATTTTAATTAAATATTAATCAATTTTACTAGTTTTTATTTAAGACAAAATGAATTTAATGAAGGATTTTTACGAAGGCGCAAGCAGAAGGCACAATGTTATAAATTAACAATTGCTTATCTTTACTAATAAATATAAAAGAATAGATATTTTATTAGATCACTTTTATTTGATTAAATTATTTACACATTCACTTATTTTATTTTAATTTCATTTTTGTTTTTTATTAAATTTAATCACTAAAAACTTATTCACTGATCTCACCGCAACGCGACCCGACAATTTTAATTTGTTAATGCGTACAAAGATAAGAAGTGCGAATGATGTGAATGAAGGAAGATCGTCTTTCTGTCTGTGTGTCTCTCAGAGAGAGAGAGAGAGAGAGAAGAAGTGAAGTTCAAAGTCTTCTATAAATGGAATTCATGACCAATTTCCATGCGCAAATGCATGACAAAAAGCTGTCAAAATATGTAAAAGAAATTCATTTCGATAATCAATCAATCGAATCATTAAAAGAAAAACTAATCGATAAAAGCAGGAGTATGTAGCTACTGATTTTTCAAATGATAACAAATATTGCATAAATAACAAAGGCATGACATTATTTGTTTGTTTATATAGTATAAATTATAATTGATTAAGATGAATACATTTCAATTTATATTGTTACTTAGATTAGATTTAAGAGATCAACTTTATATTTATTTTATTTCAATAAATACATTGCCAGCAAGGTCTGTGTTCCACTAGAATAATGTTTAGAAAACATAATGTGCAAAACATTCAAGATGCACATCATCACATCATCATGATCCATTGCAGTATCTAAAAAAAATGAGAAGCAAAACATTTATTATAAATTATTATGTGAATATTCTAAATTTTAAATCAAATTAGATTATCAATGAATTTCCTTCTTCGCAACACAAAAATCAAAAATAATATTATGTATTGTATTTTGTAAAATCTCTTTAATGACCTCGTATTTTTAAACAAGAAAATTAGCTTTAATTATACATACATTTTGCTATAAATTTTAACCCTTTTCATTTTCATGGCAAACAATGCAAGAGGTCAAAAACAAATACCTACTAATTAAATTAAATAAATACTCAATTCCGTTTTCTCATGTTAAGATTAAATTCCAAATTTGTTTTTGCCACAAATTACTTCCCTTTAAACTAAAGAAAAAGGGAGAGATACCTTTTACATTCTTACATGTTGGTTGGTTCCATTGTATTGGATTGCCATGTATTTCTTTAAATGACGAAGAACCTGATTGTTGTTGTTCTTATGGTATTATTGTTGTTGTTGTTGGTGTTGTTGTTGTTGTAAGCTAATACCATAGTGAAGAATAAATGATAAGTTGTAGTAGTAGTAGGTAAGAATACAAACAACATTGTTGTTCTTATTGTTTTCTTTTTTAAGTGAAAAAATACCACAAAACGATTTTATCAGGCTTATTAAAAACAATGTAGGTATAGAGTATAGGGGGGGACATTGGAGGAGATGAAGAGGAGAACCCCTTTTCTTATACATACTTGTATCTACTACTATCATACATATACAAGTACTCAGATAAAAGTCTTCTTAGGTACTCTTCGGTTTGTTGTTGTTGTTGTTATTATTATTATTGAAGTTGTCTTTTATTAATCCGCTTCGTTGCAATGACACAAACTCACAGTTTACATCAAAATGATCTTGATGATCATGATGATGATGATGATGATGATGATGTTAATGATGAAAATGATGAGGGTGAAGGTGATGTTGAAGAAAGGAGCAACAGCGGCAAGAACAATCAGATCAGCTGAGTTTCAGTTGGACGGACCCTTTCCATTCTGATACTCACTCTACTTTTAACACCACTTTGCTACCCAGTGCATGACATCAATTCTTCTACGCCTCTTTGTTTCGCTTTACAGTCCCAATGACTGACATATCGGTCCACTATCTTATTATGTATTTCTGTTCTTTTTTTTTTTTTGTGTTTGTTTCTTGGGCCCGCATCACATCGCACTTCAACGCATCCATCCAGTTCTGATTGTCGTGCCTCGAGTGCAACGCAGCGCGAAATTCCATTCATTTTTTACAAGTTTTCCTTTACATTTAAGTTTTTTTTTTCCCCATTTCTTCCTTTGTTTCGCTTCTTTAACTCTTTATTTTTCTGTGTTGTTGAAAAAAAAAAAACAAAAAACTAAACACTATATACAATTCTTTATAACAAAGTGAAGGTTAAACTCAATGAAGGTACTACTTACTACATACTCATTGTAATCATAGTTATGCTTGCAGCTCCTCATTCTATTACTCGTAAGTACCAGCAGCTATGCTTTTTTAAGTGTGGAGTAGTTTAGGGTTTATGGTTTCGGAAGGAGGGTATCAAAATTGTCGGATCAGAGTGTGTTCTTAAAGGTAACCCAACGCCACTATAATCAGCACAGCAACAATGATTAAAATAACTACACAACAACTTTGTTGTCATCGTCATAGTCATCATCATCATCAAAAACATCGGCTACCGTGTCTTTCTCCAACTCAGCGGTTCTTAAACTATAGTCCATGAACTGTGTCCTCTTATTTAGTTGGGTTTTGTTTATTAAATACTCATTTATAGGCATATAGTGGAACCGACTTGACTTTACATCATAGAAATATGCGGGGGCACTACACAACTTTAGTGAGGCACAGGTTTACCAAAACAAGCTTCTAAAACGGATGACAGGGGGCTTCCTGGTTTATCTGCAGTAACATTTTTGGCATTTTTTGCTGCTTTTAAAAAACCTAAATTTTGACTCAATTATCTCATAGCCATCGATGGATCTCACTTTGATTGATAAATAAGCCTCATTTACAATTTGTCTTTTACAATAATTTTTTAAGGAACTTTAAGTATTCTAGATCGCCAAGATGATTCCTCTGCAACCGATCACAAGAACATAATTTTTCCTTTTAAAAGTACTTTGTTTTATTATTTTTTGTGTAACAAATTGATTGAAAAATTGTGGATATAAATTGAATGGCAATACCATATTATTTACTCCCAGACATGTTTAAGAACCTCTGCTCTAACTAACATGATCGTCACCATCATCATATGTCTGTGTCTGTTGCTGCAAGTATGTTCAGCCTGATAATCAGCTGGTCTTGCTTTCCGTCATTGCCGTCATTCCTGAAGGTCTTCTTCGCTTAGTTTTGGTCTTGGTTCTTGGTCTACAATGTTGGTTCTTGGTTGTGAAATGAAAAAAAAAAAAAATAGGGTACAATGTTCGTTGGAACAATTAAAGCTGCTGGTTGTTGTTTTCAGTTTGCTGGTTGACGTTGTCGTTGTCGTTGTCATCGTCATCGCCATTGCTTTGTGGTTGGCATCTCATCCCATTGTAGGCAGTCATTGTCGGTCGGTCTGTGTCGGTTTTGTAACCTTAGAACTTTTTAGCTGTTGTTGTTTTCGAGTCTTGTAGTTGTTGTTCTTCTTTCTTAAATTTTTATTTTTTTTTTTTTTTTGCATTGTTTTATATTTTATATTTTGTATTATTATTATTATTATTGTTGTTATTGTCGCTGTTGTTGGTATTGTTGTTTTAAATGGACATAGTAATACCGGAAACCTACGCAACAATGTTGACGAGAAAGCAGCTGAGTATGCTAAAGTATGTCGCTTGATATGCAGCAGAAGCCACTCCTCTCCTGCCACAGTTTTTCCTCAATTTTGTCTTAGTTCAACTTGGTTAAGCTTCACTCAACGCAACGCAACTCAACTCAACTCAACTGAACTCTGAAGAACTTTTTCTTTGTAATATTTTCTTTTTTGCGGTTCATTGTTCTAGTGAAAATCTTTAAGAAAACAATTTCATGCAGTTTTAACTGCACAATTAATAGAAAAATTCTAATTATTGTTAGAAGGAAACGAAATTATGAGAGAGAGAGTCTAGTCAGTCTTCTTCTCTACAGAAAGCTGCTCATTAACTTACATCTAAAACGGATGTTAAGATGATAAGAGTTACAAAGAATTCCTATCCGCTATTAATATTATGGTAGATGAAAAAAAGTATGCGAGATTGTCTAGTCTTTTAAATCAAAACTAATTAACCTCATGGGTTCTGGTTAAATGACTTTTTTCAGCTAATCATTCATAATATTCTACTTATAAGACGAGTAAATTGTTTTTATGCTTATTACAAGTACAATAGTTTTGGTAGATCTAGATTAGTCCTTAAGACACTACCCTGTGAGACAAATGTGCAAATGTGACCGACGACTACCGCAGCATTAGAAAATTAGACATAGACTGATCGCTTTCTAGGGTGGACCTGAGGAAAACGAAGTGTGGGGCTGACAAAAATCGTTTTCAATTTAAGGGAAAAACCCGAATGAAAGCCTACTTAATATCATGATGTGAAAATGCTCCATGACATTTCTAAAAAATATTTGTTGTAGTAAAAAAAATCCATTATTTTTACATGAAATTTGAGGATTTATTTAGCGTAGTTAAAATAATCCGAGATAGGCCAAAAGTGCATCATTTTAATCGAAACCTTTTGTCATTTTAAAGGTGATCCCATTATGCCTCTCTCATAAAAAGCCTCGTTCCTATTGGCAAAAATAAACTGGAATAATAAATTTTCACAAGCTTCCCTTGAGATGAATTTGAAAGCAGCAAAATTATACACCTTAGACAGGAACAAATGGTTATTACTTGGTGTCAGGTCCGATCTATAAGCACCTCCGGAGCTTCCGGCGAGTCAATATAGATGTATATGGCCTTCTGTTTTCCTGATGGAACATAATTCTTATTTCTATTGGTCCAATTGTTGACAATACAGGTTCGAATAAAGAGTTTGGCCCCACGAGAGAAGCTCATCGTAGGTGATTCCCTGTCAATCTCACCACAAGTACAGCAAAACCTTCTTGGCTGTCAATCTTGGCTTGGTCACCGTTGAATAGTGTGATAAGTTTATCATGATGGAGACTTCGAAGCCCTATCAGCTCGACGAGACGAGTTTATTCAGCCATGTCCTTCTGTCCGCCAGAAAACGATCCATTTAATTCTACTCTTCCCGTTGCCCTGATTTTGGATACTCTTTACCCTTCTATTATAAACAATAACTATTTTAGTGAGGAAAGAAATATATTGATCAATAAGATACACATCCCCACTTACCTTTCCAATCTTTACCAATCTATTTTACTAAACGATAGCATTACCCAGTTGGATAACTAATAAATCCCCTCCTTTAATGACTGTAACTGACTTCTTAGAGCACTTAGTAACAAGTTACAGAAAGGTTTCTTATATATTAAGTTTGTCATTTACTATGTTGTACTGAAAAAACAAAGACAAAAAAAAAGTTCATAAGAAGCTAATCCTCTCTAGATTACATTTACTTTTCGAAAAAAAAAAGAAGAAAACCCCAACAAATGAATGTACTTTAGTTAATTGTCTTAATGACAACCTTTTCGAAATAAATACATTCAGTAAGAGGGAAAAAAAACAAACATTCGATGGATGAAACTCTAAATAAATGACTCACAGTTCATAAAGTACAAGTTGAGTATGTACATTTAATCACATTAGAATCAGGTAAGCAAACACAACATCGCATACTCATCGCTTAAGTCGGTACTCTCCATACCCATTACAACTAATTAGTGACACTGACAACAGAAACAAGAAGAACTGACAGACCGACCAAGTGTGGAAAAATGACAAGAACCAAAATAAGCAGCTACTAACCAACTACACAAAACCAAACCGAACCAAACCAAATGAAATGAACAACTAACCAGCAGCAGGAACTAAATCTTCCAAAACAAACTGACTAAGTAGCTGTTGCCATGACGGACTCACTGAGTCAGTGAGTGGTGAGTGCTGAGTGTATGAGTGAGTGACTGACCAACTGACTGACTGACTGGCTGAGTGACGATGACAACGTCTGTCCTTAATGTATGCCATTCCGAGGCTAATTGAAGACTGTCAAAACATTTGCCAAATTAACGCAGGCTACACTCACATACACAGTCAAACACACAGATAAACTCATTTATTCACACACTCATTCACTCACTCACTCATTCAGTTAGTCAGTCAGTTCTTCTGGCCAACATCATCAGAAGCAAATTGCGCGAAAAACTACAGGCAACCAAAAAGCGAAGAGAAGAAAAAGCACAACTTATCAGATAAACTTACAAATTTGTGTACACTTTGCAGGAATTCAAAACATCGAGAAATGAAAAAAAAAAAAAAAATTGAGAGAAATTTTGTGGGGGTCAAAACAAAAGATACTCGTAGTACAAAAAGGATACATTGCTGAGTGGCATGAAATAAATTCACCCTCGTCTTGTAGTTAATGCTTTTTTATTTAATTTTATTTGACTTTTTGATTTTCCTTTTTTCATTGGTTTATTTATTTTATTTTTTTGTGTTTTTTTTTTTGATTTGGTTTGGTTTGGTTTAAGGCTAAGTTTGTGTGTGTGTGTGTTGATAAGATACATTTAACATCATTCAATGCAGATACAAATGCACATACAAGCAACATTAAACTAAGTTAAGTTAAGTAAAGAACAGAACAGAAACATTAATACGTTTAGTAACCATGCCAAAGAATCATATATATAGAGAGAGAGAGAGAGAGAGAGAGAGAAAGAGTGTTCCCAGGATGAGGAAAGAGGGGTCAAGACAAGGCCAAAAGCTTAAAACAATATACACAGTGTGGATGTATGTAGATAGTATATGGTACACACACTGAAAGAAGGAAGTGAAAAGCAATTTACGAAAAAAAAAAGAAAGAATTTATACAAATGTGCACAAGCAATGCAAAAACTAAGTAAATACAGATGAGATACAGATACAAAAAAAAAAATACATACACAGCAAGACAGCAAACTCTACACTCTGTGTGCAGATACACAGATACAAGTTATGGCCATGGTCATGGCTAAAACGTCTTGACTTTGGCAACACTTTATTGCATTGCATACACAAAATTACCATTTAAACAACAAAAAAAAAAAAGTGTTTTGCTGAATTTTACCTGCTCATAATGCAAGAGATACATACTAGTACATACTATTATCTTCCATACATACAATAATACTATCTTGAGATACTTTTGCTTATGAACAGCTGAGCGAGTTTTAGTACCCCGACGAAGACCACAAAAACTTCAAAAAAAAAAAAAAAAAAAGATCATTTTCCTGTTTCGCAAGTATTGTAATTCTATACAAAGCGATTGGGATAACAACAAAAAAAAAAAAATTTCTTTTGACTTCTTCTTCTTTGACTTCTTTTACGCATACTTTTTGTTCTTTCATTGTATTTAGTGCATTTTCTATAGATACTCATACATTTTACTTTAAACTTTATTGAAGTAGGTTTTTTATTTATTTTTTTATATATTTTTTTATTTTTTTTTTTTTGTTGTTGTTGATTATATAAGTTTTTTTGTCTGTCATCAGTCCTTTTTTCCCGTAAGTTTGTCCCTTCATACGTCGTTTGTTTATGCATTCTGTTGCTACCTCACAAAATCAATGTGTGTAACGAAAACCAAAAATAAATGTTCTGTAAAGGAATTTTTGACTTTTTGCCCCTTTCTAGATACTTTCTTGCTTGTTGTTGTTAAATTTTAAGTAATTTAATGTTTTGGTAGTAAGGCAGAAGGCAAAAGAAGGCAAGAAACAAAAACCAAAAACCAAATAACAGAAACAAAAACAAAAACAAGTAAAAACTGAACTGAACTGAACTAAAAAAGGGGAAAAAGTTTTATATTCTTATTGATTCCGTACACTAAGAAAAAATTTATGGACTTTTAAATCACATTAAAGTTAATTGTTTGAACGAGACTTGAATGAGAATATGATTAAGTATAATATTTAGTACACAGAAGAGCAGAACAGATCTAATCTGATTTACCTTATTTTATATAAATTTTTGTTTTAAAGTTTCTGTGGAAAGAAATAATATAATTTAAACTAATTTATTTGTAAATTTGTATCCTAAGAGATATGGAACTCTCACAATGGCAATCATACAACCACTGGTATAAAAATTCCAACCCTTTCAAAACACCTATCCACTTCCCTGACTCCTGAGATCGTCCAACTTGTTCCTTGTTAGTACGATTGAGAACGGAGCACAGTCAACTCACTCACCAACATCTCCTCGAAGGCAAAAGCCAACCTCCTTGTCCATTCTGTGGTGACTACTTGTCAATAAGACACCTGCGGAGACATTCTACCTTCCACATTAATTCAATTTCCTTCCATCGATAATATTAGCAAAATAGTATCCTTCATCGAATAATTTAATCTAATCTCTTTTATTTAAGACAGATGAGTCGAAGGCCTTGTAGCTAACACTCCTTAAAAAACTTAGGTTATATATTATAAATAACTAAATGTATTATTTGTAAATTTGTAAAGGGTTTTCAACTTATCGTCATTTTATTTTAAAGGAATTAGATTACACCGATGCTTCTTCATATAAATAGCAAATATATTCCGCCTATTTAAAATGGATCGCTACACTAGGAAAACAGGAAAGAACTAAGACTTTTTTCAATGAAGATCATTTTAAAATTGGCGGCTTTGCCAACAAACAAAATTATTGCATTTGAGCAGAAGAAAATCTTAGAAAATTGTTGCAATACAATTACTGTGAATGAAGATCAACATTGTGAGATGACAAGAAACTTTTTGTAGAGTCCTTTGGAAGATATTTATGTACGTGCTAGCAAAAGAGGTCACTTGAATCATATTCTATTTCATTATTAAGCGGAATAAATGTAATTTAATTTAAAATTTTATAAGGATAAATCAAATTGGAACACCTTTTTTAATATAAACTTCCTTATTGTTTGAAAAAATTAATATATTAGAATGTCAAGATTTGTGAGAGATTGAACTTGAAGGACTATCTCAAAATATGGGATAACTAATTTTGTACTTGGGTTTTGCTTGAGATGGCGTAACAGCTAAGATTTTTGACAATTTTAATTTTATGTACCCTGCGATGCAATATATTTTATTTTTCTGTTTGTTGGCAGTCCCCCAAGAGAAATTTTCTGGAATGCAGGCCAACTTATAGAGGTTCAATGTATAAAATTCTAGTCATTGAAATAAAGCACAATAACAAGTATTTTCGTCTCCTTTATTAATTGCTAATGGGCCATTGAAATTCTTATAATGAATGTTAAGCGTAAAATTAAATACAAAACATACTTATGAGGTCATATTCATTCTTGTACTTGTTTATTAGATCATTTGAATAGATAGCAGACTCTACACTCTGTGCAGATACACAGAATTAATTCAAATTGACTTAATATTTAAAACTTAGAAAAGCTATCAACTCTTAACGATTTGCGGTATGAATTGTATTAATAATATCTGATGAATATTTCTTATTTATATATGTAAATTATGTTATTCCTAGATAAAAAAAAATCAATTAAGTTAATCAAGCTGCGGTTAATTGGCAAAATTATTAATTGATTACGGATTAGTGCAATGATGGCAAGGAAAAATTAATTTTGAAAGCAAAGAAATTTTAATTTAATTCGTCAAACGAGAAGGTCATGGGCAGGACAATTATAGAGATTATATAGAAGGTATTAGGTTCTTAAAACCACATCTGGATAAACCTTTTAATCAGATAAAAAAAAAGGGTTAAATGGGGAAATGCCTGCCATCCTGCAACTTATACGGTCAATGAGATGTGTCAACAAAAAATATTTTCGTTATATAGTTGCACTCAATTACAAAGTATCAGACAGACCCATTTTGTTAATTCCAAACCTACATAATACCTCTATCACGTTACAGAATTAAAAAGTGAAAAAAATTTCTAACAAATTCTCAGATCTCAAATTTAATATAATAATTTTTTAAGAACAGTCGAAAACCCTAGAAGCTAGTGGTCTTGGTAATACAACATATTAGTTTTAAGTAATATTTTTAAATTAATTTAATTAATTAATATTAATACATAAATAAAAATTTATATAAAAAGGACTTCAATAATCGAACTTGAGTAGAAACTAATTTAAATATTTATTTTCCACTTTTTAAACTATTCACTGCGTGAAGAAGATTGAGATATCAGAGATCCCATAAATACAAAGAGTTGCAAGAAGCTTTCTTTTTACTGGACGCAGTACATTTTTGTCGGAACCAGCCGAATCGCACCACTAGGGAAGGGTACCTCCCATACAAACCATCCATTTAAATTCAGGTTCTCATTAGAAAAACTTTTTTGTTCTATTAAACTAAAAAAAAATTAAATTTAAATTTTTTAAAATTTAGTTACTACAAATAATGCGTAAATTTCAAGACCCTAGAGTTACTAGATAGTATAGCTCCCATACAAACCAAAATTTATGTTTTTATTAGAAAAACTTTTTTGTTTTTTGTGTTATCGAACTGAAATTTGATCTGTACATGTGTCTGACCCATATTCAACAACTGTGTAGATTTCAAGACCTTAGAAGTACTGGATCGTCAAGATCCCATTTAAATATTTCGGTGTATGTATTGAAATTCTAAATTACTATTCCCGAAAGTCAACTCAATAATCAAAAATGTATATCTAAATGCTCTATCACAGAGTGTAGGCAAAACCATTTTCTAAGGGGTACGTCTTCGGCATAGGCGAAGATAAACTTCTTTTTACTTGTTTTTCTTGTTTTTCCTTCTTTATATTTGCAATCATTCAGTCAATGATAACCAACAGTAGGCGAGTTTGAGTGAAAAATTATAAATCACATGTTATTATTTTTGATTTATCCTTGGATCACTCGTCTGGGAAACAGAACGGGAAATCCAGAGGGTATTGCCTTTTCACGTCAAGATTTTGTCTGCTGTTGTCCAACAAGTTGTATGCAAGTTGTTTACCATGCTCTTCTACACGTGAGGTGTCTCTGTTGCTGTGCTTGACGATCTCTTCTCTTAAAGTTGGAATCTTCAAGACTCAGTTAATCACCGAGTTTCTGACATACCATAATGTAACGATAATCCTTCGCAGCAGTTTGGATTGGAACCTCTGAATAATTTCCAGATTTAAGTTGGAATCAGTGCTATATACTGCAGGTCCATATCAACCATATCAGGAATATTCAGATCTAATTACTTTCTTTTGATTGAATGATTACTTTGATCAGATTAGATTTAATTCAATAGCAATGACTTTATAGTTTATAGATATTATTAAATTCAAATTAAAATGGTAAAGACTTAGACGAAAGATGCCACCTACTCGTGTTCGTAGTCCATTAAATAAATGAAATTCTCAACTAATATATAAATATTGCCTCAAGTGGAAGATTGTAAAGAAAAACTTTATAAATAATAATGACGAACCCATACTCCTTGCTAATCAATTTCTATTCAGTCTAGGATTATAAAATTTGTAAATTTTTTTTAGCAATTTTCACTATATTTTTGGTAAATAAAAATCTCCATCTTTACTTTAAGTTTGATCTCCCGAATTATGAAACTTAAATAAGATAACACAATGTTTCTTTATTTATGCAGTCTAACATTTCTTGAAAGACTCAAAATTTAGTTTTATTGATGTTAAATCTACGGATTTCGCCATATTATAATGTACAGTGTATGGTATAGTGAACAATCAGACAAACAGGAAATGGGAGTAAGTTTCTTCTCTTTTTTTTGTTTTTTTTTTTTTTTTTGTTTTGCTCCATTCGAAGTCATTCATTTGTTTTGTTCCTCTGTTGTTATTTTGGTCTGTTTATTTCACAAACTCTCTGTGTGTCTGTCTGTCGGTGTGTCCATCTTTTGAAATGTTCTCATATGGCTGGCTTTTGGACTTTTCGGTCAAATAACAAAGAGATACCAAAACACAGAAAAAACCGCATTTCATGCAACAATTGCATTGCAGCATTGTGTGCGCCATAACTGAATCCATACACATATGTACATCCAATACAAATACATAACATTATTCTTTTTATAAGCAAAAAAAAGATACAATAAATTAAAAAATGAAAAATGTTAAAAACAGAAGGCGTAAGCGTGGAAATAATGACAGCACCAGAAAATACAATAACAACAATAAGTATAACAATAGCGATGATGATTATGATGACGATGATGATGACTTCGACTAAAGTTGAAATAATTTCATTTCATTCTGTCTGAAAATGCAAAAAGGGCAAAAATTTAAACAATTGACAGATTCATAAATATGCAATTTACTTTTGTTGTTGTTGTTTTTATTGTAATGTTGTATGTATTTTGTTTTGTTTTGTTGCATTTCCTGTTTACAACAAACAAAATGTATTATGTTATTATTACAGTAAAATTATATCAACAATAATAATTACATATTCTTTAACAAAAACAACTACAACAACAACAACAAGAACAAAAACAATTGCAAACACACGCCCATAAATTAGCATTAAAAAGAATTTAATGCAATTTTATATTTTTTTTTTTTTTATTTTCAGACAAAGCAAACAGCAAACGATTCAAATACAATATTCGATTAATTATAGACAACAAAACCTTTCGAACATGAAAACTAAAAATAGTAAAAAAATACAATACTTAATTTTAAATAAATTATATTTTAAATTTGTATATATTTGTTTTTTTTTTTTCCTCCTTAAGTGCGTTGAATAATGTTTTCTTTTCTCTTCGATTTTGTTTTGTTTATTTTCTATTGAATGGAAATAAATACTGTTGACTCAGTTAAGTTATTTAACATTTCAATTGAAATTAAAATCAATAGAAATAGAAATCTACAATACAATTAATTAAGAAAACTTACAATGAAATTGTTTGCATTTTTTTTTAGAGGGATTTTGCATTTAAGGAAGTTGGATTAGGTGGAAACTTTTATTTAAATTTCATATCAAAATTAGTTCTATTTAAAAAGAAAGAATTTTATTGTCTATTAACCCTGGAATATAAATAATTGAACTCAGGAATTCTAACATTTGCAAGATTATGTATATACATATATAAAAATTCAATTGATTCTTTCACTTTCGATGCTCCTTTGAATAAGTGTCTTATAATTCTGATACGCAAAAATGCGAACATTTCAACTTAAACTAACGGTTCTTTTCCCTTGCTGTTTTAAAAATGGAAATTGTACTGTTTTTTAGCGGCTTACTCTTTGTATCTTCATTCGATTTTGTAATTATTTACAATATATATATATATAATTTGGTGAGGCTTAGAAGTAAAGTTTTCTAAGTGTCTTATAATTGTGATAAGCATCTTACATACAATCTTAGAAGTTATAAGGACTCACGACTATACGATCCAGTAAACCTAGAATGTTGAAATTAACATGATTGATGAACTTCGATTAGACAGCTTATACTTTTTACATTTGAGTTGAATCATGTAAAAAATAAAATGGTTTTCCTAATAAAAACATGAATTTGATTTTGTATGGGAGCTATACGAAATAGTAAGCCCATGGTCTTGAAATTTACATGGCTACTGAATATGAGTCAGGTACTTACCTAGATTATCAAAATTTCAGTTCGATAAACCAAAAAAGTTTTTCCAACAACGAACGTGAATTTGAAGCTATACGATTCAGTAAACTTATGGTTTTAAAATTTATACAGTTGGTAGCTGAAGGACTAATAGTATTGAAACTTCAGTTCTAGCATACAAAAAACAAAACCAGTTTTCCTATTGTGAACATGAAACTGGATTTGGGTTTGTATGGGAACTATACGAGTCAATAATCCTAGGGTCTTAAAATTTATGCAGTTGGTGGCTATGGCTGAAAGACTTGTAGGATCTTAGCATCTATTCAATCACACAAATAACAAAAAAGTCTTTCTAATAAGGACTGATTTATATGGGAGCTATAAGATCCAGTAACCGCAGGGTCTTGAAATTTACATGGTAAGTGGATTTTGATAAGATACTTATACTTTCTAAATTTCAGTTTAATAACACAAAATCCAAAATAGTTTTCCTAATAAGAACATGAATTTAAATTGGGGTTTGTATGGGTGCTATACGATCCAATAACCTTAGGTTCTTGAAACTTGCATGGTTGGTGGGAAACCTACAGTGTTAAAATTTCACTTCGATAGATCAAAAAGCAAATAAGGTGTTTTTTTTAATAAGAATCCGATTTTCAATTGAAGTTTGTATGGAAGGTACCCCTCCTAGTGGTCTGATTCGGATAATTCCGATTAATGTTCAGCGTCTTGTGTAAAGAAATTCGTGTGCAAAAGTTCAGCTTTCTAATCAAATTTGAGTGTCTAGTTTGCAGACATAAAGAATCAACTCGTGTCATCAGCTCGATGAAGAATAAATATACTGTATGGCGTCGCCTTCTATCTGTTACAAACTTCATTGCGTGAAGAGTATAAAACATTGGTGAACATACTGTATAAATGATTTTGAAAAATATCTGGAATTCTACAAACGGAACCCTATTACTAGGACTAAGTTGTCCGTACATCCATCCGTCCGCTCTCGGGTCATATCTCTTGAACCGAAATAGGTAGAGCGTTAAAATTCACAGAATATGTAGTTCTACCCGGGCAACAGCAACAAATACTGAAACTAAAACATTTTCAAAAATTTAAAGAGATCCCCATACAAGAAACATTTTGATTTGTATGGCAGCTATACCCCACGATCTTGAAATTCGGTTGGTTGGTTGAAGTGAAACAGAAACTTGTAGTGTCGGAATTTCAGTTTGATTGGACCACTAAGGAGGTTACCTTCCATACAAACCCCCATTGCATTCAGGTTTTTATTAGAAAAAGTTTTTTATTTTTTCACTATTGAACTGACATTGAGACTGACTCGTACTTGGCCGATTTTTAATTAATAAAAGCTCGTAATTTATTGTGCCATTTCACAATTTGTAGTTCTCCCTAAAGTAGAGAAGGAATTTTTATTATTTTTATTACTATTATTATTGCATTTTTTTATATAAAAGAAAATTTCCCTTCGCGAAAAAGCCAAAATAAATAAATAAAATTAGTATTATCATTAAACTTTTTCACATTCTAATATCCTCATCCTCGTCTCATTCTTCTTATCATAGCTAAAACACATTTCACCCGCAAATAAATTCAAATCCATCATAAAATTATTCACGCTTAATACTTACGAGTAAATTGCAAAATAAGGAACAACAATAAATACAATACACAAAAAAAAATTGATAAAATGGTAAAAAAAAAATAACACAAAAAAAAATTACCCACAAATTGCCATCGATAAAGAGAAGTGAGTGTCCATAATATTTTTTCCTTAAACGCATTAATTTCAAGTCAAACGATTAACGCACTTTTTATAAAATATCAATTGTAGACCTCGGACTAGTCCGAGAGGCAAACATCAGTCGTTTGTATAACAAAATAACAATTCAACGAGAGAAAAATAATCAACATTAACAATATTTGTTCCATATTCTATAAGTCATTTGTCTAATAAAATACAATTTTCTAGCAATTGAAAGGGCAACCCCCGACCTAAGAAATTTTTTGCTTGCTTTGCTTATTTCTTTTGTTGGCTTTTGGTTTTGGAAATTGGCTACAAGAATCTACAATAATCTAAAACCAACAACAACAACAACAACAGATTGGCTAACTGACTCCTGCCTACTACTGCTTGCTTTATTCTGTTATTTGTCTGTCTGTCCATATCTTTCTGTTGATTCCTCTGCACTGTCCTAGGGTCTGTCTGTCTGTCCATCGATGAATCATGCCACATAGCCTATGACATTTATGGCCTCAATTTATTTGATAAATTTCACACGCACATACGTTATCAATACACTCACTACTATACTATACTATTGTATAAGTCGAACATGCATATGGAGTAAATTTCAAATGTTATGTGTGAGTGAATGAGTATCTGAGTATCTACATCTACATACATATGTGTGTTTGTGTCCAAGGCTCAGTTGTGGCAATAAATATTGACGGATTTGTCTGTAAATGAGTGTAAGTGAGCAACCAAACCAACGAACACAAACAAACAAGAGCAACAACAACATGGGATGGGATCAACTTGGCTTCAAAGAGATACATATGTAACATTAAAAATATACAATATTTCTAGAAAAAAAAAAAACAAAAAAAAAAACCCAAAAAAATAAACTATTAAGGGATAAACTATAATAATAGCCATTATTATTATTATGATTATTATTTTCACTCTCTTCTTTCTTTACTTTATCATTTCGTTGGTTGTGTTGCCTTGAAAGTGGGGATATATTATTTTAATAAAATATCGATACCGGGTTATTGATAACCATAGCGAAAGTCATTATAAGTAAGTATATACTGACAATAGGTTTTTGTATAAACAAGAAGCAACGGAGAAGCGAGCGAGCGACCGAGCCTCCTATGGTGATTAATATCAATGATGTCGCCACAACACAGACGACTACTAACACAATTCTATGTAATAGTTAGTATAAGTAAGCAAGCATCTGTGTAGTATCTATCTAACTTTGGTCTCATATGTATGTTTAGATGTATCTATACTATTCTATCTATTCCATTTCAGTCCATTCCATTATACTCATATATTGATTGTGTGTGTGTTTATTGTAGGACTATGTATGTTTATTGATAAGTTTTTGTCATTATCTTTGGCGTCGTTTATGTTGCAAATTTATCATCAATTTGTTTGTTTGTTTGTTTGGGTTTTTGTTGTGTTATAATTTTTATGTTTTGGTTTTCCTATATTTTTTGCTTTGTTAGCTTTATTTTTTCATTAGTCAATATTGACACAAACGCCACTTAATTTCTTCTTTGCTCAACTTTGTTTCTCCTTTCTCTACCCTTCTTCCATTCCTTTTAGCCTTTAAATTTGTGATACCATCCATGCCACCCATGCTATGTTTTTGCTATACTATTTTCCCCATTTTCGCTATCTTATCAGAGAGTCAGTTTTATACGTTCATTGGACTCGCTTCGCTTTATCGTGCAAATTGTTTACACAATTAATACGAGTTTTAATTGAAAAACAATATAATTAAGTGAAATCATTACGATGAGATACAAACAAAACAAAGTAGGCAGATGGTAGAAGGCACTGAGATAGGCAGGCAGGCAGGCAGGCAGGCAGGGAGATTCAGACTCGTAGACCAACTGACTTTACTTAATGAACTTTTAACTACTCTATGCTTTCAGGTAAATATTATTGTAGGTAGATAGATACTTTAATATGTACCCCAACGCAACTCCATATGTAATTTGCGTTCATTACACTTAGTTATTGAGATACTTATTTCTTGTTCTTATTATGATTATAACCTTTTTTCTTTTTGTCTTTTAGCAGGTTTTCAGTTCCTATCTCAATTGACTTTAATGGTACAATAATATTAATTTTTTTTTTTTTTTTTTTTGTTTTTCCTTTATTGTTATTCTTTTTCTACTATTGTTATCTTGTTCCAAAATTTGCTCTAATCTAATTGCAAACTAAGCAGTTTCAAGGTTGTCTGGAAATAGATTTGAAGTATGCTTGCTATGCATACATACTACAAACACACATATCTAGTTTTGTATGTGGTTTCTTGTTACTCACTTACTCAATTACCCAATTTGTTCCAATAGAACATCATTGTCAATAAAATAAATTATTTAAAAATATTTGTTTTAGCAAAACTAAGAGAAAAACAGAGGATTTCAGTTTCATCGAAGATTGTATACCTTTTGTTTTACATAATATGAAGAATGCTATTAGGGGTTCCCGGCTTCGGTCAGGAAGTTGATATGAGATTGTGTGGCAGTAGGATATCACTGTATCACTTTGATAACTCACACTTCACTGTTTGTTTTATACACTTACTGCACTTTACTGTTTAAAAACTGACGTTCGCACTCACGAAGGAACTTGTTTTACATACCCTAGACTTCAAATGGTCACAATGTTTCACAATGATCTGTGATGTTCTGGATTCTTGTAGAATACTTTTAAATACTCTCGAATGTTCTGGTCTGCTCTAGAAATTCTTAGAGGGCGAAACTTCCAGTCTCTATATCTTAAACAGCATGCCCAACAGGTAAAAGCGGGAACCTTCTTTATGAATGGGGGACAGTGGGCTACCACATCATATAACACCCTTGATCGCACCAACACTTATTTCTGAGTTCAATCGGCAAGCGCATTGTACATTTTCTTTTGTATAATGTATACTGACTACTAAATGAAATGTTTTTCATACAAAAACCATATACCACTTGAATTTGATTATACTTTCTGACAATAAAGTACCTGGAATTTGTCAATAAAACGCAAAATTTTTAATTTTCATCAATATTTATTGCATCACCTTCAAAACAGGCTCCATTTGAAGCGATACACATATGCCAATGATTTTTCCAATCTTCAAAACATTTTTTATAGGCGCTCTCCGGTATGGCTTTCAGTTCCTTCAGCGAATTTTGTTTGATGGAGTCTATGGAGTCATGCCGGATTTCCCGAAGCGGTAATTTGAGTGTGGGGAACATGAAAAAGTCACACGGAGCTAACTCAGGTACTTTATTGTCGGTATGATCTATGACTTATAGTGAGCTGCAATCGTTCAACAAATGTATGGAGAATAAATATATTGCATTCATATTAATGTGAAAAGTGTTCTACTAAAGATGTAAGTACAATATGTGTATATATTTAGTAACTGCATCATTACATATTACAAATTCCTGAAATTCCAAAACGCAGTCATTTAAAGAAAAATTTTCCGGAATATTTAATTCAGTTCGCCGAAAAGAAGTAGTCACTCCAGAAATCGTCAATTAAATCCATGGAATTATTATATTGGACCACCGGAAATTGGAAGTGCGTGCGGTGGCTGAGACTATGGTCTCTGAACTGAGCGGGTACGTTTCGAAATTTTGGTCGAATGAAGAGGTTATCACTGAGACAAGCGACTATTTTGAGGACCTTGAGAGAACCTTTGTTTTTTGGAAGGAATAAAAAAATTGGAAAAATGCTGGACTAAATGTGTCGAGCTAAAATAAAAATTGTTTTGCTATTTTTTTATTTATTTATTTATATAATGCTAACTTAAAGTTAAAACTAGAAGTTAACAGAAAATTAGCCATGGCTGCCAGCGCCTTCAGCTATTTATTTCTAAGGACTTATTGTTCGATTAAGAAATTACTTAAAAAAACTAAAAATTTAGTTATAACACTAATTGATTTGTAGAGTAAATTTTCGAAACAGTAAGTGAAACAATAGGCTAACTTAAAAACTTTCTCATACAAAAACTATAATTTTTAAAGGATTTTCTTTAGAAATGCCAACTTGTTGTATAAGGATTTATCAGTTTCCTACGATTAGTGACTTATGTGTTAAATTGATCTGATGTACTCCTCTTTATTTACCAATTTGATTGTGTACATTGATAATCGTATTGTTATAGGTATGATATTCTAGAAATATACTTCAGTCAATTGCCGTTGCTTTCCATCATTAAAAGTTTATTCAGGTAGCCACATTCAAGCTTACTTATGGTAATAGATAGGATTGCTTTTGGCTTCTATAGTCACCGGTTTAAACGGCCCTATTCCGGTTGCTATGTTCTCTGGATTCCCATATCTTCCGATTAAAAGTTTTTATAAATTTTTCAATATAAATCATTATATTTTATAGGTATTAACCTTATCTATAGTCGATAAACTAAAACATATTAGAATCATACAATAAAAACCAAAACAAGTGAGGCAAATTTAAACTGACTATTCCTCAAGAATGAAGGATCCATTTAGCTTATAATTAGACTGATGGAAAAGTAAAAATCAAGATCAATTTTTCTAGTAATATTGGGTTGACCAATGTCCCTTTTAATGTGTGTTACAAACATTAAGGAGAAGTCCAAAGTGTCATACTCATTTGAAAGATATCTATGTATGCTATTACTACTACAAAAAACAAAAACAAAAACTAAATACAGACATCCTCGTACATACTACTATTTTATCTATGTATGACGCCGTGGCCTACTTATTTTATTGCACATTAAGTATTTAAATACCCCGAAAATATTATTGTTTTATCTTAATGCGTCGTCGCAATTCTTAATAATCTTGATTTCTAAGTTTTTTGCTTATTTTTGTTATTGTTTTTAATTATTTGCTTTCATTTTTCATAGACGCAAATATAAAAGTACGTGTATCTTAAGAACGTTTGTGTGAAAATTAGCACAGAATTAGCAAAACAAAACTATTTATCATTGCGTTTGATTCTACCATACTTATGTATGATTCTATTATTTTTGGCAACGTGACGAAGCATCGTGAAAGGCGCCACAATCATTTCTAACATAAG
This sequence comes from Amiota minor, assembly GCA_037043295.1. Lineage (NCBI taxonomy): Eukaryota > Metazoa > Arthropoda > Insecta > Diptera > Drosophilidae > Amiota > Amiota minor. Next base: position 2,373,263 of record JBAMAW010001063.1, read on the forward strand.
TTTATTTTTTGATTGGTAAATTGTTTTGTTATCGCAGTTCTTAAGTTTATTTTTGGTCTCGACCTTGTTTCACCAATCAACACTAAATTAAATCATATGACGATTTTCACCAAAAAAATATATACAATATAATTCTAATTCTAATCATGACCTTGCTATAATCTCATACATTCATATGAAATTCTATACAAATAAATTTCTCTTAAAAAAAAATAGAAAATTCTTATCAGTTTTTCTTTTCTTTTCAATCTAAGTATTTAAAAATGGTAAGTCATGCTTAAGCCTCTGAATAGAAAGAATCCTTAACAGGTAAAAATAAAATAGAATATCAAACAATCACTTGCAGTTAATAGAATTGAAAGCAATCGATTTTGGAACCCAAAACCCAAAACCCAAAAGAGTGAGGCTCATTAAACTATTGTTGATTAAAAACACAATTTGCTATATTTTTCAACTTGTTTCCCTCATGAGACACAAAAAGTATAGGCAGATAACCGTCGGTGGTAAAAACAAAATAGGCAAACCCAAACCAAACAAAAGAATCTACTTGCTACTAGAACGCACAAGTGTTCGCAATCCTATACGATCGTTCAGATTATCTCATCGTATCTTTTCGCCTCATAAATATCAATTCAACTATGAAATTGCATTTGACATTACGTCGGGAGATGATGAGGACCTTCCTTTTCCTCTGTCTACTAGTTTTGTACTCTTCACATAGTGAATAGTATTATAAGTTTGTCATGAAGTTTGTAACGGGACAAAAGAAGATATCGGAGACCCCATAAAGTTTTTGTCTACCTATGTTCCTGATCAGCTCAACGGAACCAGTCGAAACGGATAATTAGATGGGGTACTTATTAAAAAAAAACTTTTCTGGTCTTCGTATAGTTGAACTGACTTATATACACCAAACACATACATTTTTAAGACCCTAGGATTACTGGATCGTATAGCTCCCATACAAAACCCCAATGTAAATTCATGTTCTTATTAAAAAGAAACTTTCTTGCTGTTTCCAATAATTAACTGAAATTGATCCATATTAACTATATATGCTATTTTGAAGACCCTAGGATTACTGGATCGACCATACAAATACATATGTGTAAATATAGAAATGCAGTATGAATACTGACTCTACCCTACACATAAGTCAAATCATTAAAATAATATTTCTGTATCCTAAAACATAGAAGCTTAGGCAAACTAATTTACTAGTGGAGCGTGAAGAGTATAACAGCTTCAGCATAACCGATGTTAACCTTCTTTTTTTCTGGTTTTTACTTAATAATGAATTGTCGACATAAATTACACATAATTTTGTTCCTTTGGTTTTAATTTTATTTTGATTTTTTTTTTTTTTGTAATTTACCAGTCAAACGACTAGAAACTTCATGAAGCGTAAAGAAAGGATCATGCCAAATGAAAAAGTGTCAAAAATATCAAATGTCCGTGACTATTGTGGACTTAGATGAGACCTAAATTGCATTTTTACCTTAAATTTATACATTTTTCAACGGTTGATGAAGTAGGTTTGAGTGAAATCAATTCTTTTGTTCATGGTCCTAGGTAAAGAGATAAACTACCTGTTGGGAATACAATAATTAATTTACCAGTTTGTTGTTCATTGAACAACAACATTTTACAACTTGAGTAGGTAAAGAACCAAAATAAATAAAGTAAAGTATCTGGATACAGTGGAACAAGTGCTTACTCTACGATAGTAAAAATCTGAAGAGACCAAAGGACACAAACCTAAATTTAGAAAGACAAGCGCAAACATGATCCTTTCATCAAAGTGTCTGTCTATAACGAGGATCTTCCTTCGTTCTTTCTTTCTTTCCTTTCATCTGATTCTTGTTTTTTCATTTCATTTTGGATTTAGGTTGTTTATCAATCGTGATACATGACAGTTTAAATTTTCTGATTGAGTTTTGAGGTTTTCGAGATGATCATCAAGTTGATTATGTGACATAACAAAAGAAAAGAATGACTGCAAGAAAGAAAGAAAGAAGGAAAGGAAGAATGAGATCCACAAAAGAACATAAAAAAAAAAAAATTGAATGCCTTGTAAAAGTAGAAGAAGGTTCATACGAAAAGACAAACCTGCTTACTATAAAGATCTAGAGAGATCGAGACTCTGGGAGAGTGTGACAAAGGGAAGAAGGTATCCCACTGTGAGGGATTCGCTTTATTTTTCTTTAGTTCAGTTCTTGTATTTGCCATATCCATTGTCATTGTCATTGTTGTTGTTGTTGCTGTTGCTGTTGTTTTTGTTGTTTTTGTTGACGCTTATTTATTATTATCATCTTCGAGTGGGTTTGCGTTCGTTTCAAGAACCATAAACAAATAAGACAAGTTGAAGCGGATCAAGCAAACAAAACACATACCCATATTATCTCCATAGTATCCATACAAAAAGATACACAGATACATGTTCTGTACATACATACATACAGCTACGGTCAAAATAATAGTAGCGCTAGTTGGAAAATGAATTTGATAAAAAAAAAATGAATGAATTGGTGTTTTAATGTACCAAAAATATTTTTTTTTTAAAGTATGATGTGTTAATGAGAAAATCATAAGGAAATAATAACAACTTTATGTCATATGACAATAAAAAAAATTTTTTCTCAAAAGTTCAATTAATTTGCACGGTCAAAATAATAGTAGTGATTCATTTGTAGGTCTCCCACCTGCCCAAGCCAATACAAATGTTACGGATAAAATTAAAACAACTAAAATTACGACTATTACACTACAATTAGTATTTTGTAGCATAGCCTTTGTTTGCTATAAATTGCAGCACATCGTTTTGGCATCGAATCTACAAGATTTTGACACCTTTGGGAAGGAATGGAGCTCCAAGCATCTCTAACTGCTTCCCAAACCTGTTTTAATTTTATCCGTAACATTTGTATTGGCTTGGGCAGGTGGGAGACCTACAAATGAATCACTACTATTATTTTGACCGTGCAAATTAATTGAACTTTTGAGAAAAAATTTTTTTTTATTGTCATATGACATAAAGTTGTTATTATTTCCTTATGATTTTCTCATTAACACATCATACTTTAAAAAAAAATATTTTTGGTACATTAAACACCAATTCATTCATTTTTTTTTATCAAATTCATTTTCCAACTAGCGCTACTATTATTTTGACCGTAGCTGTATGTATGTATATTCTCGTAGACAATCATCCAACCATCCCATAGCATTTCGTTATTCTTGAGTTCAGAGATCACTTTAAGCATTTATAATCATCGTTTATTGTTTTTCTTGAAGTTGTTTGATTTTTTCCTTATTATTATTGAGTTTCTGTTTGCAGATGAATATGTGCGTGAATTCTTCTTCACCTCGAATCGATCGATCGATCGTGCGTACCAAGAAATGTTTTGAGCCAAATATATGTATGTACTTAATTCTTTTGTAATTGGTAAAAAAAAAAAAAAAATAGTCTTGCGTATCTTGGTAGTTAAAATGTCTCATTGTATTTTTGGTTTTTTCTTATTTTAAACAAACACAACTCAACGTGTCTAATATTAACACTTTTAGTAAATACTTGTATGTATTGTATTATAGAAATCGTAAAATGTTCTTCCAATTTGGTAAGATTACCTTTCCTAGTATCTTTCAACTTTTTATTTGCTTATCTTTTTTTTTTCACTCTTTGCCTTTGAATATCCATTAACAATTTGTTTTCATTTTTATTATTTTAGTTAGAAACCAGAGAATGGATTGATTCAAAACTCGTTTCTTTAGCAGTCGAAGAAACTAAACCATGTATGTAATTCTGTTTCAGTTCATGCTTATAAATCATCTTTATGACATGTGTACACTTTTTTTTTTTTCAACTCGTTCCCTTTAAAATGTGCGTGAGGTTTTTTTTTCCCCTGTATACAATATTTATTTTACATTTGTGGGTGCTGTAAATTAAGAAATTTACGAATTTATGCGAAGCGGAAACTTGCCGAAGGTTATAATTAAAACGAGTTACTTTGTTTTTCTTCTTTATATTAAGGGAGAGTTACAGAAATGATATCATGGTATGTTTATTATTAGAGAGCATTACGAAAATGGTAATAAAATTGTATTGTAATTTACAATAAGGAAGTCAATAATCATATTAAAAAGAACAAGAATTAGTTAAGGTAACTGACTCATAGTGTTTTTATATAGAAAAAGGCAGTCGGTTTTATGGAAGGAGGAGAATTTCAGATTTTAATAAAATTATTAGAATGACAGAGAAAAAAGCTCTAAAATTCTGGAGGTAAATCTTCAATTTCAATCTGTCTGAATCTGATCCAAATTACCTGCATAGTAGCAATTAAATTATCTGCTGTCTTCTCTTCTTCTTTATCTTAATCTTTATTAATTGTTTCGACTTATTCCCATATTATATACATAGATGATTCAGTAGTTCGCTCTGTATTCTCTTTGGCTTGATGATAAACCGCACCAATATTGGATGGATACAAAAAAAAAATATTAGAGTAGCGAAATTCTTCTAAATCATGGAAATGAACAGAAATAATCTTTTTTTGGATAGACTCGTCAGCATAAGTAGACCACATATTAGGCCTCTGATAGAAACCCTCACTAGTTATTCTATTTATTTATTTATTAAGAAGTTGTATAAAAAATAAATTCTGAAACTACTTAGTCTTAAGGGCACTAGCTCCCATGACTTTCAGCTCGTATACAAATGGGGAATTATGCAAGAACCACCTTTATTTACAAGAATTTTGTCGCAGCTTTGAAGGCAAGGAAAATCCAGATTCAGTCCAGCGACTCTAGCTAATAACATGGACCAAGCGCTTCGCTACAACCTGAAAACAGTGCAGAATGAAAAGGGAAATATCGTCAAATAACCTCAACGTGATGGGTGGCTTTATACATCATAAACTTATACTGTCGAAATTGCAGATTGATCGGACCACTAAGGAGGGTACCTCCCACACAAGTCCCCATTAAAATTCAAGTTCTTATTCGAAAAAAAAATTTTTTTTTGGACTATTTAACTTGAAATTAAAGTGTCTACACTATAAGCTTCTATTATAGGCACTCTACATTTGTTGAAATCAGTCAAATCGGACTACTAGGAGGAGGAAGATCGCTTTATTTTGAGAAGCAGCCTACAAGATTTTTTAAAAATGCAGCCCATATTAGATCAGAAGTGCAGAAAGAGTTCCAGAAGGATTTATCAAGAAGCACCAAAATGCATATGAGGACCAGGAATCCTGCAAAAAAAGCACTTCTGACCAAAAGGATGAAGGAAAAATGGATTGGAAAGGGCTAAAAATAAAACAATTTGGACAAAAACCGACTGGTGTCGTATCCTATTTTCGGATGAATCAAAGTTTAATCTCATAGGATCCAATGAATTTCGCACCGTTCGTCTTAAAAAAAAAAATGCGAGAGCTATACAGAATATTCCATTGTACTCATTATCATGCATTCCTCCAATGTGATGATATGGGGATACATTCCCAAATATAAAAAGAAATCCATTTTGATGAGGAAAAATATTATTTTCGATGGAGTTGCACCATGAGTCTGTGACAGAAAAGGAAGAAAGTCCATTTTTTGATGATTCTGCTTCTTAGTTTGGCATAATTTCTTTGGATTGGCCAGGCAACAGTCACCTCAACCGCAATTCAATGTCTGAGTTAAAGGAAACGCTTCAAAAAATCTTGTACGAGTACAAAATAATTTGTAAACAACATTTTCCAAATTTCTCATTATTTATATCATAAGAATTTATAGGCTTGGCAAGATATAAAAATGAGATGAAAATGATTTTTTTAAAAGATCTCTATTGACAAACAATACCATTTGAATTCTGTTTCTAAATTCTAATCTCAAATCTCTTGAAACCAGAATGTAGTGCACTTATTCCCAAGAAGTTTAAATAGTTTGAGAAATGTATCCTGAATTGGAGCGAAACTCTTCCTATCTTAAAGGAAATCTTAACCCATATGTTAACAATTTTATTCCATATAAATTTCCTTACAAAACTGATTATTGAAAAAACAATAAATTTTGTATCAACATTAACTTAATAAAAAATGTCATTTATAATGAAGAAGGGTCTCTCATTCTTTCATTACCTTAACCTTTTAATCTTATCAAATGCAAATATTCTTAAGAACATGCGCAAAATTAAATTTTTTTCCAAGGTTCTTACTTATGTCAAAGTTACTGTCAATTAATATGCAAATCTCCATGTGGGTTGTGTTGTATTGTACTAACTAAAAACGACCCATGGCATAGAAAACTAGAAGAACAAACGATTGTTTCCCGCCTAATTAGTTTCTCATGCCATTCTCAAGTTTCTACTAAAGTAGAAGTTTTTCTGATTTCACGATGAGAGGAATGAATAAATGAACTTGTATCGCCATAGTATTTATTTCATTAATTTACAAGACGCGTACATGCCCAAGCTACAATACAATACAATATGACAGTAGTACCTACTACTACGAGTAGAAGAAGAAGATAATAAGAAACAAAAACAAAAAATACAAAATATCTAAAGCTAAACCAGCTGGTTTTACAAAACAAGCGCCCCAATATGGAAACGAATTAATTTGCTGGATTGTTTTTTTTTTTTTTTTTGTTTTGTTACTTGTGTTTGAATTTAGTAATGAGATTGCAAACTTCAAAACAAAAATATATAAGTATATATCGTATAATAAAATAAAAAAACACGCGGCCGCCTCAAACTGTCGACGATCAACCGAAAGCGAGAAACAGCATTTAAAACCACTTGAGAAAAAAAAAAGACATGATAAAAAAAAAAGATACTTATAAAACTTATTATTCTTGTGACATCACCAGCACAATTTCGTAAAAAAAAAACAGCTAACTTAACTTAAACTGACAGACTGACAGACAGGCAGAGACATAAAGACAGACACAGACATGTAGATGGATAGACATTTTACACAATGAGACCAACAGTAGCTTAAGTCTATGAAGAAAATGATCACTCAAAGGGGTTTATTAGAAGATTTGTACAAGAATAATGCCATAGGCGTTGTTCTAATTCGAAAAATAAAGATTAATTATTATACAAGTATTTTATAATTGCAAGATAAAACAAGAAGTGGTGGGAAGCATACAAGAAATTGAAGTACCCTAACAATTAAAGTGTTCTACATGAATTTTTATACCATAGGTGAATTTGAAGCAAACATGTTATTAATTTATTAGAAGATCACTTATCCGGGAAGTGGATCGGAAGATCCAGAAGGTGTTGCCTTTTCAGGCGACGTATGTTTCAGCTGGTTGCCAATTAAGAAGCATGGTCCTCTTGACAATCTTCTCTCTGATCATTGAAATCTTTAGGTTTAGGTGAATGATCGAGTTTCAGACGTACCACGACGCATCGACAAACATTCGTAGGAATGTAACTTTAAAGATAAACTAAATCAATACTAAATACACTGGATTTGAATCGTCATCCAACTGGATTTCACATAATCTAGTACTTAACAGCATACCATAAAATTAAAGAATACTATCAAAATTTATTATAAATTACCCCTCATCCTTTATAAATAGTAATTAGTTTTCCTACCTTTCTATGTAATAATCCTCCATATTTTTTTAATTAGATAGTTTATTAGATTTTGTGTTATATTCATGATTTCAGATTCTGTAAATAAAAACAAATATGGATAATGATTAAAGGTATGAGTAAAATTTTATACAATAAATTTAAATAATAATAAAAGATTCTTGGGTATTTAAGAAGATTAGAAGGAGAAGAGGAGCTCTTCCAATGAAATCAATGTCCTCCAACGTCCACCTCATCAGAATGTTAAGTTTAAGTAAGAAAATCAAAGGAAATATGTGTCCGATCACATCGATTCTAATCGTATATATTGATAAAGTAAATTAATCTTCCGATAAGAAAGTCGTGTTGACTTGAGACCCATTTTGTCGGTGTTCTTTTAGCAAATGAAGACAGTCAGTTTGACTTCAACAACAACAACAACAACTCCTCACAAGAGAGCCAAGTTGACTGGCGTCTGCTCTCCTCGATATTTCAAGTAGAAAGTGATCAATTAAATACAACGATCATTTCGCTATTATGTTCGCAAATGAAGTCACAAACGAGACACCAATTTTGTTCTAGTGCCGAATTTAATTATTCTAATCCTTCACTCCCTCAATTTTTTTAGTTTAGGGGAAAAAAATTGAAAAAATATGTTTTTATAAGAAATATTATTAAAAAAGCCTTTCAAATATGTTAGGCTAATCTAATTGATCTATCAGCCCCGCAAAGGCCGACTGGGTGCCTAAGAATATCAGATATAAATGTTTCTTGAGTATTTAAGAAACATTTCGTCCTCCACTCCTGAGCTTTGGGAACTTATTCGCCCCAGGAAACTAAAGAACATGAGACAATCACAGTTTCTTAACAATTGAATAGAAAACTAATCTACTGTCCCACAATGAACCCCCATAGACTACACCACTGTAAAGTTGAGCAGTTGAATATTAGATGAGTTTCAACTATAAACTACTTATTTATTGTATGTATGATTGCGGCTACAGTGAGTTTCTTCTTTCTGGTGTTGTTTCTGTTGTTGTTTCTGTTGTTGCTGCTGTGCTCATTAGTGCGGGTATTAAAATTCAAATTAGTATAACAAAAAACATATACAACAAATGTCTGTTCGTCTATAAGATGTTTGTATGATTGAAGCAATATGTATGCTTATACTTATATCTATCTGTGTATAAATGTTTATTATATTAATTAAAAACAAAAAAAAATAAATAAACAAAAAACAATAACAGACGCTTCTACTACTTAATCAAGTTCGAGGGTGGAGGCCACGAGTGTCAAACTCAAGTCAATCGCCAACGTCAGTTGAATGGTTACAAAAATTCACGCGTGAGTGCGAGAAATTGACAATGTTGCTACAAACAATACTATACTATACTATACTATGGTATATGGCGCACCCAAAAGAGCGCCATAGACTTAAAAATTGTTCATATTGTTGACTGACTGTTGTTTGTTTTTATTGCAGTTGCGTAGGAGGTGTTAGCGCGTGTATTAGCATTTTAAATAGGCACTTGAACAGATGGAGATAGAGAGATCCAAAACAAACTATGCTAGGCTAAGGCAGCTTTGGCAAAACATAACATGCCTAGCCAAGCCATGCCATTCTGCCAGTATAGCCCTCCCCCACACCTCATTGAGCCTCAAATAGTTGCCCACTATTTAGGCCTGGACAACAACATAACACAACAACATCTAAGTTGTGCCCGAGCATATTATTACGAGTATGGTGAGCAAGCAAGCACTCAAACACTTGAGGAGGAGTATGGGAGGACACACTTGGTGTGACAAATTTCCTTGCTCCATTGCCTTCGTCAACATATGTGTTGATGATTCTCACTTACAGACGCACCGATTGCCCCTGGATCACTTCATCCCATTCATTAGGCTTTCAGATATTTATGTATTGTATTGTATTGTATTTGTTTATAATTTTATCTAATATTTTTTTTTTGGGATTTGTTTTGTTATAATTCTATTTTTTCTATTGTATTGTATTCGCCAGCTTCATCCATCCGTTTGTTCTCATTTGTAAACAAAACGCACCAAGTAGTACGCATTTTGAATGTTAAGGAAGGCATGCTTCCCTATACCATTCCTACAGTTCTATATACAGCTGCGCATCACATTTCGCAGCGAAAATCGAAACCTAAATTGTCATCGTCACTCAACAGACGAATGAATGAATATACGAGTAAGTGTGTAAGTATATGGCAAACTGCCATATAAATTCTAATTACTTAGTTTTGATATTTTACTCATTTCATCATACATAAAGTATATACACGTACGTCCTCATCCACAAAAATATAAAAAATACAATACTAAACTCTTGTGTTTCTATCATAAATTTCATTTTTATTTGTTATACTTTTCTCCTTCCTCACGCTACTTTTGCTTTCGACTTTGCTATATTTACATTTTTATTTTTTTAAATTAGTCGAAACTTGTTTTGCGTATTCAAAACAAAAATGATAATAATAAAACTAGAAGACCAAGACCAAAAACTAAAACCAAAACAAAGAAAATGAGTGGCGCCATGAGGCCCCATAGTTTTGATCAGATGTCAAAAATCAAGTCATTTCGCGTAGTCACACACTTTACGATACGAGCGAGTGATATGTGTTATGTTATGAGTTTCTGGGAATGATCGCACGTTTTTTTTGGAACCAACAATATTTTTATTTTTTTTTTTCTCATTTTGTACATACGAAATTGTTTCCGCGTATACGAAAATGTTTTTCAATTCTTGCATCAGACAATCTTTTTTTTTTGCGTAGAATCTTTTTGAAAACTTAGATCCAAAAGTGTCATATTGAAAACATAAAAAACGGGTATTCTTTCGATTAACGTCAGTGGCAAGCAATTGGTTTCCAATATTTATGATCTACTTATACATGTTTGGCATATGAATAAAATCGAGTTTTCAAATGTGTTTAATTTAAGAAATAAAATTGTAAATTTTTGAATAAAATAAAATGGATTTAGTTTTAATATTTTTCCATCTTCCGCATAGCCAAAGTTGTCATACTCTTCACGTACCCCTAGAAAATGGTTTTGCCTATGCTCCTGTGATTGAGCTTATAGAAAAAATTCACTTAATTTGATTTGACTTATCCTTAGGGAAGAGTTAGTATACATACAAATAGCACTTCCACACTGAGATCGAAATATGTGTATGGGAACTATACGATCCAGTAATCCTAGGGTTTTTAAATTCACATAGTTGATGTAAGTGAATGAGATAGTAATAATTTCCAAATTTTAGTTCGATTTTATAGAAAATAAAAAAGTTTTTCTAATAAGAACATGATTTTGAATCTGAGTTTGTATGGGAGCTATACGATCCAGTAATCCTAGGGCCTTGAAATTTACTTGGTTATTAAAAATAGATTCGGTACCTATAGTATCCAAGTATCAGTTTGATACCACGAAAAATAAAAAAGTTTTTCTAATAAGAACATGACTTTGAATTCGGTTTGTATAGAATGTACCCCCTCCTAGGGGTCCGATTCGGCTAATTTCGACAAATGTACAGCATCTGGTGAAAATTAAACTTTTTGCTATCTGGCTTCAAATCTGAGGAACTAGTTTGCATATATACCGACAACCAGAGGAACAGACAGACATGGCTTCGTCAACTCAACTCGTCAAGCTGATCAAGAATAAATTAAACAATATTTAATTTATGACATCTCCGATGCGTCCTTCTGGTCGTAACAAAATTCATGACAAACTTATATTAACATTCAATGCATGAAAAATATAATAAACGGGTTTTAGTATCTTTTATTTGTCTTTTTTAGGCATTTAATTCAAAATGCCTTGCCTATCTTATGGAGATAATCTGAAATTGTGTCATTGATAGAATCAATAAATTTAAAACCAAATTAATATACAATATAATTTGATAATAAAATAAAATATTCAGAACAACCAATTAAAAATTTTATAGAAGAACTGAACATTTTAATTTAAATAATAATAAAATCAATGGCTGTCCATCCCGCAGCTCAAGGCTGGTATCAGTGCTGCCCAAGTGGCGAAGAACAAAAAATTTGACATCTTTGGTTTTTTGTGCTCACCAACAATTTCGGAACAAACTCTACTGCCACAAGTTTTATGCCGAAAACTTCCTAAAAATTGCATATGAGCGAACCGTTATGCTGTCCTTAGCAGTTTCTCTAAGTTTCTCAATTTTCTTCACAACTTCAACGCTTTCATCGCTTGTTCATCTGCTAGGGCTTCTAGAGCGGGGACCATCATTAACATCAACACATAACATGGCCTTCTGAAAAGAGCTTGAAACACTTATTGCTTTTTGGCTCGGCAAATGCCAAAGTCAACATTTTAATTATGTGTGAAGACAAGACAAGCCATTTATTCTTGAATGATTTTAAAATGATTAACCAGGTTTATAGCAGTTTTAACTAGGAAACAGGAGAAGCTGATTACAGCAGTTTTATCGGCAAATGTTGATGGCATTTGAAGAACTTATTGGAATATCAGAAGTGTATACATTTAGTTGGTTATAGATTTTTATGTCTCACTAGAAAAACTCGATTTTAGGATTTTGTGTAAGTTTGGTAAGTAGCAAGAATTTGATTTTGATAGTGCTATATCTCGTAACTCAAAGTCTGCTATTATTTCATTTATTGATTCTTTTGAGTTGTTCATTGGTTCCATGTTTTCATCGAAATCGAAACTGATGAGTCGGAAGTATGTGATAAGATGGTTATAGGAACCTTCTTAAACAACTTTTAAACCTCTGGGAAGAACTAAAGAAGCGATATATATAAAAATTATTAGAAAAACAAGTCCTTGCCCATTTAAAAATATTATTTTTTAGAAGATTTTCAAGACAGATCTATGCAAAGAATATTGGTTCTATAGGTAATAGAAGAGTTCTGCATTTCTGTTATCACAGAACTTCCGCAAAAACATATTTTTTGTACAAAGAATAAAAAAAACTGTAAAATTGATATCTTATCTCTCTCTTAGTTGTTTTGCTGACAACAAACAAATCGAATGCATCGATTTTCATCTACAAACTTAAGTTTTATTAATATGGTAGCTGATTATACTTAATTACACATACAATCACAATTTACTTCTAAAAATGTTCGCATTAAAAGTAAACAAGTTCATTTAATTTCAAAAAAATAAAAAACAAATAATGCATTAATTATCTTAATGATTTCTGTTTTTATCTAAGATTTAAATCCAATTAAAAATAAAAATCATTTAAACCTTCAAAGAAAATTAATAAACCATTTTTATAATCACATCTGCTGCGCTTCTAACAAAAATAATAATAATAATAATAATAACAATACAATAAATTTTAATAAGATTCATTTGTCTACTTATTAACATTTTGTTATGTTAACAAATGCCAAATGTCACAAAAGATACAAAAGTAACAAACATGACCCAATTAATGCAGACTTTTGTCTATTTTGAAGAGACAAAAACAAAAAACAAAAAAAACAAACCCCGAATCGAGACAAATTTTTAAAAGAGTTGAATTTTTGACACTTTGTTCAACACCTTCTTGTCAAACCAATAATAATAAGAATAATAATAATAATATACTTACATACATACCTATACTATACATAATAACAACAAAAAACAAAAGAAAACAAAAAACCAAAGAAACAAAAACAAAATCAAACAAGATACAATATACTTACCATACAATAGTTGACTTTATGGATAATTTATTAAATTTTTATGCATTTTGAATAATTTTGTTTTTTATTTATTTTTGTAATTTTTAACAGTGACGTAGTCAGTGATTCAAAACCTTACATTTGGTATATACTAAATTAAATTAAAAATTCTAAAATAGATTAAAACAAATAAATTAAAAATGGGTTTAAATATAATAAGAATAAAATAATAATAGTCTTTCAGGCCTTCTTAAGATTAGAAAGAAAAATATGTGAATTAATTTTTGTTTTTTTTTTTTTTTAATTAACAATAATATATACATCTTACAACTATAAAACAAAGTCTCCCGGCCTCATCTGTCTGTGTGAAAGCAATAAACTCAAAAACTACCGAATGGATTTTCATACGGTTTACACCCATGGACGGTGTGATTCGTGAGAAAAGTTATAGCTTTATAAATCATTAAGGTTTTGAGTAAATTAGCTAAAAAATGGCGGTGATTGTTGAAGATGTCCAACAGCCTCAAAGGAGATTCGCTTGATTTAATAACTTGTGATACAATATGCCTAATTGACGTGACAAATCCCCTTCCTTCCCTAATCTAATGCCAACTTTTCCAATATTTTTTTCTATATAGTGCACTCTACTGACGCAAGCAAAACTCTGGTAACAGAAAAGAAGATAATAATCTAACCAAGTTTTGTACTTATTCATTCTATTGTTGTAGGAGAGGCTTTGAAGGCTCAAAATAAATTGATTTCTTCGTTTAAAAGAACCAATGGCATGACAACAGACCATTGAAGCCATAGCTGGATTGCCATCTTGTCGTGGTAAGATTGTGACAACCCTGAGAGAAATGACGATGGTAGTATAAAATATTAATAAGACTTCCATGCAGGTAAAGACCAAACTAGTATATATGTACCACACGGTTCAGGCTTTTTGAGTTTGTGGGCATCGCGTATAAAAATTGAATGTATTCATTCCATCGAGCGCATTTGCCATCCAAAGTTGGGCTACTTCAAACTTATACCTTGCGTTTCGATGGCAAATAACTGTTGATGATGTTGTATTGGAAAAGTTGTGGATACAACGGCAAATTAGCTGTTTTCCAATTACAAAAAAGTATCTAACGCTTGTGCTGTTGAAATGAGTAGTGAGATCGAAGGCGAGCACAAAAACCAAGAGCAGTCCACACCAAAAAACTGCAGTGGTCCAAATTAGGCATCAAAATGGGTCTTAAGGCTACTGTGGCTAGCAGATAATCTATCCTAACTTAATCTATTCTAATCGTATTTAGTCAATTACTATGAAAGAATAGGTAAGGGAAATTTTGTAGAGATATCTAAATTGTGTGCCAAGGATTCACATAGATGTTACATAATCATCTGCCTATACATACAATATTATATGTCTGTTTGAAAGCGATAAATTGAAAAAGTACAGAACGTATTTTCATACGGGTTTGACCAATGGAAGAAGTGATTCATGCAATGGGTTGAAGGTATATTGTATTGGATGAAATATGACGATGATTGTTGAAAATGTCAGAGAAATAATGTTAACCACATAATCAAGGTGTAGGGAATTTCGTTGACAGCATAGAAAGCACTGTAGTTGATAATACAGTTGACCACTTTGATCTACACATTCAGCACTCAAGCTTCCGTTGATTTTTAACCATCCAATATCATCAAAAAATTTGGTATGGCCGCAGTCCTTCAAAATTCGTTCGAAGCACTTAACCGAGAGGGTGTAACAACGAGCGCCGGGTAACGCTAGTTCCTTTGATATACGAGTATATCATATATCGAGATAAACTTTAAAAGTTCTACAAAAACGATGGAAGTTTTTATTATCAAAAATTGTGGTCTACATAATTCTATTATAAATTAAGTTTAATGAAGTCTTGTTGTTGTCTATGAAAACATTAACCAGTATCTTTGCTTATAAAAAAGGCCATTATTTTGCTAAAAGAATGTTAATTTTCATCATCAAAAATATTGCCATTAGTTTTGATTCTACAATACAAAATGTTAACACACACATCATACACTACATAATACATAAATTGGACCCGGTTTGTTATGGTAAAAACAAATAAATCAAGTCTTCTTCTCTCTCTATATGGTTATAACTACAAATAATCTAAAGATCTGGTTTACCTGGTTAACTTTTAATTAAGTTTACTTTTTTTCTTTTGCTTTTTTTTTTTTTTTTGTCTTTGATAATCTTCTTGATGACACCCTATAGAATTTATGGGTTAGATACGCCACTGAATGTTGTTTTTGTAATTATAATAATATTATTATAACATTGTTTCCAATTGTTGGTTTTTGGCTTCACCACACGAACACAGGCGATATCTCTGAAAAATAGTAATAAATAAATAGGCAGACAAAATGTTAATCCATCGTTAGATACTTTTGCCAATACAACGAAAAAAAAAAGAAAAGAAGAAAAAACATCTCGTGCTGCTGCTGCTCATGTTGTTGTTATTGTGATTTTATTTGTTTATTTTTTTATTAATAAATTTGCATAATATTTTTGTTTTGTTGTTTTTCCTTTTTTTTTTTTTATTTTATTTGTTCTATTTGTTTTGTTGTGTTTTTTTTTTTTTAACTTTGTTTTTTTCCCATTGAATTGAATTTTTATTTGTAACGCCTACGATTTGTTTTCATTTTGAATTTTTAAAACTCGTAACATTTTTTCTGACTTTGAAACTATCATTTCTGTTATTTGTTAAACCAAGCAAGTTTTGTTGTTGTTTTTATTGTATTATAATTATTATTATTATAATGTTTTGTTTTTATGTATCTCTGAATTTATAATGCTTTCATTTAAGGATTCTGTTCTATTATTCATTTCATAATTCATAAGCTTTGAATACTTAAATATTTTTGTTATTGTTTTTATTTCTAATTTTTTATGTTATTGTCAATTCTTATTATTGTTCAAATTGTTATTATGTATTTGTTTACTTTATTTGTTAGTTTATAAACGAAAATAAAAGCAAAAATTCTTAACAAAAGCTTTGCATTCAAATCTAAAATGAATTCGGCACGCTTTAGAAAAATTGTGGGTGTTGGTCAAAACTAATAGACAAGTTTTGCCTTAAATTAGTAACAACAATAAATATTAAAATATTCTTATCTACTTCAGTTTGCCTGGCCATGTTGCTCTGATGTTGTTTCCCTAGCTTTTATAAAAAAATTTTATAAATTTATACAAAAATTTTCCATTTCAACATTTGACCATCGAGCAATTTAATCGAACTAAGATTTTTATTTCTTATTTACTTTTTTTTTTTTTTTTTTGTATATTTCATAAATTTTATGATTTATTTATTTTAATATGTTTTTATGATATTTATTTATTTAAAGAATTTCATTTATTTTGGGAATTTCATACACAATATTTTATTAATTGAGAATTTGTTTATTTTATTAATTTTCTTCATTTGATGAATGATGACCATTGAGCAATTTAATCGAACTAAGATTTTATTTTTTAATTTTTTGTTTTATGATTTATTTAAACTAATCATTTTATGAAATGTATTTATTTATTTAAAGAATTTCATTTATTTTAGGAATTTTGTTTATTTTGATTATTTTATTTATTTATTTTATTTTATTTATTTTATTTTATTTATTTTATTAATATTTTGCATTTAATGAATTTGACCATCAACAAATTAATCAAACTATTTTTTATTTATTTTAAGAATTTAAAATGCTTTGTGAATTTTATATATTTTGTTTTTTTTTTTTTTTTTTGTATATTCCTTTTAATTTATTTGATTAATAATATTTTATTTATTTGATTATCTTTATTTTATATGGTGGCTGCCACCCCATTCAATAATTGAAGAACATCATTTCGAAACGATTCTTGTAACGTATCTTTTGAATATCCTAAGACATATATAGGATCCCAAACTTTTTTCCATCACCGGTAACTGTTAGTTTTTAAAAAAATTTAGAGCCCTCAATTATTTTGAACTAAGCTTTTATTAAGAAGATAGACTTTGTCTAGCATTGCCCTTTTAGATTATTTTTACACCCCACCTTATTTGCTATGAGTCTTCTAACGCACTCCTGAAAACATCCAGCAAAGCAAACATGCAAAAGTTTTTCATAAAAATACTATTAGATTTCTAAAAGTCTGCATCAAATATTTGTTTGATGTGTTAAGAAAATGTTCAAGAAAAAAGGTAACTTTTATCAAAAAATTAGAGAAAGGGCGGGAACCAGTATACCTTGTCTCTGCGTTCACAATTACCCCTATAAATACATTTCCTCCGCAATTCTGGTATTCATCATGAATTTCAAGTTTTTTTTTAAATCCGCAATTTAATTTGTTTCCAAAAGGCCTCAGAGTGGCAGCATACTAAATGCTTTGGCGTCTACTCTTCTTCATTATAAAGTCTACATTGATCTTTTTGAATATTTCGCATATAAGATAGAAGATCATCACTCTGCAAGAGACCTTAGACTATAGAAATACCCTCCGAGTTAGTCCTCCCAACATTTCTTAGTTGACATGAAGACTTTTGGTACTTTACTGTTTAAAACAAAAGTTAAATTTACCATAAAAAAATGATATTGGCTTAGTAGGCATTCTGTACCCACCTACTTCGTAAATGGATAACTCTCAGTTTTGAAATGTCTATAGCACATTTCAGCCCATTAACTGAGTATACCTATAACTTGCATAGGCAAAGATGATTGGATTGACGGACTGAAACAACGCAGTCTAAGAACATTTTCCAATGGACGATTGCACGCACTACATTCCCGTGGGCGCACATCCATGGTACGCGGCTAGAGGTTTTACTATATTCGAATGATGGTACATATTTAGTATTATTTATTTATTATTTAAGATTATGCGCCGTAGTTGCTACTCCTTGATACGTCAATAATAATAAAATCATCAATTTGTGATGATATCAAACAAAATCAGCAGACTCAGCAGAAATCATTCCGTGCATCTTGAGGCCCATCAGAATTATCTTGAGAAAAGTATTGTAGGTTTAGGCTTACTTGACTCTAGTCGACTTAAAGTGATTTACCAGCACAGTTGACTTCAGTTGAATATTTTAATTTTTTATTTTATTTTTATTTATTTATTTTTTTTTCCCCCTTGTAAATATCCAATTTGGATACAATATTCCAATTAGGTGAATATGTAGGGTATATAAAATATTGCAAAAACAAAATCCTCTTCAAAATAATAATAATGTCATGATACTCATACATATCATTGGAAAATTCTGATTTTCAAGTATACAAGTATCTTATTATAGTAGTAGCGTGTAGCGTGTCTAAACAAATGTCTGAATGATGATTTTACTATCGTCTGTCTGTAATTCATGCGTTTCGAAAACAAGAATATTACGAGGGTTGATCAATAAGTCCTTATTTCTCATTTAAATCTCCATTATTCAGTCCAGTATTTTTCACCACACAATTTCGAATCTCACAAACAACTCTTATTAATATTCGTCAATGATTATTTTACCGCTTTTTCAGGTATTCAATGTGAATCCCAAAAAACTGTCGCCATAGCCTTGCTGACTGACAGACCCACCTTCTGGTCTTCTTTGCTGAAAGTTCACTAGTTTGGCTTTTCCTTGGTCTCTCGTGTATTGTGATGGATCAATGTTTCATCCACAGGGCAAAAACTTGTTCGGATAGCGGTTGAACATCGAAGTAAACTCACAGTTGCGCTTATGGCCACAGAGTTAACCACCTCCATTCCATGGATTAATTGGACAAATTCTAAAGTGATAACCTTTTTTCGACGAACTGAAAGACGGATTTTCCAAGGACTTATAGATCGGCCCTCATATCACAACATCAACATCAACATCAACAATTTACGGACGTCAGGAAGCCTTCTGTCTACTACTAGATTCCCACTCTTTATATCTTTCATCTTCCATCATCACCAGCATTCGCATTCATCAGTATTCATTTGTTATTGCGTCTAATTAAAAATATTTTCATTTTGTTTTTGATTTTGTTGATTTGTTGGTT
The DNA here is from genome assembly GCA_037043295.1 of Amiota minor. Classification (NCBI taxonomy): domain Eukaryota; kingdom Metazoa; phylum Arthropoda; class Insecta; order Diptera; family Drosophilidae; genus Amiota; species Amiota minor. The sequence continues at coordinate 2,392,568 of JBAMAW010001063.1, forward strand.
ATTGTTGTTGGGAAATTTGTTTTGATTTGTATTCTATTTTTGTTTTACATATTTTTATTTACATTTTGCATGCATTTTATTTTTAACTTTTTGAATATTAAATATTAAATATTTTTAGCTACATAAACAAAACAATAACCAAAAGGAAGTCCTCATCTACTATACTTTTTCAAATTGCAATCTTCTTATCTTATTGTTGTTGTTGTTGTTGTTGTTGTGTTTATGTGAATATATTTTATCATTTCTAGAATATTTGAAATAATTGGATCTAAGTTTCACTGTCAATAAACATTTATTTTATTAAAATTCCTTGCTTTCTGCCTTTGGAAAAACTACTTGATGTCAGTCAAATGCTACCAAGCAACCAACCAAGCAACCAGCAAGAGACCAATTCTCCTTAATTTAAATAAACTTTAGTTAACATCAAGAAATCCTATATCCTAGACCGAGATTCACAAATAACCATTTGGCATATAAACGAGCACATAATGAGTTCATTTCCATTTCCTCTTACTACACTAAGCCAAAGTAAAGCAAATTAAAGAGAAATCACATTTAATGACGCACAAATGAAACAAACAAAAAAAATACTTGCTCCCTAAAGGCGTATCTGTATCTACTCGGTTGTATCTACAATATCCATTCTAAGCGATTGAAGATTCACTGATGCTGGAGTGGCATGGCGTGGCTTATGTGCATTCTCCATATAAATCACGCAATTACTTTCCACTCAAATGTCAATTTAAATTGAAGTTTTATGCAGAATCTTGCAAATTATTTATGCCCCATGGGGGCGTATGAGTATTTAGCACCCAAACTTATTTAAGTGCCACTTTGTGTTAGTTTCGCATTTGTTTCAAAGTTAAGCGAAGAGCTCTTAAAAGTGAAAAGTGTTTTACACATACTCACACCAGATACTCGTACATATACAAATCTATCTTTCTATCTATCTATCTACATACATAGAATACTATGTATATCGTATGTATCCCTCAATCTCGATGAGATGGAAAAACGTTTTGCACAATTTTTTAAATCGAATCAAGTCGTTGAATAAGCAAATAATACAACAAAAAAAAAAACGAAACTTCTTCTGCCAACATACTAGAATAAATTGTAAAAGAATCTAATGCCCTCCTCCATTCATGCCCTAAAAAATAAAAGTAAAAATGGTAATGGAATATGGGAAGAAAAAATAAAGCGAAATGCAAAAAGAATAACAAATAAAAAAAACAAAAAGGAAAAGTTCGACACTTTAATGACAAATTTATTGCAATGAATTCTGTTAAATGGTAAAATCAATGAAATCAATGAATTTTATGTATCGACACACTGAACAAAATCCTTCATTCAGAAGGGAAAAAAAGAATGAGGAACCCGCCCAAAAATTGTGCGAGTATCTAGAACACAAAATGATAGCTTTACTAGAACAACATTGACTCTGCCGGCTGCTGCTGGTAGTTCTGATGGTGGTGATGGTGGTAGTGCCCTAAGTGTTTCTTTTCTATTTTTATGACCCTTTCAATGCTACCGATTTTTACTACTTTCAGCATCGTAAAACTGTAGAAACGCATATGGTGTTCGATGCTCAGTTGAGTGAAGGATACACATACATACATTACAAGTAATACATATATCTAGATACAAACACACCATTGCATATACATCACTTGTTTTATTGTATTGTATATTCTGTTTCAACCCAAAACGAAAATTGGTTCAAAATCGCTTTAAATTTCATTACAATACTAAAAACTGTCTGACTCTACTCTACTCTACTCTACTCTACTCTTTGGTACTATAAATTTTATCACTTTAAATTAGTTAACAGTCTCAGTACTGCGAAAGGTTGACGGATAAACTATGCATAACCACAGTTTAAGTATCTGTGAAATGAGTTGAAAGTATAAATTACAGAATAACAATAATTTTTACGAATTTGATCAGAAGAATAAGGAAAAGAAACATATCTGTTGGGAGATCATATGACTTTAGTACAAGAGTACAAAGTTCTCTTTCAAAAGCATAAAACTACATTTACACCAAATGACATGTTATGGGATGAGGGTTGTCTGTCATCCATTGCAACCGTCATTTTAATAACAAAAAGGGAAGAATTGCGGCCAAAATAGCCTTGCATTCACAATTACCATTCAATGCTGGCATTCACTGATGATAAAACGAGTATTTAGCCTGAATGAGGGTTATGTGCCTCTTGATGAAAATCAAAAGGATGAATCGACCAATTGTTTTGTTGGTCAATTGTGTAAATGTTACAGAAGAGGGACCCTACATAAAATTCCATGGGTGATTAAATGGATGCCGCGGATTTCGATTGCATCGCCCGAACTTAAAAACAAGACACCACGTTTGCAAAACATTGAGATATTTTTCGACAGTTTTGCGACTTTGGAATACCTGTTTCGATTTTTCCAATCTTTCCTTTGTACTAAAGTGGGAAAAACATAGTGGGATAAGAACAGGACATTAAAAAATAATTTTTGCAAAGCATTTTAATTCAATTGGGTGGGTAAAATGCGAAATAAAAAACAGTTTAGACTGTGATGCAGTATTTCACCCAGAATTGTTAAGTCAAGTTGTTTTATGGTTCTTCCAAGCCAAGGACCCCGATTTTTGACTGTACGTAGCTCGAATTCCGTTGAGAGCAGAGGCAAAAAGTAATCAAAATTTGTATCTTGAAGTTCAAGGGTTGCAGCGCTAGCACAGGAAGCTGTATCGACTATATTTAGCTGTGTTGTCAGCGTAGGTAACCATTGTTATACTAGGCCTTGAGGAGGCCTCAAGTGTTAACAGAGCATGATAATTTAAGACAAATCAAATCTTGGCACCCGGCAAATGCTTCCAAGGTGCTAATCGGTTTGATGCGTATCCCTGGATTATTCATGTATCTGATCCATAGTCACTAACCATGTAAATTTCAAGATCATAGGATTAATGGAGTTTTACAAAACAAAACCCTACATCTAATAACTGCTGCCCCTTGGTTCATCCGCAATAAATCACCTAAACGTTCACTTTTGTGGCGACTAAATAAATCACCATAGCAGTAGATATAGTGAGAAACTATCAACTCATCCAAATCCAATGGTTAAGGCCTTAACAACTTATCGCCTGAGGAGATAATTAAAAAGGCTCCATCCTGAGCCTCTATCCTAATGTAATATTTCTGTAATCTCAGTCGCAACTGTTATTATTATTATTATTTTTTTTTAATTTTCTTTTTTTTAGATTTAACTTTTGTTCATATAAAGTCAAATTTCGGTACTCTGGCTCAGTAAAATACTAAAAATAGAGGCAGTCATACAATTATTTATTCAATGTACAAAGATTATACATAGAAATTCTGTTCTTAAAAAAAAACTTGTATCTTAATGAGAAAGTTGAAAATGTTGGAAAATCGTTCAAGGAATCAATTAGATCTTTAATTTTCTTTAATTTGTTCCAAACTTGAAATCCCCTCCTATGTTGAAGAACAATTTGTTACGCAATCCGTAAAGGAAAACAAAATTATCTAACAAACAGAAATGACCGACCGATAATTAACAAAATTTCATTTCGGTAACGTTATGGTATTTTTATTATAGACCAATTTTCTCCCTCCTACTTGAACTACTAAGTATTAGGAATACTTATTGTATTGCATACCAAAAGAAAATACAATATACTCACAAATGTTCGCATTCACATGTCTACTACTACAATACAATATTTTTTTTTATGACCCATTAACAAAAGACCTACCCCCACCGACCTCTACTTCATAAATAACTTCAACAAATGTATAATATATTTGCAACTTATTGCGTTCCTTTGTTCGTTCGCTCTTCCTATTTTTGTACATACGAGTGAGTACACATATTCACATCCATTCGGGGGGATGGGGTATTGGTATTGATTTTGACCGACCCATGATGAAGTCAGTCGTATATCTTGTTTCGAATAGACGATAAATGATACAGGGATCTACTTCTATTCAGGAGCAATTTTGTTTACCAACATCCATATGTAAGTACTCGTATTCTATAGAGTATATGTATGACCAAGGAAGAGCAATTTGTACCTCTTTTCTTTTATGGTGAGGAATAATTGAAACATTTTTGCTTTTTTTTTTTGTTTTTTTTTTTAGCTGAAATGTCTTTATGGCCAGGAAATGATATAAACTTTGTATGCCTATGGAGAGGAGGACTTTATTTATTCTATTGTATGTAGAATATTTTTCTAGCTGTAACCAACTGAGAGCCTTCTTTGCCTTCATTCGCCTTCGTATATTATTTCATGTTAACAAAAACAAAAACAGAAAACAAATAAAAAACAAACAACCAGAAAACTGGAAACAAGTTCTTGCACCTTTATGTGACTTGGGGACCTGTTTTTTGACTTAGATTTCTTTTCTTTTTTCCATATATATTTCTTTTTTTTTTTTTTTGTTTGTTTGGTTTGTTTTGCTTACAAAGTTTTCTGCTTGAAGTGAGTCAGCGATCGACTTAGGCCGGGAGTCTGAGTCTGAGTCTGCTGCTACTTTTGATTTTTTGTGTTTTTTTTTTTTTTATTTATTATTTTGTTTTACTATCTTCATGAACACAACAACTGGGTTGGTTGGTTGATTGGACAAGAAGAAGGTTGGGGAATGAAGAACAGAAGTTTGCCATTATGGGTTTGTGGTTTAACTACCTCCAAAAACAGCAACAACAACGATAACAACAACAATAACAACAACATTTACTCCTACCACAAATCAAGAAAAAAAACAAAGCAACTTTGGTTAAAAGTCATCGAAGAAGAAAAAAAAAAACAATATACAATACAATAAAAGGAACAAAAAAAAAAAACCATCAAGAAAACAACATTAAATCAAATAAACCTGACTTATAAATACACTGAAATGTTTAATAAATTTAAAAAAAAAAATAAAATAAGATATGTGTGAGTAATAAAAATTTAATGCATGAAGTCATTTTTGAAGAGATTAGCTAAGCAATTTTGATCCATTGATTGTGGAATTTACATCAGATATCAAAATTTTTGGGTTAAACTTGAACTTGGAATGGAATCCTTGATGATTGATTAAAATATTGTTCTAAATAAAACCGTCAAATTCATAATGAAACATAGATCACTAGAAGGCTCAATGTAAATGGTTCCTCAGAAGGCTTCCTTATCAAATCAGCGAAAGAAGAACATCTTTAACTTAAAATTCAAGGTTAGTAGGATCTTTGATAAGAACACATAAATGGACATTATTTTTGAATAACATTCAAATCTTATTGAAGACAAAACTGTTCAAGATCTTAAAGAAAAATGTATAAATATTACCATAATTTTTCCTACTACTTATTATTTAAGTTTTTATCCGCATAATTTTCAATTTTAACCTAACTAAAATATTTGATTTGAAAAACTTAAATAGATGAAATAATTTTATGATATTCTAGATTTGAATTGGATAAGATATTGTTGATGTGGTGGTAGAGGAGATCAAGTGAACCAATTGTCTTTTAATTTCCAATAAAAATATATTTATAGGCTTCCATAATTTATGTCTTTAGTTTAAAGTTTAAAAAGATGCCTCAAATTCGAACACCTTATCTTACAATATCCCTTCATAAAAGAAATAACTGACTGAATTTGTTTTTAAATGAAGTCAAATAAAAAGTATAATCGTGAAAAGTTAGATGCTTTTAAAGAAAATAAAAACAATTTTGACATTTATAGATTCCTAAGAAGAATGGATAAAAGTTTAACTGCTCAGATGATGTCAACAAAATGTAAAACTCTAACAAACTTTTTCCTACGAATATTGTAGGGTATGAAACAGCAAACAAGTTACTACTTGCCATTATTTCTTCTTCGGTTGTTGTTCTGGTCTCAAAAACCAGTTTGGCATGAAGTGTTTGTTATTGATTTCCTTTTTTTTTTTCCTTAATTTTTCTCATTTAGCAAAAAAAAAAAAAAAGAAAAAGAGACGTGCCACTTTCGACTTGGTTGATCGGTTGTTCCAATTAAAAATAAAACACTTAAATTAAGTAATTAATTAGTTTTTCATAGAAGGAAAATACTCATTTGATAAGAGATATTTCCCATTGCAAACATCAACATCTTAGAACGGGAAGGGTGCACAAACCTTTTCTTCTTTTGTCGAATTTTGTATATTTTTAATGTTACAAATCAAAACACATGACAATGACACAACTCTTCAATGTTTGGAAGTACAAAAAAACCAAATTGTAAAGACATTTTTCTCCTCTCATGGCATTTTTTTCACACGTCAACGGATGAATGAAAATCCGACAGCCTACACAATCGTTTACTTTAATGCTTATTAATGACTTATTTTACTTCTTTTTTATTATTGTACCTATTTTTTTTTTTCTTTTTGTTGCGATATATTGTAAACTGTCGGCTCATGTTTGTATGTAATTAACCCAAGACCTTCTTTTCTTTATATCAACATCAACAATAATTTTTTATTTATTTTCTTTTTTTTTTTTTGCATCTTCCTGTTCCTCACTCATGTGTAGAATTTTTCTTTAAATTAACTAATGATGTCGCAATATTTTCCCAATACATTAATTTCCAATTTATTTAACATTTAACGAGATGCCTTTGCTAACGATCTTCTATGGAAGTCAATGTTGTTAATAAGATTCTCCTTTGATTTGGTTGAGATATAAAATCTAATACTTCATTCTTCACTTATTCTTAACTTTATCTTTAGTAAATTTGATAGATTATTTTTTAAACAAAGACTGACATTTCAATAAATCTTAGAGTTGAATTTCAACTTTCTTTTTTAGTTAGAGTATTTGTTTTTCTCACTTGTATTAGAAGAGAAAGAACTACGCGAGGTGTGTTTTTGTATCGCAATATAAAGTGAAAGATGATTTGACAGAAGACCAACACAAGCGTTAAAGTCAAGCTATTGATAGTTTTGTAGCGAACAGACTCCTTCTTAGATTTAAGCCCCTTAAAAGTCGGAAGATATATTATTTATAGATAGAGCAACTTGTCCTTTTAGTAAACTGAATTTGCACAGAATCTGTAAGGAAAATTATTCGGTCAAAAAAGTGCACCTAATGTGTGAATAATTCGAAGATTGGTCAATAAATTTGAAGAAATTTGGTCAAGAGGGTGCCGCCGAAAATCCAAAAATAACAATTCGGCATCGTTCTCAAGAGCTTCAAATTTACGAAGTAGCACGCAGCGAATTTTGGCGAAAGACCTCTACTTTCACCCATAAAAAATTCATCTTACTCAGGAACACAAGCCAGCAGATCATGCAATGTACCGGCAATTCGTTTAATGGGTAATGAAGCAAAATGATGGGAATACCGATTTTTCGAAAAAAGTCAATTTCACCGATGAAGTGCATTTCCACATGAATGGCATCGTGAGTAAACAAAATGTTCGTATTTGGAGCTCAGGAAATCCTCACTCGTTTCATGAGAAACAAATGCATACAAATCGAACAACAGTCTGAAGAGGATTTTAACAAACGGCGGGATTGGGTCTTAATTTTCTGAAAATGAGACCTGAATTGCAATGACTGTAAACGGTATGCATTACAGGAACATGATAACGAAGTTCTTGTAACCTCAACTATCGACATGTGTTCTCAGCAGAACAGCGCTAGCTAATACATCACGCATGAAACAATCGATTTATTGCAGCAACGATTTTCAGAAATCATCTCTCGAAAGTCTGATGTCAACTGCGAATAAACCAGAAACAATTATTAACCTCAAGGAGAGTTCAAACGCGTTATCGGCGCGATACAGCCACATCTCTGTCAAAAAGACATCGAAAATTTCATGAAAAAAGCAATACCCTGTTACCAGAGCCGTGGTGGCCATTCGAAGAATAAGGACTCTTAATATAGGGTAGGGTATTTTTTTAATGTTTTTACTTTTCGGTTAGTTAAAATAGACAATCAATCTTAAAACTTAATTGACTTCAATATTAATATTAATAGTCGAATAGTTTCTCGAAGAAAAGAAGCCACAAAGATCATGTGATTTTAAACTGTTTGACTTCCTCTTATGGGATTTCTTGGAAAGTATAGTTTGTGCAAAAAATCCGAAAACTATTCAAAACCTAAAAGACAACATCACCGAGCAAATATCACTGAGCCAATCATGGTTATGAGGAAAAGTTAGTCAAAATTTTTCCGAAGAGGTTGACAGTCTGTCTTGCTAGCAAAAGAATTTACTGGAATCAATATACTTCAATTTTCAATAAAAATAAATAAAGATTTCACAAAACTTGTGTTTTTTATTTAAAATTTATAAAGATACCACAAAATTAACCTGCAAAAAACTTCTGAACTTTCAATAAAATTCTAAAGATCCTTTTTTATATGATGATTGATTTTACTTGTCTCAAGCAACGTAAAAGAAAATATCCTATTCGTTATAACTTTCCTTTTTTACTTTGAAGTATAGTATGATTTTCGCGCTTTCTTAAAGATAAACTGAAGAAAAATATTATTGCATTAAACAATCAAAACACAAAATTAGGGGGAAAAAAAAACAAAATCATGAAAGTATCAAAAAAATATATGTACAATATCTACATATATATAAAACCATTAACAAAAAATATATTATAAAATGGAAAACAAGTACTTTAAGCAAACCATTGTCATCATTACCAACATCATCATCATCATCGTCGTCAACAAAGTAATAAATATATACAAAACAACAACAAGTTAATAAAAAAAAAAGCCAACATTAACAGCAACATGATCATCAACAAGAACCATAAATAAGACTTAAATTGTTTGAAAAAAAAAAAAGCAAACTTTGCTTTTGTTGATCAAGTCAGCAGCGTCTTGCCACAAAAAGAGATACAACAACCTAAAAACCGCACCTTCGAAGACTAAAAAAAAAAAAACAAGAAGTAAAAGATACTCACTCGTACATTAAGTAACCACCGAATGAGTCTTGATCAAGATTGTTCCATCTATATTCATATACTTCTTTTTATTTTTCTTCTTGAACAATTTTTACTTCTTCTACTTGTATGAGGCAAGTTTTTCTACCCCAAAGCATCAACATATTAAGAGCCAAGAGTCAGTCTACCAACGACTTTAATAGTAACGGATCTCATTTATATTTGAAGACAAATAACCTCACTACCAAAACAAAGTTGCACTGCTCCAAACTCTATACATCTAAAATCATAAAAATTTTATGCCATTTGCTTATTTCAACTTTAAAAAATTATTCTAGGTCAATCTTTAGAGTTAGAATCCTCAAAGAAGCATGAAATATGAAATATTTTTAACCCTCTCTATATAAACTACTAGTTCTATTTTCGATTTAAAAGTTTTCTTATGTTGCATTACAATATGTTTATGGTAAGAAATATAGACATTCATCTGATAGGAAAATAATTACCCACCTTCTACACAATATTCTATACATAACATCACAGAAACCTCTTAAATTTTCTTTCGTATTACAAATTACAATGTAAGTTTTTACCAAATCTATAGATATCATCCAGTTCCCATTGTCTACTTCCTGTGTATTATGTGTAGTACGAGTAGTTTTGTCTAATTACGTCTTAAAAAATAAACAAAAAAACCACAGTAATGCAAATTACTCGATTCTATAATTTCAATAATTTAAGACGTGTGTAATCGGAAGGCCTCAGTTTAGCAGCAGGTGTCTTACGTAATTGCGTCTGTTCATATTATTGTAAGTAAGTAATTTAGCTCAAGCACTCGAACTGACTTGAATTGAGCTATACTGAGCTGTCTATCTATCTATCTATCTATCTAACACTTTGGTTTTAGCTTTGGTTTTGTTTGACTGTCGTTTTGCATGACTCTTTCTTTTCTTCTATACCTACTATCTGACAGATTTGTCGTCTTGTTTGTCTGTTTGACTGTCTCACGCAGACACCTTTATGTCTGTCTGTCTGTCTGTCTGTCTATTTGTCTCTTTGTACGGTTGTCTATCATTCATTACATTATAGTAATGTAAGTACTTGTACTTAAAGTTCTACGCAATTAGAATTTTAAGTACAAAACTGGTTTCCATTCTTAAATGGTGGACAAAAGCAAGCAAATCTTAAGCAAAACAAACAAAAAGTCATAAAAATAATAATATTTTATTCAGTTTCACTAATAAATGTAATACACTTCATCTTAAAAAAAAAAAAAAATCTGTATTGTATTTTGTTTCTTAAACTCTTGGCTATAGACTGTATCTAAAATGAGAGATTGGTTGGTGATCTTTAGTCCACAAATTCGGAACATCTTAGAGCATGGAAAAAGCATTCAAAGATTCATTGAATTTCACAAAAAGAAGTTACAAATTTTCTAAAAACTTAGGAAAACTGAGGCCTAAATGTGCCTTCATTTAATCTAGTCAAAATTTTGTTTTTTGAAAATTTGATTGATTTGATTTGAAATATGAAGATCTTTTTTGACGTTTGAAAAGATCTAAAAACTTCCTTCTTTCATACTTTTTTGAAATATTTGTATCCCTTAATTTAGAAACAACACTATCAATCATGTCATCTAAACCTATTGTTCTACTCAAAGTTTGTCTTCTTCCCTTTTTCGTAAAATACAATATAATATAATAAAACGAAACAATCACAAAGACTAAAACCAAGAACAAGAAGAACACAATTTCAAAATGACTTTGCATAATTTAAAAAGAACTTAAAAGCCAAAAGGATCTAGGAAGCACTGTACTATACAGCAAAAGCCAAAAGTAGGTAAATCCTTGACACAAATGAAAATTATGGCTTCAACAAGGCATTTATGTTAACTATTGGTGGTCCTTCTTCGTTGAAGGATACTTACTATTATACATAGATGGAAAGCACGAAGGGGGAGGAAGGCGTTTACATTTGGCAATATATTTACTTTAATTGCGCGCAATTAATCCTTTTTTATGATTGTTCTTTGAAAACTTTTGCACCCTGCGTATAAAAGGCCCATGTACATTTATTCATGGACTCGTAAACACTATTAACCTGTACGGAGAGAGCACAGTAGAATTCCATTTTGTAAAGGACAGGGAACATCTACAATATAATATAAAATACATTTATTTTACACATTTGAGACACTTTGATGGTTTCTAATTAAACTCATACGCACAGTTTGTATTGTTTGCATTTCAGAGTATCTATGGACTCGACAATATTAAAAACCCTTCCACTTTATCACTGTGTATCTGCGTTATTATTTCGCGGGTCAAAAGCGCGCAGCCTGAACAAATGTTTTTTGATTCAAATTTTTATTAATTTCATAAAATTTACAAGGATCTTTAATGTGCACAGTTTTATGACTTACCCCCATCCACTGCAATTGTAAGGACTCACCTCACAACGGATAATGTCTATGTCAGAATCACAATTCATTTCAGTTAGCAAGACCCTTTTGATATTATGCTAATTCAGATCTTTAAAATTATCTAAGCGAAGGTTGCAGTGAACACCATAAATGACTTATATTTTATGATTTTTGCATTGATTCTGGATTCAAATTGTACGATTGTATTGAACACAGCAAAGGGGATTGTTAATAGCTCAAAAGTATAAAAGTTGTGAATATAGTAGATGACTTGTTAAAATAGGCGAAGTCTTGTAATTAGATCAACTCATATATCATATTATCCAATAAGTCTCCGGTCTCACACATTGTTCACAACCCTATTGTCCAATCTGTACAATTTCTGGATAGTACCAATCTTTAAACGGCACGTGTCGAAATTTCATGATATTCTAACACATAGTTTATAGGTTATAGTGACGCTAGTTTTGTAGTTTTCCAAACAAATGGCAGAAACTTAATTTCGAGTTTCGATTTTAAACTGTGTTTTGATGAGAAAAACATCTGTAAGGCAAAACAATGGCATGACAAGTGTTTATAAGGACTTCGGTCTATCAAAATGAACTATCAAACGATAGTTTACTGGGCTTCAACTTGGTCATATGAGCAATGATGGTGCTGATTGATAGTTTAAAGATTTTAGAATGGAATGTGTTTATTTGCTATACAAGTAAGTTTTAAAGAATTTTTTCTCGATTTTGAAATTCGCGCATATAAAATTGTTCGTCTTTGGAGCCCAAGAAAGCATCAACTGATGTGAAGTGTATTCCCGAAGGGTGTTCTGCATCGACCGGAACAAATGGTAGTGTGATGATGCAAGGTCTGGACTATAAGGCGGATGTGTTAGGACTTCCTAACTGATACCAACGAAATAGATTTTGACCACGTTTCCGACATGCGGCTGACCATTGTCATGGAGAATGATTAATGGCGCATGTCTGGTTGCCCATTCCGGCCGTTTTTCTGCAATATCATGCTTCAATCGCATCAGTTGTTGTCTATCCCTCTATAGCAATCCTTGAGTTGTAAACCCAATACAATTTTACACGAAAATGTCATCATGGGTAAGTTGTTTGCGAGGCGGGCGCCGCGCTTGCTAACACAGTAGCAAAATTAACAAAGAGTCGACAATTAAGAGCACTTTTTCTGTTCTGAGCTGTTCAAGTAAGATAAAAAGGATTTTTTGCATCGGTATATAACAATAGATGAAACATGGACCATTACTCAACACCAGAATCAAAAATAACGTCAGCTCAAACGGCAGCAACCAATGAAAGTCCTTCATAGCTGCAGAAAAACTCAATCAGAAGCTGGCAAGGTTATGGCGATTATACTTTAGGACATGCTTGGTATTTTCTTCATCGATAATCTTGAGAAAAGTAAAAACAACAATTACAATTAAATAACATTATTCCATCGATTGGAATGGAGCAAAAACAAAAAGACGCCCTCACATGCAAAAGAAAAAGTTGTGTTCCACCAAGACGATTCACAGGCATCACAAACAGATCAAAGGGATGATTATAAGTTTATTGAATGCTTTACACTTCGAATTGCTTCCTCATCTATCGTGCCTTCAGATCTGATCCCAGCGATTACTGGCTTCCTGCAGACAAAAGATGAGGTCTATTTTGAGAGCACGGACATAACAATCCAGCAAAAAGGCTCCAAAAAGTCTATGTATCATTCTAAAAGAAGAGTATGTTAATGAATAAAGTCATGAAACAATGCGTTTTCTTAGAGCTGGGACTTATGTTATTAAGCTACATTATATATATATGTTCCCCTATAAAGGACTCAAATCACGATAATAGAATTATCTCTTCTGGTGTGCTGCTTCTCATGCCTTCCGAACTAATCTTTGAAAATCAAAACTTTCTTACTACAGCAAAGAGTAGATATATGGTACTAGCAAATGTCCTTTCCATGGTCCTTAGATCTAATATTATCAAGATCTACCATAAGTGGTGTTTATACCAAGTGTGAGCAAAGGACCAGAACAACTGCAAAAATTGTATCAATCCATAAGTTTTAGATCATTTATTCTGAGAACAATTGGAAAACTACAATATTAGATTTGTGCGCATACAAATAAAAACAAATAAATATAAAACAATTTTCCCTTAAAAATAATCTAATTCTAGTTTCAATTTACCTATAAAGCACACAAGTTCATCCTTTAATAAAATTCTTGGATAATTTCTATAGTAGAACGCAGTTTGATAAGCTTCGAAATAGAAGGGCAAAATCAGAACATGACTACCAGAGGATTGCGGCCCTCTTATAAATTGTTCCTCGACGATGGATTAATACTTACCTATATAGTGTTTCCTCTTTCAAGGTTTGTGCAAGTAAATAAAGTAATGATTCCAAAGTGAAATCAAAAGTACCCACAATTTACCTAAATCGTTTATTGTATGTAGTTCCACTGTCGAAAATTCAAAAAAAAAAAAAAAGTCGTACCTTGTAATCAATGTGATTCTCATTTATGGTTTATTTGCACGGAATTTTTATGTGTCTCTAACGCTGTTATTTACACTTAGTCTTTAGTTCGGGTTGGGTATTTTCTTTCATTTTCTTTTTTTTGTTATTCCTTGTTCAAAAGGATTTTTTGTTTATTTGCCTCCTTTAATTTTTTATGTTTTTGTAATTATTTTTTTTTCTTTAATGCGAAACATAAAAATTAATATATGCGCACTGCCCTTTTCCTGATTTCAAAAGAATTCACACACACACACACAAAACACACGGAAATCCCTTTGCCATAATCCGGGAAAATAAAATATCAAAAGAAAAAAAAAAGAAAATTGTTACCCGTTAACGAAAAAATGTACCGACTAAATGTGTCAGAAAGGGTTGCAGCAGCAGCAGCAATGGAAAACGAAAGCCCTCAGGCCGACGAGCATGAAAATGGAGTGGTGGTCACAAGAAACCAGGAAAACAACAAGAGAAATGGTAAAAATAAAAAAAAATAAAACTAAAGTAAATAAATAAATTTTCATTTAATATTTTAAATTTTCATTTTCAACATAATTTTTTTATAGACAGATGTAACTTAATTAACTAACGACTTTTGAGTGGTGCACAGCGCAGCAATTGAATGAGAGGATTGTGGAGTAGTAGCCCCGGGTATGGAGGCTTCCTTCAGCTTCGCATGAAACGCTTAAATCAATTATATAATAAAATGTCTGTCAATTTGTTGCAAAATGAGAAATGGAGATACACAAAATGACTGAAAGCAGCACAAGGTGCTGGAGGAGGAGGAGGAGGAGGAGGTGTAGGAGAAGCATCATCAACAGCAGTTGATGGTTATTTTTTTTTTTTGTTTGAATTTTATTGAGTGATTAATTTTCTCTTTTACCGTATGTGGCAATAATAATGAAAAAGCAGAGGTGTCGTCGATAGTGTGATGATAAATGAGTTTCAATTCAAGGGATTTTTGTATCTGTTTATGACATTTCCTTGAGATGCACGTTTGGCAATAGCAATTCTATTAAGGGAAAGCAATTAAATAAGATTTTGATTGAAATAGTTTTCATTAATTGTGGAACAACTTTGACTAAAACTTTTATTTTATTTAGGCACCACACGGCGGGAGACTAATGCGAAATTACTATAGTTCTAAAACATAAATCATTATGACTACGGAATCACTCAATTCAGTTGTTTAGATGTATGTCCTTTCAGCACCTTACACCTATTGATGCCTTTGAGCATGAGATGGCACGTCATTTCCAAATTCTTTTACAACTCTGGAGCTCACAACATTAGCGACACTTTGGTTAGGTGATTACCACAGTTCACTGTATTATTTTTTCTGATTTTTTCCAATTTACACAAAACTTTAATGAATTATTTACCTATTGCATAATCTTTTTCATGAAACACTTTGTCTATTGGTGAAAGCCGGATGAAAATATGTTCGTTACTTTTTGAGTTTTTCGCTTTCAAACAGACAGACACGGCCGGGAGACTTTGTGTTTTAAGATGTATACCAAGATTTAAAGCAAGGTGATTTTTGAAAATATAAAATCAAACACAATTGCATTGATAATATAAAAAATTAACTTTTTGAGTCAGTCGCGTTTCAATGAAACGTTTTACCTGTCGTAACAAAAAGAGAAAAAAGAAACAGAGGAAGTGAAGTTTTGTCAGTGAGTTGTCCAGTCTACAAGCTTTGTATAGTCGTTGCTTCAACTTCTATAATCATTCTAGGTACGTCAATCTCGTCCCACGGATTTTGCTCTTGTTTATATATGATTCCTTGAAAAATTAAATGAACTTTCTCAAGAGGATTTTGCTTTATTATTTTTGATCGCATGAATATTAAAATGACCATCAGATCGGATGAGAATACTGATTTTTTAAATTCATTTCATTCACTTTAGATTTGATAAATTATAGGATCATAAAGTGGGCGCTAACGCTCCCTTATGGGCGCTGGAAGATATTAGAAGGCTTAGATCAGAATTAAAGGGCAATTTTCGTGGAGCGCTAGAACATTTTTAAAGCTCAAAGAGTGGTCGAAATATGAAAGTTTGGGAACCTATGTGTTAGTGGGTGCAGTTGTCAATTGTATGTGTTAGATTTTTTTAATGGAAGCATCAACCTTATTATTTTATAATCACAACTTGTAAATTCCAGTGTTCAGTAAATTTTTTGGTGTATTAATATTTTACTATCATCGGGAAATAAATCTTAATAAACTTGGCATCTAAACAGACATAGATATATTTCCTTATTGTATTTTTGTTTGTTTTTTTTTTTGTTTTATTTTGCCTTATATTTTTGTATTCATCCCACAATCATCCTCTGCTTCATCTACTTATGTATGTATGAATGTTAGGTTAAGCAACTTGCCCCTAGAGAATTGAAAATGAAAAATAGAAAACCATCCATTTTGTTTTTAAGTAACTTTGCTTATTTCATGAAATATTTAGTCGTTCATACTATTTACAGCTCTTTGATCTTTATCGATTTTCCAAAAGAAAACTGCTTAACCCCTTAAGGAAAGTTCAACAAACGACGACGGCTATGTTTTAACTTTTTGTTTTTCGTTTGTTTTTTTTTTTTTTTTTTTTTTGTGTGTTGATTTTGTTTTCTCCTCCTCGACACAAGTCATCAAAAGTTGCGTATCCATATGGGAGTACTCAAATACAGATATGAGCAAGTGTATACACATAATGATATAAATGTATATGGATTTATATAGGTAGAAGAGATATGTTTGGATGTATGTTTGGTACAGTGCTGTCATGCTGAGTGGCATTTCCTCTCTTTCTCAAAGCAACCAAAACCAACTAACTTCAATGGCTCACCGAAACCTCATTCAATGCACAGGATGAAGCTCCTCGCATACTTTGATGTTGTCTTCCTGTACATTTTTTATGAGTTCATTTTTGTATGCGTGTGTGTGTGTGTGTGTGTGAGCATGTGTATCAGTGTGTTTAAGTTTATTTTTTTCATGATTCCATTTTGCACCCTTCACTCTTTAAAATTATATTTTAACTACAAGTCAGTCAACTCTGTGAGGAAGAGAAGAATATGAACGCCTACAAAAGGTGCCCAGGCAGCCAAACACAGGACCAGCAAAAGTATCTGACGAAATTTCTATCTTCCTCTGTGCCTGATTGTCGTTTCATGTGCTTACTGACTGACTAACTGACAGACAAACTGACTGGGGGAACATACTGTTGTACTTACTGTGTTGGCAGGCATTGAGTGAGTGCATCATGTTGCTCGGTCATAAAAAGTAATGACAGTAAAAATTTGCTAGCTTGTGCTCGATAATGATGAACGATTAAAAAGAATTCTTGCTTCAAAGGCTTTGCTTTTGCCTTTGCCTTTGCCTTTGTCATTGTCGAATTGTCATTTGCCTACCCAGCAGTCATGGCCTCGACCAGACCGCACGTTACCAGTGCCTCTTCCTGTATGCGAGGAAATAATTACAAAAGCAGCAGTAGCAATGGCATCAGCAGCAATGGTAACAGCAACGGAGGCACTTAAAGGCTTTCTCCACATCAAGTCTCACCAGTTCCCTCAGATAGTCACAGATAGTCAAGACCCAGCCATCATGCTAACGCATATGCATTAAGTCGAACGCCCACCCGCCCATTGGCGCAGCTGTGATATTTCCTTTTTTGGTTTTTACTGCCTCGATTTGCACTCGCTTATTGAGTGAATGAATAAACGAACGAACATTGCTCCGAGCCCAAGCCAAGTTAACTGCTTTCCTGCCTCATTGTATTAACTACAGATACTTTTTGACATTGTTGTCATCGACGTTATTACTGTCGATGTTGCTGTTGTTGTTGTTGTTGTTGTTGGTAATATTCACGCGTGTTACTCAACAGATAAAGATAATAGAAAAGTTAAATTTATAGCAAAATACTTTTCAATCATGCACCGATGCACGATACAAACAACATTTACTTCTCCCCATCACACTGAACCACGCTTAACAAAATACACCAGGCAGAGCGCATTAATGCCATCATCTCCATCACCATCATCACCACCACCACCACC
This sequence comes from Amiota minor, assembly GCA_037043295.1. Lineage (NCBI taxonomy): Eukaryota > Metazoa > Arthropoda > Insecta > Diptera > Drosophilidae > Amiota > Amiota minor. Next base: position 2,410,470 of record JBAMAW010001063.1, read on the forward strand.
ACCATCGCCACCATCACCACCATCACCTCCATCTCCATCTTTACCAACAAAAGCCACCGCAACTCATGCACCCATCCATTACAGCATACAACCATCGCCATCTATAGCACACCTTACCTTACCTCACTCACCCTACACTCTACTACAATACACTCTACACTTCAATACACCACACCACACCACACCACATCACATCACATTTCCTTTGCTCAAGGCGCTCGTATCGAATCATTTCCGCTACACTTGCTTTTCATACTTTTTGCTTTTGTTATTGCCTCTGCCTTTGTTTTTATTGTTGCTTGATATTTTTATTATCATTTCTTGTTGTTGTTGTCGTTGTTGTTGTTATTGCTATTGTTATTATTATTTTTGCTGTTGTTTTTTAGCTACTTGAAGCTTAATCCTTATATGTAAGTATGGTTGTAGATATTTTTTTTTTTTTTTTTTTTTTTTGTTGGGGTTCGCCGTCATTGTTGTTTGCTGAAAAATTTGCATTGATATTCAAAAATGTTGGTGTAATAAATACTTAGCTTGGGCATTGCCGAAATCTATATTCTTTACATTGAAACTAAACATTTCATCAAGTGATTGGAGGTTTGGTCGAGTTTATTTTTTTTATTTTTTTCTTAGCTCTACAGTCTACTGGACCACTGCTTCTGCAACTATTCTCTTCCATGCGGCCCTATCCATCGCCCTCTCTTTCCAACTCCGATGGTCGAGTTTAATATTCATGTGCAATTATTTTTAACAAATTTTTGGAAACAATTCATCTTTATTCCTAACACCTCAGCTAACTATGTTTCTAAGCAAAGCTGCTTCAGTTCTCTCTTTTAAGAGTACTTTCATGAATTCCTTATAGGAACATAAGAGATACTTCCCTCCGTATTCCTGCACTGGACGTTATTTTTCAGTTCCATCTTGTATGTCACTCACCTGTGATTGATCTGCATTCAATATCTATAGACTATGTCTATATATCTCATTGACTAGTTGAGAAAATTGCATAGATGACCGCCACTTTTAACTTCCCCTTCTACTATCTTATCAATAATCCTTAAGTTATAACAAATTTTTAAAATTATATATATAAGAAAACTCAACTCAAGCTACCTTTTTACTTATGTTACAAACCTTTCATTGAAATTAATGTTCAGTACAATTTTTCTGAATGATATTACATATATGAAATGTATCTCATTATAATATATTTTACAAAAGCTAAACAGCTGCCAAACGCTAAAGGATATTTATACATATGGGAATTTTCTGAAAAGTTTACATTTTGATTTCAGTTTATACAGATGCTTTGATTCATTACCTGAATAATCTGATTGTTAAATCCGCCAGTTACAATATTATAATTTACCATCATTAAATATGCCTAAAATTTGTAATGTTAAACAAAGTTATTTCAAATTATTGTACATAATATTTTATGTACTTACTTATTTATGTAACCATGAATTCATAGACCCTCAAAAAACAAAAGAAAGAAACACAAAACCAAATGTGTTCAACTTGATTAAAATTAGAAATTTGATTAATGATTTAATTAGAGTTCAAGATCCGTGGGTAAAAGGAATTAAGTGGCTTTGAATATAAAATGAATTTCAAAAACTTCCAATTATTACTTAAAATATTTAAAATTCCTCACAATCAAATTAAGTTTTTTAATTTGGTCTTTTATTTTGGAAATATTCAGATCTTAATGGATGCAATTATTGTATAAGTAACAAATTATGGTGCATTACTTATCATTTATATTGAAATATCTGCAGTGTTTCTACCTTGGAATTGCTTGCCGTTGCCCAAAACAGCAGTCCATACGAGGATTGCTATTTATATTCCTTGGCAACAATAAATTTAGCTAGGCGACCAGCGACGTTTCCAAACGATATTTTGATGTTTTTAATCATAACTTCTTTAGAATATTTTCCAATTTAGCGTGATTTGTGTGCATCTAGCGATAAACTACCATCCTGTAGAACTGAAAAAAGTGCTTCGAAAATTGGTTCAAACGCATGCAAAAATGTATTGATCTTCGTAGAGAATATTTTCCCTTGGTTGGGAACTCTTAGTTCACCAGACTTGCCTTACAGGTTATCATTTGTTTCCGTCGATGGGACGCATATTGACTGACCAGCATTTCAGACATTCGACGGTTTAGTGACTGGATAAATGGCATCCATAAACAGCCTGAAAAGATGTACAAAATGTGTAGAAAACTATGGCCGATACTTTGAATAAAAAAAATTGCGCGTGTGCCATCTTACCCATGATAGAAGCAAACCTTCTTAAAAACAGACAGAAAAGGATCATCTCAAAGTCTACCAGTCTGTCTGTCCGGCTGTATATTGCTTTTGGTTTCTTTGGGATGTCTAATTGTTGTTGTTGTGTTTACGTTTGCACATAAATTAGATCATCAATTTTTGTTGTTTGCATGTTGTTGTTATAAACATTTTTATACACACAAACAGCATGTTGTTGTTGTTGTTGTGGAAATGTAATCTCTTTTTTGAGACTTTTCCGGTGGATTTTCCAAAAATTATTATTATTTGTTGGGGATATGGCAAGAGAAATACACATTATGTGAAAATTTGAAGTCACTACCTAGTGCGACACATGAGATACAGGGGGTAAAAAAACGTGACAGTTTGTATTTTTCCACTCAAATTTGTAGTATAAATTTTTTCCCAACGCCGCTTAAGAAGTTTCACTTCAAAAGTCCTTTGTCATTATTCCTAAACTATATTGGTTTTTTTTTTTTCATAAAAAATTTAAATTTGTACACCTGGTAAACGTAAATGGTTTCAACAAGTGTTAAGGATAAAGGACAAATGGTCTCTCGAAAATTACCAGCATAACGGTAAGTGATATTCTATTCTCTCTGGGTACAGAAGATAATAATAATTAATTATCCTTCAAATTTCTTTCTTCCTTTTTTTTTCAAGAAATATTTCAAAATTCTGGAACATTTTTGTCCCACTTGTACATTTTCATCATAACAGTAAATAGGCCATAAATTATAATGTTCTACAGATTTTTTTAAGATGCTTTTCTTGTATAACCTCATATACAACAAAAATATCTTGCAACAAAGTTAAAACCGCAACAAAATTAATCATCTTTTTTCCGTTGGAATTTTTCCACTCACTTTAAAAACAATCATTACTCATACGCCACACCATCTTCTCCTTCATATTCATTTCACAATTAACAATCTAAATGTATTTAAATTGACAAAGGGATAAACAAAAAAAAAAAAAAAAACTCAGGGAATAAAACATAACACCACAACCACAAAAACTTCAAATAATCTCATATACTCGTATGAGAAGGAAACATTAAATAAGTCTAACTTTTTTGTTGTAAAATTAATTATTAATAAATATTTTCCAACTCAACGTCGACATAACTCATGGGATTTGAGATGAACAGGAAAATACGCTGTCATAATCAAAGTATAAACGCTTAACCGACATACAAGGAAGTAAAGTAAAAGTTCAACTTTAACTGCAAACAGGAACAACAACACCAACAACCAACACCAACAACGAGAACAACTTCAATTAAAATTCAACATAGTTCGTGGCTTTCATTGGGGGGGGTTATGCTTTTGCTTTAGGATTTTGTTGAACTTTAGAAAAACCAATACTGTCAAGCTTAGTGAAAAGATGAACTATGAGTTCATACAATGAAGCGTAAGTTCAACGCCATGCACTCTACAATATGTTCCTATCTACTATTATATGTTAGTTATCCCTTAACCACCACTCAGCTCAGTTTTCTTTCATTTGCTACTTGCTGCCACTACATTTATTTCCATTTCTCATCATCATCATCATCATCATCATAATTACGAGTCACAAAATAAGTACCATTCGCATGCAAAATGAGCAATAAGCAATGAGTCAACGTCGTTGGCGTTCCAGCTAAAGCCATCGACTCTGACTCCGACTGCGACAGCGTCAACGACGGTAGCAAGTGAGTGCGCACTTGACGTTTCTAATTAGTAGAATTTAATCTTCACACTATGGCAACCTCACTCCCTCTCGATTTTTTATACACTTTATAACAATAGTATGATTAAGTATTATCACTTTATAGTGATGTTTGTAACAAAGAGGAAAAATGATCATAAGAGATCGCACTAAGTAAGTATACAAGGATGGATTCAGCATAGCAAATTGGAACCCATTCCCTGTAGAGATAGTGAAGCTCGTTTCGTAACCAATATCTTCATTTAACCTTCAATGTTATTCCTCAATATTATAAGAAAATTTGCCAACATCTTTTTTGATATCAAATTATTGAACATTAATATTTTCATTGGCATTGTTCCGTCTTAAGTCAATTTATATCTATGAACTGTTGTAGTTTCCTTTTGGGATTCAATCAAAGAGCTTGTGTCACTTATCAATAAGGAGAGTTTTATCATATTGGCCCCGGACATAGTCCATTTAATTCAGTATTTTTGCCACAAAATTCAATTCAAAATAATGTTTATTAAAAATATTGAATATTTCTTCATAGTCTCCTGTAATACAAAGGGAAACGCAAGGGCTTAATCTATCTGTCTTCCCATTCATGTGTCCCACACAAAATTCTATTGAATATTGTTCTTATTGTTCATTTTGTCATAGCTGCTTCCCTTTTAATGTAATAATTATTTATTTTCAATTCCAATCTTCTGTATAAAGAGTATAAAAGTTTTAGTGAGACCAAAGTTACCTCTTTTTTTTTTTTTTCTTTTGGATTCCTTTTTTTTTTTTTTTGAAATTCCCATTACCACCATTGAGTGCAGAAACAGTGGAATCAGGGACTCCCCCAGCTCACTCAAGCTGGTTACAAAGTACTCATTATGAAAAATATTTCAAATTAAAAAAGGGCAAATGGCGCGGAGCGACGCACCACAAAATTCTGCTCAGTGAAAAACTTTGCTCCTTTAAAGGAAAAACAAAAACAAAAAAAAAAAATATGTGAGAAACAAAAACTGAAAAGTAAGAAAAGAAGGCACAATAAAGGGTAAGAATATTCTTAGTAAACGATACTTGGTTTGGTGTTTTAGATAGGTGGATGGGTGATCAGATGGAGCTGAGTGGGGGGGATGGTTGAATGATTATGCAAGCAAATATCACACATCGTGATTACATAATTTAGCTACTAAGAAAACGATGAGAACAACAGCAACACCGAAGAAGAAGAAGAAGATGCAAAGATGTCGAACTTAAAAAAAAAGAAACGTAAGAATAAGGACAAAAAGGACAGAAAGGAAATCCATTCATTTTGAAGTAAGACCAAGCTACAACCGCCAAAGAGCAACAATTTCTTTCTTTCTTCCTTTTTTTTTTTTTTTTTTTTTGTGTTTTTCATAATGCCTTCACTTGCCGTTTGAAGGCGCGTTCAAAGGATGTTGAGAATGTTGTTGTCACCATCATCAGCTAACACCATCACTCAACATCTCCTCTGCCACAATAACCATATCCTTCTCCATCATAAACATCATTAACGGGTTTTGGGATATAGTTGGAGAAATGGGAATTGTAAGTGTAACCACTACCACCACCAACACCACCATCATCATCACTTCTCATTCTATCACTCTCCATGTGCTCAAACATTGATTTACTCATTAGCGTTACTTTTCTGGGTATAATAGGCGCTTAGAAAGTACTCGAGTGGCTGGAGAGAGTTCGTGGAAATGCCAAAGTAGATGAATGACTAAATGAAAATGAATACAAAAAGGAAAATTGGCAGAGAGCAAGAAACTCCAAGGCCGGGTAGGAAGACAGGCAAGCAGGCAGGCAGGCAGGCAGCCAAGCATGTACACACAACTCATCCTCACACCCATTTAACACATATGATTATATACTAGTAGCAGAAGTGGGGGTATGATTGTGATTGTGTGTATGTGCGTGTGCGGTAAGCGGCTTAAGCGTATCCTTTATGAATGCCTAATTGTGCTCACATGTGTTTTCCCTTACACAATTTTCATTCCCATATCCCAAACCATACTATCCCAGCTCAGCCCAGCCCAGCCCATTCCACCCTGCCTACTACACCACTTCCTAAGTACTAAGTACATACACACTAGCAATGCTGACTCATAGTCTGTCAGTCCATCAATCCAACCAACCAACCAACCAACCAAGCAACCTTCTCTCACTTTGTACAAACAGACGACTTCCGTTTCTTTGTATGTCCCTTTGTCCATTACTCTGTTTACTTAATCCCCTAATAATCCCTTACTATTTGCCAAAAAAGTAAAAGAAAAATGAGAGGAAAAAAAATTAAGAATGTAAGCCATGCCAAGTACTTAAGTCTCTTGAGGCACCACCACCCCACCCCCATCCTTATCGACTCTGGTCGAGAGTAAAAGTCAAAATTTGATTTTCCTTCATCCTCATCCATCCATCCAACCAACCATTCATGCATGCTTTTCTTTTATATCTATGAGGTTTGGGCAAACCAAAGTTTGTGTCTTTGTATCTGGTCCACACTGCTGTGTATTTATATTTTTGATGCTTGCTTGCTTATCAATTGTCGGAAATCCACCTTTTTTTTTTTTTTTAAGTTGATAAGACTTAACCATCCGCCGTCCCATTTCGTACTCCCCATCAAACAAAGAGTACCTAACCAACAACAATGCATATTAGGCTTTGGCTTAAATATCAAATTACGCACGTGTACCTTACATCAACCAAACCAAACCAAACCCAACCAAACCGAACTCAACCAAAACCAACCAACAAAGCACCTTATTTTGTTTGCATGAACAACTCACCGCATTTTTTAAAGGAAAATTGATTAGAAATTCATGAAAAGTCTAAACGAGATTTTCAAAGATATATAAGTAGTATTTACCTACACGATATGTATGTCTTGTTGTGTAGCAAAAACTGTTCATGAATCCATTTTGAAAACGAAATCATAATTTTAAACAGAGTTAGCTTTTGTAGTTTCCAGGAAATATGACAGGTGAATATGACTGGATGGTATTATCTTTTTATGATGATCATTTGCACTCTAGGCAATCTTACTTCACTCATCCTGTGTGCTTAATACATACGTATGAGTACATACCAGATAGTTAGGAATCTCAGTCAGGATATAAGGGATAATATCAAACGAATTCCACAACTACAACAACCTTTTGCTGCATGACAAGGTGCGTCCTCATATCGCTAATATCATCATGGAAGCCAATCTAAAGTATCACAGTGAAGTGCACCCACAAAGTTTTATTTAATACTGAGGCAGAATTGAGAATTTGATTGCGTGAATTTTTCCAGACGAAACCGGGTGATTTCTATCAAGGAGGAATTGCAAATCGTATTGAACGTAGGAAGAAAATTATAGAACACAAGAGAGAATACATTATTGATTGATAAGTTGCTAATTTAAGTTACCCAGTGAATCCAAATCTGATCTAGCAATTTTCTTTAGATCAAATTATTCCTTTATATGAATCTGCAAATTTATAGACTTACAAGCAGTGCCGGCGCGCTTTGATACGCCCCGACATTGGTTGGTGTGTCTGCAGCTCTTGATGTTGATGCTTTGTTTCGATCTTGCATTAATTTTTATATATAGGTATAGAAAGATTTTTCACTAAATTTTTTATAAATTAGAGCAATTTTGAAAATTTTTTTTTAGCCTATAGCATGACACAGATGTCAAGCATACAAACGCAAAAATCATATCCAAAATTGAGTCAGCGGTTTCCGAGTCCATTGAAAACACATGAACAGCAATTCGTTATATACATATATAAAGATGTTCAAAACGTGCCTTTAAAATATCTAAGACATTACGATAATTTTCCATCGATTTTATGTTATTTGTCCTGAACATGGCAGCGAATATATTGCATTCTTGGAAATTAATTTCGTTTGTCGCAACAGACTATTTAGTTGTATCTTCATAATTAAGCCGCAAATTACATATTTTTTGACAACTGATCTGGCAAGTCTCCTGTGAAAAAGATCGATTGATTCTACGCAGTAGTTTTTGGTTGATGGCCTATCAAATATGAAAAGAGAAAGCAAAGTTGGTAGTAGCCTATGCTAGCCATGCCGCTATGTTCAAAGGCTGTCACTGAGACAGCCCAAATTAGGCATCACAATAAGGCTTCTAAAAGAATTCTACCTTCTCCAAGTAGCGAATCCTAGCGTAACCCAACAAAACTATGATATACTTTATCTTTTAAATATTTTCCTATATTTTCCGACAAAAACTTTTAGAAAACTCTACTCTTAATTGCTACCAGCGTTCTGGAACAATTATTTAAAACAAATAACACATAAAAAGCATGAAAAATTAAAATTTAAAGATTTCACTTAATCAAAAAACATGTAAAATAAAATAAAAACAAAAAAATAAACAGAAAAACAATGAAATACAAAAATTAGGATGGGAGAAAAACAATAAAGTGGTAATTAGGCATATTTAGATTAATATAAAAAAACACAAAATTTACCAAAAGCTTTTCCAACGCATGAGTTGTTGAGCGGTGGCCCGGTGCTCTAAGCCAACAAAGTGTTACAAATATCACACTTAACAGTGCTGGGCTCAACAAAAGGAACAGTAACAATGAAATACATAAAAAACAATTAATCAAAAAATATACATACTTGTATATTTCCCATATTCGAATTGCATGTGGTTTTCACTCCATATGATAAATACACAAACACACTACATTGTATCTATAGATACTTGTTAACGTTAGTTCCCGTGCACAGTTTGTGCACATATGCGTAACAAAGAGTTCATTATATATATATATGAATGTGGTGAATATTGTATAAAAGTATATTTCCAGTATCTAGATACATCTACATATATGCAAATGTAACGTAAAGAACGAAAGAACTAACGCTATGAGTTATAAAGGATGTGCGTGTTCATTGTTGTGCTGTTGCTGCTGCTGCTGCTGCTGCTGCTGTTGAAATATACTTTCTCATAGTGTGCGTACTTTGCGTTATTTCTACTATGCTGCGCTTCAGTAACTTTTTCATTAGGTCGCCAATTGTTCTTATTTTTGTTGGCAATACAACAAAACCAAAAAAAAAAAAAAATGTGTATATAAAAATACACAAAAAATTGAAATTTATTAAACGAAATTCTACCAACTAGTAAAATATAATAGCAGTAACAGCAGCAAAGAACAATAACCAAACATAAACAAGCAAATGAAAAAGAAACCGAAGTTATTCATTTGAGAAATGCGAAACATGTAAAAATACTATGCCGCTATTTTGTTCCATACACTTCAAAACAAAAGCAAAACCATCCATAACAGAACCAAACCAAAGCGAACCATCCAAAACAACAAACCAAAAACCAGGAAAGTGCCGTCATTTCCGTTTTTAATGATAATTTACGCTAAAGGTCAAAACGAACATTAGAAAAAACGAGCTAACAGAACCCGCCGCGCTTTATACTATAGAACGTTTCCTTCTCAACAAAATGTAACCTAAAACGTGAAACGTTTACCCCCCGTGTATCTTATGCTAATGTCAACATTTGGTTTATTTGCGGCTTGCACCCACAGTGCCAAACTTATGATGATAATAAACACGACGCTCGCTTATGAAAATGCCAAAATGTGTGAGACACAATGTTTCTTCGTCTTCTTCTTCCTTTTTTTTTTTTTTTATTATACAATAAATAAAATATATTTTTGTACTACGTGTGATATTTTTTCTTTTATGAATGAGAAACCATGGCAAGAGTAACAACTATTTAAGAAATTCATATCCTACATTAGATTAGATTAGAGAAGTGAAGGGCATGGCCTCACATGCATCTATTCCAATATTACAGCTGCTCCTCCGAGACTCTGGACTTCATTAAGAATGCCAATCTCTTGTTTTTAATAAAAATTGACATTATGAGTATCCTAAATTTTCTCCAAGAAATTGCCAAAAAAAAAAGCAAAGGATGTTTAAAATTGTTAAAGAAATTTCAAAAGATCTGCAGTGCAAAAAGCTTTTTGAATGTTTTAATACACAAATAGAATCTTTAAATAGATCAGTATCGCCAGATTGCAAATATGACCTAGATTTTGCTGTATCATGTCACATGTTATGTTTATTCAAATTTTAAATTTGAAAATTTGTCAAAAACTACATTTTCTTAGTCAAATGCTAACACAGAAAACAAGAAAAGAGAAGATTAGGTTCGGCTATGCCAAAACTGTAATACTCTTCACGCTTCACGGTTTTGGCTATGCTTCTGTGATGGAGCATACATAAATATTACATTATCGATTTGACTTGTGTTTAAATTAGAGTCAGTATTCATTTTCATATTAAAACCGAAATATTTGTAAGGAAGCTATACGATCCAGTAATCCTAGGAACTTTGTAAGTTACATGGTGAAATATTTATACCTAGAAAGACATTATACTCTTTACATAGTGAATAGTTTGTCACAGCAAGAAGAAGACATTGGAGACTCCATAAAGAAAATATATTCTTGGTCAGCTTGACGAGACGAGTTGATTAAGCCATGTCCGTCTGTAGGTATGCAAACTGGTCCTGCAGTTTTGAGGTAGAGATATAGAATTTCCCATACAAACCCATATTCAAATTCAAGTTCTTATTAGGAAAACTGTTTTGTATTAACGAACTGTAATTTCGATGTTATAAGTCTTTGACCCAACTCCACCATCCAAGTACATTTCAAAACACTAGAGTTGCTGGAACCCATACAAACCCTGATACACATTTCTGTTCTTATTAAAAAAAAATGTTTGGTGTTTTGGGTTCCGGACCCGAAGAGTACCCAGCGGAACCATATTACTAAAGCCTTCGCTGTCCGTCCATCCGTCCTCGGGCCATATCTTATCAACTGTAATACGTAGAGAGTTGAGTTTAACAGAATGTATAGTTCTATCCAGGCAACAGCAACAAATACTAAAACTAAAATACATTCAAAAATTTAAAGGGCTCACCATACAAAAACCATTTTGGTTTATGTGGGAGCTATACGAACCCCATGATCTTAAAATTCTGTAGGTTGGTGAAAGTGGATTTGAAACTTATAGTGTCGAAATTTCAGTTTGATCGGATTACTAAGGAGGGTGCCTCCCATACAAACCCACCATTAAAATTCTGGTTCTTATTCGAAAAACTCTTTTGTTTTTTGCACTATTGAACTGAAATTTAGACACTATAAGTTTTTGATATGGGCGCTATAAATCTGTTGGAATCAGCGAAATCGGCCAACTAGGGGAGGTACCTCTCATACAAACCCAATATTAAAATTCAGATTCTTATTCGAAAAACTGAAATTTTTATTGCGATGGCCGCAATGAACACAGTTTTTTCGGGCACCCGACATATAATTCAAATCGATTAATCGGTGAAACAGTCCTTTGGCATTACAATGCATTCTTATCAGACCATTTTAATAATATTTTGTGGGAAAATATGCATCTCCATCAAAACAAATGTTCACATGTAAATGGCACCGTTTGTCGATATCAATGAAGTTGTCAATTGCCTTTTATTTCCAAACTCGAAGATATCATGAGCAAGATTAAGATTAACCACAAGTGACCTGCTCAGAGGCATATTTTGAAGATCCTGACAAGTATTATTATTCTATATGGAAAGGATAAGAAAATAGAAGGAATCTACAACTAAATATATATAGCAATAACAGACAATGATGAGAAATAAAAATGTCCTTAACTATGTTTTTCTAAGGACTTAAGTAAACTACCCTCATATTGTATATTTAAAATAACTTACTCATTTGAAATATTTTTAAGGTCTCGGTGTAAAGCAGCAGTTCAGGTGCAATTTCTCACATCCGGAGTCCGCTTTCATAAATTACGGACGATAAAATCATCTAAATTAGCATTTCATGTTAAAATACTTTTAATTAATAAACTAAAATAAAAATGTACGCACACAATAATTTATTTCCGACCAAAAACTGACAATGAAATTATGGAAAGTTTCTCAAATTTTTTGTGCCAAACTGAGGAAGAAAAACATTCATTGTTGGAAAATGTAATAGGGAATAAATTTTGGTTCAGTTATGGCGAATTGTAAATTTGTTTCTCTGTAACTCACCTATTCTTATGGTGAGTATGGAGTACAATACAAATCATAGAGCATTGAAGTTGTTTTAGAGGCCACAGGCAAATAAGCACGTTATTGAATTTGGTATCTTGGAAAAATATTTGCTCTATTAATACTGAGATTTAACTATATGAAAAGAACTCAAAAGTCTACATAACAAACCTCTTATAAAAATGCTTATGCCTTCAACACAAGTATCTTTCTTTACTAAAATAAAAATGTAACAAAGACTCAAAAAAACAAAAAACCGAAAAAAAAAAGATTTATGCTAATTTATAAAAACTGACTATTAGAGAATAATGCCTCAACCTCCACCTTCACCAACCAACAACTCCAACACCATCAGTGGACACCAATGACAGCGCAACGAAGTAACCTAATTAATTTGAAGCACTCATTAGCAACAATTAAGAATACCGCTGCAACTAATGTTCAGTCGGTCAGTCAGTTGGTTGGTTGGTCGAATTGTTGGTCTATTGGTTCACCATAGGGCGACTTGGTCAAACAAATTATGAAAGACAGACAAAATAACAAAAGACACCAAAAAAAACAAAGAAAAAAGCGTTAACTAATCTTCTTTTATATTGCGTTGACGTGTAAATACAAAAGGCGACCATGGCAGGCAGTCGAATAGAACGATAGAGCAGAGCATAAAGATAAGAATGAAGGTTACTGACTACTCCTTCCTTCTAAAGGCATGTGCGTGAGTTTAATTTATTTTGCATCTATCCACAATTTCTGATAGTCGTCGTCGTCGTCGTCGTCGTCGTCGTCACTCACTCGTTGACGCATGACATTTTAAGACCAACTTTATTCAGTCAGTCAGTCGGCCACTTAATTCATTGGGTCTCGGAACTTGCCATGTCTTTAAGCCATATGCAAATCACTTGACGTGTTTTTCTTTTACTACTTTTGTTCGTTGCTTGCTTGCTTGCTTCATTGTTACTCCGATTGTTATCGGTGCGTATAATGTATGCAGGTCAACCTAAAAATTTTCTCTCCATATACGAGTATAAAGTATTATAATCATAATTTACGCCACTTTTCCTTCCACATTTTCCAAAATAAAATAAAAAACAAAGGTGCGAACACTAAACCAACGAAGGTCTAAGGTTGACCAGAAGTTATAGATAAAACCCACAGTTTGTCAGTCACTCTGTCATTATGTCAGTCATTTTGTTGATATTTCCTTCAACTATCAATTTTCCTTTCCTTTCCTTTCCTACCTTTTTTTTTTTTTTGATATTGCAAGGTGTGTGTGGCTTAACTTTGCTACACCATATTATTCTTTGGTTTTCCTTTAAACGAGTTTCTGTTTATAAAAGTCTTGAGAAATGATAAGTAATCTGAAAGCATCCAACACCTTGAGATCCAATGATCCTACCTTCCTAAATGTGAATCAATTTAAAAAAAAAAAAATATCAAAAGAAGCTCTAAAAACAATTAAAAACTGATCTTCATTTGAATTATAAAGCAAAAAAAAAAAAATTAGAAGAAGTTTTAAAAATAAAGGATAATCATCCACATCATTTTGAATAAATTTTATCTCATAGAGAGATATACCTTCCATCCACTTAAAGTTTATAAATTAAGTTCATTGGCTAAACATACCAGGAACAGATGAAAACAAATAAAGGCCCGTAGATCATGGAAGTCCATAGGGATATTTCCCTTTAGGTAGATAAGTAAATCGTGATTTTGACTTTCCTTACTAGATTCAAGACCCAAACCTTACCCTTACCTACATTGCCTATATGAAAGTATTTAATCATGTGAGATTTCTTGAATGAATTCAATGGTTCAAGACTTAAATTCAATGTAGGTAAACGCCCATTTTCTGAAGAGCAACACAATGTAGATGTTTCAATTTTGAATTTAAGGGCATCTCAATAATTACATTCCGGATCCATAATTCCTATAATAACTTTTGAATGGCAATGTATTCCATTTCTGGATCATAATTGAATGCTACGAAACGAGGATAATTCTAAAGTGTTTGTTGTCGGCAAACGTGTTCTGTTGCACGTAGATTTATATGTATCTCTATTTGTCGCAAAGGCGCTTTGATAAGCTTCTCTGTTTCGGATTCTGAGATTCACTTAAAAACCTCTCATACTTCTATTATATATAGAGGCCATTGGGCAAAGCAATTCTCTGGTCTACTCACATATTGCTGACTTTGATTTATTTTCCTTAAGATTCCATAGATCTCTAGATCACTCGATTCCAAAGACATTCGCCTACATACTTACATAAATATCATAGATTAACTAAAAAACTCCTTAAAAACTTTTCAACTATTTATCATACCAACTAACCAACAAATTTACCTCTCTAAACTAAATTAAGTTCACTGGTTATTCTTTCCAAACTTGTAGACCATTTTTCGTAACATACATATTTGGTTTATGAAACCATAAATCCTGACATCATTAATAACAATCCTTATTAACAATAAAACTACATAAAGTATGTTGTTGTACATATGTATATTTTTTTTTTTTTTTTATATAGACACTTAATAAATTCATTCTATTGCTACGTAAAATGCAAACACTTTCACTTAACGCTTATTATTGCCTTCGAAAGAAAGCTCATTCATCACTCAACATAACTGACCAAATTAGGGAATGAACATTAAAACCGGACAAAGGAAGTACACAAAAATGTATAAAATTGTATAACCAACTCTACTAGTACAACAATAGAATTATTTATGAAACAAAAAGTAACTATTAAAAGAATCTAAGTAAGTATATGCATGACTTGTACAATATATTGTGAAACTACAACTACGATTGTTCCATTTCATTCTGTTCTGTTCTGTTCTTTTCCGTTATCCTCTACCATTTCTAAACATTTCTTCTGTTCATTTGACACATGATAAATGAGTCATTCATAAAACGCCTCTTAGAAAACCCATGCCACACCCTTAAAATCGTAAGAACACTTAAACGTATGAGTTTCGACAATTAAAATATCTACAAAGAAGAACTGAAAGAAAACGATAGAGGGACAATAAGATATACATACCTACATACTATATTTATTGCATGCGAGTACTTTAGGCTGGAATGTATTCATATAATAAAGTAAAGCTTCGTCCTTTTTTGCAGGATATCACTAAGTTAAATGGTTTTGCAGAAAAAATACTATAAGAAAAATAAGATGAAACGCATGTAAATTTTTAGTTCAACCGAGCGAAATAATAGCCACAAACGCCTCCCATAGCCTTAGATAAGAAACGAATGAACCAGGATATACAGATTAGGACTAGAACGAACATTAAGCAACAAGAATGGTAATAGTTTCCGTTCCACACACAATTTGAAGAGAGCAAAACTAGTTTTCATCAAATAGAAAGCATCAAGGTTCCTTGCGTCGTCATCATATCGAGATGCAATCATATTCACATTTAGACGACAGCGTCAAAGTCATTTAAGTTTAATCAGAGAGTTGCCCAGAGTTCTAAATGTAACAGTTATTATTACCTTCTTATCAGCATCGTCGTTGTCCTCATCAGCATCCGGATGAATGAGGAAAATTAGGTTTTTTTTTGGCAAATTTTATATACTGCTGTGTTTCACATGCAGTCTCTTCTCATAGTGTACTTGGTAGTAAACATTGCAAGGGGTCAAAGCGGTCAAATGAAGGACACCAGTGATTCTTAACCCATGCGCTGCATTCGTTTAGTGCCCATGAAATTCTTCAGCTATTGCCAGGGGCCACATGAAATATAAATCCCAAAATAAAAAGATACCCGAACTAAACTATTTCCTTAATAATGAAAATCAATAGATTCAGCCGAAAATACATTGCACGACTTGAGGCCAACCACGATGACTTTAGTGGGTTTATTCGCCAATTCAAAAGGAGTAACCATCTAGATGCACTGTCCAGGTTCCCTGAATCATTGGAAAATAACATACCATTTTTAGTTTAAAGAAATTAACTGAATGTTCTTCGAGCTGTTTGTAAATACATCAAAAGTAATTGACATGAAGGAGGCTATGCCGAAGCTGTATACTCTTCATGCTTGCTTACGGACCTGTGATTGAGCATACAGAAATATTTCATTTCATTTCATTTGACTTATGTTTGGGTTAGAGTCAGTATACACACAGCACTTCCAACATATTTCAAACATTTTAATGGGAACTATACGATCCAGTAACCCTAGGGTCTTGAAATGTACACGATTGGTGAGTATGGGTCAGACACTCATAAAAACAAATAAATAATGGGCCAAGTAAGAATCAGACTCGTACACGCAGGGTTCCGTACCAGATTGGGGTTTGTATGAGAGGTACTCCCCCTAGTGGTCCGATTTGACTGCTTTCAACAAATGTACCGCGCCTATATCAAGAATTTCAGTTCGATAGACAAAAAACAAAAAAGTTTTTCAAAGAAGAACCTGAATTTTAATGGGGGTTTGTATGGGAGGTACCCTCCCTAATGGTCCGATCAAACTGAAATTTCGACAATAAAAGTTTCAAGATCGTGGGATTACTAGATCGTAAAGCTGCCATACAAACCAAAATGTTTTTAAGTTTTTGAAAATATTTTAGTTTTAGTATTTGTTGCTGATGCCGGGATAGAACTACACATTCTGTGAAAATTTCAATTCTCTAGCTATTTCGGTTTATCAGATATAACCCGAGGTCAGACGGACGGACAACGAAGTCTCTGCAATAGGGTTCCTTTTGGTATCCTTTGGGTCCGGAACCCTAAAAAAACAAAACTATCCAAAAAAAACATGAATTTGAATCGGAGTTTGTATGGGAGCTATTCGATGGGAGGTTCCGTTCCTAGTGGTCGAATTCGACTGATTCCGATTCCAAATATTCAGTTCTCTAATTCAAAAACTGAGGTCAATCTAATCTAGAATATACATATATCCTATATTGGGTCTCCGATGTCTCCATCTGTCCGCTACAAACTTCATGACCAACTTTTAATACCATTCACTGCATGAAGAGTATAACAAAAAAATGTTGTTAGAGTTACTCTGCGTAAGGGTCCCTCCATGCCTTCTGAACTACTTCAAGAACCATTGCACTATACTTATTATAGAAGCAACCGATTCAATGAGTAGGTAAATGTGTAAATGTGCGTGCGGGGTGAATTGTCATTGCCTTTTGTTATGTAGCCCATGCACTGTGAATGTCAATGATGGCAAGCAGGCAGGCAGGCAAGCAGGCAGGCAAAATACTTTACGTAATAATAGATTTCATTCAGGTTCGCTCACGGCTGACGAGGACAATGACGACGAAGACGACGACGACTACACGGCGATTGTAGTAGTAGTAGTATGTAGTAATAATGATGCTGAGTGTGTGCGCCAATACCAATTCAAAGTTTGCGATGCGTAACAAATAAATTCATTAAGGACAACAGGGACAAAGGCAACGATGCTATGTGAAAAGAAAAGAAGGCAATAAGGAAAGTTGGTTAGGCATGCAGGCAGCTTTGTACATACATACGTATGTGGTGGCAATGGTGGTGATGAAGGTGACATCAATAGCATACGAGGACGAATACACAAACTGAGTCAACACATTATCACTGACGACAATAAAGGAAAGGCCTGAATTGAACCGAACCGAACTGAACCGAACAGAACAGAAAAGAGAAACCAACAATAGGTTGACTCGCCACGCGTAATTAAGTCGCATGTCCTGTATTACGCTTGACTTTGTGTGTCCTTTAACATTGTTTGGATTTTGCTTTGAGTTTCGTTAGCGTTTCCTGTGGGCATAGAACCACTATACTCTTCCCTCTTCCTATCCAGATATACTCACTGTTCTAACACAGCTTGCCTATTTTTGGTTAACTTCTCATAAACCTCATTCCCATCTCGACAATATTCAAATGTTATTTATGAGACACAAAATGTTTCTTTTTCTCCTTCTCCTCCTCTATTTCAATACTAAACTAAACTATGCGCTCATGAAATGCCTTTGTATGTTTATGATTATTACCATTGAACAGGCAAGAAGAAACCTTGGTGTTTTCTGGTGTACGAGTTATCCATCCATGAGCCGGTTCATGGGATTAATACGAAATTGTCAAGCTCGTTGTGAGTGACGTCGTCACATTTTCATTTTTGGGTTTCTTGTACTCTTATTTTTGGGTGTGGGTCGTTGATTTAACTCGATTTTCTCACTTTGTGTTGTTTCTGGTTTTGGTTTTTGTATGCCAAATACTTAACCTTCCTTCTTCACATCATAAATTTTAAATTAATCAATGTGCTTCACCTAAAACTCTATTCTGGCAACTTCTGATGGCTGCTCCTGCTGCTGCTTCTAAATGAGATCAACATTTGTAGCCAAGTGTAGATTGCCAAATATAAATACATAATTCTTGTTTCATCTGAATCTGAAGTCAAGTTGTTTTGAATCTACCATTCTACCATCTACCATCTACCACCATTTTCATTTTCATTTTCCATGGTTTTGTGGCTTATCCTGAAATGAAAAGTTATTGTCCTTTTGGCACCTTGCAATGTGCGTTACTCGTTCGTTACTTTGTAGTTGTCATTGTCATTGTAGTTGCCGTTGCCGTTGCCGTTGATAACGATAATGATAATGATGATGATGATGATGGCATTGGTGGTTATATTGTAGTAGCTTGAGGGAATTGGATTAGATTAAATTTATAAGCTTAAGTCGTCAGTCATCAAGGGACAAAGTCACTATGATCGTTATATGTACATTCCTTTTTCCAATATAAAGAAAAAATAAGAACTTCATTTGTTTTCATGAAATATGTTTGCCTGACCTTCGCTAGCAAGCAAATGAACATTTACTTAATTTCTTTGGGAATTGGTAATCTTCAGGTTTATGGTGAAATATTATTTTTGTGGCTTATTTTCAATTTTTCCCCCATTTTGATATTGAAGTCCTTTAAGCTTTTACTTTATAGTTCACGTAATGATAATCTTTGATTTGCTTGTTGTGCGAAAAGCTTAAAAATACCAGTACCAGTAGCTTAAATTAGATAAACAAGGACATATCCTTAGGGTGTTGTTATTACCTTGTTTAGATCTTTTTGTTCTACTACTAACTATTCTCTTGCATTAACCCATTCCACCTAATCGAACGTTATTCTTACCTAAGCCAAAATAAAGTCCTTCCTATTCTCATATCATAAACTATGCTTGTAATGCGAGATTTCCGATACTTTAACGCTGTTAAAGACAAAGCAGAAGGAAGAATTTGTATCAGAAGCGACCTACTTCGTATACCATGCATGTGTGAGCTGAAGACTTTACATAAAAAAATATTTTTAACACTCTAATAGAGTCCATGATCATCGTACTTCCAAGTACTTCCAAGTATTCGAATGTTTTTCATCTCATTCATTTGGATTCATAAGTACTTGGTTCATTGGTAGTCTGGTCGCATTAAGTAGTCTGAGGAAGCATTTGTTACTGGCAAATATTAGCACGAAACTTTTTTCCTTTCATTTGAAACTTAAAACTCCCTTCACTGGTAACGAAATGAATGCCTTGTTTGCCTTTTCAATCATCAGTTTTATTTCAACTTAACTCTGATTTGGTACCAAGCAATCAATGCATCCTACGCATTTTCAATGTAAGCTGGGTGCTTTTCACTATAGGTTGTGCGCTAGGGTCAAGGATTCAGCTTGTTTGACACATTTACGAATAATCTACACTGTTGGGTCGCGATTCCCCTAAATGTAACTTGAATAGATATGTCAATGTTGATTTTTATTTCCCATTTTCGAAGCCTTTATCAAACCAAATTGCTGTTGAAGATATTGTGATCCTACCAATGGGCCGCTACTTATAACTGTTACCTCCTCTTATCATCGGCATACGTTGCTACATTTCCAATTTAGTATGTTACAACGCGTATTTATCACACTAATTTACTCTTGGGTTTAATTAGAAATGTAGGATTCTCCTCTAAAAAAAGCCCTGTGTGAATTCCTTTCATTTCATTTGTGAGATAAATTGAACATGAAGATCGCGAAGGAAAAAAATAGGTACATTTTACAATTTTTTTTTTTTTTTTTTGATAAAGGCGAAAATGCAAGCAAGGCGGCTAAAGCTGTGAACTATGTTTTAAGCCCAAATACATTCGCAGCCAATTATGCGAAATTTTGGTTTCGACGGTTCCCTTCTGGTAATTTACGTGGGATAGATGCACATCGCACAGGTATACCCGAAAAAAATGATTAGCAATTTTGGGGAAACCCCTAGGAACATATAGATTTATGTTGACAGGCAGCCTCTCTGCCGGCCCATAACATTAAGAGCAAAACTATTCGTAGCACGGAGGAGGCTATTAGCCAAGATCGATAGCAGTCTATCACTCTAACTTAGGTGCCTGATCATTCTGGTTTTCAGGTAACGGGTAGACGGTTCAGTGTGCTAGAAAGGAATCGACACTGTTTCTGTCGCCTGTTTCTCTAGCAGTTGTTGATATTCGCAGACTTTTAGAAGACATTCTTTCAGAGCTGGATGCAAAAACACAGAAACTAGATGTCATGACCTCCGAACTTCTGCACTTTAAAAAGAAGAGGATTCAGATGATGACGGGAGTCTGAACGGGGCTCTGTACAATTGGGCTGTTGGCCCAAAGGCTGCGCGTTCCACTTGAAGACTTCTGTCGTAGCTGTAAAGATGAGGAAGAACCAGAGAGCATTCAACACCTATGCCCTGCTCTACTTAGTGGATAAGCCTGTGGGCAACTGACCTTTTTCTTTCCTTCTTTTTGTGACAGGCACGAAAATGAGCCGCTTGGCCTCTGGGTGAACTCGCGTGTACTCTCGAGCGGCCTATTTAACATTAACCAAAACTTCCGAGAAACTTCACAAACAAAAATAGAAATAATATAACAAACAAATCTCAACCAAACTGCAAACTATTCAAATTCATCTGAATAATAGATACAAATAAATACTGAAAAGCATTTTGAACAACCCAATAGATTCTCCGTTTTATGCATCTAATCTTTTTATCGCTTTATAATTTTCAATTTAATTAAATTTCCGTCAGTTAAAGTTTATTTGTTTCCTGTTAGCAACCAACAGCAACAAAAGCTAAAGCATTTTATCATGCTCTTTGGCATCTATAGGTGCCCCAAGACTATAAGAAAGCGATTATCAGATCACTTTCTTTTTTAAGAAAAAAAAAACAAAAAACAAAAACACACTACAAAGAGAAAGAAAAAAGAGTAAGAGAGCCTATTTACTATGTTACTACTTACTACCTTTATTACGTGTATGAATATTCAAATAAGAAGAAACAGAAAGGAAAATCAAAGCAAATCAATTAAAAAAAAAACATATAAACGAAGTAATAAGGAAATGCAATTTAAGTGTTAAGACAACATCAATAACAACAGCAACAGTAACAGCAACAGCAACAGCAACATTAACAACAATTAATGCAACCATAAGTGGTTAATTAATATTAATAAAAGCAACAAAAACCACAATTACAAGCATTGAGTGAGTGCTCTTAGTATTGTAGTATTGTATGCCATATAAAATGAGAAGATTACAGCTGCTATTTTTTGATCAATGCTACAAGTAAAAATGACTTAAAAGCGACCCAAAGACCTGCAATACTATTGCACAATAGTTTATCGATTTTAGATGAGATTGTAAAATTCTCCAATACTCATATATTGTGGAAAATGAAAAAAGAAAAAATATCTTTTTGCGGAAATAAGTTAACAGTGAAAGGAGTCGATCGAAGATAAGAAGAGATTCCATTTTTAACAGACTCAACATTATTATGCAAACAGTTTTTCCAAGTGCAATGGTTTCTTCAATTGGCTGTCACAATTTTCTTCAAAATTGTATACAGATTTCTTGGTAATGGAGTCAAAAATGTTGCTCATACGCCTAATGGAATATACCAAATCACTTTCAGCATGAATATATATTTAAAAAGGGTTACTGTTTCATATAATAGGCCCCCGACACGATCATTCATGTACCATCAGTCATTTCATACGTATGCACTTTGCAAATATTTCGCATGCCAGTCGCCCACGCGCTCAAGTTTGCTCTGTCCAACTATTTCATAAAAGTGAGCACTTGCCTATATTTGGCTCTTTCATACGTACTTACTTCGTGAAGACGTAAATGAGGCAACATGTTCCTAGAGAGAATGATGGTGGTGAAAGAGAGCGTTGAGATTTAGATCTAATCGTAATCATTATGCTTCCTACATGACACGCACACATACTACTTTCACAAACGATATGATAAATGACTGCCGCTAATGCATGACCATGTCGGGGCCTTATAAGGACAATTTTAAAATGACTTTATTCATTGTGGTTGCACAATAATGTAAATATTTGCACAATAATATTGTATTATGTCTCTTGATCGCTTAACAGCAGCAGCAGCAGAAGTAAACAGTTAATGATTTTTATGTTGAATTGTTTGTTGTTGATTTTTTCATGTTTCTTTTGCAAAAGTTGCTCGCATTGAGTAACTGATATTGTAATGAGTAGATAAGAAATACAACAACAACAACAACAATAACAAAAAGGAAAATCAAGAATCACAAGAGAAAAGAAGACAAATGCAGAAATATTCTAAATGTATAAAAAGAAAAACAGATAAGCAAATGCAAAAGTTATTGAGAACCATGAAAAGAAGGAAGGAAGGAAGGCAGACAATGTTTGTTATATACTCACCACTCTCGTACATTTTGTGTTGAGAAGATAGATATCATGTTGCTACTAATGTGACAGCTCAATGCAAATATAACAGCAATAACAGCAACAACAAAAGCAACGGCAAAGTGTCTAGAGATAACAGCTAACGAACAACAGCAACAACAGTAAATGGGCATAATAAGGAAGAGAAAATAAAATGTTGTTGAAATGCTGCGCAAACAACTTTGAATATTGTCAATTTGTCAATGCTGAATATTGTAATTGAATGCAAACCATTGAGCGCGCGAAAGAAGTGTGGAAAGGGAAGAGTACAAAAATAAATGGAGAAAAAAGATAAACGCAGAAAGCAATGACAACATCAAAGGCGACATCGCTACATGTAGGAAGGAATACTACAATACTACAAAAGCAGCGGCAGCAGCAACAACAAAGTCAATTTCACAAAGGTGCGGCAACAAAAATAAAATTGTATGTTTGTAAATCTAACAACTGATAATGAGCAGTTAAATGATGATAAAGAAGATGGAAGAGATGAATAAGCATAAGAAAAAAAGGCAATCAAACAACCCCAACAGTAACCAATTGAAGCAACAAAAGTGAAAAAGTTAAAACAGCGGAATTAAGCTCAAGAACCATCTGTTGATTAGGAATGGTCTACAAACTCCATTGATAGCAACACAGTTTAAGAACGCATGATTTAGAGCAGAGGTGTCCAATCTTTTTTGTTTCCCTGAGCCGCATTGATCAAATAGAATAGAAAAAGAAAAAAAAAAGGTTAACGTTTAAGGTCCGGGAAAATAAAAAAAAGCATGTTATTGAATAAAATTATTATTATATTTTATAGTTTCCCAAAACCTGAAAAAAAAATTGCACATATGGAAATTGCAAGGCGCAGTGACGATAAACTTTTTGGGGTCTCCGTTGTATCCTTCTGTCCCTTTCACACTTGACTTGTGCCACAAATTGGACAGTTCTGATTTAGAGCAAAGACAAAGGTATCGTTGGGCTTTTAAGCACAGACGCAAGCACAAAATAGAGAACAAGTTTGAGAGAGAGATCGCTTACAAGAGAGTAAAATGATAAAGAAATTTATATACTTACTCATGTACAAGTATATTTTTGAGAGAATTTCCCAAAACTCAGTTCTTACACAGTGACGAAGCGTTATAAATATAATTTTTTTCTTTTGATAAGATTAGGTAAAATGTTGAAAGGAAGGAAGTGCCTGCATGCAAATAAGTATAATCGATATAAGCAAAGATAATCAATGACTATAGCAACAATTTATAGAGTAAGACCAAATGTAATAACACCCCTACTATGCTACTAAGGACTATACAGTAACATGTTTTGACTAGTGAGTACCTTGGACGAAGAAGAATATTAAGACCTCTAACTCCAACTAAATTTATTTATTTATTTATTTTTTATTTAAGAAATTTTAGCTACAAAGGCCTTAAGCTTTCTTACATACGTGCTATGTATATTGCTAAATGTAAACCACTTGAAAGATATTAGGACTACATAAAGTACAGATGTAATGATAAGGTAAATTGTAGAGGAACGTTTAAGTTGGCTATACAGCTTAGCGGATTTCAGGAATTTAATTATGATTATGCTTTCGGTTAGAGGGTTTGTCATGGGAAAGTATTGCTTTATGTGAAATGATGAATAAGGTAGTATGACGCGGGGTCGTAACATGGTCGTAAATGCTGCATTTAACTTCAACCAAATAATTTTTACATTGGTATTAATGATTTATTGATTTTAGACCTTCGGAATATGTGAAGATGACTATACTCGTGATGATCTTTTTCCAACTAAGCTAGAGTTGGAAGGACGAACATTAATTGAGATTGTCATTTTAAGGGTTCCGGTCCCAAAGGGTACCAAAGGGAATCATATTTCAGAGACTTCGTTGTCCGTCCGTCCGTCCGTCCTCGGGTAATATCTCATGAACCGTAACAGCTAGAGAGTTGAAATTTTCAAAAACTTAATTAAAAATTCAGGTTATTAGAAAAACCTTTTGCTTTTTGTTCTATTGAACTGAAATTTAGACACTATAAGTTTCTAATATAGGCGCGGTACAGTTATTGGAATCAGTCAAGTCGGACCACTAGGGGAGTACCTCACATACAAACTCCAATCTGGTACGGAACCCTCCGTGTAAGAGTCTGACTAACACTTGGCCCATTTTTTATGTTTTTTTGAATTGTAATTTTTTTTTAGGATGTCTTGGTTCTTTTGGCATTAAGAATTCTGAACCAACTCTGCTACAATGACAATTAAAATGAAAAGTCATTTAATACCATAATCTTATTAAAAAGATACTTGCCTATTGTTGATTTTGAATATCAGTAGCAGCATTATATCTTTGTCGCCACAGCATCAGATAGAAACTAACAGTCACAAAGAGTGAGAAATAGTCATAGCAAGAGGATTGGCATGCATATTCAGTGTGTCAATGTAACTCCTAGTTTAGCGGTTTATCTGCTTATTAATAGTAAGAATGTCAAGGTCACGGTGTTTGGACCAACCCAGGAGTATCCATGATGTAAGAAAAAATCTTTCTGAACGCGATTAACCATTCACTTTGTAGTTAGTCCCCACAGCTGAACACCATACCGTAAATGATAGTTTTACTATGGCCTTATAAGGCGTAACTTTGGCAACCAGATTGAGAAATAAGTAACCAATCACCTATGTAAATTACTTATCAGATTATTAACATAAGATCGATGTAAACTGTACCCTAAAACATCTGCATCATATATAATGAGTACCAAAGACTTATAGCCTTTCATAATACTCTGCTAAGTGAATGACCACTTCAAATGCTGCTTAGGATCCTCAGCTTTATTTTCTAATCGAATGAAAATATTCAAAATTTGCTTAACATTGTCTAAGTCTTGAATGTATGAATTTTCAAATTATATTTCTTTGGGCTAATGCTTTACTCCGGCAGATCTCCACCAGTGTTGGATGATATTGACAAGTAAAGTGACTTTCTATTCCTATGTGGCTTTGTTATCACAAAAAAATCAACCAAAATTTCCTTTTTGAATTTTTGCAAACATTTGTGTGACAATATGAAAATATGCATTTTTTTTTGTTTTTTTTTTTTTTAAATTTAAATTTGGAAATATCGAATATATAGTAGATATGTAATGGAGCCTTACACGAGATTTAACATTAAGAAGTGTTAACAGTCGGCAATCATACTGTGTACATTATGAAAAAGGAGTCATGCCTTGTCTTGACATGAGTCATTCAACTCACTTTCCCTATGCTGTCGGTCGTCCGTTCGGCTCGTGTTTTTTGCTATGATTCTTCGTCAAGTAGATCATTGATCACCCACCCCTTTGCTTGCGAAAGTGTTGGAAAAGACAGACAGTCGTTTGACGAAAGAGAGATATTAGGGTTGCCATATAGCGATTTAACAAACATTTTATTTAATAAAAATTTATAATATTCATTTTATAATAGCAAAATTCTGAAGTATTTACAATAAACATACAGTTACTTTTCGTTGTGATTCATTAAGCGTGTGTGTATGTACTATGTGTTGAATTTTCTCAATTAAAAACCAAAAATAAAATCCTGGCAACCCTAGTTTATAGGTATGTATATGATGTCGATCAAATCCTGTATATATTATATATGCGTGTTTGGCTGAGTATAGAGAGAATTTCAGCAATCGCCGCTATTGAATCAAAATTGCTCTAGTATTTGATCTTGTTCTTTGGTTGCGAAAGGTTGCATACGCGGCGGAATGGGAGTACGTAGATCGACTCCTAAGGATAGAGATGATATTGTCCATATGTATAATAATGGATATTCCGTAACGCAGATTCGGACAATTGTTAAATTTACTTACGCCACAATTTACAAAATTATAAGCCGAGCCAGACTTAGTGGAACTTATGTTAGACGAGGCGGACGAAATTTAATGGTAAGCAGAAATGAAATGATGAAATATGAAATGTTATGTGTGCGGTTTTACACATAAAAATTTAAGTGAAAATGTGAAACACAATATAAGGTTATATTTGATTTTGGTCATATTATTGATAAGCAAACACCCTATGGTGGTGTGAGTTTTCTCAACTTCACAAGGAAAGAACATTCATTATTAAACAGGAAAAGATGCATGCAAAGCGGCATCAATACTTTGCATTATATACATACATGCATACATACATACGTGTTTTGTTCAGGGGAGTACGAGTAACTATGGCTTCCATATTACATGCACATGTAGGGTATATACTGATATACATGTATGTATGTATGTATGCATGTGTATACTATGTGTGTGTGTATTAATTGCAATTTAGTTAAAACTTATTTTGTCACGCCACAAAATGCAGCAAAAGCGAAACGAACAAAGCAATAAACAAAATATTTTCTCAATTTCTTTTTGACTCCAGTTTTCAAGGCTCCTCTCTTTCTCTCACCTTCATTTGTTTTACGATTGCTGAGTGTGTATGTGTATGTGTGAATATAAGATAAAATAAAATAAGAGAAATACTATGCATATTAACATGCAATCATACAACGGTTAGTAACAGAGATTCCAAAAATCAAAATAGCAACAGCATCATTTAAATGAAGCTAAGTTTTTAATGGATATGCTAAAGAGCAAATCATTGGCGTAGTAAAAGGGTTTCCAATTATATACCCCCCCATCCAAATTATCAATTTTTTTTTCATCTACTTATTTAGCACATTTTTACTAAGCTTATGATTCTACGAAGTGGTCTTCATCCAGGGATCACTCAATAACTCAGCCCCTGTAACTATACTTGCAGCGCTTTAGCCCACAACTACCAACTATGAAAACATATTGTCGCAACAAATTGTGTTTCATTAAATGGAAAGCCAGAACAGTGGAACAATATTAAAAAAAAATTATATAAAATCATATTCAATTAAATTAAACCAAAAAATATTTTTTTTATGGTATTAAGAATATAATTTCAAAATAAATTGATCAAATACGAATATGCACATAAGAAATTCGAGTTAAAGAATTTCTCATTAAAAACAAATGGTGCGTGTGTGTGCCAATATACACGTGAAAGAAATGAAACTTCTTAAAAACAGAGGGAGAGAGAGAGAGAGAGATCATCTCAAAGTCTGTCTGTCTGTCTGTCCGTCTGTATAATGCTTTTGGTTTCTAATTGTTGTTGTTGTTGTGTTTAAGTTTGCCGTCTGTCTCCTTTTGCTCATAAATGAGATCATCAACCAGCTTCTGTGAGTTTTTCGTTCTCTTTTCATCTTACATTCGTTTGTTTTTGTACAACACACAAGCTGTTTGCTTGCATTTTGTTGTTATGAACTTTTTTATACACACAAACTGCATGTTGTTGTTGTGGAAATGTAATTTTTTGAGACTTTATGGGTGGATTTTCGAAAAATTTTATTATTTGTTGAGGATATGGCAATAGAAATACACATACTGTGCAAATTTATAGAGTCTACTAGTGTGGTTCATGAGATACAGAATCAAAAAACGTGACAATTTGTATTTTTTTAACTCAAATTTTTAGTATAAATTTTTGCCCAACGCCGCTAAAGAAGTTTTACTTCAACTAGGGGAAATTGCGATTTGAAACACAATTATTGCACTACTTAATGCTCAAAAATGTCTTACCCATGCTTTGTAAACATTAACTTTCGATCTTTAACAATATTATTTAAGAAAGTTAAAAGTACTATATCATTTTTAGTGTCCAATTTAGAAAATAAACCCAAATCCATTTTTCTTTTTAACAATTTACTATTGTTTGACACTTAACGTTTATATCCCATGGATTTACTCAAAAAATTTTCTAAATAATCTAAGAATCACCTAACTATTCGCCTGAAATTTCGGATCAAAGTCAAGCTAAACTAAACGACACTAAGCCTATAAGTTAATAAACTCCACCACTTATCGTAATAAATTTATTTATTTAGCCATGCCTGTCTGTCCGTATTGCATGTATGCAAACTAGTACTTCATAGCTAGAGAAATTTCTTTTCTGCAGACCCTATACAATTTGTAAGTCAGCTGAATCGGCCTAATAGGAGTGGTACCACCTCCCATTCAAAGCAAATTCAAATTCATCTACTTACTTCAAAAACTTTTTTTTTATTTCTTTTACCAACCATGTAAATTTCAATATCCTAGGATTATTAGATCGTAAAGTTCCCATACAAATATTTCGGTCCAAGTGGTGAAATGCTGTATACATGTATGTACTGACTATATATACCCTAAACATATCTAAGTCAAATCAATAATCAAATATTTCTGAATGAATAATCAAATATTTTCTGAAGTTCGGTAGCCGAAATTAACCTTCTTTTATCTTGTTTTTGTTCGATTTATGAGAATACGCAAATTTGTATAAAATTTTGACACTCAATTCTTTAAGTGATAGAAAATTGGAGTTAAAGAAGTTTGACTGATTGTATACATATTGATCGCACCCAATATTTACTTGAAGTAAATTTTGTAGGTGAAGTCTGCTTCAGATATATTTTAAACTATGTGACTATTTTGAATTAAAAATGACGGACATAATACAATTGATTCTCCAACAAGCCGCCATAGTGTCAAATTTACTAAATCCATTTTCGTGAGACATATGTACGCATATGTTAGACATATGTACCTTTATTAATTAATTTCATATATTTTGTAAGCATAACAAACCACTGTGCAGCAACGTGTTGCTTAAATTTTGTGGTTATGTTGCCGTGCTACCACACCAACAGCAACAAATTTATATTATAATGTGGCAACATTGCTGATTTTTTTTTTTTTTTCTTTATTATTGTTGGTATTGTGTTTTTTTTGTTTTTTTTTTTTGTTGTTGCTGTCATATTGCCTCACTGTTGTTGATAATGACGACAATGACAGACAATATGTTTGACGATAGCACGACCAAAGTCGCCGCAACAATAACAATAACAATAGCAACAACAACAACAAGGGCAACAACAAACGATCGACGTTTAAGAAATGAGCAACAAGCGAAACTAAAGAGCGAGTGTCAGTAGCAACAATAAATAACAACAACAACAATAACAGCAATAGCAAAATTCAAAGCAACAACAACAATATCGGCAACGTCAGTACTAGAAACAGCAGCAAGCGGTGCGGGTTGTGGTGGTGGTGGTGATCAAGCGCTAAATGAGCAAGTGACGAACTTCTGGCCAACAACAACAACAACAACAGCAGCAGGAACAACTACAAGTGTGGCGACGGCGGCGGCGGCGTCGCCGACGACTACAACGAATATGATGATGACGAGAGTACAACGGCAAACGTAGTTCGACGACGGAGCATGCCACACACAGTTTAAATATATGAAATTAGTACAAATCGTGATTTCAACGGTGAACGACGGCGACGACGTCGACGAGACAACAAAACCAACAACGACGGCAAGTGACAAAAAGTAAAAACAAAATAAATACAAAACCAACAACAACAACAACGATGAACGTGCAAAGTGTGCGAATGAGAAAGCAAATAAACAAGTGAAGGAGAAAGGCAAGAGTCTGTCAACAGTCAGTACACAACAACAACACGAAAATATTGCGGCAAGACCAGCAAAATAAGGAATGAAATAAAAGAAATACAATAATAACAAAAAGAAAAAAAAACAACAACAAAACAGCTGATAGCAGCGACAACAACAACAATAAAAAAGCGCAGCATTATCAAGCAAGCAACAACTGGTCTGGTCTCGTCTTGCTTGTCTTGTTGTCTGATATTGCGCGACATCACCACATTTTCCTTCCCCCACACTATTCCAAAGCCCCCAGCGCTTCAACTGACCGACGACAACGTCAAATATTTCAGTGTGCAC
Organism: Amiota minor; assembly: GCA_037043295.1. Classification (NCBI taxonomy): domain Eukaryota; kingdom Metazoa; phylum Arthropoda; class Insecta; order Diptera; family Drosophilidae; genus Amiota; species Amiota minor. The sequence continues at coordinate 2,441,101 of JBAMAW010001063.1, forward strand.
AGCTCAGCACACCTTTACAGCAGCAACAACACCAACAACAACAACAACAGCAAGGTACGACGACGACGACGACGACTGTGTTTCAAGTACAAACGAAACAAGAGTGTGAGAGTCAAAATTGTGGATATTGTTGTGGAGAGTAAGAGCGCGCACGCGGCTAATTGAGAGCAAGCAAGCAACAAACACAATACGAAACGAGGAACGCAACGACGGCAACGACGAAGTGAACAACGACGCCGCCGCCGAATGGTGAATGCGTTTATTTGTCGTGTTGTGTATGTGTAAGTTGAGTGCGCCACTGACTTTGACTGTGACGACGACTACTGACTAAGTAACTTATTAACTAACTGAATGAGAGTAGTAGAAATAAAACAACGACAGGGGAGCAGGCGGCATGTGCGCGAGGCGCTAGGCGACAACGAAAGCAAGCAGCAACAACAAAAACAGTTATAACAAAAACAGCAACAGCAATAACAACAACAGCAACAACATTCAAGTCAAAAACGGCGACGAAAGTGCAGCTCAGCAGCTTCTGTGGTATTGGTAGTATTATTGCTGTTGTTGTTGTTGCTGCCGCTGCTGCTGCCGCTGATATTTCTCTTCTTCTTCCTCCATGCGCTCTGCCACACGACGATAACTGCTGCCTTCAGTCGAAAGCCAAAAGTAACGTGTTGTGGACGCTTTTTTTCAGTTTCGTTTCAACGTTGGTTAGTTTTTTTTCTTCATTTCTACACGTTTCCTTTTTCCTCGTACAATCATTCGGTTGATCTTTCGTTCGCAAAGTTGCCTCGTTGCATTTTTCCCCCAGCAACGACGACAACGGCGGCCAACAAAACCAGAACAACGCCAGCACCACCGACCCAACAATATCCCGCCGCTTTCTCCTGTCAACAGATTTCATATCAAAGCCGACAACATTCCTCCTCCAACACAAACAACCCTGACACGCCGCTGTCGTGCCATCCAACAGCAACAGCAACAACAGCAGCAGCAGCAGCAACAACATCATCCTGTTATGTCGGCTGCCGCGCCTGCTTATAAACATGATTCCACAAATGCTCTTGCCATAATATCAGCGGCCGCAGCATCCGCGGATGCCAGTGAACATGCAGCTGCAGCAGCCTTTGCCGCCAATTTGGCAGCAGCAGCTGCTGCTGCTGCAGTATCCACATCCTCATCATCAACATCGCCACCGCCTTTGACTTTAGTTAGCAGCGGTGGTGGTAGTAGTGGGAATACCACCACAGCTGATCGCATCGAATGGTCACGTGCCACAATATTGGATTTTATCGATGATTATCGCCGTCAGCGTGTTCTATGGGATCCCAATACCAAAGGCTATCACATCAAGCAAACAAAATATGAGGCACTCAAATTGCTGAGCAAGAAGTACGGCACGGAAATACGCTCAATACGTTCAAAGATTAAATCACTGCGTTCATCATTTCATCGTGAGCATGGCAAAGTGTTGAATGGACGCAATCGGGGCGTTCATTATCAGCCAATGTGGTTTGCTTACGAGGCAATACGATTTATACTTGATGGCGAACGTGATTGTGAAGGCGGCGGCAGTGAGGATGGATGTGGTGTTAATGGTGGAGGCAACCATAACAACAATAATAATAACAACAACAGCAACAACAACAATAGAGCGACCCCATTGCATGAGCAACAACAAAAGCCCGATGAGTGTGGTGGCGGCAGCGGCAGTGGCAATAATAGTATAGAGGAATCGAAAGCGGCCATAACAACAACAGTGGCAGCATTGACTTTGGCAGCAGCAGCAGCCGCAGCAACGCAACCGGAAGAGAAATTGGCGCTCATGCATAGTCTTGATTTGGAGCAACAGATATTGTGCAAACCACAAGTTGTACTGCAACAACAACAACAACAGCAGCAGCAACAACAAACAAATACAACAAATGTTGCAACAAATACAAGAAATGTTGAAGCAGCGTATGCCCAACAACAACAACATCATGACGAGATCACAGCTCGTGTTGCTGCCGCAGTCGCTGCTGTTGCTGCTGCGGCTGCCGCTGCTGCTGTGTCACATCAACAGAATTTTGATGAGCAAGCAGCACAACAACACCAACAACACGCGCTAACAAATATTGCTGGCAATAGCACAACAACAAGAACAACGACGACGGTAGTTGATAATGGCGACCATGATGGTGATGATGATGATGATGATGATGACGATGATGGTGGTGAAGACAGAGAAAATGAATGTGCTGCAGAGGGAGGTAGTGGTGGTGGTAGATCTGCTGCTGCTGCTGTTGCGGTAAGTTTGTCACTATTGATTTTTTGTTCGTATTCATTTGCTTATTACAATCATGTAATACCCTACGTTCATTAATGGTGGCACATCATCTACATATACATATGTCTCTAATATAACATAGGTATGAAGCTTCAAAAAAAATTCTAATCTGATCTTACCATCATCATCATCATCATTTAAATTTACATTAAAATATTGTAATTCATCATTATCATCATTTTTTGGATTTTGGAGAGCAGTTCCCATCATGTACTTCCATTCTTGTGTGGGACTTTCATTGATATCTTATCTTAGATTTGTATTATATGGACACGAATTGCTATATAAAAAGTTGGTGTTTTAAATAGATGATCCATAGATTGTCGCCTATATGAAAATTTAGTTGAAGAAAGCTTTAGATGACAAATGTTTTAGAATTCGAATGTTGGTTGTAATCTTCTATTTCATTGATATTTTGATGATCTCTTAGAGATCTAACCCTTGCATTCTCTCTCTCTCTCTCTCTCTCTATCTCTCTCTGTTATTAATTTTGAAATATTGTGAAAAAAACAATGGAAATTAATTTCTGATCTTAGATCGTAGATCTTGTTGATTGTAGTGTTCTTTAGAAAGTCGCCTATGGCTTACAATATATGTATGTACAAAAAAATGTTTGTGATTTTTTGACTGTTTGTGCGTGTGATTGTATATACTATACATACATAGATATCTCTGAGTTTAGTATGTGTCAGAGTGGTTTGACTTGTTTTTTGCAGCAACATTCCCCCACACCCACGGTTGTTGCCCAAAACAAGCCAACAAAGTGTGATAGCAACTAGTTGTGGTGGATATGAGGAATGATTGGTTAGCGAGCGGGTGGTGCTGATATTGGGTCCGGAATGGTGCGGCTGGGCATACATTCTCACACAAAGATACACACTACTGATACATGCGATCGCGCATTTGCTTCGTTCGGACTTTTAGTAGCCAAAGTTATAGTTGTTGCTGCTGCTGCTGCTGCTGCTGCTGGTGATGATTTTGCTGACTTCAACGACGACGACGTTGCTGTTGCCTTTGCCTTTGCCGCTGCCTATTGCGTCGTTTACGATTTTCAATATTCCGCCACTTGTTGTTTTCTATTTTATTGTTATTTGTTGTTGTTGTTGTTGCTGTTTTTTGTTTGTGGTTTTATTGATAAGCGCGTTGTATCTGTGTATGAATCTGCATCTGTATTTGTGTCTCTGAGTTGAGCAAAAAAAGTCAAAAGCATACACTGCTGCTACTTTTATTGCTATCAATGCGACAGATGGAGAAACGGACAGACGAACGGTTTGACAATGTGTTGCATCAGCCAGCCAAGCAACGACAACATCGATGAGAGCCAACAACACACAGCACTCACATACTAAAATCAACTAAATCCAAAGAGACGGCAAAACTTGTCCGCTAAAACTCGAACAAGCAAACCATCAATACAGCAATCAAGCAAGGGAGGCGACGAGCGTATGAGCCATTTAGTTTAGCCTGTTTGGACGATACATGCTCTGGCTTGGTCTAGTCTAGTCTAGCTTAGCCTAGCGAACTTGTCCAGTACCAACCGAAACCACACAATTCTGTACTATACTATTCTACTAACAAAGTCTCCGCCCGCGCACAAATTCATATCGCTTTACCTTCTCGTCATCTTTGCCCCCAACCAAACTGCTTAGTCAGATCACGAAACACAAACACAACTCGCCGATCAGCTCATTTGCTCGTACGACACACAATCCAATGTTGTGACTTCTAAACTAAAATAATTACTTTTTAGGGTTCCGTACCCAAAAGGTAACAAACGGAACCCTATTGCAGAGACTTCGTTGTCCGTGTGCCTGCCCTCGGGTTATATCACATGAACCGTAATAGCTAGAGAGTTGAAATTACAGAATGTGTAGTTCTATCCGGACATCAGCAACAAATACTAAAACTAAAATATTTTCAAATACTTCAAGGGGTTCCCATACAAGAAACATTTGGCTTTGTATGGCAGCTATACGATCCAGTCACCCCACGATCTTGAAATTTGGTTGGATAGTGGCTATACATCAAAAACTTATATTGTCGAAATTTCAGTGTGATCGGACCACTAAGGAGGGTACCACCTCCCATACAAACTCTAATCTGGTACGGAACCCTCCGTGTCCGAATCTGACTCTCACTTTGCCCATTTTCTAGTTTTATACTCTTCACGCAGTGAATAGTATTTTAAGTTTGTCATGAAGTTTGAACAGACAACAGGAGACATCGGAGACGACATCAAGTATATATGCATATTCTTGATAAGCTCGACCATCTGTATGCATGCAAACTAGCCCCTTAGTTTTTGAGCTGGAGTGCTGACATTTTTCTATTCACACCAGCTGAATTCGATCATACAAATCAAAATTCCACCTTTTCTTTTTTGAAAAATTTTTTGTTTTCTATTGTATCGAACTGAAATTTGGTTACTATAAGTGTCTGACTTCCATTCACCAAGGCCCTAGGTCGGCCATTTTGACAGCTGTTTTACTTGCACGTGTTTTGGACCGCCTTGGATTTTTGCCTACTCAAAAAAAAAAAAAAAAAAGTGGATCAAAGAATTTGAACGAAATCCGCGTAAATTGAAAATTCGCGATACTTTTTGAACAGACCTCGTGTATACTGACTCACTGATTCTTCCCTAACCAACCTTAAGTCAAATCAATAATGAAAAATTTCTGTATGCTCAAGTTAACCTTCTTCATTCTTGTTTTTATTTTATTTGAATTTTTATTTTTCATGTTTGGTTTTTGTTTAGTATTTTTTATTCATTAATATTTTTGTTTTATTTCTCATTTGTTTTTTGTTTTATTTCTCATTTGTTTTTATTATTTAATGTGTTTGTTTTATTTCTCTTTTTTTTTTTAAATAATTTTTTTTTTTATTTGTTTGTCTGGTTAAAGTTTCAAATTTATCTTTTCCATGCATTTCTTTTTTTTTATTTTTTTTATTTTTTTTTTTTTTAAATGTTCTCAAGTTTTTTTTTTTTATATTCGCAGACACCACGTTCAGATTTCTTGGATAGCGATTCTTATTGCAATATCAGCGCTGATGATGTCAAAACTGAACTTGTAAGTGTCTTACTTTTATTTTTTTCTTTACAAGACAAAATTAAGGGTAAATAGTGGAAATTTGTTTCATACTTTTTAATTATTGAAATTCCATGAAATGTAAAACCATTTAAATTTTCACTTTTAAATGGAGAGAGATTTTATCTCAATGAAATTAAGAAGAATTCAAAAATTTGTTCGCTAGAGAAATTTTTCAAGCTTTGTTTTCTTGGCAATTGCAAAATTGCTGCATTTTCATTATAAAATCAGAACTACAATAAGAAAAATATCCAATCAATTTGAATAGAGGTTGCAATAGGATACACTCCTTTTAGAAGTAGACACGCTGGAAGATTTTTGTAGAAGTTTAGAAGAAACAGTAGAACAGAGCTGTCAAATCCTCGGGCCGCACATGGCCTAAGGCAAGTATCCGTGCGGCCCAAGTGACAAATAAAAGAGAACTGGAACAACTTAAACCGAGGCCAACCTACAAGCGGCCCAGTTCACCACATTAGATTATATAAATTTTTTTATGGAAAAGGAATCGACTCTCTTTAGTCACCTAATGGTTTCTTAGAGAGGCCCCAGTGAGATAAGTGTAGCTCTTTTCGATATCACCATGGCCCTTTATTAGACCCCATCAACAGTTGTGAGTTTTCTATCTAATTTTTTTTTTTTTTTATAAACAACTCGGATTAGTTTGTTTTAGAAAATATACCAATTTGAATTTTTTATATGTTGGCCTGCGTGGTAGCGAGGAATTCCCTCGGACCTATTTATACATTTCTTGTGTGGTGTATCCACTAAAACCCCCTCCTCTTCCCTTGGGTACTGCTTTATGTATTACTTCAGAGTAAGCTCCCAAGGCATCCCTCTATTCACCTACATTTATGTAGTCAGCATCATGTTTTGGGTCAGGCCCATGACTCTTGCTGGGAGTCTCCCTGCATTTTCATCACCCACGCAATTTTATATTTTACATATGTGTTGATAGTCGGCAAGCACTGCGTCTCAAGAGTCCTCCTGCCTGAACCGGTTTCAATTTTAAGGGTTGGCAAATGTTGTCAAACAGATAACAAGCTCTCATCATCTGGAGACCCACTTTGTACAACAACAGCAGGCAAGCCCCCTAATGACTGTTCAGCTCTTCAAAGAGAAATCGCGAAAACAGTACATGAGTTACTGATGTTCTGATAACTCCCTGACTTTCGCTGCCAATACCAAGAGGTTGTCTTGAACTATTCGATGCTTAGCCTTGCCAACCTATGTACTAAGAAATTTAAACATTTTAAAAGAAATTCAAAGAAATGCCGCAAATGATTTGTTTGAAAAAATAGGAAAAAAAAAAATCTCAATTGACTTAAAATTCATCATTAATTTAAACAACCATTTTTCCTTTGTCTATTCTTGCAACATTTTAACTATTTTCCAGATTGAAGCAGATGTAGCCGATATTTTTGAAACAATCCGTCAGGACGAAACGCCATCGCCAATTAATTATTATAAGCCAACAGATTTAACATCAAATAATCGTAAAAGAAAATCAACGCAAGTGGTTGAGATTGATACAAATTCACAATCGACAGCAAAAAAGATGGCAGAACTTATGCAAAATCATCAACATCAGCAGCAGCAGCAGCAGCAGTCGCCAATGCAAATGACATATCAACAACAAATGGAAAAGCAGCAGCAATTTCTTCAACAACAGCAACAAGTTCGTCGCAGTCAACAAATGCAACAACAATTACAGCTGCAACAACAATTACAGCAGCAACAACAGCAGCAGCAGCAACAAAAAACACAACAACAAGAACAACAAAAACATTCCAATAAAGCTCATACACGTGATCTCTCACAAGCAGCAACAAATCACCTAATTGAAATCCATGGAGGACCAACGACATCTGGAATGAATATTATGGGTGGCAGCTCATCTGTGGTAAGTGCCAATAATAAAAGACCCCATACTAATAGTAGCAACAACAACAACAACAACAGCGACCACCATCATCACCATGACAATAACAATAATAATAATAATAACAACAACAACCATAATATGATGATGTTGAATAAAAATCAACATCAAAATCAGAATCAGAATCAATCAAAACTAACCGCAGATCATGTAGATGAATATGGGGTCTTTGGTGAATATGTTGGCATAACCATAAGGAAATTGAAATCGACCACAGCAAAAATTGTTGTTAAACATTTAATCAATAATTTACTTTATGAGGCCGAACTTGGTAAATACAATGAAGGAATACCGGCATCCAATGAGCCACCACAATTATACAAGACGACATAGTAGATGACTAGTACGAGTGAGTACTAGAAGAAGACAGTGAAGTTTCTTTTTTTTTTTTTGGTTGGTTGGTTTATTGAGAAGATGATTATGATGATGATGATGATGATGATGAAAACATAAAAGATGAACTTGTGTAAAGAGGAATACTTACCTAAAGCCGTGTTAAAATAATGAAAAGAATTTTGAAAGTCCGACGACACTAGTCAAATATTGTACTAAACTAAAAACAAAACAAACAAAAGAAAACAAAAAAAAAAAAACAAAACCAAACCAACAATTTTATATATACAAAATGCATGCTTAAAGTAATACATTATGTATGTATATGTATAATAGATACAAAGATACAATATTTTTTTACTTAAGTATCTTTATAATTCAGGGACAAAGACCATATAGTTATATCATATGTACATATCTTTCTTTCTATCTATCTATCTATGGAATCTATTTATCTATTGATTAATCAGAAACAATGAATTACTATGTGAAACATACCATTTAATGAATTCTAATTATTTTGTTTTAATTTTATTTTATTTTTTTTAAATATATATAAATAAATAAAGCATGTACCTACAAGAAGAAAAGAAAAAAAAAGAAACAATGAATAAAGATGAAACAAAACAAAAAATGAAGGAAAAGAATAAGAAAATAAAAACAATAATATAAATATAAATAAAAAAAATAAATAAAACTTTGAACTCAGGTGCCTTTTGTTAGTCAATTAAGTTGTTATCTTACATTTATACAATATAATAATATATCAATCACCCTAACCCCTCCTTTGTGTATATTTTGCACATAGGAAATATATATTTACAATATATAAATAACATATTTACTACTAAAATGAGAAAATAAACGAAAACATACATTTATTTTATTTGAAAACAAAACAAAAAAAAAAAACAAAAAACTACTTAAATAAGTATAAATAATTAACAAGGAGAAAAATAAATAAAATATTAAATATAAAGCGAAACAAAAAAAAAATATATATATATATATATATAAAGAACCATGTAAATAGCGTTACTTCTTAATGAAATCAAAAAAAAAAAAATGATATAATTCTTATAAAAAAGAAATGACTTTTGTTATGAAAATGAAATATTTACTTTGAATTTTGGAATAAAATGAAAGAATGTTGAATTCTATAAAAAAGAAAAGATATAAAAAAAAAATTGTTTAATTTTTATTTTCAGGAAAAGGTAAAATGTCATTAAGTTCTTCTTTGTAATGGTAAATTCCAGATTGTCTTTCAAAATCTTCTTAACTAAAGGAACAAAAGTTGATATAATCTAAGATTTAGAATTGATTGTATCATTTTCAATGGAATGAAAATATATGCGAGTAGCGAAAAACTTCATGCCTCATATCTCTTGTATCAAAAAAAAAAAAAACAAGAAAAATTCAGTATACATAATAGGACAATTAGAGTTATTTATAAAACACACTTTTGCGTTCTTCCTTAACCATCAGCACTTTATTGGAATTGTAAAAAAACCAGTGATGAATTCTTGAGGAAACTTTTTAACGAGTAAATGGTTGTACACGGATAGAATTAAAAATGAACATTTCACATCCTTCGCTTGTATTGAACAAGACGGTTCACTTCTCCAAACAGTATGGCATCCAGGATACTGCAAATCCCGCAAAAGATCATAGGCAAATCTGTTATTTCATAATATCAAAAGCTTTAGTAATCGGAACCATACATTTTGCACAAATTCGGGACGCCTGTATGAAGTTCCCATTTATAATAATGAAATGGAAATGACATGGCCGACGCAGCAGCTAAGCTATTCCTTCGAACGAGAATCACTTGCATAGGACAATCACAGACATCCTGCAATCTCGTCAATGTGAAGAGTAGCTGGCTTCTTTTCAACTGTCTTGACAAGCTGTTAATTCACTTCTGGAGAAACCGCACAACTCAGATGGTGGTTCTAGGAAAAAATTTACCACTTACGCCATCACCCACACTATTTCTGACAGTGCCCATCTTTGCACTTATATGGTCATGCAATGATATCTACCCTACACCTTCTAGACGACCAATGTCACTATCTTCAAAGTATCAGAAATGCCCTCTTTCCTAGCTCCAATCATCTCTTATCACAGTTTCCAAATGCAATATAAAAAACTTATTTATACTCCCAATACATCATGGAATAAAGTTGAGGAATCATTAAAGCATATGTGGTATGGTATAATTTGGAGCAAACCCTGATTACCCTCCATTACATAGAATCAACAGAATTTGTACTTTTCTTCAAAGAATTCTTAATGAATATTAGACTGTCTGAGGATCTGTAACTATGGAATTTGTTACAAAAGGCCCAATTGATAAGGTTTGTCACCATAGGTGGCTCCTGACCTTACCTTACATAATCTTATCTAATGTTATCAAAAAGTTACCATGCTGATGATTTTTTCCAAATGCAGAAGTGGAAGAATAGTTGTTAAATTAAACACACTTGCCGAAGTAGAACAAGCGAAAGGTTAAAAGGACTTAATTTCGAATAGGTGGCTGCTTTACATACTCTATTAGTTATACGTACTGTACTTTTCATAAATCAGATATTATTTTCAATTAAAATTCACATATATCATTTGCACTTAACCAAAATATCTTGTTAAAACAAATTGCTTTATGTGATTTACGAGTGTGTTGAGTTGTTTGCTCAAATGTCAGAATATACGATTTTAGATTAATAAATTGAAATGCATAGATTTTTTGTTTTTTTTTTTTTTCTTTAATTGAATGCATTTAATGCGAAAACTTAATTCAGATCACATTTCACACTATATTTAGATAACAATTCAAATTATTTATCAAGTATCTTAAGTGGCTTTTCCTTAACTTTGAGCTGAGTATTTAAAAAAAAAAAATTTCGGTCACGGAGCACTTAACAACGTGCAGTAATAAATTTTATCTCGCAGTTATTATTGACTGCATAATTTTAAAAATATATAAAACGTTTTGAGCGCCTTATTAGTCAGAGGATAGATACATTGACAATCAATCAGTTCAATTTGAAGCCAAGACCTCTGCCATAAAATATCAAAAAACATAATATGTAACATGTTAATTTACTGTAATAAACCTTCAATTGACAACAAAGGATAGTAAAAAATAAAGAAAACTGAATAATACCATACCATGCAGATCTGATATTCGCTTCAGAATGACCTTAATTTGTAGGTCAAATATCAATAACTTCCCATTTTGAATGAAATCACAACATGGACATTGAAGTAATAGTAATAAAAATCTTATATTTAAAGAATCTTGTTCAGTGTTATCCCTAGCAAGGTTTGGCACATCTATGAATTATGAGTTGGAGGTACCACCTTAGTGGTCCGACAAAAAAAATGTGCAGCGTCTTGTGTAAAGAAATCTGGGTTCAGCTCTCTAACTCAAAAACTGAGCCACTAGTTTGTATACATACAGACGGACAATAGTGCTATATCTCATATCTCGTTTCTTTAAAACCTTTTGTAATGGCACGGAACCTCGCACTTGGCCGATTTTTTTTTTAAACTTGTGGCAATATTCTATTGGACACGTATAGTTTATAGTAAGATAAGTTCTTGCTAAGTATTTTACTAAGAAAGGGTACTCTAAATAACAAACTTATAATCTTCACATTCACATAGACTAAAATGCGTACAAGATTATTGTGTTCAATTTTGAAATTAAGCATAGTTTGCTTAAGTTTATTTATAGGCATTCTACTAACCTTAAACTCCAATGAATGACAAATAACTAGGAAAGAAATCTATCTATATAAAATTGGATGCATGTTTGTTTGTATGCAGCCTAAGGACTCCAAGACCGCTGCACTGATTTTAATGACACTTTTAGCGAAACTCTAGCATAGTCAGGAGAGTGTTTCTATGATGTTTGGAATATAATTGATGGATCAAATTTTGTTTACAAAACTGTGAGACATATATATCAAAATCAATCAGTAGCCTTTAATAAATATATCTTTTATTCACCTAAAAAAATCATCAATTGGAAGAATATCATCAAAATATAAATATAGAGAATAAAGATTTGAACAAGACCGAAACATCAAGACCTGTAGATACACCAAGCAATGCCTGGGCGTTTCAAAGCGCGCCGGGATAGCTAGGCTCTTTATATTAATTCAAAACAGTCGAATTTTTAATATTCCATCCGGAAATCTTTATTATTTACATCACATCGCATCATATCTCTGGATCTGTTCTTACGATAATAGTCAATAGTATTGTAAGTATACTTATTAATAATTTTGTCAATTCGTTTTCCTTATTTCACTCCAGTGTGCAAGACAAGAGCGATAGCGATAGTGAAGAAAAAAAAAGCAGAGAAAAAGTCAAAAACAACCAAATGCCACGAAATACTATTTTCAAATTCAAATCAGCGCAATTTTTGTTTTGTTTCCTTATTTTTATTAATTTTTTTTTTTTTTTTTTCTTCTCAATTTTTTGCACAATTTTATTTGTTTATTTGTTTTTTTTTTATTTTTTTTTTATTTTCTTCATAGTATTTATGTATGTAAATGGATTGGATTGCTGCTTACCACTTATTTAAATTTCTGGTCACGTCTTTGTTTCATTTCAATTTTGTTTTGTTTTCATTTCATTTTATGTTTTTTTTTTTTTTGTTTTTGTATCTTTTTTGTATATCATTTTGAAACAAAATTTTGTGCCACAACAAAAAAAAAAAAACGAAACACCAATTGCAAACTGAGACACGATTGGGGCAACAGAAATGATATTCCTACCTGCATTTTGGGCTGAATTGGTGTGTAATTTGAGCCAATTACTGAATATTGAATACGAGTCGTAGTCATCATCTCGAGATGTGGGCAAGAGCAGACAGAGTACAAAGAGAGAAGCAAACAAAACAAAGACATTTGGCACAGCAAAACAACACAGCAATTCAATACAATACAATAAAATATTAGACGTGATATTTGTACAAGAATCCAGATACAGATGCATATTTGAATATCTATCTATCTACTGTGTCCAGCATGATATTTAGGTAAATATTTCCATAGATATTCATTCACAAATGATTTGTAAATATTGTGAAAGATTTTGATACTATAAAATTTATGAAAAATTATTTATTTTGTTGTAATAATATTAGAAAATATTTTAAAATATATTTATTTCTTCAAGACATCTCAAATTCGATATCTGGACTTTTAGAAAAGATAAACAAATCATATGATAGAAATTAGGAAGTATATTTCGTTTCAAAATTAGATTCAAGAGGTAAATTGTCTTCACTTATGTCAAGATTAAAAATTCTATTAGAAAGTTAACTGAGCTTTCTAATTGGATTTACTTTATATCTGCTACCACAAGTTCGATAACCTTATTACAATATATATGACCTAAGTACAAATTTGGCTCTATTAGGTGGACCTATTTGGCAAAAACTATATCTTTGACATGAAACGTTAGATCGATGAATGTCAGAACGTGTTTGGAGCTTTTTCAAAATAACTTCTCAATTGTGAAGACTCAAGGTGAGTGGAGAAAAAAAATAAAGTCTAAGGTGAACAGTGAAAGAACACAATAAAGAGCGACCGAGACGATCCGATGGAAATAACAAAATATACAAGCGAGGTTTGAAAGGTCTACGTGAACTTAACGTTCACGGCGTACAGCGCAATTTGTCTTTGCTCGGACCAGTCTATGGCGCATAATCCATTCTGATTGAAAGCTATTCCTGTACAAAGATTCAATTGACTCAACGACTATTGCCAGTCGAAGAAATTAATAATCGCTCATTTCAATTAATCGTTTGATCCATTAATCGAATAATAATTTTTTTTTTTTTTTGATTTTATATAAGAATGACTTATTTTAGATTTAATCCTTAAATGCTAATAAATTATTAAATTCTCCTAAGTGGGAGGTCGTGAGGATGTAGTCTACTTAACCTCCACCTTATAGCTGGGTTTAGGAACAAGGCAGACGCAAATAGGTTGAGGTGCATCTGGAGCTTTGTTAGGTCCAGGCCACTATAAAGCTTTATTGTCTCTAAATCCCTTGGTAGATTTAGATCTTTCTGACAAACCAAGAGGTATCTATGATTCTTCTGAGTACTTAACTCTGGCATGCTCACAGTGGAAGTGTTCGAGATAGCTGTGGTACTCTAGATTTAAATTGCATGTTAGAATATTGGTAAGCAGCTGTGTCGTATGTTGACTAGTGACAGCTTATTGGAGTGCCGGAGGAGACAGTTTGGTAGCTTCGCGCTCTAATAATTTTAATCTGTGCAGGATCAAACCTAAACAAAGGGTATGCTCAGATTGTGGTAATATAGGTAAAAGCTGGACAAACACCCCTTCTAAGCGTGAAGGTGGAGTTACAGGACTAGGTGGAGTTGAATATTATATTCCAGAGCTTGAAGATTGAAGTCTAATTAAATATTGGTTTATTTTTTTACGCCGCAACATTAGGTGACCTAGTTGGTTATAGACTATAACCGTATCGTCGGCATATGTAGCACTGATTCTTTCTAGTTACAGATTAGTAATCCAGACCCTTACAGAAATTTAAAATGTGTGTTAGAATAAACTGATCTCTTTCAATCAATCAAAAATCAAATCAAAAGGCGTAGACTGTGCGCTTATTCCCGAGAGAGAATAAGAGAGCAAGCTTCTCCTGTTGAGCAGGCAGTGAAGCTTGTTTATTTTATTTCGGCAGCTAAGTAACACAGATGAACAGGATGAAACCTTGGTATTTCATTTTCTTTGATTGGGCGATAGTGCCCCTGCAGAGTTGTACAACTGGTGAGGGCTTCCTCCTGAAGGTAAAACAAAAGTTGGCGTTGTTTTGGTTCTGTTTATTCTTGCAAAGTTAATTGAATCATGAAAAATTGATAAAAATTGATTAATTGAGATTCTAGAACTGTTCTGTATAAGAATTTTATCGGTTCTTAAAGCCCTATTTTTATCTATGTATGTAAGTAGGTTTGGCCTTACTTAACAGAAGAACACGTTAAGGAAATTGTAAGTAAACTTGAAAATGTTATACAAAGTAAATATTCTAGTTTTCTGTATACAATTGGTGTATAGTAAATGTGTGCCTATCTATCTATCTATCTATCTATATATTTGCAAAACCTAAACTACAGACAACTGTCATAACCATTGTATAGACAATTTAACTTCTACGCAGTTTTTATTTTAAGTATATCATTATATTGATTTATAATATTCATACGATTGACTGTAAACGGGCCTTACTCAATAATTTGTCAACAATTAAGACTTTTATCTGTTATTTTTTATTTATTTTGTTTATTTTTTTTTTTTGATAATTTAAACTTTTAAGGGTCTTACATTTCCGACCTATCTGCAAACAATAAACAATATTATAATGTTTACAAAATAAATAAACAAATAAACTAGAAAGAAGGTTATCTTCGACTATGCCGAAGATGAAATACTCTTCACGGGACGCAGTGTAGTATTCAAATGGGTGGTTTGTATGGGAGATACCCCCCCTAGGGCTCAGATTCGGCTGGTTCTGACAAATGTCCTGGGCATATCTTGGAAACTGATAGTGTCCAAGTTTCAGTTCGATAGGACAAAAAAAAAAAGAAGTTCTTCTATTATAACATGAATTCAAATGGGTGGTTTGTATGAGAGGTACGCCCCGTAGTGGTCCGATTTGGGTGGTTCCGACAAATGTCCTGCGCATGGAAAAAAGAGAGGTTCGTGGTCCGACGTTTCAGCTCTCTAGCTCAAAAACTGAGTGACTAGTTTACTTACATACAGACGGACAGACGGACATGGCTTAATCAATTCGTCTAATCGAGCTGATCAAGAATATATATACTTTACGTGTTTTTGTTATTTTTGTCTCCTTCTGCCTGTTACAAACTTCATGACAAACTTATAATACTATTCACTTCCGTGAAGAGCAGAAAAACGAACAAGCGATTGAGTGAAGAATTGAAGGAAGGAATGAAGATAGGAAGGAAGAAATGAACAAATGTCAGAGTCAAAATAGAACTTTGCAAATTGATTTGCGCAACACGATTTCAACTGACTTTGGTTAGGAAAATATTCGTACTTACATACTTACAATACACAATACTATTGGGTTGCTCGGAAAGTAATTTCGTTGTTATTTTTATGATATTTATTTAAGATTTTGTCGTAGTTAATAAATATTTTATTGAATGATATATTTTCCATTCTGATCCAATACCTTTTGCCATCTTTCTGCCAGTGCTATGATTCCAGGCTCATAAAACACTGATCCAGATGAATTTTGACTTCGTCATTTTAAGTAAAATTTTTACTATCAAAAAAGTTATGTAGAGACCGAAACAAATATTAATCAGAATGTGCCAGATCTGGAGAATATGGTAAGTGTAGCAATATATTCATAATTGAATTGTAAAAACTTTTGGCGAGTTAACGCACTTGTATGAGATCTCGCATTATCTTGGTTGAACACTACACCTTTTCTATTTATCAATTATTTCCTGCCTTTTCTGTTTAATTGAATCATTCAGTTTGTCCAGCTGATGATAGAATACTTCATAACTGATCATTGTATTGTCCAGTAGAAGCTCAAAAACATCGATTCCTTTGAAATTTCATCAAACAGATTGTTACGTTAAGTATTTTGATGAATATCAGCTTCAAAATGTTTTGAGTCCGTTCATCCTTTTTACTCCATGATCTCTTGCGATTGAACATTGTTGTAAGCAACCCATATGTAATCCCCAGTGATGAAGCGCTTCATAAATGATTCCTTTTTTTTTATTTTGAAGTTTATAAGCAAATTGCAGACATCAACGCAACGACACAAATTTGTTTCCATAACATCGTAAACAAAACATAAGACCAACTTTGAGTTAAAACCTAGGCGTTTGAAATGATCATGACGAGTTGTTATCCGCTGGTTTGCATCAATTAATACTTTTCTTTTGTCTTCCAGAACGTGGTTGAACAACTAAATTTCCGGAATGAAATTTTGCTACCCAAATCGAATAATCTTGTTATTGCTTGATATCTTTCGGAACAACCCAATATATTGTACAGCTAAGTACATTTAAACATGCAAAAAAAAAAAAAAATAATAATAAATACACGTATGTTTATTTATATGATATAGAGGAGAGTTCTACAATATGTTTACTTTTCTATATAGGTTTTTCCTTCGCTTATCAGAGACAATTTCTTCTATAAATAATGATCATGTACAATACGTTGCGGTGTTATTCAATGGGGGGCGATCGACTCTAGGCAGGGAAGCTTTACATTTTTTCTGTTTTGTGTTCTGTTCTGTTGTTAGTTTTTTTTTTTTTTTATTTTGTCCATTTTGCAAAAAAAAAAAAAAAAAAATTAAAAATAATAATTTATCGTAAATGTTGAGTGGCATGGGCATGAGTAAGTCAGCAACTCACTCAACTCACTCAGACATAGTCATAGTCATTCCACAATGTTTGATTTATCTTTGGGTTATACAAGTTTCAGAAATCGTCGTTGTTGTCGTCGTCGCCGGCATCAGCAACTCGTTGTTGCCAGACATTGGAAGAATTGCGTCATTTTCAGCGCAAGTTCTGCGAAAAACATGTTAAATTCTAAGAAATTATATTGTTCAAAAGGCATGGAAGACTCCTCGCTTACTACTGAACTTTATTTTATTTTCTATAATGAAAGACTTAGTCAGATAAGCAGACACACAGTGGGAACCAGTAATTATGATGGAGTGTAAAAAACAAATGAAATGAAAAAGCGATAAAAATGAAAAAAACAAAACATCAAAATGCTATGAAGACAAAGATAAATAACCTACAAATACACTGTTCCTAAGGAGAGACCCATCAATTCATACATGATCTCAAGATAAGCAACAACAAAAAAGAACTTTCAAATAAATAAAATTTTTATCTTTAAAAAATTTCATTTAGGAGACTTGAAATATTCTTATTAAATACGTGTACATTCTCAGATGCTTCTTCATATGCCGCATTGTTTTATTACTAAATAAATGAAGGGTATGAAATCGTCACACACAAAAAAAAAAAAAAAATTGAAATTAAATTAGTAAATTCAATTTATAAATACCTGTAAATTGTTTCGACGTGTAGTTTAAAATTATAATAAATAAAATAAAACTGGAAATTATCATCTATGGATCATCATTAAAATCAAAATAAATTTTAGTTTTGTTCCTGGAATAAAGAAAACAAAAAAAAAGGAATTAAATTAAATTAATTAATATTATAAATAAAAGCTAAAAAGATTATGGAGATAGTAAGATATTTAAGGCAGTTTAAACCAATTTTACAATCAGTTAAAAATTCAAGGTCAAGTTCAGATTATATTATCAAGGTGTCATTAAAATTCAGGCAAATTCAGTATAATGGAGGAATTTTCCTAAATTGATGAATTTATTCTATAGAGCCTTCTAGCAAACCTATGGCTAGATCAATAGAAAGATCCAAAACTCGTACTGCCTGTTCTCGATAATATTTTCTAATTTTATCTTTTATCATCAAAGCATTTGAGAGATATAAAATTAAAGGCTTTAAATAGAATTTAGAAGAAATTTGACAGACTTCCAAGGGTGTTATATGATCAGAGTTAAATATCCATTCTTGTAGAATATTTTTTTGTTATTATTATTATTTTTTTTTTTAAGATCTGTTTTCTCAAACATTTACTAAATTTGCTAAGAGACTATAATCATATTGATGGAATGGAAAGCAAATTGAGCTACTTAAGCCTAGTCAAGAGGGTGATATCGTTTGAGTCTTCTCATATCACAACTAGTGTCTAACAGATTGGTAGCTAGTACATTTTTCACAGTTAATATGCGTAGATATCGGTGCCAGACTGAATTTTTGACGTATAATGAAACTCCCATCAGTCTTCGGAGCATGGATTGATATCTTTGCCGGATTTGCCTAATGGATTCTGCTGCTGTTATTCAAAGTTGGATTTCATATGTTCATACTGGTTTGAAAAGTATTAATTTGTATTAATTGAAAACAAAGCTTAGAATGAGAACCAATCAGGCAGTTTAACCTAAATGATTTTAATTTAATTACTCTTTTTAGTCTTGAATCTTCTGTCATGTTTAAAGCAGTGTGGTGTGGGAGAACTAGCTTCTTGAGAATATGTAACTTGTAGCTAAATTTTTGTAAACACAATGAAATTCTATTTTATTGATGACCTTAGAGATCAAATTTACAAATCATTGAATGGATCTGACATTTATTTAGACATTTCTAATTTGCTGTCTATCGAATGACTAAAGCAGACAAAAGACATTAAACCAATACCTAATATTCTAAGACTGGCGGGTAACAAGTTTGCATCTAGTAGTAGTCTAGTGATGGGAAAGTGTTTTTCAAGAAATCTGTTATATCCCAAGGATATTTTTGTTTAAAGTCCCTTCCTTACAATTGAATAAATTTGCTACAGTTTGTAAGATTCGCGGGATGTCAAGACATTTCTAACAGCACTTGCTCCTAAGCAACCAGCGTTGTGGCCTCAATGACTCATCCTTCCAAGTGCTTTAAACGCGAATTCTGCAATTTCTGGTAATAAAGTCGATTTCGTTTAATGTGAAGACTTAATATCACGGTGCCAATCATAAGAATTGATAAATATCAATTAATGCCTCCACCAAATTCGAGTCATCGGAGGGAACAACTTCCGCGGTCCTAAGTACAGCTTCTTGTCAGACTTCATACTCGATGGTACTACCAATTTGAACCTCCTCCTAACAGTTTTTGCGTTGATGGCCTATTTTGTTTATTTTTTTCTCATTTATGGCCTCGTAATCCAAATTATAAAGGATATTAAGGTGGGGGGTGGTAGCCGGTACTAAAATCATTTAACTAAGACCAATAAAGATCTATTGTGATGCCACAGACACATCACAACCTTTTCCATGGGGTGCTTTCCCTATATTCATAAATAAAGGACATATCGTACATAATTTTACAAGGCTACGAAATCAAATGATTTTATTTTTATAAAGACCTTGAGAATAGGAAATTCAAAGTACAAGTATCTCAAATCATACAAAATATAATAACTTGTGATATATGAACTATTTGTATCAAAGTTTTAGTATTGATTCATAAAAACAAAGTACGTACTATATACTTGAGACCTTCAAATATAAAACCCAGACATTTATTTCATTATCTTAGTTTTATTACTCTAATAACTTTGAAGTATTTTCCCTTTAATTGCCTCTTATATTTTGATATTGTATTGTATATAAATATAATATAATATTTCTAGAAATTTTTGCCCACCTGATACCACCAGCTGTGTACGACTATTATGCCAATATTTTGTAGACAATATGGTAAATACAAAAAAAAATATATATATATATATATATACAATAAAACTAAGCCTGTTTATAAAACATTTGAAAGGTCTTTATTAGTTTTGTCAACTGTAAAAATGACTTGATAATGAAACTTTTTGAATTGCCATAAAAAACAAGAACAAAAACTTACAAAAGTAAACAAACAACAGAAAAATGTCATAAAAACTTTTATAAATATTAAGAACATACAAAATAATAATAACAAGCGATAGATAGAACTACGAGTATCGATCGATCGAATCATTTTTGAGACATAATGACTAACTACTAGCTCCACAACTATTCAATAAAAGTACTACGATATGAGTATGTTTCTCACAGCACGTTCACAATTTTAACAGATAATCATAGGGAAAAACAAATAATAATGACGATATAGTCAGGTGGGCCTGACATTTAGGTACCCTGTACCTCCCAATCAATTCAAAGCTTTAAGAGAAAGGGAAATGATTAACCAATCTAAATATTGACAAAAAGTAATGCATAAGTGATCCTAAGAGTCATATGAATCACACATTTTCTATATTTCTTATTATTATTAATTTTTTTTTTTAATGAGAGGTTGTGGGGATGATATCATAATAGCATCTTTAGGGCTGAATAGATGTCTTGAGAGTCTCATAAGACTTTACTTAAACAATTACAAATAATCAATAGCAGGGATACTTCTGAACCTCTAAAAATGGTAAGTAATAGGCACAAGTTTGATAATAATTTTAGCATTTTAAGTCCTGTAGTTTTGAAGAAATAAGTACACAAGCTTATGAAGAATATGTGCCTTTGGTGGCGTCTTAAATTTTATGATACATGATCGCAAACAAATTTATTCTTTTACCCTGTTCTCAACAGGCTTAGACCCTTTCCAATTCTAAAAACTATAATACCTTTGACTTATAACAGAATATTTATGGTATCTCTTTAGATCTAAAACAAAACAAATAGAATCAATTACATGCTAAAACATCTCATTAATTTGAATTGGGCTTGGCACAGTGCTAAGTAATTTGTTGTCGCTCTGAGTGATTGCAGAGGTGTTATTTACTCTAAGAGTTTATGTGGATTTTTGTATTTAAGTCTTGTTTTCTCCACCATTTAGGTCCATAACCCTGAAACTTCATTATTAATATATACAATTAGCCTTTCCAAATGAGACTTCCGATGTCGACTGATTCAACGCCAATGATACAGTGCTTTCACAGCACATCTCAGCATTTTCTTCTGACACTTATGTTACTAAAACACGAGCAGCCCCATAAGTGAATACCATAAGGTCAGTCATATGATTTATATGTGTCTTTAACATAATCCTTACTTCATCTATACATATTATAAAACCAAGTCCCGGCCACGTCTGTGTGTCTAAAAGCGATATACTCAAAAAGTACCGGACGGATTTTCATAGGGTTTTCACCAATAAACGAAGTAGTTCATGAGAAAGGTCAAAGGTATATATTCATTTAGGTTTTGTGTATACTGGCTGAAATATGTCGATGATTGTTAAAAATGTCTGGAAAAATTAAGCCGTGAACTATGTTAACCACATCAACAAAGTATCGATTTACATTGTAGACTGCAGAAAGCAGTGCAGCTGATAATGCAGTGTGATATGGGTTACACAGTTGATTGATTTGATTTTGGTGGCAATTTCGGGATTTGGGGCCTCAGCACTACCATACGTACAATGTCGGACTTCTCTTTTAAAATCATCTCAAATTCTGATATTTCTGTTGGGTATTCAAAACTCAGATACCTGAACTGTCCTAACTTTTTTTCTTTTATTTTTTTCGTCGTCTATGTCAACTTCTGGCTTAAAAGAACGAACTAACAAATGAAGTAACGTTCTTCATACCATGAGAAATATAAAAAGTATTTATAGAATTTGTTTTCAAAGTTTTTTTCCATTTTTGGCTGGAGTATTTCAATCGTTTAAATTTCGCGTATCAATATAAAACTAAAAGGTAAACAAAATATGATAAAAGAAAAAAAAACAATAAATACAATAGTAAAATAAAAAACTGTAGAATATAAGAACAAAAAAAAAAAAAAAACAATTGTGCGGCCTTCAGAGATTCGTTTATTTGATTGGGTTCACTCTATTCACATGGTGTGATACTAGATACTATACATACTTGTATTCGATCAACGAATACGAGACATTGACAATATTTACTTACTAAATTCTATATGTCACTATGTACTACTTACTTACTTGAAAGGTGCGCCAGGTTCGTGGTTTTAGAAAAAAAAAAAAAATAATAAATAAAACCGGCTGATAAATATCGATGTCTGGACATCGTTTGTGTAACTATCTATCTAACTATATATCTATGTATCTTTATAACCATATATCATCAATCTATCTGTTTAAGTATATGTCCCTACGTCGTAGCCGTCAAAACGTAATAAAAAAATGTCTAAGGCAAAAGCAAGAAAACCTTAAAGTATAAAATAGAAAATAGAAAAAAAAAACCTATGCAAATTATAAAAAAATAGAATTTGTCTGGTTGTGGTTATAAAATTAGTTTGTAACAAGTAAAAATAAAAAAAGTAGTTACATGAAATGCGAGGGCACGTTGATAAATAATTTATTTCATTTGATTTTATGTGAACGCCTGTCATGGGAAACTTAAGAACAATGTGCGTAGCACATAGATTGATAAACGTCAATCAACGTCCCCTTGGACATATGTACGCAGGTACCAAATTAGAGTCTATTTACTTTGGTAAATATGACTCCCTCCTTGGTGAGGCGAGAGGCCGATCGGAAACCTCTGCTGCTCTCTGGGTCACAGCAGCCGGTTGTACAACGCAACTCCACCTAGAGTTAAAAACTTTACCCGCATTTGGGTATTTAACCTCAGCCACCACGATACTCCCACAAGAACCCTTACTTGCTGGCCAGGATGGAACAGGATGTCCCGTGGGCTAGTGGCTACCCGTGAATAAATGATATATTTTTTCAGCAAAAAAGTGTTTCATTTCCTTTTAAACCCAATAGTCCCATGTTTTTCCTTTTTTTTTGGTTTTTTGTTTTAGATATTTATTAAAGTTCTATGTCCTTCTGCTTTTCCACGATTCTTTTCTTCTTACAAATAACATATTTCTCCAAGGTTCTCAAAAAAAAAGGCGTCGGATTCAGTCACCTCTTCATTAACCCGAAATCTGTTACCGCCGAGCCATTAGAAACAGGAAACAGGAGGAAATAGTTGCAAAAGGCTAAATCTCAAGAATATGTTGGATGGAGTAGCCTAATTTAAAGATTTAGCCATAGTGACTGCAAACGTCATGGTGGAAGAGCATTTATTTCTTCATTAATTGCAGTTGGTTTTGCTTGAAATCAATGTCGAATCTACCCAACAGCTCTGAATTATATTCGCCGGTCATCACGTTGCCATTTTCAAGGTAATCATTCTAAAAAACAGTCACCATGACCTTGTTGGCTGACAGACCAACCTTGTCCTTCCTTGGTGCATATAAACCCTTAGAAATCCACTGCTTTGACTGGTCTTTACCATCAAGTGTCTATGCGTTATCCACGGTTAAGAAATGTCGCAAAAACTCTTCACCGATTGCGATTGAGCAATGCCAAACACTCCTTTGAAGAGGCCACACGGTTTCGCTTATGGTCAAGTGTGAGTATCCAAAATATCCAAATATTTATGTAAAATTTGATGGACCCGCTCAATTGAGATGCCGATAGCCTCAGCAACTTTCATTCTCTAATCGCCAAATTTCATTCCATCAATTTTATTGACGATTTCTGGCGTAACAATCTGTTGTTGACTTGTTCACAATGGATTTCAGTAACCATTAATTTGGATCATCACCTATGTATGTTTTTTTTTATACAAATAGTAATGCTTGATGAGCACATGATATGCATTTTTTTCCATTATGTGGTTTTCTGCTTTCAATGCCTGTCATACTCAAACTAAATGATAGAACTTGATCAAAATTTGAAAGTAGTTTGTTATTAGATGGTAGTTGATAGAAGCATTGTTGCATTTTAAGATACTACGCGCAAAGTTCAAAAAGTCACTGACTTATCAAACTGCCCTCGTAATTCTATGATATTTTGTTATTACAATATTTACACTCGTAATTTTCTGGCTTGTTTTTCACTTTTTAGAGTGAGTAATTTTTATTTTATTGATTACAAAGTGTCGAACTATTTATGCAATGGTATCGCCTTTTAAGTTTTGTTATGATGGCAACACTAAATTTTTAAATGCAAATTTATGGATATTTTCTATTTTTCTATAATATTTTTTTTTTTTTGTTCATGTTGAAATCGCACATGTTGTGCAAAACAAAATCCAGAAAACGGCTCTCCTTCCTCTCTATAATACTATAGTAAAGACATGCTTGATGATGATAATAAAACTAAGAATAACAATAACACACAACAACAAATATCGAGTCGTGCGGCTAGGCCAGCCGGCCCAGTCAACGACTCAATCATCAATCGTTTCTGATTAGACCCAGAACCAGACCAGACCAGGGGTAAGTTAGGTTAAGTGGTTGGGTGCTTGCTTGGTTGATCAGTTCTACATTTAACACGAGTTTAAATGCAACTGCTTGCTGGCTGCTGCTGCTGTTTATCTTCTCATTCTTATTCACTTTTGCAACCTTATCAATAAATTGCGTTTGTTTTTTATTTTAAAATACCCTACAAACAGAGTTAAAGTATATCATGCTACCTTTAAGCTGATAATTGGTTTATACGAGTTTATAATAGGACAAGCCTTTTAAATTTACTAATTTTTTGTTGGCCTATTGATTTTCCTTGGTAAATTTCTTTTCAGGTTTTTTTCCAGATTACATTCAATTTTCTAAATGATTTCTAGATGTCATTACCTGCATTTACATAATTAATACCAAATTCTTCTTGGGATTGCTTAGTTTCTTTCTTTCAACCCTTCAAATTGTCATAATTCTTGTTTGATCTATGGATTTGCCAGGACCCAATCTTGTAAATGACTTAGAATTGAATTTTTGTTAAGCTGAAATCTTTGACTTCTGTTGTTTATAAGTTTTTATGGAGTTTCTTATTCCATTGAGATGTGAGATGTTATTTGCAGTTTTCTTGAGATTTTTAGCTGTTTTTTTCATCAGCCATATTTTTTTTTTTATATTAGTTTTAACAAGCTTCATCTACCCTTAAAAATTATATTATAAATCTTAAACTTCTCAACTTAGTGATTTTTACAATTGCCAGTTTTCATGGGATTTAGATAAATTGCAGTTGAATTCTTCTTGGAATATCTGAGGCTTTTCCTATTTCATCTTAACATTCTTCATTTATAACTTTAGAAATTTGGTAAATCTTTCATGATTTTATGTGATACATATTTTTCTTCTTATCTTTCGTTCTAATATTGTTTTTAGTTTTCTTACCTTATTGAGTCTCTAGAAAAGAAGAGCATAAAATTCTATTCATGGCCTTCATAGTTTAAAATTTTTATTTATATTGTATTTTTCTAATGCAACTAATGCGAACGAACACGTCTCGTCTCGTTTGATTGCATCAAAGGCACAAACAAGTGTGCAAATCTATTGATATTTTTACTATGTATAATTTGTCTGGATGTCGGCGGATCTGTTGTTGTTGTTGTTTACAATATATATACATAAACAAGTCTCGCCGTCTGGGTAGTAAAAAATAAAAAAAATATGAGTGAATTCTATCTAAAATAAATATAGTAAATGAATGGATTGAGGGAAGGATAAAGTTCGAGTGAACCCGTTCAATGGAAATAGTAAATAGTGGTCAACTTATTGATTGAAAATATGTATACAAAATAAAGGATCCACTTAAGATATACATACTATAATGTTTTTGTATCATTTATTTAATTTATGAATCATTTAGAGAGAGAAAATGAATAATTTACAATAATTAAATACAGATACATTGGCATATGAAATTTAATAGCATTCAGAAGGTTATAATCTTATTAAATTTTTTATTATTTAAAAAAACCAAATATTTTTTATATAGATTTATATTGAGTTTAACCGGATTTGTAAGAACTCGAATTATTTATTAGGCCTAGAGATCATCTTAAACTACTTTCAAAGAGTATTTTTCGTTATTGATGTCGAGTTACAAAGCCTTCAATGTATTCATCATGAATCAATCATGATTTCCTAAAAGAGACTTTCAATTGAATTTTTCTCTAATTCTAAACTTTTTCAGTGTGTTCTAACTCCAGAAATATTTTTAAAAAAATGATGTTCATCATTGTAATATAAGTATTTAAGATGATAATTAAAATATCATTGCGTTTTCCAATTACCTGGTATCTTGACAAGTTTCCTTCAGAAAAATATGCTATTAGAACTTCAATTGATACTTATGTAGTTGCGCGAAATATGCTAGAAGGTTTTAGATCATATATATCAATATCATATATCATTGGATAATGTTCATTGCGTATACTTAATATTTTCATATGAAAAGTGGAATGATTTTATGACAACAATGAGGGCTTTTTTTTTTTTTTTGGTAACTTTGAATCTTTCTTCAGTAAAAATTGGTACAATGTATTGCCCATTGTTAGTCGGAAGCAGCATTGTCTGTTGAATACAGCGGGAAGGGTAGGACATCCCATTGAAGCGCCTCACATGTGGCAGAAAGATCATTTTGTCATGTCTTTTGGCATATCAGGGGTGTTTGAGCTTCAATGCTTGACTCAAATGCATCAATTGTTGTTGGTAAATTTTCACAGTGAAAGTTTCGTTAGGATGGATCACTTCGAGTTGATTCCATCAGATGCACAGTGTTAACTTCTTCCTATTGAAACACGGTTTGGTAAATGAAATTTTTGCATGGCCGGGCTTACTCCACAATTTTACGCGCTTTGGGTTGTTGTAATGAATCTAGTTATAGTCCCCCGTCACGATTCGATGGAAAAACGCTGTTCATATTTTGCATTGGGAGTAGTAGTTTGCACGTGAAAAAAGAAATTTGACGTCTCTTGGTCTTGAGTTCATACGGAACCTAATTTCCTTGTTCATCCACAATACCCATGACCAGGATACTGTTTATTTCGTTTCTTGAGTCACTCACAAGGTTCCAAAGGTTTCTTGCCTAAAAAAAAGTCATGTTTTTTAAAACACCGGAACTAATAGAGTCACATTTTTATTTTTATTGATGGAGCAAGTTCCCCATGTTTCACATACAACACATTTCTTCAAAGCCCTTCCTACAACTGGCGTTTCTTTGACAGAAAGGTTGATTTGATAACCCCAGAAATAGAGTTTGTTGTTTGCCCTTCAGAGAAATGCCACATACTGATTTTAAGAGGGAAATGATGATGCTTTAACATGAACAGAACTTCCAGATAGTCAGACCTATGCAATTTAATGTTAGTTACGCCAATTTTTCTTTTCCCTTAAAATATACATATTTGTACACTCATATTTATCATCAACAGTCCACTGCTGTACCAACTAAATTCTATTGAAGAATCCTTACTTTGTTCATTTTGTTTATTCTTTTCATTCCATTCCTCCAATTTCATCAATTATGACCACTGTGCAATATTTATTCATTCAAATTAATTAATACAAAAAATATATACAATATTAAAAACAATAATAAATGTCGCACGTCTCTTGATTGTTGTACAATAACACAATTTACTACAACAACAATAATATCATATTCATATACTCGTACCCATTCTTACATTCATATGTGTAGTGTGGAGATAAACTTGTAGTATAAATTGCAATAAAAACAATAAAAAAAAAAATAAAAATATTAAAAATTTAAATATTTAATTTAACAAGTTTCTCAATTAAATAAATGCAAATTGTTTGCGTCTTGTAGTAGTAGAACTAAGTGTCTGTCTGACTGCATTTGCGTCAAGCTGCACTTCATACTTACAATATTTGTTATGATCAGAGCCGGTTTAATATATGTTGAAGGCCTCTAGGTATTCAAAATATCAAGGCTCCCCATAATATTCTTTGTAAAGATAAAATAACATAACTTAAAGGTGTCTTTTTTAGTACCCATATCTCAATAACAACCCCAAAAAATGTATAGGATTTTCCCAATCAATGCATAGAGTGGTGGGCCCTAGATACTTTCTACATATATCGCCTCATTGGATAATCTGACACTGGTTGTTATATGAATATGTTGTGTTTTGAAGCAATCAAATGTAATCATTGAATTCATAACCAAAGTAGATTATGACGACTCACAAGTCGCGAGATGCATGCGATTTGAATGACTTTAACATAAGAGTCGAGTATATTTATGATAGAAATATGGCAAGACCAAGAGTGCAGGGAAAACTGGTGTTGTGTTTTATAGTGTGTAGGCATAAATCATTAACATTCTCGCATCGATTGCAAAAGCAATACAAAAAAAAAAAAAAAACAAAAAATGGAAAAAAAATATTTATTAACATTTTTATTTGTTTAAAACAAGCACAAAATCACTTAAACCCATAATCATAATTAAAAAATTAACAAAACAAAAACAATGTTAACACTTTAACTTACTTTTTGTAGGTCAAATAATGAAAAATTAAAAAACAAACCGCAAACGCTTGACACGCAAATACTCGGTCATAAATAAATCTGTTGCTATTATCCATACTAAGAATAGTACGAGTATCTGAAAATCAGGCAACACAATATTTTATTTATTATGTAAGCTTAGAATTCTAATTCTGTTTATTTAATGTTTTATTTGTGCAAAGTTTTACTGTTGAATAACTCAACTCATTCACTTAAGTTCAAAACCATCAAACGAAGTTCAAATGGAAAAAATGACTCAGACCAAACCCCAGACACCAAAGTCCTAAGTTTGTCTGAGTTCGAGAAACGCGCAAATCAATTCTTGGATTATGATAATAACTGCCATATAAAAGATTAATTAGATTAACGTTTTATAATTAAGTGTAGGTGAAACTATTTCATTTATATAAATAAGAAACAAAATAATAAAGAATTTATAAATTATTGTATTTCTATTTGACTAAGTAAGTCGGTTATTGAACCGTGAACAATTTTCTAATGCGAATTTAACCCAATTGAACCCCATAGTATTTATTTATTGGGAAATATGTATTCCAAAGGTAAAGGGATTTTGTTGGTTTGTATTGTAAATTAATCTGATCTGATTTGATTTAATTTTTTGTTTTTTGTTTTTTTATAAACCAACAGGTAAACAAATCTGAAAACTATCTGTGTGTATTACTAAGCATTTTCGATGTTTTGTCTATTATCAGCTGACAAATGGGTTACATATTTCAATTGGAAAAAATGAGAAAACAAGGGATTCAGCGAAATATCAACTTCCAAGAGATCTTCAGGGTTTTGAAAATTCATTGGAAAATTCATACCTAAAAGAAACTATTTTGAAGGGAATATTTTTGAATTTAAGATTTTCTGAAACACTTTTGAAAGGGCCAACTATTATGATGTGGATGAATAAATGAAAATTCTTTTTAAAAACGAAAAATTGCTCATATTAAAACACAACCTTCTTTAGATGTATGACATTGAGAATTTCATTTTAAAACAAAAAAGGGAAACTTCGGCTATGTCGAAGGAGTCATACTCTTCACGCAACCAAAAAAAAACTTTTTTCCCTACGCTTTTTAGGGTAAAGTCAGTATACTCGTACATGCATTCAACATTGACACCAAAATATTTGTATAGGTCCTAGGGACTTGAAATTTACATGGTTAGTTTATTATATTTCAAATTCTAATTTCTGTTCTATAATACAAAACACAAACAAATTTATCTAATAAGAACATGGACTTGAATCGAGGTTTGTATGCGTGCTATACTATCCAATAATCCTAGGGTCTTGATATTTACATGGTTATTAAATACTTACACTGTCTAAATTTCAGTTCAAAAATACAAAAAGCAAAAAAGTTTTTCCAACTAGAACATAAATATGAATTTGGGTTTGTATGGGAACTATGCGAAACAGTAATCCTAGAATATTGAAATTTAGAATGTCAGTGAATATGAATGAGACACTTATACTATCCAAATTTTACTTCATTAATACAAAAAAACAAAAAAGTTTTTCTAATAAGAACATGAACTTGAATCGAATCTACTAAGATCTAGTAACCCTAGGGTCTTGAAATTTACATAGTTATTTAATAAGGGTTAGACACTAATATTATCATAATTTCAAATCGATAATACAAAACACAAACAAGTTTTTCTAAAAGGAACATGAGCTTGAATCGGGGTTCGTATGGGAGATATATGATCCAGAAATCCTAGTGTCTTGTAATTTGCA
The DNA here is from genome assembly GCA_037043295.1 of Amiota minor. NCBI lineage: Eukaryota > Metazoa > Arthropoda > Insecta > Diptera > Drosophilidae > Amiota > Amiota minor. The sequence continues at coordinate 2,471,469 of JBAMAW010001063.1, forward strand.
ATGTTGGTGAATATAAGTCAGACTCTAATAGTAATCAAATTTTCGTCCCATAATACAAAAAACAAACAAGTGTTTCTAATAAGAACTTGAATTTGAATTTCGGATTTCCTAGTGGTCCGATTCTCTTTTGTCTATTTTAAGCAGATATATACCAGTCCCTTCTGCTGATGAAATGTGCACCGACTCAAACCAAATGATGTTGGCTACTTACAGCGATGAAATCAATTGGTGTTGTCTTCCTGAAAACATCACCAATGAGAAGTTGAAAAATAAGTAAATACATATGACGGGATTAATTTATTATTGTATAATATAAAGTATTAATTTCTTATTAATGTCGGGCACGTTCTAGTTGTACTATGTCGAATATTGTTTTATTTAATTTAACAACTTGGGAGATTATTCTATGAAATACTTAAGTACATATTACTATGACAGACATATGTGCGTACATAATTATGTATGAAGAACAGATTATACAAAATATTGTATATATTCAGTTTAAACTAGTAATATTGAATAGAAAAAGTTCAATTTAAGTTTATCAAAGTGTTTCTAATAGAATTTTTTTTTTTATTAAATTAACACCCTTCCACATTATTAACCTTTCGCCAGTCAGTCAAGGCAATCAGTCGTTCAGTCGTTCTCATATTCTATTCTACTATGGTTATTAAAAGTTTCTATTCTCATTTCTGCATGTGTTCGTCGGCTTGGTACATAAAGTACTAAGTACAATCAAAATATCAATATTGAGCTAGTCTGATTCCCTTTGGTATTGCAATGTTCGTTCTATAGTACTGTATGTATTGTATACCCACCCCAAAATCAACAGAGTCTACTATATGGTATAGAAGTGTGTAGACAAACATAGTACAATATGTACAATAGTATTCATGCCAACCCAAACAAACAGCCAACCATCCAACCAACCAACCGAGGGAGCACGTGTTATCAGTGAATCAGTGAAGCTCACACAACAAATGTATCTGTTGTTTATTTTTAGCGCGGGGTGTGTCGCTGTCAGTTTAAAGCACCAAAGAACAAAATAGACTCAACTCAACTCTAATAAAATATTTGATAATATATACAGACATACATATATACAATATATTCTTGTTTTATTTTCCTTTTTTTTTTCTTTTTTTTTTTTTTTATTAAATGTGATGAGTTTATGTGAAAGAGACTCTTTGGCTTGGCATATTGTGGGACATGGGGCAGGCATGAGGCATACTGAAACAGATTAAAGAACTACGCAGTTTGCTAAAACCTGTTAAAAGGGAACAGGAAAAGAGAAGAAAGAAATAGTTTAGCAAAATTGTATTCATACATGATTCACAAAGTTGTTAAAGTAATGTAAGGGCAAGCAACAAAAGTGTTAATGCTTAGATAAGAAGGCACGATGATGATGATGATGATGAGTACAAAACACAGATGGTCAACAAATAAAATAAAACACAATTATTAGACAGACATCAGAGTAAATAATGATGTAATATTAAACGATTAAAACGTCATCTTTGATTTCAATTAATATTAATATTAACTTTGACGCTTATCAAAGCAAGCAAATTTGTATTTTTATTTTTATCTCAACATTCAATCTGACAGAAACAACATGTTGAACTAGTGTGATCTTCTTTGCTTACTACAATACTTAAATACATGTAATAATTAGTTGTAAGCTCTTCTCACATCATCATCATCATCATCATCATCATCATCATCATCATAATCATAATCATCATCACCATCATCATCTCATATTCATTACACATACAAAAACCAACCAATGAACCGATTCTGTCATTTTCTTCATTATCAAACATACATTTATTTATTGATATTCATGTTTGTGTATTTCTATTTATAATTATTAAATTGATTGAAAATTTATTTTCAAAAACTGGATTGTCCAAATATGTACAATGGCTGAACTAACGGGCGACCTTTGATTTCGAGGCTTAATGATTTGAGTCTCTTCAGATTTCGGTCTGATAATATTTAATATGAATTGTGATTAGGAAAAGCAACACAATACAACTCAACCCATGGCACAATGTAGCTAAAAACACTTTAGACCTCAGTTTCATCGAATGACTACTACATTTCATATAAAGAAGATACACTAGAGATTATCAATGACAACAGTAGGCGAATTTGAATGATATTGTAAATGAAATATTACATGTTAATGTTTTTAAGTCATCGATGAACCACTCATCCGGGAAACGGAATAAGAGATCTAGAGGAAGTTGCGTATTTCTACTCTTGTCCAGCAGGTTGACTGCAAATTGGTAATAATGGCCCTCCAATCAAGAGATGTGTCTATTGATTCACCTAGCGATCACCTCTCTTATCGTTGGAATCTTCTGACAAACCTACGCAGCAATTTGGATTGGAACCTCTCAAGAATTTCCAGAATTGATTTGGAAGCAAGGTCCCAAAGCTGTATACCGAAGGACAATACCGGCTTAAGTTCAGTAACAAATTATTACGTAGGTAGCTTTGGTTTTGGTCTGAAAAACTAACTCATTCTTGGAAGCTTCAGATCTTTCTTTTAATTTTGCGCTGAGGTTGACAGGCGGTCAAAGGCCAATTGTTACGATGAAATATTGGACCGATCTACCTATGTTGTAAATATAATATATTGATTTTGTCTTTTCATTGTTTCCAATAAATATCAATTAATTTTGGTTAGTCTGGTAAAAGCTCAAGAATGACGAGGCCCATGTGAAAAATTCCTTTTTGTTTTGTATGCCTAAATACTGGGATGATTTAGGAAAAAAAGAAAATTTGGATAAACCTGAAAGGAACAGCCGAAAAATCGTAAAATTCGAAATTTGCTATCTGTGCGTAAATTTAAATCAATTCTTGGTGCAACCACTGTAGGCTATGAGTCACATTTATAGAGGTTTAGCTATCAATCTGTTTTAATGATAATGAAGTCTGTATCTTCCATTTTTCAATACAGATCACATCAGTCAAATGCGTGCACAGATAAGCAGCGAGGGACGGATAATGAAAATAGTCATATTGGCATATCCGAATTAAGTGCATCGGTCTAACTAATCACTAATTTTTTGGGAAGGGGATGCAGGGCAGCGACTGCCTGATTACCTAGTCTATATATGTTGTTGCCAATTCTGATTGTGTTTGACAACAATCTTCGGTCAATAAATCTTCCAATTCAGCATCTTCAAATTTTTTGGGTGGTTTTCCATGTTCTCTGTCCTCAATGTCAAAATCATCATTTTTAAATCGTCGAAACCATTCTTTGCAAGTTGTATTCGATGGAGCATGCTCACCGTAAACATCAGCAAGCAAACGATAAGTTTCCGCTGCACTTTTCTTTGCAACAAAATAGTGCAATAAAACCTCCCGCAAATGATGTTTACTTGGGATAAAACTCGACATTTTCAATGAATTAGAAATATTTGTTGTTTATGCTTCCACCGAATGTTATACACTGTGTTTAACAGCTGATAGAAGGCACTATCGAATGCAAGTATTAGTATTTTAGTGTGCAAGTGTAAGCGGCGATACTAGCGAAACTATCGGAAAGGGCGGAATCATATGCATACACCCAATAGGATATATAAAAATGAACCCAAAAAAAAGTATGACCCCGCAAAACTCGAGAACGGCTTGATCAATTTTGAGGATTTTCTTTTTCTTGTACTCATGGAGTTACTAGTCAGGTTCTTTGCTACATTTGGATCCGATCAACAGTTAAAAACTGAAAAAATTTTGCAATAACTCCTCTTTGTGTAAGCTGGAGGATTTTAGGGCAGCAGTAAAAGGCTTAAAGAAAATTTGAGGGCAACCTAGAGGCGCAACGACAAACAAGTTCTATCTATAAAAATCCAAATTTGAATCGCCCTGCCTTAGAAACCATAGGGTCCTTAGTATTTAAAACTTTAATTAAATAATATAGAAAAATCTTGTTATCTTCTTGTTTAGCTTCTCTCGGCTTTATATACAAAATTTGCATCGACTGCCTATATCGTTCAGATAAATAAGTATGCCTAGATTCTAGGCAATATGGATTCTCTATATCCACTTAAACTGTATGGGATCTCCGAAACCCAAATTTATGCGTTCCAACCATTGCAAGAAAGTAATAATGTTCATCCGTTTTTGTGAAAGGTACCATACTATAAATAATCAAAGTTTCTTGTCATCTGCTAGCTATAAAAAAACGACGCCTTCGAAAATGTCAATTCATGAATGAAATATGTACTATAAAATAAGTATATACATATATTTTTTATATGCATAGAACATAGAGATACGCGTACTATTGGAATAGGAGCCGCTATTAGCGCACATGCGGCAATGAAAAATCTAAAAACACAAACAATTTTATTTGCAAATTTCTTTCAAATGGAGGTCATTCATTCTCTTTGGAAAGTGGTAAACAACATTATCGCACATGATATGTATAATTTTTATATGACAAATAGACAATATAATAGAATTCTTTCAGATAGACATACTAATATACTCATATTTATGTGAGTAAAATATATTTGGTAAATAAAAAATTATTTATGGTTCGTTCCACGTGTTTAATTAGTTTTTTTTTTCAGCCGTAGAATATTGTAGTTTTTGCCATCCTTAGTTCACTAAACTTTATTATGTCTGACCTTTAATTTTTGCATTTGAAATATGATAAATGTATCCATGAAAAAGACTGTGAAATTTGTTAGATAAAATAATAAATACAAAAAGAAATAAATATTTTCAAAATGCTTTAGTTTTTAATTCTTGAAAATAAGTGTTAATATTGTATAACTGGAACAATTGCATTTCATTTCAGCAAAACAAAATAAAAGCAGGATTTTTTAAAATTCCCGATTGTTAGTTAGAAAACTTGTGACTAAGTTTTTTGATATTCGAATAACATATTTTATAATCAAATGTGAATTAGCAAATTTTCTTATTTTATATTTATACAATTAAAACATAAGATTTGTTATGATATAAGAAATCTTATATTTTGTTCAAAGATTTTTCCTATCGAAACACGCAAATTTTTACTAAAATTGTATTATCAACTGAAAGTACAATTGTTTCAAAGCGCACAGAAATATGACATCGTTCAAATGATCGCAACGGCTACGCTTCATACAAAACCCCGAATTTTGGATGGCTCGGGCGCATAATTCCGACGTCATGCTCTAAATTTCAGCGGGAATGTTGTTCTTGAGGACTTGAATTATCACTGGATGGTTGGCGTAGAGAGGCAACTTCAAAATAACCCCAAAGGAAGAAGCCAAATGTCTTCGAATCACACTATATCGCTGGTCAATTGTTATGGCCGTTTAGTGAGTTCACTCGATCCGAAAAGTGTTTACGCAACAGAACCATTGCCTCATGACTGATGTAGCATATGGCACCTGCTTCTTGTCTTCCATATCGTTGCCGGCTAGACTAGGTAAAAAACACGTTTACCATGGTTCGATACCGCTTTCCATGGAACGTCAATATCTGGCCGATCACATTCCCGACAAAGCACAGACCAATGATATCACCGGTCTACATTCCGCACCACACAGTTACTTTTTCCAGGTCTAACAATATCTGCTCTGGAATCTCGATACCCGAAAACAGACAATTTCGTTTTTTAATACAGATGTCGTTCTAAAAAATGGGCATTTGTCACCGAAAATGTGAATCAACGACGATATGCACGAGGGCCCAAACCGAGAATGAGCTGCACTTCGCATGGTGCGAAGGCTTCAGTTGCTACGTTAACTTTATTTTATATGGATGCGTGATCAAAACCCGATGCCAAATTTACCACCTACTATTCATTGAAGGGCCAAGTATCCCCGCTTTAATAATAGAGTTACGTTTGGTACTCTTTGGGTACGGAACCCTAATAAAGAGGGGAAGAACAAATTAAATCAATTCAATCACTCATCACTTAATAGAAAAGTAATAAATTATGATTCTGATTCTACAATATTTGGTTTATTGATAAGCGAACGATCCATAAAATCATAAAGACCCAAAGTCTTAAAGGTCGCTGCAAGGAAATATAACAAGTGAATCAGCTGCGATCAACCCCGCCCACTTTTAGTAGATTCTATATTTATATATATTTATCTATAGAGTATATTGCAAACACATGTGCGCACATGGCAACCCAATTAAATTAGGAAAAACAGACACGCCTCACATGACACGTGCCGATGGTAAAGGTGATGGTGATGGTAACTGGCGATGGTCTTATCCTCCCTTCCTCCCTCCCTCCCTCCTTCTTCCTCATTCTTTTAACGGCACAAGTTTGTGAAACAAATTTACCAAAAATAGAACAGAAAAAATAATGCAAATAAATAAAAAAAAAAAAAAAAAACAATTGTTAAACTTATCGTACGATATTTTTTTTTTTTTTTATAAGAAAAAAACGGAATTCTGCAAAGAAAACCAATTAAAAATAAAATAGAAATTTAATAACAAAATTAGTAATTCTATTGAATAAACAAATAAAATTCAAATTATATATTTAAATGTTAAACATCTCAAGTTTCTTTTCTTTTTCTTCAATTCTTCATCTACTCACTTCAGTTGAATAGAAAACGAAAAAAAAATAAAAAAAGTAATTCAAATAAATACAAAATTGCAAATAAATATATTTACCATACATTTTTCACCAGGAATTTCCTTATTCTTGTTGTTTATTTCGATATACATTTTTATCTTTGTATCTTTTGCCATTAGTTTTGTTGTTATTGTATTATTCTTGTTGCTTGTTGTTGTTGTTGTTGTCGTTTATTCATAGAACAAATACAAGTGTTTCAAATTGGAAATACCGAACACATTTTTTACTACAACAGCAACAACAACAACAACAATAAAAAGTATAGACAATATATTTTTTTTTATATTCAAAATAAATACAAAAAAAAAAAGAAGAAAATGTGTAAAGAAAGACGAATTTCACAAAAAAATGTGACAAACTCACAATAAACATAAAACAATCAGAAAAACGAAGAAGAAAACGAAATTTCAACATGAAATAACAAAAATATTTGCATGTTTTCTATTTCAAGAAAAACTGAAAAATTTCAATTAAAAAATTAAAATTAAAATGAAAATGTAAATGTAAATTATTATAATAAATTAAAATAAATCATGTTTTTTTTTTTCTTTTCCTTTGATTCGTGAATTCAACTCGAAATTACATCATTTTTTTTGTTTTTATAATACCCTTTAACCAGTTTTAGAGTGAAGGGAATATTAAGTTTGTGAAGAAATCAGAATATTTGGTAGTAGTACAGTTGAGAGAGTTTTATTTGAATACCTGGTTTGAAGGACTTATCTCTCAGTACAAGTTGTGAGAGTCAATCAATATATCATCGGATTTATACTTGTTACAATAGTTTTTAGAACATCCTTACTCCTATACTTCAGGTGATCATTTCTCTAGGCAGTCTTCAGTTCTTTTCATACAGGCCTACAGCTTATAATGGCAAAAAAATGCATTAACCGATTAATCGTTTAATCGAAACTAATCGTTATTAATTACAATTAATCGTTGACAAATCGGTTAATTGATGAGCAAAAACAAGGTCCCTCGCCTTTACAAAACATTGATGAAAAGCTGCACCAGTAAATTTTCGATTAACCGATGTAGTCGAAAGAGATTAATCGGTTAATTTTAATCATAACTTCCAACGAATTAACCGAATAATAATACTTTTCGATTAATCGTTTCCATTACTAATCTAGCAATGTAACGTTTATCCATTTAGAATTAATTACTGTACCCACAATTGGGTGATAATCACAACCACCATGAGAGTTCCATGAAAGAGAATTCTCCATTGATCAGGACAGACTAAATTCTGTATGCGTTCCAGAACACATACATCGCACCCAGAAATAAGGAACGAATTCCAACAAATTATTTAGAGTCTTGTTAAGAATCTTGTCTATTTGAAGGTTTCGGAAAATATGAATATATGAATAGCAAAATTGAAAATTTGTTATAATGTTTCTCAAGTTTGTTGTTTCTCTACTTATCAATACTCAAGATATTTTAAATTTGGTATATAGGTTTGTATAAAAATCCTCTATAAAACAAGTTATTATTTCAATATCCTTTTCCCATCAGAACTTATAATTTCTTAACAAATTCTTTACCTAAGGCTTAATTTTGGGAGATACAGTGGACAGCGAAAACAATTTTACCATATAAAATCAGATAAAGCGCTTCAAATCGACTCACTTTATATTAAATTTTTATCCAACGAAAGTGTTATATATTTCTTGAAGGAACTTTAGTCTTTTTGAATTTTTCTTCTAACAAAGAATCAAATAATTTGGAATAAATATTGTTGCAAAGATATTCATGTCACTCATTTAGAATCATCATCATTTCCTTAATCTTATCCTTATTCTATTCAATTGAATCTATGTCCTATATCTCAGAATGACCACGCTTATACCTTGAATTTTCTTTTCCTTTCAATGATTTTATGATTCATTAATATACATTACAATTTTTTTGTGGATTTTTCTTTGGTGGAGGTTGTAATAAATATATGTCGTAAAAAATATGAACATAGGCTACAAAAATATGCTACTAAAAGAAGAGCTAAACATAGATCAAAGACTGTTAAACGTACATTTAGAGTGGACAACTGGTTCACGAAATTGTTGCTGTTATCCTAACTCAGGATAAGTCTGGAAGTAAGCTAGTCGTCCAGTCCATATTCCTCTTTTAAGTTTCCAGACCAAATGGAACCCTATTATTAAGGCTACGCTGTCTGTCCGAACATTTTCGGGCTTTATCTTATGAATCGTAATTTTTACAAAATTTATAGTTCTATCGGGGCTACAGAACCAAAATAAAGTTTGAAATTTGATAAGGTCCTCATACAATCAACCTATAGGTTTGTATGGGAGCTATACGATCCAGTAACCCTAGGGTCTTGAAATTTACATAGTTAATTGAAATGGATTAGAAACTTATAGTATTCGAATTAATCAAAATTCAGTTAAATCGGAACACTAGGGTTGGTACTTCCTATCAAACCTACTATGAAATCACGATCACGATCTTATTATAGAAAAACTTTTTTGTTCATTTGTACTATCGATCTTAAGTGTCTAATATAGAAGGCGCTTAGCATTTGTTGAACTCATCCAAATTGGACCACAAACCCCTCCCCCTTCATGTGGACTCAGACTGACTTGCACTTGGTCGATATTTTTTGTAACTCGTTATGCGAAACGTCACTTAAGTTGGTGGGTTGTTTGTAAAGGGTATAACTGTGTATTGATTAGCCGAATTCACCTGACCTTAGTTCCCTTTCATGTGATTTTTGATTGTATTTTTGACAAAAAAAAAAATCGGGAATATTATTTTTTTTTTTTTTTTATTTTTTGTTTTATAAAATTTAGTATGATGCAATGTCTTAACGGAATTGCTTAGTTAAACAAATAAATAAATGATGAAATTTTTTTATTGCATTTTTTAATTTCTGTTCAAATTTTAATAATCAATATAAAGAAATATAAAACTGAATGTTTAGAAGAAATGGAAAGAAAAAGAAGAAATAATTGATAAGAACATTTCCATCCACCGGCAGTTGAAGCAAAATACCGTTGATGATGATGATAATGATGATGATGATGATGATGATGATGATGATGAAGAAGGAGAAAATTGCAATAACAATATAATAAAAAAAAAAGAAAATTATAATAAATAAATTATATTTAAAAAATTATAAAATCAAAAAAAAAATTAATAACAAAAACAATAATAAGACACTAACAGAGAGATACTCTTACAATGACAACAACAAGTAAGACAACAACAACAACAACAAATTGTAATAGTACAATAATAAATACAACAAAAATGAATCAAGGTTTTATTTTTCTGTTTTTGTCTTTACATCATCATCGGACGACTTGGCAACAAAAGCTTCAAATAAAAAAAAAAAATAAAAAAAAAAAACAAAAGAAAATATAAAGCAAGAAAAACAAAAACAGAAAAATAAGTATGTATAAGAAGCAGAAAAAGAAAAACAATTCAAGTCATTACAAAACAACAACAACAACAACTACTACTACATACTGTTAATAACTACAACAACAACAATAACAACAACAATAGCCACAACAGAAACAGTAAAAAAATATTGTATACTTAACATTAATATGAACAACAACAAGACAAAACAAAAAAACAAAAAACAAAAAACAATGAAGCTTTCATAAATTATTGTAAAACAACAATAACAATAACAATAACAACAACAGCAACAACATGAAGAATATATATTTTGTATATATATACATACATCTATGTATGTGAGTATGTATGTATAAGTAAGTAGATATCTTTTCCATAAAGTATTATAAAGAAAACCAAAATCAAACCACATCAAGCAAAATTACTAATAATAACAACAACAACAGCAACAAACTCAACAAAAAAAACAATATCTACAATACAACCAAATTTACAACAACATCAACCACAACAACAACAACAACAATAACAACAATAGCAATAATAATAATAAAAATCATATCAACAGCCAACAACAATAATTTTGTTAATAACAAAAAAATATTTAATATCAGGTGAGGTGAGATGTTTTTAATGGTAAATCAAATTAAGCGCCTTTGATTTCACATAATCTTTTCTTTATCATTATTTATCTTTTCTCATTCAATTTCATAGGCAACACACAAGAAAGCAAAAACAAAAAACATTAACCTTGGCTCTGTCATAGATTCTATATGTACAATAATATGTAATACAATAGTATCTCCAACACAAATAGTTAGGTTAAATAAGGTCACGCAGACCGCAAGAACTTGGGGTTTAGGGCATTAGACGGTAAGGCATCCCTAGTTGGAACCAAACCAGATCCCCCAGTGGCATTCCTACAAAACTACTAAAATCATTGTAGAAAGTTTTTCTAAGCAGACTGGTCCCTACTTCAAGACAAGCAGGGCAGTTATAAAGATGATTTTGAATACTTTCCGATTGTCTTGATGAGGAGCATGCATCCTTCGAGCCATTGGCTCAATTGTACAATGCCCCAGACCATCATCCAAACCCCATTCTTGTTATAGTAGAGGAGCTTGGAAGTCCGTTTCAGTCATTAGCAAGCACAACCTGGTTATTTGTCCACTGCATGCCAGGCAGTGTAGACAACTGCCTAAGGGCCCCACACCAAGAAAAAAAAAATTTTAAAATGTTTCATCTAGAATAAATTTAATTTGAAGATTTGTATCCTTAATGACAATATTATTGCTTTTTGTACCTGTAATATCGTCGCACAGCCAACCGAATTCCTGGAACTTACGATCTGATGAATTACATTTCAGGTATTTCATTCTTGTTCCCCTTTTTCCCTTATTTTTGACCAACGAATAGACACATAAAAAATTCCAGTGACTTACCAAATAAAAAACAATGCACATCTCCATCGCCTTGTCTTCAATATTATTAAAGAGCCAATAAGTCAATCAAAATAGTAGCCGTTGCTGGTTATGACGTTCGCGTATCTGTCAGGCAAAGCAAGGATTACGCGCTCTAAGAAATCCTAGTCTTTTGAGGCAATCCATTTTACCACCCAATTCTCGAAAAGAAGAAAATTGCTGGTAGTCTGAAGGGGCTAAGTCTGTTGAATACGCCGGGTGCGGTGAGACTACCCAGCCTAGTAGTTCCAACGTTTCCTGGACTGGTTTAGCTACATGTGGCCTTGCATTGTCATAAAGCAAAATCACTTCCCATTGACTGCTCGCCCATTCTTCTCGTTTTTCTTTCAGTGATCGGTTCAAATCAATGAGTTATTGTCAATAACGATCAGCAGTAATCATTCGATGAGGTTTAAGAAGTTCAAAATAGACGACATCCATCTGAGCCCACCAGATGCAGAGCAAACCCTTCTTTCCATGAATATTGATAGTTGCGCAGGATCAACCAAAGATTTTTTGCGTTTTGGATTAAATTCGTATGGCACCCATTTTCCTTCGTTTTTTAACTTTCCATAGCTCTTAGACGTTTAGAAATTGTTGCTTGACCAACGACTAATGCGTCTACAAAGTAGTCGTTGTATTTGACATAAATCCCCATACAATAATTTGCCGTCTTTAAAATTCTACGCAGGTCTACCACTCTCTTTGTTGTCAAGATCGAAATCGCCTTTTGTGAATCGTTGGAACTAGTGTCCGCATATTCTTTCTGAAAGGGCATCTTCCTTCCACAAGCATTCGATGAGTTTCATTAGCAGTTTTCTTCCAATAAAATGCGAAAAGCAAAACAAAGCTCACGCCACCTTTAGGCAAACGGCAGTTTTATACGAATTGGCCTTTTATGTAGAAGAAATAGTAAAATATCTTTTTAGCTAAATAATTTTAAAAACCCAAAATAGAAATGAACGGACAAATGCTAATAGGTAAAGTAAAATGAATTTTCCCCCATGATGTTGACAAAGGCAATGACTTTAATAGTAATAGGGATCTCGTATATTTCCTGCAAGACACTTCTGTGCAATCATGTGCAATAACAAGTGCACTCAGTCAGTAGTCAGTAGTCAGTCATCAGTCCACTAAAAGTAATGAAATTTATGTATAGAATAAATAAGTATAAAGTGCATGGAATGGAGGAGAATGATTCATGAATTTTGTTTTCTGCAATACATTTGTTGATTGTGTTGTTGTTGTTGTTGTTTTACCTCTATTTTTAATATATACAATTTGTTATTTTTTTTTTTACTATGCCTCATTAACTTCCAATAAAACGAAAACAACAGCAAAAAAAAAAAAAACCAAAAAGGCAAACGAGCAAAACACAAAAGATCCCAAAAAGCATTGGAAAAACAACAGATGATTTTTTTTTCTTCAGTTGTTTTACTCATTAAAAAACAACAAATTTTGCAAATTAAAATAAAAAAAAAAAAAAAAACAGAAATAAAAATCAAGTGAATTCAAAGTCTTTTGCATTAAAATTAGTAAAAGATTTTAATTTAGTTTTTTTCAAAATACACTTTACAATACTGGAGAGCTAGTGAGATATGATCACTTTAGTCTAGTGTTTGTAACGGTTAAAGAGGCTCCACACAAAGTACAATAAATAAGTATGTTGTGATGTGATCACTGATCAGCAAAAGTCCATTGGTCCATTTATCAAAACGATCTATCATTTTATTCTACATATTGGTATTATTTAAAAGGTTTGAGTCTAAGCTACTATCGAGAGGATATAATAATAATAACCGATATTCGATAACATTTTTAGAAGTGAGCATTCTCGGCATATTTTGCTTTTTACTTTCGCTCGCGTTCGCCAGTCATTGGAGGAGGCTGATGAAAACCAAATTAAGGCAATGATTTCTGAAAACGGCGTTATTCAACACGAGAGATTATAAAAAGGCTTAGCAGAGGAAAGCCACCTTATGAAACTTTGATATGTCAGCAAGCTCGATTTTCGGATTTCGCATGAGTTAAAGGAAATTTACCTTACTAAACCCATCAATATTTCCAATTCATTGTTCAAACGAAAAGAAAATGTTTCGATTTGAAGCAAATCATAAAATGCAGAAAACCCATTTTTTATTAATACAACAAAGTCAAAGTCAAGAAATTGAGTTGCCTCCAAGCCCGTTATCACCAAGGAAAGTGATGCAGTACGTTTAGTGGAATTTTGACAGATATCATTCAATTTGACCTGATGCCTTAGAATCAAATCATCAATTCGGATGTGTACTGTCACATTAGCTATCCGAATTGGACATAGAAATCGAAAAGGAGTACATCGGAAAGGTTTCATCTTACACCAAGACAAGACGCTTAATCGCATACATCTTAGGCCACTGCACAAAAATTATCAGAGCTGAATTGGGAAGTGATGGCACATCTACCGTTTAACCCCGACCCGATTTGTTTGGTTTTCTTTAAAACTTTTTGAATGGTAAAACATTCGATTCACATGAGGCTGACCAAAATTTCTTGAGACAGTTGTTTACTTATCAGGATCAGAAGTTCTACGAAGACGACATAATGAAACTTCTCGAAAGATGGGCAAACGTGATCAAATAAAATGATCAATAAATAATCGATTAATGTTTGTTTGATCGATATATAATAAATCAATTTTGAATTTAACGAGAAAAACCGACATGACTCTTGCACAACACCCAATATAAAATAAGGTCTATTTTTATTGTACAACCAAGTAAAAATTAATTAAGAACCTTAATACAAGCTCATGGTTCAAATTGGCCTTTTGAAATCTTACTGAGATATTCATGGAGAGAGTGACTTAAAAGATTGCTGACCTTAATATTATTATTCTTTATCATGAATGAACATCCACTACAGCGGGAAATTGTCCTCAAAACCGGTGCCACTAGTATCAAGTAGAATCAGTATAGTCAAGGGATAATTTAGCTTGTTGTTGAGTGAGGCCACTCTCTCTCCAACTGAGCAGCCAGCGAATCTAGTCTAGCTTTTGGGGCAACAAGATTATTATTATATATTTCATAGACTCCTAGGTATAGTATAAAAAATCATATACTTAAATATTTTCTAATCTTATGTGAAGTGCATAGATGTTTTGTTATGACCAAATTTGATATATTTTCTTATTGTATTTTTTTTATTATAATTTTTTGTTTGTTGTACTATTAGTCATCGAGGTGCATGAAGCCAACACGACTTGGAACAAATAAAAAATGGGCCTCTAGGTTCATTTGTTCATTCATTCGTCATGAGTTCGCTTCGCATCGCATCGCAACGCCTCCCCTCGTCTCATTTCTCTACCCAGTTCTTTGTTTTATTTTTTATGCATTTTTAATTTAGTACGAATTGTTTATTGTTTTTTTTTTCTTTTCTTTTCTTTTTTTTTTTTTTTTTTTTTGCTGTCATTATAGTATTTCAGTACTTGAAAGTCAGCGAAAAGGGCAGAGAACAACAACAATTTCTGTGCCTTGTGGAACTCATTAGAGTTCTCTTCTTATATATTTTTACAGAATTTCGTAATCAAAATTTATATACAAATACTCGTATATATTCTTTTAAATTTGTTGTTGTTGTTTGTTTGCTTTTACATAGTTTCTGTAAGCAAATTGAGTAATCATCCTTGTTTTGTATTTGATTTATTGCGTAATCAAGATACATAAATCATCTAATACTTGTAAAATACATTTCAATTTGTAATTTGAAAATAATAAAAACAGAAAAAAACAATAAATTACATAACAAAGAATGTGCAAAGCGCGACTACCCCAATTGGTAAACATGTGAGACCCCAAAAGTATAGTATGTAATACTTGGTAAACAAAAGGTGATGGAAAAGGGCAGCATGCGTAATCCAACAAAACAACAACATTAAATAAGAAAATATTGGCATTGAAATAAAGAAGCTTAGCACTTTCGTTTCTAATTGAATGTCCAATGAACTCATGAATTCCTATGTTTATTTTATTAGATGCCTTGAATTCCTCAATTTCATTGAATTTACCTTAAAAATATCTATGATATCTATGATATGATGTCTTGATGCTCAATTGAGTATATGGAATATATACAATGGAATGTCATATTCTAATACTCTTTATCTATCTAGTATGATGACTACTTTACCTTCTACCAAATAAATATTTATTTAGGAAAGCATTGCACCTGAACAAATTCTACAATATTCAGAAACAAAGTTAAGAATTCAAAAGAAAGTAATTAACGAAATGATAAGCAGTTGGTTTTTTTAAATAAATAACAAAATACTTTAACCATGAGACACTTCAAAATGTAATATGAGTCATTAGAACTCACGTTCTAATATTTTATAAAATTAACTAAAATTAAAACATTTAGAAGCTTTCAATGTTAATTTTTTTAAGGATTTAGATTTATTCAAAAGATTATTACAAAGAAAGAATCTAAATACGTAAAATTTCTAAAACAAGTGTCATAATTCTTGAGGGTTTACTAATTAGAACCAAATCAAAAGAAATAAAGAAATCCATAAATTAACTGAAAAATTGGAAACATTTCGTAGACAATTGAAACAATTTCATTAAAAATCAATAATTTGGTATTTGAACTTTTACTTTCTAATATATTTCTTTTTTTCTTTTTAAATAAGTATTTATTTCATTAAAATTTTGTACTCCTCAGTAAGATTGATGCTTTCAAATTATTATAAATAATGGAGCTTTCTGTGGATTATAATTGCAATCTATTTATTCAACTTGGAACAGATTTTCCTTGCCAGGAAATCATTTGTCTTTCGAATTTAGGCCAGTTTATTGGGAAGTCTAATCAGCAACTTGAACCCCATTGTCCCTTAGGTCTTAGTCTTTTAACTAGCTTAGATATAACTTTTGAGTTGTTGTCCTGCGGAACGGCAACATTTTTGCCTTCAATACAAAAGGACTTGTCGTATATTCAGAAAAAAAAAACATATAATAGAGGACTCTAAAATTGAGAACAGAGTACAGTTCATTTATTTGATTTTGAAAATTATTTGAAACCATTTTCAGATCAAGGAAAAATCTTTAAAAAAAGAGAAAATGAAATTCAAGCTTCTGATAAGACTTTTCTTTAAGCCTTGACGTGAATTCTCTTTGGCATATTCCAGTGACAAGTTACTCGGTTCGTTGGAAAGAGGTGGTCATTTTCGATGGAATGATATTGGGCAATCGGTTATTGAAAGTACGTGAGGTGGCTCAGATTGTAGGCATTTCAACTAAGTGAGTACATCACATTTTAGAGGAATATTTGAACATTAAAAAGCTATCCGCGCGATGGTTGCTGCGATTGCTCTCACTCCACCATAAGCGCAACTGAGTGGTCACTTCAAGGGAGTATTCGGCGTTGTTAAACCACAGTCCGAACAAGTTTTTGCGCCGTGACGAAAACATTGATCTGTCACAATATACCAGAGACCAAGGAACAATCAAAGCAATAAACTTCTCTGGGTGAACGTGCACCAAAGAGAGTTAAGGTGGGTCTGTTGCTAAATAAGGTTGTAGCTACAGTTTTCAGGGATGCAAGTGGTGTCATTCTCATCGGAAACCGTAAAAATGGTAAAACAATTACCTAATAATACTATTCTGAGCTGTTGGACAGATTCTACATTGATTTGAAGCAATATATATTTTCTAAGGTCTTAAGGATTTAAGCTATAAAAATTGATGGGAATATACTTCTTAAAACCACTATGAATAATGTCAAAAAATTCAATTCCACTTCATTATCCATCGGTTATTAAAAATATGTTTCACATAAAAGAACAATGTTTTCCCATAGACAATGGAAATTTCCATGCCATTTTGTTTTGAAATCATTTCAAATCTGTAGAAGATTTTAAACTTCTTCAACTTATTTATAACTTGTTACTACCAAATCTTATAAGGGATTAGTTTATACTGTTATGACAAATCGAATCGTAGCAATCGGCAAGTTCTGTCAAGGTACATATAGCTCTGGAATATTTACATGATCGGCAAGAGGAAGATGAAATGAGAAAGGAGTTAAGTAGAGAAAAATTATGACTCTACAAAAGAGGAAGACTGGATTTGTTCAGCAATTGAGTGGACAACACCAAAAAAGACAATGAGGACACTCCAGAAATAATTGGAGGAAATGGAGCCAAGATTCTTATTAGTGATCTCGTGCCCATATATTGATCATACTATATTTTATTATTATTCACTAAAAAATCTGATAATTTTCAACCTTTACGATAGTCATAACTAATTATCGCCCTACAAGTAAAGTACAACTAGTGATAAAGAAAGTTCTATATACAATATATAGTAAAGTAATGTCTATACTTTTCTCAGTATAAGTAGTATTCTATTACATAAAGGGTCTTACAAATTGTCTAGTCTTATAAGTAAATATCATTATTTTTTTGCATTGTTTTTTATGTACTTGACTATTTAGTATATATATACCCGGTGGGCTTATTTATTGAACCAATTATCTAAAGAGGCAATTATAATTTTTTCCCCCCTTTTTCTTCATTTAAATTGCCATGTAAATATTTGATATCTGTCTGAGTTTAGAAAGTCGAGTAGGTAGTAGTACTTAAGTCTATATTTGTATAGAAAAAACAAAATGAAGCTTGACATTTCTATTTTTATAACATTCTCGTATAATATTTAGAAATTGTCGGCACAAGATAAAAATGCCTATTTCAAAACAACATACAAGATTTTAGTTACTAAGAGGGAAGCCTATCGAAAAAACTTTTTTAAAAGAATAAATAAACCCTTCTATGAAAAAAGAACTCAACAACTGAGATAATAAATGATTTAAGACATATATGAGATACTACAACTAAACTTAAGTAATAAGATAAGCTAGAAATTTGGAAATATTTTCACTGTTCCCTTCACATCTTAGTAGAGTTAATTATTTCAAATGTGGTAATCAATGTTAACTTAATTTTTAAGATGCTACAGAATGCTCACTTTTTTATTGCTCGGAACCACATGACATGGAATTGCAAATGGCATTGAATCGTTTTTCAAGATAAAGAAGACTGCATTTAGATTGACCAGATGGTTGTAACTACTACTTCCATGAAACCCTATTTAACATGTCATCATAGCCTAACTCCAATTCCAACGTCACTCAGAGCTGCTCCAAAAAGCAGTTCCATATGTTTCCAACATTTTTGTCCCATTACCTTGGATATTTTAACCTGTTAATGTCTAAATATGTACCGCTCGAGTGGTAAAGAAGTGGATTAACGACACAAATGTTACCTTAATGGAGTGACTGCTGTGTTCTTCTAACCTCACTATCATCGAGAACGTGTGGAAATGACGTTTCCGCAAAATCTATCAATATGGCTGATAAATTGAAGATTTCGTATCCCATGAAGAGCACCTGGAGCAAACTATCATTGAATATTCTAAAGTCCTTTTAAGATTCAATGCCTGACAGATTTTTTGAAATGATTTCACATAAAAGTGGCTAAACAGATTATCATTTCAGCTTATTATAAAAATATGAATTAACATCAAGTTTTTGGAATTGTTTTTTTTATTTATAGTATACATTTACAAGTCCTTGACTCTATTTGATTGATCGACAAAAAGTAGCAATTTTTAAGGTTCACCCACAAAAAAAAAATCTATATTAAAACATAATCTTTCTATTTACAACGCTAATTTTTGTTTTGAATAATAAAAAAATATATGTATATATTTTTGCAAATATTGTTAGAAATTCGATGGCAAAAAATCTATATTTTATAAAAAAAAAATATATATAACAACCTTGAGTCTATTTGATTGATCGGGGTGTGTGTATAAGCATTACAATGAATGCATAACCACCCATATTATGGGTGGAGTTATTATTAGACAATAAAATAAGTAGTGTTAAATAGTAGTTAAATTTTTTTTATTTGTGAACTTAAAATGTATCTAATTTGAATACTCGTAAAATATCTCATAAACCTCATTTGTTCAACCACATCAAAAATAATTCACATTAATTAAAAAAAGTCCAAATTTTACGCGTCAAAAAAAAGTGAACACTTTTTACTTTTATTTTTCTTTTCGTTCTATAATTCGGGGAATAACCAAATTTTTTACGGAAAACGATTATTACTCACGTGCTTTGTTATTGTAAATGTTATTTTGAGTGAATTCCTAAAACAAAAGTGTATAAAATTAAAAAAAAAAAAATTCTTACTATGGGAAAGCAAACATCTAGTGGCACTCGAAAAATCATATTAGATTTACGAGAGAAAGGCAAATCTTTGCGTGAAATTGCCGAAATTATAGGCAGGGGCCCAAGCACAATAAAAAAAATTATTGACAAATATGCCACACATCGTCGGTTGGAAAATTTGCCGAGAACTGGGCGTCCAAAGCGACTTACTGATACTCAAGTTAGAGCTGTAGTAAGAAAAGTAAAGGTAAATCCAGCCTCAAGTGCAGTCAAAATTTCAGAAAATATTACCCAGACATCAGACAAATCAGTAAGCGCGAGTACGATCAGGAGAGCCCTTCATAAAAATGGCCTACACGGACGAATACCCCGCAAGAAGCCATTCATATCAAAGGTAAATCAGAGCAAGCGTGTGGATTTCGCCAAAAAATACATTAATGTGGCTCCAACTTTTTGGGAAAACATTCTCTTTACTGATGAGAGCAAATTTGAAATTATTCATGCCAAAATGACATCAAAAATATGGCGTACCCCTAATGAAGCCTTTAAAGAAAGTTGTGTAACCAACACAGTTAAGCACGGTGGGGGCTCAGTTATGGTTTGGGGCTGTATGGCGGCATCTGGAGTCGGGAATCTGGTTTTCATTGAATCAACAATGAACAAGATGGATTACTTAAATATTTTACAAAACAATGTCGCCCCCAGTGTCGACAAATTAAGCCTGTCGGGCAATTGGATCTTCCAACAAGATAACGATCCAAAACATACAGCGAGAATTGTGAAGGAATGGCTACTGTATAGGACCCCTAAGACATTTGACCATCCGCCACAATCTCCAGACCTCAATCCCATTGAGCATTTGTGGGAACACCTGGACCGGAAGATCAGGCAGAGGACGATTTTGAGCAAGGAAGACCTAAAGAAGTGTCTAATGGAAGAATGGGTCAAAATCTCTCCTGATGTGACAAAAAACCTTGTCCAATCGATGCCAAGGAGACTTAAGGCGGTTGTACAATCTAAAGGGAAAAATACAAAATATTAAAATTTAAAAAACTGTAATATTTTAACTTAATATTTGCCACTTTGTATATACTGTTCACTTTTTTTTGACGCGTAAAATTTGGACTTTTTTTAATTAATGTGAATTATTTTTGTTTGTGTATTGATTTTGATTACACTTTAAATTGAAATCGACTCCTAAAATATAAGCCTTGAATTCTGCATACTAACTTTTTATTTTGTATTCATTAATATATAATTATAAAACTTTTAATGCAAAAATCTCATGTGTTCACTTTCTTTTGACGCTGTGTGTATATGTAGTATAATCATGTGACCCAATACAACTGTTTATTTCTAATAAACAATAATTTCTTTCACAATCACATCAAACAG
Organism: Amiota minor; assembly: GCA_037043295.1. NCBI lineage: Eukaryota > Metazoa > Arthropoda > Insecta > Diptera > Drosophilidae > Amiota > Amiota minor. The sequence goes on from JBAMAW010001063.1 coordinate 2,492,535, forward strand.
TAAGATTATACTTAATTATCTTCAGACAAACTTAGTTCTTAAATTCAAATGATTAGCAAAATATGAATAAATATATAAAGCATACAGTGAAAATCTCCTAGGAGTTTACATGACATTTTTGAAAATATTTCTTGCTGCATATCTTTCGATTTTTGGTTTAACAAAGTAATAAACATCATATATGACATTTAGAAGATTAGGGAAACACTTTATAAATTGTTAAATAACAACACACAATACAAAACCCATAGTCGTTTATAATCTGTTTCAAAGAACTACGGGTCTCTTATAAAATTAATAGAGGTAGTTTTAACATTAACATTTAGAACAAAGAAATGATAAATTTTTTACAATATAACACACAAGAAGTTCTGTAGTCTCAGGTTTCTGGGCAGCACATTAAAAATTAATCCAAACGATCAATGAAGAAACCTAATGAAATGAAGTAGAGTAGAAAGCAGTGCATTTACTATTCCTTTGTGAAATTTGGTGGATTCGGACCAGACTTCACTACTTGGGTAAACAGTGGCATGGAATCAAATTGAATTGAAATTTAAATATGAATGGCGAATATGGGTCAGGCACTTATGGTATTCATATTTCATTTTGATAATTGAAAATGTAAAAAAGTTTTTCTAATAGGACTGCAGTTGTCTAGAAGTTTAATTCCATGTTGACTACCATAGTCCTCCCAGCGTGAGTTGTATCTGCTTCTCTGCCTAATAATCTCCTCTCCGATCATTGGTAAGTCTACGTAAATTTAAATTTCTGAAGTACCATGGCGCACCGACAAACCTTCACAGCAGTTTGGATTGGAACCTCTAAATAATTTCCAGATTTGAGTGCCTCAAAACTGTATACCATAGGCTTCTATATGGTCTTATACAATAACTGCTTGTCATGTATTGGTTCAGCTTTAATTTCCGACTCAGGAGCCAACTCATTTTAAGAAGCTTCATATCCAATTGTTTTGTTTTGGTTTTGATTTAAGGTTACCAGATGCCTGTCAAGGCTGAAGCCCAGATACTTCACTGTGACACTCCTTGGAATGACAACCCCTTTTATGATCACTTAAGATGTTTGGATTGATTTTTTAAGACAGAAGATTAGTGAATGATGGATCTTCAAGAAACAAGGAACAACAACAAAACTGCGCAGGCGCTTTAAATAAAATCTCTCCAATTTCTCAACACATTGGAATGGAAAGCAGAACCCAAGAACTTCGTTCGCCTTACAAGACAGATATGTATTTCTTTCTTTGTAGCCATTGTTGATGACGATTGCTGAGTTGAATTACAGGATTTGGTCACGTACCGTGGGTATCCTTATGTCCCTGTGCAAGATGGTGTTGCGCACGAACCAAGGAGCATCAGTTATGCGCCTAAGCACCTTGTTTTGGCAAGCTTGAACTCTCTGAATGTCGCTGGCAGCAGCAGAACCCCAATTGTTTTGTTTTGGTTTTGATGTAATGTTACCAGATGCCTGTCAAGGCTGAAGCCCAAGATACTTTACGGTGACACTTCTTGGAATGACAACCTCTTATATGATCACTTAAGATCTTTGGATTGATTTTTTAAGACAGAAGATTAGTGAATGATGGATCTTCAAGAGACAAGGAACAACAACCAAACTGCGCAGGCGCTTTAAATATATTAATCTCTCCAATTTCTCAACACATTTCGCAATGCAAAGCAGAACCCCAGGAGTGCGTCCGCCTTGTACTTCTTTTGAAGACTTTTTTTACATTCCCATTCCCATTCCCAATTTTTTGCTAGTAAAAATAAAAAATGCCAAATTGTTTATTTTTTTTCACAAAATTTTTATTTTCCTTTCCAGCATTTCCACAGAATGAAAAGAAGAAATGCCAGGAAAAATGTTTAAGATTTGTTTTTTTTTTTTTGAATTTTTTTTTTGTTTTTGTTTATTTTTTTCTCTTACATTTTGGTTACACAAATAGATTTTTGTTTTTGTTTTTTATTTTCACAATTTTTTACGCAATAAAAAAACTTAACATTAAATACACAGTAATAATTAATTAATTAATTAATTAATAATAATAATAATAATATAATTAAAAAAATTAATACATGCACATATTTGTTGTTGTTGTTTCTTTTTTTTATTTAAATTTAAATTTTTTAATAATAAATAGGTTTTTTCTTTTTTTGTATTTTCTTCATTTTATTTTACGATACTTTGTTTTTTCTTTTTTGTGTGTGTGTGTTTTGTAATACAAAATGTTGTTGTTGTTGTTGTTGGTGATTTTGATGATAACGAAAAATTAATTAATAATAATATCATGTATCATTTATAAGTGTAGTGTGTTTGTGTGTGTGTGTGTGTAATGAGAACATTGATTATTTTCGCTTAAACATAAATTTTTGTTTTTATTTTTATCAATTTTTTTTGTTTTTTTTTGTTTTGTAATTTTAAAAAATTATATCGCAAATATTTTTTATCAATTTGTCAAATTAGAACAAACAATTTATCAATCAATCAAAAATTAGATCAATTTAATGATGTCATTCTTATTGTTGTTATTGTTGTTGTTTAGGAGAAGTGGAAAAAAGAAAAGAGAAAAAATTTTGAAAATTTCCTTTTCCTTCCTTAAATTTTGTTGGTTGCTTTCACATTTCTTTGAGTTGTTTTTTTTTTTAATGAAAATTTGTTCAAATTTAAAACAATAATGAGATGATGAAGAAGTTACATCATCATCATCATCATCATCATTATTATGAATTTTATAATTTAATAATTTAATAAATTTAAGCAACTTGGCTTTTTTGCCCAGTTGCGTCTAACTAAAATTGGAGCTTGTTTTTTTTTTGTTTTAATTTTTAATATTAAATTTTATAATTTATAATAAATTTTTTAAGGTTAATTTTTAATTTGTATTTTTTGTTTTTTTTTTTTTATAAGATCAATAAGAATTTTTTGTTTTTGTTTGTTTTTATTTTTTGGAAATTTTTTAATTTAAAAAATCTTGTTTTTTTTTTTGCTTCACACACATTTATTTTTTTGTTTGTGTTTTCGTTTGCAATCTTTTGTCGTGTTGTGTTTGTTGATTGTGGACAGACAAAAAATCTAGTTTAATTTTATTTTAATTAATTAATTAATTAAACCTTAGCATCTTAAACAGTATCACATATTTATGAGTTTTCTTTTCTTTTTTTTTTTTCTTTTAATATAAATAATTTTTCCATTCTTCATGAGATTTTGGCTTTTGGACAAAACAAAAATGTCGTTTTTTTCCTATTAATTTTTTTGAATTTTTCCAGCCTCTATATTTCATGTTGTTGTTGTTGTTATTGTTGTAGTATGGAAAAAATTTAAATAATTTTTTTTTTCTTTTCTTTTCTTTTTAAACAACTTAAAACCCTAATAAAGTTAAAAGCCTATAAAACTACAAAAAATGGTGAGTGGTGAGTGATGGTGGTGGTGGTGGTGAGATTGGTTGGTTTTGGTTGGTGAGATTGGTGAAGAGAGTCACAACATACAAAATTATGTTGTATTTGTTGTTATTGTTAAAGGGAGATGGACAATGATCATCGTCATCGTCATCGTCATACTCATCCATCATCTTCTAATCCTACTAACCTTAAACATTTTGTTTTGTGAAATGATGTGTGAGCTTGTGAGTATCTTTGAGTGTGAGTGTGTGTGTGTGTGTCAGTGTCTGTATATATGTGTGTTTGAGTATGTTTGTGAATGTGTAGGTGGGGTGGCTTCGAATACTTTGCTTCATTTTCTTTATACAATCTAAATTCAAGAAAAAAAAAAATGGTGGTGGTGGTGGTCAAAACAGTTCCTCTTCCTATTCTTATTCCTTTCACTTGCTTCTTGTCCTTTTTTCTTCGTTAATGTTCAATATTTTCCCATTGTTGTTGTTGTTGCTATTATTGTTATTCACATCCTTACTAAGCAGGACAAGAAAAACAACAAAATACTACATAGAAAATATAATCATTTCGTTCGTTCGTTCGTTCGTTTGTAAATTATCTGTCCATTGAAGTCCTTTTTTTCGGTGTTTTCTTTTTATCTGTTCGTTGTCAATGTCAATATGTGGATGTCGTTCGTTCGTTCGTTCATTCGTTCATTTGTTGGTTTGTCCTTTTTCCTTCAAATCATCATCAAAGTCATCATTACTGTTTTCCCATTAGTTTTTTCTTTTTTTTTTTTTCTTTCTTTATCACTTGATTTATATTTATTTTATTTGTTTAACAGATCAGAATAATGCATTCATTTGAATGCATGTGGGGGGTTAGGGTTGGGGTTGGTTGTTTATGTTGATGGCGTTGCAATGGCTGCACTGCTATTGCTACCAAAACTATAACTACGACGGCTGCTTAAACCTTCACAATCAGTTGAATATAATTTATTTTTAGTGATTGTAAATTCTGGACTAATTGTGATGGTTCGAGCTAAACTCTTCATGAATTGTGGCAAGAGGGCGGTCCAACCGCGATGATCCTGACGCAATGTTAAATATACTTCAAATGTGGATACAGTTTCTGGATCCAATTTAAGTGTGGCGATGCGTCGCGAATTGTTCGGTTCATCTTCGAATTCAATGTAAATGGTGCAACCGCGTATGCCACATGGTTCCTTTGATGAGACACGGATTATTTCGGCCGCAATGCTGGGCGTGAGATCACAGGGTAATGAGACTTCAGTGCAAGTCAAATGACGTGATTTCGCAGCACGTAATTCATCCAATAAACGTAAGGACAATTCATCAACGGCTGCTGCATCAATATCATATTCATCACAGTAGAAATTGTTATTGTTGTTGCTATTATTTGTTGGGTTAATCATGTTGTTGTTTCTATTAATGTTATTATTGTTGGTCCTGGTGCTGCTGGATGATGATGATGATGATGTTGTTGTATTGTTGCTGTTGCTGTTGCTGTTGGTTGAGATGGGCAACGGAGCATTATATAAAGTGTAGGGTGCAACGACACTATGATAACTGGTATGTTGATGTTTTGGTTTCTTATTGCTTTTATTATTGTTACTACTGCTACTGCTATTGTTGCGATTAATACTGCTCTTATTGTTGTTGCTATTATTCATTTTAGCTGCTGCCTTCATCACTGCTGCCGCTGTTGTTGTTGCTGCTTTTACTTTTGCAGCAGATGATGCTGCTGCTCCTGCTGTCACAGCAGATGATGCAGCTGATGTTGCTCCTCCTCCAACAACAACAACAGATGATGATGATGACGGCGGTGTCAATGTGCTGGTCCAATCTAAAAATAAATAAAAATGGAAAAACAAAAAAATTAAATAAAATTTTTATGCCTACTACATCATATTATTCTTCATTTCCTTTAGTATAAACACAACAACAACAACAACAACATAATAATAAAACAAAAAATATTGTACATGTCATAAAAAATAATAAAAAAAAAAAAAAAAAAAACCTGTAAAAATTCAAACAAACAAGAACAAAATTGTTTTATTCTTGGTTTTTATTTGTATTTTTTTTTTTTTTTTCTTGTTGTTTGCTTAAATGCATAAAAAAACTCGTTACAACAAATGAAGACAAAAAGAAACAAGAAAAACGAAAAATAAATAAATTGAAAATAATAAAAAAAATGTATGTACATTGAGTGCGTTCATTGCTCGATGTGTAGTACAACATAGTAGTTGCTTGTCTCAGAAACACAGAAATCTTTCTTTCACACACACAACACACACACACACACACACTTTACCTCATTCACTCACTCATTCACTCAATCAGTCAGTTACTCACTCTCACTCACTCACTCACTGACTTAATCGTTTGTCTGTTAGTTTGTTTGTTTGTTCGTTCGACCATCAGTTTGTTTGTCAGTCACTTTGTTCGTCTGTCAATTCATTCGTTCAACCATCAGTTTTGTTCGTGGTCAGTTCATTGGTTTGGTTTGTTCATCGTTCATACATTTGCTCACTTACTCACTCACTCACTCAAATTGAGCTTAGCAACAGCAAAAGCACAGTAAAAAAAAAAAAAACCAAAGAAAATAATAAAAATGAAATAAATATAATAAAACAAAACTAAAATTTTTTAACATAATTTTTCTTCAGTGTTTTTTGTTTGTTTTTGTATTTTCAATTTTTTTGTTTTTTCTGTTTTTCTGTTGTTTGCTGTGTACGTGACTGCGGCAAATGTTAAATGTTGTTGTTGTTCTTGCTTTATTAGTGTTTAATTACAATTTTTTTTTTATTCTGAATATTTATTTTTTTTAATGAACCTTTTTCTTGTATTTTGGATTTTTCTTATTTTATTTTTATATAAAATTTAATTCTTATTAATCAAGAAATGAAATTAATTTTATTTTTCTCTTTTTTATGTGACTTCTATTTTATTTCATTCTTTTTATTTTTTTTATTTTTCAATCAACAAAAGAAATTAAGAAGTTTGTAATTTTTCTTGATTTTATTTTAATATTCTATTCCAATATTGTAATATTTTTTAATCAAGAAAAGAAATAAGAAATTATTTTACAATTTTCTTTAGACTGAGTGGCTTTGGCTTTCCAAACTATTGATAGATTAATTGGATCCTCTCTCATCTTGTAAGTAAATATTTAAGTGTGTTGAGTATTTTCAAATTCATTTTATCTAATGTTTTCTGTTCAATTTGGATGATTTCAGCCCACCCACCTAATAACTAATTCTAATATGATTCCCTTGTAATCACCATAGTACGTGTGGTGATTACCTGGTCTATCTACCATAGTACCTGTGACCGGCCTTCTTTGATTAGGAAAGATGGTGAGATGGTGATGATTATGGTAAATTGGACAAATTCTCCCTGCTTTTGTTACTTGGCAGTTTCAATGTAGAAATTGTTATAGGAAAAGAAATAGAAAAATTTCTCTAGCCACACAAATTTTAATCAATTTTCTTATATCAAAAACTTTTATATTATTTTATTATTTGGAATATACAAATTAATCATTTAAAATTGTAATAAAATTTATTCTGTTAAGATATGACATAAAATTTTTGGTTACCCAAATTTTGTTTTTTGTTTTTTTTTTTTCAAAATTGTCAATGTTTTCCCTTGAAGAAATTTCTTTTTTTTAAGAATTTTATGACATTTTGACATTTTCTTGTTAAATTATTAAATTTTTCGTTAGTTTCCTCTACTCAATTTTCTTATTTCTTTTTATATTTCTAGATTTTTTCTTATTCGAAATAAATGCAAAACCCTTTAGTTTTTTGTATACAAATTTCTTAATTTCTTCTGTTAAAGATTTTTATAAATTTTCTTTTATTTTCTTTCTATCTTTTTTATGTTTTTTATTCTGAATAATATTAATAATATTAAATATACTTAAATTAATTTCTATGATGCTTACCTCTGACTTTATTGGACCCGAGCACACCGTAGGTGGATTGCACAGCAAGAACTTCCATTTTCATTTGATGGAAATTTTTATTAAATTATTGTATTTATATTTGTTGTTTTTATATAATAATAGTTTTTATTTGGCTGGCCAATGTCTTCTTCTCTTCTCTTCTCTTCTCTTTCTTTCTTCTTCTTAATTGTTCTTAAGCATTCACACTGGATTTTTGTTTTATCACTTAAAAATTTATTACAATATTTTGTATCAATTAATTTTTGTTTTTTATCACAATTTTTTGCTGAGTGTTTGTCTACTTCTGATTTATGTATTATTATTAGATTTAAATTTGTTGAGTTGTTGTTGTTGTTGTTGATTGCTTGCTTTTAGTTAAATTATTATAAATTAACATTTGTTGGTTGTTGGTGTTGTTGTTTTGTTGTAGTTTGAAATCACAGCACTTTTTTCTTTTTATATTTGAGAAAAAAAATTATTTCTTTTCCTTGTTTAAAAATTATCACTTAAATGGCGTTGGTCCGTTGCATTTATTGATGGCAAATATTCTTTTTATTTATAAATATTTTATTATTCATACATTTATGTATTAAGCTTTTGTTATATGAATGTGTGTATGTAGTAGTAGTAGTAAGTACTAAATAGAATTCTTGAAACAATTTCTTTTTTATAGTATTGTAATTTGTAATGAAATTAAATTTCTCGCCTGCTTCTTTCGCTAGCTTATTTATTGCTTGCTTGCTTTTGCGTTTAACCGTGTTTTCTTACTATGTCTGTACCTCAGCAGTGTTTCGAAGCTACTATGAAAACTGGCTCCCGTCGACGGCTTTTATACACAATGGCAGACTGAGTAAATACACAAACAATATGCACGAGTGCGAGCGGCAAGGAATTGAGAGAAACGAACGCACGAGCGAACAAACGAACGATCGAGTCAACAGAACACAAACAAACACAACGGAAAAAACAACTAACGAACGAACACACAGACGACAAATGCCGAAATGAGTATTTTGCCAACCCCACTACCAACGACTGCTAACAACTGAATAAGAAAAGAGCTCACGTACGCCACAATTTGTATATGTTGCCTTTGCTGCTGCTGCGTTGATGTTGCTGCTGCTGCTGTTGTTGTTGTTATTGTGAAATGATTTCTGTCTCAACGGAGTGCGGTGTGTGAGAGTGCGCTCTTATTGTTCATACACACACTTATGCATACATAATAGACTCTATTTACTTATATATTTCTAGTTTTGTTGTTGTTGCGGTGGCGGCCGGCATTCAATTTTATATGTTTCTTCAACTCTGAGTAATTAATGTTTGCACTCTCCGATAAGAGAACAGATGAAAAATGAGTAAATTTGTGTATGAGTTATTCAAGAGCAGATTTATGTTACTTTGTACAATGCATGCAAACAGGTAGCGCGAGAGATGAGTGAGTTGTTTTTGGGTGAAATCGATTGACTTTGATGTGAGTGACAGAAACAAAAGATGTATTATTCTCTTGCTTACTCATAGGCATTTAATATTATGATGGCACATGTTTTGTTGGTTTGCCTCAATTCTCTATTACTCTCATTCATTCATTCATTCACGTATCTATCTATCCAACCAACTAACCATCCCCATTTGGCTGATGTAAGTTAGCTGCTGGTTTTACACTACACACAGAATTATACAATATGTATGTACTTTGTTGTTGTTATTGTTGCTGTTGAATGATTTTCTTTTCATTTGTTGTTTTTTTGCCGACTTGTTGTTGCTGTTGCTGTTGCTGCTACTGCTGTTACTGCTGAGAGCAGCAGCTCATCATCAGCTGTGCACAAAAAATACTCACTCAGTCAGTTAGTCAGTCAGTTATATTGCATTGCATTTGCAACTCAACTCAATTGGAAAGTTTTTTTTACTCTTTCGTTTGTTCACTCTTTCTCTCTTTTACTTAACTTTCTTCATGTGTTGTGTTGTTGTGGTGTATTTTGCCGGAACTTGTGCACAAGAAGTTACCGACACAGCAGAAGCAGCAGCAGCGGTAGTCGGTGTTTCTTCGTTGTTGTTCTTGCTATTACTTCTGCCGATGACGCTGCACTCACTGACTTGAGAGTTCTTTCTCATACAATTCTGTCTATCCCATCCCATACCATCCCGTCCCATTCAACCTTACATTTCACCATTCATCTATCTCTCTTTCTCTATGGGCCTGGCTCTCTGTCAGTCAGTCTGTCTGTCTGTCTGTTTGTCTTTCTGTCTGTCCATTCGTTTGTTGTTTCGTTCTGCCTGTGCATACGTGACTTTTTCTCTGTGCCGGTTTCTTGTTATATCTTTTATATATTTCTTTTCCTTTTTTTTTTCTTTTTGTTTTTGTTTTTAGTTTGGTTTGCCTTTTTTCCTCGTTGCAGACAACAACAACAACAACAACATTAATTTAAAAAAAAAAAGGATGTACAACAAACGCTCAAAGCAAAGCAACAACAAAATACACAAATTTATTACGTTTCTTTATTCTCTTGACTATTACTTCGTCCGTTTCTTCTACATAGTAGTTGTTGTTCTTTAGATACTTCGCAAACATAAATGCATGTGTATTTGTATCTGTGAGTGTGTGCGCATTTGTATGTTGCATGTTATTTTGTACTTCAGAACCAAAACCAAAACTCATTCCATTTCTCATTCCAACAACATTTGATTCCGTTTCAATCCTATCCTTAGGCCATTTTTTGAGTGGAGGTTGCACCATGTCAAATTTCGTTTTGTATGGAAGAAAAAAAAATTTCCATTGCAACGAAAAACCTGACAAAATGCAATGCACACGGACACACACATACACACACACACACGAATATACATTTTTCATATTTGAATTTATTTAGGTTTTCACATTTTGTTTAGTTTAGTTTCCTTTCCTTTCCTTTCCTTTTTTCCTATTTTGAAGTGGAGATAAGTCCGCTTAGTAACAGAGATTTTTAGGATTTTGAGATCAACACAACACAGAGGATTTCATCATTTTTGGTAAAATAAAAAACAGAAACAGAAATACAACAAAATGAAACAATTCAAATAGACAAAGTTGGTGGAAAAGAAATAGTGACAGAGCATGGAGAGAGAGAGAGATAAAGGAAAGCAAAACCAACTATTTCAACGACCAAAGAATAACATTTATGTTTCGCGAAGTTTCTGGATCTTGAATTGTTTGTATGTAGATGGATTTCAACAGTTTTTTTTTTTCTTTATATATTTTTACAATAATTCTTTCTTTTCCAAGTGAACTGAGCGCTGTTTCGATCGATTACTCTCTCTCTCTCTCTCTCTCTCTCTCTTTCTCCACTCTGTTCAGCTCTAGTATCTGGTCGTAGTTGACGTGTCTTCATCGTATTTCATCAGATCGTACGATTTTATAATATGATAATTGATTGGTTGGTTGCTTGGTTGATCTCTTCTCTGTAAGTAAATAAGTATCCAGTTCGTTTGTATTTTCTGGATTACAATTTCAAAGATTTCATCATAATACTAAACACACCAATAGAATTCAAATTGTCTGTTACTAACCAAGAATTTTAAATGCATACACACTCACAAAACACACGTATGCAAGTATGCAGATACACACTCACTCATAAACATTTGTATAAATGTAAACAAAAGACCACAACTTTACTAATTTCAAGAACAAAGAAAATTATATGGGTTCTATGGTATACAGCAGAGAGACAGAAAGACAAACAGACAGACTGATTCTTCTTCTTTGGTGTGAGTCAATTTTATTTAACGACACTTCCTCATGAGATAAAGAATAATGAAATGAGTTCACCTTCATCATAATAATGTCCTTCAAAATGTGTTTAATTATTGAAAAACACAATACAAATATAAGTAGTAAAAATTCTGTTGCTATGGGACTGACTACAGTTAAAGAACTGAAAGTTTTGAATCTTCTATGAACTGATAAAAATTTCATGTAACCAAAAACATAAACATTTCATTAACAAACTGTTTATCTACATTTCTATGTAAGTAGATCATTCTACTTATCTCTACATATGTATCTATCTGTAGAATTTAAACTGATATCATGAATACTTGTATTGTATAGACTAGACAAATTGAAATTGCTCAAATAGACCACACTTTATCCAAACATGCAGATTATCTCTGTAGTGGAAGGTTCGAGAAATTGCAACATACTCATGATAGAAGTGAAACTTCCTAAAAACAGACAGAGAGAAATCGTCTCAAAAGAAATATACTTAACTATGTTGTATGTACAATATTATAATATAAGAAATTTCTAATGCCGGCTACACATTATCTGATTAATTGTACAATTTCATTTTGCTTGTGGACTCTCTCACAACGTGTGCGGGGAAGGATCACGGCACGATTGTATGTCAATTTGTCATTCAGTCTATCTTTCCGTCTGTCTGTTGCTTTTGGCTTCTGTGGTATGTGTAATGGGATCTGCATGTTGTTGCTGTAAAAATTGTATTACTTGTTAGGGATATGGAAATAGAAATACACATTCTGTGTAAATTTCAAGTCTCTACCTAGTGCGGTTCATGAGATACAGAATCAGAAAAACGTGACGATTTGTATTTTTTCAATCAAATTTTTATTATTAGTATTAGGCCCAACGCCGCTAAAGAAGTATCTCTTCAAACCCATCTTGGAATGGTATGATGGACGCTGATTTAAGGAACCTCGGTACTAACTGGAATACTCTGAGTACTTGGAATGGCCTTACTACTTTTGTTTTGGCTTCAAGCTTCAACCGAAGTTTAAAGAATTGATATATCGGGTGTCTCAATAAGAATGCACTATTTCAATTTAAATTCAATTCAAGAACATAATAGCGTTGTTTTTCTGGTCTCATGTGGTTAGCAGGACATGTGTTTTTATTTTGGACGACAACAACTTTGACTATCCCCAAGCACAGTAAATCTAAGAGATATCGAGTCAATTCTTTTTCAAATTAATTTTTTAAAAAAATTTCTTTAATAATAGTATTTTTAAGAAATTTTAACAAGCACAAAAGTATTTTTTATGAATTTTGTTATATTATGTTTATTTTCAAAGATCTCAATTAGACTTTTTGGCATGGAATGTGTAAAATTGTTTTGTGACCCCATTCCTTCTATGTACATAAGCAAAGTTATCATTGGAAATGATCTATAAAATTTAGTTTGAAACTATTTTTGTGTTTAAATCAATTAAAATGAATTATTGTTAATTTTTTAAATAAAAAAAAATGATAAAAATCAAAATTAATATATAAAAATTCTAAGGAAATTGAATAAAATAAAAAACAAACAAAACAAAATAATATTTTTTCTTTGAATTTGTTAAAATTGTTGAACTTTTTTTTAGTTCCTAGGCACGCAATTTGATTTTTCTGAGAATTTCATTTTTCAAATGCATGCAAACACTTACCTTTGTACTTATATAGAAACTGTAAAATCTATTATATTTTAGCATCACAAAAAAAAAAAAAAAAAAAAACAAAAAAAAACAGAAAATAAAAAATAAAAAATAAATCGAAATTTCTAATGAAAATACAAAATGATGGGAAATTTCATATGTCGATGATGCAGATACCGACGGTACTTCATGTGAAACTTAAAAAAGTTTTGAGCATGAAAATAATTTGTTTCTTTAAAAATATACAAAAAATCAGGTAAAAATTCCTGGTAAAATGTATAAAATATGAAAAATTTTAAATAAATTGGTTTTTTTTTTTTTTAATTTCTGCAAAAAATGTTTACATTCTTAATTATAAAACAAAAAAAGAAAAGCAAAGAAATAAAATAAAATTTCATAGGAAAAAGAAAATTTCTTTGAAATTTTTGTTTGAAATGATGCAGGTGGCGCCATCTATGGAACAAAGTTTGTTTAACATTTTAAAATTTAGTGTCGTTTGCGTGTGATGAGTGTGACAAATTTGTTAAAGAGAGAGAGAGTGAGAGGGCGACCGAAGAGTAGTCAATGAGTGAGTGTTCGTCGTCAATTGAGTTGAGTTGAATTGAATTGTTCAATTAGTTGATTTAAATTAATTTATGCAAGTGTGAATTGCATTGCAATTTAATTAATCAAAATTCAAAATTTAAATATCTTTAATAAAATCTCATCATTTTGTACATTAAACCTTATTTATACGAGAAGAGAAACTTCATTCGAGAACAAACTTCATTCGTGAACAAACTTTATTCGAGAACAAACTTTGTTTTCGTTTTACTTCATTACAAACAAACAAACAAACAAATCCAAAAGTCATGCTAAGCAAGAACAACATAAAAAGTTGTTACATTACCATAAAACATACTAGAAAAGGAACGAAACGAAGGGAAAAGAAAGGCTAAACCAAAAGAAACAACTCAAATGCTGAATTACCAGCCCAGCACCGGTTTTCTTATTTGCAACACTGCACTCAAAATCGAACTCACATCATCATTGTTGAGTGATCCAAAACTAAGAGAAAAAATAATGAGTGTTCACAACATTAAAGAGAAAATTATTTACAAAATCACTCAAATGAATTAAGAGTATTTGAGTGCTTCAACATTTAAGAGCATTTGAGTGAACCAAAGCGCATGTTTTTGAGTTTTAACAAATTAATTGCCACCCACGCTCTTTTAAGCTTTGCTGCACTCAAAGGCATAAAGACTTACTCACTCAATGCTTTACATTGCTTACTTTTGAGTACAAAATAAATCTTCTCTCTCAATTCCTTGCCACTTTGGTTTTGTGCGCTGCTTATTGTTATTATTGTAGTTGCGTTTCTGAGTAGTGAAACTCACTCATACTATTTGAACTACTGCTTTCATCAATGAGTGGAAATATTACTGACTCTCTTCTTTCATACATAAGTAAGTACTTATTTCATTATAAATAAATACTCATATCATTGCTCTTTCCTACTTTCACTCAATCATTTGATTATCTTTGACTTATTATTATCTTTATGCTCGTCGTTCTCTTTGCTTGTTTTCATTTTACATCCAAGTTGTATGTTGGCTCGTTTCGGTTCGGTTCTATATGCCTAGTGTTGTTGTTAGCAGTGGGATTTCTGTGATTTGCCTCCTCCGTTGCTGCTGATGATGTTGATATTTCTGTTGCTGCTGCTGTTAAATTGACTCCAAACTTGCCTCTTTTTTTTTCATTTTTGTATGCAGTCAGTCAGCAGTGTATGTTGTGAGCTCAGCTCCGCTTCTTCTGCTGCTGTTGTTATTGCTGCTACTTCCACTCACTCAATTGTTGTTTATTTGCTTCAGCGATGTTGCCACATTTCATTGAGTTATGCGTTTTGTCTGTTGCAGTCAAGCGCAAAACTTCTCCGTTGGCAACAACGCGCCTGTGCCTGTTTGTCGTCGGTTGTCTCCTCTATCTCTTGCCACATCATCTGTTTGCTTCATAATCATCATCACTCATTCTGCTTCTGCTGTTGCTGTTGCTGTTGCTGTGTCCTCTGCCGCCTACCGCACTTGTATCTTCAAAGATCCATAAATGCAGCACCGACCGCTAGCTGTCGTTCATCTGTTTTCCATTTATGTTTGTGTGCTTGTTTGTTGTTGTTGTTTTTGTTGCATTTTTTTTTTTTTTTTTTTTGTTTGCTTGTTTTCTTATTTGATTTTTGATGTTTTTTTCTTTCACTCATTTTGTTTTTGCTTCTTTGTTGCAGCAGCTCGCAGTCGCTTCGCACCGGCACCATCAGCACTACACCTCCTTCTTTCCAACTAAAACAAACTCAGCTCAGCTGTGCCGCTCTCTGTCATTAAAGCTTTGCTTATGGGCAATCATCTGTTTTCTACTTACTTCGTTTACTAACACACACACACACACACTGCCACATGCACACTCTATCATATTAACTCACATACATATAAAGTAACTTTTGCTGGCTGGCTGTTGTTTCTTATTTTGTTTATTTTGCATGCATTGCACCTTGCTTTGCCTCTCACTCCACTCACCTTTCTCTCATTCTGTAATTCAATGATTCTTCCCTTCTTCTTCTGCTACGATTTTTCTTTACACGATGCGTGGCTTTCATAGTTTTCTGCCTGGCAACGGGTTTTCTTTCGTCCGTTGTTGCTCTTCTACTTGTATGATATGATGGATGAGTGGGGAAGAAAGAAAGCATGTAAGCAACTATAACACCAAATGGTTTGAGAAGGGGGAAAGATTGCGGGTGTGCAAATAAACATGATGAAATTGCTTGCAAGGATTTGTTTATATCTCTGTTTCAAATCGCCAAGCAACAACGGCAACAGCAACAGCAACCACACAATGAAGAAGGAAATTCAAATACACATAAGAACATACGACCCCTCACACACACACACACTTACTGTTTCAAACTCACAGATGAAACACACACACACACATAGATCTCATGTATACCACATACAAGCAAACATTTGACGTGGATTAGTTACATATAATGACGTTTATCATAATAAATAATAATGTAATGATGATAATAATACCTAATAATATTGTAATAATGAAAACAATAATGATGATGTTGATGATGATCTTAATGATAATTAAGATGACGAAATTCATTGTTGATATGATATGATTGAATGAATGATGAAATGCAAACAAGCAAACAACACATTTGACAATATTAAATTACCAGAATGAAGAATCTCATGAAAACTTATCACAACCAAAACAGATTTTTTCGTTTTAGCAAAATTGTTATACTTAGTAGTTTGTTTGTGTTTGTTTCTTTAAAAGCAGAAGTGATAATAACTTTTTTTTTTTTTTTTGGTATTTTTATACTCTTCACGCAGTGAATAGTATTATAAGTTTGTCATGAAGTTTGTAACAGACAGAACAACGAGACATCAGAGACCCCAGTTCAGTTCGACAGGGGGAGTTGAGTCATGTCCATCTGTTTGTCTGTTCGTCTGTATCTATGCAAAATAGTCATTCAGTTTTTGAAGTTGAGGTTTTTTTTGTTTTATGTAACTGTACATTTCACGGAACCATTCAAATCCCCTCCTAGTGGGGCACCTCCCAAATCCATATCTAAATTCAAATTCATGTTCTTATTATATAAACTTTTTTGTTTTATCGAACTGAAATTTGGACATTATAAGAGTCTGATCCATATTCACTAACCCATGCAAATTTCAAGACCCTAAGTTTGCCAATCCAGTACAGTTCAAATACAACTGTTTCGATCTTAATGTTGAAATGTTTTATGTAAGCTGACTCTATCCCAAGCATAATTATTCCTATATATTCAATCACAGGAGCGTAGGTAAAAATGTTTTCTAGGGGTACGTGAAGAGTATAACAACTTCGGCATAGTCGAAGTTAACATTCTTTTTTCTGATTCTTATTTCTTTTGTAACATGTAGTTTGTAATTTTCAATAAAATTAAGAATTTGACTTACCTAATTTTTAACAAAGAAGCATTGAAGTGTTAAAAATACAAGAATTTTCTGAAAATTTTAGATAATTCAGATAATTAATTAATTCAGATTATTGCACATTTAAGGACATCAACTCATTCTTGGGTCGCAAAGATTTTTTTAGAAAAATTCTTTTATGTTTTAAGTGAGCATCTGCCCTAAAGCTTATTTTGGGGTATTATACCGGTACTAAGACCAGGTTATCTGGACAATTAAAAATCCATTGGGCTGACAATGGCTTAAGGATACTATGACATTAGATTTATAATTTTATTTAGTATATTTAGATGGTCTATGATTTGAAGAGTTACCTCTTCAAAACACAAAAGTAACAGTGTAGTGTGGATTTTGTGCACACAGGCCATTCTTTTTCAAAGACGACAGTGGAAACTCAACAATCGTAAGTCAGGAGGATTATCGGGCTTAGATAATCGATTTTTTGATGACAATTGTTCATGAATATGGTATGAAACACTTCTGGTTTCAACAAGACGCTGCACCATCTCACACAGCTCGTGCCACAATCGATTCTTTGAAGCCATTGTTCCCCGGCCGCTTGATTGGGCCTGATTTCACACCGCTGGGGCTCCTTGATGTTAAATGTTTATGTCAACGAGTCAAGAACGCTAGACAAACTTTAGTACGACATACGTCGCCACGTCGTCCGAAACATTGTCAAATACAATGGAAAATGCTGAAAAATTGGGCCATTAAGCCATTCGAGCTCAGGGCGACTACTTGCGCGATATCATTTTCAGAAAGTAATGCAATCAAATCTCCATAAATCAAATTAAATGATATTTCACTTAAAGAAAAAAAATGTGTTTTTTCATATTTATTTTTTTAAATAAATGTGTCCACCTCATATGAACGTCCATCAACTTCACACAATATATAGTTCCGCTACGGACCAGTTTCGAAGTCATGCAAATCATTAATTTATAAATTTATGAATCAATACAATATGGGGATATTTTGTTTAGTTTGTGGGTCCCCTGGTTATGTTAGCCCTATGAAAACTCATGTGAAATGCATTGTATGAACGTGAACTTACTTTACGGCAATAAAACTTAAAGCTCGCTTAGAATCTGATACAGAATTAATGGGTCCAGACAAAATTGGGTTCCAATAGATCGAATCCGAAGTCATGCATATCTTTGTAATCCTTTAATTTTTTTCCACATTGGTCTAAAATTAAGGTCTATCTAACACCTCAACTGTTCTATTCTAAGTCGCAGCGCACGGATTTAGCTATAAAATAGCTCAACGCCTAGTACTCAAACGTAGACAATGGAGCATTTTGGCTTTAGGAGGCATTAAATAAAACTAAATTTCAGGGCCTCCAAACCCAAAACTTTCATGTTACTATAAATAACAGCAAATTAAGTATATTGTGTGATTTGAACGATGCCTTTGAAAGCTTCTATTCAACCTCTTTTGATTTGGTGATAATCAGTTTGAATCTTTCAATAAGCATCTTAATATAAAACAATTTTGGTGGTGGTGGTGCCTAGTATGATTTATTTCCCAATTCTAATAATTCTTAAAATGATTCAGTCCATCAACCTTGATCTTTAAGAAACATATGCCATTTGTAAAGCATCTCCCTTTTTTGATTAATAATGATTTTACTTCTCCTCTGACACAACAAAAGATCTTCTGATTTTTTTTTTTTTTTTTACCAGATGCAAACGCCATCCCCATTAGACCGAAAAAAGAAACACTCACTCAAACAAACAATCGCTTGACCTTAACATTGAACTGAGTTATCTGACTGACATACTAGTAACATAAAAGTATCGAAAATGTTTTCCAGAAACAAAAATTATAAAGTTTTAATTCGATTCAATTAAAATTGAAATGAAAACTTTTTGATTTGTGTTTAATCCGATGGCGCTAATAAATTATAAATTTTTCTGTTGTTTTGTTTTGTTTTGTGCTTTTTTTTTTTTTTCTTCATTAGTTTCGATCCCGTAATTTATTTTGAAAACATTTCTTTTGTTTCCCAAACTTCCCAATGCCAATTCAATTGTTTTACTTTTAAACAAAACAAAACAAAAAAAAAACAAAAAACACTAGATAAAACATAAATTTCAGTTTCACTGAAGATTATATACCTTTCCTACAATATACCATACAGACAATTATTAAATAAAAGTTGTAATATTATTAATTGGAATAAATTAATTTACTATAATTTATGATCTACTATACGAGGGTTAATCAAGTACAAATACTTAGCCTCACCGCCCGATGGCGCTGTTATTACAAAAGAGTGTTGACATCATGTAGCACATTCTTTTAGTAGCTTACTGTCAAAGTTTCAGTCAATTCCCTTCATCAGTTTTGTTTTGATAGCCTTTGGAAGCGATCGTGTCGGTAAGTTTTACAAAAATGGAAAAAGAGCAATATCGTTCGGTGATTCGTCTTTGGTGTGTTTGGCGCTGTTTAAGCGTAATCCGGCAGAGTTCTTGGATGGATTCACTGGTACACACCACCATCTTGGTGCCCCCTTAAGTACAACAACAAAAAAAATGATCAAAATTGGTTCAGCGGTTTTCAATTATTGAACGTTCGTACAGATTTGGACATTCATTTTTATATATAAAGATAATATTGTACATATTGTAATACATTTTATCAAAGTTTGAGATCTTTGCGTATATAAATATAGATGTGTTTTCAAAAACAAAACAGTCTTCATTGGGAAAACTATTTAGGGTATTCATATGATTAGAAGGAAAAAGGATGGGATCTGTTCACCTAATCACTTTGACCTCAAAAGGGCCTATTGTGAGAACTATAAGAGGCAGGTGGACTTACAATAAAAGTCACGGCCCGACGTCCCCACTTCCAGGCAACAGGCATGAAGACCCCGCCTTACCCGAGTCGCGGCACAAGACACGATACGATACATTAAAAAGGTGATGGTACAAATATATACTGAATTTAAGCTATGCTGTGGTGGAGAAAACGAGCCTTAAACATGATGCTGGCGAACCTTGGGAATAGAGGGATGCCTTGGGCGTCTACTTTGAGGTAATACATATATCAATTCCGTAGCAGGGAAAGTGGAGTAAGGTTTATTGGATACACCATACACGCAGTCATGGTGGTGGCTATACATATGTACGAAGGAATTCCTCTCTACTCCGAAACTCTGGTATTCATCAAGAATTTCAAAATTTTCTTCAGAGGTTAATCTGCAATTTCATTTGTTTCCATGCCCTGGTTACTTAAGTATTGGAGTCTGTACCAATTTCAGCCCTCACAGTCGCATAACATTATCTACTTGTATATTGGTCGTTTCGACTAATCCGCATATTATACAGATGTTTCGAAATTGTGCAATGTTCTGTTAAGAAGTCTGAGTCTACACGCAGACCTTTTGGAGTTATTCCTAGTACTCCAAGACTATCCGCAAAATGTTTCTGGGCCAATGAGGACGATTGAGGCTTCTTTTCTGGTGAGATCATCCGATTATTTCGTTCATTTGATAGCTTTATGCTACTATGGACCGATCGGATATGTTGTGTACATATTTCATTTTCTCAATTTAGCCAAGTTATGATTCTTCTTTAGTATGAATGACTAGATGGTGTAGAAAGAGTCAATTAAATAAATGTATGAGGGTAGATAAATGCTCCTTGCCATACTGACCAATTTCATGTGGGTAGAAATATGTTTTGTCTCTTAAGATAATCCATAAAACTGGTTATCTTTAGAAGTCTATAAAATCCCATGCTATTATGTGTTAGGGTTCATGCAATAGTTGTTGTTGTTGTTGTAAAAGCAAAGAGCATGTAACAATAATAAGGAATGTGCTGCACGAGAAAAATAAATGATCAAACAAAGAGAAAATGAGAGAATTAATCATAGATATGTTTGAGAATAACTCAGAAACGAGTCTCGCTACGGTGTAGTCGCATTCTATCCCTCATTCATGAAGAAAATTTCATTTTTACCTGATGGGCGAGCTCTTGAAAATATAAGGGCTGGAAGTTTCGCCATCTAGAAATTTGTAGAACAGTCACGCACACTCGACAGTATTTGAGAGCATCCTGAAACATTCCATATCATTGTGGAACATTGTGGATTATTCGAAGCATAGGGTATATGAAGGAAGAAAGTGATTCAGTGATATCATTCTATTCCAACTACTATACAATCTCATTTCAACTTACTGAACGAAGCAGCGATCCTTTGCTATGATTTAAATAACATTAAATTAAAATATGCTAAGGGTGATATGGAGGATAGAAGAAGTCCCTTGTAGAGAGCCCAACAAATGGGGCAACCAATATAGGACACACCTGCAAGTCAATAGGGATCAAGTGGGGTGGATTACTAGGACACCTAAAAAGCTGAACTCCAGAATATTGTGTGGAGGAGAGGCAACAAACTAAGCCTTGTGTCATCCCTGGAATGAACTTACTTTCTTAATTGAGATATTTATATACATTTGTCAGATTCAATTCAGAGTCTCTCTCCCCTAATTTGTTACAAATATCATGACCAAGTGAAAATATTAAGCAAATTATGTGTGAAAAATATAAAACAAGTAACAATTTAAATACTCATAGATACATTTTACCTCGAAATATGTACAATACATACATACATACATATATGTACCATAATGATGGTTATCTATGTATGTGTGATGGTGTTATATAGTGTGGTGTGTAACCCTTTTATAGACTCCGTTAACAAAAACAACAATCAAATACAATTTCGTAAACGTTCGGCGCCAATTTGCATAAATTAAAATATTTCAAAGACTATTTTCGGTTTCTACCCTAAAAAAAAAAAAAAAAAAAACAATCATTTTCAATGAAAATGAAACCGTGCAGCATAAACAATTGATTGATTTGATTGGTTTACATTTAACCCAACTGACTCGACTCAATTCGAATCTCTTCTAAAGGAAGACAAACAAACACAAAACCAGAGAAGACAAGACAAATCGATAGATACTATTTCACCAGCAAACAAATAAATACTACACTACATACAATAAATAGATAGATAGATAGACCCACAGATAGATTCTACCATATATAGTAAATATTGCACACACATACATACAAGTAAATAAAAGTGTAGATCTTTAGGAATACAATATGAGAAACTATTTTTAAATAACGAAGGGGCAGCAAGCAATTGTCGAGGTATCTATCACTTTAAGAACTCTGAACTATGAACCTTGAAAAATTGTGGTGCAAATAATTGAATGTTTGACATGTGAGGATCACGTGTTTTTCATATTTTTTGTACTAAATGCTTTCATTTAGGTAGCCGTCATACAATACAATTACATATTCATATAGATACAAGACATGAATATCTAAGACCATGTGAGTGAGTATGTACTTGATATCTTATTGTAAGAATAGAACTCAAGATGATTATTGTGTTGCTTACAAAAAAAAACACAAAAAAAAAACAAGAAATAAAAAAATTATAAAAAGGACCCATTTACTTGTCGGCAAGTACAATAGTAGAATCAAGATTAAGATAAGAAAGATCAACAAATCTTTAACTAGACAAATTTCTTTGTATAGAAACTTTAAAAAAAATACTAGTAGTAAGTAGCAGGTAGATACATATATACATTTATGTTTATAGATACTTAGATAAATGGTTGCATCAAATTATAACATTAAAAATGAAAATAAATATTTTAAACTTTTATTGGTTCAATAAATTCACAGTTTTAAAGTCATTTATTTAGTTAGGATCATTTTTTTTTTGTTTTGTCTTTAGCAAAACTTGGAATCCCTCAATCCAAAATTATGAGCTTTAATTAAGAAAAAGATTTAATATACTTGATTTTATACCAATTATATCAATGAGGGAAATATAACACATCAGCTGACAAGTTCCCAGTCTAATGAAGACAACAGAACTTTTTCGGTAAAATTCAATTTTATTCATTGATATACTAGCCTCCTTTAAGAGCGATACAAATCATTCCACCGCTTCTTTATTATTTCGATACCTTACCTTATCTTGAAGAAAGATTTATCTTTGGCATCGAAATAGTCGTTTGTTTTGGCGTTCACCTCCTCTTTCGAGGCAAATATCTTTCTGGCAAGCATTTCTATTAGGTCTGCGAACATAGAGGGCCAACAAAATGGAGAATAGGGTGGGTGCGAAAGCAATTCGAAGTGTAGTTCGTGCAACTATTGACTTTCTTGCCTTTTTCGAGGCAGCTGATAAATATCATACCACAAGCATCCAAAAATAAAGACGCCATAACCTTGCCAGCACTTTGTTGCGGTTTTGGCCGCTTTGCGCAAGGTTCACCGGCTGCTGGGCAGTCAGTTAACTGCCGTGTAATGGCACAATATCAACAAGATGGATAACATGGTCAAGAAGAAAACAAATCACAACCTCAGGACAAAGGCAATCTTGACGAAGAACATCTACAGATAATAAAAATATTGCGTGAATTTCATGTTCATAGTAATTCTAATGGACCAATTTCTGATTCCACGCGTGCCACCGAACGTTTACGGAAAGAGTTTTCGAAAACTTACAGATCTTATGCATTTAAGTATAAGATGTACTGTGTAGAAATTGTGCATGTTTCCATATATGAACTAAGAACTATATATTTGTTTTTTCTAAGAGGGTTATATCATCCAGTAATTGAAAATCTTTGAATGTAACATACTTGTTTTATTAGCATACGGAAATAAGGACTCCACAAAATGCCTTATTTTTTAGTTCAAAGCTCTTTAAATCAGAGACTATTTGCTTAGAATTGTTAATAATATTAATTTATTGTAACAATATTATAAATAAATTAACCCAAAGGCTAAAACTCCAAGGACGCAATTTTTTAAATATTTAAATACTGAAATTTCTAATAAGAAGAAAAAGATTATATGTATATATATATGTATATATATTATTATATGAAGATTATATTCTCTACACTATTCAATTCCAAAATTGTGTTATGAAACTCAAATGAATAATGAACGAAACAAAATCGTAACAATTTGTAAAATAAACTGCGCAGTTCCTACCTAAATTATCTAAGTATTGTATTTATATCGCATGCGAGAAAAAATGTATTTCAGTTTTCTTACATCTTTTCGTAGAATCTGAAGTGATACATGTAAATCTCAACATCAAAAGCGTCGTTGATGGCTATACATCAAAAACTTATACTGTCGAAATTTCAGTTTGATCGGACCACTAGGAAGGGTATCTCCCATACAAAGCCCCATTAAAATTTATTATTCTAAAAAGTTTTTAATTTTTTTTTTTTTTAACTGTAATTTAGAAACTATAATTTTCTGATATAGGCGCGGTACATTTGTTGGAATCAGCATAATCGGACCACTAGTGGGAATACCTCCCATACAAACCCCAATGTGGTACGGAACCTTCCTTGTACGAGTCTAAGTCGCACTTGGCCGATTTTTTTTTTATTTTTTTTTTGTTTATACTCTTCACGCAGTGAATAGTCTTATAAGTTTGTAACGGGCACAAAGGGACATCAGAGACCCCATAAAGTATATATATTCTTGATCAGCTCTACGAGACGAGTCCATGTCCATCTGTATCTATCCAAACTAGTACCTCAGTTTTTCAGCTAGGTAACTGAAATTTTGTACCTTTTTTTTTTACTAGACGCAGTACATTTTTCGGAACCAGCCGAATCACACCACTAGGGGGACCTTCCATACAAACCCACCAATTAAATTCAGGTTGTTATTAGAAAAACTTTTTTGTCTTATTGAACTGAAATTTAGACACTATAAGATTTTCACATAGGCACGGTACATTTGTTGGAATCGGCCAAATCGGACTACTTGGGGGGTACCTCCCATAGAAACCACAATCTGGTACGGAACCCTCCTACGGCCCACGGTAAATGGTGTATAAATGTGCTAACAACTCAACACAAGAAGATTTCAAAAGAATTAGAGATAACCGAGTAGTTGCTTGTTATAGTGTGCGCCCCACTCGATCCATTCAATTCGTTTCGTTTTGGTTTCCACTGTATGAGTTCTTTCTCCGAAATAAGCGTGAAACATTAATTAAAAAAATATTGCAACATGTTTTTCTTTTTTGGCAATTTCTCTGGGAAAAACCTGCTATTTTATGAATCAATTCTACCTGCCGATTTCGGATTTTTTTATGAGAATATATTTGTAGAATGTTTCTTTCGGTGGATTATATGGTTCGTGAGAGCAGGTAAACAAATTAAGAAATGCAAAAATTACCATTATAATTCCAGTGAGAGAAAGGTATTAAACGGCCGATACCAATAACCTTAACTTATTGCTTTTAAGGCGCCTGTCTGTCTGTCAATCTGTCTGTCTATTTAGTTATTCGAAATGTTGTCGGAGGTGACAAAATGCTTCATTTCATTATAAAATTTGTCTAGAGATTAAGAGTTGTCTGGTTGATAATAAAATTGGTTACGTATGGAAAACTTTAGTTATTACTGGAACTGATTATGGGTCAAGAATATGTATTTTTTTTTTAATTGCTGGAACTTATTTTTGACGAGACATTAATTAGTTTGGGTTACTTATAAATTCTAAAAATTATTAATTAGTGTCATCAACAGCGAATATAAAGAAATGTAGTGAATAATAGGTTTATCATGAAGTTTGTAACAGACAGAAGGAGACATCGAACTACCTAGGGAGTAGCGGTACCTCCAATACAAACCCAAATTGAAATTCATCTTTTTATTAAAGAAACCTAAATAAATTTTGACACTATAAGTTTCAAATCTCTCTCCATCCGCCATGTCAATTTCAAGCCCCTTGAGTTACTGGATCGCTTAGCTTCCATACACACCACAAGATTGTTTTATGGGGACCCCTTTAAAATTTTAATATTATTTTAATTTCAATATTTATTTGATAGAACAACATATTTTGTGAACATTTCAACTTTCTACCTATTATAGTTCATGAGATGCAGTCCCAGGACGGACGGACAGCGTAGCCTTAGTAATAGGGTTACGTTTGGCACCTTTTGGGTAAGGAATCCTTAAAACAAAAAAAAAAATATGTTTTATACAAAATTGAAAATCTTTATTTCTCATATTAGTAGGAACTTCAAACACCTTTAAGGAAAAGTCAATGCTAATCTATAAACCAATTAAACCATCTAAATTATTAAGGGAGATGTTTATAAAGAATCCAAGAAACGACATCTTGTCCGTATGCAACAAATTAAAATCAAAGAAAGAGTCATCAACATAATCCATAGTACGATGGCGGTCCTTAAGGATAAAGTGGATGCCTGGTCATTCTCATTTTCAAGGTAACGAGTTTCCAGGCCAAGACATCATTTCATGCATTTTAGCAAAAACCAGGGAACTAACAGGCATACAGTGGACAAATTAGCCAGACTGCATTGTCGCCGGACACTCTGGTCTTACCATCAACAGAACACAAACAGAAATTCGAGCTTGCACATTAACAAGAATAGGATTCGGATAATGACGGTAGTCCGAACAGGGCACTGCGCTACTGGGTTAATGGCTCAATGAATACGTGTCCAATATCAGGACTTGTGGCGCAGCTGTAGAGATGGGGAAGAATCTGAAAATATTCCACACTTTCTATGTAAATGTTCTTCACTTCTTGGAAGACGAATCTTTATTCGAGGATTTGGGCAATTTGGCGAAATTGCCACCGGGGGTGTGACCTTTCAGACCAACTAGGGATGTCCTACCGCCAACTTCCTGAAGCCCCTCTAAACATTCTATTCCAGGTTTTAAAGCAACCGGATGTCGATGGGAAGCGTGATTACAAATAAAAAGAAGACCAAGTGAAAATATTGATGCTTCTTCTATACAAAGTTTGGTTGTTGTCAAAGATATTGATCTCTCAATCAAAACATATGAAATACTTTTCCGTGTCAAACCCTATTTCATGTGTTCATGTTCTTAAAATTGGTCATCACGTCTTACCTTGACAAGAGAACTTTCTATGTCACATGTGATGGTACAGAATCGGACATAAAGCAAATCAGAGCTGGAGTGCCACAAGGCAGTGTGCCACGGTCAATACTGCTGACCTCCCAATTCTAATTGATGATAACTTGATACATACTTAGCTACATACGCTGATGACACAGCCCTTCTGGCGTCTCACCCCGACCCAACCACTGCCTCATCAATTTTGCAGAATCAGTTAAAAATTATTGAGCCATGACTTAAAAGGTGGAATATTGGTATCAACGCAGACAAATCTTCTCATGTCACCTTCACTCTGAGACACACATCCTGTCCCCCGGTTCAGCTAAACGGAAATAACATACCAACTTTCACTTCACCGAAGTACCTTGGATTGACACTTGATAGGCGTTTGACCTAGAGACCCCACATCAAAAACAAAAGGAAACAACTGAACCTCAAACAAATCAGGATGAGATGGCTCTTGAGGCACAATTCAAAGTTAAGCACAAATAACAAGCTCCTTCTCTACAAAACCATCCTCAAAACAGTATGGACTTATGTCATTAAACTTTGGGGCACAACTTCAAAATCAAATGCCAAAATTATACAAAGTTTTCAGTCCAAAGTTTTAAGGTGACTTGTCAACGCTGAATGCTATGTCCGCAACTCAGTCATCTACAGAGACTTGCAGGTGTCAATTGTAAATGAGGAAATTGTGAACCGCAATAAGAAACAAAAAAAAAAAAAAATGTTCTTAAAAATCTTTTTCTTTTTTTTTTTTTGTTGATAAAATAAAATTATTAAAACTATTTGCGTTAAACATATAACAATTTAATATATTTTTTCGTTTATTGTTTTGTTTTTTAAATTTTATTTTTTAACATATCATTATTTTTTTTATTTTTTGTATTTATTTATTTTTTGTTTTTTTTTTTACGCGTTGCATAAATTAAATACATAAAAAATACCAACAAAACTTTGTGTGTATTTTAAATATTTTTTTTTTGTTTTTTTGTTTTTGTTTTTACAATATTTTTATTTATTTTTTTTTTGCACTTTTAATAATTTATTCATTTAAGTTTAAGTTTTTATTTAACACTTTATGGTTAAACACTAAATTTAAATATATTAAATAATCTATGCTCATTTTGCTCTATTAAAAACTCATTTTTATTTACTTTAAATTTAATTTCTTCATACTTTTCTATATTTCTTCTCTTGCCTGTGTTCTTTTTTTATAATTTTTTTTTTTTTGTTTTTTTTATTTATATAAATAATTCTTTGTTTTTTTGTATATAATAATATTTTTTTTTCTTTTGCATTTAACACATTTTCGCTGCTTGACTTGTAAAGTAATGTCTTTGTTTTTATTTTTATAGTTTTTATTTTTACTTTTTTATTTTTTTGTTTATTAAAATATTTATTATTTATTTATTAAATGAAATGAATGAAAATTATAAATTTTTTTTTTTCAGGATCTTCATAGTGTTGTTATCATTTTTTTAATTTTTATTGTAATTAAAATTATTAATTTCAATTTCTTTCTTTTCTTATTGGAAATTTTAAAAACATCATTTTTTTTTTGTTTTTTTTTTTGTGGTAGTTTTTAAAATTTTTTATTTTATTTTTTTTTTTTTATTTTTCAATGAAATTAAAGTGGTCATGGCTGTTTACATATGTGCAAAGATTATTAGTATATGATATATTTTAATAGTTTGTCATTCTTTATTTTGGTTTCCTTGGTTTAATAGATTTAGATTTAGAAGGCTAAAAATTCAATTTTGCACAAATTTAGTTAATTTTGAATACAAATTTACTATTTAATTATTTATGTATTTATATGTATTTTTATTGTTCTTTATTTAATTGATGTTTTCTATAAATTTGTTTTAAATTTTTTTAGGTTTTAGAAAAATAGTTTCATATGTTTTTTTTTTTACTATTTATTTTTTTATTTATTGTTTTAATGCTTATTGTTATTTTTTAGATTTGTGTATTAAGCATGAAAATAACACTTTACAACACTGGACCAACAATTTGTTTGTATTGTATTACTATTATTATTGTTTTACAAAATTTCCTTTTTTTGTGGAAGTGTAAAGGCAAAGTGATAGGATAGAATCTAAAAGGATCTACTTAATGCAGTATTAGATATAAAATGAGCTTTATTTGGTCTAATCTTTAAGAAAGAATATTTGAAAAAATTATAATAAAGCGAATTGTAACAAGGTGAAAATCCCATAAACACATAGCGGAGGAAATAATGTAGCCATATTCATCGGTCTCATTTGCTTTACAATCGATTCTCTTATAACGCGATACTTGGATTGTGTGGTTTTTTGCTATAAAGCAATTGAAAAATTGCTGATAAATTTTATATAAACGCTGTTTTGATTTATTTATATTTATTTTAAAATTGTGATCAATAGTTGTTAAGGAAACTAGGATCCAACTTACGGCGACATTATCCGAGCAGCCCACAGTGCATATCATGCACCATCATTACATCAATGAACTGTTCGAAGATGACTAAGGACACATTTTGCTGCAAATATTAACAAATGCTGAGTTAGCAGATGATTCAAATTTGTCTATTCTTGGTTTGTATGGAAACAGAATTTTGTGTTACGTGGTTCCGTATAACACGGAGTTTTCCAGAAACTAATTAACTATGTTATAAGAGATCCGACTGTTTTACATGTTTTAACAAAACTGTCTTTTGGATGGGATAGGATATACAGGCAACAGAGGGCTTGCCGATTATGGTGATGTCCATTGAATTAAGTTTTTTACAGAGTGCGCTATCTTTTATGTCGGTAGGGGTAACATTGAATAACTTTGAAGAAGGTATTTCGGGTGGTATAGCGATGATTTCGCTATACAAATGTTTTTCTTGAGTTCGTCAATGGTCTGAGACTTACTGGCGTACACTTTGCTTTTCAAATAACCCCACAAAAAGAAGTCCGGAAGGGTCAAATCTGGAGATATGAGTAGCTAGTCAATATTGCATCTTTTTTACAACAGACGTTCAGGAAATTTTTCGCATTTGCGGGCGGACATAATGAGCCAACAGGTACCAATATAGATTACCATCGACTGTTTCGTTTTCTCTGACACAAAATGGTTTTGGCACAAACGCATGTAATGACGGTTCATGGATCTCGTTTGGAGTTTCCGTTCCCCAAATGCAGCAATTCTGCTTATAACCGCAGCCAGAGAGTGTGAAATGGGTCAGAAATTTTGCTTTTGTTGCAGGTTTAGTGTCAACCATTCGATCGACTATTTGTCCTTATTCCAAGCGACATGGACGGTCTATTGGCAATATTATTTGTGTTAATTACACTTCATACGAAACAATTGCAAATCATCCTTCAAATTGGTGACGCCACTGACGCCAAAATACTGTGCGCGGTGACGATACACAATTTTTTCGATTCCGGGCAATGCTCTCTCCAATCGCTTAACCAAATCATTGGAATGTCTTGGTCGTCCGGTGCTTAACAAAATTCGACACCAAACGACGAATAGTGTGGTCACACGATATTTTTGACGATATTATTACTATTGTATTTTCAATGTACAGCATCACTATTTTAACGCGTTGTTTCGGTGTGAAGCGATTCATAATTAAAATTGTAGTGAATTGAATTTTCAAAGAGACATGTCTAGTCAAGTCAATAATCGGTTGACAAATTGTCAAAGTTATTCAATGTTTACATTACCAAAAGGTGTACACCCTGTACATACATAATAAACTATTGTCGGAATGGTTAGAGATTGAATTACACTTTAGCATAATAATAATATAATATTTTTATTTTCTATTAAATATATTAAGTATACTCAATATCTTGTTGTTTTTGTTTTGATCAAGAATGTATATATGTCTTAGAATGTTTGTTAAAAATGTATCAGGATTTTCTATTTCTCCTATTTGAGGAATTCATGAGTTAATGACCAAATTAGAGGAGTGTTTTGGAGTGGCCTTTTTAAAGAATATAATGATAATATAAATATGATAAATGGTGTCTAATTTTAATAAAAAAAAAACTGGTCTTATACGGCAGACAAATAATTATATGTATTGTACATCATATTTTTATTAAGCTAGGCTCTGTCAACCTGTTTCCCTTTCTTGAAAAATTAAGCAGAGATGATACCCCCAGAGATTTTCAAAGGGGTTAAGATCCGAGCTTATACCATAGATGGCTAGTCCATTACTGGAATATTTCTGAATAATACGCTATGCATTGTCGCGTTATCTTGCTGATATGTCGAATCATCTCCATTAAGTGGACCTGCAGATTCTATTAAGCCATTATCCAATTGTTCTATATATTTATTGTACATCTCCGCATTATTTTTTGTTGACATGAAACATATTCGGATCTTTCCTTTGTAACAAAATGCAGTCCATATTATTGCCGATTTATCACCATGTATGTACATGAGTGTAATAAGTCCGCCTTTGCTGATTCAGATGTCGTCAATATTTTTTGCAGGTATCAGTATTTTTTGCACACTCCATGCGAGTAAAAATTTTGGTTTAGACACCATGGAGATATGCTTAAGGAACCGGTTTTCATGTAAATTTTTGGAATATTCGTTTCCTTGTTATATGGAGCTCCTTAGGAACATTTACTTGTCCTCTACTCATGGAATTAGTCACAGCAAACGTTGAATCTGGCATTTGCATCGGTATCGAAGTTGGCCTTCTGATCGCTTTGTGGAACTGTACCATATTTACTTGGATTTTTAAAGATTTTCACATATACTTATTTACTGTAAGACAAAGTTTTTCCACTTCTTAATTTTAAAAAGATATGATGCTTATATAATATTGTATTATTTGACTGCAGTCGTTTTTGTTTTTTTAAGCAAAAATAATAGAAAAGTACAAATTTTAGAATACCAAAAACAGCGAAGATCTTTTCACAAAAAAATGATTTTAAATGAAAAAATAATCTATGAATCTATTGAATGAACTCATAAATGGAAATAGGTTTTTTTTCTTAAGGGATTGTCATATTATAGAAAACCAATGTTGAATAAGGATTCCCTTTCAGATACATTCATCATAGCGATTAAGATATAATAGTATTTTAAAAATATTATATATTTGTATTTTAGTTTTTTATTTCCTTTTCATTTTTTCTATATTATTTAGTATTTATTACCTTTAAATTTTGTGTTTTATAAATTGATTCTGCAGATTGAAACCATTTTAATTTTGAATATACAATAATTTGTAATCAATAAAAAATCTTCGCTGTCCATTTTAATAAAATAAAAAGGGTATCTAATTTTTTTCTGATGCATGAGATGATATTAAATATTTATTAAAATGTGCAATTATAGGGAAATGCAATAGAAAATTCTATTCAATCTAATGTTGAGAGTTTGTGTATTCATTCATTCCACTTCGCACATTACGTTCCAAAGCCATTAAACCCAATCTACTACGAATGTTGTTAAGGAAATTAAATTAATTGCAATAATAGAGAAAAAGAATGGCATACTGCAAGGAAGTGTTTTGATGGAAAATATAAAAAACATAATTTTTTTTTTTTTTTATGCTTAAGTCATGCTTAAAAAAAAATACTTGCCCCGTTTCTCCATTTTACTACATTTTTAAAATGGCTTATGTTTGAAGCAGAACTGTGGGACTTAGAGCAGAATATTTCGAATTTTTTCTCGTTTGTCGGTCATGTTGTCGTATAGTGTTGTGACAATTTTTATCGAAAATTTTTAAAGAAAAAAATTTCCAACAACAATATGAAATTTGTTGTAATACGTACCCCGTTTCTCCATTTTACGCGCATACTGGGCGAAAATGACCAACTCATGACCAAAATGATAAACATGTTTCTCTATTCTAACAAAATTGCGACAAATGATAAACATACGAAATTTCCCTATGTTTCAAGCGGACTATGGGGAACATAAAGCATATTTTGAATTTGGTCATGTAAGACAGTAAGACAGATTTAAGCAAAAAAGTGTACCTCAAAAATATAATGAGCCCTATGCATTGTGAATCATGACCCATTTTCATCATTTGGTCATGTTTTAAATTATGATCATTTTTGGTAATTTCATCAACAAAATGCAATATTAAACGTTGCAGCCTAAAAGTATGCAATGTTTTTTTGAACAATTTCCATTACTTGACTTCTATGTTGTTTTGTCCTATGTCAGAAGGTTTTTTTTTTTTTGCTTTGTTGACTTTTTCTTGGTCATGAATCCAAAACTCATCAAAATAGAAAACGGGGCATGTAAAATTTACTTTTTTTTTTTTCGATTTTCACGTACAAAATTTGATCAAATATGACTGACAAACATGAACAAATTCGAAATATTTGCTCCAAGTCCCACAGTTCTGTTTGAAATATAAAGCAGTTTCGTTGTTAATATCAATTTGAAAATTAAAAATTATCCAAGTTTTATGATGATTTCTTAAATAAAAAGTGATTGGATTCTATGATTTTGGTAGTTGTTTGTGTTAACATTCCAAACATAAACAAAGAATGTTCACTTCGGCAATTCCAAAGTAGTCATACTCTTCACGCACCCTAGAAAATATTTTTGTTTACGCTCCTAGTATATGAGCATATAGAAATATTTCAATATTGCTTTGACTTCCGTTTAGGGTGCCGACTATACTATACGATCCAGTAATCTCAAGTTCTTGGAATTGACATGGTTGGTGGACATGATCAGACACTTATTGCTTCCAAATTTCAGTTCGATAATACAAAAAACAAAAACGTTTTTCTATTAAAAAATCCCATACAAAGGGTTCAAAACTCCAAAGAGATCTAAGAGATTTCTAAAATGTAAGAGATTATTTTCAATTTTTGTTTATGCCCCCTTTCACTTTTAATTAGATCTATATGAGTTCTAGACATCGGTCGCTGATAAATAGTAAAAGCTCTTGGACAAATTGCTTAGTTCAAAATAAGATTTACAGAACAGAATACATTCCTGTTGGAGGACATCTCATGTGGCTGGAGAATTTCATAGGCAATGTAATGTTTTGAAAGGGGAACTATAAAGTCATTCTCTCTCTCTCTGTATCTCTCTTATAGCCCTCTAGTTAAAACCTTTTAACTAGTAGTGGACATAAGTTTTGAGCTTTTTTTGCTTTGAATTTGCACCAAATTTTTTATCATTAACAAAACAAAAATGTATGTGATTATGGATAGATGGATGGATGGATGGATGTGTGTTTGTGTATTGTGTGTGTGTGTGTTTCGCAAAATTTCTCATAATGAAATTAAAAAAAAAAAAAAGAAAAGAAAAAATACAAATAGGCAGAAAGAGAAAAGATTGATGGATCGATAGATTTTCTCTTACAGAAATCCCATTCACAATTTCATCGTTTTATGGTTTTTGTTTTTGTATGTGTTTTCTTTTTATTTGTATTTCTATATTTATTTCTTTTTTTACTTTCATTTTTGTCGGTTTGTTTGTTTGTTTGTTATGATTTTGCAAACGTGCGCATAAAAAGTATTAATTTTTTTTTTTTTTGTGTATTTTGTTTTATGTTTGTTTTTATATAATTAAATATGCCATAAATAATTAATTAATTAATAGTAATAATAATCATAATAATAATAATAATAATATTTTCATTTAATTTTTATATTTGTTGTTGGTTGATTGGTTTGTTTGTTTGTTTGTATGATTTATCTTTCTCATTTTGTTTTATTTTTTTTCATCATTTCATTTCTTTTTATTTATTTTTTTTTTGTTTTACTTTACAATAAAATCTACGCTATATAAATATATATAAAGCATATAAGCGTCATTACATGCTTTTTTAGAGCAGCAGGATCAATCGATCGATCGTTTAGATCATCAAAACATCATCAGATAGATTTAAATTGATTTACATAAATTTTATGATTACTAATAGGTTTCTTTTTCTTCTTCTTTTTCTTATCATTTATCATATTCATCATATCAACAGATACAGTATAATTAATAATCAGCATTCAGAATTCATCATTCTCATCATCATTATAATCATCATGATGATTCTTATTATCATCTTATGATGATGATTATTATTAGAAATTGTAGAAGAAACACTTTATTAAAAGGCTTCTGGCTTCTTGACCCTCATAAGTGTCACACACACAGACTTGTCAATTTTACCATGTTTTCTTCTTCTTCTTATCAATGATAATCATCATCCTCATAATCATCATCATCATCATTTCTTTTCTTATCATTTTTATTATCATTCATCATCATCATCATCATCAGGATCATCATATTTTGTGTTTTATTTCTAAATAATTTGTTTGTTTTTTTGTTTTTGTTTTATCAACTTTAGGAGGAGCAATAATAACATTAAATAACATTTGTGTTGTTGTATTTTGTTTTGTTTTGTTTTGTTGTTGTTGTTGTTCTACTACATATAAATTTCTATTTCTACTATTCATCATTATTTCATCTTCGTCGTCTTCTTTTCCTTCTTCTTGCAACAACAACAACATTTCTTCTTCGATTATTTAATAATGTGGTTCTAGTTCTTCTCCTACTTTTACTTCTAATTCTAGTTGTTGTAATTTTTCTTATTGGCGGCAACAACTACTATGCTGTTGTTGTTGTTGATGATGAATTTGTTGCCGCCGCTGCTGCTGCTGCTCCAACAACATTATTTGCTGTTACTGCTCCAGCTGCATTGCATTGTATGAGGCCACTATTTTGTTGTAATTGTTGTTGATGTCCACCTCCACCGCCGCCACCACCATGATGGCCATGACCATGGTAATGATGATGCGGATGATGATGTCCATGATAGTGATGATGATTGAGATGATGATGCGTATGATGATGATGATTATTATTGTTATTATTGTTGTTAAAATTTAAATGTAATGCGCCTGCGCCACCATTATTCATTGCTGCTGCCGCCGCCGCCGCTGGATCTGTTGCTGCTGCTGCTGTTTGTTGAGGAACCGCCGAAGTACAATATCGCGTAGTATCACCGAATTCGCCACTGGTCAAATCTCCCAGTATGCCACCCATTAAATTATTACCACCACCAAAAACTGGATGATGCGCCGCCGTTGATTGCTTTGAACCCGCTTCAGGTTGTGTGCAAATCGGTGGCGCTCCAGGATCGCCATCAATTAATGATGCCGCCGCCGCTGAAGAATTGACATGCAACTCGGATGTTGAGTTGTTGTGCTGCTGGTGCTCCATGGACAATGATGATGCTGTTGAATCATTTGTCGTTGTTGTCGCAGTTGTTGTTGTTGTCGCTGTTGAATTTGTGTCCTGTTGCTGAGATTGACTGTTGTTGCTTACACCACCACCACCACCACCACCGCCGCCACCACCAGCGCTGCCATTGTTATCATCGGTTAGACGCAATGCCACCTCGAGATCACGCAAAACATCTGTTTCTTTTTCATCGATTAAATTGAAGCGTCGATGGAGCGCCGTCAGATGCGCAAATGTCAAATTTAAATGGGTGTGCAAACCAAGCAACGCGATTTCTCTGAAATGCGCCGCATAGAGATGCGCTATCACATGAAATTGCAAGCGTAAAATCTTTCGCGCGATCGACTCAAATGAGCTAGGAAACTCATTGGCATATTTGGTTGGGAATATCGACTCATCGCTGACCGTTTTCTGTGTAAATGTCATAACATAGTCGATGTATTGCGGCGCAGCGACCCTTGTCTTTTTACCCTTCTCATCGAACCACAAGTATGTTCTGTAATAGAATTAGATAGATTAGAGTCAAGATTCTTTCCTTTTTGGAAAATATTTCATTCATTCATTTATTGTACTAACCTGTTACCTGGTCCAGTCATATCTGCACAACCGGAGGGCGTACAAAATTCACTAATAGTTCCATACACCAGATTAACGTGCTCGAAGAGAGCAAGCGCTATAAATTTTAAGCAAAAAAAAGAAAAAAAACAAAAAAAAATTATCACATGATTTCAAAAAAAAATACAATAAAATATATCCAATCCAAAAATATAGCGAAGAAACTTTTATGGGGATTTCATCTCAACACAAAAATCCTAATTGTCTCGAACTCCTTTACATTTCAATGGAACTCCTATATAAATTCCAATAAAATATATACGAAAATCATCAGCTGCTGATGTGATGTGTTGGATTGTTGGAGACCATGAACCATAAATTCCTTGATTTCTGAATCTATACAAATCGATAGAATGGTTTTTATTATAAACTATGTGTCTTTTGGGACACAAACATCAATTTGGCTAAAGATGATTAACGTTAATAATCCCTCTGATGAATTCCTTTCCTTACAGATCTCGTTAGTCATACATAATTTGTACTATAAGATTTTTGAACTTAGTTTATATAAATCGCAATTGCAATTCTTTGCAAATTATAATGATATCTCTTACAAAATCTCCAATATGATTCTTCTTTTATATAATTTACAGAAATTTTGATAGAAATTAGAAACATTTTTTGTCAAATTACATTGTAAAAAATGCCAAATTATTCTGTTCTGTGGAGTTCACTGTTTTGCTGTTATCCCAATCAATTCCTATATCTTACTTCCATGTATTGCCATGAATCCTTCTTCCTGCCTTTCAATTTCCTTCCTTATAATGATATCCATACATTGCAATATACTTGGATGAAGTGATCAATTAGTGTAGAAAAATCTTGTTTAAGTAAAATAATGTGTCCATTTTCTATTCCTTATAAGTATCTCTCTTCATTAACAATCATATAGAGAAATCTCCATTTCAAAATATGTATACTCTTCTCTGATCTTGAATAGATCATAAGGTCTTCCTGAATCGGGTAATCCATATATGACCATTGTGTGTAAGTTAAATGATGATCAGAAAGAAACTAACTTCAATTTCTCTTTCTATATATTCCTGAAGTCTTTTTCGGGATTCTCTATTAAAAATTAGTTTAGAATGCAAAAGGCTTAGAATGAATTTGGAATGAAAATGTAAGATGATGATTAGAGAGAAGGTTACTGCGGCCTTAGTTAAATCTAACATTGCATTATATAAATAAATAACTACATCGCATCCAAGAATCTGGTAATCAATAAGAAATCCAAGATTTTCTTCGGAGATAAATATGCCTGAAATGCCTATTGACTCGAAGTAATGGTTGTTAGATATTGGAGTCTGTTCCTAATTAGACCATTATAAATCATCATCATCATGTTCTTCATTGATTCCATACATCCAGGGGATTGTGGAATTTCCGGCAATTGCAAAGCAGATTAGTTTGCAAGAACTTAAGTAAAAATGAAGGCGGTGCAATGGGTTCAAAATTGTCCTCTTGCAGAATGACTAGGCTCCAATGACAAGTCAGAAACCACCCCAAACCCACAAATATGCTGTGCTTATTTTAAAGCGAAGGTACATTAGCTTAGTGGTGTCCTTAGGTCCTTACAAGAAGGCTTATGCTGGGAGATGAAGAAGAACAGAAGACTCTGCTGATGCCGTGTCCTTTCAAAGAAAATGTTTAAAACATCCGGTTCATAATTCTTCAATGATTTTGACGATGCACAGGCATCTCAAGAGCACCTTCGCCTTGGTACCAGTTGCCCTTTAACCTATCATTGATCTTTGCTTATGGCTTCAAGTACAATGTAGATTTGTGGAAATATAAAGAACCTTCATAGTCCTAATATGCATATATGTATGTATTCTTCTTCTCCAATTCTCTTATTACTTGGGACAAATGTAAGAAATCTACTTTTTTTTTTGGAAGAAGTGATGACTTTTTCTTTCTAATTTCACTTTTAATAAAATTTTCTGGCTGAAACCTTTTTTTTTTTTTTTCTTTTTCTTTTTTTAATAGAACTGATCTCGTGTTTTCCTATATATTTTCTCTTTTTTCAGGTCATCACAATATGAAAAGCTCACAGCTCACACGTGATTCACTTTTTCTTTATAGGAAAAAAAAAAAAAAAAACAAAATTATACTTAGTACATGAAACACATTTGTCAAATTGTATTTCATTCTACTTTGGAAAAAAAAAAAAAAAAATACACATTTACACACATTTCAACGTCAATGGCAAAGTTGTCGTTGTAATGTCTTTAAGACTAAGTTGTAAAGTAATGACAAACGATAGATAGATAGATAGATAGATAGATATTACATCACCATATAAACGACGACGCACAACACACACACCCACCCGAACCCATTTATACTGCATAAATAATGTTATTATCTATAGACATGGTGAGCTCATGCCATATAATCTTAGTCTTTCTCTCCCTCACCCTCTCTTTCTCTGTTCGCTTTATGCCACAAGCCAAGGCGATAAATCAAATTAAATTTTTAGTCGTTGTCGTTAAGTTAGTCAGTCATTGTGTCTCTGTTGCTAGTCGACGACAAGATGAGATTTGTTCTGCTTTTCAACATCAAACTTTGGGGAAATTACACAAAAAAAAAATAAACTTCTGCCTTCCTACGCTTCTCCATATTTCATCATCATCATCATCATCATCATTAACATCATCTCGGTGTAACTTGCAATAAACAAAATAGCACAAATTTTAATACAAATTAAAATTCAATGGAAATCATTGAGACATGGAGGTACCCCCTCCCCCCCCATCATCACATTCATTAGAAATAATGAGACGTGAGATTGATTTGTGTTTATACTAATTTAGTATTATTAAGAAATATTTTGCCATTTGGCATTTTATTATTGTAACTTGAGTATTAAGGCATCATCTAATATTGTAACTAAAAATAATCAAATTGATTTGCATCATTAAGACATAAACACCACACCACACCTAAGGAAAATGAGATCATTTTCATCACTTTTCATTTGAATATGAATGAGAAAAGGATAGAGGAGAGAGGAGAGAAAGGAAGGAACAATTTTCTTTTCTAGAATAAAATGGAAATATAAAAAAAGACACATGACAACACAGTTTTTTAATTAAAAATTTGTCATTCAATTTATTTAATCAGAATTTCATAAAATTTAAGGTTAAGTTTTGAAGGTGACATTATTGACTGTAGAAAATGTAGAAGGAGTGTTTTGTCCTTTTTATTAAATATTCAGGAAAATAATATACAACAATTCCCCACAGAGAGTTGGTCCAAATGGGGGGAAGAAGTTCGAACTCATCTGTAACAAATTCGTTGGTTTGGGTCAATCACTTTCTTAAACAAAGTTGGCCCATATGGGGGAGTTCGGACTCATTAGTAACAAATTCGGTCTTATCTTTAACGAATTCGTTGGGCCCGGTCAATCCCTTCAGTTCTGACAATTCTCTAACGAACTCATTTGTAACAAATTCGTAGGGATTGGTTAATCACTCCCTTGCTCAAAATTGGACTGTATAGGGGAGTCCGTACTTATTTGTAACGAATTCATTGGGTTCGGCCAATCAATTCCGTACAGAGAGTTTGTTTGTGTATATTGAGAAATTCGGACTCATCTGTGTAAATAATTCGTTGGGACTGGTCAAACCCTTCCGTTCAGAGAATTGATCCCTAAAATAATAGGGGGGTTTGAATTCGCTGAGACTTCTTCAATCACTTCTTTACAAGGATTTGGTCTCTATAGGGGAGTTTGGACTCATATGTAATGAATTCATTGGGTTCCGAATATCCTTAAAATTTAGACTTATTATAAATATCGTTAACTGTTTTCTTCATGAAACAAGGAATTTTCCATAAATGAACATATAACAATAGTTTCTAGAAATTCATTGTTCTGAAAACTTATAGTTTCGTTCTTATCCATGTTTCTTTAAAACATATTCGGAGTTTTTGTAACCTGTAACATTTAATATGGGATGATTGAATTAAAACAGTTTCTAGAAACTCTTTCTTATTGAAAACTTGTAGTCTCTAATGTTTTTAAAGGAGGATTCTTCAATTTTTTCTTTAAGCTAGTTTGAATACATTGGAGCCTTGAGATTAGGCTTTTTGCAATACTAACTAACTAACAATTTCTTTAAATTTTTTAGCTATTCAAATCATAAGTTTTCTTTTCTCAAAGGAATTTCCCGAATATATAAGTATTATAGGGTTTTTGATCAAGACTATTTTTGCAATAAAGAAATTATAATAATTTCTTTAAAATCTGTCATTTCTTCTATTATTTAAATCTAACTAATGTTTTTTAAGAGGTCCCTAGATTATTGGAATTTCAATAGTTTTTCCTCAATTAAATCCCCAGATATCATTGGATAATCACATAATAAATTAAAAAAGTTAAAATACAATAAATCAGTACTCACTATGCGATGCAAGCCATTCATTATAATCCAAACCAGCTGGAAGATCTACTAAGGCTTTGAGATCGGCTTCAGGTAATTTACGTTCTAAAACGCTTTCTTCCAAATATAATTTGGTATCTGTTGAATTTTGTTCGCCATCGCGTTCCTTGCGACGAGCTTTTCTGTAATTGAAACATAAAAGAAATATGAAATTAATAAAAATAATTGAGATTCTTTATAAGATATTCTATATTAATCGTATCATCATTATGATTATCAGCAAATATTGATTGTCTTCCTCTATGACAGAGAGAACGAACTACTAACTTACCCAGCTACGCATAGAAAACTATCCACTGAATCTTGTGCATAGCGATAGAAAGTACCAAAGGTTTCACCGATTTTTACCGGTATTGCAGTTATTTGCCACATAAAACGAACTGTTTTTACTAGACATTTAACAACATAAGATGATGGATTTGTTGTTGATGATGATGACGACGATGTATTATTACGTTTAGAATTTGTTTGTATTT
Source organism: Amiota minor (assembly GCA_037043295.1). Classification (NCBI taxonomy): domain Eukaryota; kingdom Metazoa; phylum Arthropoda; class Insecta; order Diptera; family Drosophilidae; genus Amiota; species Amiota minor. Next base: position 2,534,007 of record JBAMAW010001063.1, read on the forward strand.
TTGGTTTATCAGAGCCTAATTTGGTATCACTATTTGTTGTTGAACTTGATATGGCGTCGTCGTCACTTATTTCCAGTAAATTCATTTGGTTTTATTCTTTCCTTTTTTTGCATTAAAATTTCATAAATTTTTTATATATTTTTTTTACATTTTTCTTTTTCTTTTTGTACTCTTTTCTTTTTTTTATGTATATAAATACTGTTTTCTGTCTATCGCAGAGTTACTTAAAAATATAATAATTAAATAATAAAAATTCTTAACACAAAGAAAACCATGTTGTTTGCCAACCGACAGACGTCTATTAAAGAGATAATGTGCTTTATCGCAAAAAAAAAAAAAAAAAGAACCGACCAACAACAAAAACATAATAAAAGCCAACACAAACCAATCACTTGGAAAAACTCTAGGTAGTAGTATTTATATGGGTCTATACATATATGAATTGTATATATTCTATATAAATATAAGGTGCTAATGGGAAATCAACCAATTCAATGCCGACATGAGTTCTTAAGTTGCCTGCTGTGCAGATAGATAATCACGACAGGCATGCGTTGATATTACGACCCCTTAATATTGATAGAATGGTTTGGGGTCTGTTTGTCTGCCTAAAGATCGCTGAAATCACTCACCACTTTAGGCATATTAAATTGAGTGTTTTAAATACATATATTTTATAAGATATTTTTTTTTTACTTTTGCGGTTTCACTTGGAATGGAATTGCATATTGACTAAGTTCTCATTCTTAGAAATAACATTTATCACACTTTTGATTATCAATCTCTTAATATGAATCATTCACTCCAATGAACCTCTAAGTAGAACCCCTACATAGTGCAAAATTTGAGGACATGAAAAGCAGATTAAAAGAACTTCATATAATATCAGTAAAATTACCAAAACACTGTACCCATAAGTCAACTTCAGAAAGATCTGCTCTGAATCAAAAATAGCATATAAAGATGATTGATGATTATCGGTAAATTTGAAACAAAAACAATCATTTCATTCTTATCTTGAAACTCTCAAGTAGTATACACACAACTCCTTGAAAATCATTTAATGACTTAATGACTTCATTGACTCTGCTGACTGATTATAAAATAAAATCCAAGAAAATACTCTGCAAGGTCTTTTGTGAGTGACTCGAGTTTAATGACATATAAATATAAATATATGATATTTAAATTGCGAATATTATAATACTACAGAGCAGATTTAAATAAAATCGCCTCAAATTTCAAAACTTTCTATAAATTTGTTTAACAAAACAACTTTAAATTTAAAGATAATTTTTATTTTTCTTCCAAATAAATAAGTTTAGATTTTAAGAAACAATTTAGGAAATAGAATAATTTTTTTTTTATTTTTTGTTAATAGATATTAGATCACATTGTTGGGTTGATTGTAATGCATAGAACTGTTGGATGTTTTGGATATCTTATTGATCACATTTTAATTAGGGAAATATGTTACTCAAACTGAAACTGAATGATTGATTTTCAAATTGATAAAGGCCAATGGAAAATGGGATAGTCCAAACAAAGCGGGCCCCTGATCATATAACCGCAGAATCGATGCTGCTATCAACGGAGAATGTGTAAATTAGGGATGCGCCGAGTAACACTTTTGCCGAGTAACGAGTACCGAGTTTTACTCGGTTCAATTTTTTTCCAACCGACCAACTCGGTTCTATCAAATTCCCATTTCGAGCAAGCAAGTACAAGCAGGTTCGCGAGGGGAAGAGCGGAACTTGCAAAAGGTAAAGGTTTATCAATAACTACTGATATTTGGACTTGCATGAATAACTTACTCGAATTCTTAAGCTACACCGCTCACTGGCTAGAATAGGAAATTGAGCTTCCGCACAGAGTGTTGCAGATGTCACATTTTAGAGGACCCCACACGGCGGACAATATTCGATCAGTGCTTTCAGATTTATCCGTGAATTGGGATATTAATACTCGCATTCATCTTGTCTTGAGAGACAATGGACCCAATGTGGTGAAAGCCATAAATGATAGTCAATATGTTGGCTAAGGATGCTATATACATATGCTGCAATTAGCCGTAAAAGCTGAAGAAACAAAATGTAATCAACGTTATTGCCTCAGCTAGAAAAATTGTAGGCCACTTTAACCAGTCTGCAGTGGCACAAGAAAAACTGACCCTGATACAAAAAGAACTAAAACTGCCAGAGCACAAACTTGATGATGCAAGATGTTACCACAAGATGGAACAGTACTTTTTACATGATAAACGGATTATTAGAGCAAAAAGGGCAATATCTCTCTACATCACGGACAACCCAAGTACAGCCAATCTACAACAATTAACTGAACGTCAATGGGAGATCCTACGGGAGTGCATTACATTACTCAAACCGTCGAAGAAATTACTAAAATTACCGAAAAGAGACAAATATTATAGTTTGGCAACTAAATATATTGCTTTTCTTAAACAAAGTATACTCAGCATTCAAACCGAGTTATTCGGCCGAGTACGAGTATCAAAAAACCCGCCGAGTACGCCGAGTACCGAGTACCAACCGAGTACTCGGCCCATCTCTAGTGTAAATGTACTTTTGGTGGGATTGTAAAGGTCCTGCGCATTATAGATTGATCTCACCTAGACAAACGATAAATTCAAACTTCTATTGTCAAGTGATGAAGGGGAAATTACTGGAACTGCTTAATAGTAAAGCCTTACGTACGTAGTCTTCTACCACGACAACGGTAGGCCATAGATTTCTTTTATAACCCGGCAAAAATATGTAACTCGCCTCGGAATTATGTACTGAACCCAACAAGATTTTCATTTTCTAAACTTACTTTTTATGGAATTAATCATTGTGATGATGAGCCATGATTGTCTAAAACTAGTCTATTCTGTTTTTATGCAAATCAGAGTCTCTCAGCTTTTGAGCTAATGACTTGAAACGACAGATAGATCATCTCTCAATTGCACACAGATAATATATTGTATATATCGAATTCAGAGTTCTTTCAGAGATAGAACCCATATAAAATTCTATTTAAAATTATAATTTTGATGATTGCTTATATTTGGCGTAGCTTTCTTCATTTAAAATTGAGTGATTTCAAGACAGTGGAGTGCAATTTAAAGAATAAAAGATTACAAAATTAATATAATTTATCCAAAAAATGGATCGATTGTATGAAATGAATATGATATATTTCTAAAACTCAAATCAAATTAAGTACCAGTAGTGTTTTGAATGAATATTCTATAGAATTTTTCTTTCAAACCTCAAAATATTATAGGTCGAATAATACATAAGAAATCTTTGTGGAAAAATGTCTTGTGCATTCTACAGTTCCCTTATTTTCCTTCTTTTTGTTTTTTTTGGAGTGATTTGTAAAAGAATTAGTAGCCCCTTTATTCTATATGGGACAATAAAGATGACATAACTTTAATTTTCTTGATCTATGTATATGGATGATGATCGAAACTTAATGATTACGAATTAAGAATGAGATAAGAATGAATCCCAAATATACACAACTACCAATGCTGTTCATGACAAATGATTCTTGAAAGACTGATGACTTTAGTAAATCAGATTTCAAGTATTCAACATTCAATAGACTTTGAAAATTAATGTAACGGATGTCTTGACTTGATTTTATATTCATATTTACTATTACAAATGATGATCATTACAAAGTAATAAACTAATTAGAATCTGTTATTAATAAAAATTGGGGTACTAAATGATACATTTAACCTTCGGTTAATGTTCTATTTTATTTATTTTAATATAATGTTTTTCATTTGTAAAATCCCATCCCTTGTTTGTTTTTCATAGAAACGACACAATTAACCAATTATTATTGTATTTTTTATTGATGGAGAGACAGACAGACAGACAGACAAAGATTAAAGTAGGACAACATATGGGAAATGAATATAAACAAAAAAATATTAAAAAATAAATAAAATACATATTTTTATCAGTAAATCTTTCATTAAACTCAGTCAGAGAGACCGCAAATATGAAAAATTGTTTATACAATAGATATGATGACGACAAACCCAAAAACCAAACCAAACCAAACCAAACCATAAACAAAAATTTTTTAATTTACTTTTAAATGGCGAAACACGCATAAAAACGTAAATGTACCCTACATCAACATGGTGTTTGTTGTTTTCAAGGGAGGAGAGGAGAATAAATAAAATAAACCATAAGCCATGCAATATGTTTCTTTTTTTTTTTTTTTGGTTTAATAATTTTTTCTATTTATTGTTTATATGTATATTTTTTTATTCAACAAATTGAATTCATTTCAAGGAAGTAACGAACCATGCCACACATCATCATCATCATCATCATCATCACCATGGTTGAGACTGACTGACTGACAGACAGACTGACTATTGTTTTGATAAGCAAAATGAACTGAAGTCTTTATGTTTCTAAAAATGTGTTGTTAAAGTAAATGAGTTTTGAATAAGTTTGTAGGTTGAAGTGAGTTGAATTTGAGTTTCAATTAGGTGGAATTTTTTTTTTTTTTTTGTTGATTTCTAGTTTTTATTGTTTGTTTCTTCAAAATTGCGTATTTGAACTTGTTTGTTATTTATAATTGGTTCTTGTCTGATATAAAATAAATGTGGGTTGTTTCTTTTTTACAAAAGAAGTCTATTATCTGTAATATGTTATGGTCTATGCCGTCGTTTACAGTTTTCTGTGGGTTTTTTTCTTTTCAAAATTGTTGTGTTTACTGCTTCAGAACGAACATTTAGTGCCACCATTTCCACACTTGAACTCACCTTCAGAAAAACCTCTAGAAAATTTAACAAAAAGTAAGAAATAAATAATATTTTACTTTATATAAAATATATATAAAAAAAAAATGAAAACAAAAGTCAAGGATTTGGCTGGCATTCATCATTCAATCATCCTTTTGCCTTCGACAAATTTCAGTTTTTCTTTTTATAATTTGCGTGTCAGTAAAGCAAAGGCCGCCACATCCACATTGAATTTAAATCAATTTTATTGAAAACGGCAAGGTAAAGAAGAGAAAAGCAATAAACTAAGTACCCTTACAACAACCTCTTCTTTTTCCCTTTGTCCTTGAATAAATTTAAGTTTTCAATTTGATTTGCAAAAAAAAAAAACACTGAAATTTTAGAACATTTGGACAAGAACAAAAACTTATTGAAAAGGGGAAAACATTTTATAAAGTGTTGAATAAATTATTGTATCTTGTCATTTTCATAGGAAATTAAATATTCTTTCACTTAAAAGGAAGAACCTTTTTTTTTTATTATTTATAATTTTGCAGAAAATAAAAGAAAGAATAGGAATAGGATAAGGTAAGAAGAAAATAATGCAAGATGAAATCTAATAAATAATTTATTTAATTGACTTAATAAATAATTTATTTAATTGACTTTGCCTAATGGATTTTATTCTCCTTCTTTCCAATGTTTCTTTTTAATCAAAATGTAATAGAATTTTTCATTTATTTTATTCATTAATTGTAACAAAAGAGGAGGATTGAGGAAATAAGTGGAGTGCCGAAAACAAATGAATCAATATTATTGTATGTTGAAAATGCCTTTCTCTAGAGAGAAGTGAAATACATAAATTTAGGTAACACCACACTTTATGAAAAATTTCTTCGGGACTATGACACATAATTCATCATTAATAAGAGGCCAAGGCAACAATATCCAAGAATGTTATCTATATCCATCACTATAGACCATTCCATTTATGGCCTATGGCCTATGCTATTTGGTGCCTTAATTTAGAACAAAGCACAGCTCAGTTGTGTCCACATGTAACAAGAGCCATGAGGACAGCTCCAACAGCTGCTCCCTTAAGCGGAAATTCATTAATTTATAAAGGAGACACTGTTACATTATTTATGGCAAAGAGATTTAGAGATGAGCTCAATCTGAGCAAAACCAACTTCATTCTAAGCGACCTCTGTGTCCAACTAAATTTAACTTTGAAAAGAAATTTGTAGTAACATTTCCGGATAGAGCAAACTGGGAACAGTTAAGACTTAAGTCCGTCTTGAACTTCCATGTGTGGTATATAGAGGCCTCTAAATCGGACACTGATGTTGAATCAGAAGTTTTTCGGTAAAACCTTAGAATGCCCTCATTGGACCAGAACAATTCTGCTGGCTTTGTTGGAGTTCCACTAAAATAAAATTGATTATAAAACGCACCAATTTTAGATGGACGCAACAAAATATTAGATTAGAACACAAGAAATACAGGGACTGACACGGAAAGGTATTCGTGTAGACTGAGGCTTCTTAACAGGGTATTGCAGCATTGTTATGAAACTTCTATGAAATGCAGACTTCCCAAATCCTTTTGCGCAAAATTTCAAGGTTTTTATCATAGCAAAATTTTAGTTCAAATTGACATATATTTTTTATATACAAAAATTTCATTCTGTTTGATTTAAATTGATCTTCATTCAAACACTTTCAAATAATGAAAACGTTTGAGAGAGAACATTTTTTTTTAGAATAACATATGTGGACTAGTTGAAGCGACCAATGTAGTCTACTATTTAATGAAAATGAGGAGGCAACTGAACATTAATTTGGACTGAGTAATCAATACCAAACTAAAATGAAACAAAGAAATTCTTGAAATTTTTAATTAAGAGGGTTGTCCCAATATAACTGTCTGTCTACCTTTCCCTTATTTTAATCTATTAAATGATGAAAATATTTCACGAAACAATAAACATTAATTTCAACAGAAAAAGTTCTTTAAAAAGTTCATAATTTTTATCAAAATTCATGTAATTCATTTCTTGTATTCTTTCTTTAGATAATGTTTATTTTTTTTTTTATTTTTTTGATAGAAATATCAGGCCAATAAACTCACAACAAACAAACTGTAAAATTAAATGGAATTTTTACACGTGTGAAATTGCTTTTCTTTTCTTTTCTTTTGATAAGAATTTTTTCAATTTTTGATTCGATTGAAAATTTGATTAGATTATTTTTCTTATATTTCTTTATTATTTTTTTTATTTTTGTTATTTATTTTTTATTTTTAAAATTACTTACTTTATTTGTATGCTTACATTAAACGAAGTGAAACAAGTGAAGTGTGAATCAAAAGTGTGAATCTTTCAAATATTTTGTAATTTTACCTTAACAAAACTTATTGATTTATTATCTAATTAGGCTTCTAATTTATGATTAGAGATGCATATTCATCTTTACTAAATAAACAATAAATTTTAAAACAATTTAAATCCAATATCATGTTTACTTTCAATTCTTTGCCATGTCATCATGTTACATCATCATACTCTGGAGATTCGAAAATCATACTTACTTCTCATACTATTGTACTAAATTTACTGGGAGTGGAAATTAGTTCGGTACGTTTTCAAAAGATGGCTCCACCTGCAAATTGTGGCCGATTTTGGAAGCGATTACTTATTCCATTGAATAGGTTTGACATCTGTCAACAATAATTAGTGTGCACACTGTTTTTTGCCTCTTCGAAAATGTCCGGATTTGTGTTAAATAAACAGCATTTGTGGGAAGTGTTGATTTTCTTTTTTACTGGCAAGAAAATTGCAGCTGAAGACAATCGAATGCTTGAGGAAGTTTATGGTGAATTTGCTTCGACCGATAAGACATGCAGAGAGTGGTTTCGACGCTTCAAAAGTGGTGATTTTAGTGTCGAAGACAAAGAGCGTCCCGGCCAACCCAAAAAGTTTGAAAGATGAGGAATTGGAGGCTTTACTGAATCAAGATCCATGCCAAACGGCAAATGTGTTTTGATGAAGACACTATTTTGTGTCAACGTTGCTGCTGCTGCTGCTTTATGGATTTCTTCTAAGAATGTGTCATATTATTATTGTCTGTTAAACACTAAAGTCCCGAGCTTTAAATAAGAAAAGTATGTATTCCAATCATAAGATTTAGTTTCATAACAAAGTCATCAAAATCATAATATAGTCAAGAGTTGACTTGCTTCCAATCTGGACGGCTTCCTTTTTACAAGTAAAAATCTTGACCATATCAGTGTTTCTTTCCCAACTGGTGTTTGTTTGTTTATGAAATGCAATAATCAAAGTTGCTTTGATGCCTATGATCTCTTTGTTATTGTAAATACTCTTTCTATTGGGCGTACAAATAGAAA